>CM057825.1:52667910-55528744 GCA_030068075.1 Paguma larvata
AGTAACTCTACAGCAGCTGTTTGACAGGTCACCTCTTGCTGCACATTTTGTCCCTGCCAAACATACCCACAACACATCCTGGCATAGGTTGGCAAACCTTCAAATTAAAATTGCCACTCAAAATCCGCCCATTTTGCAAAATATTAATCCACATGGTTTTTTTTGGCTTAATTTTGGCTTATTATGTGGAGAACTTTTTACTTTTTTTCTACCCGCCCCCCCCAAGGGGCGAAGAATACATAATAAAGAACAATTTATCTTTGTTCACATACCTTGGTCAAGCTGTTACCTAGCTGGTTTTGTTGGTATGCTATTTTAGTGTAACAATACTAAATGGAAGGAAAATATCTTTTGCTTTGGGCAATAAAATGCCTCTTTGTTCTAGAACCAGGAAGCTTTCATACATAATACTTTTTGTGGACAAAAGTTGGTGACTGTCTTTGCCCCATGACCCAATACATGAAAAGATTCCCAATGACTTAGAAAGCATTACACAACTCTATAGATTGTTTTCCTACCCCAAACTCCAGGAAATCATTTTGCTGTGTATTTATTCAAGCAAGATAGACTAAATTTAACCTTGAAAATTGGGTCTAACTCTCTAAATTCCCCAACGTTGGGGAATGAATTGATTGCATTTAAAGAGTTTGCTAAGCATTTTAACCCCTGAGAAGAATAATGGGAAGGAGTAATTGATGGAGGTTAGGAACTTCTGATGGATTTAGCAGAGTGGCAAGACAACAGACCATCACAGGTGGTAGACGTTGGAAAGCCCCATCTCCTTGGGTTTTAGTTAATAGATGGTCAGGGGCATATCTGAAAACTAAATGTCCACTTATTAAAAAAGCAGAAAAGCATGTTCCACTCCGACCTGTTTGGTTGTTTTTTTTTTCAATGTACTCTGTAAAGACTCCTTAAAGCTCTTTCTACTCCTTACAAACATTCTATTAATAAGGACTTTTCTTTTGAAGAAATAAAATTATACCAAATTACTGTGATCTGTGGAAAGTTTGTCTGGAATGATTAGTAGTTTTACTTTGCTAAAAATACCATTCATCTGTATAACATCTAACTTCAAAGAGCTTTCATAGCTGTTTCAAGCTGCTGGAACAACCTCTTGAGAAAAGTAGAATATTGACTGATGACAAGAAGCAGGAACTGAAATTTCTGTAGTAGTTTTCTTTTATTGAGATATAACTCTTATACCGTAGAATCCACTCTTTTAACGTGTACAATTCAGTGACTTTAATATATTCACAAGGTAGTGCAAACATCACCACCAGTTCAAGAACATTTTCATCGTGCTGAAAAGAAACCCCCTGACCCCATAACCATTAGTTGTCACTCTCATTCCTCCTCTCCTGCACTTGGCAAATATTGATCTGCTTTCTGTCCAGAGATTTGCCTGTTTTGGACATTTCATGTAAAATGAATCCTACAAGTATGTGGCCCTTTGTGTCTTTTACTTGGCATAGTATTTTTAGGCTCATCCATATTTTGCCATATGAAGTATGCCTACTTCATTCCTTTTTATGGCTGAATAATGTTCCTTCGGTGGATTTGCCACATTTTGATTATCCTTTCGTCAGTTGATGGACGTTTGGGTTGTTTCTACTTTCTGGCTATTATGAGTAATGTTGCTATGAACGCTCATTTACAAGTTTTCGTGTGGACATGTGTTTTCAGTTCCCTTGGGTGTGTACTTAGATGCGGTATTGCTGGGTGACATGATACTGAACTTCTTGAGGAATTGCCTATTCTCCATAGCTGCTGCGCCATTTTACATGTCCACTAGCAAAATGTGAGAGTTTCATTTTCTTTTTTCTAAGTTTATTTATATTTGATGGAGAGACGGCGCATGAGCAGGGGGAGGGCAGAGAGAGAGGGAGACACAAAATCTGAAGCAGACTCCCGGCCCTGAGCTGTCAGCACAGAACCTGACACGGGGCTGGAACCCACAGACCGTGAGATCATGACCTGACCTGAAGTCGGCCGCTTAACTGACTGAGCCACCCAGGTGCCCCGAGGATTTCATTTTCTCCAGGACTTATTAATGTTGCCTTTTTGATGACAGCCATGCTAGTGGGTCTGAAGTGGTATCTTATTGTGGTTTTCATTTGCATTTCCCTAGTGGCTGATGATGTTGAGTATTTTTTTATGTTCTTACCGGCCATTTGTTTATTTAGACAAAATGTCTATTTTATAATGGTTTCTAAGTTTGTTTTCACATGTATTTTTTCATTTAGTCTTTAAAATGATTCTGTAAGGTAAGTTCATCCCTGTTTTCCTGCTAGGAAGCTAAGGTGCAAAGAAGGTTAAATAAATTGCTTGTTTTTTAACTTTACAGAGTTAATATTAATAGGAAGGTTTAAATGAATCTTCTAACTCAGCTTCCTGCATTCTTTTCACCCCAAGAGGCATACAGAAGTTAAATTGTGTTTGCAAAGTTGCTTGGCTAATCATTGACACAGTGGGGGGAAAATAAATAAAAAATCAAACCAAACAACAAAAAGCAGGTGTTGTGGCCACACTGCTTCATATTCACCAGATGTTGTTATTCTTTTCAAAATAAATTCTTTGTTTTCTCCTGTCCTAATAAAGTAGATATGATTTCCATATTTCCCATACAGAAGCAGTCAGAAAGATTAAACCTAGTAACAGCTTCTTGGTGGAATAGCTAATCCTAGAACCCACTCTTTGCTGAGCCATCGTGTGTTGTATTACCCTTAAGCTTCCGTGTTCTCTATTTTCCCACAAATATGTTCCCTTTATCTTAAAATAATTGAATACTTTTCCATTCTTCATAAATGTTAAAATTTTTCTGGGTTAAACTGAAATTTTTATTTTTGAGCAGGGCAGTTTGCCAGTTTCATCTTGAAGTGCAGGATTACTGAGGTACATATTTCAGTTTTTATGTGGCACTCTGTATCACACATAGGTATGCAAAATTAACAGCTCCTTAATGGTAGGTAGAAACCATTTGTTGTTTATTCATCTCTGCCTATCCATTGTCCAACATAGTGTCCAGGACTACTAATACAAATGAATTTTTTTAATCCTACCCCCCCACCAAAAAAAAAAACCACAATAAAAATGATCTGATACTCCTTTTTGGAATAAAGGCACTACAAATTCCATAAAAAAATATTTCTTACCCCTGGAATGTGACCTAAAAAAATTAATAAATGATAAAAATTGGAACGGGGCTTAAATTTCAGCACTGTATCTTATGAAAGGAAGTAACTGTTCCATCCTGGGTTTAAAAAAAAATAGGTCCTAGGGGTGCCTGGCTGACTCCAGTGGTAGAGCATGTGACTTTGATCTCATGGTCCTGAGTTCAAGCCCCACGCTGGGGGTGGAGTTTACTTAAAAAAACAATAGGCTGTAAATACCTGGTGGCTGGCACAAGTGCTTATAAGCCCAGTGCCCATGCATAGGAGCTGTCCGCCCCCCCCAGCGCTGAATGTTAAATAAATGAATGCCCAGTGAGTGAATTTAAACTGAATTCACTGAACTCAGTGAATTCACTGAATTTAACTGAATGTTAAATAAATGAATGCCCAGTTTTTGTTGTTAACAAGTATAGAAGATACAGCAAATGATTATTTAGACTCTGCTTTTCATTTATATGTTTTAATGGAAAGCGTGATGCATGTTCATTATAAAAATTCAGGTAATATGTAGGTATATTCCGTAAAAGCTGAAAATCTCCCTTTACTTCTTGTCTCCATCCCTTCCTTCATCCCCAAGATCATTCCTGTCCCAGGTAACTATGATTAACAGTTTAGGGTTTATATTTCCACCTGTATCTTCAATTTATGTGTACGTGTATATAAATATATCCAACCATACATACATATATTCACAGCGGTTTTTCCTTTATAGTTGGGATCGTGCGACACATTTCCTTAAATACACTTTCCTTTCATCTTAAATACATTATGATTTTTGCATTTATAGTCACAAAGGATAAGTATAATATTTATGTTTTCTCTTTGGTTTGCTTTCATTGCCTGGTTTTGGTGTCAGGGTTAAGCCACCTTCTAAGAATGAATTGGGAAACTCTTTTTTTTCACCCTATGCTCTGGAATAGTTTAAAAATGTCTCTGCCCTTAAGCATTTATTAGAAATTCCCTGAAAACTTTGGGGGATGGAAGAGATCTGAGACAACCTTTTAACTTTTTCCTGTTTTTCTTGTTCTATCGAGTTTTGGCCCGTATTTTCTATTACATTTTTGGTGAAAGAATCCTTCCATACACACACTTCCCTTCTCTCAGCTCTGATGAATAAGTTGAGAAAAGCAAATGATTAGCTGAAGCATTGGATGTGGGAGTATATGTGCTTTTCTCTTAGAGAGATCCAGGGTAAAGCTTACTAGTTGTATAACTATAGAGAAGTTACTTACTCTCTTCAGACTTCTGTTTTCTTATCTGTAGAATATTAATAATCCCTACCTCATAGGAGTCTTGAAAGTGTTAGAGATGTGAGCTAATATATGAAAAATCTCAGTAGTTGTATCTAATAAAAATTAACAAATCTATAATGTTAAACTATAATGTGTTATACAAATGTAAATTTGTCACTGTAGTTACCATAAATTGTTTTAGCTTATTAAGAACAAATTTAAGGAGAGGGAATAATGGAGCTAAGGATGGTTTCCACTAATAAATTAGAAGGCTCTGTAAAAATTTCCAGGTTATTTAGAATTTGTTTTGGTAGACAGTGATTTTTAAATACCTGCATAGTTTTGAGGCAGGTTAGTAGGGAAAAGTAGTGATGTAAAACACACCTAGGTTAATCCTGCATTATCACTTATTATCCTTGTGACTTTGGACAAGTTAAGAATTTCTCTCAGTAAAATGGGATAAATACAGTAGCTTTATTTAGGGTAGGTGTTAGGAAAGAGATTAGTATAGTGTTTGGCATCTAATAGGCCTTCAAATTGTTTATTTTTATTTTTTTTAAAGTTTATTTATTTTGAGGGAGAGAGAGGCAAAAAGAGAGACTCCAAAGCAGGCTCCGCACTGTCAGTGCAGAGTCTCATAAGAGACTGGAACTCATGAAACCATGAAGACGCTTAATCCTGATGTGAAGACGCTTAACTGACTTGAGTCACCCAGGTGTCCTAGGTGTTCAAATTGTTAATTCTTTTTCTTTGCATGACCACCAATGACAAACATGAGGTATGGGGTTCTGCTGTTTTAATGCTGCTTGATGTAGAGGAAAGAACGTTAGACCCTTAGACTTTTAGCCTGTGTTTTACAATTAATTACTAGCCATTGGTGTTGGACAAGTCACCTGCTCAGCTTCTGTTTCCTTACTTATGAAAAAACAGCAAGAAAATGAACACTTGTTGAGCATCTATTTTAGGTGCATTTGGTAGGTAGTTTACAAATCTTAACCTCATTTAATTCTCCCAATAATTCTATCGAATAGAGATGGTGATTATTTACCATTTAATGAAACAAAGGTGCAGGGTTTTTTGATATCGATTTGGAGGGATGCCCTCCCCCTGGCCCCCCATGCCTGTGCATGTTCTTTTGCTTGTTACAGCTATCTTCTCTTGGGATTGGTAGGGTGTACTCCTGTGCACAGGGAATTCCAGATAAGCATACTGCAAACAAATACTAAATGTATTAAAAAACCCAACCACAGTTGGCTGAGACTGCTTACTTATTAATGACTTCCATTAATAAAATACAAATAGAGGATGGTTAATGTATCCTAATGCCCATACTTAAGAGTAGTAATTTAAGTTTTTTAATACAGTACTTGAGTTGTTGATAATCGTTTTATGTAAATAATTCATCAGGCTCCATTGCATTTCCAATCTGACCGGGTAGGGGAGAAGGGGTAGGTAATGATCACATGGAGAAATACAGGCCTGTTTGATAGTGTGTGTGTGTATGTGCATTCGGAAGAGCTGGGAAGCAGTGGTTCTTTGGCAGTTTGGCTGTTCAGAAACTACAGGTTCTTGGAAAGAAGTAGGGAAAATCTGCATTATAATTCATTGGCTACTCACAGAGTTGCAGAGTCATTTAAAAAATAAACCTGCCTTTGTCAGCTGGTTTATAAAGAGCTATTGATTATGTTCTTGAAAGGTAGTAGTATTGTATTTCTTTGATAGGGGTTGCCAAAGCTTTTGTTATGAGTTTCATTTTATTTGATCAGAGTCCATGGTATCGACTTGACTTTTTTGTAAGTTTTGTGCTAGGGATATGCAAAAAAAAATGCTGTTGAGACATCACAAATTGTGATTGAATAATAGTATAGAAGGTCCAGAAATTCTGTTTTGAAGCGTCATTTATCATTTTTATTCTACTTGGTAGGAGTGGGAATTCCTGTGTTAAAGTTAGAGAATTTTTATCAGAATAGGCCTGATTGTGCTATGTAAATTCTCACTGATATTGAATGCTTCTTTTTGGTAGAACACAGAACAAAGCATCATGAGCTATATGTAAGTGTTAGAAAATATGGTTCTTGTCTTCAGAGTTTATACTTAGGGAGCCCCTGGAGGAAGAAACCACGTAAAAGGACGGAGCAAGTTCTTAAAGCTTGTGTTTGCTTTTTTGTAAACTCGGTTTTGCTGCTTCAGTGATTGGTAAGATACCATAGGAATCTCTTGATGGGTACTATTGGAGACATCCAACTCCTTGAGAAGTGGTAGTTGTGTATCTTTTGTATCTTGTTCATTCTATAGTCGTCTCTTTCGCCTTATAAAAATTACTGTTTGCTTTAAATACACATAATGGTTCCTATTTTGAGTGCTTTTCTGTTTATCTCCTGGACTGTGGACTGGGTTTTCCTTTTTGTGATGGCCACTAGAAAGCCTAAGTCAGATTTGTGGCCCGCAGAGCAGACATAGTGATTTTATACTGTACATTTTTTTAGCCCTTTTCTTGGCACCATTTTTGGTGTTTTTCTTTATTCTTTTACATTTGTTTTTTAAATTTATTAACTTTTTATAGTTTGTATATTCTTGTAAGTCTCATTAATCCTTTTCAGAACAAAATACTGGTATGTGTGTATATGTATGTATGTGTATGAAGTCCATGGAAGAACATATCAAGGCAAATAGATTAATAGAGACCAGATGTGGCAAATGGGATTTATTTCATGGGCCAGCTTTGATTGATGGTGACTGCGTGGAACACTGCATTAAGAAGTAGTTGGAGGGGCACGTGGGTGGCTCAGTTGGTTAAGTGTCTTGACTTCAGCTCAGGTCATGATCTCACAGTTCATGGGTTTGAGCCCTGTGTCTGGATCTGTGCTGACAGCTCCAGCCTGGAACCTGCTTCAGATTCTGTGTCTCCTTCTTTCTCTTTCCCTCCCCTCCCTTACTCCTGCTCTCTCTCTCTCTCTCTCAAAAATAAATAAACATTTAAAGAAAGAAAAAAAAAAGGGAGGAGAGAGACAATCCTAGGGACCAGGGAGGCTCTGTGCTGAAAGCACAGAGCCCACCTTGGGGCTTGATCTCACAAACTGTGGGATCATGACCTGAACCGAAACCAAGAGTCAGATGCTTAACTGACTGAGTCACCCAGGTGCCCCGATTAGATTTTTTATCTTCTGAAATTCTAATTAATTCCCTATATTACTTCTAGTGGCTTTGTCATTAATTTCATTTCATTTATTTTTTAAAAATTTATTTATTTTGAGAGAAAGAGGGGAGAGAGAGAGTGAGCGAGCCAGAGACAGGGCAAGAGAGAGAATCCCAAGCAGGGTCTGCACTGTAGGCACAGAGCCTGATGCAGGGAGCCAAAATCAAGAGTCAGATGCTTAACCAACTGAACCACCCAGGTCCTCCTAAAATCTAAACTCTTAAATGGCTCAATAGAAAGATACTCAAATTCATAATAAAAGTAGGTACCAATTTGATTGGCAAATATCAAATAATTTGGTAACAAAGATATAGAAACACAGATGTTCTCGGATCTTTGATGGATATGCAAAATGCTACAATATCTACCCAAACTTCAAAGGCAAGTAACCATTTCTAGCAATTTCTCTTACAGTATATTCACCTGCCCCACCACTGTGTGTAAGATAACATATACAGTTATTCACTGCAGTGTTATTTGTAAGGATAAAACAAGTGAATAACAGCAAACACTTATCTTCACTTGGTATAGAGTCAGACCCTGTTCTAAGCACTTTACACATTTTCTCATTTAATCCTCCCAGTAGTCCTATAGGATGGATGCTATTAACCCTCCCATTTTACAGATAAACTGAGAGACCAAGGGTAAGTCACCCAAGACCACATAGACAGTGTAGAGCCAACATTCAAACCCAGGTAGTATAGCACCAGAGCCTGTTTTTTTTAACTGATACTAAACCATCTAACTATAGATCAATAGGAAAATAGTTGAATAAAATATATAGTACATCCATATTAAGGAGTATTAACATTTTCAGTTTTACTTCTGTAAAGATTTTGGTTTTTGTAATCTCTACACCCAACGTGGAGGTTCAAATTCAAACTCACGACCCTGAGATAAAGAGTCGCATGCTCTTCACAGAGCCAGCCAGGCCCCCGAGAGTATTATATTTTTAAAAAGAAAATTTCTTTAATTCTCCCTTTTAGTTCTAGGGTAGACTGAACTCAGTGACTGACTTCAAAAAGCAAAATAAAGGGAAAAATAGTAACTTTATATTGAAGGAAACTGGCAGACATTACCTTGACGAAGGGATCTAGGTTAACATCACAAGGACTCCCTCACATGACATGTTGAGAAGGGCAGCTCAACTTTGTGTATTTTAATTTCCAGAAATCCATATCCCCATTTTAATCATGAGAGAAACATTAACATTTATTTATTTTTGAGAGGCATAGACACAGAGCGTGAGCAGGGGAGGGGCAGAGAGAGAGGGAAATACAGAATCCGAAGCAGGCTACAGGCCCCATGCTATCAGCACAGAGCCCGACGCGGGGCTCGAACTCACAGACCGTAAGATCATGACCTGAGCTGAAGTCGGACGCTTAACCGACTGAGCCACCCAGGCGCCCCATCATGAGAGAAACATTAGATAAACCCAAGGTGAGAGTTATTCTATAGCGTATCTGACCAGTACTCCTCGAAACTGTCAAGAAAAGACAGAAACTGTCAGAGAAGACTAAGGAGACAAGATAACTAAATGCAGTGTGGTATTCTGGATGAGATCCTGGAACAGAAAAAGGATATTAATGGAAAAATTGGTGATACCCAAATAAAATCACAGTTTAGTTAACAGTAGTGTACTGATGTCGGGTTCTCAGTTTTGACAAACGTACCACAGTAAGATGATAACATCTGAGGAAACTGAAACTGGGTAAGGTATATATAGGAACTTTTTGCATTACTTTTTGCATCTTTTCTGTAAACCTAAAATTATTCCAAAGCAAAAGGTTTATTTTTAAAAAAGAAGACTCTTTGTGTATTGATTTGAAAATAACCTCTAAGAAGTGAAAAATGAAAGGTATAGAATATGTATATAGTATGGAAGAAGCAGTTATGCACATAGATATAGAAATATTGTTTTGTTTGGTAGGTTTTTTGTTTGTGTTTAATTTTAGAGAACATGAGCTGAGAAGGGGGCATGAGGGAGAGAGAGCGAGCGTCTCAAGCAGGCTCCACACTCAGAGTGGAACCTGATACGGGGCTGGGATTATGACCTGAGCCAAAAATCAGGAGTCAAATGCTCAACCGACTGAGCCACCAGGTGCCCCTAGAAATATTGTTTGTATAAAATGGACACGTATGCATAAAACTTTTTTGGAAGGCTACGTAAGAATCCGATGACACTGGATGACTTCGTGGAGGTGAGAACTCAATAGTTGAGGAACAGGAATAAAGGAAAGACTTTTTAATGTGTTCTTTTGTGTCTTTTTAATTTTGAAATATAGAATTAGCATTCAAAAAATAAAAGGATGACGGGGCGCCTGGGTGGCTCAGTTGGTTAAGCATTTGACTCTTGATTTCGGCTCAGGTCATGATCTCAGCTTCATGATTCCAGGGTCGTGGGGTTGAGCCCCTCAGGCTCTGTGCTCATTGTAGAGCCTTCTTGGTATTCTCTCTTTCCCTCTGCTCTTCTCCCTTACTTGTGTGCTTGCTCGTGCTCTCTAAAAAAAATAAGTAAAAATTTTTAAAAAATTAAAAATTTTAGATTTTGATGCTGCTTTTTGTGAAGTAACTTGGACTTTATCAGCTGGAAAGTGATAAAAAATATTGTTGGGGGAAATAATTATAATAAATAGGTAAGGAATAGTTTGAACCTGGGAAAGACTAGAACTAATATCGTGGTTGCAGGATGGACAGTCTGAGAAGTACTAAGTTGCTGACCTCTCTTCTGGTGTGATAGTTGGTGTCTTGGTAATTGTTTTTTAAAAAGTTTTTTTAAAATATTTATTTTTTTGAGACTGTTGACTTTTGAGAGCATGAGACAGGGTGGGGCAGAGAGAGAGGGACAGAGAGAATCCCAAGCAGGCTCTGTCCTGTTAGCACAGAGGCCGAAGTGCAGTTCAAGCCCAAAGTCAAAAACCAGGGGATCATGACCTGAACCGAAACCAAGAGTTGGTCACTTAACTGACTGAGTCACCCTGGTGCCCCTAAAAACTTTTTTTTTTTTAATGTTTATTTATTCTGAGAGAGAAAGAATGAGAGAGAGCATGACTGGGGAGGGATAGAGCAAGGGAGAGAGAGAGAATCCCAAGCAGGCCCCATGCTATCAGTGCAGAGCCAGATGTGGGGCTCAAACTCACAAACTGTAAGATCGTGACCTGAGCTGAAATCAAGAGTTGGACGCTTAACCGACTGAGCCATCCAGGTGCCCTGTTTTTAAAAAAGTTTTAAGAGGTATTGCCACCATCCTACATTTGCAGCCAACAGTGAAGGAAGCTGAAGGCAGGGATGGAGGTCCTTCCTTGGAAGGAAAGGTTATGGTTACATTAAAGTAAAACTGAAAATTAATCAACATGACACATCTTTTGTGATAATCAAGTTTTTATTTTGCATAATAATTAGGCCAAATTAAAATATATTGTAATTAGTTGCATATATAATTGTAATTTTGACATACAGTTTTAGAAGTATTTCCATACCATTGTCTTCTCTGGTATGTATAATCATTGTCAGTTGGTAGTTTTTTTCTGATACCATGTATTGTGTACTGTTATGTGGTTGTTACTGTTTACTGCCCCACCCAACACCCCCACCTCCACCCCCACCCCCAGTTACAGTGTAAAAATCAAAAGTGGTGAGTCTTACTTTACATCAACTGTGGATACGGGTGATAGTGGGCGTGATGACCTTGTGCTCTTTTCCTTAGTTGAGTTTCATGTCTGGGAGTTCATGAGTTAACCTAGTGTCTCATGAACTACACACACCTTATTGTATACCCCTTACACATTGGAGGCTCCAAGAGCTCTGAAGCGTGAACAGATTGTGGGAGGGTGGAGGGGAGGAGGAAGTACAAAATGACCACCATTGTGAAAGAAAGAAAGGAATATCAAACCAGGAGAAGGATGTAGACACCATGAAAATGGAATCTGGATCCTTAGAAATTGCGATTCTTGTCTTCTGAATGAAGTAAGGTTGAATGAGTAGAGAGGACAAAGTAGAGTGCATGTAACCTGTGAACTCTTGACCCAGTTCCCCCAGGCATGGAGCTGTAGGAAGGCAGCTCTCCTGGAGGCCTCAGCAAAATAAAAACAGTTCCTACTCCCTCAGACCAAAGCAAACCTAACATTCTTCTGGATGCCTTAAACTATAAAACAAGTCTGTTAAAAAGACTGAGTTCATTCCTTTTTAAGTCCTTTTCTGTTTTGGTAGGGTAAACTGGAAGACAGTGGCCTCTTGGGGCCCGGAGGCATGAAGGATGCCCTTGGGGTGGTGGGGAACTCAGAAGGCACAGGAAACGGAAGCTTAGAGGCAGCTGAGGAGACAAATGTTGAGTTTTACAGATTTTCACCAGGTTCTGGATTATCTTTACTCACAATAAGAGCTTTATTCCAAATATTTACTCTCTGTAGGATGGGCAGCTAACCAGACAGCTTGAGTTATGGTGAGATGGAAACTACTACTGCTACTGCTTTGTAATTTGGGGTTTGTATTCAATTTACTTTGGAACTACCTAGAACTCTCAAGATCAGAAATGGGGAGTGGTTGCTTTTGCGCACCTGAATTAAACAGATGACAACACTTGGACTGCAGTTTAATTCTATCTTAAACATACAGTTTCTGTTTAAATGCCATTTGAGTTAACCTGCTTTTGTACATAGAATATTTAAGCCTATTAGTTACTTATATCTTAGTGTGAATCATTTAAGCAGGTAATTATTGCTTTCCTCTTTGATATTTGGCTGAGATCAGGTACTGAAGAGGTAAGAATGTTGTTAGGAGAGGTAATTTTATAATTTACATCTTCCGTGCAAGATCACACGGGACGCTGTGGTTGTTAACTTTCTGTGACATTGAGGAATTGAGTATAGCCTGGTGAAGGGAAGCATAGGTGTTGGAGCCAGGGTGAATCTGGCTTAGCACAGAGCCCTCCTTAATCATTCCAACATGTGGTGACTAATATTTCCCCCTCCACTGCTGTGTGATCATTATTATTCTTCTTATTTATTTTTAGAGTAAATCATTCAAATATCAAAGTGCAAAGGTTTCAGTAAAATTTCCCACCCGTCTGTAATAAGATACGTTTTTTTGGTTTGTTTTTTTGCAGCCACACCTACTTCCTTCCCACCTACCCCCTTTTTCTTTTCACTCTGGCAAATCTTAATCTATTTTCCCTTTCTATAATTTTGTCATTTCAAGAATGCTATGTATATGGAATCTACAGTATGTAACCTTTTGGGATTGGCTTTTTTTTCATTATTCGTAATCCTCTGGCTATTCGTTTAAGTTCTTTGTATCTAAAGAATTTGTTCCTTTTTAATTGCTGAGTAGTATTTGACACAATGGATGTACCACAGTTTATTTAAACATTCACCCATTGAAGGACATCTAGATTGTTTTGAGTTATTGGTTGTTATGACTAAAGCTGCTACGAACATTTTTGTATAGAGTTTTGCATGAACATGCCTTCATTTTTCTGCCCTAAATGATCAGAAGTCAACTTTGCTGAGTTGTATGGTTGCATTTATTTATTTATTTATTTTTTTTTTTAAGGAAATTGCAGGGCCACCTGGGTGGCTTAGTCAGTTAAGTGTCATGACTTCAGCTCATGGTCATGAGGTCATAATCTTACCGTTCCTGAGTCTGAGCCCCTCATAGGGGGCTCTCAGCTGTCAGCACAGAGCCTGCTTTGGATCCTCTGTTCCTCCCCCTCTCTGCCCCTCCCCTCCTTCCACCTCAAAAATAAACATTAAAAAGAAAAAAAAAGAATTGCCAAACTGTTTTCCACAGTGACTGTACCATTGAGTTTTCATTACCAATGTAGTAATATTATGGACTGGATTTTGTTCTTCTAAAATTGATATGTTGAATTCCTCACCCTCCGGTACCTCACAGTGTGATTGTATTTGGAAATAAGGCCTTTAAAGAGGCAATTTATGTTCGAATGAGGCCTTAAGAGTGGGCCCTAATGCAATCTGAGTAATGTACTTATAAGAAGAAATGTAGACACACATCCTTGAGGGATATGCATTCACAGAGGAAAGGCCATGGCAGGATGCAATGAGAAGGTGGCCATCAGCGAGCCAAAAAAAGAAGCCTCAGAAGAAACCAAACCTGCTGACACCTTGATCTTGGACTTTCAGCCTCCGGAACTGTGAGAAATTAATTTCTGTTGTTTAAGCTACCCAGTCTGTGGTATTTTGTTATAACAGCCCTAGCAGACTAATACATTGAGTGATCCTTACCGCCCCCCACCCCCATTTTTTTTAGGTGCTTATTTATATTTGAGAGAGAAGGAGACAGTGTATGAGCAGGGGAGAGGCAGAGAGAGAGATGGAGACAGAATCCGCAGCTGACTCCAGGCTTTGAGCTATCAGCACAGGCCTATTGTAGGGCTGGAACTCGTGAGCCATGAGGTCATGACCTGAGCCAAAGTCGGACACTCAGCTAACTAACCCCCCAGGTACCCCCCTCCCCAAATGTTCTTGGCCACATTTGGCTTTTGACTTTTTAATTTTAGCCATTCTGATAGGTGCGTGATGAGACCCCAGTGTTGGTGTAGTTTGTGTTTTCTTGGTGGCTGGGTAACATTGAATATCTTTTCATGTGTTCGTCATTTGTGCATCCTCTTTGATGAAACTCTATTCATATTCCATATTTATTTTAGCTATTTCAGTTCCTTTGTCTTTTTATATAAATTTTAGAATAATCTTCTGTATATCTACAAAGGATTTCGAAGAGAGACACTTTGCTATGAGTTGCATGAAACCCATGTATCAATTTCAGGAGAATTGATATCTTTATTGTATCCTCCAATTCATGAACATGGTATCTCTCTCCATGTTTTATAGGTCTTTTTTTTTATTTTTCTCATCAGCATTTTGTGGTTTTCAGTATAGAAGTATATGTTTTGTTAGATTAGTACTTAAGCATACCATTATTTAGAGTGATTGTAAATGGTGTATCTTGTATTCACAGGCTTGTTACTACTCTTTAGAAATACAGATGATTTTTTAAATGATATCTTGTATTCTACAACCTGGCTGAAATCCTCTATTCTAGCAGTTTTTAGATTCCTTGGGATTTCCTACATAGATGAATATATCATCTGCAAAGAGGGGCAAATCTCATTTTTTGTTTATTGATCTGTATACCTTTTATTTTCTTACCATACTGATTAGAACTCCCAGGACTGTATTGAAAATGATTGGTGAGAGTGGACATACTTGCCTTGCTCCTTATCTTAGGGAAAAGCATTTAGTCTTTCACCATTAAGTATGGTGTTAGCTATACTTTTTTTGTACAAGCTCTTTATCAAGTTGAGAGAGTTCCCTTCTATCGAGATTCTTCTAAGTGTTTATCATGAATAGGTGAGGAATTTTGCCAATTGTGTTTTTGCAACAATTGATATGATTGTGATTTTTCTCCTTCACACTGGTAATATGGTGGATTACGTTGATCTTCACATACTGAACCAACTTTGCATGGAGTAAACCCCACTTGATCATTTTGTATTACCTCTTTATATGTTGTAGAATACTGCTTACTGTTTTGTTAATAATTGTTATATTTACATTCATGTTTTTGTCTGATTTTGATAATCGATGTGTAGTATTAGCTTCATAAAATGAATTGGGAAGTGTTCCTTCCTCTCTCTTTTCTGGAACAGTTTAGAATTGATATTAATTCCCTTGTAAACATTTGGTGGACTTCTCCAGTGTAAACCATCTGGGCTTACAGATTTTTTTCAAATTATGTGAATTGTAAATTCATTTCCCTTCATAATGTTTAAAGAACTATTCATACCTGTTTTATATTAAGTGAAGTCTGGTAGTTTGTGTTTTTTGAGGGAGTGGCCCACTTAGTCTGAGTTGTCAGATCAAAATGGTGGTTAGCAGTATTCACATATTTCCTTATCTTTTCGCTGTCTGTAGCTGGTAGTGCTATTCCTGTTTCATCCTGATATTGGTAATTTGTGTCTTCTTGCCTTTTTTTTTTTTCCTCTTTTTGGATTTACGTTCACTTACAGTTTTTTGTTTTTGTTTTAACTTAGAAGGTCTTGATTTCCCCATCATGACTGAATTATGTTTTTTTTGCTGAGTGTAGGATTCTGGGTTGACACTCTTTTCTTTTGGCACTTGAATAATATTGGGTTACTTCCTTATGGTCTTCATGTTTCTGATAAGAAATCACTGTCATTTGTGTTGTTTTTCTCCTGTGGGTAAGGTTTTGATTTTTTTCTGAATGCTTTCTTTGTCCTTAGTCTTCAGAAGTTTAATCATCTTGTGACTTGGCATAGATTTCTTTGGGTTTATCCAATTTTGGGTTCAATAAACTTCTTAAATCTGTAGGTTTATGTCTCTTGTCATATTTCTTTTCCAGTCGTCCTTTGCCCCCTTTTTGGGGCTTCAGTGACACATATGTTAAGTCTTGTTGTTGTTTCATGGCTCCCCAAGGATCTCTTCATTTATTTTTCAGTCTGTTTTTTTCCTGTTTTTAATATTGGGTAACTTATATTCTTTCTCTTTTGTTCGATGATTATTTCCTCTGTCTCCACCTTTCTGGTTTGAGTCCATCTAGGGAGGTTTTTCATTCAGTTATTGTATCTTTCAGTTCTTAAGTTTTCATCTGGTTCTTAAACCTTTTTTTCTGAAATTTTTTTCTGAAATTTTGTTTGTTTCTGAAAAACCTTCTAGTTTTTCATTTGTTTTAGGCATGTTCATAATTGCTTGTTGAAATATTTTTATCATGGCTGCTTTAAAATCTTTGTCAGATAATTCTAACAGCTTTTCATGTAGTCTCCACTCACACAGTGGGGGTGGCAGGTCCTGGAGAGTGAGGACTCATTCTCAGATGAAAGTCTTGGGTCCCTTCTTGGCTATCAGTGATACCACCTTGCTTGAGGGTCTTGGTGTACCTTGTTACATACTCCTGAGGGTGGAATTCTAGTCTTCCCACTCAGGCTTTGTTGATATGGTTGGGGGTGGGGTCACAGGTCTTTTGTGTGTTGTTCAGTTAGAGTAGTGCGGTTATTGTCTAAAAGTTTTCTGTCTTGCTAGACTGCCCCTACCTGGTCTTTAGCTAAAGAGAACAAGCTTTTGTTGGGGCCTTTTTTGCTTTGATCTCTTGATGTTTGCAGGTAGCCAGCATTTTAGCTCAAGTGTGAGATAGGTGAAGACAAAAGAAAACCCAGGGAATTCACCACTTTTATGTATAAGGGTTTTCATTTGTACTTAGTGGGAGGAATGAGAAAAAGTACAGCTACTCCATCTTCCCCGAAGTGGAACACCCTGTCATTCTTTTTTAGTTAGTTCTCCAGTAACAGACTAATAGTCTGTCGTTCAGAGACTTTTCAGTCTGCACACAATCTTAGCTTTTCTTTCCATATCTAACCACCCCTGTTTGTGTCCATCACACCAACTTCCTCCTCTGTTCTAGACAGATTCTACACTTGTACTGTCTTTATACCATGGCCTTGATTAGTTTATTCTTCTGCCTGAAGTGCCCTTTCATCTCAAAATATATTTCCTATCATCTTGTAAGTTGTAGGCTGTTAGTTGATGACTGCATCATCAACTGTTTTGGAGAATTTGAAGCTAGAATTACTATAAAATGTCAAAATAATATGTAGTATAGGAGCCCCATACGCTTTCTAAAGTAAGGTAACCATCATAATTTTAATTGTTAAAATGTCTGCATCACCAGCAGATGATAGTGGAGGACCTCTTTTTTGTCGAGTATAGATTTAAGTGTTTTCATACTGCTAGATAATTTATTTTTTTATTTTTCATTTTTTATACTGCTAATTTAAAGAGTAAATTAGTTGAATGACTGTTCTTTAAAAGTAAGATGTTGTTAGTGTTAAATGATGTCTTAATATTTTATTCTGTGTTAATAATTATAGAGACCTGGCTAATGGTTTTGAATCCTAGTATCACATTATGGTCAGTTGGGAAGCTTTGAAACAGTTCCTATGCCAGATCCAAACCCCAGGTCTTCTGATTCACTTGACCTGAAGTGGATATTTTTTAAAAACTCCCCAAGTGATTCTGATATGTAGCCAGATTGAGAACCACTAGTTTAGAATGATGCTATCAAAAACACGAGTGAGCACTAGTGGTTTCAGTCACTTTTAAGGTTCTGTTCTGGAATGCTTCCAGCTGTGCAGCTTTGAACTTTGTCTTTCCATGTTTTTACCTTAGCAGACTTTTTAAAAACCCTGTTGTACCTTGTACAAATGACTCACCCCTGTGATTGTATTCTGAACCATTACATGAAATCTGATCTGATTTGCAAAGAGAAGACATTTTATGAAAAGAATATTTCTTTAGGTAATTTAAAATTACCAAGTCTATTTTAATTCTCTTTTGATTTATTTTTTACAAGATGGTTGTAGGAGCACTGCAGATTGTATGGCATTCTATTGTGTAGTCCATTTAAACCAGAGATTTTTGTTAAATTATAGTATTGATCTTTGAGTAGTTACTTTCTGTCAAGCACTGAGAGATACATAGTAAAATATAGTACCTTAGCTAGTTGTAAAAACGGAATTAACTACTAGAGCAGAGAAATCAGGCATTGGCAGTGCTGAGTAAACACGGCACTCTTGAATGCCCTATGATAAAATTGGTAGACGTCTGGCATCTAAGTAGTTAGTGTATTTAACTTAAGAGGTTGACAGAACTTTAAGTTTCAATAATAAAAACAGGACTAAGGGAAAAAGGCAAGTTAGAGAAAGAAGAAAGTTAAAAGAGGTCAATTAATAGAGAACAGTAGAGAAAAAATAGGATCAAAGCAAGAATTCAATTAACTTTTGTGACAACAAAGCCTTGCCTCTGAGGAAGAAGAAATTAGGTGCTCCATTTCTTTATTTTAGGGACACATACTCAGTTTGCTTTGTTACCTATGACCTTTATAAGAAAAATACACAAAGAATTGTAAGATGACACGGACTTTTTTGTACAGTTAGTATTTACTAATAAACTGGTAGTTTTGTATAGAAACTGGCATGACTGTGAGGGAACATTTGAAAGGAGCTGTAGTTTATATTAAGAAAACTAATGCATGGGGTGCCTGTGTGGCTCAGTCAGTTAAGTGTCCCGACTTCAGCTCAGGTCACGATCTCATAGCTCTGTCAGTTTGAGCTCCACATTGGACTCTGTGCTGACAACTCAGAGCCTGGAGCCTGCTTCATACTCTGTGTCTCCTTCCCTCTCTGCCCTTTCCCTGCTCACACTCTGTCTGTCTCTCTCTTTCAAAAAT
The DNA here is from genome assembly GCA_030068075.1 of Paguma larvata. NCBI lineage: Eukaryota > Metazoa > Chordata > Mammalia > Carnivora > Viverridae > Paguma > Paguma larvata. The sequence goes on from CM057825.1 coordinate 52,686,771, forward strand.
AAACATTAAAAAAATAAACATTCATTAAAAAAAATTTTTTTAAAAGAAAACTTTAATGCATTCTGGTGAGAAAGCTATTGGATTGTTGTCAAGCTACTTGTCAAATTTTCTGTTTTTCTAAATGTATAGTGTATGCTGTAAGTATAGTGCTTTCTTTAATATATATTTTTTTGGAATATAAAAATTTTGAGGGAATTTAATTCATGATTAGGGGACTTTCAAGAGAAGGCATCAGTTTTCAGTACACCAACAGTTTTCTGAGGGTGTACTAGTGTCATTAAACTTGACAGTCACTTCAGAATTTGTTTCCATGTTTGTATCTCTGTCCTTCTGGTAGGCAGTAAAGCTACTAACCCCTGTGAACTCTTGAGTATGGTGAACGGTGGTTGGGAAGTCTTTGTGCTCCCAGACGTTGAGGAGAAATTTTGACGTACCCTTTATGCTACTGCAAATAGGCCTTTTGTCATATGGGGCACATAGGTCTGATTATCAGTGCTTATTCTGAAAAAATAATCGTTTTCTTTATTCTAAAGAAGATAAACTAAATCATTTTGAAAATTCCCTCTTAAAATATCTCCAGACGAATTCGGCCATTTCTCTTGCATTCTTTTGAGTCCCTTCTGTGCTTCACACACTGCACTTGTCATTTGTAGGAAATGGCAGGCATACAGTGGAGATTAAAATTGGCACAGTCCTGAACCTCTGGAGCATATACTTTTAATAATAGATGCTAAATTTTATACTTGGAAATATATTTAGGTTATGATAGGAACATGTAGGGAGGGTCGGATCATGCTTGGTCCCCAAAATGCTAAGACAAAGTGATCACCAGAAAAACCAGAAGGGTAAGGTATCAAAGCCATCAATAATTCTAATTTCCGTAGTTAGGTTTTTGCATATTTGTATGTGACAGCATTTTTTCATGGGAGCTTTAACATGGATTATTGTCATTGGTAATTTGAAGATCTCTTTCTTAAAATTAGAAGGCAGTTTCACTTATCCCTGTAATGCATGTACTAGAAAGAGGTACAAGTGTAACATTTATAATATTTTTCTTTAACCTTTTTTTTTTGATGTTTATTTATTTACTTAGAGACCATGTATGCACAAACAGGGAGGGTCAGGGAACGAGGGAGAGAGAATCCCCAGTGGGCTCTGCATTGTCAGCACAGAACCTGACATGGCGCTCCATCCTACAGACCGAGAGAAAATGAAGTGAAATCTAGAGTTGGACCGTTAACCGACTGAGCCCCCCCAGGTGTACCAACGACCGTTATTTGTTGAGTAATTCAGCAAATAAGCATAAGTTGTTTCTGTCAGTGAGTCCCCATTCATCTTAGCATAGGAGATAGTTATACTGTGTGATAAATAGGATAGAGGTGGTGTAAGATAAAATAATAGCACGAAGGAAGGAGAGAATGGTTATTTATCCTCACGTTGAGTGTTGTGTCAGGGAAGCTTTCACAGAAAAGGTGAAGCTAAGGTTAGTTTTAAAGAATAAATAGGACTTTCTTTGACTAGACTGAGAAGGGTATTTCAGCAGAAAGCCACACATGCACCAACGATGAAACAGCATTGCAAGTTCAGAGAACTGCACTCGGTTTCTTGCTGCTGAGCAGGATATGAGGTAGAGAGAGTCAGGGGCATGATCTGGAAAAGACTTAAATCTGGCAGAAGAGTTGGCCATGGAGGACCGTTCGAAATTTTAGAGTAGTGAGGTGGTTCATTTTGCAGGTGTGAAAGGAGATTCCCGAACTGGGAATCTTCCGGAGGCTCTACAGTAATAGAGCCACTAGTGCTGTTGAAGAGAAGAGGATAGGGTCGGCACGTTATATGGCCATTTGTAGAGAGGGTATGGGAAAAGAACAACTTGAAGGTTTTTGGCTTTGGGTTTTATTATGTGTGTGTGGGTGCACACGTTGGGGAACAATGTAGGAAGGCTTATTATCAAATACTTAATTTATTCAAATTTTAAATTTTGAAATAACTTCAGACTTACAGAAAAATTGCAAAAATAATTGAAAGAATTCTATATGCCCTTCAACTCACATTCCCCAAATGTTAGCTTCTTAACATGTTTGCTTTAACAAAATACTTATTTTTGAGAGAGAGTGCACACATGTGCATGCGTGTGCATGAGAGAATGGGGACGGGGCAGAGAGAGATGGAGAGAGAGAATCCTAAGCAGTCTCCGCACTGTCAGCACAGAGCCCAACACAGGGCTTGATCTCATGACAGTAAGATACGACATGACCTGAGCTGAAGTCAAGAATTGGAAGCCCAACTAACTGAGCCACTCAAGGCACTTCACGTTTGCTTTTTATAAAGCAGTTGAATACACAGTTTTTCGAGCCATTTGAGAACAATTGAAGACATTATGGCCTTTTGCCCCTAAATAACATTCAGGGTGCATTTCCCAAAAACCAAGGATAATTTACTTTTCTTTCTTTAATGTTTGTTTATTTTAGAGCAAGAGGGAGAGGCCAGAGTGTGAGTGGGAGAGGGACAAAGAGAGAGAGGGAGACACAGAATCTGAAGCAGGCTCCAGGCTCTGAACTGTCCGCGCAGAGCCCAGTGTGGGGCTGGAACCCACGATCTGTGAGATCATGACCTGAGCCGAGGTCAGACATTTAACCGACTAAGCCACCCAGATGCCCCAGGATATTTTCTTATATTAATCAAATCTGATTTTATTCAGATTTGCTGAATTTTAGAGGGTACCTGGGTGGCTCAGTTGGTCGAGCATCTGACTCTTGATTTAGGCTCAGGTCATGATCCTAGGGTCGTGGGATTGAGTCTCATGTTGGGCTCTGTGCTGACAGCATGGAACCTGCTTGAGATTGTGTGTCTGTGTGTCTCCCTCTGTCCCTTTCCCCTGCTTGCATCCTCTCTCTCTAAAAATAGATACATTTTAAAAATTCACATTTGCCAAAGTTGATAATGTCCTTGTAAGTGAATGATAAACTCCCCCCCTCCCCCGCCCCATGTGTATTTTCATTTGTCATACCTTTTTTTTTTTTTTTTTTAAATATTTATTTATTTTTGAGACAGAGAGAGACAGAGCATGAGCAGGAGAGGGGCAAAGGGAGAGGGAGACACAGAATCCAAAGCAGGCTCCAGGCTCCGAGCTGTCAGCACAGAGCCCGACGCGGGGCTCGAACTCACAAACCGCGAGATCATGACCTGAGCCGAAGTCGGACGCTCAACCGACTGAGCCACCCAGGCGTCCCTGTCATACCTTTTTAATCTTTGGTCTGCTTTGTGTTTCATGAGAGGCCACTTAAATATACATATGTATATATACACACACACACACACATATACACACACACATACACACACACACACATAATTTTTAAAAGTTTATTTTGAGAGAGTGTGCATGTGGGGGAGGGGCAGAGAAAGAGAGAGAGAGAGAGAGAGAGAGAGAGAGAGAGAATCTCAAGCAGGCTTCTCATTGACAGTGCAGAGCAACGTGGGGCTCGAACTCACGAACCATGAGATTGTGACCTGAGCCGAAACCAAGAGTCAGACGCTTCTGCAACTGAGCCACCCAGGTGCTCGCATGAAGGGACATGTTTGAAGACTATGTTTACTGTTTTGTAGAAATATTGTACTATTTGTTTTTTGTTTTTGTTTTTTATACTTCCTATTGATTAGATTTAGGTTGTACAGTTTTGGCCAGAATACTCCAGAAGTATATCGGTATATCATATCGGGAGGCCCAACCTATTGTTCCATTATTGGTGATGTACATTCTTATCACTTGATTACGGTGGTGTCCTCTGTAAAATTACTTTTTTTCACATTGGTAGTTAATAAATATCTTTAAGGGAGGTACTTTGAGAAAATCTCTTAATATTTTATTTCTCATAACTTTTTTACCCATGCATTTTACCATTCAATGATAATTCTTACCAGTATTATTCTTCGTCTTTCTGACACGTACCCATAAATTTTTGAGTACTGTGTATTCTGGCAACAATATGTTCCAGAGTCATCTTATATTTTCTTTACTTGGCCTTGGAATCTGCCATTTTTTCAAGGAGTCCTGATTATTTTTAGTGGGAACAGTATTTAGAAATCAAGATCCAGAGGCACCTGGGTGGCTCAGCTGGTTAAGTGTTTGACTTGGGCTCAGGTCATGATCTCACAGTTTGTGAATTTGAGTCCCCTCTCAGACTCTGCGCTGATGGCGTGGAGCCTGCTTGGGATTCTCATGCTTTCTTCTTTCTGTGCTCCTGCCCCACTCTCACTTTCTCTTTCTCCCAAATTAAATAAACTAAAAAAAAAAAAAAAAATCAAGATCCAGGCACCTGTGCTCATTGCTCCTGAGGTTTTACTGATTTGGGGCCTTTGTATTAGGGTTCTCCAGAGAAATAGGACCAATAGGACATATGCTTCAGGAGATTTATCGTAAGAAATTGGCTCATGTGGCTGCAGAGGCTTTTGGCCAGTTCGCATGGTATTTGCTCAATCCTAGAATACACAGGAAGTAATTAAGATTGCTAATCCTTAACACCATAGAACCAAACAAACTCATTTATTGGAGTTCAGTATTTATTTACAGTTTTGTTTACAGCCTTATCGTATATGGTAAAACTATTTTGCTCAAAAGTTATTTGAGTTAGTTCACCCGTCTTCCTCCCGCGTTTAGTGCAGTATGTTTGTCATTTGAAATGACATTAAGATATTCCTTTCTGTTTGATTTCAGTTATGGGATTTATTTTCCTCTCATCCTTGTTAATTTTGTTATATTTCTTTGAGTATGTGAAACATTAGCATGGTTCCAAAAGTCAGAACTGCACAGAATCATCTCTTCTCCTTTTCAATTTCCCACCCTTTGCACCCATTCTCCCCTACTTTCTGTGGGCACTCTACTTTATCATTTATTTTTTCTCTTTGCACAAAATGAACAGATAAGTGTATATATTATTATTTTTTTTATTACAGAAAAAGTAATGCGGTAGACATTGTTTTGCACTAGTTTTTTCATGTCACAGTGTATACTGGATATCCATGTTATTTTATAGAGGTCCTCTGCATTCTTTTCTAGAGCTGCATATGGAGCCGCACACCATTGTGTGGATATACTCATTCTTTTTTAAAAAATTGTTTGTAATGTTTGTTTATTTTTGAGAGAAACAGAGTGTGAGCTGGCGAGGGTCAGAGAGAAGAGGGAGATGTGGAATCTGAAACAAGCTCCAGGCTCAGAGCTGTCAGCACAGAGTCTAATGTGAAACTCGAACTCACAAATCATGAGATCATAACCTGAGCTTAACCTACTGAGCCCTGCAGGCGCCCCATTCATTCTTTATTAAATTTCTCAATTATCTCTGGACATGCAGGTTGATTGCAGTGGTATTTTCCAATTCGTATGTACTATAATGAATAATCTTATGTAACATAACATGTATGGACGCCTGGGTGCTCAGATGGTTAAGGATCTGACTCAGCTCAGGTCGTGGTCTTGCGGTACTCGGGTTCCAGCCCTGTGTTGGGCTCTGTGCTGACAGGGCGGAACTCGCTTACAATTCTCTCCCTCTCTCTCTGCCTCTTACTACCACAGGCGCCCTCTCTGCCTCTCTCTCAAAATAAATATATAAACATAAAAAAATAATAACTTTTTTAAAGCCTTGATACTGGAAGGACAGCTTGGCCAGAAATAAAATCCTTGGTTCACACTTCACATGTTTACAATGTGGTCTTGCCATATATATTGTTTTTGAGAAGTCTGTAACCAGTCTTAATTTTCTTTGTCGTAAGTTATTTGATCCTCTTGCTGGGAATCCCCGGTTTTATTTTTCCTTTTATTTTTAAAGTCTAATGGTTTTACTGGGATTTGTTTTAGAGTTTATTATAGCAGGTCAATTTTCCTGCCATCTAGTGGATTCTTTTCACATGTAAAATTGGGTCTCCTTTCTGATGTTTTTTTTTGGATTGTAGTTTTAAACATTAGTTCCATTCTAATGTTTTGTTTTTCTTCTTCAGGGGCTTCATTTATGCACAATTAGATCATCTTCATCTTTCTTTTCAAAAACTTTCTACTTTATTTGTCTCATTTTCATTCTTTTGCTTCTTTTAGTGTTTCCTGCAGTGTATTTTGTTAAGTTTTTATTTGAATTTGGGGCACTTGTGCGCCTCAATTGGTCAAGCCCTGCACTGATAGCATGGAGCCTGGTTTGGATTCGCTCTCTCCCTTTCTCTCAAAATAAACACATAAACTTAAAAAACAAATTTTTTATTTGAATTTATTGTTGAGGACCTTGTAATTTCATCTTCAGTTCTAATGTGATTGTTTTCTTTTGCTTCTATTTCTTATCTGAGTTTACTCACCTTTTTTCATTTTATTTTGCTTTTGTCCTTTTTTTTTTTTTTTTAGGTTTTTACACATTTTTTGATTCGAAGTTTTTTTTTTTTTTTTATTCCAACTGTCTGTTTAAGGAGATATTATTCAGCTTGGAGTGTTTATTAAAATTTTCTGCTTTGTTGTTTGGGGGGTACTTTTCATCAGCTTAATTGTCCTAATTTTATTTTTTATAGTAGTTTTATATAGATGAAGATTGCTTATGCCTCTGCATTTCTGTGAGCAAGGCTAATGTTTTAGGGGTGGTTTATAAGAATGCTAATTCAAGAGTACCCTCTGTCACTGTAGTAAAATATGGTTCGTTAGTTGTCTTTATATAATTCTTGTATGGGAAAGGATTGTGTATCACAGTTTGCCTCTGCGGTAGATATGTGGGGATTGCTGGGAGGTGGGGGGATCAATCCTAGGAAAATGTTCTAGAAGATGTGATACAGGGGTCTCTTTAATTTTAAGCATTGAAGCTAATGTAATGAGCTTAAGCTAAAAGGGGGATTCTGGTATTATCACCCTACACAGAACTGTAGCTGAGGCCTCTTGAGGTGAGAAGTAAAGCAACTTGTTGAAAGTCACAGTCCACAAGGGACATAGTTAGGATAAGTCCCCTTGTCAGTCTGACTCTAGTCTTAATCACGACACCCTGTTGCCTCTGCTTGTTTTCAGGAGCGCCACAAGCAGTCTAGAAGTCATTAAAAAGAGGAAGTACTGCTTTGATGCCTCCTATTTAAATGGTATACTTTGTATTAGTAGCCCTAGTCACTTCAGGAAAGCCCTTTTAAACTTAAATCTTTTTTAAACAAGTACCATCATTTCTTTCTTTCTTTTTTTTAAAGCTATTTTATTTTATTTTAAATGCTTACTTTTGAGAAGTGAGAGCAGGGGAGGAGCACAAAGGGAGTGGGCAGAGGATTTGAAGCAGACCGATGTGGGACTGGAACTCCCGAACCGAACCGTGAGATCATGACCTGAGTGAAGTCATGCTTAACTGACTGAGCCACCAGGCGTCCGCCATCATTTCTCATCTAAAAAATTTTTATTTTTGCACACTGTAGGTTACTACAAAAAATGTTTTTGTTTAATTGGTGTTGCCACAAATCTCACATCTAGAGAATAGTATTAATTGATGGCAGAAATTATATTGCCTCAGTTATTAGAAATACTTGATAGCAAAAATTTTTTTTCGACTGTGCGGAGGAATCCCAGAGTTTCCTCTCTGGTTCTTTTGTGGCTTTTACAGTTCAGATGATCAGCCCAGTGAGAGAGGGGTGCCAAATCGGGAGCCATCTAAATAGTACAAGAGGGACACCTGGATGGGTCAATTGGTTAAGCATCTGGCTCTTGATTTTGGCTCAAGTCATGATCTCACGATTAGGGCTGAGAGGCTGGAACCTGCTTGGGATATTCTCTCTCTCTCTCTCTCTCTCCCTCTCTTTCTCTCTCTCTCTCCCTCTCTTTCTCTCTCTCTCTCCCTCTCTTTCTCTCTCTCTCTCTCTCCCTCTCTTTCTCTCTCTCTCTCCCTCCCTCTCTTTCTCTCTCTCTCTGCCCTTCCTCTGTTCCCCCCATCCCCAATAAATAAAAACTTTTGAAAAAATAAACATTGCAAGAAAGAACTGGGAAAAGGAAAGTATTTATAGATACTAAAGTGAGAAAGTGAGGCAGAACAGGGGATGATGGTGAATACTGTAATAAAAGTGATGGTATAATTTCAGAAAATGGAAAAATGTTCATATTTTATATAGTGACTTTTTCCAAGTGTTGAAATACAGATCATGAGAATTTACTTACAGTATCAGGATAGTAAAGTTAAATAAGCCAGTTCTCAAAGCCAGAGGTTATACAGTGCTTCGTTTCATTCGTGATCCTCATGGGCCGGGTCCCAAGACGTTTCAGTAAGGTTCCTGAACTATGTAATTTAATATGCTGCTCAAAGTAAATGTGTGCTCTATTCATAGTGGTTTGTCACTTTTAAAATTATCTAAGCTTGTTTTCTCTTACTCTTTCTCCTGTTTCCTAAGTGCTGTGCCCAGTGACTCCGAAATGAGAGAGCTGTGGTGGGATCATAAGAAGGGAGTTAATTCAGCAAATAATGTGCGTTGGTCACGCGCCAGCTATTGTCCTGGGCAGACACACGCATTCATTCAGACACATTCAGATCCAACACCTACTTTAGACTTCAGACATAACCTTTTTGGTTCTATGACTATAGCTAAAATGAATTGTTACTAAATTTGGAACTGTGCTCTTAGTGTGGAAATGTGTTATGTGCAAAACGTTTGAACTCTCTTTTCTGGGCTAATCCATATAATATTTAATCGATCCTTCACCTCGGACTTCTGCCTGGTCTCTGACCAAGCTCTGTTGTTGACACGTTAGTGTGAGCACCTATCGTGGACATAAAACGCTTTTGCTTTTCTTAGTAATTTAATCAGTTAAAAAAGTATATAGTCTTGGTGACAGAGTGAGAGGGAGACTGCCGGGGAAATGACCCCAGTCACAAAGTGAGAAAGACGTGAAGAGACAGGGAACAAAAGTTCTGCCTGCCTGCTTCTTTTTGTCCCCCGGTGTCTGCGTTCGACAGAATTATCTCTTCCTCCTCCTCAGCAGTCTTACATGAGGACCAAATACTCAGACCTTTCTCCATAAAGGGTTTTAGAATATGATGGTGAGTATGTGAATGTTTAAAAATCGCGTATAGTCTACTTCCTGTGTCTTCTTGATTTTGAAATAAAATATTGCTAAATGCGAAAGAATTTCAAAGGATTGTAGCTTCCTCTATTTTGGGATTGGCGTGTTTAAGATTGAGTGTTCTTAATTTTATGAGAAATTTTCAATCATACAAAAACAGAATAGTAAAATAAACCACTATTTACATATTGTCTACTTTCAACAATTATCAACACGTTGCCAATTCTGTTCCACGTATATCCACCCCCCAAATATTGACCCAAATCCCAGACACATTTCATTTGCAGATATTGAAAGTGTATATTAGTAGACAATAAAGGACTTTTTTTAAACAAACGTAATGTTCATGTCGTTATATTTTAAAAATGAACAATTCTATTCAAGAACTGTTAAAGATCTTTATTCATATTGTAAGAAAGGTTACTACCTTAAACAAGAGCATGGGAACTAATGTACTTAGTTAGGCCTTGGACCCAACCTAAGGTTTAAATTCTAGTTTTGCTATTGATGAACTACCTGAGTTTGGGGAGGGTGACCTCGCTTCATCTCACTAAGGACAACACTAATTCTAACTAATAGTGTTGTTGTGAGTTCTGAATGAAGCGGTGAACACAGGGTAATTAGGATACTGCTTTATAGAACATTTTCAGCAATGTTATTTATTTTTTTTTCAAGTTTATTTATTCTGAGAGAGAATGTGAATACATACACGTGAGCAGGGGATGGGGAGAGAGGGAATCCCAAGCAGGATTGCACTCTAGTGTTAAACCCACGACCCTGGGATCTTGACCTGAGCTGAAATCAGTAGTTGGACGCATCCATGACTGAGCCACCCAGGTGCTCCAGAAGTGTACATCAGAGTTTCCTAATCTACAAAGCAGACAGTTCTGTTTACTTTTTAAAATTATTTTTGACAGGCTTATTGAGATAAAATTTACATGCCATAGAATTCATCCATTTTAAGTGTATAATTCAGTGATTTTTAGTAGATTTTCAAGGACCATCACCATAATTTGATTTTACAACACTTTCATCACCCCAGAAAAGAATCTTTATGCCTGTTACCAGTCATTGCCCATACCTACTCCAGTCCTGGGCAACTATTAATTTACTTTCTGTCTTTATGAATTTGTCAGTTTTGGGTATTTCATATAAGTGGAATCATGTAATATGGGCCTTTTGTGTCTGGCTTCTCTCACTTAGTATGTTTTAAAGTTCATTTGTGTTATACCATGTATCAAATACTTCATTCCTTTTTGTTGCCAAATAATATTCTATTGTATGGATATACCACATTTTGTTTATCCATTCAGAATTGATGGACATTTGGGTTGTTTCCATGTCTTGTGTGTGTATGTGTGTGTGTGTGTGTTTTTTATAACATTTTTATTTATTATTGAGAGACAGAGAGAGACAGAGCATGAGCATGGGAGGGAGTAGAGAGAGGGAGAGACAAAGAATCTGAAGCAGGCTCCAGGGTCTGAGCTGTCAGCACAGCTCAGCGCGGGGCTCCAACTCACAAACTATTAAGATCACGACCTGAGCCGAAGTCAGATACTTAACCGACTGAGCCACCCAGGTGCACCTGTTTTTTGTTTTTGAGAGAGAGAGTGTCAGTGTGGGTGGTGGGGGGACAATGAGAGAGACACTATCTTCAGCAAGCTCCATGCTCATTGTGGAGCCTGATGTGGGGCTCTGTCCCATGACCCTGGGATCATGACCTGAGCAGAAATCTAGAGTCAGATGTTCAACCAACTGGCCCACTCAGGTGCCCCGATTTGTGTATTTTTAATTTAGATTTTATTATGTGATAATATAGTGGAGAGAAGCAGGGTTTTAGGGTTTCATGAAACATTAGGGTTTAATGTTATTTGCTGTGTAGCCTTAGGAAGGTAAATATATATCCTCTAGATCTCAGTTTCTGTTCTAGATTGGATGTTTGTGTCCCCCCAAAATTCATGTTGAAAACAAATCCCCACCGTGATGGTATTTGGAGGTGGGCCTCGAGAGGTGATTAGTGTGGTCTTATAGAGGAGACCCCAGGGAACTCCCTTGCCCTTTCCACCATCTGAGGGCACAGTTGGAAGATGGTCCTCTTGTAGAGCAAGGAGTGGGCCTTCATCAAACACTGAGTCCGCCTGTGTATTGATCTTAGACTTTTCAGCTTCCAGAAATGCGCGAAAATATATTCTGGTATTTATAAGGCACCCACTCTGGGGTATTTTGTTAGATAGCAGCCTGAGCAGAACCCTGAGAAATAAAGTCACTCAGTCTATGATATTTTTTTATAGCAGCCAGACTAAGGCGCTTTCCTTATCAATAAAATGAAAAAGTTGGAGTAGATGCTCTCTATGGTTCTAAGTTTGTGATTTATAAATTTGTTAATTTCTGTATGATTTTTGGGTAATTCTCTTTGCCTCACTTTTCTTATCGGGAAAAATGGGGATTCTAGCAAAATAGTATGTTGTTGTGAGGATGAAATAATATTGAACATAAAACAAATGCCAGGGTGTATTAAGTTACTTGTTCGTAATCAGGTTGTGGCTATTTTAGTGTGTTGGGCCAAGAAAGCCTTAGGAAGGAATGATTTGACTATGGCCTTTGGAGAATCAGTGATGGTAAATCAGTAATTAGTGGAGGAAGAAAAGTTTACCTGCTAATAATAGGTGCTGTTTATTGAATGCCTATCATCCTGGAGTATATTAAACACTATACATACATTAGTTCACCTAATCCTCAGTCCTGTGAGTTCAGGGATTATGCCCCTGAAGAAAAATTAAAGAAATTGCCTACGCCACCTAGTTAGTAAGTGGCCGCCTTGGAGTCACACCTAGTCTTCAAGGCCATGATCTTTATTTACTACTGCACTAAACCGCCTTTCAGAGGGAACAGCTCTTTGGAACAGAATCCCATGGCAGAGGAGTCTTCAGTGGCGGCGGTCTTGGCTTGGGAAGGATATCTGGTATTACTAATAGTCCTTATGAGATATAGAAGAGGTGATCATTCTATAAATAGTTTTTCATGTGCCTTGGATTACTTCGTTCCATTGATAGCGAGGTGACATTTCAGTTACTGAACAAGTTAAAGGCTTTGTAGTATGTTCAGTATTGTTTTTGTAGTTTTACCTCAAAAACGTTAAAGTGTCACATTTTTTTTCTGTACATTGTTTTTTAAATGAGACTTTTAGCATGATGGAAAATAACTCTTCACATGTTCTACTGGCTTCTTTCTGCCTGGCAAGATTATAATTCCATTTTTGAGTAGTTTTCCATTGTGTTATTTTAAATAAAAATAATTTTAGTACTATTTTTTTACCTTTTTTCCAGTGTAGTGTTTGGTATGTGTTTTATATTGACATTGTATAAACAAAAAAATGTGATAGTTCCAAAATCTCAATTTGTGTTAGATGTTAGATTTCACTTGGACAAAAGTTCCCTTGTGAATGTGTGGTATCCAACATATAAATAACTGGATACTAAAAATTAATTTGTATGCCAATTCTTTGGAATTAGGAATCTAAGGATACATATGAACCTCTGTTCAAATCTATTAAATTGTTTATGTCTGGGATATTGGATTTTGTCTGAGGTCAGCTCAATGAAAGGCATGCATGTCTTTGCCAAGGATAGAGTAAGAACACTTCTTTCTATGATAAAGGTTGGGAGAGAAGAGGTTTGGTGATTACTCAGAGAAATTCTGAGATGAAGAGGAGGTCAGGAGACACCTATGGCAGGTAGAGACAGGTTAGGATCTAGAAATGAGACAATGTGTTTGTGAAGTTATTAGGGCTGGGCATGCGTCTTCTGATGATGATGAGGGAGACCTACCCAGCCAGGTGAGCTCAGTGGACATAAGGATTGCCTTGGAGGAGGAAGTGGCCCAGGCTTCTTGGAGCTCAGTGTAAGACTGAGCCATGCAGGTAGAGCTCAGCTGAGAGCTTTGGAAGCATATAAAGGGGCTGTAGCCATGAAGTACTCTATACCTGGGGATGCCAGAAATTACTCTCCTGGCATTCTATTCTTCTGTAATTCTATAATTCTCTAAAGCAATATTCCTTTTTCCTTTGCTTCCCCAGTTATGGTGAAGCAGCCGAACTCCTGAGAATTAATCAGTATACAGACAAGAAGAGCCAGAGATTTGAAAAATTAATACAGTTAAAGAAATTTTAAAGCTGGACCTTTAAAGTGGAAGTTTGCAGCTGCTAAAGGTTTGGTAGAATAGCTAGAGTTATGGAGAAATCCTTAAGGAACTAGGTTCCTTATGTTTCTGACCTTGTGGATAGTGGGGTCTGTGTCTCCTTCGAAAAACAGGCAGGGCTAGAACCGTGGTGTAGGAGTAGCTGCTTTTATTGTTTTTGAAGAGAGTTTTTAAGTGGTGGGCTATCATTACCGTTAGCAGTTGGTTTTTGAATTTTTGGAGTTATAGTACAGGACTCGTAGTGTCCCAGATGAACTTAATACAGAATTTTTTTCTTTCTAGATAGATTATTGGTATTTTCATAACAAACTTCAAATATTTCTCTTTCTAACGTTTCTTCCCTTCTCCCTGCCTTATTCCTTGAATAAACTAGGTCCTGATGCATCTGTAAAAATGATATTATATGGCAATACTTTGGCTTTCAATTTTATTTAGACGAATTACAATTTTGGCTAAATGTGTATTATGGTGAAAGCTAACGATTATTTTATCATTTTTATTTAAAATCTATCCAAAAGGATTGTTGCTCTTCCATTTAGAACTGTCACTATTGTTGCAAAACCAGTTAATAATCATACACTGGCACCTGCCATAATGAAAAATTAGATAAATTTTCAACTTGTGATCTGCTTTTGATGTATTATTACAAAGGTGAGTAATATTTATTTCTGCATAATTTTATATTTGGATATATAGAGTGATGAACTCAGATAGTGAATACATGTGTGCTTGCTTGTTTCCATCTCCAAGATTGCTCTTATTTTTGTAACAACAGTTGGAGGTATTTCTAATCTGAATTTAAGGACAGCGGTAGTATTTCTTCTGAAAATGGAGGCTAAGGAGCCTGCATTCTGATTTTGTTCATTGCCTTTATGTGTCTACATGATGTAGACTTATTAGAGATGATTTAGTTAGCCTTAGGCTATCCTAATGGGTTTTCACTGGTTGTTAAAGCACTTCGAAGAATCTAACTAAATTTTCCAAATAAACTGGTTGATTTATACTTATTGAGAGAGGAGTTCCAGTGCACCCACTCATGTCATCAATTACAATCTCTTAGGAAGTGTAATTTGCCCAGTCTTGATTAAAAGGCTTGCAATTCTCTTTCCCTGATATTCAGCATATCCTCTGCTGCCCTCTAATGGCTGCCCTATGGTAGCACCATCGATGTCCATCTAACCACCATCACAGACCTGCTTTTCTCCAGCATCTCAGTAATTTATATAGCTGCTGGATCTGTGGGAGACGGTCCCAGTAGAAAGAGATTGGGAGGAGCTGCTTTGAAGGAAAAGCATGCACCTGTGCTCCTATGTTTGCAACACCACAAGGTGTTGACATCCAGGTACTTGTGAGAATGATAGGATTTCTATGGTGCTTTACTCTAGTGTTTGTTTTGTTATTTATATATTCATTTATTAGGTGCTTTTTGAATGCCAGGTCTGTCTAGCACCTAGCCTTGCCTTGATGTGTTAGGTGCTTACTACAGTTTTATTAAATGAGGAATGAGTGAATGAATACAAAGATAGATCAGACTTGGTCTCTAGTCTGTGGGGGGCAAGATGGCAGTTTAACTATTTGGCTACCCCAGTTTTCCTCCTTCAGTGCTCCAGGATTTTGAGAGAGAGATTCGAAGTAGAAGATGGATACAGATATCAGTTGAAACCTAGTCTCCTTTACATATTTAGTTCTCAGAATTCATCATCTCTAACTATAAAGGGCTCTCTCTGTTTTAGGTAGGATTTATTTTGCATCTAGGAATGATGGTAATTCTGTGTTGCTTACTTTGGTTGAAGGTAACATGCAGTTATGGTTGAATATTTTTTTCATATTCACTTGTCTCCAAGGCACCTCATTTGCTATAAACTCTTGACTTTTTGCTTCTTTCATATTTAATAAATTGCAACAAAATAGGTTATTTTATTTTATTTTATTTTAATGTTTATTTTTGAGAGAGCGTGTGTGAGGGGCAGAGAGAGAGGGAGACAGAGGATCTGAAGCAGGCTCTGTGCTAACAACACAGAGCCCAACACGGACTTGAACCCACGAACTGCGAGATCACAACCAGAGCTGAAGTCGATGCTTAACTGACTGAGCCACCCAGGCGCCCCCAATATAGGTCATTTTAAATGACTGTATGTGAAATATGACGTTTTTGTTAAGCATGTTGTGAATTGTTTAATTTCTTCCATTTCTTAGCTTCATTTAGCAAGTTTTAAGAACGTTATTTCCCTTTATTAATTAATTAATGTTAGGTAAATATTCATCATTGGCTTCATTCCTTGTTTGAGAATATAATCCACTCAGATATGTTTAGGTTGAATAAGCTTCTTATGGAAAATAATGATCTATCACTATACCATTAGAGAACAGCCAAGAGCAGGTACCTTTGTGTTATTTAATATTTTATTGTGGTGATGGTAGTGGATGATTGTATTTTGCAAGATTTTCTTTTCTTTTTTTTTTTTTTTTTGGTGTTTTGTTCATTATTTTAACTATCTGTAGATATATAAGACAACCAGAGATAGGTGAATTTTGTTTTTGTTATTTAGGTCTGTGCTAATGACTAGCAAAATCTAAAATAACTTTTGAGGGGTGCCTGGGTGGCTCATTCGGTTAAGCGTGCAGCTTTGGCTCAGGTCATGATCTCATGGTTCATGAATTTCAGGCCTGAGAGCTCAGAGCCTGGAGCCTGCTTCGGCTCCCTTTCTGTCCCTCCCCAGCTCCCACTCTGTCTCTGTCTCTCTCGTTTGCACAAAAATAAACATTAAAAACATTTTTTAATAATTTTTGAAAAAGTATATTTAATTGGAACTAGTAGTACAGTAATCATTTTTCATTACTCATCTCTTTTGTGACAGCAAGGAAAGATTGATGGAAGGGTAAACATCACAGCTTTCATTTCTTGACTGCTTCACATTTTATCCATCAGGGCATTTGAATTGGCCAAATACCCCAAAACCTGTATTTTTCTTTACTTAAGCTACTTCTTCACCATTTTCAAAATGTTCTTTAAAAATAAAAAAACCTCTTATTTAAAAAAAAAAAAACTTAAGAAAAAAACAATTTAGCATTTTGTCATGCTGAGGTGGTTCTGTAAAGTAATGGGAATTTTGGATAAAGCATCCATCTCAGGAGACAGTGACACAAAATAAGATTGCTTCGTAGTGTGTCAAGGTACATCGAGACTAGGGACTGAGACCATCTTCCCTGTTCACTTTAAGTATATGGAGAATACAGTGGTGAAAGAATTGGTACTTCTCAGCGTAAAATCAATAACGGCTTGTAAAGCTTGGATAACACAGATACTACTTTAAGGGTCAGCTGTAGCTGTCATTTCTTTTTTTTTTTTTTTTAATGTTTATTTATTTTCGAGGGAGAGAGACAAAGAGTGTGAGTGGGGCAGGGGAAGAGAGAGAGGGAGACACAGAATCTGAAACAGGCTCCAGGCTCTGAGCTGTCAGCACAGAGCCTGACACGGGGCTTGAACCCACAGACCGTGAGACCATGACCTGAGCCGAAGTCAGACACTCAACCGACTAAGCCACCCAGGCGCCCCTGCAGCTGTCATTTCTTATGCCTTGTGGGATCTTAGGAATTCCAGATGTCCTTTTCTCATAGGTGCTGGTTAATTGGGTTTTATTGTAGCAAGGCTGAAAACCTATTGTAGCAAGGCCAAGTATTGATAGACATTTTCATTCAGAATAAATGGCAACAAATTAAGAAAAAACAGCTTTGAGTGGTTGCAGACACCATCTACCAAACTCTAAATTGCAGTTTTGCTTCCTGTATCAGTCAAGTTTCTCCACTGACTAGATGAGAAGGCTACTCTAGCTAACTTAAACAGAAAGGGGATTTATTGGAAGGATGTTACACAGAATTGATAAAAGGATAGTGAAATAGGCTCAGAAAATAGTAAGGAACCAAGGGCAGGTGGTTCTGCACCCCTGCCAAAAGAAAAGTCTGATTAGGAAGCCAGTTCTGTTTCTATGACTGAGTTGTACTTGTATTGGTATTACCCCTCTAGGGCCGGAATTGCCTTGTGGGAGCATCCTATTGACGTCCTAGAGCAGCAGTTGTCTTGTTTCCAGCTTGCATGGGTCTCTGAGATCAAAACCAGTTTTATAACAATTCTTATATCACTTGCTGTTTGCACTGATGATTGCAGAAGCAGTGGTAGGCAAAAGTTAGCTTAGCATGAATCAAGACAGCACATATGTGTGTGTTATATATACATATATATTATCTACACATACACATGTATATATTTTACATACAAACTATAACATATATATACCTGTATGTTATACACATATACATCAAAAATTGTTAAATTTATTTTTGAAAAAGAGACAGTGTGAGCAGGGAAGGGGCAGAGAGAGAGAGAGAGAGATGCAGAATCTGGGGCAGGCTCCAGGCTCTGAGCTGTTAGTGCAGAGCCTGACGCGGGCTCAGACTCACAGACCGCGAGATCATGACCTGAGCCGAAGTTGGATGAATAACCGACTGAGCCACCCAGGTGCCCCTATATGTCAAAATTTGATCAAAGATTAAAGTTTAGTCCCCTGGCTGCATTACTTGGTGGAACATGCAACTCTTGATCTCAGGGTTATGAGTCAAGCCCCATGTTAGGGTAGAGATTACTTAAAAATAAAATCTTAAAAAAAAAAAGTTTGCTTAAGTTCCTCCGTGTTTACTGCCTTGAGTTACTTTAGAATGTGGTTATCTGTTGTGATAGCTATCTTCCTGGAGCAGGCCCTTTAAGTTCTTTTACGTAGCTGGGGGAAGGTCACAGTTTCTTCCTGTGTCTTTTGTTTTACCTCAACATAATCTGTCCAAGTGGCCTATCTTGGGGCAACTTGCTCTGAACCCAAACATCATCAAGCTTTCAAATCTGGTCTCTGACAACACGGTCACAAGAGAAGGGTTCATAGATGTGAATCTGAGCTGTCTGGTTTTTGTAGAGCTGGAGAACTGACTTACCAGGTCAAGATATTGATCTGGAAACAAAAAGTACTACTGGTTTCAGATTCGAAATGTATGAGTTTTTCCATAATTTTTCCTACCAATTATATGTCAGCCAGGGCTGATGCTGAACAAAAAAAAATGGATTATAACCAAATATTCAGGAATAAAACTTGAGAAGAATATATCATATATAGTTTGACAGCATTTTTTCTTTGAAGACAGGTACAAATAATGGTGATATTTTTTAGTTGTAGGCACAAAAGCTGTAAAATAGTATACTTCTTTAATCTTGCTTAGTCATTATTTGACAAATATTAAGACTCCATTTTTTTCTTTTCATTAATATCTGAGGTTTTTTTTTCCTTAAAAGACTATATTTTTTCCCCCGAGGCAGAGCTGTGACTTGAGTTTTTAGTTCCAGCTGATAGCACAGAACCTGAAATGATATGTTTATTGCAATTATTTGCTGAATAAGTAATATACTTCCATGTGGAGTCACATTTTCTACTGTACCTGAAAATTATTTTCAAGAGTATGCTTTGTGGTGATTATAGTTTATAATACTGTATTACATATTTGAAAATTGCTAAGAGAGTAGGTCTTAAAAGTTCTCATCACAAGAAAAAATTTTTTGTAACTGTGTATGGTGACAGATGTTAACTAGACTGTGTCGATCACTTCGTAATAAATACAAATACTGAATCATGTACACCTGAAACTAATATAATGCTATATGTCAGTTATCTCAATTGAAAAAAAGAGGCTATTAAAAAAAGACTATGGCTTAACTAAATAAAATGCAAATTCATGGGGTATTGTAAGTAATTGTCACTATATTGTGATGGTGTGAGAAGGGGCGGGGAGGGAAGGATAAAATGTGATGGAGAATACTCTCTTAGATATGCAGCTAAGTATAGGTGGATAATATAATTGAATCTTTGATTTTCTTGTTTTAAACGTCCTCACCTCCAAGTCCTGTTTTAATAATATTCTGGGTTGGCTAAGCCTCCAGATGTTTGCCATGTTGAAGCTCCCTTTTAAGGGAATCTGCCTTGTCCTTAGGCCTTGCTGTATGGATAGTCCCATTTTGTAGTTAGCCATAACCCCTGGCTGTGGTGAAATGGACACTAGAAATTTAAACCAAGAACAGTAAATTAGGTAGGAACCAGTTCTGTATGAAAAAATCAACGGAAGTAATCAGATTTTTCCCTGGAGAATTAAAAATTTCAGAATGCGGAGAGATGGAGACAGTTAACAGTGGGGATAAAAATTGAAAAAGCATATTAGGAAATATCTTCAGGTAAACATGACCATAAGATGTTACAATATGATATGGAGAAGCAAAAATATGAAAAATCAGAGACAGCCATTTAGTGGAACTGAAGTCAGATCTTTGGAATTCAGCTGTATAATTAATAGAGCAATAGAGAAAAAATTGTTTTAGTAGTTTGTTCATTCCTTTATTGAACAGTAATTTATACAGTGACTGCTATGTACTAGACACTGTTCTAGCCCAGGCTGCTTTGAAAAACAGTTAAGGCAGTGGGGTGCCTGGCTAGCTCAGTTGGTAGAGCATGCGCCTCTTGATCTGAGGATCCTGAGTTCTAGCCCCACGTTGGGCTTGGAGCCTACTTTAAAAAAAAAAAAGAGAAAGAAAAAGGAAAACAAAAACAATTAGGCCAGTGATTCTCAGCTGGCTGCAATTTTGCCTACCAGAAGATATTTGGCAAAGTCTAAAGACATTTTGGTTTGTTAGAGCTTGGAAGGGAGAATATTATTGGGATGCTGCCAAATACAACGTCCAGGACAGTTCTTAACAAATAATAAATAATCTGACTCAAAATATCAGTAATGCTGAAATTGAAACACCCTGGGATAAACCATCTTGAGTATGTATTTCATAGAATAATTATGTTCTCGTAGTTTGACATTTAACTTTCTTTGTTTTCAGAAGTGAGGAGGTTTACTGGAGTAAAATGGAGGCCTCAGTAATATTACCTATTCTGAAGAAGAAACTTGCCTTCCTTTCAGGTATGTTTTCTTCTTTAAATTGGAAGCGTTTGAGGTGTAAATTTGTATAAACTTTTTTTCTTTGACTAGTTTGACAGAATTGCATTTTTCTGTGAAGGTTTTATTTCAAAGATAATTCTAAGACCCCTTTTAATCAGAATGGATAACTGTGCGAGCCACCTGTCACTGTTGGTACTTGACAGGCTAGTATTTATTCTGTAATTGATTAAAATGACCTCTACAAGGTAGATGTCATAATATCTCACTTTTTATATAAAAATAAAATAATGCCGGCCAAGATTAGTTGACTAACCAGCACTGAAATAATTGTTTTTGAAATACAGAATTAGTTTGTATGATATCCCGTATCCTAGCTTTGTCTTCCATCTTCCATGAGTTAGTTTCAGTGCACTTGGAGGAGTTAGGAAATATCAGTTACATGGTTTTCACTTTTCACTGTTTGAACTTGGTTATACAGGCTTGCATTTATTTCTGGTTATTAACCTAAAAGCATGTATCAGCTAAGAATCAAAGAGAAACTGCAAGCTACTGTGTTAGTGTGAGAGCAGTAGCGTGGTACATTGAGTATAGTGATTTTCTGAAATTATGGATCGTTGAGTAAATTTGCATGTGCTTTGGAATAGGTACTGTGACCTGCCTGTTAAGGGTTACTTGAGCTTTTTTTTTTTTTAATGTTGCTTTTTATCATCTTGCTTTTTCTTTCTTTTTCTCTTTAGAGCCTATCAAAATTGTCTTGATCTTTAGGCTATAAAATGTCCTAATGTCCTTTTGAAAAAATATATTGTATCCCTCTGTAAATTGGCATGTCTTTCTAGTGTAGATTATAAAGGATAAAATAAGTTCTTGAATTTCACTAGTATTCTTGTTTCCTTTCTTAGTGTATTTCTTTTTTAAAAAACTTTCCTTACCAGTTGAGTCTTCTGTTTTCACCATTCTTTACTGATATTAATGGTGTTACAGGAAACATTCTTGTTCATTGTTGGTGTACTTTGTACAAGTTTAACAGTATAAATTCCCACAAGTGAAAGTGTTAAGGAGAATTGATATTTAAATTTGTGTTGTTTTGTCAGATTACACTCTAAGAATATTGCTTCAATTTCTGTTTCTTGTAACAGTGTATGAAAATGCTTGTTTGCCCATACTGTTGCCAAGAAGGTATATTATTATTCTTCCGTAATTTTTATTGGTGACATTTTTGCATCTTTATGACACTTGACTCTGTGCAGCATTTGGCTTGGTTGGCCATATCTATCTTGAAAGTCTTTTTCCTCTTAGCTTTTCTCTTTTTCATTTACTCTAGTGATTATTTTATTGTCCCTTGGTGAAAGCTGAGGGCATGAGGTTAAACGTAGTCCTGAATGTTATATCTGTCCTCTGGAGACATTTCCACAGTGGGTCAGAATGCTGTCGTTCAGATATAATCCTTTCAGAAGATTTGGCCTAATGCAATGAGAAAGCTTAGTGATTTTGAGGAGCAAATGAAAACTTCCTTAGCCCATCCCTCTCGACTTCCTTTATTGACCATTAATTATTTCAACCAATAATTTTCAAACTAAAGAGAAAAACTAGAGAAAAACTTTTCAAACCAAAATCACTTGGGGGATACATTTTGAAAACCATGGGTATAATCCATATTTTTAAAAAGTAAAACTTGAACAAAACCGTGAGTGGTTGAAATCACTATTGATTATTAAGTTCGACCATTTGAAATTACATTTATCCAGGTTAAACAAACTGGTTGAGTATCGTTAATTTATATGGGTATCCTAATAAAAGAAGATCATTTATGATAGGTACGTCATGAATTGCCCTCATGTCACTCACAGGTGTTGTTTTTTTCACTTCACAGCTTTCAGTTTTTAGCGATAGATTTCTAGAGATCATATAACATTTTTACCTTTAGTATTTGCTGGTTTTTTAGCTTCTGAAATTGCCATAAATGCCAGCAGGGTCAGAGAATGGACCTCAGTGTGAAAGTCAGTCACGTCGGGAATTTTTGAAGAAGCTGTGCATGTGTATTAGATTAAAAAAAAGTTTTTTTTAGTGTTTTATTAATTTTTGAGAGAGAGAGAGAGAGAGAGACAGTGTGTGAGCAGGGGACAGGCAGAGAGAGAGGAAGACACAGAATCTGAAGCAGGCTCCAGGCTCCAAGCTGTCAGCACAGAGTGCGACGCGGGGCTTGAACCCATGAACCGCGAGATCATGACCTGAGCCGAAGTTGGATGCTTAGCCAACTGAGCCACCCAGGTGCCCTGGTATTAGTTAGATTTTAATGTTTATGAAAAATTGAAGAGGGCTTGAACATACATGAAATGCGAGTGTGTTCCACTGTCTGGCTTTCATGCTTCTATATCCAGGTCCCATGTGCTCTTCTCAACTGGGCAGAACTTTTTCCTTGTGAATGCAGAATGCCTGTCTGACCTCTGTGTGTTAACTCAGACCATTCCTTGTCACAGAAGACTCTAATACTCTTTTAACTTGGCTTATAAATTCTGCCCGTTCTTCTTAAGTCTTCTCTACAAAATTTTTCATCTTTATCACAGCTCTTACCATTTTCTCCATTTTCTAAATGCTTTTTTTGTAATATTTTATGTATTTTATACAACACAACCTAGAGAGTGAATTTGTATTTTATACTCTTATTTCTTATGACATAAAGCTTTTCTTCTAGGTTGATTGAAAATTTATTTTCCTCATAAATGCTTATAGTGCTAGACACACAATAGGTGCTGGATGAATTTGATTATGTTAAGAAACAGACTGGAAGAAAATTGAACAAAATGATAATTGCTGTGTTTAAGTGAAGATTTCATGGGTGAATTTTTTTCTTTTTTCTCAAATTTGTATAATTTAATATATTATAAATATTTATAATATGTAAGATAAACGGCTATTAGTTTTTTTATTTCTGTCATAAACACTATTTGTTTTAATAACATTGGACTCAAACATTTACTTAGTGCTTTAATATCTATTCCATGTTATATTTATATCTTTTTCTTTTAATAGGAGGAAAGGACCGACGAAGTGGCCTCATTCTGACAATTCCATTATGCCTGGAACAGACAAATATGGATGAGCTGAGTGTCACCTTAGATTACCTACTCAGCATTCCAAGGTGACTCTACAGGTGTCTTTTCTTAAATCTTGATATGTTGTCATTATTTACTAATGATTCCTGTTATTAAGGTATATACATTGCTCTCTCACCCGCTTTTATTAGTGAAATTATAATTAAAAACACTAGAATTAATCATTTCTGATACAACAGCAGATAAAACAATTATCGTGTGCTCTTAATGAACTGAATAATGTGATACAGATTTCTAAATGTATGCACTGTCAGCTTTCCAGGAACATACAGATTGAGCATCTGTATGCCATGCAACTTGAGAAAACATAGATAACTTGAATTTAGTAGAAAGTATTTTTTATTTAAATAGCTATTTCACTATATAGATACAAGTCTGTAGGTTTTAATATGCTGAGGAAGGCTATTAAGCCAAAAAAGTTTATGTTTTAATTGAAGGTCTTTGGATTTTTAATTTTTATATTTCTTGGGTGAAACCAAAACAAACTTCTTTTTGCTTGAGCTGACCCATCACTTCAGTAACAAAAACCAGCTCCCTCCCCAACAACTTCTCCTGTATGTGATATTTGGGGGCTGAAGTCTGATTGCATGTTAGAATCATCTGGAGATTTTTTTTTTTTTTTTTTTTTTTTTTAATTCTAATGCCTGGGAGGTTCTAATGCTCTCCGGAGATTCTGATCAAATTGTTCATACGAGGTCTGCTCATCAGATGTTTTAAAAAAGTCTTTTAAACTTCCCAGATAATGCTAATGTGCAGTCAGATTTGTAAACCATTGCAGTAAATAACGAGAATGAGAGGAGTGTTTTTTGTTTGTAAAATATTTTTTTGTTTGTTTTGTTTGTAAAATGGATTTGTTTCCTCAGCCACCTATCTCTTATAAAATGGTTTTTGAGGTCCAGATAGTGAATTTTAAATATTTTAGTCAGAGCAAACAGTTCTTTGTATTCTTGTTCTATATTTGCATTATTGACATAATAGGTTATTTCATTTTAAACCATCTTGCAGGGTTCATGATTAAAACTGTATTTTAAAACAACTGACTTTACACCTCCTTCCAATATTGGTCTGTAATTTAATGATTCTCTTGCTGATTATTATTATTATTTTTTTTTTTCTGTATTGGAGAAATAGAGGTCTTCAAGTGAAAATTTGCAATTTTTTTTTTTTTTACTTTCTGGAAAGGAAAATTACCAAACTTTACAGCATATTAGTATTGTATAACCTTCCTAGTCCTCTAAGCTGCTGATTGCTAATTTGTATTATTCACCATTAGACAACAAAGTACTTCTAGGTAAATGACACTGGCTAGACATACTGCTGACAAATTTTGAAAAAGTAATTATGATTCATATATGTGGTCAGGGAAGTTAGAGACCATCTGAACCAACTGCCTTATGAGGAAACTGAAACTCCCAGGTTGTAGTTACTGGCCCAGGATCACACAGCTAGTTAGTAATAGAGCTGGGATTAGAGTCTGCTTTTGCTGACCCCAGTCCAGAGCTCTTCATATTTCAAATGAATAAAGTACAGTGTAGTTGTATTTTATGTGAGGTGAGGTTCTGAAGTTGGACTGTAATGCACAAATTACTGATAGTCAAAATTATCCTCGAGTAATGCCTAAAAAAGGATTAGAGATTAGAGACATACAAACTGTTCTTTCACGAACACGCTAGGTTTCCTCCAGTGAGTGACACTGGAGGAACGTGTCACTGAGGCTGAGTTCCAGAAGACACATTCGGCCAGTGATTAAGTTTGTGGTAAGAAAATGCTTCCTCATGTATGCTAGCGTCCTGCTCAGCCCAGCAGGATGCTCCTGTTGTAAGAGGCGCTGGGTAGATGAGGGAGGCTAAGGCACCAGCAGTTTGACTCACGTCTTCTGTCTATTCACTCTGGATGTGCGAGCAGCAAGTACAGTGGAGGACAAAAGTAGCCTACCTACACTTTTAAAATTTCTCTCTCTCTTTTTCTTATGTAAGTATATACAAATGCTATTCCACCGTAAATGATGAATCGTTTCTTGCATATCTACAGCTATCTCCCAGCTAATAGAGAAGTTATGAATTGAAGCGAGATGAAAGAACTTATTCTAGCAAGGCAAAATAGATACTTGGATACTTTATTTTTGAAAATCGTTTTGCTAAGTTTGGCCTTCTCAAGTATTTATGAAAACTGAACTATTAACCTTCTATGTTACTGGAACAGCCACCTATAACTTTGGTGTTTAAAAAGAGTTGGCAGCCCTATACCAGTACTTGCTCTTTCCTTAGAGAGCTAGAGTGTTTTTGAGCTCTTCATTGCAAATCTGGAGATCAGTTTATTAGGCACAATCTTAAAAACTGATTTTTCTCCTTCAGAATGACTGCCATTCAAAACCGCTTTTACTTTATTTTTTAAATGTTTTTTTTTTTTAAGTTTATTTTGAAAGAGAGTGAGAGATTGCATTGTGTGTGCACGAGTGGGGGAAGGGCAAGAGAGAAAGGGGGAGAGAGAGAAACCAAAGCAGGCTCCATGTTGTCAGCATGAAGCCCAATGTGGGGCTTGAACTCGTGAACTGTGAGGTCATGATTGGAGCCGAAGGCAGACGCTTAACTGAGCCACCCAGGTGGCCCTCAAAACTGCTTTAAATTGTAATCCCCCCAACATTTTGTTATGAAAAATTTCAAATGTACAAGAAAGTTTAAACAGTTGTACAGTAAATACCATTCTGCCTGTCAGTTAGAAGTCTCCAGTCAAATTGGACTTGATCACATACCTATTCATTCACCCATCCCTCTTTCCATCTCAGAACTGTTTTTACGTTTACCCTATCAGATTGTGCTTAGCATGTTATCTAGAAAGTTGTCCTTTTTAGTACTATGTCTTAAGTTGTCGGTTTTTTCCACATGTAAGTTAATCAATTGTATTTGTTTTTCTTGATTTTTTTTAATAAAAAAAAGGGGGCTTGTGTATTACTATTATTTATTAATGTTTTATTTATTTTTGAGAGAGAGAGTGGGAGCATTTGTGAGTGGAGGAGTTGCAGAGAAGGGGAGAAAGAATCCAAAATAGGCTCTGCACTAACAGCAGAGAGCCTAGTGTGGGACTCAGACTCACGAACCGTGAGATTGTGACCTGGACTGAGGTTGGACACTCAACCAACTGAGCCACCCAGTTGCCCCGAAATTCTTTTTGTGTTTTTTTTTTTAATTTTTTTAATGTTTATTTATTTTTGAGAGCAAGAAAGACAGAGTGTGAGTGGAGGAGGGGCAAAGAGAGAGGAAGAGATAGAATCTGAAGCAGGCTCTAGGCTCCAAGCTGTCAGCACAGAGCCTGACATGGGGCTCAAACCCACAAACCGTGAGATCATGATCTGAGGCAGTCGGATGCTTGACCAACTGAGCTACCCAGGCGCCCCTGAAATTCTTTTTTTTTTTTTAATGTTTGTTTATTTTTGTGAGAGAGTGGAGGAGGCACAGAGAGAGAGAGAGGATCTGAACCAGGCTTTGTGCTGATAGTGGCAAGCCCAGTGTGGGGCTCGAACTCAAGAACTGAGATCATTACCTAAGCTATAGTCAAATGCTTAACTGACTAAGCCACCCAGGCACACTTTCTTTGTTTGATTTATTTTACTTAGCATAATTACCTTTGGTCCTTCCATGTTGTTGTAAATGGCAATTTATGTTCTTACCCAGAGAGCACAAAGGTTCTCTTTTCTCCACATCTTTGTCAGCACTTGTTATTTCTTCTCATTTTGATACTAGCCATTCTTACTGGTGTGAGGTGGTATCTCTATGTGGTTTCGATTTGCATTTCCCTGATAATTACTGATATTGAGCATCTTTTGATGTATGTGTTTGTCATCTGTATGTCTTCTTTGGAAAAATGTCTATTTAGGTATTCTGCCTATTTTTTAATCATACTACTTGGTTTTTCTTGGTGTCGAGTTGTGCAAGTTCTTTATATATTTTAGATATTGACCCCTTACTGGATATATCATCTGCAAATATCTTCTCCCATTCAGTAGTTTGTCTTTTTATTTTGTTGATGGTTTCCTTGTTTTGCAAAACTTTTTAATTTTGGTGTAGTCCCAATAGGTTATTTTTGCTTTTGTTTCCCTTGCTTCAGGAGACATATCCATAAATATGTTGCTAAAGCCAGTGTCTGAGAGATTACTGCGTATATTTTCTTTTAGGATTTTAATGGCTTCTGGTCTCACTTTTACGTCTTCAATCCATTTTGACTTTACTTTTGAAGAAAGTGTTCCAGGTTCATTATTTTGCTTGTAGTTCTCCAGCTTTCTTTAACACCATTTATTGAAAAGACTATCTTTTTCCCATTGTGTGTATGTACTTGCCTCTTTTGTCACAGATTAATTAACCATAAAATTGTAGATTTATTTCTGGGCTCTCTATTCTGTACCATTGATCTGTGTGTCCTTTTTTGTGCCAGTGCCATAGTATTTTGATTATTATAGCTTTGTAGTATATCTTGAAATCTGAGATTTTAATACCTCCAGCTTTGTTCTTTCTCAGGATTGCTTTGGTTATTCAAGGTCTTTTGTGGTTTCATATAAACTTTAGGATTATTCTAGTTCTGTCAAAAATTTCAGTAGGGATTGTGTTGAATCAGTAGATTGCTTTGGGTAGTATGGACATTTTTAATTCTTCTAGTCCATGAACATGGTATATCTTTCCATTTGTGTTGTCTTCAATTTCTTTCATCAGTCTCTTATTGTTTTCAGAGTATAGATCTTTCATCTACTCGGTTAAAGTTATTCCTAATTGTTTTATTCTTTTTGGTGCAATTGTAAATGAGATTGTTTTCTTAATTTCTCTTTCTGCTCTGTTATTAGTGTTAGAAATGCAATAGATTTCTGTGTATTAATTTCGTATCCTACAACATTACTGATTTCATTTATTCTAATAGTTTTTTTTGTGGCATCTTTAGAGTTTCCTGTATACAGTACCATGTCTTCTTAAAATAATGACAATTTTACTTCTTTTTTTAGCAATTTGGATGCCTTTTACTGCTTTTATTTGTCTGCTGCAATTAGGACTTCTAGTACTATGTTGAATAAAAGTGGTAAGAGTGGACACCTTTGTCTTGCTCTTCATTTTAGAGGAAACGCTTTCAGTTTTTTCACCATTGAGTATGATGTTAGCTGTGGATTTTTCATATATGGCCTTTATTATGTTGAGGTGTTCCCTCTAAACCCACTTTGTTGAGAGTGTTTATCGTGAACAGATGTTGTGTTTTGTAAGATGCTTTTTCTGCATCTATTGACATAATCATGTGGTTTTTATCCTTTCTCTTGTTAATGTCATGTATCACATTGATTGATTTGCGAATATCAATCCTTGCATGCCTGGAATAAATCTCACTTGATTGTGATGAATGATCCTTTTAAGGTACTATTAAATGTGCTTTGCTAAAATTTGTTGATGATTTTTGCATCCATCTTCATCAAGTATATTGGCCTGTATTTTTCTTTTTCTGTATTATCTTTGTCTGGTTTTAGTAGCGGAATAACGTTGACCTTATAGAGTGAATTTGGAAGTTTTCCTTCCTCTTCTGTATTTTGGAATAGTTTGATAAGAATAGGTTATTAACTCTTTTTTAAATGTTTGGTAGAATTTACCTGTGAAGACATCTTATCCTGGATTTTTGTTTGTTGAAAGTTTTTTGATTGCCAATTCAGTTTTGTTACTAGTAATCAGTTTGCTCAAATTTTCTATTTTTTCCTGATAGAGTCTTAAAAGATTGTTTCTGGAAGTTGATCCATTTCACCTAGGTGGTTTAATTTGTTGGCATATAACTTTTCATAGCATTGTCAGCAACTCTTTTTTCTGTGGTGTCAGTTGTTATTTTTCCTCCTTTGTCCTTTCTGATTTTATGAGTTCTCTTTTTTTTTGTTGATGAATCTGGCTAAAGGTTTATCAATTTGGTTTATTTTTTCAAAGAATCAGTTCTTGGTTTCATTGACTTTCTAATTTTTTTAAGTCTCTGTTTTGTTTCCATTCTCATCTTTATCATTTCTTTCCTCCTTTTTTTTTTTCTTAAGTTTATTTAGAGAGAGAGTGAGCACACCTATGAGCAGGGGAGGGTCAGAAGACCAGGAGAGAGAGAATCAAGGGAGGCTTGGCGCTGACAGTGCAGATGGAGCTCAGTCCCATGAACTGTGAGATCATGATCTAAGCTGAAGTCAACAGTCGGACGCTTAACTGACTGAGCCACCCAGGTGCCCCTGTTCTTTTTTCTAATTCCTTTTGGTCCAAGATTGGTTTGTTTATTTGAGACTTTTTATGTTTCTTGAGATAGGTTTGTGTCACTATAAACTTCCCTCTTAGAACTGCTTTTGCTGCATCCCAAAGATTTTGTGCTGTTGTTTTCATTTTCGTCTTCATGTATTTTTTCATTTTCTCTGATTTCTTCATTGACCCATTGGTTCCTTAGTAGCGTGTTTAGCTTCCATGTGTTTGTGTTTTTTTCTAGGTTTTTTTTTTTTTTTCATCATAATGGGTTTTTAGTTTCATACTCTTGTGGTAGGATAAGATGCTTGATTTGATTTCAGTCTTTCTGTTCCTAAATTTATTGAGACTTGTTTTGTTACCTAACATGTGACCTATCCTGGAGAATGTTCCATGTGCATTTGAAAAGAATATGTATTCTTTTGTTTTTGGATGGAATATTCTGTATATATTTGTTAGGTCCATGTGGTCTAATGTGTCATTTCCTTGTTGATATTATGTTTGGATCATCTATCCACTGATCTAAGTGAATGTTAAAGTCCTTTACTATTGTATCACTATCGTTTTCCTTCTTTATGTCTGTTAAAATTTGTTGTATGGGGGCGCCGTGATGGCTCAGTCGGTTGAGCAGCCGACTTTGGCTCAGGTCATGATCTCACGGTCTGTGAGTTCGAGCCCCGCGTCGGGCTCCGTGCTGACGGCTCAGAGCCTGGAGCCTGCTTCTTCAGATTCTGTTTCTCCCTCTCTCTCTGCCCTTCCCCTGCTCATACTCTGTCTCTGTGTCTCTCAAAAATAAATAAACGTTAAAAAAAATTTGCTGTATGTATTTTGGTGTTCCCATATTTATTCCATGTTGGGTGTCTAGATATTTACAATTGTTATAGTCTCTCCTCAGAAGGATCCTTTTATCATTATGTAATGTTCTTGTTTGTTTCTTACTATAGTCTCTCATTTTATTCATTTTTAAATTTATCTTTAAAGTTTATTTACTTCAAGAAAGAGAATGAGCAGGGTTGGGGCAGAGAGAGAGGGAGAGAGAATCCTAAGCAGCCTCTGGACTCAATGCAGAACTAGACATGGAGCTCAAACCCATGAACCATGAGATCATGACCTGAGCCAAAATTAAGAGTTGGATGCTCGACTGACTGAGCCACCCAGGTGCTCTGCTACAGTCTTTCTTTTAAAGTCTATTTTGTCTATTTGTCTATTTTGCATGAAATATATTTTTTCATTTCTTGACTTTCAGTCTGTATGTGACTAGATCGCAAGTGAGTCTCTTGTAAGGCAGTGTTTTTTTAATCTAGTCACTGTATATCTTTTGATTGCAGCATTTAGTCTGGTTACATTTAGAGTAATTATTGATAGGTATGTACTTGTTGCCATTTTGTTAATTGTTTTTTGATTATTTTTATTTTTCTTCTCTATTCACTTCTTTACTTGCTCTCTTGTGATTTGATGGTTTTCTTTAGTGTTATACTTGGAATTCTTTCTCTGTTTTGTTTTATATCTATTGGTTTTAGATTTGTGGTTACCATTGAGTTTATATGTAACATCCTGTATATATAGCAGCCTATGTTAAGTTGATAATTGCTTAAGTTGGAACAGATTCTAAAAGCACTAAATTTTTACTACCCGCCCCCCACGTATTATGTGTGTCATATTTTACATCTGTTTATTTTGTGTATCCCTTGGACTTATTGTGGATATAATTTGTTTTACTACTTTGGTGTTTTAACTTCTCTACTGGCTTTATAAGTCATTAATCTGGAGCACTTGGGTGGGTTAGTCAGTTGAACATCAATTTTGGTTGGCTCAAGTCACGATCTCATGGTTTGTGAGTTTGGGCCCCACATCAGGCTCTCTGCTATCAGCGCAGAGCCCCCTTCAATCCTCTGTCCCTCTCTCTCTCTGCCCCTCCCCTGCTTGTGCTATCTTCTCTCTCAAAAATAAACATTAAAATTTTAAAAATATAAGTTGTTTTTCTACTACCTTTATTATGTGTTAGCCTTAATTTTTGAAATTCACCTCTTTCCCCCTCCCCCGCGTTTGGAGCACTGATTCTCCCATATTTATTCCGTTCATTCTTAAGTCCTTTTGCCAGGCATTATTTATCACCTGCCTTCTGTCTTCATTGCTATCTATTGGGCACTAATTTTGAACACAGGGACACCAAATAATCAAGGCCCAGGTGACTTTAATCTAGATCACAAGCATGTCTAATATGTGTATAGATCCTTCCTGATCTGCAGGAGGGAGATGCTTTCTTTTTTTTTTTTAATTCAATTTATTTTTTAATTTACAGCCAAGTTAGTTTCAGTTAGCATATAATGCAATGGTGATTTCAGGAGTAGATTCCTTAATGCTCCTTACCCATTTAGCCCATCCCCCTTCTCACAACCCCTCCGGTAACCCTGTTTGTTCTCTATATTTAAGAGTCTCTTATGTTTTGTCCCCCTCTCTGTTTTTATATTATTTTTGCTTCCCTTGCATTATTTATGTTCATCTGCTTTGTATCTTAAAGTCCTCATATGAGTGAAGTCATATGATATTTGTCTTTCTTTGACTAATTTTGCTTAGTATTCCTCTAGTTCCATCCACATAGTTGCAAATGGCAAGATTTCATTTTTTGATTTCTGTGTAATACTCCATTGTGTGTGTGTGTGTGTGTGTGTGTGTGTGTGTGTGTGTGTACACACACATCTTCTTTATCCATTCATGCATCGATGGACATTTGGGCTCTTTCCATACTTTAGCTATTGTTGATAGTGCTGCTGTAAACATTGGGGTGTGTGTGCCCCTTCGAAACAGCACACCTGTATCCCTTGGATAGATACCTAGTAATGGAATTGCTGGGTTGGAGGGTGGTTCTATTTTTAATTTTTTGAGGAACCTCCATACTGTTTTCCAGAGGGGCTGCACCAGTTCGCATTCCCACCAGCAGGGCAAAAGAGATCCTCTTTCTCCACATCCTCACCATCTGTTGTTGCCTGAGTTGTTCATGTTAGCCACTCTGACAGGTGGGAAGTGGTATCTCATTGTGGTTTTGATTGTATTTCCCTGATGATGAGTGATGTTGAGCATTTTCTCATGTGTCAGTTGCCCATCTGGATGTCATCTTTAGACAAGTGTCTATTCATGTCTTTTGCCCATTTCTTCACTAGATTATTTGTTTTTTGGGTGTTGAGTTTCAGAAGTTCCTTATAGATTTTGGATACTAACCCTTTATCTCATATATTGTTTGCAAATATTCTTTCCCATTCCATTGTTTGCCTTTTAGTTTTGCTGATTATTTCCTTCACTGTGCAGAAGCTTTTTATTTTCATGAGGTCCCAATAGTTCATTTTTGCTTTGGTTTCCTTTGCCTCCAGAGATGTGTTGAGTAAGAAGTTGCTGCGGCCAAGGTCAAAGAGGTTGTTGCCTGCTTTCTCCTCGAGGATTTTGATGGCTTCCTGTCTTACATTTAGGCCTTTCATCCATTTTGAGTTTATTTTTGTGTATGGTGTCAGAAAATGATCTAGGTTCATTTTTCTGCATGTCGCTGTCCAGTTTTCCCAGCACCACTTTCTGAAGAGACTGTCTTTATTCCATTGGATATTCTTTCCTGCTTTGTCAAAGATTTGTTGACCATACATTTGTGGGTCCATTTCTGGGTTTTCTGTTCTGTTCCATTGATCCGAATGTCTGTTCTTGTGCCAGTATCATGCTGTCTTAATGATTACAGTTTTATAATACAGCCTGAAGTCCGGAATTGTGATGCCTCCTGCTTTGGTTTTCTTTTTCAAGATTGCTTTGGCTATTTGGGGTCTTTTCTGGTTCCGTACAGATTTTAGGACTGTTTGTTCTAGCTCTGTGAAGAATGCTGGTGTTATTTGATAGGTATTGCATTGAATATGTAGATTGCTTTGAGTAGTATTGACATTTTAACAATATTTGTTCTTCCTATCTAGGAGCATGGAATATTTTTCCATTTCTTTGTGTCTTCAATTTCGTTCATTAGCTTTCTATAGTTTTCAGTGTATAGATTTTTCACCTCTTTGGCTAGATTTATTCCTAGGTATTTTACGGTTTTTGGTGCAATTGAACATGGAATAGATTTCTTGACTTCTCTTTCTGTTGCTTCATTGGTGTATAGGAATGCAACTGATTTCTGTGCATTGATTTTATATCCTGCAAGTTTGCTGAATTGATGGATCAGTTTCAGCAGTTTTTTGGTGGAATCTTTTGGGTTTTCCGTATAGAATAGCATGTCATCTGCGAAGAGTGGAAGTTTGACCTCTTCCTGGCCGATTTGGATGCCTCTTATTTCTTTGTGTTGTCTGATTGCTGAGGCTATGACTTCCAGTACTATGTTGAATAACAGTGGCAAGAGTGGACATCCTGCCCTTAGGGGGAAACTCTGTTTTTCTCCATTGAGGATATTAGCTGTGAACTTTTTTCTTTTCATAGTTTTCTTTTAGTTACAGGCTTTTGTTTTCACTTAAGGAATACCCTTTAACATTTCTTGTAAAACTGTTTTGGTGGTGATGACCTCCTTTAACTTTTTATCTGGAAAGCCCTTTGTCTTTCAGTTCTAAATGATAATCTTGGTAGGGTAGTCTTGGTTTTAGGTTTTTTACCCTTCAGTACTTGGAATATATTATGCCTCTCTTTTCTGGACTGTATAACTACTAGTATTCTATAGGTTATATATTCTATATGTTCAGAATTTTTAAAAAATCTGTCTACGGACATGTTTCTTCAAAGAAAACCTTAGCAAGAAGCAGAATTTATAAAACAGATAGAAGTGGAGGTCCAAACCCATTTCTGCTCATTCTTAGTTTCTCTTCTCAGACTTCACTGCAGGGCACCCTCCCTCACTTTTAAGGAGACTTCTTGGAGCTTATAGATTCTGGAGAGCAATTAGAAGATAATTGGAATATGAGTCTTACACCCTTAGTTGATCGTTAATATATTTTCTTAAACTTTGCTAGACTCAGTATAGTCTGGGAGAGTATGACTGAGATGGCTTTCCTCTTTTTTTTTTTTTAAATGGGGAGTCACTCCCAGGAAAGTCTGAGTCTATACCTTTCATTTTCCTCTTTAACAAATGTACTTTTAGCAAATGGGAGTATAATTGCATTGTCCTTAGAGTTACTTTAAAGTACAATAGTTAAGTGCTTTGAACATACTTTATGCTCTTGATGAGTTTTTTTTTTTTTAATATCTCACTTACTCAACACATATGTATTGAAAGTTTATAATGTGCCATTTTAAAATGCGACTGCTAAGCTTGTATTTCCTTTCTTTGCCACGTAGTTTTTATTTTTCTGTCCTTTCTGGTTCCCTTTTCATATGCTTAAGTTCACATCAAGCGATGGTCAAGTTGTCCAGCTGGACTAGTACAATAGCCCCATTCTCTGTCCCCATTCTCTCCCCACTTTGCAGGCAAAACCAAGATTGATTTCACTAAAACAACAGTTGTATCATCCTTCTCAGTTTTCTGTGACCTCTTTTTTTCTGCACAGTGAATTCAATTCAGTAGCCATTTATTGATGCCACTGCAGACATTGTACATGGTACATTGTGAAGGCAGGAAAGACTAGGTCTTTGCCCTCAAGGGTGGTCTTTCAGTCTTCTCTGCCACGACTTTGTATGATTCGACTCACCTTTTCAGTTAATATTTCTTGAGCACTTATTATGTAAGGCACTTAGTTTTAGTATTTATATTAACTCAGTTTTCAAAATAATGATAAGGTAGATAGTATTATTTCGATTTCATAGATGAAAAAAATGAAAGAGAAATTAAAAAACTTTCTCAAATTAATATGTAGTGCCTTTGCGCATATTCTTTATCTTAGTGTCTGTCCTTCACGTTAAATTTTATTAGCTCCATTGTGTAGATCTTTGCCAGATTCTGCTAACTGTTATCCAGATTTACAGCACTCACTGTTTCTGACTCTTCAGGAGTTTAACCGTAATGTGTTTTATGATGATTCTTGAATTTTTACTTATTTTTACATTTATTATTTGTCCTGATGTTTTTAAATTTCAAAAGCATGTATTGTTTCCTTAGTAACATTAAATAATATAATGTCTGTGAATATAAAGTAGACACTACCTGAAATCTCTCCTTATTCTTTTGTCTTTCTAAATGATTCTGAGCTCCTTGAGGGGAGAAACTGTATCTTCTAATTTTTATTTTTCATAGCCCAGTATAGTACCTCATTCTTAATTGGTGGTCAGTATGGCTTATGGATATGGGTTTCTACATTCTATTTTATTTTACTGTTTTCAGTTTCTCAGAGCTTTGTGTACTCAAATGTGGACTGACTAGACCTAGTAACTGACCATTCTCAGAACATTTTGTTGGAAAATCAAATAAACATACTGAAGTTGCCAGCTCATTAGAAACTGTTTGATGAACAAGAAGTTTGTCTAGGCTGATATTGCTTTCCTTTTTAGGACTTTAAATTCAGAATGGACCCGACCTGAGGATTTGTTTATGGATGATGATTAGGAAGCATGTATGAAAAGAATATCTCAGGAAATACTAGATATCGTTAAGTCATTCAGTTCTTCCAACAAACTTATAGGATGAGTGCAGTCATCATTATCCCCATCTTACGTGTGAGGGATCTGAGACATAGAAAGAGTAAGCAGTTCATAGGTATCTTGACCAAGAGCATGTGGTAAACCAAGGGGAATTTGAACCTGAAGTCTGACCACTAGCTTGTGTTTCCAATTACTACTCTGCAACCACCTCTGCCATCATCATAGTGCCATATTTATTGGTAACTTTTAGTATTTATTCACATGTAACCTGGATCTATCACAGCTGATGATTGACATATGAAATAACACTGGTGAATACGGTACTATAAAAGACATATTGAAGACTTTTTAAATTTGTTTTAACATTTCCTTTCAACAGTATATTCAGTATATACAGGCCTACCTTGGAGATAATTGCGGGTTCAACTCTGGACCACTGCAATGAAGCCAGAATCACAGGAAAGCCACATCTGCAGTAACTTCCTCCATTCACGTTTTGAAGCCTCAAAATCATCCATGAGAGTTGGAATAACCTTTTTCCAAACTTCTGTTATTGTCAATATTTTGACCTCTTCCCATGAATCATGAATGTTTTTAATGGTGAATCCTTTCCAGCAGGTTTTTAGTTTACTTTGCCCAGATCCTTCAAAGGAATCACTGTCTCTGGCAGTTATAGATTTATGAAATATTCTCAAATAATAAGACTCAAAAGTCAGAATTACTCCTTGGTCCATGGGTTGCAGAATGGATATTGAGTTAGCAGGCACGAAAGCAACATTAATCTCCTTGTAAACCTCCATCAGAACTCTTGGGTGAGCAAGTGCTTTGTCAGTAAGCAGTAATAGTTTAAAAGGTATCAGTTTTTCTGATCAGCAGTAGGTTTCTACAGTGGGCTTAAACCCCTTCAGTATACCATGTTGTGAACAGATGTGTTTTCATCCAGAGTTTGTTGTTTTACTTACACACTACAGGCAGCGTAAATTTAGCGTAATTCTTAGGGACCAGAGGATTTTCAGAATGGTAAATGAGCATTGGTTTCAATTTAGTCACCAGCTGTGTCAGGCCCTGACAAGACAGTTAGCGGGTCCTTTGACATTTTGAAGTCAGCCGTTAGTTTCTCCTCTCTAGCTGTGAAAGTCCTCGGTGGCATCTTCTAAAGATGCTGTTCTGATAGAAGGCTGTCCTGTCTACAATGAAAATCTGCTGTAGAGTGAACCACCTTCATTAATGATCCCAGCTAGATTTTCTGGAGAATTTGCTGCAGCTTCTATATCAGCACTTGCTGCTTTACCTTGCAATTTACATTCTAAAGATAGCTTCCTTTCTTAAACCTCACAGATCAAACTCTGCTAATTTCAGACTTTGGTCCTGTAGCTTCCTGACCTCTCTCAGCCTCCATAGTACTGTCTGGATTGGGCTTTGGTTTAAGGGAATGTCGTGGCTGGTTTGATCTTCGATTCACACCACTACAACTTTCTCCAAAGAATGTTTGGTTTCTTATAGTTCATTTGTACACAGGAGTAGTACTTTTAATTTCTTTTCGTAAAATTTTCCTTTGCATTTACAACTTGGCGGACTGGTGCGAGAGACCTAGCTTTTAGCCTTTGTTGGTTTTCTTCGTGCCTTCCTCGCCAAGCTTAATGATTTTTAGCTTTTGATTCAGAGTAAAATACGTGGGACTCTTCCTTTCTTTTGAACACTTAGAGGCTACTGAGCAGTTATTAATTGGCCTAATTTCAACATTACTGTGTCTCAGGAACTAGGGAAGCCCGAGGAGAGGGAGAGACAGGGGAACAACTGGTAGGTAGAGCAGTCAGAACAAACACAACACTCACTAAGTTTTCCATCTTATGTGGGTGTGGTTTGTGGCCCCGCAAAACGACTATAGTAGAAACATCAAAGATTGCAGATCACCATAACAAACATATAATTTAGAGTTTGAAATATTGCAAGAATTGGGGCGCCTGGGTGGCTCAGTCATTTAAGTGTCCGACTCTTGATCTTGGCTCGGGTCATGATCTCATGTTTCATAAGATTGAGCCCCACATTGGGCTCAGCACTGATAGTGCGGAGCCTGCTTTGGATTCTCTCTCTCCCTGTCTCTCTGTCCCTCCCCTGCTTACACTCTTTCTCTCAAAAATAAGTGAATAAACATTAAAAAAAAAAAATACAGCAAGAATAACTAAAATGTGACACAGAGACATTAAGTGAGCAAATGCTGTTAGAAAAATGGTGCCTCTAGAGTTGCTCGACCAGCGTTGCCACACAAACCTTCAATTTGTAAAAAATGCAGTGTCCGTGAGGTGCATTAGAACAAAGTACAATAAAATGAGGTATACCTGTATTTAAAATCAGCATTTTCTAGCTTAAAGTTTAGGAACGTGTCGATCATCTAAATATAGAATCATGGTATATCATCAGGATTGGAAAGTACCTTAACAATCATCTAACCCACTCTTAAATCCTTTTTATAGAAATGCTGCCAGGTACTTGCCCAGATTAATCTTGATCAGATTACTGTTGATTCTGTAGTGATTCAAAATCTATAGAAGTTACCTTTCATTTTCTTTAAGTTCAGACTTGAAACTTTAGATTCAGACTTGGGTCTTCAATCAGTTCTTCAAAATTGTAGAAAATCTCACTTATGTTACAGAATAAACATCAGAATGCAGAGGTTTAATGACTTGCCAAAAAATTATACAGTTGTTAAGATCATAAGTCTCTAGTCACTCAGTAAAGAGTGTGAGACCTTACAAGGGGCTCCTCATTGTTCTAGGTGCTGAGGAAATGGGTGAGCAGAGGAGACCTAGTCCTTCCCCTTATGGGCCTTATACCTAATGATTAAATGAATATTACCAATAAGCACACAATATGTTGGATGTTTATGAATGCTATGAAGACAAAGCATGAAAAGAGTTAAGGATGGGGTATGTGGCAGTATTTTGCAAAATGTTAAAATAATGTTTTGGTAGGGGCGCCTGGGTGGCTCAGTCGGTTAAGTGGCCGATTTCGGCTCAGGTCATGATCTCGCCGTCTGTGAGTTCGAGCCCCGCATCGGGCTCTGTGCTGACAGCTCAGAGCTTGGAGCCTGTTTCGGATTCTGTGTCTCCCTTTCTGTCTCTGCCCTTCCCCTTCTCACACTCTGCCTCTATGTCTCTCAAAAATAAATAAATGTTAAAAAAAAAATTAAAAATAAATAAATAAAAAAAATAATGTTTTGGATGGAAGTGAGGGGCAAGCAGCACAGATATCTGATGGAAGAGCATTTAGGAAAGAGCAGTTAGTGCAAAGGCCCTGAGGCAAAGGCACGCTTGTGGGATCAGCAAGGAGGTAGTGGTGAGAACGGTTTGAGAGTGGGACAGACTTCTAGAATTGTGGTCAGAGAGAGGCTAGAAACAGATCATAGAGGACCTCGTAGACCATGGTAAGGGCCTCAGTTCTGAAGGAGAAGGAAAGCCATTGTTGCTTTCTGACTGGGGAGTGATATGATGTACACCCTCTAATATTTTTACACTTGATCTTAGCCAAAAGGCCAAGAAGTGATTCACACCTTCTAATATTTTTAAAGGATATCTATATTTAAAGCACTGTGCTAAAGCTACCAGCATATCAGTCAGATAATATCCTTTCTGGAAGGATGTTATCTAATGAGGATAAATTGTAAGCAAGAAGTTATAATAAAACCGTAAGTGAAATTAGTTAGCGGAAGAGCAGGAACTTTTAGTTTTTAAAGAAACTAGTGAGGAGCTGCAATGTACTGAACCCCAGAAATCCGCTGACAGTCTGTTTCTAGTCAAAGTGAGTGAGCTTCTTATGGAGGCTCTCCTCTTTTAATAGTTGTTTTAACTTAGCTGCCTCACCCTTGAAAGGCTCAAATGGAGAAGGAACTTGTTGATCATCCAAATACAGAATCATGGTATATCATCAGGATTGGAAAGTACCTTAACAATCATCTTCCCCACTCTTAAATTTCTTAAAGGAGACAGTCTTAATAGATTGTTTTTGTTATTGTTCTTTAGATATAATTATAAACATATTAAAAGAAGTATAGGTATTTGCTAATATTAGCACTGTAGCTCCTGTAACATACCCTTTATAAAGACAGAACATGGTTCGAAATTTAGTATGTTAAAAAAGAGTTGAAACTACTGCTCCACTTGTAGGAATGTCAAAACAAAACAAAACAAAACAAATCTACAATCTGTGCCCATAGTTGAAAGACCACTGGTCTTGCAATTTTCAAATAGTATCTTTCAATTGTATTTTTGTTATCTTAGTAAAATGTGAAAAAATTATGACTACTGTTGTTTCTTAAGTACCTCCAGAGATAAATTTAGAGTACTTTTATCCCGTAACATTATTGCAGATGGTATTTTCAAGCTGCTTTACTTTCTTTGTCTTAATATACAGATTAGAATGTGCTTTGAAATATAAATGTATTATTCACATAAAACTTCTTTAACAAAATGGTTGTG
Source organism: Paguma larvata (assembly GCA_030068075.1). Classification (NCBI taxonomy): domain Eukaryota; kingdom Metazoa; phylum Chordata; class Mammalia; order Carnivora; family Viverridae; genus Paguma; species Paguma larvata. The sequence goes on from CM057825.1 coordinate 52,727,338, forward strand.
TAACCTCTATCTCCAAGACACAAATGCCAATTGAATAGAAAGTACCAAATTATAGGAATGACACACTTACCTTATTTCTAGTACCAATGAAAGAAGGCCTTCCACTGAACAACTCTGTGTGTCTTATCTCCTCCTGCAAATTTCTATAATGCATTTGCAGAGACCCTCGGTTAGTTTTACTTCTCTGAAGATTACTCAGTAGCCAGCTACCTGGTTTAGGTTGATCTCTCTTGGTCTTGTATCCTACCTAAGTTAAAGTGAGCTTCCTAGATGTCTTGTTGGTGGGGAACTCCAGAAATTTCTTGCTTACCTGATCCTTCAACTAGCAGTTAGATATCAGATTTGCTTCCTTAAGCAAGTCTTTATATGCTCTTGCTAATCCAGAGTGATCATTGTATTGCCTCACATTTTTTTCTCTCAAAGGATACTTAATGAATCCTTTATTTTAAAATGCAAAATCCAAAAATGGAGTACTTAACCATTTTTTAATTGAGATATAATTCACATTCCTTAAACATCATCCTTTTAAAGTGCACAGTTTAATGTTTTTCAGTATATTGACAAGGTCGTGTGACCATCACGCGCTCTTATTCTTTGGCCCCAAAAGAAATGCTGTCTGTACGCATTAGCATTCACTTCCCAATCTCCTCCTAGCCCTTGGCAGTTCTTAATTTGCTTTCCGTCTCTGTGGAGTTGTTTGTTCTGGAAGTTTCATGTAAATGGAATCATACAACATGTGGGCTTTTGTGTCTGGCTTCTTTCATTTAGCATAATGTTTTCAGGGTTAATCTATGTTGTAGTATGGACCAGTACTTCATTCCTTTTTACTGAACAATATTTCATTGTATAGATTACCAAATTTTGTTTTCCTGTTTGTCATTGATGGACATTTGAGTTGTTTCTACTTTTGGCTGTTAGGAATTATGCTGCTGTGATGTGTGCAGGTTTTTTGTATGGACATTTTTTCAGTTTGCCTCATCTTTTGAGTAGTTCTCTGTTTTCTTTGGAAACTCAGCTTCTATCCCTGCCTGCAGAGGCCCCTCTTCTTATAAATCCTTAGCAATACCATCCTCATTCTTGTAACCTTATTGTTTCTCAATGGAATTCGACCTCACTTCTCCAACAGCCCTCTTGAGGCTAATGTGAATAATTGGAGAAAGTAAGGCAGGATTAGTAAAATCCCCCGGATTGTTGGATTTAAGTTTAGGAAAGGATCTGCTGATTACCTATCCTGTAATGTATGCAATTGATGGAACTTCGAGTGTAGAGAGGTTTCACTACCAAATTCTTTCTCTGCTAAGTAAAACTGAAGTTTCTTCTATTGTATTGGAGGGAGAGCTGTTGAAATCTTTGTACTGAATTGATTTTACAAGTAAATATTAATAAAGCAGCTATGTAGTTTGGTCTGTAGAATGGAGTTTTTCGACATAGTTGTTGCATTTTACTAGGGTAGGCTGCTGGGAAGTGTTTAGTTAATACTTGAATAATTGAGTATCATATATAGCAGTAACACATTCCAACACTCAAGATACTTACTTTGCTGGTCAGGTAACTGAGAATGCAGAGGTGGAGGATGTATATGTTCATACATAGAATATTCAGACATTGAATTATTATGTAGACCAAATTCTACCTCATCTCATTAAATTTCCCCAAAAGAACACCAGGGAATCCATTTCCATTGGTTAATCATAGCTTACTCTTATTTTCTACCTGTTTTAACCTTATACTGCTGGTAAGAAGGAGAGGTAAGAAGACTGTAAGCATTTGGCAGTTACTAGTTACTTCACTGTGATCTCATTTTACAGATGAAGAAATTGAAAGGCTCTTGAGATTATTCGAACATTGCTTTGATTTCTTCCCTTTTTAGACCATTGACTTTCTGTACTTTCAGAGTAATTTTCGTGCCAGATTAGTTTGTAAATTGTCAATATTTCCTAAAATGAAAAAAGTAAATTGCTTGAGAAAACTGAAAGGATACTCTTAAACATTTTATTAATAACAGTGTAAAGCAGACCAAGTGAGATTAATCGTGCTCCATATATGATTAAGCTATAAACTTTATTTAGGATTATAAAGAATAAAATATGCAGCCTGTTTTAATACTTTGTAATTTTTTGTTGTTGTTGTTTCAGTGAAAAGTGTAAGGCTAGAGGATTTACCGTGATTGTGGATGGCAGAAAATCACAGTGGAATGTGGTGAAAACAGTAGTCTTAATGCTGCAGGTAATTTTATTTTTGACTATCAGGAAATGGTTTTATTTTATAGCAGCAGATAAGGTGATAATGGAAATGTATATCATTTATCAGACTGAAATAAACTTCAGACTTCTCAGCAGTGACTGAGTTCCGAATTGCACACTATTAGATTTTTAAAATTGAATTCTTAGAGATTTGACTCTGAGTAGTAAAATAAATTTCAGACCTAAAGGTTTGTAAATGATCAAAAATAGTATGTCCTGTTTAAGAAATTTAATAAGTAGGCCAGTGAGTCTAAAAGTGTGGCGTTGTTGGACTTAACTGGGAGATTTTACAGGCTGTGGTATCTGCCTCATCCCCTGTCTCCTCCATTCTGATCCCCTGGGTAGAGAGCAGGATTTGGGTAAGTCTAGTCTGAAAAAGCTTCTCACGTGGCTCTGAGCAGTCTTTTCCATTTCATTCCCTTTCCTCCAAAAAGCACCAGGACTCATGACAGTCTTATTATTTATTTCTAATCCGGAAGAAATGTACTTGACAGTTGTGTCCTTGAGGACTTTAGCAGCCCGCAAACCACCATTTAAAAAACAGCCGCAGTTACAAAGTCTGTGGTCTGAGCCTGGTCTTTGTGTTTTTCTGTTCCTCACAGAATGTTTTCATGATCCTTTGCATATACAAGGTACCTAGTAAACACTTGTTGCTTTACTGTAAGGGTATTGAGGATGTTGTGATCTGAAATGGAAAAATAAAACATTTGAGCGATTGAAAGGCAGATTGCTCACACATATGTGGGTTTCTGTAGAAGGGCTTCAAGAAAATGTAGAATGTAGTTAAATAAAAGAGATTATGTAATTTAGATGAAAGAAAGTGAAAAGGGCATTCCTGGCAGGGACACTGACTTAGTGATAGCTCAAAAATGAAGCAAATATAATGAAGAGAGTTGATGGCAGGTCAGTTTGGGGGAAAATAGAAGTTGGCAGTTACATGGGATAGTGAACATTCAGTTAGGTAAATATTAATGCTATTCAAAGAAAGATCAAAAATTTTAAATGAATTGGGAAATAATTGGTAGCTGCTTTTGGGTTCTATGGAAAGGAAGATAATGTAAAATTAGAAATGATAACTAAGGAGAATGATCTTTTTTAAAAATGTTTATTTATATATTTTGAGAGAGAAAGCACGCAGGCAGAGACAGGGAGGGGCAGAAAGAGACAGAAAGAGAATCCCAAGTGGGCTCGGTGCTGTCTGTGCAGAGCCCGATTTGGGACTCGATCTTATGAACCATGAGATCATGACCTGAGCTGAAGTCAGGAGTCAGACACTCAGCTGATTGAGCCACCCAGGCACCCCATGGAGAATGATTCTTAATATTTTATTTTTTATTTGGGAATATTAGGCAAAAGGAATTTGAGGGATGAGAGTTAGTAATTTTAGTGCTTAATATGGTTCGGTACTCTACTAAGCTTTGTATATAAATTATGTCTTTAATTTTATCTTTAGAACCTTGGGATGCAGATTCTCTCATCCCAAAAGGTCAACTGAGGCTCAAAGATTTTAAGTAACTTAGCTAGGTTCTTATAGTGAACATGGGAAAGAGCCACAATTGGAACTTACTTGGTCTAACCCTTAAGTCTTGGTTATATCCTTTACAAAGTGTATATTTACCAGTGGGATATATCGGAGGTGGTTCCCAAATAACATACCCATTACCTCATTCTTAAATGTGTGGCCTAAACCCTTATCATTAGAATTACTCCTTCGAGTTGGAAAGAATATAGCCTCCAGAGGCTCAGTTCTTAAGGGACCACAGATTGATATCCCATAACTTTCTCTGTCAGATATATTCTGAGCACTTTTATATCCTAACCATGAAGATGAACTCTTCTTAGTAAAAGTTGTTAAAATAACTACTAGACGAGAAATCCATTAATTATGACCTTATGTTCTTCCTTTCATCCTTTCATTCAACTGTGTCGCAGATGACCTATTTGGGACTTGCTGTTTGAACTGGATTTTGATCATTGGCAGTTTTGAAGAACAATCAATGGATGATTTAATCCCCTCTTGCGATTTCTTTTCTGATGGGTATTTTAACAACTTTTGGATTTATTAGTAGTTAACATTTTCAGAAGTTGCAGTGGTGACCTTTCGTTTACTCCTAGTCAGACAGTTCTACATACAAAACCACTCATTGCTTTTATTTCAAAAGGTACTAGTACCAGTTGTTTGGGATCCCAGAGCTTAGTGTTGGCTTTGTAACTAATATTGTCTAAAATCAGTTTGATTTCTCTAGTTTCTCACAACCTTAATAATCAGTGACTTTGAAATAATAGTCTTCCAAAAGTCAATATATAAATAAACAAACCTCAGTCTACCCTAAATTTCCCAGCCTCTCTGATAACTTTTGATACTGTTGAATTTACTTAACTAATTCATAGCTTGGTTATGACAGGGGGCACTAGATTTGTGATGTGCCTAATAACATGTTTAATAGGAAAGTTTTCTGTTTTCTCCTTAATCATAATTAATTAAAACCATAATTTATTATTATTATTCAGTTGTGCCATTTATGGTCTTGAACACTATTTGACCCGTATAGTTCATAAATAAAGTTTTCTTGGAACTTGGCTATGCCCGTTTATTTATATTGTTTATGGCTGCTTTCATACTACAGTGACAGTATTGAAGTAGTTGCAGTAGAGACTGTATAGCCTGCAAAGCCTAAAATGTTTATTGTCTACACCTTGAGAAAGAATTTACTGACTCCTCGTCTAGGACATTTGAAATGGTGTAATAGAACTTTAGAGTCAGATCTGGTTTCTGTTTTAAGCACCATCACTTAACAACTCTGTCATATTGGACAAGTTACTTTAGTTCTTTGAAACTCTGTTTATTTTATTGTAAAATTCAAGTAGATCTCATTCTCTCAGTTTTATTTATTGTGAATTCACTTATTTAACAGATATTTTTGGAGCGTCTTCTATATACCAGGCATTGTCATAGGCTGGAAATACAGGACTGACATGATAGATAAGGTAATTGCCAAGCTAATACTCTGCTTGAGGAGTCAGACAGTAGTTGGCAAATTACTAAATAATGTAACCTCCGATAGTGATCAATGCTATGAAGAAAAATACAGTGGTAAAAGAAGATTGAGTCATATGGTGCTCCGTTAGATAGGGTGGACAGAGAAGGTCTCTCTGAAAAGGGAATATTTGATTAGAATATTAAATAGAGGGAGGGAGCACTCTTCTGTGTATAAGGCAAAACAAACGTTCCTGACTGGGGAAACATCCAGGGCATAAGCCTGAGGGCAGAAACAGACTTGTCAGGCACAGCAGGAAGCTTGTTGTGGTGGAGGAGTGATCTACGTGTGGATGTGAGGTGAGGTCTGAGAGTTAGTGGGGCCTTGAGCTTGGCGGGCTTTCTAGGCCTTGGTAGGAGTTTGAATTTTACTCTGAGCATGAGAAAATATGAAGCAGGGAGGCCTGTTAAGAGGATATTTCAAACGGCTGACTAGGTTGGGAATGTTAGCAGTGCAAATGGTAGAAATGAATAGGTTTAAGATTTACTTGTTATTCATCCCAACAAGTGTCCTCCTTAAAGCCCCTTGCCCATTTAGCCCATCCCCCCACCCATAATCCCTCCAGCAACCCTCAGTTTGTTCTTTTAAGAGTCTCTTAAATACAGGGAGAGAGAGGCCCCCTCCCTGTTTTTATATTCTTTTTGCTTCCCTTCTCTTTTGGTCCTCTGTTTTGTATCTTAAATTCCACATATGAGTTGAAGTCATATGATATTTATTAATTTATAAGATTTTGAGAGAGAGCGAGCAGGGGAGGACAGAGAGAGAGGGAGAGACAGAATCCAAAGCAGGCTCCAGGCTCTGAGCTGTTAGCATAGAGCCTGTTGTGGGGCTAGAACTCGCGAACTGAGAGATCATTGACCTGAGCCGAAGTCAGACACTCAACTGACCTAGCCACCCAGGCGCCCTCAGATCTATTTTAAAGATAGACTTTATGGGCTTGCTGATACAATATACATGGAATATTTATTGACTCAGTAAATGTTAATTTCCATTCTTTTTTAGATGTGAATGACCATATCTAGTAAATGCGAAATTGTATTTGTCAAAGATTAGCTTGTCCTCTTCTTCAAGTTAATAATCAAGTAGAATCTTGGCTCCTTTGTATAATGGCCAGTAAGAAATTTTTTTTGTGAGAAAATTGATTTTATCTTATTTGAAGACATTCTCCAAGATGATTGTTGTTCAAAAATTTTTTTGTGTGTAATAAAAAAACAAAATTTGATAGTTATTTTATTAAAATTGTCTTGTAGTTTAATCTGAGCATATCCTATTACAAAGATTCAGTAAAACACAAAAGTAATTCACATGTACTGTTTACTTGTTAATTTGTAAAGTTTATTTATTTGAGAGAGAGGGGCAGAGAATGGGGGGAGAGAGAATCTCTCTGCACTGTCAGAGTAGAGCCTGATACTGAGCTCGAATTCATGAACCATGAGCTCATGACCTGAGCCAAAGTTGAACACTTAACAGACTAAGCCATCTAGGCACCCCCACATGTACTGTTGTTAATTACATTGTTTATTTGAAATCTTTTCTGAATCAGCTTATCTTTCCAGGTATTTCTTTATTGCCATGTGTATTTTCAAGTTTGGAGTAATTCTTTATTATTTTAATTCTTTTCCAAAGATCTCTTAATTACTCAGCTTAACCATGAAAATCTAGTAATTTATAGTGTTAATAAATTATTAATTTTACATGTCTAATTTATAATTATTATTTTTTGTATTTTATAGAATGTTGTTCCAGCCGAAGTGTCCCTTGTTTGTGTAGTGAAGCCCGATGAATTCTGGGATAAGAAAGTAACACATTTTTGTTTTTGGAAAGAAAAGGATAGACTTGGCTTTGAGGTAAATATAGTCTATAAAAAAGTAGAAGTGTGTTGTATCTTTAAAAATAGCATTTTGCTGGTATTACTGTGTTTACTTGTCACTGGATACTAAGCTGTGCTCAGGTGCTTCTTACATGATGCCTAAGCAATGATTGGAATATAATTGACACATATTGTTGAATAGATTATGATTCTTTGTGATTTCTGTCACTCTTTGTATTCGTTAGCGTTCTTTTTTTTCCTAGTTCTAACATATTTTTAAAAATTATTATAATTATTTTTTAAGTTTACATCCAAGTTAGTTAGCATAGAGTGCAGTAATGACTTCAGGGATAGAATTCAATGATTCATCCCCTATATATAACACCCAGTGCTCATCCCAGCAAGTGTCCTTCTTAAAGCCCCTTGCCCATTTAGCCCATCCCCCCCACCCACAACCCCTCCAGCAACCCTCAGTTTATTTTAAGAATCTCTTAAATACAGGGGGAGAGAAGACCCTCTCCTTTTTATATTATTTTTGTTTCCCTTCCCTTATGTTCATCTGTTTTGTATCTTAAATTCCACATATGAAGTCATATGGTATCTGTCTTTCTCTGACTGATTTCACTTAGCATAATACGCTCTAGTTCCATCCACGTTGTTGCAAATGGCAAGATTTCATTCTTTTTGATTGCCGAGCAATACTCCATTGTGTGTGTGTATATATATACACACTACGTCATCTATATCCATTCATCTGTCAATGGACATTTGGGCTCTTTCCATACTTTGCCTATTGTCGATAGCGTTCAAACCCATGAAACACAAGATCATGACCTGAGCCAAAGTCAGATGCTTAATCAACTAGGCCACCCAGGTGACCCTGGGTCTTGCTTTCATATCCATTCTGATAATCTGTCATTTTAGTAGTGTTTCATAAAACCATTTATACTTAATTATAGATACAGGTGGATTAAAATCTATTATCTTGCTAGATTTTATGTATTTTTTTTCTCTTTTTCTGTCTTTTGGATTATTTTTTGTGATAACATTTTATCTGTATTGTAGTTTATATCTCTCATTTAGATTTCTTTTATGTGCACACCCTAGGTTTACAATATACATCTTTTTTTATTATAATTTTTTTAATGTTTATTTCTTTTTGAGAGAGAAAGAGTGCAAGCTGGAGAGGGACAGAGAGAGAGGGAGACAGAGAATTGGAAGCAGGCTCCAGGCTCTAGAGCTGTCAGCACAGAGCCCATTGCAGGGCTCGAGCTCATGAACAGGAGATCATTACCTGAGCTGAAATCAGACGCTTAACTGACTGAGCCATGCAGGTCCTCCTACAATATACATCTTTAATTAATGGACTGTTCTTTGCAAATAATAGACCACTTAATGTATAGTGGAAATTACTTAAACCACTGTATCTCCAGTACTTTCTCCCATTGTTTTCATACATTTTACTTTCGCTATTCTGTAAACACATAATAGATGGCTACTATTTTTGCCACAGATCATCTCTCTACATCAGTTTAAAATAAAGAAATGAATTTCATCTTTATGCCACTCCTGGTGTTCTTCATTTCTTTTTGGAGATTAATCTTTTTGTCTAGTATATTCCTTCTGTCTAAAAGGCTTCCTTTAATGTATCTTGCAGTGCAGGTCTGTTGGCATTGAATTTTTTCAGCTTTTGTTTTCCTGGAAACAAACAAACAAACAAACAAAAGCATTTCTAATACGATTCTGAAAGGTATTTCAGTGGGTATAGAATTTTGTTTCATTGTTTCTTTTACGACATTAAGTTTATTGCACCAGTGATTTCTTATTTCCATAGCTTCTGTGAAGAGTTCTGTTATTTGTATCCTTGGTCCCCTGGGTGCCATAAATCTTTTTCCCTGTTGGTCACCTTCAAGATCCTTCAAGATTTTTCACCTAGTTCTTGGTTTTTCTGCAGTTTTATGTAATGCCTTGATGTATTTTATTTAGTATTTATTCTCTTTGGTGTTCTCTGAACTTCTTGGATCTCTGGTTTGATGTGTGCCATCAATTTTGAAAAAATATTAGATATTTTCTTTTCAAATATTTTATCTGTTCCATTGTCTTTTTCTACTTTTCTAGAATTCCAATTGCATGTATATTAGACCATTTGAAAATTTCTGGGCTGGTGTTCTGTTTCATTTTACTTTTCCATGTGTTTTTCCCTTGGGTATTTTCTTTTGAGCCATTTCTTTTTTTTTTTTTAATTTTTTAAATGTTTTAATGTTTATTTTGAGAGAGAGACAGAGTACGAGCTGGGGAGGGGCAGAAAGAGAGGAAAACAAAATCTAAAGCAGGCTCTAGGCTCCGAGCTATCAACACAGAGCCCGATATGGGGCTCGAACTCACAAACTGAGATCATAACCTGAGCCGAAGTTGGACTGAGCCACCCAGTCACCCTGTTGATCCATTTTCAAGTTTACTCTTTGTTTCTTTGGCTTTGTTGAGTTTGTTGATAAGCCATACATTGTAAACTCAACATCTGCATTACCATATTTTTTGTTTGTAGTATTTCTCTTTGATTCTTTATTAAGTTTCTTTTTGCTGTAATTCCCCATCTATTCTTGTCTTTTGTCTTGTAGTTTTTCCCTGAGAACCTTTAGCATGTATTATAGTTACCTTAAATTCCTTACCTGATAGTTCCAGTATCTGGGTCTTATTCTAGTTATGTCGTTTGCTTTGTTTCCTGATTGCCTTTTGCGTGCCTTGTTTTTTTTTTTGTGGCGTGTCGGACATGTTGTTTAGGATAGTAAAGACTGAAGTAAATAGTATTTGTGCCTACACATGGGCCTGTCTTGGTTTTTGCTAGGTTTTTAGTGTGGCAAGAGAGTTAGCCTAGCTAGGTGTTGAGTTGTTTTTGACTTTCGTTGTTGCTTTTCTTTCCTCAGGGCACCATGGGCTTCAGATTCCTCTAGAGCTACCTTGTGTTGAAGTGGTGCTAGCTTGCCAGAGACTGTTTTGTTTTTTTTTTTTCCCCAGTGTTTACAGATCTTTCTGTTGCACCTTTCCTCAGAGAAGATCTCTCTTTGCATTATAGATGCTCTGTCAGCAAAAGACTGCTGTTCCTTGTTACTCACTGTTTGTCCCAGGGGCATTTTCTATTGTTCTGGTTCAGCCTCAGTCTTAGGCAGGCTTTGTGGCACTGAGTCTAGGGAGCTTTAGGAGGCCTGTGATAGTGTGGGCTCATCATATTCCTGTCTCCACCAGGAAAAAATTTTTCTTTGCCTTTCCTCCAGCTACAGTGGGGCTGTATGTGTGCTCCAAGGTCATCTGGGTTTTGCTCCCTTTCCTTCAGCATGTGAAGGTTTTTGTTCTCTCGAGGAAATAGAGTTGAAGAATCTGGCTGTGTTTCATCTTCATGCCTTTTTAGTAGTGGGTGCTGTTCACTTCTCGCAGGTCTGTATCTGAGAGAGGCTGTTTGGGAGTTTGTTACTTCTTCTTTTCTTCTTTTTAGTTTTTGTTTTGTTTTTGTTTGTTTGTTTTGGTGAGAGAGTGCACACACGTACAAGTAGGGGAGAAGGTCAGATGGGGAGAGAGCGAGAATAGCTTAAGTAGGGTCCACGTTCAGCACAGACCCTGGTGTGGGGCTCAGTCTCACAACTCTGAGATTATGACCTGAGCTGAAATCAAGAGTAAGATGCTTTACCACCTGAGCCACTTAGGCACCCCTGAAGTTTGTTATCTTAACTATCCTCATTTTTCTCATGATTCCCATGAGGTCTGTATAGAAGAGCTTCCAAGTGAGATTAAGTTCTTCTCCTGTCTGTGCCTTCCAGGGGTTTTGTACTTTCACATTGGTTCACATTTGGCTTTAGCAATTCGTTAAACATGTTAGCCGAATTCTTACTTGGCTTGTATCATTTCTGGCACTTTCCTCAGGTAAGCAGATGTTCTAGTCCCATCTTTTCTTGAAAGCACTAACCTATCCCTATTTTCCATGTTAATTGGTTTTCCTGGTAACTCTCATGTGTTCAAGAAAAGTTGTCATTTTGCAGATTAATTTTGCATTATTTTGGTGGTGGTGGTAATCTAAGGGTTGGGGCATTGTTCCTTTCAGCTTTCTACATCCTAAGTAGAAGTTAGTTGAATTCCTTCCTCCCCCCCCCAGTTTTATCTTGCATGCTTTTGTCATTGGTTGACTTGACTCTGATGTAGACTTAGTGAAAAAGTGTGCTGGCACCGTAGGAGAAGGCAGCCTGGGCTGCTGGATTCCATTAGAAAAGGTGTTACCCTCATAGTTGAGTAGGAAACTGCATCCCAGGGAGGAAAAATAAAAGTGTAGTGAGGGAAGAGAGTAAAGGTTGAAAGCAGGAGGCCTGAATGTTGCCATGGTGAGTGAGCCCTTCTGACAGGCAGGGAGGTCTGTTGTTCATGCCAGAGTTGTGCAGAAAATGTTGCTCTGAGAGAAAGCAAAGTGAGCAGAGGCCAGAAGTTTAGAAACTAAAGCTGTGAACACAGAATAGGAGAGACGATCCCTTTTATGAAGAGCCTGTCACATCCTGTTTAAGCATAGACATCTGCTCAGAAATGCTGTGCCTAGTTTAGTCTCAGGCTGTATGAGTTCATAGTGACTAAACAGGTCGCATTTTGGAAATAATTGAAGTAGAAGACAGAGTTCCTGTCTGCTTAGATCTGACGTCATAGACTGTGTTTAAAATCCAACTGTGCAAGTTTTTTACATCACTATATTGTTTTCTTTCAGACATCGAAGAGATTCAGCTGGGATATTTTCCTAAGTAAATAAGCACTAGGCACTTATTAAAAAGCCTAATATCTTAATGAGATGAGAGTAATTTCAAATGCTGGCTAATGTACTACCATGCACATTCAACTTTAAGCAGCAGTTAACACAGCCATTATATGATACTTAGAGCTATATATAATTAAATTCAACATAGATTCTTGTTTAATCAAAAGTTACTTTCCTTGATGTTATTTGGATCATTTGGGCTGTTGTGATTAAGTTTGTGTTTTTTATATATACTAAATATTTTTAAAGTATAACTTTGTCGTATTAATGTTTCTATAAGGAAGAGTATGTTTTACTTGAGAGAATTATCCATAAGAAAGATTTACTTACTATCAGCTGTCAACAACATTTATCAAAGAAACATCTAGTAGTTGTTTCAATGACACCTTGTTTTTCCCACATGATTTCACATTCCCTTGCTCATCATCTTTCCTAAATTTTTTCTTCTAGATGACTTTCTTCCTGTTCACTTCGCTGATGTTTTTCATCAGCTATTTAATATTCAGCTCTCATTGCTTACCTAAATGTTTCCTTGTATATTGTCTTATCTCTGAAATAGGTCCCTACCTGTTCAGTTTCCCTTTAGCAATTCAGATATTCATGTACTTTTTGTCCTTCAGCATTCTACCTGGTGACTTTGATAGCTTGTGCTAGTTAGATGATAGTATCTGTAGTCTATCAAATGACAAGATAGAATTGAAGTAGTACAGGTATTAACCTTATCCTCAAATTGGAAGGCTAATAATCAGGATCTTTACCTTATTCTTTATTGTTATTCATGGGAGTAAAAGTTATTTGGCGATGTTAATCAGTCACTATTCTAAATTGTTTCCTTCACTTATCTCTTCTTAATGCTGCATCTGATTCTGTTTTTTTCTTTCTCTTTTTCTTTTTGTGAGCTATACTAAGGCTAGGATCCAGGACCAAAGACTTCCTTCATGTTCTGTTGGGATGGGAACACCTCTGGCTCCATGTATTATGACTTCTTTCCAGTTTTTGCAGAAAGTAGTTTTCCCTTAGTGAAAAAAAAATATTCCCCAGCCAACAGATATAAGCATACACATTGAAATAATACATAAATAAACACATAAACACACATGAATCTGTAGTAAACCCGCAAAGACACATCTTTAATTCAGGTCTTCCACACACATTCTCAGCGTTAAGTAAAATAAAAAATGAAACATGTGAGTGCCAGCAGAGTGAGAGGTTCTGTGTTAGGTTCTTTGGGAATGTTTTATTATGAAAGGATGAATGTTCTAATTACAGATGGAATAGGGAGAATAAAGGGAAACAAGTTTTGAATCTTACTATAAGTTAGATTCTGTACTAAAGAAAATCTTCACAAATGTTTTGATTAAAGATCATATGGCAAATATCTTTTTCCTCAAACTTGTCGAGCAGTCGTATGTGCTAGTTAATGAAGTATTGTGGTGTAGTCATTTAATTTTTCTTAATCTCTCACATATATAAAATAAAGGAAAAAGTAGTATTTACTATTAAACATTTTTTATGGTTTTTATTTCCTTTGAATGGACTTGGCTAAAGTTTGCAAAGCTTATGTAGGGTAGTGATCTTTTCTATCTAACTTCCTGTAATTCCATTGTTTTATTCTGGCTCCCTCTGTGCTTGTTTTCTAGGTTTCACATTTCTTTGGATGTAGATCTGAAGTTTAGATTCCTGCTTAAAATGATAGCTACTTTGAATGTAACTGATTAATCTTTTCTTCAAGAATTTAATGGTATCTATACATATTAGAATATTCATGGAGATGGATAGTTGAAAATGACTTAAAATTATTTAGCAGTTAGACAGAAATCAGAATATGATCTCTACCATAATCCTGAATAGATGAAGCATATGTTAAAGTATGATTTTCATAAAAGTAAAAACATGACTCTCCTGCAGATATAGAATAAACACAAATCAAACATAGGCATATCATTATTGGATGAGGTTATCAGTAATTTGTGAGGTATTCAGAGTTTTTGAGGAATTTAGGATTTTTATAGACAGATAAGATTGCGAGGTTAGATACAAAACTGCTCAATGTCCTTTTGATGCATAAATACTAAATTTGAGGTTATGCATTATTTTGCTAGACCGAAATTGATCAGTTTCACTGACCGTAAACTGTTTGCATTTTTTCTGAATGGTATCTACAAGTTAACCTGTCTCTGATTAGTCTCTAGGAAGTCAGTCAATGGTACAGGCCCAGCATTGCATGAAAGAACAGTAATACCTTCTGCCCCTTCCTAAGATTGAGATGGATTTTCTGACACATGAATCTCATTTCATCAAAATTATTAGTTAGCTTATGATAATGTTTCTAGTACTCAAAAATTATGGTAAAAAAGATAGCATATGGTGTAATTAAATCAAATTCGAACTTTCATTTATGAATAGTAAAAAACTTTCTGCCCTTTCAAAGAGTTGTCTGCCAGGCTAGACTTGCAAACCTTTTCTCATTTATAGTTGTTTAAAAAGAAATGAAAAAGTACAAAAATAAACCAGTTTTTTCCAAGTATAAGTTAAAATCGCAAAGATTAGGTTATGAGAATACCCCCCCCCCCCCCGTTTTTGAAACAACCCAAATGTCCAACAAACAGAAGAATAATATAGCGGAATGACATTCAGCAGTGAGAATGAATCAACTACATCCACTGCAAGAGTATGCATGAATCTTATGCATATAATGATGAATGAGAAAAAGCAGGTCAATGAACGTTAAAATCATACCTTTTTTTAAAAGATCAAACATAAGTGAAACTAAATACAATATTTAGTAATAAATAATATCTAAATGGCAATTCTACATATACAAATATATTATGTATATTTTCATCATAATTTACATATAGCCTTAAAATTTAACATGAAAATAGTTTTTAAGTGGTTTATGTTAACTCACTCTGCATCTTACTTAACTATTTTAAAATTAAAGATCATGAGTGCCATTTGTTAGATAGAAAAAGTCAAAATTGTTCTTTCTACTTTGGTGTATATAATATGTAATCTGATGGTTTAATGAAGTTTCTTTTAATTCAATATTTTATAATAACAATTTAGTAAATCCTTTCTTAAAACTTAAAACAAGCTCATTGTATACTACTTCTCTGTTATGCTCTGGGGGAAATGATAAAGTACTATAGAATGTTATAGAGAGTGTTCTTGAGATTTTCAAAATATTTTTGGGAAATATTGCGAGTGGGCCAGTCTAAAGAAATGCTCAATTCTTTAGGAAAATGTATTGTTTTAAATATTTTTTTGAGAAATGAAATCTTTAGTTTGTGGTACCATCTTTCTTTCTCCATAGGTAAGGAATTGTTTGATTTTTAAAATTTGCTTTTCTACTCGAATATAGTTTTTCTAACAATCACTTGATTAGAATAGGTGACATTGTCAGTAAATATTCGAAGGAAAGTTCTGCAGGAGATAATAAAGAACTGACTGTAGTATGCTTAATATTGTAATACAATGGCAACCTATTTGTGTCTTTTTGAACTTTTTAATTATTCTGCTCTAATTTACAGTGTTATTTCTTATTCGTTAGTAGTCACTTAAGATTTCCACAGCCTTTTCTATAGTTTTGGAAAATATTTCCTTAGAATTTTTAGCAATTATGGCATTATTTGTGTGTTTTCATATTAAGAATCCTAGGGTAAAAAAATCCTAGGGATTAGAAGAAATATACGTGACCTAAATGTGATATTTTGGACCCTCATTTTCTAATTTTGCTCTTAATTTTGGGGATGATTACCTTTGGGTGTCAGTATGTGTGTGTTTTCCCCTCTTTGCCAGGAAATAAAACATTTCCCATAAGATAAAATAACTCTGATTTTCATTGGTTCATATTTTTTTTCGAAGATTTGTTCTATCGGTGGTCTCTTTCAGAACTGTTAACAGAAAGGAATATAGGAAATCTTACTCGTATTTTGTAACTTCAGAAGTTGTAATGAATAGCTTAGAGAAAATCACCTACTATGAGATTCCAAATTTGTTTCACCACATTAATCTGATAAATGTGAGTTCTTTTTTTTTTTTAATGTAGATTATTTACTTTCTAATCTGTTTCTGTGCTTTTCTAACTTTCAGAAATCTCCTTCTCTATGTAGTTTCCTTTCTTAGCACTCCAGTTTTACTTCAGGCCTAAATCTTTGCCCTTCGACCCCCAGAAAAATATGGGTTCCTACCGTACCTGTGCATTTGAATTTGCTCTTTTTGTGAAATCCTGTTTCTCTGTGATGCTTGCTGGCACTGGAGTGGAGTAGAATTGTTTGTTCGTTGAAACTTGATTTGTCATCTTAGAAGCAGTTGTAATTTATATGCTGCATTCTGGCAAATGGGGTCGTTTTCCAGAGGTAATTGGACAACTTACTCACCTTTGTAAACAGGGTGTTCTGCTGTACACTGGGAGGAGGCTCTCTCTTTTCTTTTATAGATGCTACTCCTGACTCAATTCAAAAGGGTGATAATTAGATATTTGTCATTTCATACAATAAGAGTCTTTCCTACTGTTTTGAACCCATCTTAATTTTTTTTCCTTCATTCTTTTTGAACATTATCTAATAAAATAGAATCAGTTATTGGTGTTTTGCCAGCTGCTTCTGCATTTCTTGCCCTCACCCTCTTAAGATGAAATTATTGCAGTGGAAACGGAGATACTTCATCACAGTAGATAGTTCCTTAAGTTGTTCGTTTTAAATGGTTGTGATTGTCAAGTCTTCTAATTGTTGAAACTATTGGTTTTCTCCACAGACATAATTTAGCTTTAAGATTCCTTTGGTGTTGATACAGTTCTGTATATCTACATGGCAGATCTATTTTCACTTGTAACAGCCATCAGTGAGTTTTATAAGAATATGGATTCTATAAAATATTCTGTATAATAGAGAAACTTTTTGAGTTTTATGCAGGTCTCTATAATTGTGACTTTCCCTTGTTTATATCTATTTTGCGTAAGTGTAAATCTCATAATAGTAATCTTAGGTAGCTTTGTTCTTTAAAAATTATATTTACTAAGACAGTATTTTCTTAAATATACTTTATGTGATAAAAGAAAGTGAACCTGTACTATTTGCATTTATGTTTTTAGGAAAAAAGTTTTTTTAAGAGAAATACTCAGATGCAAATAAGGTTTTGCTCTGCATAACTAAGTAACTTCAGATTTTCCCTTCGGCTTATTAAACTTGAAGTCTGTTACCAGTGACTTTAATGTATTTGGATAGTACAAATATATATTTCTATATTCCTTATAATTTATTTTAACTTTTTTTTTTTAAACAAGGCTAACCAGTGTGTGTAGAAAGTGACAAATGGTCTTCATTGGGCAAAATAGCTCATATAGTAGAGAAGAACGGTCCAAATTAAATGTACAGAATGACATCTCATTAGCGTATATCCTTTTATGAGCTTAAGGAGACATAGATAGTTTAACACAGCTGCTTTCTTTGCAGATTGGGAAAATAGCCTGGAGTGAGTTGTACAAAGTCAGTGAATTTGTGGCAGAGCTAAGGCACAAACCTGGAGTGATTGGCTTCTAGCTCAGTATCCTTACAATTATATCCTTATAATGGTGTTTAACCTAGGAAAAGAATTTGGGATATTCCAGTAAAACCTTTGACCCTCTGTGCTATTACAACAATATTTAGATTTATTTATTTTTAACAAAGGCTGTAGAAATAAATCAGAAAACTTTAATCTACTTCTTTTTATGAAAGCATTGCACAACTCTCTCTGGAATATTGCAGAAATAAAAAGCTCATTTCCTTTGTAGAAACATATCATATCCGTCTTTATATCCCCAGCACTAGAACACATAGCTTCTAATAAATAATACTTCTAATAAATCAGTTTAATTCCTGTTAAATAATGAATGTTGAACAAATGAATAACATCATTAAGTTAAATTATAATAAAAGAGACACGAAAGAGGGATTTTTCAACAGATACTTTTTCAATGTTTAAGTAGAATATTGTGCCAGATAAGGCACAGTAGAAGAGCAGAGAGACCATTCATTATATTTTACATTCGTTATGTTTTCTGTTCAGGTGTCTTTTCAGAAAAGAGTATTCTGGGAATATCTTTTCAGATGTGAATTGGTGCTTAATTTAGGAAGCAGTTTATTTCTTCCTTGAGTAAATACATATTTCTTTTTCACTGTTAGTATATATCTGGTTAATAGATTGCTAGGCACTTTGGACAAAGGAAAAGGCTCTCCCTGGGAGCTGACTGTGTTTAATCTTCCTCTTGTGGAAGTATCTGTCTAGATCCCAGAAGGACTTCCTGGCAAATGAGTTAGTTCTTGTGGCCTGAACTCCACTGACATGTACTGTTCAGCGTCATGTCTATCTCTAGTCTAAAGAAGCTGCATTAGAATAAGAGGATAAAATAAAGCCCTCTGTGACAAGTTTTTCATTAAGAGAAAAATTTTGTGTTCTTTTTATTCTAAGATGTTTATTTTATTAAAAAAAGTTTTTACTAAGTTTGTTTTAGGGGTGCCTGAATGGCTCAGTTGGCTAAGCATCTGACTTCAGCTCAGGTCATGATCTCACCGTCTGTGAGTTCAAGCCCGATGTTGGGCTCTGTGCTGATGGCTTGGAGCCTGCTTCAGTTTCTCTCTCTTTCTCTCTCTCTCTCTCTCTGCCCCTCTGCTGCTTGCGCTCTGTTTCTCTCTCTCAAATATAAATAAACATCAAAAAAATTTAAAAGATGTTTATTTAAGTTAGCTTTAATTATTACCTAAACAGGAGAACCGTGAAATTGAGAGTTAAACTCGTACAAGAGAGATTACATTAATTGCCATATAAAATGGATAGGCATAATACAGTTTGCTGCTGTTAAACTAACCAAAAATGTAATTTGGCATTCCATGTTCTATATCTTTTCTTTTACTTTTTAAAAAATGTTTATTATGTTTTAGAGATGGGGAGAGAGAGAGAAAGTGCACACATGCACGGGTGCACGCACGCACACACATGCAAGCATGAGCGTGCACACATACACACACACACACACACACACACACCAGCAGGGAAAGGGTAGAGGGAGACAGAATCCTCAGTGCAGAGCCTGCCTGGGGCTTCATTTCACAAACCTTGAGGTCATAACCTGGGCCAAAATCAAGAGTGGGATGCTTAACCAAATGAACCATCCAGGCACCCTTCTTTTACTTTTTTTTTTTTGTTTTCGTTTTTATTTATTTTTGAGAGACATAGAGACAGAATGTGAGCAGGGGAAGAGCAGAGAGAGAGGGAGACACAGAATCCAAAGCAGGCTCCAGGCTCTGAGCCGTCAGCACAGAGCCCAACGTGGGGCTCGAACCCACAGACCGCTCAACCAACTGAGCCACCCATGCGCCCCTTCTTTTACTTTTTAAATGGAGAAAAAGGCATATAAACTCCCTCAGCTTTCCTGTTACTACCATCTCTAGATTTCCCTTCATTCTCCCTGTAAGCTCCCTGCCTGCTGCCTCAGAAGTTGAGCTTTTTCTTCAGTCAGCTACTGTTAGTTCCCTTCTTCTCTTGATTCTGTGTTTACTTTTTATATGTAGTATTTGGCACATATTCTTTTTTTAAATATGTAGGTATATATAAAACAATACTGAAATAAACACTTGGATACCCACAACACAACCTAAGAACCCAAATATCCATACTTTGAAATAAAGGTAACTTATTTGTATTTATCCATCCTTTCTTCACATTCTCATTGTATGTGTGTGTCTGTGTGTGTATGTATGAAAAACTTAAATGTGAAAGACAAAATCTTCAGAAGAAAGTAGGGAATGTTTCTCTTTTATTCTTTTATATTTATATATGAGGAATTACCATTTAAAGATATTATTTAATACTAAATATTGTATTTAGTTTCACTTATGTTTGAGCTTTTAAAAAATGGTATGATTTTGGGGCGCCTGGATGGCTCAGTTAAGCATCCGACTTCGGCTCAGGTCATGATCTCACCATTCCCGAGTTCGAGCCCCGCATCGGGCTATGTGCTGACAGCTAAGAGCCTGGAGCCTGTTTCAGATTCTGTGTCTCCCTCTCTGTCTGTGCCCCTTCCCTGCTCATGCTCTGCCTGTCTCTGTCTCTGTCTCTCAAAAATAAATAAACATTAAAAAAATGGTATGATTTTAATGTTCATTGACCTGCTTTTCTCATTCATCATTATATGCATAAGATTCATGCATACTCTTGCCTTGGATGTAGTTGATTCATTCTCACTGCTGAATGTCATTCCTCTATGTTATTCTTCTGTTTATTGGACATTTGGGTTGTTTCATTCTTTTGCCATTATAAATGACATGCTACAAACATTTTTGTATATGTCTCCTGATAAAAATGTATAAGATATTCTCTGTTTGCACATTAACCAGACCTAGGTTATAGAAATATTCAAATTTAATGACAAATTGCTTTCCAAAGTGGCGTCCTAATTTATATATCCACCTGCAGTATATAAGAATTTTCACTGTTCCACAGCCTTAGTTGATATTGGCTAATACTTTATATTTTCAAGTCCTTATGGGCTTTTCTTTTCTCAAATTGTCCTTGCGTATCAGTGTTATGTTAGTCTCATAAAATGAGTTGGGAGTGTTCCCTGCATTTCTGTTCTCTGGAAGCATTTGTTTAAGATTGAAATGATCTGTTCATTGATTTTTAAAACTCACTCATAAACTGGCAGGGCATTTTCTTTCTGGAAAGATTCTTTTAAAAGAGATTTATACTTATTTTAGGTTTTTAGTATTTTTATTATAAAAATTATGAACACATAAAGTATACCAAATGTTAGTTAACTCCATGAATTCCTATACCTTGTTCCAGCAGTCATCGTTCCATGGTCCATCCTGCCCCCTCCTTTCTTTAATCCACTTCTGTCAAGGAAGACGAGGTATTACAGTGAAGGAAACTGAAGACATTTGAATTTATTTGTAAATATTTTACTGTGTGTCTCTAAAACATGAAGATCTATTTAAAAAATATAACCTGTCAGCAAAACTAAAAGGCAATTGACAGAATGGGAGAAGATATTTGCAAACAACATATGAGATAAAGGATTAGTATCCAAAATCTATAAAGAACTTAACAAACTTAAATTTATAATTACTTAATAAGTGTTATAAAAGGATTTAGTTATATACAAAATATATAAATAACATTTTATTTTAAAATTTATTTGTAAATTTATATATAAATCATGCATGTGCATGGATTATTTGATTGATTTTAATCAGGGTCCAAAGAATGTCAACTTATTGTGATTGGTTAAGATCCTTTTCCAAGTAGATAGGTCTTAAAATCTTAACAATTTCTGATTTGATTGATTATTGATTTCTAATTTAATCTCTTTGTGGTGAAAGAATATTATCAGTTAGTTCCTTTGAAATATACCAAGAGTTTTTTTTAAATGGGTTGATACACAGTCACGTTTTTAAATATTAAATGCTTGCTAAAAAGAATATGGAGTTCTCTTATTATTGGTTGTGGGATCCTGTATTCATTAAGCAAAGCTATATAATTTTAATTTTTCTTTCTCTTATGTATTTTTTTCTTGAAGAGACCAGGTTGTTGTTTTTCCTGTAATTTTTCATGGCAGCAAGCATACCTGTGGAGTAGTTTAACATATTCTTCTGCCTTTTTTAAACTCTGGATTTCCAAAAATTGATAGTGGGATATAGAGAATTGATTAGGTTCATGTTTTCTTTTTCCAAGGCTCTTCATTGGTGGTGATGTGTTCCTTGATCATGAAACTTGTAATAGTCGTCTTCTTTTTTGTGATATTAGCAGCCATTTGTGTTCAATGCCTGGATTTATTAAAGATTTAAAATGATCTAGTTCTGTTATTCTTTCTTCATTTATTAGCTAGAAAACTTCTATAATTAGAAACTTACCTTCATTAATTATTTGTTTACCCAGTGGTATGGTTTGTAAATGAAAGGGGAGAGAAATGTCTATTTCCCTTTGTTTGCTGGTCTTATTAAATTTGTTCTTCATTATAGTCCAATGTTTGTCATTTCTTTTGTGTCAGTATGAGCCGGTTGAATTAAAGATACTTAATGTTTCAAATACAGCATTTGTTATTTTTATTGACATGCAAATTGTTAAAATTTTGGCCAGTGGAAACCTTTTCAAGACCTTTGGCACAATTCTAGTAGTCTTTGATACCTTGCTTGATATCTGAATGTGAAGATGTTTCTAAGCTCATCATGTGTGTTTCTAGCCCCAAGACCTGGAATTGGCCATTTTTCCAAAGAGCCTTGATTCCCTTTAGAGGGAAATGGTATTTTTACACTTGATCTTAGCCAAAAGGCCGAGAAGCGATGGGAAATGGTATTTTTAAGTAACAGTCTGGATGCTAGAGGTGTGCATTCCTACAGAACTGGTCATTCTTTCTAAACCTGTTAGTGGTTAGAAATAGAAAAAGTGTGTGTGTGTGTGTGTGTGTGTGTGTGTGTGTGTGTGTGTTTATTTAAGATGAAATACATCATGAATTTAAACTGATACTTCCAGTTCAAATTGAAGAGCATAAGGGTAACGTTTTCCCTGTCATATCTTCCTTCTCAAGAATTCCATTTTCTCAAGAATCTCTGGAATGGGAGAATTTAGAATGTCTTACATTAATCGTTTGCTTTCTTACTCATCAAGTGATCTTAGAATAGCAGTACTAAAATTATCACTAATGATATGATTACCATTATGAAAATGGAGTCTAGCAATTCACTTCATTGGTTATTGTTTTGGTTTTTATGTCGATTTTGGTAAATTATTTTTTATAGGAATTTGTCCATTTCTTGTAAACTTGCGTAGTTATCGACACAAGATTGTCCCATGTCTCTATTATCTTTTAAACCATTACCGTCAATGTAGCTGTGTTCTTTTCACTCTTATTGTTACATATTTGTACTTTTCTTCTTGTTTTATTGTTTCGGATATTGGTTGATTTTATTTTAATTTCTTCAAGGAACAACTTTCGGGTTTATTAATTGCTTATTTTTCACCTTCTTCCTTCTATTTTCTTTGAATTTATTCTGTGGTTCCCCTGCTTCCTCCTGCCCCCAGCTTCTTTGGTAGGTTACTTAGCTCATTATTCATTACCCTTTTTTTTGCTAATATAAACGTTTAAGGCTCTTTGCACTTAACGTATTGTTATCAATAGCAATTTGTTATAAAGTCTACTGACGGTAGAATCCATTTTTCTCTGATAGTTTTATAAAAGTTTGATACCATGCTTTTGTTATCTTACTAAGATGTTCTCCCCCCACCTTTTAACCAAGCAGTTAGCAGTTTGGGTAAATTTCCCCTCATTTAGTGATTATATTGTAACTTCATATATGGTGTGGATGTACCCCGCTTTGCATATTGGGTTTGTTTCTAAATTTTTCTTTTCCTTTTTTCTTTCTCTAATAGTTTGTCCACAAGTTCTTCTTATGTTGTTGTTTTTTTTTCACTTTTTAAAAAAGTTAGGTTTATTGAGGAATAATGTACATGCAGTAAAATTCACCCCTTTTAGCCTACAGTTTAATGAGATTTGAAAAATGCATATAGTTATAAATCCTTCACCACAGTCAAGATATAGAAGCGTTCCATCATCCGCCAAAATTTGCTTATGGCACTTTGTAGACTCCCTGTACACCATTCTCTGTATGGTGCTGTCTTTCCGTTTTTCAGACTAGTTTCTCTCTGACCTTGGCTCTTTGAGAAGTTCTACAAAAGTTATAATTTTATAGATTATCAGGCTTCTGTTATTATTAGAGTGTGAATGGTGCTCTTTCTAGCTGGACACGTTAAACACGTTATTTTTCTTAGCATGTCTTTTGGGGATAGATTAGAATTTCCCTGTATCATTTTTCTATTAATACGCCATTTGAATATGTTTCTCTCATACATATATTTTATTTTATCTTCCTATATATCTTCATTGAAATTATATTTAGTGCCACAGTGATGTCTTAAGTTATTCTCTAATTTATACGTAAAATCTTTTAAAGTTTAGCATTAAAAATTATCACCTTAATACATAAATTTTAAGTTTATATTATCCTGAGTTTTACTCTATTAGAAGACTTGTTTTGTTAATATATAATCAAAGAAATGTTATAGAAACTTGAAAGTGTATAATTTTTTGATTGCCAGACATTCATTTGTGCTTGTCACTTTAGTGTACTTAGCTAATTTTAAGTCAATATGAAAATTTTTTGCTGAATACATTGTATCAAAGGCATTGATTTTTATTACCCAGAAGTTATTAATATTGATAAAAGTTTGAAAATATTTCATCTGAGCTGCTAGTGTCTCTTGTTTTTTTTTAAAGTGGCATAATAAATGGTTTTGGATAGCTTATTTCTTAGATATCCACAATTCAGTTGATTGCAAATACTTCTATTAATGTATTAAATCTCGTATTAATTAAATACATGATAACATATCATCATGTGGAAACAGGATTGCATGTTTTAACCTGATTTTATCTTCTTACTACTTTCATGGCCATTAACTGGCTTACTAAATCTTTCTTTGCTTTTTTACTTTTATAGGTTATTTTAGTGTCTGCCAATAAATTGACTCGTTATATAGAACCGTGCCAGTTAACAGAAGATTTTGGTGGGAGTCTAACCTATGATCACATGGACTGGTTAAATAAGAGGCTGGTTGGTATATTACATACAAATATGTCTTATTTGTTACTACACACAAATAAGACATATTTTGGTAACTGTATCATTTTAATCAACTACATTGTAGATTGCTCTTTGTTATAAAAATAAAATATAGTGCGTATCACATGATAGCATAATGCTTGAAGGCAAATGCTCTGGAGTCAGACTTGTGTTTGCTTTTGCTGTTCTTATTTGTAGCAGTATTATTACTAGTCAAAATCATTAATGTTTTAGTCGTATAACAGAGTAGCATAATCTCCTGAGAGGTAACCTAGTTGATGTACCATCTTTAGAGATATTTAAACATCAATTTGAGTTGAAAAGCAGTTTGACAGGTTAAGGTTTCCATTTCTGAAAATGTATCCTTGGTCAGGTTGAAATTGGCTACTCTGCATGATATGGCATTGTTTGATTGAACAGCTGGGGACTAAAAGAATAATTTCATATTACAGTAATCCTTGAACAACATGGGCTTGGGGACCAGTCTCCTCTACAGTTGAAAATCTGTATAACATTGGACTTCCCAAAAACTTAACTGCTAACAGCCCACTGTTGACTGAAATTTTAGCAGTTGATGAACATATATTTTGTATGTTATACGTATATGCCAGAGAAAATTTGCATATCAATTTGAATCCATGCAGTTCAAAACCATGTTGTTCAAGGGTCAACCACTAATTTCATTGAAGAATAATAAACTTTTGGATATTTCAGAATGGATAACCAATTTCCATCATATTTGGAGAGTGATATCAGACAAATGAGTATCCCTTTATTATGAACAGATTTACTCAAATCTCTTTTTAGAAATATTTTAAGAAACCATGTTAAGGGGTACCTGGGTGGCACAGTCAGTTGAGCATTTGACTCTTAATGTTGGCTCAGATCGTGGTCTCAGGAGATCGAGCCCCGAGTTCAGCTTTGCACTAAGGGTGGAGCCTACTTGGGATTCTTTCTGTCTCCCTCGCTCTCTCTGCCCCTCTCCCCCTCGTGCTTGCGTGTGCCCAGGCACAAGCGCTCTTTCAAAATAAATAAACTTAAAACAAAAAAAAAATGTTAAAATTATAACTAATTTATTCTTTCCTACATGCTTGGAAATAAAATTTTTTAACATGCAACAGTATGGATTGGTGATAGAAAAACATAAAGAAGAAACGTTCTGTAACTGGAATTAGAAGATTAGTACTGGTCTAAATCATGTTCATGTAGTTAAAACTGTCACTGGTGCAGATGTTTCTCCATGAAACACAGGAATAAAAATAATCTTGTCTGATTGAGGAATAAAAATAATTTCTTACTCTATTTAAATTTTAAAAATTTCTTCTCCATTGAAGCTGTTCATTGTTCTAGGAGAGGGTTTCGTCTTCTCTCCTTTAAGCTGTTGTGCTTTGGTGGTTGAATTGTACTAAGTGCCTTGTACCAAGTGCCATCAAGAGAGGGAAAGGGAATTCTGCCTGGCTAATTCTGTTGATCTTAACTGAAAATCCTTATGTAAATACTAACTTTTAATATTATTCTTAATATGTTAACAAAATCTCATATTGTAGGTTTTTGAGAAGTTTACGAAGGAATCTACATCATTACTAGATGAACTTGCTTTGATTAACAATGGAAGTGATAAAGGAAATCAGCAAGAAAAAGAGAGGTAGGTGGCTAGTGTCATGCAATTATACTTTTGCAAAGCTATGATTAACCGCATGAAGGATAGATACCTCTATTATTAATGCAAGCTAAAAGAACTAAGGTAAGCAGTTCTCCAATCAAATTACATACAAAGTAGAATTAAATTTATTAATTCATGAGAATTTTCTTTACATGCAAAATTTCTTGATTTGAGTCAATGTTTCTCTACAAAAGACTTGTTTTTTTTTTTTGAGAAAGAGTGTTCTCGTGCATGTTGGGGAGGGGCAGAGAGAGAGATGGGAACAGAGGATCAGAAGCAGGCTCTGTGTTGAGAACAGAGAGCCCCATGTGGGACTCAAACTCAGGAATCATGAGATCATGACCTGAGCCAAAGTTGAACGCTTAACCAACTGAGCCACCTAGGTGCCACTCTACAGAAGACTTTTGATGAATAGTAATGTATGTACTTTTTTCTGACATTGTGTGAAAAATTCATTTGCAAGAACATGTTTTCAAAATGAAACCATTTTCTTTTTAGAGTTCTACTTTGCTTGTGAAGACTGGAAAAGGTTGCTTCTTGAAATGAATTTATTTTAAGCTTATTTAAATATTTTAGCTCTTAAATGCCTCCTTCTAGAACTCTTATGTCGTTGTAAAATGTGTGATATTCATGAGTTTAAGTTGGGAATTTAGTGTTTTATGACACTGGATGAAGTAATTGTTCAGTTGTATTCTCTAAATGTAACTGACTAGATTTATCGTTTTAACAGATTTCCATTGAACTTTACAACCTTAACAATTTTCTTTTTTGTTGGTAGGCCAAATCCCTCTCCCCAGTTAAAAGCTCTTCACCCTTTCTGGTCTGTCAACAAAGTGGTCACTAGAACAGTAATTTTCATTAGGAAATTTGAAAGGGTCAGCAGTCATCCTTGTCTACATCTTTTGAATCTGACCTTAAAAATGAAATGGAACCTTGATAAAATTCATCTTGTTAGTCCATGAATACAGTATAGTCACATACCAGTTAACTGAGGTAATAAGGTAAGAGGGATGTGAGACGGTTGGAGTTTAACACAAAATCTTGATTAAAGCAGAGTAAAAATATGAAAACAAATTGTTTGAATGGAAATCTAGTTAAAATCACAGCAAGCATTTAGGAACATTACTGCCCTGTAAGTACCATATAAAAATATAAAATGTAAAATTTTTCTCTGTGTGTAACTACGCATGTGTGTATAGATAACACATATACTGTATGTTATGGTTCAGGAATTAAAAATGTTATGCAAGTTGCTTGACAAAAATTAGCCAAATCTCTTGTGTTTTGAATAGTCCACTAGAGTGGATTGTTGACAATGGATTCATGGTCACAGCTTAGTGCTGTTTACCATGTTTCCCTCTCTGAGAATGACTGGTTCTGAGAAAGCATTGTAGATCACAGGTTCTGAAGAAGCATTCCCATAAAGAAGCATGCTTATTTGTGTCTTAGAACTTCCTGTACTTACATGTCAGTGGGAACCCTTTTTCTCCACCCAGTGATATCTTGTTCATTTTTTTGGGAATTGCCGACTTGCATGATTACATGAAGTATCAAATAAGATCTTATATTTGTCATTTCCTCCCCAAGGAACTCAAGCATTAATGCCTACTCTCTTTTAAACCCCAGATAATAAAGTCCCTCCTCTTACAAATTTTCATAAGCTTTTTAAAGTCATTTCTCAGCAAGCATCCAGGCTACACAGGAGGTGAGGGCCTAAATTAATTAGCAAAAGTGAAAGATTTAGAGTAGGACCTATCATTTCCATCAGGAAGGTCCTACCTAGGCTTTGATTTGCATGTACCCTGTCTTTCCTTCATTTTTCTACTTCTACATGTTTAGGAAAAAACAGGGCATAGTTCAACTGCAAATGAAACCCAGTTAGTACAGGGAAGAGAGTACGACTGCTTGGGGATGCACATACACATGAATATTAGAGACTTTTGCAGCGCTCAGAGGTTGGTGTAGATAAATAAACGTTAGCTCGGAGCATGGCTCCATGCATTTTTAATGTTAACATTTCTGGGTTATGACATAGTCACACATTTCATTTTGGAACAGATCTACAGTGGGAATATACTAAAATGGATTCCTTTGATATATTTGAAATAATGCTATAATAATAAACTGTTTTTTCCAAGTATTGTATTTTGTGATTTATCACAGAATTTTAGGGAGCTACTAGTATTTAATTATCTAATTGGTTTCTTTTTTTTAAATTTTATTTTGAGAGGCAGAGAGAAAAAGTGGGAGAGGGGGGAGGGACAGAAAGATAGGGAGGGAAAGAGAATCCCAAGCAGGTTCTGCACCGTCAGCACAGAGCCTGACACAGGACTTGAACCCACAAACCGTGAGATCATGACCTGAGCTGAAATCAAAGTTGGATGCTCAACCAACTAAGCTACCCAAGCGCTCCATCTCTAATTGGCTGCTGCTTTTTTTTTTTTTTTTTTTTTTTTTTTTTTTACCTTTTTATTTATTTGAGAAAGAGGGAGACACAGAATCTGAAGCAGGCTCTAGGCTCTAAGCTGTCAGCACAGAGCCCCTGATGGGGGACTCGAACCCGTGAACCATGAGATCATAACCTGAGGCAAAGTCAGACTGAGCCACCAGGTGCCCCTCTAATTGGTTTCTTAATGCTTAAGGATATTAGCACGTAGAACTGTTTGTTTCGTATTTCCATATTTTATTCTCCTGTTCTGATATGTATATATAAAAGGTTTTCATAGGTTGCATGGATAGAAATATAATTTTAAAAAGTTTTTCTTTTGGTGTTTGCCAGGTCTGTGGATTTAAACTTTCTTCCATCAGTTGATCCTGAAACGGTTCTTCAAACAGGTAGGTGAAAAAATGTGTTTATCAGTGATAATCATGATCTAATAAACCAATCATATATTGATTGGTTCATGAAATAAACATAGATTAAGCCTGTATTATGTGATAGAAACTCAAGAGGAATTTTCAAACTGCTCTTTGGTTTAACCTAACAGTGTGTTAATAAACTTCACAGTATTTTTAAAAAGTATTAATAATGATAAATAAAGTATTTCTCCCTTAAAGTATTTGTATTTATTTCTTTAACTATGAAATAAAGATAAAAGTTCTCATTTCATTGGATTGCTGTGAGGAGTATTGAATAGTCATTATGTTCAAAGAATGTATTATTAGGTATTTTCATGTTTTATTCTCCTAATGACCTCTTGAGATAATTAGTATTATTTTCTCTGTTTTGTCCTTGAGGAAGCCATGGCTTAGTGATATGAAAAATTTGCTCATAATGAGTAACTATTAAACTCTATCACCATACCACTAAAAACAGGTTACTATTATCCAAATTTTAAGATGGGGAAACTAAGGCAAAAAAGGCTCAGTAACTTATGCAAGTTACACAGCTAGTAATGCTGGAATTGGAATTTGGACCAAAGCAGTTTGGCTTCAAAGTATGGTCTCTGAAATCATTATATGGCACTGCTCCTCTAATGGAAATGTTTCCATAAGGAAAACACTAAGGGTAACAATTATAAAAGCAGAAAAAATAAATGACTTCGATCTTTTAATGGCTTTGCGTGTGTGTGTATATATAAACTATATATATAAAAACGTGTATATATAGAGACTTGGCAAAAGTCTTTGAAGCAGTTGTTCTTCTAATTATAAAACATAGCGAAGAGTAAAGAAATAAATTCAGAATATCTCCATTGTATTGATTCAGTTGTGCCAGGTGTTTTCAGTATGGTATAGATTTTCCTTCCTTAGAAAACAAAGAAATAATTGTAATCTCTGAGTTACTACGTGTTTAGCAGGTACAGTAAACTGTCAGTAAAAATATGGCTTACTCTAGGTTTAAAACATAATTCAGTGTTCCTATTTAACATTTTGAAAGCTACTGAAGCCCTTGAATTAAGAACCTTTTTTAATTTGTATTTTAAAATTAACTTTATATGCCACTAAGTTCTTTTTTAATATGCTATTGACTCTTAAACGTTTTTCTTTAAGTTTGTTTATGTTTTTCTTTAAGTTTATTTACTTTGAAAGATGTATACAAGCCAGGGAGGGGCAGAGAGACAGGGAGAGAAAGAGAATCTCAAGGAGGCTCCACACTCAGTGCAGAGCCAGATGTGGGGCTTGAACTCATGAACTGTGAGGTCATGATCTGAGCCAGAATCAAGAGTAGGACGCTTAGTCTACTGAGCCACCCAGACGCCCCTGCTAGTAAGTCTTAAAGTAGAGGTAGGAAGAGAGTCTAAAAATAGAGAGTTTTAGAATAATTTTGATTATCTTTTAGAAACTGGAAATACCTTCAAACCATAATAAAAATTGTTTCCATATATTTAAAGCCATTTAAGTTTAGGACATTTCCCTGAATAAAGATGAGAATTTAAAAGTATCTGCATATTTTTTTGGTTCTTGTATAATAATTGTAATAGCAGTATCCTGGGAAAACAGTTTGTGATTTATTCACTTTTAAAATTGTTAATATACTTACAGTTTTAGATGTTGTACATTCTGCAATTTTAATTTCTTGTGCATGAATACATTTTATTAACGTGAGTTTGCTGTCATGAACATGAGTAATGAATCCACAAATAACAAAGAATGTAATGACAGATATAGAAAAAAATACATTTACTAAATAGTGTAGCATATATAGTATATAGATTCATGATATATGATATATAGCATATATAGTTTATAGGTATATATTCACATATTCAGTTCTCCACTTTATTTCCATATAAATTTAAAAGTTGCACTTCAGTACTTATGACCTGGTAGACAGGCAGACATACAGGCAGATTGGTTCTAAAAATAAAGCGTTAGAATGGAGAAGACTGATAAGTAAGAATTGTATTTCTCTATGGATATTAATTATAACTATCTTTCATTTATAAAGGGCATGAATTGTTGTCCGAATTACAGCAGCGTCGATTTAATGGCTCAGATGGAGGGGTCTCATGGTCTCCTATGGATGATGAACTGCTGGCCCAGCCACAGGTTATGAAGTTATTAGATTCGCTGAGAGAGCAGTATACTCGCTACCAGGAAGTTTGTAGGCAACGTAGTAAGCGCACACAGTTAGAGGAGATTCAGCAGAAGGTAATGCAGGTAGGTGTCTGATTTGAATGTATTTAACTTTTTAAAATTCTAAATGTTAGAATTTTTAAAAAATAATTTTTCCTGTGTGACTGATTTTATGCTAAGCCTTATTTGTACTATATAGAGAACCTAAATCATATCAGACCAGGCTAAAATCATTTTATCTGTATCTTTATAAATAGCATTTGCATTAAGACTATATTATTTCTACAGTGATGACATTGAGCGTACATCTTATTCTATCATTATGAATTTTAAAAATAACTTGTTGGAAACATTGTGGTCTCTGTATTTTTGCAATAAATAACATTTTTTATTGATTATTGATTTATTCTTAATTTCTAATAACTTGTTAATTTAGGCATTATGGAGAGTTTTTCTTTCCTAGCAAAATGATGACATGTGATATATGGAATTTTAAAATAAAATTTCATTATTCATTAATGCTGATAGAAACCTTTGAATGTATTTAATACTTACGAATCTTTAGTTCATTTTAAAATTTTTGTTAAAACAATAGGCTAAAAGTACTAAAACTCAATACTAAGAAGTTTCTGTTACTTAGACCACATCCTGACTTTCATCTGTTGAATTATTAAGAAATAAATCTTAAATATCTTACTTAAAAAAATCCCATATTGAAATGTCCCAATGTTTTTATCTAGATTAATTCATTCATTAGATAAATATTTTTTAAGTGCTTATTATGTAGAAGACATTGTGGTAGGTTTTCTATAAAATTAGGTAAAGGTAGATTTGGTTTTTGCTAATACTACGATAAGGGGACAAAGTCTTAAATATTAAAAGGTATGACTGAAATGTTGTGGGCATTTATATAGGAGGGATTGTTCCTCTGGGTGCAGGTAATCTAGGAAGATTTAGCATACTTGAGCTTTTTCTCCAAGAATATGTAAAGACTTCACCAGGTACCTACTTTAGATTTTAAGAAGAATTGGCATTTTGCGCAGGAGGAAAAATAACATGAATAAACACTAGCAGTATGAAATCCCAAACTCTGTTGAGGAAAAGGGAAGCACTAAGTCACCATGGGAAGTTTTTGGCCTTTGAATCATAAAGCATGGTCAGCAAGTATGATCAAAATCCCAGTTCCTCCACTTACTTGCTGTGTGATCCTGATCACATTATTTACCCACCTGAGCCTCAGTCTCCCTTTCTTCTTCTTCTTTTTTTAATGTTTATTATTTTTGAGAGCGAGAAAGAGCGTATATGAGTGGGAGACAGGTAGAGAGAGAGGGAGACAGAGGATCCAAAGCGGGCTCCTCCCTGACAGCAGAGAGCCCGATGTGGAGCTTGAATTCCCCAACTGTGAGATCATGACCTGAGCCACAGTGGGACGCTTAACCAACTGAGCAACCTCTGACTTCCTTCTTTTTTAACCACTCACTCTTTCCCTTCCTTTCTTTCATTTACTAAAACAAGGGTAACAAGACCTCTTTATAAAGGTTTGTTTAAAGAATCTAATGCTTGATTCATGGTAGCTATTATATTTATCTCCATTGCACTAGAGGCCAGTCTATAAATCCGATTCAGTTGTTGGCAAACTTTTCCTATAAAGGGCCAAATAGTAAATGTTTAGGCTTTGTGGACCATACAGTTCTTGGAGCTCTATGGCTGTTTAACTCTGCTATTGTAATGTGTAGACATAATGTAAACAAATGTGTGTGCGACTGTGCTAAAATAAAACTTTGTTTGCAAAAATAACGGTAGTCAAAATTGGCCTGCAGGCAGTAGTTTGTTGACCCCTGACTAGAATATCAGGGTGTTAGAGTGAAAAAGACTTGAAAGGAAGAGGAAGTTGGATCATAGGAGATCTTGAATTCCAGGCAAAGGATTTAGTCTTTCTCATGATAGCCACATATAAAGAGAAGATTTCCAAGCATACGTTAATTATAGATAACTTTTTCTATGTAATGTATTTGTAAATTATAGATAGTATTAAACCCAGGTAAACTTCAGCCAAATAGCTTGATAATATCTTTGAAAATTATAAAGATAGAATAGCATAGTGGTATATAACTCACCCAAGTGTTCCGGGCCCACCTTTTTTTAGTAGTTCCAAGTTGGGTACTCTTGGGAAGGAAGTGTAACTTCTCAATGCCCTAGCTTCCTCCTTAGTAGACTGAGGATAACAACAACAATAATAATAGCTACTTAGTAGGGCTGCTTCAAAGATTAAAGAAGATAATGTTTATAAAATGTTTAGTGTTTAGCTTAGGAGTTTCCTATTAATAGTATCTATTATTTGCTCGCTTACTAAAAAATGAATGTCTACAGTAGTGTCACTTTGTGCTAGGTAGAATACAGTGGTGAGTAAAAATTCAGTTGTCCCAAGAAGGAGAGTGATGGGAGTAAGGGTAAGAAGATAGTCAGAGATGAATCATTTTTCTGGATTGCAAGACTTGATGGGTAGTCTTGTCCAGTTAGGAAACACTGGGTTTAAGTGTGGGTGGAGAAGGGAGTAGAGAGTCATGTGTTTGGTTTTAGACATGTTGAACTTGAGGTGACTTTGAGACACAAAGATATATAAGGGTAGTCCCAAACAGGTCCAGCATCAGAGAAGTCTGAGTTGATGACATAGTTGTTTGTCATCATGTATAAATGGCAGTTAAAAGCATTAGTGTGGGAAATAGTGAGAATTGCCTGAGGAAAGTGCTGAGAATAAGTGACAAGAGGCCTTTTTAACTGAGCTTTGAGAAACTCCAGCATTTAATGACAAGATAAAGGAGCATATTCCTGAAAAAAGGCAGTGAAGGATTGGCCAGAGATGGAGGAGAAAAGTGTGAAGAGTTCTGCATCATGGAATGCCGGAGTCCAGCTCCGGCATGTCCAGGGATTTCCGAAGAATAAACGGTGTCGGCACGATGAATGACTCAAGAGAGCACCATGGCTTCTAGAGCCAGGCAGGCATCCCTGCTCTGCTGGTCTCAGTTTCTTTATTTAAAGGCAGTGAGTGACATTACATCAGTGACCAGGCATTTTTAACAGTTTTTCTTAGGTGGCATATTTGTGAATCCCCCAGACCTAGAAGGAGGCAGTCTTATCTTAGATTAGGCAGTAACCATTTTTATGACTTTGTTCCAAGATCACGCATTGTTTTTGAGGCAGAGCAGAGGAAATAACAAGATGTTTTTAAGAAAAGAGCAGGGTTCTTGTTGTAGCCCTCAGTAAACAGAGGGCACATACATTGTTGCCTTAAGACCTATGTTAACCATCTATAGATAGATTAGGAGTCTTTCTATCCATAATGTTTAACCATAATGGAGGAGGTGTAACTTACTTGGTAGAGACACAATCTCTAATGCTTGTCTAAGTTCTTTTCCTTTGTGAGTGAGTGAGCCTATACCAGAAGGGCTCATGTCTATCTGTTCTTTGTACAGATGGCAGTTTTTGTAAAAGTATTTTGTTATTGCCTTTTTATTATAAGGGAGCATGGGGATGGGAATTGCAAAAGGATTCGTGAAATGTTAACCTCAGGAAGGTGCTCAATATTTGTTGATCAGTGAAGGTATGCGTGGCTTCTGTTTGTGTCTTATCTATAGACAGTGCTTTTAGCTTTTGGGCTAAGCTAACCTCTGGAGAAGGTCCTAAGTCTCTTTACAACCTCTCCTTTCAGTCTGTTGAGCAAATACTGAGAGAAGCTTTACAGCAATGTGCTTTGGGGTTTTATGGTGGGGCTGAGGGGATGTTTAACACAATGCAATACCTGCAGGGAAATCTAGTTTGGTTCAAGGAGTCTTGGGGCCTAACGTCTGCTAATTTTTAGCCAACTCATAGCTGCTATTCTGTATGATCACTTTGTGTAACCTATCCCCAAGAGGCAACTTTGAGGTTACTTCTGGCCAGGTTTCTCTCATTCAGTTATTATCCATCAAGGCATCACAGTCCAGGTCCCCTTTTTCATATGCCATAAAACCAAAGAGCACTATATCCCTTGAGGCCAATGAGATCAGTTCAAGAAATTCAGGCCTGAAAAGTTACTAATAGAAGGAGATAATACTGGGATGCCATTTTAGTCAACAGGAGACTTTGCAACTTCCGCCTTATCCACACAGGGAGACGTCTCAACCTCTGAGCCCAAGATGGCTCCCAACAATGGAAGCCAAGGGAAGAGAGCATTTCAGGATGGAGTTGGTAACCCTGTGGAATGCTCTAAAAGATCTAATAAGAGGACAGCTTAACATGTCCATTAGAATACACAAGATTGAGGCCACTGGTGATCCCCAAGCATGGAGGGCTGGAAGCACACTGGAGTGAATTCGGAATGACAGTTAAGTGTGTGAAGGAGGCACTGAGTATAGACAAGTCACTGAGAATTTTGTCTCGGAGGGAACAATGAGAATAGCAATGCCTAGAATGATAGGAAAAGGGTGGTAATAGTTTGGTAAAGACTGCTGTAATGAGGTACCACAGCCCAGATGACTTAAACAATAGAAACTTACTTTTCCCACAGGTCTACAGGCTAAAAGTCTAAGATGAAGGTGGTAGCAAGGTTGATTCCTTCTGAAGGCAGTGAGGGAAGAATCTGTTCCAGATTCTTGACTTGTCAGTGTCCCATCTTCTTTCTGTTTCTTATATTACCCTCCCTCTGTACCTGTCTGTGTCTAAATTTCCTCTCCTTTTAGGATGCTAGTCAGATTAGGCTCCTAACAACTTCATTTTATTCATTTATATGTTTTCAACCTCAGTTTAATTGCCTTTTTAAAGACCCTATCTTGAGATAAATATTATATTCTGAAGTACTGAGGCTAGGAATTTCAACTTTATGGAGAACATAGCTCAGCTCACAATGGGGGTTAAGTAGAATTTTGTTTATTCTTTTTAAGTAATATGGAAAACTGTAAGAGGTTTAAAGACCAGCAATAAGTATCCGTTTGGAAGGAGTGGTTGAATAGACCAGTAAGAAAGGATAGTTAATACTATCAAGTTCCTGACAAGGTAGAAATGAATAGATTCCAAAGCATAGTTGAAAGGATTAGCTTTAGACTGGAACAGGGAGAACTCCATTATAGCAGGAGGAATGGTGGGTCAGATGGATCCAGATGTGCCTCCATATAAGTCAGATGAAGGGCTTCCTGTGTGATGTGTTCTTTTTTCCTGTAAAGTAAGAGAGAAGGGTCATTTGCTTAGAGGTGCAGGTTTGGAGATGAGGGTGGGTAGTGGCGGTTGAAGAGGATGAGGTTAAAATAAAGGTAGAGACGATTCAAAATTTTCTTTGTAAGAATTGGAAGAGTAAAATTACCACACAGCTGTAGTTGTATTTTTAGGTAGTGTTGATCTTGGACTTACGGCGGAAACGTTCTGGCTTATTTTGTGACCTTATCAATTCTTGGCTGGATGTCGAGGTGCAGGCACATAGAACACGGGTGGTGGGATCATCCAGCATTTGTGCTCTGCCACATGGGATCAGTGGGTATAATAAAAAAAAAAAAACCAGAGTGCACATGCAGTTTTGAAATGATGGACCAAGGATGCTTAGGTGACTCAGTCGGTCAAGCGTCTGACTTCAGCTCGGGTCATGATCTCACGGTTCGTGAGTTCAAGCCCCACATCAGGCTCTGTGCTGGCAGCTCGGAGCCTGGAGCCTGCTTTGGATTCTGTGTCTCCCTCTCTCTCTGCCCCTCCCCAGCTCACTCGCTCTCACTCGCACACTCTTTCTTCTCTCTCTTTCTCTCTCTCTCTCTCTCAAAATTAAATAAACATTAAAAAAATCGTTGAAAAAAAGAAAAGAAAAAAAAAAAAAGAAATGATGGACCAGTTCAGTTGAATAAGAAACTAGAGAAGGGAGGTGATGATGATATTTATGATGGTGATGATGATAACGAGATTATTGTTAAAAACAACCTTTATTACAATTCATTTTCTTTATGAGAGTTAACAGCTTAATTGATTAGAACATTAATTTTCATGTAATGGTTCCTGCTCTCTCTCTTTTTCACAGGTCACATTTTAGGCAAAGATCTATTTCTCTTGCCAGAATGATTACATAAATGTAGCTATATAGTAACGTGTATTGATCACGCCAGGATACACAGAGCATAGACTGTACTGTCTATAGTCTTGCAAATTTGGGGAAAATGAAAAAAAATTTCGTTTATATAAAGATAATCATAAAGTTGATCATCACTGTCTGTGTTAAATTAGTGAAAATTGAATTTTTCCGAATTTCTTTACTATCTTATCACTGACAGCATAATGAAAGAGAAATCAATAGTTCTATTAGATAAACCGTATGATAAGTAATAACAGTATAATTATCATTTATTCCCCATGGTTTAAATTGGTAGCATTAAGAGTTCACGTGGTATGCAGAGGTTCTCCATGCTGTTGCTGCTGCTACATTTAAAAATTAGATTTTCACGTGCTTCTGGGTAGGAGCTGATGTCACTTCACTGAAATATGCTTCGTTATTCTCATTATTTACTCTGGCAGTAATTACTTCCAGCATTGCAAATGTTATTTCTAAGATCATCCATGTGCTTTTCCTCCTTTGTAGAAAAAAGAATCATAGATGGAAAATAGGATACACTGCTGGTTGCATTAAGTATACAGCTGGAGGCTATGCTCCCAGTTCTCCAGGTCTGATGCTTAACATTTGCTTGACATGCCCTTCTGCCTGGTTTGACCCCACAGTCTTCCACATATTCTCCTATGCAGCCTTTAGAAATCAGTCTGGCTAGGAAAGAATGTTGTATAGTCACATGCAGTTTCGGCCTCTGCAAATATTTGTCATGGTAGATTTTAAGAGCACATCACCAAGGTTATACTTTGCATATAAATGTAACCATTTGAGGGGTCACATTGATATGGATTGGGCTTGAAGCTGTTTTTGCTGTAAGTTAATATTCAGATTGACTGAGCAAGGTGTCCTGATTAAAATTAAGTTTTATAGCCTGGTTTGGCAAACTACCATCATTAATACATTTAAATAGACTTGTTTACTAGGGCGTCAACCTCAATTTGCATCGTTTTTATTAGAAATAGTCCTGCATTTACTGTGTCTACATTACTGATGTTGCATACTAAGGAAAATTACCTTCAGCATACATTAAAACTGTATGTGCACTTGACTTTGTAGCATTTTTTGCCCCAAGGTTATGTTTGCTTTATTTAAAAGTTATTTTTAAATGTATGACTCTTTGGAAGTTCCATGCTAATGAATTGTTTTTCCCTAGTTATCATGATTTATACCTGCTTATTTTGTTTGTAGAATATTGTAAAATCAGAGTTTAAACGTTTAAATAATATCTTAGGTTTTTAAAAAAAACATATAACACATTATTAATTAATTAAAAACTTGAGAGGCTTTTATCCCACCCTTACCCACTTTATTTTTGTCTTTATATCTGTATTTGTAATACATAGCAATCAATGAGATTGAGTTCCAAAAAGGAAATGGAAAAATGTTTCAGAATGTTTACATAAACTTCCTTAAGACTTATTCTTTTTATTTCCATTTTTAAAAATGTTGAATAAAATAGTTCAGGGACTTCTATAAGAAACTCAGGGATCTTCCTGTAAAATGCAGATGTGAAACTTTATAAAGAGTGAGTGGCCACACATCAGTAAGAGAAAGGATAAAATCTATGTGATCATTTCAGTAAATGCAGGAAGAGCATTTGACAGGTACAGCATCCATTCATGATAAAAACCCTCAACAAAGCAGGTCTAGAGAGAACCTACCTCAATGTAATAAAGGCAATATATCAAAAACCCACAACCAACATCATACTTCAATAGGGAAAAAACAAAGTTTTCCCCTAAGGTCAGGAACAAGACAAGGATGTCTACTCTCAGCACTTTGATTCAACATAGTACTGTAAGTCCTAGCCACAGTAATTAGACAATATAAAAAAATTGCTAAGGAAGAAGTAAAATACTCACTATTTGCAGATGACACGACACTCTATATAGAAAACACTAAAGACTCCACCAAAAAACTACTAGAACTGATAACTGAATTTAGTAAAATTGCAGGATACAATATCAGTGTACAGAATGTGTTGCATTCCTATACAATAATAATGAAGAAGTGGAAAGGGGAAGTGAAGAAAACAATCCCATTTACAGTTGCACCAAAAATAGTAAAATATCTAGGAATAAACTTAACCAAAGAGGTGAAAGACCTGTACTCTGAAAACTATAAAAAACTGATGAATGAAACTCAAGACGATGCAAAGAAATGGAAAGACACTCCATGCTTGTGGGTTGGAAGAACAAATATTGTTAAAATGTCTATACTACCCAAAGCAATCTGCAGATTTAATATAATATCAAAAATACAAACAGCATTTTTCACAGAACTGGAACAAACAGTCCTAAAATTTGGATGGAACCACAAAAGACACCAAGACAGTTAAAGCAATCTTGAAAAACAAAACTGGGGGTATCACAATTCCAGACTTCAAGTTATATTACAAACTGTAGTAATCAAAACAGTATGGTACTGGCACAAAAATAGACACATAGGTCAATGGAACAGAATAGAGAGCCCAGAAATAAACCCACAGTTATATAGTCAATTAATCTTCTACGCCAAGGTGTAAAGAATATGCAGTGGGAGAAAGGCGGTCTCTTCAGCAAATAGTGTTGGTAAAACTGGACAGCAACATGCAAAAGAATGAAACCGGACCACTTTCTTTACCATACAGAAAAATAAAATGGATTAAAGATCTAAGTGTAAGACCTGACACCATAAAATGTTGAGAAGAGAGCACAAGCCATAATTTCTTTGACATCAGCTATAGCAACATTTTTTCTAGGCAAGGGAAATAAAAGCAAAAATAAACTATTAGGACTACATCAAAATAAAAAACTGCACAATGAAGAAAACAGTAAAACTAAAAGCCTACTGAATGGAAGAAGATATTTGCAAATGACCTATCCAATAAAGGATGAGTTTCCAAAATATATAAAGAACGTATACATCTCAGCACCCCAAAACAAATAATCCAATTGAGAAATAGACATGAACAAACATTTCTCCAAAGAAGACCTACAGATGACCAACAGACATATGAAAAGATCCTCAACATCACTGCTTATCAGGGAAATGCAGATCAAAACTGTAATGAGATATCACCTCATACCTTTCAGAATGGCTGAAATCAGAAACACAAGAAACCACAATTCTTGGGCGAGGACATGGAAAAAAAAGAACCCTATTGTACTGGTATAGCCACTCTGGAAGACAGTATGAAGGATCCTCAAAAAGTTAAAAATACAACTGCCCTATGATCCAGCAATCACACTACTGGTTTTTTACTCAAAGAATATGAAAATACTAATTCAGAGGGTCATATCCACCCCGATATTGATTGCATGAACAATAAATTTATCTTTATTTACAGTAGCCACATTACAGAAGTAGCCCAAGTGTTCGTCCTTAGATGAATGGATAAAGAAGATGTGGTGTATATATACAATTGAATATTATTCAGCCATAAAAAATGAAATCTTGCCATTTGCTTGCAGTGACATGATTGGAGCTAGAGAGTAGAATGTTAAGTGAAATAAAGCATTCAGAGAAAGATACCATATGATTTCACTCAGGTGGAATTTAAGAAACAAATGACCAAAGGCAAAAAAAAAAAAAAAAAGAAACCAAGAAACAGACCCTTGACTATAGAGAACAAACTGATGATCAAAGGAGAGACGGGGGATGGGTAAAATAGGGGATGGGGATATAGAGTACATTTATCATGATGAGCTCTGATCTAATGTATAGAATTGTTGAAACACCATGTTGTATGTACACTTGAACCTAATATTAGACTCTGTGTTAACTATACTGGAATTAAAATTAAAAACCTAATAAAAAGAAAGACTGAATAGAGAGAAGGAGCTAGGCTTTTTTCTTCAGAAAAGTGGGAAAGGCAAAGAAGTAAACAGTTACTAGCATTTAGTGCTAAGTGTCTTATATATAATGACTGGTATAATCCTGCCAGAAGCTTTGTATGGTATGTAGCATAGACACCATTTTAAAGATGGACAGACCAGGGCGCCTGGGTGGCTCAGTCAGTTAAGCATCAGACTTCGGGTCAGGCCATGATCTCATAGTTTGTGAGTTCAAGCCCCGCTTTGGGCTCTGTGCTGACAGCTCAGAGCTTGGAGCCTGTTATAGATTCTCTGTCTCCCTCTCTGTCTGTGCCCGTCTTCTACTCATGCTCTGTCTCTCTCTCTCAAAAATAAATAAATATTAAAAAAAAAATTAAAGATGGACAGACCAAAGCTGTCTTTACTAGTAGGAGCAGAGCCAGAATTCAGAATTGAAACACATGCCCTGTGCTTTCTCACTCTCTCTTAAAGAGTAATACTTTCCACAGGCTAACAGAGAAAAACAGTACCCTAGTACTCTATCTGAGGGTACTAGTAAGATAGCTCATACAAAAGATCGAAGCAGAAAAAGTAGAGATGTTGAGGAGCAAAGCCTTGTATTCCAGAAAGGAGTTGACAGCAGGGGGTTGCAGATGAACTTAGACTCTGAAAACAGGGTAGCCAAGAAAATTAAAGCACGTAAGGCTATTCCATGATCGAAAATAATATTTTGACTTTTTTTTTTTTAATTTTTGTTCCCTAGTATTAAAACCTTGTAAAGAGAAAGTAGGAACTGAAAATGTATTAATATTTAAGAAAGTAGAACATAAGTGGGCAAAGAACATGAAGAGATAATTCACTAAAGATCATATACTTTTAATAAACATTTGCAATTTATTCAGTCTTAGTGATATTTTAAAATATACCTGGAGAGATTTCTGTTTTTCAGTTTGGCAGAAGCATTTTAAAAGCAATAGTTAGTTTGTATACTTTGAACAGGTTATTCTCAATTAAAACTTTTCATTATTTGGATGTTGAAATAGAAACATGTTTTAGAGAGCAATTTTATAATGTATACTGACATGACATTGTCGTTGAATTCAAGATCTGTACTGAAAGTTGTTCCTAGGCAAACAATATAGAATTAGAGAAAAAAATGCTGCATGTGAACTTCTCTCTATAGTATATATCCTAAGTTTACATTTAGGGCATATAAAAGATTTCTCGGTGGTTGAGACCTAGAGTCTTAAAAGCGATATAATAGTTATTTGAGGTCATACATTACTTACTTAGCTTTTAGTAAGGGTTGGGTTGGTTGGTTGGTTGGTTGATTGGGTAGTTGGTTGGACAGATAGGGAGGGAGGAAGGCAGGCAAGAAGGTCAGTCTTCTTAAAAGCGGATTTGTGGGGTGCACGGGTGGCTGAGTCAGTTTTGTATACAACTTCGGCTTAGGTCATGATCTCAAGGTCTGTGAGTTCAAGTGCTGTGTCAGGCTCTGTGCTGACACCTCAGAGCCTGGAACCTGCTTCGGGTTTTGTGTCTCCCTCTCTCTCTGCTCCCCCCTCCCCAACTCATGCTTTCTCTCCCTCTCCCTCCCTCCCTCTCTCAAAAATAAATAAACATTAAAAAAATTAAAAGTTTGCAACTATTGAAAATTTTAACTGTAGCCACAAAGAAAATCCTTATAGTTGTATAGTATAATGTTAAGTGAAAAACACAGGATAGAAATTACTCGTACTCTGTAAGAATTGGATATAGCACTTAAATTTGGAGTAATGCGAGAATGCAATGCATGTGAAAAATTAATTGAAAAA
This sequence comes from Paguma larvata, assembly GCA_030068075.1. NCBI lineage: Eukaryota > Metazoa > Chordata > Mammalia > Carnivora > Viverridae > Paguma > Paguma larvata. Next base: position 52,770,279 of record CM057825.1, read on the forward strand.
AATGTACATGATTTTTCCCTACGATGTACTTTCATATAACTACTAAAAATTACAGGAACTATTAGATTTTTACAGGAATATATTTTAATCTGATAACTGAAATACAGTATGGGTCTGTAATACTTTATTATACTAAGGTAAGCCTGTCTATCCACAGGGTCTGTAATATTGTGCTACAGACACACTGTCATTCACTTCTTAGGAGCTATCCTAAGTTTACATTTGGGGCATAACCATACATCTGTTGTTGAAACCTTTAATTTAGTAACAGGTAAAACTTGATAATATTATTTTTTTCTGTTAAGATTATTTTACTATTTCCATGTAGTTTTAGAGTCTGTGTGTGTGTGTGTGTGTTTTCTCTTTCTGGATGAGACTTTGATCTTTGCTTAACTGTCTAGCTCTGTTTCCTTGAAAACATGTAAAATTTAGAATGTCAACTGTGTTTAGTGGGCAGCCTTGCTTTTATAGTAAAAATTATTTTGCGTCTGGACAGAGAGAACTACTAATACTTGATGGAAGGCGTAACTTTGGGCATCCTTGAAATCAAGACTTTTTTTTTAGTTTTATTTCATTTTTGAACGAGAGAGTGTACATGAGTGTGCAAGCAGGGGAGGGGCAGAGAAAGAGGGGGAGAGAGAATCCCAGGCAGGCTCCGTGCTGTCTGCATAGAGCCCACTGCAGGGCTTGATCTCAGTAATCGGGAGAGCACGACCTGAGGGGTGAACTCCAGAGTTGGAAGCTTAACTGACTGAGCCACCCAGGTGCTCCAAAGGACTTTTATAGTGTGCATGACCACTGTGGGCTATGGAGTTTTGAGGTCAGAGTGCCCCGAAATCTGTCCCATAGGGATCTCTCTCCTTATGCCTGAATTGTTAGACTGCTTCAGGGACATGGCAGAAAAAAAATGTCTGATGCTACTCTGGCAGTTAGTCACCTTACATCCTTTTGAGTGTACCAGTGGGACGTCAGATGGTCTATGGGTCTGCATGTTTAGTTCATCCCAAGACCTCTTCAGGCTACTCCAGTAGTATAAGTCTACAGTTAGTTTTTAAGTTTCAAAGAGAGAAAAATAGTATTTTAGCTTCATATTAGTTACTTAATTCATTTAGTTTTATCAGTACTTTGAGAAGAACATTAGACTGTGAGTCAGGACACATGGCTTTTGGTGTCCTAGGTTTTTAATAATGGATTATATTACCCTGGGCAAGTCACTTAATCTCTGAAACTAAGTTTTCTTAAGTGTTAGATAAGAAATTTGACCAAAGTCATTTCTGATATCCTTTCCACCTCTAAATCCTATAGTTCTCCTACTTTCTTATCATAAGTTAATTTTTAATCCTCTTTTATGGGGGCATCCTACGTTTCTTTTAGCCTGGCAAATGCTCAGATAGCCGAAAGCCTAAGGTGCTGTAGTGTACATTCTTTCAGATTTTGGTTTTGTAAAAGTTGTCAGATTATAGCTGTACAGTTCCAAAAGAAATATTTACTGCATTTATAATAGAATTTAAAGAATTTAAATTAAAAGTGCTTGAGGAACTGTGGGAGGAGAAAACAGTGAATGTTTGGAAAGCTTTTGATTGTTTTAAAATTTCATCTCAACTTGCATTTATAGGTTGTGAACTGGCTTGAAGGGCCTGGATCAGAACAACTACGAGCTCAGTGGGGGATTGGAGACTCCATCCGGGCCTCCCAGGCACTGCAGCAGAAGCACGAGGAGATCGAGAGCCAGCACAGTGTGAGTGCTTTTCCTTTGCAAGTTACAGTGCTGTGATTACTGTGAATAACCAGTAGTACGCGTGGTACTAAGGGATAAGTTGCTGTAAACTTTAGTCAGGGACATAAAGTACAGTATGTTTAATATTCAGAGACCATAAGGTACATTTTGACCACTTAGTATGTATTCATTGGAAGTTTGGTTTTGCCTTAGCTTAGCTTATTTTTATAGAAACATAATTCAAGCAAATTTTTTTAATTCATGCAAAATTTTAAAAATTACAGCGACAGAAGAAAGGGTGGTAGTACAAAAATAGAATCTTCATTTGTAGTTCTGCAACAGGAACTATGATCCTTAAATCCTCAGGGAGGCTGTTCCTGTCTTATTAGGGAATATGCAGTACAGTTAATGCCTGAGAGTAATTCTAGAATTGTTGCATTAATCACAACTGATGGAGAATGATTGCAGAGGGTGCAGGATATCTTTCCATTCTTTGTGCATTTAGAGGCTCTCTTTTGTATCTGTGAAGGGGATGATCAAACAAATCAGAGTTATACAATTAGAAAATAATCTATAGGCAGCTTATAGATAATAATTGTTCAAAAGGGTTTAAAATTAACAACTTGTGTGTGGAGGAAGTTGATACACGTTAAGCTCCTGCTTTGTTAGAGTTAGCTCTTCATTATTATTGAGAAGGTGATCATCCGTTTGTGGATCAGTTAGTTCACGTGTTTTCTCCCTCACATCATATTTCTTACCGTAATTTCAATAGGTTGACCAGGAAATTGGAAAAATAAAATGAAATTCATTAATTGCTACCTCTGTAGATTATCTGGCTTAATTTGATTAGTTTATACATACACACACATACACAGCATTCAACCTTACATATAATGTGAAGAATAAAACATCTTTCCCCTAAATAGGTAATAAAGAAGCCAGAACCAACTCCCACCTCCCCAGAAAGACAAATCCAAGTGATCAGAATATACTCTGATTGGATTTATATGTTAATTGGAAAAAAGTTCACGTGTTCAGGGATGATTATAGCATGCCTGCTGATCACTAGGATCTAAATGCACAGTAATAGAGAACTGAAAAAAATTGATCAAAAATAATTTTAAACTCTGGGCCCAGATTAGATTTATGGATTATCTGAACATCTAATTTTTTTCTTTCCCTTTCATCTTCCCTAGTTGAAGCGGTAAATAAAAATTGTATAGTTTTAGGGGCACCTGTGTGGCTCAGTTGGTTAAGCGTCCAACTTTAGCTGAGATCATAATTTCACAGTTCATGGGGTCCAGCTGCACATCGGGCTCTGTGCCGACAGCTCAGAGCCTGGAGCCTGCTTGGGATTCTGTGTCTCTCTCTGTCTCTGCCCCTCACCCGCTCACACCCTGTCTCTCTCAAAAGTAAACATTAAAAAAATTTTTTTTTAATTGTATTCTTTTAGTTGGGGCATCTGGGTGGCTCAGTTGGTTAACCTCCTGACTCTTGGTTTTTGGTCAGATAATGATCTCCTGGTCTGTGAGTTTGAGCTCTCCTTTGGGATCTGTGCTGCCAGCGCAGAGCCTGTTTGGGATTCTGTCTCTCAAAATAAATAAATTTTAAAAATTGTATTAGTAAGTGTATATTTTAACTAAATGAGATTAAAGAATAAATGTTGAATATGCCTTTCTCAGGAATAAATTTGAATTGTTGACCAAGTGTCATTGGCTCTTTCCTAAAGATGTATTTTAACAATATCGGACATAATTATTTTCCTTCTTAATAACGTTCTGTTTAGTTCCTTATGTTGTTTTCATTATAATATTCCCCAAATCAGCTTTACTAATCTGCAATATTGGCAGATAAAATATATACCTTATAGAATTTGTAATCTCACTGGTGGAATAATGTATAACCAAGAGATATCACAAGATTTGGATTGGAATTATCTAAAGATAGTGTATATATTGTCAGGAGTTTTCCTTATTAGTACTTGTAGGAGATTTAAAAATGAAATCCTATAATTGAAAAAAATCTGTATATTTTATGCATTTCACAGGTTCTAACATAATGTTTTTTCCTTTTATGCTAAAAAAATTTACTAATTTGTATTTAACTTACAACCTCTGACGTTCTTGGTACTTTTTTTTTTTTTTAAATAACTTAATGCTATTGATATTTTTGACATAGACTGACTCATCTGAACCCCGTGGATTGTTCTGGAGCATGTTACTATAGTATAACTCTATCCTATAATTTGTCCCCCTTTTTAGTTCTTGAAAACAGTAGTTGCTGTAGAACATTCTAGACTTCATCTAGAGGATTTAGTTATGAGAGTATCTGCAAAGTCTTTTAAATAAAGATATGTGACACACGAAGTTCTTAAAGACAGGATTTATCTGTATTTTATTATATTTTAAAGATGTCAAGAGGAATAATTATAGTTAGAAGTTGGACTATATACTTATTACAAAGAAGTTTACAAAAGGAATTGAAAAGCACATTTTTTATTGCATATAGAATGGATGAAATTACAAATGGTATACATAAAGATTCTTGTGTTTAGATTTTTATTTTTATATTTTTATTTATAAAGTTTGAAAATCAATTTAAAAAAATTTTTTTAATGTTTATTTATTTTTGAGAGAGAGAGAGACAGACAGAGCACAAGCAGGGGAGGGGCAGAGACAGAGAGGGAGACACATAATCCGAAACAGGCTCCAGGCTCTGATCTGTCAGCACAGAGCCCGACGCAGGGCAACGGTGAGATCATGACCCGAGCCGAAGTTGGATGCTTAACTGACTGACCCACCCCGGCGCCCCTGAAAATCAATTTAAAGAAACACATTGCTGGGGCACCTGGGTGGCCCAATTGTTAAGCATCCAGCTTTTTTTTTTTTTTTTTTTTTTTTTAACGTTTGTTTATTTTTTGAGAGAGCTCAAGCAGTGGAGGGGCAGAGAGAGAAGGTGACATAGAATCTGAGGCTGGCTCCAGGCTCCGAGTTGTCAGCACAGAGCCCAACATGGGGCCCAAACTCGTGAACCATGAGATCATGAACTGAGCTGAAGTCAGCCACTTAACTGACTGAGCCATCCAGGTGCCCCAGCATCCAACTCTTAATTTTGGCTCAGGTCATGGTCTCACAGTTCATGAGTTTGAGCCCTGCATCAGGCTCTGTGCTGACATTGCAGAGCCTGCTTAGGATTCTTTCTCTCCCTCTCTCTGTTCCTCCCCTGCTTGTACTACCATCTCTCTCTCTCTCTCTCTCAAAATAAATAAACTTAAAAAAAAAAAAAAGAAACACATTGCTTATGGATAGCCCTTTCTGTTCACTTGTTTACTTATGTGAAATCAATATAAAATTTCAGAATTTTTGAATTGTAAATGATCTTCTAGATTATTGTTTAAAAAATTTTTTTAATATTTATTTTTTATTGAGAGAGAGTGCGAGCAGGGGAGGGGCAGAGAAAGAGGGAGACACAGACTCTGAAGCAGGCTCCATACTCTGAACTGTCAGCACAGAGCCCGATGCAGGGCTCGAACCCAGAACTGTGAGATCATGACCCGAGCCGAAGTCAGACATTTAACCAACCAAGCCACCCAGGTGCCCCAGTCTTCTAGATTATTCTAATAATACCCATCACCTTATTTTTATACGTGAAGAAACTGGGAGAGAGCATTTTTTTGATCAATAGGTAGCTGTGTTGATACTCATAAAATCCTATTTCCTCTGTCTGCATCTCTGTATATCTGTCTCTGTCCTTTTCTATATTTCTGTCTTGCTCTCTAGCTCACTCTCAGAGAAAGCTACTAAATTTCTTGGATGTGCTTAAGATAATAGATAATACCATTTTTTTTTCATTTCTGTCCTCTTAGTACTTGAGGACATATGTACATATGTTGATGTTTGCATTTATAGACATGGTGCTCAAAGAAAGAAGCATTGATGACTTATTATGGATATCATTTCTTTAAATAATATATGACAGTTTCAAAATTAGGAGGTGGGGACAAACTGGATGGGAGTATAGAAGAAACAGGGTTGGCCATGAGCAGATAGTTATTGTAGATGGCACAGAGAGTTCATTAGACTGTTCTTTCCAGTTTTTAATAGATTTGAAAATTTTTTTTCTTTACAAAAGAGGATCGCACTTTAAACCAATAGGTGGCACTGCACTGTCACCTTGAGAATAGGTTGTTTGGTGCAGAATGAGTATATTAGCTTATGATATTCTAGTATCTTATTAAAAGTTTTCTTTTTCTCTTTGTAAATAAAAGCACATCATAGGAATATGCAAAAATATAAATCTCTGAAGCTTTAGGATTCTGTTTGTATCCCCCATCTCACAGGGCTGACTTTTGGTCTCCAAAGAGAAGACTGTTGTGTTGTGCCTCCTAGTAAGCAGCAAAACAGATGCACATGAAGAGTGAACACGCACTTCTCCTGAACATACTAGCTTTCAGTGAAGTGGCAGTGTTTCTATCCTCCTAGATTAGTATTTCTTGGTAAAAGCATAAATACCCATTATTTCACCAGCCGTGCGTCACCACCAATTCCCACACGATTCCAGTGTCAATCCTGATGACTAGCTCTGTCCTAGTAGGCGAGCATTCAAGCTCATTCCTTATCTGCCATCTCCATCCAAATTAAATGTCTCGAAATTGATGTTTTTTTTTCTATGAAGTAATCCTTTTCTATGCAGTTAAATGTTTATAAGAGGTAGACCAGAGGATGGCCAAAACTGAATTGAATACAACCTGTTCACTCAGTAGTCTGTAAATTTTCTATTCTCCTATTTCCTAGAAAGAAACATTTTGATTAATACGAGAGAGAGAGAGAGAGAGGGAGCATGCACATGTGTGTGTCAGTTTTTTTTTTTTTTTTTAATTCTTACATCCCAGAAGACTGATTTTTTTTTTTTTAGGACAATTGCAATTCCTGATACGAGTGTCTTTAATTTTAGGTGTTAATTTCATGAACCAGAGTTGTTTGTATCCTTGTTCTGGTTACTAGGGCCTTTATTTTACAAGTTCAAACTAGGGAAAAAACCAACTTCAGTATGGTTGTTCTTGAACCCTAGTGGTCCTAGAAGTCACCTGAAGTGATTGTTAAACTGCCTCTTGCAGAGCCACATACCCACAGACTTGGATTTAGTAGGTTGGGGGTGGAACTTTGGTTTTCTTATTTTATTTTATTTTTTATAATGTTTACTTTTGAGAGAGAGCATGAGTGGGGGAAGGGGCACAGAGAGGGGGACACAGAATCCAAAGCAGGCTCCAGGCTTCAAGCTATCAGCACAGAGCCCAATGTGGGGCTCAGACTCATGAACCACGAGATCATTACCGGAGCCAAAGATGGACATTTAACCGATTGAGCCACCCAGGCACCCCGTTGTGATGTAGATAGATCTCACTAAGAAATACTGATCCAGGACGCTAATCCTTTAGTTTACTATTTTTCTCTGTATCATTACTGTTACTTTTTCAAAGAATTAGTTCTATTTATTTAGAACATAAGCTAAATTTGCAAGTACTATGGAGAAGATTGTGAAATTCCTTTCTATTTGAGAGCACTATAGTGATAGTTTTCTCAAGTTAAATCTCAAGTTTTCTCAAGATAAATCTATCTCTGTTAATCTTTTTTAAAAAATTTATTCACATTTACACCTTAAATTCATTTGAAATTTATTATTGTATGGTGTAAGGTAGGCTTCTGTCCGCCCCCACCTCTTGTCATGGACATAACCAATTTTTTAGCACCCTTAACTGACTTGTCCAGTAGTTCTCAAATATGGCCCAAGGAATCAATCTCTGGGAAGGGAAATTCCTGAGCTTCTATTATAGGGTCCACAAGTTCAAAACTATTCATAATACTAAGATGTTATCTGTCTTTTTTACTTGTACTCTCATAATTGGAGAGTAAAGTGTACCACAGGCTACAGTGACATGGGATGACATCATTGCTTTACCAGTTAATAAATTGTGTGCTATGTGTTGTATTTTGTAGGATTTTGTTAATTCTTTCAAAGAACCAGCTCCTGGTTTCATTGATCGGTTCTACTGTTTTTGTTTTTGTTTTTTTATTTTGGTATCATTGATTTCTGCTCTCATCTTTAATAATTTTCTTCTTTTGCTGGTTTTGGGCTTTATTTGCTGTTCTTTTCCAGCTCTTTGAGGTGTAAGGTTAGATTGTGTATTTGAGACCTTTCTTCTTTAGGAAGGCCTGGATTGCTATATACTTCTCTCTTATGACCACTTTTGCTGCGTCCCAGAGGTTTTGGACTGTTATTACCATTTTCATTGGCTTCTTTGTCCTTTTTAATTTCCTCTTTAATTTATTGGTTAACACATTCATTCTTTAGTAGGATGTTCTTTAATCTCCAAGTATTCATGGTCTTTCCAAATTATTTCTTGTGTTGATTTTGAGTTTTATAGTGCTGTGGTCTGAAAATATGCCGTGTGACCTCAGTCTTTTTGCCCTTGTTGAGGGCTAATTTGTGTCCCAGTATGTGATCTATTCTGGAGAATGTTTCACTTGCATTTGAGACGAATGTGTATTCTGCTTTAGGATAAAATATTCTGAGTATATCTGTTAAGTCCATCCAGTCCAGTGTGTCTGTCATTTAAAACTATTGTTTCCTCATTGATTTTCTGCTTAGATGATCTATCCGTTGCTATAAGTGGGGTGTTGAAGTCCCCTACTATTATGGTATTATTATCAATGAGTTTTTTCATGTTTGTGTTTAATCGATTTATATATTTGGGTGCTCCTACAATGGCATAAATATTTACAATTGTTAGATCTTCTGGGTGCATAGGCCCCTTGATTATGATATAATGCCCTTCATCTCTTGTTACAGTCTTTATTTTGAAATCTGGTTTGTCTGATATAAGTATGGCTACTCCAGTTTTGTTTAATGACCATTAGCATAATAGATAGTTCTCCATCCCCTTACTCTCAGTCTGCAGGTGTCTTTAGGTCTAAAATGAGTCTCTTGTAAGTAGCATATAATTGGGTCTTGTTTTCTTATACATTATGATACCCTGTGTCTTTTGATTGGAGCATTTAGTCCATATACATGTAGAGTGAGTACTGAAAGATAAGAATTTGTTGTCATTGTGTTGCCTGTAGACTTAGTGTTTCTGGTGATGTTCTCTGGCCCTTCTAGTGCTTTTTTGCTTTTGGTCTTTTTTGTTGTGTCTTTTCTCTACTCAAAGAGGTCCCCTTAAAATTTCTGCATGGCTGGCTGGTTTAGTGGTCACAAACTCCTTTAGTTTTTGTTTGTCTGGGAAACTCTATCTGTGTTTCTATTCTGAATGACAGCCTTGCTATATAAAGCATTCTTGGCTACATGTTTTTCCAATCCAGCACATTGAATGTATTCTACCACTCCTTTCTGGTCTGTCAAGAGTCTGTGGGTAGGTCCGCTGCAAACCTGATCTATCTTCCCTTATAGGTTAAGAACTTTTTTCCCCTTGCTGCTTTCATAATTTTTTCGTTGTCTGAGTATTTTGTGAATTTGACTATGTATGCCTTAGTCATGGTCATTTTTTGTTGAATCTAATGGGAGTTCTCTGTGCTTCTTGGATCTTGATGTCTGTGTCCTTACCCAGATTAGGAAAGTTTTCCGCTATGATTTGCTCACATAAACCTTCTGCCTCTCTTTCTCTTTCGTTATCTTATGGGCCTTCTATGATTCAGATTTTTCTCTAATAAGTCACTCAGTTCTCTAAGTCTTGTATTGTGATCTTTTGCCTTTGTTTCCCTCCTTTTTTCTGTTTCCTTATTCTCTATAACTTTACCTTCTGTATTGCTGATTTACTACTCTACTTCATCCATTCTTACTGTTGTGGCATCCATTCAAGATTGCATCTGGTTATAGCATTTTTAATTTTGGCCTAACTAGATTTTTTTTTTAACTCCACAGAAGAGGATTTTGTGCTTTTTTTCAACCCCATCTCGTATTCTTATTATCATGGTTCTAAATTCTTGTTCAGACATCTTACTTATATCTTTGTTAAGTCCCCAGTCATCATTTCTGCCTGTTCTTTCTTTTGGGGTGAATCCCTTCAGTTTTTCATTTGTGAGGAAGAAAAAAACTAATAAAAATTTAAAACAAAACAAAAAAATAAAGAAAGCTAGATCCTAGGTGCATTTCAGTTGGCTTGTTGAAAGAAGCTTGATAGAATGAGAAAAAAAAGGAAAGGATGGTAAAAAATTTAAAATTAAAAAAATCATAGAAAATAAAATGAAATAGAATAAAAGTTTTTTAAAAATAAAAAATAAAGTAAGGTGCTCCTTGGTGGCTCAGTCGGTTAAGCGTCCGACTTTGGCTCAGGTCGTGATCTCAGCCTGTGAGTTCAAGCCCTGTGTCAAGCTCTGTGCTGACAGCTCAGAGCCTTGAGCCTGCTTCAAATTCTGTGTCTCCTCTCTCTGCCCCTCCCCTGCACATGCTCTCTCTGTTTCTCCCTCTCTCTCTAAAAAATAAACATTGAAAAATAATAATAATAAAATAAATAAATAAATAAATAAATAAATAAATAAATAAAATTTCTCTTTATCTAAGAAAGAGCAAGAAAAGAAAGGAAAAAAAATTAAGCAAAAACAGAAGCAAGGAAAATGAACAAATAAATGAACCTGCGAACAGAATGAAACCCAAATGAAGTTACATCCAATTTCCCCTAGAACTCTAACGATGAAGCACTCTATAGTCCATACAGTAAGCAGGTGGAGTGACTTGTGCTGGTCTTCTAGGAAATGTGCTTGGAGGGCGCAGTTGGGTGGGGCTTAATGTAATTGGCTCTGTTTTCCACTAGGTGGCAGTGCTTAGCCTACTGGATTGGATCAGTTTGGTGCACATACTCATTCGCTTATATACGTGTGCAGGAGAGGTGACTTCACTGGCCAGCTCTCTAGTCTCTGGCACAGGAACTTTGTGCCCTCGCCAACCCATGATCAACCACCCTGCCTTTGTCTCAAGCCTCCATCCACTCACGGCCTCTGCCCTGTCCATGTCCCAGCTGTCAGCCTGCCAGGCAGCACCTCCCTCCAGTGTTTTATCTCAGATGGGGTTGTGTTTCAAAACCTCACACTTCCTCTCTCTTCCTCTCTCTTCCTCCCTCACACAGAGATCCCTGTGGCTTGGACCTCCGCCGACTCTCTGGTGGAGGGTCTTGCTGAGCAGTGGCCAGGTGCCGGCTTGCCCCCAAAAAGGTTCATGCAATTGTGCAACAGCAGAGGTTCAGTGATTATGGCAAATGACAACACACAGCTGGCCACAGGTTTTGCCGCGTTCTGGCCTCTTTGTCCCAATACCAGCAAACGTGGCTTCTCTCTGGGGTCCATGGGGACCTTTGCGTGTGGTGAGGTCTTATGGCTGCTACCAAATGCACTCCAAGCAGGGGAACCACTTCTCCCCATGTGGCACACAGACCCCGAAGGCTGCACTGTTTGCTCCTAGGGATCTGCCCTGCTTCCTCACCAGAGCGCTAACAGGAACTGAGCTCCAAAACTTCAGACTCTGTGCTCCACTGTTAATAGAATCCTGGTGGTTTTGAAACTCTCCCTTCTCCCCGTCAGCGGTTTTGGGGGAACAGATTACTTATTCAGTTTCCTTGTGTTTTCACTCTTTATCTGTCTCTCTCTCTCCAGCTACTTTCACAAGAATGCTTTTCTTTCAGGACCCCAGTGCACCACAGTCTCCTTCTTCTCTCTGTCCTCCATCCACGAAAACAGCTCTCTGCCCTCTGCTGCTTTTCTCTCCCCAGTTCACCTCTCTGCAGTGTGTACCTGCTGAGTTCTTTGGCTCAAGTTATACAGGCCGTTGGGTTAATCCTCAGATCAATTTCCTAGGTGTTCAAAATGGCTTGGTGCTGATCCAGCTGCATTTCAGGGACGAGATAAGCTCGGGGTCTCCATGCTGCTCTGCCATTTTTTTTTTTTTAATGTTTGTTTTTGAGAGAGTGTGTGTGAGCAGGGGAGGGGTAGAGAGAGAGGGGGAGAGAGAAGCCAAAACAGGCTCCAAGCTCTGAGCCATCAGCACAGAGCCTGATGTGGGGCTCAAACTCACCAGCCATGAGATCATGACCTGAGCCGAAGTTGGATGTGTAAGACTGAGGCATGCGGCACTCCTGTTCTGCCATCTTAACTCCTGCTCTCCATTCACCTTTATAATCACTGTATGGTTTAAAAAGTACTTTACACATAGTTATATGTCATTAAATTTATACAATAACCAATGAATGTTATTGGTCTATTAAGTGTCATCAGTGTTGTATGTAGAATAGGGTAACTATTAAGTGTCATCAGTGTTGTATGTAGAATAGGGTTGCTCAACCTTGCACTGTTGACACTTAGGGCCAGGTAGATCTTTGTTGTAGGAGCTGTCCTGTGCATTGTAGGATAATTGAGCAGCATCACTCGTCTCTACCCACTAGATGCATTAGCATTGTGCCTTCTCAGTTGTGGCAGCCAAAAGTGTCTCTGGATATTGGAAAATGTTTCCTATGAAGCAAAATAGCCCCCCATTGAAAATCACTGCTATAAAGAAAGAAACTGATTCTGAGAAATTAAGTGATTTAATGAAGATCTTACCTTTTGTAAGGAAAAAAGACAGACCTTGAGTCTGTCTTTCAAATCCGGTGTTCTTTTCACTACATCTGACTACATCATCTATATAATAATTTTCAAAGGTTTCATAGTAGTAGTTCAAGCAATAAAACAATGTGACAAGTTAGCAAAACCCAAGTTTTAGGTACAGAGCACAAGAGTAGACCACATTTAGACCAGTACCTGTTACCAATTACTGTCAGGTAATCCACAGTGTCTAATAGAAAGCATCTTGTATGTTCATTCAGTACATATTGAGCACATACTATATGTCACATATCATTCTAAGCTCTTTGATATATAGCACTTTCTTACAATTTGGAACTTAAATTCATATTGGGAAAGAGGGAGTGGAGAGCAGGTAAGACAAGGCTTTCAGGAAAGTCCTCTCTGAGAAGATCACGTTTAATCAGAGACCTTCAAATGATATGAAGAGTAATTCAGGCAAAAGGAAATTCAGAGTGAGGACACCGAAGTGAAAACCCCATAGGCAGGAGCTTACTTGCCGTGGTAAAAGAACAATAGGTCTGTCTGTGATGTCGGGCCACAGTGAACAAGGTAAGGAGTCACACAAAACCACATTTCTAGAGGGAGTCCGGAGCTGAAGCATGTTAATTTAGCCCACAGAAGGGAACTTGACATTTATTTTAAATATTAACATGAAATCGTTGGAGGGATTTTGGAGCAGAGAACTGATTTATGTTTTTAATTTTTTTAAATGTTTTATTTCTTTATTTTTGAGAGAGACAGAGTGCAAGAATGGGAGGTGCAGAGAGAGAGGGAGACAGAATCTGAAGGAGGCTCCAGGTTCTGAGCTGTCAGCACAGAGCCTGATGCAGTGCACGAACCTACGAGCCTCAAGATCATGACCTGAGCCGAAGTCGGACGCTTAACCGACTGAGCCACCCAGGCGCCTCTGATTTATGTTTTTAAAAGTTCACTGGCCATCATATGGAGAATAGGGACTAGGGACAGACAACAAATAATAATAGAATGGAGGCAGTCCATAGCTGTGATGAGAAGTTATCACATTCCTGAGATTGAGCCACTAAGATTTGGTCTTGGAAGAATCAAGCATTCGGCCTTTGCATCTCTGAAGAAGAGGAAGACTGGGAGAGAAGCAGGTTGGGAGGCTCAGAACTAGTAGCTTCAAGGACAGATTAAATTTTAGATGTGTAATGCTCATCCAAATGGAGATAGCTAGTAGGCAGTTGAATATCAGCATTGGATTCAGGGAAGGGGTTAAGGTAAGAATGTTAATGTGAGAATGATCAGCATATAGAGATTATTCAAAGGTGTAGGACAATCCCAAGGAGTATCGATTTAGAAGAAAAGAGCTTTGGAAAGCTGAGCCCACCCGGGTCACCCTAAATTTAGAGGGCAAAAAGCTGAAGGAGGGCCAGCAGAGGAGCTGCTGTGTCTTAGGGAACTAGAGAAAAGGCATTTCAAGGAGGAAGTGGTTGCCTTTGTCAAACGCAACTGAGAGGCCTAATAAGATAAAGACTGAGAATTTGGTAAGAGCAGGAAGGACAAAATCCTGACCAGAATGGGTTAAAAAGAGAATGGAAATGAGAAGATAGAGTGAGTATAGAGTGTTCCTTTAAGGGATGATCTTGGTCTTAGGTTTTTGTTTTTGTTTTTTGTTTTTAAATTTAATTCATATATAGTAAAACGCACCTATCTTAAGTATGTGTTGTTTTTAAATATAAGATACTGGATTTTATCCAGTGTGCTGGTGGAAATAATCCAGTTGGAAAGAGTGGGTTCATGATGGGAGAAAGAAGATAAGTGCAAGAGGAAGGCCTTGTGTATGCAATAGAGGACAGGGATAGCAAGAGTGAAGGGGTTGCCTTAGATACGGGGTCTGTTAGGAGGGCAAAGCATAGGGCTGCAGAAGGAGGGAGGGTCATAGATTTGTTGGTGAGAAGATGAGAGAGTTCAGATTGCTTCCTAGTGAACTAAGAAGGTAGACTTTTGGTTGAGAGTGAAGAAGGGGAAAGGGAGTAGAGATTGAAGGAGTGAAGAAAACAAATAATCATGAGAATGGTAAAATGAATTGACTAGAGAAATGTAATAGGATTGCTGAAGTCCTATTTGAGGTTATATATATTTGTATATTTTCATAAAGAGAATATATATATTTATTCATACTATAACTTTATTCAAAAGACAGCTGTTCACATAGTTGTTACTATCCAGCTATGTTGCTACTCTGGTAGAGAGATACAGTAGTCACAGAAACCCAGATCTCAGGGCTCTTCGGGGGAATCTGATGGAAGGAAGAGAGCAGGGCATGAGCATAGTTTGTGCCCTGGAAGGTGGTTGTAGCCTCTGACCAAATATAGATGTGAGGACATGCAGCTCTTGAGTGCTGGAAAGTAAAACAAGCAGGTCGTTGGATTGGCCAGTCTCATGGGGTTGTAAGGAGTGAGCATCCTAAACAGTGTTAATTGGAGAGTTGGTAGCTAGTGGTGAGAGAATAAGATTCTTAAAGTTAAGATTTGGGGGCTGGATAGTAGTATATGAGAATGAGAAGAGTTTGCATCTGTCAGGGTAGGTAGCTGAGGTAGGGTGGGGATAGGATGGTTGAAGTGAGGGAGGGAATCAAGGAAAGAGTTAAGAGTGCTGGGTGAGTGTCTACATGGTGGGAGTCCATGGGAAGGCTGGCCCAGAGAGGAGGGGAAGGCAGGGACCTTTGCCATACTCCCTGGATAACAGGAAGGGTTGGAAGGATGTCATCCAATACCATGCACTGTAAAGAAGTAGGTTTTGAGAGAAAGGGAGAAAAAGTGATCTGGTAAAAGTTTTCTCTGAGGGTGGACAGGTTTCAGGTAGAATAGAAGAGGAAATGGAGCATTCAGAGACTAGGATGAGGATATAGGATAGATAACTGCTGTTGGCAGTGGTGATCTCAGGGTTGGAATGGAAGGATTTGGGGACTGGCGACTTCTCATCTTCACTTGAAGTAATTTTGCCTTAGAAAGAAAATTGTCATATATGTTACTTAGTTTATCTGAAGGAGTTATAAAATGTAATGTAGTTTTTTTCAGGAACTAATTTGATCCTTAATTTACTTTACAACTTATGTTACAGGAATGGTTTGCAGTATATGTGGAACTTAATCAGCAAATTGCAGCACTCTTAAATGCTGGGGATGAGGAAGATCTTGTGGAACTGAAGTCACTGCAGCAACAACTTAGTGATGTTTGCTACCGACAGGCCAGTCAGCTGGAATTTAGGCAGAATCTCTTACAAGCAGCTCTTGAATTTCATGGTGTTGCCCAGGATGTAAGTGTCTACTCTGATTGCTTTTCTTTTCTTCAAATGATCTGAACACTTATCTGCACATAATTTTTGCAGGTTTGCATGTCTCCTAATTTTTTTTCTGAAACATTAAAATAATTTCCTTGTGGGGAGATGATAAAAGTCTTTTTTTTTTTAATTTTCATTTTTAAGTCATTTTGCATGCACTGTTTTGTCTAAATAGTGTTCCAACCTAGTTGATATATTTATTTTGATTGTTTCTCTGTTTATGCTTTATAACTTAGATTGAAATGGAAGTTGCAGTACCTTTTTTTACATTCTGCTGACCTGGATATAAATCTTTGTCTTCCTGATGCATGAATCTGTGTGTTCTGTCTTTCAGATAACGTGTATTCTAATTATTCGTCCTTGTCTTTTAACAGCATAGTCTTTTTCAAGTGTAATTGTGATAACCTCATTAGACATAAACCTCATTAATCATTAAACACTTTAGTTGCTGATTACATCAGGGTTATCTCTTTGGTGTCCCTCTGCTTTAGTTGTCTCAGCAGTTGGATGGCTTATTAGGGATGTTGTGCGTAGATGTAGCACCAGCTGATGGAGCATCGATTCAGCAGACTTTAAAACTGCTTGAAGAGAAGCTGAAAAGTGTTGGTAAGCAGATTTTAAAAATGCTGAAACATAAGGGTTCTTTTTTAGAAATATCATTGCTATGGTTAGGCAAGTCAACTTATACTGAACTAATTAGAATTATTTATAGGGAACACAGGAAAAATTAGTGTAAAATAGGTTTTATTCCCTTGAAGGGTGTGATACATGGTAAAGTTTTTATTTTTTATTGATGGCCAGTCACCCTTCCTTCATTGGGCCTTTAGCCTTTCTTCCTTAGCCAGCTATATCTACAGGTGCTATGTCTTGCATATCCTATGAACAGTTATTTGTAGTGCATGCATAAACTGTAATTAGCTGTGAAGTGTTCTGTGGTAAACCTTGTATGCCCCAAACTGTGTTTTATGCAATGATTTTTGTTGTTGCTATATCCTAACCTTGTGAATACATAGTCGGTTTGATTCTGTGCATTTGTTTCTCCAAACTGGGAATATTGCCACGGTTTCCTACTCTCCCAAGGGGAGGATGGTCCCATTTCACTTGACACTAAGACCTTTTAACATTTTACTACAGTAGAAAGGAAATACAGTGAATTTCCCTAGGTCATGGTGGAGAGAAGATAGTAGGTTTATGAATGGGAAGGGAGGGTTGTATTGAGGGGGATAGGAGGGCAAAGGGGAGTGGAGGCAAGGAAGCAGAAACCTGAGACACAGATTTAGTAGAAAATGATGATACGCCATTGAACCATATTAATTATTGAAAGGATTTGAGGGAATGGGTTTGAAAAATCATGTTTGTATGGGCATTTTACTTGTTGCAGTCTTTGTTATTTTAACACGATAGGCATAATACATATTTTGCATCTAATATGCCAGATGCAATTTATTTCAAAGTGTCAGAAGCTTTCTGGAGTTATATTTTTCCTTTAAAAAAGAAAAAAATTTCTCTATGCTTGTCTAGTTTGGAGTACTGTAAATCTACCCTAAATGTTCCTTCTCATTTGGTTTAAGCTGGACGATGCCTGTACTCAAAATATTCAGCATCCTTTTTCATAGTGTTAATACATTGCTTGAATGCTTTGAAGTCTTGTAACTCTTCATTTTTTGGAACAAAATGTTTGTCGTGTTCTTCTAAAATTGAACTACATAAAAGCAGAAAGGAAACGTTGAAAAATGTTAGTAACCAAAATAGAAATTCTCACACTTTCTTCCTGCTTTCAATTTTGAAAAATAATCAGAAATTCTCTTTATAGAGAATTTGGCATGAGAAGGAGCTCCAATTTGATATTAACATTAAAAGGGGTTTATTGCTTGAAGTGTTCAGAGACCTCCACCCCAATGTAGTTTAACGCAAAAGCTGTTCCACTTGGAAGTACAATTGAGAGGATTTACTTGAGGGAGGGAAAGTACCTCCTTTGTTTAAGAGATTAAATCTAGGAACTTTTGTTTTAGATGTAGGATTACAAGGTTTGCGGGAAAAAGGTCAAGGACTTCTGGATCAGATCTCCAATCAGGCATCCTGGGCCTACGGAAAGGATGTCACCATCGAAAATAAAGAAAATGTGGACCACATACAAGGAGTGATGGAAGACATGCAGCTTAGGAAACAAAGGCAAAGTTTGACTGTTAATGTTAATTTTTGCTAAAATAACATAATGATGAAAATAAGTGATATAATTTATATTTTCCATACAGAGTACAAGTTCTAAACTGTGATATAGTAGGCATGTAGTAGGTTTTGGTGAATGGAATTATTCTGTGTAATTGTACTAACATATAATGACAGTTTGTTCAATTAATGCTACCTTTTCCCTTTTTACCTACTGGTGAAATTTAAGTTATACCCAAGAACTTCACATTCCATATCTTCAGGGTAGCCTGCGACTCTTCTGTCTTTTAAGAAAATCCTTTTTGGAGAACTTTACTTTTCCATTTTCATTTGGTTTAGAGTTGCCATTAAACGTGTCGTCTACACTCTCAGCTTCCTCATTGAACTTCTGACTCACGAATTGTCACACTTCCATTGTACTCACTTGCTGTGAAAGGATTAGACAATAGATTATGAGTAAGAGTCTATTTAGTTTTCTTTGATATAGAGTGAGGAATTTAAAGGATTCTTGGAAAATTCAATTTGCAGTAGCAACTGGAGAGCATTACAATGCAGAGGATTAAATTAATATATGAAAGTATATACAATGTAGCATGGTTGTATGAAATTTTTCCACACTTAGAGATTTTAACGTCATCAGTAAAATCTCACAGAACCCCTCACTACATCACACAGAAAATACTCATTAGGCAGAAATTCCTTCTAGCCTCATATCTGCAAACTTACCCATTTATTTCATTATTTATCCTAATCACAAAGGATGATGTAACTCTGTTCTTACTGAAGCCAAGTACCTCATGTCTTCCCCTCTACTTCCATCTCTACTCTGATCTCCGCCTCTCAATTCAATGCTTAAATCTCTCCTATTAAAAAAATTATACACATATACTGTCCTCCTCAACCCCTTCATAGTCATCTAGCCCCAGAGTTCTCTTCGCTGAGAGCTTAGTCAGTTGAAGGGCTAATCTGCACTCCTCCTGCTTCCTCACTGCCTGTCATTTACTTTTCAGCTCTCCTCAGTCTGACTTCTGCCCTCACCATTTCATTGCACTTCTTCTCATTGATGTCACCACTGACGTTGTAATTGTCGTTATTTAATAAATGCCTGATCTTGCTCAAAATCCAGGGAATATTTTTGGTCTTAATGTAGGTTGATCACACTGAATAACATTGGACACAACTGACATTTGCTTTCCCCTTGAAACTTTCTGACAACTTTGTCTTCTTTTGAAAACACCCTCATCCTGGCACTCTGTTTCTTCTCAGTTTTCTTCACTGATTTCTTGTTCTCTCATGACTTTCATTGCTTTCAGGGTTTATTTTGAGGCCAAATCCTCTTATTCTGTGTGTTCTCTCTGGACAGTCTTACTACTTTAATGACTTCATGTGATTGTAACTAAGTTTTTATGGTTCTAAACCCACTCCTGCCCTTGCTTTAGACCCATAATTCCACTTGGCTACTTAGTATTTCCAGACGTTTCCCCATACATTCCTCAGACCTCTTATGTTCAGATAACATGCTCTTCTTTTTTAATTTTCTAGGTAAAGTTACCATCAGTTACCGAATTTGGGCTTCCTAAAATCCATACTCTTCCTTATCCCTGATAGTCTAGTTAGATGTCTAAGTTCTACTGTCTGAATTCTGAACGTTTTCTAGTTAAGATCTTCTTTCTTATCTGGCTCTGGCCTTGTTCCTCTCTAGTCTGTTGTACATGACAGTAAATCTTTGTAAAGTGTGTATCTAATCATAAAACCCCACTCAGTGACTTCCTGTTTTCTCAGATGAAGCTCTGTCGCCTTGAAATAGTGTGGGAGACCCTTCATAATTCAATCCTGCATAATCTTACCTCCTGCAACTTTCTCATATAAACACAGTTGTTTTTACTTTCCTGAATGCATTGTGCTGTTTCATGAATGTATGACTTAGAATACTTCTTTCTTCATTTTCTAGCTGATGGACTCCTGCTTATTCTTCAAGACTTAGGGATACTTATTTCTGAAAGGCTTTTTAGATTTATAAGGCATGTTTAGTCACTTGTTCCTCCCTCTCCCATAGAACTCTTTATGTAGCTCCACAGTAGCACTTACTGCATTGTTTCTTTAGAAGTTCACCTCCCCAGATGAGACCCAACTTAATAGTTGAGACCATGTCTTAACATTTTTCAAGCACATTATCCAAAACCTGAAAATGTATTTTAAATAGATCTGTGATACTGTTTTCATCATTAAAATGTCTTACATTGTTGTTTAGCTTCAGACCTTAAAAAATACTTATCATCATCACTTCCTTTTAGTCCCTTGTAGAATTTGTTTTAACTAAGGTCATTTTAGCAATACGTTACGGCTTTCATAAAGGAGGTCCTTATAAAAAACAGCCTGTGACAGTGGTTTCTGTATTGTTATTCAGCTACCTTGAGAACATTGACTGTAGTGGAACCCGGTGCCTCCTGGGTAACTGGTTATCGATGTTTGGGATTGTAGCGAATTCTCCCTTCTGTCTAAAGTAACATGGAATTGCATGAGGATGAAGGGAATAGATCAGAGCTGAGTTTGATCAAGTCACCTTGAGAGCTTAATCTGTACATTAGATAGGACAGACCACAGTAAAATTTAAAAATACTTGGGGTGTCTGGGTAGCTCAGTTGGTTAAGCCTCTGACTTTGGCTCAGGTCATGGTCTTGCAATTCATGAGTTTGAGCCGTGTATCGGGCCCTGTGCTGAGAGCTCAGAGCCTGGAGACTGCTTCAGATTCTGCATCTCCCTTTCTTTCTCTCTCTTCCCCTCCTCCGTGCATGTTCTCTCTTTCTTTCTCTCTCTCTCTCTCTCTCTCTGTCTGTCTTTCTCAAAAAATAAACAAACATGTAAAAAAATAAGTAAATAAAATTTTTAAAATACTGTGAATTCTATGTCTCTACACCCAAAGATCAGTAGGGGTTTAATTCTTCTTTGCAAAATACATGGGAGTGTTTTTTTGTTTGTTTGTTTTGTTTTGTTAAAGAATTTGTGCTTTGGGTAATGTAATATAATAAAAAGTGTTAATGTTTTTGTTTTATTTCATTGGAGCATCATCCTCAAAATTACCATTTGAGAAGCTTTACATTTTTTTTAAAGTTTTAAATTTATTTTGAGGGAGGAGGGGAGAGAGAGCGAGCATGAGTGGGGGAGGGGCAGAGAGAGAGGGAGAGAGAGAATCCCAAAAGCAGTCACTGTACTGTCAGCACAGAATCCAATGTAGGGCTCAAACTCACAAACCTTGAGATCATGTATGACCTGAGCAGAAATCAAGAATCAGACCTTCAACTGACTGAGCCATCCAGGCACCCTGAGAAACTTTCAATTTTATCTTGGAGGCTTGTTTAATGCTAACTGGCAGTGGAGATTTCTTTGAGTTTTAGTGTACCACTATGTTTGTGCTTTGCTTTAGTATTTTGCAAAATCCATTCTGTCCTCGAGGGCGTGTGATTAGGTATCATTAGGTATCTTGAGGTTTTTGAAGTATTTTGATGTAACGTAGATACCCTTAAAATTCTTACAAATCAGTACAGAATAGTCAAAGTCTCCATGGTGTATAAGGTTAAGTATTTTAAAATACTATAAAACGTGTGCCAGGTGTTGATGTTATAATAGTTATTGACGAAACTGAAATGATGTCTTAAATTTATGTTTGGGTTTATTAGATGTGAAGACATGGTAGATGTGCGAAGGTTAAAGATGCTTCAGATGGTGCAGTTGTTTAAATGTGAAGAAGATGCCGCCCAGGTAAAGATCAATCAGGCACATGATGTAGTTGTCTTCTTCTAAAATACTGATTTCACCTATTAAAACAGTGTACTTTTTGATTCCTAAGAAAATAAATGCATTAGGTCAAGTTCTAGTTTATCTTGTTAAAATAATAAAGCGTTTTTGTTTTGTTTTGTTTTGTTTTTCTTTCCAGTTATCGTACTGGTCTCATTTGACTTATCTTCTCAATGAAGTTTTCCATTTAGCTAGAAATTGGGATTATTTATTATGTATTATTGCTGACTTGCTTGTCCGTTACATGCCAGGATTAAGGCCGGTGTAGCACATTGCTTTTTAACCTGCAAGAGGGTTTTTTCAACTAGGTAAACAATATGCTATCTCTGTGTAGGTAGCATCAGAGAACATGTAAGATCTATATCACATAAACTCACGATCATCTATTAATAACAAATTATGGGGTATTACTTTTATTTATTTATTTATTTATTTATTTAAATGTTTGTTTATATTGAGAAAGAGAGCAAGAGGGAGAGAGAGAACCCTAAGCAGGCTCTGCATTGTCAGCACAAAGCTGATGTGGGGCTTGATCCCATGAACTGTGAGGTCATGACCTGAGCCGAAATCAAAAGTTGAATGCTTAACCGACCAAGCCACCCAGGCACCCCCGTGTGCTACTAAAAGAGTGCTTCTCTTGGAGCACCTGGGTGGCTCAGTCAGTTGAGCATCTGACTTCAGCTCAGGTCATGATCTTGCAGTTTGTGCGTTCACTGCTGTCAGCACAGAGCCCACTTCGGATCCTCTGTCCCCCTTTCCTGCCACTCCCGCATTTGCGCTCTCTCAAAAATAAACATTTTTAAAAAATAATAGTGCTTCTTTTTAATACATCTTGTCTGTAGATTTTAAAATTTTTGAGGGGCAGGAGAGGTCATTAATTCATTTAGCTCAGCATTGAATGAAATGAGCTATTAAGAACTTAGGTTGTAACTAATGGATTAATTAATCACATAGTAGTAATTTTTCTTTTTATAAATACGTTTTGATATAATAAGAGCAATGAATCCAGCTTCACTGTTCTTTATTTTTATTTAGGCAGTAGAATGGCTAAGTGAACTTCTGGATGCCCTGCTTAAGACCCACCTCAGATTGGGGGATGATGCTCAGGAAACAAAAGTTTTACTGGAAAAGCATAGAAAATTTGTTGATGTTGCACAGGTGCAGAACTGGTTATCTTCCTTTTCTACAAGCTCAGTGTTTGAATAGCTTTCTGCATGATTATAATATAACTTAACCCTCCAAGTACAAGAAGGTTAGTCATGTTATTCCAGGAATATCACAGAACTAAGTGTCAGCTGGTACATCAAAACTAGCCTGCATAAACTTGAGAGGGTTTATGTTTTCCTCTGATTTGTGTTTTATATTAATGCCATTTTTTGGGCAATCAACGGCTCATTCACTAAAATATTAATAAGAAATACGTGTTAATATCAGTAAAGTAGAAGTCTTAGTTTCTTAGTCTTATCAGTGTTAGTATAACAATACAAACTGTGTGTGTTGTGTATGAAAAGTATCTTAATTTATTTTCCCTAATAATTGAGCTCTCAGTGAACAGTTGTGGTTTCCTGTGTGGAAAATAAAGTGCCCGGTCAAGCGTCCGTTTTCACCCACTTGTTGGTTAGTGAATGAGCAGACGTTCTTTTTGGCCAGTAGAATTGAGCAGACTGAGATGGGGAAAACAGAATAAGAGAACAAAGCCTAAAAGGAGGAAACTTACTAAAAAGTATTGCTTTCCTATCCTTTTTTATGCGTGCAGTTAATTTATACTAGTACGTGCCAGTGGAGTCATTCGTATTGATTTCTGGTAGTGTACTCATTTGTAACCACAGTCCTCCTTCACACTTCTCCATCTCTCTTTTCAGAATTCTTTTATTGTAATTTCATGTATACTCTTTTTGGGTTTGTTTTTAGAGCACTTACGACTATGGAAGACAGTTGCTACAGGCCACAGTGGTATTGTGCCAGTCTCTGCGCTGCACGTCTCGATCATCTGGGGACACGCTTCCTCGACTGAACAGAGTATGGAAACAGTTTACGATAGCATCTGAAGAGAGAGTACATAGGCTGGAAATGGCTATTGCATTTCACTCAAATGCCGAAAAGGTTCGTTTTTTTAAAAAATGTAGTCTCGGTAGTATTTATTGCCTATCTTTAAAATATTACTTTTAATATTATAATCATGTAGTTAGCTTGTTTTTTTCTTGTTCCAACTTCTGTTAATCCTGTTGTTTAAGGTTTGTTTAGATCTAATATATTCTTAGAGAGTTCAGATGAAATCCTCTTAGTAATCCAACCAGTGCTGGCATACTGTGCTGGGAGGAAGCCACAACCATCCAGGAGTCCTCTCTGAACAGTGCTTCTCTCTCCCCAGACCTAGCGCCCAGGATGTGCTCTCTGTATGTAGGGTGGCACCACTCCCGTCTCTTTCATTACGCAAGGAAAGGAAACTTTGCCTCTGCATCTACTACTAATTGTCATAACATTTTTAAAAGGGCACTTTGTAATTTTATAATGTTTAAAGTAGGGACTACCCAACTCAGAGTAAGGAAAAAATAAAACATTTTTTCATATGTTATCTTTAAAGATTCATTCTAGAGTTTATTATTTAATGAATTCATTAGTCCCAGAAACCAAAAATGAAATACGTAGTGTTATTTGGGCAAATTTTCAGCAGAGCCCTTTTCGGAACTCTGCACAGAGAAAATTTATAGCACCCAACCAACGCTTACATTTCTACTGTGAAGAGAGCTTCATTATGTAGTTAACTTTGTTGCGATCTTACACAATGAAAGTTTATGTTTGGGGGCTGTTCAATATAATATGAAATATGAGAAATCTAAGATGTAAGTGTGATAGCCTATAGAATAGAAGAGTTTTTATCAGGAATTAGATAGTTCGTGTCTTGTTATGCAGTACATCTGTTGGGAAGTGTTCATGGTTAACTCTTCCTGAGCTGGTCACTGAACTCCACAGGTCAGTGTTTTGGTTTAAAATAGGCCTAATGATGATAAATGTGAAAGTATATATAAAATGGCTTAACTCGTTAATCTGATTGTTTTAATGAAAAGTTTTGGGTTTTTTTTAATGTTTATTTATTTTTGAGAGAGAGAGAGAGAGAGACAGAGCATGAGCGGGGGAGGGGCAGAGAGAGAAGGAGACACAGAATCCAAAGCAGGCTCCAGGCTCTGAGCTGTCAGCACAGAGCCCAATACAGGGCTCTAACTGGGAACAGTGAGATCCTGACTTGAGCCGAAGCCGGACGCTTAACCGACTGAGCCACCCAGGTTCCCCGAAAAGTTTTTATTGAAGTATATTAACTTAGAAAAGTGTACAGATCGTAAATGTTCGGTGAATTTGTTGAACTCAATCTGTTTGATGAATTCTCACGAAGCGGACGCTCTTGTGTAATCAATGCGGTTCTCAAACAACAGAACATTACCAGTCCTTCAGAAGCCCTCGCACCCCTCTTTTAGTCAGTTTGCTCCTTCTGCCCCTCCCTTCTAAGAGTGACTGCTGGCCCAATTTCTAACACTACTGATAGCTTTTTTAAAATTAATTAATTAATAATTAAAATTGAAGTTAACATACAGTGTAGTATTGGTTTCAGGAGTAGAACCCAGTGATTCATCTCTTACATTCAAAACCCAGTGCTTATTCCAACAACTGCCTTCCTTAATACCCATTGCCTGTTTAGCCCATCCACCCACCTCCCCTCCAGCAACTCTCAGTTCTATATTTATGAATCTTTTATGGTTTGTCTTCCTCTCTGTTTTTATCTTGCTTTTCCTTCCCTTCCCCTACGTGCATCTGTGTGTTTCTTAAATTCCACATATGATACTGCTTTCAAAATGTATCTGTGAGGCCACTCTGGAATACAGTATGGAGGTTCTTCAAAAAGTTAAAAATAGAGCCACCCCTATGATCCAGCAATTGTACAACTAGATATTTATCCAGAGAATTTAAAAATATTCAAAGGGATATATATACACCCTGATATTTATAGCAACATTATCTACAATAGCCAAACTGTATTAGTAGTCCTAGGGTCCATCCATAGATGAATGGATAAAGAAGGCATGTCATATATACACAATGGAATATGACTCAGCTATAAAAAAAGAATGAAATCTTGGCATTTGCAACCACATGAATGGAGCTAGAGAGTTTAATGCTAAGCGAAATAAGTCAGAGAAAGACAAATACCATATGATCTTACTCATATGGACATTTAGGAAACAAAATTATAAGAAAGGGGAAAAAAGAAAGGAGGGAGAGGCAAACCAAGAAACAGACCCTTAACTATAGAGAACAAACTGAAGGTTACTGGAAGGGAGGTGGGTACGGGGTTAGTTAAATAGGTGATGGGCATTAAGGAGTGCACTTGTGATGAGAACAGGGTGTTATATGGAAGTGTTGAATCACATATTGTACACTAATACTACACTGTATGTTGACTGGAATTTAAATAAAAACTTAAAATGTATCTGCAAGGGCATGTTAAGATCTAGACTTCTTTTAAGAGGTCATATAACAATGTAAATGCTTGAGAATTTTTTGCATAGAGAATTAATGTTCCTTTTTCTTATGCTGCTACTGGCCTTTTTTTCTTACCATGCCTATAATAAGTTCAATTATAGGTTATTTACTGTTCAAACCTTTGTAAAGCTTTTTGTTTTCAGATGGTATTTTCTTCTTGACTGTGTTTTACTTATACTAATATGTATAAATATAATCATAACTATAAGCAACTTCTATAGTATAATGACTGAGAAGATATTTAAATTGAATCTAGAACTTTTAAATTTTTTTGTGAGTAATGCTGAAATGAACAGATTGGATTAAGTAAAGTACAATGCAAAAAAAGTTGTAAAAATAAATACTTCTCATTTCCCCATATTTTACATTTATTTTTCTTACAACCTAGTGTGAAGCTTAGACTTTCAGCATATCTCAATTTGGACTAGCCACGTTTCAAGTGTCATAAGGGACATGTTGCTGGTTGCTAGTGTATTGACCAATATGGGCCAATACCTATAGACTTAGTTATTATAAATTACAGCATTTTCTTTCTTCTTTCCTTTCTCTCCTCTCCTTTCCTCACCTTCCTAAATTTAAATGGTAATAGTTAAGGAAAAAGTAATATTTTATCAAGGACTGTAGAACTTCCTATATTTGAATTACACTCTTAAAAGTTTACATCAGGTGAGTCAGCAGATCAGTATTTAAAATAACTGTAGTGTCTGTCTAGGTCATCCCATCATTTCTGTGTTCGTATACTCGAGTATATGTGGTTTTGCATTTATATTTTCTTCCATCTTTTTAAGTCTTTTTTTAAGTTTATTTATTTATTTTAAGAAGAGGGCAAGGGAGGGACAGAGAAAGGGAAAGAGAATCCCAAGCAGACCCTGTGCCGTTAGTGCAGAGCGTGACATGGGGCTCACGCTCATAAACTGTGAGACCTGACTAAAATTAAGAGTCGGATGCTTAACCAACTGAGCCACCCAGGCTCCCGTCTTTTCATTTTGAAGTCTGTAAGCTGTTTGAAATAAAAATCTGTATCTCAGTCACATCTCAAGCTGCTAAATAAACATTTAGTATAATCCTTAATGAATGAAGGAATACTTTGTAAGCGCAGTTTGAACTTACTTTCCAAATAGTAGTTTAGTATTATTTTTTTCTTGGAAATCACTATAGACCTTTTGTATTCCTATTATATATTATTAGTAAGGGTTATGTATTTCATTTTGTTTGAATTTTTGAGCCAGTTCACCATTAATCAACCTCGTATAAGGGTGTCCATGAACATGCTAAGAACAAAACAAAAATACTTTCAGTCTGCTGAATTTACATGAGCTTGATTGCCTTTCTATATTTCTTGATTGATGATACCATTTTATTTGTTGCAGATTTTGCAAGACTGTCCAGAAGAGCCCGAAGCTATTAATGATGAAGAGCAATTTGATGAAATTGAAGCAGTTGGGAAATCACTTTTGGATAGATTAACTGTTCCTGTAGTTTATCCTGATGGGTATGGTACATGCTCTTATAATTTTGTCTTTTTGTTGGTGAGGTCTTAAAGTGAAATCATCAAGAGAGGAAAATCTATTTTGTAAAAAGCCAAGTAAATTAGCTTTGGTTCACATCTTCAGTTCCTGCCATAAATTCATTTGTAATGAAAAGTAATGCAAACTCAAGCTGTTAGCAACAGTGGATTTGGTACTTGCTGCTATCAAATGCGCTTCTTGACAGCTTGTTGTAGAAGAAAGGTCATTGATCAGGTTGATACTCCTGGGTCCTAGCCTCGGCTGTGCTGAGAGAGAGTAGGGTGACTTCGAGTTCATCTAGGGAAGAGAGGGGAGTGAGCTATATAGTGAGCTTATATTATATCAAACGCTATATCAATGTATAGTGAGCTTATATTATATCAAACGCTAACTTAAACACTTCTTCATTATTTTTGACCAAACAGTGCTAGACGAGTATGATTATTCCTGATTTACAGATGCAGAAACTGAAGCTCAGAAAGATTAAGTGTGCTGCTCAGGATCTCACAGCTTGTAAGTGGAATTGCAGTACAGTGTCAGGTGTGTCTGGCTCCAGACCCATTCTCTTCTCAGTATGCTATATGGATTCCTAATTTTTTCATTTGTAAAATGATGGGGTTCTGATTCCTATATTCCTTTTACATTTCAAAAGTTGATAGTAGAAGTAAGAAGTAATCTCATCCAAATAAATCATCCAGTAGATGAATCTGAAGGAGCTTCATCCCTGCGGGTCTTAGGCCTTCTAAGTGAAAATAATTTAGAAGTCATCCAGAAGATAATTTAATTCAAATGACAGTGAAGCCAAATCATTGGATACATCTGTCTTACGTTGTAGTATAGTATAGTGGATAGGGTTGTGGCTTCTGGAATCCTATTTCTTAGGTTTAAATCTCAACTTTACCAAGTAGTAGTAGTAACACCTTGGGCAAGCCACTCAACCTTTCCGTGCCTCAATTCTGTCATCTAAAAAATCAGGATATAAAAGATATATTATTCATACTTCCTCAGGTTACAGGAGCAGGGGAATTACATGAGCTAAGTGTGTATAAATTACTTAAATATTATACAAAGTAAGTGCCACTACTACTGTGTCATGAACTTCATATGATTATTTGGAGTTTATTTGGGAAAGATACAGTTTTATTATCTCGAAAGAATATAATTCATATTCTACATTTATATAATCTTTGGTCATAGCCAAACTTGAACCATCAGAAGTAGCCTGAATACATGTTACATATCTGCAGTGTATAAAAGAATAAAATCTAAAAATTTATGAATTCAGCTTGAAACAGTATTAAAGGGGTGGTGGTTCCAGGAAACTCCCACTCCCATTTCTGCATTTCACAGCTAGGTGTTAGCCTGTTCTAACTCAGGTCAGCCTAGGAGCATCTGTACCTGGCGTTTTTGCTTGGGCTTCTCCTTGTTCCACAAGTAGGCCATACAGCCTTTCCTCATGTTTTTAAGATTCAAGAATAAGAACTGTATGTTCAGATTTTACAACCACCTTTAATATTTGGAATTATTATTCTGTTCATTTTTAGATAACTTTTTGATGCTATACATAGTTGGTTTGACAGCAGGCTTATTCAGATTGCTCTTTTGTGACATTGTCCTGAAAAAATAAATTAGATGATCTCTCTGAATTCACTGCTTGAAGACTTCAGATTCAAATCCTGGTTTCCCCACTGTGTGATCCTAGTTGTTGTTTAATTTCCAGGCCTTAGTTTTCTGGTCTTAAAAACTGCAGATCTTAACCAGATAATTTCTAAGAACTCTTGTAGCTCTAAACGATTCTAGTGACTCCGAATACAGTATCTTTTCAAGTAGGATAACATTAAATGATTTTATCTATTAAAGTCCCAAGCAATGCCTTGACATGAAACGGATAATTTATTTGCCAGCTATATTAGACAGTTGGTGTACATAACCCTTACCATTGAAGGACACGTACAGGTTTTATATTTGCCTATGCTTATGCACCTTAAGCAGAAAAGTAAAATACCTCCAGTGTTTCATTATTTCCTTTATGGTTTCGTTGTTTGGTTGCATTCAGTTTATTGAGGTTATCATAAGTGCACATTTAATACCACTATTCTATTTCTTTCAACATATCTTCATATATTTTATGCCATTTATAAAAATGTTTCTCTGCGGGGCACCTGGGTGACTCAGTTGGTTAAGTGTCCTACTCTTGATTTTGGCTGAAGTCATGATCTCATGGTTCATGAGACTGGGCCCTGTGTTGGCCTTCACACTCAGTGTGTAGAGCCTGCTTGAGATTCTCTCTCTCCCTTTTATCTACTCCTCCCTCCCTCATACACTCTCTTAAAAAACAGATTTTTTTAAAGGATAAATAAATTTGAAAAATGTTTCTCCTACTCAATTACTAAAAGATAAACAGTATCATTTGCAAGTGAACTAATGCCATATCATATAGATAATTTTTATGGTAATTTTTGCTTCCTTATGCATTTGCTATATGGTCAGTGGATTTGTATTAACCTGATTGGAGTTTTTCTGTTTGTTTCGATTTTTAGAACTGAACAATATTTTGGGAGTCCAAGTGACATGGCTTCTACCGCAGAACACATCAGAGACAGGATGAAACTGGTTAGTCTCAAAAGGCAGCAGCTGAGACATCCTGAAATGATGACCACAGAGAGCTAATAGCTACCAGCTTCCCACAAATCTGCAGTTCATAATTCCGCATGTCGTTGGCATACTACAGCCTTAGTTGCAATACATTAAGATACATTTCACAGCCAGGATAAGCCTCATTTCTTTCCATTTTACATTTCTCTCTACATGTTAACACTTTGCAACTACCAAGGCATAATTATTTAACATGCTTTGAGACCATAGGCTCCAAGTATCTTAAAAGAAGGAACTGTAAACATTGCACTGAAAACTTGCTTTAAAGCTTTACCTGACCTGTCAATTCATAGATGAACAACTGATAATAAGCTTTGAATGGTGCTAACAAGAGTTTAGGAATTCTCTCTATAAAAAAATGATTGACCTTCATCCCCAGGTGATGTAGTAAATTTAGATTATAGTTAAATTGTTACTAGTAGACAGTGGTGTACTCAAAAATTTTACTTTGTAATTCTTCAAAATTGATTATTTTTATTGTGTCACTATGAAGAAAATCTTCAGATCTTTGATATATCATATTCATTAAAAGACAGTTTCCTATTTGTATTGATAATGTATTAAAAGTTGTTTGTGCTTAATAAAAGGCTTCTTTTAAACATCTTATTTAATTTGGTGATTATATACTGTTTCCAGACTTGAGTGCCTTATTTAAAAGGGCATTCTTAAGATTGTGAGGCTGGTTTAATATTAGTTTTTTTCATGTTGATTGCATGTATTTTAGCCAGGAAATTCATATGTAAGCATGTGTATATAATAAGCATGTTTAATTTTGAGAAATAATTGTGAAGAGCAATTTAGATCTTAAAGAACTTAAAAATAATGGAATACTATTTCTAATTGTTCTCTTCTTCAATTCAAAAAATGTTATCAGATTATTAACTACCCTGCCTTTTTGGGGAGGAGATATGGGGAAGAAGGCATACATAATTACTTAAATGTAATCCTTTATATCAGAGGAATCTTTCTGGAACTAAAATAGCAGTTGTCAATAAAATTTAATTTCTCATACTAGAAGCAAAATTTTGAAGTAGTCTAATAACAAAAATTGTACAACTCTTTTAGAAATAAAATTTATAAAATGTTAGTGCTTTTAAGTTTATATTAAGTTTAAATGGTAAAATACATATTTAATTTTTGTGTTAATTTTTATTTCAGAAAATGTTTTAAAAAAGATTAAAAATACTTTTTTAGTCTGTGATCAATACAAATTATGCAAAGAATCGTATGCTGGTTTCTTTTCATGTCTACAGTGATGTTCATGTATCTTGCAATGCAAAAACTCCCTATGAACCTACCAATTTCTCCAGCCTTCTTCACTGCCAGACTTCTGGGAGAAATCCGCATCCCTTCCGCCTGCGTCCTCCGCGTTTGCTGCTCAGCCCCTTGCAGCCTGCTGTAACAGCACTGCAGGGAAACTGCTCAGTGTGCTCTCCGTTACTGAATTGAATGATTTCTTTTTTCCTCTGTCTGCATTCCTTACCCTCTGTCTCTGCGGCGTTTACACCATCTAGCAGCCTTTCCTAGACAGTGTCTCCTCCCTCGAAGATGTTATCCTCTGCCATAACTTTGAGTACAGTCACACAGCTCTACTCAGATATGCTCTCAGATTCTGTCTTCAGAATGCTTCTGGAGGGATCTTATCCTTAGGGTTTCTGTTTTATCCCAGTGTTCTCTGTTATATATCTGGTCCAAAATTCTACACCCATACTTTCAACTACTCATTTGACATTTCAGCCTAGATGAAGTATCCTATTTTTCACCTTTCTTCTGTCTGAGCAATTTTGGTTAAAGGTGCAGCCTTTTCTTCTAGTCAGACATGCCAGAAAATCTGGGGGAAGCGTTTGCCCCCTTTTTTCGTATGCTGCCACTGCTTCTGAAAACATCTAGGAAATGCTTTCTATATTCGATAATCCTCTCAAGTCTTTTAGGACTTAACTTCGAGTATGAACTTTTGTGATTCATTTCAGTCTTCATAATGGTGCTCACCACATGCTACAATTGTTTATTGATGTCTTTGCCTGCTGTAGTATAATCTCTTTTGAGGGAGGGAATCTTGTGGGACTCTTCTGTTCCCAGCCTTTTCCTCATATGTAATAGTTGCTTTATTTTTTCTATATGTGAATAGTCTGTTGTAGGCCTTCGTAATAATCTCCCTTATATTGTAGTCTGAAGTGTGTTTTAAATATATGTCCTAAAGTTATGACCGACTTAGGAGTTAATCTACTCATAAGGAAGTGATTTGGTATTTCAGACACTTATATATTAGGTAATTTAGATACTTAGTTACACTCAATATCTATTCTACTGAACTTCATAGTAGAGTGCTTTTATTAAGACTTCACTAGAAAGGAACTGCACTGTAAGAAAAGAGGCTCTTGGTTTTGTCATCAACTCGACTACTTATTGTCCAGTGAGTTAATTTTTAATATGCCTTAAGCTATCCTGCCTACAGCAAGAGTAAAATAAGGCATCATCTGGAAATGTTGTTTGTAATTCGACTATTTCAGATGAAACTGAATATACTTTTGACATAATATTGTTGCTTTTAATTTGTAAATTTGCTGCTACTTTCTATATGTATATCTATATATACACATACAGTTATGATTGAAAACCCAACAATGCCCTAATGTGATTTTTTTCATAGCATCAGAGTGCATACACATGAAGGAAGTGACTGCAGTCTGTTTGAAATCACGAGCTCTTTGTACATCATAAGTTAACGTTGGCCCACAACTGGAGAAAGAACCATCATTTCTATATGCCTTCTATTGGTATATGCCACAACTTTCCACATCACTTTAGCTCATCTCAGGGAATTCTTAAAGTGTTAATTGGACACTAGTTTTGTTTAGTTTTTGATTTGTTTGGGGGGATTTTTTTTTTCTCTTCTTACTATGTATTTGCTCCTCTCTAAGCTCAATATGTAAGTTATAGCAGCTGTTCTTCACACATCTGAACCAGCAAAGTTATGATGCAAAGATGGTACCTTGACTTCATTCCCAGTTCTCATTGTTGGCGACACATTGCTGATGGCGATGAGACAGCTCACCCGGCCAGCCAGGATGGTGATGGCAGGTCTAGGCTTCATCACTGGGTACAAGATTGGATACTACTCTCACTTCATAGGCATTTAAATTAGCCAGGCTCCTGAGTGTTACCTAGTATTGTGTGTTGTTTCATTACCCCATCAGTTGAAATATGGACCGTGCTGTTTAGTTTATTGTTGATGGCATAATCTAAGGTGAACATGACAATTACTTTTTTTGCTGTGCAAACCATACTCTCTGGTCTAAACCTGTTGTAACCAGTGATGTGATTGTGAGATTAGATGAATGTATTTTACAGTACAGTCTGCAGTCAGAGGTAGAACTCAGAATCCTCTACTACATGTTCCCTGCCAGAGAGATCAGGTATTGCTGTGTACTTTTCCCATAGTAAAACCCTGTGCTTTCTTGGGACTGCACATGCTCTGGTTGCTAAGTTCTCCACACCTTAAGCATATTGAAAATGGTGGAGACTACCATCAGTAAATACCAATGACAAGAGTTACATGATTGAAATAACTGGTTAAACCCCCAAAGGAAAAATTCTCTAGAATTAAGAAGATGGGCTGAAACATACCTGCCGAGTTAACCTCATAAGCAAACTTAACCAATGCTAACTCTCAGTTCTGAAAATAAAAAGCTTCCGTTGGAGGAAATGGAAAATACACTCCTGGTATGTATGGAGGGCAGCAGATATCTTGATGAGGCCAAATATAGTACTGAGTTAACATCTGACATGTGGCTTCAGTGTGTTAAAGAAAAGTGTATGTTTAGCCAAGAAGCATAAATAGTGGCAAGAATAGTAAAAGTCATAAAAAAGCTAAAGTAAGAACTGTACTCAATATAATGGAAAGAGTTTGGAGTTTGAATATCGGATTTCAAAATCTGGCTTTGCCATTTACTGACCTTTGTAAAAATTACTAAACTTCTCTGGGTCTATAAATACAATCAAAAAAATGTGTTAAAAATTATATTATCCAAAGTGGAAAGAATTATTACTGTAATTATATTTTCAGAATGGAAAATAGAGCATTCTTTAATCTTGCTCTTTTCTCATATGATGAGCATGGGGTGGTGGGAGAAATGGCACATTGTCGATGCTCACCTCCCGAAGCTCCATTTCCCCTACATTCGGAATTACATGCCGGAAATGCTGAGGGTGGAGTTGGTGAGCTCATCGGTAAATAACAGGACTTTTAAATCTGACAGATTAACTCTTTTATGGCAGGATGGTAGACCAGCGAGATGGAAGACAAGTGAGGAGTATCATCTACTTTGAGGTTGACAGGACATGACAGAGTGCCATTAATAAATAAGTAAAAGTAAGTAAAAATCCTACTCAGAGTGGATCTGAGAGAGTCAGCACCCACCAGTAGAAACAACAAAAGCACAAATCTGTTAAAGTATCCTATAAATGAGGTAAAAAACATGACTCGAGACCACCATTAGTTCTGCTATGGTTAGAGAAGAGCAATGTTGATAAACTTGGGCAGTGATAATAACAAAAAAGACTGGTCCTGTAATACAGACTGCTAGAACGAAGGATGCTCTGAAATAGCAAAAATACAGAGCAGTGTGTTTTAAGACTGAAGAAGGTTGATTGAGATGATGCTAAATGACATGACTGCAATATTTTAGAGCAAACTTGAAAACTTGGCAACAGTAGTCTGTGTGCTTCAAGAAAAAGTAGAGCCTATACTAGAACATGAAGCACTTAGAGATGAAAGGAGAGTGAGAACTGTGACTAATATTTTGAAAGCAGGAGTAAATTTTTAAAAGAATCAAGATTAATTTTGTTAGAGAACTCTTACGAGACTGTGTGCGCGTGTGTGTGTGTATAATGTCTATATGATTATATAGAAATTCTTAGCTAATAACCGAAAATAGTTACCGCCGCTAAGTGTAAGTGCAGTGTTGTTACGGATTTTAAGTCAGGCATGTGGAAAACTACTTCTGACAAAAGGCTGTTGAAGTCTGAGGCCAGTCTTAGTGAATCTGAAGGAGTCAGTTTAGAAGTATTTACAAGTTACATGCCATCACTTTAGGCGCCCCCAAATGAGTCCCTTCTTGGAGAGACAGAAGGATAATCAGATGTCCTTCTACTCATAATATCGGGGCCTGTGCAGTATGATCAAACCTCACATCGTGTTTTGGGTCTACTCATCTTTTCTATTATAGTTGCCCTAGTTCTTTTTTAGTTTACAAGTCAGGTAAAAATTTCTTTGCTTGATATTTCTCAAGAATATTTCTTCTATCCTCGCTCGCTCTTTAGACTACATCACCAACGAATTTGCTCAGAATATATGGTCAGTAATACGTATTCTGTTTTTAAAAGGTGTGAGAAGAAAGATCAAAAAGGCACTGACGGTTTTGAGCCAGTGTAGATTTGAGCTAATTCCTCACCTCACACTCAGGAATATCTTTTCACAGGCTCTTAAGTTTCTAAGTTGACACTGATTGGAAGAATTTGATGATTATCTTACTATGAGATCAATAATGAAATTCTCACTGGCATTGTTTGGTAAGTGTTGCACCCTGGAATTCTCCCAACAGTTTATAAAAATGTTCAAACATACAAAAAAGTTAATATTTTACAATGTATTTGTCACCCAGGTGATAGCGTTAGCTATGCTTGTGTGATCACATACCTATGCACCCATCAGTTCATCAATCCAAATTATTTTTTATGCATTTTAAATTGCAGACAGATTTGCATTTCCTACTACTTGAACTTCAGCATACATATCAACTAGAGCTCAATAATATGCTTACCACATATTTTAATGTAAAATTAGCATATGGTGAAATGCATAAATCTTAAGTGTGCATCACTGAATTTTGGAAAATGCATACAGTGTTTTCAAAATGTAAAATGTTCTCAGAAAATTCCCTTTTGGCCTTTTCTAGTCAGTCCTTGACCCCACACGCTCCCAAAGGCAAACACTGTTCTCTTTCTACCACAAATCAAATCTATGTGTTCTAGATCTTTATGTAAATAGAGCCACACAGCATGTACTCTTTCTAGAAGCCTCTTCACTTACAATGTTTTGGAGATTTATCCATGTTAAGTGTATTAGTAGTTCATTCCTTTTTTTTTTGCTGAGTATTCTTCATTGTATGACCATAGTGCAGGATATCCATTTTCCTATTTATGAATACCTGAGCTGTTTCCAGCATTAGTGATTATAAATAAAGCTGCTATGATTATTCATAAGTCTTATGTGGACGTGGGCTTTGGTTTCTCTTGGGTGAATACCTAGGATTAGAATATCTGTGTCATAGGGTAGTTTTAAAAGAAACTGCTATACCTTTTTCAATGTGGTTATACTGTGTCCCGGATTTTCACTATATTTTGGATGTGTAGAAAGGTGTAAACTATTTTTATGATCCATATTTGAAATATTAGAAGTGGGTTTGTGATAGAAATGGCACTGTTAATGGTTGGCAGTGGTGTTTTTTGAGAAAAGAAATACCTGTCTGCCTCCAGTAGCTCCCCAACGGGTTTATATGCCTGAAACTTTAGCATTAGTTTTGCTTCTTGAAGGATTAAAGCACTTCCCAAGTATGGTGATACATTAGCTAGAAGAAACAGCACTGGTTTGTTTATGTTACTAACTTTGCCACCTGTTTTCAATAAGTGAAATATGACTAATTAAACAGAAAAGATTATTTCTGTTCAATTGGGGTA
Source organism: Paguma larvata (assembly GCA_030068075.1). Taxonomy (NCBI): domain Eukaryota; kingdom Metazoa; phylum Chordata; class Mammalia; order Carnivora; family Viverridae; genus Paguma; species Paguma larvata. The sequence continues at coordinate 52,807,307 of CM057825.1, forward strand.
GAAGGGGTAGTCAAAACCATGAACTACTAGTCTGTCCTGGGTACAGCAATGTAAGAGAGAACCATATGGATGGGATAGCCCCCCAATTGGTCGTCAAGAAACCAGAAAACAGGGTGGGAAGAATTCTACCTCACTGTTGTGATAGGAAATAGCTATGTTTTTGGCAGGACATTTTAGCCTTTACAAATCATATTTTCTGTGTTTTTTTGTTTAGCACCACTTAGCTGCAATGATTTCACACCCTTTACAGCGACTTTGTTTTTCACTGTGTTTTACCCTTCCTGCCTGTTATATTACATATAGCAGTTACCTGTATAAGCCTGTAAAATTATAGTCATATGTATGTTCCTAATGCTTGTGTTCAAAGATATTTATGTACGGTTCACCCAATCTTTCCTATTCAATTTTTAAGGGCTGGGATATTTGGCCTCTACTGTAAACCCCTATAATGTTCCACACATTGTAAATGCAATAAAAATGTTAAAAACTATTATTAATGGCAGTATATTTTGATATGTAGTTCTTTGATATGTTACCACTTTGGACAGTAAGTTTGGTTTCTGTTAATAAAGATTGTTCATAAAATCTAGGGAGAATTAAGTCCTACTGGTCTCTATAACATAATATGATGAATTCTGCATCTTCGAATCAATTTGAATTATATTCTGTAAATTTTTTCTAACAATATTTTCTAAAATGTTTGATTAAAACAAAATGCAATTTCTTTATTCGGAAGTAATGTGGAGTCCTAGAAAACAGAGGCTAAATACCCTTTCCCTTGTGCTTCTCATTCTCTCTCCAACAGCCCCCCATCCCATTTCCCAAAGGTTTGGCACAGAAAATTCAGGGCTTCCTTTAAATTCTACATTGTCTGAAATTCTTAGGTTCTTACGACAATAGGTAATGGCTAAATTTCCTGTGATCTTACCAAGAAGTCCATTTTTAAAAGATGAATATGTATTCAAGGCTAGGGAAATATTTTAGAACAAAGTTAGCTATATTTAAAATAACAAAATTAATCATATTATGCTATAAATAACAGCAACTCCAGAATGGCTACCAGGAATTTAGAATTGCCAAAATTTGGAAATTGACAAGCCTTAGACCTTGTCCAGTGACATTAAGTACATTTGGGTGGCAGTTCAAGATATAAGCGAATGAATTTATATATATATATAGAAAGAGGGGCATGTATATATATATACACATATGTGTGTGTGTGTGTGTGTGTGTGTGTGTGTATATATATATATATATATATATACACACACATACATATAGAAAGGGGCACCTGGATGGCTCAGTTGGTTGAGTGTCCGACTTCATTTTGGCTCAGGTCATGATCCTAGGGTTGTGGGATCAAGCCCTGCATACACTCCACATTGAGTGTGGAGCATGCTTAAGATTCTCTCTCCCTCTGCCCTTGTCTCCTGCTCATGTTTTCTCTCTCTCTTAAACAAAAACAATGTACCTTTGTTCTTAAGATATTTTCATTTTATTACAGTGTTTACCATCTTTAGACTTCCCATTAGACACTTAATGTATCCACAAAGCTGTTCCACCTTCTGTGTAGACTCTACCCCAAAGTATTTGGATAATCGTAACTCTTAGATGAAAGTCAAAATGAGCACAGGAAATACCCAGTTTTTGCCAGATCTGGAAGGAAGAGAATTATAGTAATAGAGGTCAAAGTAACAAAAAAATAGATGGAGAAGCTGGAAAAGAAGTGAACAGTAAGCATAAAAGCTCATTCATGACCATGATTAAATAAAATGAGATGATTAACAAACCCTGTTCTCTTATTAAATAGCTTTGGACTATACCAAACCCTAACTTAGCTACTTTTGGAAGCTTGCCTTCCAACTTAGTTACTTTGATAATTTAATATTAAGTCTAGTGTTGAAATATTTAGTTGTAAATGTTTATAAGAACAAACAGTTGGGGAGCACCTGAGTGGCTCAGTTGGTTAAGCATCTGACTCTTGATTTCAACTCAGTTCATGATCTCAGAGTCATGAGATTAGCCCCACATCAGGCTCTGTGCTGACAGCATGGAACCTGCTTGGGATTCTCTCTCTTTCTCTCTACCCCTCTCCCTCAAAATAAACATTTAAAAAATAACAAAAATTTTAAAACGACCCAAATATTTTAATAAATTTATCATATAAGAATATTCTACCTTTGAAAATATTGTAGAAGTTTAATTATTGAAATTGGTAGAAGTCTATTTGAAAGATATTCATGATATATTGAGTGAAAAAAGGCAGGTTCCAAAAATATAGGAATATTATCCGTTTTTCAAAATAAAAATAGCTATTTGCAGAACTTTATTGTTACCTTTGAGATGTGGAATTAAGCCATGGTAATTTTATGTTTGTTTTATTTTCTAATTTTTCAAAAATCAGTGTTTTAAAAGTACTTATTAAATGACTTCCAAGTATATTCTTATATCCTGAAATATCTGTTGCAACAAGAATTTTCAAGATGAGGCTACAGAAAGCTGACTTCAGGGCACCTGGGTGGTTAAACATCTGACTTCAGCTCAGGTCCTGATCTTGGGGTTTGTGAGTTCAAGCCCCGCATCGGGCTCTGCACTGACAGCTCAGAGCCTGGAGTCTGCTTTGGATTCTGGGACTCTCTCTCTCTCTGCCCCTCCCCTGCTCACTCTATGTCTCTCAAAAAATAAACGTTAAAATACAAAAACAAAAAAGCTGACCTCTGCAGGAGAAGTTAAGATGGCAGAGGAGTTGGGAGACCCTAGGCTTGCCTCATCCCTTGAACACAGCTAGATAAATATCAAATCATTTTCAACACCCAAGAAATTGATTTGAGGACTGAAAGTAAAACTGCACGACTAGAGACAGAAAAAAAAACCTTCCACATCATGGAAGGTAGGGCCTGCAGAGAGTTGATTTGAGGGAGAGAAGAGCTGCCGTGCTGCAAAGGAGAGGAAGCCCTTATCATGGAGAAAGTTGAGCAAGAGAGAAAGAGAAAGAGTGAAAGCATACACACAGAGTTACAGAAGAAAATCTCTTCCCCAAAACCACTGACTGGGAAAGGGAGAGGGGCTGAATACTGCTAGTTTTTATAAACCACAGAGTGGGCTTGGTGGTGCTCTGGTGAGGAAGGAGGGCAGAGACTGGAGGCTGAGGATCCCCTGGGTTACCCAGTGAGAAGCATTTCCCGTGCTTGGAGTGCTTTTGGGAGTGGCAGCACAGCCTCTCTGGGGACAAAGGAGTCTGCAACATGCTGCCCTGTGTCCTAGCATAAGAACAAAGACCCCAGCTGAGGGCAGCAAACCTTGGTGTGGACTTTTAGCTGCACTTCACTGTAAACTCTGAAGCGCTGCACAGTCACACAACTGATTTCTGGGACAAGTCAGCACCAGCCACAGGGCAGCAAGAACCGCAGAGGATCAGCATGGCTCACACTGTGCAGACCTCTAAAATTTGGAATTTTGAAACCCACCCACGTGCCTGAGATAAAATACAGGAGGGCTTTGCCACCCGATAGATAGCTCAGATGAAGCCAGGGATCTGGCAGAAGCTGAAGACACAGGTGATTATTTACTCTTCTGTGACGGCTTCCTGAATAGTGGTGGGCACAAGCTCCCCATCCCAGGGACAAGAGATCAGGGTGATGACATTCACCCCCCTCCCCCCCATCCATCAGCACTGACCAACTTCAGGGAGCAAAACAGTGCCACCAGTGAAGGCTGGAGCCCTTTACACCAAGCACCCCCCTCCTACACCTTGCAAGTGCATCTCCACTAGGGCAAGTCGGCCTGAGAAGACTTCTTCCCAGTAAGACCAGCACAAACCCCTCACATGCACCAAGTCTAATCATAGAGTGCTGCAGACTTAAGCTGTAGGGGAAATGGGATCTAGCTTCCTTTTTTTTTTTTAATTAAAATTTTATTTAATTTTTATTTATTTTAGATCTAGCTTCTTTTAACAAGTGGACTAAATCACACCTAGGATCTAGCTTCTTTCTTTTTGGGGGGGTGGGGAACCTCACTGTAACATAGCTAAATCTCAGGAGCAGGAATACAACAGGCTTTCCTAACAATCACACACACAGAAACACACAAAGTGACACAGACAAGGGACACCTGCGTGGCTAGTTAAGCATCTGACTTTGGCTCAGGTCATGATCTCATGATTTGCGATTTCAAGGCCCCATGTCAGGCTCTGCGCAGATAGCTCAGAACCTAGACCCTACTTTGGAACCTGTGTCTCCCTCTCTCTCTCTGCCCCTCCTCTGCTTGTGCCCTTTCTTTCTCTCAAAAATAAGTAAACATTAATTTTTTTTTAAAATGTGACCCAGAAAAAAATGACAAGATGGAGGAATTCACCCCAAAAGAATGAACTGCAAGAAGTCACAGCCAGGGATTTAATCGGTACAGATAAAAGATGTCTGAACCACAAAATAAAACAATAATCATAAGGATACTAGCTGGGCATGAGAAAAATATTGAAGACACTAGAGAATCCCTTAGTACAGGGATAAAAGGGCTAAAAACTAGTTAGGCCAAAAATTTTAAAAGCTATAATGAAGATGCAAAACCAAATGGATGCAATGACATTGAGTATAGATGAATCAGAGGACTGAATCAGTGATATAGAATATAAAATTATACAAAATAAACTGAAAAAAGAGGGAAAGAAATGTCTTGGATCATCAATGTAGACTTGAGGAACTCAGCAACTCCACAAAGTGTAATACCATTCGTATCATAGGAGTCCCAGAAGAAGAGAAAGAAAAAGGAGCAGGTTTATTTGAGTAAATTATAGCTGAAAACCTCCCTAATCTGGGGAAGGAAACAGACATTGGAATCCAAGAAGCACAGAGAACTCCCATTATTCAACAAAAGCCGGCCATCATCAAAACATATCATGATCAAAATAAAAAAATTACACAGGAAAGAATCCTGAAAGCAGCCAGAGAAAAAAGTCCTTAGATCAGGTTTGCAGCAGATCAGTCCACAGAAACTTGGCAGGCCAGAAGGGAGTGTCCTGATATATTCAACATGCTTAATGGGAAAAATATGCAGCCAAGAATCCTTAAGCCTGCAAAGCTGTCATTCAGAATAGAAGGAGAGAGAGAGTTTCCCAGCCAAACAAAAACCAAAGGAGTTTGTGACTATTAAACCATCCCTGCAAGAAATTCTAAGGGCGACTCTTTGAATAGAGAAAAATAGAACAAAAGCAACAAACACTGGAAAGAAACAGAGCATCAATAGAAACACCCAACTTTACTGGTAACATAATGGCACTAAATTCATATCTTTCAATAATCACTCTGAATGTAAATGAATTAAATGCTGCTGTCAAAAGATATAGATAGGGTATCAGAATGGATTAAAAAGAAAAAGCATCTATATACTGCCTACAAGACACTGATTTTAGACCCAAAGACATCTGCAGATTGAAAGTGGGAATGGAGAATCATCTATCATGTTCATGGATGCCAAAAGAGAGCCTGAGTAGCCATACTTAAACAAACAAGATTTTAAACAAAGAGTGTAACGAGATGAAGAAGGGCATTATAACATAATTAATGGGTCTATCCATCAAGAAAATCTGGGGCACTTGGGTGGCTCAGTTGGTTGAGTGTCCAACTTTGGCTCAGGTCATGGTCTTGTGGTTGGTGAGTTCGAGCCCCGCGTCGGGTTCTGTGCTGACAGCTCAGAGCCTGGAGCTTCAGATTCTGTGTCTCCCTCTCTCTGCTTCTCGCCTGCTCACACTCTTGTCTTCTTGTCTCTCTCTCTCAAAAATAAATATTTAAAAAAGAAAAAGAAAATCTAACAGTTATAAATGATTGTGCCCCCAACGTGGAGACACCCAAGTATATAAATGAATTAATAACAGACAAACTGACTGATAATATAATAGTAGGGGACTTCAACATCCCACTTAATAGCAGTGGACAGATTAAGCAGAAAATCAACAAAGAAATAATGGATTTGAATAACACATTGGACCAGATGGATTTAACAGATATATTCAGAACATTTCACCCTAAAGCAGTGGAATACATATTCTTTTCAGGTGCACATAGGACCTTCTCCAGGATAGATCACATGCTGTGTCACAAATCATCTCTCAACAAGTACAAAAAGATTGAGATCATACAATGAATAGTTTCAGACCACAACGCTATGAAACTTGAAGTCAACCACAAGAAAAAATTTGGAAAGACCAAAAATATAGAGAGATTAAAGAACATCCTACTAAAGAATGAATGGGTTAGCCAGGAAATTAAAGGAGAAATCAAAAAATACATGGAGGAAATTGAAACAGTCCAAACCCTTTGGAATATAGCAAAGGCAGTCCTACAAGGGAAGTACATTGCAATACAGATCCATCTCAAAAAGCAAGAAAAATGTCAAATACACAACCTAAACGTACACTTTAAGGTACTAGAAAAGGAATAGCAAATAAAACCTAAACCCAGCAGAAGGGAGAGAGTAAAGATTAGAGCCAAAATAAATGATATAGAAACAAGAAAAAAGAACAGATTAACAAAACTAAGAGCTGATTCTTTGAAAGAATTAATAAAATTGATAAACCCCTAACCAGACTTACCAAAAAGAAAATGGAAAGGACCCAAATAAATAAAATCATGAGTAAAAGAGGAGAGATCACAACCAATACCCATAGAAATACAATTATAGGGGCACCGGAGTGGCTCAGTCGGTTGAGGGCCAACTTCGGCTCAGGTCATGATCTCACAGTCTGTGAGTTCGAGCCCCGCGTCGGGCTCTGTGCTGACGGCTCAGAGCCTGGAGCCTGCTTCAGATTCTGTATCTCCCTCTTTCTCTGCTCTTTCCTTGCTCACACTCTGTCTCTATATTTCTCAAAAATAAAATAAAAATGTTAAAAAAAATACAATTATAAGAAAATATTATGAGAAATTATATCCCCCAAAACTGGGCAATCTGGAAGAAATGGACAAATTCCCAGAAACATACAAACTACCAAAACTGAAACAGGATGAAATAGGAAATTTGAACAGACTCATAACCAGCAAAGAAATTGTATCAGTAATCAAAAAACTCGCAACAAACAAAAACCCAGGGAGAGATGGCTTCCCAGGGGAATTCTACCAGACATTTAAAAAAAAAAAAAAGCTAATACCTACTCTTCTCAAACTGTTCCAAAAAAAAAAAAAAAAAAAACAGAAATGAAAACTTTCAAACTCACTTTCCAAGGCCAGTATTACCTTGATTCCAAAACCAGACAAAGACTCCAGTAAAAAAGAGAACTACAGGTCAATATCCCTGATGAACACAGATGCAAAAACTCAACAGGATACTAGCAAATTGAATGCAACAGGGTATTAAAAGAATTATTCACCACAATCAAGTGGGATTTATTCCTGGGCAGCAGAGGTGGTTCAATATTCACAAATCAATCAGTGTGATACACCACACTAATAAAAGAAAGGATAAGAACCATGTCCTCTCAGGGGCACCTGAGTGGCTCAGTCGGTTAGGCACCCAACTTCAGCTCAGGTCATGATCTCACATCTGTGAGTTTGAGCCCCACATTGGGCTCTGTGCTGACAGCTCAGAGCCTGGAGCCTGCTTCAGATTCTGTGTCTCCCTCTCTGCCCCTCCCCTGCTCATGCTCTGTCTCTCTCAAAAATAAAAATAATAATAATAAAAATTAAAGAACCATATCCTCTCAATAGATGCAGAAAAAGCATTTGACAAAACACAGCATCCATTCTTGATAAAAACCTTTAACAAAGTAGGTATAGATGGAACAAACTTCCACATCATGAAAGCCATATATGAAAGACCTACAGTTAATAACATCTTCAATGGGGAAAACCTGAGAACTTTTCCTCTATGGTCAAGAACAAGATCTGGATGTCCACTCTCTCCATCACTGTTTAACATAGTACTAGAAGTCCTAGCTTCAGCAATCAGACAAAAAGGAAGAAAAGCATCCATATCTGCAAGCAAGAAGGCAAACTTTCACTATCTGTAAATGAGAAGATGCTCTATATAGAAAACCTGAAAGACTCCACCAAAAAATTGCTGGAACTAATCACATGAATTCAGCGAAGTCACAGGATATAAAATCAATGTACAGAAATTTGTTGCGTTTCTATATACTAATAATGATTCAGCAGAAAAAGAAATGCAAATGATTTTTGGATATGGTAGCAAAAGCACAAGCAACAAAAGCAAAACTCCGTAAGTGGGACTGCATCAAACGTTTAAAAAGCTTATACACAGAAAAAAAAAAAAAAACCCAAAATGTAAAGACAACCTACAGGATGGGAAAAAATATTTGTAAAGTCTATATCTGATAATTGGTTAATATCCAAACCATATAACCAAAACAAATAATCCACAATCATACAACTCAATAGCCAAAAAAAAAAAAAAAATCCAATTAAAAAATAGAGGGACTGAATAGACATTTTTCCAAAGAAGACACACAGATAACAGATACATGAAAAGATGCTCAACATCACTAATACTAAGGGAAATGCAAATCAAAATCAAAACCAATGAGATACCACCTCACACCTGTTAGAATGGCTGTCATCAAAAGACAATAGGAAGAGTTGGCAAGGATGTGGGAAAAAGGGGATCCTTGTGCACTGTTGGTGCGAATGCAAATTAATGCAGCCACTATGAAAAACAAGATGGAAGTTTCTTTAAACATAAAAAATAGAACTACCATATGATCCATCAATCCTACCTCTGGTATATATATCCAAAGGAAATGAAAGATAACCTTGAAGAGATGTCTGCACTCCCATGTTTATTGCAGCATTATTCAAAATAGCCAAACTATCAAAACAACTGAGGTGTCAATGAATGAATGGTTTAAAGAAGTGATATGCATACAATGGAAAATCATTCAACCATAAGAAAGAAGGAAATCCTGCCGTTTGTGACAACATGGTTGAACCTTAAGGGCATTAGGCTAAGTGGAATAAGTCAGGGAAAGACAGACAATATATGATCTCCCTTAAATGTGGAATCTAAAAAAAGCCGAACTCATAGGAACAGAATAGAATGTTGGTTACCAGGGGCTGGAAGATTGGAGTAAGGGGGAGATGTTGGTCAAAGAGTACCAACTCCCACTTAGAAGATAAGTTGTGGGGATCTAATCCACAATGTGGTAATTATAGTTAATAATACTGTATTGTATCCTTGAAAGTTGCTGAAAGAGTACATCTTAAATATCTTCACTGCAAAAAAGAAATGGTAATTATAGGAAGTGGTGGAAGTACTAGCTAATACTACACTGGTAATTATTTTGCAATCAGCACAGTGTACACCTTAAACTTACACATGTTATATGTCTCAAGGTTGAAAAAAATAGCTGGAATACTAATATTTCTAAGGCTAAAGTTTGTGATATCTCAAACTATCTTCAAATATCTCCACAAGAATTTAAATATTTTTTTATTTTTATTTTTAATGTTTATTTTATTATTTTTGAGAGAAACAGAGTGTGAGTGAGGGAGGTACAGGGAGCGAGAGGGAGACACAGAATCTGAAACAGGCTGCAGGCTCTGAGCTGTCAGCACAGAGCCTGATGCAGGGCTTGAACTCTAGAATAGATGAGATCATGACCTGAACCAAAGTCGGACACTTAACCAACTGAGCCACCCAGGCGCCCCAGGAATTTAAATATTTTTTTAAAACACCTCAAAATACCCTATTAATGTTACAACAGTTTATTACATGATATACCATTGTCAAGAAGAGGGACATAATGGGTTAGTAATTTCACAGATTAAATCACAGAGAGTAGTAGCTTAAAGAAGGTTGGAAATTATTACATTAAGTATGAATTAAAGAAGTAGTGGAAAGGTGAAGGTTAATGGATTCAGGTATTTGGGGAGTCACCAATGTTTAGCCATGGTCCTATACACCTCTACATTTTATCTATATTAATTTTTTTAATGTTTATTTTTGAGAGAGAGAGGAGTGTGTGTGTGTGAGGGACAGAGAGAGAGAGAGAAAGAGAGAGGGAAACACAGAATCTGAAGCAGGTTCCAGGCTCCGAGCTGTCAGCACAGAGACCAACGCAGGGCTTGAACTCACTAACCATGAGATCATGACCTGAGCCTAAGTCAGACGCTTAATCAACTGAGCCACCCTGGTGCTCCTACATTTTATCTATATTAAATACACCTGTATTAAAGGCCTGCTCCTTAGAAAACCAATACAAAAGCTAATTCTCAATTTCAGAAAGTAGAGGGATTAAAAAATAAAGTGAATAAGCAAAGATTAAAAAATCATGACTGCTTAAATGAGAACAACTCTACTAGTTAAAGACCTTCATTTCTGGTACCGGCTAATGTTGCCATACATAACAAAAACCCGTGTACCTTCCTTTTCCCTAAGAATGCAGCATATTTAAGTAATAATGTTTATCAGTTTTAGAGGGGAAATTTAGATCTTAAAAATAATTTTAAATCTTTTCAATAATAGATTGTTTTCTTCACATAGTTGTAGTCACCCTCGATTATTCATTATTCATCACCTTGAAGACTCTTTTGCCTTTTTATTTCCTTTACTGTCTATTCCACTTCAATTAATGTTTTATCCTCAGCAAACTGTTTTCTAATTGACTTTTCTTTAAAATTAAGATCAAATCAGGCCAGGCATTCTCATTTGCCCCTATCCTCTCCAAATTTAACTTAATAGATATTTTTTTTACTGCTTGTGGATAAACCAGAAAGTGCCAAAGAAACAATAATCCATAGAGAAAATCTACTCCAAGGAGCACATACAAGCATATTTCTTGTATGTAAGTGGGGAGTTTTCACCATTCAATACATCCACATCACTGAGCATTCTAATATTCATTCCTTGTTAATCTGATTTATTCTGCTGAATCTCTTTATTTGAAGTCACACCTATCCTTAAAGAGTAAATTTCCTTTACTTCTGATCTTTTGATTTTACCTCCAACTCAAACCATTCAGTTCTAAGCTCATGTAAATGACCAATGGAGAGATGCCTCATAGTAAATCTGCTTTATTAAGAAAAAGAAGAGGAAAAGGAGGAAGAAGACCAAGGAGAAGACAAAGGAGAAAAGAGAAAAGAAGGAAAAGACAGGAAAATAAGCCTGGGTACTAATCCATGAGTTTCTTTATGTACAAAAAGAAATGATGTAGGGCATACAAGTCTGTTGTTAGCTTTTTTTGTACATTAAAGCCTTACACTTGCCCCTCTGCTCTGATTTCCAATTCCTCCCAGAAAAAAAAAATCTTTTTAAAGCTATTCAATAACCACTTCCTAGGCAATTTTAAGGTTTCTTGAAATTATCAATCTCTGAAAAGTAAACTAACAGCTCTTCAAAATTATGTTAAATTCATAATTAATGAATAATTGTATGTGAAAAACAATGTCATCTTACATATTAATATATCTGTATTAAAATATAGATAAATTTAAATAAATATAAGATATAAATGAAATAGATATGAATATATATGGTATATAAATTTATAAATATATATAAATATAAATAAGCATATATTGAATATTTAACATATTGAACATATATCGAATATTCAATATAATGGCAAATTTCCAAATGAATGCTAAATATAGCTATTTCCTTTCTCCATGGATTTGTTTTTCTTAAATATCAGTGAGGTACATGGAAAAAAATGAAAATGAAAGAAAGCCATTTATCTTATTTTGATTATTTTTACTTAAACTTACTTGTGTAAAGTATGGGGAAGTCAGGAAAATAGAATTAGGAATCTGAGAAGTTAAAAGTCCATGAAATAGATTTTAAGCAGACATTTGAACAGCAGATGCTTTTATTTCATGTTTCGAGTGTAGGAAAAATGGACCTCAATGTATAACTTGTACAAATGCCTAAAAATTACTAAACAATCCTATAATGAATGTTACTAGGATAATTGATTTCCATTCTTCTATTTATAAAATCCTTAAAATGTGACTTCATTTTAACAACAACCAAAAAAAAAAAAAAAAAGAAAGAACTATGACACAAACCCAAAGCAGTTTTATTACGATCTTAAGTAACATCCAAGTATGAAAAACTATTCTGTATTATGATTGCTCACATCGATTTGGGAAATTCTTTAACAGGGTTCTTGTCATTTCCAGGACATTAGGCTTGGTGTATTTTCTGTTATAAAACCTTCTTGTCAAAGTGCTTCATGTATGTATTTTATCTTTCATTTTCTAATGGGGAGAGCTAAGAAGAGAGATGGAGTTTGCCGTCTTGGTGTAGGGTTCTGACTCAGGGCTCTGTCTAGGAAGCGTTTGACTGAACCTGCCGAACGAAGGGTGCGAGTGCCATCTGAATGAATAATTTTTGAGTTCACGTTAGGATAAAAGAGCTTCCTCTATGCGGTACTGGAGCAAAAGACTACAAGGGAAGTGGCTAGGCTGTGGACTCACTTGGCTCATAAATTTAAATAAAGCCACTGAATCTCTTCTGCCTCAATCCTCCAATTCCTGTGGCAGAAGTAATAGTCCTATATTACCTGGAGTATCAGGATGCTGAGGGTCCCAGCCAAATTCAGTGGTTACACGTTTTGTAAATCTAAAGGAATTCGATGAGGATGGTGCTAATATGGGAAATCAGGGCCTGTGCACAGCAGGTGCTCAACAAACATTTGTGGTGAGGTCATCAGCTCACCCCGATAACAGGAGCTTAAAGCGGGGACATGCCAAAAGCTGAATCCAAACTCTACATAGAGTAAACTGACTTTGCTTTTGAAGTCCTTCCTTTATGAGTGTGGAATTTGTGATAGGAAACTGGTTTGCTTAGGGTGGTGTTAGTTGTGTGGGGTGGGGCACAAATGAGCTGCTACTTTTGTTTCCATGTTTGATTTCCAGGTTTCTGTGAGTTTCTCTCATCTTGTTTCCTGTTTTTCCTAAAACCCCTAGTATATGAATATCTTTTTTCCTGCAGGTGTTAGTAACTTCTTTATCCTTCCGGACATTCTCCACAATCATTGTCTTTCTTGTTGGGTTCGATGACTTGGGTAAGTTGGTGCATTAATGAAAATGAAGATTCTCATAGCAAGGGACTTCTGTGAGAACACTGGTGTGAGGCATTCTTACTTGGAATGAGGATGCAGATCTTAAAGTCCATATAATAAATTTTTAGAAACTCAGTTAAGCTTTAAAAAATATAATCTACAGTAGAATTTTGTTAAAACTGTCTTTGTCATTAAACTGATGCCTATAAACTGTCAGTAAATTATGAAACGTCACCCCATATAACTGAGAAAGCCTATTGTAACACTATTTAAAAGAGTCTTATTATATATAACATACATGGGGCGCTTGGGTGCCTCAGTCGGTTAGGTGACCCACTCTTGATTTTGGCTCAGGTCATGATCTCATATTTTGTGAGCAGAGCCTGCTTGAGATTCTCTCTCTCCCTTTCTCTCTGCCCCTCCCTTGATCATGCTCACTCTCTCTTTCTCTCTCAAAATAAAAAATAAACATTAAAAAATGATATATAACATACATAGTATTATTACATATGTAATATATACATATTTACATTTGTTTCTTTATATCTTCGTGTTTCTTACTAAAACCTCATATTTTGAAAAGAACTTCCTCTTTTTACCTTTTTACACATGTCCTGCTAGAATCCATAGATAATACATATCATGCTTTGTAGGGTATCTGATTTTTATGTCCTTGGCTTTTACATTATATGATTTTTCCTCCCTTGGCAAAAACTCTTACTGTGTGGAGAAGTGACAGTTCCCCCTCAGTGTCACTGCTGGCTTCCCAAGCAGCTGGAAGACCTTTTGCTCTTCAGGGCTCCCTGGGGATTACTCTGGGATGGAAATTCTCAGCCTCAACTAGAGTTTAGCAACAGTTAGGAAAAACAAAAGAAATCTAAATTTCCAAAATCAAATTGACTAAGACTCCTATCTTCTCATCTAACCACCCACTGTTGTGAAGGACAACCCTTAGGGACACTTCAGTATGTTAAAGGGAGTTCTGTCAGAGAGAACCCTGCTACGTCAGAGCCTAAGAGCACAGCTCAACACAGGTAGGAAGTCTTGTGAATTAAAATTAAAAAAATAAACACTACACGTGATAGTTTTTCAGTGATTTTTCTTTAACTTTTTCTGGTTTGAAATATTATACACAGTTCTCTCATTCAGAAAGGAGTTTTTCCAAATCAGTAATAGTCACATGTTTACTGGTCTTTTTAACTAAAGTCTACACATATATTTGACAGTTTTCCAGGTCATACATTTCTCTCAATAGAGAATTTTCAAGAAATTGAAATACATGTTGAAATAATACTATTATTGAATAAATATTGGTATTTTGCACACCATTTTTGGTTACAGTCACTTAAAATTATAATAAATACAAGTCACCTTTGATCTTGGATTTGCATGAGTTTTGTTTTATTCTCCTTACCATTCATAGAAAGGAAATTTGCTGGATATAGAAGTTGCTGGTTTTTAATTATTCTTCCAGGTCTTGCAGAAAAGCTAGGGATTTATATGTCGTTAAATATGTTTAGAAACACAATCTTTGGAAGTCCATTTACAGAGAGAATAAAACTGTCACAAGGAGTCATGATATTTTGGATATGTTATCCTTCTTAGGTGAAATTTATATCACCATAAAGAAGCATCCCAAAGGAACATTGTGTTGGCATTTGTGGGTTAGGTACTAAGGAGTTCATCCTACAGTCTCTTCTCCACAAAGAGTTGCTTTTTTTTTTTTTTTTTTTTTTTTAATGTTAAGTCAAATGATGTCATTCCTTGGATGAAACCTTGCAATAATGTCCCATCTCACTCAGAATGAAATCCAAACTCCTTACTTCAGGTTAATAGCAGGGTAGCCCCATAATTTATCATCCAAATAGGACTCTTGCAAGTGAAAGGGCCCTTAGGAGTTATTATGCCAGGGCAACAGATGTAAACCATGATTGCCCCAAGCAAACCAGGATATAAAGGCCCCTAAATAGAGGACCCTGGATGAACTAGGCACTGCTACCTCTGGGGCTCATGTTCCATCAGAATTCTTTTCTCTCAAGACTCAGCTCTGGCTTTCCTGACGTACACCAGAAGCTTTTTAAATATAACCTAAGCATGCCCCAGCTGCCTGGAATGTTCTTCCCTGTGATATCTGCATGTCTTGCCCCTTTCAATTTAATTCTGGTCTCTAACCAAATCTCATCTATTAGCAACACCTTTCCTGACTCCTTCCTAAAATAGTATCCCTCTTCTCCTGTTCACTCTCCTCCTTACCCCTTTTCTTAACACTTATTACATCCTAACATAATTATATATGTACTTCTCGTTCCCTATTTGATTATGTCTCCTCCACCAGAAGGCAACTCCATCAGTGAATAAACTTTATTTTGTGTATTGCTGTGTGCCTGGCATCTAGAATAGTGCCTGACACTTAGTAGGTATTCAACCATACTCGATGAATGAACAAATGAATACATGCATAGAAGAATAAGCTATGGCTAGAATGGAGGCTGTTTTAAGGAGAAAGAGCAACTTCCATTTACTTATGGATGGCAATTAAGTGAGAATGTTTGTAATCTAAAATAAATGAGAGACACCAGGAGGGGTATTAAATAATATAAAGAATGACTTAGGAAAACTTTTGGCTAAAGTCAATGATAAAGATGAATTCTAGAAACGATGACTCACCGACATGCTTTTACCATCTGATTGTAGTAAGATAATTCCCTCCGTGGTAATGTGTATTTTGTGTCTTTCTAATATATTTACTCCATTTGAGTTGCTGAGCATGTGTATTAATTCAACTTAATTTAAAAACTTTATTTCAAAATTTTTGGCAGTTACAGGTTTTAGGATATCCCTTAACAGTTATTGTTGTTCATTTTGAAATAATCACACATGCCTATCAGAAAACCACCTATGTACCAGACATAGATTGCTTTAGGTGTTTTACAAATATGATCCTATTTTGTCTTCCTTCAGGACATATATGTTGCATCTCCAATCTGCAGCGAGGAAATAGACACCGGGAGCTTAAGGCGTGGCACTTCAGAACCCATGCTCCTAACCCATTGCCTTTGCTATACTGGGTGATTTGTTTTGTTGTTGTTGTTGTTTGTGACCACTATCAGTTTATTATTCCTGTTAATCTCTATATTCTAATGGAAATACACTGAAAATATCCCTATTTCTCCAGAAAATTCTAAATATATGATTCAATCTACTTAAACTACTACTAGTTGTTGCTCCCCCTAGGTTTTATTATAGTGTATTTTTATCTGGGTTGCTTATTTTATTGGTTATGATCCATTTTTTCACCCTAGAATATCACTTTCTCTAGGTTAGGGACGTGTGTTTCGCTTACTGCTATATTTCTAACGCCCAAGTGCTTGGCATTGAGCAAATGCTAGTAACTGTTGGTTCCATGAATAAATACCGACTTAATTAAAAGTAACTTTTTGTTTTATATAATGTGATTCAGTCAGTCAACCAATATTTATAAGCACCAGTTCTGTGCCTAGTGTTGAGCTCTGTATATGGCACTTGCTAAATACCAGGTCCTCTTCTAAGCACTCTATGCAAGCAACTGTTTTAGTCTTTTTTTTTTTTCCTTTTCCTTTTATTTATTTATTTATTTATTTTAATAATTTATTGTCAAATTGGTTTCTATACAACACCCAGTGCTCAATCCAACGAGTGCCCTCCTCTGTGCCCATCACCCACTCTCCCCCCTCCCACATCCATCTCTCCCCTCAGTTCTTTATAATAACCTATGAAGTGGTCTGAAAAGATCCCCCAAAATGTTAAGACATGGCACCTTTCCATATGGAGCTTCAAATCTAGTTGAGAAACAATTCTAATGGAAATGAAATAGTTAGAAACAAAGCAAATGTGTAATATAAATATATAATTATTAAATTTTGAGAACAGTCAAGTTTTAGAAAAGAGGAATATATAGGCAGTTATTTCAACTTTTAAAAGGAGTTGGTAATTCATCTTGGTCTTAAGGGAGATAGAAGAAGGGAAGAAAGGGATGATACTTCTGCATAAAACAACTAAATTATAATAATGGTTTATGTCATCGGGCAGGTAGGAGGGGCCAGGACATACATAGCTTTAAAACCGAGGCTGGGGCACCGGGTGGCTCAGTTGGTTGAGCGTCTGACTTTGGCTTAGGTCATGATCTCACATTTTGAGGGTTCAAGCCCATGTTGGGCTCTGTTTTGACAGCTCAGAGTCTGGAGCCTGCTTTGGATTCTGTGTCTTATTCTCTCTGCCCCTCCCCACCTCGTGCTCTGTCTCTCTCTGTCTCTCAAAAATAAACGTTTAAAAAAAAAAAAAAACCAGCAGAAAATTTTGGACAAGAAGTGGTAGGTATCAGTAAATTAGTGTGTGTGTGTGTGTGTGTGTGTGTGTGTGTGTGTGAGATTTATAAAGTCAGGAAAATAAGTCTTCCAGCCTCATTTTGTGGATTAAATAGAACAAAGAGTATAAAGCACTTGTCCCAGTTGGTGCCATATAGCTAACTATCACTAAATGGTAGCTATTATTATTACTGCTAACAATAATAGTAGCAGAGAAAGTTTTGCTTTCAATTTTTAAACTGGATAAATAGACTCATTCTGTTTTATTTATGTCAGATCTATCTAATTTCTTTATAAAGTTTAAGTATTTATATTATTAATTAAGAAAAACACCTGGGATTATCTATGAAGAAATGAGCAGACTTCACATATACTCCAGCAAAGAAAATATGTTTAAAAATTTTTATTTTATTTTATATTTTAAATTTTTAAATTTTTTTTTTGAGAGAGAGAGAGAGAGAGAGAGGAGAGAGCAGGGGAGGAGCAGAGAGAGAGAGAGAGAGAGAGGGAGACACAGAATCCACAGCAGGCTCCAGGCTCTGAGCTGTCAGCATAGAGCCCAGCGTGGGACTCAAACTCATTAACCGTGAGATCATGACCTGTGCTGAAGTTGGATGCTTAACTGACTGAGCCACCCAGGCACTCCTAGAAAATATGTTTTTAATGCCATATCTATAGACAGAACTAAAAAATAATCACATGATCAAGTTTTCAACTACTAGCTACCTATATAGCTACCTGTATTTTATTAAAATGTGTAATGCCTCCATGGAAAACAATGTGATGTTTCCTCAAGAAATTAAAAATATAATTACCATATGAGACAGCAATTCCATTTCTGGATATAGACCCAAAAGAATTGAAAGAGATAACGTGTACATCCATATTCATAATATAGAAGCAATAGGAGTGTCCACGGATAGATGAATGAGTACAAAATGTGGTGTATACACACACACACACACACACACACACACACACACACACACACACATGATGGAATGTTGTTACCCTTAAAAGGAATGAAATTCTGACAGATGCTGCAACATGGGTGAACCTTGAAGACATTATGCTAAATGTAATAAGCCAGTCACAAAAAGATAAATACTGTATGATTCCACTTCTGTGAAGTATTTAGAATAGTCTAAATCCTCAAGACATAAAGGAGAATGGTGGTTGCCGGGGGACTGGGAGAGGAGGGAATGGAGAATTATTGTTTCATGGGTATAGATTTTCAGTTTTACAAGATTAAAATAGTTATGGAGATAGGTAGGTGTAATGGTTGCACAACATAGCGAATGTATTTAATATCCCTGAACTGAACACTTAAAGATAGTTAAGATGGTAAATTTCATGTTACGTGTATTTTACCATAAAAAAATTGGGTGGGAAAAGTGCTATTTACAACTCTCCAGAATCCACTTATAGCTTTTTGATATACCCCATGGAAGATGCTTCACTAAAATTCAGCTGGTATAAAAACAGGCATTTCCCAGAGGGATAAACAGAGAAGGCATAATAACCCCTGAAAGATCCTCCATAAACTTCAAAGCATATGAGAATGCCTGTAAGGTTTTTTGTTTTGTTTTGGTTTTTAGGTTTGTTTTTGGGTTTTTTGTGTGTGTTTTCTTTGGTGATGATAGGGGAGGTGGAGTCTAAACAAACTCTCAAAAAGCTTTTTTTAAAAAAAAATCTATCTAATTATAGTGTACCAGTTTCTTTAGTACAATATATTTTATACCAACTATTCTCCAAACTGTTTCCCAGTGTTAATAGTGCAAGTTATAATTAAATATCATGCTAGATGAAGAAACAGAGGCCAAGGTTCAAAATGAGCTAGATATGGATGGACTTTCTGTAGGGGGAGAAAAACGTCAAAAAGGAAGAAAATAGAAAGCAAGGGACAGAGAGAAAAAAGTGATTAAAGCTTTCTTAAAGGTTTTAAAGCCAAGAATTTGAATTCAAAAATATTAGTCAAAAATCGCAGTTTGCATTATTGTTCATGTCTCCTGACATAGAAAACAATTTCTATATGCAACACCCAGCTCTGTTCCATCTAATTAACAAAGAAAGATCATCTATACATTAAAAGGCTAAAGCACTGCTTTTGCTGCTGAAGAGCTGGATTAATCTTTTAAAAAAGTCTTAAATATTTCTAATTCCCTTTGCCCTTAAACCTTGGAATTAATCAGACTCGAAGCCATGTTTTCTATCCTTTTCATCTCTCTTCTCCTTGTCCCTTGGTGTGGACCTGCAGTGCCACACATTCCACCCTGCCCTCCACACCCTTTACACAATCATCCACCTGAAGTGGGGCTTTTTGGACATAACCACTCTTTTCCTAGCCATAGTCTTTGCAGCCTGCTGACAAAAGGTCTCTTTGCCTCCTGAGGATCTATACACAACGATGACACACTGAGTTTCTAACAATAAGATTAACTTGGAGTAAAAGTGCACTGTGTATTTTGGGTGCATGTCACTGTTTGCTGTTCAGGTTGACAATGTACACAATGATTTAAGCAATGCTCCTTTGGGCATTTTAATTTAGGATGTGGATATTATGTTTTACAGTTGTCCACTCTTCGTTTTTCTTGAGGGCAATTAGCGGAAAACTGGTATTCTACATTTGTTTTGGTTTGTTTGGACTGACTATTTGCTCAAGTAGAAGGAGCCTGCCTTTGACACTGACGCAAACTCAACAAAGAGGTCAGGCTGGTTCTCCATCTCTGCCGTAAAATGAAATCATTTATGATATTTTCTATATCATGGCATTTCTTGGTATCTACTCTCCCAAGCTTGCTTCAACTGCACTCTTCATGGTGTCAAATAAAGTTTGTGGATCCCAGCACCTGGCATCCGGATATGGTTTCCATCCTGCCGGCCTGCAGGCAGATGCTGAGACCAGAGACTTGGCTCATGGCTACATAATTGCAGAGCAGCCATGACATGTTCTGGGAAACAAAAATAACTGCTGAACACCAAAGTCTATGTGAAAGCACTCCCCCGCTCCATGACTCAAGAATATTATCATGAACCTTAGCAAAACAAAGCAATGGCGCTGACTCAGTCTTCTCAACATTAGGCCTGAATCTAAGCATGCTTTTGAAATGAGCTAAGGGTTTAAACAGTGAGCAGACTCTGTTTCACTCTGTTTATTGCTATACCCTCCATTCTGGCTTTGTCCCAGAGATTTCCAATGGCTCTAGCGGCTTTGGAGTCAGTACCTCTGATGTATTTGCATCTGATCTCTGACCTAAACTTCAGTGTTATTTTCAGCTGCTCTTTGACAGGGACTCCAACAGCTGCTGTTTAATACCACAGACAACTTGTGGCACACTCTAGGTTTCTAGCAATAGGATTAATCTACTGGTCTTAGCTCTGATTTGAAGCTGCATGGTGGTGGGGGGAAGAATGAAAACCAAATCTGAAAGTATAATGTTATCCTTTTTTAAAAAAAATTATAAAATATACAGTGTTAGTCTTTAATTAAATAAAAAACATTTTCATGCTGTAATTAAAAGGTAATAGTGATATATCACTACCAGATAATTGTGATAACTGAATCTGAAATTCTCTATAGTCACAGAGAAACCCTGAAATGGTAGATATCTATTGATAGCTGCTCACTGAAATATTTTTTAAATGTCCCTAAGAAAAATGAGGCTCTGAGAAAATGAGACCATACCACATAAACTTCATTTGACAAAAGGCAATAAGGTTTAGAAAAGCAAATTAATCTAAAATTACAAGCAATTCTGTGGCTTAATCCCAAACAAATACTAGAACTTATTTTTAAAGTATGTTTTTGGGAATTTTCTTTGCATAAGGAAGACTTAAAAATCTTAAAAAGAGTAATATCCAGGTCCATGACTAGCTGGTTTCAAAGTCCACTATAACTATATAGATTCAATGGCAAAACTAATTTGAGTTGTCAGGATGTAATTTTTTTTTCCGTTTGCCATTAAACATCAGCTGATAGGCAGAGAGTTTAGAAAATACCCTCCCCATTTAAGATAATGGCAAAAATAACAGGCACTTAGTGTTACCATTCTAGGGGTGTGGTGATTCTTTCCCATTCTCTCTCTCTCTCTCTCCCTCTTGTGATAAACTCAATGGGGTTGTCTATTTTTAACCTCCTGTTCTTTCCTTTTGGCAGAGTAATCAGTGCGAGCTGAGCTCTTTCCCTGAATGAATCCAAGTAACCCCAGTGATTGCCTTCTGAAATGACCGGCAGACACACTTCTGTCCAGAGGCTGTCCAGAGTATAAATTCTGGTTCTGAAGTACCATGTCCAGCCGAGGAAGTCCTGGTGAGGAGTTTTCTACGACAACTGTCAGTTCAGTAGCTGTTCAGGCCGGGGACTCCAAAATCATTATAGCTGTCATAAAGGTAAGGTAACAACTTTCTTTTTTCTCCGTGGCTGTTGGCTTTTTGCTGTGTGTTGCTAATCCTAGAGAACATTCCATACAGTCGGCAGCACACAGCATATAGAAAATAACACAGCAAGTACATCTTCCTGCTTTCTTAAATTGGCAACTAAGAGAAACAAACCTCTACTAAGTCTCAGCTACTTACTTGAGTTTCTCTTTCAGTTAGTAGGAAAACATCTACCGGCAGCTTAATTACGACAAAAGTCAGAAAAGTCTACCGTGTACTTTCAATTTGCTTCTTAAAGGCAAGGTACTCCTGGCTACAAGTTCATGATTACCAGGCTGGAGAGTCAAGTGGACCAGTAAAATGTCTGTGATTTTTTGAGAGTGGATATGATGGAGGAGGGAAGAGGTCGGTCCCAGCAGATAGGGAGTGGCACTGTTTGGAGCATGATGGAGGGCAAAGAACACCCAGTAAGAGGCTCAGATATGTACTTTCCACGGCACTGGTTTTGACATGGTGAAGGCACTAGTAAATTCTTAACACATTTTGGGGAAGTGAAGACCCTGGCAGGGAAGGTGCAAAGGGCATGTGTGCCCTTAACAGCAGGAGGTGGAAGCCACTTGAGGCTTAAGGCTATTGCATATTTTATGTCAAACAACTTGCTGACCGCAAAGTTGGCCACATACCTTTAGGTTGAAGAAGACATCCGTGATTTTTATTTCCTATGAAAATGTCCTGCAAAAACCTCTGAAGTATTATGCTTGGATTTAGACAGTTCACTACCTCAGGAATTCAGTGTTTAATGAAGGAAGCCAGGCAAACAAGCTGGTGCTCACCAGCGAGTTACTTTCAGAACCTCACCAGCCTGGGTTGAATGATTTTTCTGGCCTTTGTTAGAAGCCGGAACTGAGACACCTGTTTAAAATTTAACGTGATTGCTGCAAATTTTATGTTAATACGAAAATTTGTAACAAGAAAGCAGTACTTGATACTGTGCAAAAGGATTCACTGTAGAAGCACTGAATGTAAAGTGTTCCTATGGACATTATTCCTAGTGCTTTTGAGACCTGGCCCCCACGTGAGCTGCATCTGTGCTGACTACCTTTCCCTCAAGTCCTTTCCAAGGCAATAGGTGACCATGGAAAGGAGCCTGGAGCAGAAGTAGCAAAAATTGCTAATTCACATGTGATTTTATGATGCTCTGAGTAACCGTCAATTTCAGCAGTGAGGGAAGAGAGGCGAACTCATCGATTAAAAAAAGTTAGCTTTTCTTTCCCTCAGATAGGGAACATTTCTTAGAGCAGGAAGAGGAATAATGTGTATGGAATAAACTGTATAGGAGAATCAGAGGGGAAAAGCCCCTAAAATTACACTGGAAATACTTGTTTTAACAGGACTGTGTTTCTAAGAATATTTCCTCTGACTACCCTCCACAACTTCTTTAACTCACTGGGGCCGCATATCAAATAAATCTCAAATTGTTCAAAGTAGAAAGTCCATCTTAAAGGAATAGAAGAGTCTGTGTCTCATCTGTATGGGTTTGTTTCCAAACTGTCTTAGGCACTAATGATCTGGGCTAGCCACACATTTTTTTTTTTTTTTTCATTTCTCTTCGGCAATTTGCTTATCCATGTGCACGTGCCTGTTAGTTCCTTTTGCTTAATCACTTGTTGCTTTTTAGAAAAGCAGTTCCTCAGGAAATGCAGTGGTGAATTACATTTTGGAGCAGTGAAAGTGTCTTAAGTGTGGAAAACAATCTGGCTGCATTCATATGGCCATTGTCACACGCATCTAATTTTATTGACATTTTCATACATGCGTTATTGATTACTTAACAACAAAAGTTGGAAAATGTTATGTTTTTACTTCACTATTAGAAAAAAATCTGTTGCTTCATCTTCCGTTTATTCTTTCCTGTTGAATGAGCAGGGTCAAGGTAAAAACACTAATCGGCCTAAATTACATTTACAAAATCTTTCCCCTTTGGTGAAGTTTGCATCCTACTTGCTCAGGTGCAATTTCACTATTTTTATGGAATTAAATTTTGTGTGAGAGAGAGAGATTATACAATTGTGTCACATTTTCTGTAATTTTATAATATTCAATAACACATAATCTACTGAATGTGTTCTTTAATTGGGAATTTTTAATTTAAATACAATATGCCAAGAGAAAAGAATTTACCTAAGAATAAAAAAAAGACAGTACATGAATTTATATTAAACTGTTAGATTTTGGGGTGCCTGGGTGGCTCAGTCAGTTAAGCATCTGACTTTGTCTCAGGTCATGATCTCTCAGTTTAGGAGTTTGAGCCCCATTTCGGGCTTTGTGCTGACAGCTCAGAGCCTGGAGCCTGCTTCAGATTCTGTATCTGCCTCTCTCTCTGCCCCACCCCTGCTTGTGCTCTTTCTCTGTCTCTCAAAAATGAATAAATGTTAAAAAAAAATTTAAACCTGTTAGATTTCAATTTAAATAAGGCCTATCTCTATGGAAAGAATGAAGTGTTAACAGTATAACTGAAACTAAAAAAGAAAGAAAGAAGAAAAGAAAAGAAGAAAAAAGAGAAAAGGGGAAGGAACAAGAGGAACTAAAAGTGCATTTTATTTCATTTTTAATTTTAGTGTGGCAAGTGGGTGCAACTTCAATTGGCTGAATCACAGCCCAATCTTCTAGAAATTGGTAGCAGTCAAGATGAGACCAAAAAACTTCTCCATGATCATGAACTTCTTTTGGCCAAGCTCAAGGTAAGATATTAAAACGTGAAGCGGGTATAAAATTAAAAAGAAATAAAAAGCTATTTCTTATACTTCCTCTTGATTTCTCTAACATCAGTGGCTTATGGCCATTTTAATATAGTGCCATAGAGATAATGAAAAACTCTATAGTTGTTTATGAGCAAATACCAGCATTGGAGAGAAGTAACAAGATTTTTAAAAACCTTTCCCAAATGTGATAGAAAATATGGAGCGATAATATTTCACTGTGGAGAAATAACTATTTTTCCTGGCTGTCTCAGTGAAAAAAAAATTACATCATTTTTCCATTTCATCCATTATACTGTCAAATCACAACAACAGACCCAAACTTTTTATTGTTAATGATACCTGCCGGCAAGAATAATATAGAAGCTTATTTTGCCTCTGTTGAACTATTAAAAATATCTGACTTTGTATTTAATATTAAGAGTTCTTGAAACCAAATAATAATTTTGGTAAAATCAGTTATTATTCCATATATATATCGTGGTTATTTTGTTCAGAATCTAAGAATAAACTTAGCTTGAGATTGCCAAGTAAGGTATCTATTCAGGGCCAGCAACATAATTTGTGGAGCTCATTTGTGTACAAAATGAAAAGGTGGGCCTCTTGTTCAAAAAGCAAAAAAAGCTTTTTCTTGACCTGTCACATTGTATTTGATCTACTATTTAATGTCTAGCTCCTTCCGGCATGGGATACATGTTGGGCTAGTGTACAGCCTTGCAGGCTCTGGGCCCCGGCCATGGCTCAGTGCACAGGGTGTGGGCCTGATCTCAACCTTTCCCAACTGTCCCCTGACCCCACCAGGCAGATGGTAGAGGTCACTGAACAAGGACGGAGGAGTAGACAGGCTAACAAAGAGAGTCTCTCTGTGAGGCGGAGCCCCATGTGAGAAAAGGCTCCAATCCTCCAGCACTTCCTCTGTTGTTCCAGTGAACTTTACACACAAAACACAAATTTGGAAATCAAATTATTAAGAATTTCAAGACAGTGATGGTAGAGTCACTTTAAACCCCAAGTGGTGTCCCCTTCTAAGAACGGATCTCTGATGCAGCCAGCCCTGTGAGTGATAGCCCTTGTAGGTAAATGAATGTCTTCAATAAGATCAAAGAGATTTGATTAGGCAGCCTGCCATGACTCTGTGTTTTTAGTACTTTAATATTACTGGCTTCTTCAAACATCTAGGTTGGATTTTATACTTGCTTCCTAGATTTAGAGGCAGATATAAACTGCATCTGATATATACAGACAGAGGTTTCCTGATTGGACTGTAGTAAAAGTAACTGGGTATATCAGACTGGAAAGTTGAAAAAGAATTAGTACTGAATGAGGGAGCCATTAGAATCCAGAATTTATTCTCCTGTTTAGATAGCTCTTTGCTCTGGGCTCTGTGCTGTCTTTCCAAGTAGAAGTCGCTGGCCCCCAGGAAGTCCTTTGTATACAAGAAAAGAACACATTATCATGTGAACGAGCGTTGAACCAGGAATCAAAAGATCTATGTTTTAGCACTAATTATACCATTAACCAGTATAATTCAGCTAAAAAATTCAAAGTCTTGCTGCTGCTGCTACACAAAGAAACTGAATTCCATGAATTGTGGAAACCCAGTACTTCCTTGAAATTCCTGCTCATCCCCAGCAGTTTACTTTCTCATGGTCTCCTGTGTCCCCAGCTCCTGCTTATACACCTGCCAACTGTTTCTGCTGAAGTTAACTTGGACTCGAAACTACATCCCTTCCCTGGTTGCCATTAACAATTCATGCCAGCCAGCATTTCCTGGTCTGTTAATGAAGTGTGAGTGGTGCCGAAGCTCATGGAATTCCCGGCCTTTTAGGCTACCTCTCCTTTCTCCCAACGCTATTCTTGTCCAGGCCCACACAACTCCAAGGAGAGTACTCTCTTAGGCAAAGCAGTTTAGCTTCACAGAAACTATGCCCGAATTTTCATCTTCCCATTTAACAGGATCCTTTACAGTCTTCTGACTATGAACTAGCCTTCTGGACAAAAGTCTTTTTAACTATAGAATGAAGGGTGAGGATATAGATCAAAGTTTCATACCCATTGTGGATCTTACCATAAGGTGCCGTGGGATCATGGGACTGCCCTTCCTCTCTGTGTGTGGTCTTAGGTAAAAAGGCTTTGGCTTCACATAGGCCTCATTTTCACAATGACCTCTTTATGTTCATCTCCCGTACCCTCTCCAACCCCACCTGTACTATCAACTCAGCCACCCACCCCCAAAGAAATTTTAAGTAGTAGCATCATCCTCCAATATTGGAGGATTGATTAAAAAACAGAAATCAAGAAGTCTGATGTCTGTCCCCAAATTTGCTGACAAAAGGCTTTTAACATAACGAAAAGGTAAATTCCATATTGCAGATGTATAGATCACGTTTTTAATCAACTTATTAGCTATTACTCTGTCAGTGTAGGCACAATTAACCTGTAGCACAAAATTTTTGGATCCAAGTTAGTTTTAATATGAACATTCGAATGATAAGAACATTAGTAGTTCAATAAGCCAATAATATTTAATACTTAATGTTCAGTCCAGTTTTTTTCTATGCACAGAGCTCTGCAATTTGTTCTAATTATAAGGAGGAATGCTCTGTAAGGGGTGTTGAGAAGGTGTTAGCTTCAGCGCTGAGTCTCCTCTGATTTGGGCATAGCAGTTAGCCTCTCTGGTCTCAGGTTCTTCATTTGGAAAAGTGATGATAAAAACAGTTGCCCTCAAACACCTAAAAAGAAGATGTTGGGCGACAAATCCAATGATATATGGATAATAATAATTCTCCTGTTAATAATTAATATATCAGAGTAATTGGGTATTTAATTTGATAGAAAAGCAACTTTCTGCTCTCCTTTGAAAATTATCTCAAACCCTATTAATTTAGATTAAAGGGAAAATTTCTGGAAACACAGAATTTTTATGAGTTTTTCTAATGTTGGTAATGTTTATACCCTGAAGATATTATTTTCCTTCAGCAGCATAGTACTTAGTTCCAGTGGAATGTCCAGAGAAAAAATATTTCCCTATTTTCAGTGGTGAAAATGCAACCACGTGGAAAAAACATTAACTCCCAAAAGGCATCTAGATTCCCAAACCTTACACACATTATTTCTAATGAGAAAGACAAAAGGGGAGAGAGATTTAAGTCGGGTAAAGATTTGCCTATGATTGATCTCTCGACATTACACTTCTAAGTGGTTCCAGGAGGAAAGAGGAACTGGAAATACCTTAGGGATATTGCTGACAATGTTCTCCTCAGCCTCTGTCTTGCAACTAACTACATTGCTATTGTCCAAAGGAATTATACAAACCAAAAAAAATTCTGGCAACTGGCTTGTGTATTTGTACATATACAATATTAGCATTCAGTGAAGAATGACCTTTTGGAATATAAAATACTAAATTTCACCTCTGATTTGACTCATAAAAGTATTGGTTCCCAGATTATGACTAAATTTCTCATACAATGAATACTCATTTTTGTCCTATTTCCATTTACTTAGCTAGAAATGAATGAATGAGAGATAGTCAAAGTATATTAATAGTAAAGCTAAAAGTCTTATTAAAACTTGCCTTAAATATGGAATAGCATGATTTTCTGCTGTAAACTTGAATGTTTACTAAGAATGTAGTATTTAAATTTTTTTTATTTTGGTAAAATATACATAACATAAAATCTGCTATTTCAGCCATTTTTTAGTGTTTATTTCCATGGCATTAATTACATTCATACTGTTGTACAACCATACCCACTATTTCCTGAACTTTTCCTTCAGGACCCTGACTATGAACCTATTAAGCATTGACTCCAATTCCTCCCTTCTCTGGTACCTTCAAATCTACTTTTTGTCTCTACAAGTACCTCATATAAATGGAATCAGATAATATTTGTCCTTTGTGTTGGGCTTTATTCACTTAGCACATGTTTCCAAGGTTCATTTATTTTGTAGCATTTATCAGAACTTGATTACTTTTTATTAATGAATAATACTTCATTGTATGGATATGCCACGTTTTATTTATTCATTCATATATTTATGGACACTTGGGTTGTTAACACTTTTCCACTATTATGAATAATTTTACAATGAACATTGACACACAAGTATCTGAGTGCCTGTTGTCAGTCATTTTAGGTATATTTACCTTTTTGAAGAAATACCAAAATGTTTTCCACAACAGCTGCATTATGCTGCATTCCCACCAGTAATGTACAAGTGTTCCAATTTCTCTACATTCTTCCCCAAAATTGCTATTTTCTGTGTTTTTTATTATAGCCATTCTACTAGGTGTGAAGTGGTTTTGATTTATATTTCCCTAATGACTAATGATGTTAAGCCTCTTCATGTATTTACTAGATAGTCGTGTGTCTTCTTTGGAGAAATGTCTTTTCAAGTCTTTTGCTCATTTTTCAGTCAGGTTGTTTGTTTTTTTTGTTGTTAAGTTGTAGGAGTTATTTATATATTTTGGATATTAATCCCTTTTTAGATGTAGGATTTGTGAATATTTTCTCCCATTCTGTGGGTTGTCTTTTCACCTTCCTGATAAGGTACATTAAGAATGTATTTTAATAAAGTAAAGCTATGTGACTTAATTGTATGTATTTACACACTACAGAAAATTTTATAGCAGGTATGTTGAGAATGTGATGGAACCCTTTAGGACAGTATTGGAAGAGGACTAACCTATTTTACATTATCTGCACCATAGCAGTGTTTTACCCTGAATGTTTACTTCATACAGGAGATCTGTTTTCTCTCTTTCTCTTTTTTCCCATAGACCCACAAATCTGATAGATTTACTCTGTCAGAAATTCTACTCTCTCAGATGCTTCCACCCATCTCTCCTGCTCCCTTTCTCCTCCCTACAGGAGTGAGGGGTGCTATGTTACCTGATTGGTGAGACAAGGGAAAGTAGTTCCCATGCTGAAGCCAACCTTACGGTCTCTCAGTACAGACCCTGACTGCCCATGGGCTACATGTTCTTTATTCTCTCTGCTGCTGCTGACTTGGCTGGGAGCCCCTGCCTGGCAGAGGCAGGACACAATCTCATCTCTAGGGTGGTTCAGTGTGTCTCTGTGCCTCAGACCCAAATCTCTTCACAGGCAGGTCCCAATGACTAGATTTTAGGAAGAAAAAGTAAAAGCCAAATCAGCTCATCCTCTAGTCCTATTAAGAACAGATATTTTGATTTGTACCTGACCTTGATGTCTATTTTTCAACTGATTTGTAATCTTGAGGAGAGAGAGGTGAGATTAACTTGTACCTTTCAAATTCTAATACTTAATTTTTTAAAAAAATTTAATTCCAGCATAGTTAACATATAGTGCATATACTGTTCTATTAGTTTCTGGTATACAATATAGTGATTCAGCAATTCCATAGATTACCCAGTGCTCATCAAGATAAGTGTACTCTTAATCCCCTTTACCTATTTCACTCTTTCCCCCACCTGACTCCCCTCTTGTAACCATCTGTTTGTTCTCTATAGTTAAGAGTCTACTTTTGATTTGTCTCTTTTTTTTCCCCCTTCGATTGTTTTGTTTCTTAAATTCCACATATGAGTGAAATCATATGGTATTTGTCTTTCTCTGACTGGCTTATTTCTCTTAGCATTATACTCGCTAGCTCCATCTATATTGTTGTACATGGCAAGATTTCATTCTTTTTTATGGCTGAATAACATTTCATTTTCTATGTATATATGTGTATATATATCACATCTTCTTTATCTGTCAAGGGGCAGTTGGGCCACTTCCATAATTTAGCTATTGTAAATAAAGCTGCAAAAAACATTGGGGTGCCTATATCTCTTTGATTAGTGTTTCTGTATTCTTTCAGTAAATACCCAGTGGGGCGATTACTGGATTGTAGTTCTGTTTTTAACTTTTTGAGGAACCTCTGTACTGTTTTCCAGAGTGGCTGCAGCAGTTTGCATTTCCACCAACAGTTCACGAGTGTTCTTCCTTCTCTGTGGTCGAAAGGGATCTGTGCCTTAGTGTTCTACACTTGTAAAGTACCTGTTGTATTTCTCACTCATCATTTTGAAGAAAGTCACTGTGGGACTATTCCTGGGGAAATAAAAACTAGTAGGCAACTTAATTTTTCTTTTATGGTTTTGAAAATGGAGACCTTTTTTCTGTTAAACAAAAAAAATCCGTCTTACAATTATGAAGCAATATAACTTCCTAGTGATTTTCCCTGCCTCACTTGACACTTTTCTAGACTACAGGGTATTTCTTTCCTGAGATGGTCGGCTCCAGAGAGCACTATGGAGGTGTGGAGTGAAATAAAATTTGAATAGCATTCTTTAGATTGGAAAGTGTCATGGACAATCTAATAAAATATTGTTTTTATAAGAGAAGTTGGTTTAAGAGAGGCCAGAGAGTCAATGACAATAGGTTTTTCAGACATGGAGTTAAGGTACATTAATATTATAAATATCACAAATAATTTGTTAGTAGTTCAGGCTAAGCAACAGTTCAGAGTGTCATAATAACTAGTGAAGTGTTAATGGGAGTTGATTTAGTAGAGAAGAAGGAATTCTATAAGTGGAATATTTTGTAGAAACAGAGACTGTAGAATAAAAAATTGGGGGTGGGAAACAGTCTCTCTTATCCCTGACCTTGGTTCAGCACTCAAGATTGGACTTGACTCCGTGACAGAAGCTGAAGGGTCTATGGGAAAAATAAGGCACTCACTATATTGCTTTGTGGCTGGGGCACCAAGTGACAAAGAGTTGGCAACGAAGAGAGGCGTCTTCCATGTTTCTGTAGAGAACAGATTATGGCTTTGTTATAGCAAGTACTGACAATGTTTTTGACAACTTTAGAAGGACTCAGTACACAGGAAGATTATGGTAGATTAAAGATGGCCATAAATATATTGGCACTCCTTCCATTGAGAAGGGTCTGTGTCCATTCTCTTAAAATGGAACAGACTCTGAGACTGCTTTGACTCAAAGAATACAGCATAGATAATGCTGTGCCAGTTTCTAGACCTAGTATCAAAAGACTACTGCCTTTACTTTCTGTAATTTCAAATAGCCACTCTTAGAACCCTACCAACTTGTGAGGAAGTCAAGCAGCACTGTACAGAGGCCCTTGTGGAGAAGCACTGAGGCTCCCAGCAACCACTCTGGCTGAGACCTTGGGTAACAGCCACTGACTTCCTACTTATGTGAGTGAGCCATCTAAGCCATCTTGGAAGTAGGTTGATTCTCAGGCTTGGTTATGTTTTCCAGCTGAACTGTGTGAAGCAAAGACAAATCTTCCCCCTGTGCCCTGCTCGAGTTGAAAATTGTGACAAAAAGAAGCAATTATTTTAGGCCACTAAAATATTCAGCAGTTTGTCACATAGCAAAATATAACTAGAACTGAGGGTAACAGCAAGAGTGGCATCCTGAGGGGATTTTGAAGTCAGGAGTCATGAACAAATAGGGACAGGAAGAAGAAAGCAAGAGTTTTCATGGGGAGACAGTTGAGAAGTTGAACTAGGATTCTCTAAAATGAAAGATGGTGTGATGGTACTAATGATAAGCAAAAAGAAAATTCCGAAGTTTATGAATGATTTGCTCTTGGAGAATTGAAAACAGATTCAAAAATATATCTATTATGGGGCACCTGAGTGGCTCAGTCGGTTAAACATCCAACTTCAGCTCGGGTCATGGGTCATGATCTCATGGTTTGTGGGTTTGAGCCCCACAGCAGGCTCTGCTCTGACAGTGCAGAGCCTGCTTAGGATTCTCTCTCCTGTCTCTGTCTCTGTCTCTGTCTCTGTCTCTGTCTCTGTCTCTCTCTCTCTCTCTCTCTCTCTCTATATATATATATATATATATATATATATATATATATATGTATATATGTATATATATGTATATATGCATATATGGATATCTCTCTCTCTATATATATATATATAGAGAGAGAGATATCTATCTATATATATCTATTATAATGTTAGTTTATTTGACTAGCATTTTGGTATAATTTCTTGAACAGGTGGAAAATGTTTGTAGTTCAACACACAGAGATATGCACAAAATATTATGGGTATCGTGTGGAAAGAATGACTAACTGCCAGGAAATCCAAGGGAATCTTGACAGAGAAAGTGATATTGGCTGTCCTGGAAATGAAGATGAGTTTTCCAGACACCATAGGCCAATTTAAAGGGAAAACAATAGACTGGGAGAAATATATTTGCAGTGTATATGAAAGTCAAAGGGTTATAACCCTTCATATTGATAAGAGAGACAAATAAACCAATAAAATCAATAAACAATTCACAGAAGAGAGGCAAATCACCAATAAACGATGTAAGAGAGATGTTCAACATCAGTCGTAGCCTGAGAAGCAAAACTCAATAATAATAAAAATAAACCATGATTTGCCTAATAATACCATTAAAAATTCAAGATAGTTATAATATCTAATGACAGAATATGAAGAAAGGGACATTCTACCCTACTATTGGTGAGAATTTGGATTGACACAAGCATTTTGGGAACTTGTATTAAAAATGTAAAATGCTTACATTGTGTGACTCAGCAACCTCACTTCTCGGAATCTCTCCTTGTAAATAAAAGCACTGGTAAGGATATAGATATGAAAGTGCTTTTGCTATGATATTGAGCATTTTTCCACATGTTTTTAATGGAATTAGTTAATTGGAAACATAACAATGTCCAACAATAGAGAAATACATTTATAAATTGATCATTTATGCTTCTTTCATCCTGTGGACAATTATGCTGAGTCCCAGGCTTCTTGTTGTGATACAAAGAATGTTAGTTGGCTTTGTTAATTGTCACCAAATACATTCCTATTTGAAATCTGCGTCAAAAGTCAGGATCACAACTAGCGTATTTTGAGATCATAGACTTGTGATCTCCAAGCTATTAATTATTTAGAAAACAATGCCTCTTTAAAATATAAATCTACAAACAAAAATTTTTCATTGAAAGTAAAACCCATAGTCTTATTAGTTATCCCAAAAAGGGTCTTGGTCTGAGATTTGAACTGACAGGACAAAACTCTTGATAGTTTAAGAAACACAGATAGGGGATGGCAGAGATAAGGTGGTAGCACAGGACCCACTCTCCCCTACGCTCAACACTCAGTGCTGCTGAGCTAGCTCCAGTGTTAGGGTAAAAATATCCCTTTTGCATTCTATGCAGATGGCAACAGATTCTTCTCCTCTAGAGAAGGTCCAAGTATATATTGTCCTTACCCAAGAATGTATCTTTTCTAAATATGGACTTTGTCTTAGATATATTATAATGTGTAAATGTGTAAAACTCAAGAGTTTTCCAGATGGCTTGGCTCTATCATTCTCATGATAAGTTCATCAAGACTTAGTTGACGTTATTAGTTCTTACGAGAATAAGGCAAACTTCTGATTCATTGGTTAGCCCAGTCTTCGAAATTGCCTGTATCCTCTATCTCTCTCCTACCACATATTTGAAGTTCAGGGACTTGAATGAGATTAGCATTTTTCTCTAAAAAAAACTGTCTTAAAATGGAATACTGGTTCCAGTTCCAGGCAAGATGGACTAAATACCTTCTACCCTATCTTCATTAAATGCAGCTATAAACCCTGGCAGAATGTGTGTATGCTGCGGATGCTGAAAAGTAAGAGCTAATAAGTACATTAAGGAAAGAGATCAGAATTCCAAATACCACCAAACCAGCAGTGCTGGTTTTTTTCTCCCTCTAGTATCGCCCAGCGTAGATTCAAAGGCAAGTTGACTCCCTGAAGTAGGCACCAGATGTGCACAGAAAAGGTTTTAGGAAAGTCTTCTCTTTCACATCTAAGCAGTAAAAAGAGTCTATGGGTCAGACAATAACCTGTTTTGGTTTTTGCTTTTTGTTTTCTCTTCTCTCTTCCCCAGCCCAGGCAGTACCTTAGAGGCAGTCATGATGGAGAAGGTGGAGGCAACCAGGCAGGTGCTAAACCTCTGAGAGAGGGAAACCTCTCTCTGATCAGAGAAATTATTATCTCAGAGCTTGTGGTGAATTTGCATTGCTTTTTTTTTCTTTCAATACTTTATTTAAATTCAAATTAGTTAACATTTAGTGTAATATTAGTTTCAGAAGTAGATTTATTAATTCATCACTTATGTATAACACACAGTGCTTATCCCAACAAGTGCCTTCCTTAATGCTCATCACCCATTTAGCCCGTCCCTCCCCCACCTGCCTCCATCACCCTTCTGTTCTTTATAGTTAAGAGTCTCTTATGGTTTGCCTTGCTTTTTTCCTCCCTCTGTTCTCCCCACTGGTTTGTCCAGCAGACACAATGGTAGGAAGTGCACAGTGGAGTGAGGAAACCAAAGCTCCAGGTTTCAGTGCAGAGGACCAGTAAGGGGGCTTCTGTGGTACAAATTTCAGGCAGAGTCAAGCTGGTGAAATTAAAAGAAGCAATCTCACCTTCCAACTCCGTAACTCATGTTTATATAGATGGCTTTCTGACTTTCTTTTTAAAAAGCCCAATTACTATGTCTGTAGGCAGAGAAATCTGAAGAACTACAAGCTCTCAAATTGTTTCCTATGACACTTTTTAAAATTTTAAGTTTCAACTCGAAACATACCCAAGTACTTACATAATTATATTTGGAGAAACTCAAATCATTCAAGGCTATTGCTCACGGCTTTCTGAGAGCCTGAGATTTTTTGGTTCAGTGATCCCGTAGGCTACTAAACTTTTATTGATATAATGGGAAAAAAAAAACCAAACCAAACCAAACTTCTCAGCTAATGTGTTACACT
Source organism: Paguma larvata (assembly GCA_030068075.1). Classification (NCBI taxonomy): domain Eukaryota; kingdom Metazoa; phylum Chordata; class Mammalia; order Carnivora; family Viverridae; genus Paguma; species Paguma larvata. The sequence goes on from CM057825.1 coordinate 52,842,562, forward strand.
TATTAAACCAGCAATAGATACAAATATATAATGCAAACTAAAATGGAAGTCAACATATATAAATTTAAATTTTCTAATTGCCATATGTAAATTTTAGAGCATAAGATACTTCTGGTAGAAGAGGATAAATGTTTCAGTTCAATATTCTAAGTTTCCACCTAATGAAACTAGAAAAGTAAGTGCAAATTTAAACCAAAGCAAGCTGAATGGAGGAAAAAATAAAGATCAGAAATCAATGAAATTGTGAACAGGAAAACAATAGAGAAATGAATGGTTCTTTGAAAGGGTCAATGAAATCAATAAGCCTTTATTTTAGCCTTAGAAAGGAAAAAAGAGAGAAGACAAAAATGACCAGTGTTAAAGCAGGAGAGATGAGGCATCACCGTAAACCTCACAGACATTAAAAGTATAATATGGAAATACTATGAACAACTCTATGCACATAAATTCAACAACTTAGATGAAATAAAACAATTATTTGAAGACCATAAATTGCCAAAACTCACCCAATAAGCAAAATAAAAAGAAACAAGTGAAATTAATTTAATAATATGCTTAATTAATCCCATCATATCAAAAATATTATCAAGTAATATGTGATCGTTTTAAAAATTATTGAGTTATTTTAATCTTTTTTGTATTAAGTCTTCAAAATCCAGTATGTTCTTCGTACTTATGACACATCACAATTTGAAGTAGCCACATTTCAAATAACTAGTGGATATCATATTGTACAAGGCAGATTTAGAAAATAAAGAAGAATAAACCTTCTGAGAATCAAAATATTTTACTTATTTTTTTTTAGCTCAGGAGAAGTCTGCTTATAACCAAGCCAGTATATGTGAAACGAGAAAACATAGAGCATGAGCAGGTGAGGGACAGAGTGAGAGAGAGACACACACAGAATCCAAAGAAGGTTCCAGGCTCTGAGCTGTCAGCACAGTGACCAACTTGGGGCTTGAACTCACAAACAGCGAGATCAACCTGAGCCAAAGTTGGATGCTTAACCAACCTAGCCACCCAGGAACCCCCCTAGTGCAATATTTTAAAACATGCATGTGTGCACATGTATTTGTGCATGTATTTGGTAACTATTGCAATTGATTTCACTTGAAAAAGTAATTTTTTCCAAACAGATAATTTACATAAGCATTTTTTAAAGTTTTATTAATTTATTTTGAGACAGAGAGTGCACATGTGCACGTTAGGGGGAGCAAAGAGAGAGGGAGAGAGAGAGAATCCCAAATGGGCTCCACACTCAGCATAGAGCCCAACAAGGGGCTCAATTTCATCAGGACCAAGAGATCATGACCTGAGCCATTATCAAGAGTTAGTCACTTAACTGACAGAACCATCCATGTACCTCTACATAAGCACTTTAAAACAAAGAGAAGAAAACCTTTTATTAATCCAGTTTGAAAGGCTGACAGTAGAAGGGAGTAATTAAATTGTGGATTGTTGGTTGTGAGCTCTGGAAGCATTGTTGCATATTTCATTAATAATTTTATACGTAATTAATTTGCTGTTCATAGCTTTTCCATTGTTCAAATATCGCTCAGTATTTAACCATAACTTCTTATGGTTATGTTGCTTAAGGGTGATAATAATGTGGGAGGCCAAATGCAATTCTGATTCCAAAAATAGCTGAAAGGATTCTGTTAATATGCCTTTGTTAATTTCGCTTAATGTTGGTTAACAAATCATTAAAGATTATATATTTTGTATTTGAGTGATGAATACATAATACAAAGCAAGGATATCCTTCCATTAGCATATTTGTAAAACTTGGACTAACTTAAGAAGTTTTCTTTGTACTGCTTAATTCATTTATAAATATTTCACATATGACTAGGTTTCTTTTATGTTTGAAGATGATGGACTAACTTCTGAATAATACATAAAAAGGGAATATGAATGTTACCAAAAAAATTTGATATGTAGTAACTTTTTTCTTTTTTTCATAATTTTATTTTATTTTTTTATTTTTGCTGTGTTCCAGAAGTCTGTAACCTAACTTCATAAACTCACAAGGACTGAACTCTTTGCTGAGGCTTGCACTTGCCTTATGAGCCTTTACTTTCATTCTTACTCCCCTGTAGTTATGCATATGTTCTTGAACCCTTATCATGCCTGACCTCTTTCTCTCTCTCTCTCTCTCTCTCTCTCTCTCTGTCTCTATCTATCATCTATCACCTTTTAGACCTCTTAACCCATCCCTCCTACTCCACACCCCACTACTGACAACCACCAATCGTTTCTTTGTTTTGTTTTGTTTTTAGATTCTTTGTTAGATTTCTTTGTTTTGTTTTGTTTTTAGACTCTGCATGTAAGTGGGATCACATGGCATTTGTCTTCCTCTGATTTATTTCAGTTAGCATAATGCCCTCAGGTTTCATCCATATTGTGACAAATGGCAAGATTCCTTTTTGTGTGTGTATATGGTTGAATAATACTTCATGAATCTATTTATTCACTGATGGACACTTAGGTTGTTTCCATATCTTGGCTATTATAAATAGTGCTGCAATAAACGTAGGGGTGCATGTAAATTTTTGAGTTCCTATTTTCATTTTCTTCAGATAAATACCCCGAAGTGAAATTGCTATTTTAAATGTGTGAGGAATTTCCATACTATTTCTCATAGTGACTGCACCAGTTTACATTCTCACCTAGAGTACACAAGAGTTCCATTTTTTCCACATTCTTGCCAACTATTTTTATTTCTTGTCTTTTAACGATAGCCATTCTAACAGGTGCGAAGTCTCTCCCCCCTTTTTTTTTCATTTCCCTTTTGATTAAGGATGTTGAGCATCCTTCTGTACCTACTGGGCTATATACCTGTGTTTTGGAAAAATATCTATTCAGATCTTCTGCCTATTTTTAAGTTGGATTGTGTGGGGGTTTTTTGCTATAAAGTTGTATGACTTCTTTATATATTTTGAATATTAACCCCTAATCCGATTATGATTTGGAGATATGTTCTTCCATTCAATAGGTTGCCTTTGTATTTTGTTGATGGTTTCCTTTGGTGTGCAGAAGCTTTTTAGTTTGATGTAGTTCTACTTATTTTATTTGTGCTTTTTTTGCTTTTACTTTTGGTGTCAGATTCAAAAAATCGTCACCAGTACCTATGTCAAGGAGCTTACCACCTGTTTTGTTGTAAGAGTTATATGATTCAGGTCTTATGTTTAATTCTTCAACTCATTTTGAGTTAATTTTTCTGTAGGGTGTGAGATGGTACAGTTTCATTCTTTTGCATGCAATTGTCCAGCTTTCCAAACTCCATTTACTGAAGAGACTGTCCTTTCCCCATTGTATATTCTTGGCATCTTTGTTGTATATTAATTGACCATATATATATATATTTGTTTCTGGGCTCTCTGTTATGTTCCATTGATCTATGTGTCTGTTGCTATGCCAATACATAGTATTTACCCTACCCTAGCTTTGTAATTGAGTTTGTAACCAGGGAGCATGATACCTCCAGCTTTGTTCTTTTGTCTCAGGATTTTTTCTATTCATGGTCTTCTGTGGTTCCACACAAATTTTAGGATTGTTTGTTCTATTTCTGTGAAAAATGCTATTGGAATTTTGATAGGGATTGCAATGAATCTATAGATTGCATTGAAGAGTATGAACATTTTAACAATATTAGTTCTTCCAATCCATGAGCATGGAGTATCTTTCCATTTATTTGAATCTTCTTCACTTTCTTTCATTAATGTCTAGTAGCTTTCAGTATCCAGGTCTTTCACCTCCTTGATTAAGTTTATTCCTAGGTATTTTTATTCTTTTTGATGCAATTGTAAATGGGATTATTTTCTTAATTTCTCTTACTGATAGTTCATTATCAGTACATAATAATGCAACAAGATTTTGTGTCTTGCAACATTACTGAATTTATTAGTTCTAACAGTTTTCTTTTTTTGTTATTGCTGTTGGAGTCTTTAAGGTTTTCTATATATGATATTGTGTCATCTGCAAATAGTGACAGTTTTATTGTTCTTTTCTACTTTGTATGCCTTTCATTTCTTTTTCTTGCCTAATTGCTCTGGCTAGTACTTCCAATATTATGTTCAATAAAAGTAGTAAGAGTGGGCATTCTGGTCTTGTTCCTTATTTTAGAGAAAAAGCTTTCATCTTTTCACCATTGATTATGATGTTAGCTGTGGGCTTGTCATAATATGACCTTTACTATGTTGAGGTACGTTCACTCTATCCCCACTTTATTGAGAGTTTTTATCAAAATGGATGTTGAATTTTGTCAAATGACTTTTCTGTATCTATTGAGATGATCATATGATTTTTATCTTTCATTTTGTTAACATGGTATATCGCAATGACTGATTTGTGGATGTTGAAACAGCCTTGTATCACTGGAATAGATTCCACTTCATCGTGGGGTATGATCCATTTAATGTATTATTGAATTCAGTTTGCTGATATTTTGTTGAAGGATTTTTGCATTTATGTTCATCAGGGATATCCTTGATCTCTAATAACTAAGTGGTCCACCAATTTTTTAAAAGTTTATTTATTTATTTTGAGAGAGAGAGAGAGGCAGGGAGGGGAAAAAGAGAGAGGGACAGGGAGAGAATCCCTTGCTGACAGCATGGAACCCAATGTAGAGCTCAATCCCATGAGTCATGAGATCATAACCTGAGTTTAAATCAATAGTAGGACATATAATCAACTAAGGCATCCAGGCACCCCAATCTACCATTTTTATTGACAGTTAATGTTTTGTGCTTGAAGAAGAAAGAATCATGATCTGTATATTGTTACTTATATAAATGAGGTAAAGATTTAAGTCTTTGGTAAAGCCTACTTTCTAGAACTAAGCCATTCACCTGGAAAACATGTTAAAAATTAGCAAGACTAGGAAGACAAAAATTATACAATCTAGACTTTTTTCTTCTAAGAACAAAAAAAACTTTCTTTATTGCCTGAGACTTACAACTGGCTTGCAGAAAAGATTAACTAAACATAGGCATACCAAATGACATTTTCAATTCTGAAATTTCCATCCTGACCAATTCATTGTCATCATGAGAGATTTCTTTTAATTGATCAAATTTTACTTCTTAAAAAATCTAGCTAAATGCAAATGGGATTTTGCCATAGTTACCAGAACTTCTGTCATTAACTTAGTAACCCGATATATAGCTATAGGACCTAATCTGTGTACACATCTCAGAACTGGGTACACAAAGGGTTGTGGGTGTAACATGTTAACCAAATGAAGAGAAATTCCTGCCTCTTGAAAAGTTTGCAGATGCAATAATGGTTACTATTTAATGATCATATTCCATGTCCCAGCCATCATAAGAGCTGCATTAGGTTTTTAATGCTCACATCAACTTTGTGAGGTAGGAAATATTCACATTTAACAGATGATAAAACAAATTCAATAGTGGCTTTTGCCCAAGTCCTACAATGGTTTATGCCACTCCACTTTATTTAAAGAGATAGGATTAATATTCAAAATATAACCTTTGCCAGATAACATGTGAAAAACTATATATGAAGTACTGACAAATGGCTCATGCAAGAGTCATCAGCCCAAGAGAAGAGAGTATTTATTTGGATCTCAAAGGACGAGATGGGCAAGAATTGGGAGTCAAAATGGCATTCAGATCAGAGAAAGGTATTAGCAAAGCTGTTGAGACAAGTAGAAGAAAGATACACGTGGTATGTTAAGAGCCCTGCCAGGAAATGTCAAGAAATGAGACTAAAGTGGTATGATGAAAGCTTGGCTGGAAAACAGTACATGTTGGGCTACACAGTTAGATTTGATTGTGGCCAAGAGAGGGTTCTTAAAGCAGGGGAAAGATTGGGTAAAAATTCAGAAATTGAGAAAGGTTGCCTTTATAACAATATGCAGGACGGACGTGAGTGGAAAATCACTGGAGTTATACAGTGTATATGGAGGCTTCAGGGCGGACTTGAGTGGAAAATCACTGGGGTTATAAGGTGTATATGGAGGCTTTTAACAGACATTGGAACTTAGAATAGAGTTCTGAGTGTAAGAGTAAAGAGACTCAAATTTGAAAATTTGTATTGTAACAGCACCATATATTATGTATAGTAGAAACATACTTGAATGTATGTATACTTGATGAATTAAAAAATCATAAAATATTACAGAATCAGATAATTTATTTTATATAAAGAGTAAGGGAAAAAAATCAAGGATAATCCCAAACTTTTAAAGCTTATAATATAAGAAAAGTAGATGTCCCATCATTTTGGGGGCCATTTTGGTTTATTTTTTATTTTTGATTTTAATTTTTAATTTAATTTAATTATTTATTTTTATTTAAATTTTAATGAGTTAAATACATAATACAGTACAGTATTGGTTTCAGGAGTATAATTCAGTGATTCATCACTTACATACAACACCCAGTGCACATCACATTAAGTGCCCTCCTTAGTACCCATCACCCATCTAGCCAATCTCCTGCCCACCTCCCTAGGTCAACCCATAGTTTGTTCTCTATTATTAATAGTGTCTTTTGGTTTGTCTCTCTTCTATTCCCTCCCTTCACATATGTTTATCAGTTTTGTTTCTTAAATTCCACATATGAGTGCAATCATATGGTATTTGTCTTTCTCTGACTTATTTTGCTTAGCATAATACATTCTAGCTCCATCCACATCATTGCAAATGGCAAGATTTCATTCTTTTTGATGGCTGATTAATGTTTCATTACACACACACACACACACACACACACACACACATACCCCACGTCTTCTTTATCCATTCATCCATCGATGGACAGTTGGGCTCTCACCACAGTTTGGCTATTGTTGATAATGCTGCTATAAACATTGGGGTGCATGTACCCCTTAAAATCTGTACTTTTGTGTCCTTTGAGTAAATACCTAAAGTGCATTTGGTAGGTCATAGGGTAGTTCTCTTTTTATTTTTTTGAGGAACCTCATACTGTTTTCCAGAGCGGCTGCACCAGTTTGCATTCCCGCCAACAGTGCAAGAGGGTTCCCCTCTCTCTGCATCCTTGCCAAGACCTGTTGTTTCTTGTATTGATCATTTTAGCCATTCTGACAGGTCTGAGCTGGCATCTCATTGTGGTTTTGATTTGTATTTCCTTGATGATGAGTGTTGCTGAGCATCTTTTCATGTATCTGTTAGCCATCTGAATGTCTTCTTTGGAAAAGTGTATATTCAGGTCTTCTCATTTCTTCACTGAGTTATTTGGTTTGGATATTGAGTTTGATAAGTTCTTTATAGATTTTGGATATTAACCCTTTGTGAGATATGTCATTTGCAAATATCTTCTCCTATTCCAAAGGCTGCTTTTTAGTAATGTTGATTGTTTCCTTCACTGTACAGATTTTTATCTTGATGAAGTCCTAGTAGATCATGTTTGCTTTTATTTTCCTTGCCTTCGGCGGTGTGTCTATTAAGATGTTGCTGTAGCAGAGGTCGAAGAGGTTGCTGCCTGTGTTCTCCTCTAGGTTTTTGATGGTTTCCTGTCTCACATTTAGGTCTTTCATCCATTTTGAATTTATTTTTGTGTATGGTATAAGAAAGTGTTCCAATTTTATTCTGCATGTCACCATCCAGTTTTCCCACCCTCATTTGTTGAAGAGACTGTCTTTTTTGCATTGGATATTCTTTCCTACATTGTCAAAGATTAGTTGACCATATAGTGTGGGTCCATTTCTGGTTTTTCTGTTCTGTTCCATTTATCTGTGTGTCTGTTGGGGCACCTGGGTGGCTTAGTCAGTTGAGCGTCCGACTTCAGCTCAGGTCATGATCTCGCGGTCCGTGAGTTCGAGCCCCACATCGGGCTCTGTGCTGACAGCTCGGAGTCTGGAGCCTGCTTCGGATTCTGTGTCTCCCTCTCTCTCTGCCCCTCCCCCACTCATGCTCTGTCTCTCTCTGTCTCAAAAATAAATAAACGTTAAAAAATTATCTATGTGTCTGTTTTTGTGCCACACTGTCTTGATGACTACAGCTTTGGAATATAGCTTGAAATCTGGAATTATGATGCCTCCAGTTTGTTTTTTCTTTTTCAGGATTGCTTTGGCTATTTGGAGAGGTGTTCCATTTTGAACTGGAATGTTATTTATATTTGACAGATTAGAGGTTAGCGATGTCATTTGCTAGAATAGTTTCAGGAGAACACTGATGCTGGACACCAAACTGCAGGTGTTTAAAGAACAAATGTGAAGAGAAGAATCAGAGATAGAAAGAATAGGCCATTTCTCCAATCAGTTTGACTGCAGCAAGAGGGTGATATTGATTGAGAAATTTTTGTTAAGATAGGAGAGACCAGGTTTAGGGGAAATGGGCAACTTTCACTTAAGTAGTGGAGTGTGAGAATTAGTGAAGAGTTTATTATGAATCTGAATTTCCATGAGATACAATTGTGAATTTGGAAGGATAGAGGAACAGTAAGAGGAAAATTGCAAAGAGATAGATGTCTAGAAGGTCTTACACAAGTGACCAAGAACAAGAGGAGTATGAGGCAGTTTTGAAATTCCAAATGGTCATGGTGGATTTGCTCCTAGGGAATCCTTAGTTTAGAAGTCTGGGATGGTGACTTCCTATTTCAGTCATTCTCAGTCTGATGACTATTTCCAGGCCCAGAAATCTAGGCATTTCAGGAAGCCAATGAGAGAGAATGATGAAAATGAGCACTGTCCACATGAACAGTAAGAGGAAGGAAGGCCTCATTAGGTAGTTCTAAACACGGCTGGCATCAAGGTCGCCTAGGAGTTAAAAAGAAAACATGGACTCATATATCCTCATCTCAAACCTGAAGAAGCAGAGGAAGGCTGGAACACCTGTATGTTTTTAAGATTTATGGCAGAAATTCTGATGCACGATGAGGAATAAGAGGCTCTGGCTCAAATCAGAAGAAACAGCTACCATTAAACAACCACATTAATGTTCTTGAACAGAAGGTCTGTCAATGAAACTAGGACAATGCAATGTTAAAGGCGAAAATATTCAGAGTCACATCACAAAAGTTTGGGGAAAAGGAAATTCTGAGACAGAAGTATTGAATAGTGTTAGAAGCAGCAACATGTTTGAGTAATTTGCCATTAGATTTGACTGGGAGGAAGTTATTATTGGTCTCTGAAAGTTTTCTGGAGTGCTCCCTGTTTATGCTATTGGCCATGCTTTCCTCTGAGCCTTTTCTGTAATTTGTGGCCTATGTATCTCTACTTTGGATCTGTTTCATGGAAAACACTTAGGTTTCATTTTTGTCTTCTTCATTAGACTTCAAACATATTTCTATCCTTAAGGTCTACCACTGTTCTTGGTATATATATTCAGTAAATTATTGTAGAATGAGTGAATAAATTAGGCAAGGAAGGAATGAGTACATGTATCCATTACATAACTTCAGAAGCTGGTCATCTTTGTGTACTAACAAAAGGAACATGCATAAAAGGACTGTGGGTAAAAAAAGAAATAGTAATGATTGAAATGTTATTCACATACCTTCGTCTTCTTGCTGACAATGGTTCTGAGGGTTTTAAGGAGACTCAATTATTAATGTACAGAACATTTGGGCTCCTAAGAGAAAATGGCAGAACTGATAAAATATTCATACTATTAGTTTTTTCTGATTTATGTCATTATTCTTCTTTTAACTGAGCTGGAGGATGAGTTTCTGAGAACATTATTTATATCGTCATTTTGAAATGCTAAGTCCCCCTCCTCTGGGAAGTGTTCTCTAAGCTCTAGACCCATCTTAGGCCATCTTTGTCCATGTGTTTTATAGCACTTTTCAATCAGCACTTCATTATATATGTACAGACTCATATCCTAATATGGTACTTGTTCGAGTGCAGCCTATATAATGAATGTGTTTAAAGTGTAGTTTATGAATATTTACACAAGAGTTGCCTTGGATACCTGTTAAAAGGAACTGTGTAGACCCATATGAGATAAGACTGTCTGTGATTAGGGCAATTTGCAATCTGCATTTCCACTGGGCTCTTGCTCAACATTTAGTATCACTTTTAACATAAGTTTGCTTAATTTTTTTACATATGCATGCAGTTCTCATAAGAGTGCAAGCTTCCTCTGGGCAGGGATTGTGTTGGTACATATTAAGGTATTATCTGGATAATTTTTGTCTAAATTCATTTAAGAGTTTGGGAGCCTAAATCATGACCTAAATGTATACATAATACAGTGGACTTTTGCTGACTGCTTGCTATATGTCAACCACTTTTTAAAATTCAATAAATTAAAATATTAAAATGTTTCAGTATATTGGTTTAATTCTTTCCATAACCATATGAGATAAATTTTATGAGAACCAATGCAACCTTATAAGTTGGACATGTAGGGGTGCCTGTGTGGCTCTGTCTGTTAAGTGTCCAACTCTTGGTTTCAGCTCAAGTTATGATCTCATGGTTCGTGAGATCAAGCCCCACCTTGGGCTCCAAGCAGCAGGGATCTTGCTAAGGTTTCTCTCCCTCCCTCTCTCTCTTTCTCTCTCACTTTTTTTCTCTCCCTCCCTCTTCCCTGCCCCATCTCTTTTTGCTCTCAAAATAAATGAATAAACAAACAAACAAAAAAAAATGAAGAGGCACTGTCTGCAAAGACCGTCTTCTAGAAAAAAAGAAGTTGAGCATGTAAGCACAGCTTGCCTGAATATGATCCCAATAATTCTGCTTGGTTTTGTAACTCTGGGAAAGTTACTTATTTTCTCCCTGTCTCAGTTTCTTCATCTGTAAAATGGGAATAATAATAGTGCCTACTTACCTCATAAGGTGGGTGTGAAAATTCAATGAATTAAATCACTAAAATAACCTAGAACAGGGATCCACACATAGTGTTAAATGACTGGTAACTATTGTTATTTTTAAAGGTGAGGAAACTAATGTACACACAAGTAATTTGCTACAAAGCTAGGAAGCAATGGATCTGGACTCCAACTCCAGGAGTGTGCCTCTGTGCCATACCTGTACTTGGCATGACCATTGGTCATTGGCTGTACTATAAAATCTCACTCATTTGAGAGAGTTATAAGGATGATATGAGTAACTTCTCAGCTGAAAAGGACCACTCAATAATTTCTTAGCAGTGTTATGGCCATGGATCTTATAGGATTTGCAGGAACCAAGTCACAGCAGCATCAAGACGGTTCTGCTCTATCAGGCTAGATTCCCTGTCTACTGTGTTCCTGAGTCTATGGTTGGCTTTGGGGGGTAGAGAGACACAAAAGAAGTGTGAGAGACATCCTGGGCCTCCAGCAATTTATAATACATAATAGCTTAGGGCAAATGACCCTGGTAGACCCTTGAAGCAATTAAATAACAGTGAAATCACAACATCAAGGCGCTGGATGATTAATTAAGTCCCTAGATGAAAGATGTTGGTAGGCAAATTCAGGGAAAAAAAGAAATTACTTCAGTTGGAGTGGTTTCTTAGTGAAGGTGGAATTTAAGGTCAACCTTGAAATATGGGGCTGTGGGAGTAAGTGGTGTGAGAAGAGTTTCTGGGGCAGAGGAGAGGGCTGATTCTTCAAGCCACAAGGAGCTTTCTTCCACTTTGGCTTCATCCTGTGTACAAATGCTAGCTTAATACTCATGTTTATTTATACTTCTGTTTGGTACAAAAATTTCCCAATGTTCTAGCTTTCATCTAGTCTTAGGGAATGTGTCATTCTCTTTGTTACTGTTTTTTGTTTTTTATTCAAGCATGGTAGAGTTCAGGTTCTCCAGTAAAACACACAATGGCATTCTTGGTAAGCGTTCAGAACTCTGTTTTTTCAGTAACATAAAAGGCCACAGAACTCTTAGGGAAAGGTAGTAAATCTAAACAAATCCAAGACAACTTCCACAAACAACAGAAGTCACTATTAATAATCTAATCCATATATCTGTATATTATTTCTAATTACATTGCTTACTTCATTTCACAGAGCAGGCATGGAAGAGTCATTTATATGCAAAATATCCGAAAAGGAAAAATTAGGAAAATGCAGTTTTGAAAAATAATGTTGTAGAGCTTTTGGGGTGCACTTAAAAATTTGTTTTAAAATGCCATCTTTTATAGCGTCTATGAGAAAGAAATCTTTCTTGAACAACAATTGTGTGGCAGTAAATTGAGGAAAAGAAAATATCTGGTTCCATTTACATTTAATTATAAAGAGACTAAGTTGTAACTTTGAAAGGTAATGATTGTTCTGGCATTTTCATTGTGAATGGAATTTATGGTGACTTAGTAAAGACTCTGGTTTGAAAAGTGATCCCTTTGCCCCCTAAAATACTTACTTTTTATTTTTTTATTTATTTATTTATTTATTTATTTATTTATTTATTTATTTATTTATTTATGTATTTAAATTAAATTAGTTGACATACGGTATAGTCTTGACTTCAGGAGTTGAACCCAGTGATTCATCTCTTATGTATGACACCCAGTGCTCATCGCTAAAATAAAAGCTTACTTTTTAAAATCCAATTGACTGATTCAATACCATGTGAGAATTTTTCAAGTTAGTTTTGTTTTCTTTTTTTGTTTGTTTGTTTAGTTTTGAGAGAGAGTGCGTGCATGAATGGGGTAGAGGCAGAGAGAGAGGGAGAGAGTGAATCTGAAGCCCTTTCCATGCTGTCAGTGCAGAGCCTGATGTGGGGCTCTACCTCACAAACCCCAAGATCATGTTCTGAGATCATGACCTGAGCTGAAATCAAGAGTTGGACACTCTAGGACTGAGCCACCCAGGTGCCCCCAAGTTAGTTTTCTTAATTTTGCCTCTTTCTGTTATTGTTTATTGTTACTGACATTTCCTAGCAATAACAGAATCATCTGATATTTTACTAACTGGGTGTTTGCACAGAAACCTCTGAAAGTTAGAGCTGTCACAAGAATTCTTCATTAAATGAGGGCTGACCTAGCTTTCAGTTAGAGGCTATTTCTGCTCAGGACAGCTGTGGCCCCCGGGGTTTTCAGCAGCCCATTAGCTGCAGCTTCTATTTCAAACTGGAAGCCAACCAGAAATCTAGTTCTGCTATTTATGTGCCAGTTTGGATTAAGGGGAGCCCAAACGAATAGAGCAGGGTGATAACACCACCAAAGAGACCTGTGCAGTTAGGTTTGCCTAGCCAGAATTAGTGGTGGCTTGTTCACTTCTCTTGCATCAGAGAGATGGCTGGGGTGGCCATAAGAATTTGATGCAGGAGGCAGCAATGGAATTAGGACCTGAAGCCTAACAGGTTTTGGATAGGCAGAAATGAAAACGTGAAATATTCTAGTTAAAAAGAACAGCAAACGCCAAAACAATCTGTGATGTTACCTGCAAGAGACTGACCAAAATAATCAAATTTAACTGTCTCCTATTCTCAAAAGTTTGCGAAATGTTCATTCTTTGCTGTCAAGTATCCTAAGTTAATTGTCTTCAGTTTAGTGGTCAAAAATATTATTTCTAGGCATTACAGACTCTACCTGTACTCCACAGTCTATTTTACAGATAGACTGTGCCGTGTCAGGAAAACATATGCAGGATATGCCACATATATTTGCTCTTTTAGAAAATTGCTATTCAGGGGACCATTTAATGCTCCACTGACGAGAAAATCCATAATCCGTTTTGTGCTCTGCATGGCAGTTGAGGTGGTGTAATGTCCATGAAATATGCTATACTTAAAACCAGTGACTTCAAAGCTACACTTAAAAAGACAGAGTGCATTTTTCAAGTATCATAGAATAGCCTTGGTTCCCTTTTCTTTTGGAACCCAAAGGGAAAGTAGTGTCTTTTAGCATCTCTTTAAATAACCAGTTTTATGATGCTGGCCAGAGTGTCTTTTTCTCAGATCCAAAATACTTCCCTGAGTTTAATGACTAACCAAGTGGGAGAGGAAAACTTAAATTAAACTGGCCTTGACCAAATCCTGAGGCAAGCCATTTTTCAGGGATTGCTCATCTTAGAAACTCCATATCTCATTGTCAACAAAGTCTGCTTACGCTGTAAACTGGGCATTCCATTTTGTTCTAACAACTAGCTTTCTAAAAACAAAACATGTTATTACTGCTACTGTTAATTAATCTAAGTGTTATATTTAGTGAATGCCCTGAGGATTCTTCACTTTGAGGATGGGTTTTTTTTAAATCTGAAAATATCTTTTGTTTTTCCAAAGTAAGGATAAGAAATCAGTTTTTTAAGACTTCGAAAAGAGTTTTAATTATGTATTCTATATATATATATATATTGAATTATATATATAAATAGATTGAATTATATATATATATATATATATATATATATATATATATATATATATATATATATTTGTACCTCTGACAGTGTCCAATTTGTCTTTGTGATTTTTTTTGTAATCCAACTGCTACTTTCTTCAGATTTAAAGATGGCATCAAGGTGAAATGAGAGCTTTATTATGCTCTAAAGCAGGTGACAGGGAATGAGTGTCTAAAGAAGGACGTAGAGAAGACTTGAGAGGCAAAGACCCAGTGTGTTTTACTCTCAGGGATAGAGAGGAGAGATTACCACCCACCTCGCATCCTTATAAAGCATCTTTCTCCCAAATGAAGATATAAGTAGGAAGTAGAAGCTCATTTGTAAGAAGGATTTCTCTAGTTTACAGTGGAATGATGTGACTCTTTAGCACAGCCAACACTGTTAAAAAATAGAACTGGAGTTAATTTTTTTCCCCCAAAGTCAACTTATTATTCAGATACAAATCAAGAAAGTAAAAATGTGGTGAAAGTTGGACTAAAAGGCCACTGGTAGGCACTTACTTTTTTTGTATTTATTAAAAAGTTCAAAATATCTGGATAACATTGAAAGTTTTATCATTTTAACTTATAAGCATGTGCTATGTGAAAATAGAAATTCTAAATAAATAAGCAGATGTATTTTTATGCATGTTCAAAATCTACACCATCCCATACTTAAAAAAGAAGAGAGAATTCTTTTTTTTATTTTAATAGTTTGTTTTCAAATTGGTTTATATATAACACCCAGTGTTCATCCCAACATGTGCCCTCTTTAATGCCCGTCACCCCCTCTCCCCCTTCCCTTACCCCCCTCCCCCTCAGTTTGTTCTTAGTCTTTGAGAGTCTCTTATGTTTTATCTCCCTCCCTCTCTGTGTCTTTTTTTCCTTTCCCCTCTTCCCCTCCCCCTGGTTTTTGCTTAGTCTCACAAAGTCTACCTATTCGTGGAAACATTTGTGGTATCTGTTTTTTTCTGACTGACTTATTTCACTTAATATAATTCCCTCCAATTCCATCCATGTTGCTACACATGGCCAGATTTCATTCTTTCTCATTGCCACGTAGTAGTCCATTGTATATATGTGCCATGTCTTCTTTATCCATTCGTCAGTTGATGGGCACTTGGTCTCTTTCCATGATTTGCCTATTGTCGAAAGTGCTGCTGTGAACATTGGGGTACACGTGGCCCTATGCATCAGCATTCCTGTGTCTCTTGGGTAGATTCCTAGCAGTGCTATTGCTGGGTCATAGGGTAGCTCTGTTTTCATTTTTTTGAGGAACCTCCACACCGTTTTCCAGAGTGGCTGCGCCAATTTGCATTCCCACCAACAGTGTAGGAGGGTGCCTGCTTCTCCACATCCCAGCATCTCCATTCTCCAGCATCTATAGTTTCCTGATTTATTCATTTTAGCCACTCGAACCGGTGTAAGGTGGTATCTCAGTGTGGTTTTGATTTGTGTTTCCCTGATGATGAGCGACTTTGAGCATCGTTTCATGTGTCTGTTGGCCATTTGAATGTCCTCTTTGGAGAAGTGTCTATTCATATCTTCCGCCCATTTCTTCACTGGATTATTTGTTTTTCGGGTGTGGAGTTTGGTAAGTTCTTTATAGATTTTAGATACTAGTCCTTTATCCGATATGTCATTTGCAATTATCCTTTCCCATTCCGTCGATTGTCTATTAGTTTTGTTGGTTGTTTCCTTTGCCGTGCAGAAGCTTTTTATCTTGATGAGGTCCCAATAGTTCATTTTTGCTTTAAATTCCCTCGCCTTTGGAGATGTGTCACATAGGAAAATGCTGCGCCTCAGGTCAAAGAGGTTTTTTCCTGCTTTCTCCTCTAGGATTTTGATGGTTTCCTGTCTCACATTCAGATCCTTCATCCATTTAGAGTTTATTTTTGTGAGTGGTGTAAGGAAGTGGTCTAGTTTCATTCTTCTGCATGTTTCTGTCCAGTTCTCCCAGCACCATTTGTTAAAGAGGCTGTCTTTTTTTCCATTGGATACTCTTTCCTGCTTTCTCAAAGATTAGATGGCCATATGCTTGTGGGTCCATCTCTGGGTTCTCTATTCTATTCCATTGGTCTATGTGTTTGTTCTTATGCCAATACCATGCTGTCTTGATGACTACCACTTTGTAGTAGAGGTTAAAATCTGGGATTGTGATGCCTCCCGCTTTGGTTTTATTCTTCAGAATTACTTTGGCTATTCGGGGTCTTTTGTGGTTCCATACAAATTTTAGGATTGTTTGCTCTAGCTTTGAGAAGAATGCTGGTGAAATTTTGATTGGGATTGCATTGAATGTGTAGATTGCTTTGGGTAGTATTGCCATTTTAACGATATTTATTCTTCCGATTCATGAGCATGGGATGTTTTTCCATTTCCTTGTGCCTTCCTCAATTTCCTTCATAAGTTTTTTATAGTTTTACCCGTAAAGGTCTTTTACATCTTTGGTTAGGTTTATTCCTAGGTATTTGATGGTTTTTGGTGCAATTGTGAATGGGATTCACTTCTTTATTTCTCTTTCTATTGCTTCATTGTTGGCGTAAAGGAATGCAACCGATTTCTGTACGTTGATTTTGTATCCTGCAACTTTGCCAAATTCACGGATCAGTTCTAGTAGGCTTTCAGTGGATTCTGTTGGGTTTTCCATGTAAAGTATGTCGTCTGCAAAAAGTGAAAGTTTGACTTCATCCTTGCCTATCCTGATGCCTTTTATTTTGCTTTCTTGTCTGATTGCTGATCCTAGGACCTCCAACACTATGTGAAGTAGCAGTGGTGAGAGTGGACATCCCTGTCGTGTTCCTGATCTCAGGGGGAAGGCTCTCAGTTTTTCCCCATTGAGGATGATATTAGCTGTGGGCTTTTCATAAATGGCTTTTATGATGCCTAAGTATGTTCCTTCTATCCTGACTTTCTCGAGAGTTTTTATTAAGAAGGCGTGCTGTATTTTGTCAAATGCTTTTTCTGCATCGATCGACAGGATCATATGGTTCTTATCTTTTCTTTTGTTAATGTGATGTATCACATTGATTGATTTACGAATGTTGAACCTTGATTGATTTACGAATGTTGAACCATACCTGCAACCCAGGGATGAATCCTACTTGGTTGCGGTGGATAATTCTTTTTATATGCTGTTGGATTCTATTTTCTAATATCTTGTTAAGAATTTTTGCATCCGTGTTCATCAAGGATATCGGCCTGTAGTTCTCTTTTTTTGTTGGGTCTCTATCTGGTTTGGGAATCAGAGTGATGCTGGCTTCATAGAATGAGTCCAGGAGTTTTCTTTCCATCTCAATTTTTTGGAACAGTTTGAGGAGGATAGGTATTAACTCTGTTTTAAATGTCTGGTAAAATTCCGCAGGGAAGCCATCTGGCCCTGCACTTTTATTTGCTGGGAGATTTTTGATAACTGATTCAATTTCTTCACTAGTTATGGGTCTGTTCAAGTTTTCTATTTCTTCCCTTTTGAGTTTTGGTAGCGTGTGGCTGTTTAGGAATTTGTCTATTTCTTCCAGGTTGTTCAATTTGATGGCATAGAGTTTTTCATAATATTCTCTGATGATTGCTTGTATTTCTGAGGGATTGGTTGTAATCACTCCATTTTCGTTCGTGATTTTATTGATTTGGTTTCTCTCTCTTTTCTTTTTGAGGAGTCTGGCTAGAGGTTTATCAATTTTGTTTATTTTTTCAAAGAACCAGCTCTTGGTTTCATTGATCTGTTCCACTACTTTTTCTATTTCCATATGATTAATTTGTGCCCTAATCTTTGTTATTTCTCTCTTTCTGCTAAGTTTGGGCTGTCTTAGCTGTTCTGCTTCTAGTTCCTTTAGGCGTGCTGTTAGAATTTGTGTTAGGAATTTTTCTTGTTTCATGAGATGGGCCTGGATTGCAATATATTTCCCTCTCAGGACTGACTTTGCTGCATCCCAAAGTGTTTGGATTGTCGTATTTTCATTTTCATTTGTTTCCATGTATTTTTTAATTTCTTCTCTGATTGCTTGGTTGACCCATTCGTCTTTTAGTAGATTGTTCTTTAGTCTCCATGTTCGTGGGGGCTTCCCAGACTTTTTCCTGTAGTTGATTTCAAGTTTCAAAGCATTGTGGTCTGAAATTGTGCATGGTATGATGTCAATTTTTTATACTTATTCAGAGCTTCCTTGTGCCCCAAAATGTGGTCTATCTTGGAAAATGTACCATGTGCATTTGAGAAGAATGTAAATTCCTTTGCTTCTGGATGAAGGGCCCTGAAGATATCTGTCAGGCCCATCTGTTCCAACGTGTCATTCAGGTCCATTGTTTCCATGCTGATTCTCTGTTTAGTGGATCTATCCAGCGCTGTGAGTGGGGTATTAAGGTCCCCTGCAACTAGCACATTTTTATCAATAATATAGCTTATGTTTGTAATTAGTTGCTTGACAAATTTGGGTGCCCCAGAATTCGGCGTGTAGATATTTATAATTGTTAGCTCTTCCTGCTGGATAGTCCCTGTGATTATATAATACCCTTCTTCATCTCTTATTACATTTTTTACTTTAAAGTCCAGTTTGTCTGATATAAGTGTGGCTACTCCAGCTTTCTTCTGAGTTCTTGTAGCATGGTAGATAGTTCTTCATCCCCTCACTTTCAGTCTGAAGGTGTCCTCAGGTTTAAAATGGGTCTCTTGAAGACAGCAGATAGATGGGTCTTGTTTTCTAATCCATTCTGTTACCCTGTATCTTTTAATTGGAGCGTTTAGTCCATTTACTTTCGGTGTTAATGTTGAAAAATGTGGATTTAGAGTCAAGGTGTTGTCTGTAGGTTTCATGTTTGTAAGGATGTCTCTGGTGCTCTGTGTTCCTTGCAACCTTTCCTTCATAGAGTCCCCCTCAGGATCTCTTGTAATATTGGTTTATTTGTGATGTATTCCTTCGTTTTTGTTTGTTTGGGAAGACCTTTATCTCTCCATCCATTTTGAATGACAGGCTGGCCGGATAAAGGATTCTTGGCTGCATGTCCTTCCTGTTCATCACATTGAAGATTTCCTGCCATTCCTTTCTGGCTTGCCAAGTTTCTGTAGATAAGTCCGCTACTACCCTAATGTGTCTGCCTTTGTAAGTCAAGGCCTGTTTATCCCTAGCTGCTTTCAGGATTCTCTCTTTATCTCTGTATTTTCCCAGCTTCACTATGATGTGTCTTGCTGAGGGCCTATTTGGGTTACGTCTGAGGGAAGCCTTTTGGACTTCAATGCCCATTTCCTTCTTCATGTTGGGGAAGTTCTCATCGATGATTTGTTCAAGTACCCCTTGGATTCCTTTCTCTCTGAGAGAGAGAATTCTTGAAGCATGGGGGCTGACGTAAGTTTTGCCTGGAAGCCACCTTACCCAAACTTCACCATTTCTGTCACCTTCTACTCTTTAGAAACACAGAGTCTCAGCGGCTCATAAAGTCCAGCCTACTCTAGTCCTGAACCTTCACCACAGTGTCACCTTCCACCCTCAGCCAGGGTTCTACCTATTTTCCACTAGGTAAAAGTTATCTCATGCATCAAAAGGTATCAAGATGTTAATATGCCTACACGAAATCTAACCCTCATCATAACCCTAGATTTGAGAAAGTGGCTTCCTCAACACATGGTAAGAAAAGCTGAAAAGCAGTCTAGTTATCTTGGAGAAGACCCCAAACATTTAAGAATTGGTGGTGTTTCTGAAAAATAGATGTGAAGGTAGAGGTTTAAAAAAAATATTAATGTGTCCTTCCTTCTACTCACTAATTCATTCATTAGGTAGTGAAAGCAGGTACTGGATTATACGTGGTGAACACAAAGATGAACACAACATTGTCCTTGTACTCAGGAAGCATACATGAAGGTGGGCCAGTTTTTGCAACATTGCATTTTGAAACATTTTGAACTTACAGAAATCCTTTACCTAGATTTACAGTTGTTAACATTGCATTATATTTGCTTTCTTTTTCTCATCAAATGGTGAGAAATGTATATACTTTTCTTTTTGGGCGGAGGGAGAGAACTATTTAAAAGTAAATTTCAGACATAAAAATTAAGTATATTAAATATTTAAACAAATAAGCCCAGCAAGTTTGGAGGAGGCTTAGCAGAAACACATATAAAATTTAATTATAGGGAAACGGGAAAGTATAGAAGGAAATCGGGAAATTCTTCATAAGATTATTTTCTAGGTATGTAAGGAGTGGGAAGATAGCCTGTGTGATAAGAAAAACATGTACCAAGGACCCAGAACCAACCCAGTGTGGAGCATTAAGAGAGGAGTAAATAGCTTTGCATGGCTGGAGCATGGACTAGGGAGAAGGGGTTTAGAAAAAGGATCATGGGAAAGATAGAATGGACAGGTAGGCGATGACCAGATATGCCTTAGAAAGCAGGATTCTCTTTATCTTATGGTTGATGAATAATCACTGGCAAGTGTTAGGCGGGGAGTAACCTGATTTATGCCCTGTTACCAGAACTTCATAGAGTACATGTGTAAAATTAGAAAAACTACTGTAAGGGGGAAATTTTTCAGATATGCTGATAAACCTAGATAGAAATATTTTAGAAATTGATGGCCTTTTAAAAGCCCTAATACTCACCCATGAATAGATGTCCTATTTTCGATCCCCAGAAGAATAGATATGTGGCAATGTGCTTCAAAAACATGGTTGTAGATCAGAATCAGGTGAGGAGTTTTTAAGAAACAAAAATTTCCAGGTTGATTTTTTAAGTTTAGGTTGGTTTTGGTTTTGGTTTGTTTGTTTGTTTGTTTACTGCAAGTCTGTTGAGTCAGAATTCTCTGCAGTGGAACCTGGGAATCTGTATTTTAAAAATCTCCCTCACCTGGTGCTGGTACAAATAGTTCACTGCCTGTAATTTGGGATCACTGACCTATCGAGGGAGAACGGGGAGAACGAGCAGCAGGGGTCTTTGCAAAGATCTGGTCAGTGTCTGGGACAGCTCTACCAAATGCTACAGGAATGCAGTTTTGGAAAAGCCTGTGTTGTTCAAGTCACCATATCATTCATCTCTTTGCGTCCTTGGAAAATATCACCAAGTGACATACAAGGTAAGGGCTTCACAGATACCTGACATATGAATGAGCATTGCTTAACCCTAATAATAGCAAAGGGGATGGCTAGCACTATCGTTGTGTATCTTTGGCCAAAGCACACTAAAAATACTAATTTATTAAAATAAATAATAAAGATTGAACCCCAGATATTTACTCAGACTTTGCGGCAATTCTATTTTTTTTAAATCAAACTCAGCCATTTAAAAAAACAAAGACTCAGCCATTTTGATAAAACAATTGCTTTAAAGAAGATAACAGTATAGGAGATGACATCAGTCACTTTGTGAACACTGCCATATTGAGATTTTATGGGCTAAACTAAGAAATTGTATTCCCTGGTACTCCTTCTGAATCAATTATCATCACTGTGTGATTGTAACAGATAATCTGTGTGATGACAGGTGGAGAAAATAATGGGAGTTAATTCAGACATATATTAAATAATGGAGATAGAAAAAAATCATTTAAAACTAAACTTGACAGTCATTCCATGATGTTTATTTCAGATGTTTTGAAATAAATGTTATGAAACATATTATTTTACTTGGCAAAAGCAGAGACAGTATTAGTGCATAATCATTAGCTAGCATTTCATTATAGATGTCAAAACCAAGATTCTTGTTAGACATGAAAAATTTTTTTTCTAAGTCTTCCATTTCTAACTGTCAACTACTTAAACCGTCTTAGTTATGCATTGTGAATATGAGGAGAGGCTGATGGGCAGTCAGAAAGTGGATATTGGGGAAGAGAACTGATCTTCAGGAGTTAATACTTCACTTTGTTCAAAATCCATACTCCAGAGCAACATGCATTTTAAAGCAGCTAAATAATGATATCGATCATGCAGTTCTTCTGCTTACTCTGAATTCAAGAATGCAAGTGATTTTAAGATTTTAATTTGTTGCACATATTCATTAAGTAATTTCAGTTTGGAGAAGCCATGAAAAAAATGTTAACTAAATCTCTGAATGTGTTTATTTGTGTTAATAGGAGAATCAGATATGGCCAGAATGAGGAACACAGCACTGCTGTCAAAGCTGTGTCTCCATCTCTTGGACAAGCTCTCTATACATGGCTGGTAGGATGGCCATTCAGTTATATGAGGCTCATGTCCTACCAACTTAGTAACTCAGGTAAAGCGCCTTTCTAGAAAGCTCCAGCAGAAACTTGGAGGAATTAAATTTTTTAGGCTTGGATCATCTTCCATCCCTGATCAATCACATTTTGATCCTTGAGCTAGCCAACCAATCCAGAGCGGGTATGGATAACCCCTAGGGGCTAGCCTTATGTCACTGCCTTCTTTTGTTAATTGCTGAGGAGCAGGATTGGCCCTTGCTAAAGTCACATGTCATGAATTTTTAACATGAAAGAAGGATTCTATTGACAGGGAAGAAAAGGGCTATTCTATTGGCAAAAAGGAAAGAATCAACAAACTTTTCCATTAGTGTTTGTGTTTCTAGGAAAAGCAGAAAAAGTACAGTATTCAATGGCAAAAATGAATTTCGCTCTATTAAGTGAGAAAAAATGCATTTCTTCAACAATATAAGCAGTGTTTTTATTTCTGTATTTTAATAAGGTCTTAGATATTATCAGCCTCTCACCGATTCAAAATTTAATATTAAATCCTTGTATGAAATGTAAAAAATGTAGTTAAACATTTTGCATACGGGTGTCTAGATTTCAGTTACTACTTGTACATTGGAAGTCGTAGGTACTCAATAAATGCTGAGGAAATGAATGAATTATTATATTGCAGAACCATGCAATTCAAAGGGACTGTAGAAGTCATCCAGTTAATCTCTTAGGTGGATATGAACTTCCTCACAATATCCTCAGAGTGGTCATTGAACCACTATTTGAACACTTGCATATGAAAATCCCCACTGTATTCCTCTCAACGGTGTTTGTTTGCCATATACTAACATCCTATAAAGCGATTAGAAGCTGATAACAGTGAACAAAGGAGCATTCACATTATCTAATTTTTTTTCTTTTTTTTTCTCTCCTCCACCCTCATGTATGTAGGATGCAAATAACAAATTAGTATTGAGTAATGTCTCAAGTACTATTAGCTGCCAATGAAATGCAAATGAACAAGCTGGCCTTTGTTTGGGGAAATGTGAGGAGAATTCTGGTCAAGGAATTGGTTGAGGGGAGACATGAGGCCATGGGGCATTCTTTCAGGTACAAGCCCCTCAAAGTTGCATTGGAGCTGCTTAAGCAGGAGGCTGCAGTGATGGTGGTACTGAGTAGTCGACACCTGTGCCAATAGCCACTGTGCCTTCCTTGTGTCTGGTAGAGGTGTGTCTTTACTGGGATTACAGAGAAGAAGGACACGAGGTGCTGCCTCATCTGAAAGATAGGAGTGTACCAAGTACCCCAGAGACATAGTTTAAATTAAGAAAAACACACAGTGTTGAAGCAAGGGTGGGGATAGTAAACACACATCCCACACTTCTTGCGTTATGATTCGTTACCTCTGGTAACAGGTTGTTAGAACACAGTGTGTTCATTCATTGCTAAGTGACTTTTTGCTGTTATTTTTCCATAGATGAATCACATATGAATCTCTAAACACATCCCACTTTTGGATTAACTTGCCCTTTGTTCCTTTCTTGGCTTGAATAGAATATCCTAAAATCTTGCCTGAATTTTGGTAAGTTTGGTAATTTCAAAACTCTTAAGAAACCAAAGGAAATTTTGTGACTTCGAAGACCAAATTTTATGTTCTTCTTTACGTCAGAAGTGTCTTAGATTACCCAATAGAGAGGACAAGGTATGGTTTCAAGAAAACGTTAGAAAAATCAATATTCAGATCTCATCTGTAAAATAGTTAGCATCTTTATCCTGACTCTGAAATGTGATAACTAATAACAGAAATGTTTGGCAGTAGAATTAGAATTAGATCGATAGTAAACTCAAATACTTACTGATTCAAACAACAACTGTTACATTTATAGATAAACACAGTTCACCTATCAGCAAATGGCTATTATTCTTAAAAATTGGTAGTTAGTGTGCATTGTATGATGAGTTTTGAAAGAAATTTGTTAGGGCAATTATTAGCATTAGAAGAAATGGCCAAGCATGGCTATAAACATTGATTTAGAATACATTTGATATTAGCACTGGCAATGTAGTTGCAATAAAGACAGCACATATTTGCTTTCACATCTGTTTACTCTGTTTTACTGAGGGATGCCTCGGAGATGCATAAAAAAGGAGTACGTTGATGTCTTCCTTGTCACCAGTATAGTTCTCAGCTCCAGGAAACCATAAATCCCAGAATCTAACATTTTATTCTTACTTAAACATGGATTTCAGAAACTAATGGACCTAATTTGATGAGGTAGTTGGACTTACTATGAAACTCAAAATGCTGAGACTTGAACTTTACATAAACGTAGACTTTCATCAAGTTTGCTACATTTCTACGTTAAATTTTAAGTGGTGAATGTTTGTATTAGCTATATTATATGTAATAT
Organism: Paguma larvata; assembly: GCA_030068075.1. Lineage (NCBI taxonomy): Eukaryota > Metazoa > Chordata > Mammalia > Carnivora > Viverridae > Paguma > Paguma larvata. The sequence continues at coordinate 52,867,341 of CM057825.1, forward strand.
GAGCATATGTGATACAATTACTTGTTCCCATACATAAAAGGAAGTATTTAACTATTTTAAAGGAAATAGTGTAAAATCTAAGGACAAAATGAGTGACAATTTTTCTCAAAGAACAATTCTTTATAAAATATATTCTAACATATATATGGCTTTTAAGCGAGTTACTGTTATTTGCACTCAGATTAAAATATTTTATGTTTTGAACTTTTATCAGTCCTGAATTTATTATCACAGGCTATAGTGATTGGCATGTCATGTAGCCACTTCAAATGAGAAATAGCTTTTTGTGGGGGCAACTGGGTGACTCAGTCAGTTAAGCATCTGACTTCAGCTCAGGTCATGATCTCACAGTTTCTAGGTTCAAGCCCCGCATCAGGCTCAGAGCCTGGAGCCTGCTTCATATTCTGTGTCTCCCTCTCTCTCTGCTCCTCTCCCACTCCCACTCTGTCTGTCTCTCTCAAAAATAAAATAAAAACATTAGAAAATAAAAGAAAAAAGAAATAGCTCTTTGTTTCCTATTGGGGATATAGAGCCATTTAGTTTATTACTACTAGGACCTCAACGTGTTCTTTATCCAGTGCTATTGAATATATAAAAACAATAAGATAAAAAAAAAAGGAAAAAAATATGTCAAATAATACACACTGGCATAAACTCTTTCAGTACCCTAAAAAAACAAAACAAAACAAAACAAAACAAAACAAACAAAAAAACAACAAAAAAAACCCAATATGGTTGGAAGGTACACATGAACATGATTAAGGTAACAGTTTATTGTATACCAGGCACTGTGCTAGGAGCTTGCGTGGATTATTTCCTTTAATCGTCACAAAACCTTATTAGGTAGCTATTACTCTTGTTCCCATTTTATAATACTCTGAGACTCCAGGCAAAGTAACTTGTAAAATGTGCTGAGCTACTGAGTGGAGCCGGAGTGTGGACCCCAGATTCTGTGACTGAATCACTAGGTTATACTGCATATCATGTACCACAAAAGAAACAATATTACTATTTTGTAATGTAGCCATTTGAGGCAAATTTATCTCTACCACTGAAAAAAACACCTGATTTTTGTTGGTCAGAAAATATATCATCTTCCTATAGGAAAGACCAGACATAACCTCAAGATTTTTTTCAGGAGCAAATTTTATTTCCTCTCTGTGAGAAGAAACAATTTTAATTTCATCAAGAGATGTTAAAATATCAGGGTAATTCAATCCAGAAACAAGCACTGAGTAAAAAAGATTTTTATACCATTTTCCAGATTGGCTTGCTGCATAAATCAAATTATCTGAGTAATTCCTCAACTCTTCACTTATGTTTCTTGGCAACCTGTACTTCATAGCTATTGTGATTCCTCAGGAGGCATATCAGGTACTCTGTGTGTTTGTGATATGGATCATTTTGATGTGTTTGTGATGCTTCCTGGGAGCTTCACCTCGTGCGTTAACTGTCCTTCCTGGTCTCAATCATCTTGCATCAAACTCTGGAATGTCCGGCATCTTCCTGACTCTGTTAATCCTGCATTTCTGCCTCTGTTTCCTGAGGCTTCCCGATTTCCAGGTGTTTTGCAATCAAGCATATCTCTTCTGACTTTATACCTCCTTTTCCAGCCTTTTCTGTTTAGCACTGTGATTTTTGTCAGCTGAAGTGGCTCCGCTCTTCTTACCTTCCGCATATGGTGCAACCATAAGGCTGGAAAGGCGAAAGTGGTTTCTAGTCAGTGGGAATGCATTGATCACATAGTTCTTCAGCATAGAACATGTCTGGTGCTCCTTGCTCTCTTTGCTGCTGCACACTGGCACAGTTAGGCACCCCGCAGGGCCTGCTCATCCCCTACTTCCTCTATTGCATTGTTTGTCAAACTCTATCCCTCCTCAACCCTCTCAAAAATAAACAAACATTAAAAAAATTAAAAAAAAAAAAAAAAGAACCTTGAAAATGTGGGATAATACTTGACCCAGTCATTTCACTCTTAGGAATTTGTTGTATGGAGAGAACCACAAAGATTTATATGAAAGGATCAGGAAATCAAATGAACTGAGAATTGTTGGAATGAACTCAGCCTAATATTACTTATAATAGTTAAAAGTGGAGACCACAATTAATATTTACAAGAGGGAATATTTAAATAAAGTATTGTACCTTATTAATGGGATATTAAACAGCCACTACAAATAATATTTCTATAAAATATTGAAAAAGAAAGGATTCATAATTTAATGTTACGCAGAAAAACATCACATCATTGTCTATACCAGTGCTCAGCAAACTTCCTGCTGGAGGGTCAGACAGTAATTATTCTAAGCTTTGTGGATCATAATTACTTTGTGAGTTGTAATTATTCAAACCCTGCTACTGTAGTGTGAAAGCAGCCATAGAGAATCCATAAATAAAGAGGTTTGTTCCAATAAACATGGTTGTATCCCAATAAAAAATGTATGGAAACTGAAATTAGAACTTTGTATAATTTCCATGTATTATGAAATAGTATTTTTTGAAATTTTGTTTTGAAACCACTTAATGTAAATGTGAAATGTAAAACAGTGTAGAAATAATTCCTAACTTGTAGTCCACATAAAACCAGATTATGGCCTGGATTTGGACTGTGGGCCATAGTTTGCTGATCCCTGGTCTGTACCATATGATTCTAATTATGTATGTATGTGTGTGTGTGTGCAGTGTACGTGTACAAAGCCATATGAATATTAATGATGGCTATATCTGGTTAGTGGGATTATAACTAATTTATTTTTTTATTATTTTTTGTATTTTTCCCATTTTTAATATGAAGTTATATTATTTTTATAATCAGAAAAATAAAAAATAATTTGCTATAATAATTTCTATAATAGTGGAAAGCACTTTAAAGGGGTAAACACCCAGACCCATGGAGGAGGGGTTGAGGGAAAGCTTGCTGAAAGAGTCAGCCCCTGAGCATTGTCTTGAAGGTTGATGAATTATTCAGGCATAGATGAATCACAGGACAGGGAGGGAACAGGGGAGGCAAGAAGGGAGAGCATTCTAGGCTGAAACATCAAGGTTATTCCATGGGAGAGTCAGGAAACCACAGAAAGTTTAGAGGGCTGGAGAGCAGTGTGAGGAAATGAATAGAAACAATATTAAAAATGATAGAGCACTGAAGGTCTTACGCGCTAGCGTACACTTTGAATTTTATCGTAAGATCAATTGGAAGCCTCTGAAAAATTCATAAGTTGCTGAGTGACATGATCATATTTCTGGTAGAGAAAAACCTGCATGGTCTCAGGACAGAGAATGGATTGGCTAAGAGTGAGCCTGGAGATAGAAGAGCAAGCTGAGAGGCTATTGTTGACATTCAGGTGAGAAGTGAGGAGAGACTAAACCGAGGTGAGGGGTGGAAGTAGAGGGAGGAGAAGGTTTGAATGGTATGTAGAAGGTTGACTCAATACAATAGCCCTTTGTGAGTGATTAGATATTGGAATTGAAGGACATGTGGGAAAGGAGAGTAAATAAAGGATGTCTTCCTTCTTTCCGCTCTGAAAGCCAGGTGAGTAGGAGATTTGGTGGAGATGATGGGATGATCAGTTTTAGATTTTTCTTGAGTTCCCCTGGCTGACACAATGTGGGCAAGATTGATTCATTACTCATTTTTTTTAGGTTAAAGTATGGTTGACATATAATATTAGTTTCAAGCAAATAACATAGTGATTAGACAATTACATACATTATGAGATGCTTACCTAACAAGTGGAGTTATCGTGTGTCATCGCACAAAGTTATTATAATCTTATTGACTGCATTCTCTATGCTGTACTTTGCATCCCTGTGGCTTTTCATTTTATAACTGGAAATGCATAGCTCTTAACATCGTTCACCTATTTTGCCTATCACTCCACCTTCCTCCCCTCTGGCAGCCACTGGTTTGTTCTCTATATTTATGAGTCTATTTTTCTTTTTTTATTGTTTGTTTGCTCATTTGTTTTATTTTTTAGATTATACATCTAAGTGAAATAATATGATATTTGTCTTTATCTCCCTTATTTCACTTAACATTATGCCCTCTAAGTCCATCCATGTTGTCATGAATGGCAGGATTTCTTTCTTTCTCTATGGCTGAGTGATATTCCATTTTGTATATATACCACCTCTTTATCCATTCATCCATTGGTGAACGCTTAGGTCGTTTCCATATCTTGGCTATTGCTGCAGTAAACATTGGGTGCATACATATTTTCAAATTACTGTTTTTATTTTTCTCAGGTAAATAACAAGAAGTGGAATCACTAGATCATATGGAGTTTCTATTTTTAGTTTCTTGAGGAAACTTCTGCTGTTTTCCATATTGGCTGTGCCAATTTATATTCTTACCAGCAGTACATGAGGGTTCTCTTTCTTCCATATCCTCACTGATGCGAGGCCAAGCCCAGAAGAGGCGCTCGCTCAGCAGGTTCTTCTTTCCCCTTCGAATCCTTTCACATGTGTACCCCACGGGCACCGTTTTCCTCCTCCCAGGTGGCTCTCAGACGCTGCTCCATCTCTCTGTAACAGCAGAGGCTCCCTCTTTCCTCAAAAAGTCTTTGCTGGACACATTATTTCTTGTCTTCTTGACACTAGCCATTCTGACTGGTATTGTGGTTTTGATTTGCATTTCTCTGATGACTGATGATGTTGAACATCTTTTCATGTGTCTGTTGGTCATCTATATGCCTTCTTTGGAAAACTGTTTATTCAGGTCCCCTGCCTATTTTTTAATTGGATTATTTGTATTTTTGGTGTTGATTTGTATGAGTCCCTTTTATATTTTGGAAATTAATCCCCTAATGGATATATCATTTGTAAATATTCTCTCCCATTCAGTAGGTTGACATTTCATTCAGTATTAGATGTTTTGAGTTTGAGGTAGTTCTTGGATATTTGAGTGAAGATTTTCTGTAGAGTTTAAAAATCAGGAGAAATACATTATATAAACAGTGGTTGTAGTTATAACAGTTTATGCATCAACCTGCAAAGAGGTTTTGAACAATGATTCTTACTCTTTCTCTTCTACCTTCCACCCATGGATTATATGGAGACACAATCCAATCAATAATCGTGGCTCATTGTAATTGTCCATCCTACTTTGGGATCACTTGCCTTCTGCTCACAAGACCACATCCAAAGTTCTGGAAGAAGTTAAGTATAGTTTGAAAAATTCACACAAATGACTTTGATGTAATCTCCCCAGGCCACTACTACACCTACTTGTTGAGTGAGAAGAAAAGAATAAAGACCATGGTCTCCTGGAACACCTAGACATTTAAAATTAGGCAGAGAAAGTGAATTTGTAAAAGAGTGACAGAGCACAGAAGGAAAATCTGGGTGCAGTAGTAGCCAATGGAAGAAAAAATTTTAAGGAGCATGTAACAGTATTAATTGCAAAAAAAATAAATGAGGATTGTTGGCATTGACAAATGTGAAGTCATTGTGGACCTATATAAGAATATTTCAATAAGGTAATAGAGATAGAATCCATTCAGAAATGAGTTAAGAAGTGGGTGGGTATTAAGAAAAAGCTGAAGTATCAAAGAAAACAACACACTCCTAACTAGGTGTCCCCTCCCCAATCTTTCATATCTGTTACCACAATATGTATGGCTTGATTAAGAGATGCTTCGAAAATTCTTGCTGAATGGGTGAGAGCAAGGATAAATGAATACATTCTTGAATAACTTCAGATTCCATTAAGTATTATCTTCTCTGAACTGTAAGTCACTGAGAGTATTATTGTATTGTAGTTGAACAGGTGATAGCTTGGTTTTAGCTTCAGTGGAGAATAATGAACACTCTTTCTATTCAAGTGAAATACTTTCTATAGCTCCCTATTGTTTGAGGATGTTATAAGTACTTCAGAGATAATATGTAAATCTTTAAACTAGAAAGAACTATATAAATATATGCTGCAATATTATTATTGCATTGCATAATATGTTGCAATATTATTATTGCATTGATAAGACATGCACAAATGAATTTTCTCCCCTTTTAGGTGTGTTTTCAGATACTAATTAATCCTTTTACCTCACAGTTATTGATAGTTTTCAAGGTAGAAGAGCTGTTTCTCCCCATTTAGACAAGCAGTCCATCTATAGCCAGTATGACAGAGGGAGGCAGTTTGAAGAGATGGGGTGAAGGTGGGAGCAGCACCAGGCTCACTTCAAGTGTTCAAAACTATATCCTCAAGGTTGCCTGGCCTTAATTTCCACACTGCATAAATCCTATGAAACGGTTACAAGAACCCTTCAGGTCTAAATAAGAACTGAGAGACATAGAAGACCTACAGGTTGTCAGAAGTTTCTCCACACTTGGCAAGCTGGGAGGTGTGGCATTCTAGTGAATAAGGAGACAAATATTGGACCAGTCTAAGAAAGTTTTTTCTAATAACCATGGAAGGATTCGATCCTTCCAAAAACAAAAAAGGACAACTGCTACTCTAGAATGGGTGCTGTTTTGTTAGAGGCACAGTTTTGTTAGAGGGGCTTCCTAAAGTTGATGTCGGATTGGAACGACTGGCCTCTAAACTCTCCTCGTACAGCCTGTGAATGAAGTGAAATGTTTTTCAAGAGAAAGTGAAGGAAACCTCTTAGATCTCTTCCCATACTCTACCACAAACATTTATTGAGTGCATACTAGGTGTAGAAATGCATTCAGCATTTCTCAGTAGTGTTTCTATTTGGTGGGACAGTACGCCATCAATCCTCTTTTCTTGAGGAGAAGAGAAAGGAAAGAGGTAGTCTCCATAGGGACTTAGTAACTAGCATAAAAAAGAACAGTATTTTCTGAGTATTGGTAGCATATGAGATAACAACCAGATTCAGAAGGGAAGGCTGGCTAATAAGGTTCCATGTACATGGGCAACCACGATGAGTTGGAGAACAATAAAAGAATCACATGTCCCTCACACACCTTCAAGGCTGAAGAAGACAGAGACCCAAGTGCTAAATATCAAACACCTGAATGGTGGATTTTGGCTTGGGATTCAAATCATGCTCCATTTCAGGAATCTCATAGAAATATACTTCAACTGATCATTATCTTGAGATTTTGAGTTGGCTTAAAAATATCCCTGTTTCATGAATCCTTCCTATTTAACTCTGTCTGGGTACTCTCTTTCCTCCAATATTTTTATGGTATTTCATAGACCCTGGGGAGCATTGAACTGTACCTGGTCTCTGATCTCAGCACCCAAAGAGTGCTCTAAATTCCAAGAGAATTTGGAACAGATAGTTTTCTGCCAATCCTCAAAGCAGAATGTCTCCAGGCTTTCTTGGAGAAAATCCCAAGTGCAACTTGTACCAAATTAAACCCAGAGGGTTCTGTAAGAATGTTCTGGCCTTGGACTGCAGTGAATAGAACATTTTTGTGGTTCACACTGGAGGTCATGGGAGAGTCCAAAGGAAATATTGGAAGCCAGAATTCTAGTCCTTCAAACTGCTTGTCCCCAAAACCTCTGCATCACTGATTTATGAAGTATTGCTTCAGTGGGAAAAGAACAATATTAAGAGGAACTATTTTATATGTGATTAACGAGGCTAAAAAACATTTCCTAGAAATAGCTAATTTTCAGATTTATCTCATCACCTTGTTGTCAAACCTGAGAAATATCACTAAAAGGTTGTGCTCACTTGCTTTGCTCTAGAATGAAATTATTGCCTGTTTCTTTTTTTCCCCTGAATCTCTGCTATGGAATGCTCAGGGTTTCCTTTCAGTTCTTAGTACAGTCTGTCATAAGAAGAGGTATCTTAGAATTTAAAACCCCTAATATAATCTCTTTCTTCTCCTTACATACTCTTGAGCTAACACCCAGTTTAAGTAGAAATTAAGGCCAAGTCATTCCATTTTAATGACAAAGAGTATAAAATGAAAAAGCATGCACAATACAAAACTAACCAGCCTTCAAGATAATCTAAAACTTGTCACATGAGAAGAAAATGCCCAGATACTATGGTTTCAAATAGCTAGATAAGAATGTGTACATTTACATTTGATCTAATTTTTCTGGCAATTTAGACAATCATTTGTCTGGTTTAGCCTAACACTAAAGAGATCAGAGCTGGCAAATATTCAGTGCATGTCTGAAGAGTTCGTTGGCATGTTCGACCCAGTCTGCCTGACACTTTGAGTTAACTATGACATCAGACTCTGGTCTAGATTTTTTCCTTTCTTGCATTATGAATTCTATTTACCTTCTTTATTAAGCATGAGAGAACCTTGGGTGTATAATACATAACTAAAGATTTTACCTTTGTGAATGTATCTGGCAATGCTAGGGTACAAACAACCCCTCAACAGCAGTGGCTCAGAGTAACAGATTTTATTTCTTACTCACATTACATGTTGCCTTCATGGTGATTACACTTCAGCTTTGCATGTCGTCTTTATTTTAGGATCCAGGGTGAAGGAGCAGTGCCTTCTATGAACAGAGAAATGGTGGAGCCACTTATTGGTTCTTAAAACTTGTCCTCAGGAGTGGCGCACAAAACCCTGTGCGTTCACAGGAATGCGTGTTCACATTTCAGTAGTCTAAGCAAATCACATGAACAAGTCTGATGTTAGGAGGCATGAGAATATAATCCTCTTACAGGGAGAAGGAGCAAGTAACTGGGAATAATAATACAATGAAAATATGTAACACGTCTTAGGTATAATTTGAAAGTGTAAGAAATGGAAAGGGGCACCTGGGTGGCTCAGTTGGTTAAATGTCCAACTTCAGCTCAGGTCATGCTCTCCCGGTCTGTGGGTTTAAGCCCCTCATTGGGCTCTGTGCTGACAGCTCAGAACCCAGAGGCTGCTTCAGGTTCTGTTACCCTCTCTCTCTACCCCTCCCCTCCTTGTGCTCTGTCTCCCTCTCATAAATAAACAAATATTAAAATTTTAAAAAAAAGGGTAAGAACTTCTCTAGAATTCTAACTGGATATAACTCATGTCCCCTATTCCCAGTGCAACAATGGCATGGATTTTTGTTTCATCTTGTTTTTGTTTTTGTTTTCAGAATAGTTCTATTTTATGTAATTGCAAAAATAAGCATCACATTTTCCCCAATGATAAAATAACACTCATAAAAAATTAAAAACATACAATATGGCATAAATAAGGAAGAAAAGGAAGAAACCAAAATTCATTTAGTAAACACCTAGATAAAATCCAGCAAAATGAAAATATATATTCATACGAAAACTTATACATAAATATTCATCAAAGGTTTATACATTGTAGCTTAAAATTGGAAACATTCAAATGTCAACAGGTAACTAGGTAAATTATGGTATATTCATTTAGTGGAATACTACTGCACAGTGAAAAGGACCCATGCAGGAGCATGAGTCAGTCTCAAAAACCTTATGCCAACTGAAAGAAGCCAGATGTGAAAGATTACATGCTGTGTGGTATCACCATGTGAAACTCAGGCAACGGCAAATCTAAGGCGGCAGAAAGCATATCAGTGACATGAATATCATGGGGCACGAAGTGGGCAGGGCTGATAGGGAAGGGCTGTAAGTAAACTTTCTGGGGTAATAGAATTATTACGGTGATGGTTACTTAGATGCATGCATTTGTTAAAATTCCTTAAGAAGTACATGAGACGAGATTTTATTACATGCAAGCTATAATTTCAATAAAGTCGATTTTTGGATTATTGAAAAGTCTCAGAGATTCTTACTGATGCTTAGTTACCTTGATATTAGCCTATTGGACTTTAAAATTAGTTATATAATTATTTAGTTGGTTTTCTTGGGTGTGCTAGAGGAACAATCATATTGCACATTTTTAACTTAATCACATGGACTGACAATTCCAAAGCAATGTTTAATAAATGGATTCTTGACAGTTCTTTTAACCGATACAAATTTTTACCAGTGAGGAATATGCTTGCTCTTAGAATCAAATAACTATTCTTTTTGTTTGAGGAAATATTCTTTTTCTTCTCCCAGGATGAATTTTGATCAGAAATAAATGCAGAATTTTTCCTAAGGCTTTTTTAATGCATATGTTTTCTTTTTTATTTTTTAATTAATTAATTATGGGCGCCTGGGTGACTCAGTCGGTTAAGCAGCTGACTTCAGCTCAGGTCAAAATCTCACAGTCTGTGAGTTCGAGCCCCACGTCGGGCTCTGTGCCAACAGCTCAGAGACTGGAGCCTGCTTCAGATTCTGTATCTCCCTCTCTCTCTGCCCTTCCTCTGCTCACACTCTGTCTCTATGTCTCTCAAAAATAAATAAACATTTAAAAAATTAATTAATTAATTTATTTATTTAGAGAGAGAGAGTAAGAGAAGCAGGGGAGGGGCAGAGAGAGGGAGGGAGAAAGAGAATCTCAAGCAGGTCCTGTGTTGTCAGCGCAGAGCCCAATGTAGGGCTCAATCCCACAAATGATGAGATCATGACTTGAGCTGAAACCAAGAGTTGGATGCTCAACCAACTGAGCCACCCACGTGCCCCTTCTTATTTTTATTAAAGTATTGTATTACTAATTTAATTTGCAAATATTGAACCAACCTTGCTCTTTTGGACTAACTCTACTTTGTTGTAGTGTATTCTTTTTTTAAAGTACATTTTATTAAGGTATAATTTACATATAGTAAAATTCACTCTATAGTTGTGTGTTTATTATATTTTAAACTGTGGGATTTAGTCTGTTTATATTTTATTTAGAATAATATAATTACAATAAGATCTAAAAATTTTTGTATTAACTTGCTAAATTTGACATCAGAATCATGCTAGCATTTTTAAATGAGTGAGAATGATTCTTTTTTATGTCTGAGTAGATTAAACAGCATAGAATGTCTGCCTCTGTTTCTTGAAGGTAGCTGGGATTTGCCTTAAAATAAAGTAAGACAAAAAAAGAAAAGCAAAAACTCTCTAGGACTGATAACTGTTGGGGACATACTTTCTTTTTTTTTTTTTTTAATTTTTTAATGTTTGTTTATTTTTAAGAGAGAGAGACAGAGCAGGAGTTGGGAAGGGACAGAGAGAGACACACACAGAATCTGAAACAGGCTCCAGGCTCAGTCAGAGCTGTCAGCACAGAGCCTGACCCAGGGCTCGAACTCAGGAATGCGAGATCGTTGTCCAGGTGAAAGTCAGACGCTTAACTGACTGAGCCACCTAGGAGCCCCTGGGTACATATTTCCTTGAGAAATTATTCAATATATCCCATGGTGAGGACGGTAATGATAGTGATGAAGAGGATGATAATGGTAAAACTTTCCTAGGCCAATATTATTAACATAGATTTTTAGGAAACTTTCCATTTGATTCCAGTTTTAATATTTATTAACAAAAGTATTTCTTTTATACCTAAAAGTAAATCCAAAACTTAATATTTGCATTTGTATCCCCTAATCTTCATATTATGTAATTTCGTTATTTGTATGTCATTTTGTTCCTATTTAAATCTGTTAGTTTTTAAAATTTTTTCTTATCGAGGTGAAATTCATATCATATAAAATTAATCATTTTGAAGTATACAATTCAGTGCCATTTAGTGCATTTGCAATGCTATGTAACCACCACCTCTATCTAGTTCTGAAATATTTCCATCACACCAAAGTAAAATCTCTTACCTGCTAAGCAGGGACTCCTTATTTCCCCTTTCCAAAACCTCTCCTCCATCTATCTGCCAACGTATTTTCTACAGCAGCTGCGCTATTTTGCATTCCTACCAGGAGTATGATGATTCCAATTTCTCCACATACCATTTTCTGTTTGTTAAAAACATTTGTAGTCATCCTAGTGGGTGTGAAGTGTCATCTTATTGTGCTTTTGGTTCTCATTTTCATAATGATTAATGATGTCGACGCATTTTTCATTATTTGTTAGGTTGGAAGCGTTCTTTATATATGCTGCATACTTGACACTTTTAGAGAAATGATTTTCAAATATTTTCTTTCATCTTACAGGTTTTATTTCCACTTCTTTGATAATGTCATTGATGCTCAAAAGTTCTTAGATTTGAAGAAGTCCAGTTTCTCTATTTTTTGTTATTGTTGCTTATGCTTCCAATGTCATACCTAAGAAAGCATTGCTAAATTCAAAATGATGATTTACCCATTTTCTTCTCAGAATTTTATACTTTTATCTTTCACATTTAGATCATTGATCCATTTTGAGTTAATTTTTTATATGGTGCAAGTTAAGGGTCCAACTTCCTTCTTATACATGTGGATATCCAGTAGTTCCAGTACTAGTTTTTGAAGAAACTGTTTTATCTGACTGAATGGTTTTGACACCATTATTAAAAATCAGTTAGCCATAGATGCATGAGTATATTTCTGGGCTCTCCATTCTAGTCCATTGGTCTATATATGTATGTCTGTTCTTCTGACAGTACAATACTGTTTTGATTACTGTCACTTTGTAGTAAGTTTTGAAATCTGAAAATGTGAGTCCTTCAACTTTGTTCTTACTTTTTCAAGATTGTTTTGGCTATTAGGATCCCCTTACACTTCCATATGAATTTGAGGTTTAGCCTTTTGATTTCTGCAAAAAACACACTGTTGGATTTTTAATAGTGATTATGTCAAATCTATAGATAGTTTTGAGTATTATTGCCACTTTAATAACAGTAAGTCTTTTAGTCTATAAATATAGGATGTCTTTTCATTTGTTTAGGCCTTCTTTAATTTTTTTTAGTGATGATTTTTTGTTTTTGTTTTTGTTTTCAGTATACAAGTCTTTCACCTCCATGGTTAAACTTACTCCTAGGTATTGTATTCTTTTGGATGATATAAATGAAATTGTTTTCTTAATTTCCTTTTATGATTGTTTATTTCTGGTGTATGGAAGAAACACACGTTACTTTTGTGTATTAATTCTGTGTGCTGCAACCCTGCTGAATTTATTAGCTCTAGTATAACTTGAAATTTTAGTGGAATTCACCAATGAAACCATTGGGCCTAGTGCCTCCTTGTTTAGAAGGATATTAACTATTGATTCAATTTATTTTTTTACCTATTTCCCCTTGTGTAAGTTTCAGTAGATTATGTCTTTCAAGGAATTTATCTATTTCATCTAAGTTATCAAAGTTGTAATATTCTTTTATTATCTTTTCCATGGGACCAGTAGTTATGACCCCTCTTTCATTTCTGATGTTAGTATTTATTTCTTCTCTCTTTTTTCTTGATTAGCATGGCTAGAGTTTTTTCAGTTTTTTTGATTTTAGAACAAGCTTTTGATTTTGTTGATTTTATCTATTGCTTTGATTGATTTGTGTTCTAAATTTTATTACTTCTTTTCTTCCACTTATTTTATGTTTACTCTTTTTTTCTCTAGTTTCCTGAGGTAGAAGCTCAGAGTATTAATTTTAGATATTTGTTCTTTTCATATATATGTATTTAATGATATAAATTTTCCTTTAAGCACTGCTTTTGCTGCATCCCACATTTTGAGTTGTATTTTTATTTTTATTTTTATTTATTTATTTTTTAATTTTTTAACATTTATTTATTTTCGAGAGACATAGAGACAGAGTGTGAGCAGGGGAAGGGCAGAGAGAGAGGGAGACACAGAAACTGAAGCAGGCTCCAGGCTCTGATGAGCCATCAACACAGAGCCTGACGTGGGACTCGAACTCACAGACCGTGAGATCATGACCTAAGCCAAAGTAAGCCGCTTAACCAACTGAGCCACCCAAGCGCCCCTGTATTTTTATTTTTATATAATTCAAAATATTTTTAAATTTTTGTTGAGTCTTTTTATTTGAACCAGGTGTTATTTAGAAGTGTTGTTTAGGGGCGCCTGGGTGGCTTAGTCGGTTGAGTGTCCAACTTCAGCTTAGGTCATGATCTCACAGTTCATGAGTTCGAGCCCCACGTTGGGCTCTGTGCTGACAGCTCAGAGCCTGGAGCCTGCTTCAGATTCTGTGTCTCCTTCCCTCTCAGCCCCTCCCCAGCTCACGCTTTCTCTCTCTCTCTCTTTCAAATAAAGAAACATAAAAACAAACAAAAAAAATTGAGAAGTGTGTGGTTTAACCTAAAAGTATTTTGGAATTTTCCAACTTTCTATTGTGTATTTCTACTTCAATTCTATTAGGTATTAAAGCATACTTTGAATTCTTTCCCTTTAAACTTGTTCAGATATGTTTTATGGGCCAGGGCATGAGTTCATCTTGGTAAATGTTCCGTGTGAGCTTGAGAAGACTGTGTATTCAGCTGTTGTTGGGCATAGTAGTCTACACATGTCAATTATATCCGGTTGATTGATGGTGTTGTTCAATTCAACTGTATCCTTAACAACTTTCTGCCTGCTGGGTATGTCAATTACTGATAGATGTGTTGAAGGCTCCAACTATAATAGTAGAGTAGTTTATTTGTCTTTGTGGTTGTATCGGCTTTTGCCTGACATATTTGATGCTCTGTTGTTAGGCACATACACTTTTAAAATTTTTATATCTTCTTGGAGATTGTTCCCATTATCATTTTGGAATGCCCATCTTAATCTCTCATATTATTCCTTGCTCTGAAATCTGCTCTATCTGAAATTAATATAGGCACTCTGGTTTTCTTTACATTAATGTTAGCATGATATGTCTTTCTACATCCATTTACTTTTACTCTCTCTATACCTTTATATTGAGAGTGGGTTTCTTGTATATATCTTAATTTTTCTCTACTTATTAATTTATAATTTTGTACTTAATAACTTAATTCTTGTTTCATTTTATTATTCTTTCTCTATAATTTAGACTTGAAAGTTTAATTAATTATTTTTTTTCTTTAAAAACAGAATTGTTCAATGCTATGAATTTTATATGAGCTTAAAGTTAGCTGGATATCTTAGGTTATTAAACAGAATAGCCTCATTATTATTTTTCTTAATAAAACTGTAATGATTTTTATTCTCCATTTAATCTAAGAATTATTCTTTGAAGTATTATCTTAAAATTTCTAAGAGATTTCTTTTAATACCAGGACCTTCCGTCGTTTACTTCTACCTCTTGCATTGCAACTAGGGCTATTTACTTTAAATATTTCAATACCATAAATATAAAGATTATGAGTATCTTATATTTACTGTAGATAGTATTTCTCAAAATAAAATGCTATTTTAAAGTTTTCACTTCTAATTTGTCTATTATTAATGTTGTTAGGCTTTCTTTTATTTTGTTTGTCTTTGCCTGGTATATCTCATCTCTTTATTTTCAAAAGTTATGTCTTTAGGGATGTCTCTAGCAAACATAAATTAATTGACTTCTTTTTAAATGTAACTTGATAATGTTTGTCTTTTAATTGAGTAAACTAACTCATCCACTTTTTTGTGTGTTAACTGGTATTTAATCATATTCCTTTCATTATGGTTCTTTTGTGTGTGGGTATCCTGATAAATATGCTCTATATTTCTTTTGTTTTCTTTTGCATTGTCACATTTTAGTCCCATTTTCTGCTGATATTTTAGAATTTATTCATATTATTTTTAGTCTCTTATATTTTTAAAACTTTTCCTGTTATTTTGGTGCCAACTTTTAGAATGAAAGAGTCTGTGAGATCCTCCTCCTATCCCCAAATGAAACAATTATGTAAGTACATGGTCCCATTCATCCTCCATATTTTGTTCAAACAATCTGTATTATTGGTTACAGATATTCTAATTTTTACATTTTGAATATTGTCTTTCAAGAACTTATTCTTGACATTTATATTAAGCTTCATAAGCATATTAACAATAATAATTATTTAGAATTAACGAAGTTTTACTGGGTTTATTTCTCACATTTTTTTCCCTCTTTATCACTCTCTTCTGGATGTGTTCCAATGAGGTTTCAATTTTTTTTTTTTTTTTGAAATGTGAGGTCAACGTAATATTCTGGAGTTCTGGGAATGTAAATGTATACCTTCGATAAACCTCTATAGTGTTTGAACAATGTTTAAAGGTCAATGCCTTTAGTCTGACCATGCTTTCTAACTTATCACAACTTCCATGTGCTCCCTTCTGTCTCCTTGATCTACCTGCCTGCATTGCCATTTTCGTTTATAAATTCTCTCTAAACTTTCTTAGACCACATGCAATTTTAAATTTTCAAGTGTTTAAATATGTTTCCAGTTTCTTACATTGAATGACACTCTTTTTTTCCTGCATTTAGGCTTTGGAAGATCAGGTGTGGGAACTCTTGCAGGAAGCAGACAAGACAGCTGAAGAGAACAAGGATCAGAGTCAGGTCTATGATGCTATGGCCAACACCTTGGGTGAAGCATGGGCAGCCCTCGTCTCCATGCTTGAAAGAAGGAGGGAGCTCCTCAGGTTGACCTCTGAATTTTTTGAAAATGCCTTGGAGGTTTGTGTTTTAAAAAACTACCTTCTGGGGTGCATGGGTGGCTCAGTCGGTTGAGCATCCGACTTCGGCTCAGGTCATGATCTTGCAGTTTGTGAGTTCAAGCCCCACGACGGGCTCTGTGCTGACAGCTCAGAGCCTGGAGCCTGCTTCACATTCTGTGTCTCCCTCTCTCTCTGCCCCTCTCCCACTCATGCTGTCTCTCTCTGTCTCAAAAATAAATAAACATTAAAAAAATTTTAAAAAAACTAGCTTCTTCACATCAGAGCTAATGGATAGCACTCCTAAAAATGTTTAAATCCACAAATAGACATTGCAATCAATTTAAAAAATGGCAGAACGACCAAGTTATATATAATCCATTTAATTTTTGATTGCCAAAGAACAAATTTGTTAACATTTTAAATTGTAGTCCTTCGAAAAAAACCTTTTAACTGTAGCTATAAAATTAAGTAAAATATTAAGTAAAAATGGAAACTCTTATTCATAAGTCACTATAATTTATTACCTTCTTTAGAAGATGATAATACAATTATTGAATCAAACAATTATCCCTGATTATAGGATTATTAGGAAATGTTGGTCTGACGTGTTCTGTTGACTAAAAGATGGAGGATAGAATTTCTTGGGCTATTTATGAAAAGGCAATTGCAGAATAATCTATAGAATGTTTGACTTGTAAGCACAGCATTTTATAGAATGCTTTCTTAAGGCGTAGAGTTGGATTCCATAATTTGAACTCATTAAAGTTTTAAGGAAGAGAAAAAGTCCTGGATTTAAGAAGGTCATTTCTTCCCGTGACTTTTCTTGAATTCTGCAATTTTTTTGTAGTTCCCGATTTCAAAATGTGAGACTCAAAGAACATTATCAAAAGAGCTGTTGTATTTGGTGTAAGACAGTTATTGGAAATTTCACTTTTAACTTCTCTGTCAAGTGGCAGTGCATTCATTTTGATGTGAGAGCACTGCTTCATTATGATAAAGCACTAGCTTTGAAAAATATGACACTTCAGATCTTAAATCCAAAATAATGAAGGAAGGAAGATTAGTAATAGAACATAAAAATTGGGGTAGGCAATCTCATGCATCATGAACTTGTTTAAAAGTAAAAAGAAGGCTCCGTAGCTCAGGGGTTAGAGCACTGGTCTCGTAAAAGTAAAAAGAAGGAGCAAAAACCTTATTGTAACTTTTAAGGTTTGTTTCCCACAGTTTGAATAAAGAAGTCCAACAACAATTCATTTTCTAGATCATCTTGAGAAAAAGTTTCACACATAGTTTTCTTTCCTGAACAGAAACCAGGTGAAATGCACCTCCAGGGGTCAAACTGTAGATACATCGGATTCATTCCATCTCAGTAAGTGGGGTATAGATGTCAATTGCCCTTGAAATTCAACTCGTATGAGCACAGAAAATGATCTTTCTTCAAACATTAGGCCCAATATTTGTTTCTCATAAGGTACTAGCATTAATGCTAGCTGGTTTTCTCTGTGATGAGAAATTATTTCCAGATATTGCATGAAGTAAAAGGAAATAGTAAGTCAACTCATAATATCTGAAAAGATATTGTTTCTTGTGTTATCCTTCTTCCAGTTTTGTAGGTCACTTCATACTAAGCTGAAGGCAAACTCCTACATAATCTTTCTTGCCCCTTGTGTATGCCAAAACTATTTTCATTACTGATTTTAAAAAAAAAGATGAGAATAGGGTCTTTGCAACGTGTCCCACCATTGCCACTTCTGTCCCATGCAAGATGCAAAAAGAAAAGTGGGCAAAAGAAAATATCCATAAGGTAAAAGTTAACAGAACTTTAGGGACAACTTTTCTGAGTAAAGCGTTGTTTATTTATTTATTTATTTTAATTGCAAATAACAGTTGAAATCTACGTATAAGTTATACAGTGACTCCAAAACTTTTTTGACGTTCTAAAGAGAAAAACCAAATCACTTTTAAGTTTTGTTTTGTTGGTTTGTTGGTTTGTTGGTTTGTTTATTTTGAAACTTCTCTTCAAAGAATACTCTCAAGGGGCACCTAGGTGGCTCGGTGGGTTAAGTGTCTCTCTTGATTTCAACTCATTATGAAATAAATGATCTCATGGTTTGTGAGACGGAGCACAGAGCCTGCTTGACAGTCTCTCTTTCCTTCTCTCTCTGCCCCTCCCCTGCTCTCTCTCTTTCTCAAAATAAATAAATAAACATTTTTTAAAAAACAAAAAACCCCCAAAGAATACCCTTAAAATAATCTATTAGAAATGGAATGAATTAGAGATGTAAATGATGTATGGAAAGGTCGTCTTATTGAATTATGATGCGTGCAGTTCCATAAGAATATGCAATGACTTCTTATTGCATGGTTGATATTTATTACAGGACTGTTTCAGACTCACAGACTTCACCATCAGACAGCTTATACTCTTATCAAACACCAAGCTACACTTTAGGAACACTGACCATAAGTGGCAGTGGCTAGTATCACTAGATTGTTCTAACGTGGTGGCAGAGGCCTTCTCCACATTTCCAAAGAGGGCATGCTCAGTAGTTTCTCTTCATCATTCCATGCATTTATAACTGGATTTTATGTGGCTATTATAATAATTAAAATACAGCATATCTTGTTAACTGAATAGTTACATTAAAAAATTAAAAATCACTGAATTCATAGATGATAGTTTGGAGAAAACTCCAAAAAGAAGACAAGTATGTGATAAGCTTTTATGCCTTTTTTTTGAATCTTTTATTTATATTTGAGAGAGAGAGAGACATAGGGTGAATGGGGGAGGGGCAGAGAGAGGGAGACACAGAATCCGAAGCAGGCTCCAGGCTCTGAGTTGTAAGCACAGAGCCCGACGCAGGGCTCAAACACACAAACTGTGAGATCATGACCTGAACTGAAGTCAGATGCTTAACCAATTGAGCCACCTAGGTGTCCCAGCTTTTATATCTTTCTCACTGATACTTTGCCTTTGAGTTTGTTCAGTACCTAATCCACAGGCAAATAGGTTGATTAAAATATCTTATAAGCTATCATATTTACCTTTAAATCTGAGTGCTAAAACTAGGTATTATCTAGCTAGACTACCACCATGTCTACTACCATGGATGCACTGTAGTGGTAGAACCAAATATGTCTTACCCTCTTCTAAAATTTGTTTCTAAGATTATTCCCCTGAGAATGTTAACATCACTTCAGATACCTCTCCTTCATATTTCCTCCCAGGAGAAACAGAAAGACTGGTCATATTCCTCACCATTTAGGACATCAAATTACTCCTTTGTTTTTTAAAGCAAAGGAGAAATTTTCCATTTTTCATTCTTGCTGTATCTAATTTCATTTTTTATTTATATAAAGAGTACATAAGACCATTGATAAAAATGCAAACAAAATTATAAAATATAGATTTAAAAGGTAAAAGTTCACCGCCCTCCAATCTCATTCCTTCTTATAAAGGCAATCTTTTGGGGTGTATCTCTTCAAGTCACTTTTTGCACACAAATATATTTTTTTGTTTTGTGTAAGAAATGGGATTAGACAGTGCTTCTCAGTTTTTTTGAAATGGGATTAGACTTGTGTTATTTTGAAAGTTATATTTTTTTGGTTCTAGGTCTAATTATAGAGGAAAACATTAACTATATTTCAACTTTACCTCTAAATGGGTTCTTAAATTGTATTTACTTATAATTACATAGGTTACTGGTTTACCAAACTTTTATTGCTTTGTTTTTGTTGTTGTTATAAAGATTTCTGGTTATTCTTTGATGAACTTCTTTACATTTTGAAAAATGGCTGCTTAGACACAATAATTTTAGTTGAAAATTTCAATAGACATTTATCAGTAAACAAGTTAGATTATTTCAGCATATATGACATATTTCCAAGTATGAAAGGAATACAGAGGAAGGAGAAGAAGTCTTTGACCCTTTCTAAAGTGACTACATGCAAACATGCAACCTCATACAAATGCCCTGAGCCAACACCCACTCACACAAACACACACATCATCATACTAACACACAAACACATTTACAGTCAACTGGGCCATGATTTAATGAAGAACATGTATAAATAACCCAAAGTGACCTGTCGATTTTTATTTTTTCAAATGTCTTTCCCTTGTATTTCTGTTGTAGTTTGCTATGAAAATAGACCAAGCTGAAGATTTCCTCCAGAGAACCCAGGAGTTTGAGAGCACCGAGTCCTTAAAATCACTTCTTCAGCTTCACGAGCATCACACCAAAGGCAAGAACTATGTTTATTCCTCACATAAGCTGTTACAGGTTTTATAATATGTTCATGTGAGAATGCTCATGTATGATATTATATTTTAAATTTATCAGTTTATACCTCAGATTGTTCCAAGGAAGGTTAAATACAGCTTAATTTTTGGTCATCTGTTTAAAAAAAGTCATAGTTGTAGATGATTCTAAGTGAATGTTAGAGGAATAGCCTCCAAAGATTCACTTATTCAACCTGCTACATTTTAGCTCCTGAGCTCAAGGGCCGTTTCCACATCGTTCATCCTCGTATCCTCAGCATCTAGCACAGTGCTGGCACATGGTGGAGCCTCAAGAAATATTTCTTGGTTGAATAAATGGCTTAATTCAGTGAATGTTCGTTCTCAGGGTAGGAAATGAAGATCGGTCTTTAAATAATAACTCTGTATAAGGAAAATCCCCTTTTCACTATTACAATTATTTTTTAGAAAGAGAGTAGAGGAAGCCTACAATTTGGTTGGGGCATGTATACATTTACTGGTGAGTTACCTCTATGCTTCCCATGGGTCCCTGTTATACCACCCAGCACGCTGTGTAATAACAATTTATTTCCATATTTGTCTCCATCACCAGATTGTGAGGCTCTGGAGGATAGGGATTGGTACATCTCTGAATCTCTATGATCTCTATGATCAGTAGCATCCAACCCAAAGCATGTTTATTGAGTGTTATTTGTATTTAATTCAATACAAATTGTGTCACAACAAATGATACAAACCTGAGGAATAAACAAGGCACTACAGGGACATTAAGGAAGAGAAAGTTGGTTTTAAGCTCTGAAGGATCACAACTGAGCCCTCCACTTTTCCAATGGTCTTGTTATAATGAACATAATACCTAAGAAGCTTTCTCACGGTAACAGTCATATTGTTATTTCCTTGTTCTTAAATGTTTTGTATATATTTTAAATGTGACTGAGATGTAGATTCATTAGAGTCCATTATACTGTTTTCTTTACTTTTGTATATATTTGAAAGTGCCCACGAAATTTAGAAAACACAATCCCATGAGTAACTTTTGAAATATTTAAAAATATTTTAAGAAGAAATATCACTCATGATCTTGATGCCAAGACTGTAACTTTGACACTTTTTAGAAATTACTCATTTGGAAAGATTGTTTAGCAAGTTATAAATTCACTTAAGTTATGTACATCTCTATTAATCCATCTTGAATTTGTTATTTATACTTAAGAATGTCAAACTGTATAGGTATTCATGTAAAATCTACTTTAATATTAACTTTCTTAGATATAATGACAAAACAAATAATAACAATTTATTAAGTATCTACTTGCCTCACATCACCAGGCATTATGTCAGAAAGTGGGATTTTATGTATGCAAAAATGCAGTCTTTAAAATAAATATACCATAGGAATTTTGTATTTCTTGAAGTTCATGATATCCTTTCTGAGGAGAAATACTTTGTATGATCAACTGATGGAATAAATAGCTAGGAAAGCATAAACAATAAAATAGTTAAGATGTAAGAAACCAGCAGAGGAAGAACCAAAGGAACTGACAGAGGGACACTGAGGGGAGAATTTATCCACTTTAATGACTGTCATGGTAGCAGTAACAGACTGATTGTAGTCTGAGTACAGTTTACAAGTTATCTTTGGCCAGAGACTCCATTTCTGGTGGTACTATGGTAGTAGTTACACTATTTTGGCAGAAACACAAAACCAGAAAAAGATTGCAAACACAAAACACAAAACAGAAAAAGATTGCAAATGGAAATTTTGGATGATTATATGCATTCTGTAGGAACCAGAACAGGAAGGCCTGTTCCACTGTCGGTGGATCTTGGAGCTAAGCATTTAGAGCTATGCTTCCCTCTCTCTTTGGAAAAGTCTAGTGTGAGAGACCTAGTTATGGAAAGGAAGAAAATAAATACTATGTGGAAACCCTGCCACTTATCCATATTTCCTCCGTGGATGTGTGTGTGTGTGTGTGTGTGCTTGTGTGTGTGTGTGTAACTTTTCACAATATCATAACAAATTCTTCAATGCAAAGGAAATATATATATACATATAAATGGAGAAGCAGTCATACTGGTTATCACATAGGCTATACAAATTAAAACTCTTCAGTTTGAAGCACAAGGCCCTCTCTAACCTGTCTTCACCTCATTTGCAAGTTCTTTCTTTCACTTCTATGTAAGAACTTGTTCTAGACAGATAGTTCTTTTTCTACCCCTGCCTCTCCCATCTTATTCATGTTTGCTTCCATTTCTTTAAGAGATTTACTCTAATGTTCTCCATGCCTCTTCTTACTCTATTTGAATGATCCCATCCTCTTTTTGGCTCAAGTTGTTCTTGTTGTTTGTTTCTTTGCACTGTTAACTTCCGGTCAAATTGCCCAGTGCACATAATACACCTTGCTCTCTCTGAGCAGGTAACACCATCTGATAACTTTATTGGACAGCTCTAAGTCACGTGACATAAACTGCTTCACATTCTTTCTTCTTCATGTCAAAATCTCTCTTTCCAATATCTTCACTTATCTCATTCTCTCTTCCAGCTCTCCAAAAAAAAAGAGTTTCAAGTTAAAAGAGACAACTGGCCCAACCACCGCAGCCTAGTTATTGCCACATAGTTAACTTCGGAAAGTTAGAATGCTTAAGTAGAGTGCCATGGCAAAGTGGGAAGAACACTGAGCTTCTAATCAGAGCACGTGGCTTTTAGCACTGGTTAGTCTCTTTCTAGTTGTGTGATGCTTGGTAAGGTACTTAGTTTCTGGGTGTTATTCATAGTTCTCCGCATCCTAAAAATAAAAAGCAGTATATTCAACACTGCTGATACTCTCTTTTTATCCCCCTGATAACAGCAAAGCTCTCAAAGGTTGCCGTGTCTTATTGACTTCACTTCACCACTACCTCCTCACGTCTCAATCTGCTACCTTGGCTTCTGTTTCTCTCACTTTCCCATCACAAAACCCCATGCCTTCTCAAAGTCTTTTTTATATTTCTAGAGGACCACTGATCTCTAGCACCTATATCTCTCTTAATTCTTCCCCCTCTCTTAATACATTTGCTCTCATTCAAGCATCCTACAAAAATTGTCAAACATCTCTCCTATGCCAGTCACTATGTTAAGTGCTAGGGATATTATCATGGTCACTGTCCTCATATTACATTGGAGCCTTGGATGCTTGGTAAGGTACTGCTTGGTAAGCCAGTTTGATTCAGTCTGGCTTATCCACTGAAGAATTGGCAGTTGAATAAGGCCTGAAGTATGAATAGAATAAAGGTGGAAGAAGGAAGGGCTTGAGCAGAATGGTGTTCCTGGCAGAGGACATAGCGACAAGTTCTGGGGCAGAAGGGAATGTGGCATTTGTAAGGTAAAAAAAGAGGAATGAAGAGTAGAAAGTTTAAGAAAATCTGAAAGAGAAGATAGGGACTAGACCATGCCAGACTTAAAATATGTCAAGGGATCTGTCCTTAATTCTAAGGCTATGGGAAGCCATTGTTTGGTGTGTGTGTGTGTGTGTGTGTGTGTGCGTGCACGCGCACGTGTGTGTGCACATGCATGCATACGTGTGACATATGTTTAGAAAAAATCTCTCTGGCTAATTATGTAGAATAGATGAATGAATTGGAGAAGAATGCAATTCAGAGATGGCTGCACAAGTCTAGGCAACAAATAATGTTTTCTGTAGTGGGGATGAAGAGAAGTAGACACATGTAGGAGATAGAGGGTGAAATTGACAGGTCTTGATAATGAGGGAGAGGAATGTGTTGTGAATGACTCCTGGGTCCTAGGCTTTAAACCTCATTATTAGCCCATTCAGTTCAGAACATAGAACATGTCAAGGAAAACAGGCACCTTAACCAGCCTCACACCACTAAAACCCGCCTGACACAATGCTCACATCCCATGATCTCTCCCCTCCCTGTACTGTATTACACTATCACTGAACCGCGGCATCCTGTCATTCATCAGTTAGTGCTACAGAAATTGTTAGGTTATGGTGTCTGGCCAGTTGTATCACACATTTGAATTCCTTACAGTATAATTTATTGTTAACATAAAGGTTACATACATTTTAAATTTGACTAAGAGTTTGAATATTACTATAGAAAAGCTTGCTCATGTCACTATTCCTTCTTCTTTCTAATTTTCTTCTAGAACTCTTAGAACGGTCTCTAGCCCTTTTAAACAAAAGTCAACAACTCACTGATTTCATAGAAAAATTCAAGTGTGATGGACCTAATGTGAATTCTGAGTTGATTCAGGGAGCTCATAACAGCTGTCTGAAGATTGACAGCCTTCTTGAGCTTCTACAAGATAGGAGACGGCAACTAGACAAGGATCTGAAGCAACAGCAGCACGAACTGGGTCAGGTTCTGAAGATATGTCAGTGGGACCAGCAAGAAAATCAGGTAACCCAAGGGGAGTTAATGATCGCTGACCTCAACTAATTAAGTTTGGTTATTATGTGGACTAGATGCTTTCTGGGATAGTTCCTCAGTTATTATGATCAAATTCTTTGGTCTTTGGTCCAAACTATCATGTTGTTTTCTCACGTAAGTTAAATGAAAAACAAATATTTATATTTCCTGTCATCATAATATTTATTTGACAAATGGGAGAGTACCTATAGATAGTTTTGAAAATGACTGTGTTCTATTGTTGAATTCTCTTTCTCACATCCTTCTAGGTTACTGCTTTTAGACACATTTCTTTGAAATTCTGAAATATAAGTTGTAGCTTTCTTGAAAGTTGGAGAGGCAGGATGGTACTGAACTGTACTACACTGCTGCTAATGTCAGTGAAAAAGTCTGTCAGCCCTGAATAGTGTTCTTAGAAGACTAGTCTGGTGCCAACGAAGAAATATGACCTTGGCCTGTGGCTGGACGCTCAATGGTTAGAGAGCTTTGGGACAAGAGGTTTGCATGCTCTTTAAAGCTCATTACCCCAACTGCAGGCACAACTCCAATCAAATATGCTTGCTGCCCATTCCTTTTGTCCCAATTACTTGAGACTAAGCATGGATAGAACTCTCTTTGCAAACCCCCAACTCAAATAGGTGGGATATTTACTGCTATATTTCTAATTGTCCCCATCCTGTGCTTAAATCTGTACAGATTAAGTGGAGGGAATTTTCAGGGTCTGGATGCATGGGGAAGGGGTCCCTTCACATGTTTTATATTGCTGCTCTGATCTAGATTGGACAGACAGACCTATGGCTGGGAGCATAGATGAGGCCAGGAGAAACTGGTTATTTCAAGCTGGAGAAATGAAGATTTAAATGACGATCACCCCTTGAACTAACACTTATTCACATAACACCTACCGTGTGCCAGGTGCTATCCTACTGGGAATAACAACACCCAAGATGAAGTCCTTTCCCTCTAGGAATTTCCCTTCTAATGCAGTTTCTCAGCCTCAGTGCTATTGACAGTTGGTACTAGGCAACTTTGGAGGACTGTCTTCTGCACTCTAGGATGTTGAACAGCATTCCTGACCTCTACCTGCTAGATGCCCACAGAATATCCTTGTCGTGACAACAAAAATTGTCTCCAGACATTGCCGAATGTCTGTTGGGGGGGGGGCAAAATTACCCTCACATGAGAACCACTGTTCTAATGTGATTATAAAGATACACCATAAACAAATGAAAACAATATGTTATAAAGAAAATCAAATGAAGCAGTAAATTTATCTTGTGTTTGTGTACTTTTAATCAGAGAAAGCCTCTCTAAGGAGGTGGCATAGAGCAGAGACCCAAATGTAGAGGCCTCTATTCACACATTCTGCTGGAATTTTATTGCCTCCCCCTCAAGTCACCATACACTTTCCAACCTACCTTCGGTTTTAGCCATTTGGCCTAGACTACTGCTAGCTGCTGTCATGTTTCTGCTGTGTTTTGCCTGTCAGCCCTCATCCACTCCCCAGTTTAACTCTTTGTCCACCCCACCTTCAAATCCTCATCATCCAATGCAATGGTCTCTTACTGGTAGTTCTGGCATAACAAAGGAAAACTAATGTTTAGGACAAGAATCTACTTAAAATTGTTTATCAGACAACTGTTTCCAAAGTTCCCTCTCTTCCCTATCATAAATGAGTCCATTAGAACTCTGTCTTTCCCTGTCCCTCTTTTCTCTTCCCTAATCCTGACCTGACATCATCTTCCAAGATCTGCTGTGTCCTTAAAAAACCTTCCTCTTATCTCTTTGCATTGAGTTTATAACCCAAAGCTCTGCCTCTAGGACTTCCAAATTTCAAAATGAACATTTTAACTCAAGCACATACTTAAGAGAAATCTTGTCATCCCTGGAAATCAGAAATATTTTTTTTTCAAAATGACTTTATTTTATTTATTTAGAGTGAGTGTGTGCACAAGGTGGGGAGAGGGTGGGGGAGAGGGAGAGAAAGAATCCCCAGCAGGCTCAATGCTGTCAGCTCAGATCCTGATGTGGGGCTATATTCCATGAATCATGAGATCTTGACCTGAGCCGAAATGAAGAATCAAAAGATGTTTTGATAATAACTCAAGTAAGGTATTGCAGGTTTCTGACTTGGTGAGTTCTCTAACTTATAGGGTCTCATCAGCTTTTATTGATGAGGTGCTTTTTAAAAGTAGACTTTAGGGGTGCCTGGGAGGCTTAGTTGGTTAAGCACCTGACTCTTGATTTAGGCTCAGGTCATGATCTTCTGGTTCATGAGTCCAGGCCCTGCATCAGGCTCCATGCTGACAGTGCGGACCCTGCTTGGGATTCTCTCTCTCCCTGTCTCTCTGCCTTTCCCCACCCCCCCCCAATAAATAAACAAATTTTAAAAAATAAAAGTAGACTCTATTAAAATTTTTTTTAACATTTTATTTATTTTCGAGACAGAGAGAGACAGAGTGTGAGTAGGGGAGGGGCAGAGAGAAAAGGAGACACAGAATCTGAAGCAAGGTCTAAGCTCCAAGCTGTCAGCACAGAGCCCAATATGGGACTGGAACCCAGGAATGGTGAGATCATGACCTGAGCCGAAATCGAATGCTTAACTGACTGAGCCACCAGCGCCCCAAAAGTAGACTATTTTTTAGAGCAGTTTTGGACTCACAGTAAAACTGAATGGGAAAGTACAGTGTACCCTCTGTTCCCACACATGTACAATTTCTCCCAGTATCAACATCCTGCAGCTGAGTGGTACATTTATTATAATCAGTGAATATACATTGACATATCATTATCACCCAAAATCCATAGTTTATGTTCCAGTTCACTCTTGGTACAATGTACTCTGTGGCTTGGTCAAATGTATAATGACACGTATCCACCATGGTGGCATATAGAATAATTTCACTATTATTATTATTATTATTATTATTATTTTGCCTATTCATTCTACCTTCACCCTAATCCTTGGCAACCACAGATCATTTCACTGTCTCCATAGCTTTGTCATATAGTTGGAATCAGTAGGTAGCCTTTTCAGATTGACTGTTTTCACTTAGTAATATACATTTAAGATTCCTGCATGTCTTTTCATGGCTTGATAGCTCATTTCTTTTTAGTGCTGAATAACATTCCATTGTCTGGATTTGCCACGATTTATTCATCCATTCACCTACTGAAGGACATCTTGGTTGCTTCCAAGGTTGGGCAATTATGAATAAAGCTGCTACATGGATTCATGTATGGACTTTTGTATGGACATGAGTTTTAATTCATTTGATAAATACCAAAGATTACAGCTGCTGGCCCTTAGATAGTAAGAGTATGTTTATAAGAAACTGCCAAACCATCTTCCAAACTGGCTGTATCATTTTGCATTCCCACCAGCAATGCAAATTCCTATGGCTTCACATCCTGACCAGCATTATCAATGTTATCAGTGTCTCACTCTTTGACCATTCTGATAGGTGTATAGTGGTATTTCATTGTTTTAATGAATTTCATCTTTAAATTGGGAATAATAACTACTAATTCACAGAATTCTAAGGGTTAAATGAAATAATGTGTAAAATATGTAGCACAAAGTCTAGCATTCTAAGAGGCACTTAATAAATAGAAGTTTCCTTGTCCTCCATCTCTGATTAAGATTTACCACCCATGAATTCTTTCTCATCGGGTCCATATTCTTTCCCCTGGGTTTGGCATTACTGTTGGTATACATGTCGAGGTCTCTCAATACTGTTTAGTTTTTGGAGGCTGCTCTAGGTAAAGAATGCATGTTTGTGTTTAAGAGCACTAGCCTTTCAATTAGACTCCATTCCTAACAGTCTTAAACCAAAATCAATTATAAAATAATAGTATAGATAAATGTCATTTTTAATAAAATTGGCCAATAAATAAGATAGTCATTTTCTTAAGTATAAAATTTAGGCTCTTAATTTTATTTTTTTAATATTTATTTATTTTTGAGAGAGAGAGAGAGACAGACAGACAGAGAATGAGTGGGGGAGAGGCAGAGAGAGAGGGAGACACAGAATCCGAAACAGGATCCAGGCTCTGAGCTGTCAGCACAGAGCCCAATGTGGGGCTCCAACTCATGAATTGTGAGATCATGACCTGAGCCAAAGTCGGATACTTAACTGACTGAGCCACCCAGGTGCCCATAGGCTTTCAATCTTAAAACACCCCGTGTTATTATATTTTCTCTTGTTAACACCAGTAACAATAGCTGGAGTAATTAATAAAATAACTGTTGCTTCTGTGCACTTGCTTGCTTGTAAGAGTACAGATCCTGGGTCCAGACTGTTGACTGAAAACAGGTAAAGTCCTGGCTCTACCATTTACTAACTGAGTAACTGAGAAAGTATTTAGCCTCCTCAGATTCAGTTTCCTGTCAAATGTAGATATAATAGTACCTATTTCAAAGGATCATCAAATGAATTACTATATGCCAAGTGCTTAGAAAAGTAACTGCCACATAGTAATTGCTATCTTGGTATTAGCAGATTTTTGGTCATCTTGTCTGAAAAAGATAGACATATTGCATATTTCCATACTCCTACCCACCTCTACCACCATGCTTAGGACTATTCTTTTTTATTTTTTTTATTTTTTTAGTCTTTATTTTTTTTATTTTTGAGAGAGAAAGAGACAGAGTATGAATCAGGGGAGGAACAGAGAGAGAGGGAGGAGTAGAATCCACAGCAGGCTCCAGGCTCTGAGCTGTCAGCACAGAGCCCGACATGGGGCTGGAACCCACAAACCGTGAGTTCATGACCTGAGCTGAAGTCGGACACTCAACCGACTGAGCCACCCAGGCACCCCGTAAGTAAAAACTATTCTTGCATTAAAGGCTAATTTAATTACTTGTCTTAAGTTCAAAAGGCGTGATCAAATAAAACTTTTATAGTCTCAAATGCCATTCTTGCTCAATGGACATTCAATTAGTAGTAAAACAATAAGATGGTTGTATTCTTTTCTGCTTGTGATTTAATAATCACATTTAAAAATGTAGATGAGATCACTATCCACACAGATAATTTCTATTAGCATTTGACATACTGCCACCTTCTAGACCTTTATAAAAGCGTGAGCACAGTCATAGGCACACACACATTTATTAAAGGAACACCTAACCAAACAAATAAAAACCAATGGAATTAACCTATACATGCTGTATTATTACCTCATTTTTAAATGAAATTGAACGAGTCATAGGTATATTTTTGTGTCAAAAGTACAGTAAATAATTTGAATATAGATTTCACTATTTGAATGTAGCATAATTTTTTCATTGAAGTATAGCTGACATACAATATTATATTAGTCTCAGATGTACAACAGCGTTTCAACAATTCTGTATATTATGCGATGCTCATGCTTACCAGAAGTGTAGTTACCACCTGTCATGATACGAAGCTATTACACAATTAAATTTTTTTAATATACATTTAGTTTTGAGAGAGAGAGAGACAGTGCAAGCAGGGAAGGGGCAGAGGGAGAGGGAGACACAGAATCCTTAGCAGGGTCTAGGCTCTGAGCTGTCAGCACAGAGCCTTACGCGGGGCTGAAACCCACATACCATGAGATTATGACCTGAGCTGAAGTCAGAAGCTCAACCGACTGAGCCACCCAGGTGCCCTGAGCTATTACACAATTTAAAACAAAATCATATTGATGAGAAAGTAGAGTCTCTCCAGTTTCTCAATATTATGAACAATAATTAATACTATGTGTTTATAATTGTGTGAACAAGGAAGTTTTTTTTTAAATCCAAGTAGATGCAAGCATAATTATATTACCTAGGTTTTTAAGTTTTTGTTCTATTTTAAAGTTTTGTTGATGCATTGGTGAACAGTGGCAGCAGCAGCAACATCAAGTTGGGTGTGACTGTTAGGTAGTCATTGGGCTCTATAATTATCATGTTCCTGGACGATCTACCTGGTAATCCTAGAACATTGTTGAACCATGAGTTTATACAGAAGGACATGCTTCATTGGAAGGTAAAGATTTTTTTGTCAGGTCTGTACTTATTTTAAGGGAACATAAGAGCTGTTAAATCTTACATTAATAAAATTCCAGCTTTGTCAATCATTTTAACTACTTAAGAAAAAGGGAAATTAAGGGAGGAATTAGAGCAAAGATTACTGATGAATAATAATGTAGATGTCTGCATATCTGATGCGGCTTCCCTCATAAGGGCCATTTAAAAGGTGCATTTAGCGCTTCTCTGTTTCTAAGTGCTTAGGGCCTAATGCTTTCAACTACATAGTTCAGCTAACTCTCCTTTGGAAAAATAAATTAGCTGACCAGAATGGTGGTGATATAGGATTTATATCGGTCACAGGAAAAAAAAAAAAGCAAATGAAAACCACATACTTTTCTATCTTAATGGGGACGCGATGGTCTGATAAATATAATCATAGCATGTTCTCTGGTTATCATTGTTTTTCAGATATAAAAATGTGCACTTGTTTTACACTTAAAGATGAGCTACTGGCTGGCCTTTCTTCCCAACTCCATCAGCATTTTATTTTGCAGATAATCTGCTTCATTAATGAAAATCAGAAGCAGCTTGGAATACTTCGTGCATAATTAATTATCTTGGCAAGAAGATTTATGAATGTAATTTTTCTCAATTGCTCCAATCAGGCATAAGTGAGACAAACAAATAAATTAAAACTAAGTTATTCATGGTCTCTTTGTACAAGACAGTGTCAAGGACATCTAAGAGAATTAAGTAAGACATAAGGGCATATAATCTCTTTTTACTGCCCAGATCACATATACTTCTAAGATACAAATCTTTGCGGGAGGGAAAACGGGTAACAATTCACAATTGGAAGATTTTATAATTTGAGTACCATGTATATCATAATCATGTAGCCATATGTAATTAAAATGGCATCAAAGATGGCACATATAAGCACAGCCTCAGTGCACCAGCCATGTACGTGGTGGGAAGCTATAAAGCTCGTGTGTGTGTGATATATATAGTGTATAGATACACTTAAACACACACAAGTCTATTCTTTATATGATGCTTGTTTATACTTCTAAACAGGACTTAGAGCTTGAACGGTTGGTCAGATTAAATTAAGAGCTATCATAAAAGTGCCTAGCTTAGTGTAAGTGTTTTTTAAAAAAGTCTGTCTTTGAATGCAGCTTTCTAACACTGGCTGGCATAAAACAAAAATAAGGATTGAATTATCTTGGAGATACTGGTATCCAATAGCTCAGCCCAGTAACAGACATACATGACTTTCTAGCCACTCGTAGATTAAAATTTATCAGTTTTATTTTTATTTTTAATTTTTTTAGTGTGTATTTATTTCTGAGACAGAGAGAGAGAGTGTGTGAGTAGGGGAGGAGCAGAGAGAGAGGGAGACACAGAAACGAAGCAGGCTCCAGGCTCTGAGCTGTCAGCACAGAGCCTGATGTGGGCCTGAACTCACGAACCGCGAGATCATGACCTGAGCTGAAGTCAGACAATTGACTGAGCCACCCAGGTGCCCCCGTCAGAGTTTTATCTTGACACATAGGCTAGCTCTGGAATTTACCCTAAGACATACCACCAGTAAATGCCAAGTATCTTACAGTACAGGAGAAGCATATGATTTTAAAGCAATAGAAATGCCTCCTAATTAGAATCATGCTAATCATGTTACTTTCAAAGACACTGCATGTCAAAGTCATGACAGAGGGACTCGGGTGCAGACAGCATGGATACCAATTCTAGCTTTGACATTTACTAGTTACTTCTGCACTTCAGTTTCCTTTTCTGAAAAATGGGGATAATAATAGTATTTGTACATTTTTATAGATTATATATTAAAAAACGATGTTATATATATGTAAAAATGCTTAGAGTACAGCTTGACATATGGTAAGTGCTCAATAAATGTTCAGGTGTTCACCATATCACTATATATATTGGTGGTCACTTTATCAGCTTTACTGGATAGTCTCTGCACATAAAAATCCTACATGTTGGCCAGATCCCACACTAGTTCTCTAAATTTCCAGGTAATCTTCGCTTTCCAAAGTATTATGATATGGAGGGGAAATACATGCCATTTCATGGCTCGGTAGTCAGTGTAGTTTTTTCAGAAAGCCAACTTTATTTGTAAGATGAAGTTTAAAATTAACTTTTTCAGGGCGCCTGGGTGGCTCAGTTGCTTAAGTGTCCGACTTCGGCTCTAGTCATGATCTCACGGTTCATGAGTTCAGGCCCCATTTTGGGTTCTGTGCTGACAGCTCAGAGCCCAGAGCCTGCTTTGGATTCTGTGTCTCCCTCTCTCTGTCTCTGCCCGTCCCCACTCATGCTCTGTCTGTCTGTCTCTCTCTCTCAAAAATAAACATTAAAAACATTTTTTTTAATTAAAAATAATTTTTTCTCTTTAACTTTCTTTACCTTTAGCTATTTTTTTAGCTCATTTATACTTCTTATGGTTGATTATGTAATCATCAAGCTTTGTCATTTCTACATACTATTCAGTTGGCTTAACAACATTTTAATTAGGTACAATTATTTAAGCCCCCAAATATTTGCTAAGAGGATTGGGGACCACACACTGTGACTAAATGGCACACTCAGCAGTGGTAGGACTGATGACAAAGCTGTTTCGTATGGGTGCTCGCTGGGAAAGTCTCTGCATTGATCTCTGATCCTCAGACCCTTCCATTGTATGACAGAGTTAGCTGCTGCTACTTGAGCTCTCTGCTCAGCCCCGCAGCTGTCTGTGTATCTCCTTCCACCAGCCCAAGCTCTTTTTCCTCCCTGCCCCTGGTGCTGAAGATCAGCTTTCCTTTTCTCAACTCTGCTACCACCCCAAGCTGGCCAAGAAGTGGGACTCATTCTTTCCACCCTCATTCTCATGGTCCCTAAAGACAAGCAAAGGGTACGATTAATTTTAATGCTTTTTATAGGAAGATATATAAGCAAATAAAATAAACAGCACATTTTGAAAGAATGACAACATCTCTTAAAAATTAGCAGTTATTTTTCCTGTCAGTATGAGAGTTGATGACTTTCATTTTTTCCAACAACCAAGAACCTAGGCCAAAGCTTCAGTGTGAAATCTATTTGGCTGCGTGGCTTAGGAATGGGGATGGTGATGTGAGAATGTCAAGTAACCCTGTAATGTCTGTTCTCTGTCTTTCTGTCTCTGTCTGTCTGTCTGTCTGTCTCTCTCTCTCTCACACACACACACGGATTATAATTAGCTCCAGATTGCTTATGGTGTAACCCTAAGTTATATTGGGAAAACCATGCCTTAGATATTTTTGGCAGAAATGCACATTGCTGGGACACTAGGCTAGTCTCTGTTTCCTTTCTTGAAATAAAGACTTTCTTCTACTGCTGGGAGGATTTGCCCCAATGAGTCAGAGATAATACTAGAAAAAAAATTTAGGCCCAGGGATGTCCACTGTACTGATTTTATCCACTGGACTAAATGGCTTTCTATCATTAAGTAGTTGAAAGTAAAGAGCCTACATAAACACAAACAAGAGTTGAGGCCAGTCTTGGGAAGGGAAGGGAGGAAGTTCTTAGAGCCATTTTTCTTCTGTATAGATATGAGAAGAAAAATGGTATGTCAACACAAATCAGAATAATTAAATACATAAAATTGTGACTCCAGACAGGGAGATAGATTATCTCCGAAGCTGTTTATAAAGTATCAAATTTGCTTCATGACACCTTTTAGCTTTCCTACTACCCATTAGTAGAGAGTACTAGGATTCCATAATTTGTTGAGGAGATACTAATACCTTCCAGTTGACTTCAGTAATTCACGGAGGGCTTCCAGATTCCCCAAAAGAAACATTGTGAACATTATCCTTCCAGAATCTCTGGAGATGAAGGCTAAATAATCATAAGCCAATAGTTCCTCCCAGAATGTATCTAAAAAGAAACCCAATCCATGTTTTTGGGAGTAATTCTTCTTTCCTCTCCTGCTCCCAAGTCCTCACATACAAACATTAGCAACATGGCTTTAGTGCCTCTTTCCCTAGTACACATTATCACCCAATGAGCAAATGGGTATTTGAAGTTTGGTTGTTGCCTAGTTAAATATAGAACACATTTAGCCATATTGCCTAGTATAAAATAATGACTATTGGTTTTCCTACTGTAAAAAAGAAAAAACCTTATGGGAGATAAAATAGTTGGTATAATACTAACATGCCTTCAAAAACAACGTAGACAGAACTGTCACCTCTGGCCATCCACTATGATTGAAAATAGCTTTATCTATGTGTGCATTTTTGATAATTGGAAGAGAGATTGTCAAAAAGTCCTTGGTTAAAGAAGATAAATAACTGATGCCTCTTCCTCTCCTTTATCGGTTTTTGTCTAGCGGTCACCAGTTATTTGTCAAGAATCGTGCTGCATGTGGAAAAGAAAATGAAAGTAATTTGAAGAGATTTTCATCTTCCCTTAAGCATTTCTGTTAAGGTGGTTTGAATTGCTTATTGCTAGCTTGCCTCCTCCAGGATAGTTTTAAACAAAGATCAGAAAATTAGATCTGATCTCGGATTGTAGAACAAACTGCAGAAAAAGAGACTGGTAGTTTTTGGCGGTCCCGTGCATCACTTTGGGCCGCAGCAGCAATTCACCTTCTTGCCACCTGAGTTTTTTATTCTTGACTGTTAGCATTTTCTATCGCTTGCGCTCACATGTTTTACTCCTGTCTTTGGCATTCTGTTTGCCCTTGCTGTCGCCTCTGCCTACAGGCGGCCTCTTCCTCTCAGGTGCTGCACCTGAAGGGCCTGACCCACACATCCGTTCTCTCTAATGCGATATTTCCATTGAGCCCCCATGATGGTACACAGAACCTATTTCCATGCTAGAGTTAGATTCTGTAACTTTGGTGTTGTGTTTAGGTTTTTATCTTAAGAATGTTCATAAACGTAGCCTATAAGAACCATTTCTTTCCTCCAAAATCCTTTGGTTCTGCAGATGGAGGCGATGAGAGGAAAAGTATTAGACAAGAAAGTATGAATTCTGATCATGACATTTCTGCCTCTACCTGTGGGACTTTCCTCTTACTGGTTGTGTGAACTTAGGCAAGTTGCTTAACCTCATAACACACCTGCTGGGTATGTTTCCTCATCTGCTGAACAGCAAATATCTCCGTAGAGGAAGGATGTAAAGATTGGATGAGGTAACTTGTTACCTGGCTAGAGTAGTCCCTGCCTGCTTTTTGCAAAGGTTGGGTTCACATCTCTTACTTTATTCATTTTTACCTCCCAGCAGGTGTTGAGGTGGGGACAGGTTGTCCAACTAGCAAAAACTAGCCCTTCTTTGCCCAGTTAGCACTCTCTTCCAGCCTTTCCCCTCTTCCTGGTATGTTCCTGCCTCAACTCTGCTTCATGCATCTTTAGTCACTGTGCTTGAGCCTCAAAAAATGCTTGAGTCTCATCTAATCAAATAAAGAAAAAAAGGGCAGAGAAGCTCCTTTGTTGCCTCTGCTTCCTCAAAGCTGTCATCGGATCCTACCATTACTGAACCAATAAGCTTCCTTGGAAGTGTCATTAGCTCTACTTCCTTAGCCTCCACTCAGTGGCCCCTAAGTGCTTACCAACTGAGATCTCATTTCAACGTTCTCTTGTCTCTGCTATTTTAAATTGGCTTTAGTTAAAGCTCAGTCCTAAGATCTACAATTAACCAACATGGATGGTCTGAATATCCTTGAATGGCAGAACCATTCAATAAAGATACAATTCAAGTCACATATGTGATTTCAAATTTTCTAGTAGCCACATTAAAAAAGTAAGGAGTCACATAAAAAGTGAAAAGCAACAATACATTCTGTTTAACCTAAAAAATTTAAAGTAGTACTCCAATATGTAACCAATATTAACATTCTTAGCAAGGTATTTTTATTATTTTTTTATACAAAGTCTATGAAATTTGCTGTGTATTTTATACTTAGAGCACATTTCAGTTTGGACTTGGCACAATCCAAGTAGTCAGCAGCCATATGTGGTTAGCAGCTACCATATGGGACAGTGCGGGTCTTCACAGAGCATTTGAGCGCGTTTTCCTGGCACTCCTGTTTAACTTCCAAGGTTCTCATTGAACATCCCTGATCACTCCTTCTTTGAATCTGCTGACTTCCCTTCTCTTTCTATTTCCCTTCACTGTCTGATAGATGTTCCCCTTCCCTCCCAAAAAAGATTCCTTTTCAATCTTAGTTCTACCTCCACTGGGCACTGAGTACCTAGAATGTCATATCAAACTGGTGGAATGATCATGAACACATATCTGAGTTCAGGCTGAAAGGTAGGAACTGAGAAAAGAGAGAAAAAGTGTTGCCATTTCTCTCTTAATCCATCACTGCCCAGAATCAATTTCATTGCATACTCTGACTGGTTTATTTCTTCCTTCCTATCTATATCCTCTGAACCCCTGGCCCTGTTTTCATCCTTTTACAAGGACCGTGTTCTACAGAATGTCCTGATGCATCATTTACTGTACTTCTCACTCAGGCTTTTGGACAGCAGCTGATATAATTTAAACGCTTCTAAAAAGTGCTCTTGGAATATCTATGCAGCTGTCTGCGGTAGCTACTTGTGAGATCCAATGACTGATTTACTGGGTGGCAGAGGATTATGGTTGACATACTCTCAGTAATTTAGGTGTCCTGCTTTTACATAAGAAGGACTCCAAGAGCCTGTTCCAAGTGCATCCCACAGCACCACACGGTAAATCTGCTCTAAGAGGCTGCTCATGTGTGTGATGCCTCATGATGAGATGTAACACCCCTACGATGAACTACTTACTTCTGAGTTTTATACCAACTTGTCTTTATGTTTCTTCCCAGCGTGCATTTGGTAGTAAAAATTTGTAGATCTAGAGAGTCAGCATGCTTTATCAGGAAGGTATGTGATCAGAATGCACAGAATACCAACTTAGATCTTTAACAGCATTCTCTATCGGGAATAGGATTGCCATACAGGAATAGTATCCTTTGGGGATTGAAATAGTATTTGCTAAATCTGGGGATGAGGTCAGTAGATACCTTTTAAAAATCAAAACAAGTCACTCCTTCCTGACTTTCACCACTGATGGCATGTGCTAGATGGCAAGTCTTTGACTCACAGAATTGAATAGGATTATCTGAGGCTTCAGGGTTCTCACCTGTTTTTAGAGATTAACAAACACCTGTTTGCACCTATTTTTTATTCACTCAGATTCTATATTAACTTTCCCTATTAAAGCATTCTTGAGATTTCTGAGTTCCTCTCACATTAGCTAAGAATAAATAAAATTCACTTCCAGTGTTTAATAAAATAAATGCTCTCTTAAAGTTAGTTATATTCATGATCCATTTTTCTTTGATGAAGCTTTAAATCATTGCTCTGGGGTTGTATATTTATATGGGCTTACTGCATCTTTTGTGAGAAATTATTTTTATAAAAATAAATTAATTAATGAATAAATTAAAAACAATTTTAATGTTTATTTATTTTTGAAAGAGAGAGAGAGCACACATGCAAGCGGGGGAGGAGCAGAGAAAGAGGAAGACACAGAACTTGAAGCAGGCTGCCGGGTCTGAGCTGTCAGCATAGAGCCCAACTTGGGGCTCGAACTCATGAACCATGAGATTGTGACCTGAGCTGAAGTCAGATGCTTAACTGACTGAGCCACCGAGGTGTCCCATTAATGAATAAATTTTATAGCTCTTGATAAAATACTCTCTGTGGGTTCTAATATGCATATTATACACATCTACTTCTAATTGGGTTAATAAAAATACAGATTATCTTCAAATAATTATAAATACACTAATACAATATTTAGATAAAGAGATTGTCTAATGTGTACATTATGCACGGGTTACCAAGTATTCTGAAGAAAAAGAGGTGTACCTCACATGAAAACTATTATAGGGTTATCATTACTTTTTAATTGCACTGATGGCAGCTTAAAAGGCTAGTTAGCAAAGATTTCCAATTAGCAGAAAGCTGGAGAAACCCTCTTGCCCTAAACTGTACTGCTTATTCCATGCTGGAAAATGCCAAGTGTTGGTATAGACCATTTGATCTCATAATCAGCTTTGCGATATCAGCCCTGTAACGGTAATGGAATGTTCTATTCTAGGTAACTCCTAACTTGATTTTTGTGTAGTGTGTGTGTGTGTGTGTGTGTGTGTGTGTGTGTGTGTAGGGGGTACATTTATTATGTGGAGAGCTTCAGGACTTACCTAGCTTTCTCTTTAACTACCTGCTTCACACATTTCTCCATGTTAGAGGAGTTCAGAAAAATCCTGAGACTGTTGCAGGCAAGACGACCTGGTCTGTAAAAAGACATAGTATAATGTTTGAGCACTGCCCACCATTCTGAATGAGGTGCCAGGACTCATTTTTCAGGTTTGAAGTAATTCTCCCTAATGACCAGGGCTGTAAGACTTTAGGTGATGGCAGCAGGGCACAGTGAAAGAGCATGAACTTTGGATTGATGTAAGTTTGGAGGCAAATCCTGGTCCTGCCTCTTACTGTATGGCCCTGGATAAGCTGCTTCACCTCTCCTCACCACTACAGTGATGAGATCGTACTTGTTAGAGAGTCGTTGAGAGAAATAGAAATGATGCCCAAAAAGCAAGTAGCAAACCGTCTAGCACGTTGTGTGTGGGCTCTTAGGAATCAGTAGCTGTGATGTGAGCGTAAAGATAACACTGCGTAGGATTTGAGAGCAAAATTCTCTTGGATTTAACTGGAATAAAGAATCTGCATCAGGGGTCTCTATGTCATTGATCCTATGTCCACTTATGTCACCATTTAAAAATGTGCAGCTTCTTTCAAGTCTTTTGCTATTTGTTGTTTCAACCCCGTGTAAAGCATATATGTAGATCAAGTCTAAATGAATGTGAGTCATGCCCATAAGCTATGTATTATATCAACAGAATTTTAATAACTTCTCCATTTTCTGAATACAAATTTTCAGCAATTGCAGCAAACTAAGTATTTTTGCATTGTCTTTTTATACTGGAAATATAATTCTACATATGCTGTTTAATAGCTTCATGTGGGTTTATGTAACTATACTCACATTCATATTCTTATCCAGAAAAGATTTATATTCTAAAAGAATGCTTGACTTATAGACTGTGGGAATCTACTTTGTTTTTTTGTTGTTAGGAGATTTTGAATTATTTTCTTTATTCCATGTAATCTACTGGACTGATACATCATTTTCATGCTTTTCAGGGATTACTTTATTTTTTTTCTCTTATGTAGAGATTGAAATGAAAAAAAAAACCCAATCATATTAAATTAACATGTGAGATGAGCTTATGTAAAAAGAGACTGAAATAGCTTATGTTTTGAAAGATGAAGAAAATACTTCTGAACTTCTACTTGCCTTTTCTAATCACTTGAAATTTGGTTTCTCTTTGTTGTTTCTTACCTAGGTTACTTGTTGGTTTCAGAAAACCATACGAGATTTACAGGAACAAAGTCTAGGCTCATCACTTTCGGATAATGAGGAACTAATCTGTAAACATGAGGAATTGATTATAAAAGCAAAGGTAAGAGACACATTAAAAATAATTTAAAAATGCATGGACTTCTTTTGAATACACTTCTGTAGGTAATGTAGAGAAGTACTAAAACTCTCTCTGAGTAATCACTATTTACATAGAAAAGTTTCTGATAGCATTAGCTAATACCACAGCCTACTGACTAGACTTCTAGAATAATAACCAACTAAACAGTCTCTACAACAATAATAACTATCTTCTTTTGAATAGTTAGTATGTATCAGACACTGTATTCAAGAATGTGTTATCTAAATTATCACAAAACTTGTAAGGGGTTGGTATTGTTTTAAAGATCAAAACAAACAAAAATCTGAGGCTTGGAGATGCAAAGTAACTTGACCAATGTAACATTTCTTGTCAGTGGCAGAGCTGAAATTTGATTCTGGGTTTCATCTAACTCCAGGGACCAAGCTCTAAAACTACATTCTTCTAGCTTTCTAAGAAATTTTTTTTCCTACACCGAAGTCTCATTATGCTATCACTTTTATGATTTCCAGGTATAGTTTCTTGCTGTTCCCATTTATATTTCCCCGTATCCTTAACTTGATTCACATTTCTTCATTTTGCCAAAAAGTAATGGCTACTAGCCAGTCAACCACTTGTAGGTATGTGGAATGTGCAAAATGGAATCATGAAGTGATTGGCCATGTAGAGGGCCTCCTCTCCCCCGGCATCTTGTTATTTGGAAATGGATTCATTTGTATGTGTGGGATCTATAAATACTTTCCAAAGTTCTTTACAGGTGCCCCATTTTGATCTCTAAGGAAACAAAAGTGCATTTGTAGTAGATTGAGTGGGAACAGTGAAAACTTTAACCGGTATCAAGACTTAGAGAATTTTCTATTATTAATATCTTGGGTGGTTGATAGCTGTAGATACAGCCAAGTCTTGAAGTTCTGGAAACTATGGGCTAGCGCTACTAGATAAGGGTTGAAACTAAGGAAGACAAACCAAGTAAATATTCACATGTTTGGGAGGGTGGGATTGGTGGCAGGTGCAGGGAGACGGGGACAGGCAGGGGAAGCAGTAGACTGCATTTATCTGGACTGAAGTCTCTTGGGGATTATGATGCTTTTGTTTGTTTATGGTTTCTCTCTCTGAACAGTGCAGTATACATAGGTATTCATGTGTTTTGTTTGAATATTTGCCTGACTGATAAAAGATTCAATTACAGAAGACTGTTATAGCTGATCATTTTTGAGTTCTTTACAATTTTTCAGCATTTGGTTTGTCTGTTTAGGAAATTGTTTTTTGTTATTGAGGTTAAGCAGCGGTTTATTCTCTGAGTGTCATACTCTTAAGTTTCTTCAGTGAAAATTCTATCAAAATCCCTAAATGCTAAGCCCAAGAGATGACCCGAATTGAACGAGATTGTTACCTTCTTTAAAACAAACAAAAGTGGTTTATTCACAAAATTTAACCATACTTGGAGTTATATTCCCTGTAATATATGGTTTCTCACAGCCCTGAGGAAAATCTCACAGTCTGGAGAAACTATTTGTTGACATATAACCTCAGTTCTAATAGGACTTTAGCAAGTTATTTTATACAGATATTAATGTTCTACCTCTATCTTTCACAATTTCAATTGGCTCCTATTTCTTTATCCCTTCTTAATACCTGACCTTCTAGCTCACTTATGTTCCTACTGCATTTCTTCTGTTACTCGGTCCTCTTGCCAAGTTCTTCACTTCAGCAATTCCATTTTTCATGCCTTTGCCTCACACTGATTCTTCTTTGTAATTGTTTTTTCCCGCGTCATTTATCTAATGTTCTTCCCTATATCTTAAGGCATACTTTATTCATATATTAAATGTTCGATCTGTCCTGGCACCTTAATTCTACTTCCTTTGATTCAGGTGTTTCAATGTGTTGTGTGTGCTCATTAGATTTTATTTTTCTCTAGCTAATATTCCATTGGGATATCAGCAATTTTGACTGGCAAGACATGGAAGGTGTGAAAGCTGGTGCTCTAACTTGTCCCCTTCTAGATGAGCTGGTGGAGGGCTGGGTGCCCTTCAGTGCAGAGAGCTTCTGTTATTTCATTTAGTGCTCAACCATTCCTGATTTTCCCCTCTACCCCAGACACATACGAAGAAGGGGACCCTTGGAGGACCTCCCACTGATTGGACTCTCAATCCTGTTTTGTTTCAAGACCCATTTCCCTGAGTTATGTTTATCCCTTTCACTTAGTGAGAATTAGAGAGGGCTCACTAAGAAACAGGTCAGTCTGATTATGTCTCATATAATAATTATCTACCTGGTCAGATTCCAGTGCCATCCTGATGTTATTTCTTCCCTCTAGCTGCTACTGGACTGGAGCCACTATTTTCTGTCCTGAAAATGGTATGTTGACAAGCATTATACTCAGAAAGTTCTCCCCTGGCATATCTCCTGTCATGGTATCTAATTTTATTCTATTCTAAGACATATGCTTCTGACACTGAGACCCAATCACCTTTTGGTTCCTCAAGGAAAGTTCTCGTATCTGTAAACTTTCTTCTCACTTTGTTGGCCTTTAGAAAAAGGACCAGGTACATAATGAAGGGCCCATTACAAAGTGAAAATGTAGAGGCCTTTCTTAATAAATTGTTGAGATTTCAATACAGCAACATCAGAGCACTAAACAAAGCATGAGGCTCTTCTAAATTCAGGGCCCTGTGAAGTTACTCTTATTTATAGTGTTAGGGGTTCTGAAAGGACCTACCAACATTTGCTGGTTAGATACTTCCTTAGCTACCTTGATGACCCTTTTCCCACCTAGATGAACAAGTTTTTTAAAATAGATTATAATGGGTTGTAATGGGTTGTATACATATCTAAAAACAGGTTCAAATCCCTGCTGTCACTCACTATATAACTTTGGGAGCATTTGACCTCTCTTAGCTTACCTTCCTCACCTATCATGAGGAGGTGTGAAAATTCAATTAGAAACTATTTGTGAGAGCACCCACATTTTAGTAGTGGCTCAAAAATGTTGTTTTTCTCTTCTCATGAATGGTATAAATGTTCAAATATGTCCTTTTTCAACCATCTCATTCCTTGTTCTTAGGGAAGGATTCCAATTTTATATGGTCTTCAACAGGAACCAGCATATTATATTTTGGAGTTTTGTTTGGGTGTGGGTATGAGGAGAGGAAGGGGGAATATTTCTTTCAGAGGAGGTTTAGTGTATAAATAAGGCCTCAAGCTGGGGTTCATTAGTGAAACTCATATAAATAATCTGGTAACACAGGGAAAGTAGGTGTTTCTGCTCCCCACAGCTAAATTGAACAGCAGGGAGCTGTTCTGTATTGCTTGTTAGTCTACTCAGTAAGTTCTTTGTAAATAAATTTTGAAAATGCCTCTATCATTTCTTACTGGAATATATTCAAGTAAGAATTTGGAAAACTTCCTATCTCTTAATAAATATGATACCTTATTCAGAATGTGTTGAAATAATTGAACAAAAAGAATTTTTATTATAATCTTTGCCTATGAGTAAATTGTATTAAATCGTTACACTTTCTTTACCAAAAATGAAAAACATTTTTTTACATATGTAGCAGATAAAGAAATAGCAGACTTTGATGATTATAAACCACCTTTTGGTTAAGAGCCTTACATACTTCTAGATTTTCTCATATATGAATTTGATTCCCCAAGGCTCGAATTCAAACTTTGGAGCTCACAGTTGTTTTTAGGATGTGTTAAAACAATATATAAACAAATACTTCCTTATTATCTCTTTTGATGAGGTATAATCATTTCTTCTTCCATACATCAGAAATAATGTTCATATAAGAACTGCCTTCAGGAGTGAACTTGAACTTCTATTGGGAGGAAAACTTTTTCTCTTCCAATTTGTGTGCAGTGATTGGTACCTGCAAATTAATTGACAATAAACAGATTAACAGGAGTAAAGACAAGGTTTATTTTCATATATGCATGGGAGATGCCAGTAATGGAAAATTTGCGGAGTAGCCAGAAGTTCGGGTTTATGTATATCAATTTAACAAAAAGGGGGTAGGGACTCAGGGTCCCAGTGGAAGAGTATGGAAGGTTCTGTTGGGCCTTTTGATGTAAATGAAATGAGCAGTCTGTCTTCTTCCTGGCTGGAAGTTTCCCAGTGGGAGAGTTTATGGCAGCTGAATTTG
Organism: Paguma larvata; assembly: GCA_030068075.1. Lineage (NCBI taxonomy): Eukaryota > Metazoa > Chordata > Mammalia > Carnivora > Viverridae > Paguma > Paguma larvata. The sequence goes on from CM057825.1 coordinate 52,911,967, forward strand.
TACTTCCTGGTACTAAGAGTCAGTCTTCTTTCAATTAGGAAATTCTCTGGGAAGAGGGTCAATGGTAGTGATATTTTCAGGAGTCTTTGCTTAAATTTAGGTAACATTTCTGTGACTGCAGATTGTTCAGATGTTTTTGGTTTAAAGTAATTTCCATACCACTGTGGTAGCTATTAATGCTCTTCTATTGCTTCAAAGCTCGGTTTAGTTCAGACCCTTTGTAGTTCGTGCATACTAGAAACACCTGGGAGCTTTGAAAAAATACTGAGATCTGAACCTCATGCTCAGAGATTCTAGGTAGTTTGGGGCATCATATTAACTAATTTATTGTCGATATTAAAAAGGTGATGTTTTTATGAAAAAAGCAGTCCAGATTATCCTTCTAAAAAACTGGAAGATCTGGCAATATCAGGCTTACCTTTCCATACGGACAGAGCAACCCTTGGTTGGAGCCCTGTAATAGCGATTTCCTTTAGAAAAGGCATGTGCGCTCCAGTTTGCCCTAGTCCCTACCATTCCTCATTACTACCTACCCTCCCACCTCCCCCCTTTGCTTTACCTCATTCACATTATGTGCCTGGTCCCTGTAAGCATTTGTGTTAGAGATGTGATGGGCAATGAGGTACCATCCAGTTGAAACTGATTTGCATTTTTGAAGATTACCTTGGAAACTGTGAATGATCAGAATGAGAGGGAGTGATACTGAAGACAGGAAAGTCACATGGAAAGTGATTGCAATTCTGATGAGAGTAACTTTAGGTGGAGTATGATGTCTTCTGAGATGGAGGATATAATACCTTACTTTCTTTTTTTTTTGAATATTTATTTGTTTTGAGAGAGAGAGAACACACAAGTGGGGAAGGGACAGAGAGAGAGAGAGAGAGACAATTCCAAGCAGGCTCCATTCTGTAAGCGCAGAGCCTGATGCAGGCCTTGGTCCCACGAACTGTGAGATCATGACCTGATCTGAAACCAAGAGTCAGATGCTTAACTTACTGAGCCGTTCAGGCACCCCACTCCCCATCTTAAACGCTTAAAGGAGACTTTTATCCTTGTTGCTCAACATGTGGCCGCCAGACAGCAGCAGCATGTGGAAGTCTTAGAAATACAGAATCTCAGACTCTAACCACTAAACCTTTTGGGTCAGAATCTGCATTTTAACAAATTTCCCCAGAGGATTTGAATTAACACTAAAATTTAAGAGGCACTGACTGAGAGGTTTTTTCCCATATATGTCATGTATGTCCATATCTCCTTAATTTTCCAGATGACTATATATTGTTTATAAAGTCCTTGATTAACAATGATCTTTGGTATTCTGACATGTATAGAAATATCATCTTCAATGTTTTAATATAGTAGAATTCACATTCCTCAGTTCAAGATTAAAACCATCTTCCATGATTCACCATCTAATCCGATTTTCCAAGTCATTGAAAATATTTTCCAGTTGTTGCTGAGTGATTTCATAAATTGGATTTGTGATCTTAGCTTCAAGTCCCTTCAAAAAGTATTATTTGGAGATCTTAAAAAATACCAGTGCTTAAGTCCCACATAAACTTTGTTTAGAGGAAAAAGCCAAGTTTAAAGTTATAAAATATTTATAACTATAAGATAAGAAAGTAAAGCAGAATCTCTTGCAGGCTTATTTGAACAATTTAAATGCATAATTATCATCAGTAGAGCCGCTACAAGAAGCGGCTCTTTAAAAATATGTTTATTGTTTTATTCTTCTGATTACATAATGCATTTTCATTTTGGAAAAATTAGAAATACATAAAAGTAAAGAAAATTGAAATCACACTTTGTGGGTGTGTGTGGAAATGGGAAGGAAATATAAAACATCCATAAAATTGAATATCCCCAAACTGGGTATGTGTGTATAGTCATACATTGTATGTTTTTATATACAAAATTGTATATGTATTGTTTTGCAGTGTGAGTTTTCCAATTAGCATTATATCATAAGTGTTTCTCCATTTAAATACATATTTTAAATGTGTTTTTTAATGACTATGGTTATTGAACCATGTACATCTATCATACCTCATTTTCTTTTCATTGTGACACATATTAACCTGTACTAAGAAGCTGGCTGTTCTATTTGAACTTTCATTACATCCCCAAATTCTTTCACCGAAGGTCTGTGAGAAAATGGTAAAACCAATATGCTGCTTATTTATTTATAAGTAAATCAGCTTATATCATCTCTGGTGATTATAAGGAAAATGCAGAAAATGAAGCAGAGTTTGTTTCTTTTATAATGTTTTGTATAATTTAAAAAATAAATTCGGGTCTGGATCTGAAATGTCTCGAGGCAGAAATTAAAGTGAGTCCCCAAACAGTAAAGGCACCTGCACTAGGGCATTTCAATCCCTCTGTCTTCATTTTAGTGAATAATTTGTTTTACTTGTCTGCTTTTTTAATGAACTTCTCAATTAAAAGCAGATGTCACTTTTTACAGAACATAAATTAGAAACAATTTCATTACTAACAGGCAAAATAAGTATAAATAGTCCTGCATTTGCCTGTAAGCACTGGGAAAATCTGCAGTATGATGGGCTTTTGCACATTGGTAAACTTACTGGAGCCTTAACTTGTGGGTTAATTTAAAGCTTAGTGAACCATATGCTTTCATTTCCAGGGGAAATTTGATTTAGAAAGCCCCTCAGAAATGTTTATGCCCATCTAAGAAGGAGATGAGTTAAGGAAGCAAATAAAGAACATTGTATTCCATGATCACTAGGTTTAAAACTACCTGCTGTCATTTTGTTTACAGAATCTTCGCCAGCTCGTTAAGTTTAAAGGCTTAGAAAAAGTTTCCTCTCGCTCTTTTTTTACTTATGACTTTCACAATAATTCTTTATACGTTTTCTTCCAGCCCCTCCCTTTCCCCCTCCCCTTCTCCCTCCTCCTACCCCCACTCTACCATCCACCTTCCTCCTCCCTGTCCTCTTCCTCCTTCCTCTCCTTCTCCTCCTTTCCTCCTCCACCTCCTTCCTCATTTAGCCCTTAAGTAAAATTTCCATGAAACATGGATTTGTAGAGTTAAACTATTATTACAACTCAAGGTAATACCACTATCATAATCATAACAGTGAAAGTGAGTCGATTTGAAGTGGATACCAGAGAAGGCATTTTCTTATGACTTAACACACTCACCCATAAATCCCTACGACCTTTCTGAGCTACTTCAGCATCTGCTTGGAGACTTTCAGTACTGAGGCCTTAGATCTCTTTGATGTTTGTCATTCCAGATGCCTTCACCTCAGCTTCCCTGTCCTGTGTGTCTGCACTTAGTTCCAGAGCACCACCCGACCCTGCTCTCCCCACACCCCCTTTCCTTTTGCCTTTTCCTGGCTTCCCTCCTCATCCTCTTCAGCCTGGGCCACCAGTGCTACTCGTGAGTAAACTCAATCCCTCATTGTCTCTGTTTCTACTTCTGAAAGAAAATGAAATATTTGCATAATTCCCTGATTAGATCTATTTGAAAAGGAAATGCCTTTATTAGTTATTATTTATGTTTACATGTTTATTTTTGAGAGAGAGAGAAAGGTTGCGCAGGCACACACAAGTGGGGGAGGGAGAGAGAGAGAGCTAGACACAGAATCGGAAGCAGGCTTCAGGCTCTGAGCTGAGCCGAAGTTGGACGCTTAACCAACTGAGCCACCCAGACACCCCATGAATTCCTTTATTTATCATCTGTTAATTCCCTGCTCCATTCTCCAAAATAACCAGTGCAAAACTTTTACCCTCTTTTAAAACTCCTGGCCAGGCTTTACTTAACCTCAGAGTCACTCAGCCACAAAGGGCGAAATTGCTTGACTCTTTTCTTCTCTGCTCTTGTTGTCTGAAATTTCCGCCTCTTTTCCAAATCCCCTCGCTTCCAAATCTAAGCCTCCATTCACTGTTCTAGGCCCCACCTCTTCCATCTCTTCAGTTTGTATCTCTCTTAACGTCTCATTTTTCAGTCACCCATTCCCGTCTCCTCTCAATTATATTTTAGTCTCGCAAAATCAAAAACAAAACATTGCTGCTCAACCCTTAAGATATTACTCTCCACTTTTTCCTTGACTGCTGTTATGGCTTGAATTGTCTTTCTCAGCATTCCTATGTTGAAGTCATAACACCCAGCATCTCAGAATGTGATCTCTTTTGGAAACAGGGTGATAGCAGATGCAATTAATGACAGTGAGGTCATTAGGATGGACCCTAGATGTATATAGCCAGAGGCAGACATGCACAGAAGAAAGATGATGTGACAAAGCCAGGAGAGGGGCTGGGAACAGATGCTTCCCTCACTGTTCTCGGGAGGAACCGACCCTTCTTACCATTTCCATGCCCACCACATTTGTTCTCAGCTTTGAGTATTGATTTATTCCATGCTCTCAGCATTCAAGTTCTTTTTCCCTATTTTCTTCTTCTTTTTGAAAGTTAGTTGCAAGTGATAGTGTTGGAGTTGACATGCCAAGAGCGAGGGTAAAAATTAGGCATAGCCTGAAGTCAGTTTGGTTACCAAAGAGGAGAAGGAGGAGAATGAAAACAGAGTGTGCTTCAAAAATGAAACCGGGACCAAGTGTTAAACGCCTTAGTCAGAAAACCTAAGCAGAGACAGAAGCTGTAAACAGACTTTGGTATGTAATTCAAGATCCGGCCCCACAGAAGTTAGCCAAGAAGCAAAACAAAAAAAGTAGCACTCACATTTAGGGCGTCTAGACAATATTTTGAGGTCAGCACATTGTACAGAGAGGGAATGCGTAAAGCTGTCTCCACTGCAGCCTAGACAGTGACCCCTATGCATGCAAATCTTAGCCCAGTGACCTTGGGACACAGTGTCAATCCAGATTCCTTCTCTGGAAAATTCTTGGATATCCCCAGCTCTTGCCTTTCCCTTCTTTTATTTATTTTTTTAAGTTTATTTTTATTTATTTTGAGAGAGAGAGAGATAGAGAGCAAGTGGGGGAGAGGCAGAGAGAGAGAGAGAATCCCAAGCAGGCTCATTGCTGTCAGCACAGAGCCCAGTCTGGGACTCAGAGCCATGAACCATGAGATCATGACCTGAGCCAAAGTCAGACATTTAACCGACTGAGCCACCCAGGCGCCCCTCCCTTCTTTTTCTCACAGAGCATTGCTTATTGTTTAATTAAAGCAACTTTTCCATCTTTGCTGGCATTTCAGTTGTTCGCCAAAATATGTCTGAGATCTCCACATGTTTAATTTCTCCACGGCTGTGAATTTCTCTAAAGCAAGGCCATGACATACTCACTTCTGGATTTCCTGGAGCATCCAGTAGAGGAGTCTGGAACACCTAGCGTTTGTTGGGTCTGTAGATAACGCTGTTAGAAACGAAGCTGACGGTAATATGTTACCCCATGTTGGCCCTTGCTGGACTTCTAAATTGCTGTGGTTTGTAGGTGACTTTCAGTTTGGCTAGGAGGTCATGAGTCATTCTCTTGCCACATAATTATGGATTAAACAAAATTTGATAGCAAGACTTGATTCTACAGCAACAGAGAAATGATGGTCAAAACTTTGTGAAAGATGGATGCAGTATTAGAAGGAAAGCAATCTACTTCACACTAATGTGTGAATGTCTGCCAACTTCTTAACAATCCTTGACTTTTGTTCCTCTTCTTTTTAAAATTTTCCACCACCCCATCCTACCTCTAATTTTTTAAAGTAAATGTTTATTAATCCAAACACCAGAGTGGAATTTCAGGCAGTGTTGAAAAGTGAAGTGATTTGCAGAGTGGCCAAACTCAGTGCCACCTCTAAGTTCTACCTCCTATTAAAGATAAAGTGTTGCTTTGTCATCTTTTTTTTCCCCTTTTTTTCTTGGAAGTTTGTACCTCTTAATTCCCTTCACTTATTTTACTCATTCCCCTACCCTGTCTCCTCCGGCAACCACCAGTTTATTTTCTATATTTCCGAGTCTGTTTCTGTTTTCTGTTCTTGTTTGTTAATTCATTTGTTTTGTTTTTTAGATGCCACAAGTAAGTGAAAACGTGTGGTATTTGTTTCCATCTGACTTATTTCACTTAGCATAACACCCTTTGGTCCCAAATGCCACGTTATGTTCTGAAGCTGGAAAAATGGCACATCTTATGATGGTAATAGGGCATTGATGGGGAATACAGGCACAGAAAGGGTGTGCAGGGTGAATTCTTTGTAAACCTGGTGTTTGTAATACAGAGATACACTGCACTGTGAATCTGGAGATTTGAATTGTTTTCTCCTTTTTCAGCTTTGTTGAGATATAATTGACACATCAATAATAAGATATTTAAAGTGTACATCTGATGATTTGATGTATGTATACACTGTGAAAAGATTGCTCCCATAACAATGAACACATCCGTCACCTCACGTATTTATCCTTTCGTGTGCGTGAAAATAGTTAAGTTCCACCCTGTTAGCAAATTTCAGTTATACAATAGTGTTATCCACGACGATCACCATGTTACACATTAGATCTTCAGACCTTACTCATCTTATAGCTGAAAGTTTGACACATCTTTTCCCAACCTCTCCCTATTTTCCCAGTCCCCTGGTATCCACTTTTCTACTCTTTTTCTGAATTTGACTTTCTTTCTTTTTTTTTTTTTTAAGATTCCATATGTAAGTGAAAAAGACACTTAATGATTCTCATTCATGGGTACAGTAAGTCCTTGGGAACCCAGACAGAGAAAGATTTAAAGAGACTACTCATAAGGGGACTCATAGGGGTTATTCAGATAGTGTTAGTTACCTCTCTCTTTGTATGAATTGTCATGTTAACATGATCACAGTATCTGATGTCACTGTATGTATAGATGTTCTACCCAGACCCTCACATCTTGAAAAATACCGTCACTTCTTACCTATCACTAAACAGCACTTCGAACACCCAGTGTTCAAGGGCATATGTTACAGGCTTCAAACCGTTTCTGTAAGGTGTTCCTGCAATCTGGGATTGCTGTGCAGCATTACTTTACACAGTAGTTGGCTTATGCAGTCATTTTGCTTCTCTACATTCCAGGAACAAGAACCACTGGCTGTATGTATTACACACATTGTCGCACATTTTTAAATATATCTGGAAAATACTGGGTATTTGGTTTCTCCTTGCTACTTTAGATTTGTGATCTTATTTTTCTTACAGGCAACTTTAAGCCTCTTTTCTTCATAGCCCTTTTGAATAGGCTATTCTCATTGAAGAGGCTTGGAGCATATTTGGGAAGAATCCATGAGAGCACTTGCTAATGGCATACGAGTGTGTGTGTGTGTGTGTGTGTGTGTGTGTGTGTGTAAGAGTGTGTGAGTGTGTACATGAATGTGTGAGTAAGATCTGAGAGTGTGTGAGTGTGTATATATGAGTGTGTGTGTCTGTGTGTGTGCTTGTGCAAGCAAAGGTGGGTGGTGAGTACTGACTTCAGGAGCCTAAGCACGGCCTTTCCAGAAAGACAGGATCAGCAGGAATTCCTACTCAAATTTCTTCCACCTAGTTCCCCCACCTTAAAGGCAACTCAATCCTTGCAGCTACTTAGATCAAAGCAGTCTTCACTTCCTAGAGGAAATCACCTGGGCTTTATCTTCTAAATAGATCCAGAATCCTATCATTTCTCACGATCTCCGCCCCTGTCCTGGGTATATTTTATTATTTTTGGTGCAACTGTAAATGAGATTGTTTTCTTAATTTCATTTTCTGCTCCTTCATTATTAGTATACAGGAATTCAATGGATTTCTGTACATTAATTTTGTATCCTGTGACTTTACTGAATTCTTTTATCAGTTCTAGTAGTTTTTCGGTGGAGACTTTGGGGTTTTCTATATATGTTATCATGTCATCTGCAAATCATGAGAGTTTTATTTCTCCCTTACCTATTTGGATGCCTTTTATTTCTTTATATGTCTAATTCCTGTGACTAGGACTTCCAATATTATGTTGAATAAAAATGATGACAGTGGTCATCCTCGCCTTGTTCCTGACTTGAGGGGAAGCTCTCAGTTTCCCCCATTGGGTAAGATGTTGGCTGTGGGCTTTTTCTGTACCTTTATTCTGTTGAGATATGTTGCCTCTAAACCTGCTTTGTTGAGGGTGTTTATCATGAATGATAAATATGAATGATGTTGTAGTTTGTCAAACGCTTTTTCTCCATCTATTGAAGTGATCATATGGTTTTTATCATTTCTTTTATTGATGCAATGTATCATGTTGATTATTAGGCGAATATTAAACCACCCTTGCATCCCAGGAATAAATCCCACTTGATCGTCGTGTATGATTTTTAAAATGTGGTTGGATTTGATTTGCCAGTATTTTGTTGAGGATTTCTGCATCTGTGTTCATGAGAGATATTGGCCTGTAGTTCTCTTTTCTTCTGGTATCTTTATCTGATTTTGGTATCAAGGTGATACTGGCCTCACAGAATGAACTTGGAAGTTTTCCTTCCTTTTGTATTTTTTGGAATAGTTTGAGAAGAATGGGTATTAACTCTTCTTTAAATGTTTGGTATACTTTGCCTGTGAAGCTGCCTGGGCTTTTGGTTTCCGGGAGTTTTCTGATTACTGATTCAATTTCATTGCTGATGATCCATCTATTCAAATTTTCTATGTCTTCCTGCTTTAGTTTTGGTAGGTTATATGTTTCTAGGAATTTATCCGTTTCTTCTAAGTTATCCAATTTGTTGGCATATAAGTTTTCATAATACTGTGTTACAATTGTTTGTATTTCTGTGGTGTCGCTTATTATTTCTCCTCTTTCATTAGTAATTTTATTTGGGTCCTCTATCCCTTTTTATAATGAGTCTTGCTAGAGGTTTATCAGCCTTTATTTTTAAATGTTTATTTCTGAGAAAGAGAGAGAGAAAGAGAAAATGAAAGAGGGGAACAGAGGATCTGAAGTGGGCTCCGCACTGACAGCAATGAACCCAATGCAGAACTTGAACTCATAAACTGTGACATCATGACTTGAGTTGAAGTAGAATGTTCAACTGACTGAGCCACACAGGCACCCCATGGTTTATCTGTTTTGTTGCTCTTTTCAAAGAACCCAGTTTCATTGATCTATTGTATTGTTTTTTTTTAATTTCTGTATCATTTATTTCTGCTCTTATTTTTATTATTAGAGGTTTTTTGTTTTGTTTTGCTTTTCTGGGTTTGTGTTTTATTCTTCTTTTTCTAGTTACTTTAAGTGTATGATTAGGTATTTTAGTTGAGATTTTTCTTGCTTCTTGAGGTAAACCCGTGTTGCTATTTACTTAGAACCACTTATGCTGTATCTCAAAGATTTTGTACTATGTTTCATTTTCATGTGTTACCATGTAATTTTTAATTTCTTCTTTGATTTCTTCGTTGACCCATTCATTGTTTAAGAGCATGTTATTTAACTTCCATGTATTTGTGGTCTTTTCAGATTTTTTCTTGTGGTTGATTTCTAGTTTCATAGTGTTGTGGTCAGAAAAGATGCATGGTGTGTCTTTTATTTTTCAATTTAATTTGTTGAGACTTGTCTCGTGACCTAATATGTGATCTATTCTGGAAAATGTTCCATGTGCACTAGAAAAAAATATGTATTCTGTTGTTTTAGAATGGAATGTTCTGAATATGTCTGTTAAGTCCATCTGGTCCAATGTGTCATTCAAAGCCACTTGTTGATTTTCTGTGTGGATAATATGTTCATCAATGTAAGTGGGGTGTTAAAGTCTCTTATTATTATTGTATTACTATAGATTAGCTCCTTTATGTTTGTTATTAACTGTTTTATATATTTGGGTGCTCACATATTGGGTGCATAATATTTACAATTGCTATATCCTCTTGTTGGCTTGTCGCCTTTATTATTATATAGTGTCCTTCTTTGTCTCTTGTTGCAGTCATTATTTTAAAGTCTATTTTGTCTGATAAAAGCTGCTATCCCAGCTTTCTTTTGGCATCCATTTGCATGGTAAATATTTCTCTATCCCTACACTTTCAATTAGCAGGTGTCTTTTGGTCTGAAATGAGTCTCTTGTAGGCATAATATACATGGGTCTTGTTTTTTTATCCACTCTGTCCCCTATGTCTTTTGATTGGAGCATTTAGTCCATTTACATTCAGAGTAATTATCAATAGGTGTGTATTCATTGCCATTTTGTTACTTGTTTTATGAGGTTTTTTTTTTTATATATATAGATTTTCCCTGATCCTTTCTTCTCTTGCTCTCTTTCATGGTTTGTTGGCTTTCTTAAGTGGTATACTTGGATGCCTTTCTCTTCATTCTTTGCATATCTACTACTCGTTTTTTATTTGTGGTTATCATTAGGTTTTGTAATAACATCTTCTGCATCTAGCAGTCTATATTAAATTTATAGTTGCTTAAGTTTGAACCCATTCTTTATTCCTCTCCCTTCCACATTTTAGGTATATAATATCATATTTACACACTTTTATTTTATGAGTCTCTTGACTGATTTTTATAGAAATACTTGGCTTTACTGCTTTTGTTTTTTAATTTTTTATACTCTTACTTATGGTCTTCCTTTCCACTCATAGAGCCCCCTTTAATATTTCTGGTAGGGCTGGCTTAGTGGTCATAAGCTCCTTTAGTTTCTATTTGTCTGAGAAACTCTTTATCTCTCCTTATGAATGATTTCCTTGCGGGACAGAGTATTCTTGGCTGAAGATTTTTCCCTTCCAGCGTTTTGAATATATCATGACACTCTCTTCTGGCCTGCACAGTTTCTGCCGAAAAATCTGCTGATAGCTTAATGAGGTTTCTCTTGTATATAACTGTCTCCTTCTCTCTTACTGCTTTTAAAATTTTTTCTTCATCACTACGTTTTGCCATTTTAATTACTATGTGTCTTGGTGTGGACCTACTTGGTTGAACTATTTTTTGGGGATCTGTGTGCCTCTTAATCTGGATATCTGTTTCCTTCCCCAGATTAAGGAAGCTTTCAGCTATTATTTCTTCAAATAAATATTCTACCCCCTTATCTCTTCCTTTATCTTCTGAGATCCCTATAATGATGAATATTATTGTACTTGATGGAGTCACTGTGTTCCCTGCAACTATTTTCAATCTGCATTATTTTCTTTCTCTCCTTTGTTCATGTTGGTCTCTTTCCATTACTCTGTAACCAGGCCACTAATTTTTTCCTCTGCTTCATCTAGCCTGCTATTTATTCCATCAAACTTTTTTGAAACTTTTTTTAAGTAATTTCTTTTTAAGTTTATGTATTTATTTTGAGAGAGAGAGAGAGAGCGCACAAGCAAGGGAGGGGCAGAGAGAGAGGGGGAGAGAAAAGAATCCCAAGCAGACTCTGTGCCATTGGCACAGAGCCCAATGCAAAGCTCAAATTCACAAACTGTGAGATCATGACCAGAGCTGAAACCAAGAGTTGGACTCTGAACCAACTGAACCACCCAGGAACCCCTCCATTAAAGGTATTTTTAATTTCATTTTTGTGTTCCTGAATTCTTTTTGGTTCTTTTATATCTCTATATTAAAGGTCTCACTGATTTCCTCCACTCTTTTCTCCAGTCCAGTGGGTATCTCTGTGATCATTACTTTAAATAATCATTCAGGCATATTACTTATATTTATTTTCCTTTGTTCTCTTGCTGTGATTTGGTCCTTTCTTTCATTTGGGAGATGTTTCTCTGTCTCCTAATTTTGTCTGACTTTGTATGTCTGTTTCTGTGTGTTAAAAAAGTAAGTTACTTCTCTTGCTCTTAATGATAATAGCCTTATGAAGAAGAGGTCCTATAGTGCCCCGCAGTACAGTGTCCCCTGTTCTCCAGACACTGGCACTTTAGAGAGTGTCTCCTATGTATGTTGTATGTGTTCTGCTGTTGGATCTTGGCCTCTTTTTCCTTCAGTCCAGTTGTCTACATCAGCTGTCTTTGCCTATTATTGGCAGTAAGGTGTGAAGTGGTTTGCTTGCCAAACAAGAACTACCCTTGCTGCTGTCCAGACTGAGGTCCCATAAAACATGTGGGTCAGGGAAACTGGGTGGCTCATTCAGTTGAGTTTCTGACTTTGACTCAGATCATGATCTCATAGTTCATGGGTTTGGGCCCCATATCGGGTTCTCTGCTGTCAGTGCAGAGCCTGCTTTGGATCCTCTGTTCCTCTCTTTCTGCCCTTCCCTGCTTGTTCTCTCTCTCTCTCTCTCTCAAAAATAAATAAACATTAAAAAAACATGCAGGTCGGGAGATATGGTGTTGGTAGGTTTGTGCTGGTCTTCTGAGGGAGGGACCTGCAGTGCTGAGACTCAGGGGCACATGACTGGGAAGGTCAGATGTGCCGAAGCCTGAGGTCCAGGGATTGGGAGGACAAATTGGGGCAAACAAGTTAGGTAAGTAGTGTGGGTGCATGCTGGTTCCTTCAGACAGCCTTTATTTATGCTGAAGGGTGGGTTGGGGAGGGAAATGGTGCCTGCTAGCTCCTTTGTTCCTGGAGGAGTCTCCCTGTGATTTCTGTCTCTCCAGGCTGCACTCTGAGTTGAGAGGATTGCTCTCCCTCCTGTCTGCCCTTCATATTTTTCAAACTGCAGCTTCTACACTGTATCTACATGGGCTGTTTGCCTGGCTTTCTCTTTAAGGATGGAGATTCCGCTTCCTAATGCCTTCTTCCAGGGTCTCCCAGAATCAAGCCTGCCAGGTTTTAAAATTCCAGGCTTTAAGTCCCATTGGTTTTAAGAACTCATGAAACTTAACCCCTCTCACTTGCAAAGGCAAATATTACAGAGATTCATCCTCCTCATTCATGGGTTCCCCAGTGTGAAAGTCTGTTTTCCACCCTTCTTCACACCACCGGCTCCCTCCCCACTGCAAATGGCCACTGTCCATTTCACTCACAGACCACATCTTCACCCTTCCTATCTTCTTCAGCCTGACCTCTACCTTGCCTTTAGTTGTGGAGTTTGTTCTGCCAGTCTTTGGGTCATTTCATGAGTTATTTATGCTGTTATGGGTGTTATTTAGTTGTATCTGTGTGACGAGGTAACCTTAGGGTCCTCCTACTCTGCCATCTTCCCAGTCACCCTATTTTTGTGTTTTGCTTTTTTTCTTTTAATTTTTAAATATTTATTTATTTTTGAGAGACAGAGCATGAGCAGGGAAGGGGCAAAGAAAGGAGACACAGAATCTGAAGCAGGCTCCAGGCTCTGAGCTGTCAGCACAGAGCCCAGTGGGCGGCTCGAACTCATGAACCATGAGATCCTGACCTGAGCTGAAGTTGGATAATTAACCAACTGAGCCACCCAGGTGCCCCTCCTTTGTTTTAGTTTTTGTACTTTCAAGTTTTTATTTAAATTCCAGATAGCTAACATATAGTGTAATATTAGTTTCAGGACTAGAATTTACTGATTCATCATTTACACACAACGCCCAGTGCTCATCACAAGTGCCCTCCTTAGTACCCATCACCCATCTAGCCCATCCCCCCCAACTTCCCTCCAGCAACCCTGTTTGTTCTCTGTAATTATAAGTCTGTTTTATGGTTTGTCTTTCTCTCTTTTTTCTCTCCTATGATCATCTGTTTCATTTTTTAAATTCCACATATGAGTGAAATATATATTTGTCTTTCTCTGACTGACTTATTTTGCTTAGCATAAAACACTCCAGCTCCTTTCACATCATTACAAATGGCAAGATTTCATCCTTTCTGATGGATGAATAATATTCATTGTGTGTATATATGCATATATATACACACTATATATACACATATGTATATTCTTTATCCATTCATCAGTCAATGGACATATGGGGGTCTTTCTATAAATTGGCTATTGTCGATAATGCTGCTGTGAACACTGAGGTGCACATTTCCCTTCGAATCAGTATCTTTGTATCCTTGGGTAAATACCTAGTACTACAATTTCTGGATCATAGGGTAATTCCATTTTTAACTTCTTGAGGAACCTCCATACTGTTTTGCATAGTGGCTGCACCAGTTTGCATTCCTACTGACAGTGTAAGAAGATATCCCTTTCTCTGCATCCTCGCCAACATCTGTCGTTTCCTGAGTTGTTAATTTTAGCCATTCTGACAGGTGTGAGGTAGTATCTTATTGTAGTTTTGATTTGTATTTCTCTGATGATGAGTGATGTTGAGCATCTTTTCATGTGTCTGTTAGCTATGAAGATGGCTTCTTTGGAAAAATGTCTGTGCATGTCTCCTGCCCGTTTTTTAACTGGATTATTTGGTTTTTGGGGTGCTGGGTTTGATAAGCTCTTTATATATTTTGAATATTAATCCTTTATCAGATATGTCATTTGCAAATATCTTCTCCCATTCCATAGGCTACCTTTTAGTTTTGTTGATTGTTCCCTTTGTTGTGCAGATTTTTATTTTGGTGTAGTTTCAATAGTTTATTTTTACTTTTGTTTCCCTTGCCTCAGAAGATGTATCTACTAAGAAGTTGGTAGGGCCAATGTCAAAGAGATTAATGCCTGTGTTCTCCTGTAGGATTTTGATGTTTTCCTGTCTCACATTTAGGTCTTTCAACCATTTTGAATTTATTTTTGTGTATGGTGTAAGATAGCGGTCTAGTTTCACTCTTCTACATGTAGCTGTCCAGTTTTCCCGACACCATTTGTTGAAGAGACTATCTTTTTTTCAACTGGATATTCTTTCCTATTTTGTTGAAGATTATTTGACCATACAGTTGTGGGTCCATGTCTGAGTTTTCTATTCTGTTTCATTGTTCTATATGCCTATGTTTTTGCCAGTACCATACTGTCCTGATAACTATAGCTTTACAATATAACTTGAAGTCTTGAATTGTGATACCTCCAGCTTTGCTTTTGTTTTTCAAGATTGCTTTGGCTATTCAGGGTCTTTTGAGGTTCTATACAAATTTTAGGATTGTTTGTTCTAGTTTTGTGAGAAATGCTGGTGGTATTTTGATAAGGATTGCATTAAATATATAGACTGCTTTGGAGTACAGGCATTTTAACAATATTTGTTCTTCCAATCCATGAGCATGGAATGGTTTTCCATTTCTTTGTGCCAATTTCATAAATATTCTATAGTTTTCAGAGAATATATCTTTTACCTCTTTAGTTAGGTTTATTTCTAGGTATCATGGGTTTTGGTGCAATTGTAAATGGGATTGATTCTTATTTTTGTTTCTTTAAGTTAATTCAGATCATGTCACTCTTATGCTCCAAACCCTCCAAGGGCTTCCCGCTTCTCTCAGAATAAAAGACTCAGTGATTACAATTTCCTCTGTCCTACTTGCCCCCCCAACACACCTCTCTTCTGCTTCTCCTCTGCTTCCTCCATCCATACTCCACTGTGCTTATCTCCTCGCCCTTCCTCTAGCTAGGCAGGAAAACTCCTACCTGAGGGCTTTCACTCTAACTAAGCCATCTGCCTGGAAAGTTCCTTCTCCTGAGACCCACTTGGCTCACCATCTCCCTTCCTTCATGTCTTTGCTCAAACCTTATTGCTCAAAGAGCCCTACCCTGACCACCATATTTAATACTGCACAGAACTCCCATGCTGCATGGACCACTTAAGTCCTTTACCCTGCTCTACTTGTCTTTATTCTATAATGTCATCACTTTATAACAAACTAGATAATATACTGATTTTTCATGTTTATTGGTTATAAACAGAGTAAAATAGTGGTGCACTACCACCATCACTAACATTGGAGCTCCCCTGTCAGCCCATTACTGATTTCCCTGGCCTAGATGAGGTATTTAGGCAAATGCCTTGCATGGAACAGGCCTGCCAAATAAATGTTTGTTGATTAAATAAACAAATGACTACTTTGTAATTTTTGTTGCTGTTATAAATAGGATCTTTATTAGAAGATCTGTATCTTCTAATTGAATATAATAATTAATTATTGTTGGTACATAGGAATGTTATTAATTTTCTTATATTGATCTTGTATACAGCAACTTTAATGAACTCTTGATTTAAATTGTTTTTCTAGATTCTCTTGGTCTTGATATGCAGAAAATCATACATCTACAAATGTCAATAATGTTTCATTGTTTCTTCCTTCCTTCCTTCTTTTCTTCCTTCCTCTCTTCCTTCCTTCCTTCCTTCTTTCCTTCCTTCCTTCCTTCCTTCCTTTCTGTCTTCAGTTTGCATTGGATAAGACCCTTCAGTAAAATGAAGACTAGCAGCAATGATAGAGGACATTTTTGTTTTATTCCTGAATTTAAATAGAAGGCTTCAAATGCTTTATCATTATGTATGGTGTTTCTTAAGTTTTTAGTTTTTTTTATTTTGGTTTGGTTTTTGCATCTATCCTTTGTTACATTTTTTTTAAATAATGATGTACACTGAATTTTATTGATGCCTCTTTTTGTATTTATTGAGATTATCGTATGGTTTTTCTCTTTTGTTTATTTAGTGAATTGCATTTCTTTGTTTTTCAGTGTATTTAGTTTACTTTTTGGCCAATATATTTCCATTGTTAAAAATATTAAAGGAACATAGAAAAACTTATTATAAAATATTTCTATTTTCACCTACCAGATCCCCCTCCATCATGCCAAAAGTAACCATTGTTATTAGGTTTTTATTATCTGGTTAGTTTCTTTATGTTATCTAAACAAATACAACTATATTATTTTGCCCCTTTGTTACCTCGTTAGTGGCCTACTAAACTCACTATTCTCCATCTTGTTTTTATTATTTGGTTTTTCTATATTAGTATATAGATATTGCTCTGATGCTTTTGCTACAGAGTATTCCATTTATGGATGTGTTTATTTAAACTAACCCCCATTGACTGACCTTTTGATTGCTTTTGAAGTTTGAGTTTTTTAGTTTTTTAGTTTAAGAACATTTCTTTTTCTTTTTCCTTAACTTTTTATTATTAACTGTTTTAACTCTTCTTCCTTAACTTTTAATTTTGAAACTCCACACAGCAAATTTAAAAGAATAGTACAGAATGAATACTCATAGAGACTTCACCAATTTTAAAATTTTGTTACATTTCTTTTATCCCTTGGTATGTGTTTGCATATATATACTTTTTCTTAAATCAGTTCAAAATAAGTTGTGAACATCATGCATTTTCACCCTCAACATTTCAACAGGTATCCTGATGATAAGGATGCTTTCTTCTATTTCTGTAATCCAATTATACGCCCAATGTATTTCCCATTCACACAATAATATTTTCTGCTCCATTGTTCATTTTCAGATGTCTTCAAATTGTTCCAAATTGAGGATAATGCATCGCATTTGTTTGTCATGTGTGCTTCTTAGTAAAACTCTCCTGTGTTAGCTGTGTAGTTTTTTCTCCTGTCTATTTCCGTTTCTATGGTGTGGGCTTTTCATTGTCCAGCCATTGCACAACTGCAGGCTCATCCTTCCATTTTTGTCGTTAATTCTCTCCAATTCTCATTCACCACACTGCTCTTTAGTGAGTGGTGCTTTGCATTCAGAGTTTCTCTCTGAAGAGTGTTATTCACAAATCTATGTCTTTGGTCCTGACCCCTCTTATCTGGTACTGACCAGCTTTCTTTGGGACATTTGCCCAAGAACGCACTCTGCACTCTCCACCATACCTCCACTCCTCATGTCTAGGTAACTCCACCCTTTTGTTTTAAGTCTTAGTTCAGATATCACTTTCTATGAGAAACACATTAATTTTCCAGATTAGATAGTTCTATCTCCTTATGATCCAGGATCATAAGGAGCCTACATGCTCTTGCCCAGGCTGTCTCTCTGCTTGAATCAGCCCCTTGCCTTCTTCTCAGTCCCACACTACACTCACCAGTTGAAGGTCTCACCCATAATTCAGATCCTATAAAAATCTTCCCAGATTCCTAAATCAGGATTTACTTTTTCTTCCACTTAACACTGTTTTGTTTTCCATTTGTGCTTACAACGATGTATTTGTGTTAGTTAGGTGTTCTTAAGATTTATTAAATAACGCTTTTTCGATTGGACCATCTTCAGTATAGGAGAGTTATAGAGGGTCAAACCCAGTTTCATATGCTGCTAATTCACAGATTATTGAGTATGGAATGAGAATCCTGTGCATATACGTAGCGATTAGCTGAGAACCATAACCTATATGAAGGGAGATGAATTGAAGAAATTCTAGCCTTGACTAGATTTTGTTAGAAGACAAGTTATTTCTTCTAAACCATTAGAGGTAAGGGTTTTTCCTGTAATAAAGCTATAGTATATACACATTATAAGTATGGTTATAAAAAGTTTATAAGGAAAAAGGTAACCATATAAATTAAAGGTAACCACAGCTTTTTTTATTATTTTTAACTTTCTGCTTCCCTTTTAAATAAATGGCTCCTTTGCCTAACACAATAATGTGAAGAAAGTACAAAGTAGAAAGAAATGCTTCAATTTCTTCCTTATGAGTTAAGACTAATGATTTAGTCCTAGCAGGGCTGTTTTAAATTCATGATGGATTGGCATATTAATCATTTAAGGAGTATAAGGTTAAAGGTTTTATTTGTCATTGTATCTTCTGCAGTTTTACACAATACTCACTGAATGAATAAAGTAATTTGTAAAACAGAGGTTAAATTTTAGATTTTGGAGTCCTCAATACAAAACATAATTTCACAGGGTCAAATTAGCTCAAAGCTGCAAAGTTAAAACACTTTTATTACATAATCATTCTTTCTCATTTATTGATATGATTGCCTAGTCATTAACTATTTTGGAGTATTCTAGTCCAGTTCCAAAACTTGACAGATTACAAGTATTTTTTGTTTGTTCCTGATTTCAAATGAAATGGTTTAGATTTTTTTTAATGTTTATTTATTTTTGAGAGAGAGACAGAGAGACAGAGAGAGAGTGTGTGTGAGCGGGGAAGGGCAGAGAAAGAGGAAGACACAGAACCCAAAGCAGACTCCAGGCTCTAAGCTGTCAGCACAGAGCCCAACATGGGGGTTGAATTCATGAACTGAGAGATCATGACCTGAGCCGAAGTCAGATGCTTAACTGATTGAGCCACCCAGACGCCCCAAAATGCCTTAGATTTTTAAAAATAAGTATTTTTCCACCCTACCAATAATGATTCAGTGTATATGGGGTAGGTGTGAGAATATATGTTTTACATTTTTTTCTAGGAGATATTGATAGCCAGATTAAGAGCCATTGTTCTAGTCGTTAGCAGATGTTCACTGTGGATCCCCCTCCCACTTCCCAGCCTAATCTATTTCATTTAGGAAAATCTTCACAAGAGGTGAACATCTAAACCTAATAATTCTTCCCATAGTTGAATTTATGTTGACATCCTAAAAGAATCTCCAACAGATGCTCTAGAAAATTAAACAATAAGTCCTCTGAAAACATTAGTATAAACTGGAGCCACCTAGTCAGCTACTGACACAATCTGATTGTAGGCAAATTGTGTTAGATGCCAATAACTTATTGGCTAGACTTTATTACTTTTATTAAAAAATAGAAACACCAATACCCCCCAACTCTGGCTGTGCTCCTTACTTATTCAACTTTAAGAAAATTTGATTAAGAGGAACAAAAAAATCTAAGAAAAACAACAAAGACAAGACAGTAAAGAAAAAATAATGATTCTTAGAAAACACAAATCATTGGAAAATGTCTCCCCAACTTTCCATGGAATTAAATTTTCATCCAAAAACTATGTTGAACTAAGGGGGAAAAAAACCAAATGTATTGTTGCCCCAATCATTATTTCAAAGATTTGCTCACAAGTGTAATTTGTTAAGATTTTATTTGATTTTAAAAATTTATTCTGCTGCACCTTCATTTGCTTCAGTATTAACAGCAAGCTCTGAGCAACTGAACAAGCTCCACTTGATGGCCGTGCGTTGAACAGAATAAGAGAAATAAGAAACTTCCAAGCCATGGTTTTTCCTGTAACTTTTGGAATATTTGAATGGACAGAGAAAAAAGAAAACAGCCATTACTCAAAAATTATTTTGGTGATACATGTCATTTCTACTGTAGACTGTCAGTCCCAATCCCACTAGGGTTAATTATGGGAAATACTGCTAAAATACCCAAATTTTGGTAGGAATTTGAAGCACAGCCATTTTGTCACTGAATTTACATATGATTCACTAGAGAAGCGGAAGCCTATGTGAAGTGGTAGAGGCCCATCATTGCACTCCTGGAAAGTAAGGCTCGGTAAAGCAAATGCCCTGCTTGAGACCGCTTACTAAGTGTGGAATAAAAAATGTATTTCTAGCTCCAGTTCTCTGCTCTTCCCCTGGAGCTCTGCCTGGTTCAATAGGGATGATTTTTCTGCCTAATGGCTGGGAGGTGAAACACCACCCTTCTTTTATCTTTAGGTGACACAAAATTGCACTTCTTCCTGTTTGCAAACAATGCCTTTGCTGAAATGCATCACAGTGAGGGCCAAGTTCAAATGGCCTGCAGACACTGAACTCGGCTCATCCAACAGTGGGATGGGATTCAGCTCTCGTATGATTCTTGTTTTTGTGTAGGCCAGTATAGAAATGCCTGGGAACAGAGCATGAGAGGAAACTGTGGCCCAGTTTGCAATCCAACTTGGCATATTCAGACTTTCAGCTTTTCAGGGGCTCACTGCCGCTCTTCAAAAGCATCAACATTTCCTCTAAAAAGGAACTCCTGCTCAAAACAGATTTTCAAATATTCTCTGATTAAAATTGCCAGGTTTATTTTGTTTGTACCAGCTGTTAATGCAATCATGTACAATTCTATGCTTTTGTGTCAATGAGTTAATTCTCTTTGGTGCTGAACCAAATGGGACTGTAGACTTAGAGAATGAACAAGAAATGGGCTGTGTCTAATGAGATGCCCTAGGAAATAGCCCTGCAACGAGAACTATACATGAGCTCCACACATGCTTCGGCCAGATGTGATTTTGACCAGTCATCTCCACAGCTGGTATTTTCTTAATAGTTTATAAATACGTCCTCTATTCTTTCTTGTCCCCCACTTAAAAATTACATTCTGAAGTTTCAAGTTTATAATGAAAATAATTTACCACATGGCGTTGGGCCATTAAACCCCTTCATCTACAGTGAAGTTTTCATGTGAATAAAAGTTCACTAAACATATTGCAATTATATTGTTTCTTTTCAAATGGAGTAGCTAATCTTTCTACTTTTTGAATTTACTTGCTGGATAATTTTCATGCCAATCCATCACTTCATTTGAAGAGCTAACCTGGGAGTATAAAAAAGAAAGAAGAAATCATTTTCACCTTCTTGTCTATCAGCACTAATCCTCTTAAAAGTACCCTTTCAATCAACAGATTCAACAGAAGCTCAATTTCCTCAGTGGATAGAACACTGAAAGGTACCGTTTAAAAGGGTTACCACTGAGAGCGAAAAAGGAAAATAATGGAGTGACCTGAGGAAACACTCTGAGCCCAGGAACACCCAGTGTCACACATCTTTACTAGGTCAGACATATGCACGTATCTCTGTTAAGATTGAAAAGCCCAGGAAATGGCAGTCTTTGGCTTTCAGCTGGTAGGGACACGTACTGGAAACATTTTATTGCAAAGTGACTGAAACTCAGTCAGAGGTTTAACACTTAGCAGGCAGGCAGCAACGGCTAGAGAAAACGGACCACGATTTTCTCCATTGGGTTCCTCCAGCCTTGACAGCAGTGACAACTAAGTTTTTAAAAAATAGTGTGATGGATTCAGATGACTCTGGAACATTTTATGTTAAAAATAAAATAGTGGAAGCATCTACTAAGAAAAATGGCTGGGGAAATACATCATCAGAATGTTACAGAAACACATCAGAAAATGCCTATGGATTGCCCAAAGAAAAAAGAACCAATTTTCTGAGAAGATTGAATAGAAATATTGAATGGACCCAACTTCATTTAATACCCACAGAGCTCGTGTGAAAATGCAATTAAGAGGACTGGGGATGGAGAATAAGAAAAGATACGAAGCACAAAATGGTCCTTTACAGTTTCCTTGGAAGGTCATAGCCTACTTTTTATAAATATGATGTGAAGCACAAAGTTAAAGCGGGTTTTCCAAGATTTGGCTCTACTCCAGACATCTTTCTTTAATATTGTTTGCAACTTTTATGCTAAAGGAGATTTATGAGCACTGTTAGAGAACAGGTATTTCCCTTCTTACAGAAGTGTTTTATTATTTTGGTCCATTGGCTAAGCAAAATTAAGCTTGAGTTTGGGCTGTAAATTTTCAGTTCTATATGTAACAGCATTGTGTTTATTTAGAAAGACTGAAGCTTCTGATTCCAAATCAAAAAGTCTCAGGGTCTTAGAAGACTTTTTGTCATTTCCAAGGCCTTATCTGGGTTTCATGGAACTTTCACCTGTGTAATTCTAAGCCAATAGATTTAATCCTTTTATGCTGTAAAAAAATATATAAAAAACAATAAAAACACACTTTCTATCACCTCTCCTCTCGGAAGTGCTGAGGTCAAGATACTGATTGATAAACAGATTCTAGAGTCA
Organism: Paguma larvata; assembly: GCA_030068075.1. NCBI lineage: Eukaryota > Metazoa > Chordata > Mammalia > Carnivora > Viverridae > Paguma > Paguma larvata. The sequence goes on from CM057825.1 coordinate 52,934,354, forward strand.
AACTACTTCAGTTTGAATTCTGGCTCTTTCATTTACTAGTGTTGAGAATCCAGGCAAGTTCTTAATCCTTCCAAACTTCAATTACTCCATCTGTAAATTAGGATAGTAACAGTTTGTACTTTCCAGGGGTATAGTGAAGATTGGATGACATAATACATGAAAAACATTTAGCACAGTGCGTAAACAGAAAGAAAAATCAGTATGATCTTGCAGACACTTAAGACACCTACACCTTAGGGCTTAGTGTTGTCCAGGTTGAACACCTAATAGTCATATCCATTTCTCTATGTCCTAACTCCTGTTCCATTTCCTTCCTCCTAGCTTTCTAAGCCTTCCCCAGGTTCTTCATATTTGTTAAGTAGTCTTCCTCTAATGAGCGACAAGATTATGGTCAATGATAATTTTTTGAATTACCTGCTTTATTCTGTTTTAACACATTAAGCATTTCTTCTCTTGAGTCCTTGAAGATTAATACCCTACAGATCTTAATAGACAGAAAATGAGAGAATGGGTAGAAAAGACGGAAAATGGACTAGTTGGATCTGGAGGGACAGAAACAAAACAAAAGAGTAAAGAAACAGACTTGCGAAAGCAGATGAACTCATAAGTGATTCAGCTGCTTTTAGCCATAAGAACAGAATTTCTCAACATTATTCCAACTGGAGCATTGGTCCCCTGAGATGATGAGTAAACAGATGGTTTCATGGTCAAAACAGTTTGTTCAAAATATTTCACACCGTGTTTCCATCTAGGACTCTCAATGTATATCAACATACTGAGAATTCTGAGAAGTCTTGCAGTAAAGAAACCTGCTTTATTTTGTTTATCCCATAATACTGATCAGTACATAACACTGATCAATAACAATTGGAGAATCCTTCCACCACCATTATTTTAGAGCTGAGAAACAAATTCTCATAAAGAACAAATTTTGGGGTGCTAGTGAACCATGGTAAAACTGATGGAATGAAAAGGGGAACTAACATTGAGTGAGTGTTTACTACATGTGCCAGAAATTGTGCCAACTGCTTTGAAAACATTTGCTCTTTCCTTATAAGGCTAAGGTAATGATTTTTAAGTGGGAGGGACATTTACAGTGCCTTATGAAAGAATGTCATGGCACATATTAACTATCTTTAAGTGGGGGCAGAATAGCTCTTTAAAAAATGAAGGATCTTGAGAAATCACGTAGCCCATATTCATGCCTAAGAATATTGATTTTGCACTCACTGAGAAATCTGGAATGTCGAAAGTTCATAAATAACTGGGAAAAAAAAACATAATGAATCACCAAAGTAGTAATTGGTAAAAGTTTATTGTGCACACACCAAAAAGACGATCAAACCAGAGCACTCACCCCAAAACATGGAACAAGGCTCAGGGGTATATTATTATAAAGCAGCCTAAATAGTGGGGAAGCAGTGACTGCTTACTTTTCACAATTATTGTTTATAATATTAGAATTTTCTTAAATGATGGAGAATTGGTCAGTGGTTACCTCATAGCAACCTTGGGAAAGATTCAAGTTTTGCTTATAACTTCCAGAGACATAAACAAGAAATGACCCAGGTCAAGTCAACCTTGCAAAATAAGCTAAGTTAAGCTTTGTTTGTATGGCTAAACTGGTTTTGTCTGTTCAGGCATTTTTTAAGGCTGGTCTCCATTTGTTTTTGATTTCAACAACCCCCTCCCTCTTTGGTCTCTTAGAATACTGAGAGTATGATCAATCACTATAGTGTTATAATCGTTTACCACCATTGATATGGTCAGGCTGAAAAATCACACATGAGCTGTTTCCATTAGTTGAGTCATCAGGATGTGTTTATAGGACCAACATGTATTTCATATGTTTGATTATGTAAGTATATATGAAAATTATGTAAAATGGCAGTTTGTATATTGTTGAACAAAAGAACTACATTTTATTCTTTCTTCATATTCCCCAAGCCTAGTGTGGTACCAGTTACATAGTATTTAGTATCTCTTTTGAAATGAATGAATGGAAATAGTAGTGGTAAATTACACTAAAAATTATACTTGTTTTACACAGTATGATGTAACAAATGTAAGTTAATAATAGGACATTTGCCCTAGGGAACAAGCCAGGATGGAGGCAGACTATAATTTTTGAAATTTGGTGCTAAATTTCAGATGCTTTAACAAACAACCTATGCTCTTTTTAGCCACAGTCTGAGCTGAGTTGGGTACCAGAAAAATTCAATCACAAGACATCCATTTTAGAGATAACCATTATTTTATGAAGCTGAATTGGGCTTCAGTTCTTTCGCAGGAAATTTGAGTTTCCCTTTAAATAAATAAAGTGTTAATATGTTCAGTTAACTCCAACTTTTATTTTCTTTCTTCTCTACTTACTGTTTTTCATCCTCATGTAACAGAAAGTAAAAAGCTGCCTCCTTTCTCTTCCTGAAATGTTTATATACCACTAAGAATGAAGCATTGAGAGGTGAGACTCAGGTCAGGAAGGAGGGAATACTGCACAATACCAACCATTAATTTTGTGGAGAATAACAGATCTTAATTTCAGTTCTAAGTGTAGGCACAATACAAAAACAACAGCCATAAGATACGAGATTTCTCTTCCTTTCTTGTGCATATTTGCCCACATTGGCAGTGAGACCGAGTCGTGGGAAGTAGACTTTTTATATTTAATTAAATGAAAACAGATCAAAATGAGTTAGAGGTTGAAAAATGCTATTGACTCTACTTTGGGCATGTTTTCAGACAGCATTAATGGAAGAAGTAGCCTCTACTGGGGGGGCAACTGGGTACTTCTTCGATCGCACACCCCAACCGACCTAGCTTCTTTCCTTTGCCTTCCTCTTTGCCTTTTTAATCTATATCTTGGTACTGAAACCTGGAATGTAGCATTTACTCCTTCGTAATTTGAAAATATAGTGGCAGGTTACTGATACATTCAACGCATCTAAATGTTCTCTGAGTCTTAGCACAGCTTGCAAAGGGGAGGATGTGGAAAATAAACTGGAGTGATCTCTTGTAGGAATGGAATTCTGCTGTTGAGAAGCTGAAGAGTGATGCACTTGGGATTCTGCTATCCAAGGACTACGTGGAGAAAGAACATCTACAGCTCTCTAACCAGAAACTGGATCAGCTTCAAGGAGAATTCAGTCGGCTCATGATGGAAAGGAAAACTTGGTTAAAAAAGGCAAATGTTTTTTTTAACAGCGCCAATAAGGTCAGTGGGAAGTCACATTGGTCATTTTAGGTAATCAGAACAGACCAGTAAGGGGGTCATTACTTCAGTAGGCTGGAGAACATCCACAAACCACCTACTTGAGTAGGTCTGGATTCCACATAGAGTTTCAAAATTAATAGCAGCAAAAGCGAGCTTGTAAAAATATCTTCCTTTATGACGAGTGCTGGGTGTTATATATAAAGTGATGAATCACTAACTTCTACTCCCGAGACCAATATTACACTGTATGTTAACTAACTCGAATTTAAACAAAAATTTGGAAAGAATATATTCCTATCATGGCCCTTATTTGGTTCTCAAAACTAGGAAACTCTAGGCTTTGACACGTTAAATATAATCCCCATAAGGGTTTCATCTTAGAGCTGTCATTGAGCTCTTTGAGGGGACACTTGTGCAAACACTGCCTTGTTTCTCATGGAGTAAAGGAATTATCATAGAACGTATCAAGGTTAAAATAACACCTTGAAACTTTTACCAAAAAAAGATATTTCCCCTTTAAAAATGTTCTTTCATTTATCAGGGAAAGGTACATGAATATTGTAAGCCTTCTGCATGCAAACCGCAAGGCTAGAAGCAGAGCCTCGACCTAACTGCTCTGCCTTGGTCTTGCCTTTTAAAGTCTGCCAAGGGAAAATCTTGCTTTGGATCACCTCCAGGTCTTCCTGAGTTGGAGACGTGCTCTCCTTCTCCCGGTTGATTCTTTAACATCGATCGTAGCAGGTGGCTCTCAGCTGTAATGTCTACACGTTCATATCACTTGTGTATCTGAAGCTGGTCATATTATTTGAAATTTTTTTCTACCTTTTCCAATCTGATATACACCTTCAAACTGCCTTCTTGGAATTGTTTAATACCTTAAATTTCATTGATGTTTTTGAAACTGGACAATGTGACAAGAAATGAATGAGTAACCCCCAGAAGGTGGGTATATTTTGATTTAAAGTCATGATATCAACAATCTGAACACAATGTCTTGGTACATATTAAAATAGTTGCTTCATTTTGAACTTTCTTACTGATAGACAAGATAGATAAACTTGTAGAGTAGAATTCCAAAATAGAGGTACTAGAATTACAGTTAAAAAAAAGTGTTAAAGAAGTATTTGACAAATATGATAAACATCTGTTTGGGATTTCTTTGTTTTAACAGAAGAAACAGCCACAGCATATTACTGGAACTGTTGATCTAAGTAAATCGTGGATGCTACTTGAGTTTCTCTTGAACATTCCCATTTCTGAATAAGAGATTTTTTAAAATTTAAATCCAAGTTAGTTAACATACAATTTAATAACGATTTCAGGAATAGAATTTAGTGATTCATCACTTACATATAACACCCAGTGCTCATCCCAACCAGTGCCCTCCTTACTGCCCAGCACCCATTTAGCCCATCCCCCCATCCACCTCCATCCATCAGCCCTCAGTTTGTTCTCTGTATTTTAGAATCTCTTATAGTTTGTCTCCCTCTCTGTTTTTATCTTATTTTTGCTTCCCTTCCCTTATGTTCATCTGTTTTGTTTCTTAAATTCCACATGTGAGTGAAATCATATGATTTAGTCTTTATCTGACTGACTTATTTCGCTTAGCATAATACACTCTAGATTCATTCATGTTGTTGCAAATGGCAGGATTTCATTCCTTTTGATGGCCGAGTAGTATTGAATAAGAGACTTTCTCACTTACATTACACCCTCATTCTACAAAATGAGTGGGTCATCTGTCAGTCAGATAATGTCATTTGTAAGGAAGTCAGTTATAGAACATGTTGCTAGGATAAAACAGTGTCTCTAGAACAAACCCTATAGTTTCAGCCCTGCAAAATGTAGTTTCTCTCTCTCTTCAATTTGTACCCCTGTGCTCTTGCTTTCTCTACTTTCATTATTTGGTAACTTTTCAGGGAGACTTTCTACTGACATTATTTCTGGGCCTCGAGAAGGAAAGGAATGACATTTATTGCAGTAGTAATAATAATAATAAAAGAACAGAGTGGCTACTTTCTCAAATTTGTATCATAATTCAGGTTAAATCCTAAGAAACTATATTTCTTAACCCTCGAGACTTGAATTCTCTTTTTTTTTTTTTTTTGAAAGAGAGAGAGAGAGAGAGGGAGAAAGAGAATGAGTGGGGGAGGAGCCAACAGAGGATAGATAGGATCCCAAGCAGATTCTGTGCCACCAGTGCAGAGCTCGAACCCACGAAGACACTTAACTGCTAGGCACCCTCCCCCCAAGACTTGACTTCTGAATTTAAAAAAAATCTAATGTTTATTTATTTTAGAGAAAGAGAGAGGGAGAGAAGAGAGAGAGAGAGATGAAGTGCAAGTGGGAGAGGGGTAGAGAGAGAGGCAGACACAGATTCTGAAATGGGCTCCAGGCTCTGAGCCATCAGCACAGAGCCAGGCATGGGGCTCAAACCCACCAACCGGGAGATCATGACCTGAGCTGAAGTCTGACACCTCATCGATTGAATCACCCAGGTGCCTCTAAATTGTTTTTTAATGTTTATTTATTTTTGAGAGAGAGACAGAGAGACAGAGAGAAAGAGCAAGGATGAGTGGGGGAGGGGCAGAGAGAGAGGCAGATAGAATCCCAAGCAGGATCCAGGCTCTGAGCAGGAGAGGGATCTCCATGATATCTTGACCTGAGCTAAAGTCGGATGCTTAACCAACTGAGCCACCCAGGCACCCCAAGACTTGACTTCTAGATCCCCTGTTTCATCACTGAAAAGCCATGGCATTCAAGTTATAACAAGTTCAGCTGGGATTTGCCCATACTCTATTTATCCATGTTATATCATTCTCTGTAGCCAAATGGCACTTAGAACGGTATAGAATTTATTCTCCCTTTTCAAAGCATCAAGGAAATAATTTCTAACTCCAAATTTAAGAATCAATGTGAAAGGTGATAGATACTTTTACTTCAGCAAAAAATAGAAGCTGGAGTGTGGAAAGTGGATATTTAATCATGACTTTTGAAATGAAATATTTGCCATATTATTAAGAAGCAATAAATGATTAAATAATGTAGTGGGTAAATCTATTGAAATGAAAGAGGGAAACTCTTCTTAAGACTTGTAAATGGCATTTTTATTTTTTATTTATATTGTGGAATCTCCAAATTTTACAAAATTCTCACCATTTTACCTAACTTGGCATAACACTTATAAATAACTCTAGTTAAAATAAACAGCTGGATTTAAAACATTAATATAATTTTTAAATTCCTTAAAATTTGTTTCTAGTCTGAAAATTCTGTTTATACTAGCAAAGGGGTATTTTCAATTTACATAATCAACTTATCTCTGAAGCACTGGATTTTCCTTTTGAAAATTCACTTTACTGTACCTTGAGTGCATTGGATGTTTCTAGTTGTGAGCATCCCTATTCCTAGATGAAGTCATGTTGTCAAGAACTATGAGGCATGTGAAATTTTACCCAAACTTCAAGCTAACTCGCTAACTTGTTGCAGTTTTGTGGATGCTCACAAAAGACACATGACTTATGTGTTAGTTTCGAAAGACTTTATTATTCACAAAAACAATAATCGAAATATCAACATGCCATATCAGTTTCCCAAGTCCCAGGCCCCTGGGAGGGGGTGATGCAGATGGGCCCAGATGGATGACTGTACCTGCAGCAGGTGGTTTCCAAGAGAGGAACCCTAAGCCTGGGGAACATTTTGTTTTATAGCAAACAATAAGCCAGCCTGCTGTTTGTCTCAGAAGAAGACATTTCCCCAACCTTAAAGGTTGCTGGCTGCAAACCCAACCCTGAGAAATGGCTCACATAAAAAGGGGCCAGTGTGAGGCGTTCTTGGCACACCAATAATGGTGGGTGGGAGCACTAGCCACTCTCCCAACACATGCAACACTGTGAGGGAAAGAGGAAGTCAGCGCTTCCGAAAGATATTGACTTTGAAAATCAATTCCATTCTTGATAAGTAAAATTATTTTTTCAGCAAACAACCTCTTATTCCAAATTTGTTAAAGCAAGGTCAATATTCCCCTTCAGTATCTGTGCCAAATACCAGCATGAGAAAATATGCTGGTGTCACGGTTAATATAAATGACAGGATGTGACAGTTTGCATATTTGCTCAGTAAAAAGTGAAATGTATGCTTTTTAAAATATACCTTCCACTTTTTTAAAATTTTGTTAAAATAAAAAGATCATCATAATCTCATCTACAAAATGGACTGTTGTTAATTCTTTCCATATCATATATATTTCTTTTTTTAATCTGGATTTTTTTTATTGCTGGTATTTTTGTTGCAAGCATCTGGAAATTCCTCCTTTCCCCCACTTCCCGTCTAATTTTAATTTATTCCTCTCTCTCTCTACCAATTTTAGATAGGGATATTCTTATTTACTAGGAAACAAGTCATAATAACTTCTTTTATTGAAGTCTCTAACTAAGTGTGGTGAATAATTCTTTAGAGAATTCTTTATATAGAGATTCTTTAGAGATTCATTTATTAGTTAAGTTTTACTATACCATTACTGGGTATCAAGTGCTATTCTGATGCTGGGGATACAGCAGAGAACAAAACATACAAAAGAAAAATCTAGAGTATGTTTCCAATTTGCAAAATTCAATAAAATATAATTATTGTCTAATGATCCACATTGACAAGACAACCACACCGCCTTTGCCTTGTGGCTCCAGGAGTGAGACTGATTACCTTTAATCCTGCTAGGGCTTGATGATTACCCAAGGCTCGAGAGTGTTTGTTACCCAGAGTATCTGTAGCCTTTGGCTTGAGGTGCAGCAGTTTGTACCTGGAGTGAGCGGTAGGTGGCGATGTCAGCGCACAGGACCTTAGCATATTGCTGCTGATGCTCTTCATAAATCAGACACTGGATTCAAGTGGACACAGAGCCATGTAATTTAAGAACCCGAGATATTTTCTTTCTGTTTTAGAGGTATCTACTGTGTTAGTGAATTCATTGCTAAATCACCTAGCAACAAATACAAGTTAAGGGTCGATTATCAGTATTGGAGGATAGCTGACTGGAAACGAGTTTCTCTAATTACTGGACATTGCTAAAAGTTATTAGGACATGGCAAGAAATATGAACATAGCACCTATTATAGTAACTCATCTTGATCCCCCCAAATTTTCATCTATCACGATTATAGATTATCTTATTTATTGTATTTCTAGGACGTTCACAACCAAGGAGTTGGTTAAGATATGTCATCCAAAATGTATTTATCATTGTTTAGGGAATGTGGTTAGAATCAAACAGAGATAAATATATATATTTCAAGAGCAGAACAGTATAGGCCTGTATTTAGACGACAACAATGATTGAACCTAAATCTGTAAAACGTGGCTGATTGGTCATAAAGTTTCATTCCCATGCTTCCTGTTCATAGGCACGTGATTTCATTGGAGTTAAGCAAGCAGTGAAGCCTGAGCCAAATCTACATGGTGTGCTTCTCGGGCGATTAGCCTAAAAGCAAAGGTGAAGCAAAAGCGGGGCAGCCAAAGCAACACCCCAAAAGCAGTTCGAAATGTCATGATTGTCATAGCTTCTACTGCTTCTGCCATCACTGCTGAAAGTTTAATGTCTTTTAAAAAGTTGATGTTGCTTTTTCAAGATATTTACAGCAATGCAAAACAGCAATGCCTACAGCAACACAATTGTTTCAAATGAAAACAAAATAATTAAGGATGAAGTTTGGTACAATTTTTTTTCACTTATCTATATACTATTCTCCCATTTTCAAAATAGATACATTTCAGCCCAGATGTGGGAAACAATTAAGTAAAATGGCTCAGTCATTGTACACATTGAAGAGTGAAGAAATCTGTCTAAACAGAGGACCTAAATAGTATTATCCAGAAGGAATTTGTTAAGGTGATGTAAATGAATTCAAGAAATTAAGCTAATTGTCATCGGAAATTACGGAAAGCATACTTACTTTCAGTTTCATAATTCTTAGGCAGCCCGGCTCAGATTTCTCTTCTCCAGAACAATTTCCCTTTCTCTTACAAAGAACTAAAGCATCTTTTTTTTTTTTATTCCTTCCATGCTTCTATATTTTCATTTGGCTAATCTGTTACATAGCTACATAGTTTTCATATATCATATGTGTACTTTAGCTAAAGCAGTTAAAGATACTTGCTTTAAGATCCTTGCCTTCAAGACCCTTTCAGTCTAGTTGGGAGGAGAGGCAAGGGAACAGAAGTGCTGTGTGCTTTGGGAAAAGCCCAAAGCTTTTGGAGTGAGACTAGAGCATTAGGAACACAGAAGACAGTCTCAGGGAAAAAGTGTCACTGAAGACTACCCTAAAGGAGGTGAGCACTGAGCTAAATTTGAAAGGCTAGGACAAGGAGAGTTCGGAGGAGGACCGGGTGGTTAAGAGTCATGCCATGACTCTGTGGGGAATCTAAGGTACTTCATTTTGCCAAGAGTGTGGGGTGTAAGCCCAGAATGATGAGAGAAAAGTGGTAGAAGCAGACAGGGGGTCAGGAAGGGTCTTGAATAGCATGCTAAGGAATTTCTACCTTATGCTGAACATATCCTTAAATATGAAGAGATATTAAGGACTTCAAAAAATCATGATGAGGCAAACATCCTGATATGGAAGCAAATGATGTCTTAATTTACCCTCCTCTTGTTTTCTCTCTGAGAGAATGGTTTAGAAACCTTTGTTTTTACAACTCAGGGACAGGCTATTTAAACCATGACAAATATTTGATAAATATGATCAAACATAAAATTATATATATATATAATTATATATATGTAGTTATATATAATTATTATATAAAAACATATATATAATAGAAAGCTTATCAAAACAAGAAATACCTTTAACATCCTACATTTCTCATGAAAACCCACAACTCAGCCCTGATTTGATTAGTCTTATAATAAAGACACTCAGTTTTATTATCATTCACTCATGAGTGTCCCTCACAATAAAGCTATCATGTGACTTCTAAGTGAGTCATGAGTGTTATTAATTGGTTTTCCTTCCATGTACAGTTTTAAACTGCTGCATCTCTCCATTAGTATTAAATATATTCTTCCTCATATCGTAGGCATTTCTGGGTAGATTTGCTTTCCTTTGCTGAATTAAAATTCCTTGAAGGTAAGACACATGTCTATTTTACTTTGTGTTCACCGGAAAGGAACACCTAGAACAGCACCTGTCAGGTAGTGAATACTCAGTAATTATTTGAATGATAGAAAGTAGTGAAATAGTAGAAACTGTGGAATTTCAAGACCAACTACATTCCATTTTCATAAGAGATTACACTGATCCAAGGACATTGAAATTAAAGCTTAATTACTTTAATACACAAGGAACACAAATTCTGAGCTCAATCTCTGTGTCACAGCTGAGAAGGAAAGTAATGCTGGGTGAAGAGATTTGTCATCACCCGTACCACCTGCTCCAGGAAGTCTCCAGAAGCATTAATTGCCTGTTTTTCATTATTCCCATAGTATTTCTTTGTGCTACCTAGAGTGTGTCTTACTCATCTTCGCACGCCACCTAGCGTTCAACAAACTTTGTTATACCAACGAATGAATGACTGGACATGTGACAGGTCAATTACACTTTGAGCTTGAGTTTTCACTTCTCTGAAAGAGGTCTGACATCTGCAGGGAATACCATTCAGTAATAAAAGTTCCTGTGCCTTCTGATAGCATGTTCAAAATCTTTTCATGATAGAGTTGGAGTATAAATAAATAAATGGAATTGCAGAGTGTATTAAGTGAAAATCTTAAAATGTTTGTTAGGATGACACTTTTCTAAAATAATATAGTAGACTTCGGAGCCAGGCTGCTGAGGTGTGAATATGGTCTTAGATATTCATGAGCTCTATGACCTTAGGCAGTTCTTTAACATCCCTGTGTGTCTAACTTTTTTACCTGAAAAATAGAAATAATAATTATGTGTACCTCCCAGAGTCACTGAGCTTCTAAGTGAGTTAAAACCTGACTAGTGCATAGAACAGCTAAGCACTCACTAACTTCTAGCCATGATTTTGTCATTTTCTATGCATTTAATACTGCACTAGCCACTCTACTGTGACATAAATGCTTTTTTCCATTTTCCTATCCCCAGCATGTACCAGAATACATGCTTCATCAAGTTCAATAAATACTTGTTGAATAATGAAAAAAACATAAATGCTTTGCATAATGTAAATGGAGACTTTTCCATGTAAATATTTCCAAGATTATCCTAAAACTGTTTAAGTCAATTTAGATAAAACAAACCAGAAAGTATAAACAGCAACTAGCTGGCTAGAGTTCTACTTCTGGGTCTAGTTTATCCAGTTTGAAGATGGACTTACCTCAGAAAAAGTAAGAGTTTGTCAACACATCAATTTCCTCCATTCCTTGTTGATAAAATGCATCAGATGCATGCCATTTTCTTTTCTTTTCTTTTCTTTTTTAATTTTTTTTTTTAGAGAGAGAAGGCATGCGAGCAGGGGAGAGGGGCAAAGAAAGAGAAAGAGAGAGAAAGAGAGAGAGAGAGAATCTTAAGCAGGTTCCATGCTCAGTGCAGAGTGGGGCTTGATTTCATAACCCTGAGATCACGACCTGAGCTGAAATCAAGATTAGAATTGACAGAGCCACCCAGGCACCCCATAACTCCTTTATCAACCCAAAACTCCTTTTCCAGTGTTTTTTGGTTTTTTAGCTTTTCAGATTGTGAGGCCCAAACCAGTTTTAGGTGCTCATGATTTTACACACCTCTCATTTACATCACAAAGCCACTTTTTTAACACTTAGTAATGTGGAGTGAGTTCTGGGTCTCAGCCCCAAGGACCTTGGGGAGGCAAGAAATAAGCTGGAGCACCAGTAGGGAGCAGCAAACACTGGGAGCTGAAAATCACATCAGCCCCTTTGCCCTGCCTTTCTGGCCTGTGGAAGCCTGGGCAGTTTGGGTGGGACCCAAATCAAGTATCAGCTTGCCAACCTGGAAGCCACGGGAAGTTCTCTGAGGTAGTGTTTCGGAAAGGAAACTGAAGCTTTTGGTTTTGATGAAAACTGAACCCAGAGGAAATCTCTGCAGACAGTGGGATTCAGTGCTCTAATGAGAGGCTGAGGTTTGGGCCCTTGGTAATTATAAGCGTTCCAACCAAACCCATTCTCCAGCCTTGGAACTCATGAAAGGAAAATTTCAAGGTTCTGCAGTGTTTGAGCTTTTTTGTCTTTAATGTTGATTCTCTTCAAATAAGTTAGTCAAGAAGCAAACAATACTACTTATTTAAACATCTTTGTGAAGAGCACGTAGATGGCTCATTCAGTTAAGCTTCTGACTTCGGCTCAGGTGATGATCTCACGGTTTGAGTTAAAGCCCCATGTCGAGCTCTGTGCTGACAGCTCAGAGCCTGGAGCCTGCTTCAGATTCTGTGTCTCTCTCTCTCTCTCTGCCCTCCGCCACTTGTACTCTGTCTCTCTCTTTCAAAAATAAATAAATGTAAAAAAAAAATTTTAAGCATCTTTGTCAAACAGCGTGATATAATATGCTGGGTGACTAACTCATGTTTCTTGCTTAACTTATTAATCCCATAGATATTTTTAAAAGAGTAAAATGTGCCATGTCCTGATACCATCTCTAGTTTTTTGGTCCAGCCTACTTTGGATCCTGCACTTAACAATGGAAAAAAAAGAAAGATCTTGACTAGCAGCTTAAAGAAAAACCAAGCACCTCCTTAGTCTTTTCCAAACCAAGGCAAAAAAAAAGCTGATTGGTCTCCTTATCTTCTTAAGAACTGAGTGGTACAATACAAAATAGTCAAGAAGAGCGAGAACCAAGAAGGAGAATATATTATCCTTGTACTTATATCCTTGTTTTTGCCTCTAGTCATAAAACCTGTATTCTACCAGGTTGGAAGAAAGAGGGGGATGGGAAGAGTAAACTAACAGGGAAATATTAATTCCAAAGGAGTTTATATGGGCGTCATAGAGTCATTACCAGAAATAACCTGTTCTATAACATGTGGGAGACAAAGAGATTCCTTCCAGGCTAGATCCAGTGTATCAGGTTCCTTATGGATATGGTAAATAGAAAAGCACTTAGTTCTATTTTGGGGATATAGTAAGTAAGGGCAATGATAGATCAGTTCTGGAATTGGCCTGTGGATTCCTCGTTAAATGCTGCATGGGGATAAGAGAAATGAGTTTTACATGTGATTCTGACAATTACAGGGAGTATAACTTTTTTGAAAAGGGACCCCCCTTAAAATCATTAGATTTAACATTTCTTTGTGTTTAGATCATTCCCGTTAGGTCTAGGTTAGGATTAAGGGTAAAGAATAAGCTCTCTTACAGTATCCAACTAATCTTATTTGCAAATGTATTTGTTGAGCTAATGAAGGAATGAAATCACTTGCTTCCTTTCTACTGCCATAGTTCTATCAAGTGTGATACATAGAGCAATTAACGAGTAAGTGCTTTCCCAACACTTGGATATTTTTGAGAAAAAGCTCTGAAGAAATTCTGCTATTTTGATTCTAAGTTATGCGTTATCTTGGTTCTTGATATACCACCTCTTCCTCCTACATACTGTTTAGACCTTCAGTTTATTCCCATGTTATTAAGCTGATGCTTTTATGATTACATTCAGGAGTGGGGTGGAGTCACTTCAGACATGCATTTAATGTACATGTGGCTTTAGAATCTAATTCCTGTGAAGATGAGACCACTCCCCAGGGATCTGAGAGTCGCAGTTGTTCACAGTGGCCACAAGAGAAAAGGCCCAGTGGGATGAATGACAGGCAGCAGGTGGTCACCCTCTTCCCGCTGACTTTTCAAAGATATGTCCAATCAAGGTGTAGAGTAATCAGGAGCAGATATTTTCTGAGTACTTACTACATGTCTACCGTCATGCCCTAACTTTCATATTTTTTTCTTTAATTCTTAAAACAACAACAAACATGATATGTATTAAGGTTATAGTGGCTTAATACTAAAACAGAGTGGAGTCAAACTTACAGAGAAGAAAAAGCACTTTGGAATTCTCTATCCTTTCTCCCATTCCCACTAGGAATTTTGGGAATTATCTTAAGGGAAGAAAGAAGTGAATGCCGTGATATCTACGTATATACACTTTCTCTTTATTTCTTCCTTTAGCTCCGTGGCTCTCAATCTTAAATATGAATATGTATTACAGTAAGCACTAGTTCACATATACTAAGCTTTGAGCATGATTTAGGGCAGTTCATGATATTTTTGACTACATTAGATTTTTGTTTTAGGCACTGATTTTAAAACTTTTATTTATTTATTTATTTATTTATTTATTTATTTATTTTGAAAGAGAGACAGAGCACAAGCAGGAGGAGGGGCAAGAGAGAGGGAGACACAGAATCTGAAGCAGGCTCCAAGCTCCGAGTTGTCAGCACAGAGCCCAACACAGGGCTCGAGCCCACAAACCACAAGATCATGACCTGGGCCCAAGAGCCACCCAGGCAATCCCTGACTTGAAAACTTTTAAAATTTTAGAACCTTTGAGTAACACAAGACTGTACTTCATTTAAAATAAGTAATTCAAATTTTAAGTATAAAACAAAGTTCCAGAAACAGTGTTTATTTATTGCAAGCGGCATTTCGATGTGTTATGGAAAGATGGAGAAAGTAATCCAAATAATCTTTTCTAACATCAGCATCTTGACACATTTGGCTCTGTTGCCAACTATATAGAATAAAAGGGGGCATTCATATAAGGAGAGTCATCAGGTTGAAAGTTTCTTTAATAAAGCTATCTTTCTTTTAACGTTCTATATAGCATAAGAGAACTCACTTAACTTTTCTCTGTGTCTTTTCTTACCTGTATTTACAGAAAGTTAGTTTTAAAATCTCACTTTTCCACCTAAGATGAACAGGATTCTTGTCTTACACCTCCCCTGGTAATGCTTTGCCACATGTCTCCATGGGCCAGAGTTTGAGAGCAGGAGCCTCAGGGCCAAACAAATTGATTTCAAAGACCAAATCTTGTGCAACTTATTTAATCTCTCTGAGACTCAGTTTCTTCAGTCATACAATGGAGATCATTTCTCACTTCCATCCAGGGCTGTTAAGGACAATGTGTCTGAACCTCAGCAGACGTTCAAAAATATTTGTTGGCTGAATGAAACACAGAGTATAGAAGGAGCAAAAGTCAGTTCTCATTAAACTATAGTTATTATTATTACTTCCTATCATCCAAATAACAGTATAAGTATTATTATTACTTCCTATCATCCAAACAACCCGATGTTTGTTTTAAACATTTTAAGTGATCAGAAAAAGCAGATTCAGGAGACATGAGGAAATCGATGAGCACAGAATATCAACATATAAGTAATGCAACGGTATTCAGGAGATTTCATTTGGAAATTCGAATTTTGTCCAGTTCTAATTCTGGCATTAAAACTCGCTCCCTTAGATGGCAGCCAGGTGTAGGTGCTTGGTGCTTTGACACAGCTCCATAGCAGTAGCCTCTACATTTGGCTTAAACTGTGTTCCTTCAGCATCAACTCAGCCTTGCCCCTCTGGTCTCTCTTCAGGTCTCAGTGGTTACCAGACTCATGAAGCCATCCACTCTCCTTTCTTATGAGTCTTCTTTGGAGTCTTCCTACTCCACCTGGTGGGCTCCTGTCAAGCTCGCTGGCTTCCAAGTCAACAGTCCAGAAAGGCTAGATTTCAAGGCTCCTGCTGACTGTGGCACTGTCAGGGTTCCTGGGATAAGAGTGTTCTCCAGACTGATATGAAGCATCCCGTAAGGTGGCTTCTTCTAGTAGTGCCAAAGGGCAACGTGACAAGAGCTCCGTTGCCATTCAGCTTTTCTTTGACTTACCTAACTCATCTCCTGCTCTCTAAGCCCAAGGTCAGAGACAGGCTATCAGGACACCTATGGAGACCATTGTACTCTGCTCCCTTTCTGTTTTCCTCATATTACCATGGTCTTCTTTAACTACCTTCACATCATATACTCCTCCCCCTTAATGCCAACTAAACCTTAACAGACAAAAGGAAAGCTCCTCTCTACTCGATGTTAACTCTGTAAACTTAATCCCCCATGGCTGGTTGTTGATCTGCTAATAAAAGAAGAAAATAAAGGAATTTTAAAAACTTCTCTTAGGACAATATCTAGATTTGCAAGGTGATTTTTTTTCTGCACAATCCTATTTTGCATGTCAGAAGCTAAATATTATCTTGGTCTTAGTCTTTGCACAGCTTCAGAACCAAATTATAATCTCCTTTGTAGACAGATGGATGTCTTGGATGAAGTAGGCAGAAGGTCTTACACTTGGAAAAACAAGGAATGAAAGTGTATTAGTCATTTCTTGAATATTTCCCTATAATGTTTCAGGTTCAAAGTGCAATTTACTGGGCAATCTCCTTTTAAGAACATAAGGGAGATTCAAGCTGTAAAAGTTGTTATAATATTTTTAAAGTATCGTGTCCATTATCGGTATACATTACAGAATGTGCAAAAAATAAACCTGGCTCTCTGAATTCTGTACAGTTATAACTGTGTTAGATACATTCTTAATGTAAACTATTTTAGTAACCTTATGGTGTTGTTATTTATCTATGCTGAGCTAAGCTGTGATCAGTTTCCCTAAATGGAGCCTTAGAACTACACAGCTGTTTTCTCAGACCAAGATTGTTGTTTCTGGTTATGATCAAACAAATAAATTGAATACGCTGGTTTAATCTCTAGTATTTCATGTACACATTGATGTAGATTTTAAACTAGAAAAGCAGAAAATGAAAGTATGTTTCCTTTGGCAGGCATTTGATGTACTTGGAAGAGTTGAAGCTTACCTTAAGCTCCTTAAATCAGAGGGTTTAAGTCTGCCTGTCTTGGCAGCAAGGCACGAGGAATTACACAGAGAAATTAAAGACTGCACAGCTGATGCTTTGCAAAAGGGACAAGCCTTAATCAGCCAAGTAGACTCCTGTAGGTAAGTCTATTTCTTCCTCCGTGTAACAAGCTTTTCCGCAGTTTCCACAACCTGTTAAAAAATAAGTTGCACAATTTTTTTTCCTGCTTCTGATGTTTTGCTGCATTACGACATGGCTTAACAGGATCTACTGAAATTTGGTCAGCAGTGATTCTGAACATAGCATTGCTCATCCACAAGTGAGACCATATATTGAGCCTGAGGATCCGAAGGTGCTAATGCTTTTTTTTTTTTTTTCTATGAGTGTCTGAGGTGGGGAGAAAGAAAAGACAAAAGAAAAAACAGAGCTTAATTCTCAGTGCTTTTGACAGCCTAGCACCTCTGTGGGGTTTCATTCTCCCTTTTAATTCTTGAACATTGAGTCTACCCTATTGCTATTTTCCTTTCTGGAAAAAAAAAAAAAGGCAGTACCAGAATCTCCTTTGATGACCTTGGTGGCTCACCAAGCAAAATCTCAAATAAAAGGTGACATTATTAATTATAACAATGCTCACTTTTTCAGAAACTGAGAGCCCACCATGTGCCAGGCATTGTGCCAAGAGGTTTAGGAACAGTGTGTCATTAATCTTCACAGCAGCTACAAGACACACAGAGCAGTCCCCCTTACCCATGGGGGAGTATGTCCCCTCAGTTAGTGCCTAAAACCACAGATAGTACCCAACCCTATATATACTAATTTTTTTTCTGATACATACATATTTATAGATTAGGCATGGTAAGGGATTAACAATGGTCACTAATAATAAAATAGAACAATTATAAGAATGTATTGTAATAAAAGTTATTTGAATGTGATTCCTCACTCTTTCTCAAAATATCTTGTTGTACTGTATTTACCCTTCTTGTTGTGATGATGTGAGATGATTAATGCCTACAAGGTGAGGTGAAGTGAGGTGAATGACATAGGCATTGTGACATAGTATTAGGCTGCTATTAACCTTCCGATGATTTGTCAGAAGGAAGATGGTCTTCTGGACCATGGTTGACCATGGGTAACTAAAACTACAGAAAGCAAATCTGCAGATAAGGAAGGGACTATTGCACTATTAATGCTCTCCTTTTTATGAGTAACTGAGACACAGAGAGATTAAGCAACTTGCAGAAGGTCACACAGGCAGTTAGTGGCAGAGTCAGAATGTGAATCCGAGAGCATGGGCCCTAGACTCCACTTTCTTAACCAGTGTACGAGGGCAGGTTGTGTTTCTGAACACATTCAGTGAGTGTATCAGTGTGGATTTAGACCTGGGTGGAAACAAGGAGAGATAAGGACCTTGAGAAACAGGAAGAGGACACAGTGGGAGCGTATGAGAAGGAATAGGGATTGGAAGACAAAAGAGAGAACTGGGGCAAATGGTGGAACACGTATCATCTAGGAAGAAGTAAAGGAAGAGCTTACATTTTGACAGAGGGAGACACAAAGGCTTGGGCAAATGAAATAAACCCAGTTTTTTATCTTCTATACCCACCATCTTCCTAAAACACAGACATTCAATTTGAAGAATAATTAAATAGGTCGAAAGTGGCAAAACTACTTTATTTCTATTTAAATCTTCATTCTGCTCTATTTTAGAGGTATTTAAAAGTGTTGATTTGGTAAGTTTGGGTTTAGGGAATTTTCTTTTCAGAAGACAGTCTGAATCTGGATGGAGATATTTAGTCAGGGCTTGCGATGGTTGCTATGGGACCATGCAAAGCCAAGATCAGAAATAATCCAAGGTCTTCCAACAGAAGCCAAACAGCTGAGGCTACTAGAAAGACAAATGATTCTCCCCTTTTTTAAAAACTAATAACTGTAGCTACTAAGTTTCTTTACTTAACTACAACCCATATATCGGGTAATGGTGTGTCTGCTCTATTTCAGGAGCCCCAGCACCCCCATGTCTGGCCCCAAATTGTGGGCACAAGAGCTCCTTTCTCCTCTCTCCTGTTTAAAGTCCAGTCTCCCAGAATGTATATGTGTCTTGGACCTTGCAGAAGATACTCTGTGGGGTGCCTGGACTCAGGGTACATGTTGGATGCTAATCTATGTCATGTGATGATTGGATTGTGTATTGGGTTCTCTATGTCGGTTTCGCAAACGAGTCTTGAAGCACAGACACTCTTTCTCTGTGCAGGCTACTCTTTACTTGTCTGTACTGCCTTGGGCAGTTTCTTTTCATGCATGGGTAGATCAGGAGGTAACTAAACACCCATCCCTAGATCTTTGGAGGTCTGTCTCTGGTACACTGCCTCAGAAATTCTAGGTGCCTTGGCCTTCCAAAGTGTGAGCTCTGTCTCTTCAACTCAGCAAGACCTCTGGGCCGTCTTTGGGTTCCACCTCCTTGAGCTTTGGTCCGGAAATTGCTCTCAGGCAGTAAGCTGATGTAATCATGAGGCATATCTTATTTGTTTCCCTTCTCTCAGGGACCATCGTCCCATGCTACCTGTTGTTCAGTGTCTGAGAACTATTGTTTCATATACTTTGTCTATTCTTCTAGTCGTTTAAGGCAGGAGGGTAGATCTAGTCCCTGCTACTGACCAGAAACTGAAGTTCTCTTTCAGTTTTGATGCTTAGCTCCTAGACTTGGAAAGCTGGTCACAACTTAGTACTCTTAAACTATATCCCATTTGCTCTAATTAGTAATGTTTTATTTTCAATATATAAATATAAAAGGGGAAGTGCTTATATTTTATACTGTATTCTATTTTCAGGGTTTTAGTGATGCTTTCGGCCATACGCTTTGTCATGGTCGACCTGTTTATTTACTTAGCTAGTCTCATTCTTTCTTCCTTCTTTGTTTTTTCTAGTCTTAATTTGTATACATACATATATATATGTATATTTTTTTGAAGGTGCATCTATAGTTCTTTTCTTCAAGTTTCAGACTAAGTCTTAATAGAAGAAGCTATAGCTAGGGACCATTTCAAGAAACTTAAATTAAAATAGTTAGGTAACTGAGTTTTAAAAAAATGATTAGCAGTATGGTTTCTGTCTAAATCCTAGATATATGAGCTTTCATAGTAGTTCCAAAGTTTCCTTGGTTCCTGAGATTTCACAATAGTTTACAAATCAATCCTATTTTCCATTATGCAGGAGGAACTGAAGCTAAAGTGAAATCGTTACTTGGCAAAGGACATTTTTGATTCAGAAGGTAGATGTAGAATAGAAATCCATTAAAGACTGAATTGAAATGCATTAGAGTCTTGGTGGCAAACTAAACCCCTCATAGCTACTGGCCTCAGTCCTGTGGATGACATGTGAGACTTGCTTCCTTTCCTCATCTAATGATTCATCTGTTCAACGATGTGGGTTAGCATCATAGGAAAGAAGCAGAACCTAAAAATAAGATTTCATGTTGCAGCCACTTGAAAGTGCAGGTTGAGTTTAGAAAACTGGCAGTGGAAATAAACATACTACAAACTTCAGCAGAGGAAAGTACATGTCACTGAACATCACAGTGGGCTTCCTAGACTTCTGAGTGCCAGCACACTGCTAGGACACAAAACACTAAGGCCCCCACATGTGTGTGAACATTTGGAAACTCGGGTGGGTAAGAAACTTTAGCATCAAAGGGGTTTTTCTTGATGGATTCTTAGGGCCAAAAGGATGTCATGACTTTTATTTTATTGTTTTAATTTTTTTATTGTTTTTATTTATTTTTGAGAGAGAGAGAGAGAATGTGAGCAGGGGACGGGCAGAGAGAGAGAGAGAGAGGGAGGGAGGGAGACACAGAATCCGAAGCAGGCTCCAGAATCTGAGCTGTCAGCACAGAGCCTGACCTGGGCTCAAACTCAGAAACCATGAGATCATGGCCTGAGCCAAAATCAAGGGTCAAACGCTCGCTGACTAAGCCATCCAGGTCCCCCGTGGTGCCATGACTTTCAAACTTAACTTCTCTGAACCTGTTCCCTCATCTGTAAAATGGAGATACATACTTCTTGGAGGTTTTGTTTCTTATGTTTTTTGTTTTAATCAAATGAAACAGCATTACTCTTGGCAATTGGTTTACTTTTTTTAACCTTCTCTACAAAGAGTTTTAAGGGAAAATACTAAAAGTCACATAGTTGTTTCAAATAATCCCAATAGAGTCAGCTGTACCAAATCTTACTCATTTTCATGACCTGGGGAAGGTTATATTTGAAATAGGGCAGACGCACATTTATCTTAAGGTAATAAAAGACAAAATTTAGTGTTGGGGCAGGCAGATAGGAATTTCAGAGACCCTTAGATCTAAATTTTTTTCCTATTAGTCAATAAAATAGGACTTCAGAAGTTCACATTTCTTTGAGATGATGCTTCCCAGTAAATTTGAGACCCTTGTCATTATTTTCCTGTAACTATTACCTTATGAGGAACAGATCCACACTGTTTTTCTATTCTGGAATCAAAGCCCTTTGAAGTTGGAGCAGCCTCATGAAATAAATAATGGTTGTTTACATGTTTCCTTGCCTCTATATTTTCTTCCTGTATTCGGGTGATATTAATCATTGCTAAATAATTTATTATCTTTTCAGAGTATAATATCTGCCATACAACCTAAAAACACTTTAATTTTAAAGACATTTTAGCGCACTCATTTTCACTTGGTTAGGATACAAGTTACCGCATCTCATAATGGTCAAACTTAGACTTATAGGGAAGTTAAAGATGGGCTACAGGAAGGAAGCCTGGCTTCCAGCACCTCTCACCTCTTCCTAAGCTTTGCTTGGCACAATCTTTGAGTGACAAGACTAAAGATAGACCAAAGGAGGCCTGCTACCAAGTAGAATTCTGCATTGAGTACGCCACAGGAAGCTGTGGTGATTGGAAGTACTGGGTTGAACACCTGGTATGAAGGTGAAGTTTTCTATATTGGACCAAAACAAGGGACCTCCTCTTTTTTCTCTGTGTAACTACCAATTCAGAGCTAAAAAAACATACAAGACTATCTTGTGCAATATCCATTTGCCCTTTCGTGTTTGGTAAAATTAAAATTGATAAGTAAACTTGTTTCAGTATTGACTCAATTTCTATTTTTGCATAAAAGACTGTATTCTATCAGTTTTCATTCTACCTTGTTACAGTGAATTTAAGCTTATAAACCTCACCGTTACTGAATAGGTTGCAGTGGTATAACTGTAAGTGTTTTCTGTTTTGATCTAACACTTACTACTTATTTAATGTTAATTTTCATATTTTTGTATTTTACAAAGAAATAAAAATAGGAGTCCATTGGGGTTTTGCATTCTCTTTCCACAATTTGCATTTATGTTAGCTACCACTACTTCTCTTGCTTTATGGTGTGAGTGGTGATTAACTTTAGACCAAACATGGTTCATTCATTTATTCATTTATTTATTCCAAAACTATTATTGAGCATCTTTGATAAATCAGGTGCTCCCATGCATCTAATGTAATAGGTGAAGTAACTCCCCCCATGCTATTTGTATTCTAGTGGGAAGAAATAGCCAACCAACAGCTAAATCAATAAATGAGTTGTTCTTACACACCATTGAGTACTATGAAAAAAATATAAAAGTGAAATGGGATAAAGAGTCACTGTGGGGAGGGGACCATGGTCGACATTGTAGTCAGGGAAAGAATCTTCAAGGAGAAGGAGCTACCATGCAAATAGCTGGGAGATGAGCAGACCAGATAGAGCAACAGCAAAGATGTAACAGAATGGAGTAGAGTGTAGCTGGAAGAGATGGTGACAGGAGAAATAAGATCAGAGTAGGTAGGAGTTAGACTTTGTTCAAACACTCACTGGCAACAATGAGAAATGGCTTTATATACTTTAAAAAAATTTTAGTCCCTAAAACCACCCTGTGATACAGGTACTACTATTATCATGGTCTCCGTTTTGCAGAGGAGGAACCTAGGGCACAGAGAGGTTCAATAACTTTCCCTACTACCTGTCACGCAGTAGTAAGAGGTAAAGTGAGTACTGGAATGCAGGTCTGAACCACTATGTCAGTTTGCTAGCTCTCTGTCTATTCTTTTATTTGAACTTTAATCAATAACAAGAAACCTGATCATGTGGATTCTTTTTTTTTTTTTATTCTAGCATGCTTAAAATGTGACAATGTACTCCATCTATCTGCTAGCTTCAACTCAAGTCTCCTTTTCCCTGCAAAGTTTTTCTTTCAGTTTATTTAAAAAGTTGTCGGATGTACAAATAGGCATCACATATGACATGTCAGCACCAAGCTTCAAGGGTAGTCAAAGATATATTAACCTGGCCCTGAATCTCTAGAACCTTACTAGAGGCTAGTCAGGGAATAACACATCCAAGTAGTCTGCTCTAGGCATGAGGAAGCCATGGGGACAGTGGGTGTTGCGGCCACCTCTTCTGAGAAGACAGACAAAATCCCTAGCTTCTAGGATCAGGACAGGTCAAGTGAAGGACTCGAGAAGGCCATTGTTGAATTTGATAATCTGACATGAAGGCTCTGCATCTAGCCAGGAGGAACAGAATCAGCATCTACTATACAGTACTTTTTGAATTCCTTTGTATTGGTGAGCTCTATCTCAAGGCTTCGCTTTTCATTCTGTGGTGTTCTGAATCATTCCTTAGTTGTTGGACTTAGTGTCACCTCCTCTCCTAGCTCATGACATCATTTTCAGGTCAGCCCTCAAGGTCAGCCATGTAGGAAACCTTTTTTATGTTCCTTATCTTAATATTTACAAACTAGATGGCTTGATTTGAAATGCTATGGTGCTGGTATGATATTAAAAGAAAGCTTTTATCGTAGTAAAAATATTTTAAAAGATCCTAAGTGGAAAACAAACAAAAACAATCCCTACCCTCCAGCAAAGCAAAACAGAACAAAACAAAATGAAACAAAGAAACAAAAACAAAAATTTCCTTTTCCTGATAGAGTTATCTATGGTTGCATTTACAGGAATTCTACCAAGCATTTGAGGACTTAAAATAACTTAAGAAAAAAAAGTTTGATGATGCATTTAGATGGTAAATGTCAGATACTGAAGTCTAGGATATTACACAGTTGAGTTCTTACGATAATTGTTAACTCAGCCACTTTCCAAATGTTTTCAAGTGTATATTAAATTGTTCTTTTTAGGGGTTGACTAAATGTTGTAATTGTAAACTGGGTCTGGTAACGTTGCTAATGCTTTTATAATTCTGAAACGGTTAGTACGGAAGACATCCAAAGTTCACACTTTCCCTTGCATCCGGAAGTAATTAGATTAGGTTCTTGTAAAATATCTAGGAGTCACTCATTACAGTATGATTTTATTCATTTATGATGTTGATGGTGTCATGTGGAGTAGCAAGAATGGCAGAGGAAGAAGGCCTGGAACTGTGGAGTCTACAGAGAAAAGCTGACTGAAGAGGCAGAAATGTGTGTGTTGAATGACTGAAGAGACGTCCTCTCATATTAGAGAGAGAAAAAAAACAAAAACACAGGAAAGAGCGAGGGAGAAAAGTGAGTGGGCCTATTTATGAATAAAATGCCCATCATGTTGCTGTTTTGAATAGTGCAAACCTGAAAAACCACTTAAATATTCCCAGAAAATCAGGAAACATTCATAGTTTAAGGGGAGTCCCATCGTGGAATATTCTAAGCCACTATGGAAAGTGTGTTTTTGAAGGATTATTTGAAGACAGAGAGTATCTTCGTCATGTAATGTTAAGTGAGTAAAGCAGGATCCAAATTGTGTACAGAGCACCGTTCTGACTTTGGAGGGAGAAAAGGGCTGCAAAGAGAAACACTTTTCAGAAGGAATACAGTAAAATGTAATTTCATATTTTCCAAATTATCTTAAATGAGAATATCGGTCTCTTTAGTTCTTGCCTGCCCTCTTTATCTGAAGATTTATGTCATCGATCATGGAAAATTTTCAGAAGTTATCTCTTTAAATATTGATTTTTTGTTGTTCTCTCTTTTCTCTTCTCCTTTCACTCCTGGCAGAGAATGCTGGGGCCTCAGGGTCTGTCTTCCGGGGCTCTGACCTGTCCTCCTTGCACCTTACCCTCATCAAGTCCCTCACACTGATCTTCTCTTCTGTTGATTTTTTCTCTGGTTTTCATAACCATATTTATTTTGTTTCTGGGATTTCTAACTCATTTTTATATCTACTTTTGTTTTAGTTCTGACTGTTTTTGTTTCAGACTTTCTTGTTCTTTTATTATAGGTGTTGGTTTTTCTTTGTCTTTCTAATGAGCTCAGGTGTAGTTATGTTGAAGTCATCTTCAGATTGCTCTACTTGCTTTGTTTCAGATGGAGTGCATTACTTTCTTGATTGTGGAGTGTCTTAGGATTTATACTCCTTGTGTCTCTCGAAATTTTAGATTGTACTCTCATCTGAAGGAGAAGGCTTATTTTCCCCGCTTTGTTCTCTCCTCTCTCCTCTTTCCTCCTTAACAGCTTTGCAGGAACTTCCAGTTGCACTCAGTGTCTCCAGTCTAGCTTGTGCTGTTTGATCAGGGCCACCCGTGGAGATACTGTGGCTCTCAGAGCTGCTGCAGGAGGTGGGGTAGGCTTCCTGATTGCCCTGACGTGTCTGATTTCTTGGCCCCAGTACCAGCTGGCTATAGCATTTTTCAACCTTTGTTTGCGAGGAGAGAGAACGCCATCCCTGTTACTGATTTCATACAGAATCCTAGCTATGGTAGGTACCCTTCATGTAGGACATATTTTGCTGTGTCCTCCTGGGATTAGAACTTGTGGTTATCTCTGCATGCATCTGGACCAGAACCCAGGACACCTGTACTTTCAGCCCAACTTAACTACATTTTGGTGGTGAGGGACTGGCAATGTGTATAACTTGAGTCAGAAAAAAAAATTGTAAAAACATACATTTCACTTCTACAGTACAAATAGCACTTTTTTCAAAGTAGGGATAAAAAGCAGAGAGTAGCCATTATTTCCTCCAAAATAAAGATCATAAACATGAGGGGACACTGTTTGGGTCCTAGTCAAAAGAAGCAACAAGTTATGGATAAGGAAAATAGTTTTTTTTTTCCATTTTCAGAGTATAATTTGCTCATAGACAAAAAGAAAAACTATGATCAGCCGAGTCCTTCGGATGAGAGAGTAAGCTGTCAAGTGCTTACCATCTGGTTCAGCTCCTAATCCAGATGGGCTGCCAATAGTAATTTATGAAAGGTTTGAAAGCAACTTGCTGTCCTCCGGAAAGAATCATGAGAACACATTAACATTGGGATTTGTTCCCCTCCCCCAGCCCCAATTTGTGATGGATGCAGAGATGGGGCAACTGCTTCCATACAACAAATAGAACCATCTATTTTGAGCCAGGAGTCAATATGTCTCTGCTCTTTAGAAAAAAAAAAGTCTGTCATGTTTCCTCCCCCTTCCCTCTTTTCTACTGACTCAGGGAATAAGGGAGAAGTGTTCCCATGATGGAATTTCTGACAAATGTCTGCAGAAGCCCTCACAGTCTGTCATTTCTGGGTATCTGTGATGCTTGGAAAAGTCAGAGTCAACATCGGGAATAATCTGGTATACCTCATGTTTACGCTACAGACAGGCACCATCTAATCCGTTCTTATAGAGGAAGCCCAAAGATCAATCACTAGATATAATGCAAATTATAGAGCCACAGATTGTCAGACCCAGAAGTCCACTGTTGGCCCGTCTCCACCCAGTCAGACAGCACCTGAGTAGTGTGACTTCAGAATCAGAATGAAATGACAGGGCATTTTGTCCAACCAAGTTTTTGTTATCTGTCCTCAGTTCTTGCCCTATCATTTAGTTAATATTACTGTGAAGTAATAAGACTCATTCCTGAGTGACTGATGGAATTCTAGTAATTTCTTTTCAGTTCACGTAAGAATTGCTGGCAGAGAGTGAGGTCATATTTTTCCTTTGATCAAACCATCTGCTTTTCAGGCTCTGAGGAAATCGCCAATATGCATGCTATAGATGTTTTAAAATGTTCTGGAATGTTCAAAAGAAAAGTCTGGAATCAGTGTTTAAAGTTTCTAACTGAGACGAATGGAATCAGGGCTGATTGTAACCCGCACATTAGGTTTTCAGTAAGAAAGAACGGAGAGGGAGTGGTACTGGGGTTGGAACTGTGACAGATATACGACTGTTGGGAATCTGGGAGAGGGAAAAGATTAATGTCTAATCAGACAAGTGATCTAGCTGACATCGGGAAAGGAAAACCAGAGCCGGCTAGGGTAATTCAGAACTCCTCATACTAAGGACAGTGTCTACACCGTAAGTAAGAGTGCAGTGCACAGTGGACCAGCAGTAACAGCAGACCAAGGAGATTCAGTGGGCCCCTCTAAGGCTTTAAATAGAGAAGATGTATCAGTCAACCTAATGATAAATACTAAACGTCAAAATAGAAATTAGTCTTTGGATGGCCTAAAACTTCTGTAAGTGAGCAAAGAGCAAGGTCATCATTGTTTAAAAACTACTGGGGACTAGTGACATTTTTATACAGTAACTATCTGTGCATATGTTCTTAATCTATGTCTTCTCTTCCCTTAAATTTTCATTAATGTGTATTTTATTTCATTTGGAAATATACATTGATCCACCAACAAGGCTATGTGCTTAGCACTGCAGAGAGTATTTGATATCTGAGTGAAAAGAATGTTGTCTTTTCCCTTAAAAAATTTACAAGTGCAATAGATATATACTATAAGATACAGATCATCACAAAATGAGTCCCAATCTCCTGGGGCATTGAAAAACTGAAGGTGAATGGTCCTTCCAAATACAGAGAGAGATCGTATTTGCTTGGTTGTGATTCATCTCAGTTAAAATTGTAAGTTGCTAAAGAGCAATATTTTTACAAAAGGAATGCTTGATCTGGTTTTGTTTCCTCATTTCTGTTCTCTATGCTAGAGGTCCCTTTAAAACATGAACTTGGACAATGCCCCTCTAGTGGTCACTTCACAAGCAAGCAGACGTTGCCTTAGAGAAGCCTGCCAATTTCAAAAGAACATGCCAGACAGGCTAATCCTGTTTCCATTAACAGTCAACTCCAGAGAAAGTAAAATTTTAGAGGACGGATACCCTCCCGCCCTCTGTCATGTGTCAAGAGTGTGGACTCTGAGATCAGATGAATAGGTTCAAATCCTAGCTCTGCCACTTAATCATGGTGACCTGGACCTAATCAAGTTACCGAGACTTTCCATTCCTCAGTTTGCTCATCTGCAAAATGGAGATG
Organism: Paguma larvata; assembly: GCA_030068075.1. Lineage (NCBI taxonomy): Eukaryota > Metazoa > Chordata > Mammalia > Carnivora > Viverridae > Paguma > Paguma larvata. The sequence continues at coordinate 52,962,643 of CM057825.1, forward strand.
TCAATTAAACCCAGATCATAAGGTAGCTCTGAAAATTAGAAAAGAGACTACTTAAAACCGTGAAAATGTTGCCTTGTCATAGTAAGTGCTCGATACTTATTTTTAGGAAGTGTTTACACATTGACTTTCACAAACTGTTCTCTGGACCTTCTCTCCACATTGCTGCTGCTTTTTCACTTGTCTTTTTTATTTACCTTTCTCATTTCAGATTTGTATATCCTACTGCGAACTTGGAACTTATATGGGACAACTGGGCTTTTAAGTGCTTTTTTAGTACAGAATGTCCCAAAGTCTAAAGTCGAACTATAGGTGGTGTTACCAGTATACTGCCTTTATACAAAATTTGTGGACTTAAGTATCACCAGAATTATTTCTGTGAAACTCTCCTGATTTCCTGATTATACTCTTCACCATCCCTGAGTTGTTAAAATGCAAAACTAATTGTTTTCAGTGTAACACCTGTGGAATAATATGTGTCAGGAATAAGATTTCTCACAGTGGCTTCATTTCTTCCCCCAGTTAAACCTCTCTGGGGCTTCAGTGGAACCCCCAGGACACACATGAATCCCATGCACATCTGACAAGATTCTCAAGCTGCCTGATGAACCCTCACCCCTTTGGCAGCTTTATTGTCATTCCTGTGAAGTTACTTTACCTCTCAGTCATTTGGGATCTTGCCCTCATTTCATTACTAATTAAATTCATTTTTACAGAGTCATAAATTAATTATTTGAGGTAAAAACTACTGAAATCTATACCTTGCTCCAAGATCTTTTTAAACTCTGGGTAATTAAATTTAAGCGTTATCATGTTCATCTTTATTAGTATTTGAAGGAAATGACGGGCACAAAATTAAAGACTTCAAAATTTCTTGCATAGTTGGAGAGGCTCTGTCTTAGGGGTAGGTTGACAAATTAAAGGGGGCTCGTCCATCAGCAGAGTTCGTTCATTGTCTTGCATTGCCGGTAGGTCTAAATTGGACGTGGTCAGGAAACTTGCTGATTTATCTTTAGTCTAGAGCAAATGGGATCCAAGTCCAAAGTCATGTATTGTTTTAGAGGCATGTGCATTTTGTGAGCCCTCATGTCACTTTTCTCTTTCTCCTGCAACAGATGAAAAATGACAATATGAGGCTTAGTCTCTTTTTTATGAACAAGTACATTAGATTCCTAATTGTTGGTGATAACTTGGTATTCATTTAATGAATACAGCCTTGAGCATTCATAATCATTGAGAACAAGGAACTTAGTATTACATAAATATTTTACCCTATCGGATTAGTAAATGACTTGTTAATTGGCTGGTCCACATTTCTATTCGAAGAGCATCTTTAGATAAATGAAGCTTTTAAATAATACCCCCAGGAAAACTCTTGGTAGACATACTGTGCTTTTTGCCATAGGGTTCTCAAAATATCTTAGAGAAATATTAAAAATTAAACCTTTAGAAAAGACTAGAAACTAGAAAAGACCTGGTTGCAAAACCCCATAACTCATCTTTTCCCTCGGGACCAATTGATTTAAACAAAGGAACATAATTTGGTTTTACTTAACTTCTGTTCTCCTAAAGCCTGAAGCTTGGTAACTTTGGTCATCTCATCCCTATCATGAAAGAGCAGATCCACTTTCAAATGTTTCCTGCTCCTGCGGCTTCTCTACCAGGGTGGAGTGAACTAACAGCTGACCTGTTCCATTCAGCTCTCGGGTAACCGGAGTCCAGGAGATGATGGGATGCATTCAGAGACGAGTGGACCATCTGACCGAACAGTGTTCAGCACACAAGGAATTTGCTCTTAAGAAACAGCAATTAACTGCCTCAGTAGAGGGCCACCTCAAGAAGGTAGTTTATTAAATGTGTCCTCCTTTAAATGCAACTCCTTACCTGCTGATACTAGATGGTATGGCAACTGCAGTATGGGGGCATGGTGGGTGGATAGAGCGGCAGGTCTCCTTTGGGTGCTCTTAGTTTCCACATTAGGTTTTATAATCGAATGGCATAGAGTTGTACTTCACCCTTGCTCATCAACCATTTCTATCCCAGGTGGCTAAAACTTGACATGTAATACTACCTGCCATGCCAGCCCTGAGCACGTGTACACAAAGGCAGTTCTTGCTTTGCACAGAACTGAACCGTGTGCACGTCAAGACCGTGTCCTTGTTTTACATGATTCAGTGCATGGCTCCAATATGCACAAATTTCAGGTAACATGGTATCCAACACAGGAACAGCAGATACATACCAAAAATGATGTCTTAGAGATTTCCAGAATAATTGTTGTTATCAGATTTTATTAAACTAGACCGTACAAAGGACATGGCCATTCTGAATAAAAACATACATGTGCAAATCCTCTCTGCAGAGTGGAGGCAATGGCTTATTACAGGAGAAATTTATTTCCTATTTTCAAAGAGGAAGAAAACCGGGCAGCTTCTATTTGACTAAATGAAAAAATTACTTATCAGTAACTGGGACGTATAGCAAAACCTAGTGATATCTCAATGACATTAATGCTAATGAACCTTGATGCCCACACTGGGTCTCAGATTTTCAATGATGTCTTCATCTGATACAGTGGACTCATGCCTGACTCAAACAAGTAGCATTAGTAGACCTCACAGGAGAGGGCATTCAATAACCATGTCTCCATCTAAATTGCCTTCCCACCTGTTATTGATCAAGAAACTTGGGACTTTGAGCCTTGTTCTGATGCCTGGGTCTGGGGAGTTTCCAAATACGGCAGCGGCTGTGCTGCCACATTCCCTAGGGCCTGACACTCAAGCTAATTTGGTGGTGGTGGTGGGCAATGCAGTAGAAACTCAGACAACTGTTGCTTCTTGTCTTTCTGCCAATTCAGAATCAGTTTGACTGTGGGAAGCAGGGACTCTGGTTAGAGCCAGGAGATGAAGAACGCAACTTCGATGCAATAGAACCCTTTAAATCCTACTTTTTTGTTGATTCATGTGTACTGAAAATCAAATCATATCCCCCACATTCAATTAAATGATCTAAGCATGTCCTTATATTTTATTGTCACATGTACGGGCTTTGGTGCTATCCCAGTGTCCCTAAATATAGTGACCCATAGGGTGATTTAATACCCAGGCTTGGACCTTTATTTCAAGATGTGCCTATAAACAGGGCCCCATTCAACTTACAGTGGATGATTGTGAGTTAGTTAATCAGATAAATTCATCTCTGCTGATGTGTTAGCAAGTGCATTATCCTTTCTAGATAATACAGATAATAAATTCTTAGAAGATATGGATGATTGTTTATATCTCATTGCCGTTAATAAAATACATGTCTGTTAATAAATGTATGTCTATATACCCTCTGTTGGTGGGTCAATAATATTATGTCATATGAAGAGCAACATTATTAAGTTAAACATGGAGTTCTAAAATATTTAAAATTAATTTTAGATAAAAATTAGTATATCCACTTAAACTACAGTGGGAATGTGGCATAGAATTTATGTTTTCTATACGTATGCAAACATGTATGTGAATGCATATAACTCAGACTGCAATATATTCCTTATTGCTGAAGGTGGAAATGTCAATTCAGAAAATCAGTCCAGTGCTTTCCAACGCAATGGATGTTGGTTCCAGCCTTTCGGAATCAGAGAAGATTTTGAGTAAATATTTGGAACTAGATATTCAAGCTAAGGTAAATTAAATAATTATTATTATGGTTATGATTTCATAAATATGATTTACTTTCTTTATATTCAGTGGTTGTAGAACTTAATGCTATCTCTCTTGAGGGTTGTAATTCTAAATGTTGTGGCAAATAATGGCTTAAAACTTCTATGATGTGTATGTAAATTATTTATACTTCAATGTGCATTTATTAGGGTGTTTGAACTCACTGAAACTTTGTAACCTGGTATTAAACACTCATTTGGCCCCTTTTCCTTGCCTGGGAGATGTTAGCGACTCCTTTTGGGAGGCCAGAAGAGGCAGGGAGAGTGCTTCTCTGAGACTATTTGTGATTTTCTGCTAGAGTAACTTACAAAAGAAAATTACCAGAAGCAACATGCATTAATGCAAGATTCCAGGAAGCAAATAAAAACACAATCTTGCTTGCAAACCCAACACTCACGGACAGAAAATATACCCTCCTCTTCCTAAGATCTTCTCTAGCTCCCCCTCACCCCTTTCACATGGGGCATAGGTTCAAATATTCTTGCTAGTAGCTCTAAATCTACCCCGAGTCTCAGCCTGCCCCAGCAGGTGTTTAGAAAGGTGAGTCTAGACTCTGGCTCTAGAAAGGCCTCTTCTGGCTCACCCAAGCCAGTAGGCAATGGCCTTGTTATTCCATTAGCTCTCAGCTAGAGGACCTTTGTCATGTTTGGGAACTCACAGACAACCTGGTGTGGTTTTTTGTTTTTTTTTTTTTTGAATGGAGTGTTTTTTACTCATTATTTAAAATGTTTAAAATAAAATGTATGTCTGAATTCAGTTTCATTTTTTTATTTTAAAAATTTTAGAAGGAACGAGGAAATTGCATGGGGAGAAACTCCCCTGCTTCCTCCTACCCAGAGTGCTATCTGGAAGCAACACTTGGAAATGAAAATTAGTTTCATTCAACGGAGTACTTGGGAAGCATATTAAATACAGGCAGGGAAGCAACTCCTCCTTGCTGCAAATGGCAGTGAAGCTTTTTTCTTTCATTTTTGCTTGATTCCTAGCTTAGTCGCATGTAAAATTTTACATGGTTCTTTCTGGGTCAATTGTATATGTAATTCTACAATACCTGCTTATCCTTTTTATCAGTGAGATTTTACCTGCCAGAAATTGCACTCAAAATAAGACACAGAAGAGTAACCCTTTAGGCTGTTTAGATTTCATATGTAACATTTCCCTTACACTTGTTTAAAAGCCCTTCTAGATTGAGATTTAATTAAGAGTGCATAACTGACATGCCATTTTTTTATAAATGAAAAAAGGAGTAAACAATTTCTATTAATTTGCCATCTCTTGTATAACAAAATTAGTTTAAGTATTTGCCAGAGCTATTCATCAAGCCGTTCTCATGTACAATTTTTAAATAAATTATTTAAAACATATCTGCCCCTTTGTTTTGTAACTTTTCATACCAACTTTTCTTCTATTTGTGACACAGAAAATAAATGCTCTAAATAAGAAGCAGAGCTGATAGAGTGAGAGAATGGTTTGAGATGGTTTTCATTTTAAGATAACTTTTTTTGAATTTTGAAAGCTGTGCCTTTCTTTCATTGAGGAGAGTTGGTCTGAGTTCAATTAATAATTGTAATAGATGGATGTACAGAAGGTAATGAAATGTGAATGTTCATGATTCCCCTGTCAGCTTCTGACCCCCTGTGCTTGGCTTTCATAGGAGACAACACAAGAATTAGAAGCAGCTGCAAAACTTATGACAGAGAAAAATGGATTTGAACCTGACGAAGTGGCATTGCTTTCTGCCAAAGCTAAATGGCTAAAGGAAGAATTAAAAATACTTGGTCAAACCATTGGCTCCAGGTCACAAGTCCTGCAAACTTATGTGGCATTTCTAAAGTCATCAGAGGAGGTACGGTGCCTATGTGCTGACCTTCTTCGGCAAGGTGGCCTCTGCCCATCTTCCTGCTTTCCGTGGAGAGGGAAGCCGTGGTGGGAGGGTCCATGTCCTCCATTCCCATGCATGTCACTTACAGGTTCTTTACTCTCCAAGGCACCATACAAGGACTCAAAGCATAAGTGTTTTACTAAAAAATAATGCAGGTGTGTAGGTGTAGATATATTCACAAACAAGAAAAGTGGTTGTGTTGGAACACTTTTCACTATGGCCTACAAACATTTACCATATCCTAAGCATAGAACAAATTTATTTAAAAATAAGTTGTCTTCTACCATGGATCTTTTTGAATACTCGAGCAATTAGTGCGATTCATTTAAAATACATACACAGAATCAGAAATTATGGGCATTTGGGTCCACTCTCGGATCTGTCTTGTTTGATGCCTTTCAACAAGTTATCTCTGAGAGCTTCCTCTGAGACACTCTTTTGATAGGATTGTACCAGAGAATCTGTAAAATCCTGTCTAGTAGACTAAGATTCCATCTCTCAAAGGTGCCAGTCTCTGGAAGATGACATCAGTAATGGAAAAGTGCTAGCATCCCACCTCATTTAACTCTGGTGGCAGTGCACCCAGGTGCACGCAAACCCCGCTGCTTTCAGGGAGATGGGTCCTCGCCTAGCGGGAGGTAGAGCCAACCAGAGTTAGGGCGCATGCTCAATTCCATTTTCTCACCCCACATCCTCCCATTGTCACCCTTTCCTCCTACGGCCACCGTCCTGTCTAAGCACATTTCCTCCATCAGCTCTCATTCTGCATTGTTCTCAATTCTCGCCACTCTGGAGGAAGGCCATGCTTGGTCCCTGCAAATCTCAGGTAACCACTGCCTCCTTTTCCACCTATTTATTCCTCCTTTCTGGCTTTCTTTAGTTTTTCTTAGCCCTGAACTTTCATGGTTTAGGCCGAGGTGTTACAATTGACAGAATTATCTTGTTGCTGAACATTTTTATTTGAAATTTGGAGTGGTGAGAAGGTACAGAGAAGTGCTGTTTTCTGCGTCTTCGTTGCCAGAAATGGACCTGCTTGGCTTCTAGTTAGGCATCTACTTCCATGGCCACCCTGGCCTTTGGGACCAAGAGCCTCTCTAGGCCTGGAACCTTAGCTTTGTAAGAAACATGTTCTCAGAAGGACCTCATGCCTTTCATCCTCCCTGCCTTCACCAAATCTGTTCTCCACCCTGATGGAGCCTTCTGTCCTTCTCATCTTGGCAGTGATCCTCAGTCCACCACCCTCCTACCCCCTCAGGCTGGCCTTCTCTCCTCGCCAGCTCCTGCTTATTCATTTCCAGCCTGCTCCTCGTGCTGTCAACTCCCTGCCTTCCACCCTGACCTACACCGCCAATCCCCAAGTCGAGATCAGTACAGTGCTCTATTTACTCAGCTTCCATTTCCAATCTTTCAGACACTCCTGTGAAACATCATACAGTTGTGCTGATTGGCACCATTACATTTTATGGGTCTCTGCTTCAGCTGGGTCCCCCATATGCTCCCTACTTGGTGCCCATTCAGTAGCAATTCTCAAACTTCTTACTCCAGTTTCCATCCCTAAATCTTAACCAATGCCTGTTCCTCATATGTGACTGAAAAAAATGAGACCATTGAGCCTAACCATCTTGACCCCCTTCAACTTCCAAACCTATTGACATGTTCACTCATCCTCCAGTTGCCGAAAACGTGAAATGTCTATTTGTGCCTAACACAAATCAGTCATAGGCCTCTCCTTGTACACACCTACGTCTTTCAGAATCTGGCTGCAGCTAGACCCATCCTCTGATTCTTGAAATCTGCTTTTTCTGTGATTCCTTCTCTTTGGTCTGTAGCCATGGCCAACGGTCTTGCCCTCACCAAGCCTGCTGCTCTGTAGTTTTCCTTCCCTTCACACCTGCACTTCTAGAATGGGAAGATGGAACTTATCCCTGCCTGCTCATCCTCCCCAAGCCTCACCCCACTACCTCTAGAGTCTTCCCTTTTTGGTCCTGGCATTTGCCACCTCTTCATTCCATTGAAAGTGTTCTTATAAGCTACTTACTAGTTGACAAATGACATGGTGTATTTTCAGTCTTCACCCCGCTTAATCTCTCTGCCACATTTATTTAAGTCACTTACTCTCACCTCCCATGACTTTTTAAAAGACGGATTTGTTGAAGTATAATTTACATAGGATAAAATTCACCTATTTTAGAGTGTAATGATTTTGAGTACATTTACAGAGTTGTGCAAAGCATCACTGCACTCCAGAGTTAGTATATTTCCATCACCCCAAATAGAGCCCTGGTGCATATTTTTAGTCAATCCTGGCTTCCACCCCCAGCCTCAGGCAAGCACTGATCTGCTATCTATCTCTACAGATTTACCTTATTTGGATATTCCACATAAGTTGCATCATCTTGTCTACTTCTTTATCTGTTCCTTCTCCTTTTTCCCAATTTAGTTTTCTGTTCCTGAAGTGTGGTGGATCATGGGGCTTTTACCTGTGCTTTCTCTTTTGGACATTGTATATACTTTCCCTGCAAAATTCACATCCCCACCTATGGTTTCAATCCACCGATAACTCAGAAAACGGTTGCTCAGTCCCAACTCTCTGAGCCCCAGATCAATGCTTTCAACTTTCACCAATGCTTTCAACATACACCAATGACTTGTGTATCCTATAGGCTCCTGAAACTCAACAAAATACAAACATGTTTTTTTTTGGCATTGGATTAATTACCCCCATCATTTTTCAAAAGTCTGAGGTAGAAGCTTCACAGTCTTTTCTGAGCCCTCTCTCAAGAAGCACAAATTTTGTACAATGCCTCATGCTTTTCATTCCTGATTTCATTTAATCCTTATAACATTTTATGTTCAGTTACTATTATCCCTACTTTAAATATGAGGGAAACGGAGACTCTTAGACATTAGGTATCCAAAAATGAGGGAAACGGAGACTCTTAGACATTAGGTATCCAAAATCAAACAGCTAATAAACATAGAAACTCAAGTTCAATCCCCAGTCTCCTCTCCCCCCGCCCTCTTTTTTTTCCTATATCAAAGGCCATGCTATCCCATGTTTATCTGTAAGGACAACCTGAAAGATTTCTGAATTCCCCTACCCTCTTCTTGTGCCTCCTCTTTCTTGATTCAAGCCCTCATCATCTCTTGTTCAGCTTAAAGAAATTGTCTTCTATCTGTTCTCTCTGCCTCCTTTAATTCTTCCCTATACTCTTTTCAGAAAAATGGTCATTCTAAAGCAAATCTGATCAGGTTACCTCTGGCATTCAGATAATATGAAAAATGTAATTTGTGAAACAAATAATAAATAACTTTACCAAAAATAGATGAAGTATTAAAGTTTATCACTTATCCAAAACATAAACTAGTACTGATTCCAGGGAATTCCTGTTCTTACTTGCATTCAAGCCTTTTTTTTTTTTTTTTTTTTTTTTTGTAGTTCATACTGAGGAGCATGTTTTATTTTATTTCTTTAATTTTTTTCTTTTTTTTTTTTAATTTAAAATAGTTTATTTTCAAATTGGTTTACATAAAACACCCAGTGTTCATCCCAACATGTGCCCTTTTTTAATGCCCATCACCCCCTCTCCCCCCCCCATCTCCCTCACCCTCAGTTTGTTCTTAGTCTTTGAGAGTCTCTTATGGTTTATCTCCCTCCCTCTCTGTGTCTTTTTTTTCTTTCCCCTCTTCCCCTCCCCCTGGTTTTTGCTTAGTCTCACCAAGTCCACCTATTCGTGGAAACATATGGTATCTGTCTTTTTCTGACTGACTTATTTCACTTAACATAATACCCTCCAGTTCCATCCATGTTGCTACGCATGGCCAGATTTCATTTTTTCTCATTGCACACAATAGCCAAAACATGGAAAGAAACTAAGTGCCCATCAACTGACGAGTGGATAAAGAAGATGTGGTATATATATACAATGGACTACTATGTGGCATTCAAGCCTTTTTTGAGCAGCTGGAAAAGGAGGATGAATTAAAGTTTATGTTTTCAGAATTGCACATAACTGACAGCCCGTCAAATTGACACCTCTGCCTGTAGGGTACAATCCTAAAGAAGTACTAATAGTTGTCATGCTGATTCTGAATCATTGTGATACCTATCGGTTGTTTCACACTAATGAGAATCTGTCACATCATGTTGGTTACAGTAGAAACCAAGCTGAAACCTGCTGGCCAGTTTTATCCCAGCACAATGATCCCTCTAGCTTCTTTCTTAACCACTCAGCTTATGCAGCCTGAACTTCACTCACACTATGAGCTTTTATCGTGTTCTGAATCCATCAGTATTTTCACACCTGTGCCTTCGCATATGTTATTCCTTCCATCTGGGATCCCCTTCTACTCCCTCTCACCCTGGACAATTCCGAAAAACACAGATCAAATGCCACTTCCTTTGGAAAGTTCTTCCCTATTTACTCTGTGTAGAGTTGGTGGTCCCTCCTCAGCTGGCCCATAATATTGTTTGTATACTTGTTTTTGTGTTGTGATAATTTGCTTACAGTTCTCTTTCTCCTAGAACATCTTTGGGAACCCAAGGAAATAAATGCATAAATCTTACTAGGGAATCTTAAAAGACTCCATGGAGGAGGTAGCATTTTAACTAGTTCATGAAGGACAGGTAGGAGCAGAAAATTAAGGCTGAGGAAAGAAGCAGCAGTAAAATAGACACATGAATAAATGGAATATGGGAAATGAGAATAGAACTGTTTCTGAGCACATTTGCAGGCTTAGTTATTAAGTTCATTTAGATGAAGGATGATGCTAATATCTTTAAAATATAGTGACTAACAATTGCTTGAAATTTCTCACCCTGTTTAGATTGCTTTTTGAATCTCATCCTATTGGCTATTAAATATTAATTTAATACATAAAAGCTTGTGTCCAAATTTTTCTACTATTTCTATCTTATCCAATTACATGTTAATCCTTAGTTCTACAGGTGCATTAGGTTTTATATAAGCTCTGATTAAAGAAAGTGATTTAAAATAATCTAGTACTGCTAGCACTGGTTAACAAATGAGGAAATATAATTTTAGGCAGGCAAAGTAATATACCTCAGTAAGATTAGCTCATGAGGAAGTTTAATATTAATACTTGCACAGAAAATTAGTAATTGTACTTTTTATTCTGTTTTATCACTGATGAGAAGAAAATTGTGATTAATAATTACAAATAATTTTTCACAGGCTTATGTTTTTTCTTTCTGAATTGTATTCCCTGGTTGTGTGCATGTGTGCGTGCGTGTGTGTGTGTGTGTGTGTGTGTGTGTTGTATGTCTTCCTTCTGAATTGTAAAACTAAGCTTTAAATGGAACCACACTGGTCTTTGACATAAATTGTCCCCAATTGCAAAACATGCACATATGTAATACATAAATATGGTTTTGGCTGTGGTAAGTAGGTCTTATGGGTAACAAACTGTCAGCTTAATTTTCTACCAAGGGTTATTCCTATCTGTCAACAACCTAAATAGATTTGCATGTATTTTCAGTTAACAATATTCAATAATTATTTAAAGAATTCTGAAATGTAGTTTTCATTTGATTTTTAAATAGGCTTTTATTAGAATCTACTGTTATTTTTCTTTAAAAATGTTTTTAAGGAGCGCCTGACCTCAGTTTGTTGAGCCTCAGACTCTTAATTTCAGCCCAGGTCATGATCTTATGGTTTGTGGGTTCAAGCCCTGCACCGGGCTCTGCGCTGACAGCATGAAGACTGCTTGGGGAATCTTTCTCTCTCTCTCTCTCTCTCTCTGCCCGCTCCCCAACTCATGTTTGTGTGTGTGGGGGGGGGTGCACACGTGCACATGTGTGCATGCTCTCTCTGTCAAAATAAATAAATAAACTTTAAAAAATGTTTTTAAGTGTTTGTAATTTTCATTTATATTCTCATCTTTTTAAGATAGAGGAGCAGTGTCAGCACCTAAAGGAGTTTTACCGAAACGAAATCCCACGGAAGGAAGAGGATGATGCTGAATCCAAGCATCAGTTTGACTCGGCTGAGAAGCAGTGGCAGCTATTTTTAAAGAGGAGCTTTTTAACTCAAGACCTAGGGCTTGAGTGCCTTCATTTAATAAATATGGTAAGAGTGACATTAAATGTGTCACACTTTCGGCGAGGATTACTGTCAAAGTCAAAATCATAAATTCAAGTTCAACTGTCTGCTAATCAACCTTGCTGGTTTAGGAAGTTTGTTTGTTTGTTTGTTTGTTTTAACTTTCTTCCACTTAGAACAGTCCTAAAGCCCAGCACTTACATGCTTATTTGGTCTTAGACCTCCTAGTAGTTAATAATGAGGCTATTTTTACACATCTAAGTCCTTCAAACATTCAAAACAGTTGCTATGTCTAATCTGAGTTTTTTAGGCAGCTAACCACATGTAAATCCTTTCCATCATTTATGAAATAGTTTCATTTCTCTCTGCGTCCTAATTATCCCTCCCAGAATTTTCTATGGTTTACCAAAATCATTTATAATTAATGTAACCAAAAAAGTGAGATACAACATCAATACAAGTACAACGAAGTGGACATCAGTCTTTACTAAGGAGAACTAAGATTATGCTAGCACTTTTAGCAATAATTTCACTTTGCTGGTTCATATTAGGCTTGTGATCAAATACAACTCCCATTATATTTTCATTGCAGTTCCTGCCAGGCTAGATCTCTCCCATCTTATATTTGTCAAGCATTTATCTTTCACATACAAATGTGGGCCTTTGTGTTTATTAATTCCTATCATTTTACCTATGATTCCATCTTGTTAAACTAACCTTGACCCTGCTATCTACTACATTAGCCATCTTTTCTGAGTTTAAGTCCATATATTTGATAAGTAGCCCATCTATGGCTGCAAGTAGAGTTTTAATAATAGTGTCTGTGGGGCAAGTTGACATCCCAATCCATTAAGCAATTGCTTGTTTTTTAAAACACTCACAGACACTTCCGATAGTACTTTATTTCAACCATTAACTCACAACTTTTTTCCTAAGTATGTAGTGAGAGACACAGCTCAAAGGAAGGTCTACCTACCAAGTGTCCTATCCATTACATAAGTATAATTTGACATTATATTCTTGTTTCTCTAACTTTCTGGCCCTTCTCTTACTTTCTGTAGATTTGCAAAGATAACTGACATCCGCAATTTTCCCAGTGTTCTGAAATGTGATAAATCTCAGTCTGGAGCCTGAATTCATCTGGAAGAATTAGGTTCTGTAACTCTTCTCTTCCACTCTGAGCCACTCTTTATCTTCTCTAGCTCAACCTTCATGATTTAAAGACCATTCTTATTAACTCTATGTGGGAAAGAAAGGTATTTGGTAGTGCTAATTTATCTAATACTATTCTTAAGCATCAGAGAAAAGTTGCTAAGCAATTTGCCCATGTTCTTATGTGATATAGATGCTTTACTGTAAAAACTAATTAAGTGATCTTTCATTCGGAACATTTACAACATGCATTATCTATTGATCTTTCATCTTTCACACTTTTACTTTATTATATAGTTTTCAGTCTCTTGATTGTGTACTTTTATAATTTGCACTCAGAGAGAACTCGAATATTTGCAAACTGCATTTTTGTCTATACTTTTTATTACAAATTCATTTCAGAAATTTATTTTTCAGTTATGATATTTCCGGTTGGATCTGTTTTTTTTAGACTTCAATTACCAATGCATTTCTCTCTCTTGTCCTCTCTACATCTTTCCTGTAATTTCTTGATCATATTAATCATGGGTATTTTAAAGTGTTTGTCAGCTAACTCCAACATCTGGGCCTGGAGTTGTTTCTGCTGTCTACTTTTTTCTCTCAGTTTCTAGTCATGTAGTCCCATGTTGGCAGGACTGGTGAATATTCATCAAATACCAGACATTATGTATAAAATACATGTTTTACCTTGAGGCCCTTAAAAACTGTCATATAATAAAAGTCCTCCTTACTGATAAGAATTAAGATCCACATAGTAGTTAAATTTACTGGTTCAGTGACATTCAGAGGTAGCAAATCATTGGTAAAGAAAGTAAAACACATTTTTAATTTCTTCTTATTTTTTGGACCATTAGGCTTTTTAAATAAACATTATTGTTGAAATGTGGTAACCAGTCTGTTGTTGCTAAAGAGAAAGAAGGCCAGCTGGCATTTTCCACTGAATGTTCTGCTCCTGATTGGGTTGCTGTGGCTCATCTTTTCAAGCTTGACACTGAAAATTTTTCAGTTCATCTAAAAAATCATCAAGATCAGAGAAATTGATTTATGTGAGAAATCCGGGCAGACATCTTAAGGAAAGTGCCAATTTACTAATTTATAGCGATGAACATCAAGGATGCTATCCAGGGTACTGCCCTCCTGTTATTGACATATCTGGAAAACAAAACTCACCATTCATTGTGCCCGAATCCAAATGAAAAATGGGTAATGTAGTACCCCATTAGATAAGATGATGGCCATTTATTCTATGCCCCTACACAGAAGTAGAATGAGTAGTGTGTTTACTAACTAGACCTTGGACAAATTATTTAATCTTGCTGAGTGGTCAAAATACTTATGTCTGCCGGAATCACTTTTCTTGAATCCTGCTTGCTAGAAGCACAAATACTACTGTGCACTCCCTTTTCCAGACCTCACTAGAATGATACCCTGCTGATTATAGTTGACATTGACATGCTGCAATTTCTGAGTTTACATTAAATTATATATTACATTTTGATTAATAGTTTCATAATAATATGTGAAAGCTATCATACCTTTATAACATAGATTAAAAAAATATGTGGGATGGATTCTGAAGTTGTCTAATATCTTTCATGATATATTAGCATCTTGTTAACCACAGTTACAGCATATATAATTTTATTTCTGAATCTCTAAACTCATAGGAGAGATATCATTTAGGACCTGCAATTATACTCTTTTGTAATTAATTGGCAGTTTATAATGTCTAAATTAATATAAAATATAAATGTGAAATATTAACGTCATTTAAAATAATTTAGAAATAAGATGGTCTGTTAAAATACTCTGCCATATATTTATGACACTGTCTTCTGACTACAATCTCAATGATCCCTTGACTTCTAGAAACCTAGCTGGAATTGTGGTTAGAGTAAAACCTTGGATTGTGAGTAACTTATTTAGCGAGTGTTCCACAAGATGAGCAAAGATTTCTAATAAATTTTAACTTGGTAAATGAGTGATGTCTTGCAATATGAGTAGTACACGATGCCAAACATCACATGATCACAATCGAGCCAATGGTTCTTGAAATTGGCTTTGATATAAAAGTGCTTTGGATTACAAGCATGTTTCCAGAACAAATTATGCTCACAAACCAAGGTTTTAATGTAAAGAAATCTATGCACATTTGCTCTGAGAACTTCAAGGATTTCATTTTGTCAACGAAATACTCTTCTGCATTTTTTTTCAGTTTGTACTCAGAAAAAAGCACATGGTCTTACTCTTTACTTCTTTTATTCTTCTGACTGCAATTGAATTTCCCCTGTTTAAAAACATCATTTATATAGGCTTTCAAATCAGGCAGCCAGAACATAATGAAATTGGGATGAGGACTCTGAATTTAGATATTGTGATTCTGGTTAATAGTTTCTTAGTAATATGTGAAAGATACCCTAACTTTATTTAGAGCATAGATAAAAAAACATACTTTAGGATGGGTTTTGCTGGGTATTATAGGTACATAAAAGACATACAAATATAGAGATATATAGATGTACATTTCAGTTCTTACAAAAGGGAGTGATTTCAAGAACTGTTCACAAAGAACATTTAAAATAATTGTAGTTTATACAATGGGATAGTCGAAAGAGAAAAACAGACCCCTCATATTTCCTGAAACTGAGACTTTGACATATTCTAATGAGCTATTTAACATTATTTATAACGTTAAAATAAAATATGGAATATACTTCAAAACTAATGCATTAAAATAATCTTACCTTCAAAATTTCTGGATCCTGGTGCTTATTTAATCACCCCTTAAGCCTCAGGAAATAACCAGACTCTGGCCAGGGGTGGAGAGGGTGGGGACTCAAACAACACTGGGTTTTGAAGAACTCAGGACCTGATGTCCGAACACAGACTATAAGTTCTGAGAGCCCTACTGTGCCTTTACACAAGCATTCCAGACTTGTCTTGATCTCAGAACCGTGCTCCGTGTTGGCTATGATCATGTGTTTGCCTCCTAAAATAGTGCACACAAAAAAGTTGTGTCTCTTGGGGAAGAAAAGCCATTATTTGGTTTATTAATTTAACAGGCAAAAAAGAATGAAATACTAAATGTGAAAAATGAAGTGCACTTTATGGAGAACGCATTGGAAAGCCAGAAGGCAGAAAGAGAAGAACTCAGCCACCTTCGGATGATGTGGCAACTTAAAGCCATGGCAAGCAAGCCTGTGAAACAGCAGTGGGGAGCATTCAAAGAGCAACTTAGAAAGGTACAGGAACATGTATGGATATCTTTAAGTCTTAAAAAGGAATGAAATTCTGACATATGCGGCAACATAGAAGAGGCTTTAAAACATGATGCAAAGTGAAATAAGCCAGTCAAAAAAGTATAAATGATCCCACCTACATGATGTACCCAGAGTTGTCAAATTCTTAAAGAGAGAAAGCAGAGTAGAGGTTACCAGGGGCTGAGGGAAGGAGGGAATAGGAGTTGCTGGTAAACGGGTACAGAGTTTCTATTTGGGATGGCAAAAAGTTCTGGAGGTAGATGGTAGGGAAGGAATGCAAATGTCCTAATGCCACCAAATTGCACAATTAACAACTGGTTAAAATGGCAAATTTTGCTATGTGTATTTTACCACAATAAAACCAAAACAAAGTAAAGGAAACTCAGGGCCTGCACTTTTGTTCATTGGTGGTGTAGGACCCCAAAGTCACTTGAGGTAGTGAGTGTTTTCATGGGGACTGAAAAGTTTGATGACGCCCCAGCCATCACTGGATTGCCAATGGTGTCCAAGAACACAAACACATAACTATCTAATGTATATTTCAGACTACCTACAACTTAAAACTTCTTCAGGAAACACTTATGCCTGTGTCTGCACTTGACCTTGGAGGGAGCCTCCAGACCATTTTAGGTCTACAGAAAAAATGGAATGAAATGAAGCCTCACCTCCAGGTGAAGAAACAGACTGATGAACTTGAGTGAATGGGGAAAAAAAAGTCAAAATCTGTTCAGTTGAGATTTACCTAATTAATTTTAACAGACTGGTGAATTGTTATTTTTTTAAACAAAAGCATTGTTTGTCTAAAACTCCACTTTATTTTTATTTTTTAAATATTTATTTTGAGAGAGAGAGAGAGTGAGAGTACACATGCCCATGCTAGAGCAGGGGAGGAGCAGGGGAGGTTGAGAGAGGGAAAGAGAGAATTTCACGCAGGCCCCATGCTGTCAGCGCAGAGCCTGACACGGGGCTCAATGTCATGAACCATGAGATCATGACCTGAGCTGATATCAAGAGTTGGACTCTCGACCGACTGAGCCACCCAGGCACCCCTAAAACTCCACTTTAAAAACACGTTTTTCTTACTGTTTGATGATACACAAACATTCATGCTACAAAATGCCTAATATATTCTTAGATTATTTTAATTTACGTTAAGTTATTTCCTTATTAATGTATTTATCACATATATTCATTCTAATTATTTCCCTATAGATAAGTTTTAGATTAAGACATCTCAGAGCAAGGGTGGGCAAGCTCTGACACAGAGGCTCTGCTGCCCTTTGTCCCCAAAATCACCACTACGATGTCACCGTCCCCACTCACTGGCACCCTAGGTTTTTACCACTCTCCCAGGAATCTTGCTGTGCCCGCTCATTCTCCCTCTCAGAGAGCCCTCAGGAGATGAGAGATAAAACCATGAGTCATGTTCCCAGGCCCTGACTGCCCATGCATTCCATACCCTCCACCTCCTGCTGCTCCTAAACCTGATACAGCTGCCAAAAATGTTTGCCAGTCATGCTGTCCTCTTCCTGACTTCTTGTTCTTTGCCGCAAAGTTATCTCCGTTGCTGTTGGTCACTACTTCATAAATGTCGGCTTTAAAGAATGCCAAATCAGAAGACTGAAGGGAAGATCTATTTCAGATTCTTTTCTTTTAAAAATTTTTTAATGTTTATTTATTTTTGAGAGACAGAGACAGAGCATGGGTGGGGGAGGGGCAGAGAGAGAGGGAATCCAAAGTAGAATCCAAAATAGGCTCCAGGCTTTGAGCTGACAGCACAGAGCCCAGCACAGGACTTGAACTCAAGAGCTGTGAGATCATGACCTGAGCCGAAATCAGACACTTAACTGACTGACCTACCCAGGCACCCCTATTGCAGATTCTTTAAAGGTAAGACTGATATAATATAAAACTACCTCCCACACAAAAAAACACACCACTGTAGCCCATGGTGAAGTCTTTCCTATAAATTCTTAGAAAATTCAATTAGCTTACATGTTGGCTACTTTGATATACCTGGTGTTATATGCCTATTGGCATTTCGTATATGCTTGCACGCACATGGCCCTGCACATGCGTGCGTGAGTAAATTCTTCTAAGTCAAGGGCCATTCCCAAGCTTCATTAGTTCTGTCACTGTGGTATGCATATATTTGATGCCCCTGTGCTTGATTTCAACTTGAAGACCTTTTATTAGCTTACTCTTCTGCAAAGTGTTTCCTTCGCCTAAATCTTTTCCACTACTTTCCTACTTGATATAAGATCCATCCCTGACATTATGGTGGCTTCCTCTTTGAGTTGTCCACCCTTTGTAAGTTCCGTCCCAGAATCTGGATTCCTTCAAGGGATATGTGAACAGTGCTGGGAAAAAGGAAGCTGCTTTCTCCCTCCCTACATGTGGCGGCTATTTGTGGATTCTGGGATGACCGTTCTTAAAGCAGCTGGTAGTGCATTCTGATCATTCTGTTATCATAGAGGACAAACAATTCCCCCAATATAATTTTAGACTCGTCTTTTCTTGGTGTTTTTATCATACCGCCTGATTCTAGTCTTTATTAAATATCAGAGATGATCGTGGCTTCATAAAATATCTAAAATACATTCACTTAACAGATAGCTGGAGTATTTGGTGTGCCACAGAAATATGTGACTTTCTATTTCACCATCTACCTTTGAAACATGTTTTTTGCATTTCTAGCAATTTTTTTTAATTTTTGAGAAGATGGGAATAGAATAATATATCCTTAGCATCAAAAGCAAAGCCTGGATTTGCAGGGATGGGGTGGGGCTGACAGTAAATAATAGTTAGCAAATGAGAGAATAATTAGTGATTTAGACCTTCCTTTATTCGGTTCTAAAAGCTGGATATCTTTTACTTCTTTCAACTTTTTAGCAACTGAATGTTGAAGTTCAGTACATTATAAAAGAATCCGAAGAGTTAGCTGACAAAGGAGCCCCTGTGAAAGAGAAGTCTCAGCAACTGAAGGAGCTTATTCACCTCCATCAAAAACAGAAAGAGAGAATCCAGGATTACGAGGATATCCTGTACAAGGCAGTCCAATTCCACCAAGTCAAGGAAAAGGTAGGACTTGTCATGGGTATCTGGAAGACCTCAGCTCTATTTTTTTATTATTTATTTATGTGTTTATTTGAAAGAGAGAGAGATAGAGAGTGTGAGCAGTAGAAGGGGCAGAGAGAGAAACTCTCAAGCAGGTTCTATGCCCAGGGTGGAGCCCAACATGGGGCTCGATCTCATGACTGTGAGATCATGACTTGAGCCAAAATCTAGAGTCATATGCTTAACCAGGTGCCCCAAGACCCTCAGTTTTAAATTATGAAATTAGAGGGACACCTGAGTAGGTCCGCGGATTGAGTGGCAGACTCTCGATTTCAGCTCAGGTCATGATATCATGGTTCGTGGGATCAAGTTCCACATCGGGCTCCATGCTGACAGCGCATGGAATCTGCTTCTGATTCTCTCTCTCCCTTTCTCTCTGACTCTCCCCAGTTCATACTTGTTCTCAAAATAAATACATAAACTTTAAACTATGAAATTAGAAATAAATTATTTTGTAATAAAAGCCAAATTGCTTATTCTGGTATCAGACATTTTCCACAATCTGGCCTTTAACTTTTTTCACTATTCTTCTATCCTCCCTTACATTCCAGCCACACTGAGCTCTTCTTTGTCCCTCAAAGAGGGTGCACACCTTCCTAACTCCAAGCCTTGACTCTCAGGCCACCATTATCTGACAGGTCCTTTTTGCTTCTCTCTACTAGTTAAACCCTATCCTTGCTTCCAACAAGCCTACATTACTTGGAGTGATTTGTTTCTTTTCTAAATTCCCAAAACTTTCATAGTTTATCTCACACATCTGTCATTTTTACCATCTTGATTCTTAATTACTTCCCACTCCCCCAACTCAAGTGTAAGCCCTCTGAGGGAGGAAAAGAAATTCATGGGTTTTTTTTTTCTTAAGTACCTGACATTATGGAGTACTCAGTACAGGTTCAAGTTATTAGCTTCTACTTTCTTTTATATGTTTACTTATTTATTTTTGAGAAAGAGAGAGAGAGAGAGAGCAGGGAGGGGCAGAGAGAGAGGGAGAGAGAGAATCCCAAGCAGGCTCTGCACTGTCAGTGTAAAGCCTGATGAGGGGCTCAAACTCACAAACTGTGAGATCATGACCTGAGCCAAAATCAAGAGTTGGATGCTTAGCCAAATGAGCCACCCAGGCATCATGTTATTAGCTTCTATTAGCAGAAAATGGAGACGTATTGATATCCCTTTAAAATAACCTCTGAATTTACTCACATCACAAGCCTACATCTTGCAAAGGTTTTAGGCTATGGCCTTCTTTAACAGAACTGATAATATTAGTTCCTCAATTTTACCCTATTGGTTTGAAGTACTGTAACATTTATTTGTCTATAACACTAACAATTATAGATGGACTTGGCAGCATTTTGACCAGATAGTAAAATTGGTTATAGGAAGTAGGATTTAAAAAAAAAAATCCGTCTTCATGAAAATATGAAACCAATGTTAATTGTTAATGTCCTAAATTTCAGCTGGGTCATCTCATCAAATCAAGGGAAATGGAGTTTTTAGAACAGCCAGAGGAGCTGGAGGATGGCCACGAAGCCCAGGTTCAGCTCAGTCGCTCTCAGGAGAAGCAGGCACATATTGATCGGCTCCATACACTGGCCCTCTCCCTGGGAGTGGACATCATCTCCTCAGTGCAGCGACCTGTAAGCAACTCGGAGCACCATCATTTATACCTAACTAAAGCTGGAGTTGGGTTATGATATCAGCGAAACCAGGCAGATTGCCTAGTACATGTTAAATTAAAAAATACATTAAGCCATTGGGATAGTTCTTTGTGGTGAATGTCTACCACCAATAACAAAAGAAAAAAATAATTAAGGAGAAAAATGTGTTTATAAAAGTCTTGTTTTGCACACCTCTTCTCACACTAATTACAAACAGAATTGTAGAGCTGTGTTGTCTTATAGGGCAGTCAGTTTTTCACAATTGAGATGTGCCTAATGCAATGAAAGAAGTGAATTTCTAATTTTATTTATTTATAATTAATTTTGACTTTTAAAACTGACACTCAGTGTAATTATGGGAAAACTTTTAAGTATGTTGGGAACAGCTTGGATATGTGAATTTACATTTTAAGTTATCAACTATGAAATCTGAAAACAGATCAAGTATTTCTGATAGAACTTTAGCAACAATTAAAGTGTGCTGTAGTGTGAAATACATACTAGATTTCAAAGACTAGTCTAAAAATTGTATTAATATTTTCTACATTTGGTTACATATTAAAATGATGATATTTGGATGTATTTGGTTGAACAAACCACATTAAGAAGATGAGTTTCACCTGTTTCTTTCTTAGTTTTTAACATGGCTACTACAAAATTTTAAACTACTCATGTGGCTCAGATTATATTTTGATTGGAGCAATGCTACTCTAGCATTTCAGATCAGGAAGGTATTCTAGAGATAAGCTAACCCAGGACACTCACGTTATAAAAGAAGAATCGGAGACCCAGAGAAGCTGCTTTATCCATGAAAATCCAGAATGGACGAGCCTCCTGGCTTTGCAGGAGCTTGGGCACTAGTCATTGGACTTGCTTTATGCAAATGAACTGACATTAACAAAGAAGCCTAAAAGAGAAGAAAATATTTCCAGATCAAATTTTTATAAATAATACTTTGGATTCTGATTTTTTTTTTAGATTTCTTTCTAAATTCCTAAATTTAGGGGAAAAAAGATTATGTTTTTTCTATCCAATATGTATAACATGAATAAATCATAATGGTCAATTTTATTTTAAAGTTCATTTAAGATAGCCATTAAACTATATGGAATGCAAAGAACCTAAAATTGGTTTTTTGTGGGTTTTTTAATGTTTTTTTTTAATGTTTATTTATTTTTGGGAGATAGAGACAGAGTGTGAATAGGAGAGGGGCAGAGAAAGAGGGAGAACAGAATCCAAAGCAGGCTCCAGGCTCTGAGCTGTCAGCAAAAAGCCCAACACAGGGCTTGAACTCATGAACTGAGATCATGACCTGAGCTGAATTCAGATGCTCAACCGACTGAGCCACCCTGGCGCCCCTAAAATTGTGTGTGTTTTTTTTTTTAACTAAAAGACAGAAATACAAAATATCTGTTGCTGTTAATAGAATCAGTTTTTACCAAGAAGGAACTTTCTTTTTAAAGAGTTTTATTTTATTAATCAATGTATTACAAAATGAAAAAAAGTAAGATCTCTCACTTTGCACAACTAATATAAATTGTTCTCTAACTCTCGTCTGGCCTTGGCCTCAGCAGCCCTCTGCGCTGAGCAGAGATTGGTGCACTTGCATAATGAACCTGAGGTTAAGTTCAAGTTGACAGGAAAATTACGGTGCAGAAGCTGAAGGTTTCCAATGCATATTTTATGCTTTTGAAGTAAAAATTATACCTTATAATAAATGGCGTCTCTGAAGAGTTGGGTGTGATGAGCAAATCTTCAAAACTTGAGTTTCAAGACTGGAAATGCAATGGTTTGCCTTCCCCAACATGTTGGTGTCTGGCTTCTTTCTGAAATCATTACAGTATATTCAGATATGCTTGAGGTAAAGTAAACCAGGAACCTAGTTTTTAATGTCCTCCATGAGTTTCATAATGCAGGTAACTAGCACGTCCATCTCATTGCTGTTTCTCCCATTCCCTTTGTCACTCGCACTCCCATTTCATTTCCAGAACTGCGCTAACATTTCTGCCAAGAACCTGCAGCAGCAGCTGGACGTCCTTGAGGGGGACGGTGTGAACTTGCGTGCCAAATCCGAGGAGCATGAACAGACCCTGACCCGCTGCCTGCAGTACTGCACCACAAGGGACAATATAAACGAGGTAGGGTGGCGGGGGTGAGCAGCAATATTGCCAAAAGTTGCTCTGAACCTAAAGCATGTGTCTCAAGTGTTTGCGCCCATATACACACAATCAGGAGACCATTTATTCAATGTTGACTTTTAATCTACCGAGCAACGGTCTCGGGGCTCTGAAAGTTTGAGTAAACTTCAAGTACCCACGTCAGTATGTTGTTAATGCATAGAAAAACCTAGAATGCACTATTTTGGCCTTTTGTTTGTTTTCTTCCCTCTGCCCCCTCAAGTCTGTACAGCAGTTACTTGCTGGAGTGGATGCAGCCCGTCAGGACGGAAAGGGTGATGCTGTCCCAAGGCAGCCAGCTCCAACCTGCTGAGATTCTATTTAAGCACTATTGACTCATAGTGAAGGGGTGCCAAGGGCCAGGGGAGCAGGCTCTTTGCCTCAGAGGCTACAAAGTATTATCACCAAAGTCAAGTGGCTGGTTTCGTATTTACTCAAATGGCTTACTGGCAAAACAACTTCTAGAGAAAGAGGAATAACGTGAAAGTCTTCCTCTGTGTCCAGGCACCCCCTCACGAACACGTAATTCTAACTCCTCTCCCTCAGTTCTACCCAAACCCCAACCCCCAAATATGTAGCGAGCCACAGTCACCCTCCCGTAGTTGAACTTCCATTTAAATAAACCTGTTTTGGAGGAAAAACATAGATCAGGACGGCAAAGGTCCTGATTTTTGACTGAGAACTGACAGCAGAAGACAAGGCACTGTAATTCCAGACTTATCTCCATTTAGGGCAAAATGTTTCTGAGTCCATTAGTCACAAGTCCGTTACAAAAGTAGGTGCAGGAAAAGGAAGCGGTAAACCTTCTCTAAAGTTCTGCTTGGTCCCAGTTTACACAATCTAGGCCAGTATCAAACGTTATCAAACAACATTAGCTCATGGACGAAAGTGTGAGTAACTAAACTTGAACAGTGGTCTAGTTCTGGCATGCTCCTTCCTGCAGGCCACTTTTTATAGACCACAGGCAGGTGCAGGGAGGAAGCAGAGCTGGAAGGAAAGAGAAAGGGGTAGAGAACAAGAGAGGCCATGTGGATCCCAGGAGGGAAACAATTTTCATTTTAGCAACGTGCCACAGGACTGTAGAGGTGCTGCTCAGAGCTTGTGTTCCAGGGAATCATTCTGGGCTAGAGATTCATTCGAGGTTAAACTCAGAGTGTAGCCTACCCTCTGTGACTTCTCCCAGTTCCTGTACTGTAGCCAACAACACTTCATTCCAGTCTTGTTAAGGAAAAACAACATTAAAGAAAGCATTATTCTCTCCAAGGCTGTAACATTTAGATTTGCAGGCTTGCAAACAATTTTTATTACTACCTTTCTCCAAAGTTTTCTTCTTTCTTCCCATCCTCCTCCTCCTTCTCCCTAACCCTGTCCCCTGCCCCTTCCTCCTCTTCCTTCTTCTTCTTGGGTAAACTTTTGTTTTGCCAAAAATCTCTCTCCCTACAGGGATGTTCAGCTCTGTAGTGACTGAAGCCACAAGAAGGGGACGCTAACCTCCCCTTCTAGCTCCCTCTGACTCAGTTTTCATCTTCCTGAAGCGCTGTTGCATTTATGGAGCTGGGTCCCCCTGTTCAGGCCCTTCCCACAGTGGTTCTATTTACAGGCTGCCTCGTGATGAGCCTCTGCTGGGAGCCAGCTAGCCAGGATGACAGATGTCCCTTGTAATCACAGTAGGGACACCCCAGGATTGCCTGTACCATAACAGGAATGAGCAACCAGATACATGTGGGTTTGCGTTAGGAATCAGATAACACTTTAACACGATCTTAACATTAAGAGAACTAGTCTTCTCATTTGCTTCTACTTCATATCCAACTAATCTTTGATGTAAGTTACAATTTCACATTTAAAGGATCTTTGAAAATCTTTGATCTATTTCTCCTTTCCTTCTTATAGAAATGTAGTAGGCATGTCACAGTTTAGCATCCACATCCTGGACTTTCCAACCATAAGCCTAATGGGAAAATAATTGGAAGGAATATTTTCAGTGCAGTTTAGTAAAACAAATGTATGTACACTCTAGTTTGTATTGTAAGTATCAAAGTTCAGATGGGCAGATTCCAACTGGTAAAAATATTTATACACTTAGAAATTTTTTTTAATGTCTTATTTGTTTATTTTTGAGAGAGAGGGAGAGAGAGCACAAGCAGGGGAGGGGCAGAGAGAGAGGGAGACACAGAATCTGAAGCAAGCTCCAGGTTCTCAGCTGTCAGCACAGAGCCTGATGTAGGACTCGAACTCACAAACTGCGAGATCATGACCTAAGCTCAAGTCGTACGCTTAACCACCTAAGCAACCCAGGCACCCCTAGACATTTTTATTATATTATCATTATTATTATTTGATATAGGTACTTGAAACATTATAAATTAAAAGAAATATTTTACACTACTTTTTGGTATAAAA
Source organism: Paguma larvata (assembly GCA_030068075.1). Classification (NCBI taxonomy): domain Eukaryota; kingdom Metazoa; phylum Chordata; class Mammalia; order Carnivora; family Viverridae; genus Paguma; species Paguma larvata. Next base: position 52,988,058 of record CM057825.1, read on the forward strand.
AAAAAGAGGTCAGTCACCCCACCAGGGAACTGAACTAAACATTGCATTTGATTTTTTAAGTTGATTGGAAAACACTTTTTTTTTTTTTTGCTTCTAATGTGCTTATAGTGCTTCTTGGAAGTTCACAGATACTGAGTTGAAATAGATTTTGAAAGATTTCTACTTTGACATCTTCATTTTTAAGATGAGAAAACTGAGGTGTGGATGATTTTCATTTGAGCAGTGTGCTACCGGACTGCAGAGTTTCTGTTCGTGGTATGTTAAGGAGTCAGCTTTGGGCCAAAAGCTCATTTATTGGGCCTTGGCACACTGTCACTCGATAATCTCAGAGTTCACCCCCGTTTCTGTTTTAGGCTGTTCGACCACTGTATGGTCTGATGTTCCTCTGCTACCCTTGTTTTCTGGCATATCTCTCACAAGCTGTTTATATGTTCTGATACTAATAGCACTGTTCTTCGACGATGCCCTGTAACTGCACTAGAGGCCCTTAGTAGAGGACTCAGCACCTCAAGGCAAAATGAAGTGGGCTGTTCTAAATGTGATTTCTTTATGTGACGTGATATTCTCTAAAGACAAAGAGCCATGGTTTTGCGTCTTGGCTATCTTTGGGTAAAATATTATTATTTTCTAATTTCACACACTATATAAGACATAGGAAATTGTAAAATCCCATTTTTCTCCACGTCTACCTTCACAACCCTCAGACAGCCAGATTTCGTGGGGTTTCATTCACTCATTTTACCCAAAGATACATTCGTATGCATGAATGTTGAATTTCACTATATATTTTCTTGCCTGGCGACATCAATAAGCTGTTAATACACAAAGCATTCACAGACGCTCTCTGTGGTAATATGTGACAGAATACCATTAGTTACTCATTCTTTTACACGTCTGCATTTAGAAATGTAATAAGTTGATATTGAGCATGTTTTCCACCTGCAACTTGACCAAAAGAATTACTTTTACATTTACGTAATGTTAATGGAAATTTGTAACTGAGTCTACTTACGGGTCACAAACAACTACTTTGCTGAAAAGAATAGCAACGACAGAATTGGGTTGGTATGATTTTCTTCCAAAATAAGTTTTGCAAACAGAAACTTTTATATAATTTTATTATTTTAACTGGAAATTATTATACTGCAGCGACATCTTTACCCATAAGGAAGGAAGCAGAAAAGGACTTAGTGTGTATATAGTATATTCCATATGTCAGAGTCTCATGTTCCAGTTACACAAATGTTTTTGTCAGTTTGGGTAAGTCAGTCATCTGAGTTCCAGGGATACAAGGCAGATTAGAAACAGTAAATTAAAATCAGAGAATAGACACATATCCAACTAATAAAATCAGACTTCCTGATATTGTATAGCACTTTGCTATTGACTGACAAAATGACCATGGACACGGCTGGCAGGACAAGAAGCAGAAAAAGAATGCCTGGATGGGGAAAACATGCAATGGGGCAGCACTGTGGTATAGTACAGGTATTCCAGATTGATAGCTCTAACTTGTCATTTTAAGAAAAAAACTAAACTATCATCATCCAACACATATCACCAATGTGGCTACTATGTACTGGACCACAAGAATACAAAAGTCCTCAGGAAACATGGAGTGTAGAGTGAATTAAAGCCCATGGGACTTCAAGTCACAACCAGTTGTGACCAGGACACACTGTGGGGCCATTCAGAGAGTATGTATAAGAGAATAGGAAAAATTATAATTTGTTCTGAAAATGTCCATCACATAGGCATAAAATGTGTTAGAAGTTTGGTGTTTAACATTTGCATAGTGACTCTTTTTCCTGAAGAGTATAGAGAGTTGAAGTTTAAAATTCTAGTTTTTGGGTGCCTGGGTAGCTCCATCGATTAAGCATCTGACTTCGGCTCAGGTCATGGTCTCGCAGCAGTTCATGAATTCAAGCCCCGCATCAGGCGAGCTTGAGCCCCACTTTGGGTGAACAGGAGTCTCGTCTCTCTCTCTCTCTCCCCCCAACCCCCCACATCTCTCTCCCTGCCCCTCACTCACTTGCGCCCTCTCTCTTTCAATATAAAATAAAATAAAATTAAATAAATAAAATAAAATAAAATATAAAATAAAATAAAATAAAATCATAGTTTTCATGTCCAGAAAATAAAACAAATATGTTATGAAGATACCAAACTTGTAGGGTGTATAAAACAGCCATTACTGAGACATGCTGCCATGTCCAATGTCAAATGAATCTTCTCTTCCCAAGCTGCCTGACTCCTGCTGCTGCAGGCCTGGTCCTGAGCAAGGAGGACAATGGTGCAGTCGCCAAGCAGAAGCCGGCCAAGGGAGCCTTGTCCCGAAATCTCTCCAGGACTTCTACCCATAATAATTGTAGCAAATCATTCAGGTTGAATTATGAATCTTTGGGTCCTTTCATTTCAAATGCAAGCATCCCTTGGAGGTAATAACCGTGAAGCCTTCTGTTACTGAAAACGAGCGTCAGAAAACTTTTTTTCTGGAATCTGCAAAAGGATGGGCAAGAAATGAAGCTCATGAAGTGGGCCTTAAGAGAAATGGACTGTTGGTTTTGTATTTTGTTACTGACCAAATCTGTGCCATAGTTCCAATGAAAGGCTTCTGTATTTAATGTGTTTCCTTAGTTTTAAAATGTGCCATGTCCCTCACATAAATTGGCCTTGCCAGCACCAGACTCACAATAATATATTCTTCGGCCAAAGCAGCCTCGACCAGCTTCGTCGAGACTAAGAATAGCAAGCCAGCCTGGTTGTCATCAGCCTCTTTTGCTTCTGCTTCTTCTCAAAGAATCTTTGTTCATTCCTAACCCTGAGAGAGGCTTACTGCTCCCTGGGAAATTTGGTGAAGATGCTCATTCTACTAGTTTCAAAAGAACTACAATTAAAAAAAAAAATTAATGTTTATTTCTTTTCGAGAGAGAGTGAGACAGAGTGTGAGCGGGGGAGGGGCAGAGAGAGAGGGAGACACAGAATCTGAAGCAGGCTCCAGGCTCTGAACTGTCAGCACAGAACCTGACATGGGGCTCAAACCCACGAGCCGTGAGATCATGATCTGAGCCGAAGTCGTATACTTAACCAACTGAGCCACCCAGGTGCTCCCAAAAGAACTACAATTAAAAAAACAAACAAACAAACAAACAAACAAAACTACAATTTCAAAGTCAATAATTTTTTTTCTTAATTATATCTCTATTAACTTAGTCTGTATATTCCATAACAAATATGGAGGAGCTGACCAAGTGGAAAGATAGAAAAATCACATTATTCGTTAGGAAAAAAAATGCTTCTGGTTTTTAAAGACTTTTAGAAATTTTGTTAACATGGATTATAACAACATTAAAATTTGTCTAATAGGGTAAACTTTCCTGCTCCAGCTTTGAGTGTTTCTTCCTGCTTATGTCCTCCCGTTGAGCAGTTGTCTTGGCCATTTTCACCATTCCCCATTGTTGACAAGCTAACTAAAGTTAGAAACAGCTGCAGGAACAATAATCCCATAGCCGAGCGGCCATGGCACTCAGTTCCTTTAAAAATATGATCACAACTTATATGGGGATTAGATGGGAAGTTAAGTTTTCATGTTGGAACATTTAGGTAAGAAATTTAGGCGCGGTTAGATTTTTCTGAAAACCTAGTCACTAAAGGCAGTTCACTCATGCTGCCTTCCATTTGTATCTGCAATAGTCCAAAATTTGAGCTGGGAAAGATACAAGATTTAAACTGTGTTTCTGGTGGGACCAAAAGAAAAAAGTGCCAGCAGCTTTGTCAAAGGAGCTCACGTGTCAGAAAGAAGCTGATTCCGTCTCACACACCCATAGTGCCATGAACATTCTGTGGTCTTATAAATTATCTTCAGTGAAGCACATACATTCTGAAGCAACAGAAATAAAATTGTGCCCATCATTTATCAGTCTTAAGTTTTTTGATGCAAATGGATTTAAAATTTCATGGCTTAGAATTAGAGTGGTAAGGCTCAGCCTTTCTCCATTCATCACATAGTTTTCAAATAGATGTTGATCTTTCCCATTTGAACAAGCCGATGTAACCCAATAATTATCAGATTGATGACAGAACCCCTCTTCCTTTCTCTAGACTGAAGTTTATAATATATATCATGTTCCAGTAAGAGAAAAAGAGAATATAAAATTTTATTTTCCAAAGGATACATGTTCGTGACAGGACATATATTTTCCCTGTTCTTTTTTTCTCACGTTTCTTTTTATTAAAGGTAAAAATTATATTTTAAATTTACTACCTTCACCATTTTAAGGGTACAGGTTAGTGGTATCAAATACATTCACATTGTTATACTACCATTACCACGATCCATTTCCAGAACTTTTTCATCATCCCAAACGGAAATTCTGTACCCATTAAACAATAACTCTTTATTGAGGGCATCTTTTTTAATACAAGAATCTGTGGTTTCCTCAGATGTGGTAGTTATTACACCTATGGTTGCTGATTATGACTTCAGGGAAAAAAATGTTTCTGCCAAAACTCTATGTGAATAACGCTGGATGCAGCCCCTTTGTATTTCATCCCATTTGTCTTTTCCCACTAAAATCAAACACATGCATGTTAAAACACTGAATGTCAAAGAATTTAAATATTAATTGGTTATTTCATAAGTATACCAACAGAATATTATCTCAAATGTTTTCTTGAGTTCTAATAGAGAAATAGTTTTTAAATTTTGAAACTACAGTTCTTTCTACCTCTTTAGAATGTTGCTGGTTTATCAATTTAAGTGTTTAATATGGTCTCTGTGCTTGGCTTAATTGGTAGCTTAAAACTCATCTTCAACAATTTCATTTACCATATAAAATAAACAACACCAATTAGGTATAGGTGTGTCAGATGTAAAAATTGCATCAGCATAATAATTTTCATACTTGCAAATCTGCCTGGGCCTTTCTAGATAAATATCTCCAAGAAATGGTAAAGATAAGTCAAGGTTCTGTTTTTACAATATGCAGAATTTGAAATAAGCATTTTGAGAAAGCAAATATTTTTTTAGGGCAGATTTTTTTTTTATGTATTACAAGTCTAGAATCTAGCATGTACACAGCTTTTATTCCCTTCCAAATAATTTATTTGCTGCTGTTGAAAAGAATTTTAATATGTTTCTGACTTTTCTTATCATCGCTCAGATTTATCAAGCATGACATTGTTCATTTTTTGCTGTTAAATTCTTCCATATAATCTAAGAAGGTTTATGTTTTCTCTCAACTTTCCCTTGCTGATAAGATAAAGAACCTGTCAATATATTTATCTTTCTTGAATATGGAGAAGGGCACAGAAAGTGGTGTGTTTAACGGAATGGGCTGCTAGAACTTTGGTTCACTGGTAAAGTTGACCAGTGTGCTCTCCGTGCTATCATGATGCATGCCCTACTCTCAGTTCATAGCCGTGTGCTTGGTTTATACACAAGTTAGCATTGCCATCAGTGGTCACGCTGTCACTTTACTTTGGTTTGGAAGGACATCTGAAATTAGTGGCCTATACCTAAGAAGGAAATCTCTTCTGGAAACTTCTCATGAGAAATAATTTTTTTAAACTGGATTTGGGCAAATAAAGTACTTTTCCTACTAAATCTCTTTGGGTTTCCTCTTGCATCCCACTATTGTCCTTGGTGGTCTGTATATCAACCCTTCATTGACCTCTACAACAGGAACAGCTCGTTGGAGCCTCATAAATTCATACCTGATGGCTTTAAGAGAGGCTCAGGGCACCTGGGTGGCTCAGTCGGTTAAGTGTCTGACTTCGGCTCGGGTCATGATCTCACTGTTGGTGAGTTCGAGCCCTGCATTGAGCTCTATGCTAACAGTTCAGAGCCGGGAGCCTGCTTCAGATTCTGTGTCTCCCTCTCTCTCTCTGCCACTCCCCTGCTTGTGGTCTCTCTGAAAAATAAACAAATAAACATTTAAAAAAAGAGAGAGAGAGAGAAAGAGAGAGAGAGCCTCTGGAGGTGAAAGGATCTGGGGTAAATGCTAGCACACAGAGAATGGAATGAATAGGGGCACTTGGTGTCAAATCAATACAAATAAAATTTGAGTTGTTGAAAATTTATGGTATGTTAAAAATATTCTTGTTTGGAGGCCAAAGGATATTCTATACTTTAAATATAATTATAAATTACAAATCAAGAAGTACAAAGAACAATTTATGCTTACTTATATTTGGGGGATATGTTTAAATTCACATATAGCAGACTTGTTTCCTATTGCAAAATGACTGAATACATTTTGAAGATTATGAATATCTTTAAGTGTTAGATTTTTTTATTTATTATAAGTCAATATTAGTGTCCTCATTTTAAGTAAATCACCTCTTTCTTTTTACTGAACTGCAGCTCAAAGAGTCATTCAAAGATATCAAAAAGAAATTCAATAATTTGAAGTTTAATTACACCAAAAAAAATGAAAAAACTCGGAATCTGAAGGCTCTTAAATATCAAATTCAACAAGTTGATGTGTATGCTGAAAAAATACAGGTAAAGAGAAAGTGTGGGTGGTGCATTTGTGTGTGTGTGTGTGTATGTGTGTGCATGCTCTACTACGATTATTGCAAAATCATTTGCATTTCAATTCTAGATGCCTAACCTTTGGGCTTTTTTGTAGCATTAGAACTGAGAAGGTAGTTTTCTGCTTTTGTGACAACTAGGTTTCCATGTAAAGTGTTTAAGTTAATTTATCTCTTGAGGCAGCTCTAGCATGGATTCTACCAAACTTACCCAGCCTCTCTGCTTCCCTTCTTCCCCACAGCACACACACGTGCGCGCACACACTTGCATGTAGACACCTTTTGTATACCTCTTTTCCTTTCCTTGCACTTGCCTGTGTCAGGAATTTCCTCCACTGCTCCCAGAACCCCTGGCTATATTATTTGAATAACTTTCCCAGGAGACAGTGAGTTTACTGAAGACAATAAAATATTTTATCTTACAATCATTGTCTTTTTTTAATCATAGTATCATTCTCAAAATCTGGAATAGAACCTGGTATAGAGTGAATTTTCTATATGATTTTAAAATTGGATCAATAAAATCTGTGGAAGGAAACCCATACTTTCCAAAATACATTTGCGATAATTATTATTTTAATAGTCTTTAATGGAGAAAGCTGCAAAAATTTCTCCAAGTTTTTCTCTCAATATATAATCACTAGGTAGCCTCATAAATAAAACTTGAGTGTTATTTTAAAATCTGGGTTGTTTTTTTTTTGGCACAGGCTTTGAAAATGAAAATGGGAAAAGTTGAGAATAAAACCTCTTATTCTCTCTTAAATTATCCAAATAATAAAGTTAATGTCCTTTTGGAAACCATGAAGGATTTGCAACAACACGTGGATGAGTTTGAAAAAGTTGTGGCAGATTACAAGATGAATTTGGACCTGACTGAACATCTCCAGGAAATTGTAGAAGAGGTATCTTCTTGTTGTAATGTCATCCATATGTAATGTCGTTTTAAAAAAATTACTCTCTTACTTCACTTTAAAACAATGCTGCTTTAGCTCTTATGGTCATGAAATCTATGCATCCTCCTCCTCTTCATGATTATTTTCTTAGGATAATTTCTTAAAGTAGAATTGCTGGACCAAAGGGAACGAATGTTACAAGGTTTTGATTGTGTTGTCCAAATATTCCTCAGAAAGATTTTGCTAATTTTCTCTTAACAGCGACATATGAGAGTTTCTCATTTCTCCATAACCCCATGATATTAACCATCATGGAATTGTGTCTACTGCTAGATACCTGTTTAAAATACCCAAAATGTCTTACTTATTTCACAGAATTTGAAAATGTTTAGAAACAAATGTGATACTAGGATTTTTCAGGTGCAAAGATTGTTATTGGTGTTATTTTTGCCTTTGTCAAGAGGATAAACGATAGAGTATGCATTCACTGTATGAAATTTGACAAGTTAAAATTATTATTTGCACACTTCATATTGAAGAAATTCCATACTTGAGGTTCTTTGGAGCCCATTATTCTGTGATACAAAATGTCTCTCTCTTTACCACTGATGCAGCAGTGTTTAGATTTAACACCATGCTAAGGAGAATGAAGACGATCATTCTTCTATATCTGATGTATAGGTTTTCTGTAGCTCTGTGACACTTATTTCAAGCGAGCGCCTAACAGAGTCATGTGCTTCTATTTTTCACTCACCGTAATGGCTCTGGCCTTGGTCAGACACATTCCTTCCATCACAGTTATTTAGTATTTGTAGTGAGAAACTGTCTCAATTCTCCACTGTGTTTTGAAAATATGACTTGAGTATCTTCTATTAAAAAAAAGGTCAAATGCTATTCTTTAGATGGCACTTCCTCAATCAATAAACTAGATCTCACTCTTAAAAGAAAACTTATTTATTAGAGTATTAGGCAATACTTTATCCATATATTCTTAATTTTTTTAGTTGATTAGGCTGGATTTTGTATGTTTGGGCTTTTTCCTTTAGCTGAGATTTGAATTCTTTTTAGTGCTGTATATATTTTTTATATTGCATGTTCCTGTAAGTCTGTAATGTTCTTAGGAATTCTATTTCAGGCAAATCTAAGAAGGCAAGAAGATCAAATGAATTTCTATACCTTTATTTTCTTATCTAACTCTTATACCCTAGTGCAAAAGCATATGATCATATTTTGATATTTTCTTTATTATGACTTAGAAACTTCAGACTAATGTGATTATAAAGTTTGAGGAATTTGAAATTTGATACTTCAGTGGTCAAAATGAAGAACTTTAGAAGGATGGTGTCTCTTTAATCTATGCTTTATCCCATTTTAATTTAGTGTCACTTTTGGTATGAAGATGCAAGTGCCACAGTTGTCAGAGTTGGAAAATACTCTACAGAGTGCAAGACAAAGGAAGCTGTGGAAATTCTCCACCAGCAGTTCAACAAGTATATCACGCCCTCAGTGCCTCAGCAAGAAGGAAGGATTCGGGAGATCAGTGACCTAGCTCAGCGCTTATATGGTGAGGTCTTTTTTAAAATATCCAGCAAGTTGCCATTGAACAAATCCACAGCCAACCTAATCCAGCAGAAAGCAGAGCATGGCAAGCCCTCAGGGTCCTCACTACAACAACTCTTCAGGGAAGAGACTCAAGAGCCCATATCTACACAAGTAAATAGGAGGGAAAATAGGAAATAACTTCTGCCTGCAGGAGAGAAAGCATTTAGATTTTCACTGTCTTCTGTAAACCCTCCTTCTCTGTGTTCTCTTCTCCCCTATTCCTGTTGATCATCCCCAGGGTGATAAAACCAGAACAATGCTCAGCTAATGTAGACCCAAAATTCTAATTTCCACTGGGGGGATTTCTTGAAAAACATGCAGAACTCCTGCAACGCTTTAAGTAGGTATAAAGCTAAGATTGAAGTCTACAGCCCTTTGATATCTATAGAGTTGTGGTTTGTGGATTTAAGAAACAGTTCCCTTGCCTTCCTCTTACTTGCAGAATAAATGGGAGAACTCAGGGGTGCCTGGGTGGCTCAGTCGGTTGAACTTGACTCTTGGTTTCAGTTCAGGTCATGATCCCAGGGTCATGAGATCGAACCCCTAATAGGGCTGTACGTGCAGAGCCTGCTTGGAATTCTCTCTCTCCCTCTCTCTGCCCCCCACTCACTTGCATGCACTGTCTCCATAGTAAAATGGTACAAATTCTTTAGCTGCCCACACTGCTGCCAGGTGAAAACGCTACCCATGGATAGCCATAGAAAATGTATAGAACAATATATATTATACTACCTAATACTACATTGTTGAGTATAAAATATTAACATTTTCCCAAAGAAAAATGATAGAAACATAAAAATAATAAAATATAGATTGAAAAATTACTGAAAACTATTCTTATTGTAGTTGCTGTGTAAGGACACTAAAAAATTTTGAACACCCTCTGCTTCCATAGCATTTTATGTTTCCCCCCTATTTTTGTATCTTTCACACTCTAGCAAATTTCCCTGTTAATGTCTCTTCTCTATTGGCCATAAGCTCCTTGAGGGCAAAGGAAGCATATTTTATCATTGTATTTCGTTGTATTCCAGTGTATTTTATGCACTGTATTCTATTTAGTTTCCAAATGTGGTAAGTACTCACAAAGACCAAGACAAGTAAATCCCCCTCCCTTTATTCATCATCCTACATCCTGCTTTGTCTGCATTCCTGGCCTTTATTACCAACTGACAAACTGTATAGTTATTTGTCTATTGCCTGGCTTTTACATCAGAGTGTAAGCTCCATGAAAGAAGGGATTTTGCTTGTTAGTTTCCTGCTTTGTGGTATGCACTAAATCTTAACGAAAATTGGTGAATAAATGAATCATTGAATGAATACCTTGAATGAATAAATGAATGTCATGAATCTTCATCTGCTCAGTATGAGAGCCATGCAGTTTTAAAAATTTATACCAGGGGCGCCTGGGTGGCTCAGTTGGTTAAGCGGCCGACTTCAGCTCAGGTCATGATCTCACGGTCTGTGAGTTCGAGCCCTGCGTTGGGCTCTGTGCTGACGGCTCAGAGCCTGGAGCCTGCTTCCTATTCTGTGTCTCCCTCTCTCTCTGCCCTTCCCTTGCTCACTCTCTGTCTCTATGTCTCTCAAAAATAAAATAAAAATGCTAAAAAAAAAAAATTCTTTAAAAATTTACACCAAGTATGATGCTTTAGGAATATTGTATTAACTCTCGGAGGCCACCCAAGCATCATTGGACGCAGAATTTTAATGCAAACAAATTTATCTAAAAAAAAAAAATGTGAGTACCTATTATCTATGAAGAGGTGTGATTTATATAAAGACAGATAAAACTTAGTTCCTTCATTTAAGAATCCACAGCCTAGGCCTAGAAGTCATGATATGGTTAATGCAGTAAGAAAGGTATGAAAAGTGTGTATTGGTTTGCTAGGGTTAACATCACAAAATACCATCGACTGGGTGGCTGAAACAATGGAAATTCATTTCCTCACAGTTCTGGAGGGTGGAAGTCCAAGATCACAAGGTCGAGGTGCTGACAGGGCTGGTGTTGCCTGAGGCTTCTTTCCTTGGCAGGCGGCTGGCTGCGTGCTTGCTGCCTTTTCGCACAAGCATCCCTCCTTTCACACGCTCACCCTAGTGTCTCTCCCTCATCTTTTGTACGGTAGGATCCAGTCATGTTGGATTAGGGCCCCACCTTGATGGCCTCATTTCCAGTTAATTGTCTCTGGAAAGACCTTATCTCCAAATGTGGTGACATTCTGAGATACTGGAGATTGAGGCCTCGATTTACAGATTCTGGAGGAGACACAGTTCAGCTCATAACAACATGAAACACAGCTTAGTCTAAGCCATGGAGTCTGTAATCCTGGTTTCAAATCCCTGCTCCTGCAGTGATTGTCTGGGTAACCTGAGACTCTTTGAGCCTCAGTTTCCTTATTTGTAAAATGCGATAGAACTTAGAGAATCCAAGGAGAATTACGTTAATGCGTATAAAGTGCTAGCTGTAACCTGTTACAACAGGGATGAGCCTTGAAGACATCATGCTAAGTGAAAGAAGCCAGACACAAAAAGACAAACATCATATGATTCCACTTATAGGAGGGACCCAGAGTAGTCAGATTTAGAGAGATAGAAAGTAGAATAGTGGTTATCAGGGTTTAGGGGCAGAGAGCAATGGGAGTTGTCTTTTAGTGGGTACAGAGTTTTCAGTGTGGGAAGATGAAAAAGTTGTGGAGATGGTTAGTGGTGATGGCTGCACACTGAGAATGTTCTCAATGCCACTGAACTGCACGCCTAAAAATGGTTGAAATGGTAACTAACTGAATAAAATAAAGTGCTTAGACATAGTCAAACAATAAACACTCACTATGTGGTAGCTATTTTTATTGTTATTCAGGTAGAGAGAGAAAAAATCTAGGTGGGGAAAGAACATTTCAGAGATACTGCTATTTGAAGTAGACCTTGAAGAGTACTAGGATTTTGACAGCAGGGCGGAGGGGAAGGGCGTTCCTGGTATAGAAAAGGATACTCTGGCTATGGGGATTTGGCGGGAAGAGTCGCTGGTTCAGTTTGACCAGAGACTAAATATGTGAGGGAACTAGGGTGACATATATTTGGGAGAAGCACCTCGAAACTATATCACGGAGGGCTTTGAATGCATGAATAAAGAATGACAATTCAGTCAGTTCTAAACAGGAGAAAATGGCTTAGAGTGGAGTTTTAAGAATATTAACAAAGCAACATGATTTACATGAAAGTGATGAGGTACAGCAGATTTGTAACCATTTTTCTAGGGTGCCTGTTTTTCATGCCTTCATTCATTTATATTTATCTGTTCAATAAGTATTTACTATTTACTATCTACCAGCTTTTACACTGGACACTAGGGAGATGAATTAATGCCTAGCAGTTTTGGTGGGGTTTTTTTATTCTGCTAAGGACTTGACTCAAAAATAGTGTTGTTGTTTTTTTGTCCCTTTTCCTCCCCAGGTTTTGAAGAAGGGCAGAAATATGCTGAGAAAATAGTGACAAAACACAAAGAGGTTCTTGAATCTATCAGTGAATTATGTGTCTCTCTCACAGAGCTTGAAGAAAAGCTGAAGGTAATTTCTTCTTCCCAGAGTATGTATTTTCAAGTGATATAAATAAAAATGTGTTGATAAGTGGCTTCTGGTGCAAAGATGTTCTAATGGAATTTCTCAAGGGACATAATGTGCACATTTGTTTCACAGCTTTCTAACATAATGATCTGGGTGTTTCTGATAATTAATTCTGTTTCTTTTCCATCACTGCGGAGAAAAATATTGCTGGGAATGAGGGCTAAACACAATTAAGGTGTCTCATTTACATTTTCATGGATCACATCCTAAAGGATAAATGTATGCCATTAAAATCAAAGTAAAGTCTGTATTAAGTAGCCTTATGCTTTCATTCCCAAATAATAAATGTGGGGGTTCTTTTTCCTTCCAAATTGTGGCCCCAGAGAAAATAAAGCTAAATCTTCAGGTATTAGATTCTTGAACATTTAGCTTCACGGAAGTTTTGAACTAGTCATTAGCATCTTTCATGAAATAATAAGTTGATGGAATAAAAAAAATAGAAAATATGTTGATGTCTAATCCCCAGGCAAAAATCCAGTTAAGAGAGAGAAATGCATACATTGTTTTGTCTATATTTTATGAAAACTAGCTTCATCAGTACTGTTTTAACAACTGGCTGAAAGAACTGGTTGCTTAGGATGGAGAGAATGACAAGGTAATTAAGAGCACAGACTTTAGAGTAAAATACAGCTGCCTCAGAATACCAATTCTCTAAATTGTTGGATTTGTGATTTGGGGTAAATTACTTCATCTCTTTGAGTCTCAATTTCTTGATCTATGAAATGGAGGAAATCACAGAGTAACCCTGAGGACCGAATGTGAAGACACCCATTGTTATTGTGATTATCGTTGATATTCAGATATAATGGTGCTCTTGCAATTCAGAGCAGAATTCTATTTCTAGCAACCATTTTTTTTCTGTAGGAATTTCCACATAATAAATTTGAGTATTCAGTCATTCAAAATAGTTTGCTTAGCTTTTAACTGAGTGGGTGATGAACCAAATTATCTTTCTTTACGAAACTAGGGGGCGCCTGGGTGGCTCAGTCGGTTGAGCGTCCTACTTCAGCTCAGAGCATGATCTCACTGTTCCCCGAGTTCGAGCCCCGTGTCGAGCTCTGTGCTGACAGCTCAGAGCCAGGAGCCTGTTTCAGATTCTGTGTCTTGCTCTCTGTCTGTGCCCCTCCCCTGCTCATGCTCTGTCTGTCTGTCTGTCTCTCTCTCTCTCTCTCTCAAAATAAACATTAAAAAAAATTTTAAAAAAAGAAACTAGATTTTCAACTTTTTCATACCTTTTTATATAACACTGCAATGAACATCTTCGTGCATAAAGATTTTTTTTCCTCTTGTGTTGTTACCTACACATAAACTCTCCAGGGCAGATTTGGGTAAATGAGTGCAAAATTGTTAACATTCCTAATATACAAATGTTAAATTAAATTCCACAAATATTTTAGAATTTTAATGCCACCAATAATGTATGAATGTGCCCTGGGTCTCATATTATCTTTTTAAACAAAAAAATTTAAAAAAAAAAAAAAAAAAAAAGGCGCCTGGGTGGCTCAGTCCTTTGAGCCTCCGACTTTGGCTCAGGTCATGGTCTTGCGGTCTGTGAGTTCAAGCCCCATGTCGGGCTCTGTGCTGACAGCTCGGAGCCTGGAGCCTGCTTCACATTCTGTGTCTCCCTCTCTGTCTGTCCCTCCCCCGTTCATGCTCTGTCTCTCTCTGTCTCAAGAATAAATAAACATTAAAAAAAAAACATTTAACAATGATTATTTCCTCCCCACCTCCATCCAACCTCTGAGGATTTGTTTCTTCTCTTGACTTCTAGGACACAGCTTGAAAATTTCTGCTTCCCCTGACTCTTTGCTCTTTACTATCTACAACATCCCTCCCATTTCTGTTGTACTTCTTCAAGTGAGGTCCACTTAATAAAATTTACTCTCTTAAAGCGATATCCCTTTCTGCTGCTCACCATCATGGCCATTCTTCCCAAAAGCTCTACCCACTCCCTCTCCTCACTTCCTCATTTCCCATTCCTTTTACACCCCTGTCGTCGGGATTGCACCCTTTTTTCTTATTCTCAACCCATCACTTGAATTTTGCACAAGTCAGGAGCCTCCCGATTATACTCTTCAGCTAGTTTACTCTTCCTAATGCTAATGTCATTTTTACACTCAAAACACTTGACTACACATTCTTCATTGCTTACTAAATAAAGTTTAAACTCAAGACCTTCCAATATTCCAAGGCTGACTGTCTTTCCAAATCAGTGTGCCTGTCTCACGGGTCTGCTACCCCACGTTTCTGAGTTTTCTGCTTCTATATCTTCCTGTACATGACCTTCTCTCTCTGCTTATCTAAATTTTACCATCTCTCAAAGCCAAACCCAAATGCCACCTCCTCCACAACTCCTTCGCGGGCTGCGTCCCTGCCTCTCTGATCCCCCCCATAGCACTTGTGTTCTTTTCTACTGTAATCATCACATATAACTACCATTACTACTCTAACCCATCTACTCAATTACACCTGAGGAAACTGCTCAGCTTAGGGTCTCACACATTTAACACTATGCTTTGCCTAAAGCGGGTTCTCCAGAAAGAGTTGTGGCATTTGTGGTAAAAACTCAAAGGACTGATATGGAGAAGAAGAATCATTCAATAAATAGCTCAAAAAGCTATAATTTGGATGGATATAAAAATGAGGAAGAGCCTCTCTGGCAGGAGAAAGCAGCATCAGCAAGGCTCTTACAAGTTACAGCCTGAACAAAAGCTTGTCAAAGAATGCTTCCTAACACTGTGCAGATGTTTGCATGAGAGCATAAATATCTACTTTTTATGTTTTTAAGGTTGATGCTGTGGGCTCTTTTATAGAGGTTATTAAAAATAGGCCCAGAAATCCCTATTAATGCTGAAATAGTGATAATAACCCTTTCTATTTGGATAGCAATTTAAGATTTACAGTCTTTTCATATATATTACTTCAGTGATTTCCAAATAATCTTGTGAGGGTGGTAAAGCAAATGTCGTTTTCCTTTTTTTAGAGGTGAAGTTCAAAAAAGGTAAAAATGCTTTGCCTGGGGCCTCACCATCAGTAGTGGAGGATCTAGAATTAGATACAATTCAAATTCTAGCATTCTTTCCACAACCACCACCATTTTGGAATGAGAGGTCAAGTGTGTACTAAAGCAAAGTAACTTAACCGGTAGCACAAACCAGCATAAGTTTTAGAGTTAGACTAAAAGTTGAATCTCACCAGTAAGTGTCTCCCCAAATTCTCTGAGTCCATATAGCACACGCACTTTGAGGAACACGCTATTTCTTTAAGGCCTATCTAATGACCATGTTTCAGGTGGAATAGGGAATGTTCTGGTGCAGTGTAATCAGTCATCCTAAATGTGGTGTACCTGAGGCTCCTTTTACCTTTACAAAGCCTTCTCAGCCCTCACAGGGTCTCCCTGGTAGCTTGCAAACTCCTATACTTCCATGATTAAAACTCTATGTAGCTCTGTGAACTACAGGAGCAAAATATCATCACCCACATGAAGTATTCTTTGTTCTCAATTGTTTTTTCTTTACCTTACTCAGGCATATTTCCTTCCCCTCTTCCTGAATCTCCCAAACATTTGCTTATGTAAAATCTCTGGATTTCCTCTTTGTTCTCCACCAGAACCTTCAGACATGTCTTCCTCACCACAAATCTCCCAGATTTTCCTAATGGCTTAGACTGCCACACACAATGGTTCTTTTGTCTGGAGAACACTCCCAGTAGGCACATCCTTTTGGAGCAATGGCTTTTTTCCTGCTGAGCTTTTGAACCACCTGTTTTTACTGGCAATGAACTTGATCAAAAGAGTAAGGTAGGAGGGGAGCTGGGAACTTCACAAGATAATTTTGTAAGTCACATCCTAGGCTGGGCATAGTCAGTCTCCTGTGGATACATTTACTGAAAGGTGGCAAGTGGCCTATGTTTTTTTCCAAGTGGCTATTGTATAGCACCGTGCCTCCAGCTTTCCTGGCCCAGACTCTCACTAACCATCCCTTTGTACAGCAGGGAGACATTTTAAAGATGAATCTGAATTTGGAAGATTTCCACGATGACTTTGTCGACCTGGTAACAGAACCAGTGAGAAATAAGCAGACACTATTCAATGAAGAAAGGAATAAGGTAAAGAAAACTATGTGATCTTTTTTATTCATTTTGAGATTAGAATCCTTATTCTTTGAAAAAAAAAAGTGAATTAAAGCCTTCTTATCTATTTGAATCAAATCTTTCAATGTAAATGCAATGTGAGTGCCCTCATCCTGTACCTCCTTTTGGCCCTTTATTTAGTATTTCTTCTCCCACCTATGCTATTTCCCTCTGAGCGCTTCCTATTGAATACTGAGACCACAGTATTTCACAGTGGTATTGGGACACCTGCGTATTCACCATACTGTCACTCCAAACCACTCTTTTTTTAAGTTTATTTATTCATTTTGAGAGACAGAGTGCTCATGTGAGTATGAAAGGGGGAGGGGAAGACAGAGAGGGAGAGAAAGAGAATCCCAAGCAGGCTCAAAACTATCAACCTGGAGTCCAATGCAGGACTCGAACCCACGAACTGGGAGATCATGACCTGAGCCGAAATCAAGAGTCGGACTCTTAACCATCTGATCCACCCAGGCACCCCCCAAGCCACTTCTATTTCTTCCACATTTAGCTGCCTTTTCCATTTTTCTTTTATAGTCAATCCTAACTTCAAAGTTTACTTCCCTCTGTCAAGCCACCAAGCTGTGATTCTGTTGTTTTACATTACCCACTGGAAAACCATAATACATGAAATTAGCTTTGTTTTTTTTAAGCATACTTATTTATTTATTTGTTTTTGAGGTGGGGGGAAGGGCAGAGAGAGAGGGAGACAGAGGATCCAAAGTGGGCTCTGTGCTGACAGCAGAGGGCCCGATGTGGGGCTGGAACTCACAAACCATGGGATCATGACCTGAGCTGAAGTCTGATCCTTAACCAACTGAGCCACAAAGGTGCCCAAAATTAGCTTGTATCTCGTTCCCACAGAAGCTACCTCTAAGTTGATATTTCCATGCACATGTACTAAATTTCCATTCTATGTACTAAAACATAGAATCCAACTGAAACATAAATACTAAAGTACAGAAATGTTTAAATTACTTTAAAATCTATGGGTTAGAGATAAATTGAGCATGCAGCAAAAACTGCAAACATTCACAAAATGCAAAAATTTCATGATTTCAAAAGCATTATTTAAATCACATCATTTGGTGGGCACAGAGGAGGGCATTTGTTGGGATGAGCACTGGGTATTATATGGAAACCAATTTGACAATAAATTTAAAAAATAATAATAATAAAATAAATCACATCATTATGTGATTTTTGGTATAAGCTGCTCACTCTTTATTCATAGCTACTGGACTATAATTAGCTCTTGTCTCTTTGCTTTGCCAGTTTTGCTTCCAGTGTTCCTCTCTCTCCCAAGGAAATGAAGGAACAAACAGAGTCAACATTATTCTCAACTGCACCCAAATTAATAAAGTATACTTCTTGTGATTTGAGAATTTAAAATAAATATCTCCCACTTGTTGTAGTTATCTTGTGGAAAAAGATTTATCTTTTCTTAAAGTCAGTACGATTCTTAGATCTTCTATATAGGTCATGTTCCACACGTTAAATCTTTGTCAAGGTCTAGTGCAATTATGCAACCTCCAGGCAGCAAGCATCATTATGCAAACCAACTTTTTTGTGGGATGGCCTTGAAGCCCTTAAACCCTGAGTCCAGTTGAACCTTAGTCTTATATCTAATGGTCTTTGGTTATTGTGATTGGTCTAAATCAGGGTTTCCCAATCTCAGCACTGTTGACATTTTGGCCCAGAGAATTCTTTGCTGTGGAGGGCTGTCCTGTGCATTATAGGATATTTAGCAACATTCCGGGCCTCTATCAACTAGATGCCTGTGGCACACCTCCCCCACCCACCCAGTTGTCACAACTAAAAAATGTCCATGGACATTGCCAAATGTTCTCTGGGCAGCAAAATCATCCTCGAGTATGACCAAGTAGTAGAAATAAAAAAAGAATAACATTAAATGCATCACATTTTCCTTCTTTTTTTTTCCCTCAAGTTAGTTAACATATAATGTGTCTTGGCTTTAGAAGTAGAACCCAGTGATTCATCACTTACATGTGACACCCAGTGCTCTTTCCAACAAATATCCTCCTTAATGCCCAGCCCCCATTTAGCCAATCCCCCACCCACCTCCCCTCCAGCAATCCTCATTGTGTTCTCTGTATTTATGCTTTGCCTCCCTCTCTCTTTTTTATCTTATTTTTCCTTCTCTTCCCCTATGATCATCTGTTAAGTTTCTCAAATGAGTAAAATCATATGATACCTTCTTTCTCTGACTGACTGATTTCACTTAGCAATAATACCCTCCAGTTCCATCCACATTGTTGCAAATGGCAAAATTTCGTTCTTTTTCATTGTAGAGTAATATTCCTGTGTATATGTGTGTGTGTATGTGTATACATATATATATGTATGTATGTACATACATACATACCATGTCTTCTTAATCCATTGATCAGTTGATGGACATTTGGGCTTTTTCCATAATTTGGCTGTTGTTGACAATGCTGCTATAAACATTGGGTTACATGTGCCCCTTCAAAACAGCGTTTTTGTATCTTTGTGATAAACTCTAGTACAATTGCTGTGTTGTAGGATATTTCTACTTTTAATTTTTTGAGGAAACTCCGTACTATTTTCCAGACTGGCTGCACCAGCATGCATTCCCACCAACAGTGCAATAGTGTTCCCCTTTCTCCACATCCTCACCCAAATCTGTTGTTTCCTGAGTTAATTTTAGCCACTCTGACGGGTGTGAGGTGGCATCTCAGTGTGGTTTTGATTTCTATTTCTCTGATGATGAGCAATGTCTAACATCTTTTCACGTGTCTGTTTGCCATCTGGATGTCTTCTCTGGAAAAGTGTCTATTCATGCCTTCTACCCATTTCTACTGGATTATTTGTTTTGGGTGTTGAGTCTGGTAAGTTCTTTATAGATTTTGGATGACCCTTTATTGAATATGTCATTTGCAAATATCTTCCCCCATTCCATCAGTTGCTTTTTGGTTTTGTTGATTGTTTCCTTTGCTCTGCAGAAGCTTATTACTTTAATGAGGTCCCAATAGTTCATTTTTGCTTTTATTTCCCTTGCCTTCAGAGACACATCAAGTAAGAATTGCTGCAGCCCAAGTCAAAGAGGTTGCTGCCTGTTTTGTCCTCTAGGATTTTGATGGCTTCCTGTCTCAGATTTAAGTCTTTTATCCATTTTGAATTTATTTTTGTTCATGACATCTTTTTTTATTAAAAAAATTTTTAATGTTTATTTTTGAGAAAGTGAGAGAGACAGAGACAGTACAAGTGGAGGAGGGGGAGAGAGAGAGGGAGACATAGAGTTTTAAGCAGGCTCCGGGCGCTGGGCTGTCAGCACAGAGCCCGACATGGGGCTTGAACTCACAGACCACAAGATCATGACCTGAGCCGAAGTCAGACACTTAACCTACTGAGCCACTCAGGTGTTCCCGTGTATCACATCTTCTTATCTAACTGTCTAAGAGATACTGAATTCAACTTATCTTTTAAATTCTGCACACTTGTCTACACTGTCAGCCAACCTACATTTATTAAGATTAGAAGTGAAAGTTATTGCTACCGAAGCAAGCACACTCATTTATAATTAGTAAATGTGGATTTTATTGCTTTTATTTATTTTTCTTAGAAGAAAAGTTACATGAACAGATTGTTTTAAATAACAAAGCAAGATTTATTTTCATTAAGAAATTTATTTTATTTTAATATAAATTAAAAGGTGATAGAGCATCTGTTATTTAGTATAAAGTGAAGGAACATGACAGGGATATCCATAGTCACCACTGTTATTTAACAAGTACTTGAAATCCTAGCCTCAGCAATAAGACAACAAAAGGAAATGAAAGGCATACAAATCAGCAAGGAAGAAATAAAACTTTCACTATTTGCAGATGACATGATACTCTATACAGCATATCCAAAAGGCTCTACCAAAAAATTACTAGACCTCATAATGAATTCAGTAAAGTTGCAGGACATAAAATCAACACACAAAAATCTGTTGCATTTCTATATACCTATAATGAAGCAGCAGAAAGAGAAATTAAGGAATCAGTCCCATTTACAATTGTACCAAAAACGATTTGGTTGGGAATAAACCTTACCAAAGAGGTGAAAGACCTAAACTCTCAAAACTATAAAACACTGTTGAAAGAAATGGAAAATGATACAAAGAAATGAAAAGACATTCTGTGCTCATAGATTGGAAGAATAAATATTGTTAAAATTTCTATGCTACCCAAAGCAATCTACCCATTTAATGCAGTCCCTATCAAAATACGACCAGCATTTTTCATGGAGCTAGAACAAACAATCCTAAGATTTGTATGGAACCACAAAAGACTCCAAATAGTCAAAGCAACTTTGTAAAAGAAAAGGAAAGCTGGAGGCATCACAATTCCAGACTTAAGTTATATTACAAAGCTGTAGTGATCAAAACAGTACATTACTGGCACAAAAATAGACACAAAAGTCACTAGTACAGAATAGAAAACCCAGAAATGAACCCACAACTATATAGTCAATTAATCTTAAACAAAGCAGGAAAGAATATCCAGTGGGGAAAAATACAGTCTCTTCAACAAATGGTGTTGGTAAAACTGGACAGCAACATGCAGAAGAACGAAACTACACCACTTTCTTACACCATACTCAAAACTTAATTCATGAAGACATAACATCCTAGAGGAGAACACAGGCAGTAACCTCTTTGACATCAGCTATAACAATTTCTTTCTAGATATGTCTCCTGAGGCAAGGAAAAAAAGCAAAAATGAACTATTGGGACTTCATCGAAATAAAAAACTTCTGCACAGTGAAGGGAACAGTCAACAAAACTAAAAGGCAACTGACAGAATGAGAGAAGATATTTGCAAATGACATATCTGTTAAAGGGTTTGTATCAAAATCTATAAAGAACTTGCCAAACTCAACACCCCAAAAACAAATAATCCAGTTAAGAAGTGGGCAGAAGACATGAACAGACATTTTTCCAAAGGCCTACAAATGACCAACAGTCACATGAAAACATGCTCAACATCACCAGTCATCAGGGAAATACAAATCAAAACAACAATGATATATCACCTCATACCTGTCAGAATGGTTAAACACAACAGAATATACAACCATCGTTGGTGAGGATGCAGAGAAAGGGGAACCCTCTTACACTGTTGCTGGGAACACAAACTGGTGCAGCCAGTCTGGAAACAGTATGGAGCTCCCTCAAAAAGTTAAAAATAGAACTACCCTACAATCCAGCAATTGCATTACTAAGTATTTACTCAAAGTATACAAAAATACTAATTCAAAGGGATACAAGCATCCCAATGTTTATAGCAGCATTATCTACAATAGCCAAATTATGGAAACAGTCCAAGTGTCTATTGACTGATGAATGGATAAAGAAGATGTGTGTATATATACATATACATATGTGTGCCTATGTACATATATATGTGTATAAGAAGATGTGTGTATATATACATATATATGTGTAAACATATACATATATGTGTGTGTATATATATACACAAATGATGGTATGTGTATGTGTGTATATATATGTATATATACACACACACAATGGAATATTATTCAGCCATAAAAAACAATGAAATCATGCCATTTGCAAGGATATGGATAGAGCAAGAGGGTATTATGCTAAGTGAAATCAATTAGTCAGAGAAAGACAAACACATATGATTTCACTCAGATGGGAAATTTAAGGAACAAAACAAATGAGCAAAGGGAAAAAAAAGAGAGAGAGAGGCAGACCAAGAAACAGACTCTTAACTATAGAGAACAAACTGATGGTTACCAGAGAGGAGGAGGATGGGTTAAATAGGTGATGGGGGTTAAGGAGTGCACTTGTTGTAATGAGCACCAGGTATCGTATGGAACTGTTGAATAGCTATATTTTATACTTGAAACTAATATTACATTGTATGTTAACTAACTAGGATTTAAATAAAAACTTAAAAAAATAAAGAGAACAATTCCACCAGACTATTCCAAGAATATATTCATCACAGGATTTCTCTTGGTGATAATAAAGTGCTTCTCATTTTTCTAACCCCAAAATGCAGCAGGCAGAAGTAGGCAATTTCGTAAATGCAGTGCCCATTGCACTGCTAACAGATCAGCGGTGATGTCTTTCCTCCAAGGTGAGCACCAAAGCCAAATCCATAGTAATATCTGAAAACTCCTAAGGTTAAACGGACACACAGAATATTAAGAGACGCCCCTGAAATCACAGAACTATTCAGTAGAGGATGCAGGCTTACAATGCTCACATTTAGAGCTACAGAAGACAAGTGCTAGAAGGGATTTAACAATCATCTGATCAAATCTCATTTTATAGTTGAGGAAACAGAGACTAAAAGAGATAAAATATTTTGCCCTCCATGAATCATAGAAAGTAGCGTTGGGACTGGGCAGGCAGTGCCATTCCCCTGAATTTCAGACATGTTAATTTTTTCGGTAAGACTGAAGGGCAGCTCCAAGGAACTGCTGTGTGTAAATAAGCTGCTTTGTAATGACACTGCAGATTCCCCTGCCAACGTGTTGCCCCACTTTTCCCCTTCGTCTTTTTACATGATGATTAATAAAGCAATAGCATGGAAGTACTTTTTTGGTATTAATAAGGATTTTTTAATTCTATCAGATGAATCTGTACATTAGGGGCTTTCCCGGGCCACAAAGGAAATCATAGCCAGGAAATGATGTTGTCAGGTTAAGACTCAGGTATATTAGTTAATTCTCATAGGTTAAAGATGCTGCCAACAAAAGCAGGGAATTTGGGAGCCTTCTCTGAGCTGAACTCATTTAAACTACATATTTATATAGAATCATTCATTTTTGCAAGGAGGTAAAAGAATTCAATCCTATATGACTCAGAGTCAGGGACACACAGGCAGTGAGGGCATCAGTCCCCATTGCACAATTGTGGTTTGTTGTTGCGTGCTAAGAAGAACAAGTAATATAAAACTAATTTATGTTTTCAAATCCCCTCAATCTGCATACATTATCTCAGAGTCCAGTTTGGTGATAACATATCATAGAAATGACAATTTAAACAATTAAGAACCAGTTACTTAACTCTCCCTATGGTCTTAGAACCAGACTAATATAGGAGATCAGTTGCTCAGATGGAGGAGAACCTAAGACCCACAGATTAATGGATACTGTCTCACCTCACAGAGAAAGTTGTCTGGATTCACCTCCCTGCAAAAAAGAAAAAAAAATTGCACAAATAGTGTTAACAACATCATGATGTTAACAACATGTGTTAACATCATGATGTTAACAACATCAAAAATATCTATTGTAAGTACTTTTTATCATTTGGCTTATAATTTACTATTTTTATAAATTCAAGTTTAGTGGACGCACAATGTTATATTAGTTTCAGGTCTGTAACATAGTGATTCAACAAGCCTATACATTATGCTGTGTACCATCGGTACACAGTGCTAGTACAACACCATTGACCAAATTCCCTATGCTGTAACCTTTTATCCTCGTAACCCCCCACTCCCCTTCACCCATTTTGTCCATCTTACACCCCCTCCCCTCTGGCAACCATTAGTTTGTTCTCAGTATTTGAGTCTGTTTCTGTTTTTAGTTTGTTTATTCATTTATTTTGTTTTTTAGCTTCCACATGTAAGTGAAATCATATGGTATTTTTCTTTCTCTGACTTATTTTGCTTAGCGTAATACCCTTTAGGTCTGTCCAAATGTCCCAATGGCAAGATCTCATTTTTTATGGCTGAGTAAAATTCCATTGTGTGTATATGTATGTATATGTGTATATGTCTATATCTATATCTTATCTATATCTATAAATATATCTATATCTACATCTATATATCATCGCATCTTCTTTATCCATTCATCTATTGATAGACGCTTTCATATCCTGGCTTTTGTAAATGTTTTAGAGGTGCTTGGGTGGCTCAGTTGGTTAAGCATCCAACTCTTGTTGGCACAAAGTCTGCTTGGGATTCTCTCTTTCCCCCACTCTCTGCCCCTCCCCTGCTCATGCTCTCTCTCTCTCTCTCTCAAAACAAGTAAATAAACTTAAAAAAATAATAATAAAATAAAAACTTCTGGATTTTAGGCCTGGAGTTTAAACTTCTACTAAATGGCTGAAGGAAACCACTTTCTCTAAAGTTTTCCCTATGCTTATACCTTCTCTGAGGATAAGTCATGTCTATGGGGTAGTAGAAGGAACACTGTTTTGTTTTTACTTCTAATCTTCAACCTGAAAGCACATTTACTTCCCAAAAATTATTTATAAAGTGTATGAGCTAAAATGAACACAAAGTCAAGGCAAGACATAACTCTTGTGTGCAAGCAGTGGCAATGGAAAAATCTCAGTAATTTTTAAGTAAAAACAGGAAAGGCAAAGAAAGAAGTAGATATAAAACAACAAGCTGAGATAGATGAGATCCCCTTCAGCCTCAATGCTCTTTTGAGTTTGTGCCAGTAAGGATGGACATTTGAGCCTCTTTTTAAGCCAGACGTGGACATGGAAATACTAGATCAGTGTAAGCAGGAGGTGAAGTACTGCTGTTCACAGTCTCCTAGCATGACCTGCCCTCCACATGGCATGGAAAGATAAGTGGCAGGCATTCCTCTTTTATATCCTGTGTTCCCTCATGAAAGACCATAACCTGTGATTGTTCCATTAAAATCCACCTCCCCTACCAGGCTGTTATCTCGCTGAGGGCAGAGACTGTATTTACTTTTACTCATGTCATCTCACCAATGCCTAGCATGGTGCCTAGGATGAAATAGGTGCTCAATAGATATTTTTCAATGGAAGAATAAAAATTGGGAGCTTAATAAAACTAGTCATTAAAAATGGCTTTCTCTATATTAGGTACCTAGAATCATCAAATTCATACAGACAAAAAGTAGGAGGGATTGGGGGATGGGAGAATGGGGCATTTAGTGTTTAATGGGTACAGAGTTTCAGTTTGGGAAGATGAAGATGAACAAGTTCTGGAGTTAGATGATGGATGGTTGCACCAATTGAGTGTACTTAATGTCATTGAACCATGCACTTAAGAGGTTCAAATGGTAAATTTTATGTTATATATATTTTACCACAATAATAATAATAATAATAATTAATAACAATAATAAAGAATGGCTTTCCTAAGGAAAAAAAAAGAGGGGTTATTCTTAGGAGGGTCTGAGGGATCACCTAACAAGGAAGCCTCTGATGTTTAGGAACTATGTGTTTACATGGAGTATAGACAAAACAAGGCAGAATTTGCTGGTGGAAGGAAGTTCTGTGATGTCTTTCATGATTTGAAAGACATTGATCCCTTCAACCCCTTCATTACAGGTGAAAACTAGGCCTTTCTCTCCTCTATTTCACAAGGTCTATCACATTTCATTCAGAGACTGGAGGTCAGTTTCCCTATTCCTTAGTCATGGGATGGGACTGTGCCCAAGTTAAACAGACAGACGGTTTCAAGTTCAGTAACGCTTGCGCCAGGGCTCCGAGCTCTAACTCACTGTAGCTTTTCTTAGGTTGTCTGTCTGCAGTTGTGTTTGAGACCTGGGAAAAAAACTCAATGACTAACTCAAAGCTTTGGCTTTTCTGTGTTGAAGGAGAAGGCACAGGGAGCAGATATTTTGACCGTCAACGGAACAGGAGAGGGTCAGCTCCCACAACACCTGACACAGCTGCTCTCTGATAAAGAGGATGCCGGCCAAGGCCATCTCCTGCCTCCAGACGTGCTTTCAGAAGAATATGAGTGTCTCTCACCTGATGACATCTCCTTGCCTCCACTCCCAGGAAGCCCCGATTCTCCTCTTGCCCCTGCTGACATGGAATTGGAGGAGTGTTCCAGCTCTTCCCTCAGCCTTCCCACGAGCAACTACAGGATGCAGACAGGGGCCCGCGGTCAAGAGGAGGCCCAGGAATCTGGCATTCCACCACCCTCCGCTTTTGCTGATGCTTACAGTGATAAGAGAGAAACATTTTCAAGTCATTTTGAGAGGCCCTCCCCCCAGTTCAAAGCTGAGCGCCCATTAACCTCCCGAGGAATTTTGGAAAAAAGTACTGCCTTCTGCAAAATCAGTGCTAAACATCCAGAGAGCATGCTGCGTGAAGTGCATGAGAGAGCTTTACAGCAGCACCCTCAGGCTCAGGGAAGTTTGCTAGAAACATGGGAGACAGTGCATGTTGATAACAATGTCACTAAAACCCAAGACAGGGTGCATGCTTCCCAGGACGCATTCTCAGGCCTTGGGTTTCGATCAGGCCCCAGCCAGGCCTATCAGAGGAAAGTGGTCCCCCAAGAGGAGATTAAATGTACATCAGCAAAGAACACCGTGGTCAGCCTCGCTGGCCAGGCGCCCAATTTCTCCAGGCTTCAGTCTAATGTAACTGTCACGGAAGGTTCTCCAGTGACTTTGGAAGTTGAAGTGACAGGATTTCCAGAGCCTACACTGACATGGTGGGTAGCTTATAATGACAAGTCATAAACAAACACATTGAATGACTGAGCAAATCATTCTGTGTGCGCTACCTGAAAGGTTTAGGGATGGCTGGTTAATATTCTGCAACACTGCAAGTCTGCATGATTCAGCCTCACACCGGCCCCCAACTCTGACTGTAGTCCCAGCATGGCTAAAGCCCCTAAAAAAGAAAAGTAACCACATAAAATAGCAATAATTAACTAACTCCAAAAGCACTGCAACTTAGCTGTGTTCTTTTTGTTTGTTTGTTTTTGTTTTCTGGCATTAGTTTAACATTCCACATTTCTGAAGATTATGGGTTTAAATTCTTTCCCCTTATTTATTTCTACATCAGCATGTCATTTTCTTAGTTTAACATCCCATATTCGAGTCAAAAACATAAAAATGGGGGTTTTCCCCTTTTCTTTCATTTACCTATTTCATCTTTTCCCTCTTCCCAACAGAGTCACACATCACTTTTGTTATATTTGTTTGTTTCACTAAGATTTCTTTCTATAAATTTCTTCAGTGTGAGAGATGGAATAAAAATATATCTTTCACAGTTGCTCCCAGTGACAGGTAATAAACCCATTTTTGAAAGGTGGTGTAATAACTGAGCTGTGAACAATAGGATTTCCCTCTGGAGACATCATTATTTTTTAGCGTATTTGTTTTAATAGAAAGTAAACTGCAGAATACAGGTTTTGAATCACTGTTGTTGTAAAAGTAGTTCTCACATTCTCAATATGTGGGTTACTTCTAAAGATTGAGAAAATTTTTTGTCTCTGGAAAAAAAAGACATTTTTTGTCTTTAAGTAAATTTATCTGAGGGCGAAGTTACAAAGAGGTGAGCCTGAATTCATACTCACCGACTAAGATAAGTAAAATAGCATTTACTTATAATATTTCGGTAGACAGTAAATTAACAATTCTGATTATTGTGTGTGCCCATTGATGATACTTGATATATGAGCTGGCGATCGAAAGTATCTATGGGAAAACTTTGGCTCCTCAGATCATTAAAAGAAACTGCACTTATGATGCAGTGTAGCCATTTATGCTTTTGTTTTATTTTATTGTTTTTACAATTGCACGTTTTTGATAGATGAGGAATTTCTTATTTATGAATTTGAAAGATATTTAATTCATTATTAAATACCAGTTCACCCCAAAGAAAATGTTGTCTGCAGTGTTTCTTGGTTTTGTCTACACAAATAACTTAGTATTATTGAAGAACTATTGCAATATTGTGAAAAAAATCTCTTGCTGTTGGATTTACAATTAAGTTTTGCTCAATTAACAACTGGCAAAGTTTTGGAATCATACATCCTTAGGACACTCATAAAAATGCAAAGTTATCACTTTAGGCAGTGGGAACAGAAAATGATTCAGGTTTGTCACCACTTCTTAGGTGAAGGAACATGGGTATAAATAAATAGACAAGAATCTAGAATATACAAAATAAATTATTTGCCTTCTCAAAAGAGGCAGCTAAGTGCTCATGTTCATAGGAAACTTTTCGAAACATGTCATTAACAGTAATAATCCAATTACATAAATGCCTTTTATAATTAGAAATCATTTTCTTCTAATGAAATTGATTCATAGAAATTAAATGAACTCACTTTGCCAGGAAATTCTGTATAAGTACCTTCCTCTAAAACACCGTATTGACACTCTCACGTGGATCTTGTGGTATCCACAAATACGATGGGATGGATGAGTCTTGCTCCAACAAAGATTCCCAGAAGTCACCGGCTGCTGTTCCGTAGCAGCTGAAAGAATGACACAGGCCAAATAGAGGCATGCCATTTCATACTCTAGGTGATTGTTGCCATAAGCTAATGTTCGCCCTGTGTGACCAGATGGTCTGGGGGGTTTTAGAGAGTAGCTGGATATCTGAATTTTTAAATGCAATATTCCAATTGTTAAATGTTAAAAAATTCAATTTTTTAAAAACATGGTCTGACTCAGTCACGCACTTCTCTGGACACGAGTTGCCAGCCTCAGCTTGAAGGACGAACAGCCCCATTGGAATTTGTGGCAGCTGCAAAGTTCTTTCTGCTACTAGAGAGTATTGCCAGTGGTAATGGGCTTGTTTGCAATGGTTTTTAGAGCTTGGAAATGATGTGAATATACAGTGATCCTAACTTTAAAAACTGACTCTCTGCTTCAGGTACAAGAAGGGCCAGAAATTGTCTGCAGATGGGCACTTACAGGTTTTACACAAGGAGACAAGACATTCGGTGTTCATTCCGAAGGTATGCAAGGCAGACTCAGGCCTGTATGTGGCTCGGGCCCAAAACTCTAGTGGCATTCTCTCCTCCAGTGTCATCCTCCACGTGACAGGTAACCACAGGCCACCAATCACAAGAATAAACTGGATAACACTGTGTGTCATCTATATTAGCGTGTCCCTAATGTACTGGGTACTCACGCAGTAACTGGGCTTAGCACTCCTGGATGTCCTTCTCATGAGCCTAAAGAACAATGCTATGGTGGTTTATTTTCCTGTATCTCCCACAGAGCATCCTCCACGAAGTGCACCCCCATTCTGGCCATGTGGGTTGTTCAGCTAATACCACTGCTCAGTGAATTAATCACAGTTTCATTAGTGTTTTAGTATATTTGAGGAGCTTGGTAAATTTTTAGCAGTGGATAGCATACATTTTTGTATTCTAGAAAGAGATGTGTTCAAGATAAAAGCACAGTAAAATACACCATGTTTATTCCCTCCCAATTTAAGAATATGTATTTTAAGGCTCCCATCAGCAGAGAGATGGGAGTTAAATTTCAAATTCAATTGTTTGATAATTTTTTTAAGTTTATTTATTTTTAAAGAGAGAGAGCAAGAGCAGGGAGGGACAGAGAGAGGTGGAGAGAGAGAGAGAATCCCAAGCAGGCTCCATACTGTCAGTACAGAGCCAGACACAGGGCTTGAACTCACAAACCGTGAGATCACGACTTGAGCTGAAATCAAGAGTTAGACACTCAACTGACTGAGCCACCAAGACACCCCCAATAATTTGTTTTTAATTGTAGCTATAAACATCTCTTTGTAGAATATCAGTAGAAATATTGAACTGAAGTTGTTGTTTTCATTATTGCATAGGTTGTCCTTTCAATTTGTTTTATGTCTTAATCTCATTTATCGAAATACCTTCTATGTAGTTTCAACCTAGCCTTCCTTCCTAAGTCTGGGGAGGCCATCGTAAATGATCATTCCTCATGCTGATCTCATGGGTTTCACAATGGAAAATAGATGTGCTGTCAACTTCAAATGAAGTTTCAAACTTCCATCAGCTGTACCTGTCATAGAGCAAAATGGAGCACAGGCTGCAGATGGACTAACATAATTCCTGTCATGCCACTGTCACATTTTGGACAGCCATGTGTATACAACTGCAACCTGTTTCTCTGCTTCTAATCTTGATTCTGCAACCAACTATTTTTGCAGCCTGTGGTATAGACATCTCAATGCCTCAGTTTCCTATTTGGAAAATGGGTTCATCATCTACCTCTTGGGCAATTGAGCATTTTCATTTCACGTCTAGGAAACATTTGGAAATGCAAAGCAGTCTATGAAGGCTAAAGGTAATTATATTGGTTGATACAACTTATCATCACACTGCCTTCTGCCCGCTATTCTCTTTCAGATGCTGTTTCTTTAGAATATTAAAGGAATAATAGTAGTCTGTGATTTCCAAGATTTCCCATGTGGGAAGGTGATGTTTTATGAATTGGAACTCAAATTTCTTTCTAATTTTGTACGACTATATCTTTTTCAATGACTCAAAATTAAACCTAATAGGATGTATTTAGTATGATGTATGGGAAAAAAGAGTGTAATAAGGCAACATAAGGTGAATTCTATCCTTTTCTTATAATTATCACTATGATACTGAAGAATGTTCTATACATTTCTGAGATATATTATTCAGAAAGGAGGATCTTTTTCTGGTTCCTTTTAAAAATAAACATGAATGAGAGAGGAATGTGTTTTTAAATTTTAAACATAGCCTTGTCATGGTAGGGCAAAATCATTGGTTGAAAGAATAATTTATTATAGATTTTTGATGAAGAGAAGGAATTAATCATGTTGCTGCAAACTGTCTACAATAATCATATTTAAATGTAATATATTCAAGTTAATAGTAAAAAGTTACTGAATGTTATCTGAAGACATGGAATGTGTGGTTGCGTAAAGTTGACATATTTTTCCTATGTACTCAATTTAATTAAAAAATTAAATCGCTTAATTTTCTTCCAAATTTTGACAGAAATCTATTAAAAGCTTATACATAACATCCTAGGGAAACTTTTTGTCCAGTTTCACGTATTTTTCATATCTTGTCTAACTACTATTCCCATGTTGAAGCTAAATAGTAAAGTCTATTCATGTCCAAAGAGGGAAGTCAGGACCGGGTAATAAATTCTTCTCCCACTCTCTGTCTCTTTCCTGTTAGTTCAGTAAGATCTCTCTTCCCACTTTGTCATCTTGATTAAATTTGTGGCTTGAGGTTGTGAGGCCATGGAAATTGCAGATTTGCTTTGCCACTTAAAGGCTAATCCTTTGAGGATTATATATATATCCGTTATGTATGACTAAATAAAGCATATAAACCTCTGATACATTTGATGCATACATACCAAATATAACATGTACTTGATATGTATTTCAAATGTATGTATGTACATACACATATATGTACACACACATAGAACTCAAATATTGGCAAAAGGCATTATACTGATATTTAAGATATATAGTTCAGCTAGCTATCTGTATATTAATCTCTGTCCAATCATTCATCCATCCATCTATCAATCCATCCATCCATCCATTATTTACCTACCTACCTGCTTGCCTACTACCTACCTATTCTTTTGGGCTGTTGATTGACTATCTAGTAATTCCAGCAGCAGTGAACAATAATTAACTATTCATTTATTCTTCTAGTTGTATTTTAATTTCAAATACTTACATGTGATTTTCTTTTTGCCTGGGTTTCTGTCTTGATTAAAGAATTCTATTTATGAAAGTATGACATAAAATTATTGATTAAAAATGAAGAACCTAGAAAATTCAAATGATGTTTCTATTTAAAAATATTTACATTACTTATACCCATTTACTTTAGAGAAAATTCTGGACTGTTAGTAATACCAAAACACTTTTCAACAAGAAAATATAAATGACAAGGAAGATTAAAAAGAATATATACTTGACACCCTTGAAGGAATGCAGAACAAAATGCATTTTGAGCTTCCTATGAGGCATGACAATTGAGCTTTCCAGTTCTGATTTTTGAATAAAAAGTGTATAAACATTTGATAGTAAAAATTTTTTTACACTCAATTCCAAGAGAAATTTATGCAAGAATTCTTACATTCAAATCTATGCATATTCTAAAATTTCTAAAATCTTTGGAAAAATAAGCAGTAAACAATTAGTTGTCTCATTCAATGATGCTAACCATCACTTATAATCAAGATGCAGCCTTAAAATAGATGACTGCAATCTAACTACTTCACTCAAGTTTAAATTTCTTCAAGTAGTGCACAAGGCCTTTTAGTACCTGGCTTCCCCTTCTCAACCTCTGTTCCATCGCTTCTGATCACCCCACAAAGTGACATTTTACTTTAGGGTTTTTAACCTATCATGTTATTTCTTCTCTCTGTCCTTTCTTCCCAGAACTCCCTTACTATATGCTAACTTATCTTCATGTGGCTTACCTCCTGCATATCCTTCTTGGTCCATTAGAGATACAACTTCCCCCAGGAAGCCTTCTGACCCATCAAGTCCAGTGTAGATGTTCCTGCTCTGTGTGCGGTCAGAACCCGTGCTGCCCATGTCGTGTCCCTTGATACATAGTACTAAAATTGCATGTTTGAGCATCTGTCTCCTCTGTGACAGCCCTATTCATCATTATACTCCCAGCACTCCAATAGTCATATTCAATAAATATTTCTTGAATTGTTGGAGGTCAACAAAGATACACTCAATTTGTTTTTCTTTTCTTTTTCTGGAAAGAGGGGGTGGAGGAATGTGAAAAGAGAAAGATGTATTTATTACATGATTATTACTTCTTATTATGGACATTGACCAATCAGAATCAGGTTCTAGTCATGAAGTATGTAGGCATACTACAATGACTATGTCCAAAATGCCAAAACCACAATTTATGTACTTCTTTAAACACTACACAAATTATCATTTTATTGTAGTAATCAATAAAATTTAATTTTAATTTTAAAAATAAATTTTATTGTAGTAATCAATAATCTCCATAATCTGGTTGTATACAGATTTTACTTAAAGCCAGCATTTCATTCATGTGTGTAAATATTTAAAAAGCCAAATTCAAGGATTTCAATTAATTGATTTCCAAATGAACAAAGGCACAAATATTGTATCTTGTTCCACTTGTTTTTGTTTTATTTATGACTATTCCCTACCAGAAATTGCCATCTGAAGCTTTTGACATTCTTGCTGTATATACTTTAGTTTAAGTATGTCGATGAAATAAGTTATTTGAAACAAAATAAAATGTGTGCTCCCAGTATGCTCTGATATTGTGCATGTCAGTGCAAATGCCAAAGCATGACACATTGTTTTCCATTAGCAGAATCTTGAGCCGTATTAGCCAAAAGATTTGCATTCACCAAATGAAACAGTGTCCTGCTTAAAACAACAACAATTCATTTTCTCTGCTCTCATTACATGAGATGAGATTTGAATGTTATCAGCTGTGTATTAATTCAACCTTAAAATGAAAAGCTTAAAGCTGCTAATTTGGCCTTTACCCATGAATCCCCACACCACTGTTCCTTGTGTTGATGAGAGTTTATATAACATCATCAGCTACCCGAGCATCAGGGGTGGAAGTTGGTTGCATGACATTCCTCCAAATGAATAAATCTTTGATTCTGGAGTTTGTTTGGCCAGACCTTTCTTCTGTTTAATGGCAATTTCATTTGTATAAGCCAGGACCTGGCAAATCCAATTCTTTGGATCTCTTTTTTGTATCACAAAATTAACACCTATTCTCCTTAAGGAACAAGGGAATAGAAAAAGCCGTATGGACAAGGATGTTTCTGTGCATATATTTCCAATTAGCACAGTAAAGACTAGTTGAAACTGAAACATATTTTATAACCAGAGAAGTAGCTGGAAAACCTTTATCCAACCTGATCTTTCTTTAAATCAGAAGAATAATAGTTATATACTTTGATGTTTTCAATCTGTATTCAGATGGCTCCCTGCTATGGCTTTTTCCATTTAGGACCCACTTAAATATCAATACTTGTGAAATAACAGCTCCAGAGCTAGCTAATGAAATAAACTTTTCCCTTTGACATTCAACAACTGTTCTTTTCCAAGAACCTTATTGATCCAAACAACTACAAAATGGTATTTTTATCTCATGTTAGCATTAAAAATCATATAATGAAATCTTCTGAAGATGATAAAAATTCAAAGAATGAAATATATAAAGAAACATAATTTATTCATGGTGAATAGTCTCCAACCTATATCATTCTCATGATGCCAGAGAGCCTTTCTTTGTAATAAGTATTATGCAGACCAACACATAAACAAGCTGTTGGCAAACAGGGCCACTGGAAATGCAGACAAGGTAGGAAAGGAGTTACCTGGCAGGATCAGAAAGGCTATAATGCCCATCTGCTCCAGAGTGTCTTCTCTAGCTGCCATTGCCATGCCGACCCTCAGAGGCCTGCCTTTGATTAAAGTTAATGCAGCTCTAGAAGATGCCTCTTAAAATGAATATTTATCATTTCTATTACTCTTAAAGGAGTGAAAGAATTTCTCATCATATCCTGGCCTGGGTTATCAGATTAAATACACATGTTTCCCCCATCAAAAAATAAATAAATAAATTCTTCTGAGGAAATGGAATATGTGGGAGCCTGAATGAGTTGTATGCTATGTTCTACTAAATGTTGGGAAATGTAGGACAGGAAGGGGAAAATAGCCAAACATCAGGGAAAGGAAACTGAATGTCAGCGGGGGGTTTCATCCTCACTCTCGATGTGAATTTCCTATAGGTTCAGGAGTTGTATGTGGGGAGACCCCTGAGAGGGAGATGATAGGCCACAATAAAATGCATCTGTCTGACATTTTTGTTACCCAGTTAGAGGACTGTACTGGGTTGAATAGCATCAGGGTGACCCTAAATCCAGTGACTGGTGTTCTTATAAGAAGACCATAACAGACATGGAGACAAAGGAGACTCACAGGAAAGGGCCATGTGATAAAAGAAGCAGAGATTCGTGGCATTGTCAGCTTCTGCAAGTTCTGGAACGCCAGAGATTGCAACCACAGGAAACAAGAAGAGGTAATAAACTATTCTTCCCTAGAGGCTTTCAAGAGAACATGGTCCTACTGATGCCTTGATTTTGGACATCTAGCCCTCAGAACTGAGAAAGAATAAATTTCTGTTGTTTTAAGGCAGCCAGTGGTTCTTTGTCATAGCAGCCTCAGGAAATCAATACCAGGACCGTGTTCTAGAAAAGTCTATTAAGTCATTCTCTGGTGAAAAAATTCTCGGAGATATTCATTAATAGACACTAACCAGCCTTTCAAACCAGCATTCCCAGGGTATTCTGGAAGGCCTCAGTTCTCTTCTTAGTTTGGAGGATCACCTTGACACATTTTAATCCGTGAACAATTATGTTTATCTTCTATGTGAACATTGCCCACTATGTGCACCATAGCACTAAGGGTTCTAAAGGAATCAAGAGTCCTTCAAGACAAGTCCTAATGAATTTACTACTTGCTTTAACAAGTAGTTGCTAGAACAAGAAAAAGAAAAATTTGCTACTTGTTTGAACAACTACTTGCAAGCACAAGAAAAAGAAAAAACAAGGCAGTATGTAATCAAAGTGAGTAAAAAATGGCCTCCAGAATAGGGAGGAAGACAAAAGAAAGCTGTGGTTAGAAATGTGAGTCAGTATACAAATGTGAAGTGTGACATAGTGTAAAGAAGAGGAGAGAAGTTCAATAAATGGGACTACTGACACCCAAGTATTAGGATATATACAACCTAAAAGAGCACTGTCAATCAATTAGATTCAATTGACATTTATAGAATAGTGTATTCACCAACAGCAGAATACACATCCTTCTTACGCTCACATGGAACATTTGCCAAGATAAACCACACACCTTTTGGCCATGAAACACACCTTACTTAAATTTAGAAAAATAGTAATCATACAAAGCATGTTCTTAGATCACAATGGGATTAAGATAGCTAGAAAATCTCCAAATATTTGGAAATTAAACAACATACTTCTATAACACATGGGTCAAAAATAAATCTTAAGAGAAATTTTTAAATATTTTGGAGTACATAAAAATGCATCGCTATAAGGGAGTCAAACCATAGAGACTCTTAAACATAGAGAACTAACTGAGGATTGCTGGAGGGTGTTGGGTAGGGGGATGGGCTAAATGGGTGAAGGGCATTAATATGGGCTTGTTGGGATGACACTGGGTGTTATATGTAAGTGATGAATCAATAAACTCTACTTCTGAAATCATTATTTCACCATATGTTAACTAACTTGGATTTAAATAAAATTTAAAAATTAAAAAAATGTATCAGTACTGATCTTTGGATATTAAAAACCTAATAAGGGAATACTATAAGAAACTCTATGCTCACAAATTTGATAACGGAGATAAGATGGATCAATTCCTTGAAAGATTTAAACTACCAAAACTCACAGAAGCAGAAATAGACAACATGAATCACACCTGTATCTATTTAAGATATTAAAACAATAGTTACCAAGCTTCCAAAAAAATGAAGTACTATGCCCAGATAGTTTCACTGGTAAATCGACAAAATATTTAAGGAAGGAATAATACCAATTCACCACAATCTCTCAAGAAATAGAAGTAGAGAGAACACTTATAACTCGTACTATGAGATCTGATTTACCCTAATACAGAAACCAGATAAGATATTAAAAGAAAGCAATAATGGCAATCAATATCTCTCATGAATATAGACATGAGCATTCTCAACACAATACTAACAAATCTAATTCAACAATGAATAAATCAGATTATTTACACACGTGGGATTTGGTCCAGGTATGCAAGACTGGTTCAGTATTCAAAAATCAATCAATATAATCCACATCTACAGGCAAAAGAAGAAAAATTGCACACTTATGTCTGTCAATTTATTCAGGAAAAACATTTGACAAAATTCAACATGTGTTCTTGATATTTAAAAAAAACTCTCAGAAAACTAGCCACAGAAGAAACTTTCTCAACTTGATAAATATCTACAAATATCCCGTAACTAACATCATACTTAACGGCAAGGAACTAAACATTTTGCCCCTAAGAAGAAGGTAAAAGTGTCTTCTCACAGCTCTTATTCAATATTGTACTGGAATTTCTAGCCAATGAATAAGATAAGAAAAGGAAATAAAACTTTTACAACTTGAAAAAGAAGAAATAAAACTATCCTTATTTATAGGTAGCATGATTTTCTAGGTAGAAAATCCCAGTGAATCTACCAAAAACTCTCAGAACCACTAAGTGAACATAGCAAGTTTATCAGAAGCAGAAGGTACACAGCAACTGTGTCCAGGAGGAAGACAAGGAGTTAGCAATCAATGAATCACAGTGAATCAGGCATCTTCAGAGGCAGGGGCAACGGCAGGTAACATGAATTTGTCCCTTTCCCACGAATTTGTTACAGACATCATGGACACTCGTCATCTACTTGCAACATTTCACACTTGATTGTTCTTACAGCTTTCTATGATATTTTGGAGATTTCGAAAGAGATAAATTATTTGAAGGAGATGATGCTCACCAGAGCAAGGGGATATTTGATACAGAACATAAATCAAATGTGATCATTCGCTGGCCATTGTCATTATCAATAGACCAAGAGAGAAAAATTAGAAAGACATTGTAGTTATAGCAGTGTAGAGCTGAGCTTTCTCCAACAATAACAATTTTAATATTAGAAGAAAAGGAATCCTTTTGGCCTCTGACATCAGAGCCCAGAGTGGATGATTTATCAGCTCGTACTCTGCTGCTCTACAAGAACAAATGTATTTTTCATGGATTAGTACTTTCCTATCAGCAAGGATGGGCTCATGCTGCTAGTGTACTTCTAAGATTTTTTTTATAGAACTAAAATATGTCAGACATTGTATTGTACTTTTAAAAATAATCAGTTCCATAAAGTCGTATCTTGGTCTATTAATTAATTAAAGGATAGAATACAAATGACCACTTTGGCACCTACATTGACCCGGAAACGTCTATGAAATTGATCACTGTGTATTTTCAAATATTAACTATAAGTGCTTTCTTTTTTTCTATGTTCTTGAAGGTGATTTTTGGTCATCTACATCATTTGTCTAAAACAGAATGGTATTATACTTTATCACTTAAAAGAAAACTAACTGATACACCATGAAAGCCAAGTACTAAACCTGTATTTTATGAAAAGCTTTATAAAGTTAATGATATAAACAATGAAGTACTGTTAAGATCCCATCCAGGATTTAGAAATGGATTTTCAGAGTAGTCACTGTAGTTTTTGTTTAAACCTATGGTGGCATATTCTATATTTGAACAAATATTAATTCACTATTACAAATGGATCATAAAGAATGTACATGTGCAAGTCACGACCACAGTCTAGGGCACAGGGGCTGGTTTTCTTGACACATGAGTCCCACTGTGTGCTCTGACTCTAACCCGTCATGGGTAAAAATTCAGACAGTTAGAGGGACAATGCTATCTCACAGGGAAACTTAGAATTAGGAAAATCTGCAGTTTCTTTAAATGTGAGAAATTATCATTGGTTGTCTTGATCATTGTTATATAGCACAGAATGTCACATCTCATTAGTATCATTGTGAATCAATAAAAACAATTTTAAGTGTTTTGGATCTTGGCAAACAAGTGGTGTGTGTGTGTGTGTGTGTGTGTGTGTGTGTGTGCATGTGTGTGTGCATGTATCTATTTCTTAGTATAAGTTCTTACCTGTCTGATTTAGGTAATATATAAGATGCCCAGGCGACATATGATGTAATGAGGTTAGAAAGACTCTTCATGTTAATGGGAACAGTGCTATGAGCAACCAATGACCAAGAGTTCATGAAGAAACAGGCTTTTCTTAGTGTGTGTGTAATAAAGACATGTATTTATATGCATCCTACAAGATAAAATACTCAGCCCAACTCCAGTGTTAAAAATGTGCAATTAAAAGCCAGCATATTTCAAACAGAATTCCTAGATAGCAGATGGAAATGGGAAAATACTATTCAAATCTATATACACATATATCAACTTCAAATGCAAATCCATTTAAATTCCTCATAGATAGAAATCCTAAAAGAGTTATTTCCAAATAGAACTTAGAGGTTGCTTTTATTTAAATGTAATATCAACTGACGAATGGATAAAGAAGTTATGGTACTTATATACAATGGACTACTACGTGGCAATGAGAAAAAATGAAATCTGGCCATGTGTAGCAAGATGGATGGAACTGGAGGGTATTATGTTAAGTGAAATAAGTCAGTCAGAAAAAGACAGATACCATATGTTTCCACGAATAGGTGGACTTTGTGAAACTAAGCAAAAACCAGGGGGAGGGGAAGAGGGGAAAGAAAAGAGAGACACAGAGAGGGAGGGAGATAAAACATAAGAGACTCTCAAAGACTAAGAAAAAACTAAGGGTAAGGGGGATGAGGGAGGGGGGAGAGGGGGTGATGGGCATTAAAAAGGGCACATGTTGGGATGAACACTGGGTGTTATATGTAAACCAATTTGAAAATAAACTATTATAACAAAAAAAAAAATGTAATATCATAAATCATGCTCAAGAAGCTACTGTTGGTTTTTGTTTTAATCCACTGGCTATTGTATTTGGATTTTCCATATGAAATACTGAATGTGGTCCTTAAAGGCAGATTTCTCTAGCTCATTTTTTTAAAGTTATTAAAGTATATATGATTACTTCAAGAACAAATGTTTTGTGTGTTCATTTCTTTTTTACTGCTAATG
This sequence comes from Paguma larvata, assembly GCA_030068075.1. Lineage (NCBI taxonomy): Eukaryota > Metazoa > Chordata > Mammalia > Carnivora > Viverridae > Paguma > Paguma larvata. The sequence continues at coordinate 53,028,362 of CM057825.1, forward strand.
GTTTATGCATGCAGATAATGAAATGTATTATTATGTCTACTAAGTACCTAGAAGCAATAGAATTTACTTACCTGTTCCTTTGCTCTACTGGGAGCTCTTTAAAATGTAATTCAACATTAAATCTCTGTAATACATTTAATCTGATTATTTCATCAGCTTCTTGAAGATAGGGGATGTTTATCTTGTATAAATATTGACTCACAAATGCTCTTAATAAATGCAATTGCGCAATTCAAGAGGAAAAATCATCATGATGTTTCTTATTTGATAGGGAATATACTCCTATTTAACATCCCGTTGCAGTATAGTGATCTGTTTTATAACAGTTCAGTAATCAAAGCAAGTGAAGATAGTTTTCTCTAGTCAAATTTACTGATTTCTCACAAGAAACCACTCTGAGAGTGGTAGAGTCCTGTCTGAAAGTGAATTCACATTTAGGCATCGCATGTTCAATGACATAGTTTTGAAGATGTGTGAGTTCAAGCAATGCCACCAAGAACTATGCAAAATAGATCCCGGAAGAATAGCAAACTTCTGTGTTCCAAAATCTTAGTGGTGCCCAATTAAGTCTTGTAGGGCCATATCAGGTCAAGCATATTATAATGGCTGTTGTGCTTGTCTGTTTGAAAATATGTCAAAGGTTTATTCAGAATAGGAGAAATATTCTCTCGATTTAAAACTCCTGTAGGGGCGCCTGGGTGGCTCAGTTGGTTGAGCAGCCGACTTCGGCTCAGGTCATGATCTCACCGTCTGTGAGTTCGAGCCCCGCATCAGGCTCTGTGCTGACGGCTCAGAGCCTGGAGCCTGCTTCAGATTCTGTATCTCCCTCTCTCTGTGCCCTTCCCCTGCTCATACTCTGTCTCTATGTCTCTCAAAAATAAATAAAAAAAAAACATTAAAAAAAAATACTCCTTTGGGGAGGAGTACCTGAGTGGCTTAGTCCCTTAAGCATCCGACCTCACCTCAGGCCATGATCTCTCGAGGTCTGTGAGTTTGAGCCCTGCAGGCACTGTGCTCGCTGCCTGGAGCCCGCTTCAGATTCTGGGTCTCTCTCTCTTTCTTTCTTTTTTTTTTTAATTTATAATAGTTTATTTTCAAATTGGTTTACATATAACACCCAGTGTTCATCCCAACATGTGCCCTTTTTAATGCCCATCACCCCCTCTACCCCCTCCCTCATCCCCCTCACCCTCAGTTTGTTCTTAGTCTTTGAGAGTCTCTTATGTTTTATCTCCCTCCCTCTCTGTGTCTTTTTTTTCTTTCCCCTCTTCACCTCCCCCTGGTTGACATCCCTCTCTTTCTGCCTCTCCCCTGCTAGAACCCCGACTGACTCTCTCTCTCTCTCTCTCTCTCTCCCACTCTCTGTCTCTCTCAAAAATAAATAAATATTTCTTTAAAAAAAGAATTTAAAACTCCTTTGGGGGAAAAAAATCAGAAACCACTTGTAGTTACACTCAGAATTACATGCCCCAGCAATGAGCATATCCTTCCTATATGAAAAAAGAACTAGCTATTGAATTCATTTCTCCTATACTTTCTTGCCATGTCATTAATTTCAATGATAAATGAAATAATAGTGAATCTTTTTTGCCTGGCACTAAGTCACTAATTGCATACTGCATAGATAATTTAACCCAATAGTTGTATTGACTGTTTCTCAGGCTCACGGACCTGTGGGGGTAAAATTCACGGAAATGCAATTCCATGTCAGACATGAACAGGAAATATTATCTAACGCAAGAAACAGGTGACATGGCAAAGACAAGATGGCAAACGATAGCTATAACAATATTATGTAATGACAAGTGGGATGAAGGATGGGAACTATTTTGGTGCTGAAAGGGAAATGCAAACCCAGCTACCATTACGTGTTAATGTTCTTCCCTGGGGTGGTGGGCTCTTTTTTTTTTAAAGTGTTCTTTCTCTGTTCTCTTTTGGAGTAAACATACACATATACATACATATCCATATATACCTAGAAACTCATATATGAATGTATCTAGTTATATCTATATCCATAATAGTTGTCCTCTGAAAGTCTCACGAAGACTTGGTGCAGAAAGCCATCCCAGGCATCCTCATCAGTATGCATACAACCATCCCACCACCAACCCGAGAATATTTGGGCTAGCTCCAGGGAAGTTTCCTCCAGGTTAGCATGCAGACACTGGTGAAAACCTCTAAGATTTAGGCTGCGTGAGCCAATCTGTGAAATTTCAGATTGTTAGAAAAGAGGAACAATTCTCCATTGTGTATCCACACTTGGCAGCCCCCACTTTTAAACCTGACTTTCTGTAAGTGAAGAGTTAATATAAAGCAGGAAAAAATATTTTTCACAAGTTCTGTGAAACCATACATCCTAAACATTAAGTTGCTATAAGTCAACTGCTTGATGTTATCTGGTGTCTCGTAAAGCCTTGCTACAGACGACCATCAACATCAACATCATCCAGGGTCTTGCTGAAAATGAAGAACCTCAGATTCCACCCCAGACCTACTGAATCAGGACCTGCATTTTAGCAAGATTCTCAAGTCGTTTTTATGCATATTAAAGTTTGAGAAATATTGTTTGAGAAAATGCTTTGAGTTATAAAAGGAGTTCAAGCCTTGAATGCAATAATTTCCTACCGGTTACATCTGTGCTCCAAATTTGTAAGATACGCAATGGAAGAATTCAACACTGGTTTCCATAGAAACACTGAGATAGATTGACAGATTTCTACCGTAGAAACAGTGAAAGAAATTAGAGTGATATAAATCACTCTGAGAGTGGCAGAGTCCTGTTTGAAAATGACTGTTTAGAAACCACATGTTCAGTCAGATAGCTTTGATGAAGTGTGGGATTTAGGCAAAGCCACCAAGAACTCTGCTAAACCAGAAGATGCCAGAAGAATAGCAAACTTCTAGTTCCAAACCCACAGTGCTGCCCAACTAAACATCTTAGGACCATAGCAGATCAGGAATATTATAATGGCTATCATTATATGCCAAAGATTTATTCAGAATGGGAAAAATATTTTCTTTATTTAGAACTACTTTGAGAGGAAAATCAGAAACCACTTGCAGTTACATTCAGAATTACATGCCCTGCCAATGAGCATAAATAGTCAACAAGTCCATGCCAACATTAAATGTTCTTTGGAAAGTTTAACAACCTGAGTTCCCAGAGTATGCTATTTCAAGTGACCTAAAAACTTGAGTTATGGTGTTCTCACTTAAACATTGTGCAATAAAAGTAATCTAAGTTTTAGAAGATTATTAACATCTACTGCTGCCATTTCTGTAAGTAGAATTTACTGAGGAAACTTTGCCATTCATGTTATTAGCATTAAAGTATATTTTTAACTCCATGTACAATACAAAGTTTATATGTCTATTTTAATAACATTGGCACACATATTTAAAATGAATATCATTGTTATTTAAGTTATATGACATTGACTATGCACGTTATCAGACATAAACAAATTATAAGCAAGGTTCACTTTCATTTCATTTCATTTCATTATCACTTTCATGATAGATATGACTTTACATGTCTAATCTGGAATTGCTGTTAGGAGATAAAGTAGATGAGATAAAACTCAGCCCCTCTGTTAATGCTGCTCTGAGAAACCTATAGATATCTGAATCTTTTTTAAATTGTTTAAACATTGGCATTTTTGTTGAGGTTGTCATGTACATTTTATGAATTAATCGAAATCCCCAAATAATGCTTATTAAAATAGTGGAACACTGATTTTATAAAATATATCATGTATTTAAGCCTGCTTTAATCATCTTACATTCATATAGAAATGAGCACTTGTTTTAAAGATATGGGCTATTCCCATATTACTCTTATGTTAAATGTTACTCTTTTAAAGAGTTAAGGATCTAAACTCTAATCCTAGCTCTGTTATAGAAGAGCTCTCAGGACTTAGGCAACTAAAATCTCTGACCCTTATGTTCCTTGCCTGTGAATGATGGTATAAATTACACCATCTCTAAAAGTGCTTCTGGCTCCCACTGATCTCATTGAGGGGGGTTAAACACACCCTGCGTTCTTGATTTTCTCATTCGAACGGGCAGATGATATTACAAGGACTTGGTATCGGGGGGGCCAAAGATCAAGGGGCCAGCTAAATTTTAGGATAAAATTTAAAGAAAATTTCTTGGGAAGCAATAGGCAGATAAGAACATTCTTCGGTGGGAATAGTACACTCCTTGGCAGTCATAAAATGTTCTCTATATTCACCAGAGAAGAAAAAATATCTGTAGCTGTAGGCGTTCAAATAGAGTTAGCTAAAAACCTGATATACTCAAACACAGTAGGCTCTTATTCAGTCTCCAAAAGTCCCAGTGTCAAAGCCCTTTAATGCAGAAATGCTGTTGGAGGGTATGACTCATTTGAATGATAAAATAACTGAGACTATCACACAGAGTACTTGATGAACAATATATCTCTATATTAGAAAAGAGACAGCTGGGGTACCTGGGTGGCTCATTTAGTTAAGCATCAGATTCTTGATTTCGGCTCAGGTCATGATCTCACAGTTGTGAGATCAAGCCCAGAGTCAGGCTCCTCGCTGGGTGTGGAGCCTACTTAAGATTCTCCCTCTCCCTTTCCCTCTGCCCCTCCCCCAATGTGTGTGTGTGCATTCTCTCTTTAAAAAAAAAAAGAAGGTTGGCATAGATCTTGTCATATTATGACTTTGTGACATTCTGTGACACCTTAAACATTCCCCTGGTGCGGAATGAGCATAAATATGCATAGTAGCATAATAGAACCTAAAAATTCATTTCAACATGTTTATCGTGAGGTATCTCCAAAACATTTCATACATGGATTACTTCATAAGGCTGTAGCATTCTAAACAAGGCTATCACCATGTCTGTTCACTCAATACCTGCTTTAATGAAAATCTTGGTACCAATTTCAAGTAAAAATTTTTTTTTTAATTTTAGAAAGAGAGAGCATGAGCGGGCTAGAGGGGACAAAGGAAGAAGGAGAGAGAATCTAAGTAGGCTCCACACCCGGGGACCTCAATCCCATGACCCTGGGATCATAATCTGAGCCAAAACCAAGAGTCGGATGCATAACCAACTGAGCCACCTAGGTGCCCCCCAAATTTTAATCTTCTTTATATTGAAGTGAAGTCAAATTATTTTTCTATTGTGATCTCTTTTGAAATGAGCTTTTACATATTCTAATGTTTTCTTCTGAATGATTCTTATAAATTCATGTTTTCTCTAAAATACATTGTTTCATTTCACTTTGATCAACTTCACCTCTCCTTCTCAGGAAAAAACAACTGTGGTTAAGTCACTTTTTTAAAGTTTATTTGTTTATTTTGAAAGAGAGAGAGAGAGAAAGCACACAAGCAGGGGAGGGGCAGAGAGAGAGGGAGAGAGAGAATTCCAAGCAGGCTCCATGCTGTCAGTGTGGAGTCCCACACAGGGTTCTATACCATGAACCGCGAGATAATGACCTGAGTTGAAGTCAAGATTAGGATGCTTACTGACTGAACCACCCAGGCACCCGTAAGATACTTTTTCAAATGGTATCTTCTTATTGCATCTAGACTAATTACATATAGAACATTTCATGATTTTTTTCTAAAATGAACTTAAGCCTGGATATTTTTTAGTGCCCAACATATTCAAATATCATTTTCCTTGTTTTTAAAATGTTTAAAGGAAGAGATTATCTGTTTAATTAAGAATACATACCTGAAAGGAAAATCTTATTTTGTGAAATTATAAATTCCGGTTATCAGGGTGAAGATAATCCTGACAGAGAAATTATCCGACCCTTGTCTGAGGGACTACAGCCCCTCCCCTTTCCCAAATCACCACATGTGTGCGCGCGCACACACACACACGCACACACACACACACACACACACACACACCCATTCTTCACCAGTGTGATCAAACCAAGGAAAATGAGAAGCAGGAACATAGTGACACAAGTCGTGGCCAAAGAAGAAGAGTAAAAATAGTATCTTAAGCTTTCAGAACCACCAATTTTCAAAGTGAGCCAGAGGGCAGACAGCAGCTATAGTTTCAAAAGGAAGTAACAACCTCTTTCTAATGAGCTACCTTGTGATAGAACATAAACTGCAGTAAGTCATGATTTAGGGTCCTGTTATGTATAGATAAACAAGGGGAAGTATCACTGATATGCTTTCCTTGGTAAATATGCTTATGATATGCTTAATAAACACATGCAATAAATATATTCCGCTTACGCCCTTTAATGTAATAGAATGCTTTACAAATTTTTCAGCTTGTCCGTATATTGACCAGAAAGTGTTCTATGTGGCAATGGCATTGTGCTTCAGTTTTGAGAACTTTTCATAGGATATCTATACATTTGCCGAAGTTAGTTAAAAATACAGAAAATGTGGTTTTCATGCTATATCCCTCCAAGGTAGAGTTTCTCAACCCTGACACTATTGACTTTTGAGGGCAGATAAATCTTTGTAGTGGATGGTTGTCCTGTGGAGCACAGGATATTTAGCGGCAGTTCTGGCTTCCAGCCACTAGACACCATTAGCATGCTCATCCTCAGAAGTGACAATCAAAAATGTCTCCAGATATTGCCAGATACCTCCGGCATAAAATCATCTCCAGTTGGAAATCACTGTTCTAAAGATACAAGTTAACATGGGCTTGGTTGGGCTCAAACACCTGGAGCTTTCTTCAGCCAAATTTAGAAAATAAAATCCAGCAATTAATGTGGACTTCACAAAACAATGTTACTATTGCTTTATTATTTAACCTTATCCTTTATCAGTTTTTTTTAGTAGATTGCTGCTGTCCTGAATATATTGTGAAATAATTTTAGTTGAAAAAATTTGTTATGAGAGCTAAAATTTCTGGCCTACCACTTCCCTGTATAATGTTAATGATAATGCTTAATCAAATATATCCAATAGAAGCCCACAGAATTCATCAGTACTATAATATACTTACTCTCCAGGAATGTGGCTTTTTACTCTGGAAATCCTTCCTGATCCTCCAGTGAGCATGGAAATTTAGTAGCTTAAGAAAAAGTTCCCCCTTCTGTCGAGTCCTTCTCTCCCCCTTATAAGTGAGGAAAGTATAATATAACAAGATGATCATATTCTTAAGATAAAGTCATCTGAATGGGTTTTGGCTGTAATTTTGTTTTTGTTTTTCTCGTTCAGGAAACTATACATGGTTGCTCTATGTTAGAGGATGATAAGATTGTAGTAAAAAGATGATTGTTTACAAATACTTCTGAAAGTGAACACATTTTAAATATTGCCCATTTATGCCTTGTATAAGCAATATCAAATATCTTTTTCTCTTTTAGTACTAGACAAAATTCCGACATTCCTAGAAAGTGTTGGACCTGCCCACCTCCAGGATGGAGATCCTGCAGTATCTGGAAACTGGCTTATCATTTGTGACAAATGCACTATGCTAATCCAAGATGCTAATAATAAGGGGAAATTCTATGTGTGGAAGGGAGTACAGGGGAACCCTCAATACTTTCTGTTCAATATTTTTGTAAACCTAAAACTTCTCTAAAAAATAACATCTATAAATTTTTTAATGGCTCTGAAAAGAAAACCACTAACTAATTTTTGAAGTGGTAAAAATGTGAAATCTAATCAAATTATGATTCTTAAACATAAATGGAGGGGCCCCTGGGTGGCTCAATCGGTTGAATGTCTCTTTGGCTTAGGTCATGATCTCACGGTCTATGAGTTCGAGCCCCGCGTCGGGCTCTGTGCTGACAGCTCAGAGCCTGGAGCCTGCTTCACATTCTGTGTCTCCTTCTCTCTCTGCCCCTCCCCCACTCATGCTCTGTCTCTCTGTGTCTCAAAAATAAATAAACATTTAAAAAAATTTTTAAAAAACATAAATGGAGTGGTTGTTTTAAGAATCACTTCGATTTTTCAGTTGTGATACAGTTTCTCAAAACTTTAATAACGAAGAAATCTATTTTAAAGGAAAAATGTATCACAGGTCCCAAGAATTTTTTACATTGTTTTTAATACTTTATTAGTTAAATTTGTGCAAATATTAAGCTAAATATAAGTCTTTTATGTATCCAAAACTAGGAGACAAAAGACTGCAAATCAAAAATAAAACAAAGCCAATAAAATTATGTCTATCAGAATCCACTAATGTGACAGTTGACATGTTGCTGAAACTAATCACTGCTTAAAATGTGAGTATGGTTTTACAGCAAGCTGCCAGCTAAGCTGAATTTCCATTCAAAAGGTTGCTCCAAGCATGCAGTTAGAAGGATAAGTTTAAATTCATTATTATTAGGCTCAGATGGTGCAGTGTACTTATCCTCATAATATGATGGAGGTTTAGTGAGTGTGGGCCTTCCCAAGTGCGCCCTGCCTGCCTTCTTTCAGATAGTGCTGGAAGGGATGAGGAGAGCCAGCCCTCGCCTTGGTAAGTCCTGTTTCGGCACTCCATTTCTGAACAAGATGATCGTGACTTATTAAAATAGTCTGTCTCTTCTTCCATTCTACTCTTGCATGTCATTTCTCTATTTTAAATAGATTTTTCTCTTATTATACAATATACGCTGTATTATCATATATTGAATATTATAGCAATAACCTTCATTATAGAAAACTCAGATTCTAGAGATAGACACACAAAAAATAAGAACATCAAATTAATTCCTAATCTACCACTTAGAGGCAAATACTATTAACATTATATTATTTTGTATTTCCAGGCTTTATGTTGTGAACACACACACATATGTAGCTACCTGTAAACGTATGGAACCTCACTGCCTTCTCACCCGAAAGCACCAGGAGAATCTCGGTGGTTAAACATGCTGGTGTATTGCTTGTTGCAACAAAGCGAACCACAGTCACCTCAGTAATAGGGGGACAGAGACAACTTACAATTGGACTTAGGCTTTGTGTTACATGACTTTGGGGAAAGTTTAAGGCCTTGTTATGGATTGGAGGTGGAGGTAAGTCTATGTTCCGGTATCTTAATAAATTTTATCTGTAGGGCAGGAAGATTGATTCACTTACATGAGCCAGGATAGGGGACTGCTGGGTCATTTTTGTGGCTTCGACAACGTTTGCTTTTGTGTTCAGACAAGCTGATGGAGGAGTTTTGTCCTGGTCTTGATCCATCATGGTTCCAGATTCTCCTTTTTGGTGTTGCTGTTCTGTGAAGTTGTTTATGTTCAACAGAAACATACAAGACCTAGCTGTGAGTACCTGGCAGTTTCTGGACTTCAGGGCCTGCTTTTTATTTTCTCAAAGCTTGGAGACTTTTTAAGCCTACATACTTGTCATTCTACTAACCTCTAATGAGTATAGTTTCCATAGGGTGAATAATACTGTTTTCCTCCTCCTCTGGGGCTCTACAAGCATCTCCAGCCCACACCACAATCTATCACCACACATGCAGCTGGTTAAGTGTTTCTTCATTCCAAAGATGAAAGAACTTGCTAAAGGCAGAACTTTACTGCTACTGCTTTTGCTTTTTAAATGGGAGAATAAACATTTAAACTTAGATCCAAAATGAGGGCCAAAGCTGGGCTCTTGTTTGCTACTGGAATACTGTAATTGACAGCTGGAAATGCCCACCTTCTCCAGAATGCTGCACTCTCATTTCTTCCAAGCAAGCCTCAGAGCTCCAGAGAAAATCTGCCACCAAATAGTCATCAATATTTTTCTCTGATAAAGCATCCAGAAATATTTAAGAGGAAAAAGACAGAAACTTCTAGAAAGGGAGCACTGTATAAGTTTATGAAGGTGACTATAATGAAGTACTATAGACTGGGTGGCTTAAACAGCAGCAATTTATTTTCTCACAGACTTGGAGGCTATAAATTCAAGACCAAGTTGTCAGTTGGGTTGGTTACTTCTGAAGGTTCACTCCTTCGCTTACAGATCACCATCTTTTTCCCATGTCTTCTCATGGTCTTTCCTCTGTGTATGTCTGTATCCCAATCTCCTCTTCTTGTAAAGACACCAGGTACATTTGATTAGGGCCCACCCAAATGACCTCATCTTGACTTCATTACCTTTTTAAATTCTCTATCTCCAAATACAGCCGCATTATGAGGTACTAGGGTTAGGATTTCAGCCATATGAACTGTGGGAGGGGAACACAAATCTGCCCAGAATAAGCACCTACTGTGTGTTAATCATTGTTCTAGGCATTACTGCATCTGACAATGACCTGGGCAAAGTCAAAACAGGGGGCCAGAAAGTCAGTAGTGGAGAAAATTAGATTCAGCGAGTACCTTTGGTGTGGTATTTAGATCAGAGGAGGCTAAGAACAGTTAAGAACTAAATCCAACAGTACAAGTGAGAAATAAGGACGTGAGGGTGGCTGTGGCAATAGAACTAGAAAGACTAAGGATATACTTAGGTGGCAGAGTTAAAACAATCTATTGACACCTCAGAAGCAGATATGAAGAAGGGGGAAGGACTAGAAACAACTCCCAGTGCTCTAACTTGGCTAATTGGAAAGATTGTGACATTGTTAGCTTAAACAGAAAAATTAAGAAGAGGAACAGATTTATAAGGAGTCCAGTCTGGGTATTTTGAGTTTAAGTTTTTCTTGGATATACTGAAAACACAGTGAAAAGTTAATCTGGAGCTCACGAGAAATGAAAGAGCCAGAGATATTGTTTTGAAGTCATCAAGATGTAGTTGAAGCCTGGAATGTACATGAGCTAACACAAGGAAAGCACAAAGAGTAAGAAGAACAGAACCTGAGAAAAACCAACATTTAAGGAGAGGCAGAAAGAATAATTGTTCATGAATGAGCCAGGAATATAGAAAGAGAGTATCTCTAGAGAGATTGGTATCATGGGATTCAAGTTTGAAGAAAGCTCTTAAAAGAGGAAGTGTAAAAGTTATGTAGGGGGAGCACCTGGGTGGCTCAGTTGGTTAAGTGCACAATTCTTGATTTCGGCTTGGGTCATGATCTCACAATTTGTGGGTTCAAGCCCCACATTGGGCTCGGCACTGACAGTGCAGAGCCTGCTTGGGATCCAATCTCTCCCACTCTCTCCTCTTTCTGCCCATCCCCCACTCACATGCTTTGTCTCTCTCTCTCTCTCTCTCAAAATAAATTTTTTTTAAAAAATAGGTGCAGTGGTGAAAGTGATAGAATGCAGAAAAATCTTAGTGTTGTTCACAGGTAAAATGTTTTATTAAAGAATCTGAAGCCAAAGGAAGACATGGTCTGAGAAGTAGTTCAAGTTCATTGCTATGAACTCACTGACTTTTCAATTATTCAACATAGTTTTCCTTTTAGTAAATTTTATTTGAAGTTCTCTAGTACATCCTATGCTATTATGCATTATAAACAATATTTTATTTTTTATTTATTTTTTTAAAATTTTTTTAGTGTTTATTTATTTTTGAGAAAGAGAGAGACAAAGACAGAGCGTGAGCAGGGGGAGGGTCAGAGAGAGAGAGGGAGACACAGAATCTGAAGCAGGCTCCAGGCTCTGAGCTGTCAGCACAGGGCCTGATGCGGGACTCTAACTCACAAAACCATGAGATCATGAGCCAAAGTCAGGCATTAACCGACTGAGCCACCCAGGTGCCCCCAATACTTTATTTTTAAAAGACCCATTCCAGGCACGTGTACCTCAATGTTCATAGCAGCACTTTCGACAATAGCCAAATCATGGAAACAGACCAAGTGCCCATCAACTGACGAATGGATAAAGAAGATATGGTACATATATACAATGGACTACTACGTGGCAATGAGAAAAAATGAAATCTGGCCATGTGTAGCAACATGGATGGAACTGGAGGGTATTATGTTAAGGGAAATAAGTAAGTCAGAAAAAGACAGATACCATATGTTTCCACGCATAGGTGGACTTTGTGAGACTAAGCAAAAACCAGTGGGAGGGGAAGAGGGGAAAGGGAAAAAAGACACAGAGAGGGAGGGAGATAAAACATAAGAGACTCTCAAAGACTAAGAACAAACTGAGGGTGAGGGAGGTGAGGGAGGGGGGAGAGGGGGTGACGGGCATTAAAGAGGGCACATGTTGGGATGAACACTGGGTGTTATATGTAAACCAATTTGAAAATAAACTATTATAAAAAAATTTAAAAAAGACCCATTCCAGCCTACTGGGGGATGCATCAGGAATTAATAACGAGTGACAATCAAAACTACTGCAAAAAAAGTTTTTAAAAATGCTCATTGGGCTTAGAAATAAGAAAAGCATTGGAAAACAATGTGAGTGGCATGAGAAGAATTAAGAGAAAGAAGCTAAATGAGGGAGCGAAATGAGTAGGAAATGAAGAAATAAATAGAGCAACAAGCTCAGCTCTAAATTAAGTGAGAAAATATATATAGTGTGTCAACTATGGTGGCTGGCACATAATAGGGACAGATCTTCAATTAATTCAGATTGCCATCATAGTCGGAATGGTTACTGGACGAAAAGAGAATGGCACCCAGAGGGCAATGCTGAGTCATGAGAAAGTTGTGTCTGTTATTATTTTGGGTTTTTAAGACAAACAAGATCATGATTTAAGAGGAAAGAGGACAGAAGCTTCTAGAAAGAGGAATGCATAAATGCAATAGTGCAAGGCTGGGCAGAGATAAGAAGAGAAGGATCTCGACTATCCACCTAGCCTTGAAGAGGAATAGACCTATTTCTCGTGAGACCAGAGGAAAAAAGATTAAGGTATGTATGGTTATAGAATGCATGTTTAGGCTTTGCCCATGAAAATGGTGATTATAGGAGATGTAGCTTCAACTAGTCTGTTGCTGTTAGAACAAAAGCAACTCCCAGGGACAAGATGCAAAGCATAGTTGGAGTGGAGAGAAGTGAGTGTCATGCAAAGCCCTCAGGCCAGGAACTACATGGCTAAGGTGTAGAAAAGGCCCTGTGAATTATATCCCGCAAAGCTTCCCCATTCAGCACTTACTGCATACTGTACTATGAAAAAGCAAAAAAAGCTAGTTAATTATCATGTAGGTATTGAAAGCATGTAAAATTACAAAATAAAATGAAAACTTTAATGACATAATTGTTTATAGTAGCATGGAGATTCCTGAGGGCCTGGGGAAGGGAAGGTCAGATTCAAGGGAAGCAGACACAGAACCTATAGCAAAAAGAGATTCTCCCAGAATGCTCATTTTCTGCCTTGTCTTATTTATGTTGGTGATTGTTGCAACTGCTTTTGTCAGTGTTTGATTTTTTTTCTCTTTATAAAACTAATACATGCCCATTACACCCAAATAACATCACTAACACTTCAGTATATTAGTCCTCTTTTCAGTCTTTTTTTCCCCCTCCATGTATTTGGTTTCCCTTGTCTAGATTTGTTCAGCTTGTGGTCACTTTGAGCCACAGAATAGCAGTTTAAGGGGGTGTCTTTCATAGAGAAAGTTTTTTTTGTTATTTGTTTTTCATTAACTAGATTTTTATGTTTTCATTTAATTTTTTTAAGTTTGTTTATTTATTTTGAGACACACACAGGAGCGCACGCACGTTGGGGAGGGGCAGAGAGAGGGAGAGAATCCTAAGCAGGCTCCACACTGTCAGTATGGAGCCCAATGTGGGGCTCAAACTCATGAATTGTGAGATCATGACCTGAGCTGAAATCAAGAGTCGGACACTTAACTGACTGATCCACCCCAGCACCCCACTTTTTCATTTAATTTTGTAATTTCACAACTGGTTTTGGATACATTACTGTAATATTAGTCTTTTTAAATGAAAGTAATATGTGCTTATTGCCAAAAATCAAATGCTTCAGGCAGGAAGAAGCTAAAAATTAAAAGGTTTTCATCCTTGCCTTAAAATAAGTAGGTTCGTCTCTCTAAAGGAAATCACTCTTTTTTTTTTAATAATTTATTGTCAAATTGGTTTCCAAACAACACCCAGTGTTCAAGCCAACAAGTGCCCTCCTCCGTGCCCATCACCCACTCTCACCCCTCCCACATCCCCCTCTCCCCTCAGTTTGTTTTTAGTCTTTCAGAGTCTCTTATGTCATGTCTTCCTTCCTCTCTGTGACTTTTTTTTTCTTCTAAAGGAAATCACTCTTAACAATTTTTCTGTATCATTCCAGAAGTTTACTATGAATTTTAATTAAATATACATATATACATATATATGTATATATAGTGAGCATCTTTTGTCTAGTATAGCATTGTACCAGGAGTCAGAGATTTAAAAGTCAACTAAACAGATTTTGTTGCTTTTTGTGGAATTTACAGCCCAGTGGGAGAATCAAGAATAATCCAGAAAATAGCAAAACCCAAATAAGATGAGTGAAACGGATTGCTGTGATCTGGAATAATACGCATTGTATATCATTCTGCAATTTGCTTTTCACATACAGTCATGGCCATTGTTCTAGGGCAATATGTGGGTCTAACTCATCTTTAATTGCTGGGTAATAGTCATACCATTACCATGGTTATATCATAAATCAGTCAGACATTCCCTCTTGACTGACATTCAGATTATTTCTAAAATTTCTCCACTTCAGACAATGCTAAAGGTATTTTTGTACCTATACCTCTGTGTTTTGAGGCATTTGATCTCATTTGCATGCAAATATTCCCTCAATCTTCAGAATTTGAGTAGGGTGGATTGCGCCATACAAAATTATTTACTTGGTGTAGTGTTTAGTCTTTTCCTTAAAGGCATCTGAGTTTCTAGTGTTCCTGAAGATAATTTCTCCAACCTGTGAGGCTCCACAGATATTTTACTATAAGCTGTTATTATATTTTATTATGTTCTTTTTACTTTTAGATATTTAATCTGTTTGAGATTTCTTTTTCTTTTGGTGTGAGGTGCTTTCTCCTAAATAAATATCCAGTTATGTCAGCATCATTATAACAAAACCATCATAGATTAAGTCCTCAGATTTGCTTAGATCTATTTCTGGACACTCTATTTAATAATTTACTTTTATATTACTGTGTCAATACCTTGCAGTTTGATTGCTGTAGTTTTATAGTATGTTGTAATTTCTGGTAAGGCAAGTTCCCTTTACCATTATTCTTGTTTTACAAGAGTTGTCAAATGGTCTATTGTATCAGTATAAATACACCCCACTGGTAGACATATATGTTGTTTTCAGTGTATATTTTCTATTACAAATTCCTACAACAGCATTTTTTCATCACGTAATATAATTCTATGTAAGACAAGTAGAGAACGAAAGCCACACATTAATGTATTTCTGATCTGCTATAGACTCACTTATTAGTAAGTAATGCTTTCTACACAGCAGTATTATACATATGATTCAAATTCATATTTCCCAAAAATTAAGAGCCGTAATTCTTACTGTGTGAATATATTACAATACGTCAAACTCACAAATGTTAAACCTCTGAATGTCAAGAACCTACGATGTAAACGATTGGCACCCTACTGGATTTATTCTATGGATATGCACGGCCTTTAGACTCTCACAGTTTTAAAGATCAAATACTTAACTTGACTAATCCCTTAAATTTCTTTCTCTAGTGATAATTTCTGCTCATACCTACTGCCAAATATTACCTGCTAAAGTCTTTCAGCAAAAAGTCTTAGAAACAGAGGTATGAGGCAGTCAACTTGACTAGGCTGGCTCTAACACTGACATATGACACAGCTTCATCTTCAAAGCCAATTTGTGTCATGAACTCCTGAAAAACAATGTGGAGCAAGTGCCTTTAGCCTTCTCACAGAACAGCAGGTTCTGCCACTGAGAGAGATGTATTTGCATTTCATGTTGACCTTCCCCAGGGTGTTGGCCTGCCTCTTACACATTTACAAAGAGAAGATCCACTCAGTGCCTCTAAGGACTTTTCTAAATTCATATTCTACCATCCAAAAGCATAATGATCAAACTGGAAGTGGATTCATTTACAAATATAAATTACTTGGTAAGTGTAAAGTAGTGATTATTGTTAATGCCAGTGTTAAAATGTGGAAACCTTTACATTACAACAGGAAATGTGATCTTTATTAAAAACTCTTAAAGATAATGTTAATTACTTGTCAATCAACCACACAGAACACCAGGCTCCTAGCCAGAATACTGTTGGCTTATGGTTTCAATTCCTATCAAAGAACACCTGAGAGAGGTCAGGTTAACCAAGATCTTTAAGATGTCATAAATCCCACCCATAAATCAGGGGCTGGAGCCTCACCCCCATTCTTATTTTTTAAAACTTGTACTATATTTCCTTAGTCCCTCATTCAGTTGCATGTAGTGAATTGACTTTTAGTCTTATGCCCTGGACTTTTTGTTAAAAACTTTCCCCCAAAATATCAACATATAAATTAGGTCACTACATCTTCTCTAGATAGTATTGTTAAATACTTACGTTCCATATATCACTCAGTGCCCCCGTTTTTAAACTTGTACGTGACATATTTTTAAAATTCAGTGTTAGAAAAATTACACTTCCTTAAGAAATTGGTATGCTTCCTTCTCTATATGGGGAATTGTGCTTCTCTTTTTAATTAACTTCCAGGAAATTCACCTTTATACCTAGAGATCAACTATAGCAAATATCGTGGCCATCTTGGTTGGCAAACTTATGCTGTTGTTTGACCTGGTTTTAGTTTTCTAATTTGTTCCTATTTTCTCTGAAAGATATTCTTTATTTCCATTTCTCTTTTATCTATTGTACGTGCTTTTGCTGAAATTCTTCAATTCTTTTGTGGAATGAAATAAAAACACCAATCCAAGTTACCCTCTTCATGAAAAGTTCTGCTCTTGTAGCACCCTGTACAGCCTTTGTCCATCTCTGCCAGTGTCTCTAGCAATCATTTCGACCCTTACCTTTCATTGTGTCTTCTTGCATTGTTACATAGCTTTCTTGTCTTTTCAACTAATATCTAAGTGAAGAATATTACATTTTCTCTATCCTCCATAGTTCTTGGTGCATGGAAGACACTCAAAAATTACTTTAAAAGGAGCAAAAGAAAAAGGGAGGGAAAGAGGGAAGGGGAAAGGAATGGAAGTCTGAACTTAATGTTAAAAATTTGAGCTTCCTGGAGGGAAGAAACATTAAGGAAGAAGTCTATTGGAGATTGAACCAGTTATCTAGCAATGAAGATAAATGCTTAGGTTGGTTTACCTTAAGAAGGAGAGAAGCTTTATTATTGCCTCTACACAAGGTCAAGTCATAGTCAGGACATATGCAGGAAGCACATGCAACTCAATAACATAACTGAGGAGGGTTTAATGAAGAACCATTACAAGGTTTGTGCAGGTTCATGAACACTAACAGGAGGTGGCAAAGAACTTTGCGAATAGCAACAGTATAAAGCCCTAGTTAGAAACATGGGAAAGGAGAAGTTATTGGGACCCAAAGAAAGTACCTGTAGGAAAGGGGTCCCTCACAGGAGCATGACCATAGCAAATAAACGCCTTAGCCAAACTACAGCCAGGCAAGGAGAGAGTCTGAGGAATTAATACCCCAAACTTCCTCCTGTCAGCATTTCCCATTGGCTGGACCTTGTTAGAAGCCAGAGACAAGGTAGGATCCTCTAGAGTTCAGCCTCTTAGGGGCACAGAAATATTGAAGAGGGAAGGTAGTATATGGAAGGGCAACCAGAGAATATCCAGTACCCCCCACTTTGCTTTCATAGTAAAAGCTTATTTCAAAAGGTTTCCATATTTATAATTAAGAGTGGAAATGGAGTGGGAGTATTTGGCTAAGAATTTGAAACACACAGAAACACAGAAGTAAGGCCTAAATCTCTTCAGTAGACACATAAAATCTTCAGAATTCCATATGAACACAAGCCATCATTTAAGGCCAAAGGGTCTTTCAAATGTTTCAAAGGTTATCTTTGCTTTTTGATACAGTAGAGCTTCCTTGACTTTTACATTTTTGTCTTACACAGGCTCTTTTACTTTTGGAAGATCCACCCTTTAACATATCAAGCATATTAATATATATCCGTCATGGGGCACCTGGGTGGCTCAATTGGTTAAGCACCTCTTGATTTTGGCTCAGGTCATGATCTCATGGTTCATGAGATCAGGCTCTGTGCTGACAGTGTGGAACCTGCTTGGGATTCTCTCTCTCCCTCTCTGTCTGCCCCTCCCCCACTCACTTTCTCTGTCTCTCTCTCTAAATAAATAAACTTAAAAAAAATTAAAATGTACCCATCATAAATGTAGCTGACATGTCTTCTTTTGCAGGGATTTGATAAACTTCCATTATTTTCACTTTTGCAGATTCCTTTTTATATTTCAGGGCAAAGCACTTGTCGGCCCCCAAACACATTTGGACCCTGAAAAAGATTAATTCTTACATCCTGTGTCTGCAGCATTTATTGGATAAAATGAGCCAGACTGCCTCCCTTCAGTGGGTGTAAAGCTTATTGTTTGACAATATCGCCTCCAGTGAGCATGTGCTGGTGGTTGGATCTGATGTGGTTTATGGTCTCCTGTCCCATACCTCCAGAAACCCAGCTTATTTCTTCTTTAAGGTTGTCTTAGTTTAATTCTGATTGTAAATGTCATGTCACCTTCTGAGATTCCTCAGGGAAGGATGTGTATGTTTCTATGAGTTCACTTTTGGAATTTTCAAAGATTTCTTAGAACATTCAGCCAGATAGTTAAATAATTGATCAAATCATATTACTAAGCACAGAAATGATTATATTTGGGTCCCACTTGGCAGTAGCAAAAAGCCAAATGCCCACTAAGTGTCAGATTCTCACTGTCTTGGGCACATTCATGTTCATTCTGTCACCTTAGCTTCCCAATAACACTTCAAGGTGGATATTATTATCCCCAATTTCCAACTGACAAATCTGACACTCAGGGATTCAAGTGAGTTGCCCAAACCCAAGTAGGGTAGGAGTGAAATTCCATGTGCCTCTGGAGTCAGTGCTATTAAGAAGTGCAAAGCTAACTTTTTTTATCTTTCTGATTTCGGTACAAGTATCCTATATGTGTAAAATAATCTCTTTGTATTTCATGTGGCATTAAATGTGTTGGGGACTATTAGTACACCTGTCAATAACTCGAAATCAATAAAGTTGATCTTACTACTAAACCAGTTGTAACTGGAGCTAGTAAAAGTGGGATGAAGAGAAGTCTTCTCTTGAATTTCAACCAGTACTTTCTTGCCTCTTATATCCCCAGTGTAACTTTGTCTGCCTTTATAACTCAAGAAACACAGATGATACATACATTTAAAACAGGTTTTTTGGGTGAAAAGTTCTTCCCTATATACTTCCTACATTTGCTTTACTCCTTTATTGTGTATTAAGAACTCAGTGATGAGCTTATATTTCAGCTTTTAAATACTTTATGAGTATAGGTAAATCATAGACTATATAGTTATAATATTATTAAATACTATTGTCCTTACTAAAATGCAAACTCCTTGAGGGCAGAGATTCTTGTTGGCTGTGTGCATTGCTAGAATCCAGTGCCTGAACAGTATTTAAGAGTAAGAGCTCACGCAAAAATTCTTAACGAATTATAAATACATTAATTTTACTCTTTTCTCTCAGAAAGGACTCTTACATTAGCTTTAAAAACTGTACCCATTTCTCAATCCCCAGTAAGTCCTTCCTTTGGTAAATGGTTCTATGTAGTATAAACAGAGTCCACCACCACCACCAGCTGTGTAGATGGAGTGGCTGCCTGAGTTTATGCATATCCTAGTCTAGGTCTCAGTCATAATTACTGAGAATTTATTAGACCACAATCCCCAAGAGTACAGGAACCACACTGTCTTCTTGGTCACAGGTGTCTAGCCATCGCCTAGCAAAATGCCTGACACAAAGTCACCACGCAGTAGATATTGTTGACTGAAAGAGTGATGACAGAATCCAGAATTACAATTTAGCATAGTATTCAGCACTGAGCATATACTTAATAAAAAATTATTGAATTTCCTTGACTGATGTTCAAAAAGAATCACATCATGCATTCCAAAACTAAGTAGGCATTATATTTGAAGTATCAGCTGCTTTGGATTATCTATGGGACTCTGCTCCACTGTTAGGGTGGTAAATTAATATCTTACTGCATCAGCAAACTCCTCAAATCTGAGTAGTATTTGGTTTCCACTGGGCTAGCTTACTATATTCCAACTACGGCATACTTAATTTTAAAACTAATGCTTACCATGATATCATGTGCTGTCCACTACTGTTCACTAATCCAAAATAATATAGCTTCTTTCTAGACTAGTATGTTAGTTATTTACTTACTTTACTTGTCCTTTCCTTATTTCTTCCTTATTTCTTTCCTTCCTCTTTCCTTTCTTCCTTTCTTTCTTAACTCTGAATGTCGCATAAGGACGTAAATGTCAAAAGGCAAGGATCTTGATAATATTGCAAAGTCTAGAAATGTTCAGGAACAGTGAGTAGACAAAAAAACTTTGGAGGCAGACACTTGACTTTATGTTTATAATATATGGCCCATCTTCCCAGCTCTTGAGTTCCCTGAATTGCACCAGCATGCTCCAGAAGATGCAAGTGTCAAGATTCTACACACTCATTCTCTCTATACCCAGAAGAAATAAAGGGCTTTGACTTTGGTTCCAACAAACATAACAAGACATTAACATGCTTCACATTAGATCAAATGAATTTAAAAATATATACATGCACACCACACCCATACACACGCATACACACATGTGCACAAACATTTTAAATACATAGCCAATTGGTGAACACCCCAAATCAGAGAGATCACACATTTCTAGTCTTACTTTGCTTTATGACAGGGAGCTTGCCTGTAACATGAGTCTATTTAAGACATAGGACATGAAACTATGCTTGAATTTGAATTCTGAATAAATCAATCAAACAATATTATTGAAGGTAGAGTCAATAGAAGGAAATATGATGCCACCAATACAGATATCACCACTGAAGTAAAGGAGATGATGTTTAAGTAAATACACGGTGTCATTTTATCTGTATAATTGTACTACAGTAGTCGCCCAGTATAGTTTAGCTCTGTTCAATGTTAATAAATTAATCACTACATAAGTAATTATAAAGTATGACATACAGAAGAATTTGAGAAGTCTGATGCACGGCCACATTCTTCCACAACCCAGAACATTTTTATTAAAAACACAAGTAAATTGAACTTAAATTTTAAAATTTTAGTCTATTTTATTAAGAAAAGTCTCTCTCCATTATCAACAAGACAATTTTCTTCCCTCTTAGTGAAGTTTTACAAATCTCTTGGCTGAACCATTATAAGGATCTTTTGGTATGCTCTTTTCTATTTGAAATATCTCTTGCTTGAAATTAAATTCAGTCCTAAAATAGCAACTATATCATCTCCTAACCACTTCCCATTAGTAACAGCAAACTCCAGAGATAAGTAAAGTAGCCTTCATGTGCCTGGAAAAAGAACCCTATGGATGATTTAAACATAAGAGTTGGCTACTTGTTAAGAAACAGTGCATGCACATTTGTAAATATTAATGCCGGAAAGAAATGAAATCTGAAAAAAAAAAGTGAAATCATTATACTGCACAGACTAAATCTAAGCAGAGTTCAGATTTTGTCATTCAACATTATGTCTTGCAGGGCTGTATAAACACTTAGCTCATTAACATTGACTTAATTCTCCCTGAAGTACAAGTGGATTCTGGAGAATGTAGATAGTGTGAATGAGCTCTCTCAATGCTAAAGTTTAGAGGCACTCATTCTTCAAAGAAGTTAAAGTCTAATGCATGAGATAAATTCCCGTCATCTGCTGTCTTGATTGACAGGTACATTTGGTTGGTCGAATGGGGGAAGGGAAGAGAATGGGGCCTGACTCACAACGCAGGGCCCTCAGGTAAAAAGCTATTTTATATAACTGCCCACAAATGTCTTCTATTGTCACAAAGTCTCATATCAGTGTTTGCAGATGTTAACAAATGCTCTTCTCTCAGCCTCAATACAGTTATTCTTTAAATACAGTTCCATTTCCTTGGTAGAGCCTCTTCTGAGGTGCTAAATTTAGCACTGCCAATCAGAAGAACAGGTGGTCTGTGACACCACCAAATAGGTCCCTCTCCCATCATGCTTTCCGAAAACAGCCAATCACCCAGGGCCCTGCCGTGGGGATGTGGGGCTGTCAGCAGATCTGGTAAATAAAAGGGCAGAGCCCAGCCCTGGCTCTTGAGCAGTCGTGCATTCCCAGCCTCGCCTCGGGTGTAGGGATTGCATAGAAAAACAAAACTGCACAGTCTTGACTGTGTAGTTTTGTTTTTAAGTTTAGAGGCTCACCGATTCATGTCGGAGATGGTCGAGAAAACCAACTCTAGATAGGACGTCGTTTCAGAAGCAACCTTGGGCTTAGTCCCACCCTTTTTGGGCACTCTTGAGAAATCAGGTGAGCGGCATCTTTCCTTCTTTTTTTTTTTTTTTTTTAACAGTAGAGTCCTTTCCTTATTGATTTCTAGTTCCCAATTAGAACTTTTGTTCTAACGTATGCGTCGCGCCGATCCAGAGGTGTTTGTCTAACTACTTGTTGCTGTTACCGATCTGTTATTTGAATTATTTGAATCAATTTTCTTTAAAAGTTCAATGCTGTAGCATATCAGCACGGTCAATGATTCAAATTGTTTAAATCCACCTAATACTCTAAAAGTGTTAAAGTTGAACTCAGAAATGGTGATAGAAGTGTTTGTTGCTGTTATAGACTCTTTGTCTGTTGAGAATGTTCAAGGTTATATTACTCAGTGATAGAGTGAGACACACCAAGAATAGCTCTGATAAAATGCATGTGGTATCGGCTGCACCCTGATGACTTTTTAAGGGAATCAACTGCTGAGGTATCAGTTGCAGGACAGTGACAAAACACTTGCCTGCTGTCAGTCAACATTGGAGAGTTTATTTTTGGAGCATGACATTTTGGATGCATACCTTCAGCCCTAATTACACAAAGGCCTTTCAAGAGCTAGTGCTAAAGCAACAGAAGTTACCTATCCAATAGGAATAAAAGACCAATTTAGACAAGATAATTGTGATATGTTTAGAAATTTGGGGGGAAATCTGTAAAATTGTTTTAGAAAAGACTCAGAACCTCATTATGTATTTTAATTCAGTTCATAAGCAAATTGTATGATATGAGCTCAATGTTGGTGTTAAGGGTAAGAAATAGTATTTTAGAGACTTTTAATACCTAAAACCTTATGACTTCCCATCTTCCTGTTTTAGATTACTAATTATAAATGCCTGTAAATACATTGGTATATAATACATACATGGTGTAAAAGAATACAGCTGTTTTTAGAAGACGCACCAGGTTATAAACAGAGGAAGTTAGACACAAAAAGTTATTTGTCCTCAATGTCATATGCCATACGGAATTCTTGGCAAAAGATTCACAAAAACTTTTGGATATTACTTGAATTTTCCAAATGTAATTTTATTGGCTTGGAGTTATGGTTTCATTTTCTTTTAACCAAAGAAGAAAAAGTCACCATAAGGTACAGAATTATTACTAGAAGAATTATTGTTCCATAAAGTTTTAGTGAACAGGGAATTTTGTGAGAAACAGTAATGAAGTAACTGAAAATGGAATAGTGAGGTATTTATGCATCAGAAGATTCTTCACATAATCTCTCTGGAACTGATGCACAAAGTACTTTCTTCCACTAAAAAGGACTTACCTGCAAATATCATATTCATTTCTTTGGTTTTGAATATTTGTGTTAAGAAAGCATGGGGCTTTTAACTCCGTTTACATTTCACACCAGTGTTTCATTTTTCAGGTTTGTACCTGGTTCCTTATTAAATAGTCAAGTCAGTCTTTTTCTTTCAGATCTATATAAAAGTTGGCCTACTCACATGAGTTTAACTGTTCCCATTTAGTTTGGCAGTAGCAACATTTACTGAGCAGTTACAATATGAAGAAATATTAGATATAGACTATACTGTATGCTATCTTTGAAAGGTTTGCATAGTCACCCAGACTTTCCAGAACTTTCCAATTAAGGAAAGAATTGCAAAGTTCAAATTTTTAGTGTTGGTAACTATTTTAAGTAGCCACCAAGATTACCTAAAATAATACTGCCTGAAACTATGTCAACTTTATAAATGTAGTTATAGTGAGTGAAAGATATTCAGAGGAAGGATTTTTTTTTAATGATTGTCTCTCAACCATTGAACTGATGCACAGATTCATTCTATTCTTTCCACACATCTTTTATTGTTCTTCTCTACTCCCACATATTCTAGCTTTCCCTCTTTCTGTCTCTCACCTAAGTGTCCGTCTTTGGTAAGACTGAATTTCCCTCTTTGACCACTAGAGGACACTCCTTGCTCTGCCCTCCTAAATTTTTTTCCCATTTGTCTTTTGACTTCTTACTCTGTTAAGCTTCAGGTCAATTCAGAGGCCCGTGTTCAAATTCGAGCCACAAAGGAGACGGTGTACCCATCACTCTAGGCTCACAGATGACCTAAGGAGCAATCTCTTTGAAAATATGTGTCTCTGCCATCTACAAAGTAGCTCCAGAGTGGCCTTTAGCTGTGACATTCTAACTTATTTTCTGTTCCTTTTCAGAGTGCCTAAAAAGATGACCACTCAAGCACCGACGTTTAAGCAGCCGTTACAAAGCGTTGTGGTACTGGAGGGTAGTACCGCAACCTTTGAGGCTCACGTTAGTGGTAAGCTAACACCTTCACATTTTCCTCTTGTCCGTCTCCTCCTCAATACCTTAACTTGGCTGTACGACTTGACACCACGTTTAACCCCTGTTTTCCCTTTGTAAAACTGGTCCAACTGTATGGAAGGGCCATTAAAAGGGTATTCCGTTCACAGAGTACTGACAAAATCTGACAACATAATGGCTTGAAAATGTTTTATTCATATTTATAATTCCACAGAGCAAAATAATTAGCATTGGATTAAAATTGCTGTCAGAATCCAGCAGCTAAGTAGGACCAAATTTGGTCATTCTATATTTGGGTTCAGCTGCAGAGTGACTGAAAGCCAAGAACTGAAGCCCAGTAGGGGGCCAGCCATGGAGCTGTGGGGCAAGTAGCCTGGGGTTGACTGCTCTGTGCCAGACAATGGGAAATAACAATACATTGGAGTTTATAAGAAGCAGAAAACTTTCAAGGTTGAGCTAACTCCTATTTATTTTATTCTTGTATCTTCTAATCTTTATTAAGTGATTCTAGTGAATTAAAAGATTTTCCAATCTTTTGTGAATGACAACAAAAAGTAATATATGCCACCCTGGTCTATATATTAAAGAGAAACAAACATTGACCTTAGAATTTTATTTAAAAGAAAGCTCTTCTGGTTTTTCCCCCCTCTTTTTCTTCTTCATCACCAATTTTAGAGGTAGTTCCAAAATAATGCATCATTTCTGGGACTTACTATCTTCTGGGAAAAAATGAGGGTAAACTACAAACTATATTGTAAATAATCTCAAAATTATTCAATCAGTATTGTTTGCAGTATCATAACTGGTCATATAAAATTATATGGATTAATTAAAAATCAAGCTTGACGCACCTCCATGGTGCACTGTCCTTTTTATATTTTTGGCTTCTAATAAAGATATAAAATAAGATTTCCTTTTCCTTTCTCTTTCCTTTTGTTTTTCTATTTTGTGTAGGAATCTTATTCCTAATGAGATAAGACCTTTACATTGCTCAAATATCCTCTAGTCATTCTTCATTTTCCATTGTGTATGCATATAGAGACCAACTCCATTCTTCTCATGCATGATACACTCGGACTTTGCAATAATACACTTATTTATCTTATAATGCTCAGTAGCGTTGGAACTGAGCTGAACACAATTGGCTTCAGTGGGAATTTTGCCTGTTTGCAAAGTCAGTGGAATCTTGCTTCTCCATAGCTTCTTCCTCCTTCATACTCTGTGCTAATAAATTCTCAGGAAACCAGCACTAAAGATATTTGATATTCATGAATTAGTCAAATAAACTATTCACTTGGCCATGGTGGGAGATTGGTTCCTGTAAGGACAATGAAACAAATGTTCTCTTGGTTTTCTCCACCTCGCAGCTTAATATAAAATAAAATAAACCAAGCTCTGAATTTGCCTCATGCCTTCTGAATGTACAGAATGTTACTATCCTTAAAATATCAAACATGTGGTTCTTAGCTCCACAATTTGTGGCAATTGAAGAGAATTTGCTTCTCTACCTGCAACTCCAAGTATACATGTAAGACTAGGTTTGGCTTTGTGTCTTTTATAGGAGAAGCCCGCTCTCTCTCTGCACTTTGGCATATTTTGCTGATTACAAATTTGAAAGGCAGGAGAGTTCCAGGAGACAGTGTCCCTACAACCACAGAGGACGCACACGGATGGGCTTGCCCTTTCGTGCTTGGCTAGGCAGCGCTTTCAGGCCCTTTGTTGCTTTTGCTGTTTGTTTGTTTTTGAAGAGGACAACAGTCATTTTTTATTTCAAAGTTTCCTTGGTTCTGCACTTCTATAAATCCCTTTCATGATTTTAATGGTGTCTATTAAATTGCATCATGGAGAACCTGGGACAGGAGGGCAGGAGGTGGAAATTCTAATTCTCCGTGTGCCTCTGCTGGCTGAGGGACCTTGGAAAAATCACTAAGCCTCTCTCAGTCTTAGTCTCCTTCCCTATTAAATGGAGGTATTGACCTCTACATGAACCCACAGACCTTCCTCATTGTCTGCAAGTTGACCCTTTTGCCATGTGGCTATCAGGTTTTCCTTATCATTAAATGGCCTTCTACTCTGGAGAGCCCCTACAGTTAGGACAAGATGGTAAACATGGCAGCACAGAACAGAGGACTTTGCAGGGCTCCGTTCCAACACAAAGATGAATTGTGTTTGTGCTCCAGGTTTCCCAGTTCCTGAGGTGAGCTGGTTTAGGGATGGCCAGGCAATTTCCACTTCCACTCTGCCCGGCGTGCAGATCTCCTTTAGCGATGGCCGCGCTAGACTGACGATCCCCGCCGTGACTAAAGCCAACAGTGGAAGATACTCCCTGAGAGCCACCAATGGATCTGGACAAGCGACTAGTACTGCTGAGCTTCTCGTGACAGGTAGGCTGGAGGGCACGCGCCTGTCCTCTGCCCCACCCCCCTCCCAGGGCCTCTCCAGGGCCTGCAGAAGGAGGTCCAGGAAGAGCTACTGAAGGACAGCTAGATCGGCTAAAGTCCAGAGAGGGGGCCCCCTGGTGGCTCAATTGATAGCAAAGTTGTTTGCCACGTAAAATTTAATTTTCCTCTCAAAATACGGCACAAAAGTGTCTGAGAACGTTTCCTCTATACACATATTAAACACTCAAGAGTATATTAAGGAAATATTAAAAACCATGTTTCTGAGCAAGTGGAAAGGCTTAAAGCCTTGTTTATAAGCCTACTAAGGAAACAGGTATATCACCAAGAATTTACACTTTAACAAGCTCCTAGATGATACTGATGCAAGTCTTCGCAGACCACCCATTTAAGAAAACTGCTCTTGTCCATAAAGTTCAATAATTCTTCTCTTTCCATTTCTAATAATAGTACACAGTAGACATTGTGCAGTAAGAGGCAAATGCATGACGTAGTTTCCTCAGAAAAGTTACTACTAAATTTCATGGCTTTTGTCATTTTCCTCCATCCTTTACTTCCTGGTAGGACATTAAAACACAAAACATCTCATTACTTTGCACACTAGAAACAGTATGTGCATAACCAGCTACGGAGGATTAGATATGATTATCCAATAGGTTATACCACCAGCGCATTCAAGTATAGGACTTTTATTGATCTAGACACAAGGTGCAACAGGGAACATCGCGTGTGAACTTTAACATATCCGGAAAATTCAGAAATGGAAAATGCACAGGGGTGCCAGATTGTTTATTACTCAAAACCATGTCAAAATTAATCCCATTCTCTTTTCATTTTCTTAAAAATTTCTTTCAACATAATTACCAAAGAATCCCCTTTCTGTTGCATAACTAACATTGTATCATGTCACTATTTAAATTAACATTTTAAATCCAAGTAAATATTGGGATTATTTGAATACTGATCAATTTGTAGATAATTTAGGATTTTTAACATGAAAATAAAATTTGATGATTCTATAAGTCACAGGTACACTTATCAAAGCAGCCATTGGGATTCATGGTAATGCAACTTATTGAAATATGTAAAATTATTTTAACATGTTAATGTAGTGCTAGATGTGAGGCTGGGAGGAAGCGTCCAAAAGATTCTCTAAAAATGTTGTATAACAAGATCTAGGCTTTGTCTTAAAAAAAAAAAAAAATGGCTGGCCTAGAACTGCCAAACAAAACAAAGCAAATACAATAAAATGTGGTGGCAGGATTGCCTTCCGCCATCTCCTGGCTCCTTTTTTGCTGTCATATGCATGAGCTGGGCTCAAGGACACTCAAGGTTGTTTGGTTCAGAGAGTCATCGCCTCATTTTGGAAACGGAGCTGTGATTGTTTAAAAATAACCTGTTGGGAGTACCCAGGCTTGCAGTCCTGATTTTCCTCCCTTCCCCCTGCAGCGGAGACAGCACCACCCAACTTTGTTCAACGACTGCAGAGCATGACCGTGAGACAAGGAAGCCAAGTGCGACTCCAAGTGAGAGTGACCGGAATCCCTACACCTGTGGTGAAGTTCTACCGGGACGGAGCCGAAATCCAGAGCTCCCTTGATTTTCAAATTTCACAAGAAGGCGAACTCTACAGCTTACTGATTGCAGAAGCATACCCCGAAGACTCCGGGACCTATTCAGTAAATGCCACCAATAGCGTTGGAAGAGCTACTTCGACTGCCGAATTGCTGGTTCAAGGTGTGTGCTGGTGGTTGAGTGACAGGGAGGAGAGAGTGCTGATCTAGAAGGAAGTGGAGCCAGAGGCCCTCCTGCCTCCCCTCTGAGGCCTTGGGGATCCTGCAAACTGAAACCAAAGCAGGCTTTTCAACACGCGTGAAAAATCTCTGAGATTCCAAGCAGGAGCTCATAATAATTGAAGCAATCCGTGCTTAGTGAGCCCATCAGAAAATAGAAAGTCTTTCAATGGAGTCATCTGTGTTTTCAAATTATTGACCAATAATGTATTTGGAAAAAAAAAATGATTCTAAGTCAATTCTTATCTAATAATGAACATATTGTATTTTAAAACCTAATTTGTATTAACGCAAAGTCCAAAACTTTATGCATTTTTCTCCAACGAGATACTTAGGAAATTTTATTGACTTCGTAGTCAGAATTAACATAATCTCTTTAGAAATGGGTCACCCTGCCTTTTCCTAAACATCCGTCTTCCCCTTCTGACAGGTGAAGAAGTAGTACCCGCTAAAAAGACAAAGACAATTGTTTCGACTGCTCAGATTTCAGAAACAAGACAAACCCGAATTGAAAAGGTATTTTTCTATACTATCAGTTTTTTCTATCAGTTTTTTTTTCATTTTTTTTAAATTTTATAATAGTTTATTTTCAAATTGGTTTACATATAACACCCAGTGTTCATCCCAACATGTGCCCTTTTTAATGCCCATCACCCCCTCTCCCCCCTCCCTCATCCCCCTCACCCTCAGTTTGTTCTTAGTCTTTGAGAGTCTCTTATGTTTTATCTCCCTCCCTCTCTGTGTCTTTTTTTTCTTTCCCCTCTTCCCCTCCCCCTGGTTTTTGCTTAGTCTCACAACTGATTTCAGATTGTTGCTTCACCAACTATCCTCCTCAATGTGGGCTTGGTTTTCATCTTTTACAGAAGATTGAAGCCCACTTTGATGCCAGATCAATTGCAACAGTTGAGATGGTCATAGATGGTGCCGCTGGGCAACAGCTGCCGCATAAAACACCTCCCAGGATACCTCCGAAGCCAAAGTCAAGGTCTCCCACACCACCATCCATTGCTGCCAAAGCACAGTTGGCTAGACAGCAGTCCCCATCGCCGATCAGACACTCCCCTTCCCCGGTCAGACACGTGCGGGCACCAACCCCATCTCCCGTCAGGTAAGGCTTTCAAAGGAGAGCAAGTCACTCTGCAGTTTTGAATTAGGTTTCATCGAATAAGAAGAGAAATAGAAAGAAGCAATAAAAAAATGTAGCGCGTGATAAAGGAGGTAAGCCTAAATGTGCCGAATACGAGATTCACAAATCCTCACTCTCCACAGGTAAATTGGAAGACTTCATAAACTCCACTTCTAAATTCCTATTTGTATTCCATTTAACAAATATCTGCATTAGGGGCCAAAAGAAAGCAGCAAAATAAAAAGAGCACAGAATTTGGGATTGGAAGCCCAGTGTTCAATCAACCTGATCACTTGCTAGCAACGGGACTTTGGGCAATAATTGTAACAATAAAACAGTCGCTACTATATATTGACTACTTTTTCTCGATCAGACATTTGATTGGCTTTCTATAGATATTATCTCATTAAATAGTCACAGCAACCTCTAAGAATTATCATTCCTAATTTTATAGATAGGCAAGTTGAGTGGAGCTAAAGAAGTTAAATAATTTGCTTAAGGTCTTAGTCATACCATTTGTAAATGAAAGAAAATCACAGTAAGAATGATCTCAAGGTGTTTTGTGAAGATCCAGCGAGATAATTAGTTAGAGGTACCTTGTAAATAGAAAATAATTATACAAATGTTCTTATGCTCTGATAATAAGTCTTCTAAATATTTTGCATATGTGTATGTTATTTTATGTAGAAAATAAAATGGGTTTCTATGCTTAGTTAATATGGAGGTATTTTAGAAAGTGAGCATGCATCATCAGGGCTCTGAATTATATAATCAAGTGTAAATTATCCATAACAAATTTGAAACTTTGGCACTTGGCTTAACCTGCTGAAGTTTTTAATATAATGAACAGAAAAATGTACACAATTTGGAGTAAATTAGAAAAGTGTTCTAAGTCAATTTATAGGATTTACAATTTTTTTCATGTTTATTTATTTATTTTGAGAGAGACCGAGTATGAGCAGGGGAGGGGCAGAGAGAGAGAGGAAGAGAGAGAATCCCAAGCAGACTCCAACTGTGAGATCATGACTTGAGTCGAAACTGAGTCAGATGCTTAACAGACTAAGCCACCCAGGCCCACCTATAATTGTTTTTAATGTAGAGAGAATTCTCCTGCCAAGAAAAATTTTTAAATAGTCAGATAGTTGATCTAAAAATATTCAAACTTATTTAAGTTACTGAAATCAAAACGGTAAGGTATTAGTAAGTTAACCGAAAACACATTAGGGAAGCAGAACGGAACATCTAGAAATAGATTCAAGTATCTGGAAATTCCATTTTTAATCAAACTGACTTTTCAGGGCATTGGGGGAAAGGATATTTTACTTGATAAAGAATGCTGGCCTGATTAGCTATCCATTTGGAAGAAAACAAATATTAATCTCTACCTCACGCCATGTACAAAGTAAATCTCAGCCTGTCTAAAAAGCTAAATTAAAAAATAAAAACTAAAAAAATGAGAGTATTTGGGAAAACATTTGTGGGGGAGAGCTGTTAAAACTAGATTTAGAGATTCAATTACATAAAAATAAAAATGTATGTATGGCAAAAGTAAAGTCATTGCTAAACCAAACAGTGTATTTGTGAAAATATTTTAAAAGTGCATCTTCCTCAAGATACTTCATGGCTTCTGCCATGAAGGTATTATATCAAATATACAATAGCTACAATCTGAATGGTAAAAGCCAGAAACAGTGCACAACTGAAACAACTGTATATGTTGATGCTCACTAAGACCCCATAAAGAAGCAAAATGCAAACAGATCTAGGGGGGACATGTTTGCAACACTTATGACAAAGGACTAAGTACCAAATGTATTTAAAAGCTTCCACAAATTATTTTTTTAAGTGTCTTTATTTTGAAAGAGTGAGTAGGGAGGGGCAGAGAGGGAGAGAGAGAATCCTCAGCAGGCTCCACACTGACCGTGCAGACTCGACGCGGGGCTGCAACCCATGAACTGAGATCATGACCTGAGCCGAAGGCGGACACTTAACTGACTGAGCCACTAGGCACCCACCCCCACCTCCGACAAATTAAGTTTTAAAGGAAATAAATAAGCAACACAAATGGGGAAAAAATGAACAGAAGGCAAGCATTTCACACAAGAGACAATGTACATGTCCAATAAATACATAAAAACGCTAGATATTTTCCAAATTTTATTATTTTGGCCACTTGGAAAATTAAAGGTACTGGTGAACGCTAATATGAAGACTTGAATCAAAAGCTTAGTTTTAAAAACATGTCTAGCTATCAAATAAATAAAGTGTTCTGTCTCAGGCTAGCTCTGAGTTTGCACACCATGAAATCCCAAGACCGGCCAAATGGGAGTATCTGGGGGAGATAACAACCTCACTGTATTTTTAATCCAAGCCTAAGGGTCATTGAAGATTACAGAGCTTCTCTGATTCCATGGAGCGTTGTGACTGTCTTAGCAGTTCTGGCAGTTCATTAATAACAAGCCCCATTACTTGGTCCCCGAAATTTGCTTTAAAATAAGAAACAAAAATAGCAATTTGTGGAGAAAATAATGGTTATCCAAGATAGACTACTTCCTAAAATGCCTAATGGTTTAATCTTGATTTTTGTTGTGGAGTAAGGCAAACAGATTTTGTTGAATAAGGTACATGTATCTAGCTGTGACCAGGTGATTATTTTTTATTGTAAGAGCAAAAATAAGCACTTTTCCATAATGACTCAAATTACATTGATTTTTCACAGTTATGGGCTTACCTGCAGCCTGCTGCTAATCACTCATGTCATGCTAATCATGTCTTTAACTCTTTGTGAAATAAGCCCACTTTACGATGAAGGCACAGGTTGAAACTTGGAAGTACGTGTCACTTTGATTTTCATCAATCGGTGTAGACGCTACATTATTCTAAACTGGTCTTTGTTATATTTCTAAGGCAGTCGCTTTTAAAATAGAGACATGTTCCCCTAGGTTTCCCTTTAGTTGATTACAACTTCATTTATAAAGCGTAAATTGATTTTCACCAAGATAAACCCTTCTTCAAGAAAATGACCAAACATTTCCTCATGAAACGGGTTAATATTTTAGTGTACTATTAAGTTACTCTGTAATTTAGAGCAGATATCAACTGAATCTTCAACCTTAATTAGAATAGTCGTTTCATTTATGATCAGTATACGTCAAAGCCAGACAGCATTTATAAACGTTTTCCTATAGGTAGTAGTTATAATTCAATGATGAGGCAATACTGCCACCTAGAGGGAAAAATTAAGAATTGATCAAGAATTAAATTATGAAAACTATCTTAATCAACTGAGCCACCCAGGCACCCCTTATGAAAACTATCTTAAAATAGTTGGCCAACCCCTAGAATTATTGCTGTAGATCAGGGACTGTCTTTTTTGGCCGTAAATGCCAGCGTTTAGCAGCTAGATTCTTCAAACGATGCTATTGCGCTTTGGATATACACAAAAAGCAATGAAAACTATTTCAGAAGCACTTTATCAATTTAACTAGAAAAACCTGTGGAATCCTTAGATTTCAAAATAGCCAGCTACCATAGTCGCCACATGGTTATTAAAAGAAGTCCAGAGTCCAACAAAATTAGCATGAAGGTAAACACAGAGAAAATTAAGAACAGCAGTTCACAACACGTTTTGACCAGAAGGGCAGTTTTCAAGGTGCATTGTGCAGCCTACGCCCTAAAAAGCTCTGTAAGTCGAGTACCAAGATAGCTTCTGCTGGCCCGGCGCTTCACAAGGTCTGTGAGCATGTGAAAGCCATAAGAAATCTGCAGGGCAGGAAAAAAGTTGTAACTTATTTAGCCTAGAATCAATCGCACAAGCATCTTGATTACAGACACCTTTCTTTGTTCATCACCTGTCTGACATGCCCTCACCCACCAGAAGTCAGAGTGTAAAGAAATTCAGAGTTATGATTACCGTATTCACCATGTCCTTTCTTTGGCTGTATTTCAAGACCTTCTGCTGCCATGACTTTTCAAATGGTGAGAAGGTGGGGCAGGGTACAGAATTCTTTAGCTTAGAATTCAGTCTGATTCTCTTATGGAGTTACAGAAGGTAAGATTAAGGCTTACTGAGATTCCAAACACATTACTTTCAATCAAGTACATTATTTGCCTCTGAATAGGTTATCGAGGCACAGGTTTTAAAACTCTGCCTTAAATACTTCCAGATTTTCCTTCCATTATTCAAATCCGAAGACCCGATGATCTGATGATGAGGAGTTCTTGGTCTTGCCATTCTTGACCTCTGCCCTTGGGTTTTCAGGTCCGTGTCTCCAGCCGGGAGGATCTCCACGTCTCCCATCAGATCTGTTAAGTCTCCATTGCTCGCTCGAAAGACTCCGACACCCGGCATGGCCCCAGGCCCCGAAGTGCCTCCCCCTTGGAAGCAAGAGGGCTATGTGGCCTCATCTGAGGCTGAGATGAGAGAAACCACGGTGACGAGCGCCACCCAGATCAGAACAGAAGAGAGATGGGAAGGGAGATACGGGATCCAGGAGCAAGTGACTATCAGCGGAGGAGCGGGCGCTGCCGCCAGCGTGTCGGCCAGTGCTGCCTTCGCGGCCGGGGCTGTGGCTACCGGTGCTGCAGAGGTACGGTCAGAGCTGTCTTGTTTCCTTTGCCTTCCGCTCACAGCTGCTTTCTCCAACCAGAACCCTGCCATGAAACTCCATCTCTATAGGTTGGAGGGGAAACGTGTATGCACATAGGAACATAACAGAAACTGAAGACCAAATTTGGCTCATGCTTTGTGAAATCACTTTTAATTGGGATAAAGGCTCTCATCTGTGAGGTTTTCATAAAATACAGGGTTTAAGGATACATGCCGTTATCTCTCTCGGCAATGACAAATGCTTATCCCGTGAATGCTTTACTGGAACAGCTCATTTCCATTGCACTTTTGTATTTGCTGTTGGGCCTGTCATTTTAAAAAAGGGACTGGGTCATTTCCCATCCAGGTGAAACAAGAAACTGACAAAAGCGCAGCTGTTGCGACCGTCGTTGCTGCCGTTGATATGGCCAGAGTGAGAGAACCAGTCACCAGCGCTGTAGAGCAGACTGCTCAGAGGACAACCACGACTGCCATGCACATCCAACCTGCTCAAGAACAGGTATGCCTGGGGCCGGCCAGAACGAGCTTTGCAGGCAGCGATCCCATCAGCGCTCCAGTTGTTTTGAGGACGGCCCTAACTAAGCCCAATGTGGCGCAGGCTTCACCTGGACTTTCTGAACAATAGATGGCCTGAGTTACCAAGGGTGTGCAAGGGAGAAGTACCTGACGTACCTGGCCTGTGTCGGCAGGGAGACACAGGAGTTAATGATCAGAAAGTCAGTACAGGAGCCGAGAGGAGGAATTCAGAGTATTGAAGTGGTCCTGGATCAAGACAGGCAAAGGGTGGCCCAAAAGTCAGCCGAACAAAGAGGAGTGTGTGTGCATTCGTTACTCTAGTTCCAGACCGGTCAGACCAGAGCTCTGTTGCTCTCAGAGCCAGGCACGGAAACCACTATTGCAGGGCAAACATCACCGTTCTCTAAGCCTCCCCAAGAGACCTTTGCTTTTACTTTACTCAGAACAAATGTGACACTTGATTCATGGCTGAAAAGTGCTATAAATCCAGGATAATTTCCCACCTCATATTTGAATAGAATTTTTTTTATAGTTTAAAATCACTCTAGCCTTCCTCCTTTTCCTCTCCTGTGTGACATTTATGTCTTTATCCTGATTTATTATTGTAACTTTTTATATAAGGTGCATGAAACTATTTCCTTCCTTTCCCCTCTGAAACTCAGATAAAAAAGGAGGCAGAGAAGAAGACTGCTGTAACTCAGGTCGTAGTGGCTGCCGATAAAGCCAAGGAGCAAGAATTAAGATCAAGAACCAGAGAAGTAATCACGACAAAACAAGAGCAGGTGCACGTAACTCATGAACAGGTGAAAATACGTTTTGTTTTATTTATTTTTTTTTTTAATTTTTTTTAACGTTTATTTATTTTTGAGAGACATAGAGACAGAGTATGAGCAGGGGAAGGGCAGAGAGAGAGGGAGACACAGAATCTGAAGCAGGCTCCAGGCTCTGAGCCAACAGCACAGAGCCTGACGCGGGGCTCGAACTCACAGACCGTGAGATCATGACCTGAGCCGAAGTTGGCCGCTCAACCAGCTGAGCCACCCAGGCGCCCCTTATTTATTTTTTTAAAAACAATTGTTAGGCCTTTCAGCCAGTGCAATGAGTTGTCAGCTGGGTGGTTCGAGAAGGTGAACTTTTTTTTTCTTTCAAAGCTTATTTATTCATTTATTTTGATAAAGAGCAAGCGAGAGAGGGGGGGGGACAGCATGAGTAAGGGAGGGGCAGGGAGAGGGAGAGGAAGAAAAAGAGAGAGAGAATCCAGGCAGGTTCCACATTGTCAACATAGAACCCCATGTGGGTCTCAAACTCACAAATTGTGACATCCTGACCCAAGCTGAAATCAAGATTCGGACACTTAACCAGCTGAGCCACCTGGGCGCCCTGTGATGATGAACTTTCAAGTCTCTTTTAAACCCTGAGATCCCGAATGACAGGGATAATATCTGAGAATGGCAAAGAGGTCAATGGAAAAACCTGCTTTCCCGCTTCCACACACATGCCTCAGGCATCCAGATCCAAACGGCCTCCTTCAGAGGGTTGAGGATTTGGAAAACATCTTGCCTGGGATGGGTGTAATGTCCCAGTTTTAGAAAAGTAAGTCTTGATATATTCCAATCCATCATAATTAGGAAAGTTTTCAAAGCAAAAGTAGCATATAAATGCAGAGTCTAAATTGTCCATACTTCTCATATATAACATAAAAGGGTCAGACAAATTACGTCTAAGGCCTTTTGTTCTTCTATCCTATTCTTTAATATCAGCTTTAGATGACAGAAGTGGCGTAGAATAGTATTGCTATATATCCATTTGTAAAAATGGGAACTTTTTTCAAAGAAGATGGCCACTCTCCAATTCAGTTAATGGTGTTAAAACCAACTTTCCCCCCCTCCCCCTGAGCAGCATAAATTATGGTTTAGGCAGAGAAGGAGTGTGGTCCTATTAAGGAAAATGAGATGATTTATTTAGTGATCTCTCCGGAAAAAGAAGATTTTTACTTCTTTCTTCACATTTCTATTTTGTTATATTTAATAAACATTGTGTCATTTCCCTTCGAGATCAGGAGACAATAAGTGTTTGTTCTGATCATTGATTTCAGATAAGAAAAGAAACTGAAAAAGCATTTGTACCAAAAGTAGTAATTTCTGCAACTAAAGCCAAAGAACAAGAAACTAGAGTAACTGGACAAATTACTACAAAGCAAGAACAAAAACAAGTAACTCAAGAAACAGTAAGTGCAGTTTTGTAAATACATTGTAATTCCCTGACAAATAACCCATTCCAGCCAGCTGCATGGGCCAAAAACTCCAAATAGAGGAGTCCCACGTGTGTATTTTCTTTCCACTGTTTCTCCATCTAGTGCTGAAACTCTTTTGTGATGGAAATTCTGTTTGCATTGCAGTTTTTCACACAACTGATCCATTGTGGGGAGATTGTCTATCTATTAAAACAGTTTGGGGGCCCATCTATGACATTTCTAGGGCATATTTATTTATTTGAAATGTTTGTTTATTTATTTTTCGAGAGAGAGAGAGTGCAAATGGGGAGGGACAGAGAGAAATGGGGACAGAAGAATGAAAGCAGGCTCTGTGCTGACAGCAGCAAGCCTGATGCGAATGTGGGGCTCGAACACACGAACTGAGAACACATGAGATCATGTGAGCTCATGACCTGAGCCAAAGTCAGATGCGAAGGAGCCGGTGGGCAGAAAAGAAGCCTATAGCCTATTTTTTTAGAAAAACAAAAGTCTATGTTTTAAACCATTAAGTGTTGGCTCTTAAAATGTGACTCTTTCTTACTGCTCAACATTTTGTATTGTTCTGAATGTTGCAAGGGGATCTTGCCATTTCTTCTGTGCCTGTTGAAACTCAAACCTTTATTTTACTCTGAAAATCAGATAAAACAGAAAGCTATGACAGCTGCTGCATCTATGGTGGTAGTTGCCACCGCAGAGGCCACAAAACTAGAAACAGTCCTGGGAGCTCAAGAAGAAATTACCACACAACACGATCAAATGCACATAACTCATGAAAAGGTGATGACTTTCTGCTGGTGTGACATTCACTCTTCATCACTTCATTGCAGGCTGCCTCCATTTTCATCATGGGTCTCAATCATCACTTTCTCACCCCCTCTTTTTATAACTCAAATAGAAAACGCCCTTGGAATCTCTCACGAACCCTTTGCCGACTCTCCAGCTTTCACCGCCACTTTTCATTCCTAACTTTCAACCTTTCTTTGGGTTGTTACTAACATGATATGATAATTCACTTTAGTATCTTCCTATTGACGTAGATTCCAGTTTTCAAGTCGATTGATGAAATCAAAAATATGTGTCGCTTGTGACTCTACCGGAATTTCGCATGCATTGTAGTAAGACAGATGTGGGAAAGGGAAATGCATCATTTATTCTCTTGTTACCGATCACGTGTTTTTCTTTTAGACTGCACTCATTTTGATACTGTATAGTAAGACAGTATGATGATCAAAGTAACTCACATGATATGGTTAAACATGATTAAAATGTGCGGGAAAAGGAAGATATTTGCTTCTTTTCTCAGTTTTGACTTCAGTTTCTCTTATTGGAGGCTGTGTGGAATTTAATGACCCTTTTCTCACTTTTCTTTTTATCATATGACCAGACAATGAAAGAAACTAGGAAAACAGTGGTGCCTAAAGTCATAGTTGCCACACCCAAAATCAAAGAACAAGATGTAGTATCAAGAACTAGAGAAGGCATCACTACCAAAAGAGAACAAGTTCAAATAACTCAGGAAAAGGTGAATACAGATATTTGAGATGGGAAAAATTCATCTTTAAACTAATTTCTAGTAAACCATTAACTATGGTGTGCTATGAATTATTAGTCAGTATTTTCCTTTCTGAATCCCAGACTAAAAGCAGAATGGTAAATGTGTGACCGCTTACCATTAATTTTATCTGCACATTTGATTTTCATCCATCTGTAACATTTATAACTCATTTTATTTTCCACCATTATTCTTTGCATGAAGATTAGCATTTTCAGCCTGATTTTTAAAAAGCAATGTATAGAATCATTTGGAGAATTTTTTTTTTTTAGTTAACATTTCTAAGTTTTGTGATTCCCAGTCCATATACGCAAACGTTGTCAAGTAACTTCTTTTGTGTAGTTAGCCCTAATAACTTCATCTTGCATCCCCACTGGGGGGTGGGGAGAAGGGTCATACCATGTGTGGCTAAAGCCCTGTGCAATTGACACTTTGATTTTACTGTGATAATCAGATAAGAAAGGAAGCTGAGAAAATTGCCTTATCTACAATAGCAGTTGCTACTGCTAAGGCCCAAGAACAAGAAACAATACTGAGA
Organism: Paguma larvata; assembly: GCA_030068075.1. NCBI lineage: Eukaryota > Metazoa > Chordata > Mammalia > Carnivora > Viverridae > Paguma > Paguma larvata. Next base: position 53,067,749 of record CM057825.1, read on the forward strand.
ACTAGGGAAGGAGTGGCTACTAGACAAGAACAAATCCAAGTTACTCATGAAAAGGTGATGCTTGCTCTTCCAAGTGTGAAGTCCCCTCTTTGATAATATATTAATACCCAATCTCAAGAATTTCTTCTGTATGAGACATTATTAACCGAATTCATTGTTTAGATGATTAAACGATTGGAAACTAAAAAACCAAATTATTATTGTTAATATTACTACATATTCCTCTCCCACTGATCTCCTCACTGTTACTTTCCATTTTTTTATTATTAACATCTATAAGTTCCCTGGAAGTTGATTAAAATTGCATGCAGGCTGATTTTAAGATACTCCGTGAACATTAAAGAAGAAAGTATGAGTAAATGATGAATCTTATTTACTGTCATGAAGATGTGTGTTTTGAGGGGTCATGAATTCAATATATTACATTGTAAAGTATGGACTTATTTCAGGAAATCACCCATCATTTTTTTTCAAGTGAAAGTTTATCTTTTTTTCTTTCTGTAAATACCAGATGAGAAAATGATAGTGCCCGCCGTACTACTCCTAAAGCTAAACAAGATGCAGTATTAAATCTAGAGAAGGAATCGTCCAACTAGGATACACATTAGCCATGAAAAACTTTATTTGCAGCATTTATTTGTAGTTATTAAATCTTCGTGAATTAACCAACTTCCTATGATTCTGTCATTTACCCCCCAACAAGCTATTTACCTAATTTTATTCCCTTATTGTCAGTATAGTATTTGAAAATAAGCAACTAAATTACTCATGCCTGAGCCCTGTCTATATTTCTCTCAGTGTTGTTTTCTGTCTCTACATCTCTGGGTTTTCTCCTAAGGCATGATTTAAGATCAACTTTCTAAACACCCAAGTATGATATTGAATGGCATATCAGCCTTTCAGAAATCTCATTGGTAACAGAAATTCTAATACGTGACATACTTCATGAGTGATTATTTTTAAATTTTTGTTTGTTCTGAATCACATATATTTGACTGCCTTATTTTTGTTGTTAAACATTAGCTAAGAATGGAAGCTGAGAAAATATCTGTACCCAAAGTAGTAGTTACCACTGCAAAATCTCCTGAACCAGCCACACTGCCAAGAACTAGAGAAGGATTTGCTATTAAGCAAGAACAAATCCGTCTTTTTCATGAGGAGATGAAAACTGAGGCTGTGGAGGTGAAAAGCATTGCTTCATCCCATTTTATCATCAGCACCCATAACTTTTCATCCAGCATGAGTCGTTGTGTTCTTAGTGTTCCCGTTCATTGCTGAAGTGGTCAACAAACATTACAGTTGATTAGACCCCGTCCAGTTCTTCCAGGGCGACAGTTAGCATTTCTAGTTGTGAAAAGCCAGATTAAGTAACACTCTTCCTTGCATCCCCTAAATTAGTTCTCAGCATTTAGCTGGTCTGAATTGGGGTTTCCTACTCCAATTCTTCCTGCTGACCTAGGTTCTAAAACCATGAGAGATATTAGAGGCCACTAAGAAAGTGGGACCAGCAAAGAGGACACACCTGTGATCATCCACCAAACCACAGATGTATATGGTCTTGATATGTATTCACTCAGAAAAAAATACATAGATGCTTTCCCAATTTGAAATATCCTACCCATAATTAAGGTTCTTTTTTTTTGCAGAAGTTTTAAATTAAGAACAAGATTTGTGTATTTGTACATTTTGGTTGGCAAATGATAATTTCTTGGAGCCTGAGTTTTCTCATTGTTAAAATAGATAAAACTAAAACTCAACCTGATTACCTCACAGACTGGTTGAAAGATTCAAATGAGATATAATATAAATGCAATCACTCTACAAGCAAAGTAATATATCTTAAGTGTGTGTATACAACATAGAATGGCATATCAGACTTTTACATATATTAAAAGTATATATACTTAATATATATTACTTATAGAATTATATTTACATTATATCTCATTTGAATCTTTAGTCTACATTCAATAGACATAATATATATTAAATATATTTGTTATCTGTCAAAGACAGATACCTTTTTAAAACATCTATAAAATTAATATCAACTAATAGCCTATATGGTTTACAAAAGAAGACCAGATGAACAAAGTCACCTAAGCCTCGCGTATATTTTACAGTTTCTTCTGAGATGCAATGGCAAAGTGAAGATGGCATTTGCAATCCTTCAAGGCAGATTAGGCTGTTTGTGGCTAACTGGAAGGAAGCACTGAATGAAGCCCTTGATCACTAAAGGCCCAATTTCATCCCAGAAAAAAACCCACATTTATATCTTAAATGATTGAGAGAACAGTCTTAACAGATACACAGGCAGCATCCTTGAAGGACATTTCAGCTGTGATCTAGATTCTATTCACGGCAGCAGAAGAGAAAACTGGACATTAATAAACTGTTCCAGCATTACTTTTAAAAGCAGTGATGGACACGGCGATGTGATTTTTCAGATATGCTATTTCCAACCATTGCATAGACTCCTAATTTATAAGCCACATCAGCTAGTTTGCTTTCTTTAAGAGAGAGACACCTCTGCAGACAGCGTTTTCATTTATGTTAATCAGATTTACGGAAATGAGAAAACAACATTTCTGGGTTTTTTCTGCACTTTAACTCCCAGTCATAATGAAAGTAAATTGAACTTCACTGCAAAAGGTGGTTCTCTTGAATCCAAATACGATTAACATTTTCATTTTAATCATAGTCTCTTCATTTGTGTTTTTTAAGAAAGATATTTCCTAATAGATTAAAAATTCTTATCTCTAGGGAATCATAAGAAAATTAATATGCTCACTATGTTTCATGAGCTTTCACATTATCTCAGATTTGCATGCAGTTGTACAACTCTATAGCAACTGATTTTTCTGGATGGATCTATGACGGTTTTGAGTGTATTTTTATCATTGCTGTCTTTGCAACAACACTCGACTAAATGATTGACAGGATAATAAAAATAATCAATGAAGATAACATCCCCAAAGTTCTGATTTCCCAAGTGCTAATTAACTGCCTCAGACAAAATCCTAGAAAAACTCAAAATCTCCTTACTATTTTATGTCCGTACTGTGTTGTCCCATGTGGTGTCTGTGTGATTTAATGTCTTGCCTAATTAAACAGGTGTATATAGAGTGTATCTAACTAGATGTCCATTACATTATAATAATGAAATAAGTTCCCAAATGCATTTGCGTGTTACATTTCTGGAGACATTAACAGAGTCATATAACATGGGTGCCATCCGTCTATCACACCTTTAGGCATTTGTCTGTTCTTAATGACGATCCTTGGAGAACATGTCCCAGCACGACTTGGTGTTACTGTGTATTAATTCTGGAAATCTTGTCTCCAGGTGGACGTTGGGAAAAAGGCAGAAGCTGTAGCCACGGTTGTTGCTGCAGTAGACCAGGCCCGTGTCAGAGAGCCCAGGGAGCCTGAGCATCCTAAAGAATCGTACGCTCAGCAGACCACTTTGGAGTATGGCTATAAGGAGCACATTTCCGCCAAAAAGGTAGTTGAGCAACCCCAGCGTCCAGCCTCGGAACCCCGAGTTGTCCCTAAAGCAATCAAGCCTAGAGTGATTCAAGCTCCTTCGGAGACTCATATCACAACTACTGATCAAATGGGAATGCACATTTCATCACAGGTGAGTCCGTACCCCTAGATTTTTGCCCTATTTATGGGAAAGCAAGCTTAACTGCTTGGCCATCTGGCGGACAGTGGTGTCACTGAGTCTCATTTCAATGCAGATCAAGAAAACTACAGATCTAACAACTGAAAGATTAGTCCATGTGGATAAACGCCCCCGCACAGCAAGCCCTCACTTTACTGTTTCAAAAATTTCTGTTCCTAAGACGGAACACGGATATGAGGTAAGAAGTTAAAGAGCATGACAAAGAAACGTCTGGCTCTAAGGAAATAAGTACCTAATGGGTGACATACAGTATCTTTGGTGGAGGCCAGTGTGGGCCTCTGGTGGTGTCTGGTTGGGTTCATAAGAGAATCTGAAGCCCCTGAAGTCTGGCTTCTGAACCTTGCCCAGCAGGGTGAGCATAGAGTAGAAGAGGTGGTTAGCATATACCTTTGAGAAGACAAATCTCTATCGGCTTCTTTCTGTTTCACATTTTGTAAAAGATGGTACATGGTTCAGTTTAGTTTTTCTTATTTGCTGTGGAGCATTTCAGAGTAACTTAGCTGTGAATGTGTATCAATAATAAAGTCAGACATTGAGAAATCCTATCTTCAATGTAATGGAGTTAGTCCCTGAGAGATCACATATTCATATACACAATACAAGATGGAGAGAGGGAGTATCGTGTGGAGTTGGGGTGGATTGTGAATCACACAGTCCTGGATTAGTGTCCTAGCTCTGCTTCTGTTAGCTCTATCATTAGGAGCAAGTTAATGTAAAAACATTAGCAAGTTGACAGTATAGAATAACCCTTAATATTGGTCTCTATTCTTCTTATGCACATCTAAGATATAGAATGCAAATCTTGTATACCTTCAAAGAATTGTAAAATACGTTTAATACCTATATTTGGAATAGCTCCAAATCACTATTGAAATCAAATAACCGTAGACAGTGACAGACAAAAAGAGTGAGATAGCCTTTAAACTATTTTTGTAATGTCTCTGTGTTTACCTTCCACACAGATCTGAAGCTGAAACTTTATAATTTTAAACAATTTTAAAGTAGTTCTTAGGAATTTACCAAATATTTTAATAATTTCCTGATTTTGAATTTCTCACTGTGGTATTTTCAGGTGGTTAAGTGAAAATTCATCACTGAGCTTTAGAAGGCCCTCTGTCCCGTTATGATAAGAGCATAAAATAAGAGCTCTAAATACAACTCTCTAAGAAAAATATTTTCATTATTTTTAATGTTTATTTTAATTTTGAGAGAGAGAGTGAGCGGCTGAAGAGGGGAGGGGGAGGGGCAGAGAAGGAGAGGGAGACACAGAATCCGAAGCAGGCTCCAGGCTCTGAGAGGTCAGCACAGAGCCCAGTGCAGGCCTTGAACTCACTAACTGCGAGATCATGAGCTGAGCCAAAGGCGGATGCTTAACCAACTGAGCCACCCAGGCGCCTCAAGAAAGATACTTTCAAGTGTATTTTATAAACTGGTAGGAATGACAATGAGCTTTATAATCAGCATATCCCTGACTGACTTTCCATTAACCGTAAGAGTGAGAATGAAAGCATTAAAATACAGACCATGTAGAAAATAGACTCCGACCCACCAAAGAATCAGTGATAGTAGCCATGTACTTCTGAACCATGACACAGATTGTTCCGTTTCCATTTAGGCATCGATAGCCGGTAGCGCTATCGCCACGTTACAGAAAGAGTTGTCAGCCACATCTTCTGCTCAGAAGATCACCAAGTCAGTGAAGGCACCCACCGTGAAGCCTGCTGAGACTAGAGTGAGAGCAGAACCCACCCCCTCTCCACAGTTCCCCTTCGCCGACACGCCAGACACTTACAAGAGTCAAGCTGGTGTTGAAATGAAAAAGGAGGTAGGGGTGAGCATCACCGGTGGTGCAGTCCGTGAAGAGCGCTTCAAAGTAGTGCACGAGCGTGAAACTAAGGTCAGTCACCGGATTGCACACTGTCTCTTGACCCATTCCTATTGAGCAGGGTTGGGCGCATGGCCAGTTTGTGCCACAGAAGTACTCAGTCAGGCATCCTGCCTTTCTCCTTTACGATGCTCCAACTTAACTTTACTGAGTCTGGTGTGGGACAAGCTCTTTTTCCTCAAATTATTTTTATAATTTTGCATGTGCTAAGAGTTGATGAGATTGCCCCTCATGCCACAGGCATTTTGTAATATCCTTTTTAAAATTCATAGGTAACAGAAACAGCAAGAGTACCTGCACCTGTTGAAATCCCTGTTACTCCACCAACTTTGGTCTCGGTGAGTGACGAAGTTGATTGTGTCGGTCAATACACATATCTGGTCAGATAATTTTAAAATATGCAAAGATCAGTTTCTTAAACTGGAAAATGGCATTAGTGAGTTCACAAATGCTAATTTTAAGATGACACACAATTTGGCAAAAAAAAAAGGAGGAATTCTGTGTGACAATGATCAGTCACTTAGTCTGCAGACTTAATGAGTTTCTAGTAGGTCTAAGGGATTACTGGGAGACTTATGGAGATATAAAGACCAATCCAGCCCTCTTTGAATTTTTAGCCTTCCTCTTAAAGAAAACATAAACGTGCAAAATCTACCTGGTGATAATCACCCCAGTGGGGAAAGAATGGAGTACTTCTGGTTGGGGATAGCATGGAAAGCTTGGTGAAGTGTCAGCATTTACATTCCATTGGGACTTAAATATCTGAGGATAACAGAGGCTGCAGAGCTTGCCCCATTAAATGGTGTTAATATAGTTCTGCCTTGTGAACTTGGAAACACCTTACATTTATTTCGAGTTAGGAAATAACTTTTCAAGGGAGTCTCTTTATTAATATTTTTAGAATCTTGACCTTTTAAAAAACATTTTAGGGCCATTACAATGTGCAACCCCGACACTTTTTATAACTTATAGAGATGATTAATGAATATGTACACGTTATCAGTATTTCCTTTTCCTTCTGTCTTCAGGGCTTAAAAAATGTGACTGTTATCGAAGGTGAATCCGTCACCTTGGAGTGCCACATCTCTGGATACCCATCCCCAAAAGTGACATGGTACAGGGAAGACTACCAAATAGAAAGTTCCATTGATTTCCAGATAACCTTCCAGAGCGGAATCGCTCGCCTTATGATTCGAGAAGCCTTTGCAGAAGACAGCGGGCGATTTACTTGCAGCGCTGTGAATGAGGCTGGGACCGTCAGCACATCCTGCTATCTAGCTGTGCAAGGTTTGTGGCTACACTCCCACTGCCCATCTGTACCTGCCATTTTACTCTCAGCTGACACTTCTTTCCATAGTATGGTTTCTGCACATCCCATAATGGTGTCCCCTGTGGGACCTAGGGCTAGATTAAGGGGTCAACTTAACACTCCTGCTAAACAGAGGTCACTAACAAAACAGACTAAATGCCCAACTTAAATGAGAAACTTCTGTCTTCTTCCAGCGTCAGAAGAGTTTGAAAAGGAAACAACCACCGTGGCTGAGAAATTTACCACAGAAGAGAAACGGTAAAAACATTGTTTTGTCTTTGTTCTAGGACGGTTTTGATTTTTTTTTTCTATCCCTTTCGTATTGGTAAATTGCAGCCCAGAAGCTAATTTAAGGGAATTCTCTTTCCAGCTTGGTAGAGTCCAGAGATGTGGTAATGACCGATACCAGCATCACAGAGGAACAAGCTGCACCCGGAGAACCTGCCGCTCCTTTCTTTATTACAAAACCAGTGGTCCAGAAACTGGTGGAAGGTGGGAGCGTTGTGTTTGAATGTCAGGTTGGCGGCAACCCAAAGCCTCACGTTTACTGGAAAAAATCTGGTGTCCCTCTCACCACGGGATACAGGTATGTTGATGGCTGACTGATAGACTTCTCTGTGATTTGTATGATATGTATAAGGAAGCCTAGAGAGAAGTAGGATATACTTACCCCACCATCTCCCAGATGTAGGCTCTTTCATTATGGAAATTTCTGAGTATGTTTTGAGCTATTTTTACATTTTTGCACAAAGTCTTACTGAGAAACTTTTGGTGACAAAAGTGGACAGAAGATAAATTTCTTTATACTCTAGTTTGATTCATATATAGCGCTGGTGAAATAGAGAAAGTGTGGGTTTTTACACACATACACATATTCTTCTAGAAAGCGTCTAAGACAGCGTCAGTAAAAATGCATAATAAGAAGTCGCTAAAAGAGAAAAGAACAAGGGTCATGTAATGAAGAAGAAAGTTATACATGAAAATCTATGCTAATAAATTTGTTATAATTGAATGTAAAATTTAGCTTTGAATTTTCTGCAACTTGAGACTAATCATCTAAAAATGTACCTCTTGTGTCTTAATAAGAAATATAGTATACCAGAGGCTTACAATTGAAATATTTGAAAGAATTTATTGTTTTGATTACTCATTTGATCTTCACATGAAACAAGGAACAAAATACTGAACAAAGAGAAATACCCAAGTGTTTAAATGACCTCATCATTTGCTCACACAAACACTGAAGCCGTTTCCATGTGGTTGATTCAAGTGTTATTCTATTCTATCATTTATTTCAAAGAATATATGAGCCTTATTTAAAATGAAAACTTTAAATTGTTCGGCCTTCATGACTCCTGTCCTTGCACTTTCCTCCATTTTCAGTAATCGTATATTCTCCATAGAGTTTGGTCACATGTTTAAGATCATTGAATTTTATACCATAGATCCACATGAGGGTTTTATTCACATACGGTTATTTGTGAGTGAATTTTATGTATGTTCATTTCCATAAAGATACAAAGTGAGTTACAACAAACAAACTGGAGAGTGCAGGACTGGTGATTTCAATGACTTTTGCTGATGATGCTGGAGAATACACTATTGTTATTCGTAATAAGCATGGCGAGACTTCTGCCTCTGCCTCCCTACTGGAAGAAGGTAAATGCAGCTCTTAGTATTTCCGATGTGGATGATAGGAATGGAAATGCAGGGGAGGAGTAGTGCTGTGTGTTTGTCAAAGGCCTGTTAAAATATCCCAGTTCCGATACTAGCTCTGTTCCCATCACTACCTTCTCTTGGCCTCAGGTATACAGAAAATGTTTTAGACCACATGGCCCCAAAAGCCACGCTGGTGTTAACCATCAGTGTTCTAGCATGAAGTTTCTACCCGGTGCCTTAATTTCTAGGCATATCATGCCTCTGAAGTTCAAAGATTGCAAACCTACTTGCCTTCCAGATCCAGGCAGATATTAGTGCTATGAAGACAGTGGCAAACTGGAGAGTATATCCCCTGCATCAAGGGGGCAGTAGTTCCTCACCTCCACTGTGTTGTTACCAGGCACACACCTCCTAGGCTCAATGTTCCTAGAGTTTCTGGTATTTTAAAGAAAGCTTGGAAATCAAGATTTTCAGGATTCATGAGTAATTTGAAAAAAAGCATAATGGCTTTCTGGCCAAACCAAATGTATCTCTGGGTCACACTTACTTTTCCTTAATTGTTCACTTTACAGTGGACCATTGCATGTTTTCTCTCCCTTGATCTGCCCAACATTGCTTAGAGAAAGTTAGGATATTATCCTAATTTAGCAGATAGAGCACTCAACACCCAGAAGATAAATGAATTGCCAAAAGCCACATAGCAAATTAGGAAGACCGCTAGGATAGCTCCTAAAGAACTGACTGCTAACATAAAATTCTTTCTACAATAGTAGTGGCTACCTTGACTTGTCAATGCGTTTGTTAGTGAATTTCAATCCAATATAGAGCACTTCGAGAGTAAAATTTGGAAAATCTGACTTTTGGTTGTCAACTTTCCCTAGTGTAGGGCTTGCCTGAATGAAGTGGCATGAAGGCTTTTTCATAAGAACATTAAAAATTAACTTACGTTCTTAAAACAAATGAGCAAAGGGGAAAGAGAGAGAGAGAGAGAAACAAACCAAGAAACAAGACTCCTAACTATACAGAACACACTGATGGTTACTGAAGGGGAGGTGTGTGGGGGGGTGGGTGGGATAGGTGATGGGGATTAATACGGGCACTTGTCTTCATGATCACTGGGTGTCGTATGGAATTGTTGAATCACTGTAGTGTCCCCCTGAACCTAATACCACACTGTATGTTAACTATACTGGAATTTAAATCAAAGCTTTAAAAAATTAACTTTGTTCTTAACTCCTAGCTGATTATGAGTTACTGATGAAGTCTCAGCAAGAAATGCTTTACCAAACACAAATGACTGCATTTGTGCAAGAACCTAAAGTTGGAGAAATAGCACCTGGATTTTTATACTCTGATTATGAAAAGGAGTACGAAAAAGAACAGGCCTTAATTAGGAAAAAAATGGCCAAAGATACTGTAATGGTCAGAACTTTTGTAGAAGAACAAGTGAGTATAAGAATAATGACCAAGCAAATCATCTCATAAATTATCCTTTCCTTCCAAGGTGCCCCTCTTTTTGTTTGATATTTTTATTTTCAGGTGATGGGGTCAGGGTTGTACTATAGTTGTTAGGTCCAAGTTCACTGCTGATGAGTTTCCTTAATCTTCATGACATGTCGTATAACGTGGCTTTAGAAATAGGGATTCTATATACACAGGAAAAGGCAACTATTAGAATGACCAGGTTCACTGCTGCCCAAATCATTTCACCTGTAGGATGAACATCCCAAAATAACCTGTGCCTTTAGAATATCATTGTCCCAAGATGTCACAGAAAGAACTGATGGAGATGATGGTAATGCAGATTAGAAAACAAAACAGGGACTCCTGTATTTCTCACTGAAAAACAAAAACAAACAAAAACCTTTCTAGATTTTCCCCCCAAACTTGAATCCTTATCTCTGAAATTAATACTCTTTTTTAAAAGTTTATTTATTTTGAGAGACAGTATGTGCATGAGCAGGGAAGGGGCAGAGAGAGGGAGAGAGAGAAAATCCCAAGCAGGCTCCACACTGTTAGCGCAGAGTCCCACATGGGACTCAATGGTCATGAACCATGAGATCATGTCCTGAGCCAAAATTAGGAGTTGGATGATTAACTACTGAGCCACCCAGGTGGCCCTGAAACTAATAGTCTTAAAGCATTTCTGTCTGTCAGGATTTATATATTTTTAACAAACTGTCATCTTTTTTACTACATAGGAATTCCATATTTCTTCCTTTGAAGAGAGGCTCATCAAAGAAATTGAATACAGAATAATAAAGACTACATTAGAAGAACTTCTTGAAGAAGATGGAGAAGAAAAGATGGCAGTTGACATTTCCGAATCTGAAGCTATTGAAGCAGGATTTGATTTAAGAATCAAAAATTACAGAATTCTTGAGGGAATGGGTGTTACTTTTCATTGCAAGATGTCTGGGCTATCCATTACCCAAGGTAAAATATAAACATCATGTCTCCACACTCCAATAAAGGTACACATTGGCTACAACAACTATTTTATCTAAATTTTTTTCAAATATGCATCATATTATTTGCAGATTGCATGGTACAAAGACGGCAAGCGCATCAAACATGGAGAGAGATACCAAATGGACTTTCTGCAAGATGGCAGAGCTAGTCTGCGCATACCTGTTGTTCTTCCAGAAGATGAAGGCATCTATACTGCATTTGCCAGCAACATGAAGGGAAATGCAATTTGCTCAGGGAAATTGTATGTGGAACCTGCTGCACCTCTCAGTGCTCCGACTTACATACCCACACCAGAACCAGTGAGCAGAATCAGGTAAGACTTGGAATAATTAGGGTTAATTAATATTTAAATTGTTTAAAACCCCAAATATCCCAATAGCAAATTGCTATTGCCTGGGGGCCAAAAAGAAAAAAGAAAAGGAAGGAAGGAAGTGGAGATGGCACCAAAACTTGCCATTAGCAATACAGATAATTGCCAAGAGTTTTTACTTCTTGCCCCTGTGCAAGGTGAGCAAAGCATTGTCATCAGTGTGGCATGCTATTTACTTGCTGGTGCTAGAACTAATATAATGAAAACTATAAAGGTTTACTTAGTACCTAATTTGACATGTTATCTCTAATTTACACAACAACCCTGCAACGTAGGTATTGTTATTACTATTTTAGAAGTGGAAACACTTAATCTTTGTGGGCCTGTGAAAATTGTCTTAGCTCACCTGGCCTGATCATCCTAGAACTTGAAATGAAATTCAATCCAAGCCAGGTCTGGCTACAATGGGTAAATAGGTTTTTGGGTTTTTCAAATATAATTTCTATGTTTTCCCTTCTCTTGGATAAAAATTATATTTCTCTTTTTCTATAAATTTATTCATTGGTTTATTTAACCAACCAACATTTATTGAGATGTTTTAGTAGTTGAATCAGAAGAGTTTGGTGACTAATTCTGGCAATGAAGGAAAGACTGTATTAAGAATTATTCCAAGATTTTAAGGCTGAGTACTTGGCTATGTTGAATAATACTGACTGGGATTGAGGATATATGAAAAACATAGATTTGGGGGACAATAATAATGTATTCTGTTTTGGATCCTAGTGAGTTTGAAGTGCCTTCTAATATGCGTATGAAATATATTCTAAAATAACACTAAGAAGGAGGTTTGTCTATTTTGCTTTGTTTTCTCTGTGCCTCGTGCAAACATTCTGTTTTGCTTTTATTTTTCAGATCCATCTCTCCACGTTCAGTGAGTAGATCTCCTATACGCATGTCTCCTGCACGGATGTCTCCTGCAAGGATGTCACCTGCACGGATGTCCCCTGCAAGAATGTCCCCTGGACGTCGGCTGGAGGAAACAGATGAGTCACAACTTGAGAGACTGTATAAGCCAGTCTTCGTGTTAAAGCCTGCTTCTTTCAAATGTTTAGAAGGACAAACTGCCAGATTTGACTTAAAGGTTGTCGGTAGACCTATGCCAGAGACCTTCTGGTTTCATGACGGTAAGTATGATAAATTTTTACTTACCAATCATTAAACACAAAAATAAGCTTTATATGTATGTACAACACTTTTTTAAAAAAACTGTTTTAATCTATGTTTTCCATTTTAATTTTTTTACAGGCCAGCAAATTGTCAATGATTATACCCATAAAGTAGTCATTAAAGAAGATGGTACCCAATCACTGATTATTGTCCCTGCATCCCCCAGTGATTCTGGTGAATGGACTGTGGTTGCCCAAAACAGGGCAGGCAAATCTTCGATTTCAGTGATTTTAACTGTGGAAGGTATTTGCCCTTTAAAAAGAAACTACCTTATCACTTGGGCTATAAACAGGTGTTTCAGGCCTACTCACTCTGAATCACAAACTTTCTCTTCCAGCTGTGGAACATCAGGTAAAACCAATGTTCGTGGAAAAACTAAAAAATGTCAATATAAAGGAAGGTTCTCGACTTGAAATGAAAGTCAGAGCTACGGGTAATCCCAACCCTGATATTGTATGGCTGAAAAACAGTGACATCATTGTACCTCATAAATATCCAAGAATCATGTAAGTTTGCTTGAAAATAATAAAACTAAGCTCATTATCAAATCCAAATAACTAAGGAAGCAATAACTACTTCTGTATTGATTTTTTTTTCACTTTTTATAGAATTGAAGGAATAAAGGGAGAAGCTGCCCTTAGAATTGATTCCACTGCCAGCCAAGATTCTGCCTGGTATACTGCAACTGCTATCAATAAGGCTGGCAGAGACACTACAAGATGCAAAGTAAATGTTGAAGTTGAGTTTGCAGAGCCTGAACCAGAGAGAAAATTAATCATTCCACGAGGGACATATAGAGCAAAAGAGATTGCAGCCCCAGAACTGGAGCCCCTCCATATGCGATATGGTCAAGAGCAATGGGAAGAGGGTGACCTCTATGATAAAGAGAAACAACAGAAACCATTTTTCAAGAAAAAACTCACTTCCTTAAGACTCAAGCGCTTTGGGCCTGCCCACTTTGAGTGTAGGTTAACACCCATTGGTGACCCAACAATGGTGGTGGAGTGGCTCCATGATGGAAAGCCACTTGAAGCAGCCAACAGGCTCCGTATGATCAATGAGTTTGGGTATTGCAGTCTTGATTACGGGGTTGCGTATTCCAGAGACAGCGGTATCATTACTTGCAGAGCTACTAACAAATATGGAACAGATCACACATCTGCTACACTTATTGTTAAAGATGAAAAAAGTCTTGTGGAAGAATCTCAATTGCCCGAGGGGAGGAAAGGCTTACAAAGAATTGAAGAATTAGAGAGGATGGCTCATGAAGGTGCACTTACAGGTGTAACGACAGACCAAAAAGAGAAGCAAAAGCCAGACATTGTCTTGTTCCCAGAGCCAGTAAGAGTACTTGAAGGGGAGACCGCTAGATTCCGTTGCCGAGTGACTGGTTACCCTCAACCCAAAGTCAACTGGTACCTCAATGGACAGCTCATTCGCAAAAGCAAAAGGTTCAGAGTTCGCTATGATGGCATTCATTATTTGGACATCGTGGACTGCAAATCATACGATACAGGGGAAGTCAAGGTTACTGCAGAAAATCCTGAAGGTGTGATAGAGCATAAAGTGAAACTTGAGATCCAACAGAGAGAAGATTTTAGGTCTGTCCTCAGACGAGCTCCTGAACCAAAGCCTGAGTTTCATGTACATGAACCTGGAAAACTTCAGTTTGAAGTACAAAAAGTAGATAGACCCTGTTGACACCACCGAAACCAAGGAAGTTGTGAAGTTGAAAAGGGCTGAAAGAATTACCCATGAAAAGGTATCCGAAGAGTCAGAAGAGCTGCGCAGTAAATTCAAGCGCAGAACGGAGGAGGGATATTATGAAGCAATTACTGCTGTGGAGCTCAAGTCTCGTAAGAAGGATGAATCCTATGAAGAACTCCTAAGGAAGACAAAAGATGAACTTCTCCACTGGACCAAAGAATTAACTGAAGAGGAAAAGAAAGCCCTTGCTGAAGAAGGCAAAATCACTATTCCAACTTTTAAACCTGATAAAATTGAACTAAGTCCTAGTATGGAGGCTCCTAAAATCTTTGAAAGAATCCAAAGCCAGACAGTGGGCCAAGGATCTGATGCACACTTCCGGGTCAGAGTGGTGGGAAAACCAGATCCTGAATGCGAATGGTACAAAAATGGTGTAAAGATCGAACGCTCTGACCGAATCTACTGGTACTGGCCCGAAGACAATGTTTGTGAGCTGGTCATAAGAGATGTGACTGCTGAGGACTCTGCCAGCATCATGGTGAAAGCCATCAACATAGCTGGAGAAACCTCAAGCCACGCATTCTTACTCGTCCAAGGTGATTTTGACGTCTTCGGTTTGATGGATCTGTCTCTATTTATCCATGAATATCCATTAGTGTATTTATTTTTATTTTATTTTCCCATTATTCAAATTGTGAATTTAGTTTAATATAATGTCTTTCCCCCCCTTTTCTTGTAGCCAAGCAATCGATCATTTTCACACAGGAATTACAAGATGTTGTTGCTAAGGAAAAAGATACCATGGCAACCTTTGAATGTGAAACTTCAGAGCCATTTGTCAAAGTGAAATGGTATAAAGATGGTGTGGAGGTTCATACGGGAGATAAATATAGGATGCACTCTGACAGAAAGGTTCACTTCCTCTCCATACTGACAATTGACACGTCTGATGCTGAAGACTACAGCTGTGTTCTTGTGGAAGATGAAAATGTAAAAACAACGGCGAAACTTATCGTCGAAGGTAGTAAATAATAATTTCACTCTTTACTTAAGTTCTAAAGTCACCGTTAGCATGTGATAAAATTAGCTTTGCTATTTTCCTTTTGTAAAAGAACTATGTGAGAGTTGAATATAACCTCCATAGCAAGATTCCTGAATGCATACCACTAATTGAGATTATTGACAATTTAGATTTTTATTTTTTTTATATTTACTTTTTTCCAAAATGAAAAGTTTATTTCAAAATTATCAGAGAGCATGATATGTCATTCTTCTCTCATGTTAATGACAATTTGGATTTTTAAAAATTCAGGTTATTTTGATAACCTTGTTTTTAAATTTTTATATTGAGATAAAATTCTGTGTTTTAAAAAAATTTAAGTAAAATAACTTCTTTTCATTGAAAATATATTTCTCAGTTCATCAGCAGGTAGACCTTAAGAATATTCCGGTAGCATGGGGAATTTAAGAGACTTACAAGGAATTTTTTCTACCCTAAGTCTAGATGTGTAACTCTCAAGGAAAATTAACTTCTCTTTATCTTATGCCTCAGGTGCAGTTGTTGAGTTTGTGAAGGAGCTTCAGGATATAGAAGTTCCGGAATCATTTTCAGGAGAGTTAGAGTGCATTATATCACCAGAAAATATAGAAGGCAAATGGTATCACAATGGTGTAGAGCTGAAATCCAATGGTAAATACACAATTACATCTCGCCGTGGACGTCAGAACCTCACAGTTAAGGATGTGACCAAAGAGGACCAGGGAGAATACAGCTTTGTTGTCGATGGGAAAAAGACAACCTGTAGACTAAAGATGAAACGTAAGTCTGCCTGTTCCTTTTGGCCTGCAGTGAAAATCATTATGGCTTATTGGTAAAAATGATCCTAACTTTCATTTTTCTCCCCATATTTCACAGCTCGCCCCATTGCTATCCTACAAGGACTTAGTGATCAAAAAGTTTGTGAAGGTGACATTGTTCAGCTTGAAGTTAAGGTCTCTTTAGAGAATGTGGAAGGTGTCTGGATGAAAGATGGCCAAGAAGTGCAGCCTAGTGACAGGGTTCACATTGTGATAGACAAACAGTCACATATGCTGCTTATTGAAGACATGACTAAGGAGGACGCTGGAAATTACTCCTTCACCATTCCATCTCTTGGACTGTCAACCAGTGGGCGTGTCTCTGTCTACAGTGAGTGCAACTTACATATTTTTATGTGTACATTTTTAGTGAGGTAGAAAACTTTAATTAGCAGGCACTTAAAACAAAATTCACACTAATAAATCTGTGTGTGTGTGTGTGTCTGTGTCTGTGTGGTTTTGCAGGTGTTGATGTGATAACACCTCTAAAGGATGTTAATGTGATTGAGGGTACCAAGGCTGTGCTTGAATGCAAGGTCTCAGTCCCTGATGTGACTTCTGTTAAATGGTACTTAAATGATGAACAAATCAAGCCTGATGATCGTGTACAAGCCATTGTCAAAGGCACTAAGCAGCGACTAGTGATTAACCGGACCCACGCTTCAGATGAAGGACCTTACAAGCTGATGGTTGGCAGAGTCGAAACCAGCTGTGATCTTTCTGTGGAAAGTAAGGGTTCTTCCATTTAACTTATCATTGTTTTAAGCATTATTTTCCCTGTGTAATATTAACCAAGTGTTTCTTTTCTTTTTTCCCAGAAATTAAAATTATCAGAGGTCTTCGTGACCGTACCTGTACAGAAACCCAAAATGTGGTCTTAGAAGTTGAGCTGTCCCACTCAGGAATTGATGTCTTGTGGAATTTTAAGGACAAAGAAATCAAACCCAGTTCCAAATATAAAATTGAAGCTCATGGAAAAATATATAAGTTGACAGTTCTAAATATGATGAAAGATGATGAAGGAAAATACACATTTTTTGCTGGAGAAAATATGACATCTGGAAAACTTACTGTGGCAGGTTGGTACATTTATCATTTGATCCAAGGTCTTACGTGGGGTACTTGTTTCACTTTAAGAAATCGTGGCCTGTTTCCTTCCAAATTCCCATAAGTTTCCTTCTTCTATGCCTCTGCTTATGTTGTTCTCGAAGCCTGTAGTCCCCTCAATACTGTCCCCACCGTGTGCTTCTGGACAGACCTACCTCAAAAGCCATCTTTTTTGTGAAGCCTTCCATAATCTTCCCATTTGTGTAAGATCTTACCCCTACAACCTCAGGATTATTTTGTGTGTATCTCTTCCATGGCCTTTATCACATACTTGTCTCATTGCCCATTTCTTCTTCTCACACCTGAGTATAGGCTCTTCCAATCTGGAATTTTGCTTCTTTCCCATATGTGTTCTCTAACATATTACACATGATAGATGATCAATAAACATTTGTTGAACTGAGCTTTGTTTAAACTTTCCTACTCTAAAGGTGGATTTCTTTTTTTTTAAATCACTTTTATTTCTTTAACTTTTGTTTCTTTTGTTCCCTACATACTTATTTTATGAAGCCAATGAAAATTTTAAAATATAACTCAGTGTGTCTGTATATTTCTTTCTTATGACATGAAGTAGACCATTCTCATTCAGCAGAAATCCCTAGCTTCAAAATGAAGAAACAAAAGCATAAATTAATTGCCAAGAAAAAACTAGAAGTCATCATTAATTTGTTTGGTTCATTATAATTTGATTACTGAGGAGTTGAGGTATGACACTGAGATTAAACTGTGTAGTCCATATGGGAATTGTGTGTCCCACTTTGTATGACAATTACATGGATTATACTTTATTACATTATGATATTTCCTTGGATATTCGACCACGAAAAACACTTCTGAAACAAAATTTTGGATCCTGCACTCTAACGTGTTTAATATAAATGGTGTGTTTTTAAATGTGTGCAAACAAGAAAAAACTATGAACACTTGTATAGTTTCACACACAGATTTTTAAGGCTCTACCATAGGCAAGGACTGCTAGAAACATAGGACACAAAAATGAATGAGGCATGATACTTTTTTCTTGAAGAATTCACAATTTAGAGAGGGACAGATACATCAACTAACTTGCTGAAGGTGAATGATGGCCATGGAGGCAATCGGGGGAAGCTTCATAGAAGAGATGACATCTGTTAACATAGTGATTTTTAGTACATTAGAATCTCTAATCTTATAGAGACGTTGATGATTGTACATTTTATTTAGCACATCTTTTCCCAATCAAATATTAGACACATCTGCAGGAAATAATTCTTAGAAGACTAGGTAGAATGCTTTTGAAGAAGGAATTTAGTTAGAGGCCGTCCATGTGGTATGGTTCTTAGAATTCAGTATTAACAGTTGCTTTCCCTTTGCAAAGCCTTCCTGATTCCAGTATTTTCCTTGGTTATCAGTCATGCATACTTAGAATAGGGTTTTCTGTGATACCTTCTCTATGTGGGTAAAGATCATTCTATTAGACAGTTCATGATATTCAAAATCTGTTCTAAATTTTGATATTTTATTTTTAATTGTGCAAAGATTTCCTTTTTGTATAAATATTTTTTAAAGGACTCACACTTGTACTTCTCTTGTTCCGAAGGAGGGGCCATCTCCAAGCCACTTACCGATCAGACTGTGGCTGAATCACAGGAAGCTGTGTTTGAATGTGAAGTTGCCAACCCAGATGCTGAAGGGGAATGGCTGAAGGATGGCAAACACCTACCGCTGAGTACCTACATCAAAAGCGAATCAGATGACCACAAAAGGAGACTTATCATTGCTGCCAGCAAATTAGATGACATGGGAGAATACACCTACAAGGTGGCCACCTCCAAAACATCTGCCAAACTCAAAGTTGAAGGTTAGCGAAATGATAACAGATTTATCCATTCCACATTGTATTACATTCTTGATGGTTATCGTTTTAAAAGTCAATGGTGTAATTATTTTGGATGTCATAAATCATGATTTCATAAAGTCATTATAAACTCTCCCAACTTTCTGAGCCATATACCACAGGGTGCACAATTGCTTATGAGATGCGTTACTGTGAAGAAGCCATTTCTTAGGTTCCAGCTGGGAGGAACAGCTTAATTAGACACTCTCATTCTCCACCCCTCTTTTGCTCTTCTCCAGTCTATTAAGCTGTTAGTATACAGCTGTGCAAACTTTATCTCGTTCAAGTATAGAAAAATCATTGTACAGTGTACAGTTCAAACTGGATCCCAGGTTTTCCTAAATAATCCCAAGGTGTCTTTTAAAATAAAGGTGCTGCATAACTGCAAAATTTTTGATAGCCGTTCTTTTGCAAGATGAACAGGTAATGATCTCCTTCCAGGACTTCTTTTACTTGATGATACCATCTTTATTTCCTAAACCAATCCTAAATTTGTCTCCAGCTGTCAAAATTAAGAAGACTCTGAAGAACCTCACAGTGACAGAGACACAGGATGCTGTTTTCACCGTGGAACTTACACACCCTAACGTAAAGGGTGTCCAGTGGATCAAAAACGGGGTTGTGCTGCAATCCAATGACAAGTATGACATCTCAGTCAAAGGAACAGTCTACACTCTGAGGATTAAAAACTGTGCTGTTGTGGATGAATCTGTGTATGGCTTCAAGCTTGGAAAGCTAGGAGCCAGTGCCAGACTGCACGTTGAGAGTAAGTTGACTTAGAAACACTTTACAAGCTGCCAATTAATGGTTACCCCTAAGTTAACCCTGAATTGTTTCAACTTTCCTCATTAGCTGTCAAGATCATTAAAAAGCCAAAAGATGTGACCGCCTTGGAAAATGCCACCGTTGCCTTCGAAGTTAGTGTTTCCCATGACACAGTTCCAGTAAAATGGTTCCACAAGAATGTGGAGATTAAGCCAAGTGACAAACACAGACTCGTCTCAGAAAGGAAGGTTCACAAACTGATGCTGCAGCATATTTCCCCCTCAGATGCTGGGGAATACACAGCCGTGGTGGGGCAATTGGAATGCAAAGCTAAACTTTTTGTGGAGAGTAAGTATTAGATAGCCCCCATGGTATTTCTCGAGACGATCCCGTGTGTTCGTTTTTTGGTTGGTTGGTTTCATCCACTTATTTTTTTTTAATAAAATATACTAACTGAACTGCTCTTCGATTTTTCCCAAGCATTGCATATTACAAAAACGATGAAAAACATTGAGGTGCCTGAGACAAAAAATGCCTCTTTGAGTGTGAGGTGTCCCACTTCAACGTCCCTTCCATGTGGCTGAAGAATGGCGTGGAGATTGAGATGAGTGAGAAGTTCAAGATAGTCGTGCAAGGGAAACTCCACCAGCTGATCATCATGAACACTAGCACAGAGGACTCCGCAGAGTACACATTTGTCTGTGGCAACGACCAAGTCAGCGCCACCCTGAAAGTGACCCGTAAGTACACAAACAACAAAGCTAGAAAAAATATTCAGGAAACTCTTGTTTATTCTATATTCGATACCTTTCCTTCCCGACCAGTTAATCTACTCAAAAATCCTTGATTGACACGTCTACTGTGTGTTCACGCTGAGTTAGGCACTAATATCTCTACCTGTTTAAAATTTTCTGATTAGAGTAGCCTGGAAAGGCTACCTATGAAGAAGCTCTAATGTCTATCGCTAGCTCTTTCTGCTCAGCATTGTCCTATTATAGTGGGGTACTTGGAAGGTATCGTAGCTCATATACCTGAGCTACAATCACCTTAGCCGACATACTAAACACATCCCTAGTTTTCACTCTGTGCTTGTCGTAACTCACATCATACTGATCCAAAGTCTCCTTGGATGTATTTCCTTTCCCTTTGCAGCAATCATGATTACATCCATGTTGAAAGACATCAATGCTGAAGAAAAAGACACCATTACCTTTGAGGTAACAGTGAACTATGAAGGCATCTCGTACAAATGGTTAAAGAATGGTGTGGAAATCAAGTCAACTGACAGGTGCCAGATGAGGACCAAAAAGCTCACGCACTCACTGAACATCAGGAATGTGCACTTTGGGGATGCAGCTGAGTACACCTTTGTGGCTGGAAAAGCTACATCAACAGCCACCCTTTATGTGGAAGGTATGGTTTCACAAGCATCCTATCCATAGAAATAAATGTCAAACACAACTATGCAAAATGTTAATCAGTGCATTAATTAGTGAATGGAAAAATAAAATGTGGGTATTTGTGTAATGAAAAATTGTTAGCAATAAAAAGCAAGTGCTGATACATGCTCCGGCATGGATGAACCTTAAAAACGTTATGCTAAGGGAAAGAAGCCAGTCCCAAAGGACCATAATATTGTGTGACTCCATTTATAGGAAATGTCAGAATACACGTTCTGTAGAGACACAGGTCGGTGCTTAAATCTGAGGGCAGACAATAAGGAGGGGTCTGGAGGGTGATGGCTGAGGGGCATATGGTTTCTTTTTGGGGTAATGAGAATGTTCTAACATCGATCATGGTAATGGTTGCAGGACTCTGACTACACTAAAGGCCACTGAATCGAACACTTTAAATGGGTGATTGTATACTGTGTGAGTTATGTCATAAAGCTGTTAGAAAGATTAATTTTTTGGCATGCTGTTTCCCAGCTCGTCATATAGAATTTAGGAAACACATTAAGGACATTAAGGTTCTCGAGAAGAAGCGAGCCATGTTTGAATGTGAAGTTTCCGAACCTGATATCACTGTCCAGTGGATGAAAGACGGCCAAGAACTGCAGCTTGTGGATAGGTCAGTTGTTTTGTTTTGCGACATTCCAGTAATTCCCAGTTTGCTTTGAGTCACCGTACATTAAACTTCAATTTCTATTTCATCCACAGAATAAAGGTACAGAAGGAAAAATACGTCCACCGCCTCCTGATCCCATCCACCCGCATGTCGGATGCCGGGCAATACGCAGTGGTGGCAGGAGGCAACATATCCACCGCTAACCTCTTTGTCGAGGGCAGAGATGTTCGCATCCGGAGTATTAAAAAGTCGGTTCAGGTATTGTCTGCATGCTGAATTTGGGGAGACATCATCTGTAGCTCATAATCCATAGTTTGATATTTTAATTTTGTAACTTTAACATTTTCTAAGCACAGTCTTCTAAAGAATGAAAACAGCTGATCCCTGCTGGCTTAGACTCTTAATCTGACATCAATTTAGTCACAGTTTTCCCTCACTTAGAGAATGGTGTGTCCTTAGCAGCTGTCTAGATACTTTAATTAAAGCAGCTGTGGAAACTTCACTGTCTAATAAATGGCTACCTGCCAACCCGCACAAACCAGAAAAGAACTAAAATTTAAGTTGTGGTGTTCACACAGCAACTAGAACTCAGGGAATTGAGAACAAGGTGGCATTTCCTCAGAAGCCTTCTGTTATGGACGGGCAGGTTTGTAGGGACTTGGCTGGAAACACTTCCTCTGAGGTCCAAGAGGAAGACCAGTTTGAGCAAAGCTGGGTTCCTAGCAAGGATGCTGAGCCAGACACTTTTGCTCTCTACCACATGAGAGCCTCTCGTGAGGGCCAGTCTTCTCACAATGATGTGATGGAGACAACACGGTAAGAGAAGTATCATTAGAGTTCAGATTTATCATATTGCACATCTAAGGAGAACCAGGGCATTCAGGCCACCTGAATACATCTTCTGTCTTTTATTGTCTGATTCTGAACCTTGATTTTCCTCCCTTTTAAAAATGAGGATGATAGTTTCTCCCTACCCCAGGAGGTTATTGTTCCTACCACACGAAATTAAATTGAGTAGTAACTTAGCAGAGCTTTGTCGAAAATAAAAAGCCCACAGACATAAAGTGTCATTATTTCTGTTGTTATTAGTTAAGAAGCAAACATTTAAGGATTCGAACATGGTCTGTTTGGGAGCAGTGTCTCTCTTCAGTGCAGGTGCAAGCATCATTCTTTACAGAAGGAGTTAGGGCACCAATTGTCCAAGGATATGCAGGACAAATCAGAATGTGACATAACAAGTCAACTTTTTATATCATAGTGGATACGTTTGGCACGCTCTTGAAATAAGCACTATTAGAAACAGGTCAAAACTGAAAGGAAATCAGGGCTTCAATCCTCTTCTTATGTTGTTCCATCAAAAGGTTATTGAGAAACAACGTGCTGTTGTTGAGTTTGAGGTCAACGAAGACGATGTGGATGCCCACTGGTATAAAGATGGCATCGAAATCAATTTCCAAATTCAAGAACGATACCAGTATGTGGTGGAGAGAAGAATCCACCGGATGTTTATCTCCGAGACCAGGCATAGCGATGCTGGTGAATACACCTTTGTGGCAGGAAGGAACAGGAGTTCTGTTACACTCTATGTCAATGGTAGGTAGAGATATTGACATATTTTCTGAATCCATCTGGAGTAATCTCCCCTTTAAGTTCCTAAAGTGCTGATGGTTTCTGGGAAATTTCTAGAGAAGCCATGGTACTTGTATGTTTGTAACTGCATTTATTTTCACATCATCCCCTGGTAAAGGGACAGCAGCTATTAAAAAGGCTTAAAGGTGTTATTTCCAGAAAGTGGAAAGATCTAGTGGCTAGATCTTCATTTAGTTGGTCAACACTATTGAATAGCCACTGTACATCAATTATAATAGACCCCCAATGGGTTTCTAGATACAGCATTCAGCTGGTCGAGTTTTCTGCCCTTGACCTTAAGTGCTTAAGTACTAGTAGACTTACCAAGCCATAGGAGCATTTCCTTTGGGAAAACCCAAAGGTCCTCTTTGAGGCCCCAGAGGGCCTAGACAGCCACAGATGATGTGGAGCTAGGTTTTCTCTGCCCCAAATCTTAGGACCACAGGCTCTTACTTTTAAGGGAAATGCCACATGCTACCAAATGCTCAGAGGAATGCCATTAAACCATTCACTTTCTTCATTAGAAACCTTAGAACTGAATTTGAGGCTGACCTGGAAATGAGGCTAACCTAAATAGACAGAAAATGGACCATCCATCTCTATTTTAATCTTGAGTCATCTCTGTCTGAACAAATACCCTTGAGGCAGATGAAAGAACTCTAGGAGTAATCTCAAGTTAATAAAAATGAACCATATCGCCAACATTCCCTCAGTTCCTAGGAGACCAAATGATCATGGTATCCAGTTCTTATTATTTCTATATTAGTGGTGGCTAGACTGAGGCAGAGAGAAGTAAAGGTCAGAAACCAGGCTCACAGAAGTCCTTTCTCTCCATTTCTGTGTTCAGTGAACTCTCCACTTCCCCTCACTTATCACAACACGGACCAGGTGCTTTGATTAGCATAGCAGGAAAGTGAGTTTTTTTCAATCTACCTAATTGCCTCTAACCAGATCTGGAATAACATGTATTGTTTCTCTCATAGTTACCGATTGTGCTTTATTGGCACCTGTATATAAAGAAATGACTATGACACATACACAAATACTTCCAAAACAAACAAACCAGAATGAAATGAACCACCTCGGCACATGGTTTGTCCAAATGATGTAAAATTAGGTAGCATGTGGAAGTTTTTCTCACATTCTTTTTTTTTAATTTTGAGAGAGAGAGAGAGAGAGAGAGAGAGAGAGAACACAAGTGGGGGAGGGGCAGAGAAAGAGGGGAACAGAGGATCCGAAGTAGGTTAGCCTGAAGTGGGGCTCGAACTCACAATCCTCAAGATCATGATTTGAGCTAAAGCCAGATGGTTAGCTGACTGAGCCACCCAGGTGCCCTTGTACTAGCATTTTTTAGGGTACTGTCCATCACTACACTCCCACCCAGACCCCAACATACAAAGGGGTGATCACCTTATGTTGACAAGTTCAACACTCTCAGCAATACCCCATCACCAAGGCTCAAATATCAAAAGTAACTTTCTCAAGGTATTCTCTCTACCTGAGGACAAAATTCCAAATGTTTTCTTCCCAGCACGGAGAATGTTCTAATATTCTGAGACAAGTAAAGTTATCATAATTCCAAAGCTTTGTTTCTGGCCACTGGCCACAAATGAACACAGACTTTCACATGCTCTCCTGTGTTTTCTCATTTTTTTCACAAGCTGTTTTCATTTACTTCCAGCTCCAGAACCGCCCCAAATTCTGCAGGAGCTGCAGCCTGTCACTGTGCAGTCTGGCAAGCCTGCCCGCTTCTGTGCTGTGATATCTGGCAGACCACAGCCCAAAATTTCCTGGTACAAGGAAGAGCAGCTGCTCTCCACTGGCTTCAAGTGCAAATTCCTTCACGATGGGCAAGAGTACACACTCTTGCTAATTGAAGCCTTCCCAGAGGACGCGGCGGTTTATACCTGTGAAGCCAAGAATGACTACGGAGTAGCCACGACGTCAGCTTCACTCTCTGTGGAAGGTAGAAAGGCCTTGCCATCCTCAGCTTAAAATAAAACCTTGGAAACCTGCTTTTGCATGTAGTCCTACTGCATTTATGAATACGATTTGGAGCTCACTCAAGTAGGTTGCTGCCCAAGCTTTCGGAAAGTGTCCCGCTGCCAGATGAATTAAGATAAATCGGCATGCTCCATTCTTCTGTGAGATCTGTAGGTGACTTAATCTTGACAAATCTTGTGGTCCTTTTCTTTAGTTCCAGAAGTCGTGTCTCCAGATCAGGAAATGCCAGTTTATCCTCCTGCTATCATTACCCCACTTCAGGACACCGTCACTTCTGAGGGACAGCCAGCCCGTTTTCAATGCAGAGTTTCTGGAACAGGTGGGTTCATGGGCAAAGGTATCATTGCTAATACTTACGCAGAATGATCTGAGGAAAGTTTTCTCACCTTTTCCTCCATCACAGACACCTCCCAGGCATAATTTGATGGATAATGGGGATCTTGCAGAAGACTTACTTGAATTGCTGAATTAAGGAATAGACTATGTTTACTGCTACTGAACTGTAGCATCAAAAGTAGGGGCATTATAATCAGAGAGGTTGGATTTGAATTGTGGCTCCACTGTGTGACCTTGGGCAAACATATGATTTCTCTGGTTCTCTTTCCCTTATGAATAAAGAATAGTATTGCATTTAATCCTAGAACACACAGTTCACGAAGGCAGGGATTCTGTCTTAGCACCTAAAACCTGGTGCCTAAAAAGGCAGTAGCTACTAGAAGTAAGATCCTTGGCAGCAAGGGTGGATCCTTATCCTAGAATAGCTTCACACATAGTGGAGATGTAATTGTTAACTGCACAAAAGAATGATTATCAAATGACTAATACCAATCAAGATCATGTTAGATAACACGCATTAGCACTAGCACAGTGTTCCTCATATGTTAAGCCTCAGTTGGTTAGCCGCTATGCTCTTTAATTGGGGCATGCTTCCCCAGCCTCAGGAGTCTGGTGCTGGTAGAATAAGACAAAGTATTTGCAGCTGTTCCAAGCCAGTTATGATTGTAAATTATCTCAGGTAGAGAAAAAGTAAATCAACTTTGTCCCAAATGAAAGTCACTCTCCTATCCTTGGCCTTTATATATGACCACCAAAGGGAAATTCTTAGAGCTTAGGCTTCCCATAGCACTCCTGGTTAAGTGTGGGTTTATTTTTATGCTTCTTCCATTGGTTCGTGACCCCAATCTCTGCATTGCCGTGAGCCATTTTCCTAAACCAGTCAGTATTTCAATTGGCCTTCTAAGACCTGCTGATTTCCTCCTCTGAGATGAAGATGCTGATCTAGAAACCAAATGGACCTGTTTGATTTTTATGAGCCTAATTAAAAGATATTATGTAGGTAAAGCACCTATAGGCATGGCTGACAGGTGACTGGTGCTCAATACATTAATTTTATTATAGCTATAGAGGGGGATTATATAAACATAAAAGTCTGGTAGTGGGCAACCAATGTGGAACAGTACCATAGACTTTGTGAGTTCAAAGCATAGAGTTTGAGAAATGCTAAATATCAAGAAATAAGGACTGATTTGATAAAATCCTACTAACACAATAAAGAAAATACATTTTAATATCAAATTGATTAAAGACACACTAAATAATTTGTCCTTTCATTGAATTTTTAGAGGAAATATTTCAAATCAATATACATATATATTGATCATCTAAAGTAGTAGTCTTTATATAGTACGCTTTAGCTTATAAATAATATTATAGTTTTGCCTTTAAGGTGTTGCAAAAATATGTTTGAAGCCTTTTACAAGACTCCAGTTGGGGGCCGCGTGGGTGGCTCAGTTGACTGGGCATCTTACTCTTGGTTTCTGCTCGGGTCATGATCCTAGGATTGTGGGATCAAGCCCGTGTCAGGCTCTGTGCTGAGGGTGGAGCCTGCTTAAGATTCTCTTTCTCCCCCTGCCTTTCTCCCCTACCGACACACACATGCTCTCTCTCCCTCTCTAAAATTAAAAAAATAGTAAATATGGTTTTTTTTTAAAGACTCCAATTGGGGTAGAAAGAGAAAAATATCTTTTCTATACGACTGTCATCTTTAAACGCTTAAGTGGATTTTATAAATTTATGGATTACTAACTCTTTATCTGTGGTACTATTTATACACATATAGAGGTTTGAGCATCCTCTTGGAAACGTATTTTCTATAGGGCAAAAATTAAGTTCATTAAGTAAAATGCCCTTTTAAAAGGTTACCAAATGATAAAGGTTGATGCCCTTGGGCCTAAAAATATTTACACAACTTTCTCCGACCAAGTATTACCCTAGGAAAGTAAATTCAGCCCTGGCTTCTACAAACTTGAAAAAATTATGAGTCTTCAGAGACCTCCATCACATGGTTTTGGAACTCAATGCTTACTGAAGCATGGAACTTGGCAACAAGCAATTGTGGCAGTGCTTTTATGAGAAAGTGTTGCCTACCGAAGGTCTCTGGTGCCACCTACTGGTGGAAAAGCAATTTGTAAAAGTAGAATTTTAAAACATGATAAAGCTATCTTTTTACTGATGTTTATTCTACAGATAATCAGTATCATTTGAAGGCTTACTGAACAACAGCTAGCTAAATAAAATGATAAATAATTAGTCTAGTAATGATGGATTCCTGTTGTTCATTTAAGTAACTCTTCAGTTTTGTTCGACCGATGTGTGTGTTCCTGCTACAGAGACATTACACTAGCTTCTAGGGATGCCAGGACCTGGCTTTTGCCTTCATGGAACTCAATGTGTAGGTGAGGAGACACACATGCACAACTAGATCCCAAGGTTGTAAGTGCCGTAACAGCCCCTGTGCTTGGTGCTGACTGTTTGCAACACGGACAGAGATGCACAGACGGGCATTGAAAAATCAGCAGGATCTTTGCACACAGCAGTGTTCTAGGCAGAGAAAGACATTTACAAAGTCATAAAAGCTAGCAAGGGTACTTGATGTGCCGGAAATGACGAGTCGTTTAAGTATGGTTGGAAAGTGATGTGACGAGTGGATGAGAATGCCAGAAAAGAAGGCAAGGGCCAGGCACTAAAGGTTTGGTGTTCTATGCTTAGGGTTTTAGATTTTACCTCATTTATACTGAGGACCAACTGAAGGATTTTTGAGCCCCTGGGTAACATGATAATACTTTTTAGAGACACTACTACGGTAGTGAAAAGAGAAATGGTCAGATGTGGGAGGTGAGACCAGGTGAGGACCAAGGGAGTGGCCATCCTAATAGGCTCGGAAGGTGCTGACAAGGCCCTCAACTAGGAGAATCAGGAGAAACAAGGATGTAGATTGAATTCAGGAGGTGGAATGAACAGAATTTAGGGACCAAATACAATGGAGTCATAGAATGGGGAGCAGGGTCAAAGGGGTGGCCTCACAGAAGCCAAAAGAGGTCAGTGACCGACACAGAAAGGGACAGCCCAGTCAGAAGCACCAAATCCACTACCAAAAGAGGTCTTACCTTTTAGGTCATTTATTGTTGGCAATGCATGCCTATTCTAAGGCTTCCATCAGTTCACTGCTGTCAGTATGAGTATGCAGAGACCTTGTGAAGCAGTGGACAAAACTCTTCATCATTCCATTTCTGTTGAGGTTTAATAGACCTACTAAATCGTTATAGAATGATCGCTAAATTCCATGTGATGGTGTTGTCTCTTACATCACATGGCCCTGACTTTTGGCAAATCATTAAAGGCACTGCTGATCCCTTGTGATGTTAAACACTCTTTCTATAATGACTGACTTGTGACAGTGGTTTATAAAGCCCCTTCCACGTGTAAGCCACTTAATTCACACAACAGTTTGTTGCAAAGAACAGCTCGTGAGTTATTATGCGTCTCATTTTACAAATGAGAAGACTGGTCCAGAGAGATTAAATGATGGGTCTAAGGTCACACAGCTGGTAATTGTGGTATCAGGGTTCCATTTTCTACCTTACCTCGCTACCTAAGGAAGTGAAGAGATTTAAAAGGAGAACTTGTAGTTTAGGGCAGGAAGGAGGGGAACCTTCACAAGCCAATATTTGTGCTCAAATGCAAACAAATGCTAGCTGATTGGACCACAAGAGAATCCTCCATAGACGGTATGAGATACGGAAGTGACATAGTGATCATACTCGGCTTGGGTTATGGCTTCTAAAACAAATAACTAAATTTAAATCCACTCTTGACTTACAGGGTTATTGTTTCAATGGAAGTATAATATTTTTTAAAGTGTACATTACCCTAAACCATAACAATATAATGATACTTTATCTTTTCTTTTGGGTTATTTTCTATCATTTTAACATGATTCAACTCCTTAAGTGAAAAAAGCTAGTTTTATTATTATTTATTATTACCGTTACTTTGAAAAAAGTCAAATATATCTAAGATGCCCAAATTTCATTACTCTCAGTTTTAAAAATTATCTTTTGCTGTGCTCAGACCTTTCAGTGCTTGCTCATTGGTAATGACAATATAGAAGAGTTTTTTCTTCAGACTGTAGGGTATCTGTTTTTTATTTGGGGACTGTTGATTCTCTGAGCTCTCTTTTTGATTGATCTTTCTGCCAACTGGAAGTGCAGATTTTCTTCTCTTCCTGTCCCACAGTCGTAGATCAAACCCATCTTGCCGACTGTACCTTAGAACTGTCTTTCTCTCAAGGTCACTGACTATGTCAAAACCCTGTCCCTGTTTCCATAGCACAACCTGCAAATGGTTAAAAATAAATATAATTAAAATTATAAAATTTCCAACATTACAACCTGTCTATAAGCTGGATTTTTCTAGAATCATGTTTCTTTCTTAAAGAAGAAAATAAAACCTGTAAGAGCAGATGTGGCATGCCCAAAGGAGAAGTATAGCATTATTAAGATAAATATGAAATGTAGTCAGTAACGTAATCAATACTATGTTTGCAGGTAAAATTATCTACCACTTTTTGTGACTTAAATATCTTTTTTTTTCTTTCGTGATGCAGATCTAAAAGTGTCTTGGTACGCCAAAGACAAGAAAATCAAGCCATCTCGGTTCTTTAGAATGACTCAGTTTGAAGACACTTACCAACTGGAAATTGCTGAAGCTTTTCCAGAAGATGAAGGAACTTACACTTTTGTTGCTAATAATGCCGTTGGTCAAGTATCAAGCACAGCCAACTTGAGACTGGCAGGTACAATAAACAAATTTAAAAACCACATTTAAATATGGATCTAATCTCACAATGCCAGTAACAATCACTAAAGATTCCATGTAAACCATCACTGGCCCTACGGTTCTCTTTTAACGCAACTAATTGTTTCCATGTTATATGCGACATTCTTACTTTTCTTTTATCCCATCTCATTATGAATCACAAACCATCATTTTCTCCTTTGCCCTGCTTTATCTTTATAGTGTTTTGTAATGTACTGCTCTCCCCACCCGCTTCCATGCTTTCTGATCAGCATGTATCAGAATGCAGAGAAATATGCTAAAGAAATACGTATGCACATTTGTTTTGTCATTTGGCTAGGATGAAAATTTAAAAAAGCAATTTGTTTTTAATGTCAGCGTTACTATCCTCCCATTGTCTCGACACAATTCTGACTTCACAGAAGCTACAGAGGATGAGTTCGGGTCTGGACACCATCTAGATGCATTCCCCATCATTCAAAGAATGCCTTCAGGTTAAGGGGCCCAGTCCAAAGAGGCTTTAGCATTTCTGATACTTGGGGCTTTTAAACTACAATCAGAAACACTTCCCTGGTAGTGGGGGGCACTTTGATTCAAAACAAGATAACAATATTTTTATACAGTCAGACTATTTTTGCTGAGCTAATTTAATCTATGCATTCTTAACTGTATACAAATACATAAGGATTAAGGGCAACTTTGGTATTTCCCTTAATTTTAAAGACTATAATAATCAGATATTTTCTTAATAATCAATTTAAAGGGGTTTACAAAATAGAAAATCTGATTTTATAAACAGAGGGGAAAAGATAAAAACAGAAAACAAGAATACTTAAACTAAATTGTGTACTTCACTGCTGTCTTCAGAAACAGTACAGTGAAGTTTCTTAGACTATTTGTGTCTCCACTCGTTTGTCTGGAAAATGGAAGTGAACGTGTGTGACTTGGAACCAATAGTGGCATATGTTGACAAGGTGTTAGGGTTGGACTGGATTCTAGTCCACCATTAAAATTTGCGACAGATCTGTAGACAACTCCAAATGAGTTCTGGTTTCAAGCAGGGTAAGACATTAAAGGTTGGCATGCTTCTTTTCAGGATTTAGCAAATTTGGAGAAGTTACATCAAACTCCCAATGGCATGTCTCTTCATCCGTTTCATTTAAGAAGGACTCCCTTGGCCAAAAGCCCATCTTCATCCAGCCTCTATCAAGCCTCAGGGTGCACAGCGGGGAGACAGTCAGATTTCATGCAAGGGTTTTTGGCATTCCCAAGCCAGAAATCCAGTGGTTTCATAACCACCAGCCAATTCTACCAACAAAAGATGTAGTATTCCATTTTGAGGAGTCCACAGGCATGGCTTTAATGCTTATAGTTGATGCTTACTCAGAGCATGCTGGGCACTACTCTTGCAAAGCCGCCAATAGTGCTGGGGAAGCCTCTTGTGCAGCTACACTCACAGTGACTCCAAAAGGTAAAGCTCATGTTGCTTTAAAGACTTGGGTTTGTTTCATACCTCCTACTCCCACTGTGACTAATGAGAGTCTCTGCTGTCTGTCTCATTGCATATCGTGGTCAGTCGATAATTTACTAATAAAGTAACACCCAACAAGTCCTCCTTAGTTCTCCATTTTGGGTTAACCTATGCAATTTAAATCTCACTGAAGTGTGTATTCTGTGTATTACACTAATAAGTATTTTTTTAGGCATCGGCTTTCCTTGACGTTTTTACTTTTATAAACAACATCTTGTGGTTGGATCATTAATGATCCATTTGCTGTATATTGTTTGTAAAGTATATGGAAGAAGAAGGACAAATGGTATCCCGGGGTGGGGGGTGGAGGGAAGAGAGAGAGACAGACAGACTATGTCACTTTGGTTAGCTGCAGTGGCAACAGAAGGAAGGACCCAGATACGCTACAGCATCCGCATGAGCCTTCATCATCCATTCATCACTGGATCACTGGGAATGAACTTTCTTTTGTATGATCTGACATCCTAGAGCATACTGCATTTGGCATGCTGCTGCTAAGCGACAATGACGTCTTTCATCTTCATCTTCCATGCCATTTTATGTTACTAACCTAACCAAGTGACAAAGCTTAGATCTTAATGTTCTTTTCTTTTTCTTGTCACTTGATTATACAGTGCAAGCCTTAGCTAGGCAGAGTTCTGGGAAAGATGTAAGAGAGTCCACCAAGTCCCAGGCAGTGGCAGCTTCCTCTTTCACAAAGCAGGAGAGCAAACTATCCCAAAACGAAATTAAGTCATTTCAAGGATCATCATATGAATATGAATCACAGGTTTTTGAAAGTATATCTCAAAGTTCCACCCACACAGCGGCATCGGTTCAAAGTGTAGAGTTGCACCATACTGCGTCCCTTTCACAAATTGCAGAAAGCACTGAGTTACCTGGCAACTATGCTGAAGAGGCAGTGGGTGAGGCACCAAAGATTCTCCTGCAGCTTCAGGACCTCTCTGTCAAGTGCGGCGACACTGCTCAGTTCCTCTGTGTTTTACAAGATGAATCCTCTGTTGTTGTAACATGGACTCACGAAGGCGTAAAGATCGGGGACTCTGAAAGAGTGAAGCAGTCACAACATGGAAATATTCAGTTTCTTATCATATGTAATGTTCAACTGGTAGACCAAGGATTGTACAGCTGCAGTGTCCACAACGAGTATGGAGAGGAGACAACGTCAGCAGTACTAAGCATAGAAGGTGCTTATTTGGTTTTTAGCTCTGACTTGCTCCATTTCATCTCCATCGCTTTCTGCAGCTTTTCTGCCGTGCAAATTGAATCAATGAATATATTAATTAGAATATCTCTAACTTAGCGCTCTATTCGTAAATGATTTACGAAAGTCAGCCAAGTTATTTGCCAAACTTGCGATGAACATTTTTAACTTTCCAGTCTAGATTCAAGGAAGTGTAACTTTCAAATCTCATTTCAGAAGGTTACGGCTTATTTCACATGCACTGCTTTTTCTAGTATTTACCAAATATGCCCCCTACGAGGTACACCGAAGACGGTCAAGCTGTTACAGTTCATCAAGTATTGATTATTTATTATCGCGCCTGATACTGTGCCAAGTTTAAATTTAATTATTTTAGTATTAGGAGGCTCAAAAGTTCTCATCTGCGCTTTGTTTGCAGATCTAGAAGTTCTAGATGTTTATAAGGAGGTTATAAACATAGTAAATTGGGCACTGATAATAATAGGGCTCTGTCTGGACCAAAATTAGGTGTCTATAGCTATTTTTTAATAGATGCTACTGCTTTATGGTCTCAGATCTTACTGGAATTGTAGAATAATCTCATGGCAAGATCATTATTTTTGTTGTTATCGTACTTGATTTGCCACCGTGTCTGGAAGGGTGTGAATAAATTTTCCTTGGAGAAGATAAGTTCTTCTTCTTCTCCATGGACTTCCTCTTAGATACTAATGAAACAGGAAAGTTATTCTTAGGTGCTAGAATCCCATGCTGTATGTCTGCAGGCAAAGAGTCTTTACTGAGTCCTGTGGAAGGAAGCTAATAGAAGAAGTTCTAGCATCTCCAGGGGTCCATGGAGACCTGTGGCCTCAAGGTCTTTCCCGATCTGTCCATACCATTTTGGAGATATTAGAGATGACAGGGGATAGTACAGTACTAGAAGACAGCCATCTTGGCTCTGAATTTTAAAACAGGCTCATACATCATTTAATATATCTGTAATCCTCACTTGCCCAAAGGAGTCTTTTTTATTTCTTATGCTGACATTTTGTTCTGTAGCTATTTCTGGTAATATTTTCATAGGCTTCAAAGGGAATAGCTCAAGAACTGAGATGTAGTTATGCAAATTAGATGGAAAATTCCACCATCCAGAGAGTTGACCCTCCATTTCATCATAGCTGCTGGCTAGCGCAATAATCACCCAGAGTGATTCTTTTATCTGGAGGTGATGTGGTGACAACTATGACAGTTTCCGCAGCCAAATAATTGAGAGCTGGCTGTGTCGTGGAGGCAGGAAGAATGTAGGTCTTTCAACTTGTTTCCTAAGGAACCTAGGGCCATAGTACATGCTTGATCAGCACGTGGCCAGAGTGGAGTTAAGCTGGACATTTTTGCCACAGGGTGTCTAGTTCACTCAGTTCTAATTGATTATATCATTAAAGTGCTCTTGGAGCATGAGCATTTTTCTCTTGGAACGTCTAGACTGCCTCACTTGTACTTAAGAAAGTGAAAAGATAAGCCACTTTTAAGTGTTTGAAGAATAAGGGATCAGGCACAGTTATCTATAATTATCGGACATAAAACCAGTCTTTGTATGTTCCTCTTTTACTTTGGCCTTATAATTCTACATAGGCAGCGTAGTTATCTGCGAAGGTCAAGTAGGAAGGTAAAACCCTGTAAGTCTGTTTGAGTAGAGTTCTTCTGTACGTAGTAAGCATAGATATATCATACATTAGTCTGGGAACTAACATGCCGCTTTCTTTCTCATCCTAATGACAAATCACCTTCTCTAAATTCAGCGCGTGTTTTACTCTTACAAACACAGCTAATTTATTCCTTCTCCTAACTTTATTCTCACCTAGCAAACGAATCGCAAACCAGAACGGTTACAAAAATTGCCCTTGGTTCAGACACTAAAACTATTAAAACACACAAAGAGTCACAAATTAAAACAACCCATGAAGTAAAGAGAGAATCATCAAAGAAAACAACAAGTTTGTCATTCACTTCATGCCGAAGCCCACAAGGAACGGAGGAGCCAGGGAGGCCAGCGTTCACACACAGTGCCAAACAGATGGACAGAAGAACGAGAGGGGACCAGGGCACCTGCCTTTTGCAAGAAGCTACCCCAGAGACAATTGTGGCTAAAGCCTGCGCCTTTTCCCTAAATAATAAAAATCTATTTTGAGTTGAAGACTCTTTGTTTTGCTCCTTAATATGTAATCAGACTTTGCGTAGTCTCAAGTTTTAAAGGTGGTCCAAACGAAAGGCATACTTACTAGCAGGAAACATTTAATTCTGCAGGAAAAGCTGAGAATAGCCCTCGGCAAAAGGTGGCAAGTTAGAAAATGCATGCCCCTTCTAAATGTGATTCCATCTCTTAGCAAGTGTTCCATCGATAGGACATTTTTAATTTTAAAAAAGAGAATATTCCTTTAGTCTGTGGATTGCTTTTTGGAATGCATGTAAAGGCATGGGGAATTATGAAACTAAAAGTGGAAATTTCATAGAGAACCTAAAATAAAAATGTTTTAAAATCTTTCTGCCCACATTGTCATGTACTTTATCAGCTCATTGATTTGTCTGGCATGGATTTTTTTTGGGTGCACTCGGGGGACATAGTTTTCTGTTACTAGAATAAAGAGAAAATTATAATTGTATGAATATATGAATTGAGGCAGGAAGTATATCAGATTAATCATTAAAATCTCTTTATATGTTTTCCCATTTTAGCCCCAGAATCAATTCTGCATGGGAGGATTGAGCAGGAGATTGAGGTGGAGATGAAAGGTATTGTTATATTGGATGTGAGATTTAAGTAGAAATTCTGAAGGATTAATAGAATCCTTGACCTGCCTACTTTCTCTTAGTAATATTGAGAAAAATGACATAGATGTACAAATATATCTCTTAGAGTATATATTACTATGTTGCATGCCTGGTTTAGTATGCTGATGGTTACATGCATTTCACAGTAATTTGTTTGATGGTAATTTAAAGTCTTGTATATAAAATTTATCAGCTATATTCAACTTCATGTTTGCAGCCATTTTCATAAGTGTGTATTAGAAAGAGTTGTCATCTTAATGCATGAAATCAATTAGTAGAAGTTTGTTTCCAAATCACAGTGAATTAAATGGAACAATAGGCAGTCACCTAGCTGTCAGTCTCAGAATGCAATGTCATGAATGAATTATGATGATTGAAATGCTACTTTATTTAGGATGTGCGAAAATGTTACATTCCCATTCTGGTTTACACTTCATGCACATACATCATTTTAACATTGATCTGTCTCTTACACTGGCTTGCAGATAGCTGCCTTCCGTGATCCTTATTGCCTGCTTTTCTTTGCGTAACGTTGTGACCTTATGGCTGTATTAGTTCGAATAAACGCCTTCTCATTTTATTTTAGCTAATTACTTATGGTTAAAGTTCTTGTAGATATTTTTTAAATAGTTAATGCTCAAAAATATAATAATTTAATCAAATGATCGAAAGGATCAGAAAGGGCGTTTATTCCACTCTCTGCAAGTCAGGTAAGATTTTCCTCTTAGCCACCAAAAGAACAAAGATTTCCTGCTCTCAAAACAAACATGCACAGGAACATGTTATTTTGAAATGCATTTTTGCTTGTTCAAGAAGAAATTTCAACAGTTTGAAGAAAAGACCAGACAACGAACGATTTTCGTGTCAGAATCTTTTAAACAGAGCATGGTGTTGCGTTTATTCGAACAAATATGGTGAGTGAATTTTTTTATGGATTTGTGAGAATCTGTAGCATGCATTTTATTTTATTTCCTATTTTGCAATTTCATTTATTTTCAACTTTTTCAAATACTATGGAAAATAGTAAAATGCTTTATAATTTAATTTTGTTTTTCAGAATTGTCCTCTGAGGGGGAATCCGAACATTCAGAAAGAGATACGCGGGATGCCTTTTCAGATTCTGAAGACTTAGACCACAGCTCCATGGCCGCTAAACGATATGCAAGTAGAATATCATCTACAAGCTCCTGGCCCGAGTATTTCAAGCCTTCTTTTACCCAGAAACTTACATTTCAATATGTTTTAGAGGGCGAACCCGTTGTTTTCATGTGTAAATTAATTGCCTGTCCAACTCCCGAAATGACTTGGTTTCATAACAACCGACCTATCCCAACAGGTCTTCGACGGGTTGTAAAAACCGAGAGTGATTTACATCATCACTCTTCCAGCTTAGAGGTTAAAAGTGTCCAGCACAGAGATTCTGGAAGTTATAGATTATTGGCAGTTAATAGCAAAGGGTCCGCTGAGTCAACGGCATCATTGCTTGTTATGCAGAAAGGGCAAGATGAGAAATGTTTAGAATTTCTGAAAAGGGCAGAACAGACACATGAAAATATGGAGGCGTTAGCTGAAAGGAGAGAAGACAGGATAAAGGTGGGCCTGAGGTTTACTGGCTCTCCCTTTAACAAAAAACAAGATGTAGAACAAATGGGATTGATGCGAACTATACACTTTAAGACAGGAAGTCCGGGCAAGAAAGCTGACTTTCTGTATGATGAAGAATATTTAGAAAGTAAATCTGACCTGAGGGAATGGCTTAATGTAGGTGAAGGCTTCCTGGACGAGGAGACCAAAATGAAGTTGCAACGTTTACGGGAGGCTAGAAAAATCTTAATGGAGAAAAAGAAATCATCTCTTTCAGAAATGTCATCAGAAACCAGCTTGAGATCTCTGAGAAGTGAGGCTAGTGATCAAGACATTCTGTTCTCTAGAGAGGAGATAGAAGGCAGGTCTGTATCTCATCTAACCGAAAGTAGGGATAAGGTAGATCAATCGAGCGAGAGTATTGTCCCAAATCCACATGTCCGTTCTAATCAAATGGATCAAAATGTAGGATCTCGAGAACCTCCCACAAGCTTTCAAATTACTGTTGATGAAGAAATTCTCCAGACTGAAATAAGAATGAGCCAAGAGGCATTTCTAAGAGAAAACCTACAGAAAGACCATTTATATGGTCAGATTCTAGTAAGTGAGGATACCCAAGCAAGAGAACCACTTGAAGAAATTGTGACCAAAACCGAAATTGGAGAGTCATCTAGATATATCACTGTTGTCAACAAGAACGAGGAAATCTATGAGACTCCTGAAAACGTGCCCCAAGTTATTATACCACTTGCCAGTGAATCTTCTGGTGCAGTTCTAAATATTGAAGAAAATGAAGAACGAGATAGCGTGAGAATGAGAAAGGATGATTTGAGAGAATTACAGCACTCTACTTCCACAAGAGTTGATGAATTCAAACCTGAAGAAGAAGAAAAAACTGCACGATTTTATGAAAGTCCTTTCCAAAAACATCCACAACGTTGCCCACCTTCATTTCTTCAAGAAATTGAATCTCAAGAAGTTTATGAAGGGGACAGTTGTAAATTTGTGTGTCATTTTCAAGGATATCCTCCACCCATAGTGACGTGGTATAACAATGATGTACCAATCCCCCGGAACCGAGGCTATATCTCTCAGACCTCGGAAAACTATTCAATATTAACTTTTTCTTCTGCTCTTCCTCAAAATGAAGGTTCTGTTACCTGTGTGCTGTTTAACCAATATGGAACAGTAAAAACAACTGGCATACTTAAAGTGAAAGCAAAACAAGGGCACGGGGTGGAAGCACATAGAGTCCCAGTGTTTCACGAGTATGCGGATGAGGAAGAGGAGCTGGCATTGGTGTTTGACCAAACAAAAGGCATTCATCCGTCTTTGAGACAAAAGGGCCAAACAAATCTCCATATGTTACACGCTAACCCCCCACATCCTCCCTCTTCAGATGTAGAATTGCTTTCCTTCCCTGTAGAAATTCAGATAACAGCAGCTACTCCTACCCCAGAACAGGATAAAGAATCAAGAGAATCATTTCACCCTGAGGAGCTGGGAGCTGAAGCAACACCTCAAGATGAGGCTCCTCAGCCACCAAAACACAAATTTATATTTTCGTCTGATATTACTAACGAGCCACCAAAAATGTTACAGGAAATGCCAAAGCATATCAGATGTGGAGAAGGGGGTTCCATAATACTTGAATGTTTATTGTCTGGGGAGCCTAAGCCAGTTGTAACATGGTTTCAAAATGGAGTCATGTTAAAACAGAGCCAGAAGTTTCAGTTTGAAGAAGCTCAGTTTAGCCACAGATTATATATTAATGACCTCAATCATCAAGATTCTGGAAGATATAAATGTGTTGCTGAAAACAAATCAGGAACAGCTGAGAGTGTTTCAGACCTGACGGTGGAACCTGGCACTCACAGGGAGTATGGTCAATTAGGAAATATTGGAGGAATTTATGCAAAATATTCCAAAGATCAACAAATTCAGGGAGAACCTGTAAGGGCGCATTTTTATGATTATCCACCTGGTCCTTTTACTCCCCAACCCAATGTAAAAGAATATTCTGTAAGGGAATGTTTTCAAAGCTTTGAGACAACTGAACAGATAGAGCAGAAAAGCCAGGTTCGTTGCACATATTCCAGAGAAAAACTACCTAGATTTATGCAGGGTGCTTCCAGAGCCACAAAAATTAACAAGCCTGTCAGAACCAAACTCATACAATGTCAGGGCGAGAGGAAAGAGGGACATGTAAATGAAAAATCAAAGCTATACCAAGCAGAGGGTACCGTTTATCCATTTGTCGAGGATATCAGGGAAGTTAAACAAATTAGAAAAGAGGTAAAAAATGATTTCAGAAAACTTGAAGCAGAAAGGGAAGATGTGCAAGAATATGCCCAACGTGACTATTTACCAAATATCTACTCCGAGAGAACTCCCGATAGTTATGATACAAAAGATTCATCTATCATTGTATACGAAGAACCCATGGATGAAGAGAGCTATTACCCAGGAAAAAAGGTGAAACATAGAATCATTGCATTTGAAAAGCTACAACGTGTAGAAAAAGGAGTTCTAGGAAAAAGACTTACCAGGAAATTTGTCAATCCTCCTCAAAGGAAGTTTGGTGATGGAGACTTTCCGTTAAAGCCAAGAGACTCGAGATCGAGTAACCTAAATCAGGCAGAGACAATGTCTCCAAACGCTGAACCATATTCCTCTGACGTTGAAATGAATTTAAAGCTGCTTTCTTCTCAAACTCTTAAGGAATTTGAAGTACAAGAGAGGGAACAACCGAAAGAAATAGGTCTCATAGATCAATCCGCAATTTCTGAAAGGACTGAACATGAAGCACCTATTACATTTGACTTAAAGCAATTCCACTCTCAAATAGAAAACACGAATATAAAACTCCAAGCATTAGATGGCGGTCAACCAGAAGCATATTTAAAAATCCAACATCCTGCTTCTGAAATAGCCGATGCTGAGAACATTGTATTTGATCTAAAACAAATGTATTCTCATATAGGAGATCCAATGAAGGAGTTTCAAGGGCAAGAAACTAGGCAACAGGAAACACCTTCTGAAGAAGAAATTGCTGACACTGAAACATTTCAATCCGAAACACAAAATACCTCTAAAAGTGTGCAAAATAACATATACACCAATCCGGAAATTTCTTCCAGTCAGGAGTTTCCAAATAGGACTGTGATGGAGAAAAGTCATTTGGATGAAAATACCTTTTGTTTGGAAAAAGGTAC
Organism: Paguma larvata; assembly: GCA_030068075.1. Lineage (NCBI taxonomy): Eukaryota > Metazoa > Chordata > Mammalia > Carnivora > Viverridae > Paguma > Paguma larvata. The sequence continues at coordinate 53,108,786 of CM057825.1, forward strand.
ACAGGAACAAAATCTAGAAGTTTCACTTACTGATATTTCTCTTAAATCCTTTTCTGAAGAAACCCACAGTGAATCGTGGGCCTCACTTAAAACCTCATCTGCTGATGTAGGAGAAATGGATATTTCTGAGAAAAAAAGTTCTCTAGAAAATGGAGATACAAGTTTCATTTCACTTTTAAAAAAAGCAGCAAGCGAGGAAAAGCTTTTAGAGGTTCGTGAAGTGGAAGAAGAACATACTTTGGAACCGGAGTTGGCCTCATTTCAAAAGCAGGGTGGCGAGACACAGGGACATGTCACCGGAATTTTGGGGGACCACAAGGTTAATGGTGTTCACGAGGCACCCACACATGACAGAAAAGTCTCCTTGAGTCAGCATTTTCCATTCTTGATGACTGAGGAAGAGCAGAATCCAAATGAACAAATGAGTGAAAAAAGTGAGGCCTTTGGAAGAGAAAAATGTTACGAAGAAATTCAAGTTCAGAATGAAACTTCTTTCTCCGCTACTGAAGGAGGAAAGATAGAAACTTGTTTTTCTGAAAATCTTCCTAAATTGGATGAAACACATACAGGAGAAATAACGGACTCTGAGGCCTCCCTAACACAATACTTACTTGCTGCAGGAAAGCACCAAGTTCCTGAAATGAAAGACACCAAACGCAAGGCAAAGCATGTTCAGAGTGAATCAATCACATCGATGGAGGTTGAAGAAGTAACTTTCAGCACTGTGTATGAATATTACAACCAACGACAGGAAACATTAGGTCGCCCATTTTCTCCCGAATCTGATATTTCAATTGATATAGGAAGTACAAGCAGTGAAGAGATCTCTGAGTTAGATCAATTTTATACCCCACCATCCTCTGTTGAACATTTTGAAACTCCGAAATCTCCTGATTTATATTTTACTCCTTCAGATATAGCTAAACAATCTTCAACGAATTCAGGAGGTGAGACTGTTGAAAGAACCACACCTATAGAGGAAGCTGCCGAAAGGTACTCAACACCTTCGGAAGGCGAGGTAGCAGAGAGATATTCCACACCCCCAGGGGAGACACTAGAGAGATATTCCACACCCCCAGGAGAGGCACTAGAGAGATATTCCACACCCCCAGGAGAGGCACTAGAGAGATATTCCACACCCCCAGGAGGGACACTAGAGAGATATTCCACACCCCCAGGAGAGGCACTAGAGAGATATTCTACACCTTTAGGAGGAGAGACGGTTGAAAAATATTCTATTCCTACTGGAGGACCAAACCCCACGGGAAACTTTAAAAGATACCCACCAAAAACAGAAAGGGAGGACAGCACACCAAATGAACAGTTCCATACACCTACAGAAGAGAGAAGTTCAGCTTATGAACTATGGCGTTCTGATTCATTTGGCACACCCAATGAAGCCATTGAACCAAAAGACAATGAAATGCCCCCATCTTTTCTTGAGCCTCTGACCAAAAGGAAGATATATGAGAACACAACACTAGGCTTCATTGTTGAAGTTGAGGGCATTCCAGTTCCTGGTGTGAAATGGTATCGAAATAAATCTTTGCTAGAGCCAGATGAAAGAATCAAAATAGAAAGGGTGGGTAATGTATGTTCTTTGGAAATTTCTAACATTCAAAAAGGAGAGGCTGGAGAGTACATGTGCCACGCAGTAAACATCATAGGGGAAGCAAAGAGCTTTGCCAATGTGGACATAGTGCCCCCAAAAGAAAGAGCAGTGGCTCTCCCACCTCCGGTGACACATCAGCATGTCATGGAGTTTGATTTGGAAAATGCTACATCATCCAGAACACCTTCTCCTCAAGAAATTGTCCTGGAAGTTGAATTAAGTGAAAAAGATGTTAAAGAATTTGAGAAGCAAGTGAAAATAGTCACAGTTCCTGAATTTACTCCTGATCATAAAAGCATGATTGTGAGTCTGGATGTTCTACCCTTGAATTTAGCAGATCCAAGTATGGCTTCAAGAGAGGAAGAAGACAAAGATTTAAAAATTGATTTAGAAGTATTTGAAATGCCTCCTCGCTTTATAATGCCTATTTGTGATTTTAAAATTCCAGAAAATTCAGACGCTGTGTTCAAATGTTCGGTCATAGGCATCCCTAGCCCCGAAGTTAAATGGTATAAAGAATATATGTGTATTGAACCAGATAACATCAAATACATGATCAGTGAGGAGAAGGGAAGTCACACCCTTAAAATTCGAAATGTCTGTCCATCTGACAGTGCGACATATAGGTGCAGAGCTATCAATCGAGTAGGAGAGGCTATCTGCCGGGGATTCCTCACCATGGGAGATTCTGAAATGTTTGCTATGACAACAAAGAAAAGTAAAGTGACTTTAAGCAGTGTGAAGGAAGAATTAGTCCTAAGGAGCAAATATTCAGACAGCTTTTTTGAATTTCAGGTGGTAGAAGGGCCTCCCAGATTTATCAAAGGTATTTCTGACTGTTACGCACCTTTAGGTACTGCGGCTTATTTCCAGTGTTTAGTTCGTGGCTCTCCAAGACCCACGGCTTACTGGTACAAAGATGGGAGATTGGTGCAAGGTACAAGGTTCAGCGCTGAGGAAAGTGGCATAGGATTCCACAACCTATTCATAACAAGCTTAGTGAAAGATGATGAAGGTGAGTACAGGTGTGTGGCTACGAACAAGTCAGGGATGGCAGAGACCTGTGCAGTCCTCACCCTCACTTAGTTTCCTGTGCAATGTTTTGGTGCTTCAGTAATTATTGAATCGATTGGAGTGCTCCCAGATTTTCCAAATTGTATCGATCCGATAAATTTCCAAGTAGGTCTACTCGATTTGAACTCAATACGTGGAAAACCCCTAGGAAAACAGGCTCTCTCTGGAGATTCTCATGTTTGTAATACATGTAAATATTCTGTCATCTAAACTGTGGAACCATCACTGTGTCAACCATGTTGTGAATCAAAGCACAATTAAATATCTCTGTGGCTACCTGGATGTTTGTACTGCTGCTTTACCCTCGTTCCTCCTCCACAAAAGAGTTTCAGTAGAATGCATTCTCTTTTAGCAGATAAACTATTTAAGTAAAGTAAAATATAAGATGGAAGACCGTGTCACATGACCACGCGGACAAATCGGTAAGGTTAATCTCCTCTCTGCTCTGAGTATAAGTCATTTTTGAAAATGTAACCCTTTTGCCTCCAAATCCGTGCGTACTGACTTGGACTTAGAATAGACAAAGAACAACAGAAACCAGCTTCACCCAGTTGATAACTAACTCTTTAAACTGTTTTACATTGCTATCTTTATGTATTTGGTTGGCTCTTTTACAAATATTTTCAGTATTAATATCCCTCTTCTTAAAAATTTTAACTCTTGGTGGTTTTGAAGGGACCAATGGTGCTTTCTTTTTTGGGTGGAGTTTACCTAGACATTTGCAAAATATGCAAAGGAAGATCTTTTGACTCTGGGGAATACTCCATTGTCTCAATTTTTAAAATAGCATCAAGTGTGAAATACAGCATTCGATATTGGCCTGGGGTAGGGGGTGGGCAGAGAACTACTATATTACATTTATACAGAGATTTTAAACCATAGTCCAGTTTCAGAATCTTTAAGATTAAAAAAGAGAAGGGGGGACATGTTTAGTATTGAGCTATATGGTAATTGTATTTCAGAATACATGCAAATAACAAGATATTCAGCTTTCTCGTCATTTTTACTGAATATCATTTTTAAAACTAGAAATTCATAAGTATTCAAATTTAAGATGCATATATATGTTCCTAAAGTGATTTTGTTTTTCAAAATTATAAACTAATAAATTCACAAAATCCTTTAAAATATGTACCTATGTTATCACTGTGAACCTGAATCTTCTTACATAAGATGTAATAAATATTAAAAAATTCAATTTTCTTAACTGAAAATGAGGAGTTGGACCAAAGGACCTCAGAGGTGATTGTTCAACTCTGTGATTCTGTGTCGTTCCAGTGGTAACTTTTCTTGACACAGTTTAGGATAAATTTTATTTTGCAGCAAATGATGAGAAAAACAATAGAATATAGTCCTGAAGTTGTGAATCTTTCCTCTAACTCTAAATTAGCTGTATTTGTCCCCTGCAATGAGCAACTTTTATGTTCCATGATCATATTAAACATATTGCTTTTAATTATAAAAACTTAAACAATTTAAAGTTAATAGTCAAAAGAATTCATATATTCAATTATATTTATGTTTCTTTCATCAATCAATTTTTATTCCCACAGTAGAATTCCCTTAAAGTCTTCCAAATTAAAGAAGCAATTGAGAGAATGTGCAGAATCCAGACAGAGTCAGGCTTTACTCCCCTCCCCTACTTACCACCCCCCCACCAAATATTTATTTAACCCATTTTGAGTCACCATAACTCATCCAGATATACTATTGTGGAACAATCATTTCTGTTTCAGCCAGTGAGCACACAATATCTATGGTAATAAGTATAGGTATAATGTAATATATCACCTCATCAATCCCTGAAATAAAACTAATTCTATAGTTTAGGGACTTAGGGATTTATTTTACTCCTGGTTACAAAATGGATGTTTCAATAAATTAGAAATTCAGGTCATGACAAACATGACAATAGCTGGCAAGTGGCAGGGCAGTTCAAAACCTGTTTCAGGAAGGAAGGATGGAGGGAAGGAAGGAAGGAAAGAAGAAAGGAAAGGAAAAATATTTTATCAAATTGACAGGAAGGAAGAATTTGATTTTGCTCATTAGGATTCTTTTAGTCTCATATGCATTGAACTTGAGGATATTCAGAATAACAATGACTGAATAAAGAAAAATAAGCCTTGGCTTACTTATTGTTGTAGATAATTAAATAGAATTTTTCCTGAGTCAATGGCACATAATTTAAAAGCCTGAAATATTAATTTCTCTGATGCTGGATAAAGAATTCATTGTATTATATGTAGTAGAGTTTAGACATAACTACTAGTGGCTACTACTACATGTATTTTTAACTATACCTTTCATGTTTGAGCACATTTGAATTTTATTTACTGTATTTTTTTTATGGTCAAAACACCATGTTAGAAGTAAAGGAGAACAACTGAAAATATTTCAACATGTTATTGAGTTGGGGTAATTTAACTATATTCACATTCATTCCCTTTCCAGGTATTTTGGGAGTTCAAGTGAAGGGAAAGTGGACATAAGTAATCCGTTACAAATTAATTGTAAAGTTAAGTGGTCACCATTAGTGTATGAAATTAATCAATGGTTTTCTGGCTTACTAATTGAAAAAATAAATAGCTGAGTATGTATTCTACATGCCGTAGATGAGGTTTACCAGTACACTTATAGCCAACAGACACTAGAGTCGTGCCTTCTAATGCTTCCACACCAGAGTAGCAAGGAATTAAGGCCTGACTATAGAAAGGAATTAAGGCCGTGACTACAAGGGGAGTGAATTAATAAAATAATAATACTGCTTTGGGAGGAGGTAATAAAACTATTATTAACAGAGCTGCTCTACTTCCTAACAGATTTAACGAAAAGCCAATTCCTTGTTACCAAATTAAGCCTTTCATCCTGTCATCCATGATCCTGTTTAAAGAATATTTGTTATTCGCTCTTCTGTTTTTCTGTTCCATAATGCTGTATAGGTATTTCTCACACAATAAAGTACAATCTAGTTTTTAATGTTGGAGTTGTTTTCTTTCATTTCTGATTCTCCCATTTTCTTGACAACAAAAGCCTTATTATAAAAGCTTTGTTAAAATAATATGGCAATTTACAGGGCAAAAGAAGGCCTGAATTTCTAGTAACTAAAAGAGGTGTTTCTTTTACAAATTCAAATTAAGTATTTCCTGTAGCCTCTTATTTTTAAGAATAGCTTCAGTTTATAAGCAGTAACTGAAACATAGATGTTTTATTTTGGAAATCATCAGTCTTCAATTGACAATAGATATCATTCTTAACTTAAGAAAATTCTTAAATATAAATAGTTATCCTGGATCTTTTTAGAAACTGATTTAAATAATCCTGGATTCCTTTATTACAAATATAGCGCAGTTTTTCAAACTTTCTATCACCAAGAGAAATTCATGAAACAGCTTTAAAATTTATAAATCCTAACACAAGTGATGTGGGTTGAAAAATGCATTAGTACAGTATTTATAATTACATAATGTGTTACAATGAGCTAAGGTTAAAAATTTAGAAATGTGCTTTTTGATACATCTCAAGATAATCTAGTGATTTCAGGAATAAAGCAGAAGAAGGCCATCGGCTGGTACATAATTCTTTGACTTCTATATTTTTATTGTTGTTAAACAAAATTGATAGTAAAATAATAATCATTTTTCCCCATACAGAGTTTTCTAGTTTTCTTCTGTCTGCTGAGGAAGAAGGATTCCAAACCTATAGCTCTGGCCTTCAGTTATCTAATAGAAAGGAAACACTTGAACCTTTGTCTGAACCTCCAGTTCATTCAACGAAATTTGATTCCAAAAAGGAAGGCCATGTTCCAGTTTTCATCAAAGAAGTGTCAAATGCTGAAATAATCATAGGGGATGTGGCAAAACTCTCTGTTACTGTCACTGGCATTCCCAAGCCTAAAGTTCAGTGGTTCTTTAATGGAGTGCTGTTAATCCCTTCCGCTGACTACAAATTTGTTTTCGATGGTAATGATCACAGTCTGATCATTCTGTTCACCAAATTTGAGGATGAGGGAGAGTATACATGCATTGCCAGTAATGAATATGGACAGACAGTATGCAGTGCCTATCTAAAGATAAGTTCCAAAGGAGAGGGGCACAGAGAGACAGAACCAGAACCAGTGGAAGAAATTCCGGACAAGTTTGAAGGTCCTTGTCCTCCTTACTTCATTAAGGAATTCAAACCAATTCACTGTGCTCAGGGGCTCCCTGCCATCTTTGAGTACACAGTACTTGGAGAGCCTGCACCCACTGTTTTGTGGTTCAAAGAAAACAAACAGCTTTGCACCAATGTTTATTATACCATCATTCATAATCCTGATGGTTCTGGGACATTCATTGTCAACGACCCTCAGAGGGAAGATAGTGGTCTTTATGTCTGTAAAGCAGAGAATATGTGGGGTGAGTCCACCTGCGCTGCAGAGCTTCTTGTGCTTCTGGAAGACCCAGACATGACTGATGCTCCCTGTAAAGCAAAGCCCATGCCAGATCTTCCACTGATGTCCTTAAAGGATCCTGCTGAAGAGGCATTTGACTCAGAGCAGGAAATTGCAGCTTTTGTAAAGGATACTGTTTTGAAAGCTGCTTTAATTGCAGAAGAAAACCAGCAGCTTTCTTATGAGCATAAAGAACTGAGTAGCCAAGTTACTTTAGTGGCTGAACAATTGCAATCCACAGTCACTTTGGAGCAGAATACGCCTCATGCAGACAGCACCAGGGAACTTCTTTCTGTCGATGGCACTCTTCATGTTCAGTCTATCAAGGAACCGTCTCCCAATTTACAGCTGCAGATTGTCCAGGCCCAGAAAACCCTTCCCAAAGAAGACATCCTGGTGCTTCAAGAGCCAGAGTCACAGGTGGTCCTATCAGATACTGAAAAAGTCTTCCCAAGTGCTCTGTCCATAGAGGAAATTACTTCATTAACAGTGGATTCTCCGAAAACATTATTAGCTGAACCCGAAGGGAGTTATCCACAGTCTTCAATCGAAGAAACTCCAGCTCATTCATATCCAACCTCCGTGGCTGAGGAAGTACTTTTACCAAAAGAAAAAACAGTATCTGCAACGGATACTGAGCAAAGAGTGACTCTGCAAAAGCAGGAGTCACAAAGTGCTCTCGTCCTGAGTCAGAGCTTAGCTGAGGACAGCATGGAAAGTTTCAAGGGTCCTGATGTCACAATCTCTGAGGTCAACTGGGAGCCCCAGGTCCCTTCAGAACACACATGCTCAGAAGGTGAAATTTTGATGGAAAGTACAGAACAACTGGAAAGTGCAGTGCAAGATTTTGCAGCCAGGACTGAGGAAGGCAAGTCCTTAAAGTTTCTGTTGGCATGTGAGGAAAAGCAGGTACTGGCCAAAGAAGAACATTCTGACAACCTGGCACAGCCCCTGAACCAAACCAGTGAGTGTAAAAAAGAGCCCATGGTGATAAATGGTGTGCCAGAGGTGCAGGAAAGTGACACTCTTTCTAAGGAAAGTTTGCTTTCTGGAATTCCAGAAGAAGAACAATTGAACCTCAAAACTCAGATCCGCAGGGCTTTGCAAGCAGCAGTGGCCCATGAACAACCGAGTCTTTTCTCTGAATGGTTAAGGAACATTGAAAAGGTGGAGATCAAGGCCATAAACTTCACCCAAGAGCCCAAACGCATTATGTGCACCTACCTTATTACCTCAGTGAAGACTCTAACAGAAGAATTAACCATTGCTATTGAAGGCATTGATCCTCAAATAGCTGACTTGAGAATGGAACTTAAGGATGCTTTGTGCTCTATTATATGTGAGGAAATAAACATCTTAACAGCTGAGGATCCCAGAATCCAGAAAGGAGCCAAAACAGACTTACAAGAAGAAACGGGTCCTATTTCAGATTCACAGAAGGTTGAAGCAATCAGAGAACCCGAAGTCGACTCTAAATATCTCGTCTCTGTGGAAGAGGTCAGCTGTTTCCATGTGGAAAGTCAGGTCCAAGTTGCACCTGTCCCTGATAAGGTTGCTTCAGCTGCTATCCCTGATGACAAACAGGATGAGACACCAAAGTCATCAGAGGAAAAAGGGAAGTCCCCTGGAAGTGGTACCGGGGAGGTTGGCATCAGAGAGGTACAGGAAGATGACGGTAGCTCAGTCCAAGAAGATGGTCCTATCATACACACGCCCTTGGTGGACGCTACTGTGGAGGAAGGTGACCCCGTCAACCTCACAGCATCCATAACAAATGCCAAAGAGGTGAATTGGTATTTTGAGGGTAAACTGGTGCGTTCAGACGAAAAGTTCAAGTGTTTACAAGATCAAAATACATACACGCTAGTAATCAACAAAGTAAATACAGAAGAACATCAAGGAACATATACCTGTGAGGCCTTGAACGAAAATGGAAACACAGCAACTTCGGCAAAACTCACTGTAGTCAAAAGAGGTTGGATTTTAAGGATGAAGTGGGTCGCACTCTAACACTCACTGGATTGTAATGTTTTAGTTTTCATCACTGAGTTTTCACTTACCTGACTCTGTCAGGATGCAATTTGTGTAGAGTAAGAATGACATCACAGACATAATCATGGTTATTACTTCTTTTCCTTTTTCCTTACTGCCTTACAGGGTAGTTCATCATCATCTCTACGTTGCTATTTATTTTTAAAATAAGATGTATTCTCAAGTCTCGTAATACCGACAGGTTTTTTAGTTTATTACTTCAAAATACTTTAATGATATGCAGTAAAACCTGTCAATGAACACCTAGCTCCACTTGAAATTGCCAGTCTCATCCCTAAAATCAGAATAACCATGATTAATTGTCCATTTGTGTTTCTTATTTTTACTTCTTTTTTGATGTTGTGTCACTTCATCACTGTATTTAGTGTATCACATTTTGAAATGCTATTCACAGTATTCCTAGCCAGCATGGTATATTTAAAGAATATATCATGTTGTTATGCATGTAAGCCCATAGGATCATCTTTTAATCATTTTTTTTCACAATTCACTGCAAAGTAACAATTGAAGATATTAAAAGCTAGTTATTGTCTTCTTTTACCTTCAGTGATTGTTCTCATTTTCCAGTCACTTGCCTTAAACTGCTGCAATCCATCTCACCAATTTCGACTGTTTTACATCATTAACAGCAACAGAAGTTAGAAGAAAACTGCGGTGTGCCTGATAAGGAGGCATGCTAATGGACTTTGCTTCCCTTTGCAGCTGCCCCGGTGATCAGAAGGAGAATCGAGCCCCTGGAAGTAGCTCTGGGCCACCTGGCCAAATTCACCTGTGAGATCCACACTGCCCCCAATGTCCGCTTCCAGTGGTTTAAAGCTGGCCGAGAAATTTATGAAAGTGACAAGTGTTCTATTCGATCTTCAAATTATGTCTCCACTCTGGAAATCCTGAGAACCCAGGTTGTTGACTGTGGCGAGTACACTTGCAAAGCTTCCAATGAGTATGGCAGTGTCAGCTGTACAGCCACCCTAACTGTGACAGGTAAATGACATACATTGAGTTGGTTGTCCCATTTCATACTATTGCCTATTTTCCTTTTTGTCCAAGTGCAGGATGTCCTACCAACTGGAGAGACCAATAGCCCAGCTATAACATGGTGGCTAGGTACTGCAGAGTCTATATGGGACGAGAAATCATTATTTAGAGTAGTATTTCTAAGAGCAACTAAAGAAAAAATAAAAATAACATTATTTTGAAGAAAATGTCAAGGAATCAAATGACCAGTGCACTTGAAAGCTTGGTTTAGGGTGTTGTTTGGTTCATTCTCTTTTTTTAAAAAATGACTAGCTTTGTAGAAATGCCTTGGACAACTCCTCATGGCCTGGCGTGGCACTTGATATGAAAACTTTCAGGACACTTTGGTGCTGCTAAAAAATAAATAATGTCCCTATGTATTAATCATTTGGAACCAGTTAACCAGTTAAGAACAGAATTATAAACTGAAAAAAGCCAAAGCATAAGATGGAAGTTAAATCCTAATAAAAGTCAGGGAGTGATACAGGACTGCAAACTAGGATTCTCACCCTACGCTTTATGATTAATTTTAAAAATAAGGGCAACTATATAAATACTCTGTTCTCAGTTTCCTAATTGATCAACAGGATAACTTTTTAGTAGTTAACACTCATCGAGTGTTTGAATTCCCTCATGAATGAAAGAAAAGAAAGGAAGGAAGAAAGAGAGGAAGAGAGGAAGAAAGAAAATGTGTAGTACTTTCCTTTTCTATGTCTGTCTCTGTCTTTCTCTCTTTTGCTTTCTCTTTTGAAGGGAAAGTGTGAATATAAACTATGGCTTAGGGGAGCGCCTGGGTGGCTCAGTTGGTTACACATCTGACTCTTGGTCTTGCTCAGGTCATGATCTCAAGGTTCATGAGGTTGAGCCTTACCTTGGGCACTGTACTGACAGTATGGAGCCTGGTTGGGATTCTTTCTCTCTTTCTCTCTCTCTGCCCCTCCCCCACTTGCTCTCATCTCTCTCTCAAAATAAATAAATGACATTAAGAAACAAAAACAACTATGGCTTAGGGTATAGGTAGCAATTACCTATGTTTTTGAGAGAAGCCATGCACTAAATATCTGGGTGGGACAGTCCCTTAGTCTTTTCTGTAAGAAGCATGAAGGGGAAAGGCAAAAACAGCACATCTCTTTGACTTGGAAAAGTCAGGTTCCCTATAGTTTCCTCACCCCTGCAACTCTTTTACATATCAAAAAATCTGAAATCCAGATCCCTGATAACCCATCTAGTCATTTCACTCTGTGATCAAAGAGTCTCCATGCAACCAATTACATGGCAGTATTCTTAAGGACACTCTTAAAAACCTCTTCCCTCAAATCAGGCCAGTTCAGCAATGAGACTAATACCTGAACTTTCAAATAATAAGAGGGAAAGTAGTAGGAGGAGATTCTTTTCTAATTGGAAAGAGATTCCTAGAGGCTTCCTTCAAAGTGCAGAATGGAAATGGGAAATTCCTTGCTGTAAATATTTTTACAAGTTTGAAATGAATTAAGGGATGAATTCAAAGTTGGGTCATTTAAGGATTTGCTGATGGTTGACACCAAGGTTAGAGAGTCTTCACAACACTAACTTGATGTTCTTATCACGTAATGTCCCTACTCTTCAGAAGAGCCAACTGCATTTTCTTTATCTTCTTTACACAGTCTTCTAATTCACAAAGTTAAAGTATTGACTGAATTACTTATGAAATAATTCAGACAACTAATCAACTACTAAAGTGGACAAATCTTTTAACAGTATTTAGTTGGTGTTGCTGCTAGACAAAGCAACATTTTTTCTTTCCTTCAAGAAAGACATAAAGTGCCGTCTCCCTCCTCTATAAAGAACTCACTCATCCCTTTCCTTGGACAAATATTTTCATCTTATTATCCTATTTTAAACAATGTCTCATGTCTGTCTAAATATATAACTCATCTTTTCCCTTTCTTAGACTATATAGTTACAAGAGTTTCCGTGGGGACAAAATATAACATTAAAAAAATTTCTTTTGCAGAGGCGTATCCACCAAGCTTTTACTCCAGACCTAAGTCCATTACAACTTTTGTGGGTAAGACAGCCAAGTTCCTCTGCACAGTGTTAGGGACCCCTGTGATTGAAACCATTTGGCAGAAAGACGGTGCTGCACTCTCGCCTTCCCCTAATCGCAAGATTTCAGAGGCAGAAAACAAACACATTTTAGAACTCTTGAACCTTACAGTTCAAGATAGAGGAGTTTATTCTTGTAAAGCTTCTAACAAGTTTGGAGCTGACATCTGCCAAGCTGAGTTAATCATCATCGACAAGCCACATTTTATTAAAGAATTAGAGCCTGTGCAATCGGCTATCAATAAGAAGATCCACCTTGAATGCCAAGTAGACGAAGACAGAAAAGTTACAGTAACGTGGAACAAAGATGGCCAAAAACTCCCCCCTGGGAAAGATTATAAGATCTATTTTGAGGATAAAATAGCATCGCTTGAGATCCCTCTGGCCAAACTAAAAGATTCAGGAAACTATGTCTGTACAGCTTCCAACGAGGCTGGGAGCAGCTCCTCTTCAGCCACGGTGACTATCAGAGGTAAGAAATGTGATTATCTTTTGCTTCCTTCTTTGTAAGGAGGCCGCTGTAGAAAATCTTTGGCAAAAAATGCAGCCCCTACATTTTATTATTAAAATTATTTCATCCAAGAAATTGTTTTGGTTTGGGGAAATCCTGGCATTGTTTGATTTTATGTTTTCAATCTTCTTCACAAATCACTTTGTTCTTTTAAAGCTGCCATTAACAAAGCTTGCTTGAAATTTCTTCTAAGAACTTCGAGTTTCTAGCAACCCTTGACTGTCTTCTTTGATAAAATTACTTTTTGTGTATGTCAAGTTGGCTTGTTTTGTGTGTCTTTGTTTTTTAATTGAGAGACTGGGAAAGTGTTATAAAATCATGAAACACGGAGAGCTCTTGAGTGCGCCATAACCCTTTCAGAAATTTCTTCATGATATTTTATGTGCGTTGTGTCTTTTGTTGTAATATGTCTACTTTTCTTTTGTGGAGTTTATGCTTCAGACATCTTTCCTTTTTCTTTTTTGTTAACTTCCTATAGAGCCACCATCCTTTGTGAAGAAGGTGGATCCCTCTTACTTAATGCTCCCAGGTGAATCAGCACGCCTCCATTGCAAGCTGAAAGGCTCACCTGTGATCCAGGTTACTTGGTTTAAAAATAACAAAGAACTTCATGAAAGTAACACTATTCGAATGTCTTTTGTCAATTCTGAGGCTGTGCTTGATATTACGGATGTAAAAGTTGAAGACAGTGGCAATTACTCATGTGAAGCGGTGAATGATGTTGGCAGTGACAGCTGCAGTGCTGAAATAGTTATCAAAGGTTTGTTTACTCAGGGTCCTTTGTTTTTCTGAGACAAGATGTTCTTTTTAATTGCTGGTAACACATTACTTATACGATGCTTTCATGCTTTTGTAGAGCCTCCTTCTTTCATCAAAACTCTTGAGCCTGCAGACATAGTGAGAGGAGCAAATGCCCTCCTTCAGTGTGAAGTCTCAGGCACTGGACCATTCGAAATTAGCTGGTTCAAAGATAAGAAGCAAATTCGGAGTAGTAAAAAGTACAGGTTGTTTTCTCAGAAGTCTCTTGTGTCCCTGGAGATATTTTCTTTCAATAGTGCAGACGTGGGTGACTATGAATGTGTCGTTGCTAATGAAGTTGGGAAGTGTGGCTGCGTTGCAACGCATTTATTAAAAGGTCAGTGCTTGAACATAATGATGCCTCTTTAATTGTCAAGATAGCTTTCCTAACCCACAGAAGGAAAGCTGGTACCTTTTCTTCTTCTTGTAACCTTTGAAAATATGTTTGGCCTTAAGTTTATCCTGGGACCTTAGGGACAAAGTCTGTGACCTTCATCCAATCTTTATTCTGAGATCACTGTAAACATTTAATCTCTGAAAACAAAAGTGGGTTATGGGATAATCTTTTATAATCATTTTGTCAGCTGGTAACCATGTATCTTCTGTGCTTTTCTCTTGGGTGGAGTTGTCATTCTTCTTAAACTTTAATTTATTCTTCTAACTGGCCAACACTATGGGATAGCAGTATTGGCAAGATAAATGTAATCTAGATAAAAACACTTAGATGTATATGGTGTTGAAAGTGCTTGGGAATTGATCAGTTTTATCTGTTCTCTTTCTTTAACTAGAACCACCAACCTTTGTAAAGAAAGTAGATGATTTTACTGCACTAGCAGGTCAAACTGTTACTTTACAAGCTGCTGTGAGAGGGTCAGAACCCATTTCTGTCACATGGATGAAAGGACAGGAGATCATTAAGGAAGATGGAAAAATCAAAATGAGCTTTTCTAATGGTGTTGCGACCCTGATAATCCCTGATGTTCAGATTAGTTTTGGCGACAAATACACATGCCTGGCTGAAAACGAAGCTGGAAGCCAAACGTCTGTTGGGGAATTAATAGTTAAAGGTTCGTGTAGGAACATTTTTACTTAGAATCGATATTTCCATGAAAAACGAAATCTTCATGCACTTTTTGGCATGCTAACCATTTAATACCGTTGTAGAACCTGCCAAAATCATTGAGAGAGCAGAGCTGATCCAGGTGACAGCCGGAGACCCAGCCACACTGGAGTACACGGTCACAGGCACCCCAGAACTCAAACCCAAATGGTACAAAGATGGGAGACCTTTGGTTGCTAGTAAAAAGTATCGAATAAGTTTTAAAAACAATGTGGCCCAACTCAAATTTTATTCAGCTGAACTGCATGATAGTGGCCAATACACGTTTGAGATTTCCAACGAAGTGGGCAGCAGCTCCTGTGAAACAACATTCACTGTATTAGGTTAGTATCTTCAGAAACCTCTGCCACGAGTTCCCTTGAAACCCAACAAATAAGCAAAAATGAACCCCCCGAGCACTTTTCCATGCTCATCTTTCTTCTCTTCTTGTGCCACGAACAGATCGAGACATCGCTCCATTTTTTACCAAACCCCTGCGCAACGTGGATAGCGTTGTTAGCAGTACCTGCAGGCTGGACTGCAAAATTGCCGGCTCCCTCCCAATGAGGGTGTCCTGGTTTAAGGATGGTAGAGAAATAGCTTCTTCTGACAAATACAGAATAGCGTTTGTGGAAGGGACAGCCTCTTTGGAGATCAGCAGAGTAGACATGAATGATGCCGGCAATTTTACCTGTCGAGCCACAAATTCCGTGGGAAGCAAAGACAGCAGCGGAGCCCTGATTGTGCAAGGTTGGCTGGAGACTTTGCATTTCATTTTAATGTAGATGATGTTCCAATTAAGGCTTCTTCTCTTAGAGCATGCCTCTTAACTCTTAGAAATTCTTTCTTTTACCCCTTCTTTAGAACCACCCAGTTTTGTAATTAAACCTGCATCAAAGGATGTTCTGCCTGGCTCAGCAGTCTGCTTGAAGAGCACCTTCCAAGGGTCCACTCCTCTCACTATCAGATGGTTTAAGGGTGACAAAGAGCTCGTTTCTGGTGGAAGCTGCTATATTACCAAAGAAGCTTTAGAAAGTTCCCTGGAACTCTATGCAGTAAAAACTTCCGATTCGGGCACATATACCTGTAAAGTCAGCAACGTCGCTGGAAGCGTGGAGTGCAGTGCAAACTTATTTGTAAAAGGTCTGCATTGTTTTCTAGACATCTTTGTCCTACCGTAGTTATAGGTTCTTTCCTCTTCCTCATGCTTCTTAAAAACTTCCTTCCTTCCACAGAACCTGCCACGTTTGTTGAAAAGTTAGAGCCGTCACAGCTGTTAAAGAAGGGAGATGCCACCCAGCTGGCCTGCAAAGTAACTGGTACCCCTCCAATTAAAATAACATGGTTTGCAAACGATAGAGAAATTAAGGAGAGCAGCAAACACAAAATGTCTTTTGTGGAGTCCACTGCAGTTCTAAGACTTACAGATGTTGCCATCGAAGACAGCGGTGAATATATGTGTGAGGCTCAAAATGAGGCTGGCAGTGACCACTGTGGTAGCATTTTAATAGTCAAAGGTTTGTGTCCACATTGCCCCTTGTGTTACCAAAGTTGTGGTCCATAGCATAGATTCCTCCCTCATTAACTCACAATAATTCCTCTTCTACTGTAGAGTCACCTTACTTTACCAAGGAATTTAAGCCAATTGAGGTGTTGAAGGAATACGATGTCATGTTGCTGGCCGAGGTGGCAGGCACACCTCCCTTTGAGATCACTTGGTTCAAAGACAACACAACGCTGCGAAGTGGTAGGAAGTATAAAACCTTCATTCAGGACCGGCTGGTTAGCCTGCAGATCCTCAAGTTTGTAGCTGCAGATGCTGGTGAATACCAATGTCGGGTGACCAATGAGGTGGGCAGCAGCACCTGCAGTGCCCGGGTGACCTTAAGAGGTTAGTGTCAGTTCAAAAGATGCACTGGCTCTTCTGCAGAATCAACTCTTCTTTAAAAAAAAATTCTAGTTTTGCTGTAAAGGTGACATTGATTGAGAATTATTCTTCTGTTAGAACCCCCAACCTTTGTCAAGAAGATCGAGAGTACCAGCTCCCTTCGAGGAGGCACGGCTGCCTTCCAGGCCACTCTGAAGGGCTCCTTGCCAATCACGGTGACTTGGTTAAAAGACAACGATGAAATCACTGAAGACAATAATATAAGAATGACCTTTGAGAACAATGTGGCTAGTCTGTACCTCAGTGGCATCGAAGTCAAGCATGATGGGAAATATGTCTGTCAGGCCAAAAATGATGCAGGAATACAAAGATGTTCTGCGTTGCTCTCAGTTAAAGGTCAGTTCAGAAACTTTGCCATGGGTTTTAGGATCTAATGCAGAAGTAAGCCTTTTGGCAGAGTGATTTACAACCCACACCTATCCCTTTGTTTTCTACAGAACCTGCAACAATCACCGAGGAGGCTGTGTCTATAGATGTCACCCAAGGAGACCCAGCCACTTTGCAGGTTAAATTTTCAGGGACCAAGGAGATTACAGCCAGATGGTTTAAAGATGGCCAAGAGCTGACCCTGGGCCAAAAATACAAAATCAGTGTCAGTGACACAGTCTCTATACTGAAGATTATTTCTACAGAAAAGAGAGATAGTGGAGAATACACTTTTGAGGTCCAGAATGATGTTGGGAGAAGCAGCTGCAAAGCTAGCATTAATGTATTAGGTCAGTATTGAAACAGGGCATCTCCGTGCTCCTCTGTCTCTTAGAGTTGCAGAGAAAATAGATTGCTGGGTCGACCTAACTTTTCTTGTTGTATTTTGCTTTTCCATTGCATAGATCTTATCATACCTCCCTCATTCACCAAAAAGCTGAAGAAAATGGACAGTATTAAAGGGTCTTTCATTGACTTAGAGTGTATAGTGGCTGGATCTCATCCCATAAGCATCCAATGGTTCAAAGACGACCAAGAAATATCAGCTAGTGAAAAATACAAATTCTCTTTTCATGACAATACTGCCTTCTTGGAAATCAGTCATCTGGAAGGTTCGGACAGTGGGACATACACTTGTTCTGCCACTAACAAGGCAGGACACAACCAGTGCAGTGGCCATCTTACAGTCAAAGGTTGGCATTTTTTATCTCCACTTATCAAGAACTTCTTGCTCTCTCATTTCTGATTCCTCATCCTTAGTGCTCCATTCCAAAATAAACCTTCCTTTCTCTTTTTGCTTCTTTTTCTTTCATCCCAGAACCCCCTTACTTTGTGGAGAAGCCACAGTCACAAGATGTCAATCCTAATGCAAGGGTTCAGTTAAAGGCTCTTGTGGGTGGTACTGCACCCATGACAATAAAGTGGTTTAAAGATAACAAAGAATTGCACTCGGGAGCGGCTCGCTCAGTCTGGAAGGATGACACCTCCACCATTCTGGAGCTCTTCTCAGCCAAATCTGCTGACTCTGGGACCTACATTTGTCAACTAAGCAATGATGTTGGCACAGCAACCAGTAAAGCCACTCTCTTTGTGAAAGGTCTGATCTCTGCATATATCTCTCTTGCTTACTTGTCTAGATTTTCTTGGAGGGAGGGAAGAGGCTTAAAGCAATTTTGACCTTTGTTTTACAAAAATGTTCAACATCGCATTTTCCCCCATCTTTAGAACCTCCTCAATTTATTAAGAAGCCCAGCCCAGTTTTAGTGCTGAGAAATGGACAGTCTACAACATTCGAATGCCAAATAACAGGCACTCCTGAAATCAGAGTTTCTTGGTATCTGGATGGGAATGAAATAACGGCCATTAAGAAACATGGCATTTCCTTCATCGATGGTTTAGCCACTTTCCAAATTTCTGGTGCCAGGGTGGAAAACAGTGGGACTTATGTCTGTGAAGCCCGTAACGACGCAGGCACGGCAAGCTGCAGCATTGAATTAAAAGTTAAAGGTTCGTAACTGGATCTACTTTCCATTTGGGCTGTCCTGCCAGCCAAGCCCTGAGTCTTCCCTTGAGTAAGCCAGTCTCTGTCTTCCTTTTGAATCCCTAGAACCTCCCACCTTTATCAGGGAACTGAAGCCCGCAGAAGTAGTGAAAGATAGTGATGTGGAACTGGAATGTGAAGTTATGGGAACAGCTCCATTTGAAGTCACGTGGTTGAAGAATAACAAGGAAATCCGAAGCAGCAAAAAGTACACCCTAACTGGCAGAGTATCAGTGTTTAACCTCCATATAACCAAATGTGACCCTTCAGACACTGGTGAATATCAATGTATTGTATCCAATGAAGGCGGCAGCTGCTCCTGCAGTACTAGAGTCTCCCTCAAAGGTCAGTCATTCACACGAGAAGCAGGCCACCACATAGAAATTTGGTGATGCTCTTTAATTGTATGATTATGAGGAGAAGTTCAAACATACCTCTTTTTTCCACTGATTTAATCACAGAGCCACCATCATTCACTAAGAAGATCGAAAACGTCACTACTGTTTTGAAAACTTCTGCCACCTTTCAGAGTACTGTGGCGGGCTCTCCTCCTATTTCTATAACCTGGCTAAAGGATGATCACATTCTCAATGAAGATGATAACGTTCATATTTCATTTGTGAACAACGTGGCCACACTTCAGATCAGGACTGTGGACAACGGACACAGTGGGAGATACACGTGTCAAGCCAAGAACGAGTCAGGAGTTGAGAGGTGTTATGCTTTCCTTTTAGTACAAGGTTTGTAAGCCTTTCTCTTTAGAACCTAGTCTGTGGGGACAATTTCATAGCATACCTTAGTTCTAGTAGAATTATCAACGCAACTAATCTGCATTGTAATTCTTACTGCAGAACCTGCTCAAATCCTAGAGAAAGCTAAATCTGTTGACGTTACTGAGAAAGACCCAGTCACGCTGGAGTGTGTTGTGGCTGGAACACCAGAACTCAAAGTGAAGTGGCTCAAAGATGGAAAACAAATTGTTCCCAGTAGATACTTTTCGATGAGTTTTGAAAATAACGTGGCCAGTTTTAGGATTCAGTCAGTAATGAAGCAAGACAGTGGTCAGTATACTTTCAAGGTGGAAAATGACTTTGGAAGCAGTAGCTGCGACGCCTACCTGAGAGTGCTAGGTTTGTATTTTGGCCCTAGTTGGCTTCCTTCCTTATTTCTACTACTTAATACCCTTTGTAAACAAATGGCAACATACTAATGGATGTGTTTTGCTGTTTGCATTGGATAGATGAAAATATTCCTCCGTCATTCACCAAAAAATTAACCAAAATGGATAAGGTTCTGGGCTCTTCTATACGTATGGAGTGCAAGGTTTCTGGCTCACTGCCTATTAGTGCTCAGTGGTTTAAGGATGGAAAAGAAATATCTACGGGTGCAAAATACAGACTTGTCTGTCATGAGAACACTGTGTCACTGGAAGTTAATAATCTGGAATTAGAAGATACTGCAAATTACACATGCAGGGTCTCAAATGTAGCAGGCGACGATGCATGCAGTGGCATCTTAACTGTTAAAGGTTAGAACTTCTTTTCCTCTTCTCGATTCTTCTTTGTAACTGCTTTTTAAATGTACCACTCTTACCTTGTATTCTTTAGACCTAAAGTCTTAATAATTCTGTTTCTTTAGATACATATTTACTGAGTTCAAGAAATATACAGTCATTACCTCCTTTCAGAAATGTTTTCTTATATGTCTATAAGACTGTCAAATAGTTTACAAGGAATCTAATTAAATACGTTTCTCTTAACATCTATAGAACCACCAAGCTTCCTAGTGAAACCTGAGCGACAACAAGCTATACCTGATTCTACAGTAGAATTTAAAGCTATACTGAAAGGAACACCACCATTTAAAATAAAGTGGTTTAAAGACGACGTGGAGCTTGTCTCTGGACCTACATGTTTCATTGGCTTGGAAGGGTCAACTAGCTTCTTAAATCTCTATTCAGTGGATGCTTCCAAGACTGGACAATATACTTGCCAAGTTACCAACGACGTTGGTAGCGACTCTTGTACCACAATGTTGCTTGTGACAGGTGTGCAAGTTTGATTGTTTTATATGTCTGTCTGACCTGTGGCTCCTTTCTGTACAATGCATCTACCCAATCAAGAAAGTAAACTTCTAACAGTACACTGTATTTGCCAGGCATTGTTCATCTTTTCCTCTTTCCTACGTATTACCTAATGTAGCTTTTCTTATTTATATTGATTCCCCCATAATCTCCTCTTTCTTTCACTCTCTAGAACCACCAAAGTTTGTAAAGAAATTAGAAGCATCCAAAATAGTGAAAGCGGGTGATTCAGCACGACTTGAATGCAAGATTACTGGATCCCCAGAAATCAGAGTTGTGTGGTACAGAAATGAACACGAACTCCAAGCCAGTGATAAATACAGAATGGCTTTCATTGACTCAGTGGCCGTCATACAAATGAATAACCTCAGTACTGAGGATGGTGGGGATTTCATTTGCGAGGCTCAGAATCCTGCTGGCAGCACAAGCTGTAGTACCAAGGTTATTGTAAAAGGTAGAAATCTCTTTCTTCTGTTTCTTGTTACCTGAAGCCCACCTTCCTCTCCCCTGGGATATCAGAACTCTTTTTTCTTTTACTGTCATTTTAGCTTCCATTTGAGATCATAGACTATTTTCCCAAACTAATATTACTTCCCTTTGCAGATGTTCTTTCTTCTTAAGATTTGCTTACATGTGGCCAGTTGTTCTGGGATATTTTTCTTGTTATTCTAATGCCATAATTCCGATCACCTCAAGACATTAGTCAAACAATTCAAATTTGATGTTTCACAAACATACAAAAAAAAAGAAAGAAAAAAGAAAAGTGGGCATTTTAAAATTAATTTTTACCTTCAGTTGCATTAAATTTGCCTTCAGTGAATATATCATCATCCTCACAATATTCTTTATCATAATAACAAATAATATTTACTACATATATATGGTACAAGCAATATGGCTTTAACCCTACATTTAAAACAGGACAATTATATATTTTTTTCTCTTTCTAGAATTGGTTCCTATTTTTTAAAAAGTATATCATTTTACCTTGGTGCAATTGGTACTAGTTTTCTGCAGCCATTTTCCAATATTTTTATTACAAAGTCCAAGTCTGTCATGGTGTGAGGCAATTATTTCAGTAACATTTATTGACATGAAAGATTAGATCACAGATACCATGGTGGCTTCCAAGTATCTCAGTTATAGACCATATACAAAAAATTTCATCCCTGAGGTCAGGATTCCATACTTCATGCAAATCATCTTAATTAACATACTTGGGTTTGGTTTTTGTTTTACAGTTTTTGTATCAGTCCTTATAATCCAAGATAAATTAGTAAAGTAAGGTAGATAGAAGGTTGGACTGCTCCATAAAGACATCTAGGGGGTCTTGTCAGGGCTCTCTTCCAAGGAAGTGGAGTGATTTTATATAATGTTACCCATTACAGTATCTTGACTCTTCTAACTTAAAAACAAAGAAATAATCCATTCTATGGAATTAGATAGCCCAATTCATTAGAAATTCTTGTTTTTTACAGAACCACCTGTTTTTAGCAGCTTCCCTCCTGTAGTAGAAACCCTTAAAAACACTGAAGTTAGTCTTGAGTGTGAACTTTCGGGAACACCACCATTTGAGGTGATATGGTACAAAGACAAGCGGCAACTCCGAAGTAGCAAGAAATACAAGATTGCATCCAAAAATTTCCATGCAAGTATTCACATTCTCAATGTTGAAACCTCAGACATTGGTGAATACTACTGCAAGGCACGGAATGAAGTGGGAAGTGATACTTGCATTTGTACTGTCAAATTGAAAGGTAAGCATATTTCCTGCACATGCCAGAAATGGCAGGAATGTGCCCGACACTTTTTTCCTCTCTCTCTCCCTTCCATTATCTGGACAATGTTCTCAACAGTCTCCACCCATCTTTCCCTGTTCAGAACCACCAAGATTTGTCTCCAAACTGAACAGCCTCACCGTTGTAGCTGGCGAGCCCGCTGAGTTACAAGCATCCATAGAAGGAGCCCAGCCTATTTTTGTCCAGTGGCTTAAAGAAAAGGAAGAAGTGATCAGAGAAAGTGAAAACATCAGAATTACATTTGTAGAAAATGTTGCAACTCTGCAGTTTGCAAAAGCAGAACCAGCTAATGCTGGGAAGTATATCTGCCAAATCAAGAATGATGGTGGAATGAGGGAGAACATGGCCACATTGACTGTTCTAGGTTAGTACAATATAGCACGATGGTCCTGATAGAAGGTGGTGCCAAACACTGAGATGAGTTACTGAGAGTCACTGGTAGAATCTTTTGTTCTGAATTTCTTCTAGAATGATATTAATCCTTACGTATTTGAAAGGGTTTAGGAGAAAGGATCTTTTTTTTTTTTCCTGATCGATCTTTTAGTCTTTCCTGTTTCTGTGATCCTGACAAAAATTAGCTGTTTTATTGTTTTCCTACTACTTTTCTTCATGGATTAGCAGATGCAATCATTGACTCTCTTTTGCTTATGCATGAAAATTGTTGGGAGCCAGCATTTGCAACAAGGAAATGTTTCCGAATTACCGGTTGTTAAAGCTAACAAGAAAACGCCCAAGATCAAAATTTGATAGGAAAGACTTGTACTTACATCTTTGAACATTTTTTAATTTAGCATTTGTTTGGATAACAACTTCAGAAATAAAAAACTGGTTCTAGAACCTTAAAAAAAATAAAGCAGTAATATCAATTCATAATAACATATGTCTTTTGCCCTAAAGAGAGTCAAGTGCAAATCAATACACATAGTCTAATGTGCATTGTCTGAATTGTTTCAGAAATCAACTAGTGCACAAGCAATGTTCTTAATAAATCCCGTAATTTCATGATAGCATGCAATCATGGAGTCGCATTTTGAGGTCTATAGAGAGAGAGCCGTAACATAACCACACCACTGGAAGAAACAATCTTAGTGAATTTTAGAATAGAGGCATAGTTAAGGTAACAGACTTTGACAGATGGCTGTCACGTTTTATTTCAGAGCCTGCAGTCATTGTTGAAAAGGCAGGATCAATGACGGTGACTGTGGGAGAAACGTGCACGCTGGAGTGTAAGGTGGCCGGCACTCCCGAACTCTCAGTTGAATGGTACAAGGACGGAAAGCTGTTGACCAGCAGCCAAAAACACAAATTTAGCTTCTACAACAGAATCTCTTCCTTAAAGATTCTTTCTGTCGAAAGGCAAGATGCAGGCACTTACACTTTCCAGGTGCAAAATAATGTTGGAAAAAGTAGCTGTACGGCTGTGGTTGATGTTTCAGGTTAGTTCCGATCCATTTCCCACAGTGCTATGTGAATTCCTTTCCCTGGTTTCTTTCTCTCAAGTCTCTTCTGTTCTTTCAAGTCCTGATGAGTCTCTTGCCTTTCCTCACACAGACCGAATGGTCCCTCCCTCTTTCACACGAAGACTGAGAGATACCGCTGGGGTGCTGGGTACTTCGTGCATCTTGGAGTGCAAAGTAGCTGGCTCATCACCCATCTCTGTTGCCTGGTTTCATGAGAGAACTAAGATTGTCAGTGGAGCAAAGTACCAAACCACGTTTTCAGATAATGTCTGCACATTGCAGCTGAATTCCCTGGACTCCTCAGATATGGGCAATTACACATGCGTGGCTGCTAATGCCGCTGGGTCTGATGAGTGTCGTGCAACATTGGCCGTACAAGGTCAGTGTTGAGATGCAAACCATTTCTTACAAATTCCTCTCTGGGCTCACATCCAGGCACCCATATGACACACATTCAAAAGTGCTCTTTGTTTTTGATTCAAAGTTGCAGCTAACTTAGAAACTCATAGGCTCTTTTCACTGTCCTCCATCTCCATGTAGAACCACCATCTTTTGTGAAGGAACCTGAACCCTCGGAGACACTACCAGGCAAAAATGTCACTTTCACAAGCGTTATTAGAGGAACCCCTCCATTCAAGGTGGGCTGGTTCAGAGGTGCCAGGGAACTGGTGAGAGGAGACCAGTGCAACATCTATTTCGAAGACACTGTGGCAGAACTGGAATTATTTAATGTGGCCATCTCTCAGAGTGGGGAGTACACTTGCGTGGTTTCTAACAGTGCTGGCCAAACTTCCTGCACCACTCGTCTCTTTGTGAAAGGTTTGCTCAAGTGCATTTGCTCTTCCTATTCTTTATACATTGACATCTTCGTGCCTTTACTGTATTTAATTGCTATGCTTTGTCACTCACCAGAACCAGCTACGTTTGTGAAGAGGTTAAGCGATCAGTCTGTGGAACCAGGGAAGTCCATAATTCTGGAGAGCACCTATACTGGCACGCTTCCGATTTCGGTTACCTGGAAAAAGGATGGTTTCGACGTAACTCCATCTGAAAAATGCAGCATAGTCACCACAGAGAAAACTTGCATCCTAGAAATCCTGAATAGCACAAAAAGAGATGCAGGACAGTACTCATGTGAAATTGAAAACGAGGCAGGGAGGGATGTTTGCAAAGCTGTGGTATCGACATTAGGTGTGTTGTCTTATTCTCTCTTTAATAACCGGCATTTGTGTAACACGAAGCATGGGTTTGTTCGGTTTTCTTTAATTCCAGTTGCTGATTGCGATCCTTTCTTCTTTAGAACCACCTTATTTTGTTACGGAACTGGAGCCTCTGGAGGCATCAGTTGGAGATTCAGTTTCTTTACAGTGCCAAGTTGCTGGGACGCCAGAAATTACAGTGTCTTGGTACAAAGGAGACACCAAGTTACGGCCAACTCCGGAATATAGGACCTATTTTACAAACAATGTGGCCACACTTGTTTTTAACAAAGTGAACATTAATGACAGTGGAGAGTACACATGTAAAGCAGAAAATAGTATAGGAGCTGCTTCCTCTAAGACTCTCTTCAGAATTCAAGGTGATGATATTATTTTAGGAATTAAGAAATTTTTACATCTTAATTCTTCTATCTTTGTGGAGAAATTTTCACTTCATCTGCTAATGACTTGAGTATTGCTTGTCTTCCTACAGAGCGCCAGCTCCCACCTTCCTTTGCAAGACAACTGAAAGACATTGAACAAACCGTTGGGCTGCCAGTTACACTTACTTGTCGATTAAATGGCTCCGCACCCATCCAAGTGTGCTGGTATAGAGATGGGGTGCTTTTACGAGATGATGAAAATCTACAAATGTCATTTGTAGATAATGTGGCAACTTTAAAAATTTTGCAAACTGACTTGAGTCACTCTGGCCAGTACTCCTGCTCGGCATCTAATCCACTTGGAACGGCATCTTCTAGTGCTAGACTGACGGCAAGAGGTTCGTTCCTGGGTTTATCTTTGTCTTTGTGAACCATGACTTATTCATTGTCAGAGGAGAAATGGCCAATGAAAAAAGTAAAACAAAACAAAACGCCCATTGCCTTTTCTTTTCATTTTCCAGAACCTAAGAAATCTCCCTTCTTTGACATCAAGCCCGTATCTATAGATGTCATTGCTGGGGAAAGTGCTGACTTTGAGTGTCATGTTACTGGTGCTCAACCAATGCGAATCACTTGGTCAAAAGACAACAAGGAGATACGTCCTGGAGGAAATTATACTATCACATGTGTGGGAAACACTCCCCATTTAAGAATTCTTAAAGTAGGCAAGGGAGACTCCGGGCAATACACTTGCCAAGCAACCAATGATGTTGGCAAAGACATGTGCTCAGCTCAACTCAGTGTAAAAGGTAACATTATATGGTGGCCTCCAGTATCTGTTCTTTCCCGTGTTTGTGTAATTGTCTTCTAAATGTTTCTTTAGTTTTTAAATGTTTGGGGTAAACTAACTGGGTCATGTTAGAATGTATATTAGTGTTGAATAAAACATTAATCAATGTTCTGCTTTGTCTTTATATTGTTCTTTAAATTAATGCCATTTCTAGGTGTGATCCTATCAAATAGTGTTTAATTGAAATTTGTTAAATACTGTTTCAGCTGTCCATTCCCATTTTTTATTCTTTTCTGTTGTATGCATTCTGATTTATCATTACTAAATTTTGATCAGATACCTCTATAATACATTAACTTATATGTTTTAATTTATATTTCAAACTACAAAAATAAACTTAACAATTAAACCCTCTATTAAAAGCTTATTTAATAGAAAAGAAAACACTTTACCATAAATATATCAGAAAGTATATTCTTAATAAACCAGTTTAAATATGTGTTTGCGGGATCTTCAACTACAAACATAAGCTATTTTTTTCCTTTGATTTACTAGAACCTCCAAAGTTTGTTAAGAAACTAGAAGCTTCAAAAATTGCAAAGCAGGGAGAATCCATCCAACTGGAATGTAAAATAAGTGGTTCCCCAGAAATCAAAGTTTTGTGGTTCCGAAATGACAGTGAACTTCATGAAAGTTGGAAGTACAACATGTCATTCATTAATTCTGTGGCATTGCTTACCATCAATGAAGCCAGCGCTGAGGACAGTGGGGACTATATCTGTGAGGCTCATAATGGTGTTGGGGATGCCAGCTGCAGCACCGCCCTGACCGTTAAAGGTTAGACACACTAAGCATCTTTCTTCTCCTCTGATTCGATTCTTTCTCAGCAATGTTATGAGCTCCAAACTAAAAATGCTTGTCAAAAGGATTTGCTTGCAATTCTCAAAGTGGTTTTTACAAATTATTATTTCTTGTGTTAGCATAATGTCATATGGTCACACCAATCCCTCTTAATGATTCTGGATTCTAAAATATTTTTTCTTTTTTTAGCAAGCAAGTATTCTCATCATTTATCTTCTTTTTTTTTTTTCTTCTGGTAGCACCTCCTGTTTTCACCCAGAAGCCTTCTCCAGTAGGAGCTCTTAAAGGTTCTGATGTTATCTTCCAATGTGAAATTTCGGGAACCCCCCCATTTGAAGTGGTGTGGGTTAAAGATCGAAAGC
This sequence comes from Paguma larvata, assembly GCA_030068075.1. Lineage (NCBI taxonomy): Eukaryota > Metazoa > Chordata > Mammalia > Carnivora > Viverridae > Paguma > Paguma larvata. Next base: position 53,136,311 of record CM057825.1, read on the forward strand.
AAGTTAGAAGCAGCAAGAAATTTAAAATCACTTCAAAAAATTATGATGCAAGTCTTCATATCCTTAACCTTGAAGCCTCCGATGTAGGAGAATATCATTGCAAAGCTACTAATGAGGTGGGAAGCGACACATGTGTTTGCACTGTCAAGTTCAAAGGTTTGTATACATGAGCATAAAAATACATGCCTCTTCCTTTCATCTTTTCATGTTAACTAATAATTTATGTGTCTGTGAATCTCTTTATTTCTCTGACCACAAATTTCTTTCATTAGAACCCCCACGATTTGTGAAAAAGCTAAGCGACACCTCAACCCTTCTTGGGGATCCTGTTGAGTTACGGGCTGTAGTGGAAGGCTTCCAGCCAATTTCTGTTGTCTGGCTGAAAGATAAAGGTGAAGTCATCAGGGAGAGTGAAAACACTAGGATTTCATTCATCGATAATGTTGCAACCCTCCAACTTGGGAGCCCGGAAGCATCTCATTCTGGAAAATATGTGTGCCAAATAAAAAATGATGCTGGAATGAGAGAATGTTCAGCAGTCTTGACTGTACTAGGTTAGTAACAAAGTACAACCTGAGAAAAAACTCAAATTGGCCCATGATCCTTGTCTGCAAATATTACTCTTACGCCATAATATATTGATTACACTCTTAGTTTGGAAGGTGACTTTATTTTCAATGCATTATACTTCTTCTTTTAGAACCAGCCAGAATCCTAGAGAAGCCAGAACCCATGACTGTCACTACTGGAAATCCTTTTGCTTTAGAGTGTGTAGTGACTGGAACCCCTGAACTTTCAGTCAAGTGGTTCAAAGATGGGAGAGAATTATCTGCAGACAGCAAACATCACATCACATTCATCAACAAAGTGGCTTCAGTTAAAATCCCTTGCGCAGAAATGAGTGACAAGGGGTTATATAGCTTTGAAGTGAAAAACAGCGTTGGTAAAAGTAGCTGTTCTGTGTCAGTCCACGTTTCGGGTGAGTAGTAGGAGGTTCTTATGAATATATCATTTTTCCTAGAAAAACAAAAAAAGAAAGCTTCTCTTATCAAAGGAAAACTGCTCTTCTCCTCCTAGATCGCGTTGTGCCTCCTTCCTTCATCCGCAAGCTGAAAGACACGAATGCTATCGTGGGAGCCTCTGCAGTTTTGGAGTGCCGAGTCTCTGGTTCAGCCCCGATTTCAGTTGGCTGGTTTCAGGATGGCAATGAGATCGTTAGTGGGCCTAAATGCCAGTCCAGCTTTTCAGAAAATGTCTGTACTTTGAATCTGAGCTTATTGGAGCCCACTGACACAGGCATATACACGTGCGTGGCCGCCAACATGGCGGGTTCTGACGAATGCTCAGCCGTCCTGACCGTGCAAGGTCAGTGTGCAAGGATCAGGCTGCTGCTTCGCTAGCATCTCTTCTCTAAGAGACCTAGTGCCTGCCTTGCATGAAATTTCTTTATCCTCTCTTCATTGTTCATCTTAGTTCCATTTTCTTCAAGTAACAGAAGCACATCTCACGCGGATCTCTTTTCTCTCTTGCTCTCCCCCTCCTTTGGGATATCCAGAACCACCATCTTTTGAACAAATCCCTGACTCTGTGGAAGTTTTACCTGGAATAAGCCTCATTTTCTCCTGTGTCATTAGAGGCACCCCTCCGTTCAAGGTCAAATGGTTTAAAGGCAGCAGGGAACTGGTGTCAGGAGAGTCGTGCACCATCTCTCTGGAAGATTTTGTGACAGAGCTGGAGTTGTTGGAGGTGGAGCCATTGCAGAGCGGAGACTATTCTTGCCTTGTAACTAATGATGCAGGCAGTGCCTCCTGTACCGCACATCTTTTTGTGAAAGGTCTGCTCTTTGCTCCCACTTGGGTATCTTTTAAGTTTTCTTCCAAGACTTCATTTAAAGATGCCAATTTTACCCTCATGTTTTCTCCATATAGAACCAGCCACCTTCGTGAAAAGACTGACTGATTTCAGCGTAGAGACAGGAAGCCCCATAGTTCTCGAGGCCACGTACACTGGCACACCTCCCATCTCAGTGAGCTGGTTGAAGAATGAGTTCCCTCTTTCCCAGTCTCAGAACTGCAGTATTACCACAACAGAGAAATCCACCATACTGGAAATTGCCGACAGCACTGTAGAGGATTATGCACAATACAGTTGCCTGATAGAAAATGAGGCTGGTCAAGATATTTGTGAAGCTCTGGTGTCTGTCTTAGGTGTGTGAACAAGTTATCTCTTTTTCATTGCCATCTTTTCTTTCTTTTAAAACATCCTCTTTAAGTTAACATGAGTGATTGATTATCGTCCTTTGTACCCTAGAACCACCTTATTTCATTGAACCTCTGGAACATGTGGAAGCAGCCATTGGAGAACCCATAACTTTACAATGTAAAGTGGATGGAACCCCAGAAATTAGAATTTCTTGGTATAAAGAACACACAAAGCTACGATCAGCTCCTGCATATAAAATGCAATTTAAAAATAACGTTGCCTCTTTAGTCATCAACAAAGTGGATCACAGTGACGTAGGAGAGTATACATGCAAGGCAGAAAACAGTGTGGGGGCAGTCGCTTCTTCAGCAGTGCTTGTTATCAAAGGTGATGATGCTTTTGTTTGACAAGTCTTACTGTGTGCCGAGAGACCCATTTTCTTAAAAACATCAAAATTTTAATGGATTGAAATATGTCGTGGTCTTTTCTCTCTTGTAAATAAGGATTATCTGTAACCTCTTTCCAGAGCGCAAACTTCCACCTTCCTTTGCAAGAAAACTGAAGGATGTTCATGAGACGCTTGGCTTCCCAGTTGCGTTTGAATGTCGCATCAATGGCTCAGAACCTCTTCAAGTGTCTTGGTACAAGGATGGGGTGCTTTTGAAAGATGATTCTAATTTGCAAACATCTTTTGTTCATAACGTAGCGACTCTTCAGATTTTGCAAACTGACCAGAGCCACGTTGGTCAGTACAATTGCTCAGCTTCTAATCCTCTTGGAACTGCTTCCTCCAGTGCCAAGCTCATTCTCGCAGGTGAGTAGCTTATCACACCCTCTTTGTTACAAAACGGCTTCACTCCTGTGGGCCACCGGGCTGGTGCCACTTAATTTCTGCTCCATGTCTGGGAGCAGGAAAACTGAAGTCACCATGTTGGTCTTCATCCTTTGCAGAGCATGAAGTGCCTCCTTTCTTTGATCTAAAGCCTGTATCAGTAGATCTTGCTCTTGGAGAAAGTGGTTCTTTTAAATGTCATGTAACTGGAACTGCACCCATCAAAATCACTTGGGCCAAAGACAACCGAGAGATTCGCCCTGGAGGCAACTACAAGATGACTTTGGTCGAAAATACTGCAACTCTGACAGTTCTCAAAGTGAGCAAAGGTGACGCTGGGCAGTATACCTGCTATGCAAGCAACGTCGCTGGAAAAGACTCTTGTTCTGCTCATCTGGGTGTACAAGGTACTTGTCCCAGTAAAGTAGCAACATCTCTTACATTTTCAATATCTTGAAATATAGGAGAAAGGGTGTGCTTGAAAGTTATGTTTAGGACCGTGGTCTAGTAATGAGAAGAAACCAGATGGATGCAGGGCCTTCCAAGTGGGGTCAAGTTTTAAAATTTTTCATTAAAAAAATATAAAACCTGTAAAACATGGACTGAAAATCCATTTTCAAAGGTTAAAATAGAGACTAGGGAAATAGTGAACAAAAGTTTTTCACAGAATTGCAAGAAAATCCAAGTTTTGAAAGAAATCAGTGTGGGACAGAAAAAAAAAGGCAGTTATCTCCAATGACTTATTTTCCACAGTAGTTTATAAGTAATGGAGATAGTTTCTCTAAGGGATATCAGATCCCAAACAATCAAGCCCTTCAAGAAGAGTCAGCTTGTGTCAACCTCTTTTCCTCCACTAGACCCACTTAAATAATAGTGGAAGCCAGAGGGCTGGGGAGAACATCAGTATCCAACATTGTAGAAGGTGACCATTTCTTTCTGTAGCACATTCATGGCTGCTGTTGTCAGAAATTAAATAGTTAATGAGCTGCTGATTTAACCCATTAGAGAATTTTTTAAGGGTTTTTGTGGTGATGGTTTGTAGATACCTTGAAATTAAAATCGAATTGTATTTAGCAGCCCATTTGCTCTATGACATATTCCTAATCACTTTTATCTCCCTGAGCTTGAATTTTTTGCTTCAGTTAATGAAATTAACTAGGAAATTATGAGGGTTGAAGAAATATCTATTTAAGGTATATAAGAGAAATTGGCATAAGTGTTAAGAAAACTCACTCAATTTTGTTATTTTGATTTCTCATGGTACATATCTGATATCTTTGCAGCCGTAAGAGATAGGCCTCCACTGATTCACATGCAGAGAGTGGTCAAACTCCCTTATTCCCTCGTAGCACCTCCAGGAACAGATATACCCCCTGCCTCTGATCTTGCACTAAAGATATGATTTTAGGGGCACCTGGTGGGCTCAGTCAGTTAAGCATCCGGCTCTTGATTTTGGCTCAGGTCATGATCTCACAGGCCCATGAGACTGAACTCCACATCGGGCTCTGTGCTGACAATGCGGAGCCTGTGTGGGATTCTCTGTCCCTCTCCCTCTGCCCCTCCCCTACTCAAAATAAATAAATGTTTTTTTAAAAAGATATGATTCTTTTGCTGGGAGGAGGACCACACAATATGGATCAAGGTATTTTCCTTCTTCCTTTTGCAATAACATTTGATGTGGGTGCTTATTGAAATAAATGCATTTTATTTTTAGAAATTTCTACTTAGATTTAACTTAACTATTCTTTTTTTAAAATTTTTTCTAATGTTTTTTTTTATTTTTGAAGGAGAGAGACAGAGCGTGAACTGGGGAGGGGCAGAGAGAGAGAGGGAGACACAGAATCCAAAGCGGGCTCCCGGCTCTGAGCCATCAGCACACAGACATGGGGCTTGAATTCAGAAGCCGTGAGATCATGGCCTGAGCCAAAGTGGACGCTTAACCGACTGAGCCACCCCGGTGCCCCTAACTTAACCATTCTTAACTACTAATTACTAGCTATTCTTCCTTGAACAGCCTCAAATAAATTTGTTTTCCAGAGTTAAGACCTCTCCGTTTGATAACGACTTCATTTTAAGTTATACATGTCTTTTCCATCCCTAACCTTGTGTTTTCCCTCTTGGTCCCATAGAACCACCCAGGTTCATTAAGAAGCTAGAACCATCAAGAATTGTGAAACAGGATGAATTCACGAGATATGAATGTAAAATAGGAGGGTCTCCAGAAATCAAAGTGTTATGGTACAAAGACGAGACCGAAATTCAAGAGAGCAGTAAATTCAGAATGTCATTCGTTGACTCAGTGGCGGTGTTGGAAATGCACAACCTCAGTGTCGAAGACAGTGGAGACTATACGTGTGAGGCCCGCAACGCAGCGGGCAGTGCAAGCAGCAGCACTTCCTTAAAAGTGAAAGGTCAGACCTCACTCTTCCTTCGTGGTTTTCACACTGGACTCCTCTCCGGTAGTCCTCTCAGTTCCCTGTTTGACTCTCTAGCGGTATCTTAAATTTTTAAAGGGTCCAGTTGAAAACTGCAAGTGATGTTTTCTGTCTCTATGAAGGAATGGAAAACATATTCTTACTTGAAACTAGATACTTACAGAACACATCCAAATTTTCCTTTTTTCTCTAACCCCATTACCTTTCAATTGTAGAACCACCCATTTTCCGCAAAAAGCCTCATCCTATTGAGACGCTGAAAGGAGCTGATGTTCATCTTGAATGTGAGCTTCAGGGTACGCCCCCGTTTCAAGTTTCTTGGCATAAAGACAAGAGAGAACTGAGGAGCGGCAAGAAGTACAAGATAATGACTGAGAACTTCCTGACGAGTATTCACATCCTGAACGTCGACGCTGCCGACATGGGGGAATACCAGTGCAGAGCCACCAACGATGTGGGCAGTGACTCTTGTGTTGGTTCTATCACTCTGAAAGGTTAGAGCGGCTTCCTTCTTTTCTGTCTGTTCTTTCCCTTCTCATTTTTTTTGCCTCTAATTTTAATACTCTCTTGGCTTCTTAGTGATTGCCCAGTCCTTTGTCACTAGCTGTGTCTTGTACTTTTCCTTTTTAATTTTTTCCAAATCCTTTTACATTTAGTGTGCATCCCATTTCCAAATCCTACCAAATATCATTTTAGACAATTTTTCCAGTAGATTTCATTGAACTTAAAATCCTAGAGAGGACAAGATATTTGACTCTTTCAGTTTAATGTAAACTCTAGCATGTCTCTGCTCTCACTCACCAAAAATAAGAAATGGAAACAACACATTATCACTAGTGTAATTCCTAGCATTGCATGACTTGAGGGAAGGTACTACTAGACCCATACATTCTACTTTTAATTATTTTTTTTCTTAAAAGTCTTATTTTTAAGTAATCTCTACACCCAACATGGTACTTTAACTCACAACCCCAAGATCAAGAACTGCATGCTCCACTGAATGAGCCAGCCAGGCACCTCTAGAACATTTGTTTATGAACATAGTCTTTTTTCTTTTCTAAATGTAATTTATTGTCAAGTTAGCTAACATATAGTGTATACAAAGTGCTCTTGGTTTTGGGAGTAGATTCCTGTGATTCATCACTTACAGACAACCCTCAGTGCTCATTCCAACAAGTGCCCTCCTTAGTGCCCATCAAACATCTTCCCTCCCCATCTCACCCCCTTCAACCCTCAGTTTGTTCTCTGTATTTAAGAGTCTCTTATGGTTTGCCTCCCTTCCTTTCTGTTTGAAACTATTTTCCCCTTCCCTTCCCCCATCATCTTCCGTTAAGTCTCTCAAACTCCACATATGAGTGAAAACATATATCTGTCTTTCTCTGACTGATTTGTTTCAGTTGGCATAATACTCTCCAATTTCATCCACTTTGTTGCAAATGGCAGGATTTCATTCTTTCTCATTGCCAAGTAGTATTCCATTGTGTATATAAACCACATCTTCTTTATCCATTCATCAGTTGATGGACATTTGGGCCCTTTCCATAATTTGCCTATTGTTGATAAAAGTGCTATAAACATTGGGGTACATGTGCCCCTATGAATCAGCACATTTGTATCCTTTGGATAAATTCCTAGTAGTGCTATTGCTGGGTCGTAGGGTAATTCTATTTTTAATTTTTTGAGGAACCTCCACACTCTTGTCTAGAGTGGCTGTACCAGTTCGCATTTCTACCAACAGTGCAAAGGATTCTTATTTCTCCACATCCTCACCAGCCTTTGTTGTTTCCTGAGTTGTTCATTTCAGCCACTCTGACCAGTGTGAGGTGGTATCTCAGTGTGGTTTTGATATGTATTTCCCTGATGATGAGTGATGATGAGCATCTTTTCATGTGTCTGTTGGCCATCTGGATGTGTTCTTTGGAAAAGTTAGACCCACTCATTTTAAATTATGTGTCTCTTTTTCATCAGCACCACCAAGATTTGTGAAGAAGCTCAGTGACGTTTCTACCATCGCTGGTGAAGAAGTTCAGCTGCAGACTACTATCGAAGGCCCTGAGCCCATTTCAGTAGTGTGGTTTAAAGATAAGGGGGAAATTGTTAGAGAAAGTGACAACATATGGGTTTCTTATTCAGAAAATGTCGCAACCCTACAGTTTGCAAGAGCAGAAATAGGCAATGCTGGCAAGTACACCTGTCAGATCAAAAACGATGCTGGAATGCAAGAATGCTTTGCCACACTCTCTGTTCTCGGTTAGTACAAATAGAACATTGTCACGAATATAAAACACAGCCTTACTGATACCGTGTTTTCTTTAGTTTTTCAGCTTGAGTTTAAAATCTGATGTAATTTGTATCTCATTCCAGAACCTGCAGCAATTGTGGAAAAGCCAGAATCCATAAGAGTTACCACAGGAGATACCTGTACCTTGGAGTGCACGGTCACTGGCACACCTGAACTCAGTACTAAGTGGTTTAAGGATGGAAAACAACTGACAAGTGACAGCAAATACAAAATAAGCTTCTTCAACAAAGTATCTGGCCTTAAGATTATTAACGTGGCACCTAGCGACAGTGGCATATACAGCTTTGAGGTGCAAAACCCCGTTGGCAAAGACAGCTGTACAGCCTCGGTTCAAGTTTCAGGTTGGTCGGTTAGCCTCTTGTCTCAGTGTTATGGTATAGCTCCTGATTTACATATATGCATATGGGAAGCTCCATCTTCTACAGCGTGACATGAGTCTGAAATCTTCTGCATCAACAAAATCAGAAGTAACGTACCTGTAGAGTTAGAAGAAAACCAGGTTCAAAAGTTATATCCCTTTCTCATGGAAAAATTTCCACAATTCAGAGTGGTTAGAGTAAAATTGAAACCCCTGAGAAGGACAAAGCTGTCTTTAACTATCACTTATGCTGGAATAATTCACCATATAATGGTTCACAGTGATGAGAGACCAAGGTCCTTAACACATCAATCAGCACATCTTACCCACTGATTCATAAGGCTTTTGACTGTGTGAACCCACAGGGAATTCTTTGATACCTCTGCAAAAAAGCCAGGTGGATCTAGGGATATTCCATCAAAAATACAATAATTCTCTTTTCAAATCATGTTATAACTGATGTCCCTTCTTTGTTTGATTTTTACCACATTCAGACCGAATTGTTCCTCCTTCATTCACGAGAAAATTGAAAGAGACGAATGGTCTGTCTGGTTCCTCAGTTGTAATGGAGTGCAAAGTCTATGGATCACCTCCAATTTCTGTCTCCTGGTTCCACGAAGGAAATGAGATCAGCAGCGGAAGGAAATACCAGTCCACCCTGACAGATAACACTTGTGCTTTAACTGTGAACATGCTGGAAGAATCAGATGCCGGCAACTACACATGTGTGGCTACTAATGTGGCTGGTTCCGATGAATGCAGTGCTCCTTTGACTGTGCGAGGTCAGTTAAAAAGACAACAAAACAGGGGTGCCTGGGTGGCTCAGTTGGTTAAGTGTCCAATTCTTGATCTCAGCTCAGGTCATGATCTCGCAGCTTCTGAGTTCTAGTGCCGCGTCAGGCTCTGCACTGACAGCATGAAGCCTGCTTGGGATTCTCTCTTTTCCCCTCTCTCTCTGCCCCTCCCCGACTCATGCTTTCTCTCTCAAAATAAATAAATTTTTAAAAATACCGTAAAACAGGGGTGTATTTCATAGTTTGTGAAATTTATTAAGTATTTTTATCATCAAAATTGAAAAATATTAAATTGTTTTTCGTATGTGTTTGTGTGTGTTTTAGAGCCACCATCTTTCGTTCAGAAACCTGAGGCCATGGATGTTCTAACTGGAGCCAATGTAACTTTCACAAGCATCGTAAAAGGAACACCTCCTTTCAGTGTCAGCTGGTTCAAGGGTAGCAGCGAACTAGTGCCAGGGGACAGATGTAATGTGTCTTTGGAGGATTCAGTTGCCGAACTGGAGTTGTTTGACGTAGATACAACACAAAGCGGAGAATACACCTGCATAGTCAGTAATGAAGCTGGCAGAGCTTCTTGTACAACACATCTCTATGTGAAAGGTTTGTTGGGCCGCTATTCTGCATTTTTACAATAATTTGCATACACGAAGTAACATATAGGTCTGTATCTGAATGTATATGGGTTTGATTTCATATTGTTGATCTGTTTTCTATAGCCCCAGCCAAATTTGTGAAGAGGCTCAATGATTACAGCATAGAGAAAGGAAAACCCCTGATTCTAGAGGGCACGTACACCGGAACTCCTCCTATTTCCGTTACATGGAAGAAAAATGGCATAAATGTAACTCCTTCTCAGCAGTGTCATATAACCACAACCGAAAAGTCTGCCATCCTGGAAATCCCAAGTAGCACGGTAGAGGATGCAGGACAATACAACTGCTACATTGAAAATGCTTCTGGAAAAGATTCCTGTTCCGCACAAATACTGATACTAGGTTTGTTGTGATCCCATATTCATAGCTTCAAATGTAAATAATCATTCTGGCATGTCTCTTCATGACTGATTCTCTCTTCTGCCTGCAGAACCACCGTATTTTGTCAAGCAATTGGAGCCTGTTAAGGTGACCGTTGGAGATTCTGCCTCTTTACAATGCCAAATTGCTGGGACTCCTGAAATTGGGGTGTCTTGGTACAAAGGAGATATGAAATTAAGACCTACTGCCACCTGCAAAATGCATTTTAGGAACAACGTCGCTACACTGGTTTTCAACCAGGTTGACAGTAATGACAGTGGAGAATATATCTGTCGAGCTGAAAACAGTGTGGGAGAAGTTTCTTCGTCAACTTTCCTCACTGTTCAAGGTGATTGCAATATTTTAGAAGTGAATGAATTTGTGTTGCTTTTAAACGAGATTTAAAATATCTGGTGAAGGCCTTCTTTTTGCCCAATGCAAAATGTTCCACTTAAGATATTCCACCTCCAGTTAGTGGCTTATGTTTGTCTATAGGTGAGAGAGATAAGAGGCCTAAATGTTCCGGTGAAAGGACCATGGAATCAATTGTCTCCGTAATTAAAGCTTTAAGAAAAATGAGTGGCTATATTTTTTAAATTTCACCTCATGAGTAACCTGTTCAATTGCCAACAAGGCAGTCCTACAATAGGAGAATCAGCTGCGTGCCTTGAGACATACTTTAAGCCAATCAATTTCTCTATAGACATACGTTTTTACGCCTAGTGGGCATTAGGGTGACCACAGAGGGAAAATTCTGCTCTGAAAGTTTGTATGTTGTTCTTTGTGTCCAAGTTAATTCAAGAGCTATTAATACCTCCTGATATTTTTGTAGACCTACTATTACGTATCTGACAAAAATTGTGAGAAGAGTATTCGCGAAATTAAAAACGTTCAGAGTGTTCATTATTTTAATTCTGTTCCTACAGAGCAAAAACTTCCACCATCGTTTACTCGGCAATTGCGAGATGTCCAAGAAACGGTTGGACTTCCAGTTGTTTTTGAATGTACCATACATGGATCAGAACCTATCTCAGTGTCTTGGTATAAAGATGGCAAGCCATTGAAAGATGGCCCAAATGTACAAACATCGTTTTTAGATAATGTAGCCACTCTGAATATTTTTAAAACAGATCGGAGCCTTGCAGGCCAGTATTCTTGCACAGCTACAAATCCCATCGGGTCGGCTTCTTCCAGTGCCAGACTCATTCTCACAGGTGTGTGGATTCTTTAACTTCTTTCTATTTCTGTAAATAAAATTTCTGTTGTCAAAATTAAGGAGAAAACATCACAGTTTCTGTCAAGTGGGATGGCTCTGGAACCTGAAACCTTGCCTTTCTGCTCTGCTCTTAGAGGGGAAGAACCCGCCCTTCTTTGACATTCCCGTGGCCCCTGTGGATGCTGTGGTTGGGGAAAGTGCGGACTTTGAGTGCCATGTGACTGGGACACAACCAATAAAGGTCACCTGGGCCAAAGACAACAGAGAGATTCGAAGTGGTGGAAACTACCAGATTAGTTACCTGGAGAACAGCGCCCACCTGACAATCCTGAAAGTGGACAAGGGAGACTCCGGGCAGTATACCTGCTATGCCGTGAATGAAGTGGGAAAAGACTCATGCACAGCTCAACTTAATATAAAAGGTATCATTTATTTTGTGAGTGGTCCAATGAAACATGATCATTTTCTGTTCTATACTAACGGTGCAGTTTCTATTAGGGCGGTGAAATTTAGGACAGTTTTAATCAAATGACATGAAAATGTTTAAGAAGAAATAAGTTTCTCTAGAGAACAAGTGATCTTTCTAAATTTGTTTTTTTCTAAAACTATGTGTACCCTACATAACCCGAATGCCACCCTCATCTCTTTATTTTTTTACAATTACGTGGTTCTGTAAATAGCTATAAGTTATTTTCATCATTTATCCCATAAATCAGGGAACAGTTTAGAATAAGTTTGTGGAGGGGGGCCGAAATTTTAGGAACATACACTGATTTTCTGTATTTGGTTGGTCAGCGTTAACTTTTAATGTAAAATATGACTTCTTTTTCCTGAAAACCCTCATATCAATAACCTCCTGGCTTGCATTTCATTTATCTTTGCAATTTCTTACAGAGCGGCTCATTCCACCAAGTTTCACTAAAAAACTCTCAGAGACTGTTGAAGAAACAGAAGGGAATTCTTTCAAGCTTGAGGGCCGTGTTGCTGGCTCCCAGCCTATAATGATTGCATGGTACAAGAACAACATAGAGATACATCCAACTTCTAACTGTGAAATTACATTCAAGAACAACACACTCCTGCTGCACGTCAAGAAGGCAGGCATGGGCGACGCTGGTTTGTACACATGCAAAGTGTCGAATGACGCAGGCTCTGCTCTGTGTACATCTTCAATTGTCATCAAAGGTTAGTTATCTTCCCAGCCCCAAGCCTCTTGGGTTCTTCTTTATTGCTTATTAAATAGCCCTGTGCATTTCTTCTGGCAAATGCATTTCTTCTTTAACTCTGTTGCCTAAGGAAGTTATAACAGATATACGTACAGTTGACTTTTGAACAAATGGAAGTTAGGAGCACTGACAAATCCCCATATGAGTTTTAGCTTCTCTAAAACTTTATTAATAGGTGACTATTGGAAGCCTTAGTAGTAATATCAACAGCTAATTAACACATAATTTGTATGGTGTGTATTATATGTTATATTCTTACACTATAGTAAGCTAGAGAAAAGAAAAAATTTGCCAATAAGAGGACCCACATCATTCAACTCCATGTCATTCAAGGGCCAACTGTTAAATACACATTATGTAATTGGCTCACCATAATTCCACATATATTTACTTAAAATATATTACTACTGGTAATTTATGTGGCCAGCAAAGTAGGTGTCCTGTACTCAAGGGACTAAAATCTTAGCTTGTAAATCATGTTCCACAATTCTTCCTGGCAGCTAGAAGTCCAAGTCTACTTGAAAATTCATGTACAAGTTATATATAGATTTTTATGAAGCATTTTTATTTTGAAAATTTCTTAAATTTTCATCATTGAAAACTGCATTAGCTTTGCTTATTATTAGTTATATCATTCTGAAACATTCTCTTTTCTGTTTATGGGATTATTGTTTGACATATATTGCCCAAAGCTTTTAGTCTGTAAATGAATATGAATTCCAGGCAAAAGAGTAAACTTTGCTCAAAAGGGAAAAAAAAGATGAGTGGAAAGATGCTGCATATTATTATGGAAGATGTATTTAAATATATAGTCATAGCTTGAGGCAAAGAAATAGACTGTATCATTTAAGGAGGTCTTTTTAATCTGATCCTCTGACCGTAATGGCCTCGTCCAGCTGAGTCTGATGCAGAATCATCAAAATCACTTTACAAGCCAACTTCCTAGAGTAGCTCGGAATTTGATTACCAGCTCTGATGATATAACTCACCACTTCAGGGTGCATGCACTGGTAATAGGTTAATATCACTAATAGGCTAATATCACTGAGTTGTCTTAAAAGATGCTCATTTAACAGACCTTAAGTGCCTTTAGTTTTAAAATATGTTAAATAAAACAAACAAAAAAATGTATCCTTAGCAGTGGCTTCTATTTATAATTTGCATCCTTGGTGGTTTTACCATTGAGTAGATAAGTACTTTCTATAGAATTCAGAGGCTATTTCTTTGTAGAATTTTTTTAATAGACATCAGAAGTTTTAAACATTACAATTATGAATACTGCCTTATTTTTGTATTTCTCAGAATCATTGAATAAAATCATTACATGACACTGAGTTATATGGCCTTCCTATAATGTTGCTTGTGTATTCTTCATCGGTTGTCAGTTGAACACTGAGCTTCAACTGCTGTTTACTTTGGGCAAAGATTGAATTTTAAGTGCTAGTCTAGCTGCACTTAACAACTAAAGATGAATATCACAGAAAATCACGTATTACGATGTGGGCTCCTGGATTACTAAAATGTTGGCTTCCCTTCCCAGAGGGCATTAAGAACCGCTGCTCTGGATGAGGAGAATTCCCCAGTTGGCCCTTAGTTTTTATGGTTTAGCAAAAAGGCAGCTATACGCAGGTTTGAGAGAATCAATTGTGTGCTATATGGCGCAGAAGTTTATAGAACCTGCCAGTTGGAATGTTTGCAGTGCTTAATCAGGACACAGATGCTTGCATGATTTATGAGCAATACAGCATCTACCCTTTGCTTGTTTTTAAACTTTTATCTTTAAAAAAAAATCTAACAAATGTAGCTATTGCCTTCAGAAAGTAATCCACCTTGATTCAGTTCTTGGCCCAGTTCTACTGAAACAACCAGTATTGCCTTTTAGAGACAGAACTTGTTTCTTTTCTGAAATTCAATTTTTTTTCCACCTTTATGTTCCTCTTATGTTTAAAAATAGCCTTTGGAACATCTGGGTGGCTCAGTCAGTTAAGCATTGGACTCTTGACCTCAGCTCTAGTCATCTCACAGTTTGTGAGTTCGAGTCCTACAGCAGGCTCTGTGCAGAGCCTGCTTGGGATTCTCTCTCTCCATCTCTCTCTGCCCCTCCCCTCCTTCTCAAAAATAAATAAATAAACATTTTTTAAAATATATTTTTAATTCCAGAACCTAAGAAAGCGCCTGTGTTCGATCAGCACCTTACTCCAGTAACAGCAAGTGAGGGAGAATTTGTGCAGCTCAGTTGCCATGTTCGCGGTTCAGAGCCCATCAGAATCCAGTGGTTGAAGGCCGGAAGGGAAATAAAGCCTTCAGACAGATGCAGCTTCAGCTTCGCTAACGGCACCGCAGTACTGGAACTTAAGGACGTGACTAAAGCAGATTCAGGAGATTATGTGTGTAAAGCTTCAAATGTGGCTGGAAGTGACACTTCAAAATCAAAAGTGACCATTAAAGGTACAGATACCTCCAAAGTACTATTCAGACAAAGCTGACAACTGGTCACATTTATTTGCTTATTATGACTTAAGTAAGAATGGAATTCAATTTTTAAAATCATCAGTTCTTGCTCATTTGCGATTTACAGCCTCCTTATTATGATTGAAGTATTAGAGAATTCGAAATGATTTCAATACAAATTGTCCACAATTACCCCAAGTTCACTATCCTCTTTCTTGGACCTCTTTTTACTATATCCAGGAATGTATAATTAAGTTCCAAAAATGATGCTACAATAATGCGACATGAAATAGTCTGATGTCATAGTCCTGGAGGAAATCTATATAATAAAGACAAGCCTAGAAATAAAAAATTTGATACTGATATTATAATTATCATTCAACCTGTATATGAGAGCTACAACTAGTTATATCAGTTATAAATGCCTATAAAATTGCTCTATCTTCTGTAACCTGCTCTTATACATAAGGAGCCCTAGAGTGAAGGATATTTTTGACAGGGCCAAATTCCTAAAGTTTATTTTACAAAGGAAGCGTGTATTCCAATTTTAACATAATCGTAATGACAGTACGTGTAACTGTGTCTTCTAGACAAACCAGCCGCAGTCCCAGTGGCTAAGAAAGCAGCAGTAGATGGGAGACTCTTCTTCGTGTCAGAACCTCAGAGTATCAGAGTCGTAGAAAGTAAGTATTTCGTGAAAAGTGCATCATTGTCTACCCTGTACATTCTGCCGCTGATTTAATTTTTGCAAGAACCCATTTGGGAAAATTAAGGTTTTCATTCATTTGCTTTCATTTTTCCTTAGAAACCACTGCAACATTCATTGCAAAAGTTGGAGGTGATCCAATCCCAAATGTTAAATGGACGAAAGGGAAATGGAGACAACTGAACCAAGGCGGTCGCATTTTTATCCACCAGAAAGGCGACGAAGCAAAGTTGGAGATTAGAGACACCACAAAAACGGATTCTGGATTGTATAGATGTGTCGCATTTAATAAACATGGCGAAATTGAAAGTAACGTAAACCTACAGGTGGACGAAAGGAAGAAACAAGAGAAGATTGAAGGAGATCTTAGAGCAATGCTGAAAAAGTAAGTTCAATTAAAAAAAAAAAAAGAAACCTCACACAGTAAATTTCCATTCACAAAAGAGATCTCTCAAGAGGTATGGACATTCCCTCCAAGATTCAGATCATGTAAGAACATAAGCACACAGACATTCTCACAAAAACATATAAGCAAACACCCAATATTTGGGCATAAGTTAGTGGCTCATTAAGATCAGTTTCTGAATGAGCATGAGAAAGTTTTGAGAATGAAGTGAATTTTTATTAAAATTTTGAACAAAGGAAATGGCCTACAGAGAAATGTGTATGCATCTAGATATGAAATTTTTATTTCTATGTGTTATTTCTCACGTTCTGAATTGTTTTCTAGATCAACTATTTGAAACATTTTCTATAATTACCCATACTTCCAACACAAGTTATATTTCAACATAATTATTTAAATATTAAATTAATCAACATTTTCTTTCCATACATACTTCCCATGATGTATGATATATATCCCTTAGTAATTCTTTCCATTGCTGTTACTGCTTTTGCTGTTAATTATTTCATTAGACTCTGGTTTAAAGTTTACAGACTTATCTCTGTTGCTCTTTCCTTTCTTAAAATCTTCCATCAAATTTCTATACTTTGTAACAATGGTCTAATCTTAATCTACTTCATCACAAAACCCACAATTTTTTCATCATTTCACAGTTAACGTGGTAAGACTAATATTTCTTGAATAAAGGACATAGCACTATGTCTTTGTGAAGAGGAAAAGAACTTTACTGACATTTATAATCTTTAAATGATGACAGATAATTCAAAATGAGTAGAAGACAGGTGATTTATGTGTATTTCTGATTTCATTTAGGACTCCTATCTTAAAGAAAGGACCTGGAGAAGAAGAGGAAATCGATATCATGGAACTTCTCAAAAATGTTGATCCTAAAGAATATGAAAAATATGCCCGCATGTATGGAATCACTGACTTCCGGGGTCTTCTTCAAGCATTTGAAATACTAAAGCAAAGTCAAGAAGAAGAGACCCATAGATTGGTACGATCTTTTGTATTAGCATCACCTTAAAAATTTACATTTGAAACATCTAATATATACCCTTCGAACTTCCAGAACCCTACAACTGTATAAGATCATGTAATATAACCTAAGCAGCATCAAGAATGGAAGCTGAATAGAGTCATGTATCTTCTAATTCAATTTTTTCCATGTGTAATACTTATACTTTTTCTTCCTCAGGAAATTGAGGAAATAGAGAAGTCAGAGAAGGACGAAAAGGAATTTGAGGAACTTGTATCATTCATTCAGCAAAGGCTGTCACAGACAGAGGTAAAATGAATTATGATGATGATACGGTGAACAGATTCTTATTTGGGGTTATAAGGAAAGGAATGACTAATATGTGTCAATTCTTTATTCTCTTAGCCTGTCACTCTGATCAAGGATATTGAGAATCAGACAGTTTTGAAAGATGATGATGCTGTGTTTGAAATTGACATTAAGATTAATTATCCAGAGATCAAGCTTTCATGGTACAAAGGGACTGAAAAACTGGAACCCAGTGATAAATTTGAAATAAGTATTGATGGTGATCGACATACACTCAGGGTCAAGAACTGTCAACTTAAAGATCAGGGCAATTATAGACTGGTGTGTGGTCCACACATTGCTAGTGCTAAACTAACTGTAATTGGTAAGTACAAATAATTCTATTTTTTTAAAAAAAAGCTTATGAGATTAATTTACTATTGAGCACACCTGCATGTGATATTGAACAAAATGTTTTTTGTATCATTTCAACAGAGCCTGCTTGGGAGCGACATCTTCAGGATGTTACTTTGAAAGAAGGTCAGACTTGCACCCTGACATGCCAATTTTCTGTGCCAAACGTAAAATCCGAATGGTTCAGAAATGGAAGAATCCTTAAACCCCAAGGTAGACATAAGACAGAAGTAGAACACAAAGTGCATAAACTGACCATTGCTGACGTGCGAGCAGAAGACCAGGGCAAGTACACCTGCAAATATGAAGACCTCGAAACTTCAGCAGAGCTCAGAATTGAAGGTGGGTGAAAGACTATGGTTGGACTTCCCACGGCACAGGTCAACGGCAGACATTGCGCGGGTCCCCACCGCCCTCACCCTGCCATTGCGCATATTCCAAAGTGCTCGTGTTCTCATTTCCCAGCATACACTCATAGCATTCACTCACATCTCAAAATTCACATGAAACCAAAAGGGAAATAGTCACACAAATGCCAATTTCTTTGCATGGTTCTTTTTGACCAAAGGCAGATACCAATCTAAACTAAGACATGACTTTCTAACAGGTATTTAAATTCTAAATAATTCTGCTACATTCAACAATTCTTTACAATTTTACTAAATTCCATAATTCTCACATCTATGATTCTCATTCTAAGAAATAAATCACGGAAATGACCAGATTTCATAGCTATATCTAAAAGATCTCAGCTCTGAGTTGATGTTTTGTTTATAGAAAATAATTTGAATCTACCTATTAGATAAAATTAACAACATATGTGATAAAATTAATAACATATGTGAAGTGTGATTAGCAGCTATTTTTCAATCATAATTATATCATGTGAGTATTATATTAATATTATATTATATTCCAACCTTCTAAATCTCTGAAATAAAGTGAAATCTGGGGATTTAGGAGCAACAATATTCATTTCCTAATCCTTTGACTCTATGCACTGTCTGAAGACACCCTGGGGCTGTGTTGAGTGACATTTTGGCTATACCGATATCATCTGCTTCCAGTTGATGCCTGTTTCTGGCTGTTGAAACACAGCTATATGACTTTTCGATTTCTCTGACTTGCTTTAAATAGATATCAATGCCTGATTGTATTGTAAAGTTCACAAATGTTTAGTATTTTTCAATTTAAAGGATCCAGTTGAAACGACTGATTATTTTTTAAATAATTGCATTCTTGTGTGATCCTTTAAAAAAAAAAAAGCTCACCAGAGTACTTATGACATCTAAAATGTTCTTGATACTGTTATACATTGAACTCTAGACTTCCAGATAAAATTTTGGAGAAGGACCGTCTACTCCAGCCCATTCTCCTACTAACCATGCCTGTAATTCCCCTTCGTTGACTCTTTGGTGTGTGTCTACATGTGCTTACAAAGCAGGTTTCAGAATCTGAAAAATGAATCTTCTGAAATTTGGAAGTCCAGACTTCCTACCAAGTTTAAGTTGTTTCACAAGGAAAGTTATAACAGAGTAGATAATAAACGAGTATAGATCCTGAAGAGCAAAATTGTTTTTACAGAAGAAAGAATTTCAAAGGGGAATAAATTACAGAGTAAAATTAAGTTTATGTTCCCTTTATTTCGAACCCCAAATTTCACTAACATTTTGAAAATTTAATTTGACTTTTGGGTTATAAGCACCTTTGACTATTGCCTTTGTGCAAATATTTTAAGGACTCTCAGGGGTTACTTTATACTTTCCTACACTGATCCCAAAGGAATACACTCAAGTATTGGGATAATTTCTTGTTACTGATGCAGACAAGAGCACTTCTTTGTTTTATAACCTTTGTTATATTCCGGTTGAAAACAGCGATGGAGACTTTAACTATCTGAGGGGAAAGCAGAGTAAAAAAGACTTCTCCCCATACGATCTAACTTTGAATCCTCTTTGTGCAGCTGAACCAATTCAGTTTACAAAACGCATACAGAACATTGTGGTGAGTGAGCATCAGTCTGCCACCTTCGAATGTGAAGTGTCCTTTGATGATGCCATTGTAACATGGTATAAAGGACCAACAGAACTGACCGAGAGCCAGAAATACAACTTCAGGAATGATGGGCGCTGCCATTATATGACCATCCACAATGTGACCCCAGATGATGAAGGTAATTTAGCTGTCGGAGTCCTTGTGACTATGTAAATTAAATCTTGTCTGTTTTATAGACTTCTACCCAAATTCACACTTACACTGTGTGATTCTATATAGAATACTATCTAAGGAAAGAGAATTATGAATAAATACACATAAATAAATTCAAATTAAATGCTGTATTTAAATAAAGAAGTGTAATTTGCAAACATCAGAAAACAAAAGTTTGATGATTCTTCTTCTTAGGTGTCTATTCGGTAATTGCTCGACTGGAACCAAGAGGCGAAGCCAGAAGCACAGCCGAACTGTACTTAACAACTAAAGGTCAGAAAACACCACATCAAAGTCACACTACAATCTTTGAAACAAAGAATCCTGCCCAGACGATTCTAAATACAAAAATGTCTTTTTTTTTTTTTTTTTTTTTTTTTTGCAGAAATCAAGCTTGAGATGAAGCCTCCTGGTAAGTTAAAAAAAAAAGAAAAGAAATCAATCCCTTGCTCACAATATATTCAACATAATTTTGTAAATGATAGAAGCCAAACTGAAAAATCTAAAAATATTATTTATTTTTTTCAATCCAATATTGTTCAGTAAAATTATTTTCAGGAAATAAGACAAATGGTAGGTTTTGTGAGCTTGGGAAATTAGAGATAATAAGGTCTCATTCAGCTGATGTCTAGGATCATGCCAAAATTGTGTGGCCACAGGGAATAAACCTGCCTGTGCGGTTACATGCCAAAGAATCCTAATATCTCTATTAAATTCTGTTTGTGGGTGTCTGTCTATTAGATTCTGATGTTGGAAATGCCTGACAAACACATCTTAGTTGTCTAATAAACATGAGTCGTTTCAGTCCCTCTATGCTGATCATTAAATGTTCCATTTCAGATATTCCTGACTCCAGAGTTCCAATCCCAACCATGCCTATCAGAGCAGTACCTCCAGAAGGTAAGACCCAACACCACAACACCTGGGCTTGCAGCAACAATATTCTACCACAAGGCAATTAGCGATGCCAAACCATAGCAGGGAGCCAGAACACATCCTTGCACGTCATATTCTTCACTGTACAATTAAAAATCAAAGCAAAAGAGTAGTAACAATTATAAATACATGCTATTTTTATTTACTCTGATTGATTAATTGGCATTATAACACCTTTGAATAGTGAAAGAAATGAATCAGACTTTTCATTATACTTCACACCAAACAAAAACCTAAGCATGATGATGGCATTTCTTTTCTTCAGAAATCCCTCCTACGGTTGTTCCTCCTATTCCTCTGTTGCTACCAACACCTGAAGAAAAGAAACCACCAGCAAAACGCATTGAAGGTATTATATGTTCTCTACCTAAATGTCAAAATATATCATTAATTTTTGTAGACCTGGAAAATGTTGTCAAATGCAACATGTTGGCCCTCTAGTGGTCAACAGGTTGAATTGCCTTTCAAAATGTAAATTATTTACTTTAAATACTTTAAATATGTATAAAACATATGATTAAAACTATGAAAATCATCAGACAAGCCAAATTCAATGCTTGATATTAAAATAGTTTATCTTAATGGAATCACTTAAACATTAATGGCAAATTGATTTCATGTTTCTTATTATATATGTGTATATATAATGGAATTAATTTCTAGTGAAGACCTGGGAATAAACCCTAGAATTTATGGTCATGTTGCAAATTATAGTTCGTATTTTTCTCTCAATTACAATGTTAACACCTTTTCAAAATTTTCTATTTTGTTACAAAAATATGATTTAGAATATCTTTGATATATTTGATCTCTTTTTCTTAGCTAAGGAATGAGTTCACCAATAAGGAGCTCTTTAGTATGTCAGGGAATTTCCCTTTTCAAATACTTGAATAGTATTTTGACAAATAGTAATTTGACAAATTACACTATTTGTCCCCCAAGCTATTCAACTAAATCAGTCAACAGACTGCCCGGGACTTTCTAGAGTTCTGGGGAGTTGAGAATTGCTGTCAGAATTCTCCTTGCATCAGGAAAAAATTATGCATGTCAAAGCCAGATATTTCCATAGTCAGATTTTTCTGTAGCAGTTTTCAGGGTTTGGGTCTCTGCTACCATTGGTGTCAAGAGCTTGAGCTAGTTTTCAGCCAGCCTCGAGGAAACTATCGACGAAAAACAAAAAACGAAAAACTTCCAATTTTGTGATTAATATATCTCAATTACTAAAGCATTTTTGTAATTTATATGAATAGTTAAATATATTTCATCTACTTCTGAGTGCAAAGAGGAACAAGAATTAGAAATCATAAATTAAATTTCCATTTACATTTATTGTCAGTAATAATAATTATATTTTAATGAACGATTTAGTCTTTGAGTGTGACTGTCAACATGGCTAAGTTTGACTACCCACTAGGAAACTTGGGAAATGAAATAGTGCCTTAAAAATTAAAAACCATGTTACTCATGAATATTAAAAGTCATGATCAAGTTTTGAGTAGGGCCATGATAAAGTATAATGTCAGCAACAACAAAGAAAACTTCTACAGTGTCATAGATAATATGATAATACTATCACTAATTATTACTAATTCACTTGTTATTCTTCTTCTTGTCAAATGTAAAGTGTTCTTATCTAAGTGAAACAAAGTGAAAATGTGGACCTTTTCTATTTATGGTATCACTTAGGTTCATGTTCTCAGCGTTTTGAAAACTTTAAGCGGGCATAAAATCAGTGAAGATGTACAATCACCCTGCATATTCTATCTCCATCCAAAAAAACATTTTCTGCATTCTAGCACAAGACCTTTCTGAAATAGGTGTCTTGCAATAATGTTGCAAGAGTCTCATTACCATCAAAACCTGAAAACATTTTGCTTATTTACATCTGACGTTCTTGTTTTTTAGTGACCAAAAAAGCCGTGAAGAAAGATGCCAGAAAAGTTGTCGCAAAGCCCAAAGAAGAGGCACCTACAGGTATTCTAATTAATTAATCAAAATTGAATGTTACTGCTTTTCTCCTGGTTAACAATTTTAAACCCCAAATAGTGGAGGCTGGAGGAAGGTAGGAATTCGAATTCACAAAATGGAACCTCTGCCTTCCCTAACTCGCATCCTCTTCTTAAACTCAGTCCTCACTTTCTCTTCACCAACTTTGTGCTTTCTCCTTTTCTTCTCCCCCGTCCACCTGTGCCCATGTCTGCCCATGGCTCACAGCAGTAGAACCAGAGCTCTTGTTATCTCTGGATGGCACCTCCAGTCCCACAGGAGGCCAAGGACTGATGCTAATTTCAGAGACTGCTCCAGCCCAACTCAGAACCCTTCCTGGCTCATCCTGCTGTCAGTCCCTGAAGAAACACAAAGCACTTTTTGAAGGAGGATCGGTTCAATTACTTCCATTTATCCTAAATCCTGGAAGAGTTTTAGGAAGAAGACTAGATAACTAAATTTAAGCAAATAGTTTTACCTCTTTAAGATTAGAGTAAGGAAATCCTCTGAAGGAAGGAGAGTCCAGAAGCACAAGGCACCCACGGATGTTTTTCTGAGTGATCATTTATGAAACATTATGGTATAAGAGGAAGCTCAAAAAGTGTGGATATTTTCTTAACTTGATAGTTAACTACTGAAAAAATGAAACCTGCCTTATTTTCTGGCATTACACTTATTGAATAGTCTCTTCATGTTTCATGTTCATTGAAATTGTTTTAAATCGACCTAAACTAAAATCAAAGCCTTTCCCCATTTTTGTTAATTCGGCATTGCATAGCAGTTCTGGTGAGCTAAATTTGGAAATTATAAACATTCTCTATAAGCATTTGGTCCACTTGCAGTAGTCAGAGATTGTACAAATGACTAACAAAGTGCAGAGAATTAGTAAACATTAAATAATGCATAATCTAAAAATAAACATATTTTCTATTCTTTTAATTCCCAGAGGTTGCCAAGAAGCCCCTGCCTCCCACTGCCTTGATTCCAGCAAAAGGTAAACGAAACAATATTGTTAAATATTTTTATTTACTCCTGAGTTTTGCATCTCTGCTTTGGATTCTTATTTTTAAATATAAAGCTTCTAGCTGATTGTAAAGTTGGGGCATCTCCTCTGCCATATTCAAATTAGGACTAGAAATGACGACTTCCTATTGCTCCAATCCCAGAAAGGGAATCGGAGATGATGTTTATGCAGGGGGCCTCAGTGTGGTAGACACAGAAAAAGCAGTGGTGAGGAGTGGAAAGGGAGGCGGCACCCTTATTGTTTCAGTTCTAGCTAACACAAGTGCCAAGGGTCACGTAAACAATGTTAGCCTTAATTTTTTTAAGCTTTTGTTATAAAAACAATTGTTTGACTTGGTTACATAATTTCAAGTATTATCTTTATAAAACTGATTCAAGAGTCATATTCAACTATCAGAAGTGTAGCTTTGAAATTAGAAACGTTTCTGAGAGAATAATTGGAAACTTAAACAGAGGTTAACATTAAATATAAATTCCATTAAATGATCAAATGTTAAAATATCTTGTGGGAAACCAGGGGCTTCGTAAACTGGAGTTCCTATAGGACAATAGAGGGTGTGTCCATTTGGTATTTACTGAATGCAATTTTGTTCACACTGGAAAAATCCTCACATTAAGAGTAGAGTGCATCTCGATACTCTTTATCGTGTTCCATAGTCAACAAAAAATTGAAACGGAACCAATACACAGAAAATATAACAAATTATCAACATAATACTGAGATCTGAGATACTGATATTGTTTGACAACATAGGCTTTGGTTTGTAAAGTAATTGGAGATGGATATAATTATGGATAATGGATATAATTAATATGCTAATATTGTCATTTACTGTATCATTCATTCATTCATTCATTCATTTTAGCTCCCGAAATTATCGATGTATCGTCTAAGGCGGAAGAAGTAAAGATAACGACTATAACCAGAAAGAAAGAGGTTCAAAAAGAAAAAGAAGCCGTGTATGAGAAAAAGCATGCCGTCTATGAGGAGAAGAGAGTTTTCATTGAATCTTTTGATGAACCTTATGATGAACTAGAAGTTGAACCATACACGGAGGCATTTGAAGAACCTTATTATGAAGAACCAGATGAAGACTATGAGGAGACCAAGGTAGAAGCTAAAAGGGAAGTTCATGAGGAATGGGAAGAAGATTTCGAGGAAGGCCAGGAATACTATGAAAGGGAAGAAGGTTATGACGAAGGGGAGGAAGAGTGGGAGGAAACTTACCAAGAAAAAGAAGTAATTCAAGTGCAAAAGGAGATTTACGAAGGTGTGTATCAACTAGGCGCCTTTTTTTCTCTTTCTTCTCGGTTCCTCATGTTTTCAATGTTATTAACCTGATCTGCAATGGATATGAAATCAATGAAATGATCAGTCAGGTCTTAAGATTAGAAACTTTTAGAAACTTAATCTTTAAGTTTCTTCAGATATTTTCAGGCTTTGACATTGTAAGTTGAAACATTCAGTCCTGTTACGAAATTACAAGTGCTATTTTCTAATGCAGAAATTCAGGGTTTGCTTCCACTACCTTGTTGGATCTCTGCTTGATCCTGCTTCGAAATCCAGCTGCAAGGGATCATGTTACCGATAATGATTCCAAACACAATAGTTTCCACGATTATATATTCTTATTTCCTTTGCAATTAATACAATCTACTAGAAGTTAGCTATTTAAGCATCCCTTTTTATTCCTCTGTTTTTGTTAAAGAATCTCATGAGAGAAAAGTTCCAGCAAAAGTGCCTGAAAAGAAAGCACCACCTCCAAAAGGTATGTAATTGGAATTATTTAAATAGATCAGAGCATCAACGTCATTATCATGGCTTGTTTGGCAAAGATGTATAAACCACCAGTTCAATCCAATAGGCACAACTTCTTCTCTAAGCTTTATTGTATCAACGAACTTTTTTTCCTAAGAATTATCTATTTAATGAAAAATTTAAAAAGTTAATAAAAGGATTATTATAATAAGTATATTTTAAATAACCAAAATATTTGAAGTACAGAAATTTGTACTTAAAGTTCAGAGTACCAAACTTGTTTCTTTCTTTAAAATTATATGTATATTATATATGCATGTATACATATATACATACATATATGGATACATAGGGAGAAAGAGATAGAGAATTTTAATAGAAATTCTAAAAGTACTGCAATTTCTTTAAAATACTTGCAGTTGTAAAGAAGCCAGTAGTTGAAAAAATTGAAAAGACTTCTCGAAGAATGGAGGAAGAGAAAGTTCAAGTTACCAAAGGTATTATGATTTAAAACGTTTCCAGTACCATGTACACACGTCATCTGTTTACTGATGTATGTCCCCGTGTTAGTTATTTATATAATCATCTAAACTAAGGTATTTTTAAATTTTGTGCAAAACAATATTCTTCTCAATACAAATATATTTGTACATATTTTTTAAGTACCTGAAGTTTCAAAGAAGATTGTTCCACAAAAACCTTCTCGGACTCCAGTACAGGAAGAAGTAATTGAAGTGAAAGGTATACATCTTTGTCTTTCCAGCTACAAGTTTTAAACATTTCTATTTATGTCTATGTATATGTGTACATATATTACTAAACAATTCACAAATCTGAAACTACCAAAATAAAGACATGTTTATACAGTATATATTTTATGTCGAGTTGCACATAATGCATAACTTAAGGAAATAATAATGTTCCCTTTGTTTCTAGTTTTGCTTTAAATTACATAATTTTTTTAATCTAAGGAAGGCTTTGTTTAATGGATAGTCTTCTAACTTTCCTATGCAATGCATTCCATTGCATTCCCCGTCCTCTCGTTTATATAAGAAACCCTAGTGGATTTGGAAAAGCACCACGTTACATGTGAAGAAGTTGTGTCTATTCGATTCCCACCTAATAATGTTTGATAAAGGCTGCATGGTTGTTTGTCCCTATATATCAAAACATGATTCGTTTTCTTGTCAATACTGACTTGATTCTCAAGCTATCATATTAACCCATTCATTCTGTGTCTAAAGACTTACATAGAGTATGCAACCTATGTATTTGATCTGATATCTTGTCTTAGAAAAAGAAATACTAAATGTGAAATGCTCTCTTTAAAGTCCCAGCTGTGCATACAAAGAAGATGGTTATTTCAGAAGAAGAGATGTTCTTTGCTTCTCACACAGAGGAGGAAGTGTCAGTCACAGGTATAAGGCACAGTTGAATTTGGGGACTCAGATGGAAGGGCGTCAGATGAATTTTTATCCCTCTTCTTCTTACCTAATTTGTGATTCTGTAGGCATCTCTGTCTCCTTGTGGCTCTCTGTCATCTTTTCATTGCACATTGTCTCTGTTTTAATTTGTATTTCAATATTCTTTGTAAGTTATAATTACCACCCACAATATGGCATACCAGTAATTAAAATGTACATTTTTTTAAAGTCCCCGAGGTACAAAAGAAAACTGTTACCGAAGAGAAAATTCATGTTGCTGTTTCTAAAAAGATTGAGCCGCCAGCTAAAGGTATTAGTGATTCCTTCTAAGTTTAAAATCTTTAAAAATTCCATAGTAAGCTTCTGGATACATTACAATGTTAATAAGGGATTTGGTCACACGGTCAGCAGACCTACGGCCACTGCGTACAATGGACATTACAGGGGGATGGGAGGCCATGAGGAAGACAAAGAGAGGAATGAACATAAACGGAAATTCTATTCTCTGCCTCAGGGACCTGAACAATCTAGCGACCAGCTATTTGGAAATAGAAATTAAATGCCTTGGAGCCAGCTCATGCCAACTCCCCAGAGCTGATAGTTAAGTTTTCAGGAATTTTGCAACCCAGTGTGTAATAACTCACATGATTAAAAGTTAAACTACATAAACTTAGAATTAAACAATTTACATTAAAAACTATGATCATAGTTAAAATTCTCTACTTCCGCATTGACCGCAATTTATTACTATCTCTGTTTCTGAGGTCGTTTGCATCGATTGTGCCTCCGTAGGGGAAATACCAGATCACAGCTGGCAACTGCACATCTCTTCCCAACTCCATGACAATGACAATGACAGTCACACTCAGTTGCCAGGGAGGAAGTGTTTACGCCACCACAGAAAGTGGAAACTGGCAGCTGCTACAAATTAGGGCTCCTCCTCCCCCACGCACCCAACCCAAATCGTTTAACATTTAGGATACAAAAAGTATTTAAGATAATCTAATGCAATTGTTATAATGCAGTCGTTTCGTACACGTAAAGTTTCTGAAGCTGGCGTCCGAGGCACTTTATAGGAAAGCTCAGGCTCCTGCAGTGCAGTCGAAGGTGAATAAGAACCATATTTTCTAATTAGCCATTTCTCCAGTTCCCTTTACTCTTGTTTCTAACGTGGAGGTTTCTCACATTCATTTGGCATAAAAGAGAAATGTCTACACTTATTTTAATACTCTCTTGCAACAACATATGCCTTGTTGTAAAAACACACGATTTCTCAAAAATGGCACTTTCTTTTAAAGTCCCTGAGCCACCTAAGAAACCAGTCCCAGAAGAAGTGGTTGCTGTTCCCATTCCTAAAAAGGTGGAGCCACCACCAGCCAAAGGTAGAATAATATTTTGGAAAAAAGATTTCTCTGTGCCTGTCTTTTTGTATCTTTTTCTGTGGGATCTGTGTATTAACGAAATAGCCTCTGGCAACCATTTGTAACGTATTTAGTTCTGCATATGTTGATTTCATTAATTGTGGTAATGTATTATACCAGTATCAGTAACATTTAGGCCGTACTAACTGGGTCTTTGTTTCATGGAATGTATGTAATGTCTCTATGGTACTGATTTATTTAGCATACATTTCTACCAAGAGTAGAGCATGTTTAATGACTTCCTAAATTCTTACACTCTTACTGAGGATTGATACTTTAGTATAATCTTAAATGTCTCAGAAGGAGACTCAAATTCTCAACATTGTTTCAACAATGATATCTTTAAAGTTCCTGAAGTTCTGAAGAAACCTGTGCCAGAGGAGAAAAAGCCTGTTCCTGTACCCAAAAAGGAACCTGCCGCTCCCCCAAAAGGTACACCAGAACTGATCTTGGGGCAACCCTTCGCCCCGAATGCCAGTCTTTTGCTTTATGTGGTCTTCAGCCGCTTGCGGTGCTCTTACTAGTTTGTGTCTTTTAGATGCCCCTTGTGTTTTTCATTTGTTTACCACCTTCCAAGGCTGTACTCTTGACATGCGTTATTTATGACACCGAGCATCCCAAAGACATCACCAAAAAGTGTTTTTAAAAGAAGTAGCTATGTCAAACTCCTGTCTTAAATTTTTAATATCTTTCCTGTCTTAGAGAAAGAAGAAATATTTGTGAAACTCATTTTCAACAGGCGTGTTTCTAAGAAAAATTCTTTCACCTCTCATATATGGGATTTTTTTCTTAATACAAAACACTACCATGAGTTATAATGAGGTAGAAGAGTAACAACTGGACAGCGTTTGGTAGAACTGACTGTTAGATAAAGATTGTACACCGCCGCTAGTAGTAGCCGCTCTTCTGAAAAGACAGTAGTGGCGAGTCTAGAATAGTTGGAAACATTGATTTTCGACATGTACTTTCACCGTGTTTCCCCGACTTTAATTGAATGTCAGTATTTGCCATAAATGTTACAGTTATCTATTATCTAGTCAGCGGTCCTTTGGTCTAGGCATGTTTGGATTCAGTGTGCAAATCCTTTACTCTGGTTTTTGAATTTGATTTGTTTGTTTTGGGAGGATGGTGGTATAAGACACTATTTTATGGATCCAATGAAGCTACAGACTGCACACGTCTGGTCTGCTACAGAGATTCAGCAAGAATTCAGTATCATCCAGTTTAGGCTTACTGAAGTCCTAATGTTCCCATTTTGCCTGACTCCCAGTTTCTTCCTGAATCAAATCTGTTTATCTCTTTCTCAAACTCTTGATCGTTTCAGAATTCTGGGTCCTTTTTTTTTAATCGAATAATTTGTAAAACAATTCTGATTATCTAATTGTTAAAATATAATGAGTATATGAAGATAAAATATATTAAAAGGTCATATTACTAAAACCAATACTAATTCCATAGTCACTTCATCCTTTCTGAATGAGACATAGAGACATGTCTCACCATTAAAAACAAATACACATAGTA
Organism: Paguma larvata; assembly: GCA_030068075.1. NCBI lineage: Eukaryota > Metazoa > Chordata > Mammalia > Carnivora > Viverridae > Paguma > Paguma larvata. The sequence goes on from CM057825.1 coordinate 53,166,217, forward strand.
ACATATATATATATGCATGAACACCCATGTATAGATAATATACACAGACATAAATGTGTATCTGTATAATTACATCAGGATTTTACAAATGCAAGTATAGAGGTGCAGGAGTTCACAAAAACTGCTGTCTTATATGAAATGGAAACAATATTTGCCAGTAATGCATGCCATTAAAATACATCTGCCAGTTAAAAATTCCACACCACCAACACTTAGATAAAACCATTGTAAACCTTTTTGAGTCAGAGATCCTTTTGAAAACTATGCAGCCTCTTAGAGAAAAGCATATATGCACACACCCACAAAATTTCACACACACAGTTCCCCAAAGCCATGGATACATGGCTATCAAATGAAGAAGCCTACTTACTCTAGAATGAGTGTTTCCTGATTGTTCAACACACTACAGTTGCATCAAAAACAAACAAACAAAATCAGAAGGGAAATGGGAAAAAATGCTAACATATAGATACGACTATTCTATATATGTCTTAGTCTAAGATAATCTTAGATAAATTAACTCCATTGTCATTCTGGATTCCATTTCTCCATACAAAGTATAACGAGCCTTTTTTGCTCTCTTCTATAGCTACACACTATATTGTTTGTGTAGTCACTGGTTTGTTTTATCAAAAGCATACTAATATATAAAGAATAAATTGTATGCATATCTTTTCGTGTATATAACTCATTTTTAATTGTCTGAATGCTTCTGTAACACTACTTGTGGCATTTATCACATCATGACCTTTTTAACATTATAGTCTAATTTTCTGCATTATTTTGTCGATACAAGAAACTCTCTAACAACATTAATGAACCACTAAAGATTTGTGTATGTCCCTACGTCTATTCATAAAAGTGATATATGTTGGAACTAATGTTCTGTTTTAAAAACTTTAAGTCCCAGAGGTGCCAAAGAAACCTGTCCCTGAAGAAAAGATTCCTGTGCCTGTTGCAAAGAAAAAGGAAGTTCCACCAGCTAAAGGTATAATGCCTTGCATGGTAAAGGAGCTCTATTTTTATGTCTTGAGTACAAAACATTTTTGTGTTTCCTTATCTGTTGAGTTACTTTAATTCAAAATGAGTGTTTTATGGTGTGAGTAATAATTCAACCGAAGTGTCTGTCCACCTGCCTACTCTTTTACAAAAATAATTGTAAATTAGCTACTTTGGAAAATACAAAGTCATTTCTAAAAATTAATGTCTTTTCAAGTTTCTGAAGTACAGAAGAGGGTTGTCACAGAAGAAAAAATAACCGTTGTTACTCAAAGAGAAGAATCTCCACCACCAGCAGGTACTTCTTTCCATCTTCACAAATAACCGTGTCTTTCCTTCAGGCTTCTTTAATTGCATGTCTGCTTTCATGGGCATGCCAATTCTGTGTTGCTCATTTATTTTACCTTTCTGGGAATTTCAAAATCAAATACTATTCTTTAAGTGCCAGAAATACCAAAGAAGAAAGTTCCTGAAGAAAGAAGACCTGTTCCTCAGAAAGAGGAAGAAGCCCCACCACCAAAAGGTATCGCCTCTCCGTCTTTCCAAGAATCATCTTACGTAATATTATGTGACAAGGCAAATGATGGTTTGTTAGTTCTGTGACAGCAGTATGTTGTGGGGGTACATCTGTGTTTGGGGTTGGGCTTCAGTGAGATAACTCTGAGGTTCTAAAAGTGCATGTTTCTAAAGTGCCAGCTCTACGTAAGAAACCCGTCCCTGAAGAGAAAGTTCCTGTACCAGTTCCTGTCGCTAAGAAGGCTCCTCCTCCCCGAGGTAGGATTTGACAAAAATCTTTTCGCTTGTGAATTCTTGCTTTGTTCCGTCAGGTGTCTTCCTGTATGACCCTCTGTCTCTCTTCTGATTGAATTGTTATGTGTACATCCTTGTGATATGTTATGTAACTTGTTTTCCCATCGTGCTAGTGAAAACGGTATATTGTGTATATATTCCCCAAACTCTTAGAGAAAATTGTTAAGATTCTTGAAATGTAAACTTCAACTTTAATGCTTTTTTAAAGCTGAAGTTTCTAAGAAAACTGTGGTAGAAGAAAAAAGATTTGCTGCTGAAGAAAAATTATCTGTTGCTGTTCCTCAAAGAACGGAAGTCATGCGACACGAAGGTATATAATCAGAAGTGAGGGGGGAAAATGGGTGTGTATGTGTGTATGTTTCCTCAAAGTCTTTCTTCCCAGATGTGACTGTTTACCTTACAAGTTGTCCTGAGGCTTAGACTCAGTCTTTTGTGTCTGCATTGGTCTTAAATCATTTCAAAACCGTGAATGGGGTGCTGAAAATGTGGCCACACTTGGACATCATCTGAATATTCTTCTCAGTCTTGGGCTGTACTGTCCTCTTATCTTAAGTCAGCTCTCACTTCCACGTAATGAAGGAAGTACTGTGAAGCCACACCCTTAGTAGATAGAAGAACCATTATCCATCTGTAGGGAACACATGGCTATTACCAATATTTTAGGAAACTGAATTTAAATTAAATATTATCTTTTAAAATATCTGCAGAAGAAGAGTGGAGTTATTCAGCAGAAGAGGAAAGAGTGTCTGTTTCAGTTTATAGAGAAGAGGAAAGAGAGGAGGAGGAGGAGGAAGTGGAAATTACAGAATATGAAGGTAAACAATGCCATGAGCTAGAGATGATCTGGGGTCTTGATGGGCTGTTTTCTTTCACAGATTGTTTCTCAGATTAAGGAAAGTGACACAAATTCAGTGAGCATCTATGGGCCTCATTAGATGTATCTTTTGATCAAAAAATAAGATTCAGGAGCGTCACTTAGAGTAAATATCCGATACATTTTTTGTCCATCTTTTCTTACTTGGCTATATGAAGAGAGAGAAGTATCTCCCCACACATTTATCCTTTCAGTAGACAGGACTTGATTTCAGCACGGTGGGCTAGCGTAGACTTCACCTGGTAGTTTAATGTCTAAAACATGGGAAACATAAAGCAGTGTTGACAGCACAACTCACTAATATATCCTGACTCCATTTTTAAATGAATAAGAAATTGTATTACCTTATTATATTCCGGAAGTCAAGGCCATATTTGAGAGCAAAGCACTGAACACATAGGTTTTTCTTATATTTCATGTGTGGAGAAAACAATGATGTAATATCTTCGATTGAATTAGCTGTAAGCATTCTACTTATCTTTTTATTAGAAAGGGGGTCAATCTGTTACAGAACTTATTGATTTTTCTTTAAGACAGAGCTACATTAGAACTTTCTTAACGAAGTTCTTTCAGGTATATAGCTTCAGCCAGAGTGCTGCACTTTAGCAGTAAATCTACTGGTATCTTTTTCATCAAAAAGGACTGAAATGAAGCTTTTTGTTCAGTCCTTATGAAACTATAGAGAACTAGCATTATAGGTATGGAAACATCTGATAGCTAGATAGATTAGATTTCTCCAATAGATTGATATTCTCCCAAGAGGAAGTCCACTGGTTCTGTTGTGCTTCCTGGGAAAGGCCACAGTGTTGGGCATAAGTCAGGAATCTAATAGATCAAAAAGGGGCCCATCCGTTCTAGACATGTTTGGGAAACCAAATATAACATATGCACACAAAAAGTTCTCATTGCATGAATCTGATTTCAATTTTTGACAGTATGGATTATAAATCTCTTTCCATACTATGGACTCTAGTTAAAAAAAGAGACATTCTGTGATATTCTTATGTTTTCATTAAGCCTGGAAGATACAGGGAGAACATGGGTAGTCTGTTAAGTTTGCCTTTAGTGTAAAGAGATGTGTCTATAACTAGATCTTATTCTATAATTAATACTATACACATTGGCTCAAAAATCATATGAATACACTTGTCTCTTCTATCATACGTGCCCCCACAAAACTGGAAAACAATGTTTCCAAGTCCTCAGTGGGTTTTTCATATGTAATACAGGCTTTTTTATAAACCCATTTATGATTCCTCAAGTGTATCTTTCTGCCCTGAAGCCTTCAAATCTAGAGTAGTCAGTTATTTTTGAAACCTATCTTCAAATGATTGTGTTCTTATTAATTTAGCCACTAGGGTTTTTTTTATGTCATGTACTTGCCCTGTTCTTTCTGTAAATATAAGCATTATTATCTTTATGATACACTTGAAAATTAAATTATTGAAACTTATCTTCCACATGCTTTATTAAGGCACATGCTTTGATTAAAATGCACTTCTTTGGGTATTTTAAATAGGAACAGTTAGGGATTTGGCAAGTGTTAAACTTTTTATTATTTTAATTGCTCTTCGAAGTAATAAATTGCAACTGAAATTAAACTTGAAAAGCACTACAACTTTTCTTTAAAACCGGTGTCTTTAAAGTGATGGAAGAGCCTGAGGAATATGTCGTGGAAGAAAAGATGCACTTTATTTCTAAAAGAGTGGAGGCCGAACCTGCAGAAGGTATACCGACTCTTGTGTTAATTTGTACCCCACGTGCATTTGGCTTGTCCCATTCTTTATGTTCTCTTGTAGTTAGTTTGTCACTTGTATTGCAAACGTTGATAGCTGTCACGTCTAAGTGAAAAGACTCCATATATTTTTATCGAAAAGAAATCTGGGGGCACCTGGGTGGCTCAGTCAGTTAAGTGTCTGATTCTTGGTTTTGGCTCAGGTCATGATTTCACAGTTTATGGGACTGAGCCCTACATCGAGTTCTGCACTGTTAGTGCAGAGCCCGCTTGGATTCTCTGTCTCTCTCTCCCTCTGCACCTTCCCATTTGCGTGTTCTCTTTCAAGTATAAATAAACAATTTAAAAAAAAAAGAAAGAAATCTTGGCATTTCTACATGTGTATTTTATAATCTTTTCAAGTGCTTGAGAAGCATGAGAAGAAGATTGTACTGAAACCGGAAATTCCTGCTAAAGTAGAGGAGCCTCCACCAGCTAAAGGTATAGTTTTCTCTCAAAGAATGATACCCTTTGGTTTAACAGCTATAAAGCCTTTAATGTGAGGACCACCTGAATTTTGTCTGCACGTGTATAAACATTTTTGCTGATTCGGTCATTAATGTTTGTGTATACATATGATCGTTACAAAAAGCGAAGCCCCACAGGTCGCTCCATCTGTAATGCAAACTAATATTCTTAAACCTCATCTTTCTAAAGTTCCTGAGGCACCTAAGAAAATTGTGCCAGAAAAGAAAGTCCCTGCTGCAGTTCCTAAAAAGGAAAAGGTGCCACCAGCTAAAGGTATATTGGCTTTACTTCATTCTTTCTTGCATAATGTCTGTCTTTTTCATCTTAAATTGGTGCGTTCTTTGGATTTGTATAACATTAACAAGAAAATAGTGTGCCTGCGTTGAAGGTTTTCCACATTGTGTGCTTGATTGTGTTGCTTGATATCTTTTAAGTGCCAGAAGAGCCAAAGAAGCCAGTCCCAGAAAAAAGGGTTCCTCCAAAAGTGGTTAAGAAAGAAGAACCTCCCCCAACCAAAGGTAAATGGAATGCTCCAGCACAAAAAAAAAAAAAAAAAAGAACTGTGTCTTGTCTCTCATCCTCTCGCTGCTGGCCTTGGCCCACATCATGTACATGGGGGTTATTGGTGTATGTCAGAGGCAGGGTGTATCATTGCCTCCTCTATGGGTGGCGTATTACTTGTTGTGACATTTATTGGTGTGTATGTTGTGAATTGTCATGGTCTAAAATCACAGTACTTTCTTGCCAATACCAAAAAGAAAAAAAATCCACTTTAAGTAAGTAATTTAAGTCCCTAAATCCTAAAATTATCTTTCAAGTGACTGAGAGACACGTGGAAATTACTCAAGAAGAAAAAGTTCACGTTGCTGTAACTAAAAAAGAGGAGCCTCCAAGAGCAAGAGGTACTTGTGACCTTTCAATACACAGAATATTGTACTTAACCTATTCTCTTTACCCAATGCACTGATGACACGGATGTTGTTTGTTGTTGTTGTTTTCGTTGCTCTAGTTGTTTTTTATGTTTGAAATAATGAAAATGTCAAGTCTTTTATGTTTGAATTACTGTTCTATTACTGCCTTTTGGTGGTTTGAATGAGCGAAACAATTCTTTAAACTGAAATCTGTCTTTAAAGTGCCCGAGGAGCCCAAGAGAGCTGTTCCGGAAGAAAAAATTCCAAAACTCAAGCCTAAAAAAGAGGAGGAACCACCAGCAAAAGGTATACCAACTTTTTTCAAAAATCAAAAGAAGCATGTAGGTACTGAAGCTAACCTAGGGGAATTGGGATCTTTAGAGAAAATAATCGAAATACTTTATTATAAAGTAAGTGATATGCACATGCTATTTCATGTCACTTCAAAACTCAACATTTCCAATACCAGAAAGTACTCTTCTTTCTTTTCCACAAAAGTGCGAAGCTCTCCCAAATGTGTACTTTCCCTTAAAATGTACTTGTCTTCTAATATGTTATTGTCTGTATACTAAACTCATCTGCCAAAATGATTGTTTTGTGTGGCAATATTTGACAAAACTTAAAATTTTTTAAATCCTGGATTTTCTACACTGTGCCAGTGGAGCTGATTGAGAATACTTTAGAATTCAGGAGAAGATACTATTTATGGGACTCAAGCTTCTGCCTAATGCTTATTTGCTAGTCATTGTTTATGCAGTCTACTCTCCTTGAACTCTCTTATAAATACTCCCTGATCTTCCTAAAGATATTCAATATCTTTGAAACATTAATCAGGTTAGAAAAAAGTATTCCTATGTATAGGAGATCATGTTTGTTTCCAAGTCTGTTGATTTTTCTTGTTGTTTTTTTTTGTTGCCGCGTGAATGAGAAATAATGATGAGCATGGTGATGGTTGTCTTTGTCTGTGGATGGTTCATACACAGAACCTCTTAACATGTACATTTTCAAAATTCTGCAATTCACTTTTAATAATTACTCTTTTTAAAGTCACTGAAATCAGAAAAAGAGCTATTAAAGAAGAAAAGGTATCCATTGAAGTTCCAAAGAGAGAAGCTCCTCCCGTGAAAGGTATGTTGAGATTTGACTAAATAATAAACTATACAGCTCTTTGCCTGCTACTTCCTAATTTGACTCCTACCTTTACTGGCTTATTGTTATGGCAGGACATCTAACATTTGTAATCATAAATAGCAACATGTACCCTCTGTAATACCTTGACCAGGAAAGGACAGTCAGGGTCTCCCATAACCAGTGCATGAATCCATCACATATGAACGAAATCAAAGTGCATTGTCACTATCACTCCTAAATGGGCTTGAAGTAAAATGCTGCCTGTTGTCAATATTATTCTAGAAGTTACTGTAACTGAAGAGAAAGAATGGTCTTACACCCAAGAAGAAGAAATCGTTTCGGTAGCACGGGAAGAAGAATATGAAGAATATGAGGAATATGACTATAAAGAATTTGAAGAGTATGAGCCAACAGAAGAATATGACCAATATGAAGAATATGAGGAACGTGAGCATTATGAAGAGTATAAAGAGCGTGAAGAATATGTCACAGGTATGAGCGAAACTGCACACCTGACACCATTCTAAACACTTTCAGATTCCATTAGAATGGGATGAGTTTGGATACCCAAAGACATTTGCAAAGAACTTTATTTCATTTGACAAACTCAGGATTGTTTGGTTCTTAGATAACTTCTAGAAAAAAATCTCCATAAATCTTAAGGTTACTATTCAACTTTGGTTCTGACACTAACCTATTTCCCCCCTCATTTTTGCTTAGACACAAAATAGCAAATGCCCCTAAGTTTCTTTCTCAAAAGGATTAAGAGTTTATCTGCAGGTGCCCATAATCATTCTAATACATGATCAGAAATTTCTGAATATCTCTTATTCTAAAGCTTGTTATTATCGAGTACAGTAGTCTTTTGAAAAATATATTTGCCATAAGTCAAAAATATTTGTAAAAAATAGTTTTACATTTGATGTAAAAATCAAAAATGATGAATTCCCATCATTAAAACTTGACAAGACTGCCTCAGAAGTAAAGACAGAGGAGGCTAACGCAAGTAGTTATGTTACATCTAATGAAGATCAGATTTGTTAAAGTATTACTTCAGCTGCAAACAATTTAAAGAATTTATTTATTTTACTCAAAGAATTAAGTTCCTACTGGAATTTTGAAATGAATCAATATTATTATTTCATGTACCCAACCTCTGATATTTCATAGCTTAATTTTGAGAACATTTAACGTGGTTGTACAGACAGCATTAAAAACCAACATTATTTAGAAAGAAGGCTTAACTATGACTTTTTCCACCCGAAGTGAAATGAAAATGCTAATATGTAAGAGAAAGTTACAATGACCTAAAAGCCAGGAGGAAAGGGCACTGTAAGCTCGTTTAGGACTTTCAGACCTTATTCTACTTGGACCTGTGATTCTCATTCACCTCTAGAGGCTGTGGCTACACTGTAAATAAAAGATATATTATTTTAATTCTTTGAGCCCATTTAAGAAATCACATGTTTTATTTATGTTTAAAGTCTAACATTAAATACCCTATATGTACTTTTAAAGAACCCAAGAAGCCTCTCCCAGTAAAGCCTGTCCAAGAAGAACCGGTTCCCACAAAACCGAAGGCCCCACCGACTAAAGGTAGCGTGAGAAAAATATTAGCAGTTCTAAGAGACCCATGTTTCCTGCTTGTCTGTCATGCTATAAACACATGCTGAAGTGGCAGTGTACAAATTGTGTGTGGGGCGGGAGGGGGATATTATGTTGTACGTTGTGTTTCTTAACTTTTTGTTCTTACTACTCTTGAGAAATCTGGTTTTTAAATCTGTTAATGTTGATATTTTAAAGTGCTGAAGAAACCTGTCCCTGAAGAAAAAGTACCAGTGCCCATTCCCAAGAAACTCAAACCTCCACCACCCAAAGGTACATTGCAGAGTGATAACTACGAGAAACATCTTTGTTACCTACATTCTGTAAACGTGTCTTACTACCTTGTCTGCTGTTTTTTGTTTTTACTGAATGTATTGTGGTCCTGATTCTTACATTTCACCATTTTTGTGTATTTTTTATTTTTATGGGTTTTGTGTGGTTGGTTTTAATGTTCTTCAATAATTAATATCTTCAAAGTGCCTGAAGAACCAAAGAAACTTGTTGAGGAAAAAATACACATTTCAATTACCAAACGTGAAAAAGAGCAGGTGGCTGAGCCAGCTGTTAAAGGTATAATGATTTCCTTCCAAAATTGTGGTCTTGTGTAATGTCTCTTTAAAAATTAAGGGAGTGATCTTTCGCTTTATTTTGTTTTTGCATGTTTTTTATCATTGAGATTTATTAGTTATAAAAATCTGTCAACATAGGATAAGTAGATAATGCTACCTATAAAAGAAAAAGTTGTTTTGAAATATATCCTTAGCCTATGATACGACAGCTGTGGCTATGATAAATTTAAAATAGAACACTTGGATTTAAAATTGGTGACCATTTGACACCTCCCTAGCTTATCTAAATTGATATAATGATAGAACAATGTTGACCACGGTTTAATAACTGTTTATTCATTCTAAACTTAAAGGCTAAAAACAAAAAATCTAACTCAATGCCTAGTCATTTTTTTTCTTAGTATGAAGTAATTTCTCTGCACTTTTGGAAAGTATATTTATCCAGAAGTAAATTTAGCTTTTCAGTAAAGGATATTTACTATAAGCAGAGATACCTGAACACTAAATGTAATTTCATATCTGGGCTCTGCTACTCCAAACCTCCTTGAAGTATTTTTGTATGTTTTTATCCCAGTGAGGTTCAGAATCATTTCCATAGAACATATAAAGTTTCTTATAGATGAACAGTTACATATCTATCACATGAGAGACACTTGCAAAATTACTCTGTCTGCTTAAAGTATGACAAAGCAAGCATCGGGTAGATGGCCTGTCTCTGACAATAAAATATCCTTATACTTAAATTTCAAGTGCCCGTGAAGCCCAAGAGAGTTGTCACAGAAGAAAAAGTACTTGTTGCTAAAAAAGAAGTAACAGCACCTGTTAGAGGTACCTAATACCATTCTTTTTAACGTGTTGTTTGTCTTCTTTGCTGTAAAATTCATGTTCAGTTCTATGTGTGAAACTCTTCTCTGGGAAAGATAAAGCCTGTTCTTCCTTCTGTTACAAATGGCTATGTTCCTAATGGGTCTTTATTTCACTGGGTAATTGGTAAATGTCAAACCTAAAGATAATATCTTTAAAGTGCCAGAAGTACCTAAAAGACGAGAACCAGAAGAGATCGCCTTTGAAGAGGAAGTTGTAACCCAAGTAGAGGAATATTATGAAGAGAAGAAGAGTACCTTCATGAAGAAGAGGAAGAAGAGTACCTTCATGAAGAAGAGGAAGAAGAGTACCTTCATGAAGAAGAGGAAATCATAACTGAAGAAGAAGTGGTACCAGTGATACCAGTCAAAGGTACATGGTGGCATCTCTAGAGTCTGGGTGTCTAATTTGGTCAGATTCTGGGGCTTATTGGCACCAGGGACCAATTCTGCTTATTTTAGAAACAGACGCTTAATGCCGAAGTATGATTTCTTCAGTTGCTTTTTACATTTTATATCTTTTATGCAACATTTCCAAAATTCTTAATAATATCTTTAAAGTGCCCGAGATACCCAAGAAACCTGTTCCAGAAGAGAAGAAACCTGTTCCTGTTCCCAAAAAGAAGGAAGCCCCACCAGCAAAAGGTATACCACCATTCATAACGTGGGCATATAAAAACCTAAATCTCCGTATGAATATCTTCTGAGTTCACAACTTTGTGTGTGTTGCTCTCTGTTGTTAGAAATGTTCATTGTGCTTTATACAGATGTGTTGTTACTAGTGGTTAGAACTTACCAATAAACAATATCTTTAAAGTGCCTGAGATTCCTAAGAAGCCAGAGGAGAAGGTTCCTGTGCCCATTCCTAAAAAAGAGAAGCCTCCACCAGCTAAAGGTACATCTCTTTTTAATCCATCAGTGGGATAATGTAGTAACTTATTCACGTAGTATAACTTGATGAGCCGTATCACCTCTTCCCCATGACAATATTAACAAGACAAGGACCTCCCAACTGGTTAGAGGAGCAGTTTACCAAGTATCATCTCTAAATTTTGCCATCAAAGCATGCTGATGCTTAATGCTTGGCTCTTCCTCTTTAGTGGAAAGTTCTTAGTGTAAGGTAAATTCTTATTATAATACCAAAATGGACAAGATCACCGTTTACCAGGCATTGTGTGTTGTCTTGATCACCAGTCTGTGTTTTCTCAGTGTTCTCTATTTAAATTTTTGTGCATCTCCTGGCCTTTGTTTTGTGGCTGTCACTATTTTCAATCTTAAAGTAAAATTATATGATGCTTCGGTTAAGTCCTAAAATTGCTGGATTCTGATCTATGGGTGAAGAATTTGACACTAACCCTACTTGATATCTTTAAAGTTCCTGAAGTACCCAAGAAACCTGTACCAGAGGAGAAAGTACCAGTACCAGTTCCTAAAAAGGTGGAAGCTCCACCTGCCAAAGGTACATGAACTCGTGACATTTTTTTATTTCACATTTGCATATAAAGAAAAATTAACCAGTTCAATTCTATGCTCTTTGGGGATGCAACTGTTTAATATTCCTTCGTGGAAAAGAAAAGACTTTATTTGAAAGATAAAATGCTTCTTGAAATGCCTCGGTCCTACTTTTGTTATTTATCTTAATCTTTTTGAGATATGCTTATACTCAAAATTTTATCATGTAACATTTTTCTTGAAATAATTTCTTTAAAGTGCCAGAAGTGCCCAAGAAGCCTGTGCCTGAGAAGAAGGTGCCAGTTCCTGTACCTAAGAAGGTAGAGGCTCCGCCCGCAAAAGGTACACCACTTCATCATTTAAGTGTGGGTTTCATTTATATAGAGTCACATACACCTTCCCCCGTAACGTTACATGTTTTAAAAAAATTGTCTTACTAGATATGTAAAAGTCAGGTATTTTGTGATTATTTTCATATTTGTTGCTCTAAGACATTAAAAAAAAAACCCATTCTTAAATAATATTTTTAAAGTGCCAGAGGTGCCCAAGAAGCTCATCCCAGAAGAAAAGAAACCAACACCTGTTCCAAAAAAAGTAGAAGCTCCACCACCCAAAGGTACATTAGTCTCTTACAGAACCAGGGCAAAAAGGAAAACTAACTGGCATTATACAGCCTCACTAATTACAATTAATGCTTAATGACATTGAATTCAAGATAATCGATGCTCTATGACCACAGAATATTTGCTTTTCATGTTATCCCATTGTGATGAATACTGTACGTAAAAGTGACACTTGTACGATTGAATGAATATCTTTAAAGTGATATCCAAGAAACGCGAGCCAGTTCCAGTTCCGGTAGCTCTGCCTCGGGAAGAAGAAGAAGTTCCATTCGAAGAAGAAATTGCCCCTGAAGAGGAAGTTCTACCTGAGGAAGAGGAAGTTCTACCTGAGGAAGAGGAAGTTCTACCTGAGGAAGAAGAAGTCACTCCTGAAGAAGAAGAATTTGCTCCTGAGGAAGAAGTTCCTCCTGAGGAGGAAGAATTCATACCTGAGGAAGAAGTTGTACCTGAAGAAGAGGAAGTTCTTCCAGAAATTAAACCTAAGGTGCCAGTGCCTGCACGAGGTATAGCAACTCTTCTTGGAGTCATCAAGCCCTCTTTTGTGTTGAATTCTGCCTTTCCATCTTTTTTCATTCATCTCCAGTCTTATCTATACTACTTCACTCTTTATGTTATCTACCATCTAAATCTTAGAAAACATTCCAGACATGTGTGCCTTTATTGTTGTGTCTGTCACGTGTGTCTGTTTATCATAAATGATCTGAATGTCTTTTCAGATTTCATGATATGCAATGTTATTTAGTTGTTCGTGGTCTTATTCTCATTTGTCTTTCTGTTATATATATAATACTGTGCCTGTGATTTTTAATGTCTTAAAATGAATGTTTTTAAGTGCCTGAAGTGACAAAGAAACCTGTACCAGAGAAGAAGGTCCCTGTTCCTGCTCCTAAAAAAGTGGCACCTCCACCATCCAAAGGTATACCTCCCTTAAGTGAATGCACATTCTTCATCCATAAACATTTTCATCCAGAAAAATTATGGTGGAACTGGGTTTTAGGAAAAATTATATTTATAAAATAGACAGTCACATTTTTATTTCTAAAAATGTCCAGGAACACCGATATCCACTTTCCACTGGATGCAAAGCAGTACTCAAGAACAAAGTTAAAAGAAACTATTGTCCCAGAACTGCCACAGAAGTACTGAGTAATAGCTTATGTCTTGTGATACATATGTATAAATGGTAGCCCAGCAGGTTTTGACTTTAGCCTTGGGTTTGTTCCTTGCCATATTTTTCCGAGTAAGCCTTTTAACCAATCTGAGCCTCAGGTTTCTCTCCTTTAAAATGGGGAGACTGATACCAGTTCTAGCAGGCTCAAATGCTATTGTGAAGATACAATAAAGTAAGGTATGTGGGAATGCTCTATCACTGAATGAATTATCCAGGTCAGCCCATAGGACAGGACAAAATCCATATAGTAATACCTTAAAGCTCAGTATTTTCTGCAAAAGGCCATGGCATCACTACTTAAAATAAGCATGACTGTTCCACCAAGTTAAATAGTCATATAATCAATGAAATGGTAAAGCTGATTCTTTATTAAAATTTTTTTAATGTTTTTACTTATTTTTGAGAGAGAGAGAGAGAGTGCAAGTGGGGGAGGTGCAGAGAGAGAGAGGGAGACACAGAAGAAGTCTCCAGGTTCTGAGCTGTAACCACAGAGCCCAGTGCGGGGCTCAAACTGATGAATGGCAAGATCATGACCTAAGCCGAAGTCAGACACTTAACCGACTGAGCCACCCAGATGCCCCATGTTGGCCCTTTATTAGATTTCAAGGATTCAGAAATGCTTTATAGGTAATGATTCAATAAATTACTAGTGAAATTTAGATGGATGAAATGACACCATCTGTCCTCTGATATTCAAATAGGTTGCTGATCCCTTGCTCTACAAACCCTATTTATATCATAACATCGGGCTCCTGACCCGTCCTATATCTATCCTAAGTGACTGTTGCATGTGTTCTTACTGTGTGTGGACTCCTTGTGTTCTCTCTTTTTTTGTCCCTCACAATAAACTCTTATCATGAAATGATGTCTTTAAAGTGCCTGAGGTTAAGAAGAAAGTCCCAGAGAAGAAAGTGATCATTCCTAAGAAAGAGGAGGCTCCTCCTGCCACAGGTACTGCTACTCCTAAGCAAATTAGACACTGCCACTTCTTTCTAGCCATAAAAGTCCAAGTGTCCTGTTTCAATATCTGTTACTCTAACTTGTATTATTGCTGTGTCTATTGTCTCTGTGTTTGTGCAACTTAAATTGTAAAATCAAATATCTTTAAAGTGCCTGTGGTGCCTAAGAAACCTGAACCAGAAAAGAAGTTGCCTCCTCCTGGTCTTAAGAAAGCAGTGGCTCCTCCTGTCAAAGGTACATCATCTCAAAATAGGAATGTGTTTGTTGTACCAATCTTGCACTGTGACACTGTCCACACAGAATGTTCAACATAAACGTTTGCTTTGTATGGTCTGTCATTTGCTTTCCCCATTTGTGACTCTGTTGCAACCATGTTTGTGCTGTGTCATTTTTTCCACTTTGTGTTTGTGTATTTTACGTTGATTTTCTATGTATGTTACTTCTAAAAAATAAAAACACGAATCTATCTTTAAAGAACCCGAAGTAACTAAGAAGCCAGTCCATGAAGTACCTACTACTCTTCCTAAAAAAGTAGAGTCTCCAGCAATAAACGGTAGAATATCTCTTTAATGGGTTCTTAGTCTTAAGGCACAAACCTCTTTATTTTTGTTTCAGTAGCTGATTCTGTGAAATCTCAATGTTTCATCTTGTGCATGTGTCTTTTGATATTTACTCCCTTGTGTTGAAAAATGGGAAACTTGGTCTTTATGCACTCTTCTTTGCTTCTTGTGTTCTAAATGCCTAAAACAATATCTTTTAAGTTGCTGGCGTAACTAAGAAAGTGGAAGAAAGACGAATCATTCACCTTGAAGAAGAGGAAGTTCCACCGATTGAAGGTAGATGACTTTCTAAGAAAATAGATTTTCCAAGCATCATTGTCTTATCATTGTCTAATATTTGAAGGAGATAAATGCACAGTTCACTTCAGAAAATAAACATATTCAGACTCTAAAAGAAATTCTTATTTACCTAATAGAAATTGGGCAGGCAAATTAAAATCAACTGACTCTCCTTTCTTCCATGCTTAGCCTATTTGTTTGTTTTCTTTTAATGACACTCTTTGAAACAAAACTGTATTTGCCATGGGGAATTTTTCATCAAATGATGTGATTGACAATAGTGGGATAAACCCACCCAAAAGAAATTCCTAGTTAAGCCTTAGTATAAGTTGATACAGAAAATCTGACTTCTACCACTAAGTGAATGTTTGCCTACAAACAAGTCCACCTCCATTAAACATAATAATAATAATTCCAACTAAATTCTCTTTGATATCCTTTACAAATCTGATATTCTGGAAAGGTCCTAACATATTTTGAAGACCTAGTAGATTTTTTTCAAGGACTAGTGAGTTCTTACTCACTGGAAAAAAGATTGAGTTATGAATTGCCTATGTTTATGACAACCTCTATTTTCAGATATATCATTTTGGTCTAATATTCAAAAATAATTATTTACAAAATAATAATCTTTTTAAAGTGTATGAGGAACCAGAAGAGCCTATTCCAGAAGAAGAGATCCCAGAAGAAGCACCTAGCATAGAAGAGGTTGAGGAGGTGGCGCCACCTAGAGGTACAGCTTCTTTTAGGAGTTGGACAATTAAAATCTCTGGTTTTCCAAATCTTTCCCAGAATATGTCTAAATCTAATATTCCTCAGTATACTTCTCTTACGTCTTATCAATGATAAATTGAAGATCAATAACTAATAGTGTCCCTTCCCCTCCCCCAACTTTTCTACTGCATCTACAATACAATTCTTGTGTTACTAGCACTTCAGGTTTTTCTGGCCAGGCCCTACTGTAACATTTTTTCCTAGTTTCTAGTTTTTAGATTTTTATTCAGTATCAAAGTGAAGGGAAATCTATTTCTGTGTTGTTTACTTTTTAGAATAATTCTTAGCTTATTATTCCTGTAGACTATGACAAGCTTTTGCGTTAACTGAGATTATGTTTGCTAATAGGATTAAGGAATAATAGCCTTCTCACCTTTAGAGTCACTACTCTCTATATATAATTACCATTTAGGTTGCTAATATCTTTTAAAAATTAGTCAATGCTTTGTGCTATTTTTTGCATCTATGGATGTTCTGTTCATTCCATGTCATTTTTCAAAATGTCTATATAATACCTTTTAAGTGCCTGAAGTGGTTAAGAAAGCAGTACCTGAAGCACCTACTCCCGTTCCTAAAAAAGTGGAGCCACCACCAGCCAAAGGTATAGCAAATCTCAATTAATTAACATCTTTAAAATCCAATTAATGTTCTTTTTAAAAACCAAAAATTTGTTTTCTGATTTTACAGTCATTTAAATAGCAAACTTATGAAATTGATTAAGGACCAGTAAAAATTATAACCCATTTCCTATCTTTAGCCTTTTTGGAATGTTAATGGATGGTTATTGTGTATATATTATTCCAGAAGTTTCTCATTCTGAACAGCTGAGAATTTTAATGCTAATTAGTACATCTTTTTATACTTGTATATATAACAGTAGATTCTTCTTCGCCACATACCATTCATAAATTTTATTCCATTACATAGAGTTTTCTCATGTTACTATAATTATGTACACTGTATTATTTTATAGGGAAAAATCTGTTTTAATGCTTGGATAATAACTATTTTGAAGACTCTCATGTCCTTTCTAACATTTGGCCTAAGCATTCAAGATTAATGCAAAATGTCTACTTCTCATTCCTTCCTAATAACGTTAAGGCTTCAGGAGTGCTCTTAGTCAATAAACTTACACTGTGATAGGATTCCTATCACAGGAGGCATCCCCAGCAGATATAATACTATCAACAGAAGCCTGTATCAAGGCTTATGTACTCCTTATTATGGTAATCACTTCAAAAAAGTCTTTGTTAAGTTAAAAATAGTAGAAGTAGGCCCAATTTTGGTAATCCCTGCTATTAAAAAAAAAATAATGAAAAAACAGCATAGGTTCCTGTGGACATGTCTTCTAAGGTTTGATTAGTACAAAGAAGAGATTTGGGAAATATCTTTATTGCCTATAAAATTGGTTATAAGTCGAGTAGTATAGAGCATCTTCTTAAACTTTGATTATTAAAGCTGTTTTTGCTGTTTTTATTTCATGATTTTCATTGAGTATTGTCAGCTAACTGAAATGCTTAATATCTCTAAAGTGCCAAAGAAGGTTCCTGAGGAAAAAGTACCTGTTCCTGTTCAGAAAAAAGAGCCACCTCCTGCCAAAGGTACATATTCTCTTATAAACCTAAACTTCCTGTTAATATAGTCTCATTAAGATTTTTTATGTTTGGGGTGGCTGACTGGCTCAATCAGCTCTTGATCTTGGGGTCATGAGTTCAAGCCCCACATTGGGCATGGAGCCTTCTTAAAAAGAATAGAATTTTTTTTAATTAAAAAAAGATTTTTATGTTTTGTGTTTCTGTGTCTTGCCTGTTTTGATGTCTTTTGTCTATGAAAATTTGCTCTTGATAGTCCTAAATATTAAAACTGTATCTTTAAAGTGCCTGAAGTACAAAAGAAAGTCCCAGAAAAGAAAATTGCAGAAAAGAGAGTCCCTGTGCCTAAAAAAGAAGCTGTTCCCCCAGCTAAAGGTATTTTCAGAAAGATCTTTGATCTTCACTAATTGTTGCATGAAAGCCTTTCTTTTTTTCAGTTGTTTTTATTCTGTATTTTGAATTTACATCTTCATTTCTCTTGTGTTTAAAAAAAAGACAAATTTCTTAAAATAGATGCTCTTTCAGGGAGGACTGTCCTTGAAGAAAAAATATCAGTTGCCTTCCACAAAGAGGAAATAGTGAAAGAAAGAACAGAATTAGAAGTAGTGGAGACGCCAGTAGAATATCTTGAGGAAGAAGAGTTTCATGAAGTTCAAGAATATTTTGAAGAAGAAGAATTCCATGAAGTAGAAGAATTCATCAAAGTAGAACAACCTAGAGTGGAAGAAGTACACAGAGCTGAAGAGGTCCATAGGGTAATAGAAGTTTTTGAGGCTGAAGAAGTGGAAGTATATGAAAAACCCAAAGCTCCACCTAAAGGTATAGGATTTTCTGTAGATATTACAAATTGTTTTATCTTGCTGTAACTCACTTTTTTCTTTAAGTGCATTGCATGTTCAGTTTGGAACACTAGAAACCTGCTTACTTTCCAAGTTAAAAATCATTGAATGCTTTAAGCATGAAGTTCAACTATTTGATACAGAGATTAATATGGAGTAGAGATTAACCATACAGAATATCATTTAGCAGACAAGACAATAGTATATTTGATATCTACTTGTCTAAGGAGTTCACTATATGAATTTGTAGATTCTTTTTTGAATCTAGCTAACAAGGACCATTAGATTGTTATGGGTATCAAAATATCTGACCAAGGTTATCAGTTGAGTGAAAAAGAAGCTCCTCAGTTCCCGGAAGAATTTACGTGTTCAGGCAATACAATCACTGCTTTGTTAACATGAGTCAACTGTTCACAGACTGATCATTGCTTATCAAAAGCTTCCACCATTTTATGATACTTTCATTAGAGAAATAACCTTATGGAAGTAAATGAAGCATTGGTAATACCACCCATTCTAGTGTTTTTTGAGGAGAAAGCATGATACAAATAAATTCTCTTTAATACCACCCTAGATCTTGAACAATTAATATGTGCGCAATATGAAGGAATATGTGTGTGTGTGTGTGTGTGTGTGTGTGTGCGCGCGCGTGCTTAGTATACATAGGAAATCTACAATATAGATGAAATTTAGCAAAATCACATTTCTTTTGGTGGTAGGATGCAAATTCAAAAAATATAAATAAAGCATTTATGAGCCCTCATTGGACTCACTTATTAGTAGTGCTCCCTAATACTTTAAGAACTCATTCTAAATCAAAACACTAATATCTTTGAAGGGCCTGAGATATCTGAGAAAATCGTTCCTCCAAAAAAACCACTCACTAAAGTCGTTCCTCGAAAAGAGCCACCACCTAAAGGTATTTCATTGGTGAAAAACTACTTACCTAATTATGTATACGGTAGCACCTTGATTGCATTAGAAGTTTGCGTTCTTGATGTTTTTCTTCTGTGTTTTGTGTTTTTGGAATTTCTAAAACAAACTAATATCTTTAAAATGGTTGAGGGTCCAAAGGAAATTTCACCAAAAGAGAAAGTCACTGTTGTTATACCTAAAAATACCCAAAGCAAATATCCTTATCAACCAAATAGTAAACCCAGGTTTCCTTCTTTGGTACTATTTGATTGTATATTCACTAGCATGCCTCTTGATAAATCCATGTTTTCCTATTAATTATTAGTTTCAATAACTTGGTAATAATAAATACATAGTGATGGTGTGTTTAATGTCCCTGCTTTGATCATTTTTGTAAACCTCTTGAGATTTATAATAGAAATAAAAAACATCTAATAAACAACATATACTTCTATCTTTAAAGTCCCTGAATCATTTAAGAACATTATCATGACGAGAAAGTACCTATTACTCCACCAAGACAAGCAGAAGTCACACCAGCTGACAGAGTCTCGTTAATTTTTCTTGTCAAATTCTTAATGATTCTAACATGGGAAATTCTTCTTGGTCTCTGTTGTCATATTTGTTATCAAAATTCAACTCATTTTAAGTATTGTAATGTGTGTGATAAAGAGAGAACTGTTTTATGTTGTGACTATGTCATGTTTTGTGTTTACTTTTTTCATATGTTCTGCTTGTTACAAATCTTTATGAATGTTTAAAAGTAAAAGAAATTATTACTGCTGTCTTTAAAGTACCTGAAGTGCCCAAGAAAATTGTGGTAGAAGAAAAAGTACGTGTTCCTGAAGAGCCCAAATTTCCACCAGCTAAAGGTACCTGCCTTTGCTGATTTCACTGCTAAAATAAATCCCCCTTTTATTCACTTCCTGTGGAGCAGAAAGAGAGATCATTCTCCCCTCAATGCCACAATATAGCTGAATTGTGTAAACTGCAGTTTATGTTCTAAAACATAGTCTTCCCTTTTGTGACGACCCTCTGGAAACAAAGGCATATGCCTAAGCATCGTTATTGTTTTTGTTGGTCCTCTTCTTAAGCAATAATTAAGTGATGTTGACCCCCCTCAACTTATTTTCAAAAATAATTTATTTTGGAAGCTGTTGTCAAGAAGCTCTGGAAACAAACATTCCAAATAACAATAGGAAATGATGCTATACCCAAAGGACCAAGTATTTTTAACATGGCAAATCAAGAACTCATCAACAAGGCAATCTAGAGTGATGCACTGTGTGTTTAGTCGGTTTATGATCTTGGAATTCTTGGTATTCTTGTTAGGTCCCCTCTTTGTCTTGATATTTTAGACCCAATTATGATATTTTTAAAAAATGAAATAAACAAATATCTTTAAAGCACCTGAAGTACCCAAGAAAATTGCTCCAGAAGAAAAGGTTCGTGAAGCTGTTCCTAGAAAGCCTGAAGTTCCACCAACTAAAGGTATACACTGATACTAATCACAACACAAAATGACTCTTTGTTTAGCTATTCATAGTTTAAAATGAATGTGTGTGATGTTAAATCCTTGTACTTTGCTTCTTTATATTCTTAGCATATTTGTTATTTATAACAATTAATATACTAATATCTTTAAAGTTCCCAAGGTGCCTAAGAAAAGTATTCAAGAAGAAATATCACCTATAGCTCTTTCTGAAGACACAACGATGTACAGTGAGTGTAGAAAAATCGGTGCTTCTCTTTGGTTTCAGTTGTGTTTGTCTTCACAGTTTATAAAAATAAATACACTAATACCTTGTAAAAGCCTAATGTGCCAAAAAATATTTGGCCAAAATTAAATAATTTGAAAGATTACCTGCCTCAGACAAGGTATCTCTCCTCACCAGTTTAAAAAAAATAAATAGTCCTGTACCTGTAACATTGCCCAACTTTAGAAAAGTCATTTGTCTTGTTGCATTTGTCACCATCTTGTCTTGTTAACCTGTTCTGTGTACATATACCTTCAGTTTTGAAGCATTTTATTTTCTCAGTCCATGAAGTAACATACTTTAACTTCATTATAATATTTTATTGGACTTTATAGATTCAAAATGCCCCATTATTATTTTTCTAGTCTTCATGGCCATCATTGGAAATATTTTGGCAATACTGCTCCAATGGCCATAGATTTATAAGCCATTACAACATCAAAAGAATTCTCAAGCCATTTTTTTTTGCTCTTACTCTTATGCAAAATTATGATTAAATAATTTGAGGAATAAAATAGGAATAATAAAATATTCTGAATAGAATACTATTCAATAATCTGAATAGTCAAAATGCCAGAAGCCAAGATATTCTTCCACTTACTTTAATCCAAGAAATGCCAATAGTTCTGATATTCTTTTATTTATTTTAATCTAAAACATTCCTTGCTTAAACCCATTTTTTTGTCTTCAATACTAGGTTGAGATAAAAATATATGATGATTTCCTCCTTTGAATACCTTTTCTTTGCTTGAGTTTGGTTATTGTCATCAGCCAGTCTTCCTTTCTAAAAGTTGGAGAAATTTTTATTTTCTTCATTTGCCTTATTTCCAAAGATTTAATTATATTTCTTTTTCTTTTCTGCTTCCAATCCCTAAGTGGTTATTAAACTATACAGCCATAAACCAGATATGGTTTGAGATGAGAGCCAACTCGGTTTCTGGAAAAAGAAAGGACTTATATAAATTTCCAGTAGGTCAAATATAAGAGTATTCTTAATGTGCAACTCAATATCAACCCTGTTCTTTATGAACAAAACTAAGAGCAACAGGACAGTTTTACCAATAACTTTCTACAAAGTAGAATTATATAGTCCCTGGCTAGTGAATGCCTCAATTTTATCATCATCACAAATTGAGGGTTCTGTATTATAGAACTGGGAACGAGGCATTCTCTTAGCTGATATGTTATTGTCACTAGTTTATGTCTATGTACTACCAGTAACTTAGGTGATGAGTGTGTATTATGTATCATGTTTTCTTAATACTGTTTGTCATTGCATTGAAATTCCCTAATTGTATAAATACTAATATCTTTAAAGTTTATGAAGTATCCGAAGAATCCACATCAGAAGAAAAAATACTTGTGACTCCTCCTCAAAAGACAAAAACCAAAATAGCAAAAGGTATATAACACCAATGATCTGGTCTGAAGAAAATTTATTTTTTGGCTCATTTTAAAAGCTCAATCTTTTACTTCAATCTTTATAAACATAACTATACTCCTATCTTTTAAGTGCCTGAGTCACCCAAGAAAGTTGTTCCAGAGGACAAAATATATGTGACTATTCCTAAAAAGAGAGAAGCACCAGCAACTAAAGGTACATTTCAACAACCTCAAACTTGGATGAATAACTTTGGATTCAAGACTCAAAAATTGTGTGTTATATAATTTACTGTTTTTACAACTTCTAAGTGTAAACCTACTAATATCTTTAAAGAGCCTGATACAACTAGAGAAGTTTTTCCAGAGGTGGAGTTACCTGAGCCTGTTCCCAAAATTCCAGAGCATCCTCCAACTCAAGGTATAATTCTTAGTTATGAAAATCTAAATAAGAGAATCTTTCTTCTTCAGTCTGCAAGATATGCTTAGTTTTTTGTGTAGATTCTCAGAACCTCTAACACTAAAATACTAATATCTTTAGGGCATCCATGTACCCAAGACAAGGAACTTTCTATGACTTGCCTCCCCCAGTCAAAAGAGTCCCACTCATACAATGTACAAGGATAAACAATTAGTACAAAAATTAAATTTCTAATTTAAAATTATAATATCTGTTAATATATACAACTTTCTTAATATGTTGTGTCTTCATGTCTTTGCCTTTTCTCAACTAAAAAAATACTAATATCTTTAAAGAGTTGGAAGTCTCCCAGGAAGGTCTTCCAGAGCGACAAACTCCTGTTGTCAAAAGAAGAAAAACACCACCACCAAAAGGTACAAGCCAGAAGAAAGTCGACTTTCATATCTCATGACTGTAGTTGTACTTAACCCATGCAACTATACTAATATCTTGAAAGCCCCAAATGCTACCATTTCAGAGAAGTGGGGTCCCCCAAAGCAGAAGCTCGACTGGGTATATACATGTTCCCATGAGTTATTCAAGAGAAAATAGAGGAGAAAAGATCTTTAACTTATCTAAATGGAAGATACTTGGGCAATAAAGTTTAATCTACGAGACCTTCAGGGAGTATAGGAATACATATAATGTTAGATGTGACCCAGATGGATTCTTCAATAGGATTACTATTACTATTATTATTTCCTAAAAAGAAAATAAAATCAGAATAGCTAGAAAAAAAATCTACACAAGACCACTTAAAACATTTATATCCATGAAACTAGATTGAATTGGTTTAACTCCCCCTTTAAAGCAGATATCAGTGCCATCAAATGACAGAGGTGCTTGGCTGTAGACTATAAATCAGCAATTCAACTCTCCATGGGGTTGAAATTGCAGGATATAATATAACGGCTTATTAGAACTGCTTTCCTATGAAAATAAACTTACTACTAAAAACAAACATATTAATTTGAAATAATTATTTTCCCATAGGATTTAAATACAGAAATATTTTCAGGAAACCATGACTTAAAGACAATAAAATATGAAGTTCAATGTCTTTGAGCAGCTGTTCTTTCCGTAGTACCCTCTCCACCTTCTAAAACCAAGGCAGTTAAAGTTGGAATTCTGTACTGAATACTTAGTTGCCCCTCTCATTGTCTTTTATTTTTAAAGAGTCCTACATCTCTCCATTTTGAGTGGTTTTAAATACATCAAAAGATGAGAAAGTTGTAAGACATCCAGCCTAACAATTTCTTTATGATATCCATGATCTCTCCTTTAAAGAATATCTGAACACTTTGACATGATTTTTTCAGTCTAGATCTTTAGGCCATTCTCCTGTCTCCCATACTTGAAAAACAATCACCTTTCTGAAGTGCCTAAGGTAGGGGTACAAAATGAGGCCAATCCAGTTAAGAAAGAAATGGTTTTGTTCTCCTCAAATTAATAGCTAAAAGTACATCATTAGTTATACAAAATCAATTTTTCTCACTTGAAGCTAATTTTCCATGATCTAATTTTCTATACACCTACCATTCCAAGAAATAAAATTACTAATATCGACCAAGAAATACATGTTCCTGATAAACATGTATTCTTACCATCACAAAAAAATCCTGATGTGGGGAATAGGGAGGGCTCCCAGACTGGGACATTCCTATAGGCTGAGTTAGGACTAAAATTCTTCATCACTCTGAAGTACGATGCATTAATATCTTTAAAGTGCCTGAATCACTTCAAGAAGCTGTCCCTGTAAAGAAAATACCCATGGCTGCTCCCCCTGAAATAGAAACACCTTCCAGTAAAGGTATCATTCATTCTATCTTTCCTGCCTTCATTCATTTCATAAATGCCGATCGTGTGTATGGTTCTAGGGAGCTGGGAAATAAAAATCAAAGACAATTAAGACTTTACTCCTTTCTTTAAAACTTTATACCCCCTCCAGTTTTTAAAAGAAGCAGCCATGTAGCCAGAAATATCACTTGGGTTCAGTTAATGTCTAATGTCTAATGTCAGTTAACTAATGTCTTCACTGATCCCTTAACCTCTAAGTATGATACTAATATCTTCAAAGCACCAGAGTCTATGGAGGAAGGTGCTCCTGAAATACAAGTATTTGAAGAGATCCCTGAAGAGCCAGAACCTCTGCCTGTAAAAGGTACGTGATACCTGTGAACAGATCCTGAAGAAGAAATGATCTGTCCTCAGCTCCTAAAACCATGTTTTTCTAATGTTCTTCATAACACATAAACATAAACATATAAATATCTTTAAAGCACCTGAAGCTGCACCTGAAGTTCCCTCTCAGAAGAAAATATTCACGGGTGTTCCTCTTAAAACAGAAACCTCTTCTACTATGAGTATTCATTCAACAAATACTCAGTGGGAGGGTCCACAGTGTCACAGGAACTATGCCAGGTGCAAGGGAAGGGTGAGCGCCTCTTCTCAAGAATGGAAAGGCAAAGAAGAGACATCTAGAAAACTACATTTGCTAACTTATTGTGGTTACTGTTTTCACTAACAATTTTGAATCTCAAATGTGAAATACTAATATCTTTAAAGTGCCTGAAGCTCCTCGAGAAGTTGTTCCTGCAAAGAGAGTTCCTTCCAAAAAAAGAGAACCTCCTTCAGTTAAAGGTACAAGTTACCATGCCCTCAAGCTGAAGAAGATATAGCTCTTGTAGTCTTGAAAATATTTTGCTGTTCCTAGTGATCATCATAATACTAAATATTATAATACTAATTTCTTAAAGTGCCGGAAGCTCCCCAAGAAATTGTCCCTGAAAAGAAAACATATGTGATTCCTCGCAAAAAGCCTGAAGTTCTTCACGATGAAGGTATATGTTTCTGGAAGCATAGAATTTGGGGGAAATGTCTTTTCCTGTATAAACGTGTTTCCTGTTTGTACTGATTCTTATAACTCCTAAACGTAAAAATACTAATATCTTTAAAGTGCCAGAGGCTCCCAAAGAAGTTGTCCCAGAAAAGAAAGTGTATCCTCCCCAAAAGCCTGAAATCATACCTGTCAAAGGTACATTCTAAACCACTCTTTAAGGTGGGGTAGGGAGGGCAATGGAAAGAACCAACTACTGGACTTGAAAGTTCTTTAGATGTGTAAATGCAATTCTTGTCTGTGTTGATCCTTGTGACTCACGTGTAAATTTACTAATATCTTCAAAGTACCTGAGGCTCCCAAAGAAGTTGTCCCTGAAAAGAAAGTGGTTGTGGCACCTCCTAAAAAGGCTGAAGTCCCACCTATTAAAGGTAGTTGTCGCCAACCTTAGGTTTAAAAAGACCAACTCTTTTGCTCTTGGAAATATTTTGTTCTAGCGGTCTCACAATGCTTAAATTTAATTTTACTAATATCTTTTAAGTGCCTGAAGTTCCTCAAGAAATTGTCCCTGAAAAGAAAGCACCAGTGGTGCCTCCTAAAAAGCCCGAAGTCCCACCACCTCTTAAAGGTACTTGTCACAAACCTTAGGCTTAAAAAGACCAACTCTTCTGCTCTTGAAAAGGTCTTGTTCCAGTGGTCTTCATAACTCCTAAGTATAATTCTGCTAATATCTTTTAAGTGCCCGAGGCTCCCAAAGAAGTTGTCCCTGAAAAGAAAGTGGCTGTGGCACCTCCTAAAAAGCCCGAAGTCCCACCACCTCTTAAAGGTACTTGTCACCAACCTTAGGCTTATAAAGACATCACTCTTCTGCTCTTGAAAATACTTTGTTCCAGAGGTCTTCATAACAACTAATTATAATTTCGCTAATATCTTTTAAGTGCCTGAGGCTCCCAAAGAAGTTGTCCCTGAAAAGAAAGTGGCTGTGGCACCTCCTAAAAAGCCCGAAGTCCCACCACCTCTTAAAGGTACTTGTCACCAACCTTAGGCTTAAAAAGACATCACTCCTGCTCTTGAAAATACCTTGTTCCAGTGGTCTTCATAACAACTGATTGTAATTTTGCTAATATCTTTTAAGTGCCCGAGGCTCCCAAAGAAGTTGTCCCTGAAAAGAAAGTGGCTGTGGCGCCTCCTAAAAAGCCCGAAGTCCCACCAGCCAAAGGTAGTCACCCCCATGCCACTGTGTTTGATACTATCCATTTGTCTCTACTCTGTCTAATCATGAAAATACTAATATTTTTAAAGTGCCCGAGGTGCCGAAGGCAGCTGTTCCAGAAAAGAAGATGCCTGAAGCTCTTCCTCCCAAACCGGAAAGTCCACCCCCTGAAGGTAATGTCAAAGCTATACATAGTAGGAAGAAAAGCAACTGTAATTTTAGATAGAAAATTATATATATATACCACAACATAAAGGTGATATAATTTCTAAGAAAAGAAAGTTAGGAGTTAACCAAAATATCTTAGTGTATAATTACATGGTAGAGTCCCCAATTTTTTTCACCTTTTTTAAACACAAATTACCAATATCTTTGAAGTGCCCGAGGTGCCGCCAAAGAAAGTCATCCCTGAGAAGAAAGTACCTGTGGCTCCTCCTAAAAAACCAGAAGCTCCGCCTGCCAAAGGTATTTATCCATCCATGTTGTCGGTCACCTCACCTGCTCCAGGGGGCTGGGAAAAGTGTATAGACATGTCTGCCAGTCCATAAATTGTCTTTGGGTAAATGTGTTGTTGGTATTCCACCTTTGTAATCTCTTACTAAAAGATACTAATATCTTCAAAGTTCTTGAAGCTCCTAAAGAAGTTGTACCTGAAAAGAAAATATCTGTGGTTGTGCCCAAAAAACCAGAAGCCCCACCTGCTGAAGGTATTTATTCCAACTACCCTGTTAAGAAGAAAAACAATTGTCTTGTACTCTTTACAATCATTGTAATATATGCCTTTATCATTCATAAATTCTAAAAAATTCTAATATCTTTTAAGTGCCTGAAGTTGCTCAAGAAGTTGTCCCAGAAAAGATCATTCCCAAGGCACCACCCAAAAAACCAGGCGCCCCACCTGTCACAGGTACATATTAGCCCTGACTTCATTTGGAAGAAGAAATATCTCTTCTATTCTTGAGAATGGTTTTAGCCTGTACCTCATCATTAACTACTCATTTAAAACCACTAATATCTTTCAAGTGCCTGAAGTTCCTCAAGAAGTTGTTCCAGAAAAGAAATTCCCCAGGGCACCACCCAAAAAACCAGAAGCCCCACCAGTTTCAGGTATTTTCCACTCCTATCCTTATCTACAGAAGAAATGCTTCTCCTACTCTTGGAAATATTTTTAGTCCACTGTCCTTATTAATCTAAATGTAAAACTACTAATATCTTTTAAGTGCCTGAAGTTCCTCAAGAAGTTGTCCCTGAAAAGAAAGCACCAGTGGTGCCTCTTAAAAAGCCCGAAGTTCCACCTGTTCCAGGTACTTGTCACATTGTCACTCACCTTAGACTTAAGAAGGTATAACCCTTCTGCTTTTGAAAATATTTTGTTCTAGCAGTCTCATAACTCTTAAGTGTAATTTTACTAATATCTCTTAAGTGCCCGAAGCTCCCAAAGAAGTTGTCCCTGAAAAGAAAGTAGCTGTAACACCTCCTAAAGAGCCCGAAGTCCTACCACCTCTTAAAGGTATTTGTCACCAACCTTAAGCTTAAAAAGACCAACTCCTCCATTCCTGAAAATATCTTGTTCCAGTAGTCTTCATAACTCCTAAGTATAATTTTACTAATATCTTTTAAGTGCCTGAAGTTCCTCAAGAAATTGTCCCAGAAAAGAAAGCACCAGTGGTGCCTCCTAAAAAGCCCGAAGTCCCACCGCCTGTTACAGGTACTTGTCACCAACCTTAGGCTTATAAAGACATCACTCTTCTGCTCTTGGAAATACTTTGTTCCAGAGGTCTTCATAACAACTAATTATAATTTCGCTAATATCTCTTAAGTGCCTGAGGCTCCCAAAGAAGTTGTCCCTGAAAAGAAAATGGTTGTGGCACCTCCTAAAAAGCCCGAAGTCCCACCACCTCTTAAAGGTACTTGTCACCAACCTTAGGCTTATAAAGACATCACTCTTCTGCTCTTGAAAATACTTTGTTCCAGAGGTCTTCATAACAACTAATTATAATTTCGCTAATATCTTTTAAGTGCCCGAGGCTCCCAAAGAAGTTGTCCCTGAAAAGAAAGTGGCTGTGGCACCTCCTAAAAAGCCCGAAGTCCCACCACCTCTTAAAGGTACTTGTCACCAACCTTAGGCTTATAAAGACATCACTCTTCTGCTCTTGAAAATACTTTGTTCCAGAGGTCTTCATAACAACTAATTATAATTTCGCTAATATCTTTTAAGTGCCTGAGGCTCCCAAAGAAGTTGTCCCTGAAAAGAAAGTGGTTGTGGCACCTCCTAAAAAGCCTGAAGTCCCACCACCTCTCAAAGGTACTTGTCACCAACCTTAGGCTTATAAAGACATCACTCTTCTGCTCTTGAAAATACTTTGTTCCAGTGGTCTTCGTAACATCTAATTATAATTTTGCTAATATCTTTTAAGTGCCCGAGGCTCCCAAAGAAGTTGTCCCTGAAAAGAAAGTGGTCGTGGCGCCTCCTAAAAAGCCCGAAGTCCCACCACCTCTTAAAGGTACTTGTCACCAACCTTAGGCTTAAAAAGACCAACTCTTCTGCTCTTGAAAATACTTTGTTCCAGTGGTCTTCGTAACAACTAATTGTAATTTTGCTAATATCTTTTAAGTGCCCGAGGCTCCCAAAGAAGTTGTCCCTGAAAAGAAAGTGGCTGTGGCGCCTCCTAAAAAGCCCGAAGTCCCACCAGCCAAAGGTAGTCACCCCCATGCCACTGTGTTTGATACTATCCATTTGTCTCTACTCTGTCTAATCATGAAAATACTAATATCTTTAAAGTGCCCGAGGTGCCGAAGGCAGCTGTTCCAGAAAAGAAGATGCCTGAAGCGCTTCCTCCCAAACCGGAAAGTCCGCCCCCTGCAGGTAATAATGAAACTATCAAAACCAATATATGTATATACATGTATGCATGTATGTATGTATGTGTACATATATATATACACAAACACACACACACAGATACATATATATTTTAACGAACACTTTTAGTGTTGTAAAAATCTTTTTGTAAAACATTTCATATGCTTTGTCAGTTCTAGCATTAAAATGATCTTATGTCTTTAAAGTGTATGAGGAGCCCGAGGAAATTGTCCCCGAAGAGCCTCCAGCTGAACTTGTGGAAGAGCCAGAGCCTGCCCCTCCTCCAAAAGGTACTTGGCCAGCTGCTAGGTTGCCTTAGCCAATTTTCCACCCCTCCTGCCCTGAAGATGCTGGACATTTTGAGCTTTTGTCTCATTTCTCATTTATCTTCCCTGATTCTAAAAAATAAATTCTGATATCTTTAGTGACCGTGCCACCCAAGAAACCTGTCCCAGAAAAGAAACCACCTGCTGTCATTGCCAAAAAACCTGAACCACCACCAGCGAAAGGTATTTCTCACTGCCATTAACCTCCTACAGAAAAATGTGTCTTTAAAGTGTTGGGTTCAACTGCCATACTTAATGCTATACGTAATGGTTTTCATATGTCATTGAAACTATGAGCTAAACATGACTAATATCTTTTAAAGTGCCCGAGGTACCCAAGGAAGTTGTTCCTGAAAAGAAGGTGCCTCCAGTGGTTCCCAAAAAACCGGAAGTCCCACCTGCCAAAGGTATATGTCTACCATTTGATGAAGGATAAAAACCTCGAACTCTTGAAAAGTATTTTGTTCTATGTAAATGTAATGAATGTTTACTAGCGACTCTTCATAATGTTAAACTACTAATATCTTTAAAGTGCCCGAAGTTCCAAAAGAAGTTGTTCCAGAAAAGAAAGTTGCTGTTCCCAAGAAGCCGGAAGTCCCACCACCCAAAGGTACATGTCACTAATGAGACTCTGCAGAAAACCAGTCGCTCTTCATTTCAAAAGTCACTTATTATAGTAAACCCTGTTGTTTGTCAAATATGTAAATAATCATAAATACAAACCTGCCATTCTGGATTTTTAGGGTTTAAATGTTCTTAAATAACATCGTTGTTTAAAAACAAAAGTCGATACATCTAATATGAGCATCGGAAAATTTTTTGTTTGTTATTCTTAATAGGCCACTCTTTTCCTCCCTCCTATGTGGTTCTCAGATTACTGGCCTTGTGAATTTTGTCGTTGGATTTGTCTCTGGGTTATTTGACCTAGATATGAACTAGAGGTGGTATAAATTCCGTGTTCTGTACTTCACAACTACCTAGAAGTAAAACTAAATAATATCTTTAAAGTGCCAGAGGTGCCCAAGAAACCCGTCTTAGAAGAGGAACCAGCCATTCCTGTTCCTGAGAAAGTAGAGTCTCCTCCTCCAGAAGGTACATGTAAGACCATGAATGAGCTTGTCACTCATGACAATTGCTAATGCAAGCCTTGTTCCTTTTTTCTAATTCAGTATCTCTTGGTTATTTTCTATCCTTTAGTTATCTGTCTTCATTATTCTTAATTAGCTCTCTGATTTGGGTTATCAATCAGCAACATCTACATAGGGCATCGTAACCTATAGTAAAGTTTCTCTCATACACACAGAAAGGAGGACAGAACTGATGACTAGAAATGACATTAAATGCCAAAAGGGCTTTTCCAAACATTCAAATAATAGAAACCGAAGTCAGTACAAATAAGATAGATTTCATCTTCACAAATGTAAGAGAAGATATTAATTGAAACAAAGGAAGAAATCAAGATGCCTAGTTTTTATGTTCAGTGTTTTGTGCACTTTAATATTGTTTCACACATAGAATTAAAATTGATTGTATCTTTAAAGTCTATGAAGAACCTGAGGAAATTGCTCCCGAAGAGGAAGAGCCAGTTCCTGTTGTGGAAGAGGAGGAACCAGAAGCTCCACCACCAGCAGGTACAAGGCAGGATCTTGTGCTGTTTATGAAAATACATGATTTGATTTTTATATCGGTTATATATCTTCTTTAAAGTAAAATTGCAGTCTTCTACTTATTTGAAATTCGACTTCCTTGGCAAAACTTGAAGTCGTTTGCACACACAAAGCTATAGAATTTTACAGCATGCCCACCAAAGGAATAGATGTGATCTTCTTCGTTCATTCATTAACATTAAGCCTTTCGTTGTAATCATTTGACTCTAAAAGAAATTATTATCTTCCAAGTGCCTGAAGAACCAAAGAAGATTGTTCCAGAGAAGAAAGTTCCTGTTATCAAAAAACCAGAAGCTCCACCTCCTAAAGGTACTTATAGTAAAATAAATCAATATTTGCTTCTTTTCTTTGTGCTGTCTAAAATTTGACACTCTTTCTTTATTACATATTGTGTTGTCTTCTGTGTGTAATTGTTATCTAAATGTTGGTGTGTTGGACGGACTTGTCAAATTAATGTGTACATATTACATCTTGCAATTTTATATTATTAAATGCTACTAATATCTTTAAAGTACCTGAGATGGCAAAGAAAGTTGTCCCAGTGAAGAAAGTTCCAACTGTTAAGAAGCCAGAAATACCAGCAGCTAAAGGTATTCATGTCATCATTGATAATATTTTTATAAAGTAATTTGATATCTGCCCTTGTTGCATAACTAAGGACAAAAATGTCCTGATTTTGTTTCTAGTAATTTTAACGCTGTTTCATTAATTATAGATTCTTTATTCTTAACATGCAAAATGTTTTTAAATACTCTTTTTACAAATAAAACTAATATCTTCTAAGTGCCTGAGGTGCCCAAGAAACTTGTTCCAGTAAAGAAGGAACCTGTACCTGTTACCAAAAAACCAGAAGTCCCACCAGAAAAAGGTACCTACCATGAAGAAATGATACTTGTTTCTCTGAATGCTATCTGAGCACTTTACTCCCCAGAGTAAAAACCACTGACGTTTATGCAAAACCACTTTTCCCAGATAAAAAGGGGAAAATAACGAGGGCAAAGAGAAAAAATGAGACAGATCAGCAGGAAAACACACATAAGAAGATTCAGTGGTGCTATGACATGGTTCCATGTGGTAGAAAAGGACCTCCTCTGATTGAAGGTGTAGAACAGCTCAATTGAGCATATTTTCTTGAATGTCTTACCACTAACAAAATGGTGTACTAGAAAAAAATAAGATCGGGTCCTGTCTTCAAACACTTTAAATGCGATGAGAAGAAAGCACAGCAATAACTCCTGGAGAGACAGGAAGTGACCACAACTACAGAGTGTAAGGGGCTACAGAAGCACAGAGCAAGGGAAGATACACTTCAGGCAGAGGGACATCAGGGAAAGTTGTATGAAAGAAATAACATTTTATGTTTTGACAGATTTTTACATTGTAGCAACTGAAAAATGGTTTTCTAGGCAAAGGGAAAATTTTTAAAAATTTTTAATGTTTATTTATTTATTTATTTTTGGGAGGGGAGGATAGAGAGAGAGAGAGAGAGAGGGAGAATCCGAAGCAGGAGCCTGGAACCTGCTGTGAGCACAGAGCCTGCCGCAGGGCTACAACCCATGAACCGTGAGATCATGTCCTAAGCCAAAGTCGGACCGTTAACCGACTAAGCCACCCAGGTGTCCCTAGGCAAAGGGAAGAATTTATTAAAAGGCACAGAGGTAGAAGAGTCTAGGAAGTTCAAGGGCTGTCAAATAAATCTGTGCATTTTGAGGATGGATTGGTTATGGCGTATCTTGAAAGATGGGCTAGTTACAAAGGTGAGGGTCATATTTTGGAGTTCTTTGAATGTCCATATGAGGTGTGTCCCTTATTCTGTAGGCAACAGGAAGCTTCAAAGCCTTTGAAGCAGGGGTACAAATTAGTGAGAGCTGGGCTTCAGAAAGGTAGCTGGCAGTCGTCCCAGCTACTAAAAGACAGTGATAATAGTGAAGAGCCAATGCAGTTAGTTAAGGTCATTAAGAACTGGACAAGATCAATGGTGATAGAAATGAAACAAGAGTGAGAGAGATGAGAGATTCAATAGATGTCTATTATTAATTAGGGAAATAGAGGAGCCCAAGATAATTGTAAGGGTCATAGCTAGATATCCATGAGAATGGTTCATTGGGTCCCTAACTAATATTAGAAGATAATGAATATATTTTTTCACTTTTCAATTACTGAAGTTGGGAATATGCATTTGGAGCTTAGGAAAGAGATCAGAGCTGGAGACGTAGATCTAGAAATAAGAGAAATAAGAGTTGTGGTTACAGGAGCGGTTGCTTAAAGAACGTACAGCTGATTTTTAAAAGCTTCAGTGTTAGACCAGTGGAGAACACTGACACTTCAGGGTACAAAGAGGAAGAGAAGCAAATGAAGAAGGCTGAGAAGACTCGTTTGTAACATTGGAATGTCCAGAAAAGCCATATTCCCCATGATGTCTTACAAGATAAAGTTCTTTCCCCTGTATTCTTTGCCTGCTGTTTGCAGAATCTTGCACATCTTCTAAATTCTTAATAATAATAAAAAAATCAATATCTTTAAAGTGCCTCGAGTGCCCAAGGAAATCATCCCAGAAAAGAAAGCATCCATTCCTATTCCTGAAGAGCCAGAAGCTCCACCTGTTCAAGGTACACAGCTGCTCTATCTTGGGAAGATGACAGTTGTCTTCATCATCTTGCGTCAGTTGTAGATGGGTCTTATGTATTTATCTGTTGTCTGTCTTATGTCCTGAAGTTGATATTTTGGGGTCATCTGAAGAATGTGTTATAGAGTATAACTAAGTTGCTATGTTGTAGCTTAGCAGTTACAGGATTCTCTTGTGAATAGACTCTAAAATATAACACTGTGTTTCTTAAGTTGAAGAGTCTCCTGAGGAAATAATGTATGAAGAAAAAGCATCCATAACCATTGGTAGAAAAGTGACTCCCCCTGTTGAAGGTATATATATATGTGTGTGTATATATAAACATATTTTTTTTATCTTTTGATGACTCCTACTAGAAATATAGAAGTATTCATAGGGTGACATTCTTTCTTAAAATTATATATAGAACAATTCCAACATATGCGTGCTTTATCTCCCAAATAGTTATACTTCTTTTGAAGTACCATCTTGAATTTCATTATTCTTGATAGTAAGTGTAAATTCCCAAAGATAGCTTACAAAGCAAAACTGGAATAATTGCATTGGATTCTCAAACAATAAGCCCATATCAAATTTTAAAAGTCATTTCCCTTGCCATCAACATACATCAAATAGTTAATAGAATGTTTTAGTGTAATAGAAACCTTATTTCTTTTTCTATATAAGTGAATCTATGTGAATTGTATATTTTTGTTTTTGTGACTAAAATCTTTGCATCGGCGTGAAATTTGTTTGAGTCTCTGGGAAGAACTTTACAATCTCCTATCCTCTGTCAACATTCTTTAAAGAACGTGAAATTCAAAAGTATATTGAACCTGAAGAACCTGAACCTGAACCTGAACCTGAACCTGAACCACAGCCAGAAGAAATACCAATACAAGGTATTCAGTTCCTTGGACTTAAATCTTCACAATCGTAGACTTCATCTTCATATACATGTATATGTTTTGTGTTCTTCAAGTCTCTTTGCATCTGTATATAAGTATGCCGTTTTAAACGTTCATTTCATTTGTATGTATCCTTGTCATTTGTACTGTCGATCTCATGTCATGTGGCATATACGGATACTTCCTTTGTTTTTATTGGTGCCTTTGCTGTATTTCACATCATCTGTGTACAGTGTTGATGTTTTGTGTTTTATGTGGGATACTGTTTTATGTTTATGTTGGACACTAATAAGAACTTAAAAAGAAAATCTTTTACTTCATATATGTTTAGATTTCTACTGAATATACTGTCTACACACAGGCTAATTAACATATACATGTACTAACATTCCTGAAATACTCTTTCAAGAACCTGAACCAGAAAAGAAGGTTATTGAGAAACCAAAACTCAAACCAAAGCCTGCAGTACCTCCTCCTGCTCCACCCAAGGAAGACGTGAAGGAGAAAATGTTCCAACTTAAAGGTATACAATGCCACGCCAAAGTTTTATTAACCTGCTTCAAACTTCTATTCAGTCTTCCAAAATGGCACTTGCAAGAAATGTATTATTTTAAAAGTGTGTGCTTGCAAACATGGTCTGGCTGTGGGAATTGCCTAGAGACCTGTGTTTTCTGCTGCCTTAGGGTGCTTTGTCGGGTCATGCCCGACAGAAAGTGCATCGTGGTTAGCTTCACCCTGGACATCCCGTTGCAGGGGCTGTCCAACTAACTTTCTTATGGAGAAAGGGTTTCCTGATACCAAAGTGTGATTGCCTTGCAGATCTTTGGGATCTTGCACATTTGGAACGTATAAGAAAACTTTGCATGACATTTTTAACATTGTGGTAACAAATGTAAACCTTTTTCCTAAAAGAATTTCATGGGTTTTAAAATACACTTGAAGTAATATATTTATGGCATTGATAGCTCATATACCATCAAAGGAAAGCATATGAATGACCTGTCACCGCTCCCTTACTTTTCTTTTGCAGCTTACTGAAAGCCAAATTGTGTTCTGTAATGGTCCTCGGCATAGCCAGAAAGAGTGATTATGAATACATTTGATATCCAACATCTCTCCTCATTGTTAAATTTCGCTTCATTCTTTTTTCATTTAGATATTTCTTTGAACTGATGCAATATTACTTAACTTTTAAAATAACATCTTGAAAAGCTGAAATAAACTGGCAGAAGCAAGCATATTATTCTTTTAATTGTAATACAGTGTGGTCTTATTTGTAGTATCATGAGATTTCTCAATCTAAAATAATATAGATATAATCTTAGATAAGGACTTTTCCAATACTCACCTGCACATATACAAAGCCAGAATCTTCCAGAGTAATACTGCTTGTAATGATTCTTGCCCCTCTTCACTCCTCCTGACCAGTAGGGGTAACTTCTGGTATTTTAAGTCAGACATAGAAAATGGGCACCTCTTAAAAGGCTACCCATCTGTTGCTTCATAGTCCATGAAGACACACACTTAATACACTCCCCTTAATATAAATTTATACTCAAAGGAATATTTCTTCTTCCACAAAGAACAAAAATTATCTTCTATCTCTACCAGACTTACACTTATAACTCAAGGTCAGAATAAAAGGGCAATGTTTTCATGGTTTGAGCGCTTCTTGTGTGTTCTTTGGTGGCTGCTGTTGACTGTTATTAATGCTATTTGGTTGTAAGCAAAGCTTGGGTTTTGACTCTTGGAGCACATATTTAATAATTTGCTTCAGATTAGTCTAAATATAAAAATAATAAAATTAAGATCATATTCTTTAAAGCTGTTCCAAAGAAGAAAGTTCCTGAAAAACCTGAAGTTCCAGAAAAAGTGGAGCTTAAACCTCTGAAAGGTATTTCACAGCCTGGAAAATTCATTCGTATGCAATATCCCTTCATCTTACTTGTGGTTCTTCCTGTCTTCTAGAACGTTTTCTTCCTTTCTTTCTTTCTTCCTTTCTTCCTTCCTTCCTTCTTTCCTTTCTTTCTTTCTTTCTTTCTTTCTTTCTTTCTTTCTTCTTTTCTTCCTTTCTTCCTTTCTTTTTCTTTCTTTTTCCTTTATTTTTAATAATCAGAGTATTTTCATTTATTTCTTGTATTTTTGTAGCTTTTATGGTCCTGGCTCATGAGTGTTGCTTCCTCTGTCTCCCATCAAATTCATACATTTGTGGATAGATATTGTTTATCTTTGTCTCATCTACATATGTCTTCTTGCATTTTCCTAAACTTAAAAATATCAAATTTTATTGACTAGCTGAAATTACTATCAGGACACATATTAGATTAAAATGTAGGGAGCTAATATTAGAAAGCTTTGGAATTCCACCTGAACAACAGTATTTTAGCCAGTGTTACAAGCACTAAAAATAAGTCGTGCTCTCCTTCTGTATTACTGAGATGATTCATAGGGATTTCCTCAGGCCTTTCCTATCACTCTCTTGTTACTGACTCCAAGACAGTCTTTCAGGTGTTCAGATCTCACATAGTAGGGAACATTCTTAATTGCTGCAGGGCATTTTTCAAAATTTCTCTCTCTTGACACAGTAGTTTCCCTAACTAAACTTAGACCCTAAAGAAAAATAAATGGAGCATAAATTTTAGAAAAATTTCTGTTAAAAATAAAATTATTAATTTTTCCAGGAAGTATATTGGGTAGCAGTGTTCTATTTAAGTGATCAACATATCCAGACCCAGAAACCAAATCTGTGCTTGATTCACTCTGGAATTTTAGAGAAATCACCCATCTAAATATACATTTTCTGATTTATAAAATGGGGGTTACAAAATAATGTGATAACGGCTTTTAACTAGTGACGAGGAAAAACCACCCAAACATCCAAATGACATGCAATGACATATAATAGCTTTAAAAATAATAGCTGCAATGATGTGTTCTGTACCTGAGTCTCAAATGTCAGTGAGACCTTAAAAATAAAATAATAACATGGAAAAACAAATGCAAAGATGTATTTCCACTCTGCCCATCATATAAGTAAAGGATATATGCCATCCTTACATTCATTAGATGTGTGGTTGTCTCTCCAGGTTTGATCAATGAAAATGGTTATACATTGAGAACATTGGTAACACTAAAATAGTATTGAAAGTCAGCACAACTTATCATGGATAAAAAAGTTTGATGTTTAAGTGTGAAATTTTATTTAAAATACTTGACAGAAAGAAATCATTTAAAATGAAATGCTTACATATTTACCTTTTGTATATTTAAATTTTGCAGTTACGCAAAGTTATCTTCATCACATAAAAAAAAAACCACCTATATATTGAATTGCAAATTTCTCTTTTAAAGCACAAAATGGGAAATTTTTTAGAAATACCTCAAATTCAGATTTCACATGAATAAACAAATATGGTGTTAAGTGATACAAAGTAATGTTTTAAATCAGTTTTCATTGACGTTAGTAGAGAGGTAAGGTGGTTCGGTAAGCACCCAGTGTTTCTCTTTTTCCATTCAAATCTATGAGGGGACCATAGGAGGAGGAGGAGGAACATTATATATGCTCTATATAATATCTTCCACCATGTCTAATAGTCACTAAAGATCCAAAAGAGAATGAACTTAGACTGAATTCAAGACCATTTTTTGTCCGTTCAAAATAACTCCAACACCAGCTCTCAAATTCTATGGTTTTATAATTTTAGGTATTATTTCAAAAAGGAGATCATCAGAAAAGATATTTCTCTTCTGTTAAGAAAATGAGAATGGCCCTTTCCCAACATGAAGGTCATCAGCCAGAGCCCTTGGCTTTCTTCTCTTTCCAGTGGAGAAGATTGAGTAATGACACTAACACTTACCAGCATCATTTTAATGTAATTAACGGTTCGGGAGATGCCAATATAGATTTGAACAATCTATAATTGTAGATTGGGGCTGGATGTGACTGAAGATTCATAAAGTCAGTTTACAATAACATCTTCTTACCCTCATTTAAGATGAATATACTTGCTTGTAATAAACGCAGTGGAATTCATCACAAGGCTATGTAGACGTTTGCAAAGGAAATAAGTTGAAGTGTATTATTTGCTTTTAAATTCTGTGATATTTATATGCGACAAACATTATTACTTATTCACTGCAGTTAACTAGTTATAAAAGAGAACTTTTTCTTGTTGGAATTTACTTTTTATATGAATTCACTTCAAAATTTGAAATCATGTTCTTTTAAGTGCCTGGAGTTGAAAAGAAAGTTCGCAAATTACTTCCTGAACCTAAGCCTCAACCAAAGGAAGAAGTTGTTCTCAAAAGCGGTATAGTATTTTTCAACTATTTTATTAGCTTCACATTGACCAGAAATAGACTTGAAAGCTTACAAAATGTTTCTGTCTTCTTGGTCTTCTTTTAATCAGATTACCTATTTATCATAATTAATTAATAGTTGTCAAAAATTGGGGAGGTTATCATTTCCATGTTTTTTTTTAAAGAAGACTGAAGTTTTGTGAGCATTCACAGTGTTTTGAAATTTACATCGATAGACATAACCAAATTGATAAAGCTCTAAGCTAATAATAATGACCACAACTGTACTGTTTGTAATAAAATTATATAGTAAAATACACTAAACCTATTAAGTGCCCAAAATTACAGGGGGAACTATGTAAGCCTAAATTCAGTATTCAGCTTTAAAGTGTGACACAAGACCATCACAACTAATAAATAATATTTTTAAAAAACTGAACATTTCTTTCTACTAATAAAATATTAAAGAATTGAAAGCAGGATTTTCAGATGAAGAATCGAGTTGTAACATTTTCTTCACACAGAATTACCGATATCTAGGCTACAGTTCTTTGGCTATCTCCACTTAAGTAAACTTTATACTTATTTAAATATTCCTCGTTATATTAAAACATTGAATTATTCAAATTTGCTGCTATTTAAAATTATCCATTTTGTGATTTGGTCATTTTTGCACTGAAGTTGTCTCTGAACAACAGATTGTCTATGTACATAGATACAAAGGGACTCTGAATGTTATTCTAATTAATATAACAACCTTTAATCTTTTTTCTTAAAAACAAGCACTTCTAGTGTAAAATGCTAATTTCCCAGGGCACCAGGTGGCATGCTTTTCATTTTCCTTGCATCGTGCACCGTTTACATTTGTCTAGCTCAACATCTTCATTGTTTGTTTGTCTTCGTTTACATATAAACCTTTTTGTCTTTTAAGTTCTAAGAAAAAGGCCTGAAGAAGAAGAACCTAAAGTAGAACCTAAAAAACTAGAAAAAGTTAA
Organism: Paguma larvata; assembly: GCA_030068075.1. NCBI lineage: Eukaryota > Metazoa > Chordata > Mammalia > Carnivora > Viverridae > Paguma > Paguma larvata. The sequence continues at coordinate 53,206,695 of CM057825.1, forward strand.
AAAACCAGGTAGGAATCTCAGTAACAATTCTCTTTTAGCCAAATGGACATTCAACAAAAGGTTTATCTTGTAAACATTATTGGAGTTAAATATAAACATAGCTTCATATTTCATCTGTGAAATAGTCTGTGCTTTCCATCGTCTGCTTTCTGTTTAAATATCTTCATAGTAATTTCACATCCATTCATGTACGTCCCTGTACTTCATTATCGTTATTACCTTGCCACTGGTTCTTCTGGTAGAAGTGATTGTTGAGTAATCAAAATGGCTGCAAAATAAGCCATGATTCGTTCGTGAGAGGGTGTCAGGAAATGTGGCACAGATCTGGGGGGCTTTTAAGTGGGTTGATTTTTATCATTAGCCTATTTTCAAAGGATGTATTTATTGGAAACTGTTATGGAAGTGACTCAGACAGGGAAAGCTGACAGAGTTGGGACACAAGTGGATGGAATAAGAGAAAGTCAAATAAACTGAGGCAGAGTCAAGAGAAAAATAGAAATTAATCGATACAATATAAGGTTTTGTTAAAAGCCATTAATGGCGCTTTTGAAAAATAGTTTGATCTGATTATTTCAGGTCAGTTGATTTCTAACTATTCAAATAACACTAGAAAATAATCTTATTATCTTAAAGTACCAGAGCCACCTCCAAAACCTGTTGAAGAGGCTGAAGTTCCTCCAGCTGTTACAAAAAGGGAGAGGAAAATTCCTGAACCAGTAAAAGGTACAAACTTACTGGCACTTGCTTAGTCTCTAAAAATGCAAATACGCATCATTTAAAATACCATTACACTGGCATTAAGATTTGAACACATGACCTTAATCTGCTGATCACAATGGCTTTAATTTTCTGTACCATTTCTCTCTTATGTGAACTTGGCTAATGACCACCCATTTGTTAAATGAGTGAGTTTTAGGCACCAGGAAAGAAATGGGTAATTTAATGAATAACAACATTAGAACCAAAAAAATGCTTTACTATTATTTTCCAAATATTTTGTTTCAAATGCAAAATAAACCTAGATCAAATACTTGATTTGGTGACTGTATGTGTATAAGTTCTAGTATCTCCCAAGATCTATTAAGTCTGTTCAATTTTGGTTTGAGTTTGTGAACAACTTCCAAAATACTGCAATCACTTGATTACTATTATGAATTATTTTAGTGCCTGAAATTAAGCCACCAATACCTCTCCCTGGACCTGAACCAAAACCAAAGCCTGAACCAGGTAAGCAAACTTATCCTCAAAGTCAACAGCATATTCCTTCATGCTTCATTACAAATAATGTGTCAGATAACAAAATTCAATCAGGCAAATGTGAAGATCTAATTGGCTACATGATTCATGAATGGGGCAGCAACCGGTCTAGCAAATAGAGGCACCTGAGTTGTACAAAATGGGAGGTTTTCATAGGCAGATTGTGGGGGCAAACCGCTTATGAGCTACAGAAAAGGATTGTTTTAGAGGAGGTTGTCTGCTAGGGGGACTAGAAGGGGGCTTTTATCATGCAGATTATCTTTCTTTCTTGGGGGTTAGAGAGGACCCAGTGACCGGTTCTTTGGTGCTAATGGGTAGAAAAATTTCCTGACTTACTAGAGTGAAGGCGACATTTCTGGGGGAGGTTGAACCAGCAATTAGACCGAGTATTAAGTCCCATTTTGGGAACTTGGTCAAAGTGACACCATTTTGGACCTGTGATTTTCTTTTCTTTCTTTTTTTAGCAAATATGTAGTTAGTAAAAAAAGGGAGTCAAAGTTAGCATGCATCAAATGATTTCCAATGTCCCAATATATCTTTAGATATTATTTATTTTATTCAATATAATTAAGTATATTTGAATATATTGAATATATTATACTATATAAAGATTATATTATAGTTAGAACATATTATTCTCTGAAAAACTAGTGATTTGAAAATTTTAAAATTACATCAGAAAAGGCAAATAGGCCACAAAATGAGATTTTAGGAAGAGACAAATGGATACATTAATGCAATGGGACATCTCTCTACAGAAGTGAAAATAATCAAACCGCCTCCTGTGGAGCCCGCACCAACTCCCATCGCTGCCCCGGTGACTGTGCCGGTAGTTGGAAAGAAAGCAGGTATTTGCTCTCTGTAGTTTTCTTTTTGCTTGTTTGTTTTGCTGGCTTAATGAAAGTATTCATACTTCATTAAAATTCAAGCCCTCTTGTTGAAATGTAGGCATCATCAAGTTGAGGGGAGGTATAAATTCTGGATTAAATTTTCATCATCTGATGTCCTTTACCAAACTAATCTGTCAACCATGGCTACATACTGCATTTTGATTGGAATATACATTCCTTCAAAGCATCATTGCTTTATATGCTTTTGAAATTAAGAAATGAATATGTTCAAGGCTGATGAAAGCTAAGGAGACAGACAGACACTCTAAGGACACACATCTAGGCATACATCCAATATTTGGATATTCAAATTTCCCCACATGCCCTGTAGCAAACATTTCTCCTTATTTAAAAAAATGACTGCATATTATGATAATGAGAAAATTTCAGGAAATAGTGTTGATTGCATAACATTGTGAATATACTTAATGCAACTGAATTGTATACCTAACATAAAATTAGTAAATGTATAGTATATGTAAATGTATTAGTATATGTTAGGTATATTTTACCACAATAAAAAAAGGAGAGACCAAAAAACGACTGCACAGTTCAGCCTTTAAATCTATATAAGAATTTAGGTCAGTAGTAATTTTCTTAGATGTACTAACTCAGTGGCATTAACTATCTCAGGTGCAAACTTAAGATACTTATTAGTTGTACATAAACTATTAGTAGTTTGTCACTTAGATGATAATCTCAAAACCAAAAATGATTTGATATGTATCCATCATTGATAAATACATGTCCTAACTATTTGATCCTTGGCTAATTATTTAATATGCTTACATTTTATTTTCCTAATCTGTAAAATCAGATTAATAATTCTATCTGCCTCATAAGATTATTAAAAGGATTAAATATATGTAAAACAGCTAATGCCTGCCTGGCACATAGTGAGCACTATAGAAATATTTAAATTTTTTCATGCATTTAATGACATAAGACAATATACTATATTCTTTGGGTTGTAGTTTAATTTTAATATTTATTTATGGTAATGTATTTTCTGATATTTATGATTCAGGCATTATTCTGTTAAACTTTTATAATTGCAATGTGATACCTTTTATTAGTTCAGGAAAGGATCATAACTGCCAGAGAGCTAATTAAGTGTGCATAAAAATGAAGCTTTTCTCACACTCCTAAGGGGCTGAAACTAGAGAGCTGGTTCTACAGTTTATACTTTGCCACAGTAATCATTTCCTTTTTTTTTTTTTAATTTTTTAATTTATTTTTGAAAGAGACAGAGAGTGAGCTGGGGAAGGGCAGAGAGAGAGGGAGACACAGAATCTGAAGCGGGCTCCAGGCTCTAGTAATCATTTCTTTAAACTCTAAATAGAGGAACTGTCTTGCCTCTGCCTTAGTTCATTGTCTAATTAAGGGAGCTCTTCAAAGGAATCCATATGTGTGTAGCACAGAGATCCTCCTCTTTCCTTAGTCTTTACTGGATTTGTCCACCCAATTAAAAAAAATAGGATTTTGGTAATTTCTGGGCCATTTGCCTTTTGCCTACATTGATTCCTTGTTGACAAAAAGTTCTTTCCTCAGTTCACTTACCCAACACATACATAATCATATCAAATATTCTGCATAGCTATGCAAGAGTAAAACTTCCTCATAAGGCAAGAGTAAGCCTTCTCCCAGAAATGGGAGAAGAATAAAGGCACTTGCTGAAAGTAATTTTTTAATCCTAAATATGTTAGTAATTTAGCTTGGTCACATCATTGACCAGAATGATAGGGATCTGAATATGCCTTCTTGGAAGTAGCAAAATATTGCCCATTGAAGTCATATAAATAAAGCCCATTTCTCTTCGTGCATTAATATTTATAATAAAGAACATGACTCACCCTGCATGGTTTACTATTACACGTAAAATAGATCTGAAAATTGTTTAAATGCTGAACTTTCTTTGTATCTCAGAAGCCAAAGCGCCTAAAGAGGAGGCTGCCAAGCCGAAAGGTCCCATCAAAGGTAAGATTCATTTCCCTGCACCTAAATTGTAACTTCTCACTCTGGGAAACTTTACGTTCAAGAGGAAAGGAAAAAAAAGTTTCAAAATTTATGACAATCTTTGTTATTCCCAACTTTGTTCTGCTAAAATTAATATGTCTTCCAATAGTTCAAGTAATATACCAGTAATATTATTCAAGTGGGTATCATATATAACCAATTACATTTTAGCATAATGAACCTCATAAGTTCTTAGGTTTAGTCTTCATATGCATGATAGTTATACATGACAGATAAAATAATTAGATGTTAATCGGGACATTTTATATTTGGTTTAAAACTTGAGAAAATGAAGAACATTTATTATTCGTGGCTTCCTTATGCCATCTTATTTTCCTATCCAAAAGAAAGCTGTATAAATTCAATTGACCTTTCAATTGCCTAGTGTTTAATTTTCTCTTCTTGTCTTCAAGTTTATCACTGGTTTTATCCATCAGGCAGCTAAGTATGTGCTTCTGACCCTAATGAAAATGCCAAATCAACTTTTAACTTTATTTTGAATCAGGTGTAGCCAAAAAGACTCCTTCACCAATAGAAGCTGAAAGGAAAAAGTTAAGACCAGGAAGTGGTGGGGAGAAACCTCCTGATGAAGCCCCATTCACGTATCAGCTAAAGGCCGTGCCATTGAAGTTCGTGAAAGAAATCAAAGACATTGTCTTGACTGAAGCAGAGTCGGTTGGGTCTTCTGCAATCTTCGAATGTCTGGTCTCCCCCTCCACTGCAATTACGAGCTGGATGAAAGATGGTAGCAATATCCGTGAGAGCCCAAAGCACAGATTCATCGCAGATGGTAAAGACAGAAAGCTGCACATCATGGATGTCCAGCTTTCCGATGCCGGCGAGTACACCTGTGTGTTACGTTTGGGAAATAAGGAGAAGACCTCCACGGCTAAGCTCGTTGTAGAAGGTAATTTCCAGTCTTCTGAATATGGTCCCTATTAAACTTTAATACAACAAACCTCAGTAGCCATGTTTACTGTAACTTTTGACCAAACTAGTAAAAGTTCTATATCACTGAAAATATTGTACGTATATTGAAAAGTCTTTGCGGATTTTTAATACTGAAATTCTCCACAGAACTTCCTGTGCGTTTTGTAAAAACACTTGAAGAGGAGGTCACGGTGGTCAAAGGACAGCCACTGTACTTGAGCTGTGAGTTAAACAAAGAGCGTGACGTGGTCTGGAGGAAGGATGGGAAGATCGTGGTGGAGAAACCTGGCAAAATCGTGCCTGGCGTCATTGGCTTGATGCGAGCCCTGACCATCAATGATGCAGATGACCATGATGCTGGAACATACACAGTTACTGTGGAAAATGCCAACAATCTGGAGTGTTCGTCCTGTGTCAAAGTAGTAGGTTAGTACCTTGTGGGGGAATTTTGTTCTGCTTATTATACTTACTAACAAAATGGAGGAGAGAACTTTGTTTCCAAACCTTGTACCTTATCTGAGAGGGGGAATATCAACACATCATAACAAACTAATTATATCCAGTTTTGAGAATTTTTTTTCTATTTCTGAAATTTACTAAGCAAGTTATTTATATTACATTGAGCGTTTTTCTGACCTCATTTTCATGCAGAGGTCATTAGAGACTGGCTGGTGAAACCTATACGAGATCAGCATGTGAAGCCCAAGGGGACGGCCATTTTTGCCTGTGTAATAGCAAAGGATACTCCAAACATTAAATGGTTCAAGGGATATGATGAAATCCCCTTGGAACCAAATGATAAGACTGAGGTAGTAAAAGAAGGAAATCAGCTATTCCTCAAAGTCAAGAATGCTACACCAGAAGATATTGATGAATATGCCGTGGAAATTGAAGGGAAGAGATACCCTGCAAAGCTGACACTTGGAGGTATAACACTCTTTCCTTTTATTCTAAAAGATAAGTTTTGTGTATGAATAAGGCAAAATAATACACCAAAATAATAATAATAAAAAGGGAAGGGAAGAAAGAAACCAAGACATTGTCAGATTGTGGAAAACATTATGGTTTTTCATCCCTGACCAATACAGAGCGTGAAGTTGAATTGCTTAAACCGATAGAGGATGTTACCATTTACGAGAAAGAAAGTGCAAGCTTTGATGCAGAAATCTCAGAGGCAGACATTCCTGGACAATGGAAACTGAAGGGAGAACTTCTGCGGCCCTCACCTGTGAGTCCTTTCTGATTTTAAGTTGCTGGTCACATAAGAGGTCCACATTGTATATTCAGATTTAATATTCAGATTTGGTTCAATAATGATGAAGTTATTTCAGGGATCTAAAGTCTCAATGTGGGGGAAGAACTTTGATGTACTATTTATGGACAGCTTGGACAATTTTTTAATATTTTATGTCAAGATTTTTTACTCATTTTTTAAGTTTATTTATTTATTTTGAGAGAAAGCATGGGGGTGGGGAGGGGTAGAGGGAGCGAGAAAGAGAGAATCCCAGAGAGGCTCCACACTGTCAGTGCAGAGACTGATGCGAAGCTCAAAGTCACAAACCGTGAGATCTTGACCTGAGCTGAAATCAAGAGGTGGCCGCTTAACTGACTGAACTACCCAGGCGCCCCTTACTTGACTTTTATTGGTAGTAATTTTATGACATCTGTAGACATCTGTATCTGAAACATTTCTCCTCGAGGGAATTAATCTCATCCAAATACTAATGAGGACCATTGTTTTTCAGACCTGTGAAATCAAAGCAGAAGGTGGCAAACGGTTCTTAACTTTGCACAAAGTCAAACTGGACCAAGCTGGGGAAGTCCTTTACCAGGCACTTAATGCATTTACAACGGCCATTCTGACAGTAAAAGGTATGGGCTTTTAGAACGCATGGGTGGGCTCAACTTCATTACATGGCCCTGGGCATTCTGAAAAACCTCATTCTTAATGTTTGATTTTCAGAAATCGAACTCGACTTTGCTGTGCCCCTGAAGGATGTCACTGTTCCAGAAAGGCGACAGGCTCGATTTGAATGTGTCCTCACTCGAGAGGCGAATGTTATATGGTCTAAAGGACCTGATATAATCAAGGCATCTGACAAGTTTGATATCATTGTTGATGGAAAGAAACACATTCTTGTTATCAATGATTCTCAATTCATTGACGAAGGGGTCTATACTGCTGAGGTGGAGGGCAAGAAGAGCTCAGCACGATTATTCGTTACAGGTAAGAGCTGATGAGATCTGGCTATAATATCCCACATTTAAACACACAGACATGACTTTAAAGATAGAATGCTGTGTGTGCCATTCTCAGCCTGTCGACAACCAGTGTTGTGGCTGGACCAGCCCTTGTATTTCTTATTATAATTGCAGGATGTGCTCAGCAGTACCCATCAGGAAACATTAAACGAGACAAGGTTTATTACTTACAGGACCTGCAAATTACACAGCACAACAGGCCACAGTGCTAGGATTGCGTGTGTGTGTGTGTGTGTGTGTGTGTGTTTGGAAGAGGGAGTGAGGGGCAGAGAATGGGCCTGAGGGTTCCATTTTTATTGAGGTTGAGAGTCTATGGTTTTATGGGCTCACTCTTTATTGGTAAATTTAAAACATAAGAGCAGGAATTTAAAGCGAGGGAAGAGAGGAGCGCCTGGGTGGCTCAGCTGACTAAGTGTCTGACTTTGACTCAGGGCATGATCTCACAGCTAGTGAGTTCAAGCCCTGCGTCAGGCTCTGTGCTGACAGCTCCGAGCCTGGAACCTTCTTCAGATTCTGTGTCTCCCTCTCTTTCTCTCTGTTCCTCCCCTACTTGTGCTCTGTCTCTCTCTCTCAAAAAATGAATAAACATTAAAAAAAGTTTTTTTTTAAGTGAGGGAAGAGAAAAAACATGCGGGCTAAATGGTCAGTTATCAAAATCAACCAAGGTCCCAAAAGCAGAGGAGGCTGTGGGGCATGCCGGGGAGGGACCCAGCCTGGCACCTTATCTAGCACTGTGGCTGGCAAGGTGTTTATTCGGGATAGCCATCTCTGAGGTGGATGCTTGGCAATCAAAGCTTAAGTCAGGTACTTGCATCACAAAAAGAAAAGCCAACTCTAAAGGCTTATGCTGTGAACACCAATATTCTAATAGCAATAAGTGCCAACTGGCACCAGGATTTTACTGTCACGTTGCCACCGAAAGAATCTCCTTAATTTTTTTAATAGAAGATGGCTCCATTTGAAAAGAAGAATAAATAAATGCTATGTGAAATGGTTCTTTTTGCCCTTGGTGGATTAGGGTGGAATATTTCTGAAGGTAAATTGTGTCTCTAAGCACATTCTCCATGCTTCCCCTGCAGGTATAAGGTTGAAATTCATATCACCTCTTGAAGACCAAACGGTGAAGGAAGGCGAAACAGCAACTTTTGTTTGCGAGCTTTCTCATGAAAAGATGCATGTTGTCTGGTTCAAAAATGATGCCAAACTCCACACAAGCAGGACTGTACTCATCTCATCTGAGGGCAAGACCCACAAACTGGAAATGAGAGAGGTGACACTGGATGATATATCCCAGATAAAAGCCCAAGTGAAGGACCTGAGCTCCACTGCAAACCTGAAGGTCTTAGGTAAATCTGACCAATGGTGACGAGGTAGCTGCCTTGGGGACGGTGAGAGTGGGCGGCCCTTACATACTTGGCAACTTGTAATTCTCATAAACTCGAATTTTCACATGCTTCTGACCATCTGCTGAACCACTTTCACAGAGGCCGATCCCTACTTCACCGTGAAATTACATGACAAAACCGGAGTTGAGAAGGATGAGATTATTCTCAAGTGTGAGGTGAGCAAAGACGTGCCGGTGAAGTGGTTCAAGGATGGGGAAGAGATTGTAGCTTCACCGAAACACTCTATCAAGGCGGACGGCCTGCGCCGCATCTTAAAGATCAAAAAGGCAGAACTTAAAGATAAAGGCGAATATATGTGTGACTGCGGCACCGACCAGACAAAAGCCAACGTTAACGTTGAGGGTGAGTCGCTCAAAATTTTTAAACTCACGCTATCTGAACAGGCAGTTTATCCGTTCAGTCATCCTAACAGATTTTCGTGGAATTTCAGCTCGACTAATAAAAGTGGAAAAACCTCTGTATGGAGTGGAATTATTTGTTGGTGAAACAGCTCGCTTTGAAATTGAACTTTCTGAACCAGACGTTCATGGCCAGTGGAAGTTAAAAGGAGAGCCTTTGACTGCTTCCCCTGTAAGTCAAGATTACCCAATCACACAGGCAGGGCTTGCTTGATTGTTTGAGGGTGAAAAAGAGATATACTTCTGGTTTACCAATGTCTTGATGATGGGTAAGAAAAACCAGTTACGAAAATGATGTTCTTCTCGCTCTTTCCTTTTGCCCCTCATTCTGAACAGGACTGTGAAATCATCGAAGATGGGAAGAAGCACGTTCTGGTCCTTTATAACTGCCAGCTGGATATGACAGGGGAGGTCTCCTTCCAGGCTGCCAATGCTAAATCTGCCGCCAACCTGAAAGTGAAAGGTAAGCTCTGCCCGTCAGTCACCCTTTTGTGATTTTCTTTGCAAGACTTCGAGACCCCAAAGTGATGGGGGGGGAGGTTATGAATGGAGGCCTCATCTGGCTTCATCCACGCCACCCTCTTCTTGCAGAATTGCCACTCATCTTCATCACACCTCTCAGCGATGTGAAAGTCTTTGAGAAAGATGAGGCTAAGTTTGAGTGCGAAGTATCCAGGGAGCCTAAAACATTCCGTTGGCTGAAAGGAACCCAGGAAATCACAGGCGATGACAGATTTGAGCTTATAAAGGATGGCACCAGACATTCACTGGTGATCAAGTCAGCTGCTTTTGAAGATGAAGCAAAATACATATTTGAAGCCGAAGATAAACACACAAGTGGCAAACTGATCATTGAAGGTAAATATTCTTTTATTAAATAGACCAATTTAAATATATTTTTTTTGCTTTTATTTTTGTAGTTCTTCCTTCAGGGCTGGAATTAATGAGGTTTTTTTTCTTGATAGGAATCCGACTCAAATTCCTCACCCCACTCAAGGATGTAACAGCCAAAGAGAGAGAAAGTGCTGTGTTCACTGTGGAGCTGTCCCACGATAACATCCGAGTTAAGTGGTTTAAAAACGACCAGCGCCTGCATACCAGCAGGTCGGTCTGGATGGACGATGAAGGGAAAACTCATTCCATCACATTCAGAGACCTCTCGATTGATGATACCTCGCAAATTAAAGTTGAAGCTATGGGGCTAAGTTCAGAAGCTAAACTCACTGTGCTTGGTAGGTGTTTTCTATTTAACTTTATTACATTAAATCTAACAGAAATTTATGGAGTACCTATCATATAAAATTGTCTTCTGAGTGTTATGTTGCATGAAAGCAGTCCCTGTCCTTAAGAAACTATCACATATATTATAATGGACTCACAAAATAGCCAGTTGAAATCAGAAATAAAACTCCTAATTATTAAGCCCTGTCATGTTTAAAATAGGAATAGAAGTACCTCTCATCTCCTTACTTTATTGAAATTATTTCAGAAGAGTGCCTTCCAACTTCTAATAAGAGAGGAAACACAGAACTTACATTTAAAAAAAAAATCACTGTTTTTATTGGCCTCTTAATATCAAGCAGATTATATAGGAAGTCTAATATGTAGAAACTATTAAAGGCAAACTATTGATTCATATAAGAAAACCTAATAACATGAATCCAAAAGCTTAAAGGGAAACTAGATGTAATAGATTTGCTAAGAATTAAACATTTAGGTGAGCAATGAAGGAGCACATAATAGTAGTTGAAGCTAAATTTCATAGTATCTTTCAAACCACTGTTACTAACATACTTTAAAAGATAGATGGATTGGATCTTGACAAATCACATGCATTGATTCCCTTTTTAACATTTAGAGAATTTCTGAACATAAGCATGTCAAATAAGCAGAAGCTGGGTACAGTTTTAAAATATGCCCAGAACTCTGTGAGCTGCCTCTTCAACTTTCCAAGAGACTGCCTTTCTTTAGTGGTTAATGGTATGTTTTCACTTATACTTTACTTGCAGAGGGAGATCCATACTTTACCGGAAAGCTTCAAGACTACACTGCCGTTGAGAAAGATGAAGTGATTCTACAGTGTGAAATTAGCAAAGCGGATGCACCAGTGAAATGGTTTAAGGATGGCAAGGAAATAAAGCCATCTAAAGATGCTATTATCAAGGCAGATGGCAAGAAGCGCATGCTAATCCTAAAGAAAGCCTTGAAATCAGATATTGGACAGTACACCTGTGACTGTGGGACAGATAAGACCTCAGGAAAGCTCAACATTGAAGGTAAGGACATTGCCATGAGTTTGAGTCTTGAAGCTGATTGGGGTTATTTCTGCCAGAGGCTAATGACACATGCTGACCCTTTGCTTTTCTAGATCGGGAGATCAAAATGGTGCGACCCCTGCACAGTGTAGAGGTGATGGAGACTGAGACAGCCCGCTTTGAAACCGAAATCTCTGAAGAGGACATCCATGCCAACTGGAAACTCAAGGGAGAGGCCCTACTCCAAACACCTGTAAGGCTATTTCTGAACTTGTCAACACCTAGAGGAGCTGTGTGAAATAAAAAAGAACAGGCAACAAGTCAGAATGCATGCAGGGCATTTAAAACACACTCTCAGGTTCTCTATCAGACCTGAAGTCAAAGAGCGAGATTAGGGTCTGCAGATCCGCACAAATCTTGCATTCGTTTTGATCCAGCGTAGTGGTATAAGGTTGTAGATATTCCGCGATGCTACTAGTTGGTTCAGACTCTACATATAAAACAAAACTCGCTTTCTGGGTTATTTCCTGTAAGCTTTATTTCACGAAAAAGAGCTCAAAATTACATCACGTCTCCTCACTAGTTATTTGTAACATTCCTTAATAGCCTCAGAAAAATACCAAAGCTTATTTCCTATGTAATCTTTTTTCTCTCTTGGCACAGGATTGTGAGATCAAGGAAGAAGGCAAAATGCACTTCCTTATTTTGCACAACTGCCGCCTGGACCAGACCGGCGGGGTGGATTTCCAAGCTGCCAATGCAAAATCTAGTGCCCACCTCCGAGTGAAACGTAAGTAATAGGTGCTTCTGCTGAAAAGGAAGGATGTACTTTTGCAGAAAATGAATGCGAATGAAATGAATCGAAATTATTTAATTAATTAGAAACATTATTAAGGTACAGAAATTGGCTTTCTCAACATCCTAGCATACATATGGTTCAAATTCCAAAGGTTTGGACATTTCAGTGACCTTGCTGGTCATTGGAACAAAAGAAAAGTAAGCAAGTCAGATTATTTTACTGTATAATCTTTCCATTCAAAGTCGCAATGCATGGGATGAGAATCTAACTCAGAACTCTTAAAGACCACATCCCCCCATGGCTGTTCCAACTGTAGCACTACAGAAAAACTTGGCTACGTGGGCATCTCAGACTCAAGAAGGGAGGCAGGGTGCTTGGGCTAACATTTTTGGAAGGTGCAAAGTGTTTGATGGATATGGACAGGCTATGTGATTGAGGGGCCCTCGTCCTCTCCCAATCACAGTCTTAGTTATTTTGGAAGCCACATACCACATGTAGCAAGAGGAACTTGATGCCTGGCAGAGAGACAGATGCAGCGCAGATTTCTTGCTGACCTTGGATATCAGAACGAAAGGGCCCCTACAAATACCCACTCTCCGGCCACCAGCTCTCCCCTTCTCAGCACCAAGGGGCCACGTTCACATGCGAGCGAAAATAGCAGCCAGTCCCGCGGCTCTTCCCTTCTTGAAGAAAGCAACCATGGAGATGAATAACTAAGTGTATTTATTCTTTTGGAATTACAAAATGAGTGACCCTGAGCTGTTTCCTTCTTCTCGCAAAGCACGAGTAATTGGTCTTCTGAGGCCTCTGAAGGATGTCACAGTGACCGCAGGGGAAACAGCCACCTTTGACTGTGAACTCTCTTATGAGGACATCCCAGTGGAATGGTATCTCAAAGGGAAGAAACTCGAGCCCAGCGAGCAGGTAAAAGGCGGGTGCGGTGCTGTGCCCTGCTCTTCTCTTTCTCTCGTGCTCTCCACCCTCACTCGGATGTTCCCTGGTCTTTGCTCTTATGTCCCTTCCTTCTCCTTTCTCTTTCTCTTACTGACTCTAGCCTGATTTCTGCTGAAATTGAAAAGCAGATTCTTCAAATCGTTGTTGGACTTAACCTGTTGGTATTTTTATTGAAATGGAAATAAAAAGTACAATAAGGTTTTAGTTTTTTGAGGAAAAGGCAAAGGCTCATTAGTTATCAGTGCTGGTTTGTTTGATTAACTGGAAGACAAGTGGGATCAAAAAGGCCTTCTAATTGGGTGCCTTGCAACAACAGCCCACATTAAGTTTTGTGACTAATTACTCTCCGCACTCTCTTGTGCTCTGCATATAAGGGGATTAAGAGGAGAAGATGGAAATTCCATTTCAGGCAGTAGATCGAGTGGTTGAGATAGCTTCTGGGCAGATTTGCTCTTCAAGCATTTCTCCAAAGCTATTTTTAACCCTCAAGTGTTCTGAGCTGCGCAGATTCTGGAATGCCAAGTGGACTATTTACAGTGCAGCTGACAGTTGTGACAAGAAAGAGGGCTCTGGGGTTATCCACATATGTGAGCAAATATACATTAAGTTCTAGGAAATAACCAGCTCTTGGTGTTAGCCCTTCTATGCCCCAGATTTTCACCATAAGTAAAAACTGAGGTTAACTGTTCAGATAGACCTAAACTACAATTTACCTAAATTGAGCTATATATTCTCCCCCCCTCAAAATGGTGTTTACATTATCTTGATAATTCTTCATTAATTTTGAATTCTTGGAATAAAACTTATAGAAAATGTCCAACATGGGTCAGGAATAAAGCATAGGGCAGTACATTGTTCTATGACATTTTTTTCAGTATTTAAAAAATAATATCGAATGTGACATCAAGGCTTCAATACAAATCAAACTTCTAAGATGTGAAGGAAATTAATTTAAAAGGGATTCAGTTTAATAAAGAGCCCACAAAGTGAAGTAATAAGAAAGCAAATGCATTCGAATAACTGTAGTAAAACAAACAAAAAATCATGTATTTTACCAAAGTCATTAAAGGGGAATTCAGCAATAGTCATCGGGGAGACAAAGTCTGTGTCTTACACAGACAGTAATGATCAATTGGTCTCCTTTTTTCTTTTTTTTTTTTACTGAGGACAGAAAAAGCAGCTGTACGTTCAAATGACAGTACAAGAATTAAGTTACATATGAGGAAACTTTCCTTACAATGAGGTCTTCTAAATACTGAACTGGGTGAAGGAGTCATGTCCACCTTCAAGTTTGCTTGTTTTTTGGTTTTTTGTTTTTGAAATGTATGTTTGTCCTAATAAGTCTGGTCTCATTGCTTTCATGTTCAAATGTAGAGAACTGGTTGCCTTTTCAAGATCCTTTCTATATCTATAAACTCATGGTTTGAATATAGGAACACTGCTTAAGGACAAATGATATTATACTTTTGCTACTAAGTATCTTTTGGTCAAATTAAGAGCTTTGTTTTTAAAAGATCAGTCTCATTTGTTCTAATGTAAAAACTCTACTATTTTATTTTGAAATGTAGATTCCTAAAAAATTTATCCACATTTCTTTTATTTAAAAAAGATATTTTTTTCTGGGAATAAAAGAGATCACCTTACTATAATTCTCTAGGGCTTCTTTGTCTCTCTCTTGGTGTAGGAATTTTAATCCTTTATTTTAGCCACCCAAAATACTTTAGCCATTTATGAACTTGCTCTTATATTACTTACATGTCTTTTTTTAAAAAAAAACAACACTTAAATATGAACTGTGAAGCCATAGTCATTTTATTATATTTTGCAGATTTTGTTTAAATTAAATATATGTAACACACTTGCTATTAGCAATTTAATTCAAGCCTTTCATTTTCAGTTTGCAAAATGTTTAGTCTCCAAAACTACACCAACAAAATACAGGTGATTGAAATAGAAAATCAAAAAAGAAAATTTTAAGGGCGCCTGGGTGGCTTAGTCAGTTAAGCATCCATTTCTTGATATTGGATAAGATCATGATCTCTCCTGGTCATGAGACTAAGTCCCACGTTGGACTCTGCACTGAGTGTAGAGCCTGCTTGGGATTCTCTCTCTCTCTCTCTCTCTCTCTCTCTCTCTCTGCCTCTGCCCTATTCACACACTCTCTCTCTCCCTCTCTCAAAATATTTATTTATTTTTTTTTTAATGTTTATTTATTTTTGAGAGACATAGAGACAGGGTATAAGCAAGGGAAGGGCAGAGAGAGAGAGGGAGATAGAGAATCTGAAGCAGGCTCCGGGCTGTGAGCCGTCAGCACAGAGCCCGACACGGGGCTTGAACTCACAGACAGTGAGATCATGACCTGAGCCAAAGTCGGCCACCTAACCAACTGAGCCACCCAGGTGCCTCTCCCTCTCTCAAAATAAATAAACTTAAAGAATAGAAAAAAGAAAAAAAGGAAAAAAATTAGAGAAAATGAGTTGTGTTTCCCCCCCCTCCCTTGGCCATTAGTCCAGGAAAGCACTACTCATCCTAACTGGCCTTTGATAATTATGTATTTAAACTTTAACAGTGTGGTCAGAGTCATAATGCCTATTACAGCACTATGCACCTACTAGAGGTTAACAGTATTTTACATTTAATCTTAGCCAAAAGGCCAAGAGGTGATGGGGTTAATATTTTAAAAGGATAATCTTTAATATTATCCATAGAAACATAAACCACCACAAAATCATTAGCTTAGTTTTCCTTTTTTAACATAATCAAATACGCTGTATATGAGTTATTTATTGAGAACCACTGTGTTCTGAGATAAGTTCAGAATTGGTAACAGAATATTCTAGAGTAGCCTCAGAGGAATTTAAATGATAAAATAATGTGTAAATAGAGAAGCTGTATCTGTCGATAGATTGAAATCTGAAACACTTTAAAAGAAAAGCCCTAACTCATAATCCAAAATTAATATTCAAATTTATATTGAAACATCATTATAAAAATAATTCTTTTTCCCATTCAAGCACCATGTTGAATAAGTAGCTATTAGGACATATCTTAGTTACCTTTCCCTATCTGTCTGTTTTCCCTTATTAGGTGTTTGACCTGTTCTCAATTATTAAGGTAGTTATATTAATAGCCATGCCCAGCTCTTAATTAAGACAAATCTTCATATGAAACTTTATTCCTGACTTTTTCATTCACACCAGCATAATAAATAGTGTCACTAGTAAAAATGTTTATATTTTTCATAACTCTAAATGAACTCCTAAGCAATGCAAAATCAATCTCAATGAAAGGGCACAGCGTCTCACAGACTTTTTAGGGTAGAACTAGAACCTCTGTTGTACTGTGGTTACTGTCAGGATGGCCCAGTCTGCAGCCTGATTTCCAGTGTACAAGCCACAGCTATGGGACCTAATGGCAGCCCATATCAAGGTGATATATTCGTTTTGGGCAATTCATTTTTCTACATACTTCTTCCTCGAATCATCTAAGGTTGCATTTACAACAAGAATTTATCAAACAAATATTAACAGCTATGGCAGCATTTGTCTTGATAGTCTAAGATCACAGGATTGTGGCTTAGTTGTTTCTTTTCTTTCCTTTCATGATTTAGCCTCTCTGAGTTCTTTCATATATATATGAATACATATATGCTCATATATATATTATAAATGTTCATATATATAATAAATGCTCATATATGTATATGCTCAGCAGAATGAAGGAAAATATCTATATAAATATATATATTATATATGCTCATATATATATATTATAAATGCTCACATATATATAATAAATGCTCATATATGTATATGCTTAGCAGAATGAAGGAAAATATCTATATAAATATATATACATAAGTATAAATAGAAAATTTCCTGGCATTTCAACATAAAAGTCCACCTAGTAATTATGTAAAGGCAACTATGAAAGCCTAAATCTTCCTTAAAATATCCAAACTACTGGTTAAAATCATTTTCAAAGGCATATGTGCTATATATGTGATTATAAAACAACTTGGAAAGCACTATTCCAAACTCTTTACTAAGTAAATTAAATATATAGAATTGCCGTTTCATATAGTCTTAAACTGCACTTTTTTCAAAAAAAACCTAGGTGGTCCCACGTTCAGAAGGAAGAATTCATACACTTACTCTGAGGGATGTAAAGTTAGAAGACGCTGGAGAAGTCCAACTAAGAGCAAAAGATTTCAAAACTCATGCCAACCTCTTTGTGAAAGGTAATTACAAGGTTTATTTTTAAAAACGTGGTGTCATGCAGAGGTTCATAAATAATGTCAACTCTCAGTTATCTTTTATGATTAGTACCATAGATTGTTAAAATCCACCAAATATCCAGATTTTAGTTTTTGACCTAACAAGATAGGTCACAGACTGTTAAAAAAAAAAAAAAAAAGAAAAAAAGTTAAAACAGACTAGAATATGTTTTACTTCCTCTTTCTGTCCCGACTGTTTCTGTTGCATTCAAAATGGCTACAGGAAGAATTTTTATCAAACTAGGTATCTATCACTTTATTAATCAAGACTTGGCTATTATTTCCTTAATGTTTCATACTTTTTAAAATCACACCTTTCCTCTGTATGTACAAATAATGATGAAACATCATTATTAGAGGAAAGCGTCCAAGTGGAATCAAAACCTACAAATGAAATTTAAAAACAGGAAAAGCCCTGGCGATATCAGAAGAAAGTTGAGGAGGTGCTCAAACTCTTGGAGAAGGAAAGGAGAAATACCTTGGCTAATTAGTGTGATTCTTTCAGAACCCCCTGTTGAGTTCACTAAGCCTCTTGAGGACCAGACGGTCGAAGAAGAAGCCACGGCAGTATTGGAGTGTGAAGTATCCAGAGAAAATGCTAAGGTCAAATGGTTCAAAAATGGGACAGAAATCCTCAAAAACAAGAAGTATGAAATTGTTGCTGATGGCAGGGTCAGAAAACTTATTATACATGGCTGTACCCCAGAGGATATTAAAACATACACTTGTGATGCTAAGGATTTTAAGACTTCCTGTAACCTGAATGTCGTGCGTAAGTATTCTTCTGACATGAGACTTTTCACTTGCAACTCTTTGATAACAACAACAAAAAAAACCACCACTTTTTGCATGCCCTTCTTGGCCTAACTGCATTTCTTGGCAACTTATAGTATCGATACTGACCTAACCTGATCTTTATGTGTTTAAAAAAAAGGAAAAAAAATGAAAGGAAAGTTCTGTTACATCCGCTCTGATAAGGACATATTGATCACTTTCACTATTCTTCTGACCAGGGGATAAGACCACTGTAGGAATATCCTGAAACAGATAAGGACACATTGAATGAAAGAGACAAGAAAGGAGTCATGATTTAAAAAAGAAAAAAAGAAAGAAAGAAAGAGAGAAAGAGAGAAAGAAAGAAAGAAAGAAGGAAAGAAAGAAAGAAAGAAAGAGAGAAAGAAAGAAAGACAAGGAAGAAAGAAAGAGAGAAAAGAAAGGAAAGCAATTTCTACTTGGAAAGAATGCATTCTCAGATGTCAGGAATAACTAGAAAATGAGCATGAAATTTCAGTTTGAATAGGAGCATGCTAAGGTCTGCTGTGGGCATGATAGAGCTCACTCACATAATACTATCTCTGAAAATAAGAAAGGATAATAAGATGGAGCGAAGCCTGGATTCTTGGAGTCCTGTGAACAAAGAGGAATCTAATGGTTTTTAACATTACTTCTTCCTCTGGTGAAAAATACAACATCTCTTTTCCAAATGTCACATGCTAGCTCATTTTCTTCATTCATTCATTTGTCCGGTGATAACATTTTTCAGTGTGCATTTTGTGCAGTAGCTGCTGTTTGGTTTAGTTGCTTCTCATCTGTCATCAGCTACAAAATAGTGGCTTTGATTGTGCTTCTGTGTATCTCATACTGTTTTATTCTTTCCACTTTGTGGTTGCTCTGCTTTAGCTTATGACAGAGTAATTTCTTGGGTCTCCTTCTTCCCTTTGTCATCTACTTTATCACCGCTTCGAGAAAGCTCTGCCACACCAAGCATATCTTTAAATCTTTTGGCCAGCATTTGTGTCCCAGAATTTCACTGATCAAGAACAGTCATCCTGGGGAGGACTCACAAGGAGCCCTAAAAGAAGGAGGGGCAGAGAGGCAGCTCTCTGATCATATACATTTGCTGACTTAATCCTGGAGATAAATGAAACAAGAGATGTGATAAGAACCAAATCGCCCTCCTATACAAAACACATTGCTTTGTTGCACTAATAGATCTCATGCCTGTCTTACGTGTGACATCTTTGAAGCTGATAAAAAAAAAGAAAGAAAAAAAAGCTAAGTGTGTGTGATTTCAATTGCAGACTGACTCATGCCTCTTAACCATAGACAAGACTAGTAATAGCACTTCAAGCTGCATTATCACTGAATTCTGCTACTTTCTCAGAGATTATGTTGCCTGCCTTAAATAAAATAATGTTTCTTTGCTACTGGTGTTTCCTTTGATAATATCAACTTTCAACTCTGGAGCAGTATCAAGGAGAATTTTTCTTTCAGTTATCATTCAGAAGAACTGAGTTGGTGAATGATAGGTGACAGATACAGATCTCTAATTAGTTGAACATATAGTATGCAATGTCATTTCATGAAAACTGCAGAGATATGTAAAAAACAAAAGCAAAGTGTCATACCCGAATGGCAGCTCCAAGTGCTTTCAAAGCCTGTTGTAGCCAATATGATGGACAGGCCCTGCAAAAGACTAACTTTTTCTTAATATATACCACAGTAACGTTAGAGTAAATTCTAGAGTAAAAACAAGTAAACTCACTGTGAATTCTGATGCCCTTCTCTTACAGCTCCTCATGTGGAATTCTTGAGACCACTCACTGATCTTCAAGTTAAAGAAAAAGAAATGGCTCGGTTTGAGTGTGAAATTTCCCGAGAAAATGCTAAGGTCTGTGATTATATGGTCACTATCTTGTGTTGTCAGATGCCTTTGTTTGCTTTTGGTCTAGCCAAAATGGAAAAAAAAAAAAAAGTGAATCAAACTGATTTCTGATAATCAGTTTACTTTTAAATTAAAAATTGTTACTTTGGTATGAAATACATACTTGATTTAATTGTTTTCTTTTTGGTATTATTCATTTACCATTACTTGAAAAACAATGAACTCACAATCAGGAGACTCAGATGTTACTGGTTTGGGTCATATGAAATTGCTATTTTCTTAGTCTAAGAATAAATATCTGCAATTTCATGTCTCATTTACTACTGTTGTTTCAATTTACACACCCTGAAAACAAAGAGTTAGTTTGAATGATATCTAAACAGTTAGTCTGCATGATATCTAAAGCCCTCTCTGACTCTCAACTTACATGATCCCATTATCTTTAATAACTGATAATCGTAACACAGCAGCTCACTTAATAATTGAAGAAGTTCGTTCTTGTCCTTTTGGTTTAACTTGTATTTGTATTTACCATTTTGGTTCTTCTTTACACCATATTCTTGTTATTTTCAAAAAAACTCAGAATCCTAGTTGCTCTTAAGGACACATATGTAAAGGAACAAAAAAAAAAACTGAGAAAAGTATCTATTTATCTTAAATATAGGTTAAGTGGTTTAAAGATGGTGCTGAAATTAAAAAGGGCAAAAAATATGACATCATATCTAAGGGAGCAGTGCGCATTCTTGTCATCAACAAATGTCTACTGAATGATGAGGCAGAATATTCCTGTGAAGTAAGGACAGCAAGAACTTCTGGCATGCTGACCGTACTGGGTAAGAGTGAAGTCTTTCTTTGCGGAAGTATATGTTTCAAGAAAAAAAATAATTTTAGGTTTAACTCAATGTTCTCGTTATTCTTGCAGAAGAAGAAGCTGTCTTTACAAAAAATCTTGCCAATGTTGAAGTTAGTGAAACAGATACTATAAAACTGGTTTGTGAAGTCTCTAAGCCTGGAGCAGAAGTGACTTGGTACAAAGGGGACGAAGAGATCATTGAAACAGGAAGATATGAAATACTTACCGATGGACGAAAGAGAATCCTGATCATTCAGAACGCTCACCTTGAGGATGCTGGCAACTACAACTGCCGACTCCCAAGCTCTCGGACTGATGGCAAAGTCAAAGTACATGGTATGAAAATCACAATAAATAATATTCTAAGAATTCATACTTGATGCATTTAAGGTGCAAATGCTTATGTTTCTAATACCTCACAACTGCTTCTTTCCAGAACTTGCCGCTGAATTTATCTCAAAGCCTCAGAATCTTGAAATACTTGAAGGAGAAAAGGCTGAATTTGTCTGCTCTATATCAAAGGAAAGCTTCGAAGTCCAGTGGAAGAGGGATGATCAGACACTTGAATCTGGAGACAAATATGACATTATTGCCGATGGCAAAAAGAGGATTCTAGTTGTGAAAGATGCCACATTACAAGACATGGGCACTTATGTAGTCATGGTTGGGGCTGCCAGAGCAGCAGCTCACTTGACAGTAATTGGTAAGTTTGTTTTGCTTCTTGGGTTTACTTACATTTGTCTCCCACTTTGGTCCTCCCTCATACTATAAGAATTGTTGGTTGCTTTCAGAAAAACTCAAGATCATAGTTCCTCTTAAGGACACCCGTGTAAAGGAACAACAAGAAGCCATCTTCAACTGTGAAGTTAATACAGAAGGTGCCAAAGCCAAATGGTTCAGAAATGAAGAAGCTATCTTTGATAGTTCAAAATACATTATTCTCCAAAAAGACCTGGTTTATACCCTCCGAGTTAGAAATGCACAATTAGATGATCAAGCCAACTATAGTGTGTCTCTGACCAATCACAGAGGTGAAAATGTTAAGAGTGCAGCTAATCTCATAGTAGAAGGTAAGTCACTTATGTGGCATTAAGGAGTTTTTAAATCAATATGTATTATGAAAACAGTTAAAATCAACATTCTTCCTCTTCTTTACAACAGAGGAGGACCTTAGGATTATTGAGCCTCTTAAAGATATTGAAACAATGGAGAAGAAATCTGTCACGTTCTGGTGCAAGGTGAATCGTCTCAATGTAACACTGAAGTGGACCAAAAATGGAGAAGAGGTGGCTTTCGACAACCGTGTTTTATACAGAATTGATAAATATAAACACTCTCTAATCATTAAAGACTGTGGCTTCCCAGATGAGGGTGAATACATTGTCACTGCTGGACAAGATAAATCTGCTGCTGAGCTTCTGATCATAGAAGCCCCTACAGAATTTGTAGAACACTTAGAAGACCAGACAGTCACAGAGTTTGATGACGCGGTCTTCTCCTGCCAGCTCTCCAGAGAGAAAGCAAATGTGAAATGGTACAGAAATGGGAGAGAAATCAAAGAAGGCAAAAAGTAAGTGGAAGCTTTCTTAATCTCTCTTTCTGTAACTATCTGGTACACATTTGACAATTTAGTGATCATGATGCAAGCTAACCAATAATTCAATTTCTTCTCTTAGATACATATTTGAAAAAGATGGAAGTACACATCGACTCATTATCAAAGATTGCAGGCTGGATGATGAATGTGAATATGCTTGTGGAGTGGAAGACAGAAAATCTCGAGCTAGACTTTTTGTGGAAGGTATACACTGAGTGAAAGGGCAATTCTAATATTCGCACCAGTGTTTGTAGGTTGTGAACCCAAATGTGAACATGATTGTATTCATTTTGTTTTTTCAGAAATCCCTGTTGAGATCATCAGGCCTCCCCAAGATATTCTTGAAGCCCCTGGTACTGATGTTGTCTTTTTGGCTGAGCTCAACAAAGATAAGGTGGAAGTCCAGTGGCTAAGAAATAACATGGTGGTTGTTCAGGGTGACAAACATCAGATGATGAGTGAAGGAAAGATACACAGGTTACAGATTTGTAATATTCAACCTCGTGACCAGGGCGAATACAGATTTATTGCCAAAGACAAAGAAGCCAGAGCTAAGCTTGAACTGGCAGGTAAATCCCTTTCTTTTATTTTCAAATATCCTCACAATATCATAGATACATTGTAAGTTTTAGATTTGCAATTAATGAGATAATGCCTGTGAACGCCTTTTATTTCTGTTAGGCTCTACCCATACGTAACTATTCTAATTTCTATTACCACAAGGTGTCCTGAGTAAGAGGTAATTGAGAGCATTTTTCTTTACTTGCCAGAACCTTGAACAATTCCTGGCACGTGGTGGCTGTTCATTAATACCTAGAATTGACACAGTGCCCTGAAAGTCATCCCCAAAAACCCAGACCTGGAGAAAACTCTGGTGTATTCTATTTTCCAAACCCCATGGAGCCTCATAGACCTGTTCTTATCCTGCCTCAAGCTTCCAAGGCATCCTTATAGGTTGTCATTATGAAAAAGCTAGTAGTATTCCTCTTTACACCTAAGTAGTTTGTCTGGTTTTTAGCTCCAAGTATGATGTTTTCACTTCACAAAAATAAACATGTTTTGTACTATATTTAGTTATCCATTATTAATTTTGGCAAAAAATGGAGATTTTATGGTTTTATATCACCATTAATCCTCCGTTCTCAAGTCTGACAATTTGTAAAATAAGCTATGAGGACTCTAAGTCAGTGTTCTGTGCTAGAAAGTTACTGTGTTATACTTCCAAGGTTGTATCACCAATGTTTGCTAGCAAACGCATAGTAAAGAAGGTATGGTATAACTGGGCTACAACATATAAGTCAAAGCACTCGCATGTTATTTTTTCTCACCAGCTGCACCTAAAATCAAGACAGGCGATCAAGATCTTGTGGTTGATGTTGGCCAGCCTCTGACAATGGTGGTGCCCTATGATGCCTACCCTAAAGCAGAAGCTGAGTGGTTTAAAGAAAATGAACCTCTGTCTTCAAAAACTGTTGATACTACCGCTGAACAAACTTCTTTCAGAATCTTAGAAGCTAAGAAAGGAGACAAAGGAAGGTATAAAATTGTGCTTCAGAACAAACATGGAAAAGCAGAAGCATTCATCAATTTAAAAGTTATTGGTAAGCCCTTGGATCACTTGGCACTTGATTGGCAAAGCACAATTAAAACCATGATAACACACTAAAAAAATTTTTATATGTGAATTTCAGATGTTCCAGGGCCAGTACGTAACTTAGAAGTGACAGAAACATTTGATGGTGAAGTAAGCCTTGGTTGGGAAGAACCATTAACTGATGGTGGAAGCAAAATCATAGGTTATGTTGTTGAAAGACGTGACATCAAAAGAAAGACCTGGGTTCTGGCCACTGACCGTGCAGATAGTTGTGAGTTCACTGTCACTGGACTACAGAAAGGCGGAGTTGAGTACCTATTCCGTGTCAGTGCAAGAAACAGAGTCGGCACTGGTGAACCAGTAGAAACTGACAATCCTGTAGAAGCAAGGAGTAAATATGGTAAGAAGTTTTTAAGTAAATTGCAAACTAGCTTATCTTAGCTTTTATCTCTGATTTAACCCAAAGCCCTTGTCTTCTTCTTTGATGAAATCCAGATGTTCCAGGCCCTCCTTTGAATGTAGCCATCACTGATATAAATAGATTTGGGGTTTCACTGACATGGGAACCACCAGAGTATGATGGAGGAGCTGTGATCACAAACTATGTTATTGAATTGAGAGACAAGACTTCTATCAGATGGGACACTGCGATGACAGTAAGAGCTGAAGACCTGTCTGCAACTGTCACTGATGTGGTAGAAGGACAGGAGTATAGTTTCCGGGTCAGAGCCCAAAACCGCATTGGAGTTGGAAAACCAAGTGCAGCCACACCTTTTGTCAAAGTTGCAGATCCAATTGGTAAGCCCATCAAAACAACGAAATAATTACTTCATGAAATCCAGAAAATGAGTCTACTAATTAAAATAAATTGGAGTTAATGAAAGATGTGAGCAAAATCATAGAAATCCAGACTGTGCCTACTTTTATTCAGTGAATTCAGTAAACCTGGTATTTTAATGCAGACGATAGAAATGGTTACACATTATCTTAATAAACTGTCACTGAATGGTGTGCTCCAACTCTTTCTTCCATTCCAGAGAGACCAAGTCCTCCTGTGAACCTGAAGTCCTCAGATCAGACTCAGTCATCAGTTCAACTCACATGGGAACCTCCTCTGAAAGATGGAGGAAGTCCAATATTGGGTTATATAATTGAGCGATGTGAAGAAGGAAAAGATAATTGGATTCGTTGCAATATGAAACCTGTCCCTGAACTGACTTACAAGGTAGAGAACTTATATCTAAAAAAATATTCAATGTATGATCATGGGCTTAAATGTATATACATATTTTTTTTTACAAATATTGATTCATAACTTTAGGTTACTGGATTACAAAAAGGAAATAAATATTTATATCGAGTATCTGCAGTAAATGAAGCTGGTGTTTCAGATCCATCTGAAATTCTTGGTCCTCTAACTGCTGATGATGCATTTGGTAAGTGGATATTTTATTTTTAGATTTGGGAATATCACACAGCTACTTTGGGGTGCCAGAGCCTTAAATATAGTACTGGAAACTCATTAATTTTTCTTCTTGGTAGCTGAACCAACAATGGACTTAAGTGCATTTAAAGATGGTCTGGAAGTTATTGTCCCGAATCCTATCAAGATCCTGGTTCCAAGTACAGGCTATCCAAGACCAACTGCAACCTGGTCTTTTGGAGATAAAGTACTAGAAGCAGGGGACCGTGTGAAAATGAAAACCTTATCTGCCTATGCTGAACTTGTCATTTCTCCAAGTGAACGTCCAGACAAGGGCATCTATACACTGAAATTAGAAAATCGTGTAAAAGCAATTTCTGGGGAAATTGACGTCAATGTAATTGGTAAGGAACTAAACTTTTGTTACATACAGTGATTTGACAGTATTAACAAATATTGGTTCAAGCTATTACCGGTATTGATTTATGACTACCTTTTTTTCAGCTCGCCCAAGTGCACCCAAAGAACTGAAATTTGGTGAGATAACCAGGGACTCAGTACATTTGACTTGGGAACCACCAGATGATGATGGAGGGAGTCCATTAACTGGATATGTTGTTGAAAAGCGAGAAGTCAGCCGGAAAACATGGACTAAAGTGAGTTTTGAGCAGCAATGCACTAACTCCAGAAAAAAGAGTGGGGGAGTCCCAGAATGCTGGGATGCCATGTACAGTTTATGTGGTTTAACTCTACCTTGCTGAAAAAGATCCAAAAGCTTTTTTTAAATTCCTTGATGCTAATGCTTCCTAAGGTATCTCAACCAAGATTTGATATAATTGCCTTATTTTGTGCCTTACCAAATTTTCTACTGTTTGCTAAAACATAAAATTATCTATTCACTTGGTACCTGATGAGTATCCAATGTGCCCTATGAAACTATCAGCCATTCTAAGGACACTACTTAGTGTCCTTGTTCATCGAACTTCTAACTCCACTAGATTATCTTAGTTGGCCTGATCTACCATTTGTTTTCTCTTGAGTTTATTATTGCTATTTACTCATTTCTCATTATTGTTTTTAACCTTGATTTAAAAACATATTTCTAATAACCAAGCTGGTGGAAAGAACCAATACCTTATTTGACACCTTTTTAATGTGTATAAACTATGAAAGTCTCACCTTAATATAAGGTTCAAATATCATGTGTCTAACTCTGCAACTTTTTCCCTAATATGAAATTAATAACCCTTATCGTTTGAAAAAACTTTCCATTTGTATCACTGCTCGTGGTAAAAATCTTTGACTCAGGCTTTTGAGAAATGAGTAATTATACTTCTTTGTCCCAGGTTATGGACTTTGTGCCTGATCTAGAATTCACAGTTCCTGATCTTGTTCAAGGGAAAGAGTATTTATTTAAAGTCTGTGCTCGTAACAAGTGTGGCCCTGGGGAACCCGCGTATGTCGATGAACCTGTAAATATGTCAGCTCCTGCAAGTGAGTACATTCTTGATGGTTTCTTATCTAGCCTCCTGTTACCTTTTTGCTTTGAGACTGGGAGTCAAATTTATGGGGGAAAGGCATGGACAAGCAATATGGAGATTTCCTAGAGGGCCTATCTAACACTGACTCTCTTTAAAATGTTTATAGCGGTACCTGACCCACCAGAGAACGTTAAATGGAGAGACAGAACAGCCAACAGCATCTTCCTAACATGGGATCCACCTAAAAATGATGGTGGCTCACGCATCAAAGGATATATAGTTGAAAAATGTCCACGTGGTTCGGATCGATGGGTTGCCTGTGGGGAACCAGTTGCAGACACAAAGTAGGTTTTTTGTTTGTTTGTTTTTAATGTAATTTATTGTCAAATTGGCTTACCCAGTGCTCATCCCAACAAGTGCACATTATTTAGCACAAGAGTAATTGTTTCATCTTACTAAAATTAGTATTTTCCTTTTAGAAAATCTATTAGTTTTTCATTGAAAATTCCCCTGGTGTGCCTGTTTGATTTTAAAAAGTGCTGCTGAACTTATCCTTTATCCAAGGTGTTCACTAGTTATAGTATTGAAGCAATCCAGAATTAATTTAAGGAATAAATAGTATTATACCAAGAGGAGGTATGAATTTTAGAAAGATCATGAATCCTACAGGTTGTGTGCATTATAGTAAAATATACCATTTTGTTTTCTGATAGAATGGAAGTAACAGGTCTTGAAGAAGGCAAATGGTACTCCTACCGCGTGAAGGCCCTGAACAGGCAAGGTGCTAGCAAACCAAGCAAACCCACAGATGAAATCCAGGCCGTGGATACACAGGGTATTTATTTTGGGTTTTTGTATTATTAACCAGGCCTCTGCCTTTAATCCTGTTTGACCTTACTAACATTGTAATAATCTTTTCCAATTTCAGAGGCTCCAGAAATTTTCCTCGATGTGAAGCTCCTTGCTGGTCTCACTGTAAAAGCAGGAACTAAGATTGAACTTCCTGCCACTGTAACTGGAAAACCTGAACCTAAAATAACTTGGACAAAAGCCGATATGCTTCTGAAGCAGGACAAGAGAATCACCATTGAAAACGTTCCTAAAAAATCCACAGTGACCATCGTCGATAGTAAGAGAAGTGACACTGGCACGTACATCATCGAGGCTGTCAACGTCTGTGGTCGGGCCACTGCTGTGGTAGAAGTGAATGTCTTAGGTGAGAGAGGCTGCCATTTAAAAAACAGGCAGACTCATTTCAGTTACTTTTAAAAATAAAACCTGATTTTAAAATGATTTATTTTCCTCCATGTGTAATGTCCTCCACAGACAAACCCGGACCACCAGCTGCTTTTGACATCACAGAAGTGACCAATGAGTCATGTCTTCTAACATGGAACCCCCCACGAGATGATGGTGGATCTAAAATCACAAACTATGTCGTGGAGAGAAGAGCGACTGATAGTGAAGTGTGGCACAAGCTCTCATCAACTGTCAAGGATACAAACTACAAGGCAACCAAATTAACACCCAATAAAGAATACATCTTCAGAGTTGCTGCAGAAAACATGTATGGTGTTGGGGAACCAGTTCAGGCGGCTCCAGTAACAGCTAAATATCCATTTGGTGAGTTTCTCTTCAATCAGTTGGCCAAAAATTTTTAAAAAGATACTTGTATCAAACTTGGTTTTGGGTTTCATATTTACATATAGGGCATATAACACGTATATCGTTATCCTACCTCTAGATCCACCTGGACCTCCAACTCGTCTAGAACCTTCTGATATCACTAAGGATGCAGTCACTCTCACATGGTGTGAGCCAGACGATGATGGTGGAAGCCCAATCACTGGATACTGGGTTGAAAGATTAGATCCTGATACTGATAAATGGGTTAGATGCAATAAAATGCCAGTAAAAGATACAACATATAGGTATGTCCAGTATCTCCATCAGGGTGTTAAGATAGCAGTATACATAATTTTTCATTCTTAAGCATTCTTTTTTATTACAAATGCTTACATGTTACATTAAAATTTTAAGTTATTTTTACTTATATTTCGTATTACCACATAATTTAAAAAATGATATAAATTCCATTCAAGGACACATTTCTTAATTTTACTATAAAATATTAACTTTCTGTGAGTTTCAAAGTGTTTGGCCTTCCAGTATATTATGGTAATGATCTTTTTTATAGATATTAGAATTACATGGGTACATTCGGCCAAATTAAAGTTAAAAGGCAATTTTAAATTTATGTTGAAATATTTTTAGTTCAATTTCGAAATAAGTTTTTCACAATTTAAATAAATTAGCTCTTTCCATGTAAAATACATAGAGGCTTCTGCTTATCATGGTATTCAATTCATACTTTGTCCCTAATTCAGAGTGAAAGGTCTCACCAATAAGAAAAAATACAGATTCCGTGTGTTGGCTGAAAATCTTGCTGGACCTGGAAAACCAAGTAGATCAACTGAACCAATCTTAATAAAGGATCCCATAGGTATTATTTATATATTTTTCTGTGGTTATTTTGAAGCTTATATTAACTCCTTTTCTGACAAACCTAAATCATGGTTTCATTTCATTGGTTTGCAGATCCTCCTTGGCCTCCTGGAAAACCAACTGTGAAAGATGTAGGCAAAACATCATTGATGTTGAATTGGACAAAGCCAGAACATGATGGAGGGGCAAAGATTGAGTCTTATGTCATTGAAATGCTAAAGACTGGAACAGAGGACTGGGTCCGAGTGGCTGAAGGTGTTCCCACCACTCAGCATTTTCTCAAGGGTCTCATGGAAGGGCAGGAATACTCATTCCGAGTTAGAGCTGTTAACAAGGCTGGGGAAAGTGAACCCAGTGAACCCAGTGACCCTGTGCTCTGCAGGGAAAAGCTATGTAAGTCACTCTTGATGTTTAGTGTATATAAATTCCTCTAAAGTAGGTCTGAGAACTACAGTATGAGAAAATATAAAAAACTCATGACTAGATTGCTTCATTCTTGCTATGTGATTTCCTAGTGACTGCTAGAGGATTCAGTGAAGACTGAAATCAAATTTTTCCTTTTATTTTCTTTAGATCCTCCATCACCACCTCGCTGGCTTGAAGTTATTAATATCACAAAAAATACAGCAGACCTAAAGTGGACAGTTCCTGAGAAAGATGGAGGGTCTCCCATCACCAACTATATCGTGGAAAAGAGAGACGTGAGGCGAAAAGGCTGGCAAACGGTGGACACAACTGTCAAAGACACCAAGTGCACAGTAACCCCACTGACAGAGGGCTCTTTATATGTGTTCCGAGTTGCTGCAGAAAATGCCATAGGACAAAGTGACTACTGTGAAATTGAGGACTCTGTCCTGGCCAAAGACACCTTTAGTATGCTAATTTTTAATATTTGTGACACTGTTTGTACTGGATTATCATTTTTCCCTCTGGTTTTTCTAACCATTGAATATTTTGCTTCCAGCCACCCCTGGACCACCCTATGCTCTGACAGTGGTTGATGTAACCAAGCGACACGTTGACCTGAAGTGGGAACCACCTAAAAATGATGGTGGAAGACCAATACAGAGGTAGAATTTTAATTAATTCACATAGAATTTATAAATAATTCAGCTGAAAATTCGTAACTGCATTTTCTCTATTAATGCTAATGAACTGCTTTATTTCAATAGATATATCATTGAGAAGAAAGAAAAGTTAGGTACCCGTTGGGTGAAAGCTGGAAAGACCTCAGGACCCGACTGTAACTTCAGAGTAACTGATGTCATTGAAGGAACAGAGGTCCAGTTTCAGGTTCGGGCAGAAAATGAAGCTGGAGTTGGTCACCCAAGTGAACCCACAGAAATCCTATCAATTGAAGATCCAACAAGTAAGTAGTGTCGATTTCACAAAGGATATCGTCTAGATCTTGATGATGAGATTGTGGATGTGAATGTTTCACTCTTTTTTCAGGTCCTCCTTCACCTCCCCTTGACTTGCATGTGACTGATGCTGGGAGAAAGCACATCGCCATTGCCTGGAAGCCTCCAGAGAAAAATGGTGGAAGTCCTATTATAGGATACCATGTTGAAATGTGTCCGGTAGGCACTGAGAAATGGATGCGAGTTAATTCTCGCCCAATAAAAGACTTGAAATTCAAAGTTGAAGAAGGTGTTGTTCCTGACAAGGAGTATGTTCTGAGAGTGAGAGCTGTCAATGCTGTTGGTGTCAGTGAGCCATCTGAAATCTCTGAAAATGTGGTTGCCAAAGACCCAGACTGTAAGAACACAGTTTCTTTTACAATTAATAAAACAGGCTTTGCTTATTAAACATTGCATTTTGACATATCTTTTTTCCTGTTTGGATATCTTACAGGCAAGCCAACAATTGATATGGAGACTCACGACATCGTTGTTATCGAAGGTGAAAAGTTAACCATTCCTGTTCCCTTCAGAGCTGTCCCAGTTCCAACTGTTAGTTGGCATAAAGATGGCAAAGAAGTTAAAGCAAGTGACAGATTAACAATGAAGAATGATCATATCTCTGCACTCCTCGAAGTTCCCAAGAGTGTCCATGCAGATGCTGGAGTTTATACCATAACGCTAGAGAACAAGCTTGGCTCAGCAACTGCCTCAATCAATGTCAAAGTCATAGGTAATCATTCTCTGATGAAATATCTGATATTATTCTTCACATGATGGGAAAATTAGTTAACTTTGTAGTGTTAGTATAAATGGCCTCATGATTTGGCTATTTGTAAACTAAATGTCCCTCAAGATGATTTCTTCTCATATGAGAAGCAAAGCAATTATAGAAATGAAACTCTGATTAAACTAATTTACTTCTACTGTAATTATTGGGATGTAAAGCCAATATAGCATACCCAAAGAGTGTTTAAATTGCCAGTATTCAGTTATTAATTGTATTTGCATTTCTCCATAGTGTTCTCAACAGGATTAGTAACATTTTCTGCCCCCTCCCACAAAGATGATGTTTAAAAGCTGGGCCAGGGTGGGGGGGATTTTTGCTTAGAACAGAAACTCAAGGGAGCTATTCACATTTAGTAATTGGGGGCCAATGATGCTAAAGAGCCTGCAGCATGGGGGCGGGGGGTACATTCCAGCACATCAAAGATTATCCCACCCAAAATATGGATAGTCTCAGAGAAAGAGTGTACTTTTAATATGCTCACTTTTCAGATTATAATAATTATCATTTTATTTCTGATAGGCCTACCTGGACCATGCAAAGATATTAAAGCAAGTGATGTGACCAAGAGTTCTTGTAAATTAACCTGGGAACCTCCAGAATACGATGGTGGAAGCCCAATCCTTCATTACGTCCTGGAACGCAGAGAGGCTGGGAGAAGGACATACATACCAGTCATGTCTGGTGAGAACAAGCTGTCTTGGACTGTAAAAGATCTCATACCAAATGGCGAATACTTCTTCCGTGTTAAAGCTGTCAACAAGATTGGTGGAGGCGAATATATTGAACTGAAAAATCCGGTCATTGCTCAAGATCCAAAGCGTAAGTTTGGGCATGGATGGAATACAGCTAGGAATTAATATGCATATTTTTACTTTAAAAAGATGGGTTTACATTATATGGGTATATATTAACAGTTTTTTTCCTTATTCTTCAGAACCACCTGACCCACCTGTAGATGTTGAGGTTCATAATCCTACAGCTAAAGCAATGACTATTACATGGAAGCCTCCTTTGTATGACGGAGGGAGCAAAATAATGGGTTACATCATCGAGAAGATTGCTAAGGGTGAAGACAAATGGAAGAGATGCAATGAACACCTAGTACCAGTCCTGACCTATACAGCAAAAGGACTCGAAGAGGGAAAGGAATACCAGTTCCGAGTGCGAGCAGAAAATGCTGCTGGTATTAGTGAACCTTCTCGGGCCACTCCTCCAACCAAAGCTGTAGATCCTATTGGTAAGTTTTGTTTAATGGGGTTCCATTTTCCCATTGTACCATCAAAGAGAATGATGTTTTGCCAGATGTTTTGATCAGAATTGAAAGTAGTTACTGTTTTTAATCATTACAGATGCTCCAAAGGTCATTATGAGAACAAGCCTAGAAGTGAAACGAGGTGATGAAATAGCACTTGATGCAACGATCTCTGGGTCACCTTATCCGACTATTACGTGGCTAAAGGATGAAAAAGTTATTATACCAGAAGAAATTAAAAAGCGAGTAGCACCGACAGTTAGGAGGAAGAGGGGTGAAGTTCAAGAAGAAGAACCATTTGTCTTGCCTCTGACAGAACGTTTGAGTATCGACAACAGTAAAAAAGGAGAATCTCAGCTACGCGTCCGAGATTCTCTCCGACCTGATCATGGCCTGTATATGATCAAAGTTGAAAATGACCATGGTATCGCAAAAGCACCTTGTACTGTCAGTGTGCTAGGTATGTAGGTAAAACTACGCTTCTCGATGGAAGAAAGTCTATATAAGAGTTTCAGTGAAATGTAAAAAAAAAGGTTTTGGCAGGGGAGGTGGGGAAGGGGATAAAAGAAGTAGGAAATAGCTTCAGCAAGGTATCCTCAGTCCCCCTTTTCCTCCTGTAAACAAAATTAATCCACCTTGTTATTTGTTAGCTATACAAAGACAGATGTAGGAAAAACAGAAATCTATGTTAAAGGGGCATGCTAACATTTACATTTTCCATTGCAACCATTTCTACACAGATTTTTAATCACTGCTGTCTTTTGAAATATTAGATACACCAGGACCACCAATCAACTTTGTATTTGAAGATATTAGAAAGAACTCCGTCCTCTGTAAATGGGAACCACCCCTCGATGATGGTGGCAGTGAAATTATAAACTACACTTTGGAAAAGAAAGACAAGACAAAACCTGACTCAGAATGGATTACTGTCACTTCAACACTTAGACACTGCAAATATTCAGTGACAAAACTGATTGAAGGAAAAGAGTACCTCTTTCGTGTAAGAGCTGAAAATAGGTTTGGGCCTGGACCGCCATGTGTTTCAAAGCCACTTATCGCTAAAGATCCATTTGGTAAGGTTCTTTTAGCATCTACATTTTGCCTTTTATCATATGCAAGGGTATATACATTGTCAGAGCTTATAAACTTGAATTTTTATATTATACTAGAGAATTAATTCAAATATGCTATTTTGTTTTTATCAGAACCACCTGATGCACCTGATAAGCCCATTGTAGAAGATGTTACCAGCAACAGTATGCTAGTGACATGGAATGAACCGAAAGATAATGGAAGCCCCATCTTGGGTTACTGGCTTGAAAAACGTGAGGTTAATAGTACACATTGGTCTCGTGTCAACAGAAATCTTCTGAATTCTTTGAAGACCAATGTAGAAGGCTTATTAGAAGGACTCACCTATGTCTTCAGAGTATGTGCTGAAAACGCAGCTGGACCTGGAAAGTTCAGTCCCCCTTCAGATCCCAAAACAGCACGCGATCCAATCTGTAAGTAAATTTTTATAAAGAGAGTGGGGTACAACATGGTAACTATAATTAAGTCACTTAATCCAGTTAATTAAGTACAATATTATATATTTGAAAGTTGTTAAGAGAGTAGATCTTCAATGTTATCACTACCAAAAAAATGGTTAATTATGTAAGGAGAGGGAAGTGTTAACTAACATTGTGGTAATCATTTTGTAAGATGTGCATGTATCAGATCATCATATTGTACACCTTAAACTTACAAAAAAACAAGCAAAATACTAACAATACCTCTAGACATATATTAAGATTGCAATGTAAAATTTTAAACATTTGTACATATAGCTTCAAAGTTTCACAAAGCAATACTTACCCATATCACATGCAATGCACTCTGAAAAAAAGTGGGATAGAATAAGCTACTGCATATTTTAAAATCTTCTGGGAGTTTTGATTTGTGTATCTGCATTCATTCTAGCTCCACCTGGGCCACCTGTC
The DNA here is from genome assembly GCA_030068075.1 of Paguma larvata. Taxonomy (NCBI): domain Eukaryota; kingdom Metazoa; phylum Chordata; class Mammalia; order Carnivora; family Viverridae; genus Paguma; species Paguma larvata. Next base: position 53,241,683 of record CM057825.1, read on the forward strand.
CCAAGAGTCACCGACACAAGCTCTACAACTATTGAACTAGAATGGGAACCCCCAGCTTTCAATGGCGGTGGGGAAATTATTGGCTACTTTGTCGATAAGCAGCTAGTTGGCACAAACGAATGGTCACGCTGCACAGAGAAGATGATCAAGGTCCGTCAGTACACAGTCAAACAAATCCGAGAGGGGGCCGATTATAAACTTCGAGTGAGTGCCGTCAATGCTGCAGGTGAAGGACCACCGGGAGAAACAGGACCGGTTACTGTGGCTGAACCGCAAGGTAACTTAAAAGTTACATGAATAATATTATGGATATTTTCCTAACACAAGATTTTTTTTTTTCATCTTTCTTGGGCTAACATATTACTGTTCACTTTAAAACAGAGCCTCCAACTGTGGAACTAGATGTTTCTGTGAAGGCTGGAATACAAATAATGGCTGGGAAAACTCTTAGAATTCCAGCTGTGGTAACTGGTCGTCCAGTGCCTACCAGAGTATGGACCATAGAAGAAGGGGAGCTGGATAAAGACCGTGTTGTAATAGAGAACGTTGGAACCAAGTCGGAACTAATTATCAAGGATGCATTGAGAAAAGACCATGGCAGATATGTGATTACAGCTACCAATAGCTGTGGTTCCAAATTCGCAGCAGCCAGGGTAGAAGTTTTCGGTAAGGAACATTACATGCATTTTCATAGGGCTTTTCTAAGTGATACAACTTATTGCACTGATTTTTATGTTTGTTTTTTTTTGTTTGTTTGTTTTAATTTTTCAGATGTTCCTGGACCAGTTCTTGACTTAAAACCTGTTGTGACAAATAGAAAGATGTGTTTGCTTAACTGGTCCGACCCAGCAGATGATGGAGGAAGCGAAATCACAGGATTCATTATTGAAAGAAAAGATGCTAAGATGCATACCTGGAGACAACCAATAGAGACCGAGAGATCTAAATGTGACATCACAGGTCTCCTTGAGGGACAGGAATACATGTTCCGTGTGATTGCCAAGAACAAGTTTGGCTGCGGCCCTCCTGTTGAAATAGGACCAATTCTTGCAGTTGATCCACTAGGTAAAAGAGGTTTTCATTGTGTTTATATAGTAAACACTGTTTGCTTCTAGGTATGTCATTTATTTATTGAGCCTATGGCTTCAAACTCCCAAGAGTCTCATGATCTATAGCAAGAGAGTGATAAGAAAGGTGAATCAAAAAACTACTGGCAACTTTAAGACTCTCATACTTGCTATGCTTTCTATGTAATTTTTGCACAAAACCATGTATAGTTTCATGTACTGAAAAAAACCTGAATCTACTGGTGCTTAACAACAACCTAAAAATAGTTATAAATATTACGTCTTTGCAATAGAATACCCTGGAGTAATTAATGCTTTGGTACTTAAAGGGAGTTCATTGGTTTTGAAGGATTGTAGGAAATACAACAGCCTATGATAAATGCCTTAGTCTTCCTTTAGCTCTCAAGTAGTCTCCACACTGGAAGGATATGGAGGCCCAGAATCAGAGAAAGCCACCAGAGAATAGAAGGCCGACCAAAGGAAATCCCCTTAAGCAGTAGAACAAATGTGAAACTCTAAAATTACACACACTTGGTAACAGGTACTGACATCCCATTACATCCTCGCCGTAACAGCTCATCTCAAAAATGTCTGCTATAGCTCAAGTTGTGCCACAAGTATCAGAACAGAGCTGTGCTTCCGCAGCAAAGCTCTGCTTCTGGTTGCAGTAACAGCCAACAGGAGACTAGTTTTACCATGCAAACTTATTCTTTGTTTTGTCCTTTGGGCCACAGAACCACAGCAGCATTACGTAAATTCTCTTTCCACTCTCTTTTAAACCCACACTTGAGGCAACGTGGTTCTAAGTGTGTTCAGCAGACACGTATACTGTCCTTTAATAAAGGAAACACTTTCCTCTCGGCTGCTCATTCAAAACAAAACTTCACAGACCTTCTCTCCTTTAGGATTAAAAGCTTTCCCAGTGGCAGAGGTAAAATATCTAAAATGCTAAAAATAACAAAAGCATACATGTCCTTTATTTTTAATCAATATTTTTTACTCTCAAGCTTACTAAGAAATATTCTGCCTATATAAATGCCTATAATTCTGGTAACTGACACGTTTTTGGAAGGATTTTAAAGATGGATGCAAGGTTATGCTAAACAGAAACTTATTTTTCACATAATTAATTTAAAGTGAAATACTATTTCTTATATGAATATTTATTTCATGCTTGTCATTTCAACTTGCCTCTGGTTAAAGGTCCTCCAACGTCTCCCGAGAGGCTCACATACACAGAAAGGACAAAATCCACTATCACTCTTGACTGGAAAGAGCCCCGCAGTAATGGCGGCAGCCCCATCCAAGGCTATATCATTGAAAAACGGCGTCACGACAAACCTGATTTTGAAAGAGTTAACAAGCGACTCTGCCCAACCACATCTTTCCTGGTTGAAAATCTTGACGAACACCAGATGTATGAATTCCGGGTCAAAGCCGTCAATGAAATTGGCGAAAGTGAACCATCTCTGCCTCTTAACGTGGTCATACAGGATGATGAAGGTGTGGAGTCTGAGCATGATTTTAGTGCATTTTACAGTGCTGCCTTTATCCTCATAGGTTGAGCAAATATACTTAGAACTTTGCATTTTTTTTTTCTTTCTTTTCTCTTTACAGTGCCTCCAACTATTAAGTTGCGTTTGGCTGTTCGGGGAGACACTATCAAAGTTAAGGCGGGAGAGCCTGTTAACATCCCTGCAGATGTGACAGGCCTTCCAATGCCTAAGATTGAATGGTCCAAGAATGAAACTGTGATCGAAAAACCCACTGATGCACTTAAGATAACCAAAGAAGAAGTATCCCGAAGTGAGGCAAAGACTGAGCTTAGCATTCCCAAAGCAGTCCGGGAAGACAAAGGCACTTACACAGTTACTGCTTCCAATCGCCTGGGCTCAGTGTTCCGAAATGTTCATGTGGAAGTATATGGTAAGGAACCTGCTTTCTTATCCCAAGATGAAATCCAGTGTCTTTTTAAGAATTGCCTTCTCGGGGCGCCTGGGTGGCTCAGTTGGTTAAGCGGCCGACTTCGGCTCAGGTCATGATCTCACGGTCTGTGAGTTCGAGCCCCGCGTCGGGCTCTGTGCTGATGGCTCAGAGCCTGGAGCCTGCTTCAGATTCTGTATCTCCCTCTCTCTCTGCCCTTCCCCTGCTCATACTCTGTCTCTATGTCTCTCAAAAATAAATAAATGTTAAAAAAAATTAAAAAGAATTGCCTTCTCATTCTCCTGTGTTGGTTCCTTTCCAGATCGTCCATCACCACCGAGAAATCTTGCTGTTACTGACATTAAAGCTGAATCTTGCTACTTGACATGGGATGCCCCTCTAGATAACGGTGGCAGTGAAATCACCCATTATATTATTGACAAACGTGATGCGAGCAGGAAGAAAAGTGAATGGGAGGAAGTCACCAACACTGCTGTAGAGAAGAGATATGGGGTAACCTATTCTAAATCTTTCCTTATACACATTAAAAGGACACAACTCTGAATTAACACCATTAGGGCATAACCTTGGAATTTAATGATTAAACTCAAAACCACACACAAAAAGATTTAGCACGGTTTTTAGCACCATGTACAGAAGGCCACTTGGTAAATACTATTTGTATGCCAATTCTCTTTTACTTGAGAGATCCACTATTAGGTACAATAAATTCACATATTCTCATTTTACAGTGCTTTCTCCATATTTGAGCCTATTTATTTTTTAACTATATATTTATTTGCTTTTATAGATTTCTTTTTATAGTCTCCCCTATCAAAATAACTTGAATTTTTAAATAAGTGAAAATCGACATAAGTATGTTGTTAAGAAATCACTGTTCATTTGATTTCTAGATCTGGAAACTTATTCCCAATGGTCAGTATGAATTCCGAGTTAGGGCAGTGAATAAATATGGAATCAGTGATGAGTGCAAATCAGATAAAGTAGTCATTCAAGATCCCTTTCGCCCTCCTGGACCTCCGGGAAAACCAAAAGTTTTGGAGCGCACCAAAGGGTCGATGCTAGTGAGCTGGACTCCTCCTTTGGACAATGGCGGCTCTCCAATTACTGGCTACTGGCTGGAGAAGAGAGAAGAGGGAGGTGCCTACTGGTCACGTGTTAGCCGAGCACCAATAACCAAAGTGGGATTGAAAGGCGTGGAATTTAATGTTCCCCGTTTGATCGAAGGTGTTAAATACCAGTTCAGAGCAATGGCGATAAATGCGGCAGGAATTGGCCCTCCCAGTGAACCATCGGATCCAGCTCTTGCAGGAGATCCTATATGTAAGTATGCTTCCATTCCTGGAATTTACAAAGAGCAAAGCCACTAAGTGGATAATTCTCTCTTAACTTTCCTGCATTTTGCTATGCCAATTTTTTATTTATTGAAGTAAAAAGTTCATAGAGTATCAGAAGCATATATATATATGTATACATATATAAACACTACACACACATATTTATATGTGTGCATACACATAGGTATACACGTACATAAAATCATATAGTTTTTAAATTCTCAGTTTAAACCTAGTATTTTATGAGGAATCACAATAATAGAGACCTTGGACTATAAGCTCCTCTCTGCTCTCCTACCTTAAGTAAACCCCTAACCCATTAGATACTGTGGACATTATCTCCCTCCCTGTTTAGACCCTCTAGGTGGAGTTCAACAAAAGGCAAATGTTGAGTTTCCAATAATATTTATTAAACAAAGATATGAAATTCTCAAGCAGAGTCCATGAGGTCAAATAAAAGAAAGAAAATTCTTCTGAAAGATCTTTTAGCACATCAGTTAGAAAATGAAAATAACTTGGCCTTAATAGTTAACTATATTTGCTATATATCTGAATAGATTATCTGTAGGAAAAGAATTCAGCTATTTGTTAAAAAATGACTTAAAATACTCTAATTCCTATATGGAGTACGTATATGAAACGAAGCAGTCATTCATTTATTCCGCAAGCTATATTCAACATGTGCTATGCGCAAGGGACTGTGCCAGGCACTAGAGAAGAAGAGCTAGGGTTAAAAATAACAGAGTAAAAGAATTTCTATAATTGTAAAGCACTGTCAGAAAGGTGTTGTTATGTAATTATTATAGTCATTGACCCTTTCCCTAAAAGGCATTATGATTAATTTGTGTTCAAAGGTTTCGCAGCTAATAATGAATTAAAGATGAACATAGGGGAATGGAAAGAAAAATAAGATAAAAAACAGAGAGGGAGGGCAAACCATAAGAGACTCTTAAATACAGAGAACCGAGGGTTGCTGGAGGGGAGGCAGGTGAGGGGATGGGCTAAATGGGTGATCGGCATTAACGAGGGCACATTTTGGGATGAGCACTGGGTGATATATGTAAGTGATAAATCAGTAAATTCTACTTCTGAAATCATTATTATACTATATGTTAACTAACTTGGATTTAAATTTATAAATAAATAATCTGACATATTTTTTAAATAAATACGTTTTTAGTAGATTCAAAGGGATTTTAAAGCTATTTTAGTTTTTCACCAATTGTGTGTAAATAGAATATGAATCTGTCTAGAGATAGTGAGTAGTCTTTCTAATCCCAATGAGTTGTTTGCTTTCTTTTGTTTTCACATTAATGCTAAATGAAAAGAGATTATTTCTGATGTTCTCTTCTATAGATGGTAATTTATTATTTTGGCATTCCTATTTTAGTAGTTAGCAGATTAAATCTAGCATTCCACTGGCTTCAAAATTTGATATACATATATCGATTTTTTTTTTTTCTTATTAGATCCACCTGGGCCACCTTCTTGCCCAGAGGTCAAAGATAAAACAAAGTCCAGCATCTCACTAGCATGGAAACCTCCAGCAAAAGATGGTGGCAGTCCAATCAAAGGTTACATTGTAGAAATGCAAGAAGAAGGTAGTACTGACTGGAAAAGAGTAAATGAGCCAGACAAACTACTAACTACCTGTGAATGTGTGGTACCCAATCTGAAAGAACTCAGGAAGTACAGATTCAGAGTGAAAGCTGTCAATGAAGCTGGTGAATCTGAACCAAGTGATACAACGGGAGAGATCCCTGCCACTGATATTCAAGGTACTAGCCCTTTATTGTATTTATATCTTCATCTTTTGGTCTTACAAAATTAATTTCCTGAAGACACGTCAATTACATTTTTTGAAAAATAAGCTAAATCCTCTTATGTTATTCATGGTACTACAGAGGCACCGGAAGTTTTCATTGATATTGGAGCACAAGACTGTCTGATTTGTCAAGCTGGCTCACAAATTAGGATTCCTGCTGTCGTCAAGGGACGCCCAACACCCAAATCATCTTGGGAATTTGATGGAAAGGCAAAGAAGGCAGTGAAGGTAAAAAATATATATATAATTTTCTGTGTTTTCCATTGAATTACTCTAAGGAATATTTATACTACAACTATCTTCTTTTGTAATAGGAGGGAGTTCATGATATACCCGAGGATGCACAGGTAAAAAACAATTGAAATTGAAATGATTCAGAACATAGCTGAGCGCAATGCTGCTTTAACTTCATCCAGTGTATGACCACTATTTTCTTTGTATAGCTGGAGACGGCTGAAAACTCATCAGTGATTATTATTCCGGAGTGCAAGCGATCTCATTCAGGCAAATACAGCATCACAGCCAAGAATAAAGCAGGACAAAAGACAGCAAATTGTAGAGTTAAAGTCATGGGTAAGAAAGCCTTTAAAAGGGACCATAGAATGATGACAAATTATTTTAAACAAAGTGACATTGTTTACATTGTGATTTGCATCCAACAGATGTACCAGGGCCACCCAAAGATCTGAAAGTCAGTGACATCACAAGGGGTAGTTGCAAACTCACATGGAAGATGCCAGATGATGATGGAGGAGACAGGATCAAAGGCTACGTTATAGAGAAGAAGACGATTGATGGAAAAGCCTGGACTAAAGTCAATCCAAACTGTGGAAGCACCACATTTGTAGTTCCCGATCTTATTTCTGAACAGCAATATTTCTTCCGTGTGCGTGCAGAAAACCGTTTTGGTACTGGTCCACCTGTGGAAACCATTCAGAGGACCACTGCCAGAGATCCAATATGTAAGTTTTTAAATCTAAGATTAAAATAGTTTCTCAAGTTTGAAGTGTAGCATTATAAACAATGCTTAATACTTCCTTTAACTACTTTTAAAGATCCTCCTGATCCTCCTATTAAACTCAAGATTGGCCTCATAACAAAGAACACGGTACACCTATCATGGAAACCACCAAAGAATGATGGAGGCTCCCCTGTCACCCACTATATTGTTGAGTGCCTTGCATGGGATCCTACTGGGAAAAAGAAAGAAGCATGGAAACAGTGCAACAAACGTGACGTGGAAGAACTGGAATTTACTGTTGAGGACCTCATAGAGGGTGGGGAATATGAATTCAGAGTCAAGGCTGTCAATGCTGCAGGAGTCAGCAAACCTTCAGCCACTGTTGGCCCTGTGACTGTCAAAGATCAGACATGTAAGTACCAATGTATTAACAGAGAATGTCCTCTTTGAGTCCTTCGAAAATTTAATATTTGTCCAAAATAAAAAGAGAAATATCTGTACATCAGGAAGCTACCATGAATTGAGTGTGAACATGAGCACATTAATCACTCATTCCCTCAACTTCTACAGAATTATCATATTTCCTTACATATTGACATTTAGAATTTCCTTACTATAATATTTTCTACATGATCTTCAAGAGGGGAAGAAAGTAAGCAGTTATTTGCTCAGCAACTGTTAAGACCCATTTATCTTCACAATTAAGTTTCTTTTTCTCTAAGAAAAAGATATATATGTAGATAAATTTTAATAAATTATATAGATAAATATAGACAAAGAGATAAATATAGATAAATATAAATAGACAAATATGGTAAAAATTCTTCCTCTAATTATTGTTACTATCACTACTGCTGTGTGTTTTGTTCAGTCCTTCTAAATTTAGGGGAGTTGTAGTCATTACCCTCTTTGCATATTCTTCTACTCAATTCATGGAAAATGGAAAGTTGCTTTGCTTCTACTAGCAGTTATCTTTTTTAAAAAGTGTATTCATCTTAGAATAAAAATAGCAAGTCCTCTCATAACTCTTCATATTAAAGGGAATATGCATATATATTAAAGGGAATATCATGATAGAACTCCCAAGACTAAGCTACTACAACCTTCACTTCTCTCTGCCCCATTTCAGTATCTACATGCATAATAACACCAGGTAAGAGAGAGCCAATAGCTGATACACAGCCACATGTAGATCCCATAAAGGATGATGACTACACGTACCTGCCCTCTGAAGTGGTATAAATTAGTTGAAGTCATACTGTTCTTCATGTTGGGCTACGAAACCTGCCTATAGTAGATACAAATAGCTTTATACTGTAAATTCTACTTTTGGTCCCTAATGACCACCTTTTTTTCTTTTACATCATCTAGGCCCACCATCAATTGATCTAAAAGAATTCATGGAGGTTGAAGAAGGAACAGATGTTAACATTGTAGCCAAAATTAAAGGTGTGCCATTCCCGACGCTAACCTGGTTTAAAGCTCCTCCAAGGAAGCCTGATAAGAAAGAACCTGTTCTCTATGACACCCACGTCAACAAACTGGTAGTAGATGATACTTGTACCTTAGTTATTCCACAGTCTCGGAGGAGTGACACTGGCTTATATACCATCACAGCTGTGAATAATCTCGGGACAGCATCAAAGGAGATGAGACTGAATGTCCTTGGTAATGTTTGCATGACTTTATTAAAACTGCATGTTTTTCTGTTCCTAAATATATCATTTGGCTTTAAAATCATTCTTCTAATAATTTTTTTTCTTTTTTAAACCATTTTAGGTCGTCCTGGCCCTCCAGTGGGACCAATAAAGTTTGAATCCATTTCAGCAGATCAAATGACATTATCTTGGCTTCCACCTATAGATGATGGGGGGTCTAAGATTACAAACTATGTAATTGAGAAGAGAGAAGCTAACAGGAAGACATGGGTGCGTGTCTCCAGTGAACCTAAAGAGTGCATGTACACAATTCCCAAATTGCTAGAAGGCCATGAATATGTATTCCGAATCATGGCCCAGAATAAATATGGCATTGGGGAGCCTCTTGACAGTGAACCTGAAACAGCAAGAAACCTCTTCTGTAAGTAGAACATGTTTTATGTACAAAATCACTCTTATCTGTTGTTTTTCATAATTTCTTATAGATCAATGTGGGGTTTTTTTTTCTTAGCTGTCCCTGGAGCACCAGATAAACCAACAGTTAGCAGTGTGACTCGCAACTCCATGACTGTTAACTGGGAAGAGCCAGAATATGATGGAGGCTCTCCTGTGACAGGATATTGGCTAGAAATGAAAGACACCACTTCGAAGAGATGGAAAAGAGTTAACCGAGATCCTATCAAAGCCATGACTTTGGGTGTTTCTTATAAAGTAACTGGTCTTATTGAAGGTTCTGATTATCAGTTCCGCGTGTATGCAATCAATGCTGCTGGTGTGGGTCCAGCAAGTCTGCCATCAGACCCAGTGACTGCCAGAGATCCAATTGGTAAGCCTTGAAACTATTCCTTTCCCCCGCCCCTCAAAATGCCATAGAAAAGTCAAGAATACTAATGTATACTGTTTCTTTCCAGCCCCTCCTGGTCCTCCATTTCCCAAAGTCACAGACTGGACTAAATCCTCTGTCGATTTGGAGTGGGCTCCTCCTCTAAAAGACGGTGGATCCAAAGTAACTGGATACATTGTCGAATATAAAGAAGAGGGAAAAGAAGAATGGGAACAGGTAGTTAACACTTGGTATTATGGAAATATAACTAACTGAAAGTGTAGCAGTTACCCTCAATCCCATTAACTTCTTTTTGCATTTTTTATTAAGAAATCAGAAAAATGACATAATTGCAAAACAACATAATTACAAACAATCCAAACATCTGCTATGTCAAAGATCTAATCAAAATTTATTTTATCGTTAACTTATCTTTTGGCTATAAATCCTAAAAAGGTGGAAAAAATGAACACTACATTTTTCAATCATTTGACGATAATATTAAAACACAATTCCTGGAAAGACATTCATCCAGTGTTTACCTATAATATCTGATCCCCGATACCTAAACTGGCAACCATTTTCCCAGAGTAGTTAAATATGCTGTTGGTTACACTTTAGAAAGCCATTAAAATAAGAAGCTACAAAGAACTGAATGCTCGTGATCCTTCCCTAGGGTAAAGACAAGGAAGTGAGAGGAACAAAGCTTGTTGTGACAGGGTTAAAAGAAGGAGCTTTCTACAAATTCAGAGTTAGAGCAGTCAACATTGCCGGCATTGGAGAACCTGGAGAAGTCACAGATATCATTGAAATGAAGGACAGAATTGGTAATTATTCATACTTCTATTATTTTATCAACATTTGTGTTTTGTGTTGGAAATGAAAACCATATTTGTAATTTTCAATTGTGTTCCAGTGTCACCTGACCTTCAGCTAGATGCCAGTGTCAGAGACAGAATTGTGGTCCATGCTGGCGGGGTGATCCGGATCATTGCGTATGTGTCTGGAAAACCTCCTCCTACTGTCACCTGGAACATGAATGAAAGAGCATTACCTCAAGAAGCTACCATCGAGACCACAGCCATCAGCTCATCCATGGTCATCAAGAATTGCCAGAGGAGCCACCAAGGTGTCTATTCTCTTCTTGCCAAAAATGCAGGTGGAGAAAGAAAGAAGACCATTATCGTTGATGTCTTAGGTAAATACTTTCAATTTGTCCATGCAGTTTTTAAAAATGACATTTTTTACTTCATCCTCAAGAAGGCTATGTTATAATAAAACTATTACAAATACTTTGAAACGTTAAAAAAATCACCCACAATCCCATTGGCCACTATTTGCACTTTTTAAAATTACTTTAACATTTATTTTTGAGAGCTGGAGAGACAGAGCATGAGTGGGGGAGAGGGAGACACAAAATCCGAAGCAGGCTCCGGGCTCTGAACCGCCCAGCGCGGAGCTTAAACCCAAGAACTATAAGATCATGACCTGAGCTGAAGTTGGACACTTATCCGACTAAGCCACTCAGGTGCCCTGACCACTATTAGCATTTCAAAAAATTTCCTCTTTGCTTTTTTATCCTGTACATATTTTATATTGTTACATTCCTATAAATAGTTTTATATGTTACCTTTTTATATAACATTAAAAAGTTATGTTTTTATATTATATAAAAACAAAGTTTTTTATAACAAACTTTTGTAAGTCGCCTTTTTACATAACATGCCACCATAAGCATTTACTGTTTTTTATAGTTTTCACAAAAGAAACTTTCCTGCCAATGTACATGAATATCTAACAAATTTAAGGTTGATCAATTTCTTATCATGGGAGTGTATCCTTATTTGCTAATTATCTTAATAAAGCAAAAATCTCTGTGAAAGGTTTCATATTCTAATTGAAAATCATCATATTTAGTTATCAATATTGCATTTCTAGTCACTAAATATAGAGGTGAACTCTACAAGGCTTTTTCATGCCTCCTGTTGGCTGTTTTCTGCAGCGATTTGCTCAGAAAGCAAAGCCCTCCCACTCAGATTTCTCTCTCAGCATGTCTCTAATACACCCATACCCCAAACAGTGAGTTTTTATGTGAGAATAACCAGTTCTCTGTTGAACATAATTAATGTTATGTAAACATGTTACATTTTCATTAATGATAACGGCATAAGGAAAAAGATCTCGTGGACCAATAGTCCTACAAGCTTGTGGGTTAGTTTCAAGCTCCTAAACACACTTTACTTTAACTTGAGAACTAGTATATTTTCAGATTAAATTCTAACCCCCCGAAAGGTCATTCTGAGATTTGAGGAGTCCTGTGCTGCTTACTGATTTTTTTTAGTCATCTAGAAAAAGCTTTCTTTCCCTTTTCCCTCTGGAGAGTAAACAGGACACCGAAAGTAGCCACCCCTCACCCCTCTCCTGTTTCTTTATATGCATTTTCTTTCCAGCAGCTCTTCCTATCTGACTTACAAATTACTAAAAAAAAAAAAAAAAGTATACACATAAATATACATATATACATATTTATATATACACACATATATATATAACATACATACACACACATCACTATTCCTTCAGCTTCTGCTAAAACAGTGGCAAACAGTAACTGTTACCTATTTCATTTAAAAATATGGTTGAATATAGATACTGTGGGAAGGAAAAAAATCAATAGACACAAAATCTTATTTTCATCATAAGAAAATGTCTTATTGTCTTTTTAAAAACAGAGGGTGACAAATATTGAGCCCTGTAGTTCCCTGAAGATAAACAACTAGAAATCGCTTCCTCTTATTTCCAGATGTGCCAGGACCTGTTGGAATACCATTCCGGTCTGACAACCTAACCAATGACTCCTGCAAGCTGACATGGTTTTCTCCAGAAGATGATGGAGGCTGTCCAATCACCAATTATGTCATTGAAAAGCGTGAATCTGATCGCAGAGCATGGACCCCAGTGACATACACAGTTACTCGGCAAAATGCTACCGTCCAGGGTCTCATTCAGGGAAAAGCCTACTTTTTCCGAGTTGCAGCTGAAAATAGTGTTGGCATAGGCCCATTTACGGAGACACCAACTGCACTTGTCATCAGAGACCCAATAAGTACGTACAATTTAATACAATTTCATCCTTAATCACTTCTTCACTCATTTAATAAAAGAGTACGGTAACAAAATATGTGTATAAATGCCAGCCATTTCATGCCTTTGACAAGCACTTATTAGACAAATACTCAGTATCTGATGTTGATGGTATTTGAATGTGATTGTGAAAGATTATGGGAATATATATGATTCTTCAAATCCTTTCATGTATACTAATTTTTAAAAATTCCCCACTTAATGGCACAAACATGAAGTATTTTCCTAACTCTGAAACTAATGATTCTGGAGAACTTTCTTAAATTATTTGGCCTCAGCGAACCTCTATTTCCTCATCTATCGGAGGAAATTAGACTGTATGGTGTCCTTTTTAACCCTAATGGTTGTATGAGATGTCTTCTGTTACTTATCACAGCAGATAATTTAATATTTAAATGCAATTCTCAAAAAGTATCATCAACTATATTCTACTGCATTTTAACATGGCATTTTTTCACCGTAATTCCATATTTTACTTACAGCTGTACCAGAGCGTCCTGAAGACCTGGAAGTCAAAGAAGTTACTAAAGATTCAGTTACTTTGACTTGGAATCCTCCTAAGTATGATGGTGGATCAGAAATTATTAACTATGTCGTAGAAAGCCGTCTCATTGGAACTGAGAAGTTCCACTCAGTTACAAAGGACAACTTGCTGAGCAGAAAATACACTGTTAAAGGCTTAAAAGAAGGTGATACCTATGAGTACCGTGTCAGCGCTGTCAATATTGTTGGACAAGGCAAACCGTCGTTTTGTACCAAACCCATCACTTGCAAGGATGACCTGGGTATGTGTTCTAATGCAATTTATACTTTGAAAACTTGTATATTTACATATTTACCATAAGACATCAGTAAAACTGACTTGCCTTTATAATTAAAATTTTAGCTCCTCCAACGCTTGACCTTGACTTCAGAGATAAGCTCACAGTTCGGGTTGGTGAAGCTTTTGCCCTCACTGGCCGTTACTCAGGCAAACCAAAGCCTAAGGTTACTTGGTTCAAAGATGAAGCTGATGTGCTAGAAGATGATCGTACTCACATAAAGACTACTCCGACAACACTTGCTCTAGAGAAGATCAAGGCCAAACGATCGGATTCTGGCAAATACTGTGTGGTTGTGGAGAACAGTACAGGTTCTAGGAAAGGTTTCTGTCAAGTCAATGTTGTTGGTAAGTATAATTCAGAAAGAAGAATAGATATTCTTTTCTTTCCAAACCATAAGTGGAAATAACATTGTGTTATGTGTGTGTTTCTGCAGACCGTCCTGGACCACCAGTAGGACCGGTTATTTTTGATGAGGTGACCAAAGAGTACATGGTTATCTCTTGGAAGCCACCTTTAGATGATGGAGGCAGTGAAATTACCAATTATATTATTGAGAAAAAGGAAGTGGGCAAAGACGTTTGGATGCCTGTTACATCTGCAAGTGCTAAAACAACATGCAAAGTTTCTAAACTTCTTGAAGGAAAAGATTATATTTTCCGGATATATGCTGAAAATCTGTATGGAATAAGTGACCCTCTGGTGTCTGATTCAATGAAAGCCAAAGATCGTTTCAGTATGCATTACATTTCTTTTTAGTGATTCAATTTTTGACATTGTTAATAGGAAAAATTAAATTTCTAACACACTCTGCTAATGCTTATTGTAGGGGTTCCTGATGCACCTGACCAGCCAATTGTTACAGAAGTTACCAAAAACTCTGCATTAGTAACCTGGAACAAGCCAAATGATGGAGGAAAGCCCATCACAAACTACATCTTGGAAAAGAGGGAAACTATGTCTAAACGATGGGCTCGAGTTACCAAAGAGCCCATCCATCCATACACTAAATTCAGGGTTCCTGATCTTCTAGAAGGGTGTCATTATGAATTCCGGGTTTCTGCAGAAAATGAAATTGGTATTGGAGAGCCAAGCCCACCATCCAAACCAATCTTTGCTAAAGATCCAATTGGTATAGTATTAAAGCATTCTTTCAGTTTTCACAGTATCCAACTTTGTTTTCAGCCGTATTCTAACTCCTTTTTGTTTTTTTTTTCTTTTATTACGTAGCTAAACCAAGTCCACCTATTAATCCTGAAGCAATTGATACAACATGTAATTCAGTTGACCTAACTTGGCAGCCACCACGTCATGATGGTGGGAGCAAGATTCTGGGTTATATTGTTGAATACCAGAAAGTTGGAGATGAAGAGTGGAAGAGAGCCAACCACACCCCTGAGTCATGTCCTGAAACTAAATATAAAGTCACGGGTCTTCGGGATGGTCAAACCTATAAGTTCAGAGTATTAGCAGTCAATGAAGCTGGTGAATCCGATCCAGCTTATGTTCCCGAGCCAGTGCTAGTAAAAGACAGACTTGGTGAGTAAACTCTTCTCAGCTATAATAGCAAAGAAGACAAGTGTCTCATTGTATATGCTTCATTGTAAAATACATTAACAAACCTGAACGTGCCATTCATTTTATCCTAGAACCCCCTGAGTTGATTCTTGATGCCAACATGGCAAGAGAACAACACATAAAAGTTGGTGATACTCTACGACTTAGTGCCGTCATCAAAGGAGTGCCATTCCCAAAAGTAACTTGGAAAAAAGGAGACAGAGAGGCTCCAACTAAAGCAAGAATTGATGTTACTCCAGTTGGTAGCAAGCTTGAAATTCATAATGCTGCCCATGAAGATGGTGGAATTTATTCTTTAACAGTAGAGAATCCTGCTGGTTCAAAAACTGTCTCAGTAAAAGTACTTGTATTAGGTAAGAATTTTCATAGTTATATATTTAAGGTGATAACATACTAAAAATAAATTTTAGTATATTCTGAGCTCTTATATGGATTGAATCACTAATATAACTTCATTATTTACCACTTTCAGATAAGCCGGGGCCACCTAGAGATCTGGAAGTCAGTGAAATTAGGAAAGACTCTTGTTACCTTACTTGGAAGGAACCACTAGATGATGGTGGTTCTGTTATTACAAATTATGTGGTTGAGAGGAGAGATGTTGCCAGTGCCCAGTGGTCACCTCTTTCGACTACATCAAAGAAAAAGAGTCACTTGGCTAAACATCTTAATGAAGGCAATCAGTATCTTTTCCGAGTAGCTGCCGAGAACCAGTATGGACGCGGTCCTTTTGTTGAAACACCTAAACCCATCAAGGCTCTGGATCCTTTACGTAAGTTGCTTTCTCTGGATACAAAAGTTGTCTGACTGTCTTTGAGAATATTATTCATTCATCATAACTTTTTCTTTTGAAAAGATCCCCCAGGGCCACCCAAAGACCTACACCATGTAGATGTTGACAAGACTGAAGTCTCCCTTGTTTGGAATAAGCCAGATCGTGATGGTGGCTCTCCAATCACTGGATATTTGGTGGAATATCAAGAAGAGGGTGCCCAAGACTGGATTAAGTTCAAGACTGTGAAAAATTTAGAGTGTGTTGTTACTGGACTACAACAAGGGAAGACCTATAGATTCCGTGTAAAGGCTGAAAATATTGTGGGTCTTAGTCTCCCTGACACAACTATCCCAATAGAATGTCAAGAAAAACTAGGTAATTTTTGGACTGGCATTATTATTTTTTTAATTCATATTGTGAAAATTAAAAAATCTGATTTTCTCATGTTTACTTTTCAGTGCCTCCATCTGTGGAGCTGGATGTGAAATTAATTGAAGGTCTTGTGGTAAAAGCTGGAACTACAGTCAGATTCCCTGCCATTATAAGAGGTGTACCCATTCCCACTGCAAAGTGGACAACCGATGGGAGTGAGATTAAAACAGATGAACACTACACAGTTGAAACGGACGGCTTCTCATCGGTACTTACCATTAAGAACTGCTTAAGGAGAGACACCGGGGAATATCAAATCACAGTTTCCAATGCAGCTGGCAGCAAAACAGTACCCGTACATCTTACTGTTCTTGATGTGCCAGGCCCACCAACAGGTCCTATTAATATTCTGGATGTTACCCCTGAACATATGACTATCTCATGGCAGCCACCTAAGGATGATGGAGGAAGCCCTGTGATAAATTATATTGTTGAGAAACGAGATACGAGGAAAGACACATGGGGTGTTGTTTCATCAGGAAGCAGTAAGACAAAACTGAAAATTCCACATCTGCAAAAGGGCTATGAATACATTTTCCGAGTCAGAGCAGAGAATAAGATGGGTGTTGGTCCTCCCCTTGACTCCACACCTACTGTTGCTAAACATAAGTTTAGTCCTCCGTCTCCTCCTGGTAAACCTGTGGTTACTGACATTACTGAAAATGCTGCGACGGTGTCTTGGACTCTGCCAAAATCTGACGGTGGCAGTCCAATAACCGGTTACTATGTGGAACGTCGAGAAATAACTGGCAAGTGGGTGAGAGTCAACAAAACACCTATAGCTGACCTGAAGTTTAGAGTGACTGGACTCTATGAGGGAAATACATACGAGTTTAGAGTTTTTGCTGAAAATCTTGCAGGACTAAGCAATCCATCTCCAAGTTCTGACCCAATAAAAGCTTGCCGGCCCATCAAACCACCTGGACCACCTATTAATCCTAAACTGAAAGACAAGACCAAAGAAACAGCTGACTTGGTGTGGACAAAGCCTCTCAGTGATGGTGGTAGCCCCATTCTAGGCTATGTAGTAGAATGTCAGAAAGCTGGAACAACACAGTGGAGCAGGATTAATAAAGATGAACTCATTAGGCAATGTGCCTTTAGGGTACCTGGACTGATTGAAGGAAATGAGTACAGATTCCGTATAAAGGCAGCTAATATTGTGGGAGAGGGAGAGCCAAGAGAACTAGCAGAATCTGTGATTGCAAAAGACATCCTTAATCCTCCAGAAGTAGAACTTGATGTTACCTGTCGTGATATTATTACTGTTAGAGTGGGCCAAACTATTCGCATTCTTGCTCGAGTCAGAGGCAGACCTGATCCAGACATAACTTGGTCCAAGGAAGGCAAAGTATTGGTCCGCGAAAAGCGGGTTGACATAATTCACGATCTACCTCGTGTTGAGTTACAAATTAAAGAAGCTGTTAGAGCTGATCATGGCAAGTATATCATCTCAGCTAAGAACAGCAGTGGGCATGCCCAAGGTTCTGCCATCGTTAATGTTCTTGACAGACCTGGACCTTGCCAGAATTTAAAGGTTAGCAATGTAACCAAAGAGAACTGTACACTTTCTTGGGAAAATCCACTAGATAATGGTGGCTCAGAAATAACAAATTTCATAGTGGAATATCGGAAACCAAACCAGAAAGGCTGGTCAATTGTTGCTTCCGATGTCACTAAGCGATTGATTAAGGCCAACCTTTTAGCCAACAATGAATACTATTTCCGAGTTTGTGCAGAGAATAAAGTAGGTGTTGGACCAACCATTGAAACCAAAACTCCAATTCTGGCTATTAACCCTATTGATAGACCGGGTGAGCCTGAAAACCTTCACATTGCAGATAAAGGAAAGACATTTGTCTATCTCAAGTGGCGGCGGCCTGATTATGATGGTGGTAGCCCAAATCTATCCTATCATGTTGAGAGGAGGCTGAAGGGCTCTGATGACTGGGAAAGAGTGCATAAAGGAAGCATTAAAGAAACCCAATACATGGTTGATAAATGTGTTGAAAACCAGATTTATGAGTTCAGAGTACAGACAAAGAATGAAGGCGGGGAAAGTGACTGGGTAAAGACAGAGGAAGTTGTTGTGAAAGAAGACTTACAGAAACCAGTACTTGATCTGAAATTGAGTGGTGTGCTAACAGTCAGAGCAGGGGAAACCATTAGACTTGAGGCAGGTGTTAGAGGCAAACCATTCCCAGAAGTTTTATGGACCAAGGACAAAGATGCTACAGACTTAACAAGATCACCAAGGGTCAAGATTGATACGAGTGCTGATTCATCCAAATTTTCTCTTTCTAAAGCAAGGCGAAGTGATGGTGGTAAATATGTAGTTACAGCAACTAACACAGCTGGCAGTTTTGTGGCCTATGCCACTGTCAATGTCTTAGATAAGCCTGGTCCTGTAAGAAATCTGAAAATTGCTGATGTGTCCAATGATCGGTGTACTATTCGCTGGGATCCACCAGAGGATGATGGTGGCTGTGAAATCCAAAATTACATTCTGGAAAAATGTGAGAGCAAGCGAATGGTTTGGTCTACCTATTCTGCTAATGTCTTAACACCCGGTGCAACAGTAACACGTCTCATAGAAGGAAATGAATATATTTTCAGAGTCCGTGCAGAAAATAAAATAGGCACAGGGCCTCCAACAGAAAGTAAACCAGTCATTGCAAAAACCAAATATGATAGACCTGGTCGCCCAGATCCCCCAGAAGTCACCAAAGTAAGCAAAGAAGAGATGACTGTGGTTTGGAATCCACCTGAATACGATGGTGGAAAATCCATCACAGGATACTTTTTGGAGAAAAAAGAAAGACATTCAGCACGATGGGTCCCTGTTAACAAGAGTGCAATCCCCGAAAGACGTCTCAAAGTACAGAATCTCCTCCCAGGACATGAATATCAGTTCCGTGTCAAGGCAGAAAATGAAATTGGAATTGGAGAACCAAGCTTGCCCTCAAGGCCAGTGGTGGCAAAAGACCCCATAGGTATGATGTTCTTGCTTTTTCTGATACTACACAAATTTTTTTTTAATGTTTGTTTATAATTTTTGAGGGGGGTGGGGGAGGAGAGAGAAAGTGCACTTGTGCACACAGGTGGGGGAGGGGCATAGAAAGCTGGGGAGGGAGGACAGAGGATCTGAAGCAGGCTCTGTGCTGACAGCAGAGAGCCTGATGTGGGGCTCAGACTCACAAGCCACAAGATTATGACCTGAGCCACCCGGGCACCCCTTATGTCAATTCTTAATCTCAAGCACAAAGTTATTAGATAAATAAGTTAAATCCATGACATTCAAACTTTATTTTAGCCAGTATTTTTCCAAATCACCTAGCATGTACAAACAATGGTAGATTCTAACTTTATGGAGGAAAAAGAGGGTTCCGTGATTGAGAAATTGAGCACCCTATCTTAGATGAACTGAGAATGGACTATAGAAAATGACACATTAGACCAGTATCACTAGTAGTCATTAATGACGTGTAAATTTATTCTTATGCAATTTATTTTCAGAACCACCCGGTCCACCAACCAATCTCAAAGTGGTTGATACAACCAGAAGTTCCATAACTCTTGGGTGGGGAAAACCAGTGTATGATGGTGGCGCACCGATAATTGGATACGTTGTGGAAATGAGACCAAAAAGAGAAGACATGTCACCTGACGAAGGCTGGAAAAGGTGCAATGCTGCGGCACAACTTGTTCGCATGGAGTTCACTGTCACCAGCCTGGATGAAAACCAGGAGTATGAGTTCAGGGTGTGCGCCCAAAACCAAGCTGGCATTGGGCGCCCCGCAGAACTGAAGGATGCTATTAAACCTAAAGAAATCCTGGGTGAGGCCCTATTTTATCATGTGACTCATTCTTTCTGTGATTCTCACATAATTTCCCCACATTCTGAAAAGTCAACTAATGGCTTTCTTGTCATTGGCAGAACCTCCGGAGATTGATTTGGACGCCAGCATGAGAAAACTGGTCACGGTGAGAGCAGGGTGCCCTATTCGACTCTTTGCCATAGTGAGAGGACGACCGGCCCCTAAAGTCACTTGGCGGAGAGTGGGTATTGATAACGTGGTCAGAAAAGGACAAGTCGATCTGGTTGACACTATGGCTTTCCTCGTCATTCCCAATTCTACCCGTGATGACTCGGGGAAATATTCCTTGACGCTTGTGAACCCAGCTGGAGAAAAGGCCGTGTTTGTGAATGTCAGAGTATTAGGTGGGTTACTGACAAGCTCCTTCTCTCCCTTCAAAAACACATTAATTAGTAAGAAGGCTGAGGAGACACAGTATGTCTGATTTTGTGGTTCGTTACAGATACTCCCGGACCTGTGTCTGATTTAAAAGTTTCAGATGTCACTAAAACATCATGCCACGTTTCCTGGGCCCCTCCTGAGAATGATGGTGGGAGCCAGGTGACACATTATATTGTGGAGAAACGTGAGGCAGACAGAAAGACGTGGTCAACAGTCACCCCAGAAGTTAAGAAAACAAGCTTCCACGTCACCAATCTTGTCCCTGGGAATGAGTACTTCTTCAGAGTAACTGCTGTCAATGAGTATGGCCCTGGTGTGCCCACAGACGTTCCCAAACCAGTGCTAGCATCAGATCCTCTAAGTAAGTAATCTCCTTTTGCCTGCTTATAACTCTGGTCTCCTACTTTCACGAGGTCAAGATACCAAAACATTTTAATCTACCACACTGAAAGGGCTTTCATTTGTAGAAACGCAGATAGTACAAATAAATAACTCGCTCATTAAAGACATTTTTAATCTGCCCCATCTTGTGCTATTCACTTTCAACATACTGATCTCTAGTTTCCATATGCTTCAAAGCAAGTGGCATACTCAAACATTTATGTGTGGTAACACAGGGATTTGATTAGGTTACCTGGATAGTTTTTCTAAATCACACTTTTCTTCCAGGTGAGCCGGATCCCCCGAGAAAACTAGAAGTTACTGAAATGACAAAGAACAGTGCTACATTAGCCTGGTTACCTCCTTTGCGTGACGGAGGTGCTAAAATCGATGGCTACATCATTAGTTACAGGGAAGAGGAGCAGCCTGCAGATCGCTGGACGGAATACTCAGTGGTAAAAGATCTCAGCCTGGTTGTCACTGGCCTGAAGGAAGGAAAGAAGTATAAATTTAGAGTAGTGGCCAGAAATGCTGTTGGAGTTAGTTTGCCAAGAGAAGCTGAAGGAGTATATGAGGCCAAAGAA
The DNA here is from genome assembly GCA_030068075.1 of Paguma larvata. Taxonomy (NCBI): domain Eukaryota; kingdom Metazoa; phylum Chordata; class Mammalia; order Carnivora; family Viverridae; genus Paguma; species Paguma larvata. The sequence goes on from CM057825.1 coordinate 53,263,272, forward strand.
CAGCTGTGTAAGTAGTCATTGTCTCATTTCATCATGTGACAAAAGCTGATTAGAATTTCCTTTGGACATCCAGACTTGTCCCTAATATTTTCCAGTTGGTTCAACCTTCTTCTTTTAAAAAAAATTAGCTGTAATGCAGACATTAATTTGAACCCATTAATGGGTTGCAACCCACAATTTGAGAAATACTAGTATAGTTCCTTCACCAGAGGAAATTTAACCTCCCTGCAAAGTTAATGAATTTTTTTATTTAACTTTTAGTGCCTCCAAAGATCCTTATGCCAGAGCAAATTACTATTAAAGCTGGGAAGAAACTCCGAGTTGAAGCCCATGTGTATGGAAAGCCTCATCCAGTCTGTAAATGGAAAAAAGGAGAAGATGAAGTTGTCACATCCAGCCACCTGGCAGTGCATAAAGCAGAGAGTTCTTCCATCCTGATCATAAAAGATGTTACTAGGAAAGACAGTGGTTACTATAGCCTCACTGCAGAAAACAGTTCTGGGTCAGACACTCAAAAAATCAAAGTTATCGTCATGGGTATGTTGAGCATTAGACAAATGGTTATCTGAACATGAAGATCGGAAACATTTTTTTCCTATCAAATCCCTGTTCTTATATTTCTTCCCTCTTGGTTCATGCAGATGCTCCTGGGCCCCCGCAGCCTCCGTTTGACATTACTGACATAGACGCTGATGCTTGCTCCCTATCATGGCACATCCCTCTGGAGGATGGAGGCAGTAACATCACCAATTACATAGTGGAGAAATGCGATGTGAGCCGAGGTGATTGGGTGACAGCTCTAGCTTCAGTGACCAAAACTTCCTGCAGAGTTGGAAAACTGATCCCAGGCCAGGAGTATATCTTCCGGGTCCGTGCGGAAAATCGATTTGGTATTTCAGAGCCTCTCCAATCTCCAAAGATGCTGGCTAAGTTCCCATTTGGTATGTTTCTTTCAAGAAGAAAAATATTGTTTTCCTTCTAGTCTCTTACCTAAGAGAAAACCTGACGTTTCCCTTGTCTTCATCTCCAGATGTTCCTAGTGAACCAAAGAATGCACGAGTCACTAAAGTCAATAAAGATTGCATATTTGTGAAATGGGACAGACCAGACAGTGATGGAGGAAGTCCCATTACCGGTTATCTGATAGAACGCAAAGAAAGAAACAGTTTGCTCTGGGTGAAAGCTAATGATACTCCTGTCCGGTCAACTGAATATCCTTGTGCTGGCCTTGTAGAAGGTCTAGAGTATTCATTCAGAATCTATGCACTAAACAAAGCTGGATCCAGCCCACCCAGCAAACCAACAGAATATGTAACTGCAAGAATGCCAATTGGTGAGTAATTTTTTGTTAGTATGATGAGAATATATTTAAATCTTGGAGTCTCTGAAGATTACTACTATTCTGAATATTTCTGGGTGATAATGAGAAATAAGGAAGTTTACAACTTCTGCGCTTACAATAAAGGCTGAGAATACCTCTTTTGGTTTTAGATCCTCCTGGAAAGCCTGAAGTTATTGATGTTACCAAGAGTACTGTATCCCTCATCTGGGCTCGTCCAAAGCATGATGGAGGCAGCAAAATTATTGGCTATTTTGTAGAAGCTTGCAAACTGCCTGGTGATAAGTGGGTACGGTGCAATACTACACCACACCAGATCCCCCAGGAAGAGTACACAGCCACTGGCTTAGAAGAGAATGCTCAGTATCAGTTTAGAGCAATTGCCAAGACCGCCGTGAACATTAGCCAGCCCTCTGAACCTTCTGATCCGGTGACCATCCAGGCAGAAAATGGTAAGATTCTGTTCAGTATCGTATGCAGAGGTGGAAAGTACTCATAATGTGTATTTCTCCTAATAAACTAAATCTGCATGATGGGGAAAAAAACAAGTAAAATGATAGGTACTTTGTATACAGACAACTAAAAATTATGATTTTATGGAGAATCTTCATAGCATGTTAAACTAAAAAAACAGATACAAAACTGTGAAGACTGTATCATTTCAACCATAGATAGGCAAAAAGGGGTGACAAGGAAATGCACCAAATGATAACAGTGAAAACTGAAGGATGTTGGAACTATGGAAGATACTCATTTTTTCTTTATATTTTCAGCATTATCAAACTTCTACATTAAACCTATATTCTTTTATAATGAATATTACTTCTAAAAATCTCATCTTGAGACTGAGCATATGAAATTTCTACTTGTATTAATAAAAATGATATACTATAGCTTTTCTTATATTAAATCCTTCTCTTATTTCTTTCCAGTGCCTCCCAGGATAGACCTGAGTGTGGCTATGAAATCTTTGCTTACCGTGAAAGCCGGAACTAACGTTTGCCTGGATGCTACTGTGTTTGGTAAACCAATGCCGACAGTCTCTTGGAAGAAGGAAGGCACGCTGCTGAAGCCAGCAGAAGGCATAAAGATGGCCATGAAGCGGAACCACTGCACCCTGGAGCTGTTCAGCGTGAACCGAAAGGACTCAGGCGACTATACCATCACTGCCGAAAATTCGAGTGGTTCCAAATCAGCCACCATTAAGCTTCAAGTGTTAGGTAACTGAACCGCTTATTTAGAACCTCATATTTTACTTCTATTAATATGGTATCATAGAATGTATGAAATTATAGGTGAGAAAAGATACATATCCTGACGTATCTTTTGCAATCATAGAATTATTCTCATCACAGGGCAATGGCGTTTTAGACCTAAAAAGAGCATTAGAAGTCATATATTCCAGTTACCTATTTTATACATAAGGAAATTAAGATTCTGAAAAATTATGGACCTTCCAAGGTCACACAGGAAGTTAATGACACTATAAAGTCTGCATCCAGGTCTTCAGACCTCCAATCTACTCATTCCCCATGTTACATGTGTTAGTAAGACTTCACTTGTCTTTCTTATTCTTTCAGATAAGCCAGGTCCTCCGGCATCTGTTAAAATCAACAAAATGTATTCAGATCGTGCAATGCTTTCTTGGGAACCTCCTCTTGAAGATGGAGGCTCAGAAATCACCAACTATATTGTTGACAAACGTGAAACGAGCAGACCTAACTGGGCACAAGTCTCTGCTACTGTGCCCATCACTAGCTGCAGTGTGGAGAAACTCATAGAGGGCCACGAATATCAGTTCCGAATTTGTGCTGAGAATAAATATGGAGTGGGCGATCCAATCTTCACTGAACCAGCGGTTGCCAAAAACCCATACAGTAGGAACATTTTCCTTTAGTTTTTCATCTTACTTTTTAAACATTTACCTTTTAGACTGGCATATTAACTTTTCAATCAATCTCTGCAGATCCACCTGGGCGCTGTGATCCTCCTGTTATTAGCAACATAACCAAAGATCACATGACAGTAAGCTGGAAACCACCAGCAGATGATGGTGGCTCACCCATTACTGGCTATTTGCTTGAAAAGCGAGAAACACAGGCAGTTAACTGGACTAAGGTCAACAGAAAACCTGTTATAGAAAGAACAATTAAAGCAACAGGTCTCCAAGAAGGCACCGAATATGAGTTCCGAGTTACAGCTATAAATAAGGCTGGACCAGGCAAACCCAGTGATGCATCCAAAGCTGCTTATGCCCAGGACCCTCTGTGTAAGTTTTCATGAAAGAGTCCCATATCTTATGTTATAAACAGCAGTGAACAACCAGGAATGAGGTTTTAATGAAAATTTTCTATTATTTATCCTTAGATCCTCCTGGCCCACCAGCTTTTCCTAAAGTCTATGATACAACTCGTAGCTCTGTGAGTCTATCTTGGGGCAAGCCAGCCTATGACGGTGGTAGCCCTATCATTGGTTACCTTGTTGAAGTAAAACGAGCTGACTCTGATAACTGGGTGAGGTGCAATTTACCACAGAAGCTACAGAAAACCCGCTTTGAGGTTACCGGCCTAATGGAGAACACAGAATATCAGTTCCGCGTGTATGCTGTTAATAAGATTGGATACAGCGATCCCAGTGATGTGCCAGACAAACACTGTCCCAAGGACATCTTAAGTAAGTATTACCAGCAGAAATATATAGAGGTTTTCTCATCAGTCGTATTATAAAAGGCAGTACAGAACTCCCTTATGTAGATGTGTTTATTTAGAAGCATGAGAGTTTATATCTCTAGGACTACATTGTAGGAGAGGTGTGTTGGTACTTTATGGTGTCATAAACAGATCAAATGGAATGTAAGCTGATCTGTGGTTTTGAAAAGGCTTTCATATTTACATGAGAACTCACGTCTTCAAAAGAATATGGAATATAGGGATTTTATTCTGAAAATATATTTTTTAACTAAGTAGTGAGGTGTTTATCATTCTAAAGATTTTTTCTCTTCTAATCCACCTGTCTTCGTAAGTATATAATTGTAGGCTCTCCATCCTAATTTCCCTTCTTACCATTTCTTCTAATCACTTATTCCCCATAACCATTTCTCCCTTTATTTTAAATTATTTAGTATTATACTTCACCCCCAATGTACTTTTCTTCTCATGATGAAATAAAGACAGCCAGAGTATGCAGCAGAGAGCCTTCACTGAATATAGAAAAGAAAAACAAGAATGGAAGAGAGCCAAGAATCAATGATCTACATTTAATAGAGAGAGAGTTTAAGAGTATGGAAGGTTCATGGGAAGAGGAGGTACAGATTCTCCAGGGAAACCTTGATTTAGCCTATAGGATATGAGAATATAGAAAGATCCACAATCACTATAGAGTACTGAAATAGTTGACAAAAGTTGTGAGGGTTACACTAAGAATTTTTTAAGGACCAAGAAATCTATTATGAAAAAGAAACATATCTTGGGAGTGATAAGGCTAGTCCTTAAAAATACATTTGACCGTTAAATTATTAACTTTAAACAGTTCCACCTGAGGGAGAACTTGACGCGGATTTGAGGAAAACACTCATATTACGTGCTGGAGTTACAATGAGACTGTATGTACCAGTAAAAGGACGTCCACCTCCAAAGATAACTTGGTCTAAACCAAACGTCAATCTTAGAGAAAGGATTGGACTTGATATAAAGTCAACGGACTTTGACACCTTCTTGCGTTGTGAAAATGTGAACAAATATGATGCAGGAAAATATATCTTGACTCTTGAGAATAGCTGTGGTAAAAAGGAATATACCATCGTAGTGAAAGTGCTTGGTAAGTCTATCTGAAAAAAAAAAAAAACCACAATCATATGCTAAAAATGCAGCTTATGTATTTTTTACATATTCCTTTCTTATAAACCCACTCTTTATCCAGATACTCCTGGACCACCTGTCAACGTAACTGTTAAGGAAATATCCAAAGATTCTGCTTATATTACTTGGGATCCTCCCATTATTGATGGCGGAAGTCCCATCATAAACTATGTCGTAGAAAAACGTGACGCAGAGAGGAAGTCCTGGTCAACAGTGACAACTGAGTGCTCAAAAACAAGCTTCAGAGTATCTAACTTGGAGGAGGGAAAATCCTACTTCTTCAGGGTGTTTGCCGAAAATGAGTACGGCATCGGTGATCCTGGTGAAACACGTGATGCCGTCAAAGCTTCCCGTAAGCATATGAGCCACTACCCCATCATTTTGAGTGACCTCTTACCTTGGTTATCTGGAGCTTAGACTTACCATTTTTCCTTTGCTTTAGAAACTCCCGGACCAGTTGTGGACCTGAAAGTGAAGTCTGTAACTAAGTCATCTTGTAGCATAGGCTGGAAAAAGCCTCACAGTGACGGTGGAAGTCGAATTATTGGCTATGTTGTTGATTTCCTGACTGAAGATAATAAGTGGCAACGTGTTATGAAATCATTAAGCTTACAATATTCCACAAAAGATCTGAGTGAAGGGAAAGAATATACCTTCAGAGTGAGTGCTGAGAATGAAAATGGAGAAGGAACCCCAAGTGAAATCAGTGCTGTGGCAAAGGATGATATTGGTAAGCCAAGCATCTTCATTTTCCCTTTATTGTCATCAAGAATGCATGCTTGAGACCTACTCGCCGGCTTATATAAAAATCCTTTGCAAATTATAATGATCTGAAAAAATTGCCTAGTTTGAAAATATAATAATAATTTACCTCGGCTGTTTTACAGTGGCTCCTGACCTTGACTTAAAGGACATACCTGACTTGTGCTACTTGGCTAAAGAAAACAGCAACTTCCGTCTTAAGATCCCCATAAAAGGCAAGCCAGTTCCATCTGTATCCTGGAAGAAAGGGGAAGATCCTCTAGCAACTGACACAAGAGTCAGTGTTGAGTCATCTGCAGTTAACACAACTCTTGTGGTATATGATTGCCAAAAATCTGATGCTGGAAAATACACAATCACACTGAAGAATGTTGCTGGCACCAAGGAAGGAACTCTCTCGATAAAAGTTGTTGGCAAGCCTGGCATCCCCACCGGACCAATCAAATTTGATGAAGTCACAGCAGAAGCCATGACCTTAAAGTGGGGTCCTCCAAAAGACGACGGAGGTTCTGAAATCACCAACTATATCCTAGAGAAGAGAGATTCTGTAAACAACAAGTGGGTGACATGTGCCTCAGCTGTCCAGAAAACTACCTTTAGAGTAACCAGACTTCATGAGGGCATGGAATACACCTTCAGGGTCAGTGCTGAAAATAAATATGGTGTAGGAGAAGGCCTGAAATCAGATCCAATTGTTGCTAAACATCCATTTGGTAAGTGTCTCAGAGTCAGAAAACACAAAGCAAAACATGTTTTTGAGTAAGTTCCATATTATAAATCTTGCATTATCTACTTTTTCCTAGATGTGCCTGATGCTCCCCCACCTCCCAATATTGTGGATGTCAGACATGATTCAGTATCTCTAACTTGGAAGGACCCCAAGAAAACTGGTGGCTCTCCAATTACAGGTATTTATTTTGCTCTTATCCCGTACATTAATGTTTCTTCCAAACGTTCCTCCCTGAAAACAAACTGAATGTGGGCTCCTTATTCATAGCACTACCTGCATATATAATAGTTTTTTTTTTCTTTCAGTATATTATGCATTCATACATTAAGCAATTAATTATGCTGATACTTGATTTTAATGAAAATCTCCTAATAGTTAATAAGAAAAGGCTTTCTTAGTAAGCCTTGTGTAGGTTAGGATTTTTCAACAGAAGATGGAATAAATTCACATATTCCAAAAGGAAAAAAAGTAGCCCTATGCCTAGGTAATAAAAGTGTAGATACTGTCAAGGATGACTATTTATTCCATATTATGTCCACATATTAACCATTTGGGCAAAAACATATATGTAAAAATCAGGTGACATTTGTATTTTCTATCTGAACTGACAAATTTACTCGGTCTTTTTTGTAGGATATCATATTGAGTTCAAGGAAAGAAACAGCCTTTTGTGGAAGAGAGCTAACAAGACTCCTATTAGGATGAAAGACTTCAAAGTGACAGGATTAACTGAAGGTCTTGAATATGAATTCCGAGTTATGGCAATCAACTTAGCAGGAGTAGGCAAGCCAAGCCTACCATCAGAGCCAGTTGTGGCACTTGATCCAATTGGTAAGTCACTATATAAAGAAAAGCCCACGTGTATTTTCTGCATGAAAAAAAAAAAAACAAAAAACATTGGTATCTGACTGGTTTTTTTTTGCTTTGTTTTAGATCCTCCTGGCAAACCGGAGGTTATTAATGTCACAAGGAATTCAGTGACCCTCATTTGGACTGAACCCAAATATGATGGTGGTCATAAGTTGACTGGCTATATAGTGGAGAAGAGGGATCTACCTTCTAAATCTTGGATGAAAGCCAACCACGTTAATGTCCCAGATTGTGTCTTTACTGTAACTGACCTTGTTGAAGGTGGAAAATATGAATTCAGAGTTAGAGCGAAGAATACAGCAGGTGCTATCAGTGCTCCATCAGAAAGCACAGAAACCATTATTTGCAAGGATGAATATGGTAGGTATATTTTACCTTTTATACATACAAAACTTAGCAAATCAAGTTGCCTTCCTTTTCTGATTTAAATGTATTTTTTTTTCTTTACAGAGGCACCAACCATCGTCCTCGATCCCACAATAAAAGATGGGCTAACAATTAAAGCAGGAGATACCATTGTTTTGAGTGCCATTAGCATTCTTGGCAAGCCTCTTCCAAAGTCAAGTTGGTCTAGGGCAGGAAAAGACATTAGACCATCAGATATCGTTCAGATATCTTCGACACCAACATCTTCCATGCTCACTATCAAGTATGCCACTAGAAAAGATGCTGGTGAATATACCATTACTGCTACCAATCCTTTTGGCACAAAGGAAGAACATGTGAAGGTAACAGTCCTTGATGTACCTGGTCCCCCAGGTCCCATTGAAATCAGTAACGTTTCTGCTGAAAAAGCAACACTTACGTGGACACCTCCATTGGAAGATGGTGGCTCACCAATTAAGTCCTATGTTCTGGAAAAGAGAGAGACCAGCCGACTTTTGTGGACGGTGGTTGCTGAAGATATTCAGTCTTGCAGGCATGTGGCAACCAAACTTATCCAAGGAAATGAGTACCTCTTCCGAGTCTCAGCTGTAAACCAGTATGGGAAAGGAGAAGCTGTACAGTCTGAACCTGTCAAAATGGTGGACAGATTTGGTATGTAGAGCATATAAGGCAACTGACATGTTAACATTTGCAGCACAGTTTGTGAAATCATGGATTTCTCATAAATTTACTTCCTTTTCAGGTCCCCCTGGCCCTCCTGAAAAACCAGAGGTATCAAATGTCACTAAAAACACTGCCACTGTCAGTTGGAAAAGACCAGCTGATGATGGTGGTAGTGAAATCACAGGATATCATGTTGAAAGGAGAGAAAAGAAAGGCTTGCGATGGGTGAGAGCAACAAAGACGCCAGTTTCAGATCTCAGATGCAAAGTAACAGGACTGCAAGAAGGAAATACCTACGAATTCCGTGTCAGTGCAGAAAACAAAGCAGGAATTGGTCCACCTAGTGATGCTTCAAATCCTGTTCTAATGAAAGATGTAGCATGTTAGTATTTACTTTTTTCAACGTCACTAAATTTCATAGAAGTTATCCAAAAGCTAAACTCCTAATATACATGTCTGTATCTTTGTTTCTGTTTCAGACCCCCCAGGCCCACCTTCAAATCCACATGTCACTGATACTACCAAGAAATCTGCTTCTTTAGCCTGGGGCAAGCCTCATTACGATGGAGGACTTGAAATCACTGGCTATGTTGTAGAGCATCAAAAAGTAGGAGATGAGGCCTGGATAAAAGATACGACAGGAACTGCTCTCCGAATCACTCAATTTGTTGTCTGTGATCTTCAGACTAAAGAAAAATACAATTTTAGAATCAGAGCCATCAATGATGCAGGTATTGGGGAGCCGGCAGTGATTCCAGATGTTGAAATTGTAGAACGGGAAATGGCTCCTGATTTTGAACTAGATGCTGAGCTTCGAAGAACACTTGTTGTTAGAGCAGGACTCAGCATTAGAATATTCGTGCCAATTAAAGGTCGTCCTGCTCCTGAAGTGACATGGACCAAAGATGGTATCAACCTTAAAAACCGAGCTAACATTGAAAATACGGAATCATTTACTCTTCTGATTATACCAGAATGTAACAGATATGACACTGGTAAATTTGTCATGACCATTGAAAACCCCGCTGGGAAGAAAAGTGGCTTCGTTAACGTCAGGGTCTTGGATACCCCAGGACCTGTCCTTAACCTAAGGCCTACGGACATCACAAAGGACAGTGTCACCCTCCACTGGGACCTCCCTCTGATAGATGGGGGCTCACGTATAACAAACTATATTGTGGAGAAACGAGAAGCAACCCGGAAATCCTACTCCACAGCCACGACTAAGTGCCATAAATGCACATATAAAGTTACTGGCTTGTCTGAAGGATGCGAATACTTCTTCAGAGTGATGGCAGAAAATGAATATGGAATTGGTGAGCCAGCAGAAACAACAGAACCTGTAAAAGCCTCTGAAGCACCTTCACCACCTGACAGTCTTAACATCATGGACATAACTAAGAGCACGGTCAGCCTGGCATGGCCTAAACCAAAGCACGATGGTGGCAGTAAGATCACGGGCTATGTGATTGAAGCCCAAAGAAAAGGCTCTGACCAATGGACCCATATCACAACTGTGAAGGGGTTAGAATGCGTTGTGAAGAATCTCACTGAAGGGGAAGAATACACCTTCCAAGTGATGGCAGTGAATAGTGCCGGAAGAAGTGCACCTAGAGAAAGTAGACCCGTCGTTGTCAAGGAGCAGACAATGCTTCCAGAGTTGGATCTCCGTGGCATTTATCAGAAATTAGTCATTGCCAGAGCTGGTGACAACATCAAAGTTGAAATTCCAGTGCTTGGTCGACCAAAGCCCACAGTTACATGGAAAAAAGGAGACCAAATTCTTAAACAGACACAGAGAGTTAATTTTGAAAATACAGCAACTTCAACCATCTTAAATATCAATGAGTGTGTAAGAAGTGATAGTGGGCCCTATCCATTAACAGCAAGAAACATTGTGGGAGAGGTCGGTGATACCATCACCATTCAAGTCCATGATATCCCAGGGCCACCTACTGGACCGATCAGATTTGATGAAGTTTCATCTGATTTTGTAACCTTCTCTTGGGACCCACCTGAGAACGATGGAGGTGTACCAATAAGCAACTATGTAGTAGAAATGCGGCAGACTGACAGTACTACATGGGTTGAGTTAGCCACCACCGTTATACGTACTACCTATAAAGCCACTCGCCTTACTACTGGAGTGGAGTATCAGTTCCGGGTAAAAGCACAAAACAGGTATGGAGTTGGACCGGCCATCACCTCAGCATCTATAGTTGCCAACTATCCATTTAAGGTTCCTGGGCCTCCTGGGACCCCTCAGGTGACTGCAGTTACCAAGGATTCAATAACAATTAGCTGGCATGAACCTCTTACTGACGGTGGAAGCCCCATTTTAGGATATCACATTGAAAGAAAAGAACGAAATGGTATTCTCTGGCAGACTGTGAGCAAAGCATTAGTACCAGGCAACATTTTCAAATCAAGTGGACTTACAGATGGTATTGCTTATGAATTCCGAGTGATTGCAGAAAACATGGCAGGCAAAAGCAAGCCAAGCAAGCCATCTGAACCTATGCTTGCTTTAGATCCCATTGACCCACCTGGAAAGCCAGTTCCTCTAAACATTACTAGACACACAGTGACACTTAAATGGGCTAAGCCTGAATATACTGGAGGCTTTAAAATTACTAGTTACATAGTTGAAAAGAGAGACCTTCCTAATGGACGGTGGCTGAAAGCCAACTTCAGCAACATTTTAGAGAATGAATTTACAGTCAGCGGCCTAACAGAAGATGCTGCCTATGAATTCCGTGTCATTGCCAAAAATGCTGCCGGTGCTATCAGTCCACCATCTGAGCCATCAGATGCTATCACGTGCAGGGATGACGTTGAAGCACCAAGGATAATGGTGGATGTTAAATTCAAAGACACGGTTATACTAAAAGCAGGTGAAGCATTCAAGCTAGAAGCTGATGTCTCAGGCCGCCCACCTCCAACAATGGAATGGACCAAAGATGGAAAGGAGCTTGAAGGCACAGGGAAGTTAGAAATAAGAATTGCAGATTTCTCAACTCATCTAATAAATAAGGATTCATCAAGAAGAGACAGTGGTGCCTATATCCTTACAGCAACTAATCCTGGTGGTTTTGCTAAGCATATTTTCAATGTCAAAGTTCTTGATAGACCAGGCCCACCTGAAGGACCTTTAGCTGTATCTGAAGTGACAGCAGAAAAATGTGTATTGTCATGGCTGCCTCCACTGGATGATGGAGGTGCCAAAATTGAACATTACATAGTTCAGAAACGTGAAACCAGCAGATTGGCATGGACAAATGTAGCCTCCGAAGTCCAAGTGACCAAACTAAAGGTCACTAAACTTTTGAAAGGCAATGAATACATATTCCGCGTCATGGCTGTAAATAAATATGGAGTTGGAGAACCACTAGAATCAGAGCCCGTGCTTGCAGTTAATCCGTACGGTCCACCTGATCCACCCAAAAACCCTGAAGTTACAGCTATTACTAAAGATTCAATGGTTGTCTGCTGGGGACATCCTGACTCTGATGGTGGAAGTGAAATCATCAATTACATTGTAGAACGACGTGATAAAGCTGGGCAACGCTGGGTGAAATGCAACAAAAAAACTCTTACTGATTTAAGATATAAAGTGTCTGGACTGACAGAAGGACATGAATATGAGTTCCGGATTATGGCTGAAAACGCTGCTGGAATTAGTGCACCAAGTCCTACCAGTCCATTTTATAAAGCTTGTGATGCCGTGTTTAAGCCCGGCCCACCAGGTAACCCACGTGTCCTAGATACAAGCAGATCGTCCATTTCAATTGCTTGGAATAAACCAATCTATGATGGTGGCTCAGAAATCACTGGGTATATTGTTGAGATTGCCCTGCCAGAGGAAGATGAATGGCGGATCGTCACTCCACCAGCTGGGCTCAAGGCAACTTCTTACACCATCACCAACCTCACAGAGAATCAGGAATATAAAATCCGCATCTATGCCATGAATTCTGAAGGAATGGGAGAACCCGCACTTGTTCCTGGGACTCCAAAGGCTGAAGAAAGGATGATACCTCCAGAGATTGAACTGGACGCTGACCTGCGCAAAGTTGTTACGATAAGAGCTTGTTGTACCCTGAGACTTTTTGTTCCAATCAAAGGCAGGCCTGCACCTGAGGTGAAGTGGACCCGGGAACATGGAGAATCTTTAGATAAAGCTAGCATTGAATCCACAAGCTCTTACACCCTGCTCATTGTTGGAAATGTAAACAGATTCGACAGTGGCAAATACATACTCACTATAGAAAACAGCTCAGGCAGCAAGTCTGCATTTGTCAATGTTAGAGTACTAGATACACCAGGCCCTCCACAGGATCTCAAGGTAAAGGAGGTCACTAAGACATCTGTCACATTGACATGGGAGCCTCCCCTCCTTGATGGTGGTTCAAAAATAAAGAACTATATTGTTGAAAAGAGGGAATCGACAAGAAAAGCATATTCAACTGTTGCAACAAATTGCCACAAGACTTCCTGGAAGGTAGACCAGCTTCAAGAAGGGTGCAGTTACTATTTCAGAGTTCTTGCTGAAAATGAATATGGCATCGGGCTGCCTGCTGAAACTGCAGAATCTGTGAAAGCATCAGAACGACCCCTTCCTCCAGGAAAAATAACTTTGACAGATGTCACCAGAAATAGCGTGTCACTCTCCTGGGAAAAACCAGAGCATGATGGAGGCAGCCGAATTCTAGGCTACATTGTTGAGATGCAGAGCAAAGGTAGTGACAAATGGGCCACATGTGCCACAGTCAAAGTCACCGAAGCCACTATAACTGGATTAATTCAGGGTGAAGAATACTCTTTCCGTGTTTCAGCTCAGAACGAAAAGGGTATCAGTGATCCTAGACAACTGAGTGTGCCAGTAATTGCCAAGGATCTTGTCATTCCACCGGCCTTCAAACTCCTGTTCAATACTTTCACTGTACTGGCAGGTGAAGACCTAAAAGTTGATGTGCCATTCATTGGACGCCCTACACCTGCTGTTACCTGGCATAAAGATGATGTACCACTGAAGCAGACAACTAGAGTAAATGCAGAGAGCACGGACAATAATTCACTACTGACAATAAAGGAAGCCTGCCGAGAAGATGTTGGACATTACACAGTTAAACTGACTAACTCGGCTGGTGAAGCTACTGAAACCCTTAATATTATTGTTCTTGACAAACCAGGGCCTCCAACTGGACCGGTTAAAATGGATGAAGTGACAGCTGATAGTATTACTCTTTCCTGGGGCCCACCTAAGTATGATGGTGGGAGTTCTATCAATAATTACATTGTAGAAAAACGGGACACTTCTACAACCACCTGGCAAATTGTGTCAGCTACTGTTGCAAGGACAACAATAAAGGCTTGCAGATTAAAGACTGGATGTGAATATCAGTTTAGGATTGCAGCTGAAAACAGATATGGAAAGAGTACCTACCTCAATTCAGAGCCCGTTGTAGCCCAGTATCCATTCAAAGTTCCTGGTCCACCTGGCACGCCATTTGTAACACTCTCCTCCAAGGACAGCATGGAAGTACAATGGAATGAGCCAGTTAATGATGGAGGTAGCAAAGTCATTGGCTATCATCTAGAACGCAAGGAAAGAAATAGTATCCTCTGGGTGAAGTTGAATAAAACACCTATTCCTCAAACCAAGTTTAAAACAACCGGCCTCGATGAAGGCATTGAATATGAATTTAGAGTCTCCGCAGAGAACATCGTGGGCATCGGCAAGCCAAGTAAGGTATCAGAAAGCTATGTAGCTCGTGACCCATGTGACCCACCAGGGCGGCCAGAGGCAATTATTGTCACACGAAATTCTGTGACTCTCCAGTGGAAGAAACCCACTTATGATGGTGGAAGCAAGATCACTGGTTATATTGTTGAGAAGAAAGAATTGCCTGATGGTCGTTGGATGAAGGCCAGTTTTACGAATGTCATTGACACTCAGTTTGAAGTAACTGGCCTGGTTGAAGATCATAGATATGAGTTCCGGGTCATAGCTCGGAATGCTGCAGGAGTGTTTAGTGAGCCTTCAGAAAGCACAGGAGCAATAACAGCAAGGGACGAGGTAGATCCACCACGAATAAGTATGGACCCAAAATACAAAGACACAATTGTGGTTCATGCTGGTGAGTCATTCAAGATTGATGCAGATGTTTATGGCAAACCAATACCAACCACTCAGTGGGTAAAAGGTGATCAGGAGCTTTCAAATACAGCTCGATTAGAAATAAAGAGCACGGACTTTGCCACCAGTCTCAGCGTAAAGGATGCAGTACGCGTTGACAGCGGAAATTATATACTAAAGGCCAAAAATGTTGCAGGGGAGAGATCAGTTACTGTAAATGTCAAAGTTCTTGATAGACCAGGGCCACCTGAAGGACCTGTTGTTATATCAGGAGTGACAGCAGAAAAATGCACACTAGCTTGGAAACCCCCACTACAGGATGGTGGGAGTGATATCATAAATTATATTGTGGAAAGGAGAGAAACCAGCCGCTTAGTTTGGACTCTGGTTGATGCCAATGTGCAAACTCTCAGCTACAAGGTTACTAAGCTTCTTGAAGGCAATGAATACGTTTTCCGTATAATGGCTGTAAACAAATATGGTGTTGGTGAACCTCTTGAATCTGAGCCAGTAATTGCCAAGAATCCGTTCGTAGTGCCAGATGCCCCAAAGGCTCCAGAAATCACAACAGTGACCAAGGACTCAATGATTGTTGTATGGGAAAGACCAGCATCGGATGGTGGCAGTGAGATTCTGGGATATGTCCTTGAAAAACGGGATAAGGAGGGCATTAGATGGACAAGGTGCCACAAACGCCTGATTGGAGAATTGCGCTTGAGAGTAACTGGACTCCTAGAAAACCATGATTATGAATTCAGAGTCTCAGCTGAGAATGCTGCTGGACTTAGTGAACCAAGCCCACCTTCTGCTTACCAAAAGGCTTGTGATCCTATTTATAAACCAGGACCTCCAAACAATCCCAAAGTTGTGGATATTACCAGATCTTCTGTCTTCCTTTCTTGGAGCAAACCAATATATGATGGTGGCTGTGAAATCCAAGGATACATTGTTGAAAAATGTGATGTGAGTGTTGGTGAATGGACAATGTGCACTCCACCAACTGGAATCAATAAAACAAATATAGAAGTAGAAAAGCTGTTGGAAAAGCATGAATACAACTTCCGTATCTGTGCTGTTAATAAAGCTGGAGTTGGAGAACATGCTGATGTCCCTGGACCTGTTATAGTTGAAGAAAAACTGGAAGCACCAGACATTGAACTTGACCTAGAACTAAGGAAAATTATAAATATAAGGGCAGGTGGCTCCTTAAGGCTATTTGTTCCTATTAAAGGTCGTCCCACACCAGAAGTTAAATGGGGGAAGATGGATGGTGAAATCCGAGATGCAGCTATAATTGATGTCACTAGCAGCTTCACCTCTCTTGTTCTTGACAACGTCAACCGATATGATAGTGGAAAATATACTCTCACATTAGAAAACAGCAGTGGAACAAAGTCTGCCTTTGTTACTGTGAGAGTCCTGGATACACCGAGTCCACCTGTTAACCTGAAAGTCACAGAAATCACTAAAGACTCAGTATCTATTACATGGGAACCTCCTCTTTTGGATGGGGGATCCAAAATTAAAAATTACATCGTTGAGAAACGTGAAGCCACAAGAAAATCATATGCTGCAGTTGTAACAAATTGCCATAAGAATTCCTGGAAGATCGATCAACTCCAAGAAGGATGCAGTTACTACTTTAGAGTCACAGCTGAGAACGAGTATGGTATTGGCCTTCCTGCCCACACCACCGATCCAGTAAAGGTTGCAGAAGTCCCACAGCCTCCAGGAAAAATAACTGTGGATGATGTCACCAGAAACAGTGTTTCCTTGAGTTGGACAAAGCCTGAACATGATGGTGGCAGCAAAATCATTCAGTATATTGTGGAAATGCAAGCTAAACACAGTGAGAAGTGGTCAGAGTGTGCTCGTGTCAAGTCCCTTGAAGCAGTAATTACTAATCTAACTCAGGGAGAAGAATATCTCTTTAGAGTGGTTGCTGTAAATGAAAAGGGAAGAAGTGATCCTAGGTCCCTTGCAGTTCCAATAGTTGCCAAAGATCTGGTCATTGAGCCAGATGTAAGACCTGCATTCAACAACTACAGTGTACAGGTTGGCCAAGACTTGAAAATAGAAGTGCCAATTTCTGGACGTCCTAAGCCAACCATTACCTGGACTAAAGATGATCTTCCACTGAAGCAGACTACAAGGGTCAATGTTACGGACTCACTTGACCTCACTACACTCAGTATTAAAGAAACTCATAAGGATGATGGTGGACATTATGGAATCACAGTTGCTAATGTCGTGGGTCAGAAAACAGCATCCATTGAAATTATAACTCTAGATAAACCTGATCCTCCAAAAGGACCTGTTAAATTTGACGAAGTCAGTGCTGAAAGTATTACACTATCTTGGAATCCCCCGTTATATACAGGGGGCTGCCAGATCACCAACTACATCGTTCAGAAAAGAGATACAACCACCACAGTATGGGATACGGTTTCTGCTACTGTTGCCAGAACCACACTCAAAGTGACCAAACTGAAAACTGGTACAGAATACCAATTCAGAATTTTTGCTGAAAACAGATATGGACAAAGCTTTGCCTTGGAGTCTGAGCCAATCGTAGCTCAATATCCCTACAAAGAACCAGGCCCTCCGGGCACGCCATTTGCCACAGCCATTTCCAAAGACTCCATGGTCATTCAGTGGCATGAACCAATCAATAATGGTGGAAGCCCAGTCATAGGTTACCACCTTGAGAGAAAGGAAAGAAATAGTATTTTATGGACAAAAATCAACAAAACTATTATTCATGACACCCAGTTTAAAGCACTGAACCTTGAAGAGGGCATTGAATATGAATTCAGAGTTTATGCTGAAAATATTGTTGGGGTAGGTAAAGCAAGCAAGAATTCTGAATGCTATGTAGCCAGAGATCCCTGTGACCCACCAGGAACCCCAGAGGCAATAATAGTTAAAAGAAATGAAATCACTTTACAGTGGACCAAACCTGCATATGATGGTGGAAGTATGATTACAGGTTACATTGTAGAGAAACGTGATTTGCCTGATGGTCGCTGGATGAAAGCCAGCTTCACAAATGTCATTGAAACTCAATTTACTGTGTCAGGTCTTACTGAAGATCAAAGATATGAATTCAGAGTCATTGCAAAGAATGCAGCTGGTGCAATAAGTAAACCTTCTGACAGTACTGGACCAATAACTGCCAAGGATGAGGTTGAACTCCCAAGAATTTCAATGGATCCAAAATTCAGAGACACGATTGTGGTAAATGCTGGAGAAACGTTCAGGCTTGAGGCTGATGTCCATGGAAAGCCCCTACCTACCATTGAGTGGTTACGAGGAGATAAGGAAATTGAAGAATCTGCCAGATGTGAAATAAAGAACACAGATTTCAAGGCTTTACTTATTGTAAAGGATGCCATTAGAATTGATGGTGGACAGTATATCTTAAGAGCTTCCAATGTTGCAGGTTCTAAGTCATTCCCTGTAAATGTAAAAGTATTAGATAGACCAGGACCTCCAGAAGGGCCAGTCCAGGTTACTGGAGTCACTTCTGAAAAATGCTCTTTAGCATGGTCTCCACCACTTCAAGATGGTGGCAGTGACATTTCTCACTATGTTGTTGAAAAGAGAGAAACGAGTCGACTTGCCTGGACTGTTGTTGCTTCAGAAGTTGTGACCAATTCTCTGAAAGTTACCAAACTCTTAGAAGGGAATGAATATATTTTCCGTATAATGGCTGTCAACAAATATGGTGTTGGAGAACCTTTGGAATCTGCACCAGTACTAATGAAAAATCCATTTGTGCTTCCTGGACCACCAAAAAGCTTGGAAGTCACAAACATTGCCAAGGATTCCATGACCGTCTGTTGGAACCGTCCAGATAGTGATGGTGGAAGTGAGATTATTGGTTACATTGTAGAGAAAAGAGACAGAAGTGGCATTAGGTGGATAAAATGTAATAAACGCCGCATTACAGATTTGCGTCTAAGAGTAACAGGATTAACAGAAGATCATGAGTATGAATTCAGAGTCTCTGCAGAAAATGCTGCTGGAGTTGGAGAACCAAGTCCAGCCACAGTTTATTACAAGGCTTGCGATCCTGTGTTCAAACCTGGCCCACCCACAAATGCACACATTGTAGACACCACTAAAAATTCAATTACACTTGCCTGGGGTAAGCCCATCTATGATGGTGGCAGTGAGATCCTAGGGTATGTAGTAGAAATCTGTAAAGCAGATGAAGAAGAATGGCAAATAGTTACTCCACAGACTGGCCTGAGAGTCACTCGATTTGAAATTTCAAAACTCATCGAGCACCAAGAGTATAAAATACGAGTTTGTGCCCTCAATAAAGTCGGTTTAGGTGAGGCTACATCAGTTCCTGGTACTGTGAAGCCAGAAGATAAACTTGAAGCACCTGAACTTGACCTTGACTCTGAATTAAGGAAAGGAATCGTTGTAAGAGCTGGTGGATCTGCCAGAATTCACATTCCATTCAAAGGTCGCCCAACACCTGACATCACTTGGTCTCGAGAGGAAGGTGAATTCACAGATAAGGTCCAAATTGAAAAGGGAGTAAACTATACCCAACTGTCAATAGAAAACTGTGATAGAAATGATGCTGGAAAATACATTCTCAAGCTGGAAAACAGCAGTGGATCTAAATCTGCTTTTGTAACTGTGAAAGTTCTTGACACCCCAGGACCACCACAGAATTTGACAGTCAAAGAAGTGAAAAAAGATTCTGTCCTTTTGGTTTGGGAACCACCCATCATTGACGGGGGTTCAAAGGTCAAGAACTATGTTATTGACAAACGTGAGTCAACCAGAAAAGCGTATGCTAATGTGAGTAATAAATGTGGCAAAACGAGCTTTAAAGTTGAGAATCTTACAGAAGGAGCCATTTATTACTTTAGAGTTATGGCTGAAAATGAATTTGGAGTCGGTGTTCCAGTGGAAACTGTTGATGCTGTGAAAGCTGCTGAACCTCCTTCCCCACCAGGAAAAGTTACACTCACCGATGTGTCCCAGACCAGTGCATCGTTGATGTGGGAGAAACCTGAACATGATGGTGGCAGCAGAGTCTTGGGCTATGTTGTTGAAATGCAGCCTAAAGGAACAGAAAAATGGAGTGTTGTGGCTGAATCCAAAGTCTGTAATGCAGTCATTACTAGTTTGAGTTCTGGACAAGAATATCAGTTCCGTGTCAAGGCTTACAATGAGAAAGGAAAAAGCGACCCAAGAGTGCTTGGTGTTCCTGTGATAGCCAAGGACTTGACTATACAGCCTAGTTTCAAGTTACCATTTAACACATACAGTGTTCAAGCTGGGGAAGATCTTAAAATCGAAATTCCAGTTATCGGCCGACCAAGACCTAAAATTTCATGGGTCAAAGATGGTGAACCTCTTAAACAGACAACAAGAGTCAATGTTGAGGAAACAGCTACTTCAACTATTCTGCACATTAAAGAGAGTAACAAAGATGATTTTGGAAAATACACTATAACAGCAACAAATACTGCAGGTACAGCCACAGAAAATCTCAGCATTATTGTTTTGGAAAAGCCTGGACCTCCGGTTGGACCAGTTCGGTTTGATGAAGTCAGTGCAGACTTTGTGGTCATATCTTGGGAACCTCCAGCCTATACTGGTGGCTGCCAAATAAGCAACTACATTGTAGAGAAGCGAGATACAACTACCACCACTTGGCACATGGTATCAGCAACGGTTGCAAGAACAACAATAAAAGTAACCAAACTGAAAACAGGCACTGAGTACCAGTTCAGAATTTTTGCAGAAAACAGGTACGGAAAGAGTGCCCCTCTGGATTCTAAACCAGTTGTTGTACAATATCCATTTAAAGAACCTGGACCACCTGGAACTCCTTTTGTGACATCGATTTCAAAAGATCAGATGATTGTGCAGTGGCATGAACCAGTTAATGATGGAGGTAGCAAAGTTATTGGCTACCATCTTGAACAGAAAGAAAAGAACAGCATCTTATGGGTCAAATTAAATAAGACTCTCATTCAAGACACCAAGTTCAAAACAACTGGGCTTGATGAAGGCCTTGAGTATGAATTCAAAGTTTCTGCTGAAAATATTGTTGGCATTGGCAAACCTAGCAAAGTGTCAGAATGCTATGTCGCTCGTGATCCATGTGACCCACCTGGTCGCCCCGAAGCCATTGTTATTACAAGAAACAATGTGACACTGAAATGGAAGAAACCTGCCTATGATGGTGGTAGCAAAATAACAGGTTATATTGTAGAAAAGAAAGATCTACCTGATGGCCGCTGGATGAAAGCCAGTTTTACCAATGTATTAGAAACTGAATTTACAGTGAGTGGACTTGTAGAAGACCAAAGATATGAATTTAGAGTAATTGCAAGAAATGCAGCTGGCAACTTCAGTGAACCATCTGAAAGCACTGGTGCCATCACTGCAAGAGATGAAATTGATGCACCAAATGCCTCGATGGATCCAAAATATAAAGATGTAATCGTTGTTCATGCAGGAGAGACTTTTGTCCTTGAAGCTGATATCCGCGGCAAACCTATACCTGATATCGTTTGGTCAAAAGATGGAAGAGAGCTTGAAGAAACAGCTGCTAGGATGGAAATTAAGTCTACTATTCAGAAAACCACTCTTGTTGTCAAAGACTGTATACGTACTGATGGAGGACAATATATTCTGAAACTCAGCAATGTTGGTGGTACAAAGACTATACCCATCACTGTAAAGGTACTTGACAGGCCAGGGCCCCCTGAAGGACCTCTGAAAGTTTCTGGAGTTACTGCCGAGAAATGTTACCTGGCATGGAACCCACCTTTACAAGATGGTGGTGCTAGTATTTCACATTACATCATTGAAAAGAGAGAAACAAGCAGACTCTCCTGGACCCAGGTTTCAACTGAGGTACAGGCCCTTAACTACAAAGTCACTAAACTTCTTCCTGGTAATGAGTATATTTTCCGTGTCATGGCTGTGAATAAATATGGAATTGGAGAGCCTTTAGAATCTGAACCTGTTATAGCCTGTAATCCTTATAAACCACCAGGTCCTCCTTCACCACCTGAAGCCTCAGCAATCACCAAAGACTCTATGGTAGTAACATGGGCACGTCCAGTGGATGATGGAGGTGCTGAAATTGAGGGCTACATTCTTGAAAAACGAGATAAGGAAGGTATCAGATGGACCAAGTGCAACAAGAAAACACTAACAGATCTCCGATTCAGAGTAACTGGCCTTACTGAAGGTCATTCCTATGAGTTCAGAGTTGCTGCTGAAAACGCAGCTGGTGTGGGTGAACCTAGTGAGCCATCTGTTTTCTATCGTGCATGTGATGCTTTGTATCCACCAGGTCCACCAAGTAATCCAAAGGTAACAGATACTTCCAGATCTTCTGTATCCCTGGCATGGAATAAGCCAATTTACGATGGTGGTGCACCTGTGAAGGGCTATGTTGTCGAGGTCAAAGAAGCCACTGCTGACGAATGGACAATTTGCACTCCACCAACAGGATTACAAGGAAAGCAGTTTACAGTGACCAAGCTTAAAGAAAATACTGAATATAACTTCCGTATTTGTGCCATCAATTCTGAAGGTGTAGGTGAACCTGCAACTATACCTGGCTCAGTTGTTGCTAAAGAGAGGCTAGAGCCACCAGAAATAGAACTTGATGCTGATCTCAGAAAGGTGGTCGTTCTGCGTGCAAGTACTACTTTACGCTTATTTGTCACAATCAAAGGTCGGCCAGAACCTGAAGTTAAATGGGAAAAGGCTGAAGGCATTCTCACTGAGAGGGCTCAGATTGAGGTGACCAGCTCGTACACAATGTTGGTAATTGATAACGTTACCAGATTTGACAGCGGTCGTTATAATCTGACACTAGAAAATAACAGTGGCTCCAAAACAGCTTTTGTGAATGTCAGAGTCCTTGACTCGCCCAGTGCCCCTGTGAATTTGAGTGTAAGAGAAGTAAAGAAAGACTCAGTCACTTTGTCTTGGGAACCACCACTTATTGATGGTGGGGCTAAGATTACAAATTACATTGTTGAAAAACGGGAAACTACAAGAAAAGCATATGCTACTGTTACAAACAATTGCACTAAGAATTCCTTTAAAATCGAAAATCTACAGGAAGGATGTTCTTACTACTTCCGAGTCTTGGCTTGCAATGAATATGGGATTGGTTTGCCAGCTGAAACAGCTGAACCTGTTAAAGTTTCTGAACCACCCCTCCCACCTGGAAGAGTGACTCTTGTCGATGTGACCCGTAACACAGCTACAATTAAGTGGGAGAAACCAGAAAGTGATGGTGGCAGCAAAATTACTGGTTACATTGTTGAAATGCAGACTAAAGGGAGTGAAAAATGGAGCACCTGCACACAAGTCAAGACTCTAGAAGCAACTATATCTGGGCTAACTGCTGGAGAAGAGTATACCTTCAGGGTAGCTGCAGTTAATGAAAAGGGAAGAAGTGATCCAAGACAACTTGGAGTGCCAGTAATTGCAAGAGATATTGAAATAAAGCCCTCAGTTGAACTTCCTTTCAATACTTTCAATGTAAAGGCTAGAGACCAACTTAAGATTGATGTTCCGTTTAAAGGAAGACCTCAAGCTACTATAAGCTGGAAAAAAGATGGTCAGATTCTTAAAGAAACCACAAGGGTCAATGTTTCTTCTTCAAAGACTGTAACATCACTGTCTATCAAGGAAGCTTCAAGGGAAGATGTTGGAACTTATGAATTATGTGTTTCAAACAGTGCTGGATCCATAACAGTTCCTATTACTGTGATCGTCCTTGACAGACCAGGACCTCCAGGACCTGTACATATTGATGAAGTTAGCTGTGACAATGTAACAATTTCTTGGAATCCTCCAGAATATGACGGTGGCTGCCAAATTAGCAATTACATTGTTGAAAAGAGAGAAACCACTTCTACAACATGGCACACAGTTTCACAAGCAGTTGCAAGAACATCCATTAAAGTAGTTCGTCTGATAACAGGAAGTGAGTATCAGTTCCGTGTTTGTGCAGAAAACCGCTATGGCAGGAGCTCCTACAGTGAATCTTCACCTGTTGTTGCAGAGTATCCATTCAGCCCTCCAGGTCCTCCTGGCACTCCTAAAGTTGTGCATGCCACAAAATCTACCATGGTTGTAACCTGGCAAGTGCCGGTAAATGATGGAGGAAGTCAAGTAATTGGCTATCACCTTGAATATAAAGAGAGAAGCAGCATTCTTTGGTCAAAAGCAAATAAACTCCTCATCACTGATACTCAAATGAAAGTCTCCGGCCTTGATGAAGGACTGATGTATGAGTATCGTGTATATGCGGAGAATATTGCTGGAATTGGTAAATGCAGTAAGTCTTGTGAGCCAGTCCCTGCAAGAGATCCTTGTGACCCTCCTGGACAACCTGAAGTCACAAATATCACAAGAAAATCAGTGTCACTCAAATGGTCTAAGCCACATTATGATGGTGGAGCTAAGATCACAGGATACATTGTTGAACGTAGAGAACTACCTGATGGACGGTGGCTGAAGTGCAATTTTACTAACATACAAGAAACATACTTTGAAGTAACTGAACTTACTGAAGATCAGCGTTATGAATTCCGGGTTTTCGCAAAGAATGCTGCTGACTCCATTAGTGAACCATCTGAATCCACTGGACCTATTACAGTTAAAGACGATGTTGAGGCTCCAAGAATTATGATGGATGTCAAGTTCCGAGATGTTATTGTTGTCAAAGCTGGAGAGGTCCTTAAGATACATGCAGATATTGCAGGGCGGCCTCTGCCAGTAATTTCCTGGGCCAAGGATGGTATAGAAATTGAAGAAAGAGCAAGAACAGAAATTGTCTCAACGGACTATGATACTCTGTTAACAGTGAAAGACTGTGTCAGACGAGACACTGGACAGTATGTACTAACACTGAAGAATGTTGCAGGAACTCGGTCTATGGCAATTAATTGCAAGGTACTTGATAAGCCTGGCCCACCAGCAGGACCACTTGAAATAACTGGCCTCACATCTGAGAAATGCTCTCTTTCCTGGGGACCACCCCAAGAAAATGGTGGCGCAGATATCGACTATTACATTGTAGAAAAACGTGAAACGAGCCGCCTTGCGTGGACAATATGTGAAGGGGAATTAAGGACAACATCCTGTAAAGTAACCAAGTTACTCAAAGGCAATGAATACATCTTTAGAGTAACAGGCGTTAATAAATATGGTGTTGGCGAGCCCCTAGAGAGTGTGGCAGTAAAGGCACTAGATCCGTTTACAGTTCCGAGTCCACCCACATCTTTGGAAATTACATCTGTGACCAAAGAGTTCATGACACTTTGCTGGTCAAGACCTGAGAGTGATGGAGGCAGTGAAATCTCTGGATATATAATTGAAAGGCGAGAGAAAAACAGCCTACGATGGGTGCGTGTAAACAAAAAACCTGTTTATGATCTGAGAGTGAAATCAACTGGACTTCGGGAAGGATGTGAATATGAGTACCGGGTTTATGCAGAAAATGCTGCTGGCCTGAGCCTTCCGAGTGAACCCTCTCCCTTAATTCGGGCAGAAGATCCAGTGTTCTTACCATCCCCTCCATCCAAACCCAGAATTGTGGACTCAGGCAAGACAAATATAACTATTAGCTGGGTTAAGCCCTTGTTTGATGGTGGGGCCCCAGTAACTGGATACACTGTAGAATACAAAAAGTCCGATGAGACTGAATGGGAAACTGCCATTCAGAACTTAAGAGGCACAGAATATACCATAGCTGGACTAACAACAGGAGCTGAATATGTTTTCAGAGTAAGATCTATCAATAAGGTCGGTGCTAGTGATCCCAGTGATAGTTCTGATCCCCAAATAGCAAAAGAAAGAGAAGAAGAACCTGTATTTGATCTTGACAGTGAAATGAAGAAGACCTTGATTGTCAAGGCTGGTGCCTCATTTACCATGACTGTACCTTTCCGAGGAAGACCAGTACCTAGCGTCTCGTGGAGTAAGCCAGACACTGACCTCCGCACTAGAGCTTATATTGATTCTACAGACTCTCGCACGTCACTTACTATTGAAAATGCCAACAGAAATGATTCTGGAAAGTACACGTTAACAATTCAGAATATTTTGAACGCTGCTTCACTGACCTTAGTTGTCAAAGTTTTAGATTCTCCTGGTCCTCCAGCCAATATTACTGTACATGATGTAACCAAAGAGTCTGCAGTATTATCCTGGGATGTTCCTGAAAATGATGGTGGAGCACCAGTGAAGAATTACCACATAGAAAAACGTGAGGCCAGTAAGAAAGCATGGGTCTCTGTGACCAACAACTGTAACCGCCTCTCCTACAAAGTCACCAACTTACAAGAAGGGGCAATTTACTACTTCCGAGTCTCTGGAGAAAATGAGTTTGGTGTTGGTGTACCCGCAGAAACAAAAGAAGGAGTAAAAATAACAGGTATGTTTTAAGAACAAAGAACAACTTATACCTATATTAATTTGCCTAGAATATTATGAATCATTCTAATCAGTCTCACTTAACTTTAAAGGCTTTTAGCTCACACCTCAACAATTCATACTATAGCACAATGTGAAATCTCTAATAGAGAAAGTGTTTTGTTGATTAAAAATTGCAGAAATTTACATAGCTGGAATTGGATAATATGTAGCTGAATTTGACTGCACATATATAATAGTATATGTGTACAGAAATCGTACAAGATTGTTCACCTTATTCCTCACTTTTATACCCATGATAAATTTGGGATAAATTTTACCACTTAATCTAGTCGTTTGACACTTAATTTGAATTTGACTTCAATGATATATCATGACATGTAATGACCAAAGCTTGGAAAAGCTTTTGACTCAGAAGCTAAACTGGTTATGTAAAAAAAGAGATTCAAATCAAAGTTTAAGTATGTAGCCTTCATTTAAAATTTTTCTTTGACAATGCAGAAAGAACACATATGGGAGAGGGGGAATGCTGTAATAATCCCTTTCTTTTGATGTTTTACTTTCTTAGAAAAACCAAGCCCACCTGAGAAACTTGGAGTAACAGGTGTATCCAAAGATAGTGTTTCCCTTACCTGGTTGAAGCCAGAACATGACGGTGGAAGCAGAATTGTACACTATGTTGTTGAAGCACTAGAAAAGGGACAGAAAAACTGGGTTAAATGTGCAGTGGTGAAATCAACCCATCATGTTGTTTCTGGTCTGAGGGAGAATTCTGAATACTTTTTCCGAGTGTTTGCTGAAAATCAGGCTGGTCTGAGTGACCCAAGAGAGCTTCTGCTTCCTGTTCTTATTAAGGAACAACTGGGTATGTCTAATTTTATGTAGAAGCAAAATTTGAAATGGTTCGTATTAATTTTTAGAACTCTTTTTCACCTTCATCCGACATATTCTTATTTTTCAGAACCACCTGAAATTGATATGAAGAATTTCCCAAGTCATACTGTGTATGTTAGAGCTGGTTCAAACCTTAAAGTTGACATTCCAATTTCTGGAAAACCACTGCCTAAAGTGACCTTATCAAGAGATGGTGTCCCCCTGAAAGCAACCATGAGATTTAATACTGAAATTACCGCTGAGAACCTGACCATCAATCTCAAAGAAAGCGTTCCTGCTGATGCTGGAAGATATGAGATCACTGCTGCCAATTCCAGTGGAACAACCAAAGCTTTCATTAACATCATTGTATTGGACAGGCCTGGTCCCCCAACTGGCCCTGTTGTTATTAGCAATATAACAGAAGAAAGCGTGACTCTCAAATGGGAGCCACCCAAGTATGATGGTGGAAGTCAAGTTACCAACTATATTGTACTCAAGAGGGAGACAAGTACTGCAGTCTGGACTGAAGTGTCTGCAACGGTTGCAAGGACCATGATTAAAGTCATGAAACTGACCACAGGAGAAGAGTACCAATTCCGCATCAAGGCAGAAAATCGCTTTGGCATCAGTGATCACATAGATTCAGCTTGTGTGATTGTCAAATTACCATACAGTAAGTTGTCGAACTTTTCAAAGATCCCAGGTTTTCATTTACCTAAGTGTTCTAAATGTCTGTACTAACCTAAGGGATTCCTGTCTTTTGTAGCAACACCTGGACCACCATCTACACCGTGGGTCACTAATGTTACTCGAGAAAGTATCACTGTGGGCTGGCATGAACCAGTGTCCAATGGAGGCAGTCCAGTTATAGGCTACCACCTGGAAATGAAAGACAGAAACAGTATTTTGTGGCAAAAAGCCAACAAACTGGTCATCCGCACAACTCACTTCAAAGTCACGACAATCAGTGCTGGACTTATTTATGAATTCAGGGTATATGCAGAAAACGCTGCTGGTGTTGGAAAACCTAGCCATCCTTCTGAACCAGTCCTAGCCATTGATGCCTGTGGTATGTATTTTTCATAAGAAGGATGATTCTGACTACTTTAAAATGCAAATCTTATTTCTGAAAAGCAAAATAATGTTGACATAAGTTCCACTGATTTGCTTTTTCTTATTTCCTCAGAACCCCCAAGAA
Organism: Paguma larvata; assembly: GCA_030068075.1. NCBI lineage: Eukaryota > Metazoa > Chordata > Mammalia > Carnivora > Viverridae > Paguma > Paguma larvata. The sequence goes on from CM057825.1 coordinate 53,291,538, forward strand.
ATGTCCGTATCACTGATATTTCCAAGAACTCTGTCAACCTTTCATGGCAACAACCAGCTTTTGATGGAGGAAGCAAGATTACAGGCTACATTGTTGAGAGACGAGACCTTCCAGATGGCAGATGGACCAAGGCCAGCTTCACCAATGTTATCGAGACTCAATTCACTGTCTCTGGCTTGACTCAGAATTCTCAGTATGAATTCCGGGTCTTTGCTAGGAATGCCGTTGGTTCTGTCAGCAACCCATCTGAGGTTGTAGGCCCCATTACATGCATCGATTCTTATGGTAAGCATTTTTAGAACTTTGAATCCCAATAGTATTTTAACCCAATATCTTTCCTTACTTGTTCTGGTCCTAATCTATAGAATAACTTTGACTATGCACGTTAATTAGATATTTGAAGAAATTATATGAACTAGCTGGGAGTTTCAGGAAAATTCCTTAATCTCTCCTGGTCTCTTGACTTAACTGTAAAATGTGAGATTTGGACTACAGGATATCTAAAGTCCTTTCCAACTTCGACCTTTTAGAATTCTTTGATTGTATTTATGAGTTGGTGCTTTCCCTTTTTTTCTATTTTAAACTATGAGTTAATAATTAAAACCATGGTTGAGTGCCCAGAGAATATTCCTCTTACTAAACAGAGGCATTAATGATGATAATATTAGCAGCAGCTAACATTTACTGGGTACTTTTCATGAATTCTCTCCATTAATTCTAACAGCCCTAATATTATTCCATTTTAAAGAAGAGAAACTGAGGTTTAGAGTGTTTATGTAACTTTCCCAACATCAAGCAGATCATCAGTGTAGAGTGGGAATTCAAAGAGATAGACTCCAGAACTCTCTCTACATTGCTGTCATTCCAAAATACACATACTTGACCATTGTAGGAGATAATGAACACATTCAACTCAACAGTGGTTTTAAAATAAAAAATTTCATGAGGGTTACATACTCTGTGATACTCTTTTTAAAAGTTCCCTGTGTTCAAGGAGTCATGGTGTCTGGGCATAAGTATCCACTCCTGTCCTCATGGTGAGAACCTCAAGGCTGCTGTTTCTGAATCACCCTTTGTGAACACTGGTGTGAGACTGTGAAGCAAGTCAAATTTAGCTCTCATATTTAGTTTCTCAAAAGTCCTAAGCTTCTAATCAGCCTGGAAGAAAATCTGCCTAGTGAAATACTCTGTGAGCAAAGAATTCAGACCTCAAGAGTCAGACATGAATATCCCACACTCAGATAGCAATGAACTGGGAAGGGAAAAATAACAAGAATAGGAGATAGAAGAAAAGAAAGGAGATTCTGAAATGAAAGAAAATGTATAATGCAGCTTCTTCAGGGATGTTCTCACTACCATATCCCAGTTTATCCTTGGAATTAAATACCTGATAGACTTTAAAATACATTTCAAAGGCATTGAAGTCCCTGTGCAATTAGTGTGTCATTGAAGGGCAAAGCTTCCTCACAACCTTTCTTCCCCATCTGGGATAGAAGGATCACTTGTAAAATTTTACTGTTTAAAATAATAGGTAAATAAAATTAGAACTACCAGGTACAAAAAAAAAGTACTATATTAACTAATAAAGGCCAACAGCCTTACTTTGAAATTGCAATTATTTTTTCCATCTTTGTGATCTTTTAAATATTTCTCATGTTTCACTTGCAGGTGGGCCTGTAATTGATTTGCCTCTAGAATATACAGAAGTTGTCAAATATAGAGCAGGTACATCTGTGAAGCTCAGAGCTGGTATTTCTGGGAAACCTGAGCCTACAATTGAGTGGTATAAAGATGACAAAGAGTTACAAACCAATGCACTGGTATGTGTTGAAAATACCACTGACCTTGCATCTATACTCATCAAAGATGCAAATCGCCTTAACAGTGGAAGCTATGAATTAAAACTAAGGAATGCCATGGGCTCAGCCTCAGCCACCATCAGAGTACAGATCCTTGGTAGGTGCTGATTATAGGCCAACATCGTATTTTGTTATCTAAAACTTAGCAGTTCTAAATGAGTGGTCTTTTAAAAAGTACTGACATACGATTTCATTCTTTCATTAACAGACAAACCAGGACCTCCAGGTGGACCAATTGAATTTAAGACTGTCACTGCCGGAAAGATAACTCTTCTCTGGCGCCCTCCAGCGGATGATGGTGGTGCAAAAATCACTCACTACATCGTGGAAAAACGTGAGACAAGCCGCGTAGTGTGGTCTATGGTGTCCGAAAATTTGGAGAGTGCATCATTACAACCACCAAAATTATCAAAGGAAATGAATACATCTTCCGGGTTCGAGCCGTGAACAAATATGGAATTGGTGATCCACTGGAATCTGATCCAGTGGTAGCAAAGAATGCATTTGGTGAGACATAAGTTCACTAGGAAACTGAAATCAAATGTTTTAAAATTTTACAAATAAACTATTCTGCTAGCTTGTGAATATGTTTTCTTAGAATGCTTTTTGTTTTCTTTTGTCTCACGTCTCCCCTCATTATGATCCTTTTCATAAAGAGGAAAGTATAATAGTAGAACTACTATTCTTGCTTAGGATTTGAAGATTGAAAGGTAGAATTTATCAATGGTGTCAATCCTTCAAACTCCTTTTCCTTTTCTTTCTAAATAGTTACTCCTGGGCCTCCAGGCGTACCAGAGGTGACACAGATTACCAAGAATTCAATGACTGTTGTCTGGAGCAGGCCAATTGCTGATGGTGGTAGTGAAGTGAGTGGCTATTTCCTTGAGAAAAGAGACAAGAAAAGCCTAGGATGGTTTAAAGTCCTCAAGGAGACTATCCGTGACACCAGAGAGAAAGTGACAGGACTCACAGAAAACAGTGACTACCAATACCGAGTTTGCGCTGTAAATGCTGCTGGCCAGGGCCCGTTTTCTGAACCATCTGACTTCTACAAAGCTGCTGATCCTATTGGTAAGTACTCATAAATGCCGCGTCTTTGCTATGTCTCTTTGAGGTCACTAAATTGTACATGATTGTGTAATTATGGTATCATGAATGGTCATTCCAGACCCCCCAGGCCCACCAGCTAAGATAAGAATTGCAGATTCAACCAAATCATCAATCACTCTTGGCTGGAGTAAACCTGTCTATGATGGAGGCAGCGCCGTTACTGGATATGTTGTCGCAATGAGACAAGGAGAGGAAGAGGAATGGACTGTTGTCTCTGCCAAGGGAGAGGTCAGAACTACAGAATATGTGGTATCTAACCTTACACCTGGAGTCAACTACTACTTCCAGGTATCTGCTATAAACTGTGCTGGACAAGGAGAACCTATAGAAATGACTGAACCTGTACAAGCTAAAGATATACTTGGTATGTACCTACTGATATGGTTGTGTGTTTATTTTTTTAATTAGAGTGCTTCTAAGAAATAGTTCATTTTCTTGCTTTAAAATTCAAAACATATGTCCATTTTGTATCTACAGAGGAACCAGAGATCGACCTAGATGTGGCTCTCAGAACCTCTGTTATAGCTAAAGCTGGTGAAGATGTGCACGTGTTGATTCCCTTTAAAGGCAGACCTCCACCTACTGTCACATGGAGAAAAGATGAGAAGAATCTGGGCAGTGATGCCAGATACAACATTCAAAACACTGATTCATCTTCATTACTAATTATTCCCCAAGTCACTCGCAATGATACAGGAAAATATATTCTCACAATTGAAAATGGTGTTGGTCAACCAAAGTCTTCGACTGTGAGTGTTAAAGTGCTTGATACACCAGCCGCCTGCCAGAAACTACAGGTTAAACATGTTTCTCAAGGCACAGTCACTTTGTTCTGGGATCCTCCTCTCATTGATGGAGGATCTCCCATAATTAATTATATCATTGAAAAGAGAGATGCCACCAAGAGAACATGGTCTTCAGTGTCACACAAATGTTCCAGTACATCCTTTAAGATAACAGATTTGTCAGAGAAAACTCCATTCTTCTTCAGAGTTCTTGCAGAAAATGAAATTGGAATTGGGGAACCCTGTGACACTACAGAGCCAGTGAAGGCGGCTGAAGTACCAGCTCCTATACGTGATCTCTCAATGAAAGACTCCACAAAGACGTCTGTTACCCTGCACTGGACCAAGCCTGACTTTGACGGTGGTAGTGTCATCACAGAATATGTTGTGGAAAGAAAAGGTAAAGGTGAACAAACATGGTCACATGCTGGCATAAGTAAGACCTGTGAAATCGAAGTTGGCCAACTTAAGGAACAGTCAGTTCTGGAATTCAGAGTGTCTGCGAAAAATGAAAAAGGACTGAGTGATCCTGTCACTATTGGGCCAATTACAGTGAAAGAACTTATAATTACACCAGATGTTGACCTGTCAGAAATCCCTGGGGCACAAGTCGCTGTGAGAATTGGGCATAACGTGCACCTGGAATTACCTTATAAAGGAAAACCCAAACCATCCATCAGTTGGCTGAAAGATGGTTTGCCATTGAAAGAAAGCGAATACGTTCGTTACAGTAAAACCGAAAACAAAATTACTTTGAATATTAAGAATGTCAAGAAAGAGAATGGAGGGAAATACACCATCATCCTTGATAATGCAGTTTGTAGAAACTCATTTCCCATTACAATCATCACACTTGGCCCACCATCAAAGCCCAAAGGACCCATTCGATTTGATGAAATCAAGGCTGACAGTGTCATCATGTCATGGGACGTGCCTGAAGATGACGGAGGAGGAGAAATTACTTGTTACAGCATTGAGAAGCGGGAAGCTTCACAAACTAATTGGAAGATGGTGTGTTCAAGTGTTGCCAGGACAACTTTCAAAGTTACTAATCTAATCAAAGATGCTGAATACCAGTTTAGAGTTAGGGCAGAAAACAGATACGGAGTCAGCCAGCCACTTGTCTCAAACATTATTGTGGCAAAACACCAATTCAGGATTCCTGGGCCCCCAGGAAAGCCAGTTATATACAATGTGACCTCTGATGGCATGTCACTAACTTGGGATGCTCCAGTGTATGATGGTGGTTCAGCAGTTACTGGATTCCATGTTGAAAAGAAAGAAAGAAACAGCATTCTCTGGCAAAGAGTAAATACAACACCCATATCTGGAAGAGAATATAGAGCTACCGGACTAATGGAAGGCCTAGATTACCAGTTCCGTGTGTATGCTGAAAATTCTGCTGGCCTAAGCTCGCCCAGTGACCCAAGCAAATTTACGTTAGCTGTTTCCCCAGTAGGTAAGTAATTGAATATTATTCAAGCATATTTAATTCAGCAACTGAATGTGTTACTAACAAATAAATCAAACACTGCTTTTCTTCCATGTATCACCTTCCCACATATCTTCTGGTCACTAGAGAGCAGGTCTAATAAAGCAAAGGAAATGATTTTAAGACATCTAATAAAATAACTTAAAGTTCTTTTTAAAGACCATGTTACAAAAAATTGAAATTAAAATGAGTTGGAGGGATTATTCCCTTTACTTTTCTCCCATCACTATGAATTGATTACAGAAATGATGTAATTTAATTTAATGCATTTAATTTCCATATAATTTTTTAGACCCACCTGGCACTCCTGACTATATTGACGTCACCCGGGAAACCATCACACTTAAGTGGAACCCACCATTGCGTGATGGAGGCAGTAAGATTGTGGCCTACAGCATCGAGAAACGGCAAGGGAGCGATCGTTGGGTCAGATGCAACTTTATTGATGTCAGTGAATGTCAGTACACGGTCACAGGACTTAGTCCTGGAGATCGATATGAGTTCAGAATAATTGCAAGAAATGCCGTTGGAACTATAAGTCCGCCCTCACAGTCTTCTGGCATTATCATGACAAGAGATGAAAATGGTAAGCATTTACAACTGATTTCCAAAGACTTTGATTAAAACCATTCGCACTTTTTAAAGATACTTTTGGCCCTGGTCTGTAAAAGGGGGAGCAGGAACCTCATTTCATACAGATTACCCAGCGCTGTTATGTGGATGGATTAGATTTTCTACCTTTCAGATGAAGAGAAGAAAAAAACAACATAATTGGCATCAATTCTTTTTACCATGACTATTGTTTCACTGCATTCCTATATAAATAGCATGCAAGTGGGAATGAGTTTTTAGTTTTGATTTCAGTAATTTATAATAAAGAAAAACACTCTCAAGAATAACTGTTGAGCTTTGCTGAAGTTACTAAACTACAACATACACCCAACAGTACAATCATCGTTTTGCTTGAGTGCAGCTGATGACCTCTTATAGGAACTTGTTTGGCTATACAGTGGCATTAGGAAGTAAATGATCTACAAATGTTTCCCTTTTGTAAGTGGCAATGCAAGATTAATAACATAACAGACATGAAAGGAGATAACCTAACAGCAATGCAGATGTTCAACCCTGTAATCTAAATTCTCAATTATCAATCCTACTTTCATAATAGCCTTTGGTAACACAGGATAAACATTACCTTCCATGCTTTAGGATGGTGGTAATGAAAAACACATTTATGTTTTTATTAAGCCAAACTAACACATATTATTTCTATTTTTTTTTATAGTTCCACCAACTGTAGAGTTTGGCCCTGAGTACTTTGATGGTCTCATTATTAAGTCTGGGGAGAGCCTCAGAATTAAAGCTTTGGTGCAGGGACGGCCAGTACCTCGAGTAACTTGGTTCAAAGATGGAGTAGAAATTGAAAAGAAGATGAATATGGAAATAACTGATGTCCTTGGATCCACCAGCCTTTTCGTTAGAGATGCTACCCGGGACCACAGTGGTGTATATAGTGTGGAAGCCAAAAACGCATCAGGTTCCACAAAAGCAGAAATTAAAGTTAAAGTACAAGGTACTTCTGAAATAGCTTCTTAATCTCACAATATACAGATCTTGGGGTAGAGGCATGCCTGGTTGCATTTTAATGGAGAAGGATAAATAAACTAACTGTGGAACCTTTTTCTTATAGATACACCAGGAAAAGTAGTTGGGCCAATAAGATTCACCAATATTACTGGCGAGAAGATGACCCTGTGGTGGGATGCTCCTCTCAATGATGGCTGTGCACCCGTCACTCACTACATCATTGAAAAACGGGAAACCAGCAGACTTGCTTGGGCACTAATTGAAGATAATTGCCAAGCCCACAGCTATACTGCCATTAAACTAATAAATGGCAATGAATACCAATTCCGTGTTTCTGCAGTTAACAAGTTTGGTGTTGGGAGGCCGCTTGATTCTGACCCAGTAGTTGCTCAAATACAATACAGTAAGTGTCTGTTTTTACTAAGTGGTATTATGTCAAAAGATTAACTTCCAACCAAACATGTCTAATTTGTTTTCATTTCACAGCCATTCCTGATGCTCCTGGCACTCCAGAACCTAGTAACGTAACAGGCAATAGCATTACACTGACATGGACAAGGCCAGAATCAGATGGTGGTAATGAAATTCAACATTATATCCTCGAAAGGAGAGAAAAGAAGAGCACGCGATGGGTAAAAGTGATCAGCAAACGACCAATCTCTGAGACAAGATTTAAAGTCACTGGTCTGATAGAGGGCAATGAGTATGAGTTCCATGTCATGGCTGAAAATGCTGCAGGAATAGGACCAGCAAGCGGTATCTCAAGACTAATCAAATGTAGAGAGCCAGTCAGCCCACCAAGTGCTCCCACTGTGGTCAAAGTGACAGATACATCCAAGACAACTGTGAGCTTAGAATGGTCTAAGCCAGTGTTCGACGGAGGCATGGAAATAATTGGATATATTATTGAAATGTGCAAAGCTGACTTAGGAGACTGGCACAAGGTAAATGCAGAGGCATGTGTGAAAACAAGATATACAGTCACTGATCTACAAGCAGGTGAAGAATACAAATTCCGGGTTAGTGCTGTCAATGGTGCTGGAAACGGAGAGAGCAGTGAAGTGACTGGCGCAATTAAAGCAGTTGACCGATTAACAGCTCCTGAGTTAGATATCGATGCGAACTTCAAGCAGACTCATGTTGTTAGAGCTGGGGCCAGTATTCGCCTCTTCATTGCCTATCAGGGTAGACCTACTCCTACAGCAGTATGGAGCAAACCAGACTCTAACCTTAGCATTCGGGCTGATATCCATACAACAGACTCCTTCAGCACCCTCACTGTGGAAAACTGCAACAGAACTGATGCAGGGAAATACACCCTTACTGTAGAAAACAACAGTGGTAGTAAGTCAATCACATTCACTGTAAAAGTGCTAGACTCTCCAGGCCCACCTGGCCCAATCACGTTCAAGGATGTGACCCGTGGATCTGTTACACTGATGTGGGATGCTCCTATCCTTGATGGTGGTGCCCGAATCCATCATTATGTGGTAGAAAAACGAGAAGCAAGTCGTCGTAGCTGGCAGGTTATCAGCGAAAAATGCACTCGTCAGATCTTCAAGGTCAGTGACCTGGCAGAAGGTGTTCCATACTACTTCCGTGTTTCTGCAGAAAATGAGTATGGTGTTGGTGAACCCTATGAAATGCCAGAACCAATCGTAGCCACAGAACAGCCTGCTCCACCTAAGAGACTTGATATCATTGACACAAGCAAATCCTCTGCAGTCTTAGCTTGGCTTAAACCTGACCATGATGGAGGCAGCCGGGTCACTGGCTACCTCCTTGAAATGAGACAAAAGGGATCTGACTTCTGGGTTGAGGCTGGCCACACCAAACAGCTGACTTACACAGTGGAGCGCCTTGTTGAGAACACTGAATATGAATTCCGTGTGAAGGCCAAAAACGATGCTGGCTACAGTGAACCCAGGGAAGCCTTCTCTTCCGTCATCATCAAGGAGCCTCAAATCGAGCCCACTGCTGATCTCACTGGAATTACTAATCAGCTCATAACTTGCAAAGCGGGAAGCACATTTACCATTGATGTCCCAATCACTGGTCGTCCTGCTCCCAAAGTAACATGGAAGCTTGAAGAAATGAGACTTAAGGACACAGACCGAGTGAGTATCACAACAACAAAGGACAGAACCACCCTGTCTGTAAAGGACAGCATGAGAGGTGACTCTGGAAGATACTTCTTGACCCTGGAAAATACAGCTGGTGTTAAAACATTTACCATCACAGTTGTGGTCATTGGAAGGCCAGGTCCAGTAACTGGCCCCATTGAGGTCTCATCTGTCTCGGCTGAGTCATGTGTCCTGTCATGGGCTGAACCTAAAGATGATGGAGGCACTGACATTACTAATTACATAGTTGAAAAGCGTGAATCGGGTACAACAGCTTGGCAGCTTGTCAATTCCAGTGTCAAGCGCACACAGATTAAAGTCACTCATCTCACAAAATACATGGAATATTCTTTCCGTGTGAGTTCAGAGAACAGATTTGGTGTCAGCAAGCCTCTAGAGTCAGCACCAATAGTTGCTGAGCATCCATTCGGTAAGAAAAATAAAAATATTTTGAAGTCCATTTTTAAATATTCCCCCTACATTTTATAAAATTGTATTCATATTTGATACCTTTGTTTATATTTAGTCCCACCAAGTGCTCCTACAAGACCTGAAGTCTACTCTGTGTCTGCCAATGCCATGTCTATTCGTTGGGAAGAACCCTACCATGATGGTGGCAGTAAAGTCATTGGCTACTGGGTTGAGAAGAAAGAACGTAACACCATTCTTTGGGTGAAAGAAAACAAAGTGCCATGCATAGAGTGCAACTACAAAGTGACTGGTTTGGTAGAAGGACTAGAATATCAGTTCAGAACATACGCACTCAATGCCGCAGGTGTTAGCAAAGCCAGTGAGGCTTCAAGACCTATGATGGCTCAAAACCCAGTTGGTATGTATCAATATTTAATGGGTACAGTCATTTATCATCATCATTATTATTGGTACTAAAATTCAGAGTTGTGTTTTTAAACTTCATTTTTGCATCCCTTCCAGATCCACCAGGAAGACCAGAGGTGACAGATGTTACAAGATCAACGGTGTCACTGATTTGGTCTGCCCCAGTTTATGATGGAGGCAGCAAGGTTGTGGGCTACATCATTGAGCGTAAGCCAGTCAGTGAGATTGGAGATGGTCGCTGGCTGAAGTGCAACTATACCATCGTATCTGACAATTTCTTCACTGTGACTGCTCTCAGTGAAGGAGACACTTATGAATTCCGTGTGTTGGCTAAGAATGCAGCAGGAGTAATTAGCAAAGGATCAGAATCTACAGGCCCGGTCACTTGCCGGGATGAATATGGTAAAAAAAAATTTTTTTTCAATGTTCACAATTGAACATTGACATAAATTATTACAATTTATGTGAAAATAAACTGTCCTATATTTATTCACATCTATTTTTGCCTATTTTTGCCAGCTCCACCCAAAGCTGAACTGGATGCCAGATTACAGGGTGATCTGGTTACCATAAGGGCGGGCTCAGATCTTGTCCTTGATGCTGCAGTTGGTGGCAAACCTGAACCCAAAATTATCTGGACCAAAGGAGACAAGGAACTAGATCTCTGTGAGAAAATCTCTTTGCAGTATACAGGCAAACGAGCCACTGCGGTCATCAAGTTCTGTGACAGAAGTGACAGTGGAAAATACACTTTAACAGTGAAGAATGCCAGTGGGACCAAGGCCGTGTCGGTCATGGTCAAAGTCCTCGGTAAGCATGTCAAATGTTCTTTTATTTTTTACAGCATTTTCAAGTGTGGGTAGAAAAAAAGACCTTAATCATTTCTTGCCATGACACCTCTTTCAGATTCTCCTGGCCCATGTGGAAAGCTCACTGTCAGCAGAGTAACAGAGGAAAAGTGCACTTTAGCCTGGAGCCTTCCTCAGGAAGATGGAGGAGCAGAAATAACTCACTACATTGTGGAAAGACGTGAGACTAGCAGGCTCAACTGGGTGATTGTTGAAGCCGAATGCCCAACACTATCCCATGTGGTTACCAGACTCATCAAGAACAATGAATACATATTCCGAGTGCGGGCAGTAAACAAATACGGCCCCGGTGTGCCTGTTGAATCAGAGCCAATTGTAGCCAGAAACTCATTCAGTGAGTATTAACACTTTTAAACAACTTGGTAGTTAAATGTAATGGGATCAGGGGGAGAGGAGGACAATCATATCAATAGTGATTTTGTGTAATTCTGACCATCCTTATTTTCATAAAAACATAAACAGCTATTCCATCACAACCTGGCATACCTGAAGAAGTTGGGGCTGGCAAAGAGCATATCATCATTCAGTGGACAAAACCTGAATCTGATGGTGGCAATGAGATCAGCAACTATCTAGTAGACAAACGTGAGAAAAAGAGCTTGCGCTGGACACGTGTCAACAAAGACTATGTGGTATATGATACCAGGCTGAAGGTTACTGGCCTCATGGAAGGTTGTGATTACCAGTTCCGGGTGACTGCGGTGAATGCCGCTGGTAACAGTGAACCCAGCGAAGCTTCCAACTTTATCTCGTGCAGAGAACCATCATGTGAGTTCCAAGAATCACACATTAATCCAATGCCCATCAAAACCATGTTACAAATAATTTTCCAACATACCATTTTCAAGACCTTCTATAATTTATGAATGATCTGAGAAAGCATATGCTTATTAGAGAGATCTTAAGTAGAGCTAAGTCAGAACATTTTAACTACTACTTCCATTGATAAGTTAGCAGTTACATTGTTGAAAATTATTATAGTATTTTCCAGTCTATGTAAAAAAAAATTTTTACTGCTAATATTAAAGAGATCTATTTTATAAATATTCTTAAGAATGGGGAAAATGCGGTATAGTGATAACTACTAAAAAGAAAAAGTCTCTTTTAAGAAGAGCATAATGTTTAGTATAGTATTTTCATAAGTACTTAACAAAATTATTGTCACGAGACCTTCAAAAATAAGTGACAAATCCTTGAACAGAGTTTGAAATCACCAACTAAAAAGAGTAAACCATCGTGACTGAATAGAGGAAGTAGATGAAACCAATTCCTATGCTCACTAGAAACACAGATGTAACCACTGATATTAACCCTGTGAAAGCTGAGCAACGAAAGAAAAGCCCCTGAGAACAGGTATTTTAAGCAATGAGCTGAACTAGCCAAAGTAGCAGGAAGAAAACCATCTACCTTTCTAAGAAAGTATAATTTTTTAAATACAATAATGATGAGGATAATGATACAGCATACAGTGCTGCCATACATTATCAGAAGAGCTAAATTACACAGATTATCTTAGAGAGTGTGGACAAAGAACAATAATGCCTTACACTTCTGGGGATAGAAGAATCAGAAGAAAGATCGGTTAACCACATACTTGTGGGTTAAGATGCAAAGATTAGAAGTTAACTTGTGTTTCTTATGGCCAGTAAGGATACATCTTCAATGAATCCCACTTTTTAAATTTTTAATCTTTTACTAAATAAAGGCGTTTGGAAATGTTGAATTTAATAAATTATAGGAGTTTTTTCTTAAACCTTAATTACTATATTAAAAGACCTTTGGAAATACGGATGGGGTGGGGGGGAGAATAATGCACTTTTGAGTCTTAAAAACCAAAAATAGAAACCTCAATGCTTCCTTATTTGTATCATGTCTGAATCCCCCTTTTTAAATTCCATAGATACCCCTGGACCACCTTCTGCTCCAAGAGTTGTGGATACCACCAAGTATAGCATTAGTTTGGCATGGACCAAGCCCATGTATGATGGTGGCACTGACATCATGGGATATGTTCTTGAAATGCAAGAGAAAGACACTGATCAGTGGTACCGAGTGCATACGAATGCCACAATAAGAAATACTGAATTCACTGTGCCAGACCTTAAAATGGGCCAGAAATACTCCTTCAGGGTTGCTGCTGTGAATGTGAAGGGTATGAGTGAATACAGCGAGTCAACTGCTGAAATTGAGCCTGTGGAGAGACTAGGTATTTGTAATATAAGCTTTTAGGTGAAATATTTTCTCATCATACCTGTTCATGAATTAAGTTTTGACATTTACTTTCCAGAAATACCAGACCTAGAACTCGCAGATGATTTAAAGAAGACTGTGACCCTCAGAGCTGGGGCCTCATTGCGCCTGATGGTGTCTGTATCTGGAAGACCACCTCCTGTCATTACATGGAGCAAGAAGGGCATTGACCTTGCAAGCCGAGCAATTATTGACACCACTGACAGCTACTCTTTACTTATTGTGGACAAAGTTAACCGATACGATGCTGGAAAATACACCATTGAAGCTGAAAATCAATCTGGCAAGAAATCAGCGACAGTTCTTGTTAAAGTATACGGTAAGTATTGGTCTTAAAAATGACAATGCCAGGAGTAGATTTCTTAAAAAAAAAAAAAGAATACATTTTGTCCTATGATTGATCACCTTTCTAGAGAGAAACCGTGTTCAATACATTTTCCCTCAAAAAGCAAAACAAAAAATTATCAACCAATCAGCAAATAAGTATGAATCTTGCATTCCATTTTTTTAGATACTCCTGGTCCCTGTCCTTCGGTGAGAGTTAAGGAAGTATCAAGAGATTCTGTGACCATTACCTGGGAAATTCCCACAATTGATGGTGGAGCCCCTGTCAACAATTACATTATTGAGAAGCGTGAAGCTGCCATGAGAGCATTCAAAACAGTAACTACCAAATGCAGCAAGACACTTTACCGAATTTCCGGGCTTGTAGAAGGAACCATGTACTATTTCAGGGTGTTGCCAGAAAATATCTACGGCATTGGGGAACCTTGTGAAACATCTGATGCGGTTCTGGTCTCAGAAGTACCTCTGGTGCCTACAAAGCTAGAAGTGGTCGATGTCACCAAATCAACTGTTACTCTTGCCTGGGAAAAACCACTCTACGATGGTGGTAGCCGACTCACTGGATATGTTCTTGAGGCCTGCAAAGCTGGCACTGAGAGGTGGATGAAGGTTGTCACCTTAAAACCCACAGTCCTAGAGCACACTGTTATTTCCTTAAATGAAGGCGAACAGTACCTATTTAGAGTAAGGGCACAAAATGAGAAAGGTGTGTCAGAACCAAGAGAGATCGTGACAGCCGTGACTGTACAAGACCTCAGAGGTATGTACCAAATCGCCAAAAAACATCAATAATAGTAGGTAAAATAAAAAAAGAATTCTGAATTCATGATACTTTGTCATTAGAAATGATGCTTAGGAGTAACTGCCTACTTTGTTTCTCAGTGTTGCCAACAATCGATCTTTCTACAATGCCTCAAAAGACCATCCATGTCCCAGCTGGCAGACCAATAGAGCTGGTGATACCGATCGCTGGTCGCCCACCTCCTGCTGCTTCCTGGTTCTTTGCTGGTTCTAAACTAAGAGAATCAGAGCGTGTCACAGTTGAAACTCATACTAAAGTAGCTAAATTAACCATCCGTGAAACCACTATCAGAGATACTGGAGAATATACACTTGAATTAAAGAATGTAACTGGAACGACTTCAGAGACCATTAAAGTTATCATTCTTGGTAAGGATGTGTGACAAAGACACATGCAAGTTGTTGATGTTCAGTCACCCAATCTTGATCTGAGTGAAAATTAACTTCCTGGATTTCTTTCTCTTTCATAGACAAGCCTGGTCCACCAACTGGACCTATTAAGATTGAAGATATTGATGCTACTTCAATTACCATTTCCTGGGAACCACCTGAATTGGATGGTGGTGCTCCACTGAGTGGTTACGTGGTAGAACAACGTGATGCTCATCGTCCAGGATGGCTGCCAGTGTCTGAATCAGTGACTAGACCGACATTTAAGTTTACCAGACTCATTGAAGGAAATGAGTATGTGTTCCGTGTGGCTGCAACAAACCGCTTCGGGATTGGCTCTTACTTACAGTCTGAGGTCATAGAATGTCGCAGCAGCATCAGTAAGTCCTTGGACCCTTAAGTCTCCCATTCTCCCCACCTGATTCTGAATGTTGACAGAAAAGAATTTGTTTTTACTATGCCCTAGGCAAAAATAGGTCACAGAATTAACCCCAAGGTCTTTCTGAGGTTTCTAAATTTTCTTGGAAGTTTTCAACATGGTTAATGTTTTATTTTTTTGGTTTTTGTTCTGTTTTGTTTTTGTTTTTGTTTTAGTGAAAGAGAAGAGGAAGGCAAAAGGGAGGGATGGAGGGAGGCAGGAGGGACTAGCTAGGTCATAGTGAGAAAAAAATACAGAATGTGTGCTTAATAAATGTCTATAAAATAGAAGAAAATGAGGAACCTCAAGAAGAGTACAAAAATGAAAACATTGGAAAGGGTCACAAGCCTTACATACTATTAAAAAGCTAAGACACGCAGAAATGTAGGAGTCTTTATTTTAATTTACGCCCATTGCCATAATGTGTTTACCTCTGTCTTGCTGCAGGTATTCCTGGACCTCCAGAAACATTACAGATATTTGATGTCTCCCGTGATGGCATGACACTGACTTGGTATCCACCAGAAAATGATGGCGGCTCCCAAGTGACTGGATATATTATAGAGCGCAAAGAAGTGAGAGCAGATCGATGGGTCCGTGTTAATAAAGTACCAGTGACTATGACACGGTATCGTTCCACTGGCCTTATTGAAGGCTTAGAATATGAACACCGTGTCACAGCCATTAATGTGAGAGGGACCGGAAAACCAAGTCGTCCTTCCAAACCCATCGTTGCCATGGATCCAATTGGTAAATACATTTTGTATAAGTCAATGTATTGAGGTATCATTTAATGTAATAAAAATTACCCTTCTGAAATATGTAATTCTAAATTTTGAAAAGGTCTTGTTGCATAACTACCACCACAATTAAAATATAGAATACTTCCATCAGCCCAAAAAGTTCACTTGTCACCAATCCCCACCCCACTCCAGCCCCTACCAGCTTTTGGCAAGTAATTTTTTATATTCTCCTCTTGAGTCTATTTGCCACTCTTTAAAAAGGGATTTAAAATATATGCCCTATATCAGTGTTAAATTTTTAGAACAATATCTCTGAGAGCACTTTAAAAGCTGATGATAAATGCAAGATGGTAGGAGTAATCATAAATAAAGCATATTTAAGACAAAGGAAAAAGCAAGAGTTTTGAGTATTTTTAACTGATAATAATGAATAAAATTTTAACAAAAACAATATATTCTAATGCCAACAGTTCATGTTTACACAACTCACTGAATGTTAGATGGCATAGTTGATTTTCAGCTTTGCAGCAACTTTAACAATATGTTGTTGTCTTATTCCCAGCTCCTCCAGGAAAGCCACAAAACCCAAGAGTTACTGATACAACAAGGACATCAGTCTCCCTGGCCTGGAGTGTTCCAGAAGATGAAGGAGGATCTAAAGTCACAGGCTATTTGATTGAAATGCAAAAAGTAGATCAACATGAATGGACCAAATGTAATACCACCCCAACCAAGATTCGGGAGTATACTCTAACACATCTACCTCAGGGCGCTGAATACAGATTCCGTGTCCTAGCTTGTAATGCTGGTGGACCTGGGGAGCCTGCTGAGGTACCAGGAACAGTCAAAGTCACTGAAATGCTTGGTAAGACATATGATCATTTACTTTATACTATGATTGTCTTAAGATTTATTTCTTACCATCCACCCCACAAAAATGCTAACTGTAACTGGATCTTTTTTCTAGAATATCCTGATTATGAACTTGATGAAAGATACCAAGAAGGTATCTTTGTAAGACAAGGTGGAGTCATCAGACTTACCATACCAATCAAAGGAAAACCATTCCCAATATGTAAATGGACCAAGGAAGGCCAAGATATTAGTAAGCGTGCCATGATTGCAACCTCTGAAACACACACTGAGCTTGTAATCAAAGAAGCAGACAGGGATGATTCTGGCACCTACGACCTGGTTCTGGAAAACAAGTGTGGCAAGAAGGCTGTTTACATCAAAGTCAGGGTGATAGGAAATCCCAACACTCCTGAAGGGCCGCTTGAATATGATGACATACAAGCTCGCTCTGTAAGGGTCAGTTGGAGACCCCCTGCTGATGATGGTGGTGCCGACATCTTAGGCTATATCCTTGAGAGACGAGAAGTGTCTAAAGCCGCCTGGTATACCATTGATTCCAGAGTCCGAGGTACATCTCTGGTAGTAAAAGGCCTCAAAGAGAATGTGGAATACCATTTCCGTGTTTCAGCTGAAAACCAGTTTGGCATAAGCAAACCTTTGAAGTCTGAGGAACCAGTGATACCAAAAACACCACTGAGTAAGTACTCTTCCAACTGCAACACTGTAAAAATTCTTTCGGTACTTTTTTGTTTTGTAAGCCATTGGCTTACAAGGTATGGGATTGTATTCTTAACACATGTTTCCTACTTTATATCCAGATCCCCCAGAGCCTCCAAGCAATCCTCCAGAAGTACTCGATGTGACCAAGAGTTCTGTCAGCCTGTCTTGGTCTCGGCCCAAAGACGATGGTGGTTCTCGAGTCACAGGCTACTACATTGAACGCAAGGAGACATCAACTGACAAGTGGGTCAGGCACAACAAGACTCAGATAACGACCACAATGTACACTGTCACTGGGCTTGTTCCTGATGCTGAATATCAGTTCCGCATCATCGCGCAGAATGATGTTGGCCTGAGCGAGACCAGCCCTGCTTCTGAACCAGTTGTTTGCAAAGATCCATTTGGTAAGGAGAGAGTTTCTAAAGGGTTTCAAATCAAAGAGGCAAGCCATCTTTGGTCTTTCTCTTTTATTTCAGCAGTAAAGCTGATTCCCTTTTCAATTGTTTTAAAATATTTCAGATAAGCCAAGCCAACCTGGAGAACTTGAGATTCTTTCAATATCCAAAGACAGTGTCACTCTACAGTGGGAGAAACCTGAATGTGATGGTGGCAAAGAAATCCTTGGATACTGGGTTGAATATAGACAGTCTGGAGAGAGTGCCTGGAAGAAGAGCAATAAGGACCGCATCAAAGACAGGCAATTCACAATAGGGGGTTTACTAGAATCTACTGAATATGAATTCAGAGTTTTTGCTGAGAATGAGACCGGGCTTAGCAGACCTCGAAGAACTGCTATGTCTGTGAAGACTAAACTAACATGTAAGTTGGCATTAGTTCTCTGCTTATGACCTACAAACTAAGTAACATGTTAAGGCTTATTCTTTCTCTATATTAAGTAGATATCTAGAAGACTTTATTGGACAGCAAGTGTTTGGGCAGAATCACTCACTTTGGCATATACACACACACATGGAATAGCCAATATGTTCTACAGGAAGTCATTCCGAGCACATAACCTCAGTAGATGTTAGGTATAGAACCTAAGTTAAGGGCAAAAATACTACAGATTTATAGAGAGAATTCATACTTCCCCAAATCCCTATACAGTATTTTTTTGTTTTTTAGAGACAGAAAGTCAGAGCAAGAGTGGGGCAGTGGCAGAGAGAGGGAGAGAATCCCAAGCAGGCTCCATGCTCAGCCAATGTGGGGCTCAATCTCACAACATTGGGATCATGACCTGAGCTGATATCAAGAATCAGACGCTTAACTGACTGAGCCACCCAGGCACCCCACTCCTATACGTTGTTGATGTCTCCCAATGTAAAGAGAAAAGTCACTCTACATAATAATGTAATGATGTGCTCACCGAATCCCTATTTTCCATAGGACCCCAGGAAAAGCACTATGAAATTTTTAAGAATTAGACTCATATATAAATCATGGTATCTAATAAAGTGTTAGTCAAAAGGATAAATTCATTCCTGATATACAAGGACAGAGGATTACAGATTCAGTAGTAATAATAATGCATTATCTTTCATATCCTTCAGCTGGAGAGGCTCCAGGAGTGCGCAAAGAAATGAAGGATGTTACCACCAAGTTGGGTGAAGCTGCTCAGCTCTCATGCCAGATTGTTGGAAGGCCTCTTCCTGATATTAAATGGTACCGATTTGGTAAGGAGCTGATACAAAGCCGAAAGTACAAAATGTCTTCAGACGGACGCACACACACTTTAACAGTAATGACAGAGGAACAAGAAGATGAAGGTGTTTATACCTGTATAGCTACTAATGAGGTTGGAGAGGTAGAAACCAGTAGTAAGCTTCTCCTGCAAGCAACACCGCAGTTCCATCCTGGCTACCCACTAAAAGAGAAGTATTATGGCGCTGTGGGTTCGACACTTCGACTTCATGTTATGTACATTGGTCGTCCAGTACCTGCCATCACTTGGTTCTATGGCCAGAAACTTTTGCAACACTCAGAAAACATTACTATTGAAAACACTGAGCACTATACTCATCTTGTCATGAAGAACGTCCAACGTAAGACTCATGCTGGGAAATACAAAGTTCAGCTCAGCAATGTTTTTGGAACGGTTGATGCCATCCTTGACGTGGAAATACAAGGTATTTTGTTTTAGTTTTCAGTGTTTTTTAATTTTTGAAGAAAAATAGATCTTGGGAGACACACTACAAAACAACCCTACAATTGTATTTTCTCCCAACAGATAAACCAGACAAACCTACAGGCCCAATTGTGATAGAAGCTCTATTGAAGAACTCTGCGGTGATCAGCTGGAAACCACCTGCAGATGATGGAGGCTCCTGGATCACCAACTATGTGGTGGAGAAATGTGAGGCCAGGGAAGGGGCTGAATGGCAATTGGTGTCTTCAGCCATCTCTGTGACAACCTGTAGAATTGTAAACCTCACAGAAAACGCTGGCTATTACTTCCGAGTTTCAGCTCAGAACACTTTTGGCATCAGTGACCCTCTTGAGGTTGCCTCAGTTGTGATCATTAAGAGTCCATTTGGTGAGTACAACCTCTTATACAACCTCTACAATCTTTATATGGCAAAATTCCATCTTTACATAAAACTCTTGTTAACAGAAGTAACTCTTGAAAGGAAATAGTCAAGACTCAGGCAAAGTACAAGCACCTTTTATCCCATTTAAATTGAATTTGTGCACATCTTAAAGGGCAAAAACAAACCCTATCTTCTTTAAAAAGGAACTTTGTTTGTTAAAAGTTTCTCAGCATAAAGTAACCCATTTCATTTTTCAGAAATAGCTATTCTTAGAATTTGGGGGTTCATAAAATTTTATTTTTAAAAACTAAGCTTTTAATAGAGCTGTTTGTTTCACCTCATGACTCAAATCTTTTTTGTTTCTTTGAAACAGAAAAGCCAGGTGCTCCTGGCAAACCAACCGTTACTGCTCTCACAAAAGATTCTTGTGTTGTGGCTTGGAAGCCACCTGCCAGTGATGGAGGTGCAAAGATTAGAAATTACTACCTTGAGAAACGTGAGAAGAAGCAGAATAAATGGATTGCTGTGACAACAGAAGAAATTCGAGAAACTGTCTTTTCAGTGCAAAACCTTATTGAAGGTCTTGAATATGAGTTCCGTGTGAAATGTGAAAACCTAGGTGGGGAAAGCGAATGGAGTGAAATATCAGAACCTGCCATTCCCAAATCTGATGTCCCAATTCAGGCACCACACTTTAAAGAGGAACTGAGAAATCTAAATGTCAGATATCAGAGCAATGCTACTTTGGTCTGCAAAGTGACTGGTCACCCAAAACCTATTGTGAAATGGTACAGACAAGGCAAAGAAATCATTGCAGATGGATTAAAGTACAGGATTCAAGAGTTTAAGGGTGGCTACCACCAGCTCATCATTGCAAGTGTCACAGATGATGATGCCACAGTTTACCAAGTCAGAGCTACCAACCAAGGGGGATCTGTGTCTGGCACTGCTTCCCTGGAAGTGGAAGGTAAATACTTCAAGTCTATAAACATCAGGTGGTATTAGATGACATATTAATTAGGGTTTGTGGGGGGTGGTTGTTGCACTTAAAATTGCTAAATTATATATTCTTTCTTCTTTTATTCTGATACAGTTCCAGCTAAGATACACTTGCCTAAAACACTTGAAGGCATGGGAGCCGTTCACGCTCTCCGAGGTGAGGTGGTCAGCATCAAGATCCCCTTCAGTGGCAAACCAGATCCTGTGATCACCTGGCAGAAAGGACAAGATCTCATTGACAATAATGGCCACTACCAAGTTATTGTCACAAGATCTTTCACGTCGCTTGTTTTCCCCAATGGAGTAGAGAGAAAAGATGCTGGTTTCTATGTGGTCTGTGCCAAAAACAGATTTGGAATTGATCAGAAGACTGTTGAACTGGATGTGGCGGATGTTCCTGACCCACCCAGAGGAGTCAAAGTTAGTGATGTTTCACGAGATTCTGTCAACTTAACATGGACCGAGCCAGCTTCTGATGGTGGCAGCAAAATCACCAACTACATTGTCGAAAAATGTGCAACTACTGCAGAAAGATGGATCCGTGTAGGACAGGCCCGAGAAACACGCTACACCGTGGTCAACTTATTTGGAAAGACAAGCTACCAGTTCCGTGTAATAGCTGAAAATAAATTTGGCCTGAGCAAGCCTTCTGAGCCTTCAGAACCAACCATAACCAAAGAAGACAAGACCAGAGCTATGAACTACGATGAAGAGGTAGATGAAACCAGGGAAGTTTCCATGACTAAAGCATCTCACTCTTCAACTAAGGAACTCTATGAGAAATATATGATTGCTGAAGATCTTGGGCGTGGTCAGTTTGGAATTGTCCACCGTTGTGTTGAAACATCCTCGAAGAAGACTTACATGGCCAAATTTGTTAAAGTCAAAGGGACTGATCAAGTTTTGGTAAAGAAGGAAATTTCCATTCTAAACATTGCGAGGCACAGAAACATCTTATATCTCCATGAATCATTTGAGAGCATGGAAGAATTAGTTATGATATTTGAGTTCATATCAGGACTGGACATATTTGAACGCATTAACACAAGTGCTTTTGAACTTAATGAAAGAGAGATTGTAAGTTATGTTCGCCAGGTATGTGAAGCACTTGAGTTCTTACATAGTCATAATATTGGACACTTTGACATTAGACCAGAAAATATCATTTACCAAACAAGAAGGAGCTCTGTCATTAAAATCATAGAATTTGGTCAAGCCCGTCAGCTGAAGCCAGGGGACAACTTTAGGCTTCTGTTCACTGCCCCTGAATACTATGCACCTGAAGTCCATCAGCATGACGTTGTCAGCACCGCCACAGACATGTGGTCACTTGGAACTCTGGTGTATGTGCTGTTAAGTGGTATCAATCCATTCCTGGCTGAAACTAACCAACAGATAATTGAGAACATCATGAATGCTGAATATACTTTTGATGAAGAAGCATTCAAAGAGATTAGCATTGAAGCCATGGATTTTGTTGACCGGCTGTTAGTGAAAGAGAGAAAATCTCGCATGACAGCATCTGAGGCACTCCAGCACCCATGGCTGAAGCAGAAGATAGAAAAAGTCAGTACTAAAGTCATCAGAACATTAAAACACCGCCGTTACTACCACACTCTGATAAAGAAAGACCTCAACATGGTTGTGTCAGCAGCCCGAATCTCTTGTGGTGGTGCAATTCGATCTCAGAGGGGAGTTAGTGTCGCTAAAGTTAAAGTAGCATCCATTGAAATTGGCCCAATTTCTGGACAGATAATGCATGCAGTTGGCGAAGAAGGAGGATATGCCAAATATGTATGCAAAATTGAAAATTATGATCAGTCTACCCAAGTGACCTGGTACTTTGGAGTCAGACAGCTGGAGAACAGTGAGAAATATGAAATCACCTATGCAGATGGAGTGGCCACCATGTACATCAAAGACATTACCAAGTTTGATGATGGTACCTACAGATGCAAGGTAGTCAATGACTACGGTGAAGACAGTTCTTATGCAGAGCTATTTGTTAAAGGTGTGAGAGAAACTTATGACTATTACTGCCGTAGAACCATGAAGAAAATTAAGCGCAGGACTGATACAATGAGACTCCTGGAAAGGCCACCAGAATTTACCTTGCCTCTCTATAACAAGACAGCTTATGTTGGTGAAAATGTCCGGTTCGGAGTAACTATAACTGTCCACCCAGAGCCTCGTGTAACATGGTATAAGTCAGGCCAGAAAATCAAACCAGGTGATGATGACGCAAAGTACACCTTTGAGTCTGACAAGGGTCTTTACCAGTTAACAATCAGCAGTGTAACTCTAGATGATGATGCTGAATATACTGTTGTGGCAAGGAACAAATACGGTGAGGACAGCTGTAAGGCAAAGCTGACTGTAACCCCACACCCACCGCCAACAGATACAACCTTAAGACCCATGTTCAAAAGGCTGCTGGCAAACGCAGAGTGCCAAGAAGGCCAAAGTGTCTGCTTTGAGATCAGAGTGTCTGGCATCCCCCCACCAACATTAAAATGGGAGAAAGATGGTCAGCCGCTGTCCCTTGGGCCTAACATTGAAATTATCCACGAAGGCTTGGATTATTATGCTTTGCACATCAGGGACACTTTGCCTGAAGACACAGGTTATTATAGAGTCACAGCCACAAATACAGCTGGATCTACCAGCTGCCAGGCTCACCTACAAGTGGAACGCTTAAGGTATGTCAAACAAGAATTCAAGAGTAAGGAGGAGCGTGAACGACACGTACAAAAGCAGATTGACAAGACACTAAGAATGGCTGAAATTCTTTCTGGAACTGAAACGGTGCCACTGACCCAGGTAGCCCAAGAGGCTCTGAGAGAAGCTGCCATCCTTTACAAACCAGCTGTAAGCACCAAGACCGTAAAAGGGGAATTCCGACTTGAGACGGAAGAAAAGAAGGAAGAGCGAAAACTCCGTATGCCTTATGAAGTACCAGAGCCACGCAAATTCAAACAGACTACAATAGAAGAAGACCAACGCATTAAGCAATTTGTGCCTATGTCTGACATGAAATGGTACAAAAAGATACGTGATCAATATGAAATGCCTGGGAAAATTGACAGAGTTGTACAGAAAAGACCCAAGCGCATCCGCCTTTCCAGATGGGAACAGTTCTATGTGATGCCTCTTCCACGCATTACAGATCAATACAGACCTAAATGGCGTATTCCCAAACTGTCCCAAGATGATCTTGAAATGGTGAGACCGGCCCGCCGCCGTACACCTTCTCCTGATTATGACTTTTATTACAGACCTAGAAGACGTTCTCTTGGCGACATGTCCGATGAAGAACTTCTCCTGCCCATTGACGACTACTTGGCAATGAAAAGAACAGAGGAAGAGAGGCTGCGTCTTGAAGAAGAGCTTGAGTTGGGTTTCTCAGCCTCACCGCCAAGCCGAAGCCCTCCACGTTTTGAGCTTTCTAGCCTGCGTTACTCTTCCCCACAAGCTCATGTCAAGGTGGAGGAAACAAGAAAAGACTTCAGATATTCAACCTATCACATCCCCACGAAGGAGGAGACTAGCACGAGTTATGCAGAACTGCGGGAACGGCACGCCCGGGCCTCCTACAGACAGCCGAAACAACGGCAAAGGATCATGGCCGAGAAAGAGGATGAAGAGCTGCTTCGTCCAGTTACTACCACCCAGCGACTGTCGGAATACAAAAGTGAGCTCGAACACATGTCAAAGGAGGCAAAGTCTAGAAAGAAATCCAGGCGACAGAGAGAAGTGACAGAAATAACAGAAATTGAGGAGGAATACGAAATCTCAAAACATGTTCAAAGAGAATCCTCCTCATCTGTGTCTAGACTACTGAGGCGGCGGCGTTCCCTGTCTCCAACCTACATTGAGTTAATGAGGCCAGTGTCCGAGCTGATCCGGCCACGTCGACAACCAGAGGAGGAATATGAAGAGGACACAGAAAGAAGGTCTCCTACTCCGGAGAGAACTCGCCCACGTTCCCCCAGCCCTGTGTCTAGTGAGAGATCACTCTCAAGATTTGAGAGGTCCGCAAGATTTGATATCTTTTCCAGGTACGAGTCCATGAAAGCTGCTTTAAAGACTCAGAAGACATCAGAAAGGATGTATGAAGTTTTGAGTCAGCAGCCTTTTACGCTGGACCATGCACCTCGAATCACACTGAGAATGCGCTCCCACAGGGTACCATATGGCCAAAATACAAGTTTTATCTTAAACGTCCAGTCCAAGCCAACTGCCGAGGTTAAATGGTACCACAATGGCGTTGAACTCCAAGAAAGCAGTAAGATTCGTTACACCAACACGAGCGGGGTCCTGACACTGGAAATTCTGGACTGTCACACCGAGGACAGCGGAACATACCGTGCTGTGTGCACCAACTATAAAGGTGAGGCTTCAGACTATGCGACCTTGGATGTAACAGGCGGGGATTATACCACCTATGCTTCCCAGCGCAGAGACGAAGTTGTCCCCCGGTCTGTCTTCCCTGAACTGACAAGAACAGAGGAGTATGCAGTTTCATCATTTAAGAAAACATCTGAAATGGAAGCTTCCTCTTCGGTCAGGGAAGTGAAGTCACAGATGACAGAGACGAGGGAAAGTCTCTCAGCATATGAACACCACGCATCTGCAGAAATGAAAAGGGCTGCAATAGAAGAAAAGTCGCTGGAAGAAAAATCCACACACAGAAAGATCAAGACGACTCTGGCCGCAAGAATTCTAACGAAGCCAAGGTCCATAACCGTGTACGAAGGCGAGTCCGCAAGGTTTTCTTGCGACACGGATGGTGAGCCGGTACCCACTGTGATCTGGCTGCGTGGAGGACAAGTGATAAGTACCTCTGCCCGCCACCAAGTGACCACCACAAAATACAAATCGACTTTCGAGATCTCTTCAGTCCAGGCTTCCGATGAGGGCAACTACAGCGTGGTGGTAGAAAACAGTGAAGGGAGGCAAGAAGCACAGTTTACTCTGACTGTTCAAAAGGCCAGGGCTACTGAAAAGGCTGTGACATCACCACCAAGAGTCAAATCCCCAGAGCCTCGAGTGAAATCTCCAGAAGCCAGTAAGGCTCCAAAACGAGTGAAATCCCCGGAACCAGTTACTTCTCACCCAAAAGCCGTATCACCCACAGAGACAAAACCCACACCAACAGAGAAAGCTCAGCAGCTACGAGTCTCCGTCCCGCCCAAGATAACTCAGTCCCTGAAGGCTGAAGCTTCTAAAGATATTGCAAAGCTGACCTGTGCAGTCGAAAGTAGTGTATTATGTGCAAAAGAGGTCACCTGGTATAAAGATGGCAAGAAACTGAAGGAAAATGGGCATTTCCAGTTTCAATATTCAGCAGATGGTACCTATGAGCTCAAAATCCATAACCTCACAGAATCTGACTGTGGAGAATACATTTGCGAAATATCTAGTGAAGGGGGAACTTCCAAAACTAACTTCCAGTTTACAGGACAAGCCTTTAAGAGTATCCATGAGCAGGTGTCAAGCATATCAGAAACTAAGAAAGCAGTTCCGAAAACTGCTGAGTCAACAGAAACCAAGAAAACAGAACCAAAAGCTCCTGAACCAATTTCCTCCAAACCAGTAATTGTTACTGGGCTGCAGGATACAACTGCTTCTTCAGACAGCATTGCTAAGTTTTCAGTTAAAACTACTGGAGAACCCCGGCCGACCGTCATCTGGACAAAGGATGGAAAGGTAACCGTTTCTTAATGGTCTCCCCATGGTATCTCCTAAAAATCTAACTCCTTCCCTCATCTCCATCTCCCAAAAAATGTTTAAACTTCACTCAGTTTTTAAAACTCAAATCACTTGCATTCTACAGGCTCTTACACAAGGAAGTAAATATAAACTCTTTGAAGACAAAGGAGGTTTCGTCTTAGAAGTGCATAAGACTGATACTTCTGACAGCGGGCTTTATACTTGCACCGTAACAAATTCAGCTGGATCTGTGTCCTCTAGCTGCAAATTAACTATAAAAGGTAGGTTGGCTTTTGTTCTTACCAATATTTTTCAAAAAACAATATTAAGGAAACTTCTAAATGTTCTCCCTTACGCGCACACAGAAACACACACGCACACACAAATATTAAAGTAAAAAATTGTTTTCCTTTTTTTAAGATTTTTTTTTTAATGTTTATTTGTTTATTTTGACAGTGAGAAAGTGAGAGAGAGAGAGAGTGTATGAGCAGGGGAGGGGCAGAGAGGGAGAAAGAGAATCCTAAGCAGGCTGTACTCTATCGGGTCAGAGCCCAGGGCGGGGTTTCATTTCACATACTGTGATCATGACCTGAGCCAAAATCAAGAGTTGGATACTGAACTAAGGTACCCAGTAAAACTGTTTTCCAAATTCCAAAATACCATTTGTACACAAATGTAGAAATACACATATTTAAAGAAAGCATAATAGTAGCATAAAAAGGACTTATCAGGTACCTAATTATATGTGGTATTATAGAAGATTCCAAAGAGGCAGCCGCTGCTCCCAGGACTATTTAGGAATAAAGTTAGGTGAATATACAAAATGGTACTGCTTCCATAAACCTTCACTCTTGCTAACTTTCCAAAGCGGTGCAGTTACTGACAGTGCTATATTACTTTTCCCAATTAAAATTAGGTTGCTTTCTGGGGCCTGGGTGGCTCAGGTGGTTAAGCATCTGAATTCAGCTCAGGTCATGATCTCAAGGGTTCCTGAGTTCAAGCTCAGCAGGGGGGTCCTGTGCTGGCAGCTCGGAGCCTGAAGCCCACTTTGGATTCTGGGTCTCCCTCTCTCTCTGCCCCTCCCCCGCTCACACTGTCTGTGTCTCCTTCTCAAAAATAAATAAAAATTTTTAAAAAAAGGTTGCTTTCCTTCAGTCTTCTAAAACATAATTCAATATTTTATTAATCAAAATTTCCTAAATCCACACCTATCTCAAATAATTTGTCTATCTATTCTTTTGAGACTTTTCCCTAAGTCATAAGAACCATCTTCAACTTAAAGAATCATTACACTGATCTCCAAAGTCATGCATGACAACTTTTTGTGTGTGTGTGTATTATTTATTCACCTGAAGAATCTATAAAAGAGTAAAGGGTGGGACCTCTTTCCAATTAAGTTTGCCTAACACGTAACAGAGGTTTCTTTTTTAGCTGTAAAAGACACTGAGGCACAGAAAGTATCTACACAAAAGACCTCTGAAGTTTTATCACAAAAGAAGGCAGTTGTCCAAGAGGAAATTTCCCAGAAAGCCCTAATTTCTGAGGAAATGAAAATGTCAGAGGTGAAATCTCAAGAAAAGTTAGCCATCAAGGAGGAAGCTTCAAAAGTTCAGATTTCTGAAAAAGTCAAGAAATCAGAAGCGACGTCTCTGGAAAAATCCATCGTCCATGAGGAAATCACTAAAACCTCACAGGCAGCGGAAGAAATCAGAACACATGCCGAGATTAAAGCATTTTCTACTCAGATGAGCATAACCGATGGTCAGAAAGTGACCTTAAAAGCCAACATTGCTGGCGCCACTGACGTGAAATGGGTGCTGAACGGAGTGGAGCTCACTAACTCTGAAGAGTACAGGTACGGTGTGTCGGGCAGCGATCAGACCCTCACCATCAAGCGGGCCGGTCACAAAGATGAAGGGATCCTCACCTGCGTTGGCAAAACCAGCCAAGGGATCATCAAGTGTCAGTACGATCTGACCCTGAGCAAAGAACTCTCAGATGCTCCAGCCTTCATCTCACAGCCCAGATCTCAAAATATTAATGAAGGGCAAAATGTTCTCTTTTCTTGTGAAATCAGTGGGGAGCCATCCCCTGAAATCGAATGGTTTAAAGACAACTTGCCAGTAAGTTTAATTATGATGTATCATTGAAGGAAATTTAAAATGCCACATCTATTCCTGAAGAGCTCAAAGAAACATTTCTTTCCTCCCCCCTTACATTTTAGATTTCTGTTTCTTCAAATATCAGCCTAAGTCGCTCCAGAAACGTATATTCTCTTGAAATCCGAAATGCATCAGTAAGTGACAGTGGGAAGTACACAGTTAAGGCCAAAAATTTCCATGGTCAGTGTTCAGCTACTGCTTCCTTAACGGTCCTTCGTAAGTAAATCTTTCCCATTTTTTTTTTACTTGCTTAAGGCCTCTATGTTTTTTTTTGTTTTGTTTTGTTTTTTTGCCTTTGTCTTCCGAGCACAGCCAACTCTGAGGAGCCTCATTAAATTCCATGGGTAAGAGGCGCAGGCCTCCCATATAAATTCATCCTTACAGTCGAAGTTTCTTGACAGCTAAACAGATATGTGGATAAACTAACTTTCAGAGCCAAGCTACCAAGTGCCCTGTTACATTTATTTCCAGAATGCACAGTATCTGTATTATTTTCTATATGACTAATCATTTTTCTCCTAGTTATTCTAGCACCTGCATGTAATACAATGATAGAAATATAAAAGATCCATTTCTTGGAGACACTGAGCTAGCTCTTGGCAAATGTATGTATTTGCTTATGCTTCCACAGCAAATTGTTTGGGTTACGTTACTGTGTGTGTGTTTTAAGTTTTCCATTTCTGCAAGTCAATGTCAGATGTCACCAATTAACCAGATGTCATTGATGTTCACTGTGTATCTGCTATGCTCCACAGCTCTAGTTGAAGAACCTCCCAGAGAGGTAGTATTGAGGACAAGTGGTGACACGAGCTTGCAAGGAAGCTTCTCGTCTCAGTCAGTCCAAATGTCTGCCTCTAAGCAGGAGGCCTCCTTCAGCAGTTTCAGCAGCAGCAGTGCTAGCAGCATGACTGAAATGAAATTTGCAAGCATGTCTGCCCAAAGCATGTCCTCCATGCAAGAGTCCTTTGTAGAAATGAGTTCCAGCAGTTTTATGGGAAAATCTAGTATGACACAACTGGAAAGTTCAACTAGTAGAATGCTTAAAGCAGGCATAAGAGGTGAGCAATGAAATTACTGGTAGAGGTAGATAAGCCTGGTAGCACGGTAGAGTCTTTAATTCATACAATTTAGTAGAAAGCAAATCATTGTGTTTTCAGTGATCCTAAAACATTTTTGTTGTTGTTCCATAAAGGAATTCCACCTAAAATTGAAGCTCTTCCCTCTGACATCAGCATTGATGAGGGCAAAGTTTTAACAGTAGCCTGTGCTTTTACGGGTGAGCCTATCCCAGAAATAACATGGTCCCGTGGTGGAAGAAAAATTCAACATCAAGAACAACACGGGAGATTCCACATTGAAAACACAGATGACCTGACGACTCTGATCATCATGGACGTACAGAAACAAGATGGTGGACTTTATACCCTGAGCTTAGGGAATGAATTTGGATCTGACTCTGCCACTGTGAACATAAACATTCGATCTATCTAAGAGGGCCTGTGCTCTCATACTCCTACCCGTTATTAACCTTTCACACATGATTCACATGGACTAATCTTTCTGATCTGTAAATATTAAAAGAGAAAAAGTAGTTTTGTATCAACCTAAATGAGTCAAAGTTCAAAATTATACATTTCAATCTTTTCATAATTGTTGACCTAAGAATATGATACATTTTCTAGTGACATGTACATACTGTATATAGCCGGATTAACGGTTATAAAGTTTTGTACCATTTATTTTATGACATTTTACAGTGTAACTTTTGAAACTAACTGTTGGTAGGAGAAAGTTTCTTATGGAACGAATACCCTGCTCAACACTTAATCAATCTTTGTGCCTCAACATAACGTTGATGTCTAAGTATGCCTCAGTGGGTTGAGAAATTCCCCACTGAAGATGTCCTATCCACCTAAAAGATGATGCCATGTGCGTAACCTGACATGTGCACCAAGACCTATTGAATCAGAAATGTAAGGCATTGGTGATGTTTGCATTTACCCTCCTGTAAGCAACACTTGAACGTCTTACGTTTTCTGATGATGTCACACTCAAAATTATCATGACTTAGATATTACCAGAGCAGAGTGTAACGGCCAACACTTTGTTCGCTCATTTTACACTGTCTCTGACCATAGAGAGTGCGGGGATAGCTTGGAAAAGTAACATCGCCTGGCCATCCCTCTATTTCACCAAGCTATTCAAGTATTCCTATGCCAGAGCAGTGTCAACTCTTGGAGGTTCTGGGGTGCAGCCAACGCCTTCGTGTGGTAGCTCTAAATTTAAATTGAAACCTGAGAAACTGGGGCAACTAAGCAATGAGCCACAGCAAAAAAAAAAAAAAAAAAGAAATAAAGAACAACAACAAAATATAGCTGTCGTTAAATTGAAAACAACTACAAGATTACTAACTGCCCAGAATGTCAATTTGATGTAGTTCCTTTCATGCAGGTATAAATTCAATTGTTAGTTACAATTGTTGGACCTCCTTGAGAAATAGTAACAACAAAATAAAGCAAGCTATCTGCACCTCAAAATGTGTGGTTGGTTGTTATTTGTGAAATTCTGGGGTTGGGGAGTAGGACTGCACAAATCACAGAAATGGTCACAGATAAATAAGGCAAAGTAAATGGAGTTCAAAATGGCCCACGTAGGTAGGTTCCTTAAAGCAAATATTTGGATTATTGTGTTGGATATATTCAGCATTTTTTTAAA
Source organism: Paguma larvata (assembly GCA_030068075.1). Lineage (NCBI taxonomy): Eukaryota > Metazoa > Chordata > Mammalia > Carnivora > Viverridae > Paguma > Paguma larvata. Next base: position 53,322,838 of record CM057825.1, read on the forward strand.
GCATAGATTTGATTCTCATGGATAAATTCATCCTCGAAAGTCAATAAAAATCCCCCAAAACACCAGCTTACATCTTTTAAACTGATATCAAGAAAAATATTTTTATGGGAACTCATTCAACTAAATCCATCGAAAATACCAAACATCTACAATTCACACTATTTTGTGCTAGACACCTTAGGGAACAACACAAAGAGGAGCAAGATAATACAGACCCTATCCCTCAAGGAATGCAGTCAAGAGAAAATGACAACTTTAGGGAAAATGCTGTTGTGCAACGGAATCTATACTGCCCACTGCAACTCCAAACTGAGGCAGAATAAAGGTTCTCAGAACTAAAATCCACATTTTCAATGGTATACTCCTACCATGCCTTTAAAACATTTTATACTTAATAAAATACGTACCTAGTGCCAGAAAAATCTGTATTTAGCCACTTCAGTTAGATAATCATAATTGTAAACCAATAAAGTTGATTATTGGCCTAATGTATTACCTCTTAAATGTAAGTACAATTGCCTTCTAAATGTCAGTACTGGCCAGAGCTGAAGTACATACAATATCAACTTTTATTCTCCAAAACAAAATTGAGGGACTTAATTTATTCACCAAGTATTCTGTCTTAAGTCAGATTCCCTACAAACCGAGCCCAAGACAGGGATTGCTATACAAGCAATTGGTCTGATCTCAGAAAAAAAGGAGGGAAGCAGAACAGAACAAGGCGGCTAAGCTAGAATCTCAGTGGGGACATCAACCCCATCCCACAAGGGAACATAAATTGTACCACAGTTGGTTCCATCTTGGGACAAAGGGGCTGACCTTTTGTACCCCCTTACCAGCCAGCCAGTAGCTACGGGCTGTGAGTTTGGGGGGATGGAGAGTGGTGAGGGAAGTAATCTCCCAGGTAAGGAGACGCACCTGTTGGCTGGGGCAGTTTCTGCAGACTAGGGTAGATAAATAGCCAACACTCAAGAAATCTAGCGGGGTACACATACCCTGGGGGATCTGGGTGGCACCAACAGCATCCACAATGTTGGGTAACATTTTAAATGCCTATTCTTACCTGAAACTGAGAGGCAGGGCTTACTGGGTGGTTCCCGAGGATGATTCCCAGCCCCAACGTGCTAATATCCTCACTTGTCCCATCCATGCTGAGATACAGTCCATGCTCAGGAGAACTCTTCATGCTGAAAGGATTTCATACTTCCTGTAGTTGCAGCTCACAGGCACCGAGGGAGGGGAGAGGGGAGGAGCAGCGGGTTCTATAGCCAAGAGCACCTGGCCAGAGGCAAGGTCTGACCTCTATTTATGCCTTAGCAGAAGCCAGAGGCCTAGGCAGGCAACATGGGGCAGCCACGTGAACGTATTTACCTGTTTTCAATAGTAGCTGATTAGATAGATGAGCCTTGTAGAGGTAGGAAGAGAGGTAAATCACAAACAGTAGGTAAAATAACATATTCAAATGATGGTCTCCATGGAGACTGATTCAAGAATAATGTTTTATGATTGTGCTCCAAAAAAAAAGAGAAAGCAATTTGTATTTGTTTACTCTGCCCCAAATAGAACTTTGAAAAATTCAAACAGAAAAAGTTTAGTTTCCTTGTAAAAGGAGAAAAAAGAGTGTCTGCTAGAGAAATAGAATTTTTAAAAAATAGATTGGCCCATCAATTTTTAGTCTAAGATTATAAAAAGTGAAAGCTTAAAGCTTAATTTTATGCCTTTTGGTATCTCTCGGTCAATATTTCCCAAACTCTGTTCCTTAAGATATTGGTAGATGTTTCAAAAAAGTGTTCCACAACCAAATAAACTTAGAACATGGGTAATTGTACTTTTTATGTAGGACTTCTCAGAGTCTTTGATGAACTAAATGGTGATTCTCCAAGAGGTGATACGGTACTTCCTAAACCTGACAATGGAACAGTTTTCACTGGTGCTGCACTTACAGGCTGAGCCAGGCTACGGCAGGTGGAAACACGGAAGGTGTAAACAGGACCATATCTTCGTAGGAGGAATTGGATATCATCTAAGAAATGAAATTAAGTGGCTATGGCTAAAAAAAAAAAAATCATCATCATCCAGGGGCACCTGGGTGGCTCAGTTGGTTAATAAGCCTCTGACTTCGGCCTAGGTCATGATCTCGCCCTTCCGGAGTTCGAGGCCCGCGTCAGGCTCTGTGCTGACAGCTCAGAGTCTGAAGCCTGTTTCAGATTCTGTGCCTCCCTCTCTCTCTCACTGTCCCCCTCCCCCACTCACACACGCGCGCGCTCTCTCTCTCTCTCGCTCTCTCTCAAAAATAAATAAACATTAAAAAAATTAAAAACAAAAAAAAAATCCAAATAATGTTCAAAAACACACCACTGGGGCATCTGATCCAGTCAGAGAAATGCAGAACAATCAGGTTAGAGGAAGTTCCTTGTCAAAGCTTTGACCTGAAGTGTGGGCAGAATAAGGAAAAGCAGGGTGGGGCTTTCCAAGCAGAGGAGCTTTGCACCTGCAGAGGCTTTCAAAAAAGCAGAAAAAATGGTTAGTAAGGCTGCTCGATAGCTTCTGAAGGGCTAGGGGCAAGAGGAAAGGCAGCATTACAAAAATCCTCAGAATCATTATAGAGTTTGGGCTTTTCCCGAAGAGGTACGGAGGAACATGGAGGAGGAGATTCAAGCAAGGTATCTACTTGACACTTACTTGATCAAATTTTAGGTTTACAAGTTTTTTAGATTTACTTAAGCTATGCTGAGAAAGCTATGTTGTTTATTTGCCATTCTGTATCAAAGAGCTTATCTCCTCCTGGAAAGGAGGTCTTCACAGGAAGACCTCTGCCTACCACCAAATTTCCAGCCCATAGTGGTCCTGTAAATTATAGCTCCACGGCTTTATAACCATTCATGGAAAGGCCTTTCTTAAGGTTGTCTGGGGCCTTAGGAGTACAGTAATAAAGCCAGCCTGGTAGACTCTCTGGGCGCATAAGAGATGTGGGAGAGAGGGAACTTGTGGAGGGGAGAGGGCACCTTACTGTCCACAGCCTTCCCAGTGACAGTGACCGCTGCCGTGGAACTGGCGGTGGAGAGGTAGGAGAGTCCAGCCCAGCAAGCTGAGCTCCCCTGAGGGTGCCGCGTTGGGAACGTGGCTCATGGCGCTGACTCCCACTCACTCCTATTTCATTCTCAGAAAAGGTAGGAAGCAAGGAAGAGACAGCAGACATGCCAGTGCTTTCCAATCTGTCAGGAATCCTGTGGAAAAGACAGCATGTCCTCCAAGTCAGGACTCCAAACCTGGAGTTCATGCTTAGCCTCGTATCTTTAGGGGTCCATAAGCATACCGAGATTATGCCTATGTGTATCTTTTAGGGACATGACTCCTAGTTTTCATGTTTAAAGGTGTCAGTAATTCAAAAAGTTTAAGAAATACTGCCATACGTGTTTCAAAGGGAATAGGCAGATAGATGCCAAGGCATCTGAGAAATACTTACACATAGCTCCCCATAAAAAGAGGCAGTGATAAGCCCCATTCTGGAAAATCTTTCCAGAGCTCTGATGCTCAGGATTCCAAATGCTTCTTGCTAAGGATGTAATAGGTACAAATATCCTGATTTATAGGGGGAGTTTCTGGGGATATTGAGGGGTCGCTGACACCAGTCTCTGACTTAGAGAGGAACATGAGGACAGAATTCTTCCCTGCAGTTCTAACGCATGAATGAAATCAGCTTTTTTGTTGACAGCTGCCAGTTTTGTCTGAGAGCACCTTAGTCAGGTGAGGCACACAGGTACTCCTCCCCCACTCTGCTGAGAGCCTCGACCATCCATAAGGAAGGCTGGGCACCTCCTCTACCCTTATGTCCCTGCTTAGAACAACCACAGAAGATGCAGAGAAGGGACATCACCAGGTCCATCAGGCCAAGACCAGATGGGAGGGTGATGCCCTGTCTAATAAATGGAAGGGCCACAACTAAGGGGCCCCTAATGCAACTGCAAGGAGAGAATACCTAGACCCAGGGTCTTTGAATGACGTGCCCAAAGCCACATGGTTAGTAGCGAGCTGGACCTAGAAGCTAGGTCCCCAGTTATCGGTGCGGTCTTGCCACCCCTTCACAACACCAAAATTCAAACCTGCTGGAGAGCGAGAGAGCAAGAGGGAGGGCCTCTTTAGGGAGAAGAGGATTCTGTTCTACTTTCGGGGTCATTATGGTTCTAGGATAAGGCAGACAGCAAGATCCCCTTGGGTCACTCCCCATAAAGAGGCGTCTCGGTTCCAATGTAGTCAATTCCTTTTCTCAGAAAGCTTAGAGCCCTTCACTGCCATCTGCAATATGGCCTGGAAATAGGGTGCTTATCGGACCCAGCACGTCACGTGAGCAGACAGTGACGGGAGAGCCAAAGCTCTCTGTAAACCATGTTATGGGCTCTGAAGAAATAATAGAAAGGAACCTTTCCAACTTTAAAGGAAGGAGGTAATCTGCCTTGTTCTCAGTGGGTGTTTAGACAGAGGGAAGCCAGCTGAGAGTTCCCGGAATGTTTAACGTAGGGGACCGGAGGTTTCTGAGAGCAGGGCGCTGCACAGACAGTATTCCAGACCATTTGGAGGATTTGATTTTCTTCATTTCCATTTGAGACTGGGATAAGCAAATTTCTTACTTAAGGGGAACTTTCTTTCTCTTTCAGAGAAGAATTCTCAAAATAAAGATGTGTATGAAGAAGTATCCCTGCAAGGACTATAACTTGTTTTCCTTAATACATAAGAAAGCTGTGTACAGGGACTGAAAGAGCATGCACAGCCTTCAGCCTGGTGACCATTCGTTCAGTGTCTTTTTCTTTCTCCATTTTAGAGAGAGTGGAGTTTGCTGCTGATAGTCACAGTGGGCGCCATTTCTTTCACATGCACTCCGGAGCAGAGCAGAAAGGTCATCTCTAGCTTGTAACCTGTTGACATGAGCACACAGTACTAGTTTCATTTTCCAACCCTGTATGAACATATCACGACTTACTTAGGACAGACAACCAGAGACAGAAGCAGAACGCGGGATGTATCAAGAGCTACATTTATCCTAATATCACCTCCAAAAATGTGTCTCAAGCCTTAAAATGCCTAAGAATAATGTGGGGATCCGCAGACCTGAGGTGGGCGCCTGACATTCTGCATTGCCAATAAGCTTCAAGTGAAGCCGATGCTGCTGATTGTCAGGCCATGCTACAAAGGACCTGAAAAATGTCTGGACTTTCTGGTTGTTAGATGATGGCCCCAAACGTGAATGCTATATAATAGATCACTTAAATACAACCATCAGGAGTGAGAGCTTCCACCTAGCTCAGTGGTTCTCAGCCTTGGCCGCTCATTGGAATTGTGGGGGAGCTTTAACAAACACCAAGAGCTGGGTCCCACCCCTGGGGAAAATGCTGTAATTGGTCTGGGTCAACCACAAGAAGTTTAAATGCTCCTGGCGGTTTCTAATGTACAGCCAAGGTGGGGAACCTCCGATCTAGCCAAACAAGGCGACCCATTTAATGTTTTCAGTTAAAGGTTAACTATTACTTCTCCTACCACTAGCTGTTCTCACATCACAGCGCTAACTTTAATTTAGCCAATCAGATGTTACATTTAAGTGTGTGGCAAACCAGCTGTCACATTATTTTAAAAGCAAAGGGTTACCCTACCCTCCCTTAAACTTTCAAAATATGCCATTCTCAAATTTTCTTAGTGACATGGCAAATGTATTAAAGCTTCCCCCACACTGTTAACATGATTCCGATTTATTGATTTATAAAATTGCTACAATATTTTAAACAAGCAGCATTTTCATAACAAAAATATAGAGTACACCTTTTGGCATTTGGAAGAGAAAAAAGAATCCTCACAAAGAATATATTTTAAAATAAAGTTTATTTTTCCCTGGAAACAAAATCCTAGTCTGAAAATGTTTCAAAATTAAAGTGCTTAGTTATCAACCTAAAGCCATGTTTGCTATTTAGAGACTAGCTTTTCTATCACCTTCAGTATTTCCAATTTAGTTAACTTCTAAAGTTACAAATTGCTCATTAAGGACCCACAAACTTGTTGCAAAAGCCACTATGTGTATTAGTTATGGGTAATCCAAAATAAAAACATTTCAGAAGCAAAAAAAAAATCATGTGCTTATGTTTTTAATATTTACACACATATAAAAAAAGCTATTTTAAAACAACCATATTTTCCAATGCTTACTTATTTACATTTAGGTAAAATAATAGTTGGTGTGCAATAATAAGTACTATTCAACTAGTTAACTAAAAGAAGTGAAAATTTAGGGCAGCTAATTAAATTTAAGAGGGTCAATTTATCTAAACTATTAAAAATAAAGCAGTGAGTTTTAAGTGCACTCAAGAATTATACAGCAAAGATGAATGCTAGCAAAATGGCACTTAGCATTCAATGAATATTGACTGAACAAATTTTTTAAGTTGGATAAATGTATAACTATCCTAAAATTTTTTAATGTTCATTTATTTTTACAGAGAGAGAGAGACAGTGAGCAGGGGAGGGGCAGAGAGAAAGGGAGAGAGAGAATTCCAAGTAGGCTCAGTAGCTGTCAGCTTAGAGCCTGACACTGGGCTAGAACTCATGAACCTGAGATCATGACCTGAGCGAAAACCAAGAGTCAGCCGCGTAACCAGCTGAGCCACCCAGGGACCCCTAAGCTATCTTAAATTTAAATGCCCTCTTGAACTCTCCACCCTTTCCAAATGATTCTTTTGTTTTCTAAAACATTTCCACCAAATATGGAAATATTGGGGAGGCTATTATAGGGGACTCTGTATTTTTAAACATGTAGAAAAAGTTACAAATATTGAATCATTATGTGTAAACACCTGAAACTAATATAATGTTATGTCAATTATATCTCAATTAAAAAAACTTTTTTGTTTGAGCCACTAAAAAATGGAGAAAAAGATAAAGTGAGTAAGAATTTTAAAAAAGGAAAGGTAGGATGTGAAAAGTTCCTATGACTTTCTCTTTGGCTAAATGAACATTAGAAAGTTCTTAAAAACTTACTTTTAACATTCAACCATGATTTTTAAAACAAAACATACAACCATGAATTCTTCAGAGCTGGCAGAAAGGAAAGGTTGAGATAACATACAGAATTTTGAAAACCAGAAGGAAAAAAATCACATAGTAAGTCTTTTATTTTCTCTTGAACAAGCTAGTAATGAATCTGAACTATTAAAAACCTCATCTAAAACTATACCTACTCCCTTAGTCCCTTCATACTCCCCCAGAAGAAAGACAGACACCTGCAGGAGTTAAATCTGAAAGCGACTGATACAAACATTATGGTAAAGGAAGCCATGTATCCCCAAAAAAACATACTGTTAAGAGGTCAAAAACTGGTAGGTCACCGGCACATTTTGCTAGGCTTCACGACTCAAGCCATATTCAAGGACGCTGTGTGGCCGACATGGCCTCATTCACAAAAGCAAGAAAAAAAAGTTTCAATCTGCACATCTGCCCCACTCCCTGCACCAAAACCATGGCCTCTATTTTATAATTTTTTTTTAATGTTTATTTTTGAGAGAGAGAGAGAGACAGACAGAGCATGAGCAGGGGAGGGGCACAGACAGAGAGGGAGACACAGAATCTGAAACAGGTTCCAGGCTCTGAGTTGTCAGCACAGAGCCCGACACGAGGCTTGAACTCGGGAACAGTGAGATCATGACCTGAGCCAAAGTCCGACGCTTAACCGACTGAGCCACCCAGGCGCCCCTCTATTTTACAAACGCAGCAAGGAGAACGGACCACTCATCAAGGAGGGTTGCTATGTAGGTAAAACTGCAGATGAACTAAAAAACTCTCAAGTGAGGACTAAGGGCAATGAAACACAAAAGGGGACTTCTATAAAACACTGGTATGCTATCGAATTTCACTTGCTAAACTCAAACTTTTTAAAGTTTTTTAAAAGTATGACACTGTTCGGGGTCTTTTTCCCTGAGCACCAATGTCAAGGTTGCAAAGGTCTTTGAATTCACAAAGGCACTGTCAGTAAGTGAATGGGTAGGTGTTACTTACACACACATATACACTCGGCCTGAATAGATGACATGCTAGTTTTGTTTCCATTGAAAATGTATGCATATGGTTAAGTTCATCCTCGTATGATAGTATAAACTGAAAAAAGGAATCAATTACGGGTTGTTCGACTTTGTATATTGTGAGTTCTTTAAAAAACTGTAATCTAGCAAAGTTATGCAAAGTTAGACCATAATCATTGCCCTATATTCTGGATAACCCTTGCCGTCATTCCCTACGCCTTCCCACCAAGCCCATGGCAGTCACCGTTAATCAAGTAAGTGGGTTATTCTCTGCTGATCCTAGCCTCAAACTCAGAATCCCTGGAAGCTACAGCTAACTGATCAGAGTTGGCACAAAAGGAAAAAAAAAAAAAAAGACAGTATGCCATCCATGGTCACAATGCTAAACCAACAGGTATTTATTGCCATGCATTTCTCTCCCACCAACCATTGCATAACAAGAAAACAAACAAAAAATAATAAGCAAAATAGCAGTTGAATATACTACTTGTACTGTAAACCCTCACCAAAATGAGGCATCACAGAAAGGGACTGGAGACAGTCTTCTGGGTATCCACTTCTGAAACAAGCAAGTCCCAGCAACCACAAATACCACAGAAAAGGGCACAATCTAAAAATTTCCTGTTTAATTCAACTACAGTCTGATTCTGGTGTAAGACTTCAAAGATATTTATTGTATGCTCATTTACCATATAAATTTGTCAAATAAAGTTTTAACCGCATGGACATGTGTACATTCCAAGACAGAAATCTGGATGCTTAATGCTGACTGCCTCTAGGGCACACTTCTTGATTGCTGCCAAACAAAAAACACAACTCTATTTTGACTGAGTCATGGTAATTTCTACAGCAAACCTGTTCTATCCTTTGTAGATAAACTTGTAAAGTCAATTGTGAAACCAAACGTAAAGCTGTATCTCAAAACAAAATGATTCCAGGTTTCATGGCCACAACAAAGAAACTGTATGTAAAGACATACATGCAAACACATTCATGCACGCACGATTAAAGAAACGCACTTAGAAATTCTAGGATTGCCTTTCAAAAGAAAATGGCCTCATTCTAGCTATCTTAAAAAAAAAAAAAGCAGTCAATTCACAGTCCCTTACAAAGTGGGATTAAAAAGAAAATAAATAAAAGAGCCAAAATAAATGTCAGGTCAACAACAGCAGAGGTCAGAATTATTCCATTGTCACACAGGAAAGTACTTGTGAAGATATACAGAGTTACCTCCCTCTGTACTACCAGCTGCACCACACAGATGTGCCACCTTGCTGCCGATGAGCTCATCTGAGTGATTGCGCATACGCCTACATTAAAATGCATAGGGAAAGGTCTGTAAGGATACCAACCAGAAAAGAGTGGTTATCTCAGGGGGAGCGGGGGCGTCAAGGTGAACTTTCGCTCTATTCATAGTCTAAATGATTATTTAATAAAGAGAATATATTCAGGTACTGCTTTTAAAAAAAAAAAAATAAGAGAAAAGGTGGGAAATAACCCAGCTCTCTCAGAATGTGGAGTCCAGAGTCCTGCGAGAAGACGGCGGCACTGAGTGGGGCTGGCGAGTTTCCCTAGAACGCCTCCTTTTCATTGCACATAACTCATTAGTCTTTATTCCCAAACCGCTACATCTCATCCAAAATGACAACTTCTCTCTGCTAATGCCGAGAGGAGCTGGGAAAGAAAAGAGTATGGGGGATAGCTCCTGGTGGCTATGGCTCTCTTCATGACACTTTTCTCTCTCCTTTGTTCCTAACTGTCCCCATGCTACCAAACCTGGTAATATACTTTATATTGAGAGCTGAGTGGGTAAAACAGTCTTCGTGATAAATTTTCAAAAGCACAACGAGTATCAACAGCATCTTCCTCTCACTTGGACAGAATGAAACTAAGGAGGAATTCATTATATAGTCAGACATTTTATTCATCGTTGATATTCTGAATATACCACCCATATAAACTATCCTTCGCTGATGTCAAAGGGATTGCTGAATTCGCTAATATCCCTGTACATTGATTCATTTATCTATCACAATTAATAAAAACCTAATCCATCCTGCTGTAAATTCTGGGTTTTGTGGGTTTTTTATTCGGCAACTAACCGTAGTCCAAAAGCATATAAACTAAAATACTAAATAAAATAAACAGATTAGGGGCACCTGGGTGGCTCAGTCAGTTAAGCATCTGACTTTGGCTCAGGTCATGATCTCGTGGTTTGTGAGTTCGAGCCCCACAGCGGGCTCTGTGCTGACAGCTCAGAGCCTGGAGCTTGCTTCAGATTCTGTGCCTCCCTCTCTCTCTCTCTCTCTCTCTGCTTCTCCCCTGCTTATACTCTATGTCTCTCTCTCTCTCTCTCTCTAAAAAATAAACATTTAAAGATTTTTAAATAAGTGGATTAATTTAGGATATGGCAACAAAATATTCATCACGCTGATCAGTCATGTCTGGGTTAATCCTGGTTCTGCATATGTTGGATGTTTGTATGCTTGTACATTAATATCTTTGTTATAAGACTACAATGTGGTAAAGCAACTGGCCCATAGTAAGTGTTACAAATGTTTTATTATCAAAGAGACCAACAAAATACTTTTTTGGGGAAAGCACATTATGGGACAGAAAAGAAAACTTTATCCTACGAAAGTATACGAGATTATTTAACGCATTTGGAGAAAAGACAGCATAAGGGCTCCAAAGCTGTAGACACTAAAGCTTCAGAGATGAAATATCAAAGCAAATAGTAAGGGCACACAATAATATTCCCATCTGTGGAAGGGGAAAATGCCCACATCAAGCAAATAGCAGGCACAATTTTAACCCTGGTCATGTCTCCCTGTTTCGTCTATACTAGCAAAGTTAACCTGAAAAGTTGCAAAGAAGTTTATTCACACTAAGCAACTGGCTATTCCTTTTGTAGAAAAATTTCTCATCTTGGGGTGCCTGGCTGGCTCAGTTGGTAGAGTGAGCAAGTCTTGATTTCAAGGTTGTAAGTTTGAGACCCACGTTGGGTGTAGAGATTACTTAAAAATAAAATCTTTAAAAAAAAAAAAAAACAAAGAAAAATTTCTCATCTCTAGTGGTATTAATATTTACAGCCATTTGTCACAACCATTTGACTCTACTGACAGAGAATGCAAATCTCCTTATAAAAAAAAATAATTCCCCCCAAAGTATGCAGCTCACTACCCATAAAAAGATGAGTGTTGAGTACCTAATCCCACTTCACTTCTAAGAATTAGAATTCAGCATTATCATACACTCAATCTAGATACAAAGAAGATACTTTAAATAACTGAGCAAATGCAGACATTTTGATTTATAACTTCACAACATTTCCTGAAAACTGTAGAACCTCTGACAAGGTCATAGATCCAGTGACCAGAGTCCACTATTTCCCAATTTCTATACTCTAAATACTCAAAGAGTATACATTTACTGGCTATAGGTAAGGCATAATGAATATCATCTCCATAAATTTATTTTCTATACCTCACATTTAGATGATCAAAACACAATACCAATAAAGCTTAAAAACGCATCAAAATTGTTATTATATGCCTTTAAAAACTTATACAGCAATTATTACTGATTGGATTTTTTAAGGCTTTCATGTATCTTAGAAAGATTACATCTAACACCTAAACATTTCATGTGAAGTCTAGTTAAATGTAGGGTCAATATTATCAAACACTGGATTTTTCCCATATGTCAATAATTCTTCCTGTGATGAAAACATTTTAATCTAGACCTAATGGACTACTGAAATAAGCATGACAGTAGTAAAAATAATAATGGTAGCAACAATATTAATAATAGCTAACACTGATTTAACACATACCAAGTGCCAGGCACTGTTCTAAATGCTTCAGATGTATTGATTCTTCTAATCCTCACAACAACCCTATAAGGTAGGTAATATAGTAGAATCATCTTAGTTAAAAATCATTAAAAAGTGGAAATAATAAATTACAGAATAATACACAAGAAGTTTCATTTTCGACACAGTATCTGAATTGAAATCTAGACTTCCAGTTAAATACTGTAGACTGACCATTTGTATTTATCTTCTCTACCTCCAAACCCCCACCAAAAAGACATTAAAGGAATATAAGTGGTATTAATCCATAAAGACAAAGAAAACAGGCTACACGACTATGAGATTTTAATAAAGTTTATAAAAATAAAAGACAAGAGGAGGTGTGATAACTAACCTAGCAGAATGGAGGAAGTCAAAGCCCTAGTACCCAGAAGGGAGAAGCCAACAAGTACATTTTACCTAGCACCTAATAAGTTCAGGACTTGGAAGTTCAGGTGTTCTGGAAAGAGGGAGTGAAGTATAGGGATGCATATAGGACTAGAAATCTGTATAAAAAGCAAATGGACCCATGTCTTCTTCCCACTTTCCACAGCCAGACAACACATCCAGCCTCTATCCAGAGAAGAAACTGAACAAGAGGGTCACTATCCATAGAAGATTGGGGTGGAGTGGGTCAGGGCACAGGGACGCTGAAAGCAGGAGATTAAGGAAAAGTCACCATATAAATTCTGGTGTCTTCAGCCCTCTTTTTCTACACTGCTACCAAAACCTAGGAGTCCTTTCTAGAGAAACCGAATGGCTCCTAAAAAAAGATCTCCACTGAAATGGAACAGGATATCATAAAAAAGGAATAGAGAGAAAAAAAAATCTTAGAAATTAAATACATAGCTAAAAAAAAATTCAATGGAAGAGCTGGATGATAACAAAAAGAACAAATATAACATAACTCAAGAAGTAACCGGAAAGGAAAGATTTTTAAAATTAGAGGATCAGGGGCGCCTGGGTGGCTCAGTCGGTTAAGCGGCCGACTTCGGCTCAGGTCATGATCTCGCGGTCTGTGAGTTCGAGCCCCGCGTCGGGCTCTGTGCTGAAAGCTCAGAACCTGGAGCCTGTGTTCTAATTCTGTGTCTCCCTCTCTCTCTGCCCTTCTCCTGCTCACACTGTCTCTATGTCTCAAAAATAAATAAAAACATTAAAAAAAAAAAATTTAAAATTAGAGGATCAATCTGGGAGATCCAGCATTCAAATAACAGGAATTCTAGAAAGATAGGATGGAGAAAATGGAGGAGAGAAAATTGTCAAAAATTTAACACAAAAATATTCCTAGAATTGAAATAGACAAGTCTACAAATTGAAAGACTCTACCAAGTTGAGTACCCATCAACATGAATAAAAACCCACACAACATCATGAAACGTCAGGGGTAAAGGGAAGCCCCTAAAAGCTTCCAGAGTATAAAAAGCAGGTCTGTGTGAAAGAATGGTTTCAGAATTCTCACAGAAATAATGAATGCAATAAGACAATGGAACACTGCTTTTAAAATCTGAGAAAAAATTATTTTCAACATATACTCCAAACTACCAATCAATCAAGAGTAGAGCCATTTTCAGACCTGTAAAGTCTTAAAATCTTTACCTCGCACACTTCTTCCTAGAAAGTTTTCAGTGGTGAATACACTTTGGCAAAAAAGGAGCAGTAAATCAAGAAATGGGAAGCCACAGAATCCAGTAAATGGGAAATCCGACATAAGACTAAAAAGCAAAGTAGATCCCAGAATGACCGCTGAGCCGTGCACAGGCCTGGAAAGCAACAGTCCAGACGGCAGAAGATGAATGATTGTGAAAGAAAGGTCCCCAAAGGTCAAAAAAAAACCAAAACGGAATTGATAGATTATATGGTGTTTTGGAGCATTTAAGCCTTTGGATAATCTTTCCAATAGATATATAAAAACTATGCAAATTTTAAAATCAGGTAATTATTAATTCAGGGAAAAAGAAGGTTCTAGTAGAGAGGAAATGATGATAGTTCACCATGAGGTTCCTCAGTGACCAACATTTAGAGTAGTTCCCCAGCTTATCCCTGGGGGATATGTTCCAAGACCCCCAGTGGATGCCTGAAACCACAGATAGTACCAAACCCTTTATATACTTGGTTTTCCCTAAGCATACATACCTATGATAAAGTGTCACTTATAAATTAGATGCAGTAACAGATTAACAGCAATAACTAATAATAAAATAGCACAATTATAACAATATACTACAATAAAAGTTATATGAGCATGGTCCCTTTTTCTAATATCTCACTGTACTGTACTCACCCTTTTTCCTGTGATGACGTGAGATGACAGAACGCCTACGTGATGAGATGAAGGGAGGTGAAAGACCCAGGCGCTGTGACCAAGTGTTAGGCTACTACTGACCTGATGGTAAGAGGATGACCATCTGCTTCCGGACCGGGACTGACTGCAGGTAACTGAAACCACAGAAAGTGAAACCACAGAAAGCAAAATAGCAGATAACGGGGAACTACTAGAGAGCTGCTGATTTTATAAAAACCTGTGGCTAACCTGTAATGGGAGAGATGGAGAAGAAATATGGGAGAGGTAGGGATATAAGAAAAGTAAACCCTGCCTGCCCTGAAAGGAACTCAAGAATTTCTGAAATTGATAAATCAAGAAAAAGTAACACAATATATTTTCAAATAGGAACAAACCACTAAGAGTTGAAAGTGCTCATCTCTGGACACTCAGCTGGGGGGAAGGACTTTTTTTTTTCCATTATAAGCTTTCTAGTTCTATTTGTTTTGTTTTTTTAACTACGTACATGAATTACTTTAATAAAAAGAAAACAAAATATTTTTTTAAATGTCTTTAATTTACAAGTTCGGTATGAATTCAAAGAAAGGAGAACTGGGGAACTGGAAAAACATGAAAAGGAAACCCTATCTACCAGGTACAACTTCCTTACTCCACCTGGGCTACTAAAAAGAGAGACTTCCTGGGGATCTCCTGCAGCCTAACCAGGCTTATTTCAGGCCAGAACACTCCCTCTGTACCAAGTGGCAATGGCAAGGCTCAAAAGACAGACACGGAGGCACTTCATTTCATAAAAGAAGTGAAGAATTGGTACAGTCCAAATTACTGATATAATAATGTATGTGGAATTAGTATTAACAGCAGAATAGTAATATATTACAAGATATATTTCCTGAGATCTTAGTGGTGATTTCTAAATACTAAGTGTAATAATACACAGTAAAAAACTACAATTCAGGGTCAAAGGTTCCATGGTGACTATCAAATGAAGATATTTTATCTCCTGCTTTAGAATTTAAGTTCAAGTGACAGCATCTATTTCTCAACTTGTCCTGATTGAAGATAATACAATAAATTCAATGTAATGTAACAGAATTCAAATTTAGTCCATTTATAAAAGCATTCTCATCAAAGTCACTTTAACCACAGAGACCTGGATTCCCACACAATGGAAACCAGGCACTTGAAAAGAAAAGTGAGCACTGGCTTTGGTTAGAAGATCAATGATATACCATACCAACAATCTCCAAACTTCTCGATAACCCCAAGGTCTAGACAAAGCAAAAAAAGGACAACCACTACCTATACATTAGAGAAAGTTATGACAAGCTAAAATTCTTACAGAATTGTTCTTATTTGGTTTATCTTTTTCTTAAAATTCAGAAAAGTCAGGCACACTTGTACATACACAGGGCTCCTCAAAATGCAAGTTTCACTGAAGCTTTAACGATTGCTTCATGCTATCAATTCACTAATCAAAACCTAGATATAATTCGAGATACATTTATACTCCTCCCAAAAAATGATTTCACAAATGTGTTGATTCCTAAGGGAAAAAAGCAGGTCCCAATAACAATAAAAGCCACACTTAGGAATATGGCACACCTGTTCAAAGCACCTGTTTCAAGGGGGAAAAAAATGATACAAACCAGAAATGATAGCATTTTATTTTTAAAAATATTTACAGAAAACTATTCAGAACTCATCTTTTTGGATAAAGCAATAAAAAATGGATTTGTTTCCTATGAGTTCAAAAGCTTGTTATAGTGTTTTCATTATAAACCTACTGGTTCAAAAAAAAATACCTACCTGAAAAACTCCCTATCAGTAGCACCTTGACTTTCATGATCTAGTCACTATGCAAATTCTTACTACCACAAAAAAAAGAGAAAAAAAAGAAAAAAATCTGATTACTCGCTCAATATGAAACTTACTACATTATTAAACTTTTCTCAAATTAGACATATGAAGTACAACATCTGAGCAGAAAAGTCCACTTAATCCAGCCTAATGACCTGTGTGCTACTTAAAATCACAAATACTTTTAAGTAGCATACAGTTTATCTAAATGCATATTAATGTATTTAGATTGTTTGTGTCCATCTTAACCTTACAATTACAGATTGATTGTAGTGAAGTAAATACTAAATATTAACGGTTTAAAAAATTTTCCACATAAACCTACAAGAGAAATTTAAAGTAAAACAGGTCACACTATTCTAAGCTCATAGGCAACAAAACTAAAAATATGCCTCATTTGTGTATTCACTAGGTAGTCCAAATACACAAACGAAATCAAAGCAATAAAGAATACTAATAGGACTTGATAAAAATCAGACAGAGTATCAACAATGTAAAAAATACAATGTATTATGTGATACGTTTGAATGCAAAAACCATATATTTATTAAACATGTGATTAACTTAAAAACACCAAACCAGTTTGTTTTAAAGTGCTCCTCATTCAAGACCTTGGACAAAACCATCACTCCAAAGTGAATTTTTTTTAAAAAACAGTTTACAAGGCAAACACTGACAATAGGTATGGACAGGCACTACCAAAAAATGCTTTGTTCTTTAATTAAATAATGCCATTCTCAAGTGATGTAGAGTGGTCACTTTGACAGAATTCCTTTTTTGTATAAATAGTCATAAATAAAAAGTGTCTCTAGATAGTCTAAAGAGCTGCAAACATTAATACCTTACAACAGCAGCTTAATGTCTATTTTAGGAAAAAAGCACTAAAATCCTCTTCCATTGAAAGGCGTTTATTTCTCTGGTGTAAGTGAGCAAGGTCACTACAACATTAACCTCTTTTCTAGAACAATGTAAATTACAAACGTATACACATCTTCAATTTGGTAGGTCATAAAAGTCAGGATGCAATCATCTTTTGATGCAACAGAAAAATAAATAAATAAAAGTTAAATACCTTAACGCAACATTTGGTATTGACAAATCAGTAGTGTCAACTTCACATATGAAGGAGAGCACAGTCTGGTTTTTAAAAAATCCTCGGTATGTCATGGTATTTGGGCTAAAAATATTTGGAATATTGAATGTCTCCTTTTGCTTAAAGGAATACAACAGAATCACCATCAAGCTGCTATCGTAACTCATTTTTAGCTGGGGTAAAGTGACCATTTGGTCCATGGCACAAGTTACATATATCACACTTCTGTCAAACTGAAACCTTATGTTTATAAGATTTCATGTTTATAAGCTACAATACACACTGACTAAGCCGTCAGTCCCTCACAGTTTTTTAGAAAAATATCTACATTTGTCCTTATGGATGTCAAAATGTTACACCATCATTTGTTTAAAAAAAAAAAAAAAAGATGCACATTCATACTGTGAAGTTATTAGGAAAATACTCTTGCAAATAAACTATATAAAGATAAAATACACTTCAAAGGTATGTGGGTTGTTTTTTTTGTTTGTTTGTTTTACAGTATTCTATAAAGTGCAGAGAAATCCTAAGGGAAAAACTACTCCCTAGAACATAGTTTAATTACAGCAGCTTTTGCATAGCAATACTTAGAGGAAGTTGGACACTTCCGTTTCCTCAGGAAGAGAAGGAAGGAAGAGGATCTTCCAGTTCAGATTTTTTTTTGGCCATAAGTCTGCTTTCCTCAGGAATGGTTGCTGATGCCAAATCTCCATTAAGTGTATTTCTTGAACAGTGAACAGGTCCTATTAAGAAATAAATTAAAAGGTTAAACAGCCTATCAACATAATTCCAGTTCTCGGTGAAAAAAAAAATTTTTTTTAATTTCCCCCTTAGGGACATGAAATTCCTTTAGCTTCCTATTAATTTTTTGGCTGACTATTGAAAACAGAGAGAAAAATCTAACTTTCCCACTATTGGCAGTCACAAGGAGAAGTTTCAGAGTTAACAAAATAACTTATGAAGCTATCTGAAGTAGAGACAGTGGTTTTGTTCACTGCTAGAACCATGGCTGGCACATAACGGACAGTCAATAAACATGTGCTGAACTGAATGTAGTGTTTCTTAGCTAACTATTGCTTTTTTGGTCTGTTTTAAAGCTGTCTGTATCCTCCTTGTGTTCTAGGGGGGCAAAAAAGACCCAAAAAAGGTTACATGCCTAATTCAAGATTACCCACTAAGTAACAAAATTAGGACTAATTCAGGTCTTGCTCTTTTCACCACAGGACCTTCTGAGCAGAGCTGACAAGGTATTTCACACTCAAAGGTCCTATACTTCCACTTGGAATGCAGCTCACAGAACTATCACTGCAGCTCCAACTGAACAACACTTAAACACCCTGGCATGGCCCTGTTGCAAAACAGTTGCACTTTTATATGTACATATTGTTTGAATTTACCATGAACATTTATTACTTTTATAATTTTTAAAAATCTATTTAATAAAACATAGAAGCAGTTTTATTTCTAAGGAAAATAATACATGAGGATATAAAGGCTTTGGACTAAGACCACCCAACTGCAAAACACCAATTGCAAAACATGTACTTTGTAAAGAAGAACAATAAACTTTGTCAACTAACTGAGACACTAAACTTCCAGATAAATAGAAGGAAATCTAAGGATAAAACTTCTGACCAAAGCTACACCTCCCAACTTAAAAAAGTTCTAGAGAACGGAGATAAATGTATGTATATAAATAAATATGTATGCATGTGTGTATGTCTGTGCAGATATGTGTGACAGCTAACTAGGGGAATGCTAAATGGACTAAGGAATGCACACTCAGAACTTATAAAAATTGTTTTCAAAATTCAAAACCATGGGTGCCTGGCTGGCTCAGTAGGTAGGGCATGCGACTCTTGAACTTAGGGTCATGAGTTCAAGTCCTGTACTGGGCAGGCAGCCTACTTAAAAAAAAAAAATCAAGGGGTGTCTGGGTGGCTCAGTCTGTTAAGCATCCAACTCTTGATTTCAGCTCAGGTCAGGATCTCACAGTTGTGAGATGAAGCCTCGCTTCAGACTCCGCATTAGTGTGGTGCCTGCTTGGGATTCTCTCTCCCTCTTTCTGCCCCTCCCCCACATGCTTGCTCTCTGTCTCTCTTTCTCTCTCTCTCTCATAAATAAATAAACTTAAAGAAAATTCAAAACCAGGGTGCTTAAAAAGAGAGCAAAGGAAAATGGCTAGCTTTAAAAAAATCATTTTCACTATCACAAACGAAAATGATCCTCTTAAAGTAAAAAAGAGCAGCATCCAGAGAAAAGCACAAGGCAGCATATAGAGCTCTTTCATGGGCTCTAGATTAAAAGGATCATGTATATAAGGCAGAAAGAACAAGGTAAATCAGAATATAAATTGCCTGCCTCAGGTACCTTTTCTTTCCACACCTGATCCCTAACCCTCTTCCTCTTATCTCTTTCGAGTTGTACTAAATTGGCCCGGGAAAGTTACTTTCTCCCTTCCCCTTCTCACCCTCGCCCATTTTTCTCCCTTCATTTCTCAAGTAAAATGAGAATGAATGAAGTTAAAAATGGCCATGAGTATTCCTCTATATCAGTGAAGGAAAAGATGCCATCGACTTCTCCTGCCAGCCAGCAGGTCCTCTCCAATCTCCACCACCTTCATGAACTCTACATTCTCCTCTAATGAACCCTGTTTAACCTTCTGGTTCAGTGAAACAATTCCACCTTAACCAAGGTGAATTAGCTGGGCTCTTCCAGACAACCTAAAGAATCTAAACACCACTTATCACGTCATTTCCACAAGGGAAATAAAATCTGTTCCAAACAACAGACTTACAAACTCCTGGAACACAACCTGCCCCCTGACTAGGAACTCTATATAATTTCCATCACGCATGCTTCATGGGCAACAGTAAAGATTCTGAAAATCAAAAGTACATTAATAGAGTTGTAACAATAATACTCTATTTGTGTTCACTGGAAATCATAGTCACTACTCTCTAACTAGATATTCTGACACTTTCAAAGCTTTTTCTAGGAAGAGAAAAATACTAAATTTTAACATAAATCATAAAACCTTGCCTGAAGTATTCATTCACAGTATGCTGCCTCTTTGAAGAAAAAGGGAAAAAAGGGTACAGGAATAAATGTTACTATAATTCACCACCACCACCAGAAAAAATTACTTTCCTTGGTCACTTCAAATTATTTCAGTAACAATACCAATTTCTTTTTTCTGCACTCAGAACTTGCCTTTATTTTCCCCTAGACTCCCATCTACAATTCATGCTTTGTTCTAAAATGTTTTTTAAATGCAAATATAGAGGGAGTAGAACATTACTAAGTGATTACTAAAATATGGTGGGAAGAAAACAGTTTGATGTTATATATATAAATCTAAGATATGGCATTTACACTGTTAATCAGCACTTCTTAGTTAATAATAAAGGTGTTTGTAAGAGGATATATGAGCTTCTGTTGATTGTGTGCTATTTGCCTGGCTCTGAATTAAGGAATTAATCCAAAGGCAAAGGACAGTGTTCACTGTCAGTATCCTTCATTTACTACAACACTTATAGAATCCCACCACGATTTTAGGGAACAAGCCAGAGAAAGAGACAGGGCCCATTTAACTTACTATCTGGGTCTTCAAGAGAAGTATCATTACAAGAGTCTGTATCTGAGTAGGTTCTTCGGCGTCGCTGGGAGAGTCGGTGAAGTGTAGATACTGGTTCTTTCAGAGAATGGCTATTCCTGCAAATTAAATGAAAAGCATTGTATCATAAGGCCTTAAACAAACAGTAACACCCTCAACTTAACTGGAGTTTTACATGACTTATTCAAATGAAAGAAGAACTATTTTTATACCCAAAGTTCTATTTTAGCAACATTTGACCCCTTCGGGGGTCATGCCACAGGCAAGTCAAATCATTTAGACTCCAGCTGGTAACCTGAAGAATATGGCCTCTGAGCCAAACTAAATGGAAAAGGGGTACAATGAAGCAACTTCTTTTACAGAGAAGCGTCCACCAAGACATTAGATATATCAGATGGATAACAAGTGTTTGAAAACTAAAAAGTTACTGACCTTCACAAGTACATGAATCTAGTGTCAATCCATATCATCAAAAACAGCAGAGTGAAGGGGGCGGGCAGGTAGGTTAGGAACATGCTAGGTCAACTCACTGACAGCAGCAAGAACAAATAAATGTGGCAAATGAAGCCTGTAAAAACTATTGTAAAAAGCAGTCTAGAAACTCAGAAAACTAGAAAAGTCAATCTAAAATATTTAACATAGAAATAAATCACCTCCACTCAAGAGCACCTTGGCTATCACTGTATGAAAACCCAATGTTACTGTTCTTAATCTTGATTCATTATGAAAAAATATTTTTTAACTCTAATTATATTTTATTTAATAAGGTAGAAAGGATAAAATACAGTTCAGAAAAATTTCTATCATAAAAATAAAAGTTTATAAAAGAGACCAAGTTTCTGTTTTTCTGGAAAAATCAGCTGGTGAAACTTTTTATTCCCTGACAGGATTGGATACATATATACATCACTGGACTCTGAGCACATGATAGTCCAACCAGAGATTACATAATCATGGGTGGGGGGAGGGGGGAGACAAAACAACAGTAAGGGCTCATTTAAAAGTTATTTTTTTTAAGATTATTATTTTTTTGAGAGAGTACAAGCATGAGTAGGGAAGGGTCAGAGAGGAGGAAAAGAGAGAGAATATCCCAAGCAGGCTCTGCACCATTAATGCAGAGCCCGACGTGGGTCTCGAATTCAGGAATGTGAGATCATGACCTGAGCAGAAGCCAAAAGTCAGATGCTTAACCAACTGGGCCACCCAGGCGTCGCAGTTAGCAGTTACATTTTTTTTTAATGTTTATTTTTGAGAGAGAGAGAGAGAGAGAGAGATAGACAGACAGAATATAAATGAGGGAGGGGCAGAGAGGGAGACAGAGAATCTGAAGCAGGCTCCAGATTCTGAGCTGTCAGCACAGAGCCCGACGCGGGGCTTGAACCCACGAACTGCAAGATCATGATGTAAGCCAAAGTCAGACACTTAACCAACCGAGCCACCCAGGTGCCCTGGCAGTTATTTTTAACAAAGAGAAATAAAAGCTAATGTCACTATGATTTCACTTTCCAAAGAACCAAATAAAAAGCCAGAGCAACTCAAAAGATTACCTACTAAGATAAAGAACATTTTAATAGCCTGAGATATTGGCCAGATCTACCCAGAAGGCAAATGTCTTAATGCGTTCATATGCATATATACTTTAAAATAACGATTTTTTTTTCTCCATTTCAGTAACATCTTTAATTCTTAAACAACAGATCAGCATGAATATGTGACTATAAAGAACTGTAGTAAAGTGAGACTAAGCTCACCTCAAAACTGGATTTTTTACCATGATTTGATATAATTTCAAACATCTAAAAAAGGTACAATAGTTGGCAAGCTGCTTACCTTGCTGGTTGATTTATTCACTCATTTTGATCCTCACTATCTACTAGGGCCGGGCCTACACTAGTAACTAAGAGATATAATGCTGAGCAAATCAGAACCAAGCCCTGCTCAAAAAGAGTTTCCATTCCACACTACTTCATGTTAAAGGCCCAAAGAATTTCCCTAAGTAGGTAAAATTCTGAGAGAACTTGGTTAAAAGAAAAGGTTATTTTACCTCTCTGAACTGCAAGAACCAGGGTGGCTGACAGAACGCTTCATCTAGAAATTCAAAATAAAATGAGCATAATCAGTATATAAAGTAGAATAATACAGCTCTAATGTAGTATCATTATCATAATTAACACGAATTTACTTAGAAGAAAAAAATGACTGGCTAATTTATTTTTTACAGACTCAAGCAACACTACTAGCACAATGTCAAGCTTTGTCCCCAATAACATTAATTGGAATCTTTCTCAACACCTATCAAAAACATGCTAGATTCTTTTCTCAATACTAAAAACCAAATTTTATATTGTATATATATCATATATACGTGTGTATATGTCAGAGCATGTATATAAAAATATTAAAAAATACATAACTAATCCAAAAAAACCATACTATTTAAGGCAGTATCTAGCAAGCCAGAAAGTATTCTAATAAATATCTCCTCCTCCCTTTTTTTTTAAAGGCCAGAAAGAGTGTGGTACCAGAGCTTCTCATTATAATTTGTTATTCAGGTAGTTGTTATACAGATCTTCTAAAGTGTGGTTTTCATGGAAGATAGCACTAATAATTCGAGTCTTTAAAGAATTCAGAAGAAGAGCCCTAAGTTTCAAACAAGTCTCTAAAACGTACATTTTAAAAATTAAAAAAACCTGATTAAGCAGAGCATTAATAAATATGACAAATACTAAACATAATTTAAAAGATCCAACTACTTCACCAAAAAAATAGAAGGAGACCCCCCCCCAATTAAAACAGATTATTTAAATGTTTAGCAAGGTAGCAGAAAAGCACAGTTTATACTATAGGTTGCTTTTATATGCAGGGGGTCAAGGATCTTGTAAGTCCAAGTCTAAAATCTGTTACCTAAATGCCTGCTGTATCTGTAACAGAAGCCAACAATAGCTCTGAGAAATCCCAGTTGAAATGATAACAGATACAACCAACCCAATGTGTAGTCCAGGAACATTTAACATGACTGACATTAAGATACAAACGGACATTAACATCTCCTTTAACAGAAGTCACTCCCTTCGGGGTTACTAATCCAGTAAAAAAAATTGAATGCAAATTTATTCTAGGAGGGACACAGTGAGATTAGCTACATAAAGTAGTTTAAAAATCAGTTTGAATAGTTTTAGATTTCTTAAATCTTTCAGGTTTATTTTCCATTTACTCATATTATTAAAAAATATATATTTTCCCACAAAGACTGACCGTTTTTTCCATGCTGTGTCTCCAGAGCTAATTATCATAAGCCACAACTTCTGCTTTACATGTAAAGTAAAATGGCAAAGCAAGGAAAAATAAGCAGCCTCTAGCCAGTATTTTTAGATTAACTTATTGGACTTCCTCTAACATTGCTACTAATAAAAGGTTTTGGTTTAAAAGAGACAGTTATCATTGCTTCTTATTCATAAGATACACATATGTCTCTGGACTCTGGAGCGTTTATAACAGAAGGCATTTCCCTCAGAAATTCAATACAAAAACAGGCAGCTTTAGGGTGGGTTTATTGCATTTGATTCTGTAAGTCAAATACAGTAGTATTTGTAGTGAAGTCTGTATTTGACACCTTATATATCAACTTCAGGAACACAGTGCTATATATACATCTGCCTCAAAAGATCTTTTCTTGTTGTTCAACCATAAAGGTTATCTCTAGTTCATAACATATCTACAGCTGTGTTATAAGGCAATATTGTCAAAATGTCGTACTTAACACCACAGTCTTGTGAGATGTTATTCAAAAATACACAAGAAGGGTTCACTTGACAAGTGAATTTCAGAAACAATGCACACCACCTCTCCTCAGAGATTCATAATACACATCATAAAAGAGGTTCTAAGATGTCCAATGACAGAGAGACCCAATTCATTTAGCACTTCCCAAACTAATCTGCCCATAAAACTTATTTTCATAGTATACCTGTCTCAGAGGACATTATTAGCCCATCATACATTGATTAGAAATCGATTATCTAAATAAATGTAGGTAATAATCTTTACTAAATCTCATATAACTAAATTGGCTGAGGTGGTTAAGAGAACCTCGGAATAAGTTGTACCCTACTCCTTCTTCTAACAAATACGCCGTCAGGTAATTGCTAAAATAGTAGCCAAGTGGCATTCTTCCTTCTATAAAAGAGCTCCTGAAAACACCTGGCTGAAAGAAGTATAAAGTCTCATCGAACTGTGTCTCACCTACGAGTTCCCCACAGCTTGCTTGAGCAAGTTTATTAACTTGGAAAGGACAACGAGTTCACCGCCCCCAGCAAAGGGTACTTGTTGTTCAGAGCGATCAGACGGAAAGAAACTAACATGAAGCACCTGCATTTCACAGATCAGCTCCTTTGCAATGACCTGCTGATGGAGAAGACCTTTTATTTTATAGATGAAGAAAATGAGGTCCAAAGAAATTAAGTACTTTGCCTACTCAGAGGACTCAAGTCCAAATATTGACTACAAAATACTGTTTTCCCTATAACACGTTCTTTCAAACCCCTTACAACTCCTTTAAAGATCTGCTTGATTTTATCCCTTTGTGAGTGAAACACCACCACATTATGATGTTTTTACTGAATAGAACAGGTTCCCCAACCTTTTGTGTGTCATAACACCCACGGAGCCTTATAATATGTTCCCAGCGCTCTGGGGTAAACGGCACAGTCCCTCCAAGGGAAGAGGACAGGACCTTGGCACATGCTGAGCCCGCAGAGCTGAGAGGCTCCAATACAGAATATCCTACTTGTTGACTATTTCCCTCTCACTGCCAGTTTCGACCCTTAAAAACAAAAACAAAACAAAAATGCAACATCACTGGAAGAAAAATAAGTTCCAACCATTTGAACAGGAGACGGCGACACAGGGGAAACCAAGGGATCCGGATGGGACAGCTGAAACATCTCAGGTTTAAACTTGGCATTCGCTATCTTCACACATTCCTCAAGCGTTGTGATGAATGTATTACATGTGGCACTAAGCAGAGATGAAGCTTCATTCATGTTCTGAAAAATTACACACTGAGTTGAACAGATTCAACCACAACTATATGGAACTAAAGATTACCTAATAAAGTAACTAAAGATTACCTACAATAGACACCTTACTAGGTTATGTGCAAATCTATTTAAAATACACTACCTTAGAAAATTAAAGCGATACATGAATAAGAAGTGTCTATCAGGCAAACAGGGTATGAAATTAGATTCCCTGAAAAAATAAGTTTTGCATTTAAACCAAGTATCATATTGAAAAACTATATCCAAAAATGTATCTCAGATAAACCTCCCTAAACAGTAATTTTCTAAGTATCAAAATTCTGAAGGTGGTCACAGCAGTGGAACACCCCGAAAGTTACTAAGTGGCAGGCACAATTCATATCTACTCCAAACCCATTCTCCCACTTCTTCCTTGGTAGAA
Source organism: Paguma larvata (assembly GCA_030068075.1). Classification (NCBI taxonomy): domain Eukaryota; kingdom Metazoa; phylum Chordata; class Mammalia; order Carnivora; family Viverridae; genus Paguma; species Paguma larvata. The sequence continues at coordinate 53,349,055 of CM057825.1, forward strand.
TAAAACTCCCATATATATATATTAAAACTCTTATATATATATATATATATATATAGATATATTAAAACTCTTATATATATATATATATATATATATAAATTTTTTTTCTTTTTTTTAACATGTCCTGACCCTGGGGGATGAATACAGACTGGCTGAAGTCAGTCATGGCTATTCTATGACCCTCTGTCAAATACTGAGATTTCTTAGTTTCCTCTGACCCAGATGAAAAAGAGAAGTCTGCTGAGGAGTTTCTGGGACTTTTGTTCCCGGATAAAAGTCCAGGACAGCAAGTTGGGAAAGTCTCTTTCCACCCTGGTTACCCCTACTGCCTCCTGCCTCTGTATGACCTTGGTAGTCACCCCGAAGCCTCACGTATAAGGGGGGAAATCCAACACACCAAGAATGGCAGAGTGGAAGGCTGGAACAAGCCTGTCCTTGATACAGTCACTGAGCCGCTGGAGCAAATGTGAGGGCACCCACCTCCAGAGAGCTTGTGGTGAAACGGTGAGTGCCCTTAGGGTCTAATGTGCCTACAACTAAATACAACCTCGCATAAGACTGTTCCCCACTAGGAGAAGGCCACGGAAGTAGGAAAATTTCTTGTCCCATTTCTCCTAAGTTAGGTAAAAGGGGACTGGGAACCATGCTGGCCTTTCACCCAAGAACAGTAGGGCCTACTGGTCCTCCTTTATCAGAAAGTGTGAGCCTGTTTCATAGCCAGGTCCCACAAATCCGAAATTTGATTCCTGCACTACTGTTCTGAAAAGGACTTTTTAGAAAAGTTAGTTGATAAAGCTAAATTATCAACTCTGAGTCATGGAAACTGGGACCTTATCACCAAAGGAAAGAGAAGAGCAGTTGTCCAATGATTCATACAGCTAGCCCAGAGAACAACGCCTGGAATGCTTCTTCCCCACCCCGCCTCCAAATTATCAGACTGGCTGATTCCCTTGATTAAATAAGCCTAGATTCCCTGGTACAGTATGCTGCTTCCTGCTTTACTCTGGTTGCACAGATATAATCTAGAAGATGCTACAGATTTCCGAAGTCTATAGTAGGGATAGCCCAGAAGAGCTAACAATAGCTCATTTCGAAAATGCTCCTCTGCCCCCTTATGGGAAGAACCTCACCCGCCAGTGTACTACAACGCATAACCAGGCACGAAGGGATCATGTCCATATACCTCTACGCTGGGAGATGAATGATTCTCGTCATGGTGAACAAATTCTTGGATAGTATGAACTTGCTGCATTAGGAGGTCACAGTAGAGACGAAGTTCAGACATTTTGGTTTTCAGAGATTCACTGGTTTCACTTATCTCTGAAAGGAATATGTATAAACATTCGGTCAAATTGTTTTCATATTCTTTAAGCAATAAAACAAAATGGAATCACTTAAAAGCAATGCGATAGATAGTAAATACCTATATAAATAGATATAAATACCTATAGCTCAAGAGGTATGAGCCCTTAGAAATAGATACAAGGATACTGAGGAAATACCGTCTCTCCAAATAACTGGGGAAAAAAAAAATGGAAGTCATATGTCTGACATGAAGTTTAGGTAGATTAATTTCCAGACGCACAGTGATGACCACTGGATGTTTTATACAGGACATTTCCATTCCATTACTCATTCTTCATTTGTAAAGTGCTTTATATTTCCTCTCTTGTAAATTGTCTTTTCTGTCCTTTACATATTTTTCCAGTTTTGAGGTTCACTTTTTCTCTTAATAATATATAAGTTAATAATCTATAAAAGTTCTTACACATTAAAGACAGCGATCTTTCCCCTGTCCTATATACTGCAAGTGTGTTTCCAGATCTATCTGCTCTCTTTCAGCTTTCTTTCTGGTACAACTTAACATAGAGAAGTTTTTAATTTTTATGTAGTTAAAACTACTGTATATAAACATCTGCTTTCTTCTGTTCCTTTCATAACTTCATTTTCACATTATATTGTTTTCAGAATTGTCTTATTAAGAGCTTACTTTCTTTTCTTTAATACGTCAGACACACTACACATCTAGCCATAATATTAGCCACTCGATTCCTTCTAAACTAGAAATATAAACAGCAGAAGAAGTAGGGAAAAATACACATAGCAGATCCTGGCGTTCTTCCATATTCCCTTAGTCAGTGGCACTGCTTTTGTGATACTATGGACCAAACCGGCTCTGGACCGAACCAGAACCTAAGTTAGGTTCCACTCAAATTTAAGTCCATTCTTTCTTTTTCTCAATTATAGTGCAAAATGCGTAATGAAATTTACTGTTTTAACCATTTTTAAGTGTATAGTTCAGAAACATTAAGTACATTCACACTGCCCTACAACCATCACCACCATCCATCTCCAGAACTCCGCCATCTTCCGCAACTGAGACTCTACACCCATTCAACAATAACTCCCCATCTCCCCCACGCCCTAGCCCCTGCCAATCATTATTCTACTTTCTGTCTCTGTGAATCTGTCTGCTCTAGGTATCCTAGTAAGTACAATCATACAGTATTAGTCCTTTTGTGACTGACTGGCTTATTTCACTTATCTTTTAAGATTCACCCATGATGTACCGTGTGTCTCAATTTCCTTCCTTTTAAAGCCTGAATTATATTCCACTGTATGTATAACACTACATTTTGTTTATCTATTTCTTTGTCTATGTCCATTTGGGTTGTTTCCACCTTTTAGCTATTATGAATTTCCATTCCTTCTCATCCTACCTGTAGCCATACTCTATCCATGATGTTCTTTCATATATTTTTTAATGATTACAAATTGAATTCTGGACCTTCATTTTTCAATGCCCGTAATTCATCTGTTTTCACTAATCTAAATAACTTTTATCATTTCTTAATTATAAAAGTAATATACACTCAATGAAAATTTTCAGAAAATCAAAAAGAATGTATAGAAGAGAAAAATCAAACCGCAAACTCAGTACCAAGACAAATACTGTTATTATTTTCACAAAATATCTGCATATGGTTGAATTAATACCATAAATTATTTACTTTGCTTTTGACTTTTATTTAATCCTTTGGAGTTGGCAACATATGAACATGGTAAAGTCAAGGTACCAAAGGGTATAAACGGTGAGTTTCCTTCTCACAAATTACCTTTCCAAAGGTAACAACTTGACTGATTTTATAGATCTTCCCTGAGCTGGCCAATAAATGGATATGGAATTTTGAATCCTGCTTTTCTGCAATTATCATTTAACACTGGGCATTTTCTCACGTTATTAAAATTCCCTGTAAACATTTTACTGGCTACATATCAGCTTATACCAGCCTATAGCTTACTGAACCATTCCCCTAAATTTAAGCCTTTGCATTGTTTACAAGTATTTTTACTATGACGAATGTCATGCATGTAAATCTTCGTCTACATTTCTGATATTTCTTTAGGATAGATTCCTAAAAGTGGACAGGACAATTTATGTTTATGTTTAAGAAAATATTCTCACCACTCATGAAAAATTTATAGTTACCTTTTTCTTTTTTAGTCCTAGTATCAGTCAAACAAGCTTTGGAGCTCCCCAGAGCAACCAGCCACCTCTGTCTTTCAGCTGCGTTCACCGCCTTCATGTAGAAATGCTGCTCTCCGGGAATGATTAATTCCATTCTTGTGTTGTCTGCTGAGTGGACTGTGACAATAAACACAGGAGAAACACAGTCGTGAACTTAAATAATTTGGGGAGAATCAGACAATCACTCTTACCCAGTAGTAGATGTTTCAGACACCTAAAACAAGAACCTGAGATTCAAGAGGCAGGCATTGCCTTTTCCTAACGGGCTGTCTAGTGGCACCCTCAAAACCACCTTCTCACGTCTACTCATGCTGGCAGCAGGTGCCGAAGTGGTGGTGGCAAGAAAAAGAGAAAACAGCGATGAAAACTAAAAACTCCCTCTCTTGAGGCTGCCTATACTACTTTAAAAACACAAGCATTGTCACATTTATCACACATTTTTTTACTGATTTCTTTGAAAACAGACTCTATATTTTAGTATCCCCCAAGCCTAGGATAGTGCCTAGCATACAGAAGAAGCACAATAAACGGTAGCTGTGGCCGCCTTCCATTAGAACAGCAGCCCTCAACTAAGGGGCACATCATAATCACCTAGAAAGTGCGAGTATTTTGGAAACCTTCTCCTCTGTCCCACCACTCTCCTCCTCCTCTCCTAAACCACCCCCCACCTTGATACTCTGACAAAAAAGAACTGATCAAGAATTATACTGAGCCAATCCTTAGTCTTTGTTGTAAGAATAAATTTGTGTTACACTGTCCTTAATCAAGAAGTATTTACTCTGCTCAGAGGAGTGCTGGTAGAGGGGGAAGACACAAGGGGAGAAAGAAAGGAATCTTTGCTCTAACAGAGCTGACAATTTAATTAATTAATTCTTAATCTGGCAGTTACACAAGCGTGTGTACTTTGTAAACATTCTTCGAACTGAATATTTAAGATTTGTTCCCTTTTCTGTAGTTTATTCTTGAATAGGATGATTACTTCAAACAAACAACAACAGTAAAAATGCTGCCACAACTTGAAACATTTTCGAAGTGCCTTAGGATTCTGCCACTAACAGTCTTTTAAATATCCTCAAGGGTGGCAAATCTTTGAACTTTGTAGTTTGATATCTGACTCTCACCAAATATCATTGGGAATCAAATCTGGGGAATAAAACAAGATAAAACCATCAATTTTTAAAAATAAAAACTCATACTTTGAATGTGCTTTTCTTGTGTGACTTACAAACTGGTTCATAAGGCAATTCTAAAATAGGACTTCTAAATGGTTACAGGGGATGATGGTGCAATTAAAAATAAATACATCAAACATGAGTACCTGGAAACCCAATACTCACTGGTATACATTTCAGTACGTTTGTCTAAGATAAACAACAAAATTATGCCCCACATATTTCAAGGACAATGCAATAACAATACACCAGACTGAAGTGTGTCTGTATCCTAGATAGCCAAGACTTCCTTCCTTTAGAACAGTACTAATTCTCAACTAAAGGGGCATGTTACAATCACTTGGCAGATATGTGTATTTTGAGATAGGTCCCTGGATGACACTGATCTACCCCAAGTTACGAATCACTGCTGTGGAAAGAGCCCTAGCGGTAGCAAACCTTAAACGAATGTGAAGAATTAGATGTGCAGCAAGCAAAAATTCTGTTCTGTCTCCATGGCTAAACCGTACTAAGAACTACCACAAAACCAGCAATCCAGCCCTGGAAAATATAACATGATGCACTAGCTGCTGCTTTGCTTTAATCTAAATAAGAAAATGCACAGAGCAGTAAGGTTACTCTCAACTGTTTGACAGCTGTGACCAAGAGCTCACCATGTCGAAGGACGTATTCAAGCTATAGAGGAGAAATGAAAGAGGCCTGTAGGCACTTGATATTTGCTCCTCTAGTGCTTTAGTTCTTCCCTCATTCTCTGAAGAACTCAGTACTTTTCATTATCATTCTGTCCGATTTCTTCTACCTACCTCCACCCCACACAACCCAACCACATATACAAATGAATCAACGGTCCATGAAACCATCCTTCATGAAAATTACAGTATGACCTACTGCTTTAGTTCTTCTCTTTTGGAAGAAAAGGAAAACATCTCTGTCACCCAAAAGAGCTGATCTCCAATTCAGCAAAGAACCAGAGTTTTATGACTCTGATTTCATGTTTTAACCAAAACTGACTCATTTAGCAAAACCCTACCGAGACTGCCTGATCATCTTTAATTTTTTTTTTTCTTAAATAAGCTCTATGCCTAACATGGGGCTTGAACTCATGATCCTGAGATCAAGAGTCTCATGCTCTACTGACTGAGCCAGCCAGGCCCCAGCCTTTAAAATTCAGCTTCCAATTTTTACAATACCTTACTTTACAATGAGTATGAAAGAGGCCACTTGTGTATCCCGTAGGGACGCTGAAGTAGCATCTGCAAGAAATTGTTTTTCAGGTCCAGTTTGGAAGACCAACCCTAAGATTTTGAATTTCAATTCAAAGTACGTGTATAGGAGGAGAAATTTTTTAAAAAGCAACAACAACAAAACAAAAAACTGTGCTTAACAACGCTAAGTGCCGCTCTTAATTGCTAAGGAAATAAACAGTATTAGAAAATCCCTACCTGACTAGAAATGCTTTTTTCCCTCTTGTTGGATTATAGTGAAGAATGCTCTACTTACCCAACTCAAATTTCTCTAATTCATGTCCTCGCTTACCTTTAATTTCACAAACTGCCATCTTTATACTTCCTTTGCTCCCTTTGCAAACATCATCTTGTGAATCATAGTAGGACAGGATTCCATTATCTAAGACAAACCAACGAGGCTGCCAACCTACGAAGATTATAAATAACAGAAGATTAGTAAGAAATTACTTAATCATAGAGAAAAGTATGATTTCAAAATTTACCATCCATGTTTTCTTGACTCTAAGGTGATCTTCTGACGATGAAATTTCTAATGGCCAAGACTTGCCCAAATTTGTTCTTGCATCAATCTCACTTTGTTGGGAAAGATTTCTGGAGAAATCTATAGATCAGCATAAATATATGGAGTAATACCTTTTTTCTGTCTCACAACCTCCTCATTAACAACCCGTGAGACTCATGCTCACTAATAACCTCCACAGGGTGCAACATGACTGCCCTTTTCCCGAAGTGAACAGAGTTGGGTTTTGATGTAATGTTAAAAGACATGGACTCTAGCCTCTGCTGTATTCTACCTCTTTAGTTAGATAAGCCGAAACAAATCTTTTCACTTCAATACATATAAAAAATTCCCAGTCTCAAAAATGAGTGGATTGAACAAGGTAACCTCTCAGGTGCCACTCGGCCCTCTAATTCTGCAGTCTGACTTTCCCCTCTCTTACACATTGCCTCAGCAAACTCCCTTGCACAAGTGGGTGCTGAATGAATTCTAGTCTCTTCCGCGGCACCGTGGCGAGAGCCCGCATTCCCCCTAATACTTCTCTCCTTGCACCACTGTTGCACAACTCAGGCAGAAATGCTAGAAACTGTAATCATTCATTTCATCTGTGTTTATTCAGTGACCAGATTACACAACTATCATAGACTTGGCTCTCAGGCAAAGATGAGGATGAGGTTGATGGTTTTCCTCAGACTTCAACTGCCATTCTTGCAAGCCAAACTCAGTGTTTTTTTTTTTTTTTTTACGTTTTCATTTATTTTTGAGAGACAGACAGAGCATAAGCAGGGGAAGGGCAGAGAGAGAGGCAGACACAGAATCCAAAGCAGGCTCCAGGCTCTGAGCCATCAGCATAGAGCCCGATGCGGGGCTCGAACTCACAGATTGTAAGATCATGACCTGAGCCGAAGTCAGCCGCTTAACCGACTGAGCCACCCAGGCGCCCCCTCAGTGTTCCTTAAAATCTTATCAAGCATGCTACTAATTTAGAACAGTTCACTGATTAATAACACTGTGACCATGACCAGGGTGCCTCACTGAAGGCAGTGTGACTGTCCTTGTTCTTTTTGTAACTATTAAATCACAATTTAGCCTGGTCACATTACACACAGCCTGCTATCTGCTTAATCAATTCAGTTTTTCAAGGGTCAAATAGTGCCGGAACAGTGGCGGATGGGAGAATCATTCTTACACGCTAGTAAGACCCAGGACTTATCTCCTCAAAGGCTTTTCCTGTAACACTTGTGAAATGACAGAACGGAGCCATCATAAAAAGGTTAAGTTTCACAATACAGGAAATGTCATAATACAGTTCAGAAATATGGAAACCCAAAATAATTAAAACAAGTTTCAAATACTTGGGAAATCCTTATCATGAAACACTATAGCCCCTAATGAGGCCTAGCAAATTAAAAGGTAAGTTCTTTTGGTACATAAGCTTTATCTTGTTTGTCACTGCATTCCCAGCACATAGAATGGTGCCTGGCACATAACAAGTACTAAAAAAAAATATATTTCTCAAGTGATTAAATACCAGAAAAGTAAGATATTGCATGTTATCCATGACAGTAAAGATATGCAATATATCCATGAGAGTATATTGTATATCGAGCATGCATAGAAACGATGAAAACATTCTTTTCAAACACTAATTCACCTTGGTAAACAAATCATAAGCAGGGTGGTTAAAGTACACTCCATGCCACCCCAAGTCCCATGTGGCTATAAGACAAATTGTGTTTCTGTAAGCCTGTATTATTGTGATTCAGTATCTCATTAAAAGAAATAATGAGCAAAATAACTTATTTAGAATTTGTAGCAACTTAAGGGCGCCTGGGTGGCTCAGTATGCTAAGTCTCCAACTTCGGCTCAGGTCATGATCTCGCGGTATGTGAGTTCAAGCCCCACATCAGACTCTGGGCTGACAGCGTGGAGCCTGGAGCCTGCTTCAGGTTCTGTGTCCCCTTCTCTCTCTGCCCCTCCATAACACACACGGGCGCTCTTTCTTTCTCTCTCAAAAATAAACAAACATTAAAAAAAAATTTTTTTAAAGAATTTGCAGCAACTTGAAAGGTGACCATGTTTAAATATAGTGAAACAATTAAGACTGTTAGTTACCTCTACACACCTTTTTGAAGAAATATTTAATTAAAACAATCTCTAATTGATTCACATTTATATAACAGAGGGCTGTATCTGTGAAAAAGATTCATAGGTATTCTTTTTTTAAAAAAACACTTTCTTTTTATCTCAAGCTACCAAATGTTACTGAATTCCTTGCTCTCAGCAAAGGATTCTCAAAGAACACTGTTATGAAACTGAAAGGTTCCTTCGAGATCATTCACTACAGCTGTTCATTCTTTTGACCTAAGATGAACTAAAATTAATAATCAACATGCCACTGAGTCAAATTTAAATTTGAATTCTTCCAAACAAAAGATTTCATTGCAGCAAGCTCCTACAAGACATACTAGCAGTTTACTTAAATGCTCTTCAAAAACTAAAAGCTTAAGCACACGTGGCTGTAGTGCTCAGTGCCACAGGGGATAAGATGGCCACAAGACCACATTATGCTCCAGGAATAAATTATGACTCATCTCAGTAATCACCCATTGCTCTAGGCTAGGCTTAAGTGCTTCCTCCCAAGACACTGCGGCCACCATGCTTATGAATGTTTGCCATGAGATGATCATTTGCATATCAAAGCATAGAAACTACTGTCTTTAAAGTTAATACTGTATCTCAACTAAACAGCCTGACTGTTCTCACAACTATCCAAACGAAATGCTTAAGAAAAAATATTTACCTCATGTTTTAAATGTTTCTTGCTAAAACATATCGCTTACAGGAACAAACTGTTTGACTTTTAGGATAAGCAAAATAAAACATGAAGGTATATAAATGTTAAAGCATTTGCTGCTATAAATCGGGCTTTAGAATTCCAATTAATCAAAAAAAAAAAAGGAGGGAATGAAGGAAAGGGCAACTGTAGCTCAATGCTTATGCCTTAAAGTGTTTATGTGCAGATTTTTGCACAAGGTCAGGCGGACACAGGTGAGTGTACCATGCAGTTACAAAGGGATTCAATACTTTGGGCTGAGTAAATAAGCGGGTAGCAAGTCAAGACTTTCCTATTACACTGGAACAAGAAATGTTTGGTATTTAATCTTATTTAAACCCATTTCCTTTCCTCTAATGTCGTGAAATCACGGAATTCTGAAGTTGGAAGGCACCTTCAGGATGAACTAATTGCTCATCCTGGCCTTCCTGGACTGAGATCTTTGGAGAGGAAGTGACTTGTCCTTACTGCTGGATGATGGCGGAGATGGGACTACAACTCAGAATTAAGTCTCTTTTAGTAAGTCAGGTTCTTGGTGTCATGGAAAAAGACCCTTCCCTGCTGGCCTCTCATTTCTACAGAAACACAAAACTCTTCAGAGTTTTTCCTTCCAACCCACTTCATGGGTGACGCTGACTTGCCTTTTCCTGTGTTGCACTTTCTGCCACTATTTCTCACACACTTACCTGAATTCCAAAACATAAAGATATCTCATTGACGACCACCTCTTAAGAGAATGGTATCTGGGGTCGATTTCCCAGAAAACCATGCTTTCTATGCTGGACAACTTCAACAAGAGAACTTTTAAAGTAAACCGTGTTGCTAAGGAAATTAAAAAGAAATACAAAAAAAGATTTCTTAAAATCAGATCTTGATCGTACAGAGTCCATTCTATTCCCATACCCCGACAACTCAGTTATTAACAAAATGCCGAATTAAGTGTGAAGAAGGATGGAGATTGCAACACAAGCTGAGTAACTGGGAATTGTTCCGGAAGCTACAGGAGGAAACAAGTATTATTACATGGGCCAAGAAGTGGTCAAGCGCACTTCCCACCCTCAGGAAGGTGCGCAGTCTCGAACCGTCCCCCGCAGAGGCCAGTTCTAATAAGGGACAGAGCTAGGGATTGGCCACGGAAGCAAAAGGAGCCGATTCCCTGCGAGGGTCACCGCAAGCCAGGCAGCGGGAGGGGCCCCTGAACCGCCTTTTCCGCAGCCTTCCCACCTAAGCCCGCCCAAGCACCCGGCCTCTCCCGGCCGCCCCCCGGAGCACCCGAGCCCTCTGACCTGTGAGATAGTTGGTCCACTTGTACAGAACCCCCTCCATGCTTCAGGGCCCGGCGCCGCGCATCCTCCTGGCCGGGCGCCGGCCGCGGTGCTGGGGTAGGCGCGGAGCTCGGGCAGCCCTTCCCGGCCCGCCCGGGCCCTCCCCGGGCAACCCCGCCGGCACCGAGCCGCCCTCAGCCCGCGCGCGCGCCGCCGGGACGTGGCGGCCCTTAGAAGCAGGGACGCCGGCCGCCGCGTGGAGCTCGAGGGCCGCGAGGCGCGGGCTCAGACATCCCGGGGCGAGCCGCGGCAGCGGCGGCGGCAAAATCACTACCACAACCGCTCGCGCTTCCACCACACGGCTGTTCCCTCCCGCGCCCCGGCGCTCCCTCCTCTTCGCCCGCCTTCCTTCCCCCCGGGCTCCCCGTTTGTTTTCATTGACCCCGACGTCGCTTTCACTTCCTGGATGAAAGGGGCCGGCTCGTCCCGAGAAACCCCTCCCAGGCGGCGGGGCTGGAGCAGCGGGCGCGGCCTGCCGCCCAGCCGCGGTGCCGGAGGCTGCGCGAGGGGGCCGGCGGGTGCGGCGCGCCCGTGGCCTCCCGGCCTGGGCGCCTGACTCCTCCTCTTTCTCCCTCAGGCCCTCGGCCGGGGGTCCCGGGGCTCCCCACACTTCCCCCCATCCCCGGAGAGGCCCGGACCGACCGTGCCCCGGGGCTAAAGTCTCCTGGCCCCGGCAGGCGGACTCGGACCCCGCGGCGCGCGCAGCCCACTGCCGACCCGAGGACTAGCTGCCGGCGCACAAATCCCGGGGGAGACGTAGGCCTCTGGGGTTTTCCTGTAACTAAGCTTCAAGTCCTTCCGGTGGTGGTGTTTCAAGAAAATAAAAGACTACCTGTTTACGTTTCCCTCGTACCCTCCTCACATTCAGGGGGCTCAGGAAGTTGTCTCCCAGTTAGGCAGTGTGCCGCTGAGAGTCCTCAGCAAGGAACCGTGAGGGGCCCCAAGGGGAACTGTCACCACGCTGACAATTAACCTTAGCCACTACTTCATTTAGAATATAAAACATGGAACCGAACTTTGAAATTTATTTTATTCTAGAAATATTGCTTTCCCCTAGCCAAAATCCTGTTTGGAAATGATCATCTTACGTAATGACAATAATTCAGATTTACTAAATCCTACAAGCTTTAAGCAAAGCACACTCAGTGCTGCAGTTTTGCTTAGCATCACCAAGATAAGCGTAACACCGCTCTTTCAAGAACCGAATCCAGGCCTGTGCTGAAGCTTTTCTGATTTGGGTAATAAGTCTTCGGGTATTCACTTGGAAGTAAGGTGAGTTGTTGAATGGATGCAACAAATCGAATATAGTTACATGTCAACGATAGAATCCCAGTGGTGTTTGGAAGGCCTCAGTGGACGTAATAAAATTCAATTTTTCTGTATGTTTGAAAGTTTTGCATCCTAAAATGTATGGGGGTAGGATGAAGGCTGGTTTTGTGTCAGACTTGGTCAAATTCCTGCTGCCTATTAGGTTTTTGGGGGAAAAAAGCCCAATACTCAAATTACTTCATTTTCTTATCTGTGGATGGTAAGAAAACTGACACCGTCAAGAGTTTTCCCCAACTTCCATGGGCTCTCATACAAGGGCGGCCCCGAGCGGTGGGGGAAAGAAGCGCAAACCAGCAACCTGGTCCAAACCGCGGGAGCTGGCTCCTGGGAAACGGGTCTAAAGGGGCGGGGAGCAGCGGCACCTCTCTTTACTCGCGACCAGGTGGCGGTCAGATTGTGTGAGGCTTAGCCTGGAACCTCTTAATACATGACTCCACCCCGAGAAGGTGCTTTCAAGGACAAGGCAGAAGCAGAATGCCTCCCCCAATGCCCGCTAGTTCCCTAGGGGTCTTAAGAGAAACCTTTAACTCCCAAAATGACAGCCATATTCTCTAACGACAACATCCCACTCCTCGGCTGTTTATTTCTTTTGCCGGTTTCATTTTAGGAAATGCGAGCATTACTACAGAACTCTGAGGAAACCGGCTATAAAATTTTCATATTTAACGAAAAGCGGTGCAAGTGATCAGTACTGCCTCGACGACTGATGACAGCCATCCAAATAACCGGGTACCAGAGAGACAGGACCTTGCCAAACAGACTGACCAAAATTCTGTGGCTGAGCGCGCCGCCCGGAGGGGGCGGGGCCATGGGCCGTCCCGCCCCCGGCCCTTTGTGACGTAGAACAATGCCTGCCACGAGTCGGAACTGGGCTTCCTTGGCTGCCGCTTGGCGCAAGTGACACGCGTGAAGAAAGGCAGTGGTCATCTGGGGCCAACTTCAGGAATCATGCAGTTTTTATTCAGGTTAATCGTTTTCTTTTATGTATGGGGCATTTTTGCTGCTCAGGCACAAAAGGAAGAGGAGAGCACAGCGGACGTGAAAATAGAAGTTTTGCATCGTCCAGAAAACTGTTCTAAGACAAGCAAGAAGGGAGACCTGCTAAATGCCCATTACGACGGCTACTTGGCCAAAGATGGTTCGAAATTCTACTGCAGGTAGGAAATGCTGTCAACTTCTCCCCTGTCCAATTGATACATGAAATCTAGGCTCCCTGTACCAACCAGAAGCCTAAGTGATTGATTGATCGGTTTGTTCTTGTTATTAAACTGTAAGGTTTGAGCCTTCTATGCGGAGGGGGGCGGGGGGGCAGATTCCTACTGCTAGCATTAGTTCCCTATTGAGAACTAATTACTTTTAGTTCTATTAGAACTATTACTTTTTAAATTCAAAATGTTGCCCCAAGAGATTATGGGAAGTACACTACCTCCACACGCTTACTCACACACACCCCACCACCACCACCTTTGGGACCTATAGAAGTCAGTTATGGAGTTGTCTGTAGGGATGTTCACTTTTTTTTTTTTTTTTTTTTTTGGCCGTATGTTGCAAACTGTATTGAAAAACCTCAACAACAACTTTCCCTGAAGTTTTCTGGGCCTTTCCCCCCTCATCCTACCCACTGCCTGCTCTGATTTAATTGATCATTTATTACTCAGAGGGAGAATGGCTTTGCTTCATCTGTGCTATTATCCTATAAAAATAGGGTTGGTGAAAGTTAGTTCTTAACACTTAGAAGAAAATAGACCAATTTAATAAGTAAAGATACACATTTTAATTTTTGTTCAAGAATTTTTGAGGCTAAACCTGCACGGTCATTTTTTAGAACAAACTCAGAAAGTTTAAATGAGTTATTTGGAGAAGCCATGCAGCTAGTTAGTGGCCAGAGACCCATTAAAAAGGTAACTGTTGAATCGTTTTTGCAGAGATGGCAATAAAAAAGATGAGATGATTCCTAATGACTAGCTTTGGGCAAATCATACTTCTTTCTGGCTATTATGAAAGAAGTTTGAGCCAAATACCCCACCAAGGGGTTCAGAATGAGTGCTAATAGGGGAAAAGAGTTAGAGAGGACTCCGATTTTAAATTATAACTAAACGTCCAGATGTATTTTAAAGTTTGATTTCACTGTTCCTAAGATCAGTTTACCTAAGTGTTGTTTTTTTTTTTTACTACAGCCGCACACAAAATGAAGGCCACCCCAAATGGTTTGTTCTTGGTGTTGGGCAAGTCATAAAAGGCCTAGACATTGCTATGATGGATATGTGCCCTGGAGAGAAGCGAAAAGTGATTATACCCCCTTCATTTGCATATGGAAAGGAAGGTTATGGTAAGGTGTTTTAATATTTGTATCTCTAAGTTATATTTAAAAATAAATCATAGCTTTGGGTATATATCCAAAAGAATTGAAAGCAGGGTCTAAAAGAGATATTTGTACACTCACGTTCATAGCAGCACCATTCATAATAGCCAAAAAGTGGAAATAACCCGTATCCATTGACAGATGAGTGGATAAACAACATGTATATACACACACAGTGGAATATTATTCAAGCTTAAAAAGGAAGGAAATTCTGATACATGCTACAACATGGATGAACCTTGAGTACATTATACTAAGCCAATCACAAAAAACAAATACTGTATGATTGCACCTGTATAGGGTATGTGGAATAGTCAAATTCAAAGAAGGGGCTGAGAAGAGGGTGGAATAGAGAGTTGTTGTTTAGTGGATGTAGAGTGTCAGCTTTGCAAGATGAAATCGTTCTGGAGATTGGTTGCACAGCAATGTGAATGTATTTAACTGTGCTGAACTTAACATGGTTATAGTGGTCAATTTTATGTTACACGTATTCCCACAATTAAAAACTTTTGACTCACTAAAACAAACAAACAAAACATCACAGAGGAAATAATTACAGAACTGTCGGGTCCAATAAACTTTAGCTGTATCTAGTCCAGTCTAGCTTGGTCCCCACTTTTTACATAATAAAGAAACGACATTTTGGGAAGATGGATCTCTAGCCAGAGTTCTTTCCCTCACATAGTGGCAATACTCATATATTCTATAAGCTCTACCTTAGTCATTTTAATTTATTTTAGTATATGTTATTATTATATAAATGCCTATCGCGTATACCTTCAGTAAACAGTACCAAAGTCAAATTCATAAAACTCAGGAAACTGAAACATATGATTTTAGAGTAAAAGGACAGCACTAGAACATATTGAAAAGAACGTCAGAATAGAACAACTGTCAGTCACTATTACCCAGAATCAGGAGAAGCCTTGAAATGTAGAAGAAATGAACTACTGCTTTCAATATCTTACCTCTTGTTAAAATTCCACAGTTAGATCTGAGAACCTGGGTAAAATTGGCAATGGGGAAAATGTTTGCAACTAGTATGAAGACTCTTACTAACCAGCAATAAAAATGACCTAGCCCTAGAAATAGACAAGTTCATAAATAAGCAGCCCACTAGTAAAAAAAATACAAATAACCTGCAAATCTATGAGAATACTTAGTTTCATTAATAATTAAAGGGAAATTAAAACAAAATGAGACACCATTTTCACTCAGCAGATTATCAAAAACATAAAAGTTGGCACAGGTATGGAAAAACCAGCAGTCCCATGCATTATTGCTGGGAATATAAATCATTGACCTTTCTAGCAATTTCTATCAAAATTTAAAAGCACATATCGGGGCGCCTGGG
This sequence comes from Paguma larvata, assembly GCA_030068075.1. Taxonomy (NCBI): domain Eukaryota; kingdom Metazoa; phylum Chordata; class Mammalia; order Carnivora; family Viverridae; genus Paguma; species Paguma larvata. Next base: position 53,364,708 of record CM057825.1, read on the forward strand.
TGGCTCAATCGGTTGAGTGTCCGACTTCAGCTCAGGTCATGATCTCACGGTCTGTGAGTTCGAGCCCCGCATCGGGCTCTGTGCTGACAGCTCAGAGCCTGGAGCCTGCTTCAGATTCTGTGTCTCCCTTTCTCTCTGCCCCTCCCCCACTCATGCTCTGTCTCCCTCTGTCTCAAAAATAAACATTAAAAAAAAAATTAAAAAAATAAAATAAAATAAAATAAAAGCATATATCCTCTGACCCAGTAGTTCCATTTATAGAAATGCACACAAAGGTATATATAAAAAACCATTCATTACAGACTTTTGTTTGGTAGCAAAAGACTGGAAACTACCTGAGTATCCATAAATAGGGAATATCCATAAATAGGGAATAAATTATGGTATATCTATACAATGGATATGCAATGATGCAGCCAGTAAAAAGAATGCAGTAGAGCCATATGTATTAATATGTTAAAAATAAAATGGGATAGAATGTATTCATGCAACAAGTATTTATTGAGCATCAATGCCCAGGGCCTATTCTAGGCACTGCGCATAAGGCAGCATAAAAAGAGGAAACAATTTCCTATCCTCAAAGAGCTTACATGTGAGGGGGGCATTTTCGCATATGCCTATGTATCTACACAAATTATATGTGGAAAGATACACAGTCATCTGACGACATTAAGTGTTCCTGAGAAGGAAACCTGAGGATCGAGGGTGAGAAGATTTCTTCTTACTCTGTAAAATTTTGTACTACTTAAATATTTTACCATGCGCATGTATCTATTTTTCCAAAATTAAAAATCTTGTAAATTACTAAAATTAAAATTGGAGCTAAATAAAGAGGGACAGTTTTTAAACGGGGAAAATGGTCGGCCTGGCAGAGGGACGGTTTTTACTTTGCATTCTCAGTAAGGTCCTTGCTCCCTGTTGCTGTGTAGAGACTATAAAGACAGAATCATTCCTTCCCCATGCTACTTAGAACCCTTGCTAACTCTACCTACTTAAAATATTTAGTATATAATGAAAGTCATTAAAGATTAGTTTTCTACAATGAGATATTGTCATTACTCCCAAATATTTCATTAAAATGGCACAATCTCTTTGAGGCTGTTTGATTACCTCATTAATAGTAGTGATTCCCTCGCCTGCTCTTCCCAGTGAGAGCAGGGGATCACTGCCCCAAGTTGGAGTAGAGGGAGGTTAGTGGTGCAAGGCAGACCCAGACTTAAAATCCTAGAGACAGTTCCAGGTAACTCCAGCTTCATTTGTAATGCTTTTGGCCATTTGGTCCCATCAAAATAGCTCCCATGGAACCACAATTTATATATCCTGTTTTTAGTCATAGAGGAATCTGCGAGAGGGAGAGAAAAAAAAATTGAAGATAAATTAAATCGAATACAGTAGTCATCCAAAATTATTGTCATTGGTTATAGAAATGCACACAAAGGCCAGTTCTAGCAAAATGATATAGGCAGAGTATGCTTTTCAGACTCTTTAATCTCATTTCAACCACATCCCTCATCAATAGATGCTCATCCATCCTGTTGAGCCCCCTTATCCCACAGCAAATGACCACTTAGTTATCCTTTCCATAAACTAATTTATGCTTAGCTATGAATGATTACCCTGACTGCCTAAGCTATGAATAAACCAGATCCCTGCTGCAGAGATAAACAACTTTGAAGAAGTTAGTTCATATGTAATTTGAGGTGTCCCCAATAAACATATAAATGATGAATGTCATTAGTAACATCACCAGCACTTTTATTTTACACATAAGGAAACTGAGGCCCAACAAAAGTATGTTCTTTGGAGCATACTTAACTCTGCTGGTTTACCTGCCTTACGAGAGATAGGATTAAATTACTCAAAAGATGCAGTGAAGACTGTAAGTAACTGCTTAACAATTTCTTGATCAAATAAACTTTTTTAAATAAGTTGTTACTTATTTAGGTTACTTGCATAATTTATGTTACTAACATCAACTATAACTTTATTTTAGGTAGTACTTGAAGAAGGCTTTCCTCTGCACAGTATCCTTGCTTCATGTCACAGAGCACCCTGCATGTCTTGAAATGCATGTGACTTTTTAGCACTTTAATTAACGGTACATGTGGTATGTATAGATTCTTTACATTAACTCCTGTGTCTTTGATCTGCTTCTCTAAATACAAGTCATTCTATAGCAAACTCACCTTTTTCTTTTTTCTGCCCTGATTTCTTCGTAAGAAAAAACCTAATTGGCAATATTTTCTGCTGTTACCATAGAATTATTCGAAACTTCATGTGTACGTGTAATATTTTTTCCTAAGAAATTTGAATTGGTGTTTTGAGGTTATCTTGAATTAGTATCCTTAGTTATTTTCCTGTCATAAGGAGATTGTAACTGGACAGAATAGCAATGGATTTTGTAAAACTGATGATTGATTTAACCTCCAGCTCTTTTACTCTAAAGTCAGGTATGTGATACATCGCTTGGGACTTCTTTAGTCACGTGATGGTGCGGAGGTAGATTTTTCTATGTCTTGGCTTTGGAGATGACCGAACCACTTCTCCTTTCGGCTATAACTTTCAAGTTCTTTTCTCGTTGGACTATATAAATACTTTAGCAAGAATCCTCCACTGTTGCATTAAAGAAATGACTCTTTCCTTCAAAGAACAAATAGCCTTTTAAAAATAAACCACAGGGATCATTCATTCAACAAATATTTGAGTGCCTATAATAGATGACACCCTAGAAGACTCGGGCTGTTCTGGTGACACAAGCTAACTCCTGCCTCTTAGCAAGTCATTTCAGTAGTTATTTTTATGAACTGGTCATCTGAAATAGCCTATAGCTTGCTAAAATCATCCATGGCATCAGTAATAGGTTAACTTTACTAAAGAGAACTACTCAATACTTAAAATTCTTTATTGTGATTAGAAATTGTTCCACAAAATTGTTACTGAATTATTCTGTCTTTGCACTTATGTTTTAATGTCTGTCCCGAAAAGATAAATATATGGAAACGTGTTTTATTTAGGCTTTCAAATAACCGTACAATATCATTTTTTAAAAGATTACTGATTAAAAGATTACTGCCCGTTTATTCTCTGCACTAGCTCTCTCCTGTAGTGATGGGGTTAACTAATAAAAATGACACAATCTAGATTTTAATTTAATCAGGAAATAAGGACCCATGAGGTCCTCAAAACTGATGTGATTTATAAACATGGAAAAAAAATCTCCTTAAAAGTAAGTTGAATAGGTAGTTTTTTGAAATATGAAATAATCATAATGCTATAGTAGCTATTTGTGAATAAATATGTGAACATGATCTTCATGTCAGTTAAACTGTTAAAAATTATCCCTTTAGCAGAAGGCAAGATCCCACCTGATGCAACATTGATTTTTGAGATTGAACTTTATGCTGTGACCAAAGGACCACGAAGCATTGAAACATTTAAACAGATAGACATGGACAATGACAGGCAACTCTCTAAAACCGAGGTAATTCAAACTAAGTTCCACATGTACAGTCTCTTTTTTTTTAATCACAACTTAAAGACATCCATGCTACAGCTGATATTTTTTTAGCTCTACCAAGCATGGGCTGATTACTTTGCTTCTAATAGAGCTGGTTACTAAGGGGCGCCTGGGTGGCTCAGTTGGCTAAGCATCCAGCTCTTTATTTCGGCTCAGATCATGATCTCACAGTTCATGGGTTCAAGCCCCACAAGGGGCTCTGTGCTGACAGAGGGGAGCCTACTTGGGATTCTCCCTCTTCCTTTCTCTCTGTCCCTCCCCAGTTCATACTCTCTGTCTCTCAAAATAAATAAAATAAACTTTGAAAAAAAAATAGAGCTGGTTACTAAAAAATCTAAGCTTCAAGAAGATGTGCTTTTTGTATATAAAACTTGTAACTGAGTCATCCTGTTGAGCTGCCTTTCTCCCTGCCGGAGGGGCATTAAAATACCAAGCTAATTTCTACGGGGCATCCCCAGCTTCTAGACTACAGGAACAGACCTCGTTGAAGCAGCACCATAGGAATTTGGAACAGGGCAAATAATTTCCACCAAACAGGATTGTGGGGATTACATGGAATTATAAAAAGGGCTAGCAAGAACTTGAACTGTGTGCGCTAGAAAGTTGGTCAGCAGGAGCCAGGAGTCAACTAAGTTCTGCGTTCCAGTTAGTCTTCTATGTGAACTGAGGGAAAGGTGTCTGAACAATAATGGTAATATGTTTCTGTACTTTCTCAGTACCACGTACCATTATAGGCACATTAGCATGTGAACTCGTTTCATCTTTATGACAGTTGACGAGGTAGACACCTGTCATTGTCTCTATTTTAGAGAAGGGGGAAATGATGTTAAGTAACTGGCTAAGGTCACGCCACTCTAAGTGACAAAATCAGATTGTAGCTCAGCAGTCTGGCTCCACCGCTGTGCTCTTAACCATGACCTACCCTGCCTCTTTCAGGAAATTTCCAGCACAAATGTTTCAGGGCTAATGTTTGTACTGTTGAAGGCTGATACCTTACTTAGTCTTACTGACTATACCTTTTTGCTTAAAGTGAGTAACCCAATTGTCTCCCCTCTTGTTTGAAGACAGATTAACAGGCATGACTCTATCACCTAAGTGATAAAAGGTACCTGAGTCATTGATTTTAGGAGACAAGTAAGCACCCCCTTCTCAATTTCTTTTTTCCTCTCCCTCTCCAGTCCTTCGCCCCCCATGCTACTTCCTCCTCCAGGATATTAGTAAGGACCTTCTCTGAAGGTCCTTTGCTGCTCACCAGTGGAAGAGGGATATGTGAATGGAAACATCCCCTTTTCTTTAAGAAGGACAAGTTGAAGGGCAGCAAATTCATCCCAGTATGTGCTTTGCATTGACTCCGTATGACTTGTAGAGGAAACAGCAGCAGATGAATTCACATAGCACCCAAGAGCTCAGCCCGTGCACACAGACCGTTCATTTTCAACTGCACACAAAATGGCATGTTCTGTGGTGTGAATACTCCTCAGGAGACCTTATGAGATCTTTAGTTCTTTCTGGAAAATAAAAGGAGAGGAAGTCCAAAACAGTGACCTGCTTAGCTACCATCTGCCCAGATGTCTCTCAGGGCAGAGATAATGCATTATCACTAGATGGTCAGAGTGATTTTCACATGCTTAAATAACAATAGCTATCTTTTATTGACATCTATAAATATTACCCTAACTCTATATCAATCCTACCATAGAGATACTGTTTCCCTCCTTTTATAGATGACAAAATTGAGGTTCAGAGAGGTTAAATTATTTGTTCAAGACCACACAGCCAGTATATGACAAAACCAGGATTTGAAACATGAACTAAAAGAAACTTGTCCCTTCATCATCAGACAGATCATGTCAGTCATTTCCTTAGTATAAGGTGGGAGAGGAGGGGAACGCGCTAAATTAAGGTTCTATTCTTACCCGCTGCCTTTTAGTACCTCTCCACAACAGTGTACTAGAAAAGTACATTTTGAGGGTCAGTAATAATGGTTATAAAAATATATTTACTTAGAAACTGAGGAAGATTTGAGGTTGTTTAGAATTCTTTTCACCTATACAGGATTGTTGAGGCTCAACTAGAAGAAAAAATGTATCTCCCTCAATAGAACTTAAGTCCCATTTGAGAACAGTTTCTATATCCTTCATTAAGATCCATTGATCATTCTAAAATGAAGTCTACTCATGATGGATTGAGTTGGGATCTGTACTGCTAAAAACCTACCAGACTTCAACTTTAGCTTTCAAAAATTGTCTTGCCTCGAAAATGCCCAGCCTTGGGGTGCCTGGGTGGCTCAGATGGTTAAATGTCCAACTTCAGCTCTCATGGTTCATGAGTCTGAGCCCCGCATCAGGCTCTGTGCTAACAGCTCAGAGCCTGGAGCCTGCTAAGGATTCTGTGTCTCCCTCTGTTTCTGACCCCTCCCTTGCTCATGCTCTGTCTCTCTGTCTCAAAAATAAATAAACATTTAAAAAAATTTTTTAAGTGCCCAGCCTTGCTAAACATTATCTCTAGATATTGCACACTGCTTTCTATAGTTATTATATATATTAGCACTTTTCAGTGGAAATATAATTGAGTCACATGTATAATTTATTTTTTCTGAGTTTATTTATTTTGAAAGAGAGAGCTTGTGTGGTGGGTGAGGGGAGGAGGGACGGTGAGAGAGGGAGAGAGGGAATCCCAAGAAGTCTCCACACCATTAGTGGAAAACCCAACATGGGGCTTGATCCCATGAAATGTGAGATCATGACCTGAACCAAGATTAAGAGTGGTATGCTTAACCGACTGAGCCACCTAAGTGCCACAAGTCACATATATAATTTAAACTCTTTTTTTCGATTTTCTTCCTATCAGCTTTTTATTTTTTTAATATAATTTATTGTCCAATTGATTTCCATACAACACCCAGTGCTCATCCCAACAAGTGCCCTCCTCAATGCCCATCACCCCCTTTACCCTCTCCCCCACCCCCCATCAACCCTCAGTTTGTTTTCAGTATTTAAGAGTCTCTTATGGTTTGCCTCCCTCCCTCTCTGTAACTTAGCCACATCTTAAAAAGCAAAAATAAACAGATGAAATTAATTTTAATGGTATGTTTTGTCTAACTCAGTATATCTAAAATATTTCCATTTCAACATGAAATGAAATAAAAATTATCAGTGAGATATTTTTTATTGTCTTCAGAATTTGTTGTGTATTTTACCCTTGTAGTAGTAGCATATCTCAATTTGATCTAGCCACATTTCAAGTGCTTAGTAGTCACATGTGGCTAGTAGAAATGTAATATTATACAGAGAAAGAATAGTTAAGAGAATACCTGTTCTTCAGGGCCATCTGGATGGCTCAGTCGGTTGAGTGTCCAACTCTTGATTTTGGCTCAAGTCATGATCTCGTGGTTCATGAGATCAAGCCCCATGTCGCCTCCGTACTGTCAGTGTGGAGCCTGCTTGGGATATTCTCTCTCCCATTCTCCCTGCTTCTCCCCTGCTTGTGGGTACTCTCTCTCTCTCTCTCAAAATAAACATTAAAAAAAAAATATCTGTTCTTTAATTGACATTATTATAGAGATTGTCATATAGATTCGAAGGAGAATTATAGAAGCATAGAAAAATTAAGAAAATTCAATTTTATTTCAAAACTTATAGTTGAGTTTTATTGATAATAAAATATATTTATTAATTTTAGAGATTATAAAAATGCCAATTTGGATTTTATTCACTAATAGAAATCCTTAAGAATGATTTTCCTTTCATAATGTGGGCAGCGTAGATTACTAGAAAACACTTAGTTTCAACAAAATTCAATTCAGATGTTAATCTTCAAATATGTACAACTAACCATCTATAACCTCATTTGACGATGTTTCTTTTCAGAAAATTGCTTCAAAGTTTGAAAAATAAAATCTCGAATAACTTTTAAAAATTTGTTATCACATTATAAGTAGATTTGGGTTTCCTTATGTAAACATTTCCTTAAAGTTACTGGATATTTACTGTGGTACTTTTTTATTAAAGACATATTTTGGCCCTCTAGATAAATAACTACCTGAAAAGGGAATTTGAAAAAGATGAGAAGCCTCATGACCAGTCGTATCAGAATGCAGTTTTAGAAGATATTTTTAAGAAGAATGATCATGATGGTGATGGCTTCATTTCTTCCAAGGAATACAACGTATATCAACATGATGAACTATAGTGTATTTTACTTCTAAATTTTCTTAGCTACTTACTGTCCTTTGTATATAAAAGAGTTAATTTTCTAGAACTTGTATTTTCTGTTTCCCCCCCCCATGAGAACATATTTTGATCCCCTCAATACGTGTAATTTTGGCATAATAAATGTGTGTTATTTTGCAGATTTAACCTTCAGGAAAGGTATAATTGTGTTTCCTGTTGTTTTATTCTGTGAACATGAATAGCAGCACCAGGAAATAGGCATCTTTGTCCCAGTGGGCAGTTCTCCACCTTCAGGAGATAGGAGGACACCTACGCCAAAATCTTCGAGGTCCTTCCCAGCTCTAACTTTAACAACAGGTATAAATTTGTAAATATCCAATTTTTAACATTTTAATTGTTAAAATGCCCCATATATTGAGGATATTCAATAAAGACCCAGGAATTAACATTTCATTTGCTGATACATTTCATAGCATTACAAATAAAAAGGATAATATAAAAATGACAGGACTGAACAAATCTTCCTTGGGTATGCATATAGGAAAATATTAGTTGTGCAACTCTGTCCCATGGAGAGCCTTAACACAGTTGCTGTACTGTTTGGTGCAAGCTCTGGCCTTAGGTCGTTATTCCAGTGGGGAATGTTTAAAGATATCTGATCAGACCAAAGACTTTGTGCCTCTTATAGCAGACATAATAAAGTCTATACTGCTCTGAGTCTGCACTCCTTCAGACATCATTATAAGTGTGTTATTTCCCCTGGCTTCCTGTAGACCTTTAGATCTATCATCCCTAGTTGTTTGCCGTGATAGTCTTACATCGATGCCATGGTATCAGTTTCCAGTTCCGTTTCTCTAGCGTCTCTGTCCTGTGTCGCCTCATTTCACAGTGCTCTTGTTATTGATCGTGAGTGAGCATTGCAAACTGGAATGCCATCAAATTTTTGAAAATGCATAGAATTTATTTTACACATAAGGATACATGAGGATACAAATGGGAACATACACTGCCGTGGCGATTTCGTGTCACGGTCAAATCATGGCGTCCAACTTGTTGAGAACAGGAGGTAAGAGATGCTAGAAGATCACACTGGAGCCAAAGAAAGGGCACGTTATTTATCGGAACATGTAAGGTTTTGCCTCCTGCGTACGTAGGAAGGTATGGTCAGGCAACAAATAGCTCTGCTCAAGACGAGTGAGTTCAAAACAAAGCTTTTTCCATTTTCTGAAACTTGCCCTTTCCAATCCATCGATAGGCTGCCAGAAATTCTATTATCTAAAAGTGCAGGGGTGACACAAAAACCACCGGACTAATGGATATCACATGTGCATAGCACAGAGTTTGACACTTCATAAAACCAAAACCTTCACTATCTTTTCTTTCCTCCCAATAGTTCTTCATGCCTATACCAGTTTTGTAAACTCTTCCTTTATTTGCTCAATCGTGAATTCTTGTTCCTTGACTTCCCTCAGGAAAACCTGCTCCGTTGAAATAAACTAAGTCGATGACTCAATATTATGTTTTGGTTTGGAAACTGCCCCCATTTCTTTATATCCATACAAAAAAAAAGTCATTAGAATATTTTGCCATCCGTATACTCCTGTTTGCATTTGACTCATATATTCTGCTCAAAACAAAAGTACTGTGGAAGGAAGATATATATGAAAATTATCCCCTTCTACAAACTGTTCATAATTCTATTCCATCCCATTGTTTTCAAAGTGCTTTTACACTTATGTTTTTAAAAATTATAGATGATATTAAATGGAGATTGATTCAAAAACCCTAGTCACATTTAAATAAAAAATAACATTTCAATCATTCTGCATGCAGAGGCATCGGGTGTTTTTATTTACATGATTGCTTTATGCTTTCACAGGCATATACCTTGTAGTGAGTGCTATCGCTACATTTCGAGCTCTAGAATTTTAACATTACTTTTGCAATTATTTTAATAAGGGTGTATAGTAAATTAATAATTTAGGTTGTAAGCATATGAAAAATTTCAGATGTCTTACGAGCTCTCAGAACTAAATATGTTAAATATTTTAAACATTTTCAAAGGAGAAAGATAAAGGTGTCCTAGCTGTCTTACCTATTTTCTTTTCTAGCTGCCTTACCTTGACAGCAGTGTTTGTATAAAGACAAAACTAGTGAGCATTGGTATGTGACAGCATAGCAGCCCATTCCCCCCAACAGTCTCCCTGTTAACTGCGGACACAAAACCCCACACTGAGCTCCGTGTGCTTTTAATTTAATACCGCAATTAAATATTTAGGATTACAGTAAATTATTAACACATTTTTCTCATTTTACCAGATCTAAGGCAATGGTTACGGCACCATAAAGTCAGCACATTTAACCTCTTGCCATTCTTAAATGTTGACTTAAAAGCCAATTAAAAATAAAATTGATATTTAGAAAAATCACTGTGAAAAGTAAGGATGATAGACTAAATTCCCAAATATACTTCTAGAGTAACTGGCAAATTTTATGAAGGAACGGCTATATTTTGAATATTTAAACCTTTTTTTCACATAAATAATATTAATCTTTATGACAATTTATAGGGTAGAGACTACTATCTTCCCTTTTATAGATGAAGAAAATGATGCCCCAACAGGTTAATTTCTCTTTCCTCCTCCCTCTTTACTTTGCCACAATTCATCAAAGCAAAGAAGATTTTGGAAAGGTGTGTGGCACAGTTGCACCTAAAACACTAGCAAGGTACGTGCATTTTTTTTGTTTTATTTCATCCTCTTGTGCCAAACATCAAAACAAGGAACTGCATGAAGTCTCACATACTTCTGCCCGTCGACCGAGCACTGAAAGCACCCATAAACCGTCTCCCTTTTAAGGTTCCCCATTCCACAGAGAATGCAAGGTCCTTTTGGAATGTTGTGATTAAGTAAGTTAACTCGGATATGAGTCCCTTCTTTGAGAGAAATATCAGTCATGCTGAAAGGTTTGTCATAGTAGTCAGAAAAAAGATCATCTAAGTAAAGCTGTGAACGAGAAATGGCATCCATCACTCTTCTATCTAAAAGCACAAAAACAGAGAAATGTGTTAGGAGTCAAATAAAAAATATCTAACCAAATCGCATTTAGAAATAAGGGAATCTAAACCATCGGTCATGAAATGATTTTACTTTTGGCTTTTAATTCTTCCTTAGCAGACAGGAGTACTGAACGGATAAACTCAAGTGTTAACCCAAGAAGAGGGAAAAAAAAAAAAAACATTTGAATACCCTTCAACGGACATACTTCTCTCAAATAGTATATTCCTCAGTCTGTAGAGCAGCGCAAATGTTGCGGTTTCTTCCCTTTCAAAACCTCCTTTTGACACTGACGTGACACAAAGGTCTATTAAAAAAAAATGTTAGATGTTATAACTGGAACAATTCACGTTTTATTGGGAATTTTAGTTGTGGTTGATGAACTCTGGTACATGTCATTCACGGTACTTTTTAAATTACATTTTATGCATTTTTGGAAAAGCCAACATTCACATGGTACAAAATCCAGAGAACAAAAGGGGGATACAGTGACCAGTTTCCGTTTGCCCTGGACCCCAGCCTCAGTGTTCCACCTCAGAAGTAACCACTGTTAACTTCCTTGAGTATATTCCCAGAAAGACTCCATATATTTTACAAGCATAAAGGAATACATGTGTATGTTTATACGTAAAATTATTTAGGCTCAAAGAGTTAAACACTACACACATTTCTTTAAAATATCTCTCAGACATGATTCCATGTCAGGGTCCCTAGTGCTAACTCATTCTTTTTAATGGCTTCATACTGTTCGGTAGTATGGATACGTTATCATTATTCAACTAGTTATTGAGCGTAGATCTTAAGGGTATTTCCAATATTTTGCTATTACAAATTGAACATCCTTATACACGTATCACTTTGCATATGTGTTAATATCTCTGTAGGATAAATTCCTAAAAGTGTAGGATATGCACATTTTACATTTTGATGGATAGATCAGTTCTATCAGTTGATACTGCTCCTAAGAATCACAATAATTGTAAAAACCTACATCTGAAGTGTCCCAAATAGACCATAAGTAGCATGGTTTGTCACATTTCTGGATGCCCTATTCCCTCCTCCCACAGAACTGCAGAAACAAAAACAGGTCTACAAATGTTTATAAATTACCATGGTTAGGGGCTCCCTTGCCTAGTGCTGTGAGCTGGCTGGCCTCCTAATCTTAAAGACCTGTGAAATGTAGAAGTCTACAGTGAGCCTCGCTGAAGTATTATATAAAGACAATTTTAAGGTAAGTATTTGTATTAAAGTTATTTTTTAGAGAGAGTCGGGGTGAAGCTGGTTTATGGTAGGTAAAACTTTGGGTACCCAGTTTGGGCACTCTGACACCTGCAAGCATCTTGCCTACCCACTCCTCTATTTGCCATCATCAAAAACTACCTACTAGAAGTTCATTTATGATCTCCCCGTGTAACTCCAGGAACAGTCTGCCAATGGCATCACAGCTGAGCTCTTATCTATAATTGCAAGTGGGGTGGTGGGGAGTCTGCAGCGTTCGCCAAGAAGCAGAAAAGAGGTAGTGGTAAGTAGAGACAGAGGGTCTTTCCAGCAACTTTACCCAAGCATAAGACTGACAGTGTTGAGAGTATCATTCTTCTACAGTCGCATAGAGAATGGATGTGTGTGTTTCCCATTAAATTCTTGAAATTTGATCATTTCAGGGTTTCATGCAAATCATTCACTTACCAAAGGCACCATCCAAGAAAATGAAGAGTTCAAAAACACTGAAAGCTATGGTTGTGTGTGCTGGAAAAACAATAGCTTTGTCCCTTCCCTTGGGATTCTGCTCATCCATAAAATGAAACTATAGTAAATAAATAAATAACATTATTAAGGAGCATAACACATAAAGACAGCTTCTTGGAGAAAGAAAACAGTTTATACCATTAAGACAAAAACAAATTATGCCACTGAATTTAACTGTTTATACCAGAGGTCCAATGGTCCAATGGTGTCTCACGATCTAGGAAATACCACTCACCACTTTCTCACTAACATTGGCACTTAGTGCTAGCACGACAGTAATGCTCTCTGACACAGAAACCTTTTCCTTTCAACCAGAGACCATTTAAGTGCTACGGTTGTTTTTAACCTACCCTGTCTATTGTTCCAAAGCCCTCAGAGTTTTCAGTAGCTTTCCAAAGCAATCAAATTATTTTCCAAAGTAATCTCCAACAATTAAATAAATGTTTTCAGTTTGTGTCCCTGAAATGATTCAATGTTAAACAATTCAGTAAGCAGTTAAACATAGCCACTGAACAGAACCTTTATTTGCAAAGACTTTAAAAGTTTTTCACTGAACCTTATCTTTCTAACAATGGGTTTTAATAAAACCAATCAAGTCATTATTATGTGTCATTATTACGTGAACAACAAAGACAAATAATACAAGCTTTTTAAAGACTAAAAATAAATAAGTTCCAAGAGGTTTTTTATAAGTATATAATACCGAATGAATCATGTTTGGCCATTGACAATATTATTTTAGAAAACTTAAAACATTAAAAAAAAAAATTAAAAAAAAAAAAAAAAGGGGGCGCCTGGGTGGCATAGTCGGTTGAGCGTCTGACTTCGGCTCAGGTCATGATCTCGCGGTCTGTGAGTTCGAGCCCCGTGTCGGGCTCTGTGCTGACAGCTCAGAGCCTGGAGCCTGCTTCACATTCTGTGTCTCCCTCTCTCTCTACCCCTCCCCCACTCATGCTCTGTCTCTCTCTGTCTCAAAAATAAATAAACATTAACAAAAAAAATTTAAAAAAAAGAAAACTTAAAAATATAAAATCAACTTTTAAAAATTCAAAGATAAAGTACGTCACTTAAAAATAAAATCAAGGGGCACCTCGATGGCTCAGTTGGTTAAGCATCCAACTTCAGGTCAGGTTATGAACTCACAGTTCGTAGGCTCTAGCCCTGTATCGGGCTCTCTGCTGCGGTCAGCATGGAGCCTGCTTCAGGTCCTCTGTCCCCCTCTCTGACGCTCCCCTGCTCATCATCTCTCTCTTTCAAAAATAAATATTCTAAAAAATCATTAAAAAATAATAAATGAAATCAAGAATTCGACATAAGCATTCTTAAAACATTATTTAAATAGCAATAGGAGAGACTCCAGTATGCATTATTTCATAAGGATTAGTGTTGTGTTTGCATTATATTACATATTTAGAATCCAAATTTTCTTGGATTTTTTAAAAACTCTAAAACAAAACCATTACTGTGCAAAACCTTACATATACTTGCAGCTCTTTAATCTCAACATTTGACAAAATACACACATCTCATTAGATATTGAGTCCTTTGTAAAAATTCCCATTGCAGCTTTTTAGTAAGAGAAACTTAATGAGTGTGGTTTACCCGCATGGCTTCCCCGCGAATTCCCGCATGCACAGACAGTGAGCACTGTCGTGTGGTTCGAATGCTTTCCATGACCACACACAATACTGCCTTTCTGCTGCTTCTTGTCTGACGTATCAAGCTGTGGTCAAAATTAATTTTTCTAAATAAAAAAAATAGATTCATAAGAATCTGTCACATCTAATTACATATTATCGAGTACATTTTTGCTGTCATGTGTTACTCATTCACAGTGCACTTTAACTAAAAGTAACTCAAGGCAGGCCCAACACAACTTAGAAAGTATGTTCAAAGCCATTAATAACCTGCCTCTTCTGTTTTCTTAAAACGTGCTTATTACAGGAGTCTGTTGGAGGAGATTCCCTTAGTATATTTGTTGCAAGCAGATTAGTGCATTCTTTTCCTCTAATAATTTAGCACGTGTGTACAAGGTCAGAGCAATTTCGTGAAACAATTAAAAATTCTGTTTAAACCAAATGATTTTGGATATCTCCCCTTAACTAAAGCCTGGATATATTGCCAATTTGTAGTATTTCAAACAAATGAAAGAACCAAATTATGTTAGACAATATATAGAACCTGAATGTTTTAAGCGCTGTTCGTATCGGAGTTTATATAATTACAATATTTAATGAAAACACTGAAGTACATTAAGTATTATTCTACTGACCGTGTAGTAATTTCCTTGAGTAATGTTGATACTTCCACTTCATGTTTGGTCACCACACCAAACGAAGCTTTTACTGCAACAGAATCTGATCCAGTAACGTTAATCCCGACATCATTCACAATATGGTTGCCTCGCCTTCCATAGAGTGAAACATCTGATTCATCTTCATAATTCAGTAACTGGTAAGATGAAATACCTTTAAGAAAAGGAAATCAATATTTTTTAAATGTCTTGAATTCATTTAATATAGATTACATATGGTAATGCATTAATTTACTATTTAAGACTCCATTACATAAATGGTGAGAGAGGCAACATGTCAAGCCAAGATTTAAAATAGAAATTAATTTGACAACAAAAATAAATAGAGTACTTAAAAGAGAACTCAAGTTCTTTGTGCCACCAACAGAACCCTGTAAGCTTTAAGATCCACTGAGTAGTTGAAAGAAAAACAAGTGCTTATAAGAAATAATTTGTCAAAATGGCAATTTGTTTTCTGATCTGTTTTAGGAAAACAGAAAGGAGCAGATTATTAATGGCTTTTGAGCATCCTTTCTAATTTGTATTAGACCTGCCTTGATTTACTCTTAGTTAAGGTGGACAGTGAATGAGTAATACATGACAGTAAGATACATTTCAGTTTACCAATTGCAATAACTGAGTCATAAGAAATAAATGTAAATTACTTTCGTCTCATGTGACCACGTAAATAGGTAAGTAATATCCCATTTTATAGATGAACAAATAAATTATTTTGTCATATTCTAAGTTGACCTGGTTAAAACAATCTATAAAATAATTGAAATAAAATTATATAATAGTGATTTTACAAAATATGTCCGAAAATTATTCAGCCAATAAGATTTGATACTAGACAAGTTTTAGATATTATTAATCTTAAATTATTACTACTATCAGAAGAAAAGTTGCTTTTATCGATGAAAAGGTGTAAATATTACAAACTAAGTAGTATATACAACCTGTTTAGATTGTCGTAATATATATTGCATAATATATTTTGCTGAATGAGTAGGCACTCTGAAACAGACATTAAAACTTACCTGCTGAAATTTCTCTGTCTCCCAAAAGAATATCTTTCAGTGTAAAAGGTGTTGAAGTAAATTTATATCTGGGAAAGAAAAAGCATCGCTTCTTTTTTACCACCAGACTTAGAGGTTGGTATTTGTCAGCCTCACTGAGGCTTGGAACAGGAACTAATCTCCCTCCATCTCCAACTTGCTTGACAAAGCTCTTGGTAGCAGCAGCAAACATATTAATATGATATCAAAACATCATCAACTGCAGCCCACAGATAACAAATCCATATTTTCAAAGAAAACCAGGCACAACCCTAAGCCTTTCTTGATTTCAAATATAATTAAAACACATTAAATATACAAAGCCTGGTTTCACCAAGTAGCTTACCAGTGTACAATTCACAATACTGCCTCCCCTGGTGTGCTCAGGTAATTAATTATAGATCAACCGTGTAAAATGATATACTGAAAGCAAGTCAATTTGGAATTGTAGTCTATACACAAAAATATACATGGAAAACTAATCGTTTTAAAATACTACCAATGTCCTTGATGAGGGTTACTGTTGATAGCAGTTTGCCAGTTTTGAGGAAACATCTACCCCTATGGGAAAAATGCAATTTTATTAGCCCTGGACACCATCGACAGTGGACCTAGTCCAAAGGGAATTCCTCCGCAAGTTTGCCATGCCAATTTTGGCAATATTAAAGTGTTATTTGGAATCCTTATGGTGTACAATTCATCCATTTTCCTTCTCATATGCTACAAAACCAAGTAATTAATATTTATTAACATATAAATTCATACAATATAGAGAAGCAATTGTATACAGATATTTAATAAACGAAAGCCGCATTATATATATACATATGTAAATGCATAAATAACTATAATTCTAATACATATATAAGTAACTATAAACTATGACTTAGGGGTTTCTTACCCTATAGCTGCCACATAGACGTCTCTTTGAAATAGTGCTGCATTTATTTTGTTTCATCATCATTATCTCAGTTACTCAACTTTAAAGAGAGCTATATATAAAGTTTGGGCTTGTTTTTAAGATATCCTGGTGAAAAGTAAGTTTTAGAAACAAATCTGAGTGCTGAAATATTGTATTGCCCTAATTTTGTGGATGTTAATATATTTTGAAATAGCGGCTATGTGTACTTATGGTAAGATACTCATTAAAACTTAACAATAGTAGTAGTAGTAGTAATCGCTATATGTACATATACAGAGGGGATAGTGGCAGGAAGACAGAATAGACTTAATTCAAGCCTCAAATATAAATCAATATAAATTTGATTAGATTCTAAACACTGTTTCATTTGCTTTCAAGCCTCCAGGGCTCGCACGTAACTAAAAAACAAAACAACAACAACACCCACCAAAACCAAAAAGAAAAAGTTTTTAATAACGTCCCTTTGTGTGAACAGCATAATGCAATCTTCAACAACATAGAGAAGGCAACAGAAAGTCATTTCTACAAGTGGCTAGCAAACATCTAACCCACACTTCTACCGTCGCGTCTGACCCTCACGAAAGGCGGTGCCTCCCAGGTAATCGCAATTAGACAAGCAACACAGGTGTCCAGAAACAGCATTTAATTGGAGCTCACAGAAAAACCTTGGTTTACACCTAACGGGCCTTGCTCAAATCCGCTGGCCCAGCTTTCTTCTCGCGACGAAAGCCTAGAAACAATGGAGACTACCCGGCGGGAGGGGGTCTCAGGACGTCCCTGAGAGCTCTACCGGGCAGGCCTCGTATCGGGAGAGTGCACCACAGCCCTCAGGGGCGGATGCGCCGCAAATCGCAAGCTTAGGGACCAGGCCCAGGGATATTCCGTAACAATTTTGCATTCAGAATTTTGAAATCTTACTTAAAGGGACGCAACCCCGATTCCTAACCTCCCTGGGCCCCACCACCAAAAAAGAAGCTTAGCTTCAGGCCTCCGATACTGTGAGGCTTGCCGCCCAACAAGCCACCTCTCCGGGCCGAAAACCGCCTGTGTTTAAGGACACAAAACTGCAGCCTCGTCTAGGCCGTGAGAGGGAAGGTAACGAGGCCCCGGACTAAAGGGGGATACGGGCGGGAGCGAGCCCGGCCGGGACCAGAAGAGGGGCGGAGTCTGAACGAGAAGGGGCGGGGCCGGGCGCCCAGGAGACCCACGAGTCGGTGGGCGGGGCCCGCCTTGGAGTGAGAGCCGCAGCCCAGACAGCGAGGGGGCGTGGCTGGCGCTGCTGCACGGAGGCTCCGCCTTCGCCCGTCGCCTTCGCCCGTCCCCTTCGCAAGAGGGACGCAAGCCTCGAGGGAAAGGGGAGTCGGAGGAGGCGGCGGCGGCGGCACCGCTGGAGCGCTCCTCTTGGGGACCGGCTGACCCGGGGAGCGAGGACGTCGCTCCGCACCGCTCTTCCGCCTGCCGCCAGACCGTCCCTTCTCGCTATGTCCCAGAGCAGGCATCGCGCTGCGGCCCCGCCACTGGAGCGCGAGGACAGCGGGACCTTCAGGTCAGCGCCCGAACAGTCGGGGCCGAGCCGGGCAGGGCCGGGAGTGGTGGGCACTAGAGGCGGGGCGGGCGAGCCCGCTTTCCAGCGGCATTCTGGGTAGAGCCCCCTCCTGGCGCTCTCACCCCCGCGGCTGCGGGCGGACCCGCGGGCACTCGGCTCCGCCCTCTCGGCGGCGCGCGGGCCGGGGTCTGCGGCCTGGCCCCGCCCCTCTTGCGGCTTAGGTTTGCGCGCGGGGTAGGCGGATATGGCCCGAGGCCGCCACCCGGGAGGGGGCTTATGCGGGGTTGGTCCTGAGAGGTAGCAACACCCGAGACCCCAGTGAATCCCCCCTACCCGCTTTCAAGTTATCTCCCTAAAGCCCCCTTTCACCCTGTCGGTCGCCAGCCGCAGTGGGGCTGGGAGCCTGGTGCGCTTCGCCATCGCTGGTGCTGGCCGCAGGGGAGCTTCGGCGCCTCCCGCATCACCGCTGGTAGCAGTCGAAACTAGCCTCTGTATGCTTCTGCTTCCCTCCCCGCTTTGGCATGCGAAGCACACCTTCTCTGGTTTTTGCAGTTTGGGGAAGATGATTACAGCTAAGCCAGGGAAAACACCGATTCAGGTATTACACGAATACGGCATGAAGACCAAGAACATCCCGGTTTATGAATGTGAAAGATCAGATGTGCAAATACACGTACCCACTTTCACCTTCAGAGTAACCGTTGGTGACATAACCTGCACAGGTCTGTATGCTCAGTTAACTCCGATGACCGTGTGGGTTGGCCGGCAAGACTTGGTATTGCTTTTCAGTTCGGAAAAGTGCCCTTTTTAAACCAGGGACAGCTGTGAGGAGCTGACTCTTGAAACTGAGACCTCTCATCTCAGGTCATGGGAACTTTCCAACTTCATCTGATTCTCTCCCTCGTTTTCTCCTCTCCAGATACAAGAGAAGCTCAGGAACATGCCTTAGGATCCTCCTAGGGTTCTTCCAAGAATTAGGGAGAAGCAGGGAAAGGTTCTTGGAGCAACCATAGCTGGGTCAGTAGGTGCTGACAAGTTTCATAGATTATAGCAGAAGCCAGGAGACGTGATTCCAAAATTTTCTGAGCCTCTCTTCTCTTTGTCCATAGTATCTAGCTGACACTTTAGGTCTGTTGTACCATACATGATTCTGTATCCAAGCAAAATGAGGAAGACAGAAGGTTCAAATAGCATATTTCATAGCACCTTCTAGTTCCTGACCCTGTACAGGTTTTAGTAAGATGTCACCTCCCTTTTTAAAAAAATTTTAATATTTTTTTATTTTTGAGAGAGCACAAGCAGGGGAGAGGCAGAGAAAGAGGGAGAGGGAGACACAGAATCTAAAGTAGGCTCCAGGCTCCAAGCTGTCAGCACAGAGCCCAATATGCCCCCAGTATGGGGTTCGAACCCAGGAACCGTAAGATCATGACCTGAGCCAAAAGTTGGAGGCTTAACTGACTGAACCACCCAGGTGCCCCTCATCTCCCTTTTTATATATGAGGAAACAGGGAGATTATCAGTTAACATGCCCAAAGTCACAATAACAGTGAAGTTTCAGAGTTCAGACTCTCCTTATGGTCGGTGAGCTTGAACAAATGATAACTGAACTTGCCCATTCGTAAATGTAGGCATTCTGTTCTTATGTATCTACTTAATTGCAAACACAAAAAATACTGAATACTAAATTTAATTGGGAAGAATGCCAAGAAAACAAGTCCACAAGAAGGCTGGAGTTAACACCATCTGGTAAACTAAAGGCATCATTTGCTTAGGTCCCTGAAAATCTGGAATCCACTATTCCTTGAAACTGACTTAAAATTTTGAGGCTTTTTTGTCTATAGGAGACAGGTGGATTATAACTGCTAGCTAGAGTTTCCTCATCATGAACCATACAGTCATCACATTACTCCTTTAGCGGATCTATTTTTAAATATTCAGTGAAAATTTAAGAAAAGAAATGGTCTTTTTTCCTTCAGGGTGTTTTAGAAAAGAGATTAACAACCTATGGCAACCAACCATTCTGTGTAGGTCCCCTGCTTCCCCGGCACTGCCCTGTCTTCTGTGCAAGTTTATGTGCCTCCACAGCTTCAAAGGCTAGCTAACGGCTGACAATTCTGAATCTCGGTCTTCAGCCCAGCCCCAGTCACACAACAGTCTATCAACCTGTGCTTGCTGGCATCTTCACTTCTATGACCCAGAGGCACATCCATCTCTTATTGTCCCAGACTGAATCCATCTCTTTCCCTCAGACCTGTTCCGCCTCTATTCCTACCTCAGTAAACGCGCCACCATCACCCATTAGCTCATAGTAGAGAGTCGGGTTTCATTTTTTTGACTCCCTCCCATCCCTCTGCCTCTTGTCCACTCTTCTGCTAAGTCTTACTTCCTAAGTATGTCTGGCACCTGCCTGCTCCCCTTCTCTTCCCCTTGCTGTTGTCTGGGCTGCTGTCATCTCGCACTTGGGCCACAGCTGCTGTCTCTTCAGCTGTTCTCTCAGCTTCTAGTCTCAGGCTGTCCATTCCTCAAATGACACTGCTATTCAAATCTTTTCGTGTCCTTCTGGCTCCTAAAATCCATTCGGTGGTTTGCCCATCATCCTTTAAATACAGATTTCTTAAT
This sequence comes from Paguma larvata, assembly GCA_030068075.1. Lineage (NCBI taxonomy): Eukaryota > Metazoa > Chordata > Mammalia > Carnivora > Viverridae > Paguma > Paguma larvata. Next base: position 53,385,637 of record CM057825.1, read on the forward strand.
ATGACTTAACAGCCTTGCTTCTCAAAATGTGGTCAGCAGCAGCATGAGTATCACCTGGGCACTTGATGCAAATGCTCTAGAACATCAGGCCCCGTGCCAGACCTGCTGGATCAGAGGATGTACGCATTTTAACAAAATTCCCGGGCAATTTCTAGGGACATTAAAGTTAAAGCACAGATTTCGGAGACTATTCTTTGACTTCCCTTTCTACCTTCCAACTCTGTAGCCTTTTATCTCAAAACTCATCTCCTTAAGCGTTAACCTACCCAACTGATTGGGGCTCTTGAGAACACCAGGTTCTGTGTTGCCTCTGAACCTTTGCAGCTGTTATTTTCTCTGCCTAGAATGCTCTTCCTAACCCCCAGCTCTCTTCACCTTACTAGCTTTTACTAACCCTTGATGTCCTCATTCAGTTGTCTCCTCCTGCATGAAAACATTTTGAATCCTTCCCAAGAGTAGAGGACTTACCCCTTTTATGTGCCTCGCCTACAGCCTGCACTTAGGCTTGTTGTAACTGTACATACGACTGTATTTCAGATGCCTGTTTGCAGGCAAAAATCCCACACTAGGCCGTGTGCTCTTTGAGGGCAGGGATTCTGTTTCGTATTCCACTGTATCCCTCATACCTAGGTTTGCAGATAAAGCCATATGGGTTGTGTGTCCTCAGACAATTGAAATTCATTCCATATCCCCTTTCTTTCTTCCACCCTGGAGAAATGGACATCGGCACTTTGGTTCCACTTTTGAAGGGTTCTCAACACCTAGGTTGAACTCAGAAGGAAAACAATTGAATTTACTGTTAGCAGGTGTGATTTCTTACTGAAATTAGGCTTCAGTTTCAGTGATTAGTCAGGCCTACCACCTGCCACCCCTTTGGCTACTTAGATAAGAGATACAGATTATGTGGAAGACACATACCTTAAACTCTCACCTTCCCTGTATAAACCTTCTCCCAATGCACCCAGCATGTATCCAGGACTGCTTAGCCAGACGGAGCTTTAATCCAGTATAGGATGGACGATCAGAACAAAACTGTGCACGTTTTGCTGTCAAACAGGGTTAATGTAAGTGGCTCTGCTCCCTTGAAGAAAACTTCTTGCCACAGAAGAATTCCTGTCTCTCTAGGAATAAGTAAAAGTAAAATACTAACTTGCATCTTTCATAAAGTGTGGCATGGCCTGCTTTATTACCATTTTATGTTATAAACACGTATGGATTTTTTAAATGTAGGGATTCACAAAATTAAAATGTTTATAAAATCATGGGTTTTTTCATGTATTTCATGTGGTGAATATTTTGTTACAGTGTGTAGATGTGTGTTTTTTACCTGTGTGTATATTTACAAAAACCGTAGTGACTGTGTTTTGTACTATGCAAACAGCTGTGCAAGCCTCGCCTTCCCACAGCATATAAAGACATTTTTTTCTTAACCTTAATTCAGGTGAAGGTACAAGTAAGAAGCTGGCGAAACATAGAGCTGCAGAGGCTGCCATAAACATTTTGAAAGCCAATGCAAGTATTTGGTGAGCTAAATTTCTTTGTATTCTGCAGCTCAAAAATATCATGGCTGAGGTAAGACTAAAAGTTTGAACATGCTCACAAAACCAACAAAGTGAGCAGTTGTTAGTATTTAGCTCTAAAATTCGATTTCCTTGTGAAAACCTGTCACCATTAAAGACAGCTTTATCCCTAAGAAATTCAATCCACTAGTTAACTGTTAAATGAAAGTTCTCTTGAACTGGGCATGTTTCCCCCTAATGGGATGCAGCAGTAGAAAACCCCGGTTTTCCTGGCAAGTATCTTACTGTATTAAGACTTTAATAATTTCTACACTACAGAAAACAAGGCATGGAGTGGAAAAAGATCAGTGGAAAATAATACTCTTAGGAATTCTAATTTGGAAAGAGATGAAGAGTTTTCCTTTTATTATGGAATGTGTAACACATACAAGAAGTTAAGGGGGATGTTAATTCTTGACCTGATTTTTCCAAAATGGATTCGTTGTCACTTTGGGTGCTTTGGGAGAGCATTGGTCCCGGAACATCTCGTGTATCATCGGATGGCGTCCTTTGGTTTCTGATGGACACGTCCTGGGGCATGCGGAGCCTTCCGCTTCTCTTTACGTGCTCTCACTTATTCTTGGAGTTCAGTCGGTTTATCTGCTCATAGTTGACAGCAGAGGCCCATGAGAACTTAGGATGAGTTTTTCTCCAGCCTCAAAACTTTGCTTTAGCATGTACTTAGGTTCCCATTTGGTGCTCCTCCTGATTCTAAGCCCTCCCGAACGACTGGAGTAGTTTAGAGCGCAGCAGTGACAGACTTTGGATCTCACAAAATGGTGCTTGATTCTTTGGGGTCATACATTGTAGGTGATTTATGCTGGCTTTCAGGACACGGCAAATGGCATGACAGGTATTGGATTCTCCCCTCGCTGGCGAGGACCATGCTATTTCTGTGCAGCCCAAAGGTCAACCCAAAGTGTTGAGTATATTTGTAGAAATGAGCGTACGGAGTGTCCTTTCTGCACAGGGGCACTTCGCTTTGTCAGCAAAAAAGGCTGACAAACTTGACTATATATTTGTGCTTGTTGACAGATAAGATGGGAATTACTAAGCTGTAATCAGGCCTAAAGTGGCCTGACTTAATACAGAGACTTTCTCACTTCTCCATCACAGTTATTTGGGTAGCTTCGTCGTGCAGCATTGTAAGTGAATATTCATATCTCGTCAGCCTGCGTAAAGCTTGAAGTTCTGGCAGGTGGAAGAGAAACTTGAAGAAGGGCCAATAACAACCTCTTTTGTCACGAAAGAAATGACTCTTCAGTCCTGTAGGTGGTAGTAACCTTGAATGAATGCAGCTTTATGTAGTGTTAGACACTCATCACCCAACTAACTAGTAATTTTAAACTAGTTAGAAGAGATTGTTCTCTTTTTTCCTGATCACAATCTCCACATGCTGGAACCAGATTCTTGCAGGCCATCTATTTTATGCAGAGTATATGTAAATCTTAAGAGGATTATTCTAGCATAGAGCAGATGATGTATCAAACAGATCTTTCTTCCATAATTATATGAGGGGAAAAAACAACTTTATGACCTGTATCATTCACCTTACCAGGCTAAATTTCCTGACTAATTGTTAGTCTTCCCTTTCGGTGGTTGTAACAGTAGTATGCTTTATTTAAATACATTTTTATTGAGCACCTACTATATACAAAGCACTACAAGGCTTACGAAGGTAAGTAATACGTAGGCCCTACTATCAAGGATTTGACAGTCTGAACAAAAGAGAGGTGTGGTGAGGGATGGACAAATTACATGTATTTGTAAGAAAGTATAATTTATGGTAAAATAATTTACCTAAGAAAGGGTCAGCCCAAATGTTAATAACAGCTCTAAGGAGGGAGAGATTATGTTTCCTTGGAGTAACAGGATCGATTTCTGAGAGGAAGTGGCATTTGAGATATACCTCAGATAATGGATAGATCGTATTCTCATTCAGGTGGGAAAGAAAGGCATTCCATGGAGAAGCAAGAGCAGAGGCATAGAGGATTAAATAGGAAATGTTTGCCATTTATTTAAAAGTTTGGAGAAAAATATTTTGTTTTATAACACTTTAAAAAAATGTTTAGCTTTGCAGTTCCTGACCCCTTAATGCCTGACCCTTCTAAGCAACCAAAGAACCAGCTTAATCCTATTGGTTCATTACAGGTACGTCACACAGTTTTTCCTTCCTTAACGTTTTGTCTATTGAAGAAAGATGTCATATATTGATAATGTCACAAGGGCTGAAATAAGGAATAAATATTCTAAAGATAAGATGGTATAATATTTTGTTTTCCCAGTTGTTATTATTAGATATGATCACACTAACTTGAAATTATTTTCCTATTTATTTACGTTTTGGATTTTCTCCCATATACAGTATCTGCCTTTGGTTTGTGGAATTCTCATTTGAGATCAACAGGACCTCAGTGCACATGGGTAGAGTGTTTTATACTTTAAGAATATTTCTTGCCACTCTTGTGACAAACCTCTTTCTACTTCTGTTAAGAACAGAAGACTTTTAAAGAACCAAAATCGGGTAGCCTAACTCAAGAAAGGGGAAATAGTCTATTTGCTTATTTTACAAAACAACAAACAAACAAACAAAAAACCTCAGCTTTGAATTTCTGCATGCGGAATATCCTTTTTGCAGATTATCCATGTGCTCTGTTGGACAACTCCCCTCCCTCTTACCCAGTCCTTTGGTCCCTTTCTTGCTGTCTGAGTTTTTCCTTAGTGTGCTCCCCTGATCTTTCCTCAGCTTTGTCCAAGTCTGTCTGTATGCTGCCTCTGCTCATCTTGCTATTGTGCATTGCAGTAGTTAGCTAGCTGTGGGCAGGAAGTCTATAACTAGGAGGGAGAGGCATTAGGAACTGAACGACAGTGAGACCTGTAGATGTCCTCACTGATGTTCCCCGAGAGGGCAATAGTAGCTCCTCTTTCTCTGTGAGCTCTTTGATATTTGCTCACTATGGCTTAATAGAAGAATACCATTCCTCTCCTAGCAGTAAGCTGCCTCACTTTTGGTATTGTGGGCTTGCAAGATATAAAAAGCAGGAGTATTTATGGGGAATGTAGGGTCTTTCCCCATTTTTTCATTGCAGAATATCATCATTCCTTTCAAACATAGAAATAGAAATGGGATCAAAATCACGAAAGAATATCATTTATGTGATTGAGCCGTTGGCATAGAAAAATTACTACTAAAGCCTCATCTCAACTTTCTAGGAATTGGCTATTCATCATGGCTGGAGACTTCCTGAATATACCCTTTCCCAAGAGGGAGGACCTGCTCACAAGAGAGAATATACCACAATTTGCAGGCTAGAGTCATTTATGGAAACTGGTAGTTACTTCTTTCTACTCTCTTATAACTGAAGACTTTCAAAATATTTTCACATGATGAATGACCATAGAAATTTCTGTTGTGATTTCCTTTCCAATATTTCCGTGGGGAAAAAAAATGATACACTCCTGTTCTACTGTCTTTTTCTGCAATTGAACCTAAGTATAAATACTTGGCTTAAGAATTCTTATACTTCCTAATTTGGTATTTTTAAGAATGATGGAAAATCTTGTTAATGGAAAGTAGCAAATCGTTGACTCATTACATAGTATGCGCTGATGGGTTAGTGACTTAAAAACCATTTTAGAAAAAAGCAATAGTGAGTCTCTTAGGAGTTTCAGCAGCTGTTGAAGTTTGGAGGACTAGAAGAAGATCACGTTTGAAGACAAGACAGTAAGAGGCTAGGTGGCAAAAAATAGTGTGAGATAAAAATAGAGATTATCCTTTTGCATGATAGCAACTTTCATGTTGTAAAGGCCAGAAACTACAAGGAAAAAGTCACTTAACAGAGAATTAGTGAGCGTTCCTAATTTCACTTCTCCAGCATGCTTCTATCCTTAAAATGGCCTGAAATGGAATTTTACCTTGGCTAGATAGTAGTTTCAAGTAATAAGCAACTGTTTGCCGTTGAGAGGCAGTGTGGAACTTCTGCTCCCATTCTTGATGCAGTCCTTGGTGTGCAAAGGTAGGCCAATCACTTAATCCCTCTGGGCCTCTGTTTTTAAATCTATAAAACAAAAAGCATGGAAGTAGATGATACTTATGATGTCTTTCAACTGTAGTTCTCTCCTAAGTCCTTTTTATTCGTGTTAAAGAAAGAAAATCCACATAGTTGTCAGTGTATAGAAGATTGTAAGCGAGAAGTAGGTATCAAGAGATAAGAGTTAGAATTCAAATTGTACTTTGATAAATTGGACTGCTTGATCGGAATTAAACCAAATGGTTTAATTAAAGCTAGGCATAGGGAAATAGAGCTGTGACAAACAGAAAGTATAGCTATTAAAGATAGTTAAAGTTTAATAAAGATAAATTGCCAAAGAAGTGCCTTCAGAACAAGCAAAGACGGCAGGTCAGCAAAAGGATAGTGTGCAAAACTCATGAAACTGTTCTCTGATCAAAAACAATACTTTATACATCTGATTATTCTCTGTGGATATTAATTTCTTTCCTAAACCTGCCTTTGTTTTTTTTTTAATTATTTAGGAAAGGGGGCATCAAAGAAACAAGCCAAGAGAAACGCTGCTGAGAAGTTTCTTGCCAAATTCAGTAATATTTCTCCGGAGAACCACATTTCTTTAGTGAGTAATGATCAAGACACAATGCGATTAAGCATCTCTTACTGTCGGAAACTTCCCTAGATTCCTTCTTGTATAGACACTTCAGAGTTGCAATTTTTAAAAATCTCTTCACTGTTCAGTTCTACAGCACCCCAGTTTTAGCTGTCACAGGGTGACTAGGTAAGACGCCTTGGGAGACACAATCAAATTCAAAATCATATGATGGGATCTAAAATGATAGGCCAGTAGTGCCATTTTTGCCTTCATATTGACAATGCATTCCCGTCCCTGTGTTCATTCATTCATTCATTTATTTATCCACTCAGCAAACGTTTACTGAGCTCCTACTGTGAGCTCAAACTTTGTATCAAGTACTGTGCATACTGTGAATAAGACAGTTTCTGCCCCTAGGGAATTTGTAGCCCGCTGAAAGAGAAAAGACCCCAACAGGCTGGTCCGTAGAGAGGGTGCTTGGGACATAAGAGAAGGGATCTAGCCAAGACTGGGGGTTTCAGGAAGACTTCTTGGAGAAGGTAATATCTAAGCCAAGACCTGTAGGATGAGAACAGGGGAAAAGAAGCCCAAAGAGGGAAAAAAAAGCACGTACAGAGACCTAGCAGTAAAACATTGTATGCCGTCTGGGTACCCTACATAGTTTGGTGTGGCTAGAGTGTAGATTTGAAGGAGGGTGTCTCAAACAGTGAGGCCAGAAAGGCAAAGAGGGGTTATATCTGGAAGGGACTACTATAGTAAAGAGATTAAATTTTGTCCTGAGGGTAGAGCAAAGTCATTAAAGAATTTAATATGGGAAGGACAGGATTAGAAGGGGAATCACTGGCTGCACTGTGGTAAGTGAATGAGTCTTAGACAAGTGCTAGAATGTTGTTAAAGAAAATGAATGAGAAGTGATGGTGGCCTCTGCTAAGCTGGTGGCAGTTGAAATGGTCAGTATAAAAATTTTTTCGAAAACCGAAGTGAATGGGGCATGGTAACTGATTGGGTGTGGGGAGTAAGGAAAAAGGAGAAAATAAACATTTTTAGATTGGCAACTGAGTAAATGGTGGCACCTTTTAATAATATGGGGAACACAGAAGATGAGCAGGATTCGAGGGGGAGAAGATAGTAAGTTAAATGCAGAATATATCGAATCTGAAGTATTTGTAGAATACATTAAGTAATATAATTAAGTATTAAGTATATAATTAAGTAATTACTTAGAGGTAAGTCTACACGTGACCTGTTACTTGAGATTCTGATATCCAGAGATAGATACATCTCTGTGGTACATTATCTGAGTGTTTATTAGCTGGGGGATGAGAAGTGCAGATTATATAGCAGTGCCAAGTTGATGATAAAATAAGAGCTCATTCTTAGAGAAAAAAAAAATCAAAGACATACACAAATTAATATAATTTTGGTTTTATGTTTTTAATACAAAAACATAAAACATTGCATTCACTTCTTTTAAAATTGGGTCATAAATGACACCAGAATCACAAAGCACGGATTGGTTTATAGGTGAATTCTGTTAAATCTTCAAGGAAGCGATACTTCCCAATGCTGTTTAGACTTTTCCAGGAAATACATCTATAACATAGGGGAAGCTTCTCAATTTAACACTAACACCAAAACCTGACGATAGCAAATCCTGATGGAAAAACTTATGGATTAATCTCCCTTGTAGTGAAAAACCTTAATAATATATTCAGTGGAACAATAAAAGAATAATATACCATAGACAAGTTGGGTTTATTTCAGGAATGCAAGGGTATTTAAAGGCTAGTAAACCTGTTACTCTAATTAATCTCATTAATGGGTCAGATAAAAACAATCTTCTCGGATCGATGCCAAAAAGATATTTGACAACCATAGATAAACACTATGAAAATATCTTTATTGTGATTCAAAATATATACCTCAAAAACAAAAATCATAGTTACGTGTTTACTTATTGCATCCCTTCCCATTAATTTCAGAAATAAGACACTAATGCCATTTTTTTTTAACTTTGTTCCAGAAGTACCAATCCATATAATTAGATAAGAGAAAACAATAAGAGGTTGAAAATCAAAAAAGAGGATATAAAAATCATTAACTGCAAATAATATGATTGTGTTCTTATAAAATCCTGTAAAAGAAAAACTGCTAGAATAAGAGAATTCATTAAGGTAGTTGATCATAAAATTAATATATAAAATCAATAGCTTTTTCATAATATTTACAGTTATGAAAGTAACCACCAGAATAATTAAAGAGGAAAGTTAAAAATTGATTCTGGAAAGGGGACCGAAGGTAGGGATGGAGCAAGGCTCCAGAATGTTGCTTTTATAATTCTGTACTATTTGACTTTTTGTTCTTGTGTATTACTTAGCAAATCTTAGGAAGCTTGGTAACATTGATCATTTTATAGCAAAATAGAAATCTGTCTTAAAGTATACTAGAAAAAAATCAATAGTTTATTTATAGATATTAAGACGTGGAATAAAAAAGATCTTATTTTCAACACTAGAAAAGAGGATAATGTGCAGGGGAATGAACTTGAAATGAAATGTACAGGACCCACGTGAAAAAAACTCGAAAACTTTACTGAAGGATTTAACAGAAATTGAATAAATGTAAAGCTCTTTCTTTATTATCAATAGGAAGACTCAATATTGTTAATACAGTACATAAAAAGGTGATGTAGTCTCAAAATCTACTGGAATTCGGGGCACCTGGGTGACTCGGTTAGGCATCGGACTCTTGATTTTGGCTCAGATCATGATCTCCCTGTTGATAAGATCAAGCCCTACATCAGGCTCTGTGCTGTCAGCACAGGGATTCTCTCTCTCCCCCGTTCTCTGCCCCTCCCCCCCCATTCATTCTCTTTTCTCTGTCTCTCAAAATAAATAAACTTTAAAAAACAAATGAACAAAAATCTACCAAAATTCATTTTGGATCTCAGGACAGCTTTGCTGCATTTATCCGGAAAAATGAACTCTCAAGAATAACTAAGAAAACTGAAAAAGAGTGCCAAAGGTGGGATTATACTTTACCGGATTCATACTGCAAATCTATAGTGTTAAAACATGTACTGGTACAGGAATAGAGGATAAAATAGAGGACCCATGTATAGACAATAATCCATATAGGAGTATAGTATATGATAATTTCAAATCAATGGGCAAGAGGATGGATTATTCAATAAATGATAGAGAAGCAACTTAACAGTCACATTTGCAGGGAGGAGGGGAGAGGAAAGTGCTTGTGTGACGTACTAAGGTTGCTCCCTTATTCCTTGTATCTAAATAAATTTCAGATGGGTTAAAAATGTGAACATAAGAATTGACAGGCTCTGTTCTGACAGCTCAGAGCTGGAGCCTGCTTTAAATTCTGTGTCTCCCTCTCTCTCTGCCCCTCTCCTCCTCGCTCACTCGCTCTCTCAAAACTAAACATTTTTTAAAAAGTGTAACCATAAGAATTGAAACCAAGTATGAGAAAACTTGGAAGAGCTTTAGTATAACTTAAAACCTATAAGATATAAAGTAATACAAGATTTATAAATCTGACTACACAAAACCTATTATACAGCAATAAAATCTGTAAATAAAACCAAGAATAAGAAAGTCAGAAGAAATTATTTTGAACACTGGTCTATAAAGGGACGTTTTCTGTACCACATAAAAAGCTCTTACACAGCAATAAGAAAGATAACCCTGTAGAAGAAATACAAATGGTTAAAAAAAAATTGATCAGCTTCATTCATGGACATTAAACAAGATACTATTTTCACCTTTTAGACTGATGAAACCTACAAAGTTCGATAGCACCTGCTATCAAACAAGATTGCTGAGGGTATCTGAAAACAAGCATCCTCCAACACTGTTGATGGAGGTATAAATTGGTTTAGAAATCAGTCTGGAAATATTGGTAAAATTAAAACCATACATGTTGTTTGGCTCAGTTCTACATCCAGAAATTATTCTACAGATAAAGTCACCAAGTGCAAAAGTGTTTTATTGTAACATTGTTAGTAAAAGCAAGAAATCAGAAGTAACCTAAAACTCATAATTGAAGATAAATACAGTGCATATATGCCCATTGACATGAGAAAAATGAACAAGACATAGAAGAGTAAGCTATCATTTTTGTTTAAAAAAAAAAAAGATTGTGCTCTAATTTAGAACAGTTATAGAAGGATAGTGAAGAAATATTTTAACACTAAGAATCTCTGGGGAGGGATACATAAGTCCTCTGGGTAGGGATGGTAAACAAAAGGACTATTTTTCATTATATATTTGTTCCTATTGCAAGTATATCAAAGAATTACAATTTTTAAAAAACAAATTTTAAAATTACCAACCAAGGAATATGAAATTCTATTTAAAGACCTCGAATAGCCAAAGTAATGTTGGAGGCATTACAATTCCAGACTTCATGCTGTATTACAAAGCTGTAACCGTCAAGACAGTGCAGTACTGGCACAGTAATAGACACATTGATCAATGGAACAGAATAGAGAACCCAGAAATGGACCCACAAATGTATGGCCAATTAATCTGCAACAAAGCAGCAAAGAGTATAGGAAAACATATAAGTCTCTTCAAATAATGCTGGGAAAACTGGACAGCAACATGTAGAAGAATGAAACTGGACTACGTTCTTCTACCATACTCAAAAACAAGTTCAAAATGGATGAAAGACCTACAGGAAAGCATCAAAATCCTAGAGGTGAAAACAGGCAGCAACGTCTTCCACCTTGGCCACAGCAGCTTCTTGCTTGACATATCTCCAGAGGCAAGGGAAACAAAAACAAAAATGAACTACTAGGACCTCATTAAGATGAAAAGCTTCCACACAGCTAAGGAAACCATCAGCAAAACTAAAGGGCAGCCTACGGGATGGGAGAAGATATTTGCAAATGACATATCGGATAAAGGGTTAGTATCCAAAATCTATAAAGAACTTATCAAACTCAACACCCAAAAGACAATCCAGTGAAGAAATGGGCAGAAGACATGAATAGACACTTTTCTGAAGAAGACATCCAGATGGCCAATAGACACATGAACAGATGCTCAACATCACTCATCATCAGGGAAATTACAAGTCAAAACCACAATGGGATACCACCGCACACCTGTCAGAGTGGCTAAAATTAACAACTCAGGAACAACAGATGTTGGCGAGGGTACAGAGAAAGGGGAACACTTTTGCACTGCTGGTGGAAATGCAAACCGATACAGCCACTTTGGAAAACAGTATAGACGTTCTTCAAAAAATTAAAAATAGAACCACCCTACGACCCAGCGATTGCAGTACTAGGTATTTATCCAAAGGATACAAAAATGCTGATTCGAAGGGGCACATGTCCCCCATTGTTTATAGCAGCATTATCAGCAATAGCCAAAGTATGGAAAGAGCCCAAATGTCTATTGATTGATGAATGGATATGAATATGTGGTATGTTTGTATATATATATAGAGAGAGAATAGAGTATTACAAAAGTATTCAAAAAGAATGAAGTCTTGACATTTGCAATAATGTGGATGGAACTAGGATGTATTCTACTGAGTGAAATAAGTCAGAAAAAGACAACTATCCTATTTTTTCACTCATACATAGAATTTGAGAAACACAATAGATGAACATAGGGGAAGGGAAGGAAAAATAAAAAGAGGAAGGCAAACCATAAAAGACAAATACAGAGTACAGAGGGTTGCTGGAGGGGATGTGGGTTGGGGGAAGGGCTAAACAGGTGATGAGCATTAAGGAAGGTACTTGTTAGGATGAGCACTGGGTGGTATATGTAAATGATGAATCGCTAAATTCTACTCCTGAAACTAGTCCTACACTATGTATTAACTAGAATTTAAATAAAAACTTAAAATAATTACAACAATTTTATCTGTAAAAAAAATTCGATTTAATAAATTCTGCAGATTATTCAGTTCTAAATATTGGCCATCCCTGTGATCTTTTTGAAAATTCTTTAACCTCTGTCAGGCTCATTAATAAATAAGACTAAGATTTTGTATCCTGCGACTTTGCTGAATTCATGTGTCAGTGCCAGCAGCTTTTTGGTGGAGTCTTTCAGGTTTTCCATGTAGAGTATCATGTCCTCTGCGAAAAGTGAAAGTTTAACTTCTTTGCCAATTTACATGCCTTTTATTTCGTTTTGTTGTCTGCTGAGGCTAGGACTTCCAACACTATGCTAAACAACAGTGGTGAGAGTGGACATCCCTGTCGTGTTCCTGATCTCAGGGGGAAAGCGCTCTGTTTTTCCCCACTAAGGATGTTAGCTGTGGGCTTTTCATATATGGCTTTTATGATGTTAAGATATGTTCCTTCTTTTGTGGCTTTCTTGAGGGTTGCATTTCTATACACCAGGAATGAAGCAAATGAAGCAACAGAAAAAGAAATCAAGAAATTGATCCCATTTGCCATTGCACCAAGAACCATAAAATACCTAGGAATAAACGTAACCAAAGATGTAAGAGATCCATATGCTGAAAACTATGGAAAACTTACGAAGGAAATTGAAGACACACACACACAAAAAATGGAAAAACATTCCATGCTCATGGATTGGAAGAACAAATATTGTTAAAATGTCAATACTACCCAAAATGATCTATACATTTAACGCAATCCCAATCAAAATTACACCAGCATTCTTCTCAATCCTAAAATTTGTATGGAACCACAAAAGACCCTGAATAGCCAAAGTAATGTTGAAAAAGAAAACCAAAATGGGAGGCATCACAATCCCAGACTTTAGCCTCTAGTACAAAGTTGTAATCATCAAGACAGTATGGTATTGGCATAAAAACAGACACAAACCAGTGGAATAGAATAGAGAACCCAGAATTAGACCCACAAATGCATGGCCAACTAATCTTTGACAAAGCAGGAAGGAGTATCCAATGGAAAAAAAGACAGTCTCTAGCAAATGGTGCTGGGAGAACAGGACGGTAACATGCATAAGAATGAAACTGGACCACTTTATTACACCATACACAAAGATAAAATGGGTGAAAGACCTAAATGTGAGACAGGAAACCATCACAACCCTAGAAAAGAAAATAGGCAACAACCTCTTTGATCTCAGCTGCAGCGATTTCTTGCTTGACACATCTCAAAAGGCAAGGGAATTAAAGGCAAAAATGAACTACCAGGACCTCATCAAGATAAAAAGCTTCTGCACAGTGAAGGAAGGAATCAACAAAACTAAAAAGCAACCAATGGAATGGGAAAAGATATTTGCAAATGACATATCAGATAAAGGGTTAGTATCCAAAATCTATGAAGAATTTACCAAACTCAACACCCAAAAAACAAACAATCTAGTAAAGAAATGGGCAGAAGATGTAAATAGACACTTTTCCAAAGAAGACATCCAGATGACCAACAGACACATGAAAAGATGTTCAACATCACTCATCATCAAGGAAATACAAATCAAAACCACATTGACATACTGCCTCACACCAGAGTAGCTAAAATGAACAACTCAGGCAATAGATGTTGGTGAGGATGTGGAGAAATGGAACATTCTTGCACGGTTGGTAGGAATGCAAACTGGTGCAGCTGCTCTGGAAAACAGTGTGGAGGTTCCTCAAAAAATTAAAAATAGAACTACCCTATGACCCAGCAATAGCACTGCTAGGAATTTATCCAAAGGATACAGGAGTGCCGATTCATAGGAGCACATGTACACCAATGGTTATAGCAGCGTTTTCAACAATAGCCAAATTATGGAAAGAGCCTTAATGTCCATCAACTGATGAATGGATCAAGAAGATGTGGTTTTTATGTACAATGGAATACTACTTGGCAATGAGAAAGAATGAAATCCTGCCATTTGCAGCAACGTCGATGGAACTGGAAGGTTATGCTAAGCGAAAGAGGTCAGAGAAGGACAGATATTATGTTTATCAAGTTCCACATGAATGAAAACAGAAGACCATGGGGGAAGGGAAGGAGGAAAAAGTAGTTACACACAAGAGAGAGGGAGGCAAACTGTGAGAGACTCTTAAATACTGAGAATAAACTGAGGTTAATGGAGGAGGGGGGGAGAGGAGAAAAAGTGATGGGCATTGAGGAGGGCACTTGTTGGGGACGAGCACTGGGTGTTGTATGTAAGCAATGAATCACGAAAATCTACCCCCAAAACCAAGAGCACACACTGTACACGCTATATGTTAGCCAACTTGACAGTAAATTTTATTAAAAATAAAATGTAATAAGACTAAGGATAGCTTGCTCTACTTTGTTTTTGGCATAAGATATGAAAGCAATTTGAGAAAAAATAAACTAATGTTGTAAAAAGGGATGGATATAAGGGAGGATTAAGGGGAAAAGGAGAAAGAAAAACCATAAACTCGGCTGGGATCTGGGAAAAGTTTGGTAAGAACTTTTTGACATAGCGCCATTGATTTGAGTGACTCGTTCTTCTCAAATCTAACTTGCACATGGCACCTTTTCTGCAGTTTTGTTTTCTGCTCTACAGCTGTAGGTTAGAGTGATTCGTTGGTATTTACAATTGGTATGATTTAAGGAAATCATAAATATAAGAAGATTGTTTTATATTTTAATTTATGAATTGCTCCATGAAGCAGATTCAGTTATTTGCAGGTTGGTTTACACTGCTCTTAAATTTCTTAGACATCTTTTTTTTTAATATCTTATACATCTTAATGTGGCCATCAGAAAATTTGGCTGAGAGACCTTTGTCCTACACAAAAGTATTTTTAAATACTTCCAGTATATTATCGTATATGTTTTTTTCTTCTTTAGCATGGTAGTGTTTGTTAAGAGTGTACTTGTTGGTGTTGTCTAGTTTAAATGGAAAGGTTAACCACATGGTAGCCATTTAAACATGCTCTCTATGTAGAGCGTTAAATATGAGTGCCTAATAAATACTTTTAACTATATCATAGCATTAGAACTCAGTCTGAGTTAAGAGTGTTAATTTTCATCTCTGTTTTTCAGACAAATGTAGTAGGACATTCTTTAGGATGTACTTGGCATTCCTTGAGGAATTCTCCTGGTGAAAAGATCAACTTACTGAAAAGAAGCCTCCTCAGTATTCCAAATACAGATTACATCCAGCTGCTTAGTGAAATCGCCAAGGAACAAGGTTTTAATATAACATATTTGGATATAGGTATGATTTTTTTCTTTGGCTTACCTCAAAGCCTGTTTCTTTTTCAAATATATTTGAAAAACAAAACCTGTATTATAATTTATTTCATTGACCAGAGATTATAAATATAAATACATATATATAAGTTTATAAATACATTTTATGTATATTTTTATACATTTATATATATAATTAGAACAGTAATATTTATCATTGATATGTCTGTCCCATTCTTATAAATAATACTAATAGCTAACATCTATATAGTTGTGATAATAAAAACTGTAGCTCCTATTTATAGTTTTACTATAGGCCAGGCATTGTTGTGAGGATATTACATATTTCAACTTACTGAATTCTTAAACTAATCCTGTGAAGTAGGTCTATTATCTTTACATATAAGGAAAGTAAGGCACAGGAGAGGTTCAGAAACTTGCCTGAGATGATGGCTAGTTAGTGCGAGAGTCAGATTAAGGGAGGAGTCCCTGCAGATACAGTGTCTATTAAACTAGCCCTGATGGAGAGCTTGACAAATAAAAAGGCACCCACATTTCTAGAACAAGTATCAAGGTTGTGGGGGCCAGACCCCTTCTCTCCACTTTGTCACCAGATGCCCATTCAAGGATCTCAGTGGGGACAAGTACTTTATAGCTCTGTTCCATCCAGCTATCATCTTCTAGATTTCCTCAAGCTCTTAATCATTTAGATAGACAAATGTGGACAGGTTAGATAGCAAGTCAGTTTGGATTTTAACTAGCTTTATAAAGCCGGCCTATGTTGCTTGTGTGCGTTTGGTGTCTTGATTTAATATGTGTAATTTGTGAAGAATTTTATATCCCTTATTCTATCTCCAGTGGGCTGTGGGGACCTAGCTTGAAGGAGCTGCTAGCTGTGGTATTTAGGTGCTTAAAGAACTTCTGATTGTCTGCTACTTCCCAACTGAATGATGAGTCAAGTGCAGTGTCTTAATATACTGAGAATGATGCAGAACGTGGGAATTTAGTACAGACACGTTGTCAGAAAAGGTGGCTGATGGGAGATGATTCATTCAGTAAATATTTGTTCAGTATCTACACTTCTTCGGGTGTTTAAGATACAGAGATGAAGAAGCCTTGTTATGAATAGGACTATGGATGGTTTTGATCTGGAAAAAGAAGGAAACTTAAGATGGCCTTTGAGATCATGAATTAATGACGCCTTTAAAATGAATCTTACCAATTTTAAGAACTAAATAGTTCCTGTAAATATAGAACAGCAATCTAAAAACCACAGTCAGTTAATTTGGTCTAACTTTTTTTTCTTTTAATCAAAAAAAAATTTTTTTAACTTATTTTTTGAGAGACAGAGAGCAAGCAGGGGAGGGCAGAGAGAGAGACACAGAATCCGAAGCAGGCTCCAGGCTCTGAACTTTTAGCCCAGAGCCTGATACAGGGCTCAAACTCACCAACTGTGAGACCATGACCTAAGCCAAAATCAGACGGACTGAGCCACCCAGGCACCCCTATTTGGCCTAATTTCTGTGCAGTTACCTTCAAAAGAACCTAAATGTTCTCCAGAAAAGATATGCAAATGGCCAACAAGCATACAAAAAGCCTTCACTATTATTAGTCATCAGGGAAATGCAAATCGAAGCCTCAATGAGGTACCAATTCAGACCCACTGGGATGACTATGATGAAGGAATAGAAGATAACAAATGTTGGCGAAGATGTTGAGAAATTATAGCCTTCCTCACTGCTGGTGTGAATGGAAAATGGTTGAGCTGCTATAGAAAACAGGAGTTTTGCTGCTCTTCAGATGAGTTACCGTATGACCTAGCAGTTCTGCTAGGTATTTACCCAAAAGAATTGTAAACTGGCATTCAAACAAATACGCGTACACACTGTTCATAGTAGTACTGTTCACAGTAGCCAAAAGGTGGAAACAGCCCAAATGTCACGCATACACACATGTTCATAGTAGTACTGTCCACAGTAGCCAAAAGGTGGAAACAGCCCAAATGTCTGTAAGCTGATGAATGGGTAAATCAGTTGCGAGCTATACATGCAATTAAATGTTTAGCCATGAAAAGAAATGAAGTTCTGCTACATGCTACAACATGGATGAACCACAGAGACATACTAAGTGAAAGAAACTAGACACAAAAGGGTCATGTTGTATGATACAGTTTATATCAAATATCCAGAGTAGGTTAATCCACAGATGGTCACCAGGAGCTCGGGGGAGGGGTGCTGTTTCTCGTTGGGGAAATGAAGTGATGAGAATGTTGTGTAACTAGTGAGAGGTGATGGTTGCACAACATCATGAATGATCTAAGTGGTACTGAATAGTTTACTTTAAAAGGGTTAACATTATGTTATGTGAATTTTACCTCAATTTAAAAGAAAAAAAACAGCCTCAACCCCAGCACTAGGAAGCCTCTTCACACATGAAATAACTCCGCTGTATCTGGATGTCTCCTGCGATATGGACTCTAGCTGAAATAGCATCTAATCAGGACCACTTTTAACAAATTGTAACTTACCTGTTTCTACCTCTTTCCCTTGTGTCATCTAACCATCTTTAGTGACAGTGATTCATCCGTCGATGGGAAAGTTTGTTTCCTGGTTTAGGTATTTTTAAAACACCAACCCGTATGCAGTATGGAACTAGACTATCTACACAGATGTATAACGAAAGAACAGGAAGGCAAAAGAGAAGTCTTGCTCTGAACCCTGTATTTCCTGATTCAGAGGTCTACTGAAAGTAACTCTAGACTTCATAGGGAAGAACACAGTCTCTCTAGTTCTCTAGCAAATGGTTTTTTTCTTTTCTAAAGTCGCTGTGATCCAATCTGGAAACACTGTTCCACTAGCCACATTAGAATTGCCTTGGGAGCTCTTAAGAGGAAATGCAAGAATCTAGGTACTCCCACCCCCAGCCCTATGTGTCTGATTGAGCAAGCTGGAGTGAGGCTGAGGCACCTACATTTCTTTCGAGCTCCCTCAGGTAAGCACAGCTGTGTTTGAGAGCTACTAGAGTTGAGCGATTATGTTTTGGTGTCTGTCCAAGGATGATAAAGATGAGGAGGAAGCAGAATCTTATACTATAGATCTAGAGAGAAGACAATAGTAAAAACTTGTTTTCACAAAGAATCTGCTTTCTATGCACTTGGCCTTAACTGTCCCGTTTGAATATGTCATTACAGAAGAGCTGAGTGCCAATGGACAGTATCAGTGTCTCGCTGAGCTATCCACCAGTCCCATCACAGTGTGTCATGGCTCCGGGATCTCCTGTGGCAATGCCCAGAGTGATGCAGCTCACAATGCTTTACAGTACTTAAAGATAATAGCAGAAAGAAAGTAAGCCTGAAGCAACTTAGAAGGCCCCCCGTCGCACATAAGAAGTCCCCTTTTCACCCCTTCCCAAGTAAAATGTTTACTATGTTTGAGTTTGTGTGTTGTTTCTAAATCTCTTCATAGATTCCATCAACACCCCAGATTTAATTATCTCCTGGTAGTTATTAAGCTCTTTTTAATGGCTTCAACTTTGTATTGGTATATTGTATTTATAAACTTTGTACCATAGGCAGAGTGTAACACCCATTTTACAATGCCATGTACATAGAAGGAAGAAACTGCATGTTTGTTGTTGATGACAATGATGGAGATGACAAAGACTAAAACTACTGCTAGCAACAGTCTTTCTTACTGGTGCTTAACCTCTTCCTTGCTCAAGGCTTTGTAAAGGGAATTCGAAGGAAGCCCTTTAGAATTACAGTGTTGAGGAACGCACTATCCGGCGTCTACTGAATGTGATCGTTGAATTTCAGGGAACATGATTGGGCTGCTGTGCGTTTGAATCCGTGTAATAAAGAGCTGTTGTTATAAGGGGTTCTGTTCATTTTATTAAAGTGTTACTGACCTGACTGTGGCCCCTTCTTTTTAGCTGTCTTGTGAGTGACATAATGTGGATATGCTGTTATTTACCTATCTCTAGTGTACTTCTGAAGGTCAAAGTTGAGGAAAAAAAAGCTATGGCCTGAGCAAAAGTTTACAAATGTATACATGATGAATCACCTCCGTATTTTCTCTAAGCAAATGCATCTTTGTCTTTTTCTTCAGCATAATGGCTCTTAGATGAGTTAGCAGTTGAAAAAGCATTAGGAAGATTACCAAACAAACAACGTACAATTGAATTATAACTCAATTCAGTTACAAGAATGTTTTGAACAAAGCAATGAATGATTGAAAGGTTAAGAGATAAGCCTCATGAGCAGATTTTAATTGTGCCTTTTATGTTTCCGTATATCATCATCTAACACCTGGAGCCGTCCATCTGCCAGCACCAGTGGCTAGTGCTGCTTTTGTAGATTAGGTGGAAGTCTCAGGCCTGTTTTCAGAGCTCAGGGAAGAAGCTTCAGAGAGCAAGAGATCACCGAATGATAAAGGTAGGTTTTGACAATTTCAAGTGATAATCTAGCAGGAAGTATGTAACAAGTTTTTTCTGGCCTGGAAAAAAATGAAACCTGAGTGGAATCCTTTGAGAAGAATAAAAGGAAAGCCAATGCGTGTAACTTAGTTAAGACTCTAAAGAACACTTAGTTTCACACTATCAGCTATATATGTCAGTTAGATCATGGAATTCTAAGGATCTGTTTTTGATGAAGTTAAGGAATACACAGCCTGGAAACCAAGTTTAGTCATAAACAGGAACTCTTAGGTTTTTTAAATGCTCTGGAAAATAAGGCACAGTCAACTTTAGAGACGACAGCCTTCCGCACAGCAAAATGCTGACTTTGAAGAGGATAAATCGAGGAAAGATTTCATAAGGCATTGGAAAAAGGAAGAGATCCTGGTTTAGGGGAGGATGGGAAGGACTGTAATTTGGTTCTAAATAGTACTGATGAAATGATGAGGTCTGAGTATAAGGTGCCCAGAAATCCTACTCCTCCTGCTGTGTTTTCCCTGCTTCTTTCTGGCTCTGGAGGAAACACACGTTTTTAAAGATGCTATTCAAATGTCACTTGTTGGGACTTTCTAGGGAGTTAGCTGCACCATCAAGTGATCTTTATAGCATTTTGTTCACCCTTTTCTTAAGGCTCTTAACCAACCTAATCAGTATTACCTGTTAGGTGAATTTCCCAAATAGGCTTTGAACAAGCAACAATGCCATAGCCTCAGTTCTAACATGGCATCAGTTCTAACACGTGATAGGCATCAAGTGATGAATAAAGGAGTGATGAAGATAGCAATAGCCCAATATGATAATATGAATTTAATTGTGAGCACCAGTGTGCCCAGCACTATAACAGGCTTCTGGGATATGGAGTTGACCCACATTACGTTATGTAACGAAGACCCACTTGGTCTCACTGATAGCGAGGGACATGATAGGACCCCAATTAATGGAGGGTACATAGCTGTCAGTATGTAACTGTCAGAAACCTAGTGGCTGCAATTATAAGTGGCGAGTCTGAAATGCCAGCCTGAAAGATATGGAGATGGTCACTAGAACATGGTAACACAGATGGTCAGTTAGCAAGGGTACTGCTCAGTTTTAGTCAAAATAAATAAAAACTGATGATCAGTAGGCTGACGACAAATCACCTCAATAAAAATGATCCCTTGCCCAGTTTCCAGCCCCAAGCCGGTTATTGGACCCAGACTCATGGACTGAAAGGAGTCTAGGTCCCCAAGAGGAAAAACTCTGTAAAAGACTAATGACATCATTTGTGGGGCCAAGTGCAAAATGAAAATCTGGGGCTCCTTGATAAAAAAAAATTAAGAATTTTAAGACAAAGACGGAGTATTAAACTAAGTGAGGCCTTTCTAAGTGCGGAGCCCTGTGTAACTACACAAATGACGCATCCATGATTCTGGCCCTGGCTTATCAGATAGACCTTGGAAGTAATTCAGAAATTGAAGAGTCACTTCATTCAAGGTCAGTCACATCCCCTATTGTTAGCAGGCTGACTCCAATGACTGGCAAACGAAGATCTGACCCTCTTCCTCTAATTTGGGACAATTCTGAAGGGTCATTTGGCTTCAGAGTTTCCCATGGGGTCAGCTGAGAACTTGGTTGAGATTACATCGCAATCCAACTTTTCCTTTGCCCAATTCCCATTTCTTCCCATTCTTTCCACAGGTGATGATCCCAAAAACGTTTGCTAAATAAACTTCTGCTCCAGTCCCACTGTCTACTCCTCGGAGTCTGCTCCATCAGGAGCCCAACCAAAGATATAGAGTATAGCTTAGTGAGAAAAGATATTAATAGAAAAAAAAATCAGATTAATCATGTAATTTATAAATCATACAAAATACAACTCTGGAATAATCTGGTTTCTATTTAGATATATCTTTTGCCTTTTATTAACATTTCTAGAGAAAGGGTTGGTTATGAATTTGTAGGCACTATTTTCCTTCATGGGCCTCTGTGGGTGGTCTGTGTATGTGCTCCCAGGGCAAGGCATATTTGCATATGGAAAAAATTCCTCCTGACATCTAAAAGATATGTAAGAAATGAAATATAAATTACTCTAACTTGAAGACAAAGCCCACCATGAGTAAGCCTACGTGTAGAATAACTGTACTTCAAGGGCCAAAGAACAGTTAAAAATCAAGAAAGCACCCATAGTGTAATATGAATCCTAAAAAATATACATTCACAGCTTGAAAGCTTCTGAGTATTAGAACAAAGGAGCAGCTTTTACTTGATTGAGAGAACAAAGAATTTATTTGGACACATGACAGTATTTTTACCTGAAAAATTGCAAACTTGTGGAAATTCTTGAAGAGGTGGTCCGCTCAGAACATTTTACCAGCTTGAAAGCATATTAAGAATTATTCACAGGGGCACCTGGGTGGCTCAGTCAGTTAAGCCACTGACTTTGGCTCAGGTCATGATCTCACAGTCTGTGAGTTCGAGCCCCGCGTCGGGCTCTGTGCTGACGGCTCAGAGCCTGGAGCCTGCTTCCAGTTCTGTGCCTCCCTCTCTCTCTGCCCTTCCCCTGCTCATACTCTGTCTCTATGTCTCTCAAAAATAAATAAACGTTAAAAAAAATTAAAAAAAAAAAAAAGAATTATTCACAGATAGGAGATCACTATGGCTTTCTGCCCACAGGTAAAGCTGATATCAAAAAAAGGAAGTTGGGTGGGATTCATGGATATGTAGAACAGATTGGTGATTGCCAGAAAGGGGGGAGGGGGGGTAAAATGCAGGAAGGGATCAAAAGTTACAAACTTCCAGTCATAAAATAAGTCATGAGAATGTGACATACCACATGGTGACTGTAGTTAGGAATGCTGAAAGTTGCTAAGAGAGAAGATCTGAAAAGTTTTCATCACAAGAAAAAAATTCGTAACCATGTGTGATGATGGATCTTATTAACTAGACTTATTGTGATCATTTTACAATATATACAAGATACCAAATTATATGTTATACACCTGAAATGAATATAATACTACATGTCGATGATACCTCAATTTTAAAAAAGAGCAAAGGAAAAAAAGCAAAGGAAAAAAGAAAGGGAAGGCTTGGGCTTGTTGGAAGATAACAGTAAAACAAGCCTTGATTTAATATATTTAATTTACCATTTCCTGATTTCTTCGTTTCCCTTTGTAGCTTCTTTAAGGTTAGGATTTTTCAAAAGGGTCATTTACAAAGAACTCGTGCAATGATTTGGCAGCTGCTACTCAGTTAATTTGAATATCAGGTCAATAGAATGAAATATACGCATGTTTACTTGTCTGGATTTTTTGGTCTGGGGCAAGAGTGGGGTGGAAAGATAACCTGAATTAAGCTACTTCCTTGCTGTTAATCAGAGTGAGTGCACAACTGCAATGTGTCTATTGCATTCTGTGCTATTAGAGAGAACTGAAATTTGGAAGAAATTAACATACATCTCCGGAAAGGAAAGGGCAGGGTCAGAAGACAGAGGCAAACTGTTTTCAAGTATATGGGCTACAACCAAGGAAAGGCATGGGCTTAAAGAGGTCTTATTATAAATTGTTATAGAAGATGGAAAATTAGAACTCATTTACGTGGTAGATTAAGAATTAAGAGAATTAGAGATGCATGGGTGTCTCAGTCAGTTCATCGTCCTGTTCTTGATTTCAGCTCAGGTCATGATCTCATGGTTCATGAGTTTCAGCCCTGCGTTGGTCGTTGCGCCTGACAATGGCGAGCCTGCTTGAGATTCTCTCTCTCCTCTCTCTCTCTCTCTCTCCTCCCTGCCTCACCCTAAAAATAAATGAACTTAAACACAAGAATTAAGAATTAGATGGTAGATTAAGAGCAGAGTTTTTTTTACAAATATTTGCATTCGTGAACTTGTGCCCTCATTCTGCTGCAATCTGCTTTATGGCCAGATGGGGGTGTTACTGCACAGTAGTTAGTGATTGGAAATTCCGAAATTGATAGGAGTCCCCATCCATGCCTGATTGCTTGGATTGTTTTATATGTTTTGCTTTATATTTCTAATGAATAAAGGTAGAATTTAATGGCAAAAAAAGCCGACTAAGGATTTAGTATTTTGTGCATGCAAAAAAAAACAGGACTTAAGCAATAAAGGACTTAAACAAATGCTCTCTTTTCATTTGCTGATGGTAGGACGGTAGTAAAGATTAGAGTTAATCAAGAATACCAACTCATGTGGTGGTGCTAATGTCCTGCTGACCACCTTCTGTTTTGAAGCGCTAGGCTTGATACCAATTCATACGGATCTTTAGGGTCTTTAAGAATAATACAGCTAGACTTTATTAAGGACATACTATGCTTCCTGACACTGAACCAAACAGCTTGCCTGTATACATAGGCCATTTTTCATTCCATAATTAAGTGAGCAGCTCTGAAGTCAGACTGCCCGGGTCTGAATTCCAGCTCCAATACCTAAACTGCTGTGTGATTTTGGATGCGTTGCTTAACCTTACCATTCTTCCATTTTCTCATCTCTAATATAAGAGTAATTGACTTCTGCTTCCAGCATGATTGCATCACAGATTCTGGGCGAGCCTCCCCACTGTACACAACTGCAAAACTGCGCAGAAGACCCAAGGCTATTTTCAGACATCAGATCCCAGCAGGACTGTTAAGTTGAGAGAGGGGACACACTCGAGGAAGCCCCAAGTGCTCTGGGAGCTTGGCCCCGGGGCACATTCCAGACTGCAGTGTGGAGAAGTGGAATCTTTGAGATGTAAGAGATACTGCGCTGGTGAGAGTGTGCAGGGCCAGGGCCAGAGGGAAGGGAGCTGTAGAAAGAAGCCTCCAAATCCTGCACAGGGACCCAAACACCAAGGCATAGGTGTACAGGGTAAGACTCTGCGAGGCCCAGCAGAGAACAGTGATTCCAGTCCTCCAGTGCTGGGAAGGACAGTCATCCGTGATCAACATTGTCTTGAATATGTGACACATATTCAAAATGTGTCACAATTTCCTGGTTTTGTGTGTGTGTGCCTCTTTCATAATTTTTAAAAAATTTTTTTAATGTTTATTTTTGAGAGAGAGATTGAGAGACAGAGCACGAGCGGGGAAGGGCAGAGAGAGAGAGAGAGACACACACACAGAATCAGAAGCAAGCTTCAGGCTCTGAGCTGTCAGCACAGAGCCTGACGCGGGGCTCAAACTCATGGATCTCGAGATCATGACCTGAGCCACCCAGGCGCCCCTCTGTCATAATTTTTTATCCAAGGTATGCTGCTGTCAAAGAGAAGCAAAGCTAGTTGTTAAACTATTGTCTCAAACACTAGTTAGAGGCTGTAAGACAGATTTTATTCAGTACTACTGCAGTAGCAGGGAGGGAGTAATTTCAGAGTAGCTCTGCTCCTCTGAAACAAAAGGCAGAAGGCCCTTTGAAGGCTGGAGTGTGCTAACTGCAAAACACAGAAGGAGGTCAAAGGGTGTAATTAAGCCATCTTCATCCTCCAACATCAGCCCCTATCCTGTCACAGAGCCTGGGAGGCAGGGCCCATAGCCTTCTTGATGATTACATTTCAAAGGAATGGCTCTCAGGTCCTTGAAAAAGACATCTCTGGGGTTTAGAAGATTCCTATCCATCTCAAAGGCGTAGAGAAAGAATCATCCATTGTACATTTTCTAAAGTAGATGTTCTCAGAAAAAGGAGGTCAGAGGCCCATCCCAGGTGTCAGCCGGAACAAACGGTAAATTCTTTTGGCAGCCTTGAATTTTTCCAGACAGGGACTCGAGGCCTGCTGGGTTGTCCCAGGGACATGGCTAGAAGTCATGATGAAGTTGGGTCAAGGTTGGATGAAATTGTTCATGCCAAGATTTTGTGTTTTTTCACAGGACATAGATGATTCTACATTGAGT
This sequence comes from Paguma larvata, assembly GCA_030068075.1. Classification (NCBI taxonomy): domain Eukaryota; kingdom Metazoa; phylum Chordata; class Mammalia; order Carnivora; family Viverridae; genus Paguma; species Paguma larvata. The sequence goes on from CM057825.1 coordinate 53,411,239, forward strand.
CTGGATTTTGTTGTCTTCCTTTTGAGATTTTGTGCCCTTTTTTTCCCCCTGGAAGGCAGTTAATTTACTAGTGGATCACTTTGATTTTTTTGAGGCTGTTAGTTTGTTAACATGAGTCTAAAATAGCCCTTTTCTAAAGCCTAGAGCAACCTTACTCCTAAAGTACAGTCCCTCCAGGATGCCAAGCAAACGCCTGGTGAGGTCTCCCCATCCTGGCTGGTCCAAATGCCTATGTCTCCCAACCCCAGAGGACCTCTGGAATCTCTATTGAGCTTACCACTCCCCAACAGCTACTGTCTGCTGGACCTCTCGCCTTGCATACATGCAGCTAGGTATTTGGCTAAATGCTTAACCCAAGCACTCTGAGCCAGCACTCTTAACTGTTAACTTCAAGGTCATCGGGTGCAATCCCCATCTGATGTTTGGGTTCCACATTACCACACCCCATCAAATCTCCCAAACTCCATTTGAACCCTCACAGAAATAACCCATTGAATGGCTACAGTTTGGTAATACTTTCTATAGCCAGAATAGAAAAAGAAGTCAGTCTTTCCTCCAGCATCACTGAATGAAAGGGCTTTTCAAATGGTAAATCTCTTCTTATAGTAAAGTAAAAATATCTGTATTTCGAGTCACTGATCATTCCTGTGCTCTATGAATCAGAGAGCAAATCTCCTCTTTCATCATGTCAGACTTTCATCTTTTGGAGGATAGTTATTATGAGTTCTTCACTCTAAGGGAAGCTGAGGTAAGCCCTAACAGAGAGGGTCAACGCCAGCCAAGTTAGGTGAGGCAAGGTAATATACCTAACTATATAAACCAACAACCACACAGGTACCTTTTTAAAGTAACTTCCCATTGAAGGATTGGTATTGGCCCTTTGTACAGTGTCATAAAATCTGAAGGAAAACCCCTACTGATATTTCTTTATCGTGATCTGCTATTGTCAGGACGATATTGCTATTTGGTACCTTTATTTCACAGTGAGGATATTCTTTCTGGAAAATTCCTCATAAGAAAACTGAAATTCAAGTTCCTGCCCACTCTTCAGCCACCACTGCACAATCCTGCCTCTTCTGCAGGCAATGTTCTTCTCCCTTTTTTGACAAAAGATGTAAATGTTCATAGGAGCCTTGATTTGAGAGCAGGCTGTGATGTTCTCACCGGTCTCAAACAAACCTCCCCACAGTCCAGCCCAGGGCTGCGTGGGACGGGCAAGGAGGGTCTGTGCTGGGGAGTCCGGATCATCCCCACCAAGAGCTGCTTTAGGAAGAGGGGGGGTTGGGTGAGACATGTGCTAATGGGGGTCCAGAGACAGTGAACCCTACCACCACCACGTGACACCACCTGGAGAAATGCTGCTGGTCTGTAGGACTGGAGCTGGAAGGGGTCTGAAAGTCCACACTGTGCCCCAACACCAGCCCTAGGGAGGCGGCCCCGAAGTACTGGCAGGCTCCATGGTGGGCCTACCCAGATTAGGAGGCAGATCTGTGCTGGTGCTATGGGGTTGAGCCAGGGTCCTGAGGCTTGGCCTGGGGAAATCGGAAGGGTCTATTTAGGATACAAGGGCCTGGAGGTGCAGGAGCTGGGAGCAGTAAGGTGCTTGGGAATTAAAATACAGTAAAACCTTGAATTGTGAGTAACTTGTTCTGCAGGTGTTCAGCAAGATGAGTAAACATTTTTTTTAACATTTATTTTTGAGAGAGAGAGTGCTTGCAAATGGGGGAGGGGCAGAGAGAGAGGGAGACAGAGGATCTGAAGCAGGCTCCATGCTGACAGCAGCCAGCCCCACATGGGGCTTGAACCCACAAAATGTGAGGTCATGACCTGAGCTGAAGTTGGACACTCAACCGACTGAGCCAGCAAGGTGCCCAAGACAAGCAAACATTTCTAATAAATTTTCACTTGATAAACAAGTGATGTCTTGCAATATGAACAGTACATGACGCTGAATGTCACGTGATCACAACTGAGCCAATGGTTCTTGAAATTCACTTTGATATAGGAGTGCTTTGGATTACAAGCATGTTTTGGGAATGAATTATGCTTTGCAAACCAAGGTTTTACTGTACTTATCTTGATGTTCTTGGCATGCCTGAGAAGAGCAGATAGAGGATGAAAAGAGATATATAAATTTGAGAAGTTGATGGGGGAAAGAATGGGTCTTAGTAATTAGGGGAAACCACTAGAAGATTAGAAGTAGAATGCAGAACTTCATTCCAGCAAGATAAATTTGCTTGTATCCAATGGAAGGCAGCAGAAAGGAGAAGTGGGATAATAAATAATATCTATATTGGTCTCAAAGCTCTAAAAAACTTGGGCATTTCCTAAGTAATGAGAACCCTAAGAACATCTCTTGTTCTAATGTTTGGTCTTTGACCCTACTTCCTGACACCGGGCTCTTGAAACCCTTGTAATTTCCTGGATGATAGGAGTGTCTTTTGATTTAATGAGGTGACTCTGGGTGGTCTACTGGATGTGGGCTGGTCACCAGAAAGACCAAGCTGTAATTAGAAGTATAATTCTCTAGAAAGGGGAGGGGGCTGGAGATGAAGTTAATAACTGACCATACCTATGTGATGAAGCCTCCATAAAAATCCCAAACATACAGGGTTTGGAGAACTTCCAGGTTGCTGAACACATCTGTGTCCAAGGAAGGTGATGTATCTCAACTCCATTGGGATAGAAGCTCCTGTGCCCGGGACCCTCCCAGACTTTGTCCTATGTGATCTCTTACTCTGGCTATTCATCTGTTATCCTTTATCATGTCCTTTTAACAAACTGGTAAACATGTTTCCTGAGTTCTGTGAGCTACTTTAGCAAATAATTGAATCCAAGGGGAGGAGACCATGAGAACCTCTGGTATGCAGCCAAGTTGGATGGAAGTTGCGGACAACTGGAGGACCATCTAATTATGATTGGCATCTGAAGTGAGAGGGCAGTCTAATGAGACTAAACCCTTAATCTGTGGGACCTGATTCTATCTCCATGTAGACAGTGTCGGAATTAAGTTGTAGGACACCCAGCTGGTGTTGCAGACTTGCTTGGTGTGGAGAAAAATCCTATACATTTGATGCCCAGAAGGGTCAGAAATGAAATGTTCTGTGTGAAAGTCGAAGAGAGAAATACAGAAGACTGAACTGAGGGGGAAATGTTTTAAATTGTATAGTAGGTAAAAAAAAATAACAAAAATAAAGATAAGCTAGAAATAAACTAACAGCTATTTTAAAAATTAAGTGGGTAAAACTCACAAACTAAGACAGGTTATCTATCTATTTAAGAAATTAAGAAGAAATATGTATCTACAAAGATAAATTTAAAATATTAGACTACAAAATGATAGAATTTAATGATTTAAGAAGGCTATCCTAGATTTTATGCACAATAAGCAACTGAGAGAAGTAGTTTTAGTCACTGACACAATTTCATTCAAGGTGAAATGCATCAGAAAGGATAAAGAGAAGAAAACTATACAGTAAAAAGAATAACTGATCAAGAAGATAAAATGATCATGAAATACATGTATAAACAGATAGAAAGCAACAGCTGACAAGACAGTGGAGAGTAATAGATAAATTCATTCTATTTGTAGTATAGCACCCCTTCTCAAACTCAAATAGAAGAAGCAATTCATAATATTAATAATATTGATAATATTAATAATAGTCACAACTAATGAACTCAAACTAATAAAAATATATAGACCTTTGCAGCCCACAAAGGATATACGCTCTTTTTCATTACATGAAATGAATGTAGTCACAAAGTCACAAAAATCTTCTATGACCTAGATTATACACACACACACACACCCCTCAATAAATTCCAAAGAATCAGCATCATGCAAACTATTCTTTCTGACCATAATGAAGTAGAATTAGAAATCAACAGCAGGTTGAGAGCTAAATCTCACAAGTCTGGAAATTTAAAAATACAATATTTCAGTTAAAGACAAAATTAGGAGAACAATCCCAAAATATTTAGGACAGGTGACATGAAAGTAACATGTGTCAAAATTTGTGCAACACAACAAGCAGTACCTAAAGAGCAATGTACAGCTCTAAGTATATTTTACTGAAAACATGAGAGAGGGATGCCTGGGCGGCTCAGTCGGTTAGGCATCTGACTTTGGCTCAGGTCATGATCTCACGGTTCGTGGGTTTGAGCCCTGTGTTGGGCTCTGTGCTGACAGCTCGGAGCCTAGAGCCTGCTTCAGATTCTGTGTTTCTCTCGCTTTCTGCATCTCCCCTGCTCACATTCTGTCTGTCTCTCTCTCTCTTTAAAAAATGAATGAACATTAAAAATTAAAAAAAAAAAAGAAAATGCAAGAGAAATAAACTAGGAAATAAGAGATTACAAAAGACCAACATATTCAGCAAAGAAAACAAGGAGGGAAATAATAAGCATGAGGGCAAAAAAAAATCCATTAATAAAACCAGAATATTGGGGATTATTAATGAAACCAAAGATAATCCTAATAGACCCCTGGCAAAATTTAAGAGAAAAGCCAACAAACCAGCCCAGAGAGAGAAAATGCATAGAAACAAAATGAATAATAAAAAGAGAGAAGTAATTACAAATGCAGAAAATGTTAAGAAATAATAAACCAACATTATGAATGATAGTGCAGCAATAACTTTCAAAACCTGGATGAAATTGACAAATATTCAAAACATAAAATTCCAGAAATCTGACTAGATTAATAACCATTAAAGAAATTGAATTGGCAATGAAAACTTCAACAAATCAAAACAGAAACCCAGGCCTGAACAGTTTTAGAGATGAGTTCAATCCAATTTTCAAAGAAGAAATAATTTCTATCTTATATGAATTATTCCAGAAAACAGAAGGAATGAAAACTGTGGGAACTACCATTAAGTAACCTTGGAACCTAATCAAATAACGACAGGATAAGAAAAGGTAGTAATAGACAATTTCTCTTATAAACCCGCGGGGGCTAAAGATTTTCAGTAAAAGTCCTTTATATTGCTATGTTGTTTCATTATGACATTTTTTAATGTACTATAAATATACGGGTGCTATACTGAAAACCCAGTGCAAACACAGACCAATCTGCCTTGTTTTCTATTTTATCTGTAGCACATGTAACTGAACCCAAGTTTATATGCCCAACATGCTGTGAAACCAATCTCTGAGACGTGGGGGATACAGCAAGGAAGGTGTTTATTTGAAAGGCAGCAACAAGAAGACAGGAGTGCAAGCCTTCCGGAAGAAGGAGACTCAAGGGGAGGCTGATTTTGCTCCTCCTGTCTTCCTATCTGCCCAAACATCCAATCCTACCTTTTCAATGACTTCTTCAGGCAGCTTTGGTAAGACTTCTTCGTCCTGATGTAATAGTGCTGCTTGAAAGGCACAAGCTTGCTCTGGCCATATCTTTATACCCATATATCCAGGTGTTTTAAGGGCAGAAGAGAAAAGGTCTGAGTAAGAAGTTGCAGCTGTACTGTATTCTTGTTAACCCTTTAATTTGGTTACTGGTTTCACGCCTAGAACACTTCCTGATGCTCTGTAAGCACTCAATAATTATCGATAGAACAGAAAAGTGAATTCCTGAGGCCCACTTGTCTGTTTAGCTTGAATTGATTCCATGGTCTTCAAACCTTTCTGTGGTAGGCAGGATAATGGCCGCTCAAGGATGTTGACAGGTGTAAACCTGGGAATATGTCAGGTTGCACGGCAAAGGGGAATTAAGGTTGCGCATGGAATTAGGGCTGCTAGTCAGCTGATTTTAAAATAGCAAGATTTCCTGGATTATCTAGATGGGCCCGATGTAATCACAGGGGACTTAGAGAGGAAGGAGGCAGAAGAGAAAGAACTAGAGAGAGATGGGGGCACAAAAAGGATTTGGCTTAATGTTGCTGGCTGAAGATGGAAGAATGGGGCCATGAGCCAAGGAAAGGGGCCAGCCTCTAGAACCTGGAAATGGATCCTCCCCTAGAGGCTCCAGAAAGCAATGAACCCTGCTGACATGTTAATCTTAGCAGAGTGAGATCCTGTGGGACCTCTGACCTACAAAGCTATAGGATAATAAATGCGTGTTGTTTTAAGCCACAAATTTTGTGGTAATTTTTTAATAGCAGCAATGGAAAACTAAAACCCTTTCCTAATTGCCGTCATTTACACTTAAAATTTTAGTTTCCCTTTATATCTATGATTTTCCTTCTTTTTGCTGCAACATATCCGATACATATCATTAAAAAAATTCTATTTTCCTTCACTACTGCCCACATTTCTTTCCTTGTTGAAATCTTTTCTGCTGTGGAACTTGGGCAAGTGACTTAATTCTTTGAGCCTCAGTTTCTATGAACTTCAGGTTAATGATACCCCCCCCAACCCCCGAGTATGTGGTTAGAGCATTAGAGCTAATGTTTTAAACCAGCTGGTGCAGAGAAGATTTTTAACAATCATTTTTATTATTCTATAAATACTGAATGCCGTTCTGGGGAAACATAGTTTGGAAGATGGAAAGATAAGGAAGCCTACTTCACATTATTGTGACAGGCCCTAAAATGGCTTTAGAAGAATTTTCATAGTGTTTATTTTGAACACTTACACAAGAATTGGTTTTTATTCTGTGAGAAAAATCCAGATATTATTGCTTATTATTATTATTTTTTTTTGATGTAGGCTACATGTCTAAGTCGGTTTGGGCTACTATAATAAATTACCATAGGCTGGGTGGCCTATAAACAACAGATTTATTTTTCACAGTTCTAGAGGCTGGAAAGTCCAAAACTAAGGGGCCAGTGAGAGCCTGCTTCTTCATTGTAAAGGCACTAATCCCATTAGTGAGGGCTCCACTCTCCTGACCTAATCACCTCCCAGTGGCCCCCACCCCCAAATACCATCACTGGAGATTAGGTTTCAACTATTAGATAGAAGCTAGACACAGCAGTGGAAGGAATGCACCAAGGCAGAGTCCCAAGTCCCACATAGAGACATGAGCTGGAGGCAAGGACGGTGATAAGCTCCACATTAAAAGCTGCGTGCTCACTATCTTGAACGTGTGGCTTCCAAGACCTTGGGCCTGACAGAGCAAGAGCTACAGGTGCAGAGCATGCCCTCTCTTCCTCCACCTCTGCCCCAGGGTAGCCCCTAGAGTTTTTATAATGCATTTGCATTGTGAGTACACCCCCCTCTCCACCCTGCCCCATGGAGAAAGGCTTCCATGACAGTTTGGTAAAAACCTTATCATGTCAAACCTCCCCCAACTCCCAACCTGCGGAGGAGTTTCCCAAATGATTGGAAACAGCCTCCATTAGAGACCACCCCGCTGGACCTCACAGTTCTTCTCAGAGAGACCCAATTATATCCAATCCCAAAACAACCTAGGGGCCAGTTACACTTGGCTTATTCTGAGCTCAGATCCCAATGTAAATCTTCCTGTGGAGAATCCAAGGACCAAGACCTCCATTCACACAATGCGGACTCTCTCACCTGTAACAAACATATGAATTTTGGGTGGGGGGATGCACAAACATCCAGTCTATGGCACTAGATCACACATCTAGGGGCACCTGAGTGACTTAGTCAGTTCAGTGGCTGACTCGATTTTGGCTCAAGTCCTAATTTCAGGATTCATGGGTTCGAGTCCCAAGTTGGGCTCCACACTAACGGTGTGGAACCTTCTTGAGATTCTCTCTCTCTTCCTCTCCCTGCCCCTCCCCTGCTCATGCTTTCTCTCCTCTCAAAATACATAAATAAACTTAAAACAAAACAAAACAAAACAAAAAAGGTGGGTCATCTATCTGTCTTTGTCAGGCTCTGGTATTGGGCCTTTTATGGGGATGTTTTTTCTTGGTGAATGGGGAAGTGTTTCTCCTTTATAACCTTATGAAACAACCCAGGTTACATGGCCTGGAAAGAAGAGATCTTCCTTTAGTTTTCTTTATAATTAGCCTTATGTGAGTTCTTTTCAGAGCCAGGCAACCAGAAATATTTCTTCCAGAGGCAGTCATTACAGTGGAGAATTTGAGATTTGACTCCTAGGTGAAAGAACTAGATAAAGTTCTAGATATCAACTTTGTCATTAAAAAGGTTGGGACTTCCTCAATTAAGGGAGTTGGCCTTTGAGGGGCACCTGGATGGCTTAGTCGGTTAAGTGTCTGACTTTGGCTCAGGTCATGATCTTGTGGTTCTTGGGTTCAAGCTCCACATTGGGCTCTATGCTGATAGCTCAGAGCCTGGAGCCTGCTTTGAATTCTGTGTCTCCCTCTCTCTCTACCCCTTCCTCACTTGTGCTCAGTCACTCTCTCTCTCTTTATCTCTCAAAAATAAAATAAACATTAAAAAAATTAAAAAAGAGAGAGAATTGGTAGTTGAGACAGATTGCACCCATAACTTTTAGATGTTTCTAGACCCCAGTTTGGGGGAGGGGAGACCAACTCTTTTTCAAGGGAAGGGGTAAATCTCATGTCCGAGTTTGGAGGGAAAAACTCCCCACTACAAATTGGCCTTGGCTAGAAACAATGCTACTGGCTGTGCCCTCACAGTGTGATATTGCGTGATGTACAGGAAGAGAATGTGGGCTATAGTTCATAGTTTACTGTTGGGTAAATGAGGCATTCAACATGCAGAATTATTGTTGGGAACTCTTCTTAGTAGGAAGCCATTACCGAGGCCCCCGTGCCAAAGAGAAAACATGTTGATTCTCTTTCCCTTGACAGCTAATAACTTGTAATAATCGTTACATGGGTTACTTGGTCCTGCTGAGTCCCAGCTTGTGACCTTCTCTCTGATCAAAGTTATCTTCCTGCGCAGGCTGTGGTTAAATAGACTCTTTAATCTCAGTTTCCGTGAAGTCCTGTTATGTTGATCCCAGAGATTGAATTGGCAGTCTATAACTTCCTTCTTCAACACAAAAGTGCAATTTAAAAACAGCTTTTTGCTTTGAAGTTTATTATAGATTCATGGGAAGTTGTGAAGACAATACAGAGAGGTTTCCTGTATTCACCCCATGTCCCAAAAGGGTTACATCTTTTATAACTATAGTCCCATATGAAAACAAGGAAATTTAACAGTGGTACAAGGTGTGTATTCATCTATCATTTCATTATTTAAAAATTTTTAAATTGCGGTAAAATGTACATAAAATTTACCATCTTAAGGTAAATCTACCATTTTTAGGTGTACAGTTCGGTAGTGTTAAGTACATTCACATAACTCTGCAACCAATCTCCAGAACTATTTCGTCTTGCATACTGAAACCCTATACCCATTAGACACCAAATCCTCATTCCTCCCTCCCTCCAGCCCCTGGCAACCACCCTTGTACTTTGTTTCTATGAACTTCACAGGTGCCTCATATAGACAGAATACATTATTTGTCATTTTGTGACTATTTTAAACACTTATCATAATGTCCCCAAGTTTCATCCATGTCGCAGCATATATCAGAATTTATTCCCTTTTAAAGGCTGAATAACATTCCACTGTACGCATATGCAACATTTTGTTGATCAATTCACTGATCTATGGACACTCGGGTTGCTTCTACCTTTTGGCTCTTGTGAATAATGCTGCTATAAACATGTGTGCACAAATATCTCTTTGGGAGCTTGATTTCAATTATTTTAGGTATTGTTAAAGGCTGAATTGTGTCCCCCTCAAATTCATATGTTGAAGTTCCAACCCCTAGTATCTCAGAATATGACTGTACTTGAAGAGAAGGCCTTTTAATAGGTGACTAAGTCAAAATGAGGCCCTTAGGGTGAGCCCGAATCCAATCTGACTGGGTTCCATTTAAAAAAGAAATTTGGACACACTGAGAGACACCACAGGTGCATGAATATACAGAAAGACAAACATGTGAAGAGGCAGCAAGAGGGTGACCATCTGTCATCCAAGAAGAGAGGCCTCAAAAGAATCCAAACTCACCTCCACCTTGATCTTGGACTTCCAGAACTCTAAGCAAGTAAATTTCTGCTGTTTAGGACACCCAATCTGTGGTGTTTTGTCACGGCAGCCCCAGCAAGCTTTTACAGGTATATACTCGGAAGTGGAATTCCTCGATCATATGGTGACTCAATTTTTAATTTTTTTAAGGAATGGTCATACTATTTTCTGTATCAGCTGCACCTTCTATATTCCTACCAACAGTGTACAAGATTTCCAATTTCTCCACATCTTTGCTGACTCTTGTTATTTTCTGTTTTTATTTTTATTTGTGCTAGAGTAGCCATCTTAATAGGTATGATATGGCATCTTGTGGTTTTGATTGGCATTTCCCTAATTAGTGATGTTACACATCTTTTCATGTACTTGTTGGTCATTTGTATACTTCCTTTGGAAAAATGTCTATTTAAGTCCTTTGCCCATTTTTTAATCAGGTTGTTTGCTTTTTTGTTGTTGAGTTTTTGGGTTCCTTCCTGATCTTCTAAATCCTAAATCCTCAGAAAATCTTCTTCCATCAGGAAGAAGGGGTTTCAAGGAACATCATTTTGGAAAAAGTGGGCAATACAGATATTTGTGTAACTATATAATTTATTGTCCAAACCAAGACATATTTGAGAAGGGGGCACTAAAAATAATTACAATTACATGTTTACTCGAAAATTTTTATTTATTGACCAACAAATTCAAATGGTTCTACTAGAAAACAATTTTTTAAAAACTAATCTTACCAACCCCAGAAAATCATGGTTGATATTTTTGTGCATTTACTTTCAGAATGTCTCTTTTTAATTTTTATAATCATATTTGTCATTAAATTCTATGTGCATAGTTATATGCAGCTTTTTTCTTATAAAAAGTATTTTCTATGACATTAAAACTTGTAAAATATTTTAAAATTTTCATTCAAAGATAAAAATCTCTTTAAAAATAAAAATCTAGAAAAATTTTAAACTTTCTTTCTACAATAAAATATATATCTAAGTACTTTAAAAAATTAAAAATTTATTCATATTTGTTATCTGCACATTAAAAAACCCATCAGAATAATTGTTTTTAGCATATATACATGTATATTAATAAGTTTCTTAAACATCTCTCTTTCTAAAACTATGTCACTGGCATTTTCTGAAGTGTGTATTTTTTAGTATGGTCTCATAATTTTTTTCCCCTTAAAATTGCCTACAGCATTCTTTGAAGTTGCATGTTATTTACAATTATTGACATCTTCAATTGTTTCTCTTTGACAGACCATCATATATATATTTTAAGCTTATCTATTTATTTATTTGGAGAGAAAGAGAGAGCCCTGATGAGTGGGGGAGGGACAGAGAGGGAGAGAGAGAAGCCCAATAGGCCCCAAAAGAAGCACAGAGCCTGACGTGGGGCTCGAGCCCACAAACTGTGAGATCACAACCTGAACCGAAAGCAAGAATCTGATGCTTAACTGACTGAGCCACCCAGGTGCCCCTTCAGGCACAGTGTTCCTAAATTAACAACTAACTTTTCAAGTCTATGCCGATGCCTCGCCAGTAGGCTTAAACCTTCTGGGGTTTGTTTTGTTTTGTTTTTATTTTTTTATTTTTAATTTTTTTTAAATTTTTTTAACATTTATTTATTTTTGAGAGACATAGAGACAGCATGAGCAGGGGAAGGGCAGAGAGAGAGGGAGACACAGAATCCGAAGCAGGCTCTAGGCTCTGAGCTGTCAGCACAGAGCCCGATGCGGGGCTTGAACCCACAGACCGTGAGATCATGACCTGAGCTGAAGTTGGCCGCCCAACCGACTGAGCCACCCAGGCGCCCCTGTTTTTATTTTCTAATAATTTTTTTTTCATGTTGAAAGACTGAATGCACAAACAGACAATGGCCAGACCACATATGACAATAGAGCTTTCACCAAGAACCTCTGCAGCCATTGGCCCAATCGGCCCAGAACTGTCAGGACCTAGTCAATGGTTCTGGCTTCTGTATTTTTGTCTCAATTTCCAACTCAGGACCAAACAGAGAAAGCCAAATATGCTTCCCAAGAGAAATGAGCTCTACTGCTTCCAGTGATACTGTCTCCATCTTCCCCATGCCAACAGCTTTCCATCAAAGCATATCTGAGATTTCTTTCAATATCCCACTTTCCTACTCCTCTGTCTGCCTTTGAGTCAGTTCCTGCCAAACACAAGTGATGGCGGCTCCCTTGTTAAAGCAAGCTCTGGATAAATTGCTTCTGTTCTCATTTGGATGGTCTTCATTTATTTCCACAATGTGGTCACTGATTTCATGGTGGATGAAATCACCAATGGTGTATGATAAATGTTGATAAACATTTCGTGCAAGTTATATATTTTTCAGCAAATTTCTGGAGAAACAGAAAATCCTATTTCATGTTTTGACTCCTCACCAAGGCTCAGTGCCGAGCCCATGTCTGGCTCCTCCCTGCGCGTGGAGTCTGCTTGGGATTCTCTCTCCCTCCCTCTCCTCTACTCGTGCTCTCTCTCTCTAAAACAGAACAAAACAAAACAAAACACTGGTTTTCTAAGGCTCTTGCCTTGTTTAGATTTTTGCCAAGGGAAAAACATAAGAGGAAAAAAACTCACTGTGTTGAAACATCCCTATTTTTGTTTCACTAACAAGGTATCAAAACAAAACTCACTTGTACTGGCAGAATTGTTCAGATTTCTACTCCCGGTGATAGACAACAGATGCCACTTGCTTGACACGAACCTCTCCTGGCTGTGGCCTCAGCCCAGAACACACATTCCCTGTCAATCCTTGTTTGTGTAAGAATGCCGTCAATGAAGTGGACAGGCATATACTTGCTCCCAGGGAGTTTCCATACTGTCTATATTCTCACTTGTTACGACTTTACTTAAAATTCATACAGGCTCTTTTGTGATTTTTTTTGTGACATTTTCCTTCCGCTCCCCAAGAGTAAGATTGATGGGAGGTGACCTTTTCATCTCAATTGGCTCATTAGGCACCAAGTTCATATGTCAATGAGAATAGAAAGTGAGTTTGTTCAGAGAGGGGGGCTGAGAGAAGCATTTTATAATTTACAAGCAATTAGACTTCTCCAGTTCAAACAAACGTTTTTCTCCTTTCAAGTTAAGTATGTTAGAGGAGTCTGGTTTTCCTACTGCTTTAAACCAGGGTTTCATTGGGATGGGAGTTGGTTATTCTGAAGTCAGATCCATTTAGTGCCGATTGAAACAGCTAAAGCTGTCCAGCCATTGTACGGTCATGAATCTAAATTTAGGATGATACCTTTAGTCACCCACTCTTATTAAAGTAGTAGCCAGATGCAGTACAGTGTGATGGAGAACCCAAACAAAAGGTTAGAGGCAGGCCATTGTTAAGGAGTGGTCCCATTTAAAATGTGGTTTTCTGGGGTGCCTGGATGGCTCAGTCGGGTAAGCATTGGACTTCGGTTCAGGTCATGACCTCACAGTTCGTGGGTTCGAGCCCCACCTCGGGCTCTGTGCTGACAGCTCAGAGCCCAGAGCCTGCTTCAGATTCTGTGTCTCCCCTCTCTCTCTCTCTGCCCCTCCCTCCTCCACTAACGCTCTCAAAAATGAATAAACATTAAAAAAAATTAAAATAAAAAAATAAAATGTGGTTTTCTATGTTCCCACTTTCTTTATCTTCAGTGGTGTATGCCTCACTGAATGAGTCTACCCAGGGATGGATGCCTACTGATGCCCCCCATCCCAGATTGCTACCTATTTTATTTTCCCATTTAATGAACAGATTTAGTCCCTTTTGTGGAAATGGAAAATCCTTTTTACAAAAAAGTTTTCAAAACATACTTGCGTATTTGGTTTTAATGTAATGAAAAAAAAATTCGAAGTTATTTTCTTCAGATACTTTCATTTTCTTCTCCAAAGGGAGCTGTATTCATCCATTTATTCATTCGATAAATATTTCTTGCATACCTACAACATGCCAAGCACTGTTTTAGGTAAAGATGATAGATTTGTGAGATGTTCACTTTAGATGTCTCAACTGTAGCAACTGGCTTTTAAATTCTATGTTATTTAACGATAGGTTTTTTACTTCCTCCTCATTTGCATTTTGCAACTCACCTCTTCCCGCTTCGTCAATCCATTGTGGTAGGATGAAACATGGTCCCCCAAAGATGTCCTCGTCCTAATTCCTGGAATCTGCGAATGTTCCTTCATAAGGCAAAAGAGATTTTGCAGATTAATTATATTAGAGATCTTAAAATGGGGGAGATTATCCCTAAATGTTATCACAATGTTCTAATAAAAGCAAGGAGGGAGACTTGACTACGCAAGAGGAGAAGGCAGTGTGACTGCCGAAGCAGAGATTGGAGAGATGTGGCCACGAGTCTAGGAATGCAGGTGGCCATCAGAAGCCGGAAGAGACAACGGACAGATTTCTCCCCTGGAGCCTCCAAAAGAAACCCGCTCTCCCAACACTTTGATTTTATCTCTGTAGGTCTCATTTTGGACTTCTGGCTCTCCACAACTGTAAGGGAATAAATATCCATTGTTTTAAGCCACTAAGTTTATGGTAATTCGTTAGAGCACCAATAGGATACTCATGCAGCTACGGTCCTAAACTTTGAGAATTCGTAATCGTAACTTACAGAAGTAGAGTCTAGGATGTCTCTAAAATCACCAATGTTGTTCATAAATTAGCAGCTTTGCAAATTTCCCCCACTGGCTAGAAATAAGAAAAATACTTTCTTATGGTTCCCCGAAATCTATTGAGAAGACAGTATAATGTGGGATGGTACTTTGGAGATAGATAAACTCTCTCAGAATTGTCAAATTTAAAGCATGGATAATAACACCCACATAGATTTGTTGTCAAGATTTGTCCCAGATGCTAACAAATTAAAAATAAAGCATCTAAATGAATAATCTAAGGGGTTCTAACAATGCTAGCTGTAGGCATTTTCATCAGTGCAGCTAGACTGTCTGTGGAAAAACATCTTTTTCACTGAACAAAATAAGTTTAGAATGTTCCATTAAATATCATTAACTGTGTTTGGCGAGACTGTGAGAATTTAGAAAATGAGTTTGAACTGTCGGGGCTGATACTACGAACCTAAACATTACTGATTTAAAAAGCCGTGCTGGGAGAGCTCCAGCCCTGGCACCCCTGCAGTCAGATGTCCTGTAGCTGCCTAGTTGGGTGCTCATTTGTATTTATCTCAATTTGCATCCAAATTTTGTACCCAGGAAGCTACAAGTAAACCAAGAAATCACTACCTACACACCAGCAATAGTGTATGTAACTGGGGCTATGTGTACTCAGAAGCGGTTAATTCTCTGGCATGATACCATAGTTGGACCAGGAAAGTGACCTGGGAACCGTGATTACATAATCACAAACTACGCAACTAAAACGCTCATCTACTGTGTCTCTTTGTTATTTATTTTCAATTTGCTTTCCTGTTGCTTTATTACACACAGCAAGGGGAGGGCCATTTCTTTGGCATCTTGAGTTCTTTCTTGTTTTCTCAGTCTTTCTCTTCCTCTCTTTTCCTCCGCCCCTCCATCTCTCTAAGCTAAGAGTTTCTGGTGTGTATAGAGAAAAGGACACAAGGAGGAAAGATTTGTTTGTACATTCCTGCCACCCGCATGGATATTTCTCAGTATAATCCTAGGACCCTGTCCCTTGGAGACGCCGTGATGAGACCCTCACCTCTCTGTGTTTGGACGGTGTTGGGATGAGTCACCATCCCATGAATGCTCCACGGTGAGTTGGGCTGTTGAACCCCCAGGGCCTATGTGCTTAACATATTCTAGCAGGATTGAAATAGGCGGGTTGCCAATATTTTTAAGAAACTGATTTGTGGATTCTAGTGATCAAAGCCTTGGTATATTGCTTTCTTTGACACTGCCTCTGAAAATATTTTTTCCTCCACCTCTTGATGAGAAATTAGAGACTTGGAAGTCAAAATGATACATCATCTGCCTACAGTTGTATGAAGACTAAAAACAAAATACACTGTCACTATTTTATTGGAAGGGCTTTCAACAGTGACAGAAAATATTTCCCATGAACACTCTCTTTCTGAGGGAGGACAATCGGATGAGGAAAAGCTAATCCCTAGCGGCTTTCCCAAGAGCCTAGCAATGGAAAAAACGGATCTGTGAGATCTTGAGTTCCTTGCAACCTTTAAGAACTATATATAGTTTTACTCCTATAATCTAGAAACAAAATAGAAAGTTGAAAGTAGCTTTCTAAATCTTCATATAAGTAAGTTCAAAATTCAGGAAGAAATCCTCTGTTCCAGAATTCGATTTGAAAACAGTTTCTACATTGTTACCACATGAAAAAAGCTGAAAATGTAGTCAGAGTAAGTATTCAATTTTCTTTCCATCCAACTTGAAGTCTCCTCCTGGAGATATAGATATTTACCCAGTTTTGCGGGAAGGTCATTAGAATAGACTACACACAAAACTCAAGTCTCTTTATGCAGTTTAAAATTTATTGAGTTTCCTGTGCTCTTACAAATGTAACATTCTGGCATACAACATTCATTAAAGAGGCACAATTCTTATTTGGAGGTGGCACAGATTAGACAATAGTTTTTGGTCAGTAATTACTTATTCATTAGGAAATTGAACTCCAAGCTATTTTTCTGTAGAAAGTCGCTTGAAATTCTATCCCTAAGATAAAATTTAATTTTTCTATCTCAAAATGACCATATGCCACCTAACAATATGACTATTGCCTTTCCATGTTTAATCATAAGCAGAGTAATTTCACAGTGGAGGTTTTTCAAATGAAACATTTAAAAATATACTATTTTTAGGGAAGAAGCTGGCATCGGGTAAAGAATTTGCTGCTCTACGTCATTAGGAAAATCTGTCAGGTGATCACTTGCGTGCTTTGCCACGGAATTTCCTTGTGGGCTTCCACCAGCCAGGAGGATGCCATCAGCCTAATTTTATAACTTCCCTTAGCGACATAAACCAGGTCTAAAAGGGAAATGGAAGGTGGGTAGGAGAGGTTGACCCATGGCTTTGAAGAGTGAAGTTCTGGTTATCTGGACTGGCTAAGACGGCCTCCAGAACACACTTTCATGGTCTCTGGTTTAACATAGTCTCATCTTTCAGGTTTTGGGGTTCTGTCCTCCCTCCTCCCCTCCTCCATCAGCACTGGCCTCGGGATGGAAGTCATCAAAATGACAAGAAGCCACACATGGCAGAGTGAGTCACAAGTCCCCAAGCTCTAGTCGGTTTTCATTCCTTGAACTAGACTTTCTTGTTGAGGCCTGAGCATCACGATGAGACAACAAACAAGATCCTCAGGTTGGAGCAGGGACCAGGGAGTGGGGTTTGGGCCGGCCCATGCTCATGGAGCTTTCCCATTGGCCTCAGAATTCCCTGGGGGCCAAGCGTGGTTGGTAAAATACAGATTCTCGGTCCATACTCTGGCTCTTTGGACTCAGAATCTTCAGAGGCAAGCTCAGAGATCTGTGTGTAAGTAAACATCCAAGGTGATAACTTAGCCTCTGGGGTCCATACACTCACCCACAAGGGGTGTGACCCTGGTATCACTTTGGGAGCCTAATTTTCTTTCTCAGATTCCATCTCTCGTTTATTCGTTCTTGACTCTTCATTAGCACTTAATGTCAAGCCTGCTGTAGTTGACAGTCTCTGGAACAGTTTTCTACTTTTGAGCAACAGGCTTTGAGGGGCAGGAAATCAGGAATAAGCTTTCAACTTGCACAGCTATCAAAGGCAGGAAGTTCCCTGGACTGCAAGCCATTTCATTTCCACTTCTTTTTCAAAGCTTAACAACTTTCTTCCCAGATGGGGAGTGCATGCATTAGAAAAGATGGAAAGGCAGCCTTCTGGAACACTGGAGCTTTCAAATGTTTGTGACCCAAAACGGGGGTTAATGTGGCAAATAATAAATAGATCGGCAGAGGCCACTTCCTTCATCATCATTATCAAGATGCTATCATTTCAAGAGCAGTCATTCTGGATTCCCATGGCTTTGTCTGGGAGTCGTTCCTTACAAACAAGAGGAAAATGCTTCCCACAGTACTGCCAACAACTTCAGTGATACCATTATTTTGGCCCCCTCCCCGAAGATGGAAATGAATTTAGTAACTTACATTGCTATTTTGAAATGAAAAAAATAGTTAACTGTCTTCTATCTAAAATCTAAAATTTCTACTGGGCTACCAGACCTAGAACTTAATAAGATCCTCTTGTAATGCGTTACTGTTTGATGGTGGATCCTGGGGAAGTGGCATGGGAGGAGTTTGGGGGCACACCTCTACCCATCTGCACACATCCTTCTAGGAAAGTCTCATATGCAATAAATACAAGAAAATATGCAGATCTCAAGAAGTAATGAAAGCAGAACAATGATTGCCTTGGGGGTGGCAGACGGGAAGAGCAGGAGAGGGATTGTCAAGGGGCAGAGAAAACGTTTGGTGGTGATGGATCTCATGATCATGATTAGGGCGACAGTGTGAAAAGTGCACATATACATCAAGTATTGTTCATATATGTAAAGTTCATGTCAGTAACCCCTCAATAACCTTGAAATGACTGAAAAAAGTTTCTAGCAACCACATCATTTCCGAAAGAAATAACTAGATGAAGATAATTAGAGGGTGTGGGGAAGTTGGTGCCTAAAATAAAAGTAATTGTTTTAGCATTCTTCTCTAACAGTATTAAGTTGGGGCTTATCTTATTTAACTTAAAGTAAGAAGAAACAGGTAGACTCAAATAGAATTATGCCTTATTTTCTGAAAACTCAATATTCCTCTCATCACGATAGTCCTAGTTTATATTTAGAAGGAAAGTATATTAACAAAATTCGCAGAAAATAAAAATTCTTGTTTTATGGTTTTCCTACCAATCTGAAGATGTGAAGGAAACCAATTAAATGTAATTATGGGGCAATATTTAGTCTACAAACATTCAATAGTGTTCCACAGAGGCCAAATGCAGTGGTTTCAGGATGCATATATTACACTGCAATTGTATATATATATTGCATATTTTTCCCATACTCAGTGACACACTGCAAAAAAATAGACACGTGTATCCCTGTCCCTCACCATGTCAGGACCAGAAGGAAGAAGAAAAATGATAGTGTTTTTGGGAAACAAAAGGATGCATGTAACAGACAGGTAACTGCCATCTGTAAGTTGCCTTAATCATGCGGCTTTGTTTACTTCAAAGGTTGGGCATGCTACTTCATCCCAACGATTTTTAAGGAATTCTCTTTTTAGATCTCATTTGGAAAGAATTAAAGTCAACCCCTTAAACAATTTACCATTTTCTCTAATCGCGAAGGCTGCAAGAAAGGTCTTACAATTCAGTCACATAAGTATGTTCTTCTCCAGTTATGTATTAAAGCTAAACAAAGTCAGGCTTAACAGAATGATTCATGCAGTGTACACTTTAAATGTTACTAACTTTACAAAAGACATTTAGTTAAAACTTAGAGGATTCCATCCTGTTTTGATAAGCAGTATTTCTTCATGACTGCGAAATCTTTTGAAAACAAACCGCCCCCAACAAAACTAAAAACACTTTGATCTTAGCCCCAACTACATTTTTTCCATCTTTCCCCCAAAAGAACATTTCTAGAGCGCAAAATAGATTCATAATTGTTTAATTAGATACATTATATATATCCTGAAGAGAATGGCTCCCAAAGAAATAAACTAGTATTTTGTACACAAACTCTATTTACTGTGCCACATTCATAATATAACGACTTGAGCCAAGTGCAAACATTTATCACACCCCCTGGTGTGTGAGGAGCTCTGCTCCCACAAACACTTCATTATCTAGGATGATAGGGAACAAGATTAGACAAGATGGATAATTAATTTTTGTAATAACAAAATTGTACATTAGATTAGGATTATAACGTCTTCTCCAGCCACAGCTGTAACCAGAACTAAGCAAATCATTCGTTGATCGGTTTCCTCTTTAACTCCTGCCCTCCAAGTACTCTTTGGGGCAGGAGCTAGTGATTGATTAGTGGGAGTGCTCAAGACATGGGGACCAGAATAATGAAGGGGAGCAAAAGGTTTGGAAAATCAACAACCAGGCGCCCCGTGTATTGACGACCCCTTGGTTTCTCTTACTCAGAAAATACATTTGGTAGCTTTTATGTCACATATAGTTGATAGGTAATATTAAAAGGTATCTTACATGAGTTTTATTTTTACAACTGCCTAGAAATTATGGGATATTTTTAAGTAACCCATGAAAAATAATGACTTCATTAAAAAAAAACAATAATAGCAAAATCTGAGAGTAAATTTGCACCCTGGGTGGCAGCATATGGAAGCAAAATAATTAGTTTCTAGTCGGCCTGAGTTGCTGGCGTGTGCCATGGATCTGTTCAGTCTAGCCACATCCACGGGACCATTGTCACTTATTACTGCTTTCCTTAATGACCAGCTCAAAAAGATGAAGGGGCTTCTGAATAAATCGCAGGGGAGGTATAAAGATATATTAAGCCCTCCTCTACTTTAGATTGCTTTAAGGAAAAACAAATAAGAAAAGCACCCTGGAAACACAGTCTTCTATAAAATTCTAAGAAATAAGTCCTGTTTTCTCAGGAATGATCTAATATTTATTCTCTCCTTTTGCTGTTTAAACTAGTCTCAAAAGCCCCAAATTATGCAGATGAAAATTCCCGACAGAATGCATCTCACAATCCTAAAACCATTGTATTAACAAAAAGGGAAAAGAAAGGGGGGGGGGAGGTTAGGCTATCAAGACCATTACATTAGCATGAACATTTAGTAGGGAGATTTGTGAATCAGGTATTACAGAAATATTATCTAAAACTTAATTGATCACTTGAATTGAGAGTCTAAGGTTTTCTGAATCTCCAAAGAGATTCTCAGTGCGGGGTATTAGACATTGTGGTGCTTTTCAGGTTAGCTCTGACCAACATTTACCTACCTGATTTGCAGCCTGAACTTATCATCTAGTAAAGGTCCTCTCTGGTATTCTTTTTTTGCAATTACCGCCCCTGAATGCTCCGTGACAGCAGTCGCTTCCCTGGTGAGTCCTGGGTCCTCTCACAGCTGTGTGAATGGATACATCCACGGTCCCCTAACACCTCGCCTTCCTACTTCTCTACTTGCAGTATGGTTGCTTTGCAGAATTCTCTTCTTTTAGGCTAAATATTTTGAGACTCTTCAGGAAAGTGCTAGTAAGTACAGACCAGAACCACTTTAAATAGTATTTAAAGCTTTACCAATTGTGGGAGAGCAGACTTCTACAGGGAAGACAACCGAATTTTAATTCAGTTCTAATTAAAATTAGAGGCATGTATCTCAGGATGCTGATAAAAAGACGTCAAGATGAATGCGTAGCTAAAGAATCAGTAACAAGGGAAGAATTTTACTACCTCAAGGCAAGCCACCTTTACATTTAAAATAGGAATGAAAGGCATTGAGAATCCTAGGGAGGGTGTTGCTTCATTCAGTGGGACGCTTGACCTGGTGATGGATGAGGGAATTTACTTGAGAAGGAAATTTCACTTTTTTTTTTAATGTTTATTTATTTTTGAGAGAAAGAGAGGGGGGGAGGGGCAGAGAGAGAGGGAAACACAGAATCTGAAGCAGGCTCCAGGCTCTG
Organism: Paguma larvata; assembly: GCA_030068075.1. Taxonomy (NCBI): domain Eukaryota; kingdom Metazoa; phylum Chordata; class Mammalia; order Carnivora; family Viverridae; genus Paguma; species Paguma larvata. The sequence goes on from CM057825.1 coordinate 53,432,754, forward strand.
AACTGTCAGCACAGAGCTCAATGCAGGGTTCGAACTCACAGACCGAGAGATCATGAGCCATCCATGAGCCGAAGTCAGCCACTTAACAGACTGAGCCACCCAAGCGCCCCTGAGAAGGAAATTTCACTTTAAACCATATGGTGGTACACAGGATATAGGGACTCAGATGGAAGGAGGGATGAGTTTCCGAACTAAGACATGGCTCCACCTAGTGGAGACTCCAGAATGTTTCCTTCTGCTCTTCGTGGCAGTTACAGTTTGAGAGTGGATTATTGGGAATGCTTTACTGAGGAGAAAGAACACTGCAATCGATACCTCGTAACGAAATGTAAAATGTCAATAACCTTGTTGTCAGAGTTTAAAGTAACACTTGAAATCCGATGGTAAGACTCTAAGAATAAAATATATGTAATTTTATATATCTCTAGGAAAATCTCTCAAGAGATTTTTTTAAACATACAGGCATTTATATAGTCATCTACGTGCAGAAACTCAGGAACACTGATGCAAGTTTCTTACAAAAGCCTCTGAATACTAGAAGAAAAAACAAATCCTGAAGTATGCAAAGCCTGTTTCTGCCCCTCCCCCACCCACACCCCCGCTTTTGTTGGGATGGATAAACTCCTTAGCTTGTTTTCTATCTCTGCCAATAGCAAGGTAGATGCCGAACATGTCATAATGTATTATACAGAATCACTTGATGAAAATATAAAATAGGATTTTGCATAGAACTCAGTGAAACAATGCGAATAAGCCCCTAGTATTCTTGCTTCTGTTCCCAGCGGGTTTCCGCCAGTGCCAGTGGGCTGGGCGCAAGACAGACACGGGGGTTACGTTGTGCTCCACTCAGAAACAGTTTACGTTTGCAGTAACTCCTAAGCCCCCACAAAATTCCACATGCTTTTTGTCATTTCCTTCTCGGGTTTCAACGCTGAGGCCAGGTGTTCGCATCAAATACAGATATTGCCAAATAACAGGGCACACCATGAGGTTAGGTGGAAGAGGGTTTATTATCCGGTCGCAGGACAGGAACTTGACGAGCAATGTGGATACACAGAGATCTACCGAGCACACCTTTTCCTTCTTGCCCTTCGGATGTATGACACAGTAGCCAATCGATCAAAGTAAAGCATGTGTTGTTTACTCTGTGAGAATCCATGTGTTAGTCTCATCATCGTTCTGATCCCGGAAAGGGAATCATGCCATGATTCAAAAGAGCTGTCCCTCACACAGACCTATGAGCACACATTTAAAAAATGATTTATTGTACATCTTTGCATTTCTTAAGGCATGAACAATGGCGTACAGATGGGACAGGTTCTGAGAAGTATCACATCTTTTTTTGACAAGGTCAGCACAAGTACACCACATCAAATAGACACACTCGAAGTCTGAGCTGACCAGCTGCCGTGGCCCAGGAGCTTCCTTGAGGAGGGGATGGTGCTTCCAGACAAAGGACCAAACGCGTGGTTTATACATCATGTTGCTTTTAACTCTCTGGATCGGCTTTAAGCACCAGTTAGTTTGTTTTCTTTACAAACACTTCAGACTTTGGATTTTATGTTCTGCTCCTTTTTTTTTTTTTTTTCTTCTGCTTTTCAAGGAGAGCGTGGATGTTTTTTAAGGGATATGGTTGCAGCAAAACAGAAAGGATCCAAAAGTGGTTAGGGGCCTTGTCTAATGCACTTCTGAGAGTCCATTATAAAGATGAATAGAAAAGCAAACGGTCGTTTTTCAGTCGACCCAGAAACCACGCGGAGCTCTAGGAAACATAATTGTGCATAGTTATTTATTCATTCGGAGCGTGATATGTTGGCTAGCTCTACATTCCCAGTTTACCAAAGAACAGGACTGTCGACTTTGCTAAACCCAGGGTCCTTTCGCAGCTCCCAGTAGGTATCATTAGAAACCCAGGCTTCTCTTTGATTGGCATCAATAACTTTTCTGCGGAAAGACAAAAATCGACATTAGACACAAATCGCCTCAGGTGACCTGGTAATCTGACCCTCTCCCTCTCCTGTAAACGAGATGTGTACGTAGAAGCGGTACTTTGTAAGCCAGTTAGTTCTCTATCTGCTTATTGATGGCTTGACTATTTTTGATCAAAAAGATATTCATTCATACTTGTTTCTGTTGTCTGGTTGAAATGGAAGTGGTTGGGGTCATGGGAAGAGGGGCTAAGAGAACGGAAAAAATCACGTCCAGGCAAGGCTAGAAAGTGAAATGCTTGCGAAAAAGCACGTGCAGGTGCTGTACTCAGAGCTTCAGGCCTCACACCGACAAGAATAGTCTCTACTTCACTTGTGGGGGGAAGTATACAACCACAGTAGCTCCATGAGCCTCTGCATGGCCCCCGCCCAGGGTGCACCTTCGACACCTAAAGGGCAAGGTGGCATTCCTCCACAGGGCAGTCACAAGATGGCACCTTTAAAGGATATGAGGCTACTCTCAGCTGATATGGCTTGGCTCTGGAGGGCAACAGATGGATTTGGGAAATACGGCTTAATCTATGTGATGTATATATAATCCTGCTTATAATCCTGTAATAATAACTGGTGATCACACCACAGAAGGGCCAAATCTGAATGACATGAGCCCCGTATGGCAGAAATAAAATCAAAGACAAATGAAGCCAGGATGCCCTTGTGGGCAGTGGGGTCCCATCATGGCCCTGAGTGAGGGAGTGGAAGCGAGTTTCCACCATTCCAAACGGTGCAGCTGAAGTACAAAGAGCATTTGGTGCCAGCCTCTCGGACTTTTTGCTGCCCATGAAAAGAAAAGAGGTGTTTAGGAGAATTTATGTTTATGGTTCCAAACTGTTCGCAAGTGCAAAATCTGGTTCAAAATGTTCACTACCGAAACCCAAGTGACCAAAATCAGTTTAACTGGAAGTTCCCTGGACACTAAACTATCTCCCGTTTTCTTTTCTCACCCAGAGCGTCTCACTGCTTGTAGCAATCGTCTGCAAATCGTGCACCTGTTGGGGAATGCACCGACTTACTTAAAAAATTTTGGTATATGTTCAAGGTTGTTTTCTTCCATGTAGCGCCTGCGTGATCTCTGCAGTTCCTCTACTCTTTGTTTCTCTGCTGCTGCAGCTTCTAAATTTCCTTCTTCCAAAAACCTAAGCAGAACACAGTTATCTTTTTATTATCCTCTTTTCTGAGAAAAAAAAATAGTGTCATTTTGTAGAAGGTTACCTTCTGGCTGCTGAGAATATAACTTGGTGAACAGTCGTACTCTGGTAATGTCCCCTGGCTCCCGCCCCAGGTCACATGACCTCTGCCTGCTCACCAATTAACATACTAGCTGTGGATGCCAACTGAATTACTGCCTACAGCAACGCAAAGCCGGGGTGAAAGGTGAGTAGTTTGGCTTTGAAGACTTTTCTGTGCTCTCTCAGGCTTAGGGCAATATAAGTACCAGGTTGTGCCCCTTCTCCATATTATCCAAAAAACACGTGCTAAAGCCCATAGGAAGGATGGTAGTGGGCTGCTCTCCATCTACTTGTAGAGCAGAGGGAGAGAGAAGGAGTTTCCTTGTTTTATTGGCGAGAGAAAAACTGACGAAAAAAGAAAAGATAATAGTAGGGGAAATTACAAAAGGCCACGGAAAGGAAAGGAATCATAAGTGAGATTCCATGAGGGAATACTGGAATAGAATCGAGAAAGAAAAAGCAGACCCAATGGCGATTTACAAAACCTGTATTTAAATTTCAAAATGAAAGCACACTTCAATACGATCGATGCACATGGAAAGTGTGTCCACGATCTAGTGTCCATTTCAAATATCGATGCCATGCTTACCTCTGATCTGGCCGGAACCGGGCATCTGTTGGTGGAAGGAGATCTTTCAGCACAGGATCTAACTCATTGAGCTCAATGGCAAACCTTGTGAAGCCATAATAGAGCTCATAGTTGGTTGGCATGGAACCTGGAATGGTGCCAAGAAACCGCTGTGAGTGGCAAAGAGGTTTAAGGAAGAAGTTTGCAGAAGCTGACTTATTAACCCAGGTGCTTAATTAATACCCATACTACTACTAAATTTATAGTCATAAATATCAGATTAAGATTTTTATTAAATTGGCTGTATTTTGCCAGATAGGAAACTTTTTGTAAGTTATCAGAACTGGTAGATTCATATATTTAATAAAATCTGTTTTTTTAAAAAGTAAAACTAGGTACATATAATAGTCTTCGCTAGCTCAACTATGCCATGATTCCTCCCCCAAATATTCAACTGGGTAACCACATGCCAGGGCGATTAGCTACGAACATTAAGACTTTACCAGAAACACTTAACAATTTACTTCCTTTTAGAAAAAGAAAAAGACACAGGTCTATATTAATATTTATTGGAACTTTTAAACTAAACTCGAGGTCAGGATCTTTGCATGCTTTGCTCACTGATGTATTCCAAGCTCTTAGAGTAAAGCTTGATGCACAGTCACTGCTCGGTAAATAGCAGCTGATTGAATGAACTAACCACTCTACTAGCAGGAAATTTACATACTCACTGGGGTCTCATCGAAAACCAAGGACTAATTTTAGAGTTAGGAGTAACTGACAAAATTCCAATGAAAATAAATGTCATGTGGCCACTTACTCTATTTACACTTGATACTCAATTATTGCTAGTGTATTACCAGACCTCTCTTGATGTCTCTTATTAAATGTCAACATATTGCAGTTTTTTGCTGTTCAAGTGAGATCACTTACTCTGGTTAAGTTATTGAATTTGTGGATTATAGATGTTTGCAGGCTTTCCTTTGTTTTATTAGAACAGAGAATAAATAAGGATTTCAGTTTGTCTAGTTCAATTATCTGAATTCTTTAATAAATAGATATAGCTTTTGAATGTGGGCATTACATTTAGAACGACTTTACATGAAGCCTAACCTCTGATCACATGTCCGATTTGGCCTAAATTTTATAATTCCTTATAATCAAATGTTGAGGTTTACCTAATTTATGTGTTAGGTAAAAAAATGTAACTATACTTGCCTTAAGCATCCATGGTTTTCTTTAAAGTTTGTTTGTTTACTTATTTATTTAAAGAGTGAATGAGTGTGGGGGAGGGGCAGAGAGAGAAAAAGGGAAGAGAGAGAATCCCAAGCAGGCTCCAAGCTGTCAGTGAAGAGCCTGACACGGGGCTTGATCTCATGGAACCGTGAGATCATGATCTGAGCTGAATCCAAGAGTCCGACACTTAACCCACTGAGCCGCCCAGGCCCACCAAGCATCTGCGTTTTTAATCTCACTGTTAAAGAAAACGAACGTGTGTGGAACTTCATGAGATGTGACATTCCCTTCCTTCTATTGCTCCAGGTGCCCTCTGAAGGTGAAACGCCCCCGCCGTCTCACCCGGTCTCCAGATGCACTTGGCGGAAGGCGCCACGCCGCAGTAGAGCCCCTCATGCCACTTGCCAAACAGCCGGTGCACCACCTTCCCCTCCTGATCCATGACGACCCCCTGGACTTCGTTCACATTAGAATTCCAATAGTTCACCTGGAAAAACCAAACCCCAATTAAACATCCGATCTCTTTAATAACAACCAGTCCCTACAGTTTCCATAAGGAAACTTTTCTTAACTTTGAAGTTGCTCATTCAAACCACTTCCAGAAATCTACCTCAAAATGTTTTATAAGAAAGGTTGGCTTCCTAAGTGTTAGTTGGCCTAACTTTATTTTTTAAAAAACCGTAGAATGAAATTTGAATAATCAGATTTTACCTTTATGGCTAGCACATTATCTTGATTACTTCCAAGCAATGGGGATAGTCTTTATTTTTCTTTTTATGAGCTTTATGGACTTGCCACTCACAATCGAGATTATAATTTACCTCAAATTAGTTGTGTGGGCTGTGATGTGGGGATCTGAGTTTATTTATTATTATTTTTTAAGTAACATATACGACACCTAGCACTCATCGCAACTAGTGCCCTCCTTAATACCCATCACCTGTTTCCTCCATTCCCCCACCCATCTTTTTTTTTTTTTAATATACAGTTTACTGTCAAGTTAGCTAACATACAGTGTATACAGTGTGCTCTTGGTTTGGGGGGTAGATTCCTATGATTCATCGCTTACATACAACACCCAGTGCTCATCCCAACAAGTGCCCTCCTTAATGCCCATCACCCATTTTCCCCTTTACCTTGCGCCCCCCACCCCCATCAAGCCTCAGTTTGTTCTATTTAAGAGTCTCTTATGATTTGCCTCCCTCTCTGTTTGAAACTATTTTTCCCCCTTCCCTTCCCCCATGGTCTTCTGTTAAGTTTCTCAAGTTCCACATATGGGTGAAAACATATGGGATCTGTTCTTCTCTGACTGACTTACTTCACCTAGCATAGTACCCTCCAGTTCCATCCATGTTGTTGCAAATAGCGGGATTTCATTCTTTAAAGAAAGGGATAATCTCTACTCTATGCTAGGGCAGAAAAGGCTCTGTTTTTATCCTAATAACCTAATATTAATTTACCAGTTAGTAATTTCTTCCTTAGATCCTCCTATCTCAAATTTTCCCTTTGCTCATGGATTTTAATGAGTTTCGATGGGCAATACTATAGAAGTCATTTGTGAAATAATTTTTATAGTGTCCACAAATAGCTAAATTTCTTCAGGAAAACCTTGGTCTGGCCTTCTTCCAGCCATACTTCTCCCCGGGAGACTAAAAGTTGGTGAGAATTTACCCCTCTGGATCCAATGACTCCCTTCTAGACCAGGTGCTAGAATTCCCCTTCCCAACAAATCTAAGCTTCTTCCACGGCCCATACTGGCCTTTCCTTTGGATTCATCCATCCAAAGGCCAGACCATCCACCACCAGTATGTGAATTTAGGTCTGAGGGATGGCCAGGGGTATTTGAGGCAGGTGTGGACAGAGCTCAGATGTGAGGCTGGACTGCCTTCATATGTGTGGGCAAGGCCCCTGTGGGGCGGGGCAGGGCAGAGCCGGCTGCAGGAGGGGAGAAAGCCAGCAAGGCCATGCATCAGGGCTGGTTCTCCTGTGTGGCTAGGTTTCCAGCTCACAGTTCTAAAGTGTCCAACCTGGCCTTGGGGGTTTTGTTATAAAAGGTACATTTGTCAAGGTAAAAGAACAGAACATAAGTTATTTGACAAACTGTAGCTTTGATCTACAAATTTTAAATACTTACCCATATGGAATTGGGGCCTCCATTTGTACTCCTGCCCTGAGCTCTGCAAATATTAGGGGCAGGCCTAAATCGAAGCTTCTAGCTGCCTACAAAACTAAATGCACACATTACTGTCGCCACCCAACCAGAGCAACTAATGATCCTGGCTTTTCAGTTCCAAGCCACCTATTGAGTGGCTTTTTTTTCCAAGAAAAAAAGGAAAACATGAAAAACATCTTGAGTAAAAATTAAGACCTTCAATTAAAACTAACATGACCTTCCAACATGGCTTCAAAGGACTTCACTAAGGAAAGAATATTTTGAGTGTTAAGACTTCAATATGTTACCTGTTTCTGCCATAGCAGAATGAGATTGGGAGTGGAACAGATAAAGGGGGTATGGGATCTCTGTAGCATGATGAATTCTGTAGCATGTTTAAACATGAGGGCGATACTGTGTGTTCCTCTTCGGACCAGAGAGACTGAGGGAAAATGATACTGTGTAAGCATCTCTATCCCGGGGATGTTTTCCTGTTAATAAAGGTGATTTTTTTTTCTTGAATGTATTTGGATTATAATAGTGGCAGAGTTGGATAAGCTCGTAGTGACTGGAAGCTATCATTCGCACACATCCTTGGAAAATGACAAATGCATTATAATTAGCTCCCTAAAATAAGATCACTTGACTATGTTGCAATCAAGCAGGAACAGAAATAGAAACCAGAGGACTCGCTATAGGCAAGAAGTGTTTTCTGGAATTTTACTTAATGGGTACTGACTGGTTGCTTAAAAAGAAAATTCTTTGGAAAGAGTAGTTCTTCTGTTTTGAGATGGTGCCTTTTTTGACCTCCATACATTCAGAAGTCTAGACGCCTTACGTGACTCCACCAGTAGCTTCTGTTTTCTTATCTAAGATGGCCTTAAGGATTCGTGGTACAGGATAGATTCGCTTGCTGCTGTTTAAGGTAACTGTTTTATTTCTCCTTATAAAGCACTTGATACAATTTTTTCTTGACTATTGTATGATATTATTTACCTTGACAAACGTGAGTTTGCAAATGCAAACACTGCTTTTGGTATTTCTAATGGTTACTTCTCCATAATGCTCTATCCACCTCCTCCCACTGAGAATATTATGTATACATGTGGTGACTTTATTCCATACATAGCAATCTCCATACCTAGGGAAGAACAACATTGATTAAAAACAATGAAGGTTACGAATATTTATTACTGTTTCTACTACTGAGAATATTCTTTGGCCAAAGCTTCCTCTTCCCTCCTTTTCTCTCATTTCTTTGTTGAACACTTCTGTGCAGTCAAGGACATTTACGATACGATGCACTCATTTAAGGAACATTTCAGAGCTTCCTGCAGGCCGGGTATTAAAGCTACCAAGTTGAACCGGACCTGTGTCTTGCTCACTTGGAGCCGACAGTATGGTAGGGGTAGGTGGACATGGAAACGAAGACTTATAATAATAAAATATCATGAGGAAATAGCATGAGAGCAGAGAAAGGGAAGTCCTTAGATCTGCCTGGAATGTGTGGTAAGTATCTAGGAAGACTTGTCAGAGAGGCTGGGTTCAGTCTAAGCTTGGAGGATGGAAAGGAGGGCACTGTAGGCTGGGGGAAGGCACTGACAAAGCTGCAGGGGCCAGAATAGCATGGTGCATCTCGGGGCCTGCCAGTGGTGTGCCACACATGAGTGGGTGCGGCGGAAGGCAAGGCTGGCAAGGTGGATGGGGCGGAGCAGGGAAGGCGTTCAATGATGTCCCAATGAGTCTGGCTGTATTCACAGCGCAGGTTTGTGCCACTGTGGAAGGATCTGAGGAAAGAGATAGGCATGATGGGATGGGACTTGAAGTAAGATTATCCTCAGCACATTGTTTCATACTCTGAGTTAAGACCAAAGATGTGTCTTTTCTCTTTGAGAAAAGACTAATGATCACAGATAGCACGTACCTAATGCAAATTCTGGGACAGAGCTTCTGCCAAGGAACAAGATGACATGGCTTCAGATTGCCTTTCAGTTTACACATTATCCTTATTTTCTCTTTTAATTTTTTAATGTTTATTTATTATTTTGAGAGAGAGACAGAGAGACAGAGATAGAGAGCAAGCAGAGGAGGGGAAGAGAGAGGAGGAGACACAGAATCCAAAGCAGGCTCCAGGCTCCGAACTGTCAGCACAGAGCCGGATGTGGGGCTCGAACCCACGAACCGTGAGATCATGACCTGAGCCAAAGTTGGATGCTTATCCTACTGAGCCACTCGGGTTGATAAAATTTATTTATTTTTCAAAATAAAGCAAAACACTTCTAAGTTTCTAAGATTTACAAATTGGTAGAGGGAAAGCTCTTCTCATGAGTTGGCAAATATTTAAAGTGTATTTTGTGGTTCTGGGAATTCTTCCCTCTCCCCACCTTCCTTCATATCCAACCCACCAGCAAATTCTGTCATTAAATAATTTGTAAACAAAACAACACCAACCAAATGAAGAAAGAAACAAAACAACAATCAAGCCTTTGGCCTCAATGCAAACTTCAGTTAGTTTTAAGAATTTATAGGCTATCCTCAGAAAAATACCATAAAAGAATTCCATCACTCTTTCTCAATAACTTACACATTAAAATTAGTCCGTGGATCTAAGGTGAATTCAAAAGTGAAAATATATAGTGTATAGAAAATAAGTGGCTAAAAAGATAACCTCTGATATAAAATGCAAACTAACATGGTGACTGGGACAGACAGGGGGCTGGTATTGACTTGATGAATGGAGGATGAGCAGAGAAGTAGGGAGCTTTGATGCAGATGCTAGCGTCCTCATGTGCTTTCGGTGGGCGGGCAGTCCATTCTCAAAACTTTGGAGAAGTTAACAGAAGCTTTGGGCATACATAGGAATGGACTGTTGGCACCTTCTAGAGTTTCAAAGGCCTATTTCTGATTTAGCAAAGCAGGTAAGAGACCAAAAGGAGATGAGAGCTACCTACCTTGGAAGCACGACATTCAGTGTTCCAACAGGCAGGATTTCCATCGACTTCCCCCAGAACTTGTTTTTCCATCTGATATCTAAACAACGTAGGCAGAGGAGAAGAAATATATATTCCATATCCAATCATTTATTCTATAAAAACCTAACATCTGTAGAACACTCTACGTTTCACAAAGAACTTTTGCAATCACAATTGATTCTGTATTGTTGATTTAACGTATCAAGTACCTGGGAATGGCCCAAGGTGAAAAGATTTACTGTGAACCAAAAAAAAATCTACTGTCTATGTTTCTCCATGACACACACTCCTTATTTGTTTCAACTAATACAACTGGGAAAAGCTAAGAACAGTATGTGTCTATACGTGTTATATGAATATTCACATACACATATATATATAGACTCTACTATGCTTTAATGTCTAGGTAAACATTGTTGTAAGCTTTAACTAAACGGTGGAAATAGTTAACATACATGCTAAAAATAAGATGTACAGCAAAAATAATTTCAGTATGGCAATACCATGGATTTATTTACATATTGATTTGAAAAGTTACATGATTTGGGAGAATAGTAAAAAAAGTAAATCTCTAAAACAGAAGGTAAGTGAGATTTACGAGAAAATGAAATTAACTTAAGGAACATGTTCCTATGCTGGTTGTTAAGATACGGCCCAGGGCTCATATGATATTTATCTCACATGATGGCTTTATGTTTTACTTGGGGACACACAGGTTTGTTGTGCATTTGTAATAACCACTTGGCCCCATTTTGATGGGCTAAGTAAGAGAGTTTAGTGCTGTTTCCACAAAATTTTTGACTCTTTGTTATGACCAAGAAATGATTTATTTTCTCATTTTGCAATAAAATACAGTCGCAGTACTCTATCATTTTGTGTGTTTCTAGGTTGAGAAAGTACATATGAGAAGAGGCATTCTGGGAGAAATGAAGCTCCCTTCCAAACATAAAGGACCAATTTATACTTAATGGTTACATGTACATATACAGTTGACCCTTGAGCAACATGGGTTTGAACTTCATGGGTTCACTCATAGGCAGGTTTTCTCTGATAAATACATTACAGTACTATATATTTTTTCTTCCTTATGATTTTATTAATAACATTTTCTGTTCTCTAGCTTACTTTACTGTAAGAATACAGTACTTAATACATATAACAGACAAAATATGTGTTCACTGACTGTTTATGCTATTGTTAAGGCTTCCGATTAATGGTAGGCTGTTAGTAGTTAAGTTTTCGGAGGAGTCAAAATTAACACACAAAATTTAGACCATGGGGGTCAGCACCCTAACCCCAGTGCTTTTAAGGGTCAACTGTATATATTTTTCTTTTTAAAGGGGGTTTGAGGGGCACCTTGGGGACTCAGTCAGTTAAGCGTTCGACTCTTGATTTTGGCTCAGGTCATGATCTTGTGGTTTGTGAGGTCGAGCCTTGCATCGGACTCTGTGCTATTAGTGCACAGCCTGTGTGAGATTCTCTCTCGTTCCCTCTCTCTGCCCCTACCCTGCTCACATACATGCTCTCTCTCTCAAAATAAATAAAAATAAATAAACTTTAAAAATAAAAAGAGGTTTTGAAACTTGTAATCTCAGGTAAGTTTGTAACATTCTGACTAAACATTCTGGTGAAGTAGAGACTTCAATCCAAACCCCTGAGCCTCAGTGAGTTACAGACCACAAATCAGCACAATGTTTACATATCTAAATAGATTGTGACCACAGATGATGTCCCATAGAAACTTCTTTCACAATTAAGATCTTGCACACACTCAAGAAGCAAGAAGGCAGCAGTTAGAACCTCCATATTACAGATGCAGAAAATGAGGCATAATGAGGTAGAGTTATAGCCCTGAGCTGGAACAGTCAGCATGGAGCTCTGGTGTCCCTAGGGCTTTGTTGCCTAGGTATACATCTCATATTTAAAGCCAGGCAATCTAATTTCTCAAACTCAACTCTATACCAATTAATAACATTCTCTAAGTTCCAAAGGTAGAAATCTAATCTGAGTATAATGTACATTTACAAAGCAGAAATTGTTTCACAGGGTCACCAACTGGATTTTGAAGTTATAATTGAAATACAAACCTTGCCAAAACACAAAATTCTTGGATTCACAGTGACAGGCAGAAATGGGTGGATGATGGCTAACCTAGTAATTAAAACAAACAAACAAAAAAAGCAATGACGTTAGTGTCAAAACTTCTATAAACAATTAAGGTTTTTCCAGCATATACAGACTATCCCCAAATAAAAAACTAGTCAACTCATCCATCTCTATTATTGAATTATTCTCAAAATATATAAGTAAATTACTGAATCTGTCACTTTAAGACTTCATGCTTAAACACAGAGAACTTATACACATTAAAAGATAAGCGAAGTGAGTTTTTTGGAAGCTGGTATCATATCCCACTGCAAACAGTGGTTTATCAAAAAGCTGTTTTCATCATCAAAGTGTCCTCCTATCGTTTCTGCACAGAAACCTCACTGAGTCCGGTGGGCTTACCTGTTCTGAGAAAAATCGGAATCCCTTGTCCTCTCTAATGCATTCATAAGTCTCCCCAAGGACAGGGTTGAATGGCTTACTTCCTGCTCTGAAATAGGTGGAGCAATATCCTGAAACTGCAAATGCAGCAATAAGAACCTGTTAAAACATTTAAGAAAGGAAAATAATATAGGAGAGACTACTTCCAGGTCTGTTTGTCCCTCATTCCTCTCCATCTTACACACCCCCGTCGATGGGTGCTGATTTGGCGGCATTTGCATTCTCTATTGTTTGTACGGGCTCTTCATAAACTCGTGAGGAAAAAAGGAGTGAAAATGAGGTTCGACTCCTTGCATGGGAAACAGCAGGCAACCGAGGCCAAGTAATCTTCATTCTACTGTCACCCAGTTTCTTGGGTATCACAGAGTTCAAAGATTCTGACACCTAGTTTATTGGTTATGTCATTTGCACCGCTTAGCGCCATGTGCCGGGGGCTTGTGGCTGCTGGTAGTTTCCAGATGGTAGCCAGGTTTTCCACAGTCATGTGGAGTAGGGGTCAAGGCAAAGCACAAATAGGAGGCTATTTTCTCTGACCCAAGTTCTTGAACAAATGGGCTCTCTTGGCTTTCAGGAAAAGCTAATAAAGCAAGGCTATGTAAGCCTTAAACGGTAAGGAGTGTGATACCTTTACATCCTAACTTCAGAAACACTCACAACCAAAGAGAAGTCACAAAGCATATATCTTCTACAGAGGTATCTGGAACTTTTCAGCCCTGCCCAATTTATGCAAACTGTTTCGTCCCTTACCACACGGTGAGAGTGTTATGCAAAACCCAAATATGCCATCGTAATGAATTCTGCCTTAGTCCACATCTAGGGTTGACAAATCCCTAAAAGGTGCTGTTCTATTATTTATTACCATGCGCTCATAGGGGTCATCGGTTTCTGAAGCCTTGTCCAGAAGCTCACTGTATTCGATCTCCTCACAGAGATGCTGCAGCGTGTTGAGTGGCTCATTTAGCTCCACGGGCATGGAGACTTTAGACAAGTCTTTACCAATGTTGTTCCTCAAGATATTCCACAGGTTAATGTTACTGGTGTCAGGACAGGGAGCTGGCAGGCATGTTCGACGTCCATTTCGGAAGGCCCCGCCTGTGAGCTCCCCATTCAAGACTGGAAGAGAGAGAAAGAGAAGAATCATAATAAAAGATACTTTGCTTTTTGGATTTCATAAAATGGAGGAAGGAAATAACTCTTTCAAATAATTATGATTGTGATACATTTCTTAAGTCTTTACTATACTCTCTCAAGAGTAAATGGAATTATTTCAACAAAGGGTTGCTAATAAATGCACAAAATGTCGATATATAGTTTTTTTTAACAAGGTGTTAAATATACTCAAATATTATTCTCGAAAAGGTAAGTCAAATCTTAAAAAAGTAAATAGAGTTAATAAGAAAGACTCGAACTTTTGGTTTAAGCAAGAAGCAAAATTTTTCATTGAAGCATCTACCTGACAGCCTTTTCAACCATTTACCTCAGCAGATTATACAAATATAAAATGTATTGAAGAAACAATTACTGACGAGAGAAAATGACTGTTCACTGAATCACCAGCTTTCTAACTTGGCAAGAAGACAGAACAACCTGGAAGCTCAAAGGATGCCTACTTTGCCGAGAAATGTTGTCTGCAACACTGGTGTTGTCTTCAGATATATTATCGCTCACGTCACTGATGTAAGACTCATCGTCTGAAGCCTGAAAAGAGGAAGCACACAGAAAGGATCAGAATTTTTAAAGAAGTTATGGTACTTATATACAATGGACTACTACGTGGCAATGAGAAAAAATGAAATCTGGCCATGTGTAGCCAGATGGATGGAACTGGAGGGTATTATGTTAAGTGAAATAAGTCAGTTAGAAAAAGACAGATACCATATGTTTCCACGAATAGGTGGACTTTGTGAAACTAAGCAAAAACCAGGGGGAGGGGAAGAGGGGAAAGGAAAAAAAGACAGAGAGGGAGGGAGATAAAACATAAGAGACTCTCAAAGACTAAGAAAAAACTGAGGGTAAGGGGGATGAGGGAGGGGGGAGAGGGGGTGATGGGCATTAAAAAGGGCACATGTTGGGATGAACACTGGGTGTTTTATGTAAACCAATTTGAAAATAAACTATTATAAAAAAAAAAAAGAATTTTTGTTCAGTCTGAATAGGTCAAAAAATCAGATGATTAAGAACAAAATGTCCAAATAAACAGCATGGGTCACAGGGAGAAATGGGCTTGGTGTACCTGCAACAAACACGTGAGCGAGAGTGAGCTATCAGCCAGAATATAGGATGGCTCGAAAGCAGCCTTTGTTTTTTATTCAAAAATTTTTAATGTTTATTTATTTATTTTGAGAGAGAGAGAGAGAGAGAGAGAATGAGAGAAAGCAGGGGAGGGGCAGGCAGAGAATTCCAAGCAGGCTCCACACTGTCAGTGCAGAGCTTGATGTGGCACTTGAACCCACGAACTGTGAAATCATGACCTGAGCAGAAACCCAGTCAGACACTTAACCAACTGAGCCACTCAGGCGCCCTGAAAGCAGCCTTTGTCCTTAAGTAGCTCCCTGCCTTAGCTCGGGTGAGAGGCTGGGGGAGGCCAGTACATAACCAGGAATCTTTCAGTACAATACAATAAGAATATGCAAAAAAGGAGGGCTTCTACTCCAGTCTAGAGGGGTCAGGAGAGGCTGTTCGGAGGAAATAAAATTGGCACTGGGTGTTGGAGAGGTATTTAGAAAGGGAAGAAGGACAGGCAAGGAACACGAGAGAAACACTCCATTCTAGGAACGCTCAGGGGTTGAGTGGTGTGACGGATGGTGGGATGAATAGGAGGAGGGTCCCACTGTGAAGGGTTTTTCATGTCAACATAAAGGGATCTATATAATCCCACAGACTTCTTACATGCAAGGGGAAGAAAGAGTCACAGTTAGTTTTCAGGCAGACACCTGGCTGCTTTGCCTTTGGGAACTGAGTTAATAGGATCCTACATAGATCTGGGTAGGAGATTCTGACAGCTTAGGTAAAGTGGCCACAATGAGGATCTGGAAGTAAAGCCGCTTTGAGACTCACGTTTGAAGATTATGGACAAAATCTGGCAGAGTATTTGGGACTGAGAGAGGAAGATCCAGGGACAGGGGAAATCAAGACTTAAGCCACTCTCCATAAGAGAAAAACATGGCATAAAATGAAACCAAAATTTCCATGGGAATAAAATCAGGGGGCAACATATGTACTAGTAAGGGGAACTAGAAATGGATCAGGTAAGAAACAGAGCAGGATAGCAGAGCCACTCAGAGAAATGGGAACAACCAACATCTCTACTGCAGGCAAGGAAGCTGTTGATACTTATTTACTTTCTTGAAAATGGAAATAACGCTACATTTTTTCTGCGTATATAACAAAACATTCTTATTGTAAAAATTAGAAATTATATGAGGGTAAACAGATTATATAAAAATTAGCCGTAATTCCATCACCTAGTAGAAACCACTTCCAACATTTGGATATTACCCTCAATTTCGACATGCCTATAAAAAACATATTGATATGTTTATCTTTAGATCCTGAACATGGGTGTCAGTTTATATACTGTTTTATAGTGTTCTGAATATATTTCCATTAAAATAAATATAGCTCTCATCTTTATTTGGAATGGCAACATAATTCATTATACAGGTATAACACAAGGAGCTTAGCCAACATTTAAATGATTTCCAAATTTGGGGGCACCTGGCTGGCTCAGTCCATTAAGTGTTCGACTCTTGGTTTCCACTCAGGTCATGATCTCACAGTTTTCTGGGTTTGAGTCTCACGTCAGGCTCTGCACTGACGGCGTGGAGCCTGCTTGGGATTCTCTCTCTCCCTCTGTGCCCTCCCCACTCCCGCTGTCTCTCTCTGTCAAAAATAAATAAACTTTAAAAAAATAAATGGCTTCCAACTTTTTATTATTACTGACAATACTTGGATGCATACCCTTGCGAATATATCTCTATGATTCTGTCTGGCAATTTCATTAACATTTACTCCTTGCTGTGAAATCACTGGATGAAATGGGTCACATTTAGGCTTTAGACACATGGGGCCAAATTGCTCTCCTGAAAGATTGTAGTAATTTGTTCTCACCAGCAGCAGATGAGAACATCTATCTCGTTACACCCACTTAAACACAAGGTATTATCAATCCCTTTTCAGTATCTGTTTACCTTACATAGAATAACTCTTTTTAAAGTCTGCATTTTATCTTTTGTCACGTTGTTTTCTTTCACACATTTTTCAGTTTGTCATATAGGTTGCATTTGGCTAGTTTGCAATTTATTTTTTTAATGTGGCTTATGCCTTTTTTTTTCCTGCCCGTTAAAGTTTTAAATTTGTAGATAATAAAAACAGTCTTTGCTTTTAAGGTTTCAGGTTTGTTGCCGATGTTTTAAAGATTAAGACACAGAGAGGGAGGGAGATAAAACATAAGAGTCTCTCAAAGACTAAGAACTGAGGGTGAGGGGGGTGAGGTGGGTGAGGGAGGGGGGAGAGGGGGTGACGGGCATTAAAGAGGGCACATGTTGGGATGAACACTGGGTGTTATATGTAAACCAATTTGAAAATAAACTATTATAAAAATGAAAAACAAATAAAGATTAGAGTTGAGAAGGAATAACATATTTATGGAGAACTATTGCATACATAAATGAAGAATGGTGGTTTTGCTTTGCACACTGAGCAAGTCTATAAAGATGGCAAGTTGAGAGTAAAGTCTTTTTCTGATTCACATTTCCCTACTGCAACTGGTTTCCAGTTCCTACGGACTGCAAAAGGGCTGATGGTTAAATCATCACGGCACATGGAAGCCACCTTCGTAAGCTTGATAGGAAAAAAAAAAAAGTAAAACTCTTCCACATGATTTCTCTTTAAAAAGCTAATCATACCTAATTATGTTAGAGGAGACAAATGCCTGCTCAAACCAAATTCATGTTGCATGCTTCCGTACTGTTTAAAGAGTTGTTAAGATAACATTCGTGTTTATCCTACAGAAAGCTATGAACAGTCCATTTCTCTTGAATTTCTAATCCTTCTCAAGCTAATACATGATAAAAATGGTCCAATACCCATTTCCTTCTATAATGGTCCATGCAGAATGGACCTGATCTCTGAGTAAGATCTACATTCTCATGTGTGAGGAATAGCTGAGGCTGGGCACTCTGGCTGTGGTCCATGTACATTATCTTGTATATAAAGTTAAGGCTCTGCAGTATTATAATAAAAAAATTAATATCCATTCATTTTCTTCCCAATGGTCAAGAAGTCCTGGGGACAAATATTTCCCTTTAAGAGCTTAAGGATTCAAAAGAGTTTAGGAATATATGTATATATTTTTTGTCTACATGTGACCAAGCATATAGTATTGTGGAAACAAGTTAAGAGCAGAGGAAAGGAAGTAGATCATTCTGGAAACAAGAAGCGCATTTTTTATAAAGAAGCTGAACATTCATTAAATAAAGTGCATTGGTAGATATCACATAAAGCGGATTTTTTTCCCACTCATGGAAAATGTTAACGTAAGATGGCTAATGCCCAGATGTTTCTCAGATTTATCATGTGTTAAAGTGCTATAATCATTCCTTGATTTGGTTAGCCAATATTTGGCCCCTGAAGGGCTCCAGAAGAACAGAAATTGCAAGAGGCTGCAGCTGAAAAGAGGGGTCAGATGATAAGGTCTTTGTATGATGGCTAAGGAGTTGAGACAGTTATCTTAAGGACCCTGGGTGATAGGGACAGGATCAGATTTGCATTTCAGGAGATTAATCAGGCTGTCTAGTGGAAAATGGGTTAGAGGGGCAAGAAGGGAGGCAGGGAAAGCAGTAATGGGGATTGGTCAGGTGATCCAGTGGGGAGACGGAGAGGTGGCAGTGCAGCCATAGGAAAATGTATGGATCTGGTAGTATTTAGGTGACAGATGTTACAGAGCCCAAGGAGTAAATCCATGTGGGTGGTGAGTCGCAGTAAAGCAGATGGGGTGCAAGCCAATACCCAGGTATTTGATGTTAACACTTGGGTAGAAGAGCGCTTAGATAGGCAATGTGAGGAGTGTGGGCAGGTTTCTCCCCACTTGGGATATGTATGAGTGTCAGGAGTTTGTCGATTAATCCATTTTTGGACATGCTGAGTGAGAGGTTCTGTGGCATACCCTGGTGGCAATGTCTCATAGGCGGCTGGTTCTGTGGTTCCTGAGTTGACTCTTGCTCTCTCTTCAGACCTCTTCTCTCTTTGAGCTTTATTTTTAAAATTTTTAAAATTTTTTTAATTTTTAAAATGTTTTTGATGTGCACACGTGAGACTGGGGGAGGGACAGAGAATCCCGAGCAGGTTCCACGCTTAGCGCAGAGCCCAACGCAGGGCTCACACTCATGAATCATGAGATCAGGACCTGAGCCGAAATCAAGAGTTGGATGCTTAACTGACTGAGTCAGGCGCCCGTTTGAATACCCAAATGCTGGCCAGATAACTCCACTGAGAGGTCTGATAAACATATCATGCCTCAAAGTGAATACATCATCGCCGTGTGCCCCCGTCCTTCTCTCTGCCACTAGGTTCACGCTTCCCCCTGAGTTGCCACCACCATGCTGCTTTGGCTTGTGACATACTGCTTCACATCCTCTTCGTTTCTGTATTGGGTCTGAGACAAGTGACACTTGGGCACCTAGTCAGAGTGCCTCCAAGAACCTGAAAATAGGGAAATTAGGTTGCTTTCCAAGGGATAAGCTATAAAGTCATCAGATGATGAGTCAGGGCTCAGATAACATGGAGCCAAGTATGACTGTAACCTGACTGAAGAAGGATGAAGGGCTGGTCAGCCATGGGAAGTCAGAAAAGATAGACTCAGAAAAGAAAATGCTGGTAGCACGCCTCCAGCATGGTGGTCCCTGGCGGGTGTGGATGTTTGCAAACACCCCGTCCACGTGGCAAAGTAGCCCTATAACGGAGACAGAGAGATGAGGCTATTACATTGCAGCCTTCCCAGCCTTTGGGTCACTCAAATCACTTTTCCTTTTCCAGGTGCTCTGGTTCCTTGCTCACCAAGCGACCTGCTGACCAGAGTTAGGCTTCCCATGCGGGTTGGTCTTAGGGGAAGATATAAATCATCAAGCATGATTATCTTGTCCATCTGATAGCATCTGATCAATTATCATTATGAATAATTAAACTAGTACTCCGGCTTGTACACGGGAGTCTCTGTGAATTGTTAACATCTGACTAAGGATCTGAGAGGCAGGTGCATGGCTTGGTGTGGGAACAAATTCAGTACCCGATACAAGCATTCTATTTTACCTCTCCCCCATTATAAAAGTGAGATGTGGTCATTATTTCTTTCTCTTCTCCACTTATTTTGTTTCTAAAATTGCTCATAATTTCAAACATCCAAAAACAACTACAACTAATTGTCAGGATGTTTCCTTCCAATCTATTTTCTATGCATATGGAAATAACATTTAGCAACTATTTCATTTCCTTTTTGTAAAAATGCAGTACCAGATCTGCAACCTCAAATGACAAAATTGTTAATCAGCTGTGTGGGAAAGTGCTTCGGCTGCCTCTCCCATGCTGGAAGGAAGGAAGGAAGGAAGGAAGGAAGGAAGGAAGGAAGGAAGGAAGGAAGAGGAAAACGAAAGAAAGAAAGAGAGAAAAAAGAAAATTCAAAGTATGCTTGACTAAATTTCTAAATTTCAGTAAAAGAATCAATTTCTGCAATGTGATCAAGGAAAACTCCCTGTTTCCAAGACGTAAGAGCACGAAGAACAATCCAAAAAACATTTATGGGTATGAACTTCCAATTATAAAATAAATAAGTCCTGGGCATGTAATGTATGGCATGGCAACTATAGTTAACAATATTGTATTGCATATCTGGTTGTTGCTAAGACAGTGGATCTTAAAAGTTCTCATTACAAGAAAAAAAATTCTGTAACCATGCATGGTGACAGATGTTAAACTAGACTTATTGGGGTGAGCATTTTGCAATATATACAAATACTGAATCTTACGTTGTACACCTGAAACTAAAATAAGACTGTGTGTAAATTGTACCTTAGTAAAAACAAAACAACAAAAAAGTTTTTATGTTAGCCAGTGGTAACCTCCAAAAACCATAATTATCCAACTGTATATTCTAGACATTATCTTTCTTTTTTTAAAATATAATTTATTATCAAGTTAGTTAATACACTTAGTTTAGTTAGTATGTACTGTATACAGTGTGCTCTTCTTGGCTTCGGGGGCAGAGATTCCCATGATTCATTGCTTCCATGTAATACCTAGTGCTCCTCCCAACAAGTGCCCTCCTCAAAGCCTATTGCCCATTTTTCCCTCCCCTCTGGCCCCCACATCAGCCCTCAGTTTGTCCTCTGTATTTAAGAGGCTCTTATGATTTGTCTCCCTCTCTGAAACTATTTTTTCCCCTTCCCTTCCCCCATGGTCTTCTGTTAGGTTTCTCAAGATCTACATATGAATAAAAATATATGATATCTGTCTTTCTCTGACTTATTTCGCTTAGGATAATACCCTCCAGTTATTATCCTAAGTAACAGTTAACAATTCCAGTTCCATCCATGATGCTGCAAATGGCAAGATTTCATTCTTTCTCATTGCCAAGTAGTATTCCATTGTATATATATAAACCACATCTTCTTAATTCATTCATCAGTTGATGGACATTTAAGGCTCTTTCCATAATTTGGCTATTGTTGATAGTGCTGCTATAAACACTGGGGTGCATGTGCCCCTATGCATCAGCACTCCTGTATCCTTTGGATAAATTTCCAGTAGTGCTATTGCTGTGTCATAGGGTAATTCTATTTTTAATTTTTTTGAGGATCCTCCACACTGTTTTCCAGAGTAGCTGCACTGTTTTCCAGAGTGGTTTGCATTCCCACCAACAGTGCAAGAGGGTTCCCATTTCTCCACATCTTCACCAACATCTGTTGTTGCCTGAGTTGTTAACGTTCAGGTGTGAGGTGGTATCTCAGTGTGGTTTTGATTTGTATTTCTCTGATAATGAGCGATGTTGAGCATCTTTTCATGTTAGACATTATGCTTCTAAAGAAACTCAAATTCATGTCTCTGGCAAAGGTGTATATGTGTGTGTGTGTGTGTGTGTGTGTGCGCGCGCGCGCACATGTGCACACACACAGGCGTATAAATGGTGATATTCAAATTCTCTCATTCTTTCTACATTTAACTAGGTTCCTTCTACAAAAAAACTCTGCCATCAACTACTTGGTTACCCTGAAATATAAATTATACAAGAGCGTCTGAATAAATGCTAGATTCTTTCTTTTTATTCATCCAATTTAGTAATAAGTTGTCACCCAGAAGTATTAAGTGCTCAGTAAATGGGAACCAATGTAATTTACATGCTTTGGCTTTCCTACAGTTTGAGAAGCTTATTATGACATTAAAAAAAAAAAGTTCTCACAGTCTTACTTTCTTTAACCCAAACTCTTTATCAGAAGCAGATGGGGCTGACACATCAAAAAACCTTACCTCATTCTCTGACGAACTTGCAGAGAGCAGCACCTCCTGGGCGTCGAAGAACTCGGAGACAGACTCTGACATGGACAGGCGGCTTTCGTTGGCTACCTGCTGCGACAGGGGGAGACTGACATGGATCTGCTCACCAGCCTACAAAGGAGAGAAGCATTCGCTGTCAAGTGTTTTTCCCTTGAAAGCAAAGCTATTTGTTCAAATTAGACCATGAGGTGCCAGGCCAGATTTCTAGAGGAATTCGCACCGTATGTTAAAAGAGTGGTGACCACAAGTAATTTTCCCTTGCAACTCAGTAACCACCATTGCGTAAGCTTCCTTCTAATATGTCTAAAGAATCTGAAAGGCATAGTTGAAAGGTGTTGGTACTGTGACTCGATTTCAGTTCCTTGCTCAATGGATATTAAGTGGAGTTTAATACCCCTATCAATACCCTGACTTGATTGTGCAGACAGGTTCATTCTCATACACTTAGATCTGCTGTTACTAACCATATTCTAACCAGTATGCTAAATCTCAAGCCATATTTGTAGAAACCGCTAGACATAGGCTAAGAAAACAATCTATAAAACTAATTATTGATAAAGAACATAGAAGTCATTTTCCAATTTGATCACGAATTTTAACTGAGGTAACAGGACTAGAGATTAAACCTATGTCAAATTATATTTTTCTTCAGCAAGTCAAACTGTACAGTTTGACTATACACATATGCATATATACACATATATACACATATATATATGTAAAATAGTATACATTTCAGGTTGAAAAGATTCAAATTAAGACTAGGATTCAAACTAAGACTTAACAATTTTTGAATGATCAAATTTTGGAAATAATTTTGGATTCTGAGCAGTTGGGTGAGCATGAGTGTCATCAGATATCAAGTGATGCATGAAAGTGAGTGGACACAGGGTGGGAAACTTAAAGAAGCTGTCTTGAGGTGCGTGAGTGTCTTAGTTGGTTAAATGTCCAACTCTTGGTTTCAGTTCAGGTCACGATCTCTCAGTTCATGAGATCGAGCCCCATGTTGGGCTTTGTGCTGACTGCATGGAGCCTGCTTGGGACTCTCTCTGGATCTTTCTCTGCTCCTCCCCTCACTAGCTCTCTCTCTCTCCTCTCTCTCCCTCCCTCTTGAAATAAATAAATCAACATAAAAAAAAAAAGCTGTCTTGGGATGGCATATCTTAAGCAATTAGATGGTAGAACCTCGGCACCTGTGAATGTCTAGTAAAATGTGTGTATTTCTGTTAATACGACCTTCACATTAGTTAAAACCCTCACCTTCTTACATATATTACTGTATATAAGGGTCTAATATCACTGTTGAAAAGTATAAATTCTCATGGTATAAAATAATAATTTTATAAAGGGTTATAAACAGAATTGT
The DNA here is from genome assembly GCA_030068075.1 of Paguma larvata. Taxonomy (NCBI): domain Eukaryota; kingdom Metazoa; phylum Chordata; class Mammalia; order Carnivora; family Viverridae; genus Paguma; species Paguma larvata. Next base: position 53,456,358 of record CM057825.1, read on the forward strand.
ACACTAAGCTTAGCCCAAATACTGAATGTTCTCCTATCCTTTTACTATTACATCAAAAATTCTACTGAAAAATGGAATAATCATAGCACCTACCTCAGAGGTCATTGGGGATGTCAAATGAAATAACACACGTAAAGCTGTTAGCACAATGCCTAGCACACAGGAAGCATTCATTCACCTGGCCTCTGTTAGCTAATAATTATTATTTATCATCATCACTTTTAGTAACTGCGATAGCATCATTAGTATTATTTTAGCAAAATTAGGTGATTTCTTTCCTAAGACAGGGCTTTCAAAATAAACCTTGAGAAAACTTTCATTTAGCACCTTCTCAGCTAGAAATGTTTTTTTCCCAACATTTCATGGGCCATTTGGTAACAATGAACATTTCACGAAGACCATGACAGACGCAGGAAATTCACAAGCTGGAGTAGATATACAAACTAACTATGCGGTAGCATCGGATGAACATAGATATAAATACAAAATAGACACTGATCGCCATGAAGAAATGATAGTGAGCTCATGCACGTCCTTCATTCCAAAGAACACTGATCTGTCAACAACACAAATACTTATGCAGAGAATCTTCTTAATAGTGTAAGAACTGTAAAAAAGAAAACCCCCAAATAACAGTAGAATTAGATGCTATAAAATAAGTACTCGACATCTATTAAAAATGAGTCTTACCTCATCAGGGCTAGGAATAATATTTACACTGACAACCTGATCACAAATAATAGATTCTGAATGTATTCTGTTCAACCGACTTCTCAGTTCAGCATTCTGGTTGAGTGCCTTAAAATAACAAAAATTGCACATGTAATTTCAAGTTAATAAGCAAGCATAAAACAGAACAAGCACACAAATACACATTAGACAAAGTCTATGGTGTTCTTGGCTATACTCTGGAGTCATCATAGGCCAGATCCTACTGTTACGAAGGAAATGAATGGCTCAGAATTAAGGTATTCTTTTTTTCTTTTTTTAAAATAAGACTGTTGCTTAGTAGGTTAGTGGGTTGGAAGAGTTTACGGATTTCATAAAAAAAAAGATGATTCATGGAATTTTCTCCCCCTTGGAATCAGGCCCGCCACATCCAAGCCCAGTCTACCACCATATATATATTATGTTTTACAGCCTGGGATAAAAACTATGGATGCTTTCCATGTTTTTCAGTTCTAGTTTCTAAAATTTGGGAGTTGTCTCAGAGCCAGATGGTTATCTTAAAAATTATTTGGAAATGGGATGAATAATGATCTGGCTTTAATTTATAGAATTATATTTTATTCCAGTGGGGGGGGGGAAACAGTTGTATTTTCATTTCCTAGGAGCATATGCATATGACAGTATGTCACAACTAACTCAAGTGCAGACCAAAAGGGACCTTCACTGAGCAGTGTCAACCTTGACAAGCATAATAAAGAACACGTCACTGGAAGAAAACGAACTCCAAGTTATCAGCATCACACGACTTTCAACGTGCCCAGAGTCTGCATCAGTAAAACACTACCTGGCATAACAATTTAGTACGTGCGGCAGGAAGAGACTAGCTTTATATAAGCATGGTCTTCCTACAGGTGCCCTGTGGACAAAGTTACTTGCATCACATTGACGCACGGGAACAGGTTCCAAATACCTAAGACAGATGTAGCTAACTGGAATTACATCAGGGATCAGGGAATGGGAGAACAAAGCCCAGCGAAAAGCTGGCCAGTTCCTTTGCTTTGCATTAAAATCAGCAATTAGAAGATGGAGGCGGATGCCTTCTAACAGGAAGACAAATGTTAGGACTTGGGAAGGCGTCTTCCCCAGGAACAGGCATACTGCTTTCTTCATATGAAGTATATGGATGTAGCAAACCAACACATCCAGAAACAATATAATTTTAACTCCACATCTATGAAAACAACCAGGATAAATTACAAAGTAGCTAAACTTGACCCTTGCATTGAGTACTACATAGTCCTTGCACATGGAGCATAGAACAGCCTCTCCTCTCTCCCTTCAACCTGACTTCGGCTTTTCGAGAAGAAAATTGTTCACTCACGGCTTTCAGCTTTTGCTTAAGCAAACAACGGCACGAAAACTCAACGGCAAGGGAAAATAACAGTTTTCCTCAGAGAAGGAGTTTCCAATACAGGCTTGCCATTTATAATGCAACTTGCACTATGGTTTGCTCTGGATATTTTAAGTTAAATTCTCATTGAAGCTCTTATCTCATCCAATGCTCATTAAATGTAATTCTGCCTACTGGTGTATATGAAGGCACACAAGGTAACTTCTAAAGGAAGTTCTTTTCAAAAGGAAAATTTTTATTAATAATACATATGCAGTGGTAGAAGAAGGTTGCTGTTATATAGCCCCGAAAGCCTGGAGGTAAAAAGTCTTGCAACTCTGGCAGCCCCAGCGGCAGAAGGTGGGAGCAGGCAGACAGCGGAGCGTGCAATAGTCCATTTCTGCACATCTTCCCTGGGTGGCGCCTCCTTTTGCCTTGATCACACAGACTGTTTCTGAAGTCTTCTATAGCCGAGTGCCATCAGCTTTGGGATATAGTGCTCTCTGGCAGTGCTCAGGGCAACCCTGAAACTCAACTATTTTCTCTGTAATGGCATCATGGAAATCTTGGGAACATTGAGGAATATGGGCATTTTCAGTGAAATGACACTATTAGTGATAATTACCATAGAAGGGCCCAGATGATGGCAGAAACAACGTTCAGAATGTACCCAAGGATCATGAACAGGCAGAAGCAAGGAAAAAGGAGATGGATCATCAGCTACTCATAGCAGCCAACGAGCAAGAAAAGCTAAGGAGACTTGTCAGTAATAACACTGCTCTATCAGCGGCGTGTGGGACCAAAGGTCTAGCAGGGAGGAAGCACCCTGAGGCATAGGAACTGGGCTTAAATTCTTCACCAGGCAGGTTCTATGCTTGTTCTCACTACTTGTTTTGGTTACTGAGCTTGGACTACACAAGAAAACTCTCTACAAAGTATTCTCATTTCCCCAGACCTCGTGTCCGTCCTACACATTCAAGCTGAATATATCCAAGAAACACACCATTCCATCCCAATCTATAAAGGAAATTACCAGCTTGAAGTCCTGAACCAGAATCGACGGAGTGTCCAAATCCCTACCGAGTTGACCATTAATTACCATTACCCACTCTGGCAGACAGTGGGTAAGAATTACCTTCGACTGGGTGAGATTCTGGCATATACGTTTCACTAAACGGAACTGTGGGTTCTGGGAAGGACACAGGGAAGCCTGATGGCTGGGGAAGGATGTGAAACGTATGGCAAGATGGCGTCATCAGAGACTTAAACCCTTTGGATAAAAGCAGAACTAGTTCAAAAGGAGAGAGAAAATCAGTATGGCGACTGTCAAACTAGATGGTCTTGATAGTTAGAGCTATCAAGAACCAAATCCTGGGAATCTCTTCGAAATCTTGTGTTTTTAATTTTAGTACACACTATTACAGTATATTTGGAAAATGCAAAAAGTAAAAATAAAAACATTTTTTTAAAAAAAATCATACCTTATTACCCAGTCAACCAACTGTTGGTAGCTTGGTATATTTCTTTCTAGCCTCTTCCTATACATTTTCCACATTATTTAGCAGGTGTATACTTTACATCTATGCCTGTCACTCATTCTTTGGATTTAAACATTTCTTTTATGTTGCAAACTCTTCACAAATATGACTTTAATAGTTGCATTATTTTCTATTATTGGATACTTAGGTATTACCGATTTTTACTAGAATAAATAATGCTGCCACGAATGTTTATATGCATAATGATTTTCTACATTCAGCATTACTTCCTCAGCCACAGGCCAAAGGATCAAAGATAAAATCTTTTTTTTTCTTTAATTTTTTAATGTTTATTTTTAAGAGACAGAGACAGAGCGTGAGTGGGGGAGGGACAGAAAGAGAGGGAGACACAGAACCTGAAGCAGGCTCCAGGATCTGAGCTGTCAGCACAGAGCCCAATGTGGGGCTCGAACTCACGAGCTGCAAGATCATGACCTGAGCCGAAGTCAGACACTCAACCGACTGAGCCGCCCAGGTGCCCCAAAGATAAAAGCTTTTAAAGCTTTAAGAAATATTACCAAATTATGTCCAAAATGACATCAATTTAAACTTACTGGATAGCTAAAAAGGGATGGAAACAACTCTATGAAGAGTATCTTCATGTACAACAAATTTTGTTGAGTCTCAGGGAACTCAAATTCAGGAATACTCTTGGAAGTTTTATCTCAATAAACACCCCAGAATATTTATTTTGTGTATGTGAAATGTGAAATGTTGTAGACAGGAAGGATGGTAAATACTACGATTGGGGTTTTAATTGTGGTACTGTGTGGCTTAAGCCAATTTTTTGGCTACCTTTCCATACGTACCATGTTTCATTGATTCTAAGATGCACACTTCCCCCTACATTTAACACCTCGGAAGCACAGTCAGTTTAACTGACTGCAGCTTTTGTTTTTCTTTTTTAGTAATGCACATAATGATGGTACATCTAACAATCTGTAGCATAGTGGTTTAATGAAATGTAGTAATTCTGGCTGGAGTACAAGGGTCATATTCTGTTGCTCCCATTTGAATGGACCCAACACCTACTACGTTCGGCATAAGCTGTGCATGGACTCTGGGGCCAGAGATCAAACTAGTAACAGTATCCAAGTGTAATGTATTAAGGACAGATTCAAGCGAAGTCAAATCTTTTGTTATTATAGTAACCTGGGGTACCGAAGTTACTTTATTCTTACTATACACTACTTGATTTTGGTGTTCAGGGTACAACATTAAATAGTACATGAAATCATGGCTGTGAAATAAAGTCATTTATAAAGGGAGAGAGACCACGTACAATGCCCTGTCCTACAGGCTCAACTCCAACATCCGTGCTGCTTCTCGGGGGAAAAGTTACTTTTAAAGTTTCATGGAGGTAAAGTAACGGAATTATGTATGCCTTTGTGTACGTGCGCATAGATCAGGGAAGAAATACCGCTTTAGAAGAGGAATTCGTTATACTGTTCAGCCTCGCAAATTATCACATGCCCAAGGCAGATAACAATTTATGCTGAGCAGGTAGTGAAGAATGCTAATTTCAGGTATTTTATATGCTATGTGCCTTCTAAAAGGATGATGGAACTTGCCAGGTTGATATACTTAAAAACTTTATTAAAAAGCAGCATTTTGAGAATTTTACCTATATCAAATAGGGCTTATGACAAATAAAAATATACTTTAAAATTGTTAGACTATTTAATAAGTTGTTTAAACATAGTCTCTCTCTCCTACCCTCTCTGTGGACAGACTTAACTGGTCATAAGAAAAATATCTGGGAGTTTAACTGATGACACTTGAATATGGATCAAAGATGTCTTCGGGCCATCTAAAACCACACTATAATGGGAAGTTATGTTAATATAAAGACATCCTCAGAACACCTATCGCAATGTATGCTATTTAGTATCTTGTCAATTCCGGGTGCTATGTTAAAAGAGGGACAGTGGAGACAGAGTTGGCCAACAGGATGGCTCCATCAGTTCATCGTTTCCCCTCTTCACTGTCCCCTCATCCTCTCCCTCACGATACGAATATGTTGACCTAGCTACCAAAGTCCAAGGATGAGTTTCAGTCCATATACTGTTTGCTGCTAAATCAGATTCTTCTTGAGCATATTAAACCCCTTCACCTTTGAGCTCAATGGTCAGCGCCATCTAAAGTCTTTGGCTGCTTTCGCTGAGTCTCTATCGAAGGATCCTCTTTTTTTTTTTTTAATGTCCTTTAACTATTAATGTTCTATACGGCAGCACCCCTGACCCTCTTTTGTTCTGACTTATCAGTAACTTCACCAACGTGCCAGGGTATCCACATCCTTCTTTCCAGACCAGACCTTTCTCCTGAGCTCTATATCTATATATCTGATTGTCTGATGGATGGCCCACAGATAGCTCAGTCTCCACAAAAAGCACTATTTATGCCTGAAAAATCAGTTCCTCTTGTATTCTCAATCTCAGGGAAAAGAACCATCACTACTCTGTCATACGAGAAGTCTTGATTCTGTCTTCTTGTCCCTCCCTAACACACAGCTGATGACCGAGCCATGCTGATCCCACTTCCCCTCCTCCCCGCCTCAGGTCTTTGAAACTCATCCCCTCCTGCTACCAAATCTGGTACTTCCCTGTTCAGGCCTGCATTATCTCAAATAGCTTAAGACTGTCAACTAGCTTTGCCTTAATTCCATCCATCCTCCATACTGTACTAGAGTAATCTTTCTAATATACAGATATATACACTGTTACTTTCAATTTCTGGCATTATCACTCACTAGTGAAAATTCTTTAAGGCCTCCCCAGCAGTGATGAGAGAAATCTAAACTCCTCTGTGTGGTCCTCCATGAGCTGGTTCCCGCCTACTTACTTAGCTATTTCTAGATTAATTCATCCTTGTGTACCCCATGCTTCAGCCACTGTGAATTAACTTCATTCTCCAGATACCTCTCCAGTGGTCTAGCCATGGACAGCGATTCCCCAGAAAGGAGTGAACTGGCAGTAAACTTCAATGCCTAAGCAAAAGCTGTGGTGAGTTCCAAAAGAGAGTCCACTCAGCCTTAGGGAAGACAAGTACAGATGGCCAGTGAGGGTCCAGCTGTCCCAATGGGAGGGTACGGACAGACACAAGAGTGTGAACGTGGCCAAAGTGCTGTGGTGGCACACAATTGGAAGCACTGAACTCTCTAGTGAACACAGAACAAACTGTCTTTATAGTACCAACTTATTTTTATATTTTGTGAGGATAAAATTGAGCTTTCTCAATTGTTAAAACAAATGTATAAAATAAATTTAAAAATATATAAAATAAATAAATATATAAATATATAACAGCCTAAACAAAACAAAACCACCACAAAAACCCTACAACGACCCAATGAAAATCTTTTGAAGTGCTAAGTTTAGAGGCAAGTCGATTATGTTTTGGTAAGAGAAGGAAATATTTAACCCTCAAAATGCAAAGCTGATTTAACTGCCTTTTTTTACTTTTATCACGTTGGCATCTGATCCTTCCTTGTGAACTGCAGCTGTCCACTTAGGCTCCGTTCAAGGCTCAGTTTCTTCCGATCTGTGACTCTGCTCAGAGGCCAGGGCTCTCCCATTCTTCTGAACAAACAGAGCCCTGGAAATCTGCACCACCCAGATGCTGCTCCAAATGGACTATAGCATGGTCCATTTAACTGTTTCCTTAGTAAATACTGTTTATCTCACTAATCAGATCGTAAGCTTCATGGGAACATGGCCAGGTTACTTTTATCTTGGTGTTCCATACCTTGCACCATACCTAATATACAGTCGGTTAAGTGAAATATGATGAATAAATGAACAAATGAATCTCTTTAGAAATTTCTCTTTATCATTATTTCTAATCTCATCTGATGCCCCCAACATATCTCTATTTCTCAGTTACTGGTTTACCGACAAACAAGCAAGCAAGCAAGAAACAAATACAGTTTTGAAACAATCAACAAAACTAAAAGGCGACCTACAGAATGGGAGAAGATAATTGCAAATGACATATCTGATACAGGGTTAGTGTCCAAAATACATAAAGAACTGATACACCTAACTCAGCAACTTCCCCAAAACAATCCAATTAAAAACAGGCAGAAGACATGAGACATACAGACTGCCAACAGACACGTGAAAAAATGCTTTATCATCACTTCTTATCCAGGAAATGCAAATCAAAACTACAATGAGATATCACCTTACACCCATCAGAGTGGCTAAAATAAAAAACACAAGAAACAACAAATAGGTGCTGGTGAGCATGTGGTGAAAATGGACCCCTCTTACACTCTTGGTGGGAATGCAAACTGGTGCAGCCACTGTGGAAAACAGCATGGCGTTTCCTCAAAAATTTAAAAAATAGGACCACCCTACAACCCAGCAGTCATACACTGGGCATTTACTCAAAGAATCAAAGAACGCTAAGTGAAAGGAATACATGCACACCTGTGTTTACAACAACATTATTTACAATAGCCAAGCTATGGAAGCAGCCCAAGTGTCCATCATTTGATGGATAAAGGAGATGTGGCATATATCTTCTTTAATAATAATAATAGAATAATAGTGCAATAATAATGAAATACTATTTAGCTATAAAAAGAACGAAATCTTGCCATTTACAACAACATGGATGGAACTAGAGAGTATAATGCTAGGTGAAATAAGTCAGAGAAAGACAAATATCATACAATTTCACTTATATGTGGGATTTAAGAAACAAAACAAACAAGTAAAGGAAGAAATTAAGAAAGAGAGAGAGAGAGAGAGAGAGAGAGAGACAAACTAAGAAACAGACTCTTAACTATAGAGAACAAACTGTTGGTTACCAGAGGGGAGGGGGTGGGGGGCTGGAGGGATGGGTGAAATAGGTGATAGGGATTAAGCAGTGCACTTGCGGTAAGCACCAGGTAATTAAAATTAAATATTAAGAAAAAAACGTGCAAAGAGAAAAAACACGTTTTCTCATTTTTGTTAGCACAAGCTTGTATTGCTGAGCCTCCATCGTTTAATACATCTGAAGGAAACACTGCAGCATTTCGGGGGATAAAAGTATATTTCACACATTTACAGGATGACGTTTGCACATTTACCTAGCCATTACCTTGATCTTTCTGATTCACAATACTTTCAGAACCGTGTTTCAGAAGATCAGTTAACACAGACCGAGGACTCAACAGATACATGACGTGAGGAGCCCAGGGCAAACTTAAAATCTGCTTACGAACAGCCCCTTTCGCAAACTGGCACGACAGTTGCTGCTGTGAACGCTCATCCTCCCAAGTCCCCCAGTTTTGCCCGGGAAGCAGAATATGCACCTCCACTGACAGTGTTTTATGGGGAACGAAAGTGTGGCCCAGGAAACAATACGCAGCAGCATGAAACTTAACACCGAGAGTCAGCTGACGGTTCAGGTACATAAAACATGGTGAGACAGTTCAAGTCTATTGTCAGGGATGAAGGGAAACTATTCAAGCGGGAGCTGATCCACATGGAAAACCACTTACCCAGGATTTGCTTGCTCCTTCACTCTGATCCAAGGCACCAGGAAGTGAACAATATTTTATATAAACACTGAGTTCTCACACAAAAATCACATAACAACATTGAATTCTCAAAGGACTTTGTAAAAGTCAATTATAGATTAAATGAAGAAAATATTTCAGAGGAAGGGCTCAGTGTAAAAAAAGCATTACATGCAGTTTTAAAGGATTTTTATCAGAAATCTCAACTTTGAAATATATAAGGATTAGTATTACGATCAATATAATATATATTGAATAATATATTTTTATAAGGCACAATACGTCTTGAAATATATGAGTCTAGCTTCAGGGAATATACGTTAGATGGGAAAAAATCCTAAAAGTATAAATCAGAAAAGAAAAAAAATAGGTAATAGTAATCAGTAATTTTCAACAGATTAAGATGTGGTGTAAGTGGGAAAAAATATTGAGTGTAGAAGATCTAGTCGATTCTGTTCTATTTAACACTGGATGAAATATATTCTAGAACATATCTTAGAAAGAGTAAGTCATGTATAAGTGCATGATTCTTCTTTTAAACCCAGGGACTGCCTTATAAATGACCACTGAGAGGCATCAAAAGAGTATTCAATCAGCCGAAATAACAACTACATGTTTACAAGCAACTTTGGTTGATTTTCGCTCTTACCTTGACTTTTTTTGCAAGAAAAGTTTAATTTAACCTTTAATTTTAAATTTTAATCTGGCCACTGCAGCATCTTGGGGGAATTTCGATTGAACATGCCATCTATGACGGACCACCTCCACCCCAATCTTTGCCTTATGGGGTGGGGAACGTGTCAAGACCGTGAAACCAACACCCTCGTTTACCTGAGACAGTGACTGTCGGAGCCGTGCCACCTGCGTGCTGTGGCCTTTATTGTGATCCTGTTCGGAAACCATCTGCTTAAGCTTCTCCTTCTCTATAGCTATGCTATTAAATGCAGACTTCAAAAGAGAATGCACTGGGTGGGGAAAAAAGTGAGAAACAAAGATCAAATGGTTCCAGAAAGAATATACAAAATTATACATTTCTCAGCACTTTAACTGACGTATAGACGTTATCCGGAAAGATGATATTACAGCTTAATTACAAGTTAGCCTCACAATGGAAACTTCCAAAATATCAATACAGAAAACAAATATGGTAACGGTAAGTAGTCAGGGTGAAAATTCTAGCATTTCCTACCAGAAAGACTTAGAAACAGGACACACAACAAATGGATATTAATTTTTAAATGTCAGTATTTTAAAAATTAATCTATAATTTCTACTAGGAAAAGGAAGTAAGTTTTACTCTGCATTGGTTGATAAGAATACTAACGGTTCTGTGTACAATGAGTTCTCATGCCAATCATTTAGAACTACCCAGAAATTATTTCCGAAAGTAGGTACTCAAAGAGAGCATTTTATAAATCCTGCCAAAATAAAACAGGCTGATTTAGAGGGCCTGACTAGTTCTCTTTTTGAGGTAAGAAATGATTTGGTCTTGAAAGTAACACTTAAATTACTCTCTCAGCCAGGAACCTCTTGATGTAAGAAGTGCTTTCAAAGAGTGAAACTTCCAGTTTTAAAATGAGTAAGTTCTGGAAATCTATACAGTTTGGTGATTATACTTAATAATACTGTATTCCATACTTCAAAGTTAAGAGAGTAGATCTTAAATGTTTTCACTACAAAAAACAACTGGTAACAAAGTGACAGGATGGAGGGGTTAGCTGATGCTATGGTGGTGACCATTCTGTAATATACAAGTGTATCCAATCAATACATGTGCCTTAAACTTAGGAAATGTTATATGTCAAACATAGTACAGCTATGAAAACAAAACAAAATAAATGCAATAGTAAAAACAACTCCTCCTCCCACTTCTGTATATCTAATAACGTACACCTGAAAAATCTGAGGCCGTCTTTAATTCTGAACTACAAGAAGCCTGGATTTCCAACTCCTAGCATTAGAATAACAGTTTCTATAATACGCAGTCTTCTAAAATAGGAATTTCCTTATTTAGGAATGGTTGTTTTTAAAAGAAGTGGGAAATTTTAGCAAAACTCACTGGCCTGAATTAAGAGGGAAAACCAGTGGTATCACAAGGGACTCAAAATCTATGGATTTATGCGCCATATTCTCATCATTATCAACTTAAAGTTACTAACTCGACAGCTGGAATTCATTAACCCCACTGGCAGTTCTAAAAGCAGACTCTCATACACTTCAAAATCCATAATTCTTTCTAATGAGTTCACCCAGTAGTCATGGAAAAGCCCTTTTTTTCTAGCGTAGTTAGAAAAAATATGTTGTTTCAACAGAGGCTTTAAAATCCTGTTGAAACTTGGATTTCCTGAAAACCTCAGGATTGCAACTGAATACACAAAACTCTCCTGGGGCTTCCTTCAAATTTATGTCTCCCTTTAGAGGCTGTGCTATACATACTATTTCACACATTTGTTGTCTCCTTCTGCCTGCTCCTACAACCATCTCCTGCCCCTGCTGTTAGAAGTAAAAGTTACTGGCTTTACTGGCCATAATCCTATGCTGTTATATACAGAAAATAACATTGATCTAGTCTAATGACATAATTAGCATTGGGCTAAGAAGTGTAATAAAAATGTACTAGGAGATTGGGCACCTGTGTGGCTCAGCTGGTTAAGCATCCGACTCCGTTTCAGCTCAGGTCATGATCTTAAGGCTCGTGAGTTTAAGCCCTGCCTTGGACTCTGCACTGTGGGGCCTGCTTGGGATTCTCTCTCTCTCTGCCCCTCCTCCACTCACTGTCTCTCTCAAAATAAATAAACTTTAAAAAATGTACTAGGAGTAAAACAGCAGGTGAAAGAGAGTTGGCCTTACAGAATTGCAGTTGGGAAATCCACAAAAAGCAGAGACATGATTTAGCTTAACCGTTTTTGGATTATAGAATTGAAGAAATATCTCATAGTCCATCTTTGCTGATGGTTTCAGAGTATCAAATTTTGTGGACTTCAACATTCATAGAGATGCCCTCAGTGTGTGCCCTTTCTTGTCCTGAGCCACCAGGGTCTCGACCATTATTGGGCATTGGAGATGTTCTATTTAGCACCCATTTTCAAAATATTTTAGCACCTATTACCAACATCCCCAGGGTAAATAAATGTGACTAATTCACAATAAGATGTTAGTGATTGAAAACAACATAATGTATGTCTTTCTCCAAGAGATTCTGCATTTTATTTTTTTTAAGTCTTATTTATTTTGAGAGAGAGAGTGTGGAGGCAGAAAAGGGGCAGAGAGAGAGAGAGGGAGAATCCCAAGCAGGCTCTACACCATCAGTGCAGGGCCTGACACAAAGCTCCAACCCTGTAAAATCCAACCTGAGCTGAAACCAGGAGTCAGATGCCTAAACCGACTGAGCCACCCAGCAGCCGGAGATTATGCATTTTAAAAGACAATGCCTGAGAAGATACTATCTTAGGTCAAAAAATGAATTTCAGGGGCGGCTGGGTGGCTCAGTCGGTTAAGCATCTGACTTCGGCTCAGATCATGATCTCACTGTTCGTGGGTTCGAGCCCTACATCGGGCTCTGTGCTGACAGCTCAGAGCCTGGAGCCTGCTTCGGATTCGGTGTCTCCCTCTCTCTCTGACCCTCCCCTGCTCATGCTCTGTCTCTGTCTCTCTCTCAAAAATAAACATTAAAAAAAAAAAAATCTAAAAAAAAAAATGAATTTCAGTGACTTTAACTTAAACACTATGGCGAAAGTGGGGGTAAGAATTTGGAAGCCAGGCTCTTGGTAAACACAGACAGGACTGTTCAGTGCACCTGGAAGCTACTACCTTGCCTCTTTTTATTATACCCTGCTCCCTATGGCTGATGGCAATAACTGAACTTATACAAAACGCCTTATTGAAAATTTAATATTTAAAAGAGTGACTCCAAGGTGGGGTCAGCTTCCCCTCCCCTCCAATCTGAACTGGCCTGTGAGGCTCTGAGCAGTAGAGTGCAGTGGAAGTGACTGTACAAATCCCAGAGCTGGCCTCGAACAGGGCTGCCAGCTTCTTGCCCCGTCTATTCCATTCCCTTGGAGTGCTGAGCCGCCCTGGAGAGAGGGAAGGATACAGTTGTGTGCAACCTTGCAGCCTCTTCCAACATGCCAGGGACATGGGGGAAACCACCTTGGATCTTTCAGCCCAGCCCAGCCCCCAGCCGAATACCACCGGGCCCAGGCAACGCCACATGGAACAAAAGAACTGCCTACCCAAGCCCTGCCTGAACTACAGACTGTAAGGTACCATCGACGACTGTTATTTAATAAAGGAAAAGAAAGATTCCAACAGAGTTCCTTGCTAAGTGAGGATAAGCCACAAGAATGCATTAAATGATAACTAAAAGACACCAAAAATGAGTGTTGAGTAGTAGCATCCTGCTGGCCTGCCTAGGGTAACTCTTTCTGTCTTTCCTCCTTTTTCTCCCCGCTCAAGATGCTTTTCTTTGTTCAGTCAAAACTGTAAACCTATGATGTGTGTACTCCCAAGAGGCAAGCATGATACCCTACTGTATTCTGTATATAGAACTCCAATCAGTGTGTACACTATTTAATCTTTCTACCATGACCACCTCGACAAGGATGAGAGAGTCAATGGTAATGTCTCGCCAAAGAAGAGAGCTTCTCGAAAGGGCATGTTACGTTTGTTGTTACCTTTCTGTGCAATTAGACAAAATTCTTCTTGAAGCTTTGTATAATCTGTTGAGCTCTCCAGAGGGTCTGTGAGGTGGCTGGGGGGAGTCTGAAACTCGATATCTGCACAAAGGTTGGGGTTGGAGGAATGCAAGCGAACTGGCGACATTGTAGCACTGAAAGGGACCTGAAAGGGGAAGACGCAAGTTAGAAAAGAGGAACGGTACATTGTTCCACCTCTTACACAGGAAAGATCTCTTCCCTTCTTCAAAACACTGACGACACACGCAGAGACACTCAGTATTCATTTAATTTGCAGGTGGTTGCCGTGGGAAGGAGTTTCACTTCCCATGGTTGATTTAGTATTGCTGGTGGACTCACTGGCTTCCCCTGTTACAGGGAGAGATGGCTACAGAACCGTAGGAAGAAAAGGCATCGATACGGTTGTATCTAAAAAATGACTGGCAGGAAAACAGTAGCCTGAACTCTCTTACAAAGTCTGGGTACTCGTGTCAGAGGACTTTTTATGCTCACTTGTTTCTAAGCCTGGAGCAGGAGCTTACGGAACAGGTAAAAATTCAAGAGGCACCTAGACAGATTTACTTGCTTCGTGGATATTAGATACAACATAAATAAGTTTAAGAGTAAATATAATAATGGTTTAAAGGGACTCAAATAAATTTGAAATTGATTTATTAAAATATTTTTGTAAATGAAATATATGTTACATAATTACTGTAGTTTCCCTTTGTATGTCACACACAACACTGTTACATATATACGAACGTGGCTTTTGAACTGGCCAATATTGAAAAACATTAAGTAAAAAAAGTCATATTACTATAGATTTTCCCAAATGGCTAGAGGTACTTTCTTGCTCATGCTGGATCTGGGCTAGCCTTCTGATGGGTGGGGGCAAAGCACCTTACTCTCTCCTTCTAGAACGTTATACCTGACCATTACAAACGCCATCAGCCAAAATTCTTAGAAAATGAGAATATCAATTCCTACTGTAAATCCGATTACCAGTAACCTCCCCTAATTCTTACTGACAGATGTTCATTCAGATATCTTCAAGAGTCATTCTTAGACTCCTCCATGAGCTGAATTTTGTATAAACCAAGGGGTAATTCATACCTTCTACCTATGAGGAAATACGCTTCTCTGATGTGTATGTATATCAGAGCCACTTCCTTTCTTTCATATTTTGATTTAGCTTTAAACTTCCTGACAGAAAAAGAGAGAGAGTAGGGAAGGGGGGAGGAGGAAGGGAAAGAGAGTGTGAGAGAGAGAGAAAAAGGGAGAGAGAAAGAGGACGTGAAAAGGAGTATGTGCAGGTGTACTGAGGATACAAAGGATAGGTGGAGAACAGGAGTGAACCAAAAAACCTAGGCTGAGCCGCAGTCTGTGGACTTGGGTGAGGGCAGCTGGGACTGGAGGCGGTCCTTTGCATGTAGCTTTGCCATGACGGTGGCAAGGAGTTATTATTTCAAAGGACATCCAAAGCTTACTGGGGAAGAAAGTGAGCATGAAGCTTTCTCCCTGAACTCAGGTAAGCTAAGCATGTTTATATATATATATATACATATATATATATGTTAATAATAGCCGAAACACTCGGTATCTGGAATTATCAAGTAACTCTACTTCGTCCTTCATGGGGACCTTGGCAACACTGGGTTGGGACACATCTACAACTTGTTTGTCTTGTCAAGATCAGAATTTTAGGCTATTCCAGAGAAGAGACACAAAATGGCGGTGAAGTCACTTGAGAAAATGGAATCCTTGGGTTCCATAATGTGCTAGAATCCTATCCAGGTAACTCTGTGATAATAATGCCTGAGGTGTTTTGGGGATGCCTCTAAAGGATGTAGAAGAATATTCGAAGATAGGTAAAGGGAATTTCTGACCTTAACTGCGGGGATGCTAAATCCAGAAAGAGTAGTGAGCCCATAGCCCTCTGGGAAGGACACAGAGAATCCACAGGAAGGTTGGTGGGGATCAGGAAGTCATGGGAGAAACTGTGACTTGAGCAAATAGGTAGACCAGGGAGTGTTCATATTTAAGCAGATGGTTTCCAGACACAAAGATTTAGGAAGAGCACTTAGGAAAAAGAAATGGTGGTGTTTGGTGATGGGGAATGTAACGCACTGAGGATCATGGAAAAGGCTCTGGCTGCACCCAGGTGCCCTCAACACTCCAAGGACTGGCAGGGGGGGAGGCAGGGAGGCTAGGGGAGGCCACAACACAGTAGAGGCCCAGACATTCCAGTGAGGACTCAGACTTGTCCCTGAAAAAATGACTTCTCTATTAAAAGTTGGAATCAGACGCTGAGAAGAAAAACACATGTTGCACATTTAGTTCTTTGAACATAACAGAAGTTTAAACTGGCAACTTAAACAGTAAAAATGAAACAAAAATAAAAAAACTAAAAAGCTAACAGTAAAAATGATCTTATAAATAGCCCTCAGGGAAAAGGACTCAGAATGCTCTGTTCAAACGGCAATCGGACTGTTCCCTGGGAAATTGAACCTAAATTTTATATACTTCTGGCTGAAAATGTTTGTTGTTAAAAGAAGTATATGGAGTGGACATTTTAACTGAAAAATTTATGACATGAAATTGAGAATACAAACTGAGATGTATTAATCTAATTCTAATCGAATGCGTCTTCAGCCCTGACAGTTTTTTGTTCATCAATTTGCATATTATGGGATTCAAAAACTGAAGTGGTAGCTAGGTCTTCTGTCAGTGATGGCTGCGATGGGACCTGTCTCCAGCTCTCATGGTTTGTGCCCCAGAATCCTCAGTGCTGGATGCAGACTTTACACCCTGCTCAGGAATGAAGTCCAAGCCTTCCCTGAGTTCCTGTGCCAGGAAAGAAGCCTGATCCTAGAACATTCTGGTACCAGATAACTGCAGTTTGGAATGGGGATGTTAGCAGGTACTTTGAAAATCTGTCTGTAAGGAAGTTAAAAGAGAAATGATCGATGGTGAAACTATGGCACTGGAATTTAGCAACGGGAAACATGACTGAGGAAAGGAAGACACAAAAGCAGGTCTAAGACAGATCCTAAGCATATAGAATTGACGGAACAAATGTGAAAAGTCCCCTGCTGCCCTTCCTCTGCCTTATGTGTACAGGGAGCCTTGTGTGGAGAACCGACAGCACAGGGGGTGGGCTGGGGGTTGGTGGGCTGCTCGGTGTTCTTCCTGGGGGGAGGGGCAGTGGGTCTCTTTTCCCAATCCCCTGTTCCGTTGGGTCCGGCTGATGTGGTAAGTGAGCCGTTTCGGGTTCTGGTGCTAGGAATTGACAAGAATCAATCTCTGAAACATCTCCCTTGGGTGTACTTTTCTTTGGGAGCAATCTTAGCGGTCCCAGACACTTGAAAGGGCCTCCTTCTCTCTGAGGGAGAGTAAGTAGCTGGGAGTCATTTGGAAGAATTCTAGGTAAAACAGGACATGCTCAAAATGTATGGGATGAATGAGTTAGTGCCGGGAAGAGGGAAGGCGGGGAATTAAGAGGAACACTGAGAGCCACCAGCATCAGATCACTTGAGAAGTGAATGCGGGGGGCCGAGGGAGCAAGGTGACAGTCCTGCTAGATGGTGTTATACTTTGCTATGGAGTCCAAGAATAAATCCTAAGGGGTTTAGAGTAACTATTCCCTCCTGTTATTTCTGAATAATTACTAAATGTTGCCAGCTTTTGTCACTAAATGCTTGGAATTTATTGGAAGTTATTCTTAACTTCTGTGGTCACTGCTTACCCTGGGAGGTGGGCGTTAATACTCTCCTCTTTTAAAAGCTTTTTCTTTTCTATTTCCCATTCTATTCAAATAGGTTCTAATCCCAGTTTTATTATACTCCCTATATGTATCTGCGGTTAAAAAGATGAACACGGTAGAAACACAATCACTCCCCTGCATGCCTTCTTAGAAGGACATTATTTAAGGAAACGGGTATTTTCACAAAAGGACCGACCTTTCCTTTCCATACTGAGGTACTGTTCTCTCTCTGATAACCAACTGGATTTCTGAATTTTATAAATGAAAGACTAACAACTATTTAAGTTTACATGTATCTATTGTGGTAATCTGTTATGGTGTCACGTATTCTGCACACCTGCCTAAGATATACATTAATCATGATCTCAATTTCATTAATTTGCTTAAATGTTCACAAAACTGTGAGTTTAAGAATCAGTTCCCTGATAAACTCTGAGCCACTGGTTCATTTCGTAATCAAAAGCAATTCCATCTCTCAAAAGATCCAGCTAAGCACCCACACATAAAGCAGGAGTCAGTTATTAATCAAAAATAGAAAAACCAACAATCCTTGCATGAGTATCCATTCTCTTACAATAGAAACGAAACCTTTTCATATTTTTCAGCAATTCTAGTCTTCGAGTATATTCCACCATTAGCAAGAGCAAGACTATTGTTAATTCAGAAAATATTGTCTAATAGCCAAAAAAACCTAACATTCATGATTGCTATGAACTCAGTATTCTGTTTAGTAAGTTGGCAGGATGTCAGGATTAAGCAAATATTATGATTTGCTTTTATCCAGCAAAGGTTCTCGTATTTACATATTCTATTTTCTATTCTGCATACACCATTCACTATTCTAAACAGCTTCTACTCAATTTAAAATTTTGGTTATTTGCCTTCTCTGCTTCAATACTTACTCTATCCTCTGAATATCCATCCTATTTTCTCTAAAACAAAACCAAAACAAACCAACCTCTAGACATATATTAAGCACCATTTAACTTTGTAGTTTTCTCCTTTCCACACTATATTTTCTGATTTTCAGCTCGATATTCTTTCCAGAAAACAATGTTCCCTTCCTAGGTGTAATTTGGGTAGCTATTTAGAGATGACATCAAAATTCACCTTTTCTTACCCTCTCTTTTCTTTATTCTCACATCCTTTTTAAATAGTCACAATGCTACAAAAAAAGCACAATTTATGTCTGTAGTAACATGACTTTTCTTAGAAAAACAGAGATCAGTTAGCAAGATTCTGATATCAGTATGACCAAAAAATAGTAATAACGATATCATTTTAGGAAAATCCATACCGTATGGGGCTGTTACTCAGTTTTGCAACCTTGAATTTACATGGTGTCTTACACAGACAGTCGAAGAACCGGGTTAGATAGTAGTTTTCCATCGCAAACACGAATACCCATGTACGACACCTGCCATGCAGAGACAGCCAGAGAGCATGCAAAAGCTAGGCCAGCACAGGAGTGGGTTACGGTCGATGCCACTACACAGAAGCATCACCACTGGGACAGGAAGGTGACGCTTGGACAGTTTCTCATTCTTATTAAACGTCCACGTGAGATTGAAATCCACTCACTGTTGTAGCCACTGCTGCCGCTAGCCTCTGCCGGCGCCGAGTGGTGCTGAACTGGCCCTTCGCAGATGGCCCTTCCTGACAGTGAATGAGAGAAGAGGAGGGAGGAGAGGACACGGGACAGGGAGGGGGAGGACAAGATACAGGAGGATGAAAGATAATCGGACAAGGGAAAGGGAGAATTTTTAAGTGGAGTTGACTTGTCCTAAATTGTAGCCCTGAAAAGTGCTCCAAGGGGCATTCATAATGCTGCGAGAAAAGTTCATTGTTTTCATTGAAGAACCCCTAAACATCCAAGTCTAGTTGCTAAATACAACTCCACCCCAAAGGGAGATGGGAAATCATGACATGATGAATAGCTTGTGATTTTAAGGTAAAATAATTGTGCATATTGTTTTGCCCATGCAATGCCATGTTATATGAAACCAACGGCACTTCCAACCAACGGAAGCAAAGATGAAACTAAGTTCAGGAAAAATGATAAAATAAATAATGTGTAAAGACTAAAACCAACAAGTTGTAATGGGAGTCTCCCAGGCAGAATTTTTTTTGTTCCTTGCTGAGAGGAAAGTACAGAGGCAAGGGTACCAGGAATCTTCAGCTTCCCATTCATTCCCCTACCAGAAAGCTCACTGGGATTCAACATTAGGAATGATGTTGGGATTTTCGGGTTGGAGAAATTTCCAAGGAGGAAGATATATATCCATATAGTATACAGAGAGAGAAAACAAACAAACAAACAAACAAAAAACCCAACACAACACTCAACGTCCTCAGCATGTTGGGACAGTGCTTACAAAAATCAACTATGGAAACCTGAAAGCATGGGTTTCATTGAGTGACGTGCATCTCTGCATAAACTAGTAGAGGAATCCCGGAACTTCCTTTTCTGTCTCTTTTTGGTGGACAGGATTATGGGATAATGGTATTTCCTCCTAACCACTCAAGTCTGCGTCCATTTGACAGACCCTCACTCTTCGTGTTTTTGTGAGCAGTACTTTCAATTCCAGTGAACCGAGAGGGACTTAGCGCCACCTAACTGCAGATTAAGGAAAAGCAGCATGACTGCTTAAGTCTTTTTGGAACAGAAAAATATTAAAAATTTTTCTCTCTCTAATTCTCTTCAAAGTTTCCATGTGGCATTCACATTTCTCTTCCACGTTCATAAATCCTCTGCATGACATGTAGGTGTATTGTATACATACATGCCTATATAATGTGCTTCCCGCAAAACAGTTTTCTATACAGAACCCCCTCATGCTTCATGTTGTGTGTAAAAGGAGGAAGAGCTCACTTTTACCTTTCAGTATAATTTGAGCACAGCACGAATGACACATGAATGACAACGGACCCTTCCTCTGCTCCTCCATGCTTCCTGCTAGTCCCCATTCTCTCCGACAACCAGGGGTCTGGTATTAACTTGTGCGCTTAGTCACGTAGGAAACCTAGCAGCTCTCCCGTTTATAGCAATCCTTCGCAAATCCGTCCTTTCTCGCCCTGCTCTACCTCACTGGAAACACAGCCAAACTGTTACTGTGTGATGGTTATAATGAGATTTTTATTAGAACCAGAAATCTGAACGTTGGGAGAAAGTCCTTTTTCTAAAGGTAATCTCCACAGAGCCTTCCAGAGAAAAATGCTTTCAATGAATTACACGAAGGATTTCCGAGGCTGGCTTCTCAACAGCTTCTAGTAGAAATATGGCCATACAGATCTAACATTTAACCTTCGTATTCAAATCAACAGCACAGCCTAACCTGTGTGAAGAATAAGATATCAAACACACAGTATAATATGTTCTTCACTGTTACTTTCCCGAGGTCAATTTTTAAATGCTCTATTTTATAATCATTTCGAAATAACAACGAGTACAGAATGCTGAATACAAAGGTCAGTGCGACAGCATCGATAATAACGGCAGCAATAACAAAAAGCACCGACCACTACCCCCACCAGGCAGTCTAGTCTAGTTTGTGGTTCCTCCACAAATGGCTGGTGTACTGCAGGTTACAAACAACAGAGGGGTTGAAAAATGAGCCCGTCACGACAAAGCCTCTCACGTTGGCTGCCACCATGACATAGAGAAAGTGGTTCAGGTAGGGAGACAACTGTGGGCTCAAAACAAATACTTGCCCTTGGCTCCTGTGACCAAGCAGGGAACAGTCTGTGTACGAGTGGGGGAGAAGGTGGTAGGTATGTTTAATCCACTAAATAAAGATAAATGCGATGCCTTTCTGTAAGTAAAACAAAATGATGAGTAAAGACATTTACATTGGTCACAGGCATTCCCGGCTAATTTTATGGTTTCCTAGCCAAGTGTGCATGTTGGAGAAACTTCCAAGTAACTTCCTGTTAATAAAGAATGAGCATCCCAAGAGCTGCTAGAAGACCTGCTGGTTTGGGTGAGCAGAGGGGCAGGGACAGTCCCAAACTCTGCAGCATTCACTCTACAATACCTCTTGTTTTACTGGTCTAAGTGGAAGCAGGGTTTCTCTAGGAGTAATAAATAGCTCACTGCCACCTCCAGGCCTAGAGATTTCCACTTGGAGTTAAAACTGAATCTCCTACTTTCGAAAGTTTAACATTTTCTTTGAGTGTGTGGATGAAGCGGCTTCAATTTCCTTCAAAAATAATTAAACTGGAATCACAAGGGTCATTTTGTTACTCTTTGGCAAAACAAAAACAAAACAGAACAGCATGAATAAAATTTAAAAGCAAACTACCCAAATATGCGGCAGAAGTATAAATCAAGAATAGTTTCCTGCTTTTGGACCAATTTCTTCTGATGACTCAAAAAAATCCTCATAAACTCTCCTCATATAGAAAAGCACAGCCTGTGACTAGAAGGGCTATTCAGAGTTGCATTCTGTTTCCTTCAGGAAAAACCGAGTGACATGGGGACCATCGTAGCCATGGCAGGGCGGCCACAGGCATCCCGCTCAGACTCTCTGAGGACCTGCCAGCCTCTTCGAGGCAACAGCTGTGAACAGCAATCTGTTCAATAGCATACCTCATAAAAGTGAGATCGAAACAATATCTGTCTACAAATGTATATGTTCGTATGATGTGACCTTCTTCGGTTATTTTTATAATGGTTCTTTTTTTCTTGACTGAGAGAACCACAGATAGCATGTTTTTAAAAAGCCCCACAAAATGAGACAATCACATGCTCAAAGCAAATGAAACTGCCAAAAGCAATTTGAGGTAAATTTTGGTGACCTCATTTGGCACATTTGCCTTCTACAGTGTTAATGTTTTGAATAGAAAACACGCAAAAACATACTGAATAAAGGAACACAATAAACTGTGTTCATAGTTCAATGGGGACTTTCTAACTAAAAAACCATGAATCTTCAGTGCTTGTGAAAATTTATTTTCAAATATGTCATATTAGCAAGCAAAGCACCAAAGAGTTTGTTACTTACACATTCAGAATTACATACAACACAAACGATACCAAAACAATCAGAATTAAAGAATTATTATTCACTCAGAAGACACTGAAGATTTCTGAAAAGCAATTTCTTTTACTTTTTATTGGAATATAAATTGATTTATGGAGTAATAAAAAGAAAAGCAAAATCCCTATGTCTGATTTTGATTGTTGGGGCAAGAGTTTTTTAATATAATATGCAGCTAGGATCAGAATAGTAAACATTCTGGTTTAAAGATCTGAAAATAATATGATTTATGACACAAGAGGCTTTAGGCATTTACCATATTTCATATCACTTCAATGCAATAACATAAGATGTTCTTACTTGAAAAATTTAAAACTATTCACTTCAAGTAAATAACATATTTACAATAAATTTCCAGTAAATTTATCATGAGTCATTAAGACTCTCATGATTCAGATTTTAAAAGTGATTGTTGATGGCCAAATAATATCTATTTTTCAAATAACCTATTATTATGATTTTTTTGGAAGAATCATAGATTTTAGAGTTGAAAAGGAATTCAGAGATCATTAAATTAACTCCATCATTTTACCCGGGAGCTAATGGAGGCCTAGAAATTTTAACAGAAATGCACGAGATTATACTGCCAGGAAATCACAGTGATGACGCTGACACCTGAGTTTGCTGACTTCCAGTCTTTCGCGGACCTCATCCTTTTTTATTGATACATAAAATTTTGGACAAAGCTAATACATAAAAGCCTCTTTTATGATCAAGTATATATAAATGAGTGCTCATTACAATACACTGGACTTTTAGCCTAGATTTTTAAGGTAATTTTTTGTTAAATTACATTTTAATGGTTCAAAGGCCATACGTGAGAATGAAAACGGCATTTTGTAGCCATACTAAATCATTTTAACCTTTCTTTTTAAATTATTTTTACTTATTCCAGAGTAAGATGAATAGATTTCCTGCTATTTTTAGATAGTATAACTCAAGTCCATAAAGCACTGGCTTCAAAGCAGTTCAGCTGCTTTTAACTTCTTAACTTCTATGAACTGATCTATAAAGATGAAAGTCTTAAAATCATAGAAAAATACGTATGAAGGAAAAGTCAAGTCTGTACCTGCAGTTGTATTTTTGTATCTTTGCTGACACTTTTTGTCCTCCATCTTCTTGTGACTCGCTTGTCTTTCTTTGAAATATCTACACAGTTAGCCTACATTGCACAAATAGTTAAAAAGCAACAAAGTATTATTAAGTTCACACAGATGATACAGATACAAAGAGAACATAGCACGTTAGTAAAGACTCCTCGTTAGTCACCCAAAGCAAACCAGCCAGGAGAGAAAGTCCTATCTGATGCATAGTGGGCATTAAAAGCAGAGATAAGAACTTGATCATATGATATATTTGTCTGCTACACAAAAGGAAAACAGGATTAGAGATCTTTAGCATTTTTTTTCTACATAGAAAGATGGCAGTAATTCTGAGACTAAGTTGTAGCTTCAAAGCTATCATTTCCAATGTAACACAAACATGGAAGAATAATTCACATATTTATTTCTTCTATTAGTTTGTACTTAAATAGAAAATATACATTAATATGTCAAAACAGGCATCTTAACACAATGACACCAAGAATTCAAAAACATTAAGAATAACTCAGAATATAGATTTATTTGTACTGTATCAGTCATTTCCTTTTAAATGTTACCTTATACATTCGTAGAACAATCCAGTAAAAATTCTGTGTTAATGACTTAAAGTCCTTGGAAATGTTTACCTGCATGTCAGTAAAGTTAGGTGCCGACTGAGTTCTCTGAAGTATTTCCAGATTTTGCAGGAGTTTGCTAAGTTCCACAAGGTTTGACTGGCAGTGTGCAAGGTCTAAGAAAAATCAGAAATAAAAATATGTTAGTACTGGGCGAGGAGGGGCAGGAATAGTAACAAAAGACAGTCAATCCAAATTATGGCAAATATGATTAGGTAGAACCATGTTTATATAATGATGATACTGGTAAATGAAACAAAACAGACCCTTCTCTGGATTAGAACCTTAAAAGCATTGAGGATTAAATGAAGCCAATGCCTACTTACAAATTAACAGCTAGCCATTACAATCTCAGTGAAATTGTGTGTGTTCATTTTCCTATTCAGGTGGCCCTTGTCACATAGGAAGCACACTCAAGGGAATGTCAGCAGTTCTGTGGTTTTAGTCTTAGGAACCTGTCTACCTGCTCCTAAAATAGTTTACAAGGTGGCTACCTGGAATTTAGATGGAGTCAGTCAAGTTCAGAAAAATAAGATAGAATACGAAGTCAGACAGACATATTTAAATGTTACCATATACATTTGTAGAACAATCCAGTAAAAATTCTGTGTTAATGACTTAAAGTCCTTGGAAATGTTTACCTGCATGTCAGTAAAGTTAGGTGCTGACTGAGTTCTCTGAAATATTTCACAGTCTGTGGTTCAGCTCACTAACAATGTTGCAATGAATGATTTCTTTAAAATCTACAAGGGAAGTTATACTAAACACAACGGAAGATTCTTGAAGTGTGTTCCCTGGCCCGGCAGCATCAGAATCACCTGGGCACGAAAACTTATTGTTTGAATTAATGTTTAATGAATAAATGGCTTTTAATTTTATTTTTAATTTTTGACCATATTTGAACAAGAGAGAATTTTAAAGATACGCTTAATAAAATATCACTCTTAAAAACTGACTTTTGGTACGTGAAATTAAATACAGTCAAGAATACTGAGTTATTAGTATTACACAATTATCAATATTTAGAACATGCCTGTAGTTATGTGATTACTTTTGGACATATATTGTTTATAAAGAGGACACATCTATAAACCTGTTATAATATAAAGTGGTTATATCATATAGTCAGTCAAATTTTGGTGGAAATTTCATTTATATTTTCTCTGTTTCTCATTAAATCTCAAGGATCTGCATTTTTACAGATATAGTATGGCTAAAGATTAGCCAGATAACTTAGGTAGTTGTGTTTGGGGGACTTTTGACTTTTTGTTGGATATAAAAACAGAGGAGTAACTACTAAAAGGGTCTTTCTAGGACTCCCAATCACTGCACACTCTATGGAGAGCAGGGTAGCAGCAACTTTAGGGCCAGGCCATACCCTCTTCGTTACAGCGTCTGCCTGAGCATGGAGCCCGGGTAGGCAGTTCAAGGGCTATGGTTGTTCTTCGGAGAACTGTTGGCCATCAATGGCCTTTAAATTCCTTCAGAGAGGGAACCCAACGGAGGTGAGGGGAGGAGAGTACTGATGAAGACAGCAACTGCCACCACCTTTAGGGGAGGCCGCACCCTTGTGCCCCCATCCTCTTCTCTATGAAGAAAACAAGGGTCCAATGGCTCAGAAGGGTAAGAAATACAGAGCATGAAAGGAAAGGAAAGAGGGAAGAAAGTAGTGCAAATAAGGAAGGAGGGTTACAGAGAAGAGAAGGGAGATGGGCTAGAAAGGGCCTACGTTTTACCTTGGATTTTATTTATATGTTTTTTAATGTTTGTTTATTTTTTTGGGAGAGAGAGAGAGCACGAGCAAGGGCGGGGCAGAGAAAGGGAGAGAGAGAATCCCAAGCAGGCTCTGCTCCGTCGGCGCAGAGCCTCGTATGGGGCTCAATCCCATGAATGTGAGATCATGATCTGAATCGAAATCAAGAGTCAGATGCTTAACCGACTGAACCACCCAGGTGCCCCTAACTTGAATTTTAAGGAACAAAACTGTACCATAAGCACCATGCTGGCAGGGACATTATTTCACATTATCCATGCACTGAGCCTTCCATCTAGTGAATATGACATCCATGCTTTCTATTAAGTGTGATTATTATACACAAACAGTGTATGGAGGTAGCATAGAAATCTGGAAACGGGGCTTCAAACCATTAAAATAATATCCACTCTTTTTCTAACAGAATGAAAGAGAACTTCGTGAATGAAAGTGATGCAAGGCACGAGACCGAAAACTAAGAGTCAGGAGACATGGACTGACTTTACATCTCCTGGTTGCAGTCTCTTCACCTGCCAAGTGGTGGCAGTAATGTACCCCCCTCGTCCCTTCCTGGCTCAGAGTAGCAACTGAGGCGGTAGATGGGAAAACGGTATGAAACCCAGAAGAGTACTGATCACACGGTGTTTAATCATGCCGCAGGGCCTTAACTCGGAGCGAGCCGCAGCAGTCCTCACCACTTCTATTGCTGGAAATATGGGAGAGAAGGACTCCTTGGCAGGGTTTCACTGCTTGCCTAAGCGTCTGGATGTACATAAGGATTATGAAGATTTGCCAAAGGCAACAGAAATATCTTTAAAAAAAGAAATCTCTAGCATTTCTTTACACTAAGATTAAATCTAATTTTAGCAATGGGGGAAAAAGGAAAAACTATGCTGAGAAAAAAAAACTGCTGAGATAGTTCATAATAGTGAACAGTTAAAAACTTACATATCTAGCAATGTGCTTATTTTCCCATCATGCTCTGCCTTGTTCCAAAAAGAAACCAGTCATCCAACTGTGGAATGGTTAAATCAATTAAGTATGTCCAAGGCTATTGACCTATTATCTCATTTAGATATCACTGATGGGAGACACTGTATACCCAGTACAGTTCTAAGTACAGGGAATATAGCAATCAAGTAAGAGTCATGGAATTTACATTCTGGTAAAAAAAAAAAAAAAAACAAACGCAAACACTTTGGATGTTAAACTATTATGTATCCCTCTTCAACACTGGCACACAGAATACTACTTTAACATTTCATTTCCATGGGGAAAAATGCTCTCCAAGAGCCAAGCAATTCCCTTATGTAATTGAGATCTGGACTGATACAAGTTCAGATCTATGAACGGCTCGCCATTTCGAGTATTAGCACTATAAATCAGATATATGATGGGTTCAAGATGTCACGTGATGAACTTTTGAAATACAAACCTCGATATTGGGGACTCTATGAAATGATTAGGAGAGAGCAAAAAAACCAAACAGTGTGAGAGCTTAGAAAACCGAGAGTTATCATGGTTCGGTGTCATCAGAGCACGCTGAGAAGACAGAGTGGGATCTTTTCTAGGTCTGGAGGATTGATGGAAAGGGTTCAGAAAAAGAGAAAGCTGGAGAAGGGCAGGAAGGGCCCTGCAGGTGGGAAAGAACAATGTGTGCCGAAGCACAGA
Organism: Paguma larvata; assembly: GCA_030068075.1. Taxonomy (NCBI): domain Eukaryota; kingdom Metazoa; phylum Chordata; class Mammalia; order Carnivora; family Viverridae; genus Paguma; species Paguma larvata. Next base: position 53,484,083 of record CM057825.1, read on the forward strand.
GGAGGGAACACGCAAGGATGTCTGGGAAAGAGCACATAAGCTCAGTTGGGCCAATGGAAAGCAAAATCTAAAGGGAAGGGAGGGCCTGAAAGCTGAAAGGATGTTATTATTATTATTTTACGTATTTTATTTTTTTTTAAAGTAGGTAGGCTTCATGCCCAGTGCAGAGCCCAACACGGGGCTTGAATTCACGACCCTGAGATCAAGACCTGAGCTGAGATCCAGAGTCAGATGCTCAACTGTCTGAGCCACCCAGGCGCCCCTGAAGGGCAGATGTGAAATGCTGGGCTAAGCAGGTTGGGCTGCAGAGCCCATGGAGAACCACTTGAAGGTTTTTTTGCATAAAAGCTATTTAAAGAAATATCAGTCTTGAAGGGAGAAGTACGTCACGGGCAAAGAACTGGCTTCGGGGTTAGTCATGCATCTTCACCAGGGGAGCTGTGTAATCCTGGGCAAACTCCTTAACTTGCATGCATTTCACTTTCCTCTTCTGCGAAGTGGGGAGTAGGGATATCTACGTTTCATGGCTGAGTGCGATGGCCTGCTAAATGCTGGCCTGGGGTGCCTGCGTGGCCCAAGTCAGTTAAGCATTTGACTTCAGCTCAGGTCATGATCTCATAGTTTGTGAGTTTGAGCCCCGCATCGGGCTCTGTGCTGACAGTTCAGAGCCTGGAGCCTGCTTCGGATTCTGTCTCCCTCTCTCTCTGCCACTCCCACACTTGCTCTCTCTCTCTAAAATAAATAATAAACATTAAAAAAAAAAAAAAAGGGAAATGCTGGTCCAGAGTTGCAAAAGCGTTTAAGGATAGCAAATTCCCATGAGCCTGTGAGAGGTGGAGCAGCAGAGCAAGAGACTGAGGACGACAATGCCAGCCAGAAGGCTGCTGACTGGCCAGAGATTGGGTGAGCGGTGGGTCTGAGGAGGGAGGAAACTTGAGAGGAAGGGCAGATGAGGGTGAGGGGAAGGGCAGGTGTTTTCAAAGAAATAACAGAACTCAGTTTGGGCTAGATGAACAGAGTGGGAGGTCCAAAATACCTCTGAGGTCTCAGAGCATGGACAAAAACAGGGAAGCCCAGCAGGCAGGGCCATTTCAGGGAGGAGACAGAGGCTGGTTTCAGACAGGCTGAGGAGGGGCGTGACAGAGAGTACACACAGACAGAGCCACTGGTGAGGGAACGTAGCCTAGTCTGGACGAGGAGCTGAGATTTATACAGTTTTCAGTCTTTTTGAGAGGGACATGGTGCACGTGCTCTGGAGTCAGACTACCGACGCTTGAATCCCAGTTCCGCCGTTGCTAGCTGTGTGAACTTGGTCAGAGTGAGTTGATTTCCCTGTATCTCATCTCTTCTTTCCCATTTTCTCATCTGTAAAATGGCTTTGAGAAGATTGAAAGAGCTAATGCATACAAAACAGCTAGGATAGTGCCTGTCACACAGAAGAGCCGGATACCTATTAGCTGCTGCTATCATCACTGCCACTGACCCTCCCCAGCATCACCATCACTGCCACCACTACCATCGCCATCACCATCGCCCCTATCTCATCAAAACAGAGATTCCGGCTGAAACTATGTGCGTGGCTGTCACCTCCGAAGTGCAGAACGTAGTCGTTAGAATCCAGTTGGCCTGAACTAGCCCTCCAGCTCTCCCCAAGTATGTGCTGTGCAACACGGGCTAGGTATTTGAACTCTCGAAGCATCGGTTTCCCTATCTATAAAAATATGGTTCATAATTCCTGCCTGGTACTACTGTGAAGATTTACATAAGCCATATATGTAAAGTGCTCAGTTCAGTGTCTGGCCCATAACGAGCTCCCAGTCAACCAGAGTTACTATTACAGAGGCCGAAGGCAGAAGACTGAACCTTAATCATCCCCACAACCAAGGCTGACCAGCCGAGAATCCAGGAAAATGGAGGAGGATCAGTTGGCGAAAAAGGAAAACTTCATGGGGCCTAAGGAAGAAGGCTCATAGAGAAGGTCCTACAGGGCAGGTCGGAGGGTGAGATCTGAGAACAGAGTGGAGATCACATGAACTCTTACTATCAAGAATGCCTTTTTTCATTGAGCAAAAAGGGCAAACATCAAATTATGGAGAGAAGCTGGAGTCTACGGACAGAGAGCAGAAGTGAATGAAAGATGAGGCTGTCTCCTAGAGAAGGGGTAATTATTGTACTAAGTCCTGAAGGAAACGGAAAGGCAGGATAGAGGACACAGGTAGAGTAGTCAGGGTGGGGAGAAGCAGGACCACCTCTGAGACAGGGGAGAAGGCAGAGGAAGGGCCATGGAGTATTCTAGAGCACACGGGGAGACAAATGCATCCCTCTGTCTCCCACCAGCCAGGGGGTTTCTGGGCATCAAAGCCAATGTCTCTTCACTTTGGTCGGATGAATGGATTTTGTCCCAGTGGATGGTGTCAATCTTGTCAGCAAAAGAGGCAGCCAGGTTAAATACCACGGGTGTTTACAAAACTGCGGAAGTTAGCAGAGAGGCAGAAACATCTATAACCATTGCTGAGGCAAGACTACAGCGTTTTAAGAAAGTGAGGCTTGGCTTCTTTTCCCAACCTGAAGTCCATATACTCAAATGGCCATCTCTGTGTTTTGTGAATATATTTAAGTAAAAGCCTTTGAATGGAATGTCAGCTGAACATGCTTTATGAGTATAACACTCTGTTTAAAATCATAGTTTCACATAAAGATTGAGTTTGGGATGTGTCCAGGGCTAATCAAAATGCTGCAGACTTGGAGTTCACACACATGTAGAGCAAAAAAAAAAAAGTATGTATTTTGGGGGTTTGGATCAACATGAACTGCCAACCTTTAATTTTTCTAAAGTGGGGACATAAGAAAATAATCTAACATCTACTTTCACCATAAATCCATAAGAGAAAATAATTTAATATAAATAATTAGGCCCAATATCATCACAAAATAATTTTAAAAAATTAAATCAATTTAGCTTTGTTAAATCCTTGCCATGTTACCCTTGTTTTCTCAGTTTAGAAGGTCGAATGAAAAATATCTCATAGAATGGAAATGGTCGGCGGCAGTCTGGACCAAAATGCTCGGTCACACTTATTACGAGGGAGTAGAAAAGTTTCTGGAGATTAAGAGGCTCAGAGACACGGCAGAGTGAGGGAACCGAGGGAACCGGGTATAAATTCAGGATGTTTAATAACTGACCCATAGTGGGACATCGGCGACAGGAAACTCTGGATACAAGATGCCACATAATTTTGCTACTTATCGCCGGCAGAGTAGTCGGGAGACCTACACTTGCTCTAGGACAAGATGAAGCAGCAGAGAAGGAAGCTGGAGAAGTGACCTGGCAGCAGTCAAGAGCAAGGGCGGAGGTGCCCTGGGGGCTGCACTGGGCTGCGACCTTGCCCCGAGGTGGGGGTGGGGGAGGGGCAGGTAGGAGGCTAATGAAGGAAGAAGAGAACTGGTGGTGAGGAAGGAGGTGACAAGGCCAAGGAGGAAGGGGGTGGAAGGCAGGGGAACGGGGAGAACAGATTCAGTAGTTGCGAGGGTGCAGGAGAATGAAGGGGTGGTAGGAAGCCGGAGTCACGGGAAGGGGAAGCATCTGGTATAGAAAAATAAGATCGAGAAAGGCGGAGGCAAACAAGGAGGCTGGAGGGGGAAGGGCGCAGCAGCCACAGTTCACCTCTTTTGTTCCTGTTCTCGTGGCTTATGCTGAGAGCCCACCCTGGGCAAGAACTAACCTTCTGCACACCTGTCCATTTCTTCCGAGTCCTGTAACCAGGCTGCCACCTTGCTCTGGCCGGTTGTGCAGGTAGCGGGGAGGCTGTTGCTGCACGGTAAAGGGGACTGCCACGGAAAGCTGTTTGCTTGCACCTACAACGAACAAGAGGAAGTGTACGGTTAAGCAGGAACAGCATTATTTAAGTGATTTAAAAAATTTTTTGAGGTATCCTCCGAGTGACATCAAAAATGAGAAGAAGAAAGGGTACACTCGAAATAGGGAGGCAGCGTCAGGGCTAAATGCGTACATGCTCAGTGAAGCCAAACTTCACAAGTGACAGCACTCTCAGTAAGCCGCTATCTCCACCATGCAAGGAAGGGGACAACATTGAAGTAGGTGATATCTCATATCTTAAGGGTCTACCAGCTCAAATTCCCGATAAACTTAAATTGCTCAGCAAGTTGTATTGGACACGGGGTCCTTGTTACAGGATTTCTAATTCATGATGGAAGCCTTTCTTTTCCAGAAGCTCTCACTTCCTTATGATCAGCTGAAGGCCTCATCAGCCACATGTGATTCCTAAATGCATTATCCACCATCCAGCAACCTTGCAGTGCTTTGAAGGCATAATAAAGACTGTACTATATAAAAAGGCAGTCTTGGCAAATTATTATCCACAGCTGATAGACTTTCCAGTAAAGGGATTTTACGTGAAATGAAGTTGCAGGAAGTATAGTAAGGAGATAATGCAGTGAGTTCAGTGAACGCTTAGTTGAAAAAGCAGGAACTTCTGAAAAAGCTGAAACGACTTCGAAACTCCATATTTGACTTTCATATTCAATTACAATTGATTTTGTCTGTCCTAAATCATCATGAAGCGAAAGATGCATGTATTTAGCAAACCCAGACTTATTACCCACGCGGGGCCACACACCAATTAATGTTCAGGACGCTCATAATTTGATACTTAAGATGAAAGCCAAGTGATAAAAAAAAAGCTCTCTTCACTCTTTATTGTGTTCTGCTAAGTGTCACGGAAATCTTTCACCAAGTTCAATCTTAGAGGTGTGTCATCTGTAACTACAGCAATAGATCTTCTATGAAAACCAGAGCTAAAGGGCTTTCTTATTCCAAGGCAAACAGTGGAGAGGGACTGGTTTCAGTTCTCCATTCTGGATGTCACCTGAGTTATTTAATAAATAACACAGGGATGAAAATAATACATCTTTTATCAATACTCTATGCCAACAGCGTAGGCAGAAGCATCTTAAAGGATTAAACGAAGGATTAAACATTCATATTTTTAAAATATCCATCTGGGATATATTTCTTGTTTAGTTTGGACTAACCCTGGGATTCATACTGTTCTGTGGTGAGAACACAGGGGGGCCAGAGAAACCTGAGGACTGTCTTTGTCATCTTGTGTTGGGTCACTCAGTAAGTGCCCTACTTCCTACCCTCTAACCTCCTTTTTCACTTCAGAACTGGATAGTATGAGGGTTAACCCAATACGTTGGTCCTAGGAAGAAGATGTTGGTTAAACAATCCTTGGCAAGGCTACCATCAGAATCGAATAAAGTTTAAGAACCTTGTGAAATATAATTAATGGGATTTAACAAAAATTACTTAAGTGACTCCCACTGAAATAGTAAATAGCGAGGATACCTGGCTGGCTCAGTTGGTTGAGGGTCCAACTTTGGCTCAGGTCATGATCCCATGGTTTGTGAGTTTGAGCCCCGCATCGGGCTCTCTGCTGTGAGCACAGAGCCCACTTTGGATCCTCTGTTTCCCCCCTCTCCACCCCTCCCCCGTTCACAAGGGCGTGCTCTCTCTCTCTCTCTCCCTCCCTCAAAACTAAATAAAAAACATTGAAAAAAAAAGAAATAGTAAATAGTGAATACAACAGTATTTCATGTAATCTGATTTGAGTAAACTCGCAGATTCCATGAGGTTTTTCAATGTTTTGCTAAGGATACTTGGATATATATTACATACATCCCTAAATAAGAAAACAGGGAAAAGCAGAATCTTCACTGAAAGGCTCTTAAACCCAACTCCTTATGGCAGCCAGTTATTCATTCACAGATGTCTGTGTTCTCCATATCAGGTGCCAGGTGGGAAGCTGGAACACCCCTGGGCACTGCAATGTGGCTATGGTTCAGAAAACTTAATTACTGAATCAAAGGCAGAAACAATGGACTTCCTGCCTCTTGTCTTCACCTCGGTTTTTAACAGGCAGCACCTCTAGCTTTTCAGCAACATAAAAAATGAACTCTTGATACAAACCAAAGAACAACTTCAGCCTCCCTTAATCTGGTACTTACTTAGCACAATGGAAAGGGCACTGATTTTGGAAACAGACAGATGAGGATTCAGATTCTGGCTCAGCTGTTGAATGGTTATGTCATTTCTTTGAAACAAAATGTTACTGTCTCTGAGTATAGTCTATATTAAAGATTAGAGATGAGTGTCAACTGCTCAACACAATAGCTAATCACTCAAATAGTCTACTACATATATTATGGTCACGTTCTTTAGCCAACTTACCTTAACTTCATGGGCAAATTCAATGGTTTCTCTCTGGGTCATGTATACATATATTATACATATATTACAGCTCAAGGTAGAGAAGTAAATTTCATTTTTGAAACTTTGTGGTCTTCTTATTACCACCCAGGAAAATATCAATTTCTAGGGGCTGGTTAGCCAAATGTTCACTCTACTTCCTAATATCCCTACAAAGCCATATAAAATTAGGATGCGGTCCATTCACAGAAAGGAAAAGTAACTATTAATTCTATTGGTGATCACACTCTATCTAATCTATACTTGTGAGTGACTCTGGTGACAAATGTCACCCTTGTTAAGGGGCAGTTTACAAAATAAATCTTCTCTTTCTAGTTTGTCAAATGACACTCTTATGTGCTTACATAATTTCCCAAGCAATTTCTAGGCTGATTTTTACATAATAGAGTCATACCTTTCCATCCACAACAGAAACATTAGCAGCTGGTGAGGATTCAGCTGTGGAGGTTGAAGGAAATATGTGAAAACTAGCATCTCTTGGTGATCTGACAATTTCATTCTGCCGATACAATCGATGATGGCGCAACTTGGACACCCAGGCATCAAACCAGTCCTGGGATTTCACCTAGAACAATGAACGAGAGGAGATGATAATGGTGAAACCAATCTCCTGTTTACCACTGACACAGGCTGGTGAATTCCCCTGAGAATGCCAGAAAAACTACTGAAAAGTGACTTTACCTTCAAATGGTAGATGTGTTCTTCTGTGTCTAGGTCTATTCTCCGAGCTTTCTTTTTAATTGACATGACCGAGAGTCCAACATCAATGCTTCCGTGGACCTTCCCCTTTTGAATCTGAAGTCAGAAAACTAGTAAATAGGCTAGAAGGATATACGATTTGATGTGTTTCTGTACTGAAGTGAGCCTAGTGTTACTTTAACTTATCTTTGGGAAATGGAATACCACACACCTCCTTTACACAGAGAAAATGGTTAAGGTTCTTAATCTGAGGGCAGTTGAAGTTTCTGTGACTTCACACCAATTTCAATAAACAAGACTATTCATTTCTTTTCTCTCTCTCTCTTTTTTTTTAGTTTATTTGTTTTTAGCAGTCTCTACACCCAATGTAGGGTTTGAACTCATGACCCAAAATCAAGAGTTGCATGCTCTTCCAACTGAGCCAGCCACGCACCCATGACTATTATTTCTTAGTTCTGTTTCTGGCATAACTTATAATGCTAATCTTCGTAATTCTAGATTGCAAAGCCTGTATCCCAAAAAAGATAGGCTTAGTGGTTCCTAAAATAACCATGGTCAATCTTTGACCCACAACCCAGAACATCCCCCAAGTAATCAACTAGAAGACAGCTGCTGAGGCAGAGCCGGGCAGCTGGGACTGAGAGCACAGAGCAGTCAATGCTCCCTCTGGCTGCCCTTGTCTGATCAAGGACACACGGCTGATTCAGTGAAAGAGATGGGGACAAAACCGAAGTCTGAGCCCTCTGTTACTTCCCCTACACCACAATGATAAGAAGGATGGCATTTTCTAGTTGTACATGCAAACAACTACTTCTTATATTAAAGAAAAATAATTTGTAATACTTTTAGTGAGTAGGCATTCCCGAGATAAAAGGATGCATGAAACAGAAATGAAGTTCATAAGATAGGTTTTAAAAGGATATAGACAAGAAAAAAGGTTGCTTTAAATCTCAAAAAAAGCACACAAAGCAAAGTTTATTGAGAGATACAGGGAAAAAAAAGTCTATTTGGGTTTTCTCTCTAAGACAGAAGGGGTGATTTTTATTAGTGTTTCACTTTTAGGTGTAACCTTCTGTTTTGAACAACACATATCACAACTGTTAAATTAAATCTTCATGCTCCTGTTTGAGATTTTTATGTTAGCTTGAGCATAAGCATGAAACACACCTTCCATGGGACATGGAAGTTTGGTAACTTATTAAATCTTACAGGCACAGAAAAGCACAAAGCTGGTAGCTATGCCACAAGGCTTACACAACTGTGGTGTTTATTCACTTTAAAACAATGTTTGAAACATGTCCCATGTGCTACTTACATCAAGTGGTGCCTTGGAATACTTTAACATTCCATTATCCAGGACAAAAAAACGCTGCAAGAACCAAACAACGCCCAGTTACCGTCTATATTTTAATTCTATAAAACATTCACAAGCGTGGGTCTAACGTTGCTTGGCATTTGATAATCAATATGCTTGATCATTTTAACATATTTAAATTCAGAGTACCTGGCCATAGTCAGTCACATTAAATGGTAAGGAAATCTGAGCTTGAATTCCATACTATTAGCTTACAAGGGTTCCTTTACACCCAACCTAATGGGGATGGAATCTTTCGCCATGCTTTTCCTTGAAAGGAGTGGGCTTGGAGGATGGAGTCTCAGGGCCCACAGCCAAGACTTTCTGAATGAACCATGTCGGGGTGTCTTTGGAAGTGAGAAATGAGAATAACTCAGTTCAGGTCACAGTGATTCTGTGAGGAGCTTCTCTCCAGGGAATTGTTCACTCTGGATGTAAACTCCTGAATTTCCCTGGATACCATGGAAAACTCCTGAAAATGCTCAAGTCTGTTACAGGAGCCAGTGAGCTAGATCTATGAGTAATAAATTATCTGGAAAGTTAAAGAAGGAGCTTTAGCAATATATTTGTATCTCCACTTAGCAAAATGCTTGCATTTCACTATTAGTAAAAGAGATTAAAACTATTTCTGAATTACATTAAAGGTAAACAAAAATAGAGAGAGAGATTTTTGGCAATTTCTGTCTCCTCCAAGATGCTCCTGGCCCACCCCAAATGAATCTAGCCATTGTCGCTCCACAAACATTCAGGAAGACTCTGCTGATTCCCCTTCCATGGGCAATTCACAAGGGAACAAACGGTTCCCAGGACCCAATTGAATAATGGGTCCAGTGCCCTCCTAGGGCCCCTAAAAGTGCAGGGAGTCTTTCTATTGCTGGCAAACTACTCTGCCGGGAAGGTTTTATGTGATTCAGGACCACTTAGCTGCTGAGGTAACAGGTGGGCAAGCCCAAGGGTACTCTGCACAGAACTCACAGAAGGCCATGAAAACTCTTTTGACACAGGTTCTAGGGGCAACAAGTAAGCATCACCGCAGTTGAAAAACACTTAATTACTCAATCACCCGTGACTTGGGCAATCAAATATGCTGATGCTTGAATAAATATCTGATAGCACTAGAGACCAAGAGAAAAGGCAACCCAAGCTGAGAACCTCTTACTATTAATGTAGAAAAATACTCAAAGGTATGGCCCAGAAAGAATGGCTGTTGAACCACTGAGATGTGGACCTGAGAATGCTAAATTAAAGTTAGTGATTCACGTAACATTGGTTTCTTTGACTTCCTTTCTCTACTTTTCCATTTCTACTTTTCAAAGAATGTTAGCAGGGAAAACCTATAGTGTGATCATTGGGGAAGAGATTAGCAAGGCCACTGATTCGAGGAATTGCAAAGTGGTAAGACCAGAATGAAAAGCAAAAGGTGATTCTGGGAAGGAGTATGGCCAGCCGGCGAAAATTCAAGGAAGAACAAGGGTGGAGAGAAATCTTGGTATTGGTATGATATTATGGGTTCAGGGGAGTCTGAGAAGGCTTCTGACAGGAACATTAGTCAGAAGCCTCTTTGACCTCTTTTTATTTCATGCACAGAGGTATGGAAGTAGGGCATCTGGCATCTGTTAATTTTTAAGTCTTTCCCTTAAATTGCGAAAAGTGTATTTCCAAAGGATGCTCTAATCCAGTCCCTGCTTTGGGCCACTGGAGAGCCAGCAGCCAGCCATTTGGGCCAATAGATCCATCTGCTCTGAGATAAAATCCATCAGCAGCTGTGGCAAGTACATGAACCTGCTCTTCCAGGGATTTCAGAGAAGCTACTGGTGGTCTATCGAAGGGGTTATATGTAAATGGAGGAGAATTGCCTCCTTAGCACCACAGAATTCTTGTAACTTAGGTAACTGCAATGGCGTAGCACAAAATATTTTCTCCATAATTAAAACTGGAAGATGGAGAAAGGATTTAGGAGAGAGGAGAGAGGAAGAAACCACATACTTTAAGGGCAGTAAACAGACTTCCAAGATCAGTGATTTTTCATCTTTAGTTTGCACTGGAAACAATAACTCCAGGACTTTATTCCAAGGACTTAAATGGAAATATGTGTATAAGGATGTTCATCACAACATCATTACAATAAAAAATTAGATATATCCTACACATCCAGTAATAGGGGATTGGTTCAATAATGGTGGGATATATAATATAAATCCATCCAATGGAATAGAACATATTCTATTTAAAAACATCTTATTTCAGAGAATATTTAATAAGCATATATTCATATTATTATTTTTCCATATTCATATTATTTTTAAATTAAGAAAGTAGAATAGATAACACATACAAACTGGATTTTAAATATAACATAAAATATTTTTTCCCTGCATACAGATGTTACAGATTTCAGACTTAAATGGGCATAATGGGTTGTAGCCCATACAGTTAAGCAAAAAAACGCTTTGAAAATTAGTTTTACACATACAACCATTCTCTTCGTTTCCCACCTAATGACACCAAATAAGATCCTCTGTTGACGAAGATGGTCTGAAGATGAATATGATGAAAATGGTACCTTGTGCCAGCCTTTTAAAGGCCATTTTCTCTTCTTCAGCATAAAGCCTTCATGTTTGTCTGGTCTCTGGACATTGGTTTGGCCTATTTTCAGCCCTTCTATAATTTCCCAGCTGTCAGCTTCCTGAGAGAAAAGGAGAAAAACAAAATCACATGTTTTTCAGTGTTTGATGACACAGTCAAAGCGGACTCTTAAGTACAAGCTGCTTTTGAAGCAACACTGGACACACCGGAAGTCTGAACCACAATCTGGAGCAAATTCTAACATCGGACACAGCGACGCACTTGTAAGTGAAGTTAAAATGAGTTTCCAGGTGGATCTGGATGCGTGCGGGTCCATCGGAGACGGGTTGGGAGCTAGGGTTTGGAGCAGAATGGAGTTTTGATTGCATGACCTCAGAAGATTTAAAATGCATTTTTCCAGACAGTTCATCTCTGGGCACAGAGGCACTTTAACGTTTTAAAGTAAGGCTGTTTTGAAGACAAATGTTCAATTAGTGCAGAGACCTGGCCTCCTGTATAAAATGGAAAGGCTGCAGTGGTCTGAGGGGCTCATTGCCTACCAGCTGAAAGCAGTGCTGCAGGCTGCACGTATTTCAAAGCCCACGTGAAATGCCCTGCTCACCACGGGACACCCAGAAGGCCATGCTTTTGGAGACACACATCCCGAGAAACGTTCACCCTTGGGCACCCATGGAAAGAATGCCAGACTTGAAAGCTAGAAATCTGGGATTTTAGAGGCTATACTGTCGCCCTCCTCTGCTAAAAATAGGTCAAATCATGGTTTCCTCTTTCATAAGACACAATTTGTCTTGTCTATGATGTCTAAATTTCTAATGAGTTGTCAACATTTAAAAGTCAGAAGATTTCAGGTGTAAAAATTCTGAATTTTGGGTGTTTTGTTAAAGTTTATCAGATCTGACAGCACTGGGCCTGCCCTGAGGGATAGGTGTCCAGACGTGTTCAGTTTCCCACAGTCCCCCTCAGGTCTGCTTCTGTATTAAGTACCTGGCCCTTAGCGACATCCTGCGTTTTCAAACCCCTGGACCAGGCGATTCCTAAGGGCCTACACGGCCCTGAAGTAACCGCTGACCTGGTAACCACTCCCATGTGAGATCTCAGGCATGTGTCATAAAGTAAGCAGTAGAGGCAGGAGCAAACGTCACGTCCCATGCATAACTGCTACGATCCTGCCCCTGGCACAGGGAAGCACAATCTCTCGGTGTAACCTGCTCCACTGCCTCAGCTTCAGAAACCTGAATGAGCCCACAGATCGGGGAAGGCATCTCTGCAGAATGCCCCATCCCAAATGGACTCAGGAGACTGCCTTCTGAAGAGATATATTTTATCAGGAATCATCCTTCAATCACACAACAAAGGCTCCAACAGGAACTGATGGGTTCCACCTTGGGGCAGATGGACTTGCTGGTGTCTAGGTGGTGGCCACTCAGTACCTGCTGAAGGACTGTGAGGCTCGACAAGGCCCAGAGGCAAAGGTGCCATGATGGGTTACTGATGTTGGCTCTGGGGACGGGGAGGGAGAGGCTAGCATATCTATCATCTATTCCTCTTTTCCTTTTTCCCCTCCTTCCATCCCAGAAGCTGCTTGACATACAGACAAATCAAGTCTAAGTCCAAGCATGTATAAAAGGGGGTGTGTTTTTTCGGAGTCAGTTATGTTCTAGGAGATGCAGCTGAACATTGCTTCACTCCAGCATCCCTAAGCCTAGGAGGCGCTCCAGCCTTATGAAAATCCCTCTAAGTCAACATCATGCCTCTGTCCTCCCAAATCCAACTCTAAATGTCCCCTACCCCACAAGGAAAACCAATCTGAGACCAGAGTCATTTATTTATCTACTTGGTTATCCCTGAGGGGTCCCCAGTGAATGAACTATTTACAGTACAGAAATATACCTACTGATATTCGTTTAGCAACATTAAGGACTCTTTACAGTATGTGCTAGTGTCCCCTTAAAAAAAAAATCCTCCTTCAGATTCTGTGTCTCCCTTTCTCTCTGTTCCTCCCTCTGCTTGCACTGTCCCTCTCTCTCAAAAATAAATAAAGATTAAAAAAAAAAATTGGACGCTTAACCGACTGACCCACCCAGGTACCCCCAAGAAGTATTATTCTATTTACGTAAATTTATTTTTACTTTTTTTTAACGTTTATTTATTTTTGAAAGACATAGAGATAGAGCATGAGCAGGGGAAGGGCAGAGAAAGAGGGAGACACAGAATCCGAAGCAGGCTCCAGGCTCTGATGAGCCATCAGCACAGAGCCCGATGCGGGGCTCGAACTCACAGACCGTGAGATCGTGACCTGAGCCGAAGTCGGCCGCTTAACCGACTGAGCCACCCAGGCGCCCCTGTTCTATTTAAAGATAATACTGTCAAGACCTGTGGTTGAGTTGGTCAAAACTGTTAATTAGATACAGTATCATTTTTTTGATATATATATATATATTTTAAGTTTTTACTTAAATTCCAATTAGTTAACATACAGCGTAACATTAGTTTCAGTAGGATTTTGTGATTCATCACTTACATATAACACCCAAATTCAGTAATTTTTTAAAAGTTGTTTCTGATGAGACAATTTCAGGTTGTATACCATGTTTTTTGGACAATACCAGTACAGGTGGGATTATCATCTAGAGCACAAAGTGGGGTGCTCTGGTATTCTCATTTTAAAGTATTGAACTGCACCTCAACAAGTGAGCATTGCTTAGGAATAATGTTGTAATCATCAGAGAGATACTAGGTTCTATCTACACCAAGAAAGTAGATAAAAAATTCCATAAAAATGATAGATTTCTACTGACTTATTTTTAAAAGTATGATATAATCACATAATTAAAGAATAACTCTCTGTACATGTGTAAATATATTCATTAGAGCTTTCTCTTGGATATCAGCTGCATTTGACGACATTTCTATTTTAAGTAGCCCTATCCACGTATAGGATCTCTAGAATAACATTTTTATTTTCAACTAGATGTCATTTGAAGGCTAGTGTTCATTTATTCTCTATGTGTGCACGTGTGTGTATGTATGTATATATATATATGATGTGTGGTATGTAGGTATATATACATATATGATCTGTACGCTGTATGTATGTATATATATTTATATATACACACATATGTAATTTATGTATTTACATATATATACATATATATACACACATATAATTACATATATATATATATAAATATATATATGTGATGAAGAATACTCTGGATAATTTGTAAAAATGGAAACATTTAATAGTAAGTACAATGCTTTTTGGATTTTTTTCTAATTAAACTCAGACCATAATACCAGCTTGTTCCTGTGGAGCCATGGCTACTGATTTCTACCACAGTAGTGTTTTTCTTAGTTTAACTACATGGGAGGGAAATAAAGGGATAAGACAGAAAAGGCAAAAGGTTAAAATGTGTTTCTTAAACATAAACGGTAGCTACGAACAATTAACTCCATTTGCTCTGATCCAATATTACTGAACCCAAAGAAATTGAAAAGAATCCTAATACAGTTCTTATAGTATAAATGCTGTCCAACTGACAAAGAGGCCAAAAGGTAAATCAGAGCAAACAACATTCTCCCTATTTCAATTATAACTGCAGATGATACTGTTACAAATAAGGTGTGTAAGAAACGAAACAGCCCATCTCAGTACATAATACAACTCACCTCTACGCTTAGTAGACTAGGTCTATCTTAAGGAACTTAAAATTACTTTCTTAAAATTGAAGAATTTTTGTAATTTCAATGGATATTAATCTTCTGTTTAAAAGTCTTCAATTTTCGTAGGTTTACTTATAAATAGAAATAGAGTCAAAAGCCCTAATGTGATCATATCAGAACTTGAGTCAGATATACATTTTTGCTATTATAGAAATTTAAAATATACTTTCAATCTAATAATAACAACTAAAACCAGAAAGTAACCTAATAACAGCCCTCATCTGTTCATTTGAGACATTTCCTTTCTCAAGGGTACACTTCAGAGGCGTGACTGCTGGGGTTGGGGGAGGGGTGGTACATCAACATGCTTTAGGAGGTGAAAGCACCAAACTAAGAATTTCAACAAATCCTGAGTCAGGACAATGTGTGCTTCAAACAATGTTCTTCTACCATCAACCAGGGCCCAGGAAGTCCGTCTCTTCTCAAAGGGATGGTGAAGACACTCTGGTATCTGGAATGGATGGGACCCTCTGATTTCATGAGGCCCTGAGCGATGTGGTATTAATACAAAACAAACGACAATAGAGTAGTCCTACAGCAAGATCCAAGCAGGCAACAGCATGGAGGAGTAGTGGGAAGAGGATGCTATTGGTGCCCTACCCAAATGCCGTAAGAGCCCAGTGGATCCATGCCTCAGCTGTGGAAACCCCCTCCTTCTACTGTGAACTGCCATTTACTGCAGCTGGGGCCATGGTGCCTGGGCATGAATCTCCCTCCTCCACGGCTGGGGCGTCTACACCTCAGCATCTTCTTCCCTCAAGACTCTCAACTGCTGAAGGACACAAGAGTAGCAACAGCTGAGGGAACAAACATCCCTGCCTCAGAGTGAGAGCAACTCTGTGACACAATTCATGCCCCAGGGCACACCGTGGGGTCAGGCTGAAGGTGGACTCTGGCCAAAACCGCTTCTTGCCAGCACCGCATTGCCCCAACCTCTCCTCTTACCCTTCATCCTGAGGGCTCTCCCACAATAAGTCACAAACACCCTAAGCTCAGTCTCAGGTTGTCCTTCTAGAGGACCTGATGTAAGAAAGGATGTAAGATAAAGTAATAGATGTGGTAAGTGCAGGGACAGGCTGAGGCGGAGGGTGCATTGGGGTAGAGAGGTGATGAACAGCACCTGAAGAAGGATTCCTGTGGGCCCGACTCAGAAGAGAAGGGGTTTCAGCTAGTGACACTCCAGAAGGAAGAGACGTGCAGCAGTGGAGGCGAGAAAGAGCGCGGCCAGCGTAGGGAACCATGTGCGGGTGGATGTAGCTGGAGTATAAAGTGAGATGCCACGGGGGCTAGAGATGCAGTCAGTGGGAGATGAAGGACCAAAGCAAGTCTTGTGTGCATTTGCTTATTATTATTATTATTATTATTATTATTATTATTATTATTATTATTATTTTACTTACTAGGTCACCAGTTTATTATAAAAGGATATAACTCAGCAACAGCCAGGTAGAAGGGATGCAGAGGGCAAGGTATGAGGAAAGGGTGCGAAACTTCCATGCCCCCGCAGGTGTGCGATACTCCAGTGCCTCCCTGTGTTCGCCGCCAGGAAGTTCCTCTTTATTTGTGGTTTTCATCCTAGCAATTCTCCTTGCCGTGTCTGTGTGGCATTCTCTTTTCACCATGTATCTCTCACCATCCTGGTCTCTGTCACACACCTCTCAGCTATCTGACTCTGAACAACCAGCTTACTTATGCGCCAAGTCTGTTTCCTCATCAGTAAAATGAGAAGAATGTCAGTAGCCACTTCGGCGAGTAGGCTGATTATGTGAGAGATTATATGTACTGATCCAATGTCTGACACAAAGTAGACACCCAGGAAATGTTAGCTGCTTTTCCCCTGGCCCCAGTATTTATTCATTCTCTCTTTCTGTTGGCTGCCTGTAAGAGAGAGCTGATATTTTCAGAGATTACTAGTTGTATTTACCAAGTTGCCGTTCTCTGTTTGCCATTCAAATAGAAATCAGATTACTTTCTATTTCTCTCTAAATTATTTTTTAAGTTTAGTAACCCCCTTTCCTTAGTTTAACAGTCTACTTTTGTCCAATAACACAAACTTCATAGCTTGTAATGTCTTCTAAATATGAAGAGTACAAGTACATATATTCCATACCACTAGAGTAGGGAAGCGTTCCTTCCTTAAAGGATTCTGTTTCATAGAGGAAAAGCATCAGTGGAAGAATCAGTTCAACATATTTCAAAGTCGTTTGGGGGAAATAAAGTGCTATTTTTATATCTGAACTCAAACTCCCCGCGCAGTCAGTCTATTTGCTGAGTTCCTCCACAAGACAGGCAACCCAGTAAGATTGCAGGGAGTCGAGCAAGGGGTGGGAGTCAGCAGGATGGCGTCTCCTCAGCTTTTCTTTGCGACTTTTGCATTTCAGACATAAATGAATTTAGATGTTTCCCTAGTCGAAGAAAGACAAGGCTGAAGGGAGGAAATGCTGGCTTCCATTAAACGGAAGAGGTCTTCATAATCTGCAGCGTTCTCCTCAGAGCTCACTGCGAGGCAGGCCAGATGGAAGGAGAAGGCTGGAACCCTCATGTCCAACAGCCCCTCCAGGTAGGTACTATTTTACCTGCAGGTGGCCTAAAACTGAAACGGTCTAGGACTGACTCCTTGCTCTGCTACTTTTTCTACTTTCTGCTAGCTTTTGCAGACTTTGAGCAAGTTACTAATTCTTGGTTTCCATATTTGTAAATGTAGTAAATACCTCCACTGCATGGAGCTGTTTGCGAGGGTTATATTAAATGGGATAATATATTTAAGCACCTGGCACTGGTGCCTGGTGCACAGTGCAGGGGCCATCATGGTAGTAGTTGGTGGTGGTGGTGGTGGTGGTGCGTTATTTTTTATTTTTAATTTTTTTGTTGGACCCAGTGATTTTTTTCTTCCTATTAGCTCGGCATAGAAATATTTGCTCATGTCTCCAACAGGGGAATGATAATACTTTCTCTTCCTTTAAAAACAAGAGTATTTTGGATCTTTGTAACCTTACAAATTGCAGCAAAGTATACTTTCATCTCTTCCTCCCTTATACAGGGCAGAGAAGCCTTACATACTGGAGGCAGAAAGACGTGGTAGCACCACGCTACAACAGGTATCACAGCTACCTCGGGGAATCAGGTGTAAGAACTGTTTACAATTCAGCTGGCCCAGAGCAGGCATCAGCTGTCTGAGCAAGCACCTGCATTCTGCCACTGACCTTGGAGAGCGGGACCGGCTCCGGTTCTAGCAACTGCCGACTTACAGAGGGCTCGGTGCTGGAGGAAGCGGTCCTCTCCAGGACGTGGATACTCTGAAAATAAATGGAAATACAGCCCAGGGTGAGACAGCCCATTTTTCGTGTGGATGGACACAGGGGTGAGATCACACAGATCACTGTAAGCACAGCGAGCCATGGTAACAACGGCAAGTTCCTGAGGAGACCAGAGGCAGCAGCAACAGTCAGAAAAATGTCAGCACAGGATTTTGTTTTCCCCCCTTACAGATATGCTATACAATTGTCTTAGAGAAAAAGTCAGAGATTGCACAAATTTACCAAACCCCAGAGCATGCCTCAGCATATTTATTACTTTACAAGAATGTACATCCACCACTTAGACAATTAGTCTTACATAAAAATATTTGCTTACCTCTCCGAGGGCAACAGACATAAGGGAAGGTCTACATCAAAACTCCCAGAGCCTCAATGCCACTTAGTCTCTAGAATTTCTTATAATCCTTATAAAACAATTATAATTGTAATATCTTACAGTAATTCTTAAATGCACAGAGAAGAAAATGATTCACCAAATACAATAAACAGTAGATGTCTGTTATAGACTATAAAAAGCAGTGACTTTGCAACAGAAAAATAGCAAAGTACATGAACGGGCAACTCATGCAGGACATCTGAAAAGAGGCTGCACCTCCACCTCAGAAGTCTTGAAAGAAATGAAAACCAAAATAATGATTTTTAAAAACAACATTAGATTCAAGAATAGATCAGATGGGAGAACGGGGGTATGAATTAGTGTGATCTTTCTAAAGAGGAGCCATTTTATTTAAAAACTCGTTGGAAAAAGAACATGCCTCATTGACCTAGCAACCCCACAGCTAAATCTTTACCCTAAAGGAATCACATTTGGTATACAAAGATATAAGGACACATAGTTTTACTAGAGCATTATTTTATTATAGTAAAAAAATATTTAACACATATGAGAATAGTATAGACTTATAACTCCGTGCAGTGATTTGAAATGACAATATAGATCTATATTTATTGATATGGAAAAAATATCCCTGATGTTCTGTCAACTGAGAAATCAAGCTATCAAGAGTGTAGAATATGATGATGTTATACATATAATCGAAACATGGTCCACTAATGTTAACAGCAGCTACATAAAGGTGATAGGATTATAGGTGATTTTTAATTTTTTCTTATTTTTTAATGCAATAAGTAGATATTACTTGTGTATTTGGGAAAAAGTATTTTCTATGGGGGAATAAGCCGGAAAGACATCAAAGAAATAACTCAATGGAGTTAATATTTAGGTATAGGCTGAAAATGAAAAGTAACTTTTTTACTCTAGTTAGAACATTTCATTGTTTCAGTAGATGAGGTCGGTATTTCATTTACTTATCAAGGCCTCTGTTTTTGAGATCTCACTGGAAAATTATTAGATTAATATTTGCTTTTTCAAGAAGAAAATTTCACTCCAACCTGAGCCAAATTATTCTAATTTCTTGGTAAATTTTCAAGCTTTTGGTTATTTCTATTACCTTGAGAATGAAGTGTCTGATTACAGATTTTTAAAATCCTCCCCAAATGCATTTTTTAAAACATTTATTAGAGAATAATTGGGGCACCTGGGTGGCACAGTCGGTTAAGCGTCCGACTTCGGCTCAGATCATGATCTACAGTTCACGGGTTCAAGCCCCCCATGGGGCTCTGTGCTGACTGCTCAGAGTATGGAGCCTGTGTCAGCACAGAGCTCGGAGCCTGTTTCGGTCTGTGTCTCCCTCTCTGCCCCTCCCCCACCCAAGCTCTGTCTCTCAAAAATAAATAAATGTTTAAAAATTAAAAAAAAAAGAAAGAATAATTACAGTGAAAGTTTATGAACTGTTCCTATTTTTCCAATTTTGAGGAAATAGAAGAAATAAGAACAGATATTTTGGGGCCAAATATAAAGTTCGGCAGCAAGAATTCCTAATCTGACAGCTATAGTGTCCAAGGACAATGTAAGTGTTAGCTGGGACTCTGTTCTTCCCATTTCTGGATTTATCTGAATGAGCAGAGAAAAATGATAAACGTAGCTCAGTATCCATACTTGTGCCAGTGCCTTTTGTGAGACAATCAAAAGCAAAGGCATCTTATGGAGTGAAAAACCGGTGGAGTGTGTTCGGATCTTAAACAGAGAAAAAGGGAACGAATGACTCAGGACTTGCATTATTGATATTTTGGATAGGACCCTATTTAAAACATATCAGCTAAATTTAAATTTTAGATGTATTCTGAGATCATATAATTAGAAACTAAAATGAGAATTTTGTTACTGTTGAAACAAGAATGTTAAAGGGTGCTTGGGTGACTCGGTTGAGCGTCCGACTCTTGATTTTAGCTCAGGTCATGATCTCAGGGTCATGGGATTGAGTCCTGCATTGTGCTCAGCACCGAGCACGGAGCCTACTTGGGATTCTCTCTCTCCCTGCCCTTCTCCACTCCCCCGCACCAAACAAAACAAACCCCAAGAATGTTATTACCTTCCTCTGGGAAGTAATTGTTCCCCCTCCCAACTTTCATTTTCTTTTTTATGTTTTAAAACGACAAAACTAATATACACTCATTATAAAAGATTCAAACACAACATGGAAATATAGAAAAATCAAATTTCGCACTCCTTGGCTGCTTATAGGTCTACCCCCTAGTTTCTGGGGCAGTGATTCTCAAAAGGTAGTCCATGAACCTGGGGTCGCTAAGGCTCTTTAAGCGGGTCTGAGAGGTAAAAACTCCTTTTATAATAATGCTAAGAAGTTACTTGCCTTTTTAAGTCTCATTCCCTCATTAATGTACAGTGGAGTTTTTCAGAGGATACATAACGTGATATTATAACATATTAAACAGAAGTCGACTGAGAGTCTAGTTGTTTCTACTGTCAAACACCAAAAATTTTTTTTGCAAAAATGTAAAACACTATAATTCTTCTCACTAAAATTAATTTTGGTAGTATTGTTTTTAAAATAAAAAAATGTTATTTAGGCTAGTATGTGGTGAGTCTATTTTATTTTTAAATATATTAAGAAATATTAAATTTTTATCCACTTTAATTTCTAATACAGTAAATAAAGACAGACATAATCCATATATACACAAACTCTTTGAGGTCTTCATTAATTTTAAAGAGGGTAAAGGGTTCTTGATGTCAAAAATTTGAGAACTGCTATTCTAGGAAAATTACTATAACTTTTCTGGTTATTAAAATGGAGAATTCCGACTTGCACCTAAGTTATTCATTTTCTCATAAGGCTTCTTTTCAGGAAAAACATTTTTTAAAAAAACTAACACATTTCAAAATTGACTTACAACTACTTAATCTACCTTAAGCTAAATTATATAAATCTACTCATTAACAATCCCAAACTATCCGGACACATTACATAAACTGGTAAGAGGAAAACAAATCATGTTTCATGTACTCTTCAAATATATCTGAGAAAACCTTTCCTAATTGTAAATTCTATGAAGATAAAAAAACTATGAAAGTATTTTTTAACTGCATGAGTTGATTTTTCTAAAAAACAACCATGAGCATAAAAGGCATATAGGTGTCAATGAATTGTGTCTGCCAGTGAAATGTGCCTGTCATTGATTCATCCATCCATTAGTTCAATTAATCACCAAATAACCTATTGGTTACTGGGCCCCTATACTGTGCCAGGAGCAGGTGACAGGGTGGTGGAGAACAAAACAGACAAGAGAATTGCTCCTGATGATTATATTCTAGAGAGAGGTCTTATACCAAAGACCAAAGAAGACTGAACAAATTTTTATAAGCCCGTGCCTTAACCCTCTCCCATGCGGCTACTGCTTTTACTTACTTCAAGTTGTCCAGCGAAATATCTTTGGCTTGAGCTACTCTTTAAGGGCCTTCCTCAACCCTCATCCTTGCAGGTTGCTGAGCAACAGAACTATACATTGCCTCCCCCACCCCATCCCTGTCAAATAAACATGGTAAGGAAAGCAAGACTTGGAAAGACACTTGACTTTAATAACTATATAGTCATCAAATAAAGGGTTAACTCAGGAATTTAGCCGGGGGAAGGAAATTAAATCCTCTAATTTCCAAACCAAGCCACAGACCTATAGAAGATCAATTCAGGATATTTAAAGTATGATAAAAATGAGTTTTTTCTCTATAGACACCTATATGTCCAATTATTTATTTTTGTCCAACGATAAAAAATTAATCCACTACCTTAAAAATTGCCTTCATGGTGTTTAAAGCCAAAAGTATATCAGTTTATCCTGAGGTTACATAATCACACACATAACGATTCATTATTTATAGGGAAATAATCTAAATACTTGAATGCTGCATTTTCAACATCGGCAGATAAAAAGAAGACAGTTTTCAAACTTAACCATACTCAGTGCTGGACTCTAGTTAGATTGGTTGGAACATACTTATCTTCATCTTGGTATCCTACCTTGGTATCTACTGCCAGCCCACCATTAGCACAAGACCCTGCAAATTGCAGCCGGTCAGAAATTTCTGGAATTTTTCAGTGCTCCCTGATTAATTCGTAGAGAACAGTCCCTCAGTAATCATTGAACATGATTAGGCATGAAACTGCCTTCTAGCTTCCTCTTGGAATTATAAAAATCACAGCTCCAATAGGATAGACCATGTGAAAACATTTAAAGAACTTAACTTTTATTTTTTTATTTTTAAATTTTTTTTTCTTTTTTTTCTTTTTTAAAAAATATGGAACGCTTCACGAATTTGCGTGTCATCCTTGCGCAGGGGCCATGCTAATCTTCTCTGTATCGTTCCAATTTTAGTATATGTGCTGCCGAAGCAAGCACAGAACTTAACTTTTAAAACCGAAACATCCAGTGGATTAACCCCAGGGCTCTTGTTTATTCAAACGAAAGTTGGGGTGCCTGGGTGGCTCAGTTGGCTGAGCGACCGACTATGGCTCAGGTCATGATCTCACGATCCGTGAGTTCGAGCCCCACATTGGGCTCTGTGCTGACAGCTCAGAGCCTGGAGCCTGGTCCAGATTCTGTGTCTCCCTCTCTCTCTGCCCTTCCCCTGCTCACGCTCTCTCTCTCTCTGTCTCAAAAATAAATAAACATTAAAAAAAATTTAAAAATTAAAAAAAAAAGAAAGCAAGTTATGGCTGGTCAAGTTTAATGTGGTAACATCTTCAGTAACAAAAATGAATCCATTTCATAAGGTTTCCTTTAAGATCATAACCTGTGCTATACTTTTGTGTACTTTTCTTCATAAGCTGGTTATTTTCACATTCTTTCACGGTGATGTGGAAACATGCCAAATACTGTCAAGGTGTTATACATATTATACAAGGAGCTTGAATAAAGGGTTACGTAAGCCTGTGAATTATTCTTTTAAAGTCAAGTTTCCTTTCAAATATTAAAATTACAATTTTCAGGTCAGTGTTTTTTTTTAAGACTTTTTTTTTAGAGTACTTTTAAGTTCATTGCAAAATGAGAGGAAGAAACAGAGATTTCCCATGTACCTCTGGCCCATACACTACATATGCATAGTCTCTCCTATAATCAGAGTCCTCCACCAGAGTGGTACATTTGTGACAGTGATGAACCTAGCTTGGTTCCAAGGTCAGTTTTCTAAGGAACTTAGTAGCACATGCGGAAAAGGTAGAGTACTACTTGGCTGCCCCTTATTCCCTCTTCTCAGAGAGAACTCATACATACTTCACTTAAAGCCAGGAGTCCAGGACACACATGTCACTACAGCTCTTTAATTTGGTAAAAGTTCATTTAGTGCAACTCCTGTGGAGGGAGGAAAGAGTACAAGAGAGTACAAGATCTGCTAAATGGGTCTCCTGGTTTGTTGGGTCTGTCGTTGACTTTCGTTTCATTTCAAAGACATATAGGAACTGCTGTAATTATTTCAGGCTGTGGCTACAAATTTCTGTATGGATTCTTTTTTCATAGAAATTTAGAAGAGTAAAAAGGAGAACTGGCCCACCATTTTCTAAATGTTAACTCTGCTCAAATTGTCCAATGATCCTATCAAAGCTATTTTTATATTCATCAACTATATAAAATATTTTCAAAGAAAAAATATCAAAAATAACAAAAACTTCTAAAGGATTTTCTCCTTCCAGCTTTTGGTTGTTGGGCATGTGTCTCTTCTAGTGACTCTGAATTTTAACACAGCAACACTATTTCAGTGACGTGCGTAACCTTCATGTGATAATGCGGGTGACAACGATGGGGGAGGCAGTTAATATTTGGTGTTCTCTGTATCCCTGTCTCCAGGTTTCACATGGATTGTTTCATTCCATTTCCACAAAAAGCCTTTGAGTAATGACTATGACATTTATTTTATGGCCGAGTGAACAGAGAGAGGCACAGAGGGGTTAAATTAATGACACAGAGTCAGGAAGTGTTCGAGTTGGAATGTGCATGGAGATTTTACTCTGCGTCCGAGCTTTTAAGTACTGTCTTCTACTGAAATTAAAGCTAATGTTAAATGGCAAAAACAACAGCAATTTCAAGCAGTGTATTCCCTCAAGACTAACTGAACACATCAAAAGCCATCCTCTACCACAGCCTTTTGTGGAAGCAGAGAGGCAGAAATGAGTAAAACAGAACAGGATTGCAGCACTCTTAAATACGGTGCAGCCTTATGGTGTTTCCAAGTCAAGAACTAAGAGCAAGACAGCTAGCTTCTCCTTCAGGGATGCAGCGTCCGATGCGGAGACACGAATGTCAGCTTTGCAGTCACACGGGTATACCAACCCTCATGCTGCTACTCGCCACGTGACTCGGGCAAATCACGAGCCTCTCTCAGCCTCGGTGTCCTCTATCTATAAAATGGAGATGGTAACATCTACCTTAGAAGACACTGCAAGTCACAGAGCTGTGCACAGTGCTGCCCAGGCCCTGGCACACCATCGGCATTTAATAAATGGTAGCTAACATCTTGGTGGTAAATGCTCTAAGAATAAATGTTTAGGAATCCTGTGTGTTTTTACTGCCATAGAAAGATGTGTCCAAACACCCTGCTGGGGTATGACATCTGAAAATAAAGGGCACCTGGGTGGCTCAGCTTGTTAAGCATTCGACTCTTGGTTTTTGGCTCAGGTCATGATCTCATGGTTCGTGGGATCAAGCCCTGTGTTGGGCTCTGTGCTGACAGTGCAGAGCCTCCTTGGGATTCTCTCTCTCCCTCTCTCTGCCCCTCCCCTGCTCACTCTCTTTCTCTCTCAAAATAAATATATATTTTTTAAATGAAAATGAAGAATCCATACCTGACATGACCATCATGTTGCCTGGCCCACCTAGTAACCAAAGACAGCACTACTTTGTGAACAGAGCATTGGAACTTACTGAGGAAGCTGGCAAAGTGCGTGGAGACAGATGCCCTAAATACCCGCTAGTGGAAGAAAGCAAGACAGCAGATGGTGATGCCAACCCTGAACCCTCTGAATGGCGATACGGACTCTGAACCCTCATGAATGGCAATGCCTACCCTCCACCCCCTGAATGGAGAGGCTCACCCTGCACCCCCTGAATGGGGATGCCAACCCTGAACCATAGTGAATGGCGATGCCGACCCTGCACCCCCCAAATGGAGATGCCCACCCTGCACCCCCTTCTGAATGGAGATGCCCACCCTGCACCCCCCCGAATGGAGATGCCCACCCTCCACCCCCCTGAATGGAGATGCCCACCCTGCACCCCCTGAATGGAGATGCCCACCCTGCACCCCCCGAATGGAGATGCCCACCATGCACCCCCTGAATGGGACATCAGAAGAGGTATATGGACTTGTCTGCTGTCTTCTTAATAACTCCCTTCAAGGAAATATTATTGGAATCGCATAAAATATTAAAATCACGAAAGCCGGTAGGCCATGATTGAGTAAGTAGTAATTCTACGACTTTCTTCAGAGTAACAATTGTCTTACTCTCACTGAAAGATGGCAGATTGCATTAATAATAAATCTTCACATAAGTGCCACTGAAATGAATGAAAGAAAATTTTAGAAATAGTAGGTGGAAAAATTCCACACAGCACACCTGGGAAACCTGAAGAGAGCAGTGGCAGTCACCAGAGTCTTGACTCTGTCTGCGTAGAAACATGAAACTTCCTAAGAACCAACAGCTTTGGCCCCACACTGAACTGGCCTGTTGTTGGAAACACTGCATTGTAAGAAATACCATCAGGATCCATCAAGTGGTCTTTATAGCCGAGAGCATTTCAGCAATCTTGACTATGAAGTAGCAAAAGGCATGTGAATAAACAGCTTTTTAATTCCCATGATTGCCTTCAAGTAGCACTAGAACCAGAACCTACTGGCAGGTTTGCTCCTTACCCCTACTCTAACACTCACAAAGACGTTAATGAGGCCACTGAGAAGCCCAGCAATTATCATTCTTCACTGCAGCAATTATAAACAAATGGCAAATAACAGGGGCCTTGGAGTACTAGGTCACTTCAAGGGCAAAGGCTCTGGAACCTGCAGAGTTAATATAAAAGGAGGAGAACAGTTATGTGTGACTGGAAACCTGAAGTCAAGGTAATCTGTAATTTTCTACCAGGCTATGCAAATGGCTCCGAACACACAGAGGTTTTTAGTAGGACAATCACTCACATGATTTTGTTAGCAATAAAAGTGAAAAAAAAAATCCTATATGTATCTGTTTAACATTTATGTATGTATATTTAAGACGGAATTGATTTGTTGTGATCACCCGTGTGAACTCAGAGCAGATGTATCCATAATCGGCCTATACGTACCCATAAATCTTTGCTGAATGAAAGAACAAATTAAATTGGTATGAGATACATACAAGTTGCTAAGAGGAGAAAAGGTGGCCCAGCTCCTGCCTCAGCACCTCAAAGATGGTTTTAAAAATTTGCTTCAAGTTTCCCACGTAGCACACCCTACATATTCATTTATTTGTAAATCTTATGGCGTTAAGGCTTACAATTTTATTATTAAAATAGTTGACACTTATATTTACTCTCCTCGAAATACTGTTTAAAGCTACACACATATGCACATTAACTCACAAAATATGACATACATTTTTTACCATAGAAGCAATAAACATTCTTTGCAGAAACATGGAGGGGAAAACAGAGAAGAAAAAAAAAATTAAAACTACCACACCAGCAAAAAAACTCTTTCATTACCTTGGTATATTTGCTTTCAGCTTTTTTTCAATGCATATATATGCCCAAATCTTAATAGCCAGTTTTCTTCAATTAACAATGTAACATTTTCCCCACACCGTGAAACATTTTTAAAAACATTTTCAGCAGCTGCGCAATATTCCACTGCATGACTATGAGATAGGTTATTCATTTTAAAGTTTATTTATTTATTTTGAGAGAGAAAGAGACAGTGCGAGTGGGGGAAGGGAAGAGGGAGACAGAGAGAATCCTGAGCAGATTCTGCACTGCCAGTACAGAGCCCACTGTGGGGCTCAGATCTACGAACAGTGAGATCATGACCTGAGCCGAAACCAAGAGTCGGACACTCAACCAACTGAGCCACCCAGGCGTCCCAAGATAGGTTATTTAAATAACTTCTTGTTGAACATTAGGCAGTGTTGATATTTTAATAGTATAAAAATATTTTGATAAAGATCTTTCCACAAAAATCTTTACATGTGTCTTTGGTGTTTCCTTGGAATATGTTTCTTAGAGGCCGAGTTACCGTGTCCTATGGGATGAACTTTGAAATGACTTTAGATATGCATTACAAAATTTCCCTCCAGAAAAGCAGAATCAGTTACCATGCTTAGCGATAGTGCATAAGAATGTCCATTTCCCTCAAACCTCATGAACACTGGCTATTATCGCTATTACAAAATCCTCTTAATGAAACCTCCTCATTAGGATTTGAAGTCAAGAAGTCCGGTACTTGAAAGTATACAACATGCATGGATCGTTCCTTTACTTTTGTGACAGCATTTTACTTAGAGCCTAGCTACTTTTTAGTGGCTACTGGGCAAAGGGATGGTAAAAGTATCTATTTGTCAAAACTGAAAATCGAATAAAGCAGTTTTGTAGAATTTATGGTCCTTTGAGATGATGTTCTTAAAGTCTTTCGGGAATACCTATAAATGTATTCTGTAAGAGCAATGATTTCCAAATCTGGGTGAGTACCAGTCTCCTGGGGAAGCTTCTGTAAATGACAGATTCCCAGGCCCCCTCAGTGACGAATGAAGGAGACCCTCTGGGGTTTACTAACTGATTATCCCGTGGCTCTCTCCATTTAGTGTTATGCCTAAGAACTGAACAGGCAGCATTCATCTTGGGTCTGACAGACAAATCTGCTGCTCTAAAAATGCTATCCCAAACGAGCCAGCTCGAGTAACAAGAGATAACCTCTTCAGTGAGAAAATGATAAGGCAGGCATAGAAAAATCGAAGGATTCTGCAAACACACCAGGGAAAGCAGCGGCTGGACTCTCAAATAATGCTGCGTTCTGAATTACTCGTGGGTAATGAGCATCCGAATGACAGGTGGCAAATCTCTTTCCAGCGGTCTCACTTTCAGCACGTGTGACATGGACTGAACATACACGGTAAACATCGAGCAAGCAGCAGTGGCAGTGATCTCCAAAGGGTGGGGACAGCAGGAAAATATGGGGCTGCTATTTCATTTCATGGAAAAGGTTCACCACAATGTTCCATGAACAAATGCTCAAAACTGCTCATTCCAAAGGCAAGAGGTGTAGTGAAAATACAGAAAACTCAGGAAAGCACAAAGAGCATGATTCACCTTGGAGTGATAAAAACTATTAATATATTGGTCTATTGCTTCCTCGGCCAACAAGGAGGTAAAAAAATCACTGTTGCCGCTGAGAGAAAAGATGAGGAGGCAAACATACCTCGAAATAATTGACAAATGCCGCCTTACAAAGTTTGCTTAGAAGTGAACAGAAGGCCCTTCTCCTGGACATTCAGCTTGTCGAACGTTGCCACAGAGCGAATAGTGGTGTGGCCGAGAACTTGACGAGCTCCAGAATCAGGCTTCCAGGAAGCAGAGCCTGTCTTAGGCTGCTCATTAGCGGTGGGGAAGACACTTCACCATTTTATGCCACAGTTGAGGTCTCTGAAAAAGGTGATGACCGTTCCGACCTTCCGCAGTGAGGGCACATGAAATACTAGCTTTTGCTGGTGGTGTTCTATTTGTTTATTCGTGAACTTTGCCTAATATTTAGACTTTTCACAACACCCAATTTACAGAATGCATCTAAATCACAGAAGTTGCTCACAGTGTGTTTTTGTAAGAAATTATTTTTTTTCCCACTGACATTGGTCCTAAGTCTTAAAAGTTAGATTCCATGAGATGAAAGGAACCCAAAAAGGCTAAATTGGAAGCAGCTCATGTTTAAATTAGAGGTTTGGTATTACATCAAGAATCTTTGAATTTTTTTTTTTTGTCTAAAAACTAGAACATTTTTGTTTGAGGTAATATTTTATTTTTCTCAACTCAAAGATGGAAATAACTTTCATATTCAGCAGGTAGACACACTATATTTCAAAGCAGTGATTTGGTTATTTCATTTAATAAAGCTATTTGAAGAAGATGCTTCAGAGGTTCAGTTGGAAGAGACACATTCCAATTCAGTTCACCTATTCAGTGCACGTAGATGCTGGGGGATGTTTTAATCAGCCTGTTTTGTCCAAGGAGAAATGCTGTTATGAAAACCTTTATTATATATATTTATACTTTATTATACATAAAGTATAAATGTTGATGAGGAACACTTTTACTTTCTAGTTTTTGGGCACCTTCCTCACTTACAATGAAAGCTGCAAATGTAGAAGATGCTGCAGCTACCAGAACTGGGAGATTATGTCGCCAGTTCACAGTGACATGAGTCCCACAAAATCTCTGCTAGGGACAGCTTTCACTTGTCATCCATGGACGTTAACAGAATGGGCCATGGTTGGCTTGGGGACGTACTGTCGTTAATAATGTATAGGAAACAACTTTAGATACCCATGTAATGGACACTTTCTATTCATTAACTACAATACTAAATATATATTTTTATAAAAGCTGGCAAGAAGATTAATTACCAGCCTCTTATGATTCATAATATAATTTTTTTCTTAAAAATTATTTATTTTATGATCTCTGAGATTCAGCAGACTTAAAATCATTATAAGGAATGGCTAATACTTTTTTCTTTCATTTTCCATTAAACTAAAAAGGACTGACTCATTTAAGCATTTGCAGTGTCTAACCTGGTAGGGCTAAAACAATTCACTAATAAGAGACACTATCATCTTGTAACTATGCATTCCAAATCCTATATTCTTAGGGCAACAGTGTTTTATTTTATGAAATGACTTGTAGATGATACAAATAAAAATAATCAGTGGCTCCAAAGAGAGGCCTCACTTTTTTTTTTTTAATTTTTGAGAGAGAAAGAGAGAGAGCAGGGAAGAGGCAGGGGGAGAGGAAGAGAAAGAATCCCAAGAAGGCTCCATGCTGCCACTGCAGAGCCTGACACGGGGCTTGATCCCATGACCCTGGCATCATGACCTGAGCTGAAATCAAGAGTTAGATGCTCCACCACTCAAGCTACTAAGGTGCATTTTAAAAATGCAGATCCTTGGGCTGAATGCCAGAACTACTGAAGCTGTCTCAACAGGGTAGTCTCAATCTTTTTATTGTAAAAAAAATTCTCTAAAATATGTAAATGTAAGAGTAAATATGAAAACAAAGAAACAAATAAAATCCAGTCAGCTGGTCATAAACTTAGCCTATTATATAATGTTACCATAAAATAAGTACTATGACTGGGCAATAGTAACTGTTTTAAAATAAAAAGTTACTGGAGGCGCCTGGGTGGCTCAGTTGGTTAAGTGTCCAACTCTTGGTTTTGGCTCAGGTCATGATCTCATGATTTGTGAGACTGCACCCCTCATTGTGCTCTGGGCTGGTAGCACGGAGCCTGCTTGGGATTCTCTCTCTCCCTCTTTCTGCTCCTCCTCCCCCAAGAATAGATAAACAACCTTAAAATAAAATAAAAAGTTATTGAAAACAATAATTCAAAAAGATATATGCACCTCTATGTTTAATGCATCACTGTTCACTTGGCCAAGGTATGGAAGCAACCCATGTCCATCTGCGGACAAATGGATACGGAAGATGTGGTATACACACACAGACACACACACATACACAATGGAATATTACTCAGCCATAAAAAGGATGAGATTGTGCCATTTGAGATAACATGAATGAATCTAGAGGGCACTGTGCTAAGTGAAAACAGACAGAGAAAGACAAATACCATATGATTTCACTTGTAAGTGGAATCTAAAAAAAAAAAATAATGAAAAGAACACCCCAAGATCCCAAATGAATTAACAGACAAAAATCAGAATCAGACCTATAAATACAGAGAACAAACTGAAGGTTGCCAGAGGAGAGTGGGGTGGGACGTTAGGTAAAATGGACGAAGGCCAGTGGGCGACACGGGCTTCAGGCACAGCATAGGGAACACGGTCGATGATATCTTAATAGCAATGTATGGGGACGGATGGTAGCTACATTGGTGGTGAACATAGCATAATGTACAAAGTTGTTGAATCACTATGTTCTACACCTGAAACTAATTTATCATTGTGTGTCAACTGTACTCAAATAAAAATAAAATAAAGTAAAAGGTCACCTCTCACCCCCGCCAATATTTTTAACATGTGTGCAGGGCACTCCCAATGCTTTGCTTTTGTCTGATACCATTTCCTTCCTAAGCCTCAAGTCATTTATTCCACCATATAATCACCATCAGGAGCACGCAGAAAGGTCTGTGTTCTTGGGTCCCCACTGCCACCTTTGGACTATCCCTCTTACACTCTCAAAATCCACTCTTCTTCAGAGACACAGAGCTCCCCACGAAACTACTTTCTTTGTTTGTCACCTCCCAACCTCATGACTATTCCTTCACAGCTCTCAAGACTTCTGGAACTTTGTTCCCAATCTGCCTCTCCATGCCAACTTCTCATTCATTTATTCATTCAAATATATTCTGATCCATACCATATGTGAGGTATAGTGGGAGGTGCTAGGGGTACGTTATTGAATGAGATGAAATCTGAGTTTTCAGGGAGCTTACAGGTCAGTGACAGGCCAGAGAGGCAGGGTATACAGAAATGAACAGATAAATATGTAACCTGTCAGGTGGTGGTAAAGCTTTGGAGACAAATAAAATGAGGTACATAGACAATGAGTGAGGAGGATATGCAGGGGAGGGTAGAGAAGGCAATGCAAAAAGGGTTCATTTGGAGAATGAGTCAAGTGTATGAGCAAACACAGGGATGCCTGGAACGAAAAGCAAGCGAGGCTAAGAGGGTCCAAAACACAAAGGCCTTGAGGTGGGAGCACAACTGAGGAAAATGCTGGAGAGATCTAAGTAAAGGAGAGCAAGGCAGGAAATGGGATCAGAGAGGTTGGCAGAACCACATGATGAATGACCCTATAGGCAATGGTCGGCAATTCAAGTATTATTCAGAAACAAACGGGGACCACTGAAGGGTTTGGGGCAGTGGAGTAGCTTGCTCTGATAGGCTTTGAAGGGATCATCTGGCCACTCTGTAAAAAAATGATCTGTATGTCAGGCAATGGTAGAAGCAGGGAAACAAGTTAGAAGACTATGGCCATCGTCCAGATGAGAAATGATGGTAGCTCAGACCAGAGTGGAGGGGGAAGAGGTGGTAAGCAGTGGTACATCTGAGGGTAGAACCGACAGGATTCACTGAGGGTTTGGAAGCAGGTGTGAGAAAAAGACGAGTCAAGGATGACTCCTGGTGAGGTTTTTGGCTGTACCAAAAGAAGGGACAGAGTTCTGGCTTTCTGAGATAAGGAAGACTGGAAAGGAGTAGATTTGAAAGGGAAATTGGGAGTTCAGTTTTGGACATGTTAAGTTTGAGATGCCTTCTTTTATTTATTTATCTTTTTAATGTTTATTTATTTTTGAGAGAGAGACAGAGCACGAGTAGAGGAGGGGCAGAGAGAAGGAGACAGAATCTGAAGCAGGTTCCCGGCTCTGAGCTATCAGCACAGAGCCTGATGCGGGGCACAAACCCATGAAGCATGAGATCATGACCTGAGCCGAAGTCAAATGCTTAACCGACTGAGCCACCCAGGTCCCCCAAGATGTCTTCTTAACATCCAAGTGGAGATTGTCCTTGGTAATTTCAATATCACTGCGGTTGACTTGATAACCAGGATCAGAACTGGCAATTCAAATACTTTCTGGGGCCAGGCAGGAAACGTAAGTATTGAAATAAATAAGGAGAGGTAGGGACTGTGGCTGATCAGAAGGTATATGCCCCATCTAAAGGGGAAACAATTCCTGAGCCCAGTTTAGTGTTGCCATTTGCAATCTGGGCTCGGTATTCCTAGATTTTTCAATTTCTTAACAGAAAGAAGAATCTGAATTTTTAACAACCAAATCTTAAGGAAATAAAAAAAAGTTCCACAACCTACTATATTCTAGAAGTGTTGTCGAAGTTGTAACTCACTTGTTATATTAGTTGCCTAATGTATATTAATATACATTAATTTATTAATGTATATGGCAAAAAGAGACATGTTTAGCATTTCTCTAACTTATCTGACAATAAAATTCTCTCTTTCATGCAGCATCGGGGAAAAGCATTCTTTGGCATACACTGGGAACTGCTGGCTTCTGTATAAAACCTAGATGTCCTAATCAACCCCTTTATATCCTTTTTGAAAATTTTAGGGCATATATTTCTGGCAGCTTATGAATCAATATTAATATCTCTCTGTTTTTGTCTCTCTTTCTCTGTCTCTCTCGCACACACACATACAGAGCTAATTTTGTTAGATGTTCTAACATCGAATATCAGTCTGGAATGAAATGGAAATGGAGCATTTACTAAAGTCTTCCAACTTGTTAAATACTAAGTGGAGTCTTGACCCTCTTGTGTTGATGAAGAAACACTTAAGTGAAATCACCGGGGCAACTGAATCACTTCATTTCCTAGCTCTTCTCCCTCCTTCACCTGTTGTGCTACATAATTCTGCCACATGAAGGATGGCCAATTACTGCTATGCACTTGGAAGATGTTCTTTGTTTTACTTATGTATGAGGAAGGAAGAAGGGAGACAACAAATAAATCTGGAATAGCAAATCTATAGTAAGAAGACAAGACTAATACCATTGCAGCTCTTTAAAAATATCCTCTAGGATATATTAAAATATTTGAGGTGCAGGGCTTGTCTCTGAAGAAATAGAGTGTGTCTTCTGTTTAAAAGAGCTTGCAACAGGGAATCAAAAGCAAAAATGAACTATTGGGCCCTCATCAAGATAAAAATCTTCTGCACTGCAAAGGAAACAATCAGCAAAACTAATAGGCAACCGATGGAATGGGAAAAGATAGTTGCAAACCACATATCAGATAAAGGGCTAGTATCCAGGGGCGCCTGGGTGGCTCAGTTGGTGAAGCGGCCGACTTTGGCTCAGGTCATGATCTCACGGTCTGTGAGTTTGAGCCCCACGTCGGGCTCTATGCTGATGGTTCATCAGAGCCTAGAGCCTGCTTCAGATTCTGTATCTCCCTCTCTCTCTGCCCTTCTCCTGCTCATGCTCTGTCTCTATGTCTCTTAAGAATAAATAAAGGTTAAAAAAAATTAAAAAAAAAAAAAAAGGCTAGTATCCAAAATTTATAAGGAACTCACCAAACTCCACACCCAAAAAAACAAATAATCCAGTGATTTGGGCAGAAGACATGAACAGACATTTCTCTAGAGAAGACATCCAGATGGCCAACAGACACATGAAATGATGCTCAACGTCACTCATCATCAGGGAAACACAAATCAAAACCACACTGAGATACCACCTTACATCGGTTCGAGTGGCTAAAATGAATCAATCAGGAAACTATAGATGCTGGAGAAACAGGCACCCTCTTACACTGTTGGTGGGAACGCAAACTGGTGCAGCTGCTCTGGAATACAGTGTGGAGGTTCCTCAAAAAATTAGAAACAGAACTACCCTATGACCCAGCAGTAGCACTGCTAGGAATTTACCCAAGGGGTACAGGAGTGCTGATGCATAGGGGCACGTGTACCACAATGTTCATAGCAGCACTTTCAACAATAGCCAAATCATGGAAAGAGCCTAAGTATCCATCAACTGATGAATGGACAAAGAAGATGTGGTTTATATATACAATGGAATACTACTTGGCAATGAGAAAGAATGAAATCATGCCATTTGCAGCAACGTCAATGGAACTGGAAGGTATTATGCTAAGTGAAATAAGTCAGGCAGAGAAAGACAGATATCGTATGTTTTCACTCATATGTGGATCTTAAGAAACTTAACAGAAGACGATGGTGGAAGGGAAGGGGAAAAAATAGTTTAAAAGAGAGAGGGAGGGAGGCAAACCATAAGAGATTCTTAAATACTGAGAACAAATTGAGGGTTGATGGGGGGTGGGGGAGAAGGGAGAGTGGGTGATGGGCATGGAGGAGGGCACTTGTTGGAATGAGCACTGGGGGCTATATGGAAACCAATTTAACAATATATTTTTTTAAAAAAGAGCTTGCAACACAATTGAGGAGATCTGTACCGAAAAAGGTAAACAATATAAAAATGTCAAATATTGTCAAAACGTTCTGTAAAAGTTGAGAGAAGGGAGACGGCAACATGGGGTTGAGTGGTCAGTGAAAGTTCCCATGAGCCAGTCCTTGAAACACAGGGAGGTTTCAGGTCAAGAAAAGTATAGTGGGAATACTTCATACAGGCAAGACAAGGGCAGAGACAGAGACAAGGCAGTTTCAGAACGATACAGAGACGAGACTGCACGGGATGGGAGGACAATGGGACGTTGAGGCTGGATCAGACCTTGGTGGCCAGGGGATACCAAGTAAGGAAATCTGGCCTTAACTGTGTTGGTAAACAAGCGTCTTTGAAGGGTTGTGAGCATAAATCCGCCATGTTAAGGAAATTCAATCACAGGCAGCCATAAGGGAGAGAGCGAGGCAAGAGCTCTCTGCAGGATGCCGGGTGGAGGTGATGAGGGTCTGGGCTAGTGAGTAGACAGTGCAAACAGAAAGAAATGATCACATTGCAAAGGATGAAATAATCGACAAAATTTGTTCACCTACTGAAAGTGGGAGAATCAAGGGAGAATGGAATGGCTTTGACCCTGGGTCCATGAGAGAATGATTATCCTGATAGCTAACGGGCTTATACGTATTAATTTAGGATGCAGTGGTAAATCTAAGTAGAAAGGCCCAATCAATTGATTAGTGATCTAGAACCTGAACTTGGGAATGACAGGCAAACAATGTGCATTACGGCATCACTGCATTCTCAGCTACGTGCTAGATCATGTCCTATATGATCTATTTGCATGAATGATGGCCTTCATTTGCATAGATGTCAGTTAAACCAGGAGAATGGTAACATCTAATGAAAACTAATTCATCACACCTTCTCTATGTCCCTTCACTATTAAAATAGTCACACACAAAAATAGGTGCATTTAAACAAGTGCCTCATATTACATCACAAGATCACTCAAAATGTCCGTTTTCCATAAGATAATACTGGATGTTAGTGATTGAGATAGGGAAGGAGAAACAGAACTGTAATAGTTCTTTATTCTCTCCCCTGAGAGAGATGAACAGACACAAAACAGGAGACAGGAAGGAAGCAAAGGAGAAAGTATTCTGGGAGAGGTTGCACCTACAAAGATGAACAAAAGCTAAAGTAAGCTCCCCTTAAAGACAACAACCATTTGAACAATGTCTCTTACTTTTCTAAAATTCGTTATCAATTTACAGTCATGCTACTTTATTCCCATCATAAAACTTGTCATTCACAAGCCAGCCAGGAGTCCCATATTCTTCCTTCAGACTCCCTCTGCAGCCCCGGGTCTCAGTTTTTCCCTGTTGTTTTGCACGGTGGCCCTGGAGCTCAGGTGCAACAGGCAGATCAACAATGCATGACAGATGTTTCCGCAGCCCTCATCAGTCTTTTCCATTTGCCACAATTCTCCAGGGTGACCTGCGTCGATCCCGTCCTTCCCTCAGCAGCCGGGAAGGCCACGCTGCTTAAAATGTCTCTCGGTTGAAATGCCCAGGGCAAGGGAAAAATGGAGAAGCCATAACAAGAAAGGACAGAGAGGCGGGTAAAGGAGAAACTGGAATCGCAAACTTAGAAAGCACCTCAGCATATAGTTGTTATTTAATATAAATGTGCTTTCTTTCAATCACGGTACTTCTGCTTTCTTTTACTAACGGACGCAGTGCTGTAAACGCTATAATTGTGTGTAATCACAGACTTAGTTAATGCTAAAACTGCTTCTCATGAACAGAATGCAGACGTCCTGTTTGAACTCTGTAACGGAGGATGCCAGTGTCAAAAATACCTGCAGCAGAAATATCTGCCTTAGAATCTATGAAGGATATACACGTAAGGAATCTCTGATTCTTACAGATTCCCCAGGAGTCTCTTGCTAGAAATGGGGGAGGGGGTGCTGGGAAGGTCTATAGACTGAAGGTTCCCTAAGGGACCCGCTCCCCCCGCAGTGCTTCCTCACCATCTAGAAGAATGATTCATCCCTGGATTGGCTGTCTCAAGACCCAAGTCTATACTATGGACCATGAACTAACTCATGCTCATATTTCTAGAAACTAGGCAATATATCTTGAACACATAAACCAGGGATGAAAACCCCTGCAAGAATAATTTACTCAGGGAATATCCCTCACGAGGAAAATTTTTATAAAAAGCTAACTTTTTTTTTTGTTTATTATAAATTTCCAGTTACACGACAAAAATCCTATCGCAAGATAATGTCATAATGGCAAAGAGCAATACTCAGACATGTGGTGGGCGAAACAGCTGCCGGTTCTGCCAAGGAAGAAAATCCATATGGCCGATTCCCCACAACCTTGGCGGGTAGAACAGCCACTGACGTAGCAACGAAGTAACTCCATAAACACAAACAATGTACAGAACTGGCTCAATGGGATAATTAAACAAGAATTTATTTTCTCTATTGGCTCTAAGCATTGCCTGAGCTCTCACTGCCCTGAATTCCCTGATACTACGATCTTATTTGCATCCTAATTCCTGAATCTGACTCTTAACCAGATTCCATGAGATTCTAAATGGAACCTCGTGCTGGGCAGGTCAGTGACAGACATGTAGGAGGAAGGCCTTCGGCAGGCTCACATCCCTTTCCACCTCCACGAACAGAGAGAGCAGAGCGTCCAAGTTCCTGAAGCTGCTTCCCCTCCTCAGGCGCCCAGTGAGGAGGAAAGCAGAGCTCCTCCTAGCCACCCTGCCTGTGGTCTACACTCTACAGGAGGATCCTAAATAACAGAGAAACAAGAGCAGGACCTTCATGGCAGCATTACGTAGATCTAGAAAACAGTGAGCCTTCCTGGGGAACAAAAATATTCACAACAAAATTTCAGGATTAATTAGCAAGCCCACCATATCCGAATGGTACTATATTTGCATAAGAAAACGAAGTGCACTTTGGGTCATAGTCTCTTACCTGCCGACTGTCCCTATGGGAGGGTGTTGAAGAAGAGGCACTTCTGTGGGTTGGAGTGGATGTTTTATGAGCAGGGGATATGCCCTTCTCGTCTGAACTCATAGCTGCAGTTCGAGTCTAGTTGCTTGCGCCTAAGACCATCCCAGTCGTGTCTCCAATTCACAGACGAAGAAGTAGATGATTTTTCAGCTTCAGTTCCATTTCACGAATCAGGTTTGACTAGAAAAGAGAAGGCAGATAGTGAAGGTGTCCAAAATACCTACAAGCAAAACAAGCAAGAAAACCTCGTGGAATGAAAATACAAATACAAAGTCATTATATTTAGGAAAACATACCAACACGTTAGTGAGAGGAAGAACTCTGACACATCAGGAAATATTATTTCTTCCTCTGGATTTTAAGTGGAGGCTAAAAGTGTTAATATGAAAAAGAAGTCCGTCAACGAGGAAACTGGAAAGACACCATATGCTAAGGTCATATTTTCCCCTACCATTTTCTTTGTTTTTAAAGCAGATTACGTGGTCCCTCAGGCCAAAGTACATTACTTTCCTCCCCTGAAAGTTAAATTCCCCTGCCCAATGGATTATAAGAGCTCAGCGCATGTCTGTCTTCAGTTGAGCTCAGCCAAGTCAGGTATGTGATGTTAAATCCAACACAAAACAGATACAAAAGGCAAAAGGGTTCACACATTTTGTGTATTGTGTGATCCAGCGTTTCGGAAGGATCGGGAATATACGTATCCACAGTTATTTGCACCTCAAGATCACAGCACATCTACATGACTCTCAGCTCAAAAACCAACAGGCTTTCAAGTATCTACAGATTGACAGGCACGTTCTGAGACCGGAGAATGCTCAGATTTGCTTCCATTTATCCCCAACCAAGAGCCACTTCATTTTTCACTTGGATTCATATAAGGAAAGCTTGCATTGTAAGTCCTAGGACCAAAAACTCGTACCTGAAAGAAACATTGTTCAACTGGCAACAGAGGTTGTTAAAAATTAATTTTTTAGGGGTGTCTAGGGGCTCAGTTGGTTGAGCATCCGACTATTGATCTCTGCCTGGGTCACGATCCCAGGGCCATGCCCTGCATCAGGCTCTGCACTGAGCATGGAGCCTGCTTAAGATTCTCTCTCTTTCCCTCTGTCCGTTTCCCCTGTTCACAGTCTCTCTCCAAAATTAAAAAAAAAAAAAAAATGGGGGCACCTTGGTGGTTCTGTCAGTTAAGTGACCGACTTCGGCTCAGGTCATGGTCTGGCAGTTTGTGGTTTCGAGCCCTACATCAGGCTCTGTGCTGACAGTTCAGAGCCTGGAACTTGCTTTGGCTTCTGTGTCTCCCTCTCTGGCTGCCTCTCCCCTGCTCATGTTCTCTCTCTCAAAAATAAATAAACATCTAAAAAGATAATAAACTAAAATTAAAAAAATTTTTTTAAAGGTAAGCATGATAGTGTAAGATGAGAAGCTTACCCGAAGTTTTCCTCGTCCAAGACAGAAAACCAAATTCTAGCCCCTATCTTAATGACAGTACTCCTTGAAGGAAGCACAGAAGACTTTGGTAAGTACTATAGTGCAGGTTGGAAGAGAAAGCTTTTGGCAATGATCAGAAAGCAATTTAAGGCTAAAGAAAAGTGAGACCTGAACTTGAGTCCAGAGGAAGAGACTGTCAATCAAGAAATCAAAAGAGAAGAAAGATGTCTAAGGATACATGGTGAGAGGAACTCGATGAGTCTGGAAGTCCGAGGTATCCCTGATCCAGTAGGTTTGAGCTGAGGTCTGAAGGAGGAGCACGAGTCAAGCAGGTGCCTGGGTATTTGGCTTGGTATGAACAAGGAATTGGTGCTGCCTGTCAGAGAGAGGCTAGGGCAAGGCCTCGTCAGCCATGTTCAGCTTTTCGATTTTTATCCTAAGGCATAAGAAGCCATAAAGGAGTGTGGTATAACCAGATTTGTGTGTTTAAAAGGATACTTTGAAGGGTACCTGGGTGGCTCAGTCGGTTAAGTGTCTAACTCTTGATTTCTGCTCAGGTCACGATCTTGCGGTTCGTGAGTTTGAGCCCCGCGTTGGGTTCTGTGTCGGCAGAATCCTGCTTGGGATTCTCTCTCTTTCTCTTTCTGCCCCTCTCCTCCCCACTACCATCAAAATAAATAAATAAACATTAAAAATAAAGAAATAAAAGGCTACTTTGATAGCCATGAGGAGAGCCAAATTGGGGAAATACAGAAGGTGAGGGAGAAATCAGGAGGCAAGAGACAATGGATTAGAGAGGTGGTGGGAAAGTCAGCATCCAGTCCTGTGAGTTGTAACAGGATATGGACATGGGCAGAGGGGAAGAGGAGAAGGCAGGGTTGAGGAAGACTCCCAGGCTTCTGGTATTCTGAGTGAGGTCTGGCCAAAGGAAATTCAGGATTGGCAGAAAGTCATGACTATGGTTTCAACCCAATGACTTTCAGGTATAACTGAAGTATTCAAATAGAGATAAGCACTTGGATAAGCACTTGGATAGTCCCTAGCTCAGAGAAATTTAGGGTGTAGACAAACGTTTCATAGATTATGTTTCTGATATAAATGTATTGTATGATTTATGTACAGATCATGTAAACTCTGCAAGGGCAAGTACATTTTATACAGGCCTACAAATGGTTATATTTTCTAAATCTGCAACAGTATGTTAATGGATTATGTGACCCTGGATGTGTTAATCAGGATGTTATGGTAACCTGGTTTTGGAGAAGATTCAAAAGAACAATCCCAATAATTAAAAGGCAAATTATTATAAATGGGGAAAACTGGACTCTCTAGGGAATAAATCTTAGAATCCTTTCTTCAGATTTCAACTTCATTGTCACCACCACTTACCCCCAAGGCTGGAGAACTTTCTCTTGCAACAAAACTAGTCTTTGGACTAACAGAAATGTAAGGAGCTGCAGTGCTCTTTCCTTGGGTGGACATCAGGTTCCAGTTAGTATTGTCAAAGGCAGAGATATGCCAACAGTCACAGATGACCATCTAATTCTTTTGTTTTGTGAAGGTGGTCTAGTAAGTGTGAGTTAAATCTCTCAAGCCAAGCTTTGATGCCGGCAAACAGAGAGCAAGAACAATGCTCAGGTCTCTGACTTGAAGTATTTTCTGGTCCAAGATGTTTTACAAGATGCTGACACTTGAGCTAAAAGTATGGAGGTTCTGTGAGGTATTCAAGTGCCCCCGAGGGATGAGGTTGAAACAACCAAACCAATTAGACTGTTATCCATTTGGAAGTAAATTCAATCCAAGCTACATCAAGAGCCAACATTTCCTCTTTTGAACTTTTTTTTCTTAACTGCGCCCAACTCCCAACTGCACTTTCTCCATTAATACATACCAATGCTATAACACTTTGGTTTTTAATTTAAAATGACATTTTCAGGGTAACTTGTCAATGATGAAAGCACAATCTTTTCGTTGAATTACAATTATGAATATCTTGAAGAATACCGAGAATAAGAAAAAGTGTTTAAGAGAATTTAATTCATTCCAAGAATCATTTTTGACATTACTGTTGTTTCTATTAATTTCTGATTTTTTTTAACAAAGAGGATTTCAAGTACCTAAAGTTGAATGTGATGACCTTTAAAGGTCATTCCAATCTGATTATCAATCAAGTGTTTGATCACATGCTCTATTTCAAGTGTATTACAAAAGTAAGTCTAAATTCTATTAGTAGGTTATACGTATTTACTCTTTACTCCTAGAGTATAAGAATTAGTGTAACATTAAAAAAAAATTTCATCTCTATCAAAACACATTTTCAGAAATTGCCTAAACAAAATCCAAAGCTAAAGAAAGACCATAGATTTTATTTTATTTATTTTTTGAAATACCATAGATTTTAACATCAATACCAACATAATTCCTGTATTCAATGAGAAAAATATTGTTGCTGCAAATAACAGCAATACAAGAGCTGAACATCTGATTTTCCTGTCTTCTTCCCCATTCACATGGGTGGGATCACTACAATTGTTTGTAAGTGCTATAACATTTGCATTTACATCGAGTGACATGCACTTCAGATTTACAACCCAAGAGACCTGACTGAAGCATGAGGTAGCAGGGAAGACTTCTACAAACTGCTGTTCACAGGCATTATAAATTGTATGTGTTCGGAAAAACAGCTGAAACTCGACTGTGTCAGCTGGGCTGAGTTGTGACGTGGTAATACAGAATCCCCAAATCTCAAGGGCTTACAAGAAAGGTTTATTTACACGTTTCATTTACTTGCCCCGTAGAGGTCAGCTCTACTCTGTATCCTCTTCATTCCAGGCTTTAAGAGCAGTCCCCAAATGATGAAGGGTAAATAGCCAAGGCAGAACCATGCGATAGTTCTTAAAGTGTTAGCTTGTAGGCGGAAAATGTCACTTTCACTCACATCTTATTGGCCAAAACAGGTCACGTGGCCAAATTGAGGTGATGA
The DNA here is from genome assembly GCA_030068075.1 of Paguma larvata. NCBI lineage: Eukaryota > Metazoa > Chordata > Mammalia > Carnivora > Viverridae > Paguma > Paguma larvata. Next base: position 53,526,972 of record CM057825.1, read on the forward strand.
TGCATAAAAGTATAAAGCATCTGGTATAAGGCAACGAAAAAATACTTGGGGGCAATAATCTACTATATTCACCTTAGAAAAAGATTAAAAGCTCAGATACAAATATTTTAGTTGACTCCAGTTTCATCAACCTAAAAATAACCCCAGTTAACATTTGATTCTACTTTAATCAGAGTAGGAAAATTATGTCCACTCTATCTGCAATATAGTTTTTTCAACCAACAATATATTGGTAACAGCCTTCTTTGTGAACAAAGGAACTTCAGTACCATGGCTCTCAATCACTACGCATAAGGCCACCACATGGATATACCAGGATACATTTATATTCTTCTACTAGGCATTTAGGTTATATTCTGTATATTTTGAAACAAGATTTATCATGGAAGAGTTCATAATAATTCTGTTTGCTTTTGGTTATTATAAAATGACGCTCTTCGTTCATTTCAACACTTTTTTGCTTTATTTGATATCATCTGCTCTCTTTCTGATTGCAAGTGGTTAATGAAATTTGTCCACCCTCTTACATTTAAGGTTTCTGTATCACTTTATATTATGTATTCCTCTAGTAAGGATCATGCTGTTAAAAAAAATCTAATATTAGCGATATTTTTCCCATTTCTGCTTAATGTTATAACTAACAGTTGGCCTTATCACTGCCATATCATGCTACACCTTCTATTTTATGGCTCTTCTTTGTTTCCTTCAATGCCTGATGGCTTTTCCTACATAATCTGCTTTTCTTTATAATACTGATTTTAAGATGGTTTTAACTGAGTTTTATATTTGCCATTAATGTGAAAGATAAAATTCCCCTTGTAATGTTCTGTTTCCTTTCAAGTTTCTCTAAATCCTGTTGGAACCTACAGTCTGTAAGTGACAGTCAAGAGTAAAATGGTATCCTTCTAGTTGCCCCTGTAATATAAAACCTCCCCACACTACCCCAGATCACAATTTTCTTTTCCTAGTCCTTTTCCCAATCTTGGTGATAGAATTTGAAGTTTTAGAGAATTACACTTAGTATTCTAACACAACAGGGAGGAGCCGGCACCACTTCTGGTCGCTGCCAACCAGAATCTCCAAGAGTGAGGACAGCCTGGAAGAATTAAGTAATAATTTTTCCACCCTTTCTCAAACAGTCTCCTTTTCTACAACAGCAGCTGAGGTTTGCCACAATCAATACCTGGCTCAATCAAGAGTTTTCTCAATCTGGGATATAGGCTTCATAAAATTAGGGTCTAGTCCTTCATAGTTTTGACATTAGGTTCTACTTTAAGTTAGTATCTAGGTTGTTGCTAGTTTGTCTTTTTCAATATTTACATGACTGTTAAGAGAACTATTAGAATTAAGAGGAGCCTAGGTACAAGCTACAGGGACAGGGCAATCCTATCACCAACTGATCTTATCAGTGCAAATGTCATTGTACTGTCAGATAGAATAAACTAGTTTTTTATCAAGATCATCACCAGAGCAATGAATGCCTATTGTCATTATATATTACAGTCATTACAATGTCATTTACATTATTTTTTTTCCTTATAGAGAGAGGGTAGAGAATCTTTTTATTTCTAAGGTCATTAACACACGAAAAGAAAAAGAAAATCAAGGAATGCTTTCATGAAGATAAGCCAATGACTTCTACAAACGATGGTGGTACAAATTTGATAAACATTTTCCCGGAAAATGACTAAAAAGCAGGGGCTAAAAGGATTTAAAAAAAAGAAAGAGATCATTAGTACTTTCACTAAAGAATAAATGCCAAGAGGCACTTGGGTGGCTCCCTCAGGGTAAGTGCCCGACTTCAGCTCAGGGTATGATCTCACTGTTTGTGAGTTCGAGATGCTTATCAGTCTCCAAACTGACCTTGCAGAGGCTGCTTGGTATTCTCTCTCTCTTTCTCTCTCTGGCCTTCCCCTACTTGTGTGTGCTCTCTCTCTCTCAATAAATAAACTTATAAAAAGGAAAAGAATAAATGCCACAAAATGTAAGGAATCACTTTACTCACAACGAACCGTGATGTATGAAACCAAAATATATCTCCCTTCTTAAGACAGTGAAGCGGTGTTGAAAGAAGAAAGGGGGGCAAAGTCCACCGGTTTCGTCTAGATGAGAGAGGTAATGAGCAAGAAACCCAGAGAAAAGCCTCACCACAGATTAACAGCCTTCTGAGGCCTGGAGGCACAGTTCCGGCACTCAAGAACACGGTCCTGCCTTATCTTTTGCTGCTTTCCTCGGTCTTGGCTTCCAAAGACCATTATGAACATGTTCCAAAGCACCCCCAAAATACAGCCTTCCTTCCCAAGCTGGCTTCTGGTGCTGAAAAACTTAAAAACTAAGGCGGAAAAGAGCATATAAACAGACAAGTTCTCTTATTGTGACCGATGAAGACTCTGGTCACTCTCTACTCTCCGAAGATCCTTTACCAAGGAAATGACTAGGACAGACCTACAATCTACATCACTTAGGCCTGCAGGGTGAGTTTTCAGAGGATGTGAATGCTAATATAGTAAGGAACTATAGAAATGCCCCCTGAGAGTGGAGTCTTTGAGGGCTAAGGAAGTAAACACTAAGGAAGCAAAGGATAACCGGCACAGATATTCTTTTGACAAGGAACAGATCTCATTTAAAGAAAAATAAAGTTAAGAAAAAAGTGTATGTGTATAAAACACTATAAAATATTATTCCCCCAGTAGGAGAGCAAATTATTTGTGCAAGAGGTAACCAGAGGGCTGATCGTCAATCCTGAGTAAGAAATAAAACAGGTTCAGAAGCAATGGGAACTGGCAAAGGCAAGAGATGAAGGAAACAAATGGTGACACCATAGTTTTGAAATAATTACAGTGGGGCGCCTGGGTGGTTCAGTCGGTTAAGTGGCCGACTTCGGCTCAGGTCATGATCTCGAGGTCAGTGAGTTCGAACCCCATGTCGGGCTCTGTGCTGCCAGCTCAGAGCCTGGAGCCTGCTTCGGATTCTGTGTCTCCCTCTCTCTCTGCCCCTCCCCTGCTCACACTCTGTGTCTCTCAGAAAATAAATAAACGTTAAAAAAAACTAAAAAAACAAAATAAAATAATTACAGTGGTATTAATGAAACCCTGAAAGGGTTTGCAGAAAAGTCTAGTCAATAGGTAGGTTAAAAAGATAAAGTTGAGGAAATCATCTTGCACATGGAAAAAAAGGGCAGGAAACGTTAACAGATAACAGAACCTGAATCTACAGATATGGATGGCCCTGAAGACAATAACCAAAAAAGAAAAGAAATAATATTCAAGAACAGTCCTTAACATAAGGAAGACTTCAACTTGGAAAATAAAATCTTTAACAATAAATATCTTTATCTGGAAAATAAACATCTTCATTGGGCAAAATTTGTAAAAAGCAAATCAAAATAAGATAGATCTTAATAATACTGCAGAATTTAGATCTCTGAAGTAATTCAATAAGTTAAATATTAATGAAAAATTGGAAGCAAGTAGGAGTTAATCCTAGAAAGATATACTCTTCTAAGTATATCTTAGGTTGAAGAAAAAATAAAGCATATTGATACTGCAGAACATGTGAAAACAGAACAGAAACCAAAAGCGCTCAGTCCTGTCCCTCTCCTCCCGCCCTCTCTTTCTGAATGATGGAGTGCATTGTCCAGTTAACTCAAGGGTGAAAGACTAAAGGTAAAAGCAATAAAAAAATATACAAAATAATGAAATAAAATGTAGAAATGTAGAACATAGCTAAAACTATAATGAAAGGAAAATTCATGGTCTTAATAATTTCCATTACTAAACACAAGGGAATAAAAACGGGACGCATGGGTGGCTCAGTTGGTTAAGAATCTGACTCTTGTTCTCAGCCCAGGTCTTGATCTCAGAGTCATGAGTTCAAGCCCCACATGGGGCCCCTGCATTGGGTAGGAAGCCTACTCAATAAATAAATAAATAAACAAACAAACATTCATTACGTTTATAATTTATGAAATTAGAAAAGCCAAACACAGAAAAAATATAAATAAACAAACATCCTGGATTTACCAACTATTTTACATTATTTATACTTTCATTTCTAAATATGTAGAAAAACAGGAACCATAAATACAGAAAGGTTATAAAAAGTATATAATCAAGGAATAGAAGACACTCAGTTATTAGATAATTGTTGCAATCTATAATAAATAACTAAAACTAATAATAGTCCAAAGGCTAAATATTCTACAATCATCCTGATTTTAAAAGTACACCATTTAATATCCACTGGCAAATATTTAAGAACTCTGAACAAATATTAGAATAGTTGCCTTTCTTATTATTTTTAAAAATGTTTTTTAATGTTTATTTATCTTGAGGTTGGGGAGGTGCAGAGAGAGGGGGACAGAGGGTCTGAAGTGGGCTCTGTGCTGACAGCAGAGAGCCGGATGTGGGGCTCAAACTCACGAACCCTGAGATCATGACCTGAGCTGAAAGTTGGATGCTTAACCAACTGAGCCACCCATGTACCTCCTTTTTTTGTTGTTATATTTATTTATTTTGAGAAAGAGAGACAGAGAGGCAGAGAGAGAGGGGGAGAGAGAGAAAAACCAAAGCAGGCAGTGCAGAGCCCGATGTGGGGCTCAAACTCACGATCCACGAGATCATGGCCTGAGCAGAAATTCAGAGTCAGACACTTAGCCAACTGAGCCGCCCAAGGTGCCTGGGAATAGTTGCCTTTCTACGTGCTGTTGTGTACATATATACGCAAAAGCATACACACACAGGCACGCAAATCAATCTAGCATCAGGCTTAAGGGTGAAACATCAGTATCATTTCCATCAACGTCAACAAGAAAATAATCATACTAGTTATTATCTTGTTAACACTGTGCTCTGAGAATGCTAACCAGGGAATAATATAATTGTTCATCTGAAATGCACATGAGCGCCTGGGTGGCTCAGTCAGTTAAGCATCTGACTTCAGCTCAGGTCATAATCTCGTGGTTCCCGAGTCCTAGCCCTGCATGTCAGCGCAGAGCCCGCTTTGGATTCTCTGTCTCCTTCTGTCTTGGCTCCCTCCCCGCCTCGTTTCCTCTCTCTCTCTGTCTCTCGCTCTCTCTCTCTCTCTCTCTCGGTCAAAAATAAAATGTAAATATTATAGAAAAGATTAAAAAAATTAAATGCACATGAGAATCAAATGAAAATCAACCAGAGATGGTAAAAAGAAAGAAAGCTGTCAGTAATATAGCTGGTTACATATCTATTACCTATCTTTTCCATCCATCCATCTAGCTATCTTCATTTTTTAAGTGAAAATAGCGAGTCTGAAAATGGTACATACTATATAATTCCAACTATATGGCACTTTGGAAGAGGCAAAAATATGCAGACAGAAGAAAAAGAGGAGTGGTTGTCAGGGGTGGGAGTGGGAGAGTGGGAGGAGGGATAACCAGGTGAAGCACAAAGGAAACCATTTTGCGTGATACCGTATTGGTGGATACGTGCCATACAATTGTCCAAACCACAGACTGTACAATACCCGGAGTAAACCCTAACGTAGACTATGGACTTTAGGTGATGATGATCTATCAGTGTACGTTCATTATTAATTGTAACGGAGGTACCATTCCAGTGTGGGATGTTGACAATGGAAGAGCTATGCGTGGGCGTCAGGGAGGATGTGGAAACTGTCTGTACTTTCTGCTCAATTTTGCTGTAAACTTTTTTTAAATTTTTTTTAACATTTACTCATTTTTTGAGAGACAGAGATAGTACGAGCAGGGGAAGGACAGAGAGAGAGGGAGATACAGAATTCAAAGCAGGCTCCAGGCTCTGAGTTGTCAGCACAGAGCCCGATGTGGGGCTCGAACTCATGAACAGTGAGATCACGACCTGAGCGGAAGTTGGACGTTTAACCGACTGAACCACCCAGGCGCCCAATTTTGCTGTAAACGTAAAACTGCTTTTAAAATAGTTTTAGAGGGTGTCTGGGTGGCTCAGTCGGTTAAACGTTGACTTCGGCTCAGGTCATGATTTCACGGTTTGTGAGTTCGAACCCCACGTCGGGCTCTGTGCTGACACTCAGAGCCTGGAACCTGCTTCGGGTTCTGTGCTTCCTTCTCTCTCTGCCCCTCCCCCACTTGTGTTCTGCCTCTCTCTCAAAAATAAACATTAAAAAAAAGTGAAGAAAAATAAAGTCTTAAAAACAAATATATGTATATATCCTATATGTGTATGCACATCAATTCAAGTGACGTGAGACAAAAACAATTCAAGAACCCGGAGATTGCTGAAATAAATTACAGCACAAATATCAACAATTTAGGAAGGGAAATCTGAGAAGACTGTTCTTCTGAATTTTAAATATTTGTTCTTTTTTATCCTGGGTACATATCAATTCAAGAAACAAACAGAATAAAGCTATTTTAATTTTGAAAAATATTCTTTTCTTTTGAGATGAAGAATATAATTCAACTTTTAAAAGCTGCTTTGAAATGTTTATTTACTTTTCAGAGAGGAGAGGAGAGACAGAGTGGGAGTGGGGGACGGGCAGACAGGGAGACACAGAATCCGAAGTGGGCTCCAGGCTCTGAGTTGTCAGCACAGAGCCCAACACAGGGCTCGAACTTATGAACCACCAGATCATGACCTGAGCCCAAGTCGGATGCTTAACTGACTGAGCCACCCAGGCGTCCCTAAAAGCTGTTTTAAAAACATATAAACAGGGCACCAGGGTGGCTCAGTCAATTAAGTGTTTAACTCTTGATTTCAGCTCAGTTCATGATCTCATGGTTCATGAGTTCGAGCCCTGCATCAGGCTCCACGCTGACCATGATGAGTCAGCTTGGGATTCTCTCTCTCTCTCTCTCTCTCTCTCTCTCTCTCTCTCTGTCTCTTTCTCTGCCCCTCCCCTGTTCGTGCTCTCTCCCTCTCTCTCAAAATAAATACATTAACTTTAAAAAAAAAGACATAAGCTCTATGGATAAATAGAAATTAAACGTGTTAAAATGTTCTATTTTATGTCTATTTCAAGTACAGAATCACAGAAGACAGTGGTGAGGTGCCTGGGTGACTCAGTCGGTCAAGCAACCAACTCTTAATTTCAGCTCAGGACATGATCTCACAGTTCGTGAGACCAAGCCCCGAGTCAGGCTCTGTCCTGACAGTGTGGAGCCTGCTTGGAATTCTCCCTCTCCCTCTCCCTCTATCCCTCCTCCACTCTCTCTCTCCCCAAAACAAAAACAAACAAAAAAAATAATAATAATACAAAGAGAAATTAAAAAAAAAAAACAACAGCAGGCTCTTACCATATGTCAAGTCAGATGTCATACTTTCCATCCAGAACTCTTTTGTAATTCACGGTGTACAGATGACAAAGGTAGGATTTAGGAAGTTCCTTAAAGAGGGTCCTCCGTTTGGTTTCCAAATCTATTTGACCTCAAGGCCCATGCAACAAATTCTTTCACCACTATTTACCCTTATTTTACTAATAAATCAATGAATAAACTAAATGAGAACTCTAGTTTTTTGGGTTGTTTTTTTTTTTTTTACAGGATGGTACATTACTGATGTACAATACAAATTTATAGAGGTTCTTAAATGATATGAAATGCCCTGGGCATACAAGCATCATACTTTCCTAGGGAGAGATTCAACAGCTTTCATTGGATTATCAAAAGGCTAAAAAAAAGTACATCCTTAGGAGTTCACATTTCTAAAAGGATTGTTAGCAATACAGGTTAAAAAATAGTCCCTGGGCACAAAAGCTGTATAGCATGTTTAATATAATGTGACCACAGGACATTTGATTTTGATGGAAGCTTGTGCCAACTTCGACAGGGCCATTTCAGTACCATCACTTTGATCATTTTACCAATGCTAATTTTCTAACATTTGTCAGCCACTCTTTCATAATTTTGTTTCTGACTCTTGCTAACGTGTTTTGAAAGGAGGCTCAGTTATGTCATAACTCATATTTTAACAGGAAAAATAATATTGGGAAGCATGGTTCCCATGACTGCAAATAGGTACTGGTTGTCAGCACAGTGGAGACTTTTTGGGAACAACAGGAAACATCAAACATTTTGCCTCTGCTTTGTGACCTTAAATAATAATTCGTTAATCCATGCTGAGTGTATATAAACTGTTACTGAGGCACCAAATGACTTGAGTAGTGGCAAATGTCCTGTTTTCTAGAGGAATTTCCTGTCTGTCCTGAGCAGAGATATGCTGAAGAGATGGCTAAAGCAGAAAAAATGGCTTAGGTTAAAAGTGTTTCTGAAGGGATTTTGATGCATTGCTACCAGGAATGGAAAATGGTGGACTGCTATTGAAAATGGTATGGTGGCTCCTCAAAAAATTAAAAATAAAATTACGATTCAGCAATTCCAATTCTGGGTATACACCCAAAAGAATGGAAAGCAGGGACTCGAACAGATATCTGTACACCGATATTCATAACAACATTATTCATCATAGGCAAAAGGTGAAAGCAACCCAAGTGTCCATCAGCGGATGGACATATAAACAAAATGTGGTACCTCTGTACAGTGGAATAGTATTCAGCCTTAAAAAGAACAGAAATTCTGATACATGCTACAATGAGGATGAAGCTTGAGGCTGAGTAAACTAAGGACAAATATTGTATGATTCTACTTATACGAGGTACCTACAGTAGTCAAATTTATAGAGGCAGAAAGTAGAAGGGTGTTTGCCAGGGTCCATGAGGAGGGGAAAATGGAGTTGGTGTTCAATAAGTACAGAATTTCAGTTTGGAAGATGAAAAAGTTCTCAAGAAAGAAAGTAGTTGTTTGGGCTGGGGGGTGGGCAAAATGGGGGGTGGGGCGGTACAGGCTTCCAGCTATGGAATGAATAGGTCACAGGGATGAAAGGTACAGTGTGGGGACGCTGGCTGACAGGTGCTGGCTGCACCCGTGGTGAGCACAGCATAACATGAAGAGTTGTGGAATCACTATGTTGCACATCTGAAACTAATGTAATATTCTGTGTCACCTATACTTCAATTAAAAAAAAAAAAAAGTGGTTGCCCGAATCCATTTGGGCTGCTATTAACAAAATACCACAGATTAAGTGGCTTATAAACAACAAGCATTTAGGGGCACCTAGGTGGCTCAGTTGGTTTAGCGTCTGACTTCAGCTCAGGTCATGATGTCATGGTTCCTGAGTTCGAGCCCTACGTCAGGCTCTGTGCTGACAGTTCAGAGCCTGGAGCCTGCTTCGGATTCTGTGTCTCCCTCTCTCTCTGCTCCTTCCCTGCTCATTCTCACTTTCTCTCTCTCAAAAATAAATAAACATTAAAAAAAAAATTAAACAACAAGCATCTATTCCTCACAGTTTTGGAGGCTGGGTAAGTCCAGGACCATGACACCAGCAGTTCTGGTACCTGGTAAAAACCCACTTTCCTAGTTCATAAATGGTCATCTGCTAGTCCTGTCCTCACAGGGAAGGGGGGAAGGGATCTCTCCAGAGTTTCTTTTAATTCTATTCACAAGGGCTCCACCCTCATGACCTAAATCACCTCCCAAAAGCCCTACCTCCTAATACTGTCACCTCAGGAATTAGGATTTCGACATATGAATTTTGGGGAAACACAAACATTGAAATCATGGTGATGGTTACAGGACAATGCGAATGAATTTCTTGCCTCTGAAATGAGAATTTAAAAACTGTTAAAATGGTAAGTTTTATGTATATTTTACAAAAATAAAAAAAGTTCCTGTATTGTCACCTATAATAACGTTTATAACATGCAGACATCACTTCTGTATTATTTTGTGCTCAGGTTTCATTTTATTTATAAAATCTTTCTTAATTAGAATTGTCATTGCCATCTGTATTACTTCTGTATTTATGCGTGCATGTATTATTGAATACGACCACGGTGTTTATTTGTACCAATTCTGTGGTAATCTTCGTGGGTGGGGACTATATCACTTTCATCATTGTGGTCTGACGTCAGGGACCACAATAACCACTCAGATTGTTTGCTGGGCTTATCATTTCAGTTAAGACTTAAGCCCTCATTATATACATTAGATACAATTGACTGTGCTCACAGGCTGCCTGAGATATCCCCCTCACGCCAGTTCTTTGATTTTACTATATTTGCCCAAAGAGAACCCAAAATTACCCAAATGATTTGCAGAGTGGAGTTTCCTGTCTGTTCAGTAGTTAGAGAGAAAGACTGTACAAAGTTCAACATTCCCAAGAGAAAACCTCCGGGTTTTCCTTAAAAAAGACCCGCCAAGCTGCTAATGGCACTCTAGGGGCCTGGGACATTATCTGCTCTGTTCTCCCTGGTGCCGAGTCAGACATTAGGCATAGGAAGAGAAGCTGGTAGCGTGATTCTTTCAAAACACAGATGATGAATTAGCCTGGCTACACAGAGCTACTGCACCTGCCACCTACCTAATTTACTAGCTATTATCTATGTAATTGCAAATATTTCATGATTAAGAGGCTTAAGCAGAATTTTAAAAAACTGTCATCCCTCCAGAATGGCAATGTTTACGTAGACCTTTACTCACATATCAGGGTGCCCACACTTCTATTTGCATCGGGCATTCAGCATGAGTGTTAGTTTCAATTATTGCTCATTCATGGCCACAGGACAGAAGGAACAGCTGACAATGACCGAGGATTTACTGCCAGGCCCCCGGCTCTTCAGCACCATGTACTCATTTAATTGGGGCGTGGTAATCTCTGCACACACCTGGGGGAGGGCTGGAGTCAGCTTACACAGGCTCGGGAGCCCGCTGCCTGCATCTCTTCCCAGAACAGCTTCAGAGACATCCTCTTGGGAAGTTGAAATTGGCCATGATGGGAGTCAGTAAGCCATGCAAATCAGCATCCTCCCCCCTTTTAGAGAGCCGATTTTTAAATGTTTGTCAGAACCCCCACTGCATATATCCTGTGCTGTTTTTTCTTTTTCTTTTTACGCTAAAAAAAAAAAAAAAATCCCGTGGATTGCCTAGGTCTGAAACCAATACCAACTCTGCTATTTCCTAGCTATGAAACATCAGGCAATTTACTTAATTTCTCTGTACCTCAGTTTCCTCATCTATAAAGCAGGGATAGGTGCACCTGGGAACTCAGTCGATAAAGGGTTCGAGTCTCAATTTCATCTTAGGTCAGGATCTCATGGTACGTGAGACTGAGCCCCACATCAGGCTCTGCGCTGACAGCAAGGAGCCTATTTGGGATTCTCTCTCTCCCTCACTTTCTGCCCCTTCCCTGCTCTCTCTTCTCTCTCTCTCAAAAAATAAATAAATAGGGGCGCCTGGGTGTCTCAGTTGGTTGAGCATCCGACTTTGGCTCAGGTCATGATCTCATGAGCTCATGAGTTTGACACCAGAACCTGAAGCCTGCTTCAGATTCTGTCTCCCTCTCTCTCTGCCCCTCCCCTGCTCACACTCTGTCTCTCTCTCTCTCTCTCAAAAACAGGGATAAAAATATCTATTTCATGAAGTTGTGGGAAGCAAATGCCATTTTTTGTGCAAAATGATTATTGTTATTATGCATCCTCTTCTGAGCCCCTTCTCCAAATGACTGTGGGGGAGCAGATTTGAGGACACACTGTATCCGTGAGAGCATCAACTTCCTCCATGAGCAGATGAGCAGGTTCAGGACACCTGTCTCAAAAGGACTAATTTTGAGACTGGTTTGACCCATGACACTATTTTATTAAAAGGCCCTATGAAAAAGGTTGCGAATTTTCCACCAAAGGGATCAAGAGTATTTTGAGGGGGGAGAATGCATAATTTAACAAAAATCCACAAACTAGAAACCCACTTCATGTCTTTAAATGGATTTGGGGCATATCCTTATTAAAAACAGCCCACACTTAAATGTAAGAGAATGATCAAATAACACATGTATGATTATTTTAGTATCAAAAATAATTGAGACACTGACATGAAGTGAAGTAAAAGGGGTTCTGACGGTTTGACAAACTACATTTGAGGTCGGGACAGCGTCCACTCATGGTATGTTACGATGAACAAAGAAATGGACGTCAGTCAACGAGCTGGAGCTGCAGCCTTTCTTTTCCAGCCAATCACGAGATCTCAGGACCTTTGTTTCCTTCGTGCAGAGAAAATACTTGAGTTCTCCGCTCACCTCACGGGATTTTACGAGAATCAAGAAAAGAAGGACTTTAAAACACACACACACACACATACTGGGGTAAAGATGGCAGGCTGAACGCACGATCTGTTTGATCCCAAAACTCCATGGAAAACATCAGTAAAGAGACTTTTTTTTTTTTTCCAAAGTAAAACCCAAGAGCAGTGAGTTCAGGAGGCAATAACAACAGCAGTTTGGGACTGGGAAACAAAAAAAAAAGTAGTAAGATGACATCTGGCTCATTCGTGAGTCCTGTCACAAAGATGATGAGTGGAAGTTTAAAGAATTCAAAGAAGTTTTAATGTGTCACCTGATACTAAACTGAGAAAAAAAAGCTACTTTTCTCCAAATCCCAAGCCTGGGAAATGCCAGTACTAACTGTCTACTACAGAGGTTTTGAAAGGTGATCCCGGGACCAACACGCCACCTGGGAACTCATTTCCAGTGCAAATTCTTGCATGTCCATACCAGTGGGTCAAACCCGCGAGCTCTCTGTCCAGCACTCTGTTTCAACAAGTCTGGCTCTGGGCACAGGTGTAAAGGATTGCAACTGGGCCCCATTCTTCGCTGACCTAACACCAACACTAGGGAAAAATCGTATAGTATCAGACAGAGTCACTGCCAAGTAATAGATTTAAAGCCTCAAAAATAAAGGAATTGTTAAAATTCTTCCTCAGCAATTAAAAAATATACATAATAAGAATTTCAAGTGATAACTAAAGTGCTTAGCACTTAACATTTATATAAATGGTCTTCATACTACAAAAGTACTACTAAAAACATTAGAAAGCTTATGAAAAACTATTTTTACTACAAACATGGTATCTCCATTTATGAATAAAAAAGAAAAAGGAGGGAGCCTGGGTGGCTTAGTCGGTTAAGCATCTCACTGTAGCTCAGGTCATGATCTCACAGTCTGTGGGTTCGAGCCCCACATCAGGCTCTTTGCTGTCAGCACAGAGCCCGCGTCAGATCCCTTGTCTCTCTCTCTCTCTCTCTCCCTCTCTCTCTGCCCCTCTGCCGTTCGGACTCTCGCTCTCTCTCTCAAAAATAAATAAAAACATTTTAAAAAATGAAATAAAATAAAGCAAAAAGCTCTATCATAACCCAACAGGACTCTGCTGTCTACTAATCCTTGCGACCGCAACATTTTCGATCCCAGATTCCAAAATGGACAGAGATAACCCAGTCACCATCTGACTCCACTGGAGGTCAACAAAGTTTTTATGTAAAGGGCCAAACAAAATATTTTAGGCTTTGTGAGCCATACGGTCTCACCGTGGCTACTCAACATTGCCACTGTAGTCGAAAAGCAGCCATAGAAAATACACGCACGGATAAGGATGCCCCTATGTTCTAATAAAACCTTATTTATAAAGCCAGGCTTGCAAGCTGGGTTTGCCCTGTGGGCTATAATTGGCTGATCCTTGAACTAGATTATAGAAGATTAGGAAGCATTCTTGGGACCAAATACTGCAAAGTACTTTTAAAGCTTGTGGACTCCCAAACAGCTTCCCATGGCAGGTCTGTTAATCCACACCACAGCTGGCAAAGCGTTCACAGAGGAGGTTCTGAATTTAATGCCTTCTTGCCAACTTCAGATTTCTCCATCCCCTAACAAGTAAAAAAAGGCACTTTATGTTTAGAAATACACAATCTCAAAAATACTAATAAGATAAAGGGTAGAGAGGATCGCTTTGATCAGGGTAAACTTTTATCCATGATGCCAGCTTATTAAAAGCCCCGTGTGAAAAAGATTTGCCAACATCCAACTGAAAGATAACATCCTAGGTAGTCCAAGACTATTTCAAGAAAATGTATGAATTATTTTTTAAAAGGAAAAATGTAAATTAACTTTATTTGTAAGTTTTATTACATTTCTGAAATTTAAGAGGATAAAATAGAAGATAAAATGAAGGATCAGAAAAGGGGGGAAATTGGTCTAGTCCAAAACTGAGTGATGGGACAAGTAGTACAAGAGCATTTAAGGAATAAATTCTCAACACCCACCACTCTCCCCACAGGCCCTTCCTGTGTCAATCTGGCGACCTCATCTTTGCAAATCGAAGCAACACTGTGTTTGATTTGCTACAAATTTTGGTATTTCCTCACCATTTTTTTAAGTGTTTTATTTTGGAACGATTTAAGACTTGCAGAGAATAACAAACAAACACACCACAGCTAGTTCCCATATATACTTTGCCCCCCAGGACTTCCTCCAGCTTTTTAGAAGCTGACAAAACAAGAGATTTTAGCCTTAAAGTGCCGACTGAAAAAAACGAGACATTTGGAAATAAATTCGCATGCTGAATTTGGAGGTATTGTTTAAATAAATGGTACGGTGCTTCCAAATTCAGTACTCCAAACATGAACTTGCAGTCAGCAAATCATCTTTCAGTTCTCAGCTCCCCTCACTTTGAAACAGGCACCATCTCCGTTGCTTTCTAGCACAATGTTCTTTTCATTTCCTTCACAGCTCTTTCCTCAAACAATAGTTACATTATTTGTTTATTGGCTTATTATCTGTCCCTGGAGACTTCACCAGTTAGGATTCCTGCTCTCTTTGCAATAATCCCTGGGTCCGAAATAGTGACCGGTGCATATTGATAGATAGATGCTCCAGAGCCTTGGCTCTATGGATGAATGAATGAATGACCAAATGCCTACACAAATGAGCGAACACTTCTGACATGGCAGGGTTGCTATAAGGTGCAGGAGAAAAGACACATCATCGTTCTGAAATCTCAAACCTTTAAAAGTCTACCACAAGCCATACACAGTGAAGTTTTGGGGGAGTCTACGTGTTAGTCCATCATCTTTGTAGACATTTCTTACGGAGGCAAAATTTAGAATTGTTACTCTGGTGGGGCGTCTGGGTGGCTCAGTCGGTTAAGCGTCCGACTTCAGCTCAGGTCATGATCTCGAAGTTTGTGGGTTCGAGCCCCATATCAGGCTCTGTGCTGACAGCTCAGAGCCTGGAGCCTGCTTTGGAGTCTGTGTGTGTCTCTCTCTCTGCTCCTCCTCTGTTCATGCTATCTCTCTCTCAAAAATAAATAAACATTAAAAAAAAATTGTTACTCTGGATACATCCTTGTTCTCTGAAAGCCAAACCTTTCAAAGTAGATGTGTCTCGTGGGTTCATACACACAGTACTTCCTAGCATTACTTATCTGTTGTAAAAAGCCAATAAACAAATAATTTTAAATCAACCTCAAAGTTAAACTAATCACAGTATTAATCATTCTTCTGTATGTAAAAATCTATTTGAAAGAACTCAAATACCTTGTGGAGGTGGTTTGGGAATAAGATGTTTTGAGAAGACAAGTGAAAAGTTTAAAGGACAAAATGGGGAGTGATGTAGCTCTCCTTCCTCCTTTGCACAACCCTCAGCTCAGGGTCCAGGAATTACCTGGGTGTGCAACAAAGAAAGGAAGGATGGATGGTTGGCAGAAAGGAAGGATGGACAGGAGGAAAGCAGGAGAGACTACCTACACCTATATTCTCTATGAACACTTACGTTTATCCAGGGTCAAATATTACAAAAATGTGTCCAAAAGTCAAAGCACTTGCTCGCTTGACCAACCAAGGGGGGGGGGGGGGGAGGCATTCCAAAATACACACCCATCGAATATCCATTTATCAAATAAAAAGAAGCAAGAAGACAAAAATCCTGGGGCACTTTCAGGCTGTCTGCTTCATTTAGAGTGTTTATCTTTCTTCTATCTCTGGACCTGCACTGTGAGGAAGGGTAGACACTAATAAATGCGTCCAATGCAGCACAAATCGATCTACCACCCAGAGAGAACAATAATCCCACTGTCGCTTCTGGAACATCTCCTGCTTATGATGTAATGAGTTGCAAATAACTCAAATTATCTGGTAAAGATTTAATAGACCGAATTTTACTGCCAAGAAACATATCAACATTAATACTAAAAATTGACTTGAAGGAAAAATTCATCTTCTAACCTCATGCATGAATTTTGAAAGACCAAAATTAATGACAAAACAAAGATAAATAAAACTCTACATTTTTCTCTGCATAAAATTAGAATAATTAGTAGTAGTGATGCCGAGCTTATTCATTTGAAAGTATTCTATGTACTTGAAGAATAGAGCAAATAAGTTTGTCATCTTATTTTGAAACAAGATTTTCAGTGTAAGAGAAAAGAGATACAAATATAAAATCAAATAACATTAAAGTTCCATAAAGTTAACTTGAAAAAACCAGTATGAACTCATGTGCTTTTAGATATATATAGTTTCTACCTTGCCCCCTAAAAAGCCTAGAAACACTGAGAACCCACAGGAATGAGCCCTCCTAAGACCTAGACTATAGTTTCTATTTATTTTATTTTAATATTTATTTATTTTGAGAGAGAAAGAGAATATGCACATGTGAGCAGGGGAGGGGCAGAGAGAGGGAGAGAAAGAAGCAGGCTCCACACCATCTAAATTCCATTACCTACTAAATTTACATCTAAATTCCATTACCTACTGAAAGGAACAAGGGCTTCTTAGAATGCCTGATACTTAGACTGGGATATGAAATGTACAAGAGAGGCATGGGGCATCCTGTTGTACCAAAAAGCAGGGCCAAAGAAATTAACAGGACAAGAATGCTTCTGGGATGTTCTGTATCTTGATGTGGTTGCTGATGATATGGAACTGGCCAGTCTGAAAATTCACTGTGATTATTTTATGAAAGGCTCTCTTTTCTGTATGTATACACAGGAGCCAACCTCAAGGGGATCCCAGTGAACCAAGAGGGTTGTACTTGAGCATCCAGAAAAAAAAAAAAAATCACTGCAACTAATCAAAACATAATATTTTTAAAATCCATGAATTTACAATGATACTCAAAAAAAAAAACCCAAAAAACTCTTTGATACCCTTTGAAGAAACTAAAGTATGAACTCTAAACCTATCTATTAAAAAGGAAGTATTAAGCACTTACTCTGCTTTTTCCTGTAGGACTGTATTTCAGGGTCAAATACAAGTTGATCCAAATACATGATGTCTACTTCTAATGATGTCAGAATAAAAGGGAGATGGATAGATGAATCTGGGTGTATGTGTGTATATGGGAGTTCACTATACTATTTATTGTCTTTACCTTGGTATAATTTGAAATTTTTCTCGACGAGAGGTATTTTTTTTAAGTAGAGAAAAAAACCAGCAAAAAGATGAAAAGAATCTTAACAAATCAAAATTTCCTTCTTCCCCACAATTTCATTTATGAAACCTTTGACATTAACAGTACACTTTTCTTCATTCCCACTTTTACTGCGTACGTATTTAACATACAATTTATTTTTCAAAGCTGGTCTAAATTTTTCAGATTTGGGGGGTGACCATTTTTCTAAACCCTCACCCAGCAGAATGAGAAAGACAACACACGGGGTGGGGGGAGGGTTCTGATCTAGGGCTCACCCTTTATCCCTGGACAAAGGTTCTTTCCTGATCTTTTGTTTCCATGCTTATCATCTGAGTGAGTTTCTTCTTACTCCTCTTTCCTACAGAGAAGAGTTGGCTAAGGCCCCTTCGGCATTTTAGAACGAGATGATGAACAGAAGAGACCTCCTTCGATCTGAGAGACAGAAGAGGAGGGAAAGCCCAGGAGAGGAAGAAAGGGCATCAGCCTTGCCAGGTCTCATTGGATAGTCTCTCTATTGCCACTACCTGGGGGAGGGGTCTCAAGACCCTCACAACAGATAAAAGGGAACAAGCATCAGCGAAAAGTGGAATACTTTCTCCTCTGTCCATGTTCTATTTGCTGACTGGTTAGCTGATTTATTGAGTTTACCTTTTTCACAACATTTCAACCTGTTTTTATGTCAATAAAGACTCCTAACCACTCCGTACTCCATTTTTTTTCAGTCCTGATTGTCCTTTCCTCAGGGAGTTAAGTGAAAGGGAATGGGGAGGTGATAACAGGAACTCCAAGAAAAAGAGGTAAAGGTACTTTCTGAAAGCTTTCCTGAGTATACATGCATATGAACTAATTCCTGTGACAAAAGAACAACATCAGCTAAACACATTTCATAAAGGAAACGAGAGGCTGATCACTTGCATTTCCGTTTTAAAGAAGTGTTTAATTTCCGTCTCATACAGTCAACACACAACTCAGCAAATATGTGTGGGACAGATTTCCACTTACTTTACTTCCAGGAACTTAAACCTGCTAGTCAAAGGGATTCATGTACATTTCATCTTTGCTTGTGGCCAAGTATCAAGAAATTCTAAGCAATACTGACCTAAGAGATTCCGTGAGACAGAGCAAAGTCATGCAGCCAGGACACTAAACCACTCAAAATAAACATCCAAACCGGCCGGCCTTCTTTCCTGTTTGCTTCAACATTAAAAATGGATATCCTGAGGCCTAAAATCTGCTTAAGTACCTGTTTGAAGGTAACTGAGTTGCTGGGACAAGAACTGCTCTTTTAGGATCAAGTCAGTGTCTTCCATCTGTAAACTCTGACCAAATAACTAATGTCTGAGGTTAGCTAATGCAGACAGAAAAACCGATGATTTGAAATGTCTTCGTGGTTAAAGTTCTTTATTACCTTATGAAAGTTCAATTCAATATCAAATTAACAGGAATATCCCTGTAAATAGTTCAGTTCCCAACAATATATAGTGACCAAAGATGGAGAAAGAGACACTTCGTGATCAACTACAACCCACTGTGCTTGAGGGTACATCTGATTCTGATGGTGAGATTTCTCAGTGTCAACAGTTGTACACAAGATGGCACAGCATTTTGCTCACTGAATCACTCTGGTGTCCAGGCTGAGTAGGGAGCTGGTCAATGGACTTTAATCCCTATGGGTGTCATTCAAAAAAGAGGCCAGATCAATGAATCAGTTTTGCCTCCTGGGGAGCAGAACAGAAAGATCGTGATAGAATCCTTCGGTCATGAAATAACACCCTCTGAAATGACACCCTTAAGGTCTGGAAAGAATGATCCAAACCCCATCACTATGCAAATCAGATTTCCAAACTAAGAACAACAGACCATCCTGATTTTCGAAAACTCTTCTTTCTTCATTGGCAAGTCTGGGAGATACCAGCTTACCCTCAGAAAACCATCATTTTCAAAATACACACATTGTATTGTATTGTATTGTATTATATTGTATTTCTCTTTTATTAAGAGAAAGAGAGAGAGAGAGCACAAGTGGGGGAGAAGGGTGAAGGAGGACAGAGAGAGAGAGAGAGAGAGAGAGAGAATCTTAAGAAGGCTCTATGCTCAAAGCAGAATTGGACATGGGACGCGATCCCACAACCCTGGATCATGACCTGAGCTGAAACTAAAACCAAAAGTTAGACACGCAACAAATTGAGCCAGACGCACCTCAAAACACACACATTTTATATAAAGTAATACAATGCCAAACAAGAATAAAAACTAACAGTGTGTTATATGTAAAGTTCGTGACAGTGACCTCATGAAAGGAAAGGAGAAGAAATTGACACCAAAAGCAAGAATCTTGACAGCAAAAGTCTACAGGCTGCGAGGTAGGTAAAATAGATCTGTAAGGTTGATTGGAATGGTAAAGACTAACAAACTATTTACTTTGAAATAGTAACAAGACCAGATTTTTAATATTCCAAGAGAAGCCAGGTATCTGACTTTTTCTGTAAAGTTTCCAGATTGATCGATGTTGGCAATTAATTCAATTTTAAAAAAGAAAATGTTTACAGGTTAAGAGATTGTAGTCTAAATTTGATCTATGTGCCACTAGTCTGCATGCTCTGTGCTAAAATATTTTATATTATTTTTTATTTTATTTACTTTTATTATATTTTATTTTAAATTTTTTTATTTATTTTGAGAGCTAGAGAGAAAGCACAGTAGGGGAGAGGGGCAGAGGGAGAGACAGAATTCCGAGCAGGCTCAATGCTCAGCGCAGAGCCTGATGTCAAGCTCGATCTCATGACCCTGGGATCATGACCTGAGCCAAAATCAAGAGTTGGATGCTCAACGCATTGAGCCATCCAGGGGCCCCTAAGATGTAATTTTAAATAATTCAGTAATAAGCAGAAAGCTTCTCACAGAACAATGATGACACTAAATTACTAAGCCTTGGTTTCTGCTCTAACAAGAAGAATCAGTCCCTACAAGGAAAGGGATACTTTCCATATCAGAATACTTGTGGTGTTTCCCAAATTACAGATGTCTACATTATCATCACCCCCGCCCCTGGGGCCCAGGGAAAATAAGAGTTTGAGGAGACACAGCTTGTGAGAGCCCCCAAGAACTCTCATGGTACACCCTCCCACTGTGGGAGGTCACTGACCTCGAGAAAGTAGAAAGCTTTGTAGAACTGGGAGGAATGTGTCCAAATTGTGAAAGCCAAAGTCACTGAGTCTGAGATATCAGTATGTGTGAAGTGGCTCAGAAAATACTAACTGCAAATATCAACGATGACAAGGAGCCCATAGTAAGCACTACTGGTATAATATTAGTTCAATCTCTTGAGGGGGGAAAAAATCAACCACTTATTTACTATGAAAGATTATAAAAAATGGATGCATTTTAAGAACGTGTGTGTGCACACATGTACGTGCATATATATAATGCAGGCAGGGCTAACACTTCATTGTTTAGGCTGAAATCTGCAGCTTTATTACTTCAGAAAGGAAGGGGAGTGTCTTCTTTCCACATGATGCCAGACTGCAGATTAAAAAAATATTAAATACTTTGGAATGTTTTTTTACTTCTTATTCTTAAAAAAATTTTCAGTAGAACTTTTTATCAAGATGCCTAAACATAACCAGGATTACTGTGTATTGCTTTTAGATCAGATATACACAAAAGAAGGTATAAAGAAACACCTTCCTGTAATTTGGTAATGTCTCACTAATCTTTTGCTGTTATTAAGCATTGCTTAATTTAAATCTAACCCCGTTTTTGATCTTAAGCTTGTGTTCTCCTAACTCACCTCGTAACCAGGAGTCAAAGTCTTCCAGGTCAGTGTGAAGGTAAACGCTGTTCAAAGTGGTTTATCCTCAGAGGTCGGCAGCTTTTTCCCTGGAACTCCGGTGGGGTTATCTGGTCAATGATAGGAGTGGCTCCTTGATTTCTTTCTCTTGCTGTTTCTCGGCAAGGGGCGGAACTGAAAAAGAGAGATTACACTCACATAGTACAACTCCACATAATCTACCTGAATTTCTCAGGGGGCTGCCGATGACCAATCAGAAAATCCCTTCCAATTTATCTTTTGAGGTCAAAGTTCATTAGGGATGGTGTCTCAGATTTTTACCTCCTTTGCTCTGTCTTACGTAATCGCAGAGATGTAGTCATTGACCTCCTCAGCCATCAGTAACATTCGTAACTTCCATCTCACCCAGAGTCTGAAGTATGAAAACTCTCAATTTATAGAGCAAATAGTTTCTAAAAGGGACAAAGCATATTTTCTAGAAACATGTTTAACCCTCTAATTAAATATAAGCTGTAGTTTTTAAAAACCAGTAAGTATGAGGTGGTTTCACCATATAACCATATAAACGTACTATCACTGTGCCCTGATAGACTCATTAATAGTCTGCAATTTGCCTTACAGAGCACAATTGCCAAACTGCTAGAACAATCCTCTAGTGAAAGAGCTGACTATACTATTGAAGAATAGAGTTTTCAACTTGACATTATTTCTCAGATGTCAAAGAATATTTTACGAGAATATAAAATATGTTCACTTTAAGGCAGAAGAAGAAAAATGAGGAGGAGGGAAGGAGGAGGGGGAGGAGGAGAAGGAAAGGAAGAGGGGGAAGGAGAAGAAGAGGGGGAAGGAGAGGAAGAGGGAGAAGGACAGGAAGAGGGAGAAGGACAGGAAGCGGGAGAAGGACAGGAAGCGGGAGAAGGACAGGAAGCGGGAGGAGAGAGAGGAGAGGAAGAGGGAGGAGAGATAGAAGGAGGAGAAGAAGGAGAAGGAGAAAAGGAGGGAAGGAAGGAAGGCAGACAGACAGACCTATTCTAAAGTAGAAGCTAAATTACTCTTATCCTGAAATGTGACAGCAGTTTCCTTTGAGCCATTAACCTCTCTAGCAAGCTCTTTTCTTCACAAGGTAGTTTAAAAATTACTCCCCAGGTTTGATTATTTTTCAAGTCTGTTCTGTCACTCAGGTTTAGTTTTCTCTTTTTGCTTATGGAAAAGGAAAAAATAAATGCACACACACACATTCTGAAAGACAATGTCTTCACGGAAGAGCAAAAGATTGATGTCTACTCAGGATCCTACGCTGTGATTGCTCCTACAAGTACTATTTTTCTAGGAAAACAAGTGTGTCTGTGGAGGGGGGGGTTCTAAACCCCCCTACATTTCTACAAAAAATGATTTTTAAATCTCCACTATGTTGTAAGACAATTCCATGCATCTTGTAGGTCCTAAAAATTTAATTAATGTCTGTAATGATGATACAGGAGAACTAAAGTCAGGGTCCATCAAGATTATTCTTGTATGCTCAGCATGATATATTTATTTTCTGCAAACACTACTCAATCTATACTCTTTATTTATTTTTTTAATGTTTTTTCTTGAGAGAGACAGAGAGAAAGAGCATGAGTAGCGGAGGGGCAGAGAAAGAGAGAGAGCATGAGTGGCGGAGGGGCAGAGAGAGAAAGAGAGCGACACGGAATCTGAAGCAGGCTCCAGGCTGGAGCTGTCAGCACAGAGCCCGATGTGGAGCTGGAACCCATGAGCCAAGCTGTAAGATCCTGACCTGAGCCAAAGTTGGACGCTTAACCAGCTGAGCCACCCAGGCGCCCCTGTGCTCCTTAATCCCGTATAATTATAGGCAGACTGAATATGGTCGGCTACAGAAAATCCCCTTTCCACCTTTTCTTTGCTCTTTTCTATGATGGACTCTGCCAAGCTTTGGAAAAGGAGAGAACACTGACAAAGGAAAAGAAAGAAGAAAAGTATGGCAAAGAGCTCTCTGTGCTATGCTGCAGTTCTTTCCACCACCTCCCCACCCCCCCACCCCCTCCCCCCCACCCCCCCACCCCCCCCCCCCCGCAATCCTCTTCCCTAGTCTTACTCTCCACCTCATACCATCCTGTAAGGGCAAGTGGAAAGGTAAAGAACAGATGACCTTGGGGTAAAATCAAGATTTCCTCTCCATCTGCTTCCCGCAGTCCATCTGCCAGAGGCAAGGAAGAAGGCACGTGAATCTTGCGAACCATACTCAAGGAGTTCCCAAACGGTGTGTGTGTCCTGTCACCAGCCTATGTAAATCAGGCCTTGGCCCAAGGAGCATTTCGCACTTCATTCATCTCTTTCTCCATCTCTTTGCCTGTGCATCCTTCAAAACCAAGCTCAAAGCCACAACTCTCAACGCCTTTGCCAATCTTTCCTGCTAGAAAGAAGCAATTTCTCATCACGTCTGGTACTTTGGTCAATTTTACTGATATACAGCTGTTTTGATCTTATTTGTTGCTTACACCTCTTACCCTCCCCCACCCCGACTCCCATCAGACTGTATTGACTCTGAGAAGCAAGGACTGGACCTTAGTTCCCTGCACACAGTAAGTGTGAGTTAAAAAGTGAAACTTACAACACTTCCATTTATATGTACGTTGTAAGAAATGAATCTATTATTGTTCCTTTTGTGCAAAAGTGTGTATTTATACATAGTGAGTATGCAAGGTCGTGGAATAAAGGTCTTGGCTTGTTCCAAGACTATAATGAATGTTCATATGGGCATTCTGTGCAAATTCCAAAAGACACCCTTTGCGGGGGCTGACTACCCTGATTAAAAATTAGGTCTATTGGGGCACCTGGGTGCCTGAGTCGGTTAAGTGTCCTACTTTGGCTTTGGTCTTGATCTCACAGCTCGTGCGTTCGAGCCCTGCATTGGGCTTTGTGCTGACAGCCAGAGCCTGGAGCCTGCTTCGGATTGTGTCTCCCTCTCTCTCTGAACCTCCCCCACTCGCACTCTGTCTCTCTTGCTCACAAAAATAAACATTAAAAAAAATTAGCACACTATCAATATGTGGTTTAGACATAATCAATCATCCCTGAGAGTTATTGAAGCCAGATATATTAGGAATAATTGTTTTAATTCAGCTTCAAAAACTTGATTAGGACAGAAAGACTTCTATCATCACATACAAATTACAAATTTGTAGGTGACTGACAGAATATATTATTTTATTAAGAAACCAAGAAATTAACCAGGTAGCAACTAAAAATTTATTTTAATTAAGAAACTACACAGGTTATTTTCCCTTACATATAAACTGTGTGCAGGGCAGAAGTCCAAAGGTACTAAGGTTATAAAGTTCAAGTCTGATTACTCCTTGTGACAACACATACTGAAGATTAATTCTTAAAGCTCTTGTTAAAAATATACTCAGAAGGGAAGAGGTCGTTTCTTTTTAAAATATAACCAAAGTGGATAATTAAAAAAAGTATATATCTGAGTTTTATCAAAACACATAATAAGAATCATGTTCTAATTTAATGATACATTCTGCAGACCAAAAATGCTCCAGACACCCTCCGCTTAAGCAATTAGTAAATTAAAAGTTGTAAAGGTTGGGAAAGCTGATTCAAACAAAGCCTTCTATACCAACCAGTACTTGGGAAAGGAGTCTCTGCAGAATCTCATCAGGGAGTTTAGTGAATTTGGCAAAGGTTCCTTCTGAATGGCTCATTCAGGAAGCAAATGATCCATTATCTTTGGAACGGAATTTTTCCTGTAAGTTGTGACTAATCCTCCCACATCCTGAATTTTGCCCACTATACACCATGTTCTTGTCCAGCACACTCCCCACACAGTCCGCTCATTTCTTCTCCAAGCCCCTCAGAGCATATGACGTATTCTACCGAAGACTAGACTCTCGTGTAGCTACTAAGTTAATGCATAGACTGCAAAATGGAGACAAGATAAAGCGAGCTCCACCATTCCAGAAAATACTAAAAAATAAATAAAAATCTTAAAACAGTAAAGACAGAAAGACCACTGGAACAGTATTTGGACAAAGCTAGCAGTCTACATAGCAAACTCCATTTCGCAACAAAAATAAGAGATGAGACAGTTTTGACTATTTTCTGTACATTAGGTGGCCCACTGTTCTGATTCAATGCCCGCTCATTTTCACAAAGAAGGACTGGTCTTAATTTAGAGTTAAACATCCTAAATTGTTTTCCCAGAAAACTAGCCTAAAATATGGTATTAAGACCTTTTCTCATTATCTTGTTTACTTTGTCTACTGTCTCCACTAAATAGTTGGTAAAAAGATTTTGCTCTTTGCTTTTTTCACCAGCAGCAAGGTTAAGGTTTAGACAAGAAACTGATTTTCCTCTTCTCACCTGTGATAATCCCAAGTACACTGAGGATTTTTACACCGTGTCTAAACCCCTGGAGAATAGTTTAAGTGCCACAACTCAATAGAGTTTATGAAAACAGGCTGTGCTGGGATAACCTCCTGAAGATGAAAAACACAATCTTTTTAGGCACTTTCATCTAGTAACTACGGTGGTTTTCTTGTCAATAACTGAAGAGCTGATTTTTAACTTGGAAATTTATCTAATCTCATTGGTGCTGCCATATATCAAACAAGTTAAAATTCACCATCTGATGTAACATAACACAGTTTTCATATCTGCCACTAAGCACTGATTGGTTCATCCACTCAACAATAAGTCAATTGTGTAGTTATTATATACAAACATTCAAAGCAGACACCAAAGAAAATGTGTAAGTGTAACAAACAAGCTACAAAAACAAAGAAATTTAAAATTTAGCCATTAACAGGATAAGGTATGTGAATAATCCTTTTTAAGTTACAAAAGCAGAAAATGCATTGTGGATATTAGTGGCATGAAAATATTCATTCTAGTTTGGAATTTATGAGGTAGGTAGAAAGCAGACCAGAGGAAACTGGTCAAAAGAGGAGGCATCTGAGGGATGAGTGGATTCGGGCAAGACATGGACAAAAGCAGAGATGCATAAAAGACATTTCAAACAGTGAGGAAAAGTGTATGAAAAGCAACAGATGGGAAAGGGTAGACTGCAGTTCCACTACTGAGAGTTAAGGTACACAAAAAAGGAGGAGTATGGAACCTTTAAAACCTTCCACAAAGGTGTCTGTGGACGATTTTCAATACTGGTAAAAGACCAGACTTCATCGGGGGAGCTGAAGAGAACAGGAGTGGAGTTGAGAACAGGGGAATCATGTGATCATGCACCCGTGGGCTGATCCAGGTGAACATATTCGAGGAAAGAGAACCGAGAGGCAAGAGAGGACCTCAGAAGACATTAGCAGCCCCAAAAGGAGGGCGGAGCTATCTGGGAAAATGGGCCTTCAGGAGGGTCAAGGGAGGAAATTATATTTGACAGAGCATGATGTGATCCTATTTGCCCTCATGTATTTCTTGTCTTAGCAAAATAATGGGAAATAAAACACATCCGTTTTTTTTTTTCAGAGATATGATGGAAGCAATATATGGTCAACATGTTAATAAACTGAAATAATTTATTGGACACATTGTTTACAGAATTTAATGTTTATTTTTTAAAATTTTTAATGTTTATTTTTGAGAAGGGGGAGGTGGAGAGAGGGAGACAGAATCGGAAGCAGGCTCCAGGCTCTGAGCTGTCAGCACACAGCCTGATGCGGGGCTCGAACTCATGAATGGTGAGATCATGACCCGAGTCAAAGTCAGAAGCCTAACTGACCGAGCCACCCAGGCACCCACTCGACACATTTTCTCAATGTGTTACAATTCTATGATCTAGGCCAATTTTTCCAGATTTTTTTGTTTATATCTAACTTGGTTTAAATTGATACGTATTTCTCTGAGGATCGGGAAAGGGTTATTTTTCCAAATCCCAAAGGCCAAGCACAATTAAGGACCTGCTATCCATTAAGCATTTAAAGACATTTTCTTCCCCAAATTAACAGTTTTGTCAATACTGAACAAAAATTCAGATGACTGATTATACAGGTAAGAATTCTAATTATGTGTTACTTAAAGGAATCTTCGATTTTATTATTCCCTCGCCCAACTTCTGTTTTATATCTGAAAAACAAGTATTACAGAAGCCACTGCTGGGTAAACTTTTATTTAGAAACTCTAAGCACTATAAATGTGCTTTGGATATATTATGATGTTTCAAAAGCAGTATGCTATAGAGCGAGAGTCAGTACTTTCTCTGTGAAGGCCCAAACCAGCAAACATTTTAGGTTTTTAGGTTTTGTGGGTCATGCAGTTACAACTAATCAACTCTGAGGCGGCAGGAAAGCAGCCCGAGGCAATATGTAAATGAAAGAGCAGGGCTATATTCCAACAAAACTTTCCTTACAAAAAAGTGGATTCCATTCAGTTCTTGGACTGTAGTTCGCTGACCCCTGCCTAGCAGAGAGCCCAGCTGTGGCAATTTGGCGTGATTTCATTGTTTTTTGTTCCTCAGTGTACATAATTCTGATGAAGTGATAAAAATAAATATCACTCTGAGAAAATGGGCTCCAAAGATCATCTCTACTGCTAGCGTAGTGATTAAAAGGAAAAGGAAATGGAGAGGTTCTAAGGAAGTGATGGATTTAAGTAAACAAGAGACATTCGGGGCACATTAGAATGGGAATGGAGAGTTTGGTGATGATCCCAGATCACCGCGAAGAGAGACGAATGCATATTCTAAGAGGAAATAAGAAAATGTGACTCATGAAACCATTTCAGGAAGTGCTCCAACCAATGCCCAAAACGCTCATTCACTGGGAGAAAAAACTTCAGCAAAAGCTTGATCTATTAAATAAGAAAATATTTAAGAAACACATGACTCTTAACAGAAAACTCATTTGAGAGAAAGACAGGGAATTTGGAAATTTATGGAAGTCTCAGATCATGCTTCCTCCGTGAATTCTCATGATCATACTATATTTACTTCCTAGAATGGGGGGGGGGTAAGGAAATACTGTCATCGAAGCTTACCAGTCTATATTTCAACCTATAAACAAGTTATGACAGAAACTATCTTAACGCAATTGTATCAGTTTAACGATGCTAACCACTAATTCAGCACTGAAGGCGACTTACTAACTCTGTGACCTTGTGTGAGTCACTTTACCTCTCTGTGCCTTGGGTTCCACATGTGTGAATGCAGCTCTGTCACGGAGGTGGCGGAGGATTACGCAAGCTAAGGCACGGGAAGGGTTCAGAACAGACCCAGCGCACAGGAAGCACTCAAGTGCTATGATGCCTTGTCTTCTCCTAGGCTCCCCTTGGGGGACCCTAAGTCCAAGGGCTTCAACCTACCATTTGCTAGGGAGATGGTTAAATCTCTCTCCAAGGCTGACTTCTTTTCCAGACTGCATTTCCAACGGTCTGCCGGACATTTCCACTGGAATGTATCATGGGCACCGGAAACTCGATGGGTCTAAAAATCGAGCCCCTTACCTTCCTACCCTTGAGCCTTTCCTCTTCCTGTCTCCAGCTTTTGTTAATGACATCACTATCTATCCTTAAACCAAGCTCGAAACTGCGGTTTCTTTGAACCGCTTCATCTGCAACCTTCCCACGTAGCTCACCCCAAGTCTGCTCACTTCTGTTTCCTACCTTCTTTCACTGACATCGCTCTTTGGCCATCTCAGCCATCTCTGGCCTTGCCTATTTGCTTCTGCCTCTTGATTTCTCTGCTTCCCACCACTCTCCCCTCACAGGCACTTTCTCTGTCTCAGAGTCAGCTTTCTTAAAGCATAGGTTTGACTGAGTCATTCCTGATTCTCAATTATTCTCTATGGCTTGGGGGGAAGGGGTTTACGGACCTACTGGTGAGCATCAGAGCATGTGGGAACCCTCTGAAACAATATAAAAATTGGTGAGTCCTTGATCAAAACAAAGGTCACCATCTGATAGGACAATTTCAACTCCTCAGCAGGGTACCATCTGCAGCCTTACACTGTATCTTAGTCACTCTGCTGGTCTTCCACCCTGTTGTGGATACACTGGACATCCTATTTTCCTCCACACATGCACACTGAATGCCACTGCAACTCTGAGCTTTCGCATGTGCTGTTCCCTCTGCCTGTGGTGCTCTTTTTTGCCTGTTGAACACCTGAACATCCTTGAAGTCTTAGCTCGGGTCTCAAATGTCACTTCCGTGAAGCCTTGCCCAAGTGTCTAACTAAGCACAGATGACAAAAGAGACACTAAGCAGATTTCTGGTGTCTGTATATCGTAACACTGGTCAAATTTTTTAAATTCGAAGTTTCATACTACACAAAATAAACAGCCTTAAATGTTTAGACACTTAAGTTTAGGGACATGCTTAGTGGATAACCTTGGATTTTAATGAAATCAAGAGTAAAGACCCTGGAGTCCAAGTGCCTAGCTTTGAATCGCGGCTCAGTTACCAGTAACGGGACTCTGGGTCAGTCACAGAGCTTCTCGATTTCATGATCCATTATAGATGGAGACAGTAACAGTATCTACTATATAGGATTATTCTGAAAATTAAATAAATTCATATGTATAGCACTTAAAGCTATGCAAGTGCCTGCTATTATTATAATTATTTATCGAAATATGCCACTGAAATCAATGGCAATGGCCAGGACTAGAGGTTCCAAGAGATAATCACAGACTGAAACTAATTGACCTTCCCATATAAGCCTCGAGCTTTAGTCAACAGAGTTAATTAGCCAGAGAATACTAACAAAGATAGCCCTTTTCACTAATGTTTTTATCAATTGAAAAGTGTTTCAATCCTATCTGATAAAATTCAGATTTTCTTTCCTGTTAGCCCCTAATAGCTAAAAATACCAGCTCAGAATACTTCCAAGGCACATCACAGGCAGACTAAAATCATTCCTCTGAATAGAAAAAAAGACCAGAGCTACTCTTTTATGGGCAGCAAATCAATGAGCCACCTCACTGCTTACAAAGTGCCCAATATGAAGGGAGAGCGCTAAGTAGGAAATTGGGAGAAAAGATAAAGGAGCTTAATGACTCATAATTCAAACAAACCAGCTTGTTTGCCAGAGAAATGGGGTATTGGGCTTTTTAGCACCACCCACTTGGCCAAAAAAAAAAAAAGGCCTGTGAAATACAGACCCTAACATCATTGAACCTAAGGAGGAATCAAAATAAGGGCATGCTGTAGTGATGCAGCTGGCTTCCACCTTAGCTATAGGATTATGGGATATATTTAGCACTGTCTCTGTGGAAAATTTTCAACCACAAAAAAAGTCATTTTGACCCGTACCACAAATACGCAGTTGTATAACAGTATTTTTTGCCTTTTCCCACAAACTGCCAAAAGGATCACTTTCCCCTTTATTAAGAATACTTAAGAGTCGGCGCTTAAAGTAACACACTTGTGTTAGTTGTTTTTTTTTTTTCAGGTTAACTCTATCTTTTATTTATTTTTTATTTTTTTATAATAGTTTATTTTCAAATTGGTTTACATATAACACCCAATGTTCATCCCAACACGTGCCCTCTTTAATGTCTGTCACCCCCTCTCCCCCCCCCTCACCTCCCTCACCTCCCTCACCCTCAGATTGTTCTTAGTCTTTGAGAGTCTCTTATGTTTTATCTCCCTCCCTCTCTGTGTCTTTTTTTCCTTTCCCCTCTTCCCCTCCCCCTGGTTTTTGCTTAGTCTCACAAAATCCACCTATTCGTGGAAACATATGGTATCTCTCTTTTTCTGACTGACTTATTTCACTCAACATAATACCCTCCAGTTCCATCCATGTTGCTACACATGGCCAAATTTCATTTTTTCTCATTGCCATGTGTAGTCCATTTTATATATGTGCCACAACTTCGTTATCCACTCGTCAGTTGATGGGCACTTGGTCTGCTTCCATGATTTGGCTATTGTCGAAAGTGCTGCTATGAACATTGTGTTAGTTTTTGAAACTAAGAGAAAAGAGAATAAAGTCCAAATTCCTTATCCTAGCACTGAAGGTCCTCCGTGACCCAATGCCAACTGACTTTCCGACTTTATCTTCCATGACAGGCCTCTTGAAGTCTTCAACCAAAAAGAACTAGCAACCCCCCACCCCCAGGCACACCCACCCTGTGTGTTTCCTCCAAGTGAAGCAGTCTTCCCCTTACACTTCTAAAATCTCAATCCCATCCTTCCTTTAAACCCCATGTGGGTGACATGGAGTCATTTCCTATGGCTCAGCTAGAGGTAATTCTCCAGGTTCTTAACTTTCATAATCCTTGCTCAGCACCTCTTAGACTTTCCTCAGGCCATCTTGACCCGAGTTCTTGAGACATGTGTTTTTTTCTTCCCCAGACTAGAGGTTCTTTGAGGGCAATACCCACACCTCCCTCAACTTCATATGCCCAACGGCACCACGGCGCATCTGCACATGGCAGGCACTCATACTTTTGGCTGACGTGTGCCAAAGTTTCTTGTGACTGATCATTGACACCAAATGGACAGGAGCAAGCTTTGAAGAAGGGCGCAGCAAGCCTGTGTCCTCGTGAAGTTGAGAAAGGAGAATTTTAATGCTACCCCTCGGGCAAAGAAACCACCATGTTCACTTACCATCCAGTGACTTCCCAACAGCTACTAACGGCAGTATATTAAAAGCTTCTACTCGTGTGACTGATAATGAATGCACTTTGAAGTTAGAGAAATCACAAGATAGCCGGTCCTGTGTTTCCTCTACTATAGGCTCGAAACACTGGTCACCTCTGGGCTTTGGTTACAGAGTTCTCAAGACCTGTGTACAATGATAATTTCTATTATCATGTCTAATATGCCTTCAACTCAAGGTATTCAAGGACCAAAGTGCAAAAATCAGAGAATCTGATACAGAGCAGAACCCACAAACGCCAAGAGAGGGACAAATTAATGAAGGAGCCCCTGAACCAACCCCTGGCAGTCTGACACTGCTTGGGTAGAGGGTCACTAGCCCTAACGGGCCACTTGGAAGGCATTAGGTCAAATGCTTATTGGATCACAAAGGAGAGGCTGACTTCGCCCTGGGCTGATGCTGCAGGGCTGTGCTGATCCGTGCGTTCTTGCCAGACCTCTGGACAGCTGCCTGCTGTCTGTAGTCCTCCTTCCACAGATGACAGTTTCTGCCTACTCGGTTTACAAACTGTTACATAAATGAGTTCTAATACGCACTCCTAGACCTAAGTAATTTTCCTAAGCCCCAAATCCTGAAAGGATACGTGACCTAAGCCCTAAACCCACATGAAAGAACATGTGGGAGGCTTACGGGGATGGCCGGACTCAGAGCCGTGCTAATGGGAAATTCCTGTTGAGTGCTCTACCTGATATGGCTTTCATATCAATGACACTTGGAACATTGAGTCTCCAATATCACATTGCCGGTGTTTCTTGGATTACTGGAACGGCAACTGAATCCTTGGGGCAGACAGTAGGAGACTCTGTTTTATCTTACTTGCCTTTAAAATAACTATTGCAGAGGTGCCTTGGTGGCTTAGCCGGTTAAGTATCTGACTTCAGCTCAGGTCATGATCCCCTGGTTCATGGGTTCGAGCCCTGCATGGGACTCTGTGGTGACAGCTCAGAGCCTGGAGCCTGCTTCAGATTCTATGTCTCCCTCTCTCTCTGCCCCTCCCCCGCTCACCCTCTGTTTCTCTCAAAAATAAACATTAAAAAAATAAAATAAGTAATATCGTCAGTGGTATCGTCATAAATTACTCAATGTTTTAAATGATAAAACAGACACTAAACAAATATAAGGTTTGTATAATCCGTATATATGGTTTAACTGAATAACCCTGGCCTAATTTCTCTTCAAGTCATTCTTTTATCCCCTATGCCACTTTGATGAAATTATTTCAAGCTGCCTCATTTCTTAGGCCTCTTACTGTATCCATTCATCTAGGTTTCTGTTTGGTTTCCACAGTAACTTACTTGTTTGCTCATGAGACCGCAAAAACACTGACAACTAAATCGGGCCTATTAGCATTCTTATGACTAAAGTTTCCTGTATTAAGATAGATAGTATTGTCAGGAAAATCAGAATAAATTTTAAAATGTTAAGACAGTGAACAATGCCATCCATTACAATTCAAAACTGCTCTTCTGGAAATTTAATTCGATGCCATAGACTGATGGAAGAAAAAAAAAAAAGAGACAAGGAAGCAGGGTAGACCATGTTATGACAGAGAGGCAACTTCCTTGAAATTGAGTGCTTCCTTTGGGCACACGTGGGAGCCTGTGGTATCACGGAAAGAGCATGGGGTCTTGGAGCCAAACAGGCTTAGTTCAAATCCCTGGGGTGATGTTTTCTAGCTATGAAATGGGGCAGCTTATTCAGCTTATCTGACCCTCCGTTTCCTCATCTGAAAAGCAGGGGGTTGGAATCTAATAAAATCTAGTTCAAGTTGCTTTAGAGATTACAGACAATGCATATGTAGGACCTAGAACTGCACACACCACACGACAGGTGCTCAAGTAGTAAGGGTTTTTTAACTTCCAAAGTTTTGGATTTCATAATTATTATCTTTTTTTAATGTTTTCTTTATTTTTCTGAGAGAGAGAGACAGAGTGGGAGCAGGGGAGGGGCAGAGAGAGAGAAGGAGACACAGAATCCAAAGCAGGCTCCAGGCTCTAAGCTGTCAGCAGAGAGCCCAACATGGGGCTCAAACCCACAAACAATGAGATCATGACCTGAGTGGAGTGGAAGTTGGACGCTGAACCCACTGAGCCACCCAGGCACCCCCAGAATTATTCTTTAGTTCTCAAAGCACACCCCATAGTTTAGGCAAAAACATAGAGACATTATTGAATAGTATGCTTGGCTGCTAATTTACACATTTTTAGATACAGATCAACTAATATTAGGTTAGAATTAGTCTTTTCAAAAACTGAGATCCCTGGATTATTCTAACACCTCTATCTGTCAAACTGTCTTCAGGTTATAAGTTTGCCATCCCAGGGATAAATTACATGCAAAATTTACATGCAAAAAATTATTGAAATATTCTTATCAAATACCCAACTTGTATGAGGCTCACAGAAATAAGGATTATGAATTTGAAAGTTTAAAATACCCTAACCAAAAAGCAGTTGTTGTGCAGTGAGTGGCTCAGGGCCCAGTCTCTGGAAGCATCTAGATTCAAGTTACTACTCTGCCACTCTCTAGCTTGTCTTCTCTCTGCTCCTTGGTTTTCTTATCTGAAATGGGACTCTAAGAGTACCCATTGCAAAGGGCTATAATGATGAGTAAAGAAGAATGCCTGGTGTGTAGGAGGTGCTCAATGTTAGCTTTTAAACAGCTTTGCCCAGGGGCGCCTGAGTGGCTCAGTAGATGGAGCATCTGACTTCAGCTCAGGTCATGATCTCATGGTTCATGGGTTTGAGCCCCGCATCAGGCCCTGTGCTGACAGCTCAGGGCTCGGAGCCTGCTTTGAATTCTGTGTGTGTCTCTCTCTCTGCCCCTCCTCCACTCTGTCTCTGTCTCAAAAATAAACGTTTAAAATTTTTTAAAAGATTAAAAAAAAAAATAAAACAGCTTTGCCCAATGGTCGCACTGCACATATTTCCAGACTCAAATTATTCCTAGTCACGCTTGATGGTTCCTCCTATTCATCCCCTTCCCCACAAAAAAGAAAACAAGAGATCTTCCTTGATAAGAGAGCCAAATAGAAGAATTTCTTAGAAAGCATTCATTGCCTGCTTCCTGTCCTACTTGGTACAGACCTGACCTGTGCCCACCCCCTGCCCAGCTGCAGGACCCTATCACAGGCTCCCCTTACCACAGTATAGTCCACAAACCTGTCCTACTCTGGGAAGGGAGGAAAGCTTCAGTCACCAACCCATCCTGCACCAGCCACTGTGTTATTATGGGCCTTGCCTGACATCCTTAATTTTATTCAGCAGCAACGGTAGGACAAGAGTTCTTGGCACAGAGCAGACTCTCAATTAGGATTGTTGAATGAATGACATCATGAAACTGGCAAGGAATAAAGCTGGGAGCCCTGATATCTGGAAAGGTCAGAATTCAATAATTGGTTGTTACTATGCTCTGCTCTCATATTCACCTTCCTTCCTAAACTACAGACCTACCTTAGAATCCATTCAAAAACCATCTGAATGCCTATGTTGTGCTCTAGTCCTGAGAGTTAGAGTCTGGAAATATGACCAATACTAACACTGGGAAAAACTCATTCCCTCTCTTCCCTGGGTTGTAATGACCAGGGTCTTTATACATTTTGAATGAACTTTACTGAAACCTATAAAACAATTTAGAATCTGTATTTAAATTCTCTTACATTGCTGGCAGGAACGTAAGTCGATATGACCACTTTGGAAAAATGTTTGACAATATCTGCTGAAGGTGGTAATACTTTACGACCCACCGAGTTCACTCCTGCATAATATGCTCAAGAGAGATGAGTGCTTATGTCCATCCAAAGACAAATGTGAACCTGTTCAAGCACCAAACTTGAAATAATGTAAATATCCATTGAGAACCGTGCCCAGAAATGAACAGGCATGAACTACTGATGCTTGCAATAGCCGCAACGACATGGACGGATCTCAACACAAAGAGGACCACTGTATAATTCCATTTGTATGAAGTTCAAAGACTGGCTGAATTAAAGTGCAGTGACAGCAGTCAGAATAGTGGTTTACTGCTGGTCGGTACAGACTGTAAGAGGCGTGACAGAACCTTCCAGCGTGCTAGAAATGTTTTAGATCTTTATCCGGAGGTGGTTTTGTGCATAGATACAGATATAGAAAATTAACTGAGGCTACACTTAACATTTACTGTATGAAAGTTATACCTTATTAACAAACAAGCAAAAAAACACCGTGCTTACTCTAGAAAGTTAAGTGTTCCTTCACCTTGATTGGTTAATGAAACCCTATCACTCTGCTAAACATCACAAGCATAACGTGCATGGTCCTCATGGTTACCGAGTTTGGACGTTAGTAGAGAATATCACTCCACTGACACCACTATTCATTTGGCAACAAATGATAAACCACCTTCTGACATCTCATTTGTACTTTTTTTCAATTACTTGACGATTTTATATTTTGCTTATATTTATATCTGGTTTAACTTAAAATATAGACTCCTTGGTTGTTTTAAATCCTTCTATGCCCTTAAATGCCAACGTCACCGTCTTACACACAGCACACGTCCGATAATTTCTGGTCGATCAGTCTATCACACCAGAGTACTTCTCTCGGCCTCGGGTTTCCAGGCCAATGCTCTTTTCTCCAGGTTTCCACTTTTTTCTGCCATCTATAAAGCCTGAAAATGTATCAAACACTTCAGATAATACAGTTTACATTTACATAAATTCTATCTACTAGCAGAGTGTATGCTATACTAAGTTTTCTTTCTTGCATTAACCCTTTCATCTGATAATAGAAGGAAATTCATCCCATATAATTTCATTCTATTATACAATCCTATAATAAGAATATGGAAGAGGTAAAGTAGGGAAAGTACAGATATAATCAATAGGCTCAGGTCATTGGGGAAAAAAATGATAAATTTTGCTTTGATGGCTTTCGAGGCACTGGCAAAAACAAAAAAGCCACCCCTCTCTGGCTTCCTCTTCCCACAGTGCTCATGGTCCTGCTGCCGTATGTATCCACACATCCGGAAAATACCCTGGCCAATGACGTGTAGGATGCCATGCATATTCATCTCCCCAGTATGTGTGTGTATATATATATTTTTTTTAATGTTTATTTACTTTGAGAGAAAGAGCACATGCACGTATGAGTTGGGAGAGAGGGAGAGAAAGAATTCCAAGCAGGCTCCACTCTCCACCCAGAGCCTGACCACAGGGCTCAATCTCACAACTGTGGTGAGATCATGACTTGAGCCAAAATCAGAAGTCAGATGCTTAACTGACTGAGCCACGCAGGCACCCCAGTCCCAATATTTTTCTCAATACAACTTTTCAAAGGGTCACTAGTAGAAAAGTACCAGAAAAAAGCATAAGCCCTATAACTGATCAATAGTTACCAGTGATCTTAAAACTGTGAATGACTTCAGTTTCATAATTTCCATCTCTGTGGTCTTGTTACGTACAGCAGGCCTCGTGTGATTCTTGAAATGACCTGTTATGGCCTGAAGTCACAAGACTGAGGGCTGCCTCTGGAAGTCTCGGACTCTTTCCATGTGTTAGGACTTCAGGTTGAGTTTCCTGCTGACCTGTGGCATCCCAGCAACTGAGCACCAGCTGCTCCCCCCACCCCCACCCCCTCGAGCTCTGCCCACCTCAGAGACGCAGCGAGTTGATCAACCACAAGCCTGTGGCTTCCGTGATGGAGCGTGCTGATTTAACAGAGTCAGTTTCTGTTCGGTTCTCTCACTAGGTATTCAAAGAGAGAAGCCCAAATGCTGCAGGGCTTTTCTTTCTATCCTCCTTGGAGATAATGGCCCATGGTAATTCATGAGGTACTGTCCTGGGAACAATCATCAGAAGTCACGCTCCAGATGGTGACAGGTCAGTGTTATACGCTACATATTGTGTCCCCACATAATTCATATGCTGAAGCTCCAACGCTTAGCACTTGGATACAGAACTTTTAGAGAAGTGACTAAGGTTAAAGGGTGAACCCTAATCAGATAGGACTGGCATTTTATAAGAAGAGGAAGAGACGGTAGAGATCAATCTCTCCCTCCCTCCCACCCCCACTCCAGCTCACGGAGAAGCTATGTGAGGACACAGTGAGAAGATGGCTGTCCATGAATCAGAAAGAGAAACTAACCCTAATGGCACCTTGGTCTTGAACTTGTGAAAAAATAAATATCAGCTGATGTGTGGCTGCTTTCTGTCACAGAAGCTCTAGCTGACTAATACAATCGTAAAAATCAGAGAACATACACATAG
This sequence comes from Paguma larvata, assembly GCA_030068075.1. Lineage (NCBI taxonomy): Eukaryota > Metazoa > Chordata > Mammalia > Carnivora > Viverridae > Paguma > Paguma larvata. The sequence continues at coordinate 53,564,884 of CM057825.1, forward strand.
TCCACTCAGTGCAATGTTGTCCTTGAATCACCTGGGCACGAAGAAGCGTTTCACAGAAGGAAAGCGACTCCTGGGACGGAGACAGAATTCCAAGTAGGCAGCCCCACAAATTTTGTGTGATTTGTCCTTGCCTCACCTCACAACTTCCTTCCTTTTAATTCTTGAAGTGCATTCTGTTTCCTCTGCCTGCACAACACTTCTTTCCCTCTCTGCATCATCTAGTGAATCTCACTTCAGCCAGACCCCCACATTCTCTGACCCCGCAGGCAGGACCCCCTCTGTCATGCTCTCCTAGCACCGCCTCCTTGTGGCAGATGTCACAGTTTGCAGACAGAGATTTCTGTGATTCAGTCTATTACGTACATGCTTCGTTCGGTCTTGTCAGATGGAGGCCAGTGGTAGGGGAAGCATGCTGACCTGCTCACACTCACCACCGAAGTGTTGCCACCCTTCCAAGAGCTGGCCTAAATCTTTCAAGTCGAAGCCACTAGGAAAAATTCAATGACCTCTAACACAGCTGGGGGAGAATTATTCAGTCCTAGAGCTTGAAGCCACATGAACTAAATTAAACTGTTCTGTGTAAACTTTGGGGACCGTATTTAGTCATTTTATACACATACACACATATTCACACATTCCTAAAACAGAAACAATCAGGATAAAACTCTGAAAAATAAAATATTAAAAAAACACTGTGCCCCACTTGTAATACTCTTGATGTTTCACACCCCCTGGAGGCCTGCGCCAGTGACTCCTCACCTAAAGGCGCAGGGACGCGCTGGAGATGATGTAACCACTGTGAGGGGATCACATGCAGCCACAGAGCAAGTGCCACCTGCAGACTGAATACATGAAAGCCCAGTTATTGCCATGTTGGAAACCATGGAAGTTTGTTTATCCTCATAATTCATATAGTCCAAAGTCACACAGCTTAGTAGTTACTTATAATTGGTCTTATTTCCTGTGGCACTGATGGGAAAGGCCCGCATGTGAAACAGGCCTTTATTACTTTGAGCCAAAACTGTTTTTTTTTTAATGTTTATTTATTGATTTTTGAGAGAGAGAGAGAGAGAGCGAGAGCGCACGCATGTGAGAGCATGCACAAGGAGGAGTAGGGCAGGGAGAGAAGGAGAGACAAAGAATCCCAAGCAGGCTCTGCACTGTGAGTACGGAGCCCCATGTGGGGCTCGAACTCACGAATCGTGAGATCATGACCTGAGCCAAAGTCGGACACTTAACCGAGTGAGCCGCCCCATCATATTTGTGGACTTTATTTTCCTCTGGTTAATTTCCAGAACTCAAAAATAACTGGAAGAGCTTAGGGAACAAAGCAACTAGCATTCATGACTTAGAACAGTGTTAGAATAGTGTCCCATGTACAGCCCAACTGTGTGGGTCATAATGAAAGGAGGCCCCACCCTGGACAGCTCCCTGAGCCTTCTGTTACCAGGACACAGTCCTGTCCTCTATTCTAAATATGGGCTTAGTGTGACTCTGGCCAGTAAGAGGAAAAAGCTCTTGGCAAAAGGCTACAATGTCAGAGGCTTCAAGGATATCCTGAGGCCAAGTTTAAATTACTCACCATCATTTTGGAAGGTACTGAGAATTTTCTGTCTCATGAGTAAAACACACATATATCTATAATCCGAGCATCTCTGCAAGCCCTTAGGCTTCCTAACTAAGGTATGAAAGACATGTGGTCAGACAGAGAAAGGCACAATCACCAAATATCCCAAGACAGCTGAAAAATACACTGACCAGGAGTTGGATGTCTGAGTGTCAAGTCACAGCTCTGCTGCTTTGAAATGTGTCATTGTGCAAGTCACAGGGCAGCATCACTGGGGCTTGGTCTCTTTGTTTATAAGCTGAGGATGTTAGGCTACCAAATGATCACAAAGATCCTTCCAGCTCTGACAGTCTATTTTACATGTACTTCTGTCCAGGATCACACTAACACACGTTCCATTTCCATTATAAACTTGCAGCTATATCTACAAAGGACTGAGTCTGGAACTGCTGATAAGACAAGAACTAATAAAGTATCAGGTGCTGGGTATATTGAGATATAGATGGAATTTGGACATACTCTCGACGACTCTGGTTTCAATTCGGATTCTTCACCTCTCTTCCATATTTCCCAATTTATGAAATCTAAGAAATACTGAGAGATACAGAAACCCAATAATTCCATTTTTTCCTACCACCTTTTCCCCCCAAGAACTTTTTAAAATTAAGATTTTATTTTTTAGAGTAGTTTTAGGTTCACAGAAAAATTGAAGAAGTACAGAGACTTCCCATATGTCCCCTACAGCCACATAGGTACAGCTTCCCGTTATCAACAGTCCGCATCGGACTTGTAGATTTGCTACAATTGATGGACCCACATAGACACATCATAACCACCCCAAATCCATAGTTTAAATTATGGATAACTCTTTTTGTTATACATTCTATGGCTTTGGACAAATGTATAATGACAGCTACCATTTTAGTAACTTAGAGAGTATTTTCACTGCCCTAAAAATCTTCTGTATCCATCTGTTCATCTCTCCCCTGCCCAGCCACTCCAACCCATGAGCAACTATTAATCTTTTCACTGTCTCCATAGTTTTGCCTTTTTCCAGAATGTCATATAGTTGGAATCATACAGTATGTAGCCTTTTCACATTGGCTTCTTTCACTTAGTAATATGCATTGAAGGTCCCTCCATGTCTTTTCATGACTTGATAACTCATTTCTTTCTAGTGCTGAATAATATTTCCATTGAAACATTCACTTACTGAAGGACATTTTGGTTGCTTCCAAGTTTTAGTAACGATGAATAAAGTTTCTATAAACATCCCTGTACAGGTTTTTGATAGACGTAGTTTCAACTCCTTTGGGTAAGTACCAGGAGTATGACTGTAGATCATACGGTAAGAGTATGTTTAGCTTTGGAAAAACACTGTCAATCTTTCTTCCAAAGTAGCCAACACCATTTTGCTTTCCCACCAGCAACAAATGAGAGTTCCTGTTGCTCCACATCCTCACCAGCATTTGGTATTATCGGTGTTCTGGATTTTGTCTATTCTAATAGGAATGCAGTGGTATCTCATCAATTTGCATTCCTCTAATGACATGTGATGTGGAACGTCTTTTCCTATGCTTATTTGCCATCTATATCACTTTTTTGGTGAGGTGTCTCTTAAGGTCTTTGGTCCATTTTTTAACGAGGTTGTTTGAGTTTTTTTATTATTGACTTTAAGAATGTATATTTTGAATAACAGCCATTATCAGATAGGTCTTTTACAAATCTAATTCTGTGGCTTGCCTTCTCATTTTCTTGGCATTGTCTTTCACAGAATAAAAGTTTGTTTTAAATTATTTATTTATTTTGAGAGAGAAAAAGAGAGAGCAGGGGAGGGGCAAAGAGAGAGAATCTCAAGCAGGCTTTGCACTGTCAGTGCAGAGCCCAACACGGGGCTTGAACTCACGAAACATGAGATCATGACCTGAGCCAAAATCAAGAGTCAAACACTTAACCAACTGAGCCAGCCAGGCATTCTTCTAGGGTGTTTTTAATTTTAATGAAGGCCAGCCTCTTCCATATTTAATCCATTGGAACCTATGGTCCTAGAGAGGGAGACTAGTAAGCTATTTTCTGTTGAAATCTCAAAAGGAAACTTGTCCTTAGAACACTGCATTTTGCTGATGTCTATTTCAAAATATTAACATTTGCTTTTTAAAAAATGAATATTAAGTTTAAAATAAACATAAATGACACTTCATTTACAATCTTGATTCATGCAATGCTTTCCTTGGAAACAGATTCTGAATAATAATAACAAAATAGAGTTTTGCTAATATGTTGATACTAACCTTAAAAGCTGATGAATTAGTATTATACCCCATCAAAAACAACTCCCTTTTGCGACAAGCATTTAAGAAAATTAATACTAAAATAGCTGGGTATGTTTAACACATCTACTTCATTGTAGATATTAAATTTGAAAACAGACATACTTTGAGACTGGCATTTTAAACCTTTACAGGCAGAGTTTTTCTTGCAAAGAACAAAATTTTATCTCTGCATTTAATTCTGAATCTCCCTCTGGAGTAAGTAAAATAATTCCTGTTTGCATCTCTAATTATGATAATAACTTGCATACGTGTACTATTTTGCTTGAGATCTTGAGTGGGTACATGAACACATATGCCTTCCAGACTCGCCAGGGGACACTGAAGTCTGGGCCTCTTGCCTACACCCTGTGTAATACAAAATACTATGTCTTACACACTGCCTCCCAAATAACAGCACTGAAGTTAAGAACAGTAGGAGAAATTTGACAAAAATGATGCACAGGGCTCTCTTGAACATAAAGGAAAACCAAAACCACCGTGGGTATGAGGGGCTTGTCGGCAGTGAATTTTGCCTTGTTTTCACACACCAAATAGCTCATTTCTAAAGATAAAAGCCCTTTTCCAAGAAGTTCAAAGTGAGAAAACAGTTGAAGGAGGGTCAACCGAAGCTGAAATTTGCTCAGTAGAAAGTTTTCCATTTGAACTGCCATAATCTGTTTTCCGATCTCCTCACTTCACACAAATCACTTCACATCAAGGCGTCCAGCCATTTCCTGTGTGGCTGAAGCCAGTGACTAATATTTGAGCTTCACCTTCTTGAACCTTTTCTCTACTCAGACACGTTCAAATGTAGCTTCTATGAAAAGGGCAAAGAAGTAGGCAGAAAAACAGATCATATATTTCAGGATGTCTTTGCAGTTCTACTTTCTGTGATTTTATAATTATTTCCTTAGCCCCTTCTCCATTATTCTATGGTCCTTGGTTACTCGCTCTATACTCTTCCAAACAATCATCATTTTTTAGTAATCTTCAATGTGACTCGGAAGTATCAGTCTGAACTCATGAAGCAATTTGCTTAATTTCCTAACTTTACCCTCTGAAAGGACCTAGAAATAATGACTAGCCAGTAGCAATCACTACTCCTAGTGTTCATACTGTGTCTTGAAATACTACGTCCATCAAAAGGAGCTGGATCTCCTCGGAGAGGTGGCCAAATTGAGGTCTGGGAACAAAAAGTACACTGAGCCTGGAACATCTTGTCTAGTAAAGACATTTCATTTTATTTATTTTTTACTTTCTTAAAAAGTTTATTTATTTATTTAAGAGAGAGAGAGCGCGCAAGTGGGGAGGGACAGAGACAGAGAATCCCAAGCAGGCTCCACAGTCAGTCAACACAGAGCCGGACATGGCTCTCGATTCCAAAAACCATGAGATCATGACCTGAGCCGAAATCAAGAGTTAGACACTCAACCGAGCAACCCAGGTGCCTCTCGAAGACATTTTAAATAAATTAACAGAAAGACAGAGAAGTGGATGGTTAATTAATGCATGTATACATACATACATACTATACATACAGCTCAGGAGCCAATTAGAAGAAGCTCTCTAAGCCAAAAATTGGGCAACTTGATCATTGAACAGAATAATGATTGCAAATGGAGTGAAACATATTGAATGTGTTTAAATCCAGAAATTCAGTAAAAAAAAATTATTGGTCACTTTTAGAGGAAGCCAGTTAACTGACTCATTGTGAAACTGGTTAAGTAAAGGGAAAGCATCACCATTTATCTTGCTCTTCTATTACAAGCTTGCTCCTCAGGGTAAGTGAGAACTTGATACAGAAGAATTTCTCTTTCTGGGAGCATTCCAGCTAATAACTGAAGGAGAGTGTTAGAGTTAGGAGATCACCATGTGGCAGCTCCTAATGAGCGAATGGGATCTCAGCAACAGTCCTCGATGCTATGATCACCAGAAGCCAGCTGCATCCTTCAAAGGTTTCATGGGGGAATGAATCATCCACTATTGACTTAACACAACTTGACATGAACAGCAAATAGAATAAAGTCAAAGTTAAATTTTACCTTTCAGACTGTCTTCTTTCCAATCAGTTAAAGAAACTACGAGTAATTCAGCAATGTCAATGTATAAACTTTCTTTGGAAAAGAAACTGCTTGTTTGCCAAAGGAGCCAGAGGCACCTATAAATGAGTTCATCCTTGGGTTCACCGCTCTACTTATGAGCCTTTCCTTGACAAATTCTCACACATATATCCCCTAAAAGTGACAAGTAAGGGTAATTCTGCTTTTATTTTTTTGGGTCTGTGTTGTCCTTCTGTACCCGAAAATAGAGATAATTGAGTTTAAGAATTCAAAGAAAATTCCCTACAGAAGAAAAACACATTTGGATCTAATTCTACTGTTGAGTCCTCATTGATTTCTTTTAAATGAAATGAAATTCAAGCTCTGGGTACAGTAATTTAACCACTATTTTGATCATTCCTCTTCTACTTAATTAGCAAAACTAAACCATTAAGTAATCCCATTAAAAATGATGAGACAGGTAAATGGCGTTCTGAATCTTACAACTGTCAGTACTTGACCTTAAAAAATCAGCACAAGCTCAAATGGAATTTGATCAAGAGGCCTCCAAAAACATTCAGGCAGATACATCAAGGGAAATTGGTGGGGAGGGGACTTAGGTGGGGAAGCATTCCGTATAAGCAAATGACTTGGCTAGCTACAGGCAAATTATTTCATGGTGCAGCACTTCCTCCACCACCAACCTTCCAAACAGAATCTGCTCTCACCAGAGGGAATGATGGATGCTTTGTATGTAAAGAAAAACAGTTCATCTCTCTATATGAGCTTAAGCAATGATGAAATGAGGCCAGCACCTGGGTTTTCTCAGGGTATCATTCAGAGAATCGTTTTTCTGTAGCAATGAGATAGGAATATAGCTCCAGTCTGAACAAAGTACCCTAACTCTGGGTCAGAAGACTAGAGCTTCACAGCCGTGATGCTGAATGAAAGAAGCCAGATGCAAAGGAGTATGTACTGAGTGATTCTACTCCTAGCAAGCTCAAGAACAAGCAAAACTAATCTCTGGTGGGAAAAAAACAAAAAACAAAAACAAAAACAAAAAACAGAACAGTGGTTACCTAGGGAGGGTGAGGAGCTGACTAAGAAGGGGCATGAGAGAACTTTCTGGGGAGATGGAATTGTCTTAATGAGGTGTAGGTGACATAGGGAGACCCATTTGTTAAAACTATATAGCTAAGGTTAGTGGTTCCCAATGTACGTAAACTTTAAAAAACTATAAAAACCATCATCATCATCATGTGGGGGTAAGAGCTGGTGAAGGTGTAGATGATTTAAGATGGCGGAATACTGACACCTGTTGAGATTGGATGATGGGTACATGGGGGTTCACCATACTATTCTGTATACTTTCTATATGTTTAAAATGTTCCACGCTAATGGCCTTTAACAAAGACTAGAGCTTTAATCCCCTCTCTGCTACTTAACAGCTATGGGTGCTTGGCAAATCTCAACCTTCTTGAACCTCATTTTATTTATATATAAACTGAAGATGATGATCCCTGTACATCTCACTCAAAATAACTCTGGTTGCTTGGTATCATGTGAGGCAATGGAAATAAAAGTAACTTCTAAGCTGTGAAGTAATACATAAATATAACAAAATAATAATGAAGGTTTGTGATTACTAATAGACTACAATCCATTCTAGAATGTTTGAGGAGATCGTTAATATTTTTCTTTCAACAGAAATGTGAGATATATCTATTCATTTCTCAATAATTCTTGCTTGGGGTGCCTGGCTGGCTCAGTTGGTGGAGCGTGCAACTCTTGATCTCAGGGTTGTGGGTTCAAACCCCATGCTGGGTGTGGAGATTACTTAAATAAATCAAACTTTAAAAAAATAATAGTTCCTGCTTGAAAAAATAATAATAAACCGGATAAATCAAAAGGATGGATAACATGTTATTTATATTTACAATAATATTCATTTTGCGTAACTCCCTAATGCAAAAAATGTATGCCTTTAGGAAAAGTTTGAGTGTCTTGTACCCACATCAACCTGATGGCTGAGAGAAGATGCCTAAACGCACACTCCGGGAGGAAGCAGGTTTAGGAACTGAAATGATATAGATAATTCACACGTTTAAAATTGAGGTTCGACCACTATAAAACCCACTGAAGCTTGAGCATCCAAAACAACGTTCACGAACTCATATAAAATCACAACATCAGGGATCAGAAACAGCGCATTCTTAATGTGAGTCTAATGATACTTAGAAATTAGAAAGCTGGACTTCTAAACAGATGGCTCTCCAACGTTAAGGCACAAAACTATTCAACTCAGGGAAGCCCAGTGACATATGGACCATTCCTTTATTTTATTTTCTTAACTTGTCTGTTAAGCTAACCTTAGTCAGTTACAACTATCACAATATACAACCTGTACTGGGAAAGAGACAGAGAGAGATGGAGAGAGAGAGACAGAGACAGAGACAGGTGGCGTAATTCTATTCTAATGTCCCAGTCTAGTTCTCCCCCAAGAGTCAGCATGTACCCTGAAAACACTAAGGGGTTGGTCTAGTGTGCTGTTGTTGGTTTGTGTTTCAAAGTAAATAAGCACGCCACAGTGATGTTTTAACAAGCACATTCTAATTCCAAAAATATACTTTACAAGAAAGTAACTGAGATACATTCTTTTGCATTAATCTTATCTTCAAATAATAGATATATGTCCTAAGTGCCTACTTTCAGTATTCCAACATCTTTCAAGTCCCCGTTTAGGTGAACATAGGCCTTTGATGTCCGTTCTTCAGCCTGGCCTTCCCACTCTGCAAGAAGTGACCTGGTGCACGCCTCCGCAGGCAGCCTCGAGCGCCACGTCTGGTTTTTTCCACATGACTTCTCTAAAAAGCGCTGGCCAACCCTGCCAACTGCTGGGTTTCAGGATGGCCAAGGAACACCATCTGAGCTGCTGTTTATGAAAGTACTAAACAAAAATATGATTGAAACTGCCCACTTCTTATTCCTTTGTTATGGGAGAGCACATTATACAACACTGTAGCAGAAGTACTGGTCATTTCAAAAAAAAATCAAGGCTTCAAGCTAAAACTCTCATCCCAGCTAGCATCCCGTTTGTAAACTCTTCACCATTAAACTTAGGCTCTGAGTTTATGTTTCCCCCAATTTATATTGTCCCCGGATGGTTCAAATAAAATACAGGACCATCCAGTTAAATCTGAATGTCAAACAAACATGGAATCTTTTAGTATAAATACGTCTCAAAAATATTGCATTTTATACTAAACTTTTATACTAAAAACCCCATTCCTTGTTTATCTGAAATCCAAATTTAATCTGGCGTCCTATATTTTTATTTACTAAATATGGCAACTCGCAGCCCCACCTCCACTATGATGAGCCAAATCAACACGCACATAAAGAACATACTAACTGTTATAGCTGTTTTTGATTTGCTGGCTCTGAATTTATTCCTTTGGAATACACAGCATGTAGATAATAGAGCAAACTATGAGAATAGGCAGGATGACATTATTGGGATAACCTCCCTTTCTGCAACTGTGAGATGGAAAGGGTTGAACTCGATCTAAAATTCCATCAAACCACTGAATTATTAACAAACCTTCACCTATATCAAAGTTAATCATCAATGTCTAAAATTCTCATGTCTCCTAGGAGAAGTTTCCTCACCAAAACACAAAACAAAACAAAACAAAAAACCCCAATAAACTCGATTTGTCATCTACTTCTAATCCTCTTTCAGAAGCATTTCCTGAAGGGCATCTGGGTGGCTCAATGGGTTAAGCGTCTGACTTCGGCTCAGGTCATGATCTCACAGTTCGTGGGTCAGAGCCCCATGTCGGGCTCTGTGCTGACATCTTAGAGCCTGGAGCCTGTTTTGGTTTCTGTGTCTACCAATCTCTCTGCTCCTCTCCATCTCTCTCTCTCTCTCTGCCTCCCTCCCTCCCTCCCTCCCTCAAATAAAGACATAAAAAAAAAAGAAAAACAAAAGCATTTCCTGAAACCTATATCCTCAAAACCCAGCAACAGTGACAATTTCTCTTGTACGGTGGCCTGAATGTTCACTTTGCCACCTTCTATTGATTCTGTCCACAGTCTACTCTCAGAGGTGTTCAAGGTTGCAGAAACCAGTGGTCTCTCATACTGATCACACCAGAGGCCATTATCACATGTGGTGATCTTTAATGTACTGCTTACCAAAAGGTCATATTATTTTAGCAGAATATTAAAACTATTCTAAGATGGACTTGTGTCATGATCTTATCAAGTCAGGAAGGAGGGAACTAGACCTCTAATTCATGCTGACCAAAGACAACCTAGAAGTATTAACATTAATTATAAGAAATGGGGGGCGCCTGGGTGGCTCAGTCGGTTAAGCGTCCGACTTCAGCTCAGGTCATGATCTCATGGTTCATGAGTTCGAGCCCCGCGTCGGGCTCTGTGCTGACAGCTCAGAGCCTGGAGCCTGCTTCAGATTCTGTGTCTCCCTCTCTCTCTGCCCTTCCCCTGTTCACGCTCTGTCTCTATGTCTCTCAAAAATAAATAAACGTTAAAAAAAATCGGAAAAAAAAAAAAAGAAATGGGATAAGATTTGTGTCCTGTATATCTAAATTTGGTTCTATTCAAACGGCCTCAAGTAACTACAGTTGTTCTCTCTGATTATGGACTGCATTTCACTCAGTCCTATGTGTTTAACAAAAACCACTGATCATCTGAGAACAAAAGTCTCCCTTTCTTTGTTTCCCCTGAATCGTCTTCCCTGCTTTAAATGTTTTGGTTTGGGCAATTATGCTAATTACATTGGCAAGCTGTGACCCAAGGGCCAAGTCTTGCTCTCTGCTTATTTTGTCAGGAAAGTTTTACTGGACTACAGTCATGTCCATTTATTTATGTACTGTCTGTGCCTGCCTTCACACTACAACAGCAGAATTGAGTAGTTAGTGACAGACCATATGGCTCATGAACCCCCAAATATTTGCCTTCGGGGCCTTTACAGAGTTTGCCAGTCTCTGCTAATCTCTTGCAATCCCCAAGTGGCCAGGAAGCGTTTTTGGTGTAGGAGCTCATATGGCCAAGTGTAGTTCCAAGAGGACACCACTCTTCGGCCTCACACATTCTTGAGGATCCAAAGGAGAAACGCACAAGCACGGCCATATGAGAAAGCACATGACTTTCTGCTCCAAGGCCGGCATTTCCCAACGTGAAACTACACAACGACAAGCGCGCGCACAGGACGGGTGCTGCCACCATTACTGGCGGTGTGATGAGGAGAATGCAGCAGGGACAATACAGGAATTGTCTCCATTTGGTGCCAGCGCCTATGAAGGTACTGTCACTGTCGTAGGAGTTTGGAATTTAAGTCAATACAGTTCTTCTGTGACTTCACTGCTTCAGGCAGGAAGGGCGCGTGATCAGAAAGAACAACTGCCTTCAAAACCGAAACTACTCCGAGCCTTAAAATTTAAGAGCCCTACGTACATGCCTTGAAGGACAGATTGCCAGAATGACATATTACGGTCTCTGAGAGGCTCTTGCTGAAAACCGCCTCCTCCGCAGTAATCAAGCATGAAGGGCCCCTTGTAATCTCCTTTCTGCTCCATGGAAAGCCCTTGTAAGCAGAAATGGCACACTCACAGTTAATGAAATTTTATGCCATAGAAAATTAAACACAGATACTCCTCTAGCTGAGAGGAGCGGGAAGGAAAAAAAACTCATAGTAACTGTTGCTAAGTTTGACTTCACAATATTGACAGAGTAGATGGCTTACCAAATAAAAACTTTAAGAACTGGGACTAATTCAATCCTTCAACCCCTCTCGGGGATCACAACGGGCTCCCCCGCTGGTATAGAAGCAGAACTGTGGTTCTTTCTTCCATGCTTTGAATCTTACTCCTCCATTATGTATCATAGCCCTCTCCCTGAGCCCACCACTCCCTTGTTTGCTTAAAGGTGGGTCCCATGCCTAAGGTTCTTAGGCGCCTGCTGGACAAACACAGAAAATCAACTATAAACCCACACCCCTGGGTAGGAGAGAGACATCCCAGCTCATTTCCTTCCAGGTGCAGCCACAGCTCAAAAAGGCTCAAAAAACGCCTTTTTAAATTCTATTATTTGATGAATGCCTACTATGTGCCAAGGATTGTGCTTAGGGTTGAGGTTCAAGGGTAAATAAATAGACACAGATGCAACCTGCTCAGGGCATTGGCAGGTGAGGTGATAGGAGGGGCGATTATCAGATAAATAATCCCATATAGTGTCAGCTTATATCACAAATGAGTCTAAGATTATGAGTCTTAGATTATTAGTCTTAATCTTAGTCTTAGTCTTAGTCTCAGTCTTGTGTTCAGCGCCTGCAGACAGCAGGAGTCTGAGAATATAAAGGGGAATCCTCATTCAGGATCTGAGAAAGCTGCTGTTCTGCAGAAGTGACATTTAAAATGAAACCAGGAGTAGGAGTCCTTCAGGCGAAGAATGGAGCTGAGGAGTATTTTGAGCAGAAGGAAGAGCAGGGGCAGGCACCCCAAGGAAGAGAAAGTGCGGCCCAGTCGAGGGAGGTGAGATTGAGGCTGGGAGAGAAGAGGTGGCCTTCTAAGTCAAAGCAGGGGGTTTGTTCATCTTAAGTACAACGGGAGGCTGCGAACAGGGCAGTGAAGGATTAGATCTGCATATTTAAAAGACCACCTTTGGAGTTCCAGGGTAGATGGCGCACCACTTATCAAAGATAAGAAATACTTCAGGAAGACACTGTAGGGTGAAGCATCAATAATCCCATTTCGTAAACCACTAGGCTTACCTGTAAAGAGCCCCAGAAGATTTGCCAGCTTCTACACTCTGTTTTCGTCACCCATAAAATGGGGACTAGGGGAAACCCATGTGGCTAATGGGAATTATGGCAAACCCGTGTGGCTGTTGTGAGGATAAAAAGGGCAAATGCATTTAAACACTTGGCATGATTCCTGGTGCACAGTAATGTGAAAACAAACAAACACGCAAACAAAAACATTAGCAGCTAGGGCTATTTTTTTTTTTTTTTTTTTGCACTGGAAGTTTGAAATGTCTTACCAGTGACCTCAGGCAAACGTCCAGTAGGCAGTTAGATAGCTCAGCTCTGCGGCTCAGAACGCTCTCCTGCTGGGAGAGTGGAAGGGATGATACACGTTCAGTGCTGCTATGAGATTATGAATCAAGTACCTCGTTACAGATTTTATAATAGCAGCTGGAGATTTACTTATAAGTTAACTAAACGGTTGGTATCTGGGTGTCATCAGCATATACATGGCACCCAGAGTTACAGAAAATAGAGTAAAGATGCAGAAGTGAGCTCTTCAGGAGAAAAACAGAGGGGTCAAGGAATGAGCCTGTAGGGAGTTACTTAAACACAAAACAAAGATGAAAAGTTGAAGGAAAGTAAATAGACATAAAAAGGGTCTGTACATTTTATTCTATTTCTCCACGTGGAAAAAAAATGGTAATCAGTCTTAAAAAAGAGAGAACTCCTTACATATTGAAATACATACAAGGATATATTTGTAAGGATACTCATTTGCCGTAATGCTATAATAGCGAAAATGACCTCAAACAACCTAAATCAGTAATAGCAGACTGATTAGGCAAAGTATGGCACAACTATGTAAAGAAAAATTTAGAGCAATAAACGTCATGCCATAGATAATTTATTAGAAAAATGTTCACACTTTCCCGGCAGGCCAAAAAAAGTAGGTTACAAACTAGTATGCACAATATACAACAGAAAAAAAAGTCAGCAGAGCAAACAATACCAGAAAATCAATAACACTTGATTCTAGATAATGAGATTTCAGATGATTTTCTTGCTTTGTACTATTTTTTTTCAAAATATCAGCATGAGTAAATGTTAATTATACAGACAGAAAACGAAACACAGAAGAGAACTCTCACTTCCCCCTCCAAAATACCTGACACTTTCAGTCCTGAAATCTCCAGACAAAATGCTCATGACAACTCTAAGACTGAAGTCTTACTACAAATGTCTCCATCATCACCCTCACGGTAAAAGGAACCTGACACGGTTGTACGCATAATTTACGGATCTCTCCATAACGAAACAGAACCATTCCCCACCAGCGGCTCGGCTTTTCTAGGCCTAACACAGCCAACATCGCGGTTACGAAACAGATCACATTCTTTGTGCTGATCTTCAACAATATGCACCAAGAGACAATCACGGGAAAAATTTCATTTCATTGTAAAAAGATAAAGCCACACAAACTTTCAGCCTGTATATATTTACACACCATCACGGCCACAACCAATCCTGAAATTTCTTTGAAAGAAGCATTAAATATTTTCAGAGGACCTTTTCTTCCTCACAGGATTTTAAAAATTTATCAAGAAAACTTACTTTGTCTCTCTGTTAAACTGTAGATAAGCTTCATAACAGCAGATTAAACTTCCTCTGATGTCAATAAAAGAAGAAATTCTCCTCAAATCCTGGTTCTTGGTGTCTGGGCAATCTTGGCCTTTTCTCATCTAAGAATAGGGGGGAGGGGACACCGGGGTGGCTAAGTAGGTTGAGCTCTCGGCCCAAGTCAGGATCTCTCAGTTTAGTTCATGAGTTCAAGCCCTGCATCAGGCTCCCTACTGTCAGAGTGGAGCCCGCTTCGGATCCTGTGTCCCTCTCTCTCTCTGCACCTCCCCAGCTCGCTCTCTTTCTCTCAAAAATAAATATTTTAAAAAATAAAATAAAATAAAAAGGGGGGAGGAATGTAACTTTCCCTGAGGAAATTCCAGTTTGGAGGACCGCGGCGGCTGCATGGATCCCAATCTCTCTACACCTTCTTCTCAAAAGACTACAAGATCAACAAGATGGCAAATGCCCTCACAAGACCCAAGCCATTTGTTATGACACAAAATACCACAGGCTTTGAATTACCCATAAGTGTCAAAGGAAATACCAATTTCCCAAAAGAGCTGCCTCTGCTGCAGCTAACCAGTGAGTGTGAAGAGAGGCAACTGTGAAAAGGAGACCAGGGGCATGGAGAGGACCTCGATGAAGCCCAGACAAAATCACCCCCCAAGAGGGAAAGTCCTGCACCGAGTGTGCGCGTGTCACACACAGGCCTGAGACCTGGGAGTTCTCCGCACCAGCTCCATGTAAGGAAAGGACTAGGTGAGAGAGACCACAGGCTTCAGAAAAGTGTTGCTTCTGGGAGAGAAGGAACTAGAGGGAGGGGTGCTATGGCAGAGAAGGGATAAAGAGAAAGTAAGGATCCTGCAACACACCATCCGCCGCCACCATCACAGGTTAAAGAAACAGCACCTCTGACAGAAATGAGAGCTCCTGAACTAACAAAAGCACCGCTGAAATGCTTAGGAATAGACAATAGCAGAACCAACCCAAGCAGCTGCTGAAAATTCCCCCACCGAAAACCAGGAAGCAGAAGGAAACTGCAGCAACACTCCAAACTGAATTACACATCCTCACACGAGCACTTGGAGAATTGGAAAAAGCACCTAGAATCAGAAATACAAACATTAACAACAGAAATGGATAAGGACAGAAAAGGAAGAAATGTAAAGAGAGTTGCCTGAATTCAAGAAAGAGAGTGAAGAAAAAGACAACAGGGTTTTTTCGTCAGAACTGAAAAGTTGTACGGTGCCCAAGAGAAAATAGATGTGAGTTGAAACTTAATAAGGAACATGGAATAAAAATCCAAAAACAACAAGAGTAAAGAACGGGATGCGTGATAAATGGTGAGGAGATGGATGCACAACAGCACAGGGCAGGTCACAGGGAGATAAAGATGATAAGCAAGAACGGAACCGGATTCATTCATTCAACACACACTTTTGAGTGTCTAAGCATGGAGGACACGGTTGCCGGTGGTTGTCAATGGAAATGGCTCTCGCCCTGTGGGGAAGACAAACGCGGAGTCAGGGACCTTTAGTAAGGAGAGTGATATAATCAGACTCAACTGTAAGGGAGGTAACTCTAGAAGTGGAATGGAAGACGTTATGGAGTGTGGCGAGACTGAAAGGGAGGCTAATTAGCAGGCCATAATAAATAATTCTGAGATAAAAGCATCAAGGTTTCCTGATGACCCCATACAAAGAAGACACCAAAGTTTCTATTTTGAGAAACTAGAGAATGACTCCATAGTAGATGGAAAGAATTTCTGCTCCATGTTGGGCACAGTGAGATATGATACACAGACTGGGTGAGATAATTAGGAGGGGGCGGGAACTGGAGATCTTGGGAGTGGTCATCTCTCTAGTGGAGCGGTGGCTGCTGGACATTTAGAAACGGACCATGGGTAATTGAGTGCTCACGTCCACAAGGACCATGCGACAACTCTGGGAGCTTCAGTATTTAAGGGGTAAAAGTGGAGGAAGAGCACTGGAAGGCAAAGAACAGCAGCAGGAACATGGCCAAAAGAGGTGCCCAGAAGCCACCAGAGGAGACGTTCCAGAAATGGCAGCTGGTCCCTAGATGCAGGCTGCATGAGGGCTGAAAAACAGGAGCCTCAGACACCACTGGGGATCCTACTGATAAACAGCTTGAGGTTGAGGAGCGAATGACATTCATAAAGGAGGATCAGGAAGCACACTCCCAGTGAGGGGAAGAAAAACAGCACAAAAGGGAAGCTGGATCAAGGGGAAAACTGCAAGCAGAACGACAGGTGAGTGGTAAGGTCGAAACTGCAGAAACACCACGAAGACAGAGAAGTGATGGAGCGAGCGAGGAAGGGGCCACGGTCTGAGTGGAGGCTGCAAAGTCGGCTTTCAGGAGTCTTCCAAAACGGTGATGGCAAGGAGCGCAGACGCTGTGTGGACATCCCACTTAGGCCAGCATCCCAGTGGCAACGTGAACGGCTGTTCCTTCTTTGAATCCCTCCAGAGTGTACTGTGGAATTCAAGGCTGAGGGCTTAGAGTCTAAGACACAGCTGTGGGCGCCAGCCCGTTCTGACACTCCCCACTTGTTCCCCTGGGAATGAACACACCCTAACTTATCCGAACCTTGGTTTCCCCATCAGTAAATTGGGTATAACGATACCAGTCACACACACCCTAACCTACTTCAGAGTATCAGTGTGAGGTCCCGAACACGCTGTTTGTGTGGATGCAACTTGAAGACAGACAGCCCTGTGGATAAATTATTGGATCTAATTATTCCACATAGACTTGTTTCTTGCTAGAGGTAATATTTGCCTATTCTGTGTGTGTCCCACACAGGGTCTGACACACTAGTTTGTACAGGTGTTTATCACACACCGACCTGAACTAAGAACCACCCTTCTCTTCATGAAGTGCACGTGGCTCAAGTGTTTTCCGGGTCCCACACCACTGCACAGTGAAACCATCATGTCTAAACCTGGGGTAGGTTCCCAGCCTGAGATTTCAGTGAAGACTCCTAGCACACTGAAACCGAGCTCAAGCACATACACTTCGTAACAGTATTTTCAAATTAGCAGAAGTGCAATTAAGAAAAGGTTGCCATATGTTACAGTCAATGATTTTTTTTAATTAAGAAGAAAACAGTAAGATATCATGTTCCAAGTGCACTTAGCCATTGCGTCTAGAAAAGGCATCTAGAGAAAATCAACCACCACATCCTAGCCGAGCAAGGAGGCAGGGACTCCCCACACGGCTCTCACATGGTTCTACAGAAACCCGCTAGCGGCGGGAGACAAGCTTGGATTCTGTTGAATCATCCAGTAAGAAACTGCGGCAGTCGAATCCATCATGTCATTTCTCATTTGCATCCCTGTTACCTCTGAAACGGAGCATACTCTGGAAAAGTACATTTTAATATGGCTGATAGAGCCTTACCTACCATTCAATCAGGATCTTTTTATTACAGAGATGATACTGCATCTGTAACTTAGCACTTTGGCGGGGGGGGGGGGGGGGGAGGTTACCGTGAGAGATAACTTTTCTTCCACTACCAAAGAAGCAAATTATTTTTGCTGTACTACATAGTACAGTAAGGTTCATACATTTTAAACAACCTAGATAAGTTCTTTTTTTCCATTTGAGGCAAGTCTCAGTAGTGATTTAAAATTAAATTGTTAACCCAATGTCAGGAACCATGAAATAAGCATAAGCAGTAGTCTCTCTCTGAAGAGCAAACACCAGGGTATTCAGAATCACGAGAAAGTATAAAAGCATATAGTAGTAGCATCATCTATTGAACACCTTCAATTCAAGAAAGCGATCTACTCCCTTTTTACACCCAAGGGGAAAATGTTAGGACTGTGATATTATCATTATTCTCTTATAAAAAGATACTTGTTTATTCGTTTACACAATACACTGAGCCCCATTATGTGTCAGACAAAGTACCAGGAGCTGGGAATGTGTGTTAAAACTGACTTGTCCTTGCTCTCAGGACCTATGGTCTAATGAGAGAGACCAAAATAAATGAATAAATAAATAAATAAACAAGCCAACAAAGAGCTAAGTATATGATTATAAATTTTCATATAATTTCATGCTAGAAGGAAAAAAGTTATACTATTATAAGAAAAAAATGAGAGAGGTACCTAACTTAACTTGAAAGGAGAAGGCTTCTAAGAGGAACTAGAATTTAAGCTAACTCTGAGGCCAAAGAGGGAGAGGATACTCCAGACAGAGGGAACGGCATGTGCAAAGGATCTGAGGCAAGAAAGAGGTGGATATACCAAGGACCTGAAAAAGACCAGTGACGTCTGAGCAGGGTGTACGAAGCAGAGGAAGACGTGAAATGAAGTGGTAGTTGTAAGCAAGAGCCAGAGAATTTAGAGTCAAATGAAAGATTTGGGTTTTGTTTTGTGTTCTAAGAAGACGATGAGTTTGGGATGTACTTTAGAGATGGATGGATAGGACTGTTCAATACGGGTGGGAGTGCGGGAGGGACAGGAAAGTAATCCTGTCTCCGGCTGGAGCAAGCGACTGAACAGAGGTCTCATACAAAGACAGGAACACAGTGGGAGGCAGACGCTTAGCTGCTAAGTAGGGGATCAAAAGATTGGTTTTGACCAAAATGTTAAGAAGTTAAAGATGTCTTTGAGACCTCCAGATGGGAAAGTCAAGTAAGTGGTGGGATTAAATGAAACAGAAATGTAATGCATGTGCCATCTCACTCTTGACAATCTAGATTAGCAGTTCAACTGGGTAAAGGTTGCCCAGCCTTCTTTGAACGAGTCGGTCCCACCTTCTTCTTTGTCTCTGGATACAGTCCATTCCCATGCCAAGGAGCAGGCCAATGAGAGGGGAAAACAGATCATTCCTAAACTGTGAACAGTGCTCATTCTCAATTATAGCAATTTACATTCTGAGAAAGCAGAAAAGCCTTGTAACAAACCCGGTAGAAAGCGTTTTAGATGTTAAAAACTTTTAGGGGCGCCTGGGTGGCTCAGTCGGTTAAGCGGCCGACTTCAGCTCAGGTCATAATCTCCTGGTCTGTGAGTTCAAGCCCCGTGTCGGGCTCTGTGCTGATGGCTCAGAGCCTGGAGCCTGCTTCAGATTCTATGTCTCCTTCTCTCTCTGCCCTTCCCTGCTCATGCTCTGTCTCTATGTCTCTTAAAAATAAATAAACATTAAAAAAAAATAATTTGTAGATGTTATAAACTTTTATACATGCAATCAATTTCACATATCTTATAAAGTGTTCACTTCTATGATTAATAAAATACATGAAATACATTTGAAGATAATTTCAACAATATTCTTATGTAAATAAATTTTATATAAGAAAATACACATTTTTGAAGACTTTCTGTGGTTCATATATTATGCATATTGTTTCATAGCTATTGTAATAAAATCTTAACATTATCATTTTTTAATATTTAAGACAAGACTTAGATTAAATGAGCGCATCTACTATTTCTTTGACAAAAACTTAAAGCATCAATATCCTACTCACATTGTGGCCAACTTGCAGTATTTTGAAAAGCACTGCAAGATGGCATGAGATCACTTATTGTATTCAGCACTGATTCATGGTTTCAGGTTGTAAGGGACTCCTAACCCATATCTGATCCCTGGGTTGACTTCTGCTTTTTAACCCAATTGCTATGACTCAAAATTCTCTGTTCATTCAAAATTCCCACCAATTTCCTAAGAGGAAAAACTGCAGCGGCAGGCTCACCACGCTCGACTTCTGGCCGGGCGACATTTACCACAGGCGAGACGGCCAAATAAAAAGATGACGTCATCCACATCTGCTGATTCACGCGGAAAGGAGGGGAATTAGGAGGATCAGACAGTGAAGCCAGGAGCGATATGGGAATTGTGATTACATTTTACTGGAAAGTAGGCTGCTGAGCTAGACAACTGCTCCAAAAGGTTACTGGTAGCCAATGAAGAAAGAAAGCAAAGGCAGCTATTCTGTGAAATGAGATTAGAGGAGTCAAATAGTGTTGGTTAAGCAGGCAAGCAAAAGGCAGAGTCTTAGCTGTGAAAGACTGAGACCAAGCATTCCCCTTTCTTTCTCTGAGCTCACATTTCCCACCTCTGACCTTAAAATCACAGCTCCTCAGTCATGCGTTCAGAAGATATACTTTAAAAACAGCTTAAGCCCACTTTTGTCCAAGCAATCAGGCTAACTTAGCACCACATTATATCTTTTTTTTTTTTAATGTTTATTTATTTTTGAGAGACACAGAGACAGAGCGTGAGCAGAGGAAGGGCAGAGAGAGAGGGAGATACAGAAACTGAAGCAGGCTCCAGGCTGTGATGAGCCAACAGCACAGAGCCTGATGTGGGGCTCGAACTCACAGACTGTGAGATCATGACCTGAGCTGAAGTTGGCTACTTAACCAACTGAGCCACCCAGGCACCCCTAAGATATCTTTTTAAAGTCACAAAATAAAAATTTTTAAATAGCCAACACACAGTATGTGTAAGGGTAAATTTCTAAGGGTAAAAAGTGTATCTGTGGAATATGTGTCAAACTGCCTTCAATATAAACTACCATGAAAAACCATCCATGCAGAACACCACTAGTACATTTAAGGCATCAAGTAAAAATAACTTCAGTATTTACTCATAGGCCGTGAACTAAATCCCTGAAGTGAAGAAAAGCAAAAAGTGATTGTAATCCATTGTTGTCATAACATTCATTCAAAAAGTGTTCCTTGAATACCCACTCTGTTGTATATGGAACTGTGTGAGACACAGTGAGCAAGGTAGTTACTGAACCCAAATGAGGAAACCACCTGACAAGTATGAATGGGCCCCTGGGGACAATTACAAATGACAGTGGTATAGAAATAATAACAGCAATTATTAGGGCGCCTGGGTGGCTCAGTCAGTTAAGCATCCAATTTTGGCTCAGGTCGTGACCTCACGGCTCATGAGTTCAAGCCCCACACTGGGCTCTGTGCTGACAGCTCAGGGCCTAGAGCCTGCTTCAGATTCTGTGTCCCTCTCTCGCTCTGCCCCTCCCCCACTCATGCTCATGCTCATGCTCTGTCTCTGTCTCTCTCTCAAAAATAAACATTAATAAAAATTAAAAATAACAAAAATAATAGCAATATTAACACTGACTTTTATTAAGTAATTATTATGTGACTGGTTCTCTGCGAAACACTTTTTAAATTATTAGTTTTAATTGTGGTTAAAGACATAACATAAAATTTGCCATCTAAATCATTTTTAATTATACGGTACAATGGTGTTAAGTACATTTACATTTTGAGCAATCATTACCACCCAACTCCTCTTTTCATGTTGAAAAACTGAAATTCTGTACCCATTAAATGATATCCCCCCCATTCCCTTCTCTCTTGAACACCTAACAACCACCATATTCCTTAAGAATTATGATTTATTTCAGGGGCGCCTGGGTGGCTTATTCGGGTAAGTGTCTGACTCTTGATTTTGGCTCAGGTCATTATCTCATGGTTTGGGAGATCAAGCCCCACAACAGGTTCTACACTGATAGCACAAAGCCTACTTGGGGATTCTCTTTCTCCCTCTCTCTCTGCCCTTCCTCAACTCATGCTGTCTCTCTCTGTCTCTTTCTCAAAATAAATAAAATTAAAAAAAAAAACTATGATTTCATAAGTATAGCCAATAATATACTTCTTCTATTTGAATCCACATGTTTGTGGGGTATCTTTTTCAACTAAGACAACATTAAAATCAAGAATCTAAATAAACTGTACTTAGACTTCTGAATAACAAAGTATTAAATCTCAATTTAAAAAATGAAGTATACTAAGTTATTAATATTTTAAAGAACAAAACAGTTTTGGGATGTCTGGGTGGCTCGGTCGGTTAAGTGTCTGACTTCAGCTCAGGTCATGATCTCACAGTCTGTGGGTTCGAGACCCATGTCGGGCTCTGTGCTGATAGCGTGGAGCCTGCTTGGGATTCCTCCCTCTCCCTTCCCTCTCTCTCTGCCTCTCCCTGACTGTGCTTTCTCTCGGTCTCAAAATAAATAAATAAGCTTAAAAAAAAGAAGAAGAAAATGGTTTATTGTAAACTTGTAAGTATTCACTTCATCATTCCTAACCTCTGTAAAATTTCTACTTCATGTTTTAAAACTTAATACTATGGGTGTGTACAAAATATATTAATAAATATCATACCTTGGATATGATATGCACAAAAACTTTTTAGTGACGTGGTACACACCGAAACATTTGAGGAGCCACTAATACAAGGGACTGTGGTCCCATTAATGGACACCAATGAAAGGAGGGAAGGCGAGGAGTTTGTTTTTGAACAAGTTGAAATATAATGAGTTAATGTGTCAAGCAGAAGATCAGTGCACACACCCACAAGGCAAAAGGACATGTAAGCCTAGAGCGAGGCTGAGAGATTGAATCTATATTTAGAAGTCATCTGCATAGCAGTGACCAGAAGAGACATGAGAAGGGATGAGAACCATGAAAAAGAAGACAGCAGAGGCCTACCCAGAGACTAGTCCCTATATTTAGAAGTCTAGGAAAAAGGAGATCTAAAGGAGACAGGGAGCTAGGAGGAAAGCCAAAAGGATACATAAAATGGATACCAAAAATGAGGCCGCAGTGTCAAAAGTTGCAGAAAACCGACAAACTGAGAAAAGGCCACTCACTGGATTTGGCTGTCAGGAGGTTATTTCAGTCCTCTGAGAGCACTGTCAGTAATGAGTAGCGTCAGAAGTCTGATTCAGGTCCGACCGAGTGGTGAGGAAGTGGAGATAAGAAGTGAGCGGTCCACAAGGAAACTTGGTGATGATGGAAATGAAAAAGAAGAGCAGAAGAGCAGTGGATGGATTGGCTTGGTTGCAAGAATTTTTGAGGTTGTTGGCTCTCAACTGGGGGCGAATTTGCCCCTTAAGAGATATTTGGCAATATCTGGGAACACTCCAGATTGCTACTGGCTATCTGGTGAGTAACGGCCAGAGTCGACGCTAAACATCTTGCAATACACAGGACTGACCCCTACCTCAAAGAATCATCCAGCACAAAACATTGGTGTTGCCCAAAATATCGACAGCCAATCATCAAGAAAGCCTACTCTAAAAGATGAGAAAGATCATAGTGTTTTCATATGGTAAGAAGCTACCAAATTTAAGTTACAAAAAAAGGAAGGATGTAAAGACAAACCGGGGTCTCAAAAGAGTGGAAGATATTTGATTAAGGCCAGAAGCAGGTGGATGAGCATTGGAAACGAGAAGCCCTTCCCAAGTTGTTTGAAACAGGGAATGGAAGCAGAGACAACAGTAAGTGCAGAGGGTTGGAGACCAAAGAGATGAAAGTTGAGGGAACTGATATTGAATGGCCTTGATCTATCTCCTTAGAAAAATAAGCAGAAGAACTCTGTATAATATAGGGGTAGAAGTAGGGTCTTGAGAGGAAAAAACACTAGAAACAGCCCCTATGTGGGTGAATCAGTTAGAGGGACACAAAAGGTTTACCAAGAACCTATGAGAAATTGGTAGGAGAAAAAAAAAATCAACTTAGTTTCCTGAATATTTGCAGCAAAAAAAAAAAAAAAAAAAAAAAAAGTCATTTATCCTTGGAGCAAAAGGAGAGTAACATTAGGGTTTTCTCAAGGTCAGGATTGGCCAGATCGGACAAGAGGCAACACAGACTAGACAGCCAGCCCTGTTGCACTGGCTTACGTGAGGTCCAAACCAGGGCAAGGACGCCTGAACCAGAGGAACTGAGAAGACAGAAAGAAGGCTGGGCGCAGGTTGGGTAGGAGGAAAAACGAATGGAAAAGGAGTGACAGGAAGCCAAGATCAGATGGTAATTCTGGGGTCTCAAATCTTCGATGATAAATTGTTTCAAATTATTATGAGGTCCAAGACAAAGACTTGCCTGTAAACGGCTGTGGACAATTTTTGACATCTAAGGGTGACAGGGAGGACTCGAGCTTCCTGGATTGCACCATCCTTATTATATTCCCATCAGCATCAGGTTTTGGTGACCACTTAACAACAGGTCTCTGTTTAGGTACACCAATCACACTGTCACTAGGTCCCCTTGTACATCCCACAGCACATGTCAGTGACATGACCACGTGCAGTTAGTAGAGACTGTGTCACCAGGGCTGGCTGGTGGAAATCAGATCTCTTTGACATCAAACTCTTCTAAGAGTTGCACGTAGACGAAGATTCTATCATGACATGGTGGCACATAATATTTCTTATTACAGGATGGACGTCATGGCCTACAGCTACCACTATTCTCTACTGTGGTAATAAGTGAATCCAACTTTACAACCAAGACAAAATTAGCTTTCGTTTCTTGCCTCTAAACTCTAATTGATTATACTGTCTGAAGACACAAACACTGGTAAGGGCTATTTCCTAAACTTAGCATTTTCTTCCAAGATCAAGATATAAGAAACAAGTTTATATTTTGCCATCATTTTAGCTGCTAGCTGTTAGCACAAGGCCTGTTACAGCATGCCCTATAATCTTAAAGGAACAATTTAATTTTTTGAGAGAGCTAGAGAGGGAGTATGCAGGCAAGCAATGGGGGAGGGGCAGAGAGAGAAGGAGACAGAATCCCCAGCAGGCTCTGTGCTGTCAGTGCAGAGATCAGCGTGGGGCTCAATCCAATGAACCATGAGATCATGACCTCGGCCAAAATCAAGAGTTGGACGCTGAACTAACTGACCTGCCAGGTGCCCCGGCACAATTCAATTTTTAAGGGACTGAAGCAACTAGAAACATGGATTGAATAGAGCAATTGACTCAGAAGAACACACAAAGGAGAATTTCATTTATAAAAACTTAATAAATAAAACTGGCCTAACTACTTCAAATAAATGATATAAAATTGAAACATTCTAAAACTTGTATTTTAATAAGGTTCTAATTACATTCCAAAGTCAAATAAAGTATCCACATATGAAACTGCCATTTTTCAGAGGACCGTTAAAGACATCCTACAAATAGTTCTTTATGCTAATGAAAAAATACTTAAAATTTTTTAAGAAAGCAACCAAATATCTAAACATTTGGTTGTTAAAACACAGAAATCCTGGTATTCCTCAAGTGTTGTGAATTTTTCTCCAAATAGAGATTATATCAAATTATCTGTTCTCATGAAGGGAAGAGGAGATTAAAACAAGACCAAATAGCAAAAGAAACAAATAATCCCAAGATCATTTATGTAACTACATCCCTCCCCCTCCCCCCAAATATTATATAACTAAGGAATTTCAAGCATCAGGACCAATGTAGGGCCTTTTTGACAGACAATCTATAAATAATAATTAGGATGGCTCTTCCACTACATCCAGTTAACAGGGGTCCAGGAAAGTAACATCTAACCAATAATCCATTTATTAAAGACTTTCTTTGTACAGCAGCAGAGAGTATCCAGCAGGGCAGCTAATCCAGAGTTCATCAGAGGGTTGGTGTGGAAGTTATCCAGGCATATTTGATAATGCAAGTGGTAGGAATGAATGGAGCGAGTCATAGACAAGGTAAAGAAAGAAGAAAAAAGACTCAAGGCCAAACTCTCTGAATCGGCGGTTCTCAGAGCTTAGGGAGTTCCTTAAATTAACAGGCTATCAGACCCCATCCCTAAGAGTGTGATTCAGAACGACTGGGGCGAGGCCCAAGCAAATGGGCTTTGTAGCAAGCATTTGAGATGATGCCCAAGCAGGTGCTGTGTGGACATGCTTTTGAGACATACAATCCTAGACCATAAAAAGAGAAAAAATTGATAAAGGGGACCTTATCAAAATTAAAAACTTTTGCTCTACAAAAGATCCCATGAATAGGATGAAAAGATAAGTTACAGACTAAAAGAAAATACCTGCATATCTGAATAAACTCTATGGATTGTACTAATGTCAGTTTCCTGGTTTTGCTCTGTACTATAGTTAGGGAAGATGTTACTTTAGGGGAAAACTGAGTGAAAGGTACATGAGCTCTCCTGTACATTTTGTGGTAACTTTCTGTGAATTATAATTCTCTCAAATCAAAAAGTTAAGAAAAAGTACCTATCTAGAGCTACCTAGCACTTTGGTAACCAGCCAGTGGGTTATACTATAGCCTGAAATACTATTTATTTAACAGGGCCTGACATCCAGGAAAATTGACAAGCCACGACTTGTGAAATCTTCAGCAATGTTACCCTGCGTTTGACAGGTATTCTCCTCCCGCTCCGTAAGAATTCAGATGTAAGTGCAAAAGTTGCAGTCATTGTTGTTGTCATTATTATTTTACTCTCTAAAGCAGTGTTCTGACATGTACCATAGAAACTGAGTAAATGACATGACTTCAAATATATATTATAATTCACATTAAGAACTATTAGGAAAGTATTTGAATTTTCTCCTATTAATCTAATACTGAGTGAACATTATTTTTTGACTATAGAAAGCTGTCGGTGGGGGGACACCTGGGTGGCCCAGTCGGTTAAGCATCCGACCTCGGCTCAGGTCATGATCTCGTGGTCTGTGAGTTCGAACCCCATGTCAAACTGCTGACAGCTCAGAGCCTGGAGCCTGCTTCAGATTCTGTGTTTCCCTCTCTTTCCCTCTCCCCTCCCCCATTCTCTCTCTCTCTCCCTCTCTCTCCCTCTCTCTCTCTCTCTCAAAAATAAATAAACATTAAAAAATTAAAAATAAAAGACAGTAGAAAACTAAGTTATAGAGAAAAGGAGAAAACCCAGTCCTAGAGAATTATTATTGTCTCAACATATAAAGTGTACTAGCAAGTGTATTTTCCGTGTCTCTAGAACGGCACCTACTGTGAACAATAATACTAATTAATTGCTGGTATTTATAAGGTACTGTACTTACATGTGGTAGACACTATGCTAAGCCTATCAGAAGTGAATCATCTTACTTAACACAACAATTCATGAAGTAGGTGTTGCTAGGAAAGATGGGAAAATAGGGAGCTTAAATAGCTTGTCCACGGCCAGATCTCTCATGAGGCCAACTGAACATTCAATTCCCGTCTCTGTTCCCACATGTCATCACCACCTAACATCCCAGAGGACAAGGGGTCTCCCAGGACCGCTCTGAGAATGTGAGAGAAATTAAGGGCCCAGGGTTATTGATGAGGTGTTTAAACTGACACTACACATTTTAACGACCAACTGAAGTAAGTGACAATATTCGCCATAATTCCAATTGTTGTGGATGAATATACATTGAAAACGGAACTGCCAGAAATGAATGTGTCCTCCTCACGTCCCACTGAGAAACCTTAGCCAATTCTGAAGAAGTAGCCATGATAAAATAAGCCCAGGCGAAACCAATGGAAATGGCCAGAGCTTCAAGAGAGCAAGGCCATTTTAGAGGAATTAGAAATTCTTCAACAGAAGCACTGGTTATCTAATTTCTAATCTTTCTTTTACCACGGATTTCATTGCTGAAGGCACTTCAAGGATTCCCTGTATTTTCTCTTTTTTTTTTTTTTTTTTTAAACAGGAGAGCTCCTGATTTCAAATCTAACCAAAGACTGAAGGAGCAACACTTCCTATTTCTACACTCATAATATTAAACATGTTTCTTGAACCAGCTGTTTTAGAAGTGTTTGAAGAACTGTAAAGAGTATAAACTAATTTACACTTTACAATATTATGAAAATGAATACATTCCAGGCAGTATATCATAGACTGTTTCTATTCAAGCCATTAGGAAATCTCTTTATATGATGATTTGTTGTCCGATGTCAGTTACAATGACAAATTTTGTGGTAGTTTCTAAAAAATCACATATGCTGAGTCACCGTGAACTGTTTCTAGTGAGAGCAGCTAAACAAGAGTGCCTGAGGCTCAGGACAGGCCCTACCTCCGCCATATGGAAAGGAACTGAAGGTGGGTATTGCTGGGGCTACTTCTGGAAGACCTATTGGGAGCTGCTAGTCCAGAATAAAGTAGTGGCCTGAGCGGAAACTCAGTGTTCTGGGAATAAGGAGCACCACCCAGGTGATTTCAAGACAACAGAAACAAGAACAAAATGTAACATGTTATTTATTCCTGAGACTAAGAAGTAAGGCAACTTAGTCCATGATTATTACTGCTGTAGAGTCGAGAGAAGCAATCATATACTTGGCCCTTGAATAATCTCACCTGGGGTAAATTCTGCCCTCCACACAATGTACCACACATAGCCTCTGCCTCAAAGGAGGATGGTCAGGGGCTGATCTTAAAGACTCGAATTCTCTCTGACACATTTCAAGTGTACACATATTTTATAGCACCTTTCAGACTTCCTCAGGCATTGTATATATCCATATTTTGTTTATTTGACTTTTCTAAGAAACCAATATACCAATGAAGATCAGAGTGTGAAATAATAAAACCAAGGCTAAGCTCTAGGTGGCAAAAAAAAAAAAAAAAAAAATCATACTGTACCCAACTGTTGCGGTGAGACTGCAGATTGCTTCAGGGTCCATTCTCCACCTTTTCCTTTCAGAAACAGAACTACCTCCATATGTTTTAGCTGGCACAAAGTCAGCCGGCTAGTCTACAATTCCCAGCCTCCCTTGCAGCTAGGTAATGGCTACTTATCTCTACTCAAAGGGATGTGAGAAGGATGTATGACCTTTTGGCTCTCAGACTTTTTTAAAAAAGGAAAGTGCTTGCCCACTCCATTCCTCCTCCCCAGTCCCCCACCTTCCTACAGGTAGAATAGAAAAGGGGTCCTAGCCAACCAGCTTCTACCCTGCAGATGAAGGCAAGATTATGATGGTAGAGCAACATTTTAGAGCCCATGTCTCTGAAGACCTCTGTACCCATGGTCCTCAAACTTCAGCATGTAACAGAATTACATACTGTAAGGCCCACCTCCACAGTTTCTGATTCACAATCTGCATTTCTAGCAAGTTCCCAAGTGATGTTAACATTGCTGATCTGGTGCAAGAGGCTGGGGAGCACATAGTGATAACCAAGGAAACCACACATGCTCTTTCATTAGGGTGGACACTAGCCACGTGTGGTTCCTGAGCACTTGAAAGGTGGCTAGCGAGATAAAGAGAGGAATTTTAATGTTATTTGATTCTAATTAACTTAAATACCAATACTTGACATAGTTAATGGCAAACTTAAGTATGTTTAGAACATCTTGAGTATGTGAAACTACTTTTTTCGACTGTAAATTTTAAAATCTAAAATCATAAAACTAAAAAAATCTAAAATTATAAAACTGTAAATTATGAAATCTAGATGCAGATCAAGTATTTCTGATGCAAATTAGTGTCGAAGCTGATCTGTGCTATACAAGCATAAAATACCTCAGATTTTGAAGACTTAAATTAGATAAAAAGAAGGTAATATATCTCATTAGTAGTTTTTCTACTGATTATATGTTGAAATAACATTTTGACTATATTGAGTTAAAACGAATATGTTATTAAAACTAATTTCAATGGGGCGCCTGGGTGGCTCAGTCGGTTAAGTGTCCGACTTCCGCTCAGGTCATGATCTCACAGTCCATGAGTTAAAGCCCCGTGTCGGGCTCTGTGCTGACAGCTCAGAGCCTGGAGCCTGCTTCAGATTCTGTGTCTCCCTCTCTTTCTGTCCCTCCTCCGTTCACACTCTGTCTCTCTCTCTTCCTCAAAAATAAACATTGAAAAAATTTAAAAAAAAACTAATTTCAACTTGTTTTTTTTTCCCTTTTTAACGTGGCTACTAAGAAATTTAACACTGTGATATATGTGGTTCACACATTTTTAATGAAAGGTGATGATCTAAACTATTATGTGAATGAGGGAGAGAAAATGGGAAAAAGACCATCCGTCTTCTTTGGGCAATTCATTTCATTTGTGTCTCTTTGTCATAGCTGCTTAGCCTAACCCCTGATTATCCTCCTATGCAAAATGTGTAATTTCCAAATTTCTAGTGGTAAATGTACTATGCTACTCTTCCCTTTCCAGTCATCCTAATCCTCCTTTCTTGTTTTATTCAACCTCAATTGCACAGAACTGGATTAATCACCATCTTGAGGTGAGACACATCTCTGGGCCACGCATGCTGCCTCCATTCACTCATTCTTCGCTTCTAATGTGGTGACTGTCAACCACGAACCCATCACCTGACACAAAAATCAGACTGTGACAATAACTTATCTGTCCAAATGACCCTCCTAGTCTCATCCTCCTGGTTCCCACCACCTGAGGTAACAACCATCCTGAATCCTGTACTCAATATTCTATTGCTTTCCTTTCTATATATTTTCATCTCATCTACATGTATTCCTAAAATCTATAGTCATGATTTTATTTCTTTTTAAACTTCCAGAAAATGGAATTATATGTAATATTAAAACTTTTTTTTTTTCATTTCATATTGGTGAGCCTCGTCTATATTGTAACTCTCTCAGCATGCTTTGTTTGATTGTGAATTGTGTCCCATGGGGTGAATATACTACAGTGTATTCATCTACTCTCTTGCCCACAGACATTCTGGGTGTTCCCAGGCTCTTAATGTCATACACAGTGCTGCCATAAATACTTCTGCACATATTTCCTGGTGCATATGTGCAAGAATTTCTTTTACATATATCCTTAGGAGTAAAATGTTAGAAATGTGGTCAACTGTATGAGATAATGCCAATACTATTTGCTAAGGTACTTGCACCAATCTCCCAGCAGGTGTGAGATCCTCCGTATCGCCATCTGCCCCAGCACTTGATACTAACAGACCTTTCAACTCTTCCAACTGAATGGGTATAAAATGGCATTTCACTGGGGCTCTGCGTTGTATTCCCCTCCAAATCACAAATGATGTTGAACGTTTATTTAAAATATAGATATGTGTGTGTTGTGTGTGTGTGTGTGTATATATACATATATATATATAGGCATCTGACTGTTGTGAGAATAGGCTCACTGAGGTCCCCAGACAGGCTTCCATCCCTGGGCTACACTATGCCTTTCTGCTCAAATCTGCATTCTGCATATTCAAGCAGCTAAACCACCACCACCTGTCATAATAACCAGTTTGGTATAGTGTAGATTTGTTTTGTTTCAAACAAATAAGTAAGTAAATAAATAAAGGCCACGCACAACCTTACTCATTTTTCTAGTGGGTTTTTATGCTTTTCTTTTTGTTCATTAGGACTTTTCTATTAATCCTTTCATCTTCTGTGTGCTTAGTATAATGAACCCCATGTACCCATCACCCCAAAAACGATCAGTTCATGGCCAATCTTGTTTCATCGATACCTCTATTTATCCTCCCACAAATTATATTGAAGCATATCTAGGCACCATGTAATTTCACTAAGGCTTCTTTAAATGAACAAAAGTCTTAATTTTAATACAGTACAATTTGTCAATCTTTCTTTTATATTAAATGTTTCTTTGTATCTTAAGAAATCTTCTCTAAAGACTAAAAGTATGAAAACATTGAGGAAATCCTTTCCTACTCCCAAGTCTTATAGCTTTCTTCCTCATGTTCAAAACTCTGATCCTTCTGGGGTATCCAGGTGGCTCAGCGTGTTAGGGACCTGACTCTTGATTTTGGCTCAGGTTTGAGATGGAGCCCCGGCGGCATTGAGCTCTGCACAGGGCTGAGCTCCATGCTGGGCGTGGGACCAGTTTAGGGTTCTCTCTCTCCCTCTCCCTCTCCCTCTGCCCCTCCCCCATGCTTTCTCATGTGCATGCACTCTCTCTCTCTCTCAAAACACACAAACACACGCACACACACACATTTCTACTAAATGCTAGGCACTAGGCTAGATGCAGGGAAACTATGACAAATAAAAGGAAGCTTGTAATATAAAGGACCTGAAGTCTAGAGAGGGAGACACACACATGTAAAGAAATAGCAGCAATTGTACAGTATGCACTAGACTCAGTGGAGCACAAAAAAAGGAAGTCATCAGCTGGGAATGTCATAAGACTGACGGTGTCTCTATTCTGCTACTCAGTTCCTATAAAAGACATTCTTTTATAAATAACTTCTCTTCCAAATGTTTTTGCTTTCAAAGGGCAAGGAGATCCTCAGGGAACAGAAGATTTACACACTGTGTTGCTTATTCTCCATTTGCCCCTTCCCACCCCAGATCCATGATCCAGCCTTCTCTGCCCTTCTGTTGGCTCTAGGAAACTGACCTCTATAAACTGCCTCACCCAGGATCCCTTAATCTAGCTCCCAGGTGGATCTGGGTAACGAACGACACCGGCAGGAGACTGGAAAGGAGGAGAGAGGGAAGAGGAGACAACATATTTGCACTCACCCCCATATCCCTGCCCGCCCCTGTCCTGCCTGTAGCTGTATCTACACTTACAGCTCCATGAGCATGGTTCTCACTGGGTCCCAGGAACACTGCTTCCTCCCTCATTTCTTCTGGCCTAGAGAGAGTGTTGGCTCCTGTTTGCCACGTGTGGAGTGCTTTGCCATCACCAGGGGGCTCCCCCAAGCCCTGCCCTCAACTCTTTAAATCATTCCTCCGTTAAATATTTCTGAGGTAAACCTTTAGGATATATCATCCCTTACCTGCCAGGACTCTAACTGAAACCACAGTTTTCTGCAACTACGAAATCCAATCTCTAGGAAATAGCTGAGCAAAACTTACGTTTTCAAAGAGAATAAAATCTGGACAATATCATCACTGTCCAACATTTGTGGAATAACTACTTTGGAGAGCACCTTTTATCAAGCTCTGGGGATGCCGGTTTTGACTGAAGTTTGCATCTCTCTTGGACGTGGTTGAGATCTTCAAAAAAGGGAGTCTTAAGAGCAGCTGGAGGTATTTTAGGAGTGAATCACAGACTTTTTTTTTTAAGGTAATGGGATTAACTAAGCACCTGACTGTTGTGAGAATAGGCTCACTGAGGTCCCCAGACAGGCTTCCGTTCCTGGGCTACACTATGCCTTTCTGCTCAAATCTGCATTCTGCATATACAAGCAGCTAAAACACCGCCACCTGTCATAACAACCAGCTTGGTACACTGAAGGTTTGTTTTGTTTCAAAGAAAAATCAAATTGACTTTACACCAGTTTCAAATCTGAAATAGCTCTGATTCATGGAATTAACAAGTACAAGTGTCCTATGATTCTGAGTGGCATCATTTTGATTCCAGAAAAATCACTCATGATTTACTCAGGCTACAATGAAGAGTACAAAATGAAAACAATGTTAGTTCCTTAGACCAGGGTAGACCAAACATATTAGATGATTTTCAGTGAAAAAAAAATATTGTTACTGTATGCTTTTCAGAAGTCTTCACTATTCTTTTTTCCCTCACCAGATAATCACATACTGCCCATTGAATTTTTTTTCCTTTTTTTTTTTTTTTTTTTTTTGCTAAACATAACTTTTTGGTATTCGTTCTCATTGCTTGTGCCGTAGTGTTTTCTTATGTTGGTATTTATTATTTCAATTTCTACCACTTACTTCCATGTGACTTCCTCTATCCCTGTTCTGCTGATGCACTCTACCTTCATTCTCTCTCTTCCCCGAGTTCATTGTCGGCTCATGGCATAACCTCATCTCCCTGTAACATTAGCAAAGTGCCCTAAAATTGACAAATGCACTTCCGCTGCTAAGGACAGAGTTCCTCTCTTCAGATGAGGCATTCCCACTGGACTTGGGTTATCCTTTGGGCATTTGATTAGAAGCAAGTGAGGTTGCCCAGGCAACCGCTCCAAATTGTCCTAGGATGCCTGGCAAGCATGTTTTACGCAGCCTGATGTGAAGGTCACACTAGCCAACCCTGTGACAGTTAAAAGCGCAGTCTCTGTGCAATCAGCCAAGGGCTCGGGGAACATCCATCAAGATGAGCTCAATAACATTTGCATAATCATAAAATTGTCAGACTCCCAAAGCCATAAAGACCCATGTGAACAATCTATTTCAAAGAGCCAAAGATACTAGCTTTGAAAAGGAATAACAATAGGTGAGTGTGCTAAAATCATTAAAAAGAATACTTCGGAAACCAACCAGATGGAATCCAATCACTTAGCTGGTAAAAACACTTAAGCTACTCAGTTTCTCAAATAATTTAAAAACAGTTCTACTCTGAGGCAAGGCAATAAACTGAAAGGCCTGAGAAAATGTCACTCCATACGTTTAGTCCTTATAATTTCCTTAGATGGGAAGTGTTTAAGATATTATTCTCAAATAGCAAGACTCAATATTGAGAAACATGCCCATACCCACTAAATTCATCAATTTACCTTTGACTAAATCTCAATCAAAATTCCAATCTACGGGGCAAACTACCTACTGCAATGCAGAGAGGAAATCCACATCCCTAAGCCGTAAAGTACTCTCAGAAAACAGTAAACAAAACAGGAACATGTCTACCGAAAAATGGGAAAAGAACACAAAGTAGCCAATTTACCAGAAAATTTAAATGGCTGGCACATGACAAAGAAATGCTCAGCCTGAAAAGATGCAGTTTAAAACAATGAGACACCACTTTCGACGTAACAAATTGATAAAGAATTAGAATAAGCTTTTGGGAAAGTAACATAGTAACAAGTCTCACTAGCTTTCAACATATGTTCTGCTTTGATCTAATAAATTCTACTACATTTGAACACTTATCTTAAGTACATAATCAACCAAGTGCCCAATCATGGGTACAAAGATGAACAAAGTATTGCTTATTATTTTTTGCCTCGTAAAAACTCAGGACACAACCTACATGCCTAGCAAATCTCTGCACCCGTTCTAAACGATGATGTAAATATATAGTCACCAATATGGAAAAATGGCTCAACATATATATATATATTTTTTTTTTGGTTGGGGCAAACATAAGGAAAGGAGAGGTTTATAAAGTAGCATGTTTCCATTTTTGTAATAAGAGATATATATTTATATGTATAATTACATAAATTATATAATTATAATTTAATAAATATATTGTAATTATTTTATAATCATATTATAAATAATTGTATATCTAAAATAATTTATAGGAATATAAATCCTCGGGAAGAAAATCTGGGTATTTAAAACCAAGTGCTATTTATTTTTGGATAATGGGATATGGGTGATTTTTACTTCTTGGGGGAGGTTCTACTTTAATATTTTTTCTGGCATGAACAAATACTACTTCCCACAGCAACATTTAGTTTTGAAATGTTAAAAGGAATTGTAATTAATTTCCATGCATACCGAAAGTTTTATTTGTCAACACACTTTTGCATTAGGCCAAGATTATTAAACATCTTTGCAATATCTGAGTCTCTATGAATTAGAATATAGAAGATCTTTAAATATCTATGGATTTTAGGAGATAGATGCCCAAGAGATTAATATGACATCACCGGCACCAATTCCTGGAGCCAAGCTGGTTACCCAGGAAAGCTGTAGCCTAAGGCTGCTTCTGACATAATCGCAGAGTCAGAACTTCCAGGGGTTGGACAGGAACCTGCTGCAACCCATCTCTGGCCTTAGCTGATGCCTTCCCTCTTTGCACTCTATTACCAATGCATACGAAGAAAGAGAGAAAAGCCAACAATACAAGAATATGGGATCTAAGAATGTGCAGTTCTTCAAATATACAGCTCTGTGGTGGTTTACTTCCGTGGAGATGATTTAAATACTGTGTCTGTGAGGGGACATTTGAAAGTATTGGCTCGGGAAAGTAAAATCCGTTCATTTATACGTGGTCAGCCAAATAAAAGGATCTATTTCTACTTCATGTATCATCAACTGTGAAGCCAGCCCCCCTTCCCACCCCAAAAAACTTGGCTGGTTGGCTCACTCAATTATCCTCTGAGTATCACTCACTATTCAAAGCCACACCTTTGTACACTCACTCCCATCTCCGTTAAGAACAGACGGTACTTGACTGGTGAACAGTGCTAACTTTTATTCTAAAACTGAGGTCAGTTAATATCATTCTGAGGATATTTAGAAGTTTAGTACTTGGGAAAAGCAAGGGAAAATTTATCACACATAATACACACACACACACACACACACACACACACACACACACACCTTAAATAGGTTTAGGACCGAATAATTTTAGAACTTAACGTATACTTCCCAAAAATCATGTTCATAGCTTCCTCTTCCCTTGCAGGGTGGTTTCTTTGCATTTCACTCAATAATGACACACTCGTTTATTAAAGGGCACTATTTCTTGAAGTACATTTACTTTATGATACAACCTTTTAAGCAGTATCATGTGTTTATCGGGTATTTCCTAGCCATGTTTCACCTTCCACTAAGATAATGGACAACACTATGCCCAAATTGAGTCAATGCCCCTCAAGTTATTTTTATTCAGGTTTATATTTCTTCTTTTCTTCCTCTTTACTCTCTTTAAAACAAAACAAAACAAAAAGGCATATGCTAAGGGGCCACCTCTAAGCCGTGCCCGGTTGGATTTCCAGAGACCATTTTGCGTGGTTAGCATTTACAGTCAATATGAATAATCTAGTTGAAATAGCCAAGCCCCAGAATGGAGGGGAAAACAAAGAGGTTCTTTACCAGAGACTTCGAGCGGCCTCAGTGCGCTGAATAATCAATTACCTGTGAGCTAAGCCTATAACGGAGCCGGCATTCTGGGGCAGAACCTGACTTAATGGACACAGTCCAGTTATCCCAGGAGAGCGATTTTTTTCCAGACGCTTTCACTGCTCCACTACACTCCAACAACATCCAGTTACTGCATTTTCCCACGCAGTGTCTCAGCAACACGGTAAAAATCCAAAATCAACAGAAAGATCCCACTTCAGGAGATAATCCTAATGTCAGCAACGTAAGCAGAACTACAAAGTAGGCTGTGTACACGACTCCACCCTGACATTTCTGCAACATACTTATTTCCAAAAGAAAAATACACTTGTCTTTTGCACTCTTCTCTATAAAGTAGAATCCGGACCTATACCTACGAGATATATTTTATAAGCAAGAATTTCGAATTGCAGTTGGAAGTCTGTTCATTTTTTAGCTTTAAAAACATGGTGGAGGATATACTTCCCATTAATCCAAGGTCGTGAATTAGCACACCAGCACTTGGCTTCTCGTGCCTCAGCCAAGCCTGTTTTCACATCCTGGCATTTGGTTACGTGTGCGCCCAGGTGCCATCGGTGCACAGCAGTCACTCCAGCAGGACTGCATGAGGGCAGGGCGCCCAAGACCAGCTCCCAGACCGTGTGACATGGCTTTGCCCCCTTCCCAGTACCTCTCGCCCCTTTCTTGGGCACTCGAAATCTGAAAACTGTCATTTCTAACTGTATGCTTGTGCCTCTGAAGTCTCCAGAACACCGGTTAGGCGAATGTCCAGAATTTGTTGCCTCGAAGCAGCATTCCTCAGATGGCACCATGGCGATGGTTATTTGAAACGATCCAAGTTCAGCGTAGTGAAGATGACATGTCACAATGTCACTAATTGCTTCTGACATGTGAGGTTTACCACTGGAACCTCTGAATATGAAATGGGTCTACGATGTAATAGCACATAATTAGTTCCTGTTACATTCCAAAAGGAGGATGTTTCTGGAAAGGGGTCCAACGGGATTGCTTTCAGCAGCAACCTGCACTGATTATAAATAATGACTTGCCAAGAACCAGCCGTTCAGATACTGACACATAACTCAGGTTTGCCTCTCCTCACCAGTAGTACAAATAACAATACAAGACTGTTATCCCTGGCTCCTTACTAATAATCATCTAAACGTCATCCTTGACCCCAAAGGCACTACCTGTAGAACCCAAGAGGCATGGAACTAATATCCTTGGGCTATCCTGTGGGCGTGAAGCACCATAAGTTTTGAAATTCACTTGAGTTTCGAAGCTTGGCTTTGCCACTGCCTAGTTTTTATTTTGGGAAAGTTGTTCAACATCAGTGCTTCATTTTCCTATTCTATAAAATGGGGATAAAAACACCTACTCCAAAATGTTGTTGTGAGGATTAAATGTGACTATAGACAATGTAACCAACAATTCTCGGCCCATGATATACATTCAGTAAACAGTAGCTATTAACAAATCTTCATTGGTTACCAATCTTCTGTTGCTAGGAGTCTAATTCAGATGGGCCTTCGACTGGAATGAAGACAAATGGAAACATGTATCTAGAGTTCTTGGGGCCACAACAAAAAGGGAAACAAGTCAAGGGAGTGGGCAAAGAAATAAGACTATAAACAGCAGAGAGGAGAAGGAAGAAAGAATAAAAAGATACAAGCAACGAATTTGTAGGAGAGGAAAGAAAAGCCAGTAAAAGAGGAAGCTGAAAGGAAGCATGAAGAAGGAGGAGACACCCGGTAAGTGTGGAGATATTTGAGAACCAAACGAGAAAAAAGAGAAACACAGGGAAAGGCATCCCCATCACCAAACCAGAATACTTGTATTAGTAGTATTAAAGTATCAGAAATAAGACCACGCATCTCTACACACCATTTGGTCACCAATAGATTATATTTCATGAGCATTCTCTTTTTAATGTTTATATGTTTGTTCTCACTTTGCCCTAAGAAGGACCTACCCTGCAAGACAGGCCATGCAGATACTGTTACCCTGGATTTACGTTTTAAGGCAAAGAATCAAGAGGCTGACTTGTCTACAGATGCCTCACTGGGGCATCTCCTACTTATAAAATCTTTCACATTCTTTAATCTCCTCATTAAAAGCACAGTCTGGCCTCTGACAGGCAGGAGGAACAAATCATACCCTATTCTAATCAAGGAAAATGGAAATTAAAGTTAGTTTGGATCTCAGAAAAACCCTTCTTGCACTTTTAAAGACTTTATTTCAAAACAATTTGAAACGTACAGATAAACTGCCAGAACAGTACAAAGTACACACTCCCTTTCACCTAAAAACTCTCTGGAGATTTTGCCAACTACCCTGATGGTTTCCTTTGCAGCAAATCGATCCAATTCAGATCACTCATTGTGTTTACCATGTCTCTTAGTCTCCTTCAGTCTAAAACAGCTCCTTGGTCCTCCCTTGAGTTTCACAACTCTTAAAAGTAATCTATTTTAAAATAATTTCAAGCACACAAAAAAGTTGGCGGGAACAGTATGAAGAACTCCTGTTTCCCCTTGACCTAGATACCCAATTGTTCAATCTTCAGTATTTTTCTGAACCAGAGTTAAATGTTCAGATATGGAGCCCCTTCACGCTCCCATATCCCAGTATGTGTTGCTCCAAACAAGGACACTTTTACGGAACAATCATAGGTCTGCTTCAGCCTGAAACGGTACCTCGGTCTTCACCTGTCTCTCTCATCCTTGACAATTTTAAAGAGTCAAAACCTTTCCCTCCCTCAGGTGACCCGGGTCACCCTAATTTGGGTCCATCTGATGTTTCCTTGTGACCAGATTCAGGCCATATACTCCCAGCAAGAAGACCCCAAAAATGACGCTACGTTCTTCTTAGCACATCACGCCAGGAGCCCCATCACTGACGGTGCTAACCTTGGACCTGGACAAGTTTGTATCTTCTGGTCTTCACCACAGAGTCACCACTGCCTTCTCTGTAATGAGGAGTGTTTTGTGGAAAAATACCCTAAGCCCATGCCAATACTCTGTTCTTCATCAAACGTCCACCCACCCACTGACAACTCCTGTCGTCATCAACCATCACTGTGATGTTTGCCAAATGGTGATTTTTCTATTTTCTTCCCTCTTTCTATATCTATTTGTTGGCATTCTCCTGTAAGGAAGAGCTTTCCCTCCCCCTCCCATTTATTACTAATCAATATAGACGCACTGAATCTTTTTTCATCTAATGGTTTATAACACCTTATTATCATTATTTATTTTGACGCTGCAATTTTCCCACATTAGATCACCGAGAGCCCCTTGCACTTGCCTTTTTGGAAAGTGGATTTAGCGAATACAATTCATGTACCAAGAGGTATGTTCAAAGCCAAAAAACTCTGCTTTTTCAATTTGCTCTGGGAGTTGTAAGACAACACACAGAAATCACTCCCGGATGTTAGCCCTTTTTTTTCCTTTCCCAGGAGCTACTAGCTGACATTTATTTCTAATTATGAACAGATATCCTTTTAGAATCAAATGTCAGATAATTTTCAAAATGAAGTACCTATGTTATCCTTATAAAAAGACTAAACACCTAAAAGAAAAGGAACAAAAAGAGAAAAAAAGAATAGAAAAATCTCATGTAATTGCACCTAAAGAAACCCTTGATACACATTGGTTATATTATCTTACCTAATTTCACATGTGTTTTACTCTTTATCGCAAAATAAGAACTGTATTAAATATACAATTTTGAATCCTGCTGTTTTTTCACTTAACATTGCCAAAAGCATTTTCCCATGTAAATACTACTCTAAAATATTATTTTAATTGCTAATAATTTTCCATCAAGTTATAACATAACTTATTCAAGTAAATAAACAAGTAAATAAATAAATAAGTAAATAAATAAGAAGACTGAACGCTTAAAAAACAATCTTCAAGACTAGGCATCTTCCTCAAACTTCTCCCTCGGTTCACTTCTTCAGTGATCTCGTATAGGCCAGAGGTCACACCGGCATCTCGGCTGACGTGACATGATGTGCGTCAACGCACCGGGCCCAGCACAGATGCTCAGTAAATAGTGTTATATTTTTTTTGTCCTTTTACCTGCCGCAGAACTAAACATCCATTTCTCCTCCGATACCACTACCTCCATTTCCGGTCTTGTACAGTTCCTGTCTTAGAAGTGATAAACTTCAAAATTTCATCTTCAAATATTCTCTCTCCCTCGACTGATCAACTCTGCTAGTGCTGGAAGCCAGCCTCTAGTTCGGACCCCTGCTGTTGACACTCTCTCTCTCCCTCACTTCACCTTCCACCTCATATTCCTCTTCCTGGGTAATATACACACGGCACTCCTCGACAGACTGAATCTCTTCTCTCCCTGAAGAATAAAGCTGGATCCCCAAGCTTGGTGCACAAGGTACTTCATGCTCTGCCACCGAACCATGCCTCCCTCCCATTCTGTACTGCAGCCCCACTAAACCCCAGCCCTGCAATGATTTGGTTAACTGTCTACTTGTTGACTTACTTGTCCACTGCAAGGCTTCAAAGTATAGGATGGTATTCTGCCTTGTTCTGTATCTCTACTGCCCAACTCCGTGCTCAGCAAATATTTGCTACGTTAATGAATGAAAAGGCACCCAAGGAAGACACTGTTGTCCACGTATTAAAAGCACTGCACACAAAAGTCAATTTTCCTAAGATTTTATTCCTGATTCACATTTGAAGTAGTCACACATCTGTTTTGAACAGCAGAGTAATTAGGTTATTGGGCATACTTCGGCAGAATAGGCAAATAGCTCTGTAAAACAGCCATTATTTCCATAGTTGACAAGCCCACCAAATAGGTATTTAATTACCATTTTCAATTCCAGAAATGCCGAGTTGTTTTCTTAAGGTTCATTTTGTTTTTAAACTAGTGTTTTGCCTCAAAGGTTTATTTGAGGGTGATCTTTATGTGTCTACTTAGACACAGGCTATAGTCTCCAGGGTTCAAACAAACACTAATCTAGGTGTTGCTATGAAGGCATTTTGTAGATGTAATTGAAGAACATAATCAGTTGACTCTAAGTACAGGAGATGATCCCAGATAATCTGGGTGGGCCTGCTGCAATCAATTAAAAGGCCTGAAAAGGGGGAACGGAGGCTTCCCTGGAGAAGAAATCCCACCTACGAACAGGAGCTTTGCCCTCCCTATGTCCGAGTTCCAGCCTGCCTTTCCTGACCTCCTGCCCTATGGATTTCGCACTTGCCTCAAAGCCCCCTCAATGGCATTAGCCTATTCCTGCAATAAATCCTTTCTCTCCTACAGGTTCTCTTTCTCTGGCAGAACCCTGACCAATACAGTCTACTCCCAGAATAAAGGGGGAAAGAGCAGGCAACAGCAGAACGGTTAACAAGATCTAAATAAGGCTTTCACAGGATTGCTCATTACGGAGTGGGAGGTGTCTGAGTCCTAGAACATCAGATACCCCATATTCAAACATAAGTACAAATACACATAACATATGCCACGGCTTCTGTCCAACTGCATTCATTATACATTCATTTGGC
Source organism: Paguma larvata (assembly GCA_030068075.1). NCBI lineage: Eukaryota > Metazoa > Chordata > Mammalia > Carnivora > Viverridae > Paguma > Paguma larvata. Next base: position 53,607,189 of record CM057825.1, read on the forward strand.
AAATATTTGTTATGAAAGGCACTGGGGAGAGAATGGTGAGCCAGACGGGCATGGTCCCTGCTCTCAGGGAGTTTACAGGCTAGTAGGATAATCAGGCATCAAAATAGTAATTACATAGATACTCATTTAATTATAATTATGATGAGTGCTAGCAAATACAGGATGCTGCTGGCATATTTAAAGAGGGGAATCTAACCAACTGGGGAGGGCTTTTGGGAACATCGTCACTGAGGAATTATACTGAAGCTAGGACTAGAAGGGCAAGTAGGCAGTAACCAGGCAGAGCATAAGAGCAAGAGCATCACAGGCCCAGGGAGTCATCTATACAAAGGCCTCACACAGGGAAGGATCTAAATGAATTCAAGCACCTGAAAGATGGCCAGCAACTCTGAGCTGTTGTGAATTCGGGATGAAGAGCATATGAGATCAAACGACCACACTAGTGCAAGATGCTGATCTTCAGCAACGGGTCATCACTTCGCACTTTAAAGCAAATAATGATGTGATCATATTTGTGCCTTAATTCTTTGCTAGCAGCTGTGTATACTTTGGAAGGAGGCAAACTGGATTTGAGAGACCAGTTACAAGGCTTTTGCTGCAGTGCCAGAAGGAGACGATGGGGGGATGGACATGGGCAGGCTGACGGGGATAGACAAAAATGGTTGGAAGAGAATCAACAAGGCATGGAGTTGTGTTGGATCGCTTCCTAAGCTGAAGAGGCAGGATCGGGGGAGAGGGTGGACTTGGGAGAGGGGATCACAGCTCTGTTTTGGGCTTGCACAGGTTTGCAATTCCTACAAGATACTCCCATGAAAATTTGCATCTGAAATCCAGAAGATACCCGGTCTAGATAAATATGGGGAATTTGCTAGCACAGAGTCAGAACACGATGAGGTCAAACAGGGAAGGAGTAGAGGGTGAGAAGAAGACCCAGGACAGAGCCCTGGAAGCAGAGACATATCAAGGGGTTGGAGCAAACAGCTTACAGAGGAGCCATCGAGAAGATCTATGTTCACAGAGTACACATTTATTTATACAAAAACTCTTCTGTGAGCGATTGTAGTTCAGTCTCCACGCTCAGAAGAGTACGCATTTGCACTGACAAGGAAATAACCAAGTGTAAGAGTAACAACTTAAGGAAAACCCAATTGAAATGGACGTGAATAATTTCCAGCTAAAGGTGTTTTAAGCATTGGATCCCACCTCACTGATTACTGTTTGCAATAGTTATTCAGTCTTTGGGTCAAACTGTACTCTCCGTGAAGTCACTTCTTATTAACACTAATGGCTTGGCCCTTTATGTATAATTAGTTCAGGCAATTAGTTGTAAGGCTCACATCAGAACACACTGCTTTAATCTTTTGAAAATCGCTTTGTGTCACATTATTCTAAGAGTGTCTCACTTGAAAGAAAACACTGAACCGATAGGAAGTCCTAATTTAAGAAAGTTCCAAGAGTGCCCCAGCACCCAAAAGAATAAAACAAATTAGTGCAGGCTCAGTGACTAAAGAAACTTAGGCTCTAGGAAAGACCGTATTTAAATTAAAACTGCACGTATTGAGACTAGGAACGCTTGCCTTAATCCTTCCCATTAGTATGACACAAGATATGTCAGAGAAAGCTCTTCAACGTGCTGAGGTTCGGAGGGCAATTTGTAAGGCGGCCTTATTATCGCTTATAAAAACAGTCCCAGCAGAGGCCCATAGATCCGGCAGTCACGACAGCATGATACACAAGTAGGAACTTAATGAATATTTGATGACAACATTTTTCCTCCTTTGCACGTTGTTATAAGGCAGTCCTCAATTTATCAATGGGACTTGTGCCAAATGGTTGGTTTTTCAAGTCTATTATCTAGAACTTGAAACATATTTTTCCTTAAAAATTGTGTTATAAATGGTGGAGCACAGGCCATGTGCTAACCATAATAGTGTGTAACTAGAGTTCCCAAGCACCATTTATAACAACGCTTCTGTGAAGAAAATACATTGAGCACAATTTAGTATTCAAGAATGGATCCTTCCTCTGCAGCAGTCCCAGAATGGACTAGGAGCCACTCCTTGCCACAGGAAAAGAACCCATCTGGCTCCAAGCTGGGAAGCTGAGCGGAAAGGTAACGCTGGGCAGCAGCTGGGAGTCAGGACCAGTGGCTGCACGTAACACACTGAATCCCAAGATAAGGATGTGGGGGGGGGGGTACTTGAGAGTAGGGGTAAGGCAAAGACTCAAGCCCTGGCAGGGCTGTAGGGATAGAGGAGGGTTAGGGATTCCCTACCGAAATGACCGCAGGCTGTGGACAGGAAGTAAGTAGCAAGTACTGGAAGCAACCATGTTCTGGCAGGAGCCCTGAGGGGAAAGGTAGTTTTGGACTCAGGGACAACCTGAAAGGTGGTCCTAAGTAAGGTCAGTATTAATCAAACACTGAAGACTCTGGGGCTTTCAGGACATACTGCTATCCAAAGTCTCTGGAGCCATATAAAGTGCTATGCAGTTACTCCCCTGTTTGTACACGGGTGGTTCCTCTGTCCAACCTTCCTAGGATCTACTAGGTTCAGAACTTCCTGGACTTTGTATCTTGGTCTATCCATACAGTCACACCCCATTTGGACTTGGTAGCTTGGCTCCAGATAACTGTCTTCACTCCATTCCCTATCCTAGCCTCTGCTCTATCGCAGGAGAGAGACAGTGATCATTTCTATGTCCAGTGTACATAAGATATATTGTGTATACATTAGTCTTTTTAAATTGTTTTCAATTTTTTAAAAAGTTTTAACGTTTATTTATTTCAAGAGACAGCATGTGCAAGTCGGGTGGGAGAAGACAGAGAGAGAGAGAGAATTCCAAGCAGGTTTCATGCTGTCAGCACAAAGCCTGACATGGGGCTCGATCCTGTGAACCCCATAAGATCATGACCTGAGCCAAAATCAAGAGTTGGATGCTTAACCAACTGAGTCACCCAGGTGCCCTTAGTCTTTTTTTTTTCAATGTTTACTTATTTAAGAGAGAGAGAGAGAGAGGAGGAGGAGGAGGAACAGACAAAGAAGGAGAGAGAGAATCCCAAGCAGACTCCCCGCTGTCAGTGTGGAGCCCAATGCGGGGCTCAATCTCATGAACCAAGAGATCATGACCTGAGCCAAAATCAAGAGCCGGATGCTTAACCAACTGCATCACCCAGATGCCCCTACATTAGTCTTCTAAACCCTACATTGGTCTTCTAAATTGATATTCAAACTTGAAAATCTATCAAGCCATAACATTCAAAAGATGGCCGTCAAATAATATCCTTAGGTTGAATCATCTAACGGTAAAATACTAGTCTGTCCTAATTTTAGGGGAAGGTCAGTTTGAAAGCCTATGTTGGCTTTTTAAATTAAAAAAAATTTTTTTTAATGTTTATTTATTTTCTGAGAGACAGAGAGATAGCGTGAGCAGGGGAGGGGGAGAGAGAGAGGAAGACACAGAATCTGAAGCAGGCTTTAGACTGTGAGCTGTCAGCACAAAGCCTGACGTGGGGCTCAAACCCATGAACCATGAGATCACAATCTGAGTTGAAGTTGGACACTTAACCAACTGAGCCACCCAGGCACCCCTAACTTTTTATTTTCAAATTTATTATAGCTTTTACTTTTTAATACAGTGTTATATTAGCATACACCAATAATATGGAAAGGGACAAAAGAGGCAAAAGGTATTAGGTCTTAAAACACCATTTAAGTTATTTAGTAGGTAAGAAGAAATGGCAGCCAAGGCAAGGCCTTCAAGTAGAATCTTGGGAGATTGTTTTCTATAAAATCTGTCCTGATCAACAGGAAAAACCTAAAGATATTGCTATGTTAGTTGGGGCACACTTCCTCAAGGAACCGAACTGGTTCTGTCTGAAGCCTTCACTTTAAAAGCCACACTTGAGTTCTGGGAGCTTCCAAATCAGCTCCCTAGGGACTCATTATTAAATAAAACTAAATAATCAAGCATCACCAGATATTTAAGGGAAAGGTCTAACATGAAAGGCATACCAACAAGCAAGCATAAGGGAAACAATATGGAGGAATTAGAAGTTGTATAAGGAAAAGGAAACATCCTTAGGGATAAGAGAAAATATTATATACACAAAACAAGAAGAGTATAGTTAAGGAAATAAAAGAAATCAAGATATAAAAACTTTAATAGAAGGTCTGAAAACTAAGGCTGAGGAAATCTTCCAGAAACTAGGGCACAAAGATTAAAAATGAAGAAATATGAGAAAAGATAAGAAAATTAGAGAACCAGTGAATTCTGGAAGCCTAATACTCAAATAAAAAGAACTCCAAAGAGAGAGAGAGAGAGAGAGAAAATAGAGAAAAATGAGGGAAGAAAATCATCAACAGAACTAAAGATGTTTCAGAGGATATGGACCTGAGTTTCCCAGAATGTATTAGCCCACCAAATACTCAGAAAAAAATGGATTCAAAAAAAGAAAATACTACTAACTGCCAGACAGAAAGTAAACTGGGATTAGATTTTTAGAAATGAGGTTTTTGAATAGCTTTTGTCTCCTTAACAGAAACATTTGAACTTAAGGGACTTAGGACAATCTCTCAAGGTTCAGAATATTCTGAAGAGGAATTGTTTCCAACCTAGAATGCCATATCCAGTCAAGCCAGCAATAAAGAATGACAATACTGTAAGAATATTTACAGACACTTAAAGTACCAAAACTTTGCCTCAGGAAGCTAATGAAGGGTGTGCTACATTAAAAAGAAATCAAGGGGAGTGGGAAATGGAAGGATAAAAAAAAAACTGCATTAATGCAAAGGAGGCTAGAGAGGAGAGAAAAAAAAAAGACAGAAAAAGACTTAATTCCAAATACATCAGTAATCACTTAAAATGTAAATGGATTACATATTCAAACTAATAGACAAAGATTTTCAGAGTGGAAAAGAAACCTAACCTTATGCTGCTTATAAGAAATACAATTTAAACACAGACACAAAATAGACCTAAAGGCAAAGTCATTAATAGAGTTTTTTAAGTATTTCTTACTGATAAAGCGGTAATCCATCACAAAAACAGCACAATCATAAACTGTATGCACCCAATAATAGTGTTTTAAATTTATAAAGCAAAACTGAACTAGAGGAGAAATTGACAAATACAGAATTAAGTGGGAGATTTTAACATAATTCTGTCAGAGATGAAAAACAAGCAGACAAATTTACTAAGAATTTACCTGCACAATACCCTTAAGAAATCTGTATCCTTTTAGCACCAGACTTAACTGTCTTCACATTGTGAGAAACAGTTCTTCACAGTGTACGTATTAAATCTTTGGAGGAGGTGAAAAAAGGAGATGGATGGAGGGAGGAGAGCAGGGAAGGGAGGGAGGGATGGGGGAGGGATAAAGAGAGGGAGGAAGCGAGGGAGGGAGGGAGGGCGGGAAGTGGGGAGGTGAATCCCTGGAAAACACTAAAGAGAAAAATGGGATGACAGATGTGTCCTGCTGAGTACAGAAGGCAGCCCAACTAGACAAGTAAAAGCCAGAAAGCTGTGGTGATATAAGTAAATATCTTTAGAGGAAATGTATATCAGATTTCTTATGGTTTAATGTAGGAAAGGGTCTTCTTAAAATGTGGATTCTAATACAGATGGTCAGGTTCAGCCTGACTTTCTGCATTTCCAATCTGCTCCCAGGTGATGCCAACCAAGCCTGCTGGGCCAAGAATCACAATTTGAGAAGCAAAGCCTTGACAACTGATGAAAAGCTGGGGTTAAATTCATGATAGATATATAGAAGACTAAGCAAAGCACAAAAACCATAATTATCAACTGAGCAAACGAAAATTCTGTAGAAGGAGAAGGTAATCATGGCCTACCTAATGGCTCAGCAGTGAAATAAGTGTGTTTTCATAGTCATAGTAATATTAATACTGAATACTGATCTAACTAAAACATAACTAGTGAAATGATGGAAGAAGGGAAGTTGGTTATGGGGAAAAGGTGTTAGGAAAAAGTTAATACTAATGTTCCATGGTAAGAAATTAATACGCAATTCCTGCAACGAAAAGTACTATATTTATCTTAGAGATATGGAGGGTAATATCAAAATAATTAACTAAAGGTGACAGTGATTGTTTCTGAGGAGGAGGCAATAGGATGGAGGAGGAAAGAAAACTATTGTTATTTTTGGTTAAAGTATAAGGCAGTGCTCAAAAAGAAAAGAGCTCCCGGTGGCCAAAGTTTCAACAATTTGAGAAACAAAGTAAATAATGTTGGAACTGAATTATAACCTGTACAATCAAGTAACTATCCAAGAGTCTATACTGACATAAATAAACAAACCAAGGAGAAGAGACAGCTCTTTCTCACAGAAGGAAGACATTTCTCAACATCAGAGGAAACATCATGATCAGTAATAACTATTATAGTCAAAAGCCACGGGATGGATACTAAAATTAGTGTGAAAAAGGTTGAAGACAAACAGGATATGTGCCTCCTCTCAAACTACCTCCCCCAAGCTACTTATTAATCACAAAGGGAAAAATAGCAACTTTGTAGCAGAGAAACCCAGCAGATACCACTTTAATCCAGTGATCAAGGCCAACATTACCTATCATCTCTACAATAAGACATACTGACATCAAGCATCTCCTGATAGGATGCTTGGAGAAAGGCACAATATCATCTCGATAGTATCCTAGCCAAATATTTGTAACCTCATTATAATCATCAGAAAAATTCAGAACATCCTGAATTGGAGGGTATCCTACAAAATATCCAAGCAGTACTCTTCAAAAGTGTCAAGGTAATCAGAGAAAGAGAAAGAAGCTGTCACATATTGGAGGAGCGATAAGAACAAAATGCAATGTGAGAGGATGTCAGGTTGGATCTTTGAACAGAAAAAGGATCACATTTTTTTTTAACATTTATTTATTTTTGAGAGACAGAGACAGAGCGCGAGCGAGGAAGGGGCAGAGAGAGAGGGAGATACAGAATCTGAAGCAAGCTCCAGGCTCTGAGCCGTCAGCACAGAGCCCAACGTGGGGCTTGAACTCACAAACCGTGAGATCTGACCTGAGCCGAAGTTGGCCGCCCAACAGACTGAGCCACCCAGGCGCCCCAGGATCACGTTTTTTAAATGGTGAAATTCAAAGCGTTTCGTTAACAGCGCTGTAGCAATGTTCTTATCATCTGTATATAGTGATGTAAGGTGCTGACGTTAGGAGGAACAGGTGAAGGCTGACCAGGAAAGCTTATTGTCCATTGTAACTTTTCTGTAAGTCCAGAGTTATTTGAAAATACAAAATTAAAACACTAAACAAAAAACACCTTTGTGCAGCACAGTGCAAGAGGCTGAAAACTGTGGTCACGGGCCACAACTGGCCCGCTAACTAGTTTTGTGAATAAAGTTTTACTGGAACACAGCCACATCCATTCATTTACGTACTATCTGCGGCTGCTTTACTACTACGACCGCGGAGCTGAGTAGCTGCAATAGAGATTTTATGGCTAGCAAAGCTTAAAATAATTACCATCTGGCCCTTTTTAAAAAATCTTGCCAACCTCTGGCACATAGTTAAGATCATAGACTCTGAATTCAAATACTGATAATCCATTACTAACTATGTGACCATGAACCAGTTACCTAATTTCTCAGTGCCTCAGTTTCTTTACACATCAGTCTGTAACGCAGGGATAATAGTTACTGATTTCCTAGGGCTATTATGAATTTCAAAAATGGAAATAAAAAGAAATAAAATATGATAAATATAAAAAGTGCCTAGAACAAAGAAAGCCTGCACATTTAAAAAAATTTATTTTGAAGTTTACTGATTCTTAAGAGTGAGAGAGACAGAGTCCCAGAGCGGGGCGGAGGGCAGAGAGAGAGGGAGACAGAATCTGAAGCAGGCTTCAGGCTCTGAGCTGTCAGCACAGAGCCAGATGCAGGGCTCAGGCTCAGGAGCTACGAGATCATGACCTGAACCGAAGTCGGACGCTTAACTGACTGAGACACCCAGGAACCCCTAAGCCTGCACATTTTTTGAGTGAATGTCAATAATTTTTAAAAAAGGTTTAAGACCAAACTTAGCAATAACAGTGGAAGTATTCTATTGGATAATGCTTTGTTTCTAATAAAACCTAGCTACTCATCAGTATAACTTCTCTAAACCCAATCTCTATATCTTGGTTAATATCTGTTAACCATCGAACAGTTGAGAAAGAAAAAGTATTCTCAATATTAGCTGAAAGTCATTACCTTTTAAATTAGACTTTCTTAAACAAGTTACTACGTAGCTTTAGAAAGTTCCCTGAACATCTGATACTTTCCCCCGAAGATTCTTTCAAAATATTCACTCCATCTCCATCTCGTCCTCTCCTCAAACACACCAAGGAGCAATGACTCCAGCCCAGCACAGCTGGGGTTCTCACAGGTGACTTCCCTCGCATTCTCATGGCATCCAGATGTTTGCTAATGTACCTCTGCAGGCATCTCCTGGTGGCAGGTGTACTCGCAGCTGGAAAACCCAACTGTGGCAGGCTGAAAAATGGCTCCCCAAAGACAGGCTTGCTTTCTAATCCCCAGAACTTGTGAATGTTACCTTATAGGGCCAAAGAGAGAATATTATCTCATATGGGAAAAAAAATACACGGTTAAGTTAAGGATACGGAGAAGACGTGCTTATCCTGGATTACCTGGGTGGGTTCTAAATGCAATTACAGGTATACTTAGAAAAGAGAGGCGGAGGGAGCTTGGACGGACCATGAAAGGAGAAGACACAGACAGAGGAAAGGGTGATATAAAGATGAGACAGACATTTAGGAAGATGTGGCCACAAGTTAAGAAGCACCGAAGGATGCTAGTACTGCAGAAGCTGGAAGAGGCAAGGAAGAGATGGTCTCCTAGGCCCTCTGCAGGGACAGTGGCCTTACCAACCCCACGATTTTAGCCCAGTGAAACTGAGTTCGGATTTCTGGCCTACAGAACTATGAGAGAACAAATTTGTATTGTTTTAAGCCACCAAGTTGGTGGTGATTTTTTCTAGAAGCCATAGGAAACTAGGCTACCACCATGCTATGCCAGCGCACACAGGGGCCCACATCTTTACACGCAGGAACCCACCAGTTATACCATTTTTTCATTAAAAACAAAAACAAAAACAAAAACAAAACTCCTATAAGGGAAAGTTGGTGAAGATGTTACCAAAGTCTTTGGTAACTGAACTAAATCCTTTTTTAAGGGATTCAACATGAATCCAATTTTCTCTCTCTTCACCTTAAAAACTTTAAGGAATAGTAATATCACTTGGTAGAAAGGGTGAACTACCTTTGGTCTCATGGTTTTATGCTCTGATGTTTTGTCCCACTGGTCTACTGTCTACAGAAGAAAACTGTCAAGTAGTGACCCTGTTTTCATGTGCAGCTCACGGACTCAGTCTCACTGCAATGTCTTACTTATAATCCCTGAGTTCTCACTTAATCTGGGAGTTCCCGATTTTGTTGACATATGCTGTGTGGACATAATATACATAGCTTTTCACTCATACAAGAACGCAAAAAGGACTTTTTTTTATTGCATTCTACCTACTGGAAAACACTCTAAGCCTTCACACAGGACAAAAGTTGGATGGTAACTTTCTCAAAATAGCCAACAGATAAATCCTAGTCACATGGCCTTCATATATTAACAAAAAATTACTGTGGAAAATTAGATAATCTGATTAATCAGCACACTGAAGAAACTAGAATAGCTGAAGGTTCCATACTGATTCAATTGTGACTAGTTCTAGTGTTTGAGATATAACTTTAAAGATGGCAGAGTTAATACTTCTTTGCCCATTCTCTGATACTTCTCTAGCCAAGAGCCAAATGCTTCTAAAGTGTGACAAATGATCATTCTAATTAAAACTGATCAAACACTTAGCTGTGCTGCTTAGTGGCATAATGCCCTTAAGAGGATTAGACAAACAATTCTGGAAATATACAAAGCCATTGTGTTTGTTAATGAATTTCTGATAGAATAAAACATTTGAGCGTTTCAATAAACGACTACCTTTACCTTCCCGTTTGTCCAAGTGACTGATCTAAAATTGATTTGAATATATGTAATGGAAATATCTTCTACTCTGTTGCTTGCTCTTTTGCTCTCTGTCAGCGTTTTTGATAAAGTAACTGTACTATAGTCAAATTTAACAATGCTTCCCCTTATGATGAGTATTCCTTATGTCTTTAAAAAATTTCTTCTTTTCTAGAAGCATTGTTGTTTTACCTTTTTCAGATCTACAATCTATCTGGAACTGTTACTGGAGATCCAAGATTAATTAGAAGATCAAGTACAATTCTGGGGACTTCTTCCTTCCACATCACTTTCACTGCCATCACGTGGGGCTAACCACATGCTCCCTTATTCCTTTAAGGTCATCTCAGCCATTGTCAACACCACGGAGACCTTAAGGTCTCCGAGACTGTTCTTCTTCCCATCCATCACTCTTCATCTTTGACACTCTCCTTTCCTGATCTAGTTGGTCAGGAGCTGTTCCTGCCACCTCTCCCTTTTCAGCATGCTCAATTCCACAGTCACTCTCTCAACACAAATCTCACTGTTGGCAAGAAGTAAGTAGTATGGACCAACTAGTTTGGAAGCTACAAGGAATAGGGCTTGAAAGTTCATTATACAATTTACGAACTGTAGGACTCTGGCAGTCACTTCACCCTTCTATTTCCTCATCTCTGATGTTGAGAAGAGCTGGCACTGAGGGTGGGAAGAAGGTGGAGTCGGGTGAAGGATTCTCACTAACAACACCTTTCAGGCCTGTTGCAGAAATGAGAAATAATGTATGTCAGGGCCCTGACACAAAGCAGACACCAAACAAACAAACACATAAATAGTGGCTAAAGAAGAATAACCAATGAATCAATAAAGCTGGTAGCCAATCAACAAAGCTTCTGAACATTGCTGGACAAATTCTTACCACCTCAGCTATGCTTTCCCATTCACGACATCGTCTATGTGAACCTCTGCCACAATCTCTCAAGGTCTCTATTTGATCCCTCTGTCTGCCTCCTTACTTTCCAAAGACCCAGGGGAACTTCTACTTCTAGCCAGGATGAAATAACAAGGGCCAAATTTGCCCTTCTATCTGAAACAACCAAAATGTGGGCAAAACATATGAAGAAATGGTTTTCAAGACACCATCTGGCAACAAGAACAGTGACCTCTGGAATATGGGAAAGTGAGGTGAGTCCTAAAATGGTACCAGCAGACTTACTAAGTTGAAAGCCCAGAAGCAAAGGTACCTACGGTTCAAAGAAAAGGAGAGAACTTCACAGAGAGGGAACTATGGAGGTATGCAGAGAGTTCTTCTCGAGAATTCAGCTGAGTCCTGCTCACAGGTATAAGGAAATTAAGGAGGTTGAAGGAAAAAAAAACATCAAAAAGGATTAGAGATTACAGTGCTATGCTTGCACTCACACCAAATCAAGATCAGGACCTGCTCCCGCGTGCTACACTGGAAAATCTTATGATTCAGGGGACACTTGACGAAGTACACAGAAGGGCCTTACTCAGTTCTGGGGAATAATTAGCCCTAAATTAAGCACTGTTCTAGGCCTACCTAACAAATCTTAAAATAAGACCTAAAAGAATCAAGCTATTTCCAAGTAAATTCACTGCATCACAGAATAAAGTGAAGAATATTCATAGGAATTCAAAAATATCCAGCACCGACAAGATAAAATTCACAATATATGGCATCCAGTCAAACATTACCCGGGACACAAAGAAGCAGGAAAATACGACTCATAATAAGGACATAAATCAATCAATCTCAACCCAGAGTTGATACAAATATTAATATTAACAGACAAGGACATTAAACCGCTATTAATTGTATTCTGTATGTCAAAAAGTTAAATAGAGATATGAAAGATATTTCAAAAGATCCAAATATCACTTCTAGAGATGAAAACCACAAGGTCTGAAAAATACACTGAATGGGATTAATATTTTAGACATTGCCAAAGAAAAGATTACTAAACTTGAAGACACAGCAATAGTAACTATCCAAAGTGAAACAGAGAGAAAAGAGAACTTTTAAAAATGAGTATCAGTGAGCTGTAAGACAACTTGAAGCAGTCCAATATACAGGTAAATACAGACTCCCACAGGAAAGGAGAGTGAAGGAGAGCTAGAAAAAAAGCTTTGAAGAAATAATGGTGTAAATCTGTCAAATCTTCTTGAAAGCTAAAACCCCACAGATCCAAGGAGCTCAATGAATCCCAAGCACAAGAAACATGAGGAAAACCACAACTCTTTCTGCCATGAAAGGATACGAGATGTCTACAACCTGGAAAAAAAACTCACCAGGACCCAACGTGCTGGAACCCTCGCCTCAGACTTCCAGCCTCCAGAACCACAGGAAACCAATTGATCCACACGTGCCTACGATGTGACTTGATTTTAAAGATGACATTTCTGATGATGAACAGCCATCAGCAGACGGACTTCTCAGGATGAAAAAGAATACCGCTGGTCCCATCAGCACTTTCTCCACATCTGTGTACATATTTGCAAAACAACCCTAATGTCTGCCCTGCACCAGGTCTGGATGGATTAACAGCCGGACGTCTGACAATAAGTGTCACACTGGCACTGGCTTGGACCCTTCACTGAACCTCTCAGAACCTCAGTTTCCTCATCTACGAAATGAGAGCGGTAGACCAGAGTTTTCTAAGGTCCTTTCTGTGATTGGGTAATGCTGGATAGACTAATGTCCTAGCTAAGTCTTAGGTATTTAGACAACAAGGAAATTTAATGACAGACACTTTGGGCATCGGTCACAAAATATTCTCAAAGTAATCCCCCGAAAACATTATTCTGAAGCATGGCCATTCTTTCCCTCTCAAGTTGCCATTCTGATTTTATGAAAATCAGCTGTCCACTACCTGCCAACTCCCAATGCTGCCTACCAATATTTTCTTTAGACCGAGTACTAACTGTGACTCTTAACTATCTTCAAATCAGAGAGATGAATTTAACTTTAATTCTCAATAAAATAATAAGGTATGTGAAGCATATAATTTTAGGAACATTCCTCTAAAAGCTTTCTGGAATTCCTAAAGGAAATCCATTTTAGAAAGAAAATTCAAAGAAATCATGGAAAACTGCATAAAATTATCAAGTAACTCCCTCTCCCACAACACATCCTGGTACAAAGTACTTTTAGATGCAATATTATCATCCAAGTTGCCTTTTTAAACTAACACTTGGGGGCAGACGTGAACTAACTTGTCAAAGTCAACTTTCTACCACCCCCCTCAAAAAGACATTGCTAATTTCCTGTTGTAAACACAGCCATCATACCTATATCAGAAGAGGAGAAAAGAAAAAGGTTTGGGGATAGTTTTTTAAAGTGTCTGAAGAAACAGAACCTTCCTTGCATTTAACTCATCCATCACTGCTTTGCAAAGAAATGTCAAATGGACCGTTTTAAACCAAAAGGAAGCAATTAAAAAGCTCTAGCATCTTCGACTGAAAAAAAAATGCATGTTAACCTTTCTCTACTTTATTGTTGGCTTTGAAAACTATTACCCCTAAACCTGTCATTTTACATATGTGGCCTGCTTACAAAGAACAATTAGGCATTTTTCTTAAAGTATTTTCTTATACATTTCTTACACAGAGAAGCAAATAATTGTCAGTTGGTTACCATATAAATGGACATTTGAGAACAGAAGTACAGCACTGTTTTATCCAATATGTGTTTTCCTTGAAAGTTTAAAGGAAAAACTCTAGAAGCTTTTTCTTCAATGCTCCCAAAGATTAGAGTACAAATACAAATTAAATAAACCCATAATTAGCATTTCTAATAGAAAATAATGTACAGTGTAATTTTATATGAACCAATTAACAGAAATTATATATTCAACAATGCTTACTGAATGCCCACTAGCTATGTGATGTGGGAGCTAAAAAGGTGAATAGACAGAGCTTTCTATGTCTATGAAAAGCTCTTTAATAGCATTAGTTTTGGGGATTTAACGAGTGAAAATACAAAACAACCCCTAATGGTTATCAGTCCCACTGAGGCTCCCCATGACGTCTCCGCACTCACTCAAAAGGCAGTGAAAGGTTGAAGACTCAATATCTCAGTAAGCCAGGAAACCATAGGACATAGCCGCAAACCTAGGCAATAAACCAGTCTGCCTTCTTCTAAAAAGACCCAGGAAAGCACTCTGTAGCAAACACAGCAAATATCAAGCATCCTCAGGACCAAATCAACAGCATTTTAAATGTGTGGAAGGGGTAATGGTTGAGATGCGGGGAAGAACAGTGGAAAGGAGGGAAAAGAATATTTCTTATTTGTTTAAAGCAGCATTTCCACAGTGATTTAAAAAATTAAAATGCTGCTTTTACATGCTGTCACATAGAAACTCTCATTTGTTTTAAGAAAAGTAAGGTTTTTGCCTATCCTTCTTTTAATTACTAATTGGGATTAATAATTTCAGTCAGGGGCGCCTGGGTGGCTCAGGCGGTTAAGTGCCCAACTTTGGCTCAGGTCACGATCTCACGGTCCATGAGTGTGAGCCCCACATTGGCTCTGTGCTGGCTGCTCGGAGCCTGGAGCCTGCTTCAGATTCTGTGTCTCCGTCTCTCTCTGCCCCTCTTCTGCTTGCTTTCTGTCTCTCTCAGAAATAATAAACATTTAAAAAATTTTTTAAGTAATAATTTTGGTCAAAAAAATAATTCTGGTCATATTTTACTATTTGCCAGATAGCACTTACATACTGAAAATAGCAAAGTCAGAGTTAAGATCGCAAAGCGACTAAGAGACATATGCTACATCCAGAATCTTTTCAGAAAATTAAAAATATTATAAACTGTTATTAAGTAATAGTTACTTAACATCAATGTTGTACTAAATGCCAAGTGAGTTAGACAAGGTCAAAATCTGAAGGAAATTTCTAGTTGAGTAATTATCCATTAACTGAAAAACAAGAGCCAATTAAATTCTCTATGATCATGTCAATTCTCGTATGTCTGTGACGCTACTCCTCCCATCCTGAATACTTCTGGTGACATTTGGGGAGTTTGTCCCATGGGCCAGAAAAGCACAGAACACTGGACACAATAACCTGAGATTTAGGGCCTTCGTTACCGTTAAGGGAAACATCTGGGCAAGTTACTTAACCCCTTTGTGTATCAGTTTTCTCATCTTTAAAATGGAGCTAATAATACTAACCAATAGCATTATCGTGAGGATTTAATGAGTTAATTCAAGGAAAGCACTTAAAACAATGGCTAGCACCTTGTGAACTGCACATGCATCAGCTATTATTATTGTGTCTATGTGTTCACAGCTAACTAGGACAATTCTTTCTACTACACCCTTTCATACATTCTCGGCCAGAGGGAAAAATGATTTTAAAAAGTATCTGAAGGACTGGGCTGTTAGAGGATACATAACAAAGGCTCCTAAGTGTTCACGTCCTTTAATCCTCAATACGGCCATCTTTGGGAATAATCAGAGTTGTAAACAAAAATCTATGTCCAAGGCCATTCATCGGGATATTTATAATGCAGAAAAACCACCTAGCTGTCCAACTAGAATAA
The DNA here is from genome assembly GCA_030068075.1 of Paguma larvata. NCBI lineage: Eukaryota > Metazoa > Chordata > Mammalia > Carnivora > Viverridae > Paguma > Paguma larvata. The sequence goes on from CM057825.1 coordinate 53,622,772, forward strand.
GTAAAACATGGCGCGTGCATAAGAGGGAATATTCTGCACCCGTTAAAAATTAGATTTAGCTAGGGGCACCTGGCATTTAGCTAAGAGCGTCCCACTCTTGATTTTGGCTCAGGTCATGATCTCGCAGTTTGTGGCTTCGAGCCCCATGTCGGGCTCTGTGCTGACAGCTCAGAGCCTGCCTGGGATTCTCTCTCTCTCCCTCTCTGCCCTTTCTCCTCCTCTGTCAAAGTGAATAAATAAACTTTAAAAAATTAAGTTTAGTTATAGAAACAGTGAAAGGATTAGTAGTTGCTTGGGGTTGTTGGGAGGAAAGATGAACAGGTGGAAGACAGAGGATTTGGGGGCAGTAAAACTATTCTGTACGAGATTATAATGGTGAATATACGTCACTATATATTTGTCCAAATCCACAGAGTGTACAGCACAAAGAGTGGACCTACTGAAAACTATGCACTTTGGGTGAGGACAATGTGTCAGTGTAGACTCATCCATTTTAACAAATGTGCCACCTGGTACAGGGTGTTGACAGTGGAGGCTCGGCTTGTTTGGGGGAAGGGCATGTGTGGGAAATCTCTATGCTTTCTGCTTGATTGTGCTGTGAACCCAAAACTGCTCTGAAAAATAAAGTCTATTTTTTTAAATTAGAAGAATAATGGAGGAGACGAGAAAGAATCGTGATTCATTGCTGAGTTAAAGAACGCAATCTGTAAAGAAATGAAAACGTATATCCAAACATCAAAATTTTGCTTCCAGAAACAGTATTCTTTTAATTTTTTTAACGTTTATTTATTTTTGAGAGAGGGTAAAAGAGACAGAGCGTGAGCAGAAGAGGGGCAGAGAGTCACAATCCGAAGCAGGCTCCAGGCTCTGAGCTGTCAGCACAGAGCCCAACACGGGGCTCAAACTCGTGAACTGTGAGATCATGACCTGAGCCGAAGTCAGATGCTCAACTGACTGAGCCACCCAGGCGCCCCTAGAAACAGTATTAAAGGTGATTTTTAAATGTGCTTTTCTGTATCTGCAAAATTTGCTACGATGAGCTTGTGTCACTTTCAATGTGGCACAAAGTTTCAGTACTTTCCTCTAAAATGTCACTTAGTTTTAAATCAAAGTTATTGAGAAAAGACACGTTAAATAGAAAAGGAACAATCATTGACATAAACTGACATTTCTAACATCTCCACGAACCTACAGAATCTCACCAATGACATAAAATTCTGTATCTTTGAGCTATCACGGACTCATTCATCCCCAAAATATTAAACACCCATCATGAACTTAGGTCCTGGGAACACAGCAGTAACCAAGCTAAACAATGAAAGTTAGGAGACAAAAAGATACCAAACAAACATAGAAGGAAGGTGTTCTCAGACTGGGATGCATGGGGGCGTGATAAACACAGGTCTGTGGAGTGCTGGGGAGGGCCTCTCTGATACTCGAGCTGACAGGGGAAAGATGAGGAGGAGCCCAGGGGGAAAGGTGTTCTAAAGAAAGAAAAAGAACAAGGGCCAAGACCATGGAGTGGGAATATCCAGGCTTACTAAAAGGTCAGCAACAAGGTCACTGCGGCTGCTGATCAGTAAACATCGGGTCTTCACAACTCTGCATCTGAAATACCTTGAAGCTACTGAACAATGATCATATAAAACTGGTCAAGAGCGCAGGCTTTAGGGCCAGACAGGTTTAAATCTACCTTGGTCACTTACTGCAGGTGGACTGGGAGTTGGTCACCTCCACAAAATGGAAGTAACAGTATCTACTGTACGAGCATCTGCAAGGCTTTAAACAACAGGATAATCATCTCAAATGTTTAGGAGAATGCTTGGCGGACAAAAAATGCTAAACAAATGGTAGCTAGTCTTCAAAGTGCCCTTTAGAGAATTAGAGAATAAAAAAAAAAGAAAACTAGGAATTTTACTAGATATGAATCACATCAATATAAATAAATGTATCTTAGCTGACTTGGTGCTTCTTTCAGTTCTATGTCATGTCCCAGAAATTCTATTATATGCTATTTTGTCCAGAAAAGTCAATAAATCCCCAACCAAATCTCTCTGGATCCAAGGAGGATGAGGAGGGAATACTTTTCATGGTCTTTCTTTAAACCTCCTTTTCGGGGCGCCTGGGTGGCTCAGTTGGTTAAGCGGCCAACTTCGTCTCAGGTCATGATCTCACAGTCTGTGAGTTCGAGCCCTGCTTCAGGCTCTGTGCTGACGGCTCAGAGCCTAAAGCCTGCTTCGGATTCTGTATATCCCTCTCTCTGCCCTTCCCCTGCTCATACTCTGTCTCTGTGTCTCTCAAAAATAAATAAACATTAAAAAAAAATTAGGAAAAAAAAAAAAAACCTCCTTCTCCATGATACTTCTGCTGTATCTGTGACGATAGCCCATTCCTCTTCCTCGAAGTTCTTCCCTCTCTTGAACCAGCGACACGACTCTCGGTCTTTGGCCTATCCATCTTTGTGTTCCTCCTCTACTCCAGACTTCTCCTTCTGGTCTTCCCACTCCCTAAAAATGTCATCTGTTGCTAAATTTTTATCCATGCCCTTCTTAACCACAAAACCTCCTCAGATACTTCACAGCCTCCACAGGTACTCACAGCACTAAATCACATTGTTGGTGTGACACTTAACCTCATTACACTTGGTATTAAACTAAGTTATATCTTATCTCCCATATTGGATGCATGAGTTCTTCAAAGCAGGATTGACAGCTAAGTCATCTTTCTTTCTCCCTTATGACCTCACGAAACCTCTTGAATATAGTCATTGTTATCAGTAACTAAGTGGGTAAGCACATAAAATACTTTTAACAGATTAGTAACATTAAAACAGAGCCTTACAATCCTGTCGACAATTTTCTTACTTCTCTCAAACTAGCTTTTGATTTGTAATGAGGCATAAAAGACATTATGACTATATTTACATTTTACATAGTAAGTTTCTAACTAATGAACAATGTGGTTAATTCTCCATTAACACGGTAAAACTAATAACAGCTAGCACTTACATAGCACTTAGAAACATATATACATTGACACACTCTATCCTCCTAACAATCCTCTGTGTTAGGCAGTATTTTTATATTTTCCATTTTAGGAAACTATAGCAAAGAGCTAATTGACTTTATTCAAAGTCACAGAGCTGGACGAATCCAAGCCAGGATTTGAACCCAGGCAGCCTTGGCTCCAGTCTATGCTTATAACACTAAGCCTTACCTGAATACCCATTCTCTATAACAATCTAATTTTACACAAGCATTTTTGAACTCATCCAGAACTTTTTACAGAAGCTTGTTTTCATAAGTAACATACATTTTTTCTATAATATAAATAAATATATCTGTATTAACCACATCAAAGTTTTGGCTAAAGTATGCATATATAATATACTAACGCAAATATCACAGCATTGATTTTACATTAAATAGTACAATATTTTAACTTACCTCATCTGACCCTCTGAATGCTACGAGTCTAACGTGGAACCTTCTTGAGTAACTATCCTGGGAAATTTATATTTTCACATAGATTTTTCTATATTCTGAATCAATTTTTAAATTCAAGAAAACTAAGAATTTTCATGAATATGTAACACAAATCACACTAATGGTACATAGCACTAGTATCACAGAGGACAACTATAATAATGTTATAATCTTGTTGAAAATGACAATTAAATATAAAATGTTAGATTTTTAAAGACTATATTTAGCCTTAATTGATTTCCTCTAGAAAATAATCTCTATTATTATACAGAATGCTTAATTCTCAGATGTTGTTATACTTTAAGCTTTTAGGTTAATAAATCCAAAAATAGTAGAGAATTCTATTATTAAAATGCAAAACAAACTTTCGATCAACAAAATTCTTAAAATATGATAAGCCACTGCTTATGGGACTGATTTCTCAGCAGTTAATTTTTAAAGAAACTATTTCCATCTTTGCCTCACCAAGAGTAAAACCTTTAGTCCGAGAGTGTTCAAAAGTAAAATCCTACTCACTAATCATAAAAGTAACCTGCCAAGGGGCACCTGGGTGGCTGTTGCTTAAATGCCCAACTCTTGGTTTTGGCTCAGGTCATCATCTCATGGTTTGTGGGTTCAGCTGTGCATCCGCTGACAGCACCGAGACTGCTTGGGATTCTCTCTCTCTCTCTCTCTCTCTCTCTCTCTCTGCCTCACTCCAGTGTACTCTCTCTCTCTCAAAAAAAAAAGAAAAGAAACTTAAAAAAAAAAGTAACCTGCCAAAACGAGACACTCTTTTTACCCTTCTAAAGAGTGTAAAACCTAAAGCCTGCAGCTTAGACTCCAACAGGCTCATTCCCCAGGTCCTCACACTTACTGTTCCTCCGGCAGGAAAGGATCTGCACCCAGATTTGTTCACAACCTGCTCTTTCCCACCATTCAAGCTCAGCTCAAATGTCTCCACCTAGCAAGGCCTTTGCCTGGACAGTTCACCTAAATAAGTCTTTGTTACGGACTGAACTGTATCCCCCCCAAAAGATATGCTGAATTCCTAACCCCAACACCTCAGAATGTGACCTTATTCAGAAATGAAATTGTTGCAATGTAAGCAGTTAAGATGAGGTCACACTGAAATAGGGTCAGCTCTTAACCCATCATGACCAGTGTCCTTATTCAAAGAGGAGACACACAAACACAGACATGCGGAAGAAGGCCATGGGAAGAAGGTATGGGGACACTGAGTCGTGCCACAGCAAGTCAAGGAATGCCTAGGGCCACCGGAAGGTAGAGAAGAGAAGGAGGGACACGCTTTGATTTTGGACTCCTAGCATCTAGCACTGAGAAAGTACATTTCTATTGTTTTAAGCCCCCCAGTTCCTGGTGCTTTATTATGGGAGGGCTAGGAAACCAATACACCCACCACCACCAACTGCTCTCTGCCCCATCAATCACTTTTGTCGTCCTTACGGTTCTCAATAGTATCTAAAACAGCAAACGACTGTCTTTTCTTTTTCATTTACTTTTATTGACTGCCTTCCTTCTTTAGAATGTCAAATTCATGAGCACAGAGGCCTTTTCTGACTTCAAAGCAGAGCCTGGCACATAGTAGGTGCTCAAGAAAGATTTTGTCTAATAAATTGATGACCTTGAGAAACATGACAGGATTAAAGAAGCCAGAATGATCATTCGCCTGCCACACTCTGAGCAAGGATAAACTGGCCCTAAAAAAGGAGATCCTGTTCTGCTCGGGAGGACAAAATCCACAAGGGGCGGCCAAGGGGAAGACCCATAGTGGAACGGGAAGAGTAGAAGCCTCTGAGTTGTGGGCTCTGGGATGACAAAGCCGTGATGAAACAATCACCCTAAAGAAAGCATGTGTTTAAGAGTAGAGCACCAGAAAAGGTTTCAGAAGTTATAAAAATATTCCGAGGAATGGATATTTCAAGGGATGAAGGGGAGAGTCTTACCTATACAACAAGGAGGGTGGAAGAGACCAGTGATTCCTAGAATGAGCTCCCCAAACCAAGGGCACTTTAAAAATCCATATTCTGGGGGCGCCTGGGTGGCTCAATCGGTTAAGCATCCGACTTTACCTCAGGTCATGATCTCATGGTTCATGAGTTCAAGCCCTGCATTGGGCTCTGTGCCGACCGCTCAGACCCTGGAGCCTGCTTTGGATTCTGTGTCTCCCTCTCTCTATGCCTCTTCCCTGACTCGTGTGTGCTTTCTCTCCATCTCTCAAATAATAAATAAAAACATTTAAAAAAATATTAAATCCCCATGACTTAAATATTTTATAACTGAAAGTCTGTACCTCTTAAAGAAATATTAAAGTTATCTTGGTTTGAATAGATAAAATGTTCACATATTTAAAAGGGGTCTAGAAAATAAATGTCCTAAGTGCCCTTCCCATCCCCACCCAACCATCCAATTTTCTTTCCCAGAGTCAATCGCCTGTTAGCAGTTCCATGTGTCATCTTCCAGAGATGGTCTTTTAAAGAAAAAAAAATTTAATATTTATTCATTTTCGAGAGACAGAGTGTAAGCAGGGGGAGGGGGAGACACAGAATCTGAAGCAGGCTCCAGGCTCTGAGCTGTCGGCACAGAGCCCGAGGTGGGGCTTGAACTCACAAACTGTGAGATCATGACCTGAGCTGAAGTCACCGGGCGCCCCAGAGATGACAGTCTTTACACATAAACACATATTTATAAGCTCATCTGTAATACCAACGGCCATATACCACTCTGTACCTTGATTTGTTCCCTGATTCTATCTTAGAGATCATTCCGTATCAGCAAATATAAAATAATCTCACTCTTTTTAATAGCTACCTTGTTTTGTTTCTGCTCCTAATTTTTTAACCAATCCCATACGATCGATGCTTAGCTTTCCCTAGGTCTTTTGCCATTACGGACGATGCTGCAATGGACATCTTTGTGCAAGTTTGTTTCGGATGTACTGGCAGAACTCTAGAAAAATTTCTTAGATTTCCCAGGGTGAGAAGGTAGTTTTAATTTTGCTATCCACAGACACTGTACCATTACTTACCTCTACCAGTAACGTATGAGCCTGTCGGTTTCCTTAAAGCCTTACCACCATACGGTATTAACAAACATCAAAGATCTTTGCCCACTTAATTGGTTAAATAGTTGAAAATTGCATTTCTCTTATAATGAGTTGAGCCTAATTTCTTATCTTTAAGTGCCATTTGTAATTCCTTCTCTGTGAACTATCTGTTGTTCCTTTGCCCCCTTTTCCTATTAGATTAACAGTTACTTTTCCTATTGATGTATAGGAGCTCTTCGGATATTGAGGAGTTAAGCCTTGTCTGTGACGTGTTATAGTTTCTTTCCCATGCGGTAATGTCTATCGTCTGCCTGTACAGATAATATTTTTCCTTAAATGGAATTTATCAACCATTTATCTTACTTATTCTGTATCCTTCAAGATATTTAGAAGCTTTTTTTTTTTTTTTAAGTGTAGAAGCAGATATCTTCCCTCGTATCTGATCTCCATCAGATGGGACCGAAATGAGACCGGAAGGCAATCTGGGATAGAAGATCCTCGTCCTTCCTTCCTTCCCTGACCTTCCTCTTCCATCACCCTGAGCTCCTGCCGGGCTTGCTGACTCCTCTCTGGCTTTCTTCAGTTTCACGTGAACTCTACATTTGCTTGGCCTACCTTGGAGCTCACGCTCTTTATATAGTTCTTGCTTCGATTTGAAGTTTATTGAGATCAAAAAGAATTCATTAATGTCTTTTCATAATCAACATGCCATTCAAACTGTGCTGCTTTTTCTATTCTAGGAAAATTATACAACAAAAACTGCTCAGATTGTTGCCTGATGGGGTGCGAATATGCAAAAGATTGTCTAGCTGCTACAGATAAACAGAAAGCAAAAAATGGTATCTTAATTTAAAATAAAAAAAAGTCGGACTTTATCTCCAGAAATGACATGTTACAATTTTTTTTAATTTTTAGTGTTCTTTTAGATACTTTATTCCTGAAACTTTAGTCACGGATAATAGTTTGTTACTTCAGGCAACACTGTACCATGTATCAAAAAAGTCAAAGTAACTTGCTCAAATTAGGATAAAACTTAGGCGCTGGTATAGGAGATGTGAAATAAAAAAGCTATTGCTAAAAATTGAGGCCAGGTTTATTTTAGGACTTGACTTTTGAAAAAAAAGATTCTAAAAATATACTGCTGTTATTCTCCATTCTACTTCCACACTCTTTTCAAAAGGTGGATAGGTCTGTCTCAAGATGTATGGTGAGAACTGCCTGGATATGATGCAAGATCAAAAAGTAGAAGTTAATGTTCTATTCCTGACTCCACTCCCTCCACACCCCGATTGTCTCTTACATTAGCATACAGAAAGAGAATGACAAAGGAAAAGAGACAGAAAAGTATGTAGCACAGGATAATTTTTTTTTAACATTTATTTATTTTTGAGACAGAGAGAGACAGAGTGTGATCAGGGGAGGGACAGAGAGAGAGGGAGACACAGAATCCAAAGCTGGTTCCAAGCTCTGAGCTGTCAGCACAGAGCCCAATGCGGGGCTCGAACCCACGAACGGCAAGATCATGACGTGAGCTCAAATAGGATGCTTAACCAACTGAGCCACCCAGGCGCCCCAACATGGGATAATCTGATTGATCTCTATCCTTTCCCGAAGTTAAAAGACAAAGCTATGAGTATCAATATGGCAAATGGCAAAAAATTTTAAATAATGATATTTGTAGGGTTTGTTCCTCTCATCATACCCTCAGAACAAAGTCTTTTCTCTAAAAACCCCCCAAAATTAAAAATGGGTATAGGTATGATTTCACTTTCTACACCAGCCATTCAAGAAGGAGAATGATGCAAAAGAGGATTAAAATTCCACTGCAGAGGTCGCTATTGTTCATTTTTTCGTTCAGGTACCCACACTTTCGGGAAGAGCATTATTTCCTTTTAGCCCCAACAGAAGCACATCATCTTCTAGGTATATTTGTACATGAGGCTTACGCCTCACCGGGCAAGTCTCTGGGCCTCAGGTTATCCACCTGGAAAATGGGAGAGGCTGGAAAAGAAGTTGTTGTTGTTGTTGTTTAAGATTTATTTATTTCTTTTTAATGTTTTATTTATTTTTGAGAGCAGGAGACAAAGCATGAGCAGGGGAGGGGCAGAGAGAGAAGGAGACACAGAATCCGAAGCAGGCTCCAGGCTCTGAGCTGTCACCCCAGAGCCCGACGTGGGGCTTGAACTCACAGACGGTGAGATCATGACCTGAGCTGAAGTTGGACGCTTAACCAACTGAGCCACCCAGGCATCCCAAGATTTATTTATTTTTGAGAGACGGTACAAGCAGGGAAGGGGCAGAAAGAGAGAGGAACAAAAGATCCAAAGCAGGCTCGTGCTGACAGCAGGGAGCCCACTGCAGGGCTTGAATTCACAAACTGTGAGACCATGACCTGAGCCGAAGTTGGACGCTGGACCAACTGAGCCACCCAGGCGCCCCTGGAGTAGACCTCTTAAACCTCTTTCAGCTCTAACATCTTATGAATCAATATAAAGGTCATTCAAGCACCAACACATGGAGCAAAGACGTATTTCTAATGCCTGAGTACTTTCCTCATATATTTTATAAATTCATATATAGGTTTTCTTGAGTAGAGAAAAATATAATCCATCATCTCTAAAGGAGAAGATAATTTTTGGTGTTATTAATCATGAATTTTTTTCCCTCATCGTTGACACTGGTGAAACATATTCAAAGGACAAGCTGCCAGGGTCTTATTTAAAGGTACTTATTTAAACTTAACTTTTGCTTAAACTTGTTTACATGTTTACTTATTCAAACGTATTTGAGGTTTAAGAATTAAGTCACACACTTAACACTCTCTCCAACCCAGTTTTCCCTTAGATAGTCCTGGCTATTGAGCTAGTTGGCTTGGCCTCCTGTCTAGCTCTGCTGTTTGACAGCTTATTGTAGATTTGGAGACCCCGGCCTTGTCAGATGGAATTCCATCACAAAGGGTAGGTTTTACTTTCATAAACTGCCAAACCAGTAGTAGAAAGAGTCATCGGATTTTTCTGCTTCCTTTAATTAATGTAATCCTTAGAATTTAAAGATATTTAACATTTACATTATAATTTATTTTAGTACAAAAACTATTCTAGGGGGCACCTGGATGGCTCAGTTGAAAGAGCATGTGACTCTTGATCTCAGGGTCATGAGTTCAAGCCCCACGCTGGGGTTAGAGATTACTAACAAACATAGATAAACTTTCAAAAAGAAAAAAAAGGACTGATTTTGAAAACTACACTACTGTACAAAGAAAGTGAACATAAACTCAAAGAGTTTCATATAACCATCTTGAGACCACCATGATTCAATATATTCAATTCCCTGTAACACTAAGTTGGATCCTTTAATAGCCATTCATATTTGTCTATTTTCTATTTTTCCCTTTAAAAATCAATTCAGCACTAGGACACCATTCGTTACAACTCTGACTTCACCAGCCCAGCTCTCCCTCTCCTGATCTCTTTCTTCTATTTGACAACATTTAAGTGTCCATGACAAAAGCACTCATCATGGGTTTAAAACCTCCTGCTTTAAAAAGCCGATAAAATAGAAGTACATTTAAAGTAACTGTTCTTTGCAGGCACTGCATTTTCCCCCATAGCACTCTCAATTCAAGGAGGTCTAAACATAAATCTGGAAAAAGTTTAAGGAACAAAAGAAAAAATAGATACTTCATGCAAATTCTAAAACCGAAGCCAGATCCACCCCACACACACGCATACATATTCAATAGTGACTTGATTTTAGTAGATTCTGTTTTAGGTAGATCCCTGAGGGTAGAAAGGTTTCTGACCCAACACCTAATATGGTGTCTGGTACAGAGCAGGTGCTCCGTAAAGGCTGGCGGAATGAAGAAGAAAGGCACTTGATGGCCCACGTCACTTTCACATTAAGACCCACAGACTCTGGTCACTTCTCTGTGACAGTGATCAGCTCAGGGTTTGGTAACTGAATGGACGGACACAAAACTGCCTCCCGAGTTCTTGGAAACTCAGAACCATTCCAGAATCCATGCCAATTTCACTAACGGATATGTGTATCATGTCAGTTATCTCTAAAATTAATTTCAGATCATTGTTTTGACCAAAGCTACTAAGTCCACCCTGGATTTCAAATCAGTAAATATTTATGTCTATTGAGGGGCTGTGGGGAACGTGTAGCTGAAACAAGGGATGCAACTAATCACTCCCGAAGAGGCTTATGGAGAGTCCTTTACTCACTTACGAGCCTTTTGGTAACTTCTGACTATTATGGCAAGCAACAAGCTTTTTCCTTCGGGAGGTCTATCTTTTCCATTTTCTTTTTTTCTTTAAGATGCTGCCACATTTCCATTCAACTGCTGTTGGAACTACCAGCAAGATGTCAAGATGTTCTCCGAATCACTACGCCAAGGAAAGGCAACTGAGGACTAGACTGCCTTGGAGAAAACGATACAGCCACTAATCACTGAATCAGCTGGTGCGAAATCAGTGAGAAAATAACATTAGAGGGGATGAGAAGATGTCAAGAAATATAAGTAAAATCGGAAAAGGAATGTTAAAATATGATGAAAAAATGCTGAATACCTATCGCAATATTTACAAATTAAAATGCCAGCTAAGATGGTATTCAACCAAAATGACACTACATATTATCCCAGACTAGCCCTGTTCCCACAGGAGAGCAGAAGCAACTCTTTATTATCATGAAGAGAACCTTGAAGATTGAAACCCTTTATCTTTTTCAAAGGAGTACATGTCAGAGAATATAAACGCATGCGCCATTACTTTGCAACATTAGATGGGAAGCAGCATGAGAGCAAACATTAGCCCTGAAGGCTCTAGGGCCAGAGTCTCATCTTGGTCCCTGCACCCATGGGAAGTGGCTATTAGTATCTTCATTTTAGATGTGCCATAACTGAGAGGGGTTTTTCCCCCCAAATTACACACAACTAGTCAACTGTCCAGAAAGATTTGATTTCAACCGTTGGAGCTGTGATGCCAGTACATTCTCAATTCCACGAACCCTCCTCACTGTCAATACCCAAACATCTTCACACCTTAACCCATAGATCCTTTACCTCCTTTCCACAATAAAAAATTACACAAATGAATTTTATGTGCTCTTCGCTCTCAGACACGTGCACCAGATACATTATTAGAAAATCACATTCTTCACTGAGTGTCCTAACTGCCCACTCCACGCACCATGCTTACATTTTCAAACATGAGTTTGAATAAACACCACCCCACACTTGACATGTCTAAATCACACTAAAAGCTCCTCCCACGACTTTTCTATTCTTTTAATTATCGTGAAACATCTTTGACTCCTTCCTCCTCTCCTTATTTAGGATCTTATTACGCCTTGGATTCTCTTCACAGCGTCTTTTTAAATCCATTCTTTCCTTTCAGTTCTCGCCAAGTGGAGAACTCTCATCTCAATCAGCAGATTCCTAACGAGGGATCCTGCCGGACTCTCTCCCCCTCACAGCCCCACCTCCCAATGTATCAGTTCTCTAGTCTTTTTAATAAACTCTTTGAGTGGTTCACTGTTGGAAAATTTCCCATGGCTTTTTCCACTTGTGTTCACTTCCTCTGTCCAAGGTGGCGGAAGTTCCTCTTCTCAGCGAGGCCACTTCCTGCTCATCTTCCTTATAAGCCTTTGTCATGAACTCTGTGCAATATGTGCCTATACACAGGGGCTGCTTCATTGTCCCTCAGCTGACATCTTGTGGGTCTTTTGGTACAGTAGCCTGTTCTGCCTTGTGTTAACTCTATTTTGTCCTTATTTTCTTTTTCCTTAGAATTTTAAATTACTACTAATCCATAACCCTCTTTTTTTTTTAATATAAATGATCACCTACGAACTTACCACCAACTCTAACTACTAGATCATTACCAATAACGTATATCCATCTGTATGTTCCTTCTCGTGACATCTGCCTGGTCCTCCCAGATGACAACTGCTGTCCTAGGTTTTAAGTTTATCATTCTCTTGCTTTAAAACAAACTAACTAACTAACTAACGTGCATTTCAACACACACACATATAAGTGCTTGTTTGTATCTGATGATTTGTGTTTGCTTATTTCCCTGGCTTGCGTAAATTAGTATAATAATTTGGGGAAATAATTTGGGGAAATAATTTGGCAATATGGTAAGTTCAACTCACACATCCTACAAGTCAACAATTCTGTACATTGGCATTTACCCAAAAGAAACACTTGCATGTGTGCCCCAGGAAACATGAATGATCAGAGCAGTACTCTTAGCAATTTTTTTTAAGAAACAAAAAAAGACCAGCAGAACAGGGAAACGTATTACTACAGACACATAATGGACTAATGTGCAGCAATGAAAGTGGATGAACTACAGCTTGTATACAAGGTGGATGAATCTTGGTGACAATACGTTGAATGGAAAAAAAATTCCCAGAAGTCAACGGGTAGTATGAGACCTTTTTTGCAAGATTAAAAACCGATTTTAAAAAAGTATTATAATTATTATTTAACCTTTACAGTTAAAAAAAAAATCTCTCTTTTAGGAATTCATGACTCCTCTGCCCAAACTAGTCTACAAACTCTGGAAGGCAGAGATATCTTTATTTCTCATTGGTATTTCCCACAGTGCCTACACCAACGTCTTGAACAGGTAGATGCTCAATAAGTTATTATCCATTGAATGATTACTGAATGCTACCTAAACGAGGCATTTTAATGAAATTTCAATCTTCTCCCTAATCCAACAGTTTCATGAATAAAGTCACATAACACTTTTACCTACTTCTGCATTAACCTAATTCTATTTCTGCAATGGCACTACAGATCTCCGACCACAAATATTTCAATTTTAGAAGGACTTCACCTTTCTTCCTGGAGTAAAGTTAATATAAGGTTAAAGCAATCTAGGGACAAGAAAACTTAGGAGATCCTGCCAAAGTTCAGCAGAATCATATCACACTATACCGAGAGACATCTGATAAACCACCATAATTTGAAACTGAGATATCCCAAGACAAATCCAGCCACTGAATGTACAATTGAGTAAACCAACATTGAAACCGAAAATATGAGCAAAAACAGAATTTTTAGGGTTTCTAAAAGCAAAGATTTTCATTAGAAAATATTTTGTTTCTACTTTGAGAAAAAATAAATTACTTCTTAGGGGGAAACACAAAAAACCCTGGGGTAAAAGAATAATTGGAATAATATTCCACCAATCAGGGCCTTCCTTGTAACTCAAGGAGGACTATGCATAGTCTCCATAGGTGATTATAGGGAAGCTACACTGCAGCTTCCCTCCGACCTTGGGAACTCTGCTCACTCTGAGTTACTGCGAGGGCTTCCGTTTCATTTATTATTAGTCTTTGTATCTGCAATGCTGTAGCTTTGGTTAGGACTATCAACACTGTGAGCTTGCAGTACCCAAAACTGTAGAAATTCTTCCAAAAACCAAATGGGGGGGAGGAGGGAGGAAAAAATCACAACCAAGAGGAAAACAAAGTTAATGATATTAAGACGGGATATTTTTACATTCTACCTTTGAAGAAAGACTGCATTTATTAATCAGCTCTGTGATATACAACTATCCGCTAGCAGGCAATTTTTTTCTTAATTAAGAAAAGATGCCCATGAAAAAAAGATTTTTTGCTTAGGGAAGAAAAAAACTTAAGTGAATGTAACAATTTGTCAAAACTAGTCCAGCGATTTAAAAAAAAACGAAATCCATATGGAGGAAACAACCTATAGGACTTTGCGTCTTGGAGAAAGAAAGAATCTGGCGACCCAGTGGGTTCACTTAGTTTCGTGTCATTTGCTTCCTGTCCATTATGTAATGCTTTCCCCAGCTTTAGGTCTCTATGTTTAGGTCTCTTCTGTCGGGTATATGACAGAATTCCCACAAAATCAGTATCTGGTCATAACTTTGAAAACCAGCTTCAAAGGTGTCACGCAAATGTGTCTACAACAGTAGACGCTTAAAAAAAAAAAAAAATCTGCTGGTGTCATTACTTCTTCCCGGCTTCCTCCCCAGGTCTCCCTTCCCCTCCTCCCCCAGCATCCCCGGCGACACGATCTGCGGGCAGCTCCCGGCTCGACGCAGGGGAAGCACGTCTTAACTGCAATGCAAACGCTGTCCCGGTCTGAACCAGGGAAGGCAGGCTCGGCCCTGGCTGGAGGTGTGGACCAAGGCTGCAGGGAAGGCTGCAGGGGAGCCAGCAGCGGGCGGACAGGGGTGCCCCACGAGGGCAGTCCGCAGTGCACGCGCACAATAAAACCCAATGCACAACTTCCCCAGCCGCTCCTCTCGGCCGCCGGGATTCGCTGGGAGGTGCGGCGTAGGCGTTAGCCGGAGCGGGCGCCGCCGCTCTCACCGCGCGGGTTCGGTTCTCCGCTGACAATTACATCAGTCCTTCTCCCGGCCCCAGCTTCAATCCCCGGCAGCTGGGGGGAGCGGGGGCGCGGGGCAGCGCGGAGGAATGCAGGCGCGAGAGCCAGGTGGCCGGAATTCCCCAACAACGAGGGGGAAGGGAGGGCGGAGAACCCGGACCTTGACCCAGACACCCCCTCCCACCTTGACCGTAGGGCCGGACAGGCATCGCCGCCCCCGCAACCCGGGCTAACCGGCCAGCCGGGGGAACCCCCAGGGGGCGACGACGCCTCAAGGGCCCAAAGCCCGGGTGCCCAGCCGCGCGTCCCTCCGAGTCCTCGGCCCTCCGGACGCGCACAATGCCCCCGGGCCGCGGTGCGGGCACCGCCGTGTCGGCTCCCGGGGTCCCCCTGCGCCAGGACACCTACCTGGAAGGCGAGCAGCGGCGCCGCCGATCCTGCGGCGGCAGCGGCGGCGGCGGGAGGCGGCTCCGGCAGGCGGGCGGACGGGCGCGCGGGCTGGCCGGGGAGCGGAGGCGCGGGCGCCGCCTGCGCGGAGCCGCGGACTCCAGCACCGACAGCGGCGGCGGCGGCGGCGGCGCTGCGCCTCCAGTGGTCCGCCGCGCCGCAGCCCCTCCTCTCCCACGGGCGGGGCGCGCTGGCGGGGCGGCGCTCCCGGCTCCCCGCCCCCGGCGCCCGCCGGCCGCCCAGGCCGGAGTGGCCCCGCGAGCGGCTGGCTCTCCCGCCGCGTGCCCGCCCCGCCGGCACCCTCTGCTGCGCCGCCCGCAGAGCTTTGGGCCGGGCTCGCCGAGCTTGCGACGCGCGGGAATCCCACTGCCTGGCCTCACCCCCGCCCGGCCCTCTGGGGACCCCTGGGTCCAGAGCTCCCCGCCGCGGAGACCCTGGCCGGGATCTCCGGGCCTGAGAGCCCCCGAAGCGCCCCTGCCCGCCCAGGCCAGCGGAGGCGGGTCGGCCGCAGTGCTCTCGGGCCCACCCCGAAGGGCCCCGGCGCTGGGGGCCTGGAGCGTAGCCGCTCCGAGCGCCTGGGGAGAGCCGATCGGAAGGAACCGGCAGCCCGGTGGCCTCCCCGGAGGCGCTGCCCTGCCGGGGTCTCCGGCGGACGTTCAGGCTGGTCAATAAACACACGTGACTGTGTCTACCTGCCCGCCCCCCACTTCCCCACCGCCGGGTCCTGACACTGCGGAGCCAAACTTCCCAGGCCCAGAGAGACACATGGGTTCAGCGAAAACCGATATATATATATCCGGATATATATATATCCGTTGCCTAAAGCTCCACCGTACGACAATCCTTCCCACTCACTTAAACTCTTCCACCTTTAGACCGTTCCAGTCTGTGCCCTAGGGTACATTAATCGGGAGGCAAATTTGCTCCAAGGACGGGATAATTTAAATATTTGCACAGACGTTTCTTCTGTAAATGGATGACTGAGGAAATGTCAAAAGTATTTCAAGACATTTCTGTCATCACCATCTTGGGGTGGAGGGGGATCCAGACAACACTGATTGAGCCTAACAGGAATTATTACAGAAACAGCGCTGGAGTGTCTATGGGCTGTCTAGGCATCCAGATTGGGGGGTGGGGGGGGAGGCTTCAAAAATTGAAGATGTTGCTGCCCACGGAGGCAACTCGGTGACGGTGTTTCACCGTTCTCATACTGTCTGTCCTGTTATAAAATAATAGGCGCTGGGCCCTGTGACACATGGCAGTTTCACTTTAACTCCTCCCTTGTAGACAGTCTCCCTATGGAACAGAGCGGCTGGAGCCTTGACCTTCTCCTAATCACCACCACCTCCTTACTCCTTCCATGGGGGTCCCACTGACAGGAACTATTGAAACCACTCCAGCTACAAAGAGGGGAAAAGTCAAACCCCACATACAAGAAAATACTCAAGTGTGGGAGGAGATGAGAGAGAGCACATACGGAGTCCTTAACCTAAACAAGTGCTTCTCAACGTTGATTTCTAGCAGCAGAGAACCATGAACCGGTGGGGTGGGGGAGAGGAGCTACCGCAACTTAAACTCCTTTTATCTTAAGAACGCTTGCATACTTTTCACTCTAATCCGTAGCATCTCTGTGTGTTTTACTATTTTAAAAATAGGTGTAAATATCAGGAAAAGGTCTCCTACCTGTCTCATTAATAATCAAACAAGACGTGACGGCACTACACCCATGAAAACGAGCAGATTAAAGAAAGAGACCTCCAATTGCTATCGAGGCAGCTTCTCCACTCTGTGCGTCACAATAGTTTGAAAATTTAGACGAGCATAGATATGTGAATATGAATAACAGGCTTTTCACTGCTTTTTGAGCTATGGCCGGTTATTGCTCAGCAGTTGCCGGAAGAGCAATGTCTTCATGAAGTGTATACTCTTGCTAAGAGTTCAGGTCACGAGTCTTCTGTTGGCTAAAAGGATCTCTGCTCCCTGATTCATTCCTTTTGTTTGTCTCAGAGAAACGCTAGTGCATGGGCTTTCTCGGTGAAGGAAGTTAATGATATTCTTAAAATAGTGATAATATTAATGCTATAATTCCATCACATACGAATGAACTGAGCTTCTTATGAATCATAGTCCCCACCATCAATTCACTTCATACAACTCTCAACACTTCATTTTCATTATGGTTTTTATTTTTTTTTAAGTTTATTTATTTTGAAAGAGAGAGAGAGAGGGAATCCCAAGCAGGCTCCCCCATGTCAGCACGGAGCCCAACACAGGGCCAGAACTCACAAACCGTAAGATCATGACCTGAGCTGAAACCAAGAGTCAGACGCTTAACTGACTGAGGCACCCAGGCACCCCTCATTACAGTTTTTCTCTGGGCACTATTTTAGCAGGGGTTTCTTAGGAAAGGTGAAGTGCTAATGTGCGTTGAAAGATGCAATCCCTGGGCATCAAGAGTGAGGAGAAGAGGATACGCGACAGGGAAGAATGGGAAGCAAATACGTGATGGTATGTTCCAAACCTGGTCTCTGCTTCATGAATCTGAAAAGGCACAGTCACTGGGCCACGTAAAGTGTTTGTGGTTAGGGTCTAGAAAACTGTGCATGGGAACACGCTATCAACGTGAGGGCCAAAGAAGAAATTTACCTGTAAGCTCCCTCCCATCTCCTATTTCCCATTGGTCAAAATTCATCCCACCGGCCGTTAACTACCAGCTTCCAGGGTGGATCACCTCTCTCTTCCAGCAGCTACTTGAGAAACAAATCCACGCTCCGGAACCATGCTATGGCCATGTGTGCCGAATTGTTCCACCGACAATTTGCTTATGCTGGAAACTGCGTTTCCCAGAATCCTCTTCTCTGTATGTTCCAAGTCTACATGTGTCCAGATGGATAAAACTGAAGTTGCCGGAGACTCGGGAGGCACAAGGGAAGCAGCAGCAGTTACACTCTGAAAGTTGTCGTTGGTTAGATATGAGACAAACATCCACATGCAAGAGGGGTCTCCTTTGTTCTCACTCTTCCCTGCTCTGTGTTCTCCTCTGTGAAATAAAGTGTGACCGCAGCTGGGCTAACAGTCTCTTTACAGACTCTCCTAGAGGTGGTGGCCGCAAAGACCACAACCCTCCGTGGACTTCTACGCCAGCCCTCCTGGTGGCTCCACTGCAGCGGGTAGATGCGCCTGGCTTCCACATTTCCCTGAAAACTCAGACTGCTTCACCTCTGTGAGGGCTGGTCCCTGATCTTTCGGCAGCCCCTTTCCAGACTCTTCCTTCCCCAGCTCCTCTCACAAGTGTGGATGTCTAATTGCTATAGGAAAATCGTATTCAACATACTTATGCTTCGCTTCCCTGGTTGAACCCCAGCTGCCAGAGGCTTAAGCTGGTGGCTCATCTGCCCCAGGAGGCTTGCACCGGGTGGGTCACTTGTGGGCAGTTGAGGCAGGCCAGGTAGCTGAAAAACCTGGAGAAACGTGAGGCAAAGAGAATCTGAGGAGGTACTCCAGCGGCATCCTATATGAACAGCAAAACTATTATTATAATTTTCCTTTGTATTTGTTCATTGACAGTGTTCAGCCTTGAAAATATTTTTAGTGTTACTAAATTCACCTACTTTGGTGAATCATTCTCAGAAACTGGAATGAACAGTGGCTTTTTCTTTTTAACCTTTGTCGAGACATCATTTTGGCTCCTTGAGTGGAAAACAATAAACCAAATCTCAGCTGGAAAATTATGACCAGTATCTTCCGACAGCTATGGAAGCATCCTTTTGTGAACATAAAGATGAGCATTCCTTTTTGTAACTTACTCTCTGTTAAGTCGATTTTTTTTTAACAAATTTACCATTTTAGCAGATCAAAGGAACACAGTAAGAAAACCAAAAGGGAAACTCTTTGAAGCAATGAGTTTTTGCAGGAAGGGTGCAATGTTAGCTTTCAGGGTGAGGGGGCTTCATGTACCCTTACCTTCAGCCTATTTGTCACTCTTGGCGTTGCCTTTGAACGTGCGCATACACTTTTTCCCCAATTGATTAATGCTCCCTAAAAATCACAGATGCTGTTGGAGCTTTTCTTACCAAGAATATTGCCATCAAGAACCTCTGAGTAAACATCTGGCAACATCAGCAGCCAAACCTCCAGGTCCCCAACCCCATTTGGTCCTATATCCTTCATTCCCACACTGTCAGGGGCTTGCTGATACAGCCCAGGGAATTGTCATATCCACTTCAGAGTGAACCTTTCATTCAGAGTGCTTATCAGAGTGTCTGAAAGGATAGAAAGAATTGGGATTTTGTTCGGCTTGTCAGTTGCAGGAGTCTTGGGGGTTTTGATACCTATTTTATTCATTTAATTCAATAAATATCTATTAAGTATCTACTATGTGTTAGGCATTATTCTGGGTGCTTGAGATATGAGTGAGCGAAACAGAGCCTATTTTCATAGACCTTACATTCTGGCAGAGAGAGTCAGACAATAAATAATAGACCTAACAGATAAGTGAATTACACAGCCTATTAGAAAGCTGTAAGTAATACAGAAAAGCGTAAAAGTTGAGCACGTTAAGAGGGATGGAGGTGGGCTGCCACGCTGCAGTATTGTATAAAGTGGTCAATCTGGGCCTCACTGAGAAGGTGACACTTGAGCAAAGACTTGAAGGAGGTGAGGAAGTCAGGCAGGCAGATGTATGGGAATGGGAAGTTCCCACTCCGGTCAGTGGCCAGCCACTGCAAAGCCAATGGAGTGAGCATGCCTGGTGTGTTCCAGGAAGGGCAAGGAGGTCAGCGTGCCTGGAATAGAATGAGGGCGGGAGACAGTGTGAAAAGAGAGAGGTAACGGGGGCCAAATCACATGGAACCTGTGAGGCCATCGTGAGGACTTTGAATTTTATTCTAAGGGAGATGGGCATTGATCACAGCCCCATGCAGTGGGGTAAAATGATGGGACTGACGTTTTAAAAGAGTTCTGGCTGCTGTGTCGTGGACAGGCTCTAGAGGGGCAAAGGTGGAGGCCGTCACTCTGGTGAGGGAGAACAGTGGCTCAAGGCCAAGTGGTAGAGGGGAGAGGTAAGAAGTGGTCCAATTCATCATGCGTTTTAAAGGTAGAGCCAACTGGGACGCCTTGGGTGGCTCAGTCAGTTAAGCGTTGACTTCAGCTCAGGTCATGATCTTCCGATCTGTGAGTTTGAGCCCCATATCGGGCTCTGTGCTGACGGCTCAGAGCCTGGAGCTGCTTTGGATTCTGTGTCTTCCTCTCTCTCTCTGTCGCTCCCCTGCTTGTGCTCTGTATGTCAATAAATAAATAAATAAATAAATAAATAAATAAAAAGGTAGAGCCAACAGGATTTTTGCATTAGTTATGAGTGAGTCTTATTTTATTATAGGATTCACTTGGTGAGAGTGTGGGGAAGAAACATAGGGCTCTGCTGCCTTTAGATATTGGGGAATGCTAATCACGGGCAAAGATCCTAATGCCTCAGAGGGACCATTACAAACGCTAATACCATTAGGTAATGGGATTAGCAACACAACAGTGCTCCATGATTTGGGTCTGCATAAAACACACACAAACCCATACACTCAAACACAAGATTCATCCACATGGAAAAGTGGAATGTTTGGACATACACACAACAAACCCCTTAGGGGCAGAAACATTCAAAATGAAGTTTCCCCCCAAAATTGTAGAACAAAATTAGCAAAATGGAACATACTTTGTGTTTCTTATCCCACTGCTTCATGTCCCAGGGCTTAACTGGAAAACAAGACTTTCATGTAAGCAAACTCAGACCTAGAACATACTTACTCAGCCCTCAGGCCTTTTGAGGGGACTAGATCCTAAAAATACTCATATTATTACTTGAGTCCTCCCTGCACAGGCCTACCTGCTTTCCGGAAGGGTTAAGAGCGCAAGAACCCAACCTTCCTAATGGGCAAGGATGCTAACGGAGCTGAAATTCTCTAAGGATAATTAACATAGTCATGGGTGCCGCTAACCTGGGGCACTTGATATCTTTCTTCCAATTCCCTAAAACGGTTATTGCTGTATGTTTACCTCTAGAACTTCTACCACTACCGTACCAAAGGTGTGGTGAGATGATTTCGCTGATTCTCAGACACACATTTAAAGACATTGAATCACAGAGGAGAAAATAGTTCTTTTTCTTTCTCTCTCCTTCCCTTCCTTCCTTCCTTCCTTCCTTCTTTCCTTCTTTCCTTCCTTCCTTCCTTCCTTCCTTCCTTCCTTCCTTCCTTCCTTTTCCCTCCTCTCCCCTCCCCTCCCCTCCCTTCCCCTCCCCTCCTCTCCCCTCCCCTCTCCTCCTCTCCCCTCACCTCCCTTCCCTTCCTTTCCCTTTCCTTCCCTTCCGGAACCTCCCTACCCTTCCTTTCCTTTCTTTTTCTTTCTTGCTTTTTCTTTTTTCTTCTTTTTTTATTTTTTGGCGGGGGGATTGATCCCAAGAATCAAGGCTTAATTTGGTGCTTCTATGTTTTTAATAGCTCTGTTTAACCCTTCCAAATCTCTTATTTTAACAAAAAGGAAGCAGATCCCGAGGCTTGGGACCTTTGATCCTAGTAACATGGTTCCAGAACTTAATGATGTTTTGTTTGTTAGCTTTCACTGTATTTATTTTTAGAGTTTATTTTCTGTTTGTAGCCTGTGATACAGTTGTGATATAAAGTTCGTTTTTTAAAATCTTTTTTAATATTTATTTATTTTTAAGAGAGAGAGCGTGTGGGGACAGGGCAGAGAGAGAGGGGGACAGAGGATCTGAAGCAGGCTCTGCTCAGATAGCAGAGAGCCGGATGCAGGGCTCAAAAGAGCAAAGTCAGAAAAGCTGAGCTTCTTCTAAACCCAGTCTCAACCTTTCCTTGTTGTTTGACTTTGAACACATTTCTGAAGCTCTGTCTCAGCTCCAGTTTCTTCCTTTATAAAAGAGATGAAAAAAATTTCCAAACCTAGTAACGCTGTGGTGAGGGCTGTCACAGTAACATGTAAACTACGACCTGTATAGAAGATTCTGGACAAATATTTGGGTTATCTCTGTCTTCCAAAAGCCCATCCTGCCTTGGAGATGAAACACAAATGTCATGATCTTCGTAAGACTTTTCCTAATCCCTGCCAGGTTTGAATGTGACCATTCATCTCCACAGAACTGCTCCTGTATTCTTCCTATGTCCTGTTGTTCTTCTTGGCTTTAGATTTTCCTCGTTCCCTCTACTTGATTATAAGCTTCATGAGGGCAGCTCTTTGTCTAAAGCCTTGTATGTCATGGATGATTAATATATATTTCAGTAACTTCATTCAGTTAATCACTTATTCAGTGATAAACTTGTGCCCAGCACATGTACCTTAAATCAACCCATCTGGTGACAAGCACTGGGGGCCTTTGATTCATCAGTGCATGGCCTGAGAATCTTTACACACATAAGGTACTGTCCCTAAACAGAATCATTGTCTCAGACACAGTATGACCTATGGTGGTGAGATTAATTAAAAAAAATTTTTTAGTTAAAAGTATGACTAAGTTCATAGTAGGTTTGTCTATGATGTTTTTCCTCAGTTGATATTCTCATGAATGAGTCCACAATCCTTTTGTTTGTTTGCTTTTAATATTGAAGATTGGCACTGAAAGTGGCTGGGAAACACTAGATTCAACAGCACATAAAAGCATTATATGGCCCTTGGTTTACACTCTCAAAGCTGGTTATCAAGATATGTTTAGGTTGATGCATCTCTTAAGACTGTACCATAATATCAGACACGTTCATGAGTTGTAGTTATTTCTTGCTTGATATACAGCATAGAAAAAAGAGGCTAGGCAGTAGTGTTAGGTGTGTGCATAATATCCGAAGCAGCAGGGGCGCCTGGGTGGCTCAGTCGGTTGAGCGTCTGACTTCGGCTCAGCTCATGATCTCGCCGTCCGTGAGTTCGAGCCCCGCGTCGGGCTCTGTGCTGACAGCTCAGAGCCTTGAGTCTGCTTCAGATTCTGTGTCTCTCTCTCTCTGCCCCTCCCCCACTCACGCTCTGTCTCTCTCGGTCTCAAAACTAAATGAACATTAAAAAAAATATATCCAAAGCAGCAGCAGTATGCATGGCTCCACAGATTATATGTGGAATTATTCAGATATAGCATTTCAAGTTCATTTTCTCATTTCATTATGTTCTCACTTTGTGAAACCCGCAGGTAAGATATTCATTTGACATAAGAGGAAACAGACACTGGAATGCGACTTGCGCATGGTCACACTCATTAATGGGAGTTCTAGAACTCTGTTGTTGGCCTCAAAAAATTTCCCACTCCCTGACAAGGTACACTGCCCTGGAGACCTAAGCAGGTATATGAATGGAGACCACATACCATATACCTAAATATTCAAAAGTTATAAATCAAACAAACCGTTTAATAAAATACGTTCTATTCTCCTACTTTAACAATGATACCTAGAAGGTATAACAATATAATGACCTGGCAGGTATTCAGAATTTTTAAACTCCCTGTAGTTCTAACCAGATGACTTAGCGTTCAGGAAAGTACACCCCTGGCTTCTGCCTGTGTCCCACACTGTCTCTCTCCCCGTTCCCAGCTCTATCTAATGCACCCTGGAAGGATCTTCGTGCTCATACAGGCGGACAATTCAGCCCCTACATCTAAGCTCTGTTTATACTTCCCTCAAACAATTGCCCTTTGGGGCGCCTGGGTGGCTCAGTTGGTTGAGCAGCCGACTTCGGCTCAGGTCATGATCTTGCGATCTGTGAGTTCGAGCCCCGTGTCGGGCTCTGTGCTGACAGCTCGGAGCCTGGAGCCTGCTTCAGATTCTGTATCTCCCTCTTTCTCTGCCCTTCCCCTGTTCATATTCTGTCTCTATGTCTCTCAAAAATAAATAAACATTAAAAAAAAATTAAAAAAACAAAAACAAAAAACAGTTGCCCTTTGGCACAGGGGTCCTGAAGATCCTGAGCACGGCAGAGAAGAAGGGCAAGGGCTCGGGTGAGCATGCCACCTGGGGCCTGCGCCTCTCATGTCTGAAGGGGAAGTGCCTGGCTTGGAGGAAGACCAGAAGGGGACCTCTAAATCACAGGGCCCCCTGCCCTTAGAATTTCATTTTATTTTTTTTTAATGTTTATTTATTTTTGAGAGACATAGAGACAGAACGTGAGCAGGGGAAGAGCAGAGAGGGAGATACAGAAACTGATGCAGGCTCCAGGCTCTGATGAGCCATCAGCACAGAGCCCAACACAGGACTCGAACTCACAGACCGTGAGATCATGACCTGAGCTGAAGTCGGCCGCTTCACCAACTGAGCCACCCAGGCGCCCCTAGAATTCCATTTTAACTTCAGTACTTCCTGGGAAGAAAAATTCTTAAACCGGATGCCTCATGGCTGTGAAATCTCACAGTCCTCCTACTTTATCACTAAACTCCATTCCATTGTTACAGAACTGTAAAGATAGTCAAGGTGCTCTATCTATCGCAACTTGCAAAACAAAGAAACTATTGCTTTACATGATTTGGAGATATTGATAAACAGCGATAGTCAAATTCTTCAGTGTAAGATACAGAGAGGAAATTACCACAAGTAATTCATAAAATACTGATCCCCCCCAATCTAACTGACAAACTAAACAGACGAGGCCAATTTCCCTTTAGGGAGGTGCGCCTTTGACATCTGAAGACTAAATATATGTAGATGAGCAAAACCGGGTATCTCACCCTCCAGCTTTTCTTAAAGAAGAGGTCCAGGAATAAGTGTCAATATAGGGAGGGTCCTGGATCTGTCTCTCCAAGACTCACCCTCCTTAGGTTTTCTATTCCAATTCCCCTGACCTATCCACACTTGACTCCCAGGAATTTTGGCCCAAACATAAAGTTCTCTCCTTTGGTTCCACTTAGCAGAGCTGGCACATGCTAACATTTCCAAAATATCTTCACTAAAGAGTAAGGGCAAGGGAGATGGAAATAGTTGTAAAAAAAAAAAACAAAAAAACAAAAAAACTTAAATATGGCCTTGCTTCCGGAATAAGGTTTTGGGTCTTCAGTTACTTAACTGCATTTTAACACCCACAGGTGATAATTTCCCAGGTAGCTCTCATGGTTTGTTTCCCTAAAGGGCTCCCTGCCTCTCTTTGCTAGGGGCATCTGCCTACCAGCTCGTCTCCCTAAAGTCCCCAGGAATAATGTCATCATCCATTTAGTCCTGTCCTGGGGATGAGCATCAAATACCCAGATGCATGGTCATGGATTTCTTTGGAACCTGTCACACAGGCTCTGTTTTCGGTTGGAAAGAAAAATCTCTTGTGAAATTAATTGTTAGAATATCTTTGTTTGATAGATAAACTTCAGTGATCAACTCTCTCTATAGCTGAAGAACTCGGAAGAGACCTTTCTCCTTTCCCCAAATACGAGGCAATGAACTCATCCATTATCAGCCACCCACGAGGATATATTGACCACAGAACAATGTGCAGGCATCAGCATAACATTAGTGTAGCCCGCATGAGCCCTTGGCTTAAAATAGTTGAAAGAGAAATACTCAGAATTACTGCAGCAGCCCCAGGAGGACATTTAACATTATTATGAAAAAAGGATAATAGCCCTCTCTTTTTCAGACCAATGAGAATTCTACTTTTAAAGTGGAATATAATTTAGAACTGCACTGATCAACAGAGTAGCCACTAGTCACGCATGCCTATTTAAATTGTAACTGATATTAGTTAAAATTAAATAAAATTTAAAATTGAGTTCCACAATTACAGTAGCCACTTTTCAATGCTCAGTAGCCACATGTGGCTCGTGGCTACTCTACCGACCAGCAGCACAGAAGAGAACATTGCCAACATCATAGCAAGTTCTACAGACGACACTGATCCGGAAGATATTCTTGCCACTAAAAAGGAATAAAATTTAAACCATGTTTCCTGTTACCACAATTCTAGGCAGAAAATGAAGCACTCAGAAGGAGTAAGATAAAAACTCCAGGGCTCAATAACAAAAAAGGAAGCTTCTTTCATTTACTACGTAACAAGTGTTAGGACATTTTGAGCATTTTGAAAGGAAGAACTACCTACTTAACAAACATTGGATAGGAAAGAAAATTTACGCTTAAAGTGAATTTTAAGAGAGTAAATGGAGAGTAAAAATAAATATCCTGATGTTAAAAAGTGGGGGCTCAACACAGACTAATTTAGGTGAAACGCAGAGAGAAAACTGGCAGGACCAGGAAAAAGAGATTAGACTAGACTAAAACAGATATGATTGTCTTAGAAGCCATAGCTGCCTAAGAGATCTAGCAAGTTTTTCAGGGAGAATTAGAAATTAATATCAGAACTCCAGTACATGTCTTTAATAGTTGGCCACCTAGAACTGTGCTTAATTACATAGCAGAATTGTGTATAGAGAAATATCAGAGCGTATTCTAGGATGGCAAAGGGATCAGCTGAGCTGTCTTTGTGAACATTGAAGCTCTGAAGAAAGCAGATAAAAAATGTAAAGAAATCTTAGAAAGCAGATAGGCCTACATATAATGCTACTTAGCTTTAATTACTTTTTTAGTTTATGTTACCTTTAACGATATATTCCCTATGTCGTATAGTTCAGATATGTAAGATTTGGTTAACTCATTCATCCTTGCAAAGATTTCTATCTGGGCAATTGATTCTTTTGAGGATTGGCTATCGCTGGCTGTACTTTCCAGAAATAGACTGGCCATGATGAAGGACCCAGAACTTGATCCATTGTAAGAAGAACGGTGGTATTTTTTTTCTTAAATAATGAAATCAAGAAACACATACAAACACACATGCACAATCAATCAATCAATTTCGAAGCCTCCCCCACCTCACCTTGTGACATAACATGTTTCATAACATATTTCGAATGTTCACGTATCTTCCAGCCCTCTATGCTCAACTATATGCAGACTTTAGCAGAACTACTTTAAGCCTATGGTGAGGCAAAGATACAAAGTTCAGTTCACATCAGTCTAGGTGTCACAGGGAGACAGACAGAGTTTGATTAAGTGAAGAAAAAAATAAATGTGCTCCTAACTGATGGAAGATGCGTCTCCAACAAAGCCAAAACAATAACAAGCTACCAATTCTGTCCATCCAGCACTCGTTTTCTCACTATCCATTAGTGCCCTCTAGCTCTTCATCTCTTCATTGTCCACTTTATGTTCCAGAGTCCACCATTATAATTCTGCAGTAAAATATCTCCGATTCCTGGGCTGCTTTCCCTGATTAGGTAAATTCCCGCCCTGGAAGAACTCGACCCGACCTCTTGTTCTGTACCTGAGTAGCTAAATGTTGATGGAGAAAATTATACATTGGCTTCAACTTTACATTTGGAATCTTAGTCCTCAAAAATGTCCTTTATACAACACAGCCATCATACCATACCACTCTCTCTGTAGTTTTTGGTTTTGTTTTTGGCTCTCAAAAATACTATTTCGGGGGTGCGTGAGTGGCTCAGTGGGTTAAGTGTCTGACTCTCGGCTCAGGTCATGATCTCATGGTTTGTGAGTTCAAGCCCCATTTCGGGTTCTGTGCTGACAGCTCAGAGCCTGGAGCCTGCTTCGGATTCTGTGTCTCCTTCTCTCTCTGCCCTTCCCCTGCTTGTGTGTGCTTTCTCTCTGTCTCTCAAATAATAAATAAAAACATTTAAAATAAATACTATTTCAAGCTTTCTTCCCCATCGTTAAATGTGCTACCTCATACCAACTCAACTCTCAGTTGATAATCTTTCTTCATTCTTTGTTGAGAAAAATAGAAGCCATCAAACAGGAACTTCTTGTTTTCCACCTTTACTCATCTACAATCCTGGGTTCCCCCCTCCTATCGGAGGTCAATGGCGTCTGTACTTTGAATCCCAGGTGCCCTAGCCACCCCAAGGACTTTGCTCCTTGAGTTATCAACCACTCCCTCTCTCTAGGATCATTTTCAATGATATATAAACATGCTCCAGTGTTATCCATTCTAAACAGACTCTCTTGATGCAATCACCTCTCCAGCTACTGTATGCTCTTCTGTTTCCTTTCATAACTAAATTTCTCTACCTCACTTCCTATTTTCTCCACAGGCTTCTATCTGGATTTTGCCATATAGTCTACAAGGACTGCTCT
Source organism: Paguma larvata (assembly GCA_030068075.1). NCBI lineage: Eukaryota > Metazoa > Chordata > Mammalia > Carnivora > Viverridae > Paguma > Paguma larvata. Next base: position 53,651,239 of record CM057825.1, read on the forward strand.
TACTAAGTACCATAGGTTGTTTTTAGTGACATCAATGTGGTCAAATCCAATGCACACATTTCTATCGACATCTTATTTGGGCTTTTAGCTGCATTTGACAAGTTCACCACTTCTTCCTTGACGCATTCAATCTTCTTTCTTGATTTCTGGAAGATTTTCCTTCTATCCTTTTGACTCACTTCTCTCAATTTCTTTATGGCTCCTTTTTTACCAACTTCCAAATGATAGGATTCTCTATGTTTTCATCTGGGGCCATAGATGCTTCTCTTCTCTTAGGTAATTCCTCCAGTCCAAACTTCTTTGAGCTATAGACATTGTCTTCCAACTTCTGACTCACATCTCCATTTAATGTTTCAAACTTAACTCAATGATTTTTGTACTACCAAACCTCTAGGCTTTCCTATCTCAGCAATTGATACCGTATTCTACTAATTTGCCCAAATTAGAAATCTCATTCCTCCTATCTAATCAATCATCAAGCTCTGTTGTTTTTACGTTCAAAATGTATCTAAAATGTCAATGTGGGGTGCCTGGGTGGCTCAGTCTGTTAAGTGTCTGACTCTTGATTTCAGCTCAGGTCGTGATCTCACAGTCCTGAGATCGAGCCCTGCATTGGGCTCAGTGCGGAGTGTGGAGCCTGCTTGGGATCCTCTCTCTCTCTCTCTGTCCCTCCCCCACTCTCTCTCTCTCTCTTAAATAAATAAACTTAAAAAAAATCATGTGATGTTGTCATTTCTCTCTTCTCTCATTGGTAACCAAACAAAAGGAACAAGAAAGACAGAAAGACAGAAGGAAGGAAGGAAGGAAGGAAGGAAGGAAGGAAGGAAGGAAGAATGGATGGAAAGAGAGAGAGAGGGAGAGAGAAAGAAAGAAAGAAAGAAAGAGAGAGAGAAAGAAAGTCACAGCTATATGTCCCATTATTCTAAGGAAGCAGCCAAAATCCCAAACTACAAAACAAGTGGAATGGTTCCTCCAAAGCAGGAGAGATCATGCAGGAGTGCACACTTAGCAAAAGTGGCCAGAGGGTCTATGGAAGTAAATCTTAGAGCCAGAAAAGAAAGTTTCTTAAAGGTGACAGGTACACTTTTATTTCCAAAACTGAAATTCCTTGTTTATAATACTAGAGACAAGGTCCACAGGCTGGCCATGAGAGTAGCCTGGCCCTGGTTTGGTTCTGAGAAGCAGGAGAAGAGGATCTAAATGAGCAAATATAAAGATAGGCTATATTTACAGCAAGCAGTATGTCTCTTTGGCAGAGCAGGAGAAAAAAAATGCATCGTGGAAATTCACTGCCTGTCACCATTGGCTAAAGAGAAGTAAAGCTAAACAAACTTACACACCATCAAGGTTATAAGAAAACATTTTAGCTAGCTTGCGACAATAGGTCACAGGTATAGTAGCAGCATAGAAAAACTCAACTGCTTCGGAGATAAGTAATCAAAATGGAATATGCACAGTATCTATACAAAGATTCTACACAAAGAAAAGAAGACACAAAGGGTCAATAAGGTACACTTGCCAGAAAAATGTTTCTGGAGAGCAGCTGAAAATTATGATCAAACATTTTACCGTGCATCTTAAGAACAGAATGAATGAATCTCCTCTATGAGGAAAAGGCATAAAGCAGAGATACAAGAGCTCATGGAGCAGATGTTAACACAACAGAAAGAAATGAGATGTGAGCTGATAGAGCACATGGCAGAGTAGAAGAAAAAAAACTGTAACCATTAGAAAAATGACAGCAAGATAGGAAGGAATACATTGGCAAATAGGTCCTGCTGAAAATACAGGAAAGGACATAATTGAGTGGAAATGAGGAGGTAAGCAAAATGAAATGCAAATTTAAAACATTTTTTAAAGGTTTAGAAAGCAATTTTACATATAAAAGGCAAGCAAAGGAAAGCCAATTGGATAACCGAAGTGTAGGAAAACAAAGGTAATAAAATCATGCTTATAGACATAACTATAGAAAGTTTTCCTAAAATAAAAGAATACTTGAACTTACTCCTTGAAAGAACTCGATATATCCGAGAAGAAACTCCCCCAGAAGAGACAAAGCCTATTAAAGTTGCTAAATTTCAAAGAAAAGGAAAATATAAAGCTAGGTTCAGACTTCTACATGGCAATATTGAATGCTAGAAAACCTTCAAAAGAAAAAGTTCCAAAAATCAGCATCCAAAGATGTTACCTGACTGTTGCTCAAGTGTAAAAGCATAAAACAAAGTTTTGAGCATACATAGTATTCCCTTGAGTGCAACCTAATGGTTCTATCAGGAGACAAACACAGGTGAAACAAAAATGACCTAAGACACTACTTACCACAGAGGACTGGCAGGGTGCAGTGAATATATTTATCTAAGAGTAAACCAGTATGGGGATTAGGGTAACAGAATGAAATATAAATCTTATATGTTTGACAATGCAAAAATGAAAAACTAACCAGAGTCACAAAGGGAAAAGAAAAAGTAAAGTGCACGTGAGTATGCCGATTTCCTTATCTTTAATCGCTCAAGGTCAATGGAGAAATACAACACAAAATTTTGTAGTAGAGAAGCAGTAGGGGTGAAAGAGAAAATATTCATTTAATCCATGCTTATGGTAGGAAAATAGTAGTTATACCTACAAACAAGGGCTTGGGACATTATATAGAGTTGTAATTGTAGAGGTAACAACTAGAACAACACAAGTCTTCCTATTTAGCAGAAGAAATACAAAAGGAAAAAAATCTTGTCACTAGCGACTGCTAGTGACACTTAAAATTAACTACAAAAACAAGATTAAAAAAATGAGAGCAGGGGCGCCGGTCTGGTGTATTCGGTAAAGCATGAGATTCTTAATCTCAGGGTTTTAAATTCAAGTCTACATTTTGGGTGTCGAGATTACTTAAAAATAAAAACAAAAAATTGAGTCCAAATACATTTGTTAAATCAATGAATATAAACAGGCTAAAGTCACCTATTAAAAGTACATTTTGACTGTATCACAAGGCAAATTCAGTGCTGAATCTAAGAGAGATACCTAAAACAAAGCGATTTAGTAAGGGTAAAAATAAAAAGATGAGGCAAAGTAAATTAGGCAAATGCAAACAAAAAGAAACAGAGATGGTGATCTTATACCAGAAAAGGGTGGATTCAGGGCAAAAACTATCAGATGAAAAAAGTACAGCCTTTTAGAACATTTTAGGGTACGGTTCATAGGAAAAAATGAATAATTTATATCTATTATTAAATAAAATAGCATTAGCATTTATAACGCAAAAATAGAAGGTGATGCAATAAGAAATGAAAACACATTAGCGGTGGGAAATTAATCAGTCCACAACAGATCAAGAAGATAAAAATAAGTAAAATTATAGCACGCAAATAATATCATGAGATAGTCCTCATGGTTAAACAGAAAACATATCCTCAATTGTCCATAGAAAGTTTGTAAAAACTGACTGAATTAATCTATAAAGAAAATCTTAGTAAATTACAGAAAGGAAAAAGTTGGACAACATTGACTTACAACAATGCAGTAAGATGAAAACTAATAGCAAACCTAGATTCCACAAACTTTTACCACTACTACTATGTAGAAATTTGAAAAGAAGAGGCTCTCTTAGCTCTTGGGTGCTAATGAAGTTCAAACTCAATTTGGATCCTATATAGGAAAAACAACAGTGAAAAGTTAAATCAGACCCAGTGAGACACAGGGAAAGCAGTACATGAAGGTGACTTCACAGTTGTAAACTACATACAAAGGAGAATGAACAAAAATATATCAACTAATAAGTTAGCAAATTAACCACAAATTAATGTGAAAGAAAGACAAGGGTTGATAGAGATAAGTCAAAAATTACTAATTTTGGAAATATAAAAATAGTAAAACTAGTAAATATATGCAAAAATTATTTTTAAGAGAGACAGTAACAATGTAACAGAAACCGTTCATCTTAATAACAGACAGGGAAAGCACAAACACAAAAAATAAGACATGAAAAGAAAGAATCGACTTATGTAGAAGAAATCAAAAGAATTGTTAGTCAGCTTAACCCTATCAAAGATAAATTTATAATCTATGAAAAGAAAGTTGAAAACAGGGATGCATAGATGAATGGACATTTGCAAAGAAGTTATAATCTTTGATTGAATAATAAGGACTATCTTATTCATGATATTATTTAGTCGTACTATGGCCAGGTAAATATAATTTATCAAAACTAACTGCAGAAGATACAGGAAATTCGAATAGACCAATTCCCACAGAAGAGATAGTGCAGTGAAAAACCTAATCCTCTCTTCCCTTCTCTTGATAAAAAAAAAAAAAAAAAACAACTCCGCCCCCCAAAAAAATCAAAAAACCAGGCTCACAGTTTTCACAGAAAATTCATGGGAAAACAGTTACTCTAATGCTACCTAAAATGTTTCGGAACATTAAAGCAAGGAAAACCCCTAAATAAATTTAATGAAATGCAATGACTGCATTAAAAAAGACATACAAACCAATCTCATTTATGACTATCGGTACAGAATTCCTTTAAAAAAAATTGCAAGTAGATTTCAGTAGTGCAATAAGGTTATAATATACCAGACCAAGTAAGGTTTATTCAAAAAAAGCAAGAATGATTTAAAATTAGGAAATCTAAAATAGAGCAACTTATTACATTAATAAATATAAGGATAAAAATCATAAAATAATTTTCATATATGCCATTAAGGTATTATTGGTGTAAGAAAATAAACCTCCTAACAAAATAGGAATAGAAGCAAACTTCCTGAACATGATAGGATATAGTTACCTAATCCCTAAAAGTAGTAGTTTGCTGAATGGGTAAATGCTAGAAACATTCTCATTAAAGGCAGGGACAGGGGCACCTGGTGTTCAGTCGATTGAGCATCTGACCTCAGCTCAGGTCGTGATTTCACAGAGTTGGCAGAGTTTGAGCTCCTCATTAGGCTCACTGCTGTCAGGGTAAAACCCGCTTTGGATCCTCTGTACCCCTTTCTCTCTGCCTCTCCCCAGTTCACACTCTCTCAAAAATAAATAAAACATTAAAAAAGTCAGGAACAAGTTCAGGATGGCTTAGAGGTTAATACTGATCATTATTTAACACTATCTTAGAGGTACTAGCTTATGCAATTAGAAAAAAACAAGAGATAAAATGTGGCACAATTACCATAATCTATAGATGATATGATTGTATATTTGGAAAACCTGAGAAAATCTTTAAACGGTAAAAGAATACAATAAAGTAAGTCCTTGGCTACGAAATTAGTACACAGCAATAAACAAATCTATCGCTGTCCCTAAACCACTCAGAGCAGCAAAGAGAAGGAGTTACACTGCTGATCAAGTCTTATAAACACACTTGCAGTCATGAATGAGGTAAATCCCACTCAAACACCAGTGGGGCAGTCTCCTTCAAAGAAAGTCCACGTGCTGTTTGAAGGGAGAAGGAGGAATATATGCTGGGTAGGCAATAAACAAGTTTCCATTCAAAACCAAAGAAAGATTAGATATTTTTGTTCTTAGCATTAGTAACTCCTGCTAATCTTCTCTCATAAGACGGGACAGAAATCAATGGTTTAGTGGTTACTAAACAAACATATTTACAGAGAAGCCAGCAAGGATAGTAATAACGCTGGGGTTTGTTTTGTTTTTTCCTCCAGCGAGATTGAAAATGAAATAATGATTCTCAAATCCTGACAAATGGTAAAATGCTGTTATTCCTTTCATCTTCCTGCCTCCTCTCCCCTGTTCCTGATTTCCTTTTTTTTTTTTTTTTTTTTGGCGCGTGAATGTATCTCTAAGAAGGGGACATTGATGCATCTGGGCATACGTGTATCAAGGGCTTCTGCTACACAGTTATAGAAAAGGATGTTGAATGTGCTGGAATCTATGAGGTCAATAACTTTTTTATATACATCATTTGGTTGATTACAGATTATTGGATCCCAAATGCCTTACTCATTAGCAGGATGCTATTATATTTCAATTACCCTCATTCTCCTTGGATGGTTTAAAATAATATTTTTTAAAGCCTAACAGCTCTCTCTTACACTTTTATCCCAAATGGCTGTTATGATGGTAGCAATTATGCTGTATTGATTACACATTCATGACTTTCAAATACACAAATTATCACAGTTGTCTTTAGCGGTATACTTTGGAAAAGCATTTAATAAAAAAGTTACTTTGGGTATCTGAGAGATGACTGAGAATTTCTTCTTTAGAATGGATTATTCTTCATTAGATTAAAATTCAATAACTGTTTTAGATTGAAAATAGAACCTTTATGATCCACGCTGACTTGACTGAATTACACTAATAGAGCAATGGAGAGATGACAGGTATCTTTGTGTGTAGGAAGAACATGGTAGCATATTTTGATGGATTTCATTGTGACATTTATCTTGAGCAAGTATTTCTGGAGTTGGGATGAGAATGCTAAAAGTTCTTTTTTCCCCCAGATTTATTGAGATATAATTGACATATAATATTTGTGTAAATTTAAGGTGTACAGCATGAGGATTTAATATCAGTATATATTGTGAAATGATTACCACAGTAAGATTCGTTAACACATCCATCACCTCACATGGTTACAATTTGTGTGTGTGTGAGAACTTTTAAGATCTATTCTCTCAGCAACTTTCAAATATATGATACATTGTTAACTACAGTTATCATTAAAAGTTCTATTACACATTTTTAAAGGTAAAAGGATTAAAAGAAATCTTGCATTTATAGTGATATTTAAGGAAAATGGAATACATTGAGTTTGTGAAGCATATAATTTAACTGTTGCTTGGATTTTAATGACTCAAACTTTAAACTACAAATAAGAAAGTTTCACAGGAAAACATGCATTTGTATTATATATTAAGAATGCAGCTAATGCATATGCCAATTTAACAAATTAAAATGATTATACTACTGTCTCAAATGCAAAATATAAAAATTATTGCATGTCATAACACATGCTAATATGATTCAAACTCAGATTAAATAAAAACATTTATTTTTAAAATGAACTAGAACACTATTTTCTGTCCCTTGTCCCTTTCAAAAGCAACATAACAAAGAACAGATAATGAAAAATACATTTGGCTTAAACTAAAATAAGAATATTTTAAAACAATCAACTATTTCTTGACTACTTGATGCAAGCACTTTGTAATATCCAGAAGTTAAAAAAGGATCGAGTAAAAATAAATCTCTCTTTCCGCTGCCAGCATCCATTTCCCCTCCCTGGCAGGACCATGGGTACCAGTTTCTTGTGTCTTTCTAGAGTTGTTCAATATGCAAAGAAGCTAATGTAATAGTAGAAATTATATAACAGTATCATTATATACATGTTCGATACTGAAGTTTTTAAACTGAAGAATATCTCCTGAAGGATATTCCATTTTAATGGCTACGGAAAATACCGTGCCCCGCATCATAATTTATTCAATCAATTCTTGTGTGAGTCAGCATTCTCCAGAGAAACAGAACCAATGGTGTGGATATATAAGCAGAGAGAAATTTATTTTAAGGAATTGGCTCATGTAATTATGGAGAATAGCAAGTCCAAAACTCTGAATGATGGGTTGCGAGGGAGAACAGAGAAGAGACGATGTTGCAGTTCAAGTCCAAAAGCCAAATGCCGACAGAATTCCTTCCTTTTTGAGGGAGGTCAGTCTTTTGTTTTATTCAGGTCTTCAGTGATTGGATGAGGCCCACCCACTTTATGGAAGGCAACGCGCTTTACTTAAAGTCCAGTGATTTAATGAAAATTTCATCCAAAACACCCTCACACAACATCCAGAATAATATTTGACCAAATATCTGGGCACCATGGCCCAGCCAAGTTGATATATAAAATTAACTATCACCGGTGCTTATTTCATTTGTTTACAATTTTTAGCTAATATAACATGTATCGTAATAGATGAATTAATTCACAGACACACTAATATAACATGTATCATAATACATGAATTAATTCACAGACACGCACGTATATCTATCAAATAAATACCCGGAGTGGAATTGCTAGTCTCTGCATGTGTACTTTTAAAATTTTGATAAATATTGCCAGATTGTCTTCCAAGTGCTTGCACCAATGTATGCTTATTAAGGAAAAGAGTGTCTGTTTTCCCAACCCTTTCTAACATAGTGTGTTAGAAAACTATTTGATCTTGCCTATTTGAGTAGGTGTGGTAGGAGTTAGGTAACTAATGAGAAGGCATTGTATGCATCTCAGCCAGGACAGTATTCCCCATCACATATACAGATTTGGAATGTGCATGGCGTTGTTATCACAATAATGATGGAATGAAATGTAGAATGCAATTTATTTTAGAATTAGCATAACTAATCTAGGATAAGAAACAATCAGTATAGTAATCAATATTATTTAATTATAAATGATCATTGAAATCATAAATTTCATAATTGTCATATGCCAAGATACCATATTAATCATAGATCAGAACTCTGGTAACTCTGGGTTGAAATGTCTAAAAGAAGATGTAGTAGAAGGGTTGATTAATGGTAGGGCCAGCTCCGAGCATTTGCTTTTGTTGAAAATATATTCTCCCTTTCATTTAACAATAAATCATATGACTTAGTCTCCTACTGTGGGGGTTTTAAGTTATGATACTTAAAAATCATACTCTTATATTTTTTAGTTACAAAAAGCTCTGTTCATCAGAAAATGCACTTTCTGTTCACAGAAACAGATGGTATGTAATATTTGACCTTCTCAGAGAAGATAGAATTGAAAAGTACATGAACAAGAGTATAAACACCATGAATTTTGAAATGCTGCAGGTGAATACACAATTTCTAGTTAAAAACTTTCTCAAAATAGAGTACGCCTCTCATCAAATGTAGGTCTTGTCTTTAGACAATGGGTCTGAAAGAAGATGGGCAGCTTGAAATGAAGGAAATCATTCATCAAAGTATCCTGCTTTTTTCCCCTCATATCTCTTGTGGAGAAGAGGAGAAAAATAAGACAGCAGGGACTAAAGAACGCAAACTCTAGCTATCAAGGTTTCAAACATGCAGCAGACATATTTATTAAGAGTTCTTTGTGTAGCAGACACACATTGGGTTGACTGTCCAGTTCAGAATGACTCTCCAAATGGCCACGTTTGTCCTACTCATCTCATCCTTCACTTGAGGGAATTGTTCATCCTATTTATGCTCTGAATGGAGGTTTTATCCCATAAAATAGGTTTTATCCTATTTCTCAAAATTATATACGTATAACTAAAAAGAGTACACCCCTTTGGCCATTGTGATTGGTCCAACACATGAGAGTATGATTTAGTTTTTGCCAATAAGTGTCCTTCCCTGATATTTTTCAAGTTGAGGCTAAGAGGAAGCACCTCTATTTCTGTTTGGTTGCTAAGCTATGAGGATGATGAGTGTGGATTCACCAGAGGCAGTGTTTCTAATCTTATGTGGATATCAGGCCCCAAATTATAAAGCTAACAGTCAGAGAGAAGCAGATCCAAGATTTGGAGTGGAACAGAGGGAGAGAGAGAGAAGAGAAATTTAAATCATCACCTCACATCCATCAGGATAACTGCTTAAAAAAAGTGTTGGTGAGAATGTGGAGAAATTGGAACTCCTTTTGTTTTTTAAATGTTTATTTATTTGGGGGGGGGGTACAGAGAGAGAGGTGGACAGAGGATCTGAAGCAGACTCTGTGCTGAAAGCAGCGAGCCCAATGTGGGGCTTGAACTCATGAACCATGAGACCTGAGCTGAAGGCAGATGCTCAACCAACTAAGCCACCCAGTGCCCTGAGAAATTGGAACTCTTATGCACTGCTGGTGGAATGTAAAATGGTGCAGCCAGTATGGAAAATAATATGGCAGTTCCTCACAAAAAATTAAACACAGAAACACCGTATGATTCAGCAATCCCACTCCTGGGTATAGGAAGTAAGAGTAGGACCATGTACAGATATTTTTATACCCATGTTCATAGCAGCATTATTCAACACAGCTAAAAGGTGGAAGCAACGCTAGTGTCTACTGACAATGAATGGATAAACAAAATGCAGTATATACATACAATGGAGTATTATTCAGCCTTAATATGGATGGAAATTCTGACAGGTAGTACAACATGGATGAACTTGAAGATTATGTGAAGTGAAATAAGCCAGTCTCAAAAGGACAAATACGATATGACACCACTTATATAAGGTTCTTAAGGTAGTCAAATTCATAGAAACACAAAGTACAATGGTGGTTGCAAATGGCTGGGAGAAGAAGAAAGTGGGGAATTGTTTAATGGCAATAGTTACAGTGTCTCAAGATGAAAAAATTCTGGAGATACATTGCACCACAATATGAATGCACTTAATACTAAACTGTACGATACCAAAATGTACACTTACAAAATGATTAAGGTTTGAATTTTATGTTAGCGTATTTTACTACAATTAGAAGTTACTTAACTAAATTTTTAAAATCATTAGAAGAAAACATAGGTAAAAATCTGTCTAATGTAAGCATGATGTCGAAAGTAAAAACCATAACAGAAAATGTCTATAGATACAAAGAATGTGTTAATGCTGCTTATCTGTTGCTCTTGGCCTCAGGACTACTTTTTTTTCATCTTTAAAAAACTATTTTTGTGTGATTAGTAAGTCTGATGAGTAAATTTTAATTAGGAAAAATGAGATACTGTTTTTTTCCCCTTCATTCTGCCATTCGCCAAAGATGGTGAAAAATTATGAAATTCAATGTTGGTGAAGGTACAGAAACAATGTACTCTTGCACATTGTTCATGGGAGTATCATTTGGCACAACCTTTCTGAGAGGCAGTTTGGTTACATATATCCAAAGCTTGAAAAATGTGTGTATTCTTTGATCTATCAGTTCTGCATGTGGGAATTTATCTTAAGAAAATAGACCCGTAGCCTGAATGTTTAGCCCCAAGCTTTTTCATTGTTGATCTCAGTGTGATTCACAATAGTCACAAATTGAAAACACACTAAAGATCCGAGAGGACAAAATAAGTCAATCAGAGAAAGACAAACACCATATGATCTCACTCGTATGTGGAATTTAAGAAACAAACTAGGTGAACATAGGGAAAGGGGGGGAAAAAGAGGAGAGAGGGAAAAATAACCAAAAGAGGCTTGATAGAGATCAAACTGAGGGTTGATGGAGGGGGGTGGGTGATGGGTGTTAAGGGATGGGCTAGATGGGTGGTGGGTATTAAGGAGGGCACTTGTTGTGATGAGCACTGGGTAGGGTATGTAAGTGATGAATCACCGAATGCTATTCCTGAAATCAATATTGCTCTGTATGCTAACTAACCAGAATTTAAATAAAAATTTTAAAAAATAAAAGGTTTTAAAAAATTGTATGAGTAGTATACCACTTGTATAAAAATATTATCTATCTATATATTATATTTTACAAATACTATATAAAACTAGAAAAAAAAGACTAAAAAGGCATACATCAAAATGTTAACTGTGTTTTTTTCTAGTGGATTATAGATGCTTTTTGGCATAGTGTAATAAATGACAGGCTTATGGATCCTCCAAAGCAGCCAAGCCCAAAAGAATGGTGTAGGATTACAGAAAAAAAAGATATAAAATCACAAAATTTAATTTGCTAATTTTTACAATATGTTCAAAAATTAAAACGCCTCAAAATTCTTTTTTCTCTGGCATTCTCCCTAAGAGACACAACACATATGAAAGAAAGAAAAGAAAATGAAGTCATCTTATTACCTGGTAAAACAAAGTGACTTTACCAACATTTCTGCTAATGGCAGTTAAGATTTAAATGTGACTTTCATGCTACTAGTGAATAGAAATATGAAAACATTATAAAGTTATCTGAAGGTAAATTATTTTATTTTCCATTCCATTTCAATAATTGCCATTTCCATAATTCCCACCACATTTCCATAATCGCCACTTTTTGTTCTAACCCCATTCTTAATCCTCATTTTAATTCCAATCCTTTCTCTATGAATGCTTTTAGTGTACATATTACGTGCCCAGTGACACACAGTTTTCTATCCTATAACCCTCCAAAAAACCACTTTTTAAAAGTGACTCATTTGGACAATGAAAATTAGTACTACAGATTAATCCTGTGCTGTACATGTGATCCTACTCACACAAGTAGATGGAAACTCTTCGGGGAAAGGTCTTTGGCACTTCTCTTTAAACTAAGGGGAACGCTACATGAATAAGTCCTTAACGGAGGAGAAAAAAATATGTCAATCTTTAGTTGGCTCCTTTAGAACTGTCCTAGAATATAAAAATCAATGTGATACCAGAGATTATACGAATAGATCTAAAATCTCATAGAATGAGAAAGATTCAAATAACCTCAATCTTAGAGCTGGGGTATAACCTTTAAAATGAAAGAACTGAAGTTAATTTATATTTCAAGTACAACAAAGTTTCAGATCGCTGATTTCTGAGGTCTATGATTTGACGAAACTCATGTCCTGATGATCAAAAGCACATAGGACACCAGTTGTCATAGTGGAAAGGGGACCACTTTTATGTCTCGTCGGCAAATACGGGCCCTGGGGCACCCGGCTGGCTCAGTCAGGAGAGCATGTGACTCTTGATCTTGGGGTTGTGAGTTTAAGCCCCACACTGGGTGCAGAGATTACTTAAAAAAAGAGGGGGGGAAGCACATATGTAAAGACCGAAAAATGATCAATAAAGGACTAATTTTGAAAACAGAAGAGATTAGGCAAACACAAACAAAGACTTAATGTCTTTGTTTAAACAGGACCTTGAAGTATTAGGTTATAGCATTCAAGTGATATTTTATATCAGTAAAGAAAAAAAATTTAAAAAAATAGGATATGTGCTTTGTAATAAAATAGACAGGATATCACATTTATATAACTTGAACACTTCAAAAAACAGTGATGTCTAAAACTACCTACTTTGGAAGAATTTTAAAACTCACCAGGCCTAAAGATAGATTATCATTTTCTTAACCTAAACATTTATTTGTATGGCCCATGGTCTGCTAAAAATGGATGTTAATGAACAAAGTAGAGCTAATTTATGTTACTAAGAATTTACAAACCTCACTCTTTCTGCAAAAAATGACTTAATCTACCAATGCTTAGAGTAAAGGATTTATAGCAGTTTTTCAAATAGGAGTGGTTCCAAATACTAGCTTCTCCCCAAACTATTTCCCCAAGGAGTGAGTATAGGAGAACTTCAATTGATGTGTAAATGGAGAAGAGGATTGCCTGTGTGGATGATTCAGTGGGGTGCCAGAAACATCCGTCTTACCAATGTCAATAGATTTGCTGCTTCCCTTTCACCATTCTGTGGAAGTGCTCTGAGTTGTAGTAAGCCTCAACAAACAAGTCTCGTTCTACTGTAAACTCTTTAACGAGAAGGACACATTCTGTCCTAACACCTCAGTGAGAATGAGTTACTTTCTTTTTTTTTTTTAATTTAAATTTTAGTTAGTTAACATACAGTGCAAAATGATTTCAGGAATAGAATTCAGTGATTCATCACTCATATACAACACCCAGGGCTCATCACAAGCACCCTCCTTAATACCCATCACCCATCTAGCTCATCTCCCACCCACCTCCCTCCATCAACCTTCAGTTTGTTCTCTATCATTAAGAGTCCCTTGTGGTTTGTTTCCCTCTCTCCTCACCGCCCCCCCCACTTCCCATATGTTCATCTGTTTTGTTTCTTAAGTTCCACATATGAATGAAATCATATGGTATTTGTCTTTCTCTGATTGACTTATTTCATTTAGTAATACATCCTAGCTCCATCAACGTTGTTGCAAATGGCAAGATTTCATTCTTTTTGGTGGCTGAGTAATATCCCATTGTGTATATATACTACATCTTCTTTATCCATTCATCAGTTGATGGACATTTGGGCTCTCTCCATAGTTAGGCTATTGTTGATAATGCTATCTCTTGAGAAAGGAGGAGCCATGCAATATGAATACCCTGGATAAGGTATCGCTGGGAGGCAGGAGTTGAAAGAGGGAGTAAATAGCAAAGAAAAGAGAGATGGAGGCTAAGACAGACTTGTCCTATGTCTGAATCTTGCCTGAGTTCTCAAGACAAACTCTGGCTTCCACCTGTGCTCTTTCTGTTCCCATTCGTCGCTTAGTCTCTGTATCTCCCCATGAGAGATCGTGCTAGCTGATCAAGAAACAAAGTGTTTTCAATATGGGAAAAAAGAAGGAAGGTCATAAAATTTTAATCTTATAAATTATAGCTTTGTTTAATAGTAAAAAATTGAAAAGTAATGATCCTTTTTGGCTCCAGAGAGAAATCATTGAGAGAAGATGGCAGAGGTTGGCTTTCCTAAAAATTAGACTCTGAGTCAGAGATTAGCAGGCAGGAGATTCATGAAGAGCATTCTAGGGTCCATCGCCTATGTAAGGGAAAGGGAAGGCAAAGAGAAGGGGAAAGAATGGGCAGAGGGAGAAATTGAGCTGTGATAGATTCTCAATGAAAGCCTTTACCCTCTGGAATGTTCTTTTTTATTATTTTTTTTTTTATTTTTGAGAGACATAGAGATAGAGCATGAGCAAGGAAGGGCAGAGAGAGAGGGAGACACAGAATCTGAAGCAGGATCCAGGCTCTGAGCCGTCAGCACAGAGCCCGATGCGGGGCTCGAACTCACAGACTGTGAGATCATGACCTGAGCTGAAGTCAGCTGCTTAACCAACTGAGCCACCCAGGCGCCCCTCTGGAATGTTCTTTAGATGTTTTGACCCTTTTAAGATAACTTGAATTCAGTGGGGCAAGGGGGCTAGGCATTTCTGCCTTCACATTGACCAGTGATCGGATGCAGAACACCTTGGGAAGGCAAGGACACTCTCCTTAGGCAAGGACACTCTTTCCTGAGGCAATCCCTGAAGGGGGCTGACAGGCGAGGGCTGAGTTGTCTGCAACATTCCTAAAAGCTAGAGGAATAAGACCTTCAGTTGGGAAAAAAGATTTGGGTAGTGTATCACAGTGTCCACCACAGAAAGAAAATTAGTCCCTACCACAGAGCTTGATATGTTAGTCAAGATACATTTGTTGAAAAGATTAATTTTCTTGTTTTGTCT
The DNA here is from genome assembly GCA_030068075.1 of Paguma larvata. NCBI lineage: Eukaryota > Metazoa > Chordata > Mammalia > Carnivora > Viverridae > Paguma > Paguma larvata. Next base: position 53,666,315 of record CM057825.1, read on the forward strand.
TTCAAATAGCTCACCCCTTGCCAACAGAAACACAAATGTGCTATTATTAAAGCTTTTACAGATGAACAAGTGCCTTTGATGTAAGTTTTTGTCAAGTAGGAAGACTGGCAAAAAATCTTTGTAACGGAACTGTACCTGTGGCCAAGGAAAATGGCATTATGTAACAGACATCTGTGAGAGTCTGCCCTAACTTTGTGTGCATTTAGTTTTGCATTTTTGTAAAAACCATTTCCATTTTGAAACAATGTCAAACATACAGAAAACTTACAAAAATAGTACAAAGAACTTTTGTTATTTGAACAATTTAAGTTTCTTACCAGACGCTCCATTGCCCCTTAATATTTTAGTGTGTATTTCCCATATACAAGGACATTCTCCTATCTAATCATGACACAACCCATCAAGATCAGGAAACTAACGTTGACACATTACTACCATTGAATCCTTACACCCTGTTCAAGTTTTGCCAAATGTTCCATTGCCATTTATAGCAAAAGGATCTAGTCCAGAATTAAGGGTTGTATTTAGTTTCATGTCTCCTTAGAAGTCTTTATTCAGTCTCGAATAGTCTCTCAATCTTCTCTTGACTTTCAGGACCTTATCACTTTTGAAGATGATACGTCATTTTTTTTAATGTTTGTTTATTTATTTTGAGAAAGAGCGAGCACACAACCAGTGGAGGGGTAGAGGGGGAGAGAGAGAGAAAGAGAGAGAAGGAATCTCAAGCAGGCTCCATGCTGTCAGAACAGAGCCCAATGTGGGGCTCCATCTCATGACCATGAGATTGTGACTGGTGCAGAAATCAAGAGGCAGATGCTTAACTGACTGAGCCACCCAGATCAGTAATTTTCAGAATATTCCCCAGTTTAGCTCTAATGTTACCTTACAATAAGGTTATGCTCCTTTGGCAGACATCTCACAGAAGTGATGAAGTATTCTCATTACAGTCCTATTGGGTGAGGGTAGGTGCCACATTTTCAATTTAGCTCATTACTGGGGTGTTGTTCACGTGGATCATTTGATTAAAATGATGTCTTCTAGGGGCACCTGGGTGGCTCAGTAGGTTAAGCATCTGACTTTGGCTCAGGTCATGATCTCACAGCTTGTGAGTTTGAGCCCTGCATGGGGCTCTGTGCTAACAGTTCAGAGCCTGGAGCCTGCTTCAGATTCTGTGTCTCCCTCTCTCTCTGCCTGTCCCCCACTCACACTCTGTCTCTGTCTCTCTCTCAAGAATAAATTAACATAAATAAATAAATAAAATAAATAAATAAAATGATGTCTTCTAGGCCCTACTATTATAAAGTAACCTCATTTCTCTTTTTAATCTCTAAGTATTTTGTAGGGAGATACTTCGAGATAATGTAACCATCTCATTCTCATTAAACTTACAACTCATTTATGTCAGTATGGACTTGTGGATTCGTATTTTAGTTATAATTACTATTATTATTTATTTTAATGCCCAAATCATCCCAGATTTATCTAGTGGTATTCACTTCAAGCTGATGTCTGTGTCCTTTTGACATGACCCCTGCCATCATTTGGGGAAGCATTTCCTTAATTTCTAACACAAGAAGATATTCCGGGTTTGGTTTCTACTTCCTCTACCCAAACCCCAGAATGAGCCGTTTCTCCAAGCCTCTTAGACCAGCTCTCCACTAGTGCTGTGGACTCATCGCAAGGAAGTAAAAGAAATGCTAAAGAGGAGTTTGGAAAAGCTATATTATGGATTGTGTCTTGCTCTTTGAATTTGAAAGATACAACACTCTGTGGTTGTAATCCTAAGCTCCAAAGGTACAGATTTCCTACGAGTTTACTGCAATATCTTCCCTGTATAGATATGTCTTTAGAACAGCTAGGAGGTAACATAGGTAAATAATCCTTTGTATAACATAGAACATTTCTAGAACTAAGGCCTGTAAAGGGTGATAAAACCTGTTTAAAACTGCTCTGTGGTAGGATTTGTGACGGCCAGTTCAGCAGCATAGGTGGTGGACTTTAAACAGATGACATGGATTTGTGTCTCAGTGGAATCATTTTATATGAAAATAAGCTCTACCTCACTATGTTGCTGTAAACATTAAATGAGATAGCTCCTGCAAAACTGCCATGTAAACTGGGAAAAAAAAAAAGCTATTTTAATATAAAATTTTATTTACAAATGCTAACAATCGCTTAAATGTTAAAATCTCTCTCTGAAAGGAATTCCTTGGTTTTCTCAAGAAAAGAAAAACCAGTGTGCCAAAAAACTCTTATACTAACATTAGGCTTTTTAAAATGTGAGATTGTCTTTATAGCCATATTTTTTCATAGGCCTTTAATATATCTCAAATTGCGGTTTTGCTGAAATCTCTCTGGTGATTGTGCTATTATTGCTTATTAACTTTCTCACATGCTTTGCTAAATTCAGAATATTTTATTCTTTGAGGTCATTTACAGATAAGGTGTGAAGCTGTTAAAATTACTGAGAATGAACTACTAATGACAATAAAAAGCCTGCAGTTTTTCCAAATGTAGGAAGAGGGTTTGTTAGAGTATGGCTGGGATACGGTGGACCTCAATAATGCATTATGAAGAAAAAGAAGGATTATAGGATCCTCACTTGTTCTTCAGTGAGACACTTGTAGAAGAAACAAAACTCTGAATTACTGTGATTTATTTAGTATCAGAATGGTATTGTTATTTAGAGTCTTCATCTTTTAGAATATGTACTGAAATATTTTCAAATGAAATATGAAAGGGATACTTTTGCTGAAGAGAGTGGGTCAGAGTATACTTTAGGGGTCAGCCAACTTTTTTTTGTAAATCCTAGATAATAAATGTTTTAGGCTTTGCAGGCCATACATCTCTGTTGCAACTACTAAACTCTGCTGTTGTCGCACGAAAGCAGGCAGAGAAGACACGCAAACAAACCGCACGGCTGTGTTCCGGTAAACTTTACAGTAGGCTGGACTTGACCTGTGGGTCATAGTTTCTCCAACCCTGGTATAAATGAAACAAGATTTACCATAATTAATAATTACTAAGCTCAGTAATGGGTATTAAGCTTTAAACTCAATAATGGATATTAAACTGTTTTGTGTTTATTATATATTTGAAATGTTCTGCAATACATTATATATAGTAAAAAGTCAAAAAACAAAGAAGAGATAAAAATTTGGATAAGGCTGAGAACAGAGACTGGGATAACCAAGCTGTGATAAAATATACTAATATTTGGGGCAACTGGGTGGCTCAGTCGGTTAAGCCTCCAATCTCAGCTCAGGTCATGATCTCAAGGTCCATGAGTTCGGGCCCCGCATCTGTGCTGTCAGCACAGAGCCCGGAACCTGCTTCAGATTCTGTCTCCCTCTCTCTGCTCCTCCCCTGCTTGCACTCTGTCTTTCTCCCTCCAAAAGTGAATAAACATTAAAAAATAATAATAATAAAATAAAATAAAATAAAATAAAATAAACTAATATTTATATATTATACATAATATATAACACACTGTATTATATATTATATATTATTATATCATATTATATATGTTTTATATATTATATATTATATATATTATATATTGTATGTATATAGGACTATTTCCTATTCTCCTTTTATACAATTAGCCTGATCATTTTTCCAAATGTACTGAATTCCAATATTTATGTCTATCCTTTAAGAAACTGGTTATATTTTGTAATGTACTAAATTTAGGCTTTTTTAAGTGCCAGGAGACGTTAAAACAGATTTTATGTTTAAAAACCATCACAGAAATAAAAGAGAATCTTCATTTAGTATTCTATAACTTTGGGTGGCAATACTGTTAAAAGTTCAATGTTCAAGGCTCCCCCTGCTCCAAATCCATGGCTATGATACATATGAAAGAAAAAATACACAGCTGAAAAAAAGAGACACGACTTTGTTCAATAAGATAAACATTTCTGTGAGGTAGGAACAGAAAAGAAATGCAATAAAGAAATGGCAGCTGGAGCCATCCATGGGCCTGCTGGACTGGGCTGTGAAGTAGGCAGAAGTAACTGTGAGTTGACACGCTTTGGGGGAGGAGAGAATAAAAGTGCCCTAGCTGGGATGAGATCAAGGGCAGTTCGCTTCCTAAAACTAGGTGCTGGGCTGGGTGATCCTCACTCACCTCCACTCCCTTACAGCGAAACTTGGAAAAGCTGCTGGTGGCCACTGCTTGGCACTATAGCTTCATGGGAAGCTGCATGCTTCCAGAAGCAGAAGTGTGGGCTGGCAACCCACATATTACCATGATAGAAATTACTAGCCCAAATGCTTCTCCCCTCTCTGTACCCATATCTTCTAAGTTCAAAGGTCTTTCCACAGAAGACAGTCTACCTTTCCACCCTTTGACTTGGGGCTCAGGCATGGAACTTGTTTTGGCCAGTGGGGTGTTAGTAGATGTGATGAAATGTGCTATCTCACGGGGCTTACCTTCTTGGACTTCTGTCACCTCAGTGAAAAGGGTTTTCCCTGGGGTAGCTGCCACTCTTCAACCTGGGCCCTAGCACGAGTATTTGTAGACCAGAGCTGCCCCACCTGCCCACAGACCTGTGATGTCAAGCAGAGTTGCTTTAGCCATTGATACGTAAAGCTGCTGTAACTGACGTGCAAACCCACAAGAGACTTAAAAACTTAATGTTATGTGTCACTAACCTTTTGTGGTTGTTCGTTCTGCAGCAATAGCTAGCTGAGGCAGAAAGCCTAATACTGAGATGTTATGTAATAAAAGCCCAAAATATGTGGTATTAGTTTAGAGGACAGGTGATGGAGGGTAAGGAAACTATTACGGAAGCTGAAAAATGGCAACCTGTATTTGGTAAAACTGTTGCCAGCGGGTAACACGAAAGATAGAAAGACAGGATGATTTCTAGACATGTGTTCAAAGTATGAGCCAGTTACTTTTAGTTATTTTTTTATAAGGTACTGTAAGAAAGAGGTAAGTTCAGGGAGGAAAAATCCTCCCAACTTGTAGGAAGAGTTTAGAGTAATTTAGACCCCAGAACTTGCTTATTTGGCAAATAAAACTCTTCATCTCAAGCTAGTAAGAGAGTCTCAGATTCAGCCTGGGGGGAAATATTAAACTAAGGGCATTGCTGTAACTTCCTTTGTTAAGACATCTGAAAGAATTAAGGAGATGCCTGGTAGAACTTCTCAGTTGGAACAATAGATTTCTAGAAAGCTTAAGGGCATGGGTCCCTCAGAAGCCTAATGGGTGGAAGTTCCTCAATGAAGTCTAGAATGAGAGGCATGTCTGATAAACAGAACTCACTGAAAACAAATGCACAGAAAATCCATGTTTTTGGGAAAGCTGTACTGATAATCCACCAGCTAACATTAAAAGGGAATGAGACTGAGCTATAAAAAGACCTCTGGGCCAAAAGCTTTTCATAGGCAGGAAGTAGCTGAGAAAACTTCTTAGTACCAGAAGGGGCCTATCTCCCAATGCCCATTTCAGAAGTGACCAAATGGGGATGACAGAAATCTAAAGAATTCACCTTCTCGGAGGGTGAAACCAAGAGTAGTAAAGAACGATGGACTGGAGACATACTGCCAGGGAGAATTAGGGTCTAATCAAGGAAAAGTCCTTCTCTCAGAATAGGGGTACATTGTTTCCCATGGTAGTTCAGAACAAGAATGCTAATGCCTTTTACTCTCCCCACTTTGACTAGGAGTTAATTGTAGTTATCCTCTTCCGGTTCCACCATTCCATGTTGTATAATGGTGGGGGAAGATTACACCCTCCCCCCCTACCAGCTTAGTTCACAGGCTTCCAGATCAATGGGAACCACGTTCAAATTTGATGTACATCATAAGTTACTGGATATTGATCATGATGCCATGATTGGATGAGGCTGTTGGAGGTCTTGGGCTAAGGGTGAGTCTGTTTTTCTCTGGGACAAATACAAATAATTGTGACCAAGAGGCGGACTGTGGTTGACTGAATTGATTCCTGGCTTTGATCCTTCACCCTTCTTTGTGTTCACCCTTTGCCTTGTAACTTTAAAGAATATACTTAAACTGCTCCTTGATTTGGGGCTTGCCTATCAGATTTGCTTTGGCCAGTTGATGTTCCTAGACGTTATATAAGCAAGGGCTTGACATGCTTGCACAATGGTTTGCAAAATGCTTTCCCCTATTGTGCTCCTGCCTTGATCATGAGATGAACAGCCCCTGGATATTGGCTTTTCCTTCAGCCTGGGCTCAACAATGAGGACACATGGAACTGCCCCAGGTGACTACACACCCACAGTTCGAATTAAGAATTGTCCCATAGACTTGTGAGCAAAATAAATGCTTATTGCTGTGTATCACTGAGATTTTAAGACTGTATTGGCAATAGCTAATCAACACAGGGGAGAATCTCAAATTGTCAATGCAAGACCTGGTTTGAGACTCAAGACCGTGGGAACTTGCTGGCCAAGTGCAAAATTCTTAGATAGAAAGGTGTAGATAACAAAACGACCTTTCCCATTCAAGATGAAAATGAAATGAAAATCAAAGTTCCAAAGCACATGAAGACATTTACCATTAAAAAACACTGTCATAAAATCAGTAATCAGAATAATAATTTGCTTCAGATTAAATTAAAATAAAAGGACAATCTAAATAAAGAAAAAATACTGTTCCATATTCTCAAAGAGATTAAGCAATACATACATATTTTAAAAAGAGTAAGCCATCATGAAGCAATAACAGTCATGATAAGAATACGGTGAGAGTTAAAAATTAGAAAAATATATCTATTGAAATAGAAAACTCAATGGATATTCTAGTCTGTGTATAGTCTGAGAGAGATATCCTGTATTAGAAACCATTACTGAGTAATCCAGAATGAAACAATTTATTTTTTATTTTTATTTATTTATTTTTTTTTTGGGAGAGAGAGAAAGCACAAGCAGGGTAGGGGGAAAGGGAGCTGGGAGAGAATCTTACAAAGGCTCTATGTGCAGTATGGAGTCTGAAATGGGGTTTGATCTCAAAACTGTGAGATCACGCAGAAATCAAGAGTTGATACTTAACCAACTGAGCCTCTCAAATGCCCCATAACAGAAAGAGATTTTAAGAAATAAGAATGAGAAAATATGTGAAACAGAGGGCAAACTGAGAGACTCTAACTAACTAATGGAACTTCTAAAAGAAAGAAATAGAGAAATTACAAAGAAGCAATATTTGAAGAGACAGTGGCAAGTAACTTCCCAATGTTGAAGAATGGCCCCTAAGATTAAAAGTGCACTCTGTACTGAGTGGGATAAACATAAATTCATATCTAGACACATCATGGTAAGCTACAGGATATCAAACACAAAGTAAATAAAACCATCACACTGTACATCTAATACAGCGATATATGTCAAGTAGTTTTTAACAAAACTAAGAAAAAATATAGAGAAAAATCTGAAGAGTAGTTACCAAAGAGGAAAAAAATAATTAACTATAATTGAATGATAAAGAATTAAATTAATATCAGATTTCTAATTGGGAAATGTAAATGATAGGACACAATGGAATAAAGTTTCCAATTGCTGAGGGGAAAAGAACACTGAATGTAGAATTCTATACTCAGGCAAAAGTTATCATCCAAAGAGTGAAAGCAAAATGAGGGCATTCACAGAAAAAAGCAAAACAAAACTCCTAAACACATCTCACTGGAATAACCACTAAAGGTTGTAAGAAGAAATGTGAACCCAAGAGAAAGAAGTTAAATGCAAAACACAATGGTGACTTTATGGTATATAAATTATATATCACTATGTTGTTATTTTTACAAAAAGAAACAATAGTGAGCATAAATATGTTGGTATATTTGAATATTGACTTAAAAAAAATCTAAAAGAAAGTTATTGCCAATCTAACCTTATACCTTCGGAGCTAGAAAAAGAACAGAAAAGCCCAAAGCCAGTAGAAGTAAGGAAATAATAAGTATTAGAGCAGAAATAAATGAAATAGAGATGAAAAAAAAATAGAACAGATCAATGAAACCAGAAGCTGGTCCTTTGAAAAGATAAACACAATTGATAAATGTTTAGGCAGACTAATGAAGGAAAAAAGAAAGGACTCAAGTAAATAAATCAGAAATGAGGAGAAAATAACAACTGACATTAAATAAATACAAAGGATTATAGGAGAATATTACAAAAAATTATACGCCAACAAATTGGGACAATGTAGAAGAAACGGATAAATTTCTAGAAACACGTAACCTTCCAAAACTGAGTAAGATGAAATAAAAATTTTGAACAGACTGATTACTGTTCAGTAATTAGAGAATCAGTAATCGAAAAACTTCCAACAGGGGCGCCTGGGTGACTCACTTGGTTGAGCGGCCGACTTCGGCTCAGGTCATGATCTCATGGTCTGTGAGTTTGAGCCCCGCATTGGGCTCTGTGCTGACGCCTCAGAGCCTGGAGCCTGCTTCAGATTCTGTGTCTCCCTCTCTCTCTGCCCTTCCCCTGCTCATAGTCTGTCTCTACGTCTCTCAAAAATAAACATTAAAAAAAAATTAAAAAACAAAAACAAAAACAAAAAACTTCCAACATATAATAGTTCAGGACCAGATGGCTTCACAGGTGAATTCTACCAAACATTCACCTGTCATCCTTGTCGGGGGGCCATGCTTATCTTCTTAGTATCATTCCAATTTTAGTGTATGTGCTCCTGCAGCAAGCATTTAAAGATTTAATACCTATCCTTCTCAAACTATTCCAACAAAAAGAGAAGAGGAAGGAAAGCTTCCAAATTCATTCTATGAGGCCAGCATTAATTACTCTGGTAGCAAAACCAGATAAAGAAACTACGAAGCAAAACAAAACAAAAAATCCAATAGGCCAAAATCTCTTATGAACATATATGCAAAAACCCTGAACCAAATATTAGCAAACTGAAACCATCAATACATTAAAAAAACTTGGGGTGCATAAGTGGCTCAATCAGTTAAGTGTCCAACTTTTGATTTCGGCTCAGGTCATGATCTCATTGTTTGTGAGTTCCAGCTCTCTGTCAGGCTCTGCACTGACAGCACAGAGCCTGCTTGGGATTCTCTGTCTTTCCCTCTCTCTCTCTGCCCCTCCCTCCACTCTCTAAATTAAAAAAAAAAAGATTCTCTCCCTCTCTCCCCCTCTTCTGCTCCTCTCCCCCTACTTGTGTGCATGCTGTCTCCCTCTATCTCAAAAAAAAAAAAATCATTCACCATGATCAAGTAGGATTTATTCTAGGGGTACAAGAGTGGTTCAATATTTAAAAATCAATTAATGTGATATATTACATTAACAAGAGAAAATATAAAAATCATACGATTATCTCAATACAGAAAAATCATTTGACAAAGAACAAAATCTATTCATGATAAAAACTCTCAACAAAGTAGGTTTAGAGGGAATACATCTCAATATAATAAAGGTCATATATGTAAATTCTATATCTAACATCATACTCAGTGACGAAAAACTGAGAGCTTTTCCTTTAATATCAGGAAAGACAAGAATGTCCATACTCACCACTCTTATTCAACATAGTGCTGGAAGTTCTAGCCACAGCAATCAGATAAGAAAAAAATAAAAAGTATACAAAGTAGTAGGAAGAAGTAAAACTTTCACTATTTGCAGATGTGCAGATGATTGATATTATATACAGAAAACCCTAAAGACTCCAGCAAAAAACTACTAGAACTGATAAATGAATTCAGTAAAGTCACAGGATACAAGATTAATATATAGGAATCTGTTGCATTTCTACACAATAATGAAGTAATTAAAGATATTAATTAAAGATATTAAGAAGGCAATCCCATTTACGATTGCACCAAAACCAAAAAAAGTTGATGCCAAGTTTTTAGACAATAATAAAAGGGTAAATAAAATGAAGTAATGTTCTTTTCCTGTTTGTAAGGAAGGCAGAACTATTGAAGACTTTGGTAAAAATTGTATAGAAATATATTTAGATGTGTATGTAAAATACATAGACATATATTATATATATATATATATACGTATATATATCTTATATATGTACATAATGAAAAGATATGCAATTTATAATTTCCAAATGAGGAAAACACAAAAGGTGGGGAGGAAATATAGAAAATCTTTTCAATCTAGCAAAAGACCAGAATCAAAGAAGCAAACATAAATAATGGTAAATAGAACACATAAAATGATACTAAATCCAGAGGCCATTAATCACATAAATGTAAATTAGGATTAAACCAACATATTGAATGGCAAACAGAATCAGATTCCATAAAACATAAAACTAGTTCCATGTTGCTTATAAGAGATACATCCAAAGTAAGATGACCCAGAAGATTTAAAATAAAGGGATAAAGATATACTAGGCAGAATTCTGCTTCTGGCAATGGTAGAGAAGATTTTACTGACTGAGTCTTGTATATCAGTTATAAACTCTGGGCAACATATTGAAAAACAACTATTTGAAGGCACTGGAGAATGACCAAAAGCAGCCAAAAACTGAGGGGAATAAACATTTTGGGAATCACAGCGGGTGAGACTTGTGTTTATAAAGCTTTTGCCTGAGGACAATCTCACATCCTCTTGAGTGCAAAAAATGCTAGAACTCAAACAGAGAAGTGCAGTAGTAATGGCTTGAGGAATCAAGGGGCTGGGTTTAGAGATGCCCAGGCAGCTTTGAAGTTAGGGAGGATAATCAAAACAAGAAAGAGTCACAACATACAGTCTTAAACCTATAATAAACCTCACCCCAATTTTTAGCTGACTCCTTTAGATGTGCTCGTTCAGGAGAGACTCCAAGGGGGCAGGTGAAAAAATGACAGATGGAAGGCTGAAAACTGTGACAGAAATTTCAGCTACAGCCCACTGCAAAAGAGATTGAGCTGGAAGTTAAGCGCCTTCTAAAACAAAAATGAACAATCTTCAAAAGCGGGCTCTACAATGATTTGTTCCTGATTTCCTGTATACGAGAAAACATTACTAAACAGAAACCTGTGGATGTTTACGGCAGCTTTATTCTGCAAGCTGGAAACAACCCAATGTCCATCGATAGGGAAATGGATAAATTGAGGACCATTCTAACAATGGAATACTACTCAGACATGAAAAGGAACAAACCATTGATACACACAACAGCATGGATATGTCTCACAGACGTACTGATTGAGGCAGGAAAACAGGAGTGTATGTTGTATGATTCCATGTATGTGATGTTCTAGAAAAGGCAAAATTATTGTGAAAAGAATCAGAAGGCTGATTGTCTCTTGTGAGATTGATGGGAGAGAGACATGAGGGAACTTGTTGCTCCAATGGAAAAGTCTGTATCTTGAAGGAAGGTGGCTGTCAGGAACCAGGAAGGGTCTGATGTTTCACCCTACTTGCAAGATAGCAAGTTAGCCTACCAATCTTGTGGATGCTGGCAGAAGACACAAAACTCCTGGGTCAGAGACAAACAACTTTATTATCCACAGCACAGTAAGCAGTTTGAGCGTGTTTGCATTGGTTCTTCTTGTTCCCTGAGCCTTAAACGGGTAACACAGAAGGGTCCAGATGGATGCTGCGTATACAGTAAACTTGTGTCACAACTCAAGATCTTTAGGCTTCAGGAACCTAAATCTTTTATAAAGGGGAGTAATTGTGCCTGCCCTTTGCTCTGGAAGAAGACATTACCTTTATTATACTGGACAGTAAACAAACGTGCCTTTTGCTCTGGAGGGAGGCACTATCTTGCAAGACTGTTCACATAAAAACATTCCTGAAAATAGAGAGAGTGCCTCTGCTCTCAAGACACACAGAAACAGTCTCAAACGGTGAGTTGCAAGAGTATATATGCCTTTGTCAAAATTTATTGAAACTTAATATCTATTATTTGCACGCTGCATTATAATTTTTACCTCAAAAATAAAACAGAACGAAAAGACCCTGTAAAACAAAAAGAATTGGGTGTGGACAAATTAAAGGGGGGGCAGTAAAAGGGGAATTCTTTTGTTTTAGTGAATCCTTTGAAAGAGACAGGTGTAGGAGGAGCCAGCCTGCTGTACCCAAGTGGTAGCTGACCTCATAGTTCTAAACTAAATCTGAATTAGACTAATTTACATAAGAGTAAGGAAGCTATCTTTTTTTCTTCTTCTCACCATCATGTCTCTTAGCACCTCAGTACACAGGTGCTCAATGGAGTTGTTAGTTAAAGCTTGTATAACCAAGGTAAAAAGGAATGAATGCTTTGACCACAAAGTCACTGAGTCATCATTTCTTTACCTTGCCATCTTATTCCCTTCTCTCTTGCTTTCTGCACTTCCTCTCATCTCAGTTCTACCGTTCTCTCCACCCCATGCTCTCAAGGGGCCACGCAATGGAATAAAATGATCTCCATTACATGCTCTATTTTTATGACAAAGATTTTGTGTTTCATTCTTAAACAGAGAACAGAGCTTGAATTACATAGTGTGTGAACTTAAGTGAAGGCATGGAGTCATACTTCCTAAGTGTGAGTATCAGCTCCATTATTTACTTGCTGTGTGTCCTGGCAGAAGTCATTTAACCTCAATTCCACAGAACTGTTAGGACTAAGTGGGAAAATGTCTTAGAGTGCCTAGGGCAGTGGTGACTTAGCAAGAGTTCAATACATGTTACTTATTATTTTAAAATACCACCAAGGTTTATATGTGGACTGTGATTTAACCACTAATACATTTCTAAAAAAACAACATAAAATTGAAATTTAATCTTTAAAAACAGCCTAGTAGGTAGGGTCTCAATTAGAAAAGATGGCATCTAAACAATTACTAGGATATATATATAAAAAATATAGATTTGTATATGGGATCTCTGTAGTGAGAGACATACATAGGACCCTTTATGTTGTAAGCCAATAAACATTTTGTCCCTATTATGTATAAAGTGCATAGCTGGGTTGGAAGTTACAAAAATAAACAGGTTTTGCTCACAAAAAGCTTTCAGGCTTGTAGGGGATATAGTATACTTTTTAGATTTTAAAAAATTATACATGTTCACCAAGGAAAAATGGACAAAAGTGAAAAGCGCGCGTGCACACACACACACACACACACACACACACACACACACACAGTGGCTTCTTTTCAAACTCACTCTAGCTTAAAATTTTACAAAACCACACTATATGCAATTTTGCATACTGCTTGCCTTCACTAAATAGTAAGCATTATTCCCATGCTATCCCATAGCTTTGGAAGGATTTGTTGTTGTTGTGTAATATTCAATTGGGGTGTGGTAGTTTCTGAATTGTTGCAGCTGTTGACATTTAGTGTACAGGTTAAGAACATGGGTTTCAGTGAAGACTGTATCCGAAGGCCAGCTTCTCCCTTTGCTGACTCTGTGATCTTGGGCAAGTTATTCCATCTCTCTCAAAGCACCTTAGGTTCCTAACAAGACAACTATACTTACTTCATATGTTTCGATATGTATGCAAAGTAATTAGCCTAATGCCTGGCAAATAGTAAGGGCTCAATACATTTAGCTATTTTTCTAGGAAGCAGTTTTAGACATTTTGGTTCCCTCAACAAGAGCCATCCACACTTTCTCCATTATATGGCAATCATGTAGTTAGAGCGGAGGGTTAGTCACTGATTCACTTACATATATCAGGCTAATCCCATCCTCCAGCTAGTGATTGTTTCAAGTAAGCCAAACATAATCTGAACTGTCCAAAGCATTTGCACAATCACAAGAATGGGTAAGCAATCAATCTGCAGATCTCATTATGGTCCTATGAAAATGTGTGTTACAGTAATAATTTTTCTGCATGTAAACTGCTCTTTCATCAAAGGTAAACCCTACTAGGCAATGGTGAATTGTTCTTTGAACAGATTATCTACACTTTCTAATATTTTATTTAGAGTTATTTATATTCATATTCATGGGCAAATTAAGAATATATGGATTTGATTTTCCTTGCCTTTTAAGTTTTGCTGTTGGGGTAATGTTATTTATGCAAAATCGATATGTATACTCACCTTTTTCTGGCTGTGTGGAAAAACTTATAAACCACAGGAATAATGTGCTTTTGAAGTCTGGAAGAATTGATAAAGTGATGAGGGCTCACTTAAGGATCTAAAATTCACTGATAACTACCTGAATTTTTTCTTTGGTTATTGATCTGGTCAGGTTTTCTAATTCTTGTTGATTGGATATGTACATTTCGTAACAAATATTTAAATTAAAATATATAATTGAGGATGGCACTTATTTTTAAGTTTCCTCTGTTTTTTCATTATCTTCTGATTTTGAATTTTTTAAAAATGCATTTGCCAGGTTGCCTTTGTACTTCCCCAATTTTTAAAAAATACTTATTTAATTTTGTGAGTGCAAGTGGGGGAGGAGCAGGGGAACAGAGGATCTGAAGCGGGCTCAGTGCTGACAGCAGTGAGCCCAATGTGGGGCTTGAACCCATGAACCACAAAATCATGACCTGAGCTGAAGTTGGATGCTCAATTGACTGAGCCACCCAAGTGCCCCTTTTCTAATTTATTTCTAATTAACTTTATCTTTGTTGTTACTTCTAGTATTGTTTTATTCATCCATTTCCCCGCTCTATGCCTGTTAGCATAGCTTTGAACATATCAGCTTTTTTTTTTTTTGACATTTTCGCTCTATTTTATTGCACTTTTTCTTGACAAAATAACTATTCAGAAGAGCTCTTTAAAATTATTTTCCAGGTGATTGTGCTTTTTATTCTCTGGTTTTATTACCTTGTGATCAAAGAACACAGACTGTACAATTTCTGCCTATAAAATGAACTTCAAGGGAATTATCAGGCTGCAAGGATTGCTTTCAGCTTTTACAGTCCGCTCAGAAGCTGACGTAACGTCCAGCAGATGGGCACCAAATGCTCAGCCATTTCATTCCTCCAGGAATGAAGGAGGCCCAGAGGGTCCAGGTTTAGAATAGAAGGTATGTGATTTTTCTTGCAATTTGTCTTTAAAGAGGCTAAACACACTTTAGAACAAGTTTGAGGGTTTGTTATGAATCCTGCTGAAAATATTATAAATTATCTAATGTGCAGAAGTTAAGAGAGGTTTCTGGGTCCCTTACACTGCCTGTTATTCAATATTGCTATCTGATCGATTTGTAAATGATTCCTTTTGAGAAAAAATATATCCTTTTTCCATATAGTAATTTTGCTTTATTATTTTTTTTCCATTTATATCTCCTTCTACTTGATTTGTGTTATGATAGTTCACAAAACATGTGTTAAGGTCTTGCCACAATCTCTACACTATTTTAAAGGCTTTTGTATTTTTGCATTTTAATCCTATATTATCCTGCATATAAACTCTATGGTTTGTTGTCTTCACTACTAATTGTAATTTAAGGAGTGAATATGCCACTTATACTTTCTTGTACTCTGAAACACTTTTCATGTCAGGTGTATGTGGCAGAATTTGACTTAAAGGTAAGTGTTCTGGAAGAAGCAAATTCTTTCATTCTGTTTTTAGAATTTAAACATTTTGGGTCTTAAGTGCTATTCTTTTTCTTTTGACGTTTGTCAAATAAGCAATTCTATTTTTTTCTTCTTCAAGGATTTGGACAGGAGACATTCTGTTAATAATTTTATTATTAATCACCTTAACAGATTTCAGAACTCTTAAACTTGCATTGAATTTTCAAAGTAAAAAACAAAAGTTCTTTTTCACAAAAGTTTGGATTTTACTCCTCACTTCACGTCCTAAAAAAAGAAACTGTGATCCCTTCTTGGTTCTTTATTAACTTAATCTGGGGTTAGTAAACCCCACTTAAATTTTTTGAGAATAATCATTCAATAAATATTTTAAATGTAATGATCTGCATTCTCCTAGTAGTTTTGCTGATTTTAATACTCTTTCCTCGTTCTTCTATTCTTAATTTTGGTTCATTTTGGTAATGTAGTGATTATATTCAAGGAATTTTTTTCTATAAAGGGCAAATAAGTAGTGCACTGCCGATCACAGAATGTTTTGTTACCCTCACGTGTGGATGACTGGAGATCCTGAGCTACAAGTCTGCCCCATTCCAGCTAGTGTTTAATGTAGAAGACAGGATCTTCATTTAGACTTGAGCATTTTTTTTTAGATCAATATTTCCCCTTTTAAAATGATTGTTTAATTTGTTGTTTGTTTTTTTTTGGGGGGGAACACCTATTATTCAAAGGATAAATCTTTGTCATCAGCTTTTTAAATCTGTCCTTTCTCTCTCTCTCACTAAACTCATTGGAAGGTGCTTTTTATCTTTTACCCTGGTGCTTTGGTTTACTGTCACGTCTTCAAGCTGCAGAATCCCTTAAAGAAAAGCTTATTAAGCACAATACAGAACACCGAAGGCAGCTCTGATCTGGCTGATGAACAAGTGGTAGGAAACCGCCTCCATCTTTCCTTTGTTGGATCATGAGAACCCACAGGGTTCTGAAAACCAGTGTGATATGATATTCACTGTTCTTCATTTAAGGTTAGATTTTCTTTAGCACTATGACTACTTTTTTTTTAATGCTTATTTTGAGAGAGAGAGAGAAAATCCCAAGCAAGCTCTGTGCAATCAGCACAGAGTCCTACATGGGACTTGAACTCATGAACAGATGGCCTCAGCCGGAATCAAGAGTTGGATACTTAACCAACTCAGCCCCCAGGCACCCCTTATTTACTGCTTCTGACACAAATTTTAATAGGTTTCTCCCTTTCTTTGCCTTCTCTTACTCGTCTACCCTCGTCATAATGCTCTGTTGCGCCAGAGCAGGAGCTGAAGCACATATTTTCTAGTATTTCTTGCTATACAGGCACTGGAAAAACAAAGAAAGCTCTTCCTTCTAAATGCCTCAGGATATTGCTTTTCTCTCATACTGCAGAAGTGTCTGCCCCATTAGCCTCACGCTGATCTTGCTTTAATTCATTTAAGAAACAGAAACTAATTGAAGTAGAAGATAAGTTTTAAAAATGCATAAGCCATTAAGAGTACAGCTCAAAAAGTTATTACAAAGTTATCACCGTGCTGGTGAAGACAGACATTACCAGTACACCATAAACCCCCTTTTGACCCCTCCCCACTCCATTCTGCCTAAAAGTACATTTTGCTTGAACTGTTTTATAGTGGGAATCATATAGTACATTTTTTGTTGGCTTGTTTCTTCTATTAACATCATATTTGTAAGATTCATCTAAATTATTGGGGCACCTGGGTGGCTCAGTCAGTTATGTGTCCGACTTCGGCTCAGGTCAGGATCTCATGGTTCATGGGTTCAAGCCCTGCACTGGGCTCTGTGTTGACAGCTCAGAGCCTGGAGCCTGCTTTGGATTCTGTCTCCCTCTCTCTCTGCCCCTCCCCCACTCATACTCTGTCTCTCAAAAATAAATACATGTTAAAATTTTTTTTAAAAAAACTCATCGAAATTATTACATGTAGCAAGTTAGCTCATGTCCTTGTTATA
The DNA here is from genome assembly GCA_030068075.1 of Paguma larvata. Lineage (NCBI taxonomy): Eukaryota > Metazoa > Chordata > Mammalia > Carnivora > Viverridae > Paguma > Paguma larvata. The sequence goes on from CM057825.1 coordinate 53,683,718, forward strand.
GAGTAGTATCTCACATATGCATCCTGTTGACACTGGCATTGTTTCCACTGAGGTTGTGAATAATGCTAAGAATATTCTTCTCTATGTATTCTTGTATGCACATGTTCTTAACTCTCTCTTGGATACATGCTTAGAAGTAGAATTACTGAGTTGAGGGTAGCTGTATGTTGCAACATTAGTAGGGATTTGTCAAACATTTCCAAAGTGGTTGAGCCAATGTACAGTAACACTGGCAGTTTATGAGAGTTCCTGCTGTTCCAAATTCTCACCAACACCTGGTATTGTCAATATTTTAATTTTTGCCATTCTTAATAGTGTAAGAATTTTAATGTGCATTTCCTTGATGACTAATATGGCTGGACATATAATGGATTCAAAAATTATTCTTAAACTTACATTACCTGTCAAAGTAAAAGAGAATATTTTAACGTTATCTTTATAAAAGATAAGAAATTTACCTAATTCTCCCTTTCTCTGCCAAAGAAACCCCCCAAAACACAAACGCACACACAAAAATTGTGATCCCTTCGTGGCCTTCGTTGTTAAATGCTGGCTCAAGTCTTGTCCTTTTAGTTTCTCATTTCTCAACGAGGACAGATTCAGTTAGGGCAACTGCAGAACTGGCAGACTCCGAAGATTGCTTTCAGGTCTTTTTCAGCCCACTCAAGTGCTAACGCTGATCCAGCCGGTGGTCAGAAATGTTAAACCCATTCAATTCCTCCAAGAAACCCAAGGAAGTCCATCGGATCTAGTATTAGTGTAGATGAAGGAAAGGAATTTCCTTGAAATACGACCAAAGTTCTTAGGAAAGATGGCTGGAGAGAACACCCTTCTTAAAAGAATCTTGCTCTAAGTAGTCTACATTTGCTAACGGGTAGAGGCTAAGAGATCTTTTTGGATCGCTTTGTTGCCCTTGTCATTACTCTTCCCTTTTATGACTACCACCCCCCTACCTCACCCCTTGGTGAATGACAGCTGTGGTTCTCTCAGTTAAGGAAAAGCTCCAGGATAGTAGAGCTTCAGTGCCACTAGTTAAGAATCTGAATGGGACTTTTGGTAGTTGTCTTGAATGATTAGTACAGCCTTCTTATACACAGAGTAATAAGCAATGTTAGATGAAGAGAAGCTAAGGTGTCATCTTGCTTTAACAACAGGTTATTTTGATGTGGATTTTGAGTCAGCCATTTTTTTTTAAATGCACCCCTTATAGTTTTCCTTGGTAAAAATTCTTTCTAGTTTCCACTATTCTTACCTTCTATGAATAACATTAACTTTTTAATTTGAATGTTTCATGGGTATTTTTACAGAAAACTGGGATAGGAGTGTTGCAGGTGTTTGTATTTATACTGTCTTTATTATCTCTTTTATTTTCTAGATGAGAAAACAGGTCCAGGAAGGCGATGTTTGTATAATGTATGAAACTTGCTCTTGGGGGAACTGAAGGTTAACAGTATCAGTAAGATCAGGACGCCCGGTGGCTCAGCTGGTTGAGCATCTGACTCTTGATTGCGGCTCAGGTCATGATCCCATCATGTTCGTGGGATTGAGTCCTGTGTCAGGCTCTCCACTGACAGCATGGAGCCTGCTTGGGATTCTTGTTCTCCCTCTCTCTCTGCCCCTCCCCTGTTCACACTCACACTCTCTCACAAAATAAATAAACTTAAAAAAATAATATCCAGAAGACGTGGTACATTCCTATATTACAAGTAACTGAAAGCTAAGTAGAAGTACATTGCTAATCTTTCAGAATGACATAAAGGAAACTTACTTTCATTCTTTTTTCCCTTCATACTTTGAGTTACAGTAGTGAAATAAGACTGGGCTACGTTAAAGATGAGATTACATTACAGTGCCTAGGATTCCAAGATTCAGGGAAAAAGTGAAAGGGACTGAACCCTGCTAGGAATTTCTGGGGGAAGGATTAAGCCAAACAGTACTTAATGGTAGATGGGCCTTAGCAGGAGTTTGTGATAGTAAAACAAAGATGGGTACTGTATCTCCAAGTATGTTCTTTTCTTGTCATTGTTGGCCCATTTTTGACATTGCCAATGCAGCTCAGCCAGTTCCGGGTTTCAGCAAGTACTGCAGATTCTTCCTAAAGTCAGTCCTACAAGTAACAAATCACAATCTCCTCCACTGTGCCCCAAATGTCATATTCTTAAGCTACTAATGTACTAATGTGGAAGAGGAAGGAAGTCTCTTGTGCCAAAGGATCAATAATTTAAGAATGCAAAAACTATTTTCTAGTGCCAAAACCCAATATAACAGATAAGACTTTACCAAGGATGAAGGGAAAAAAATTAAATGATGTATTTTTATATATCAGGTCTTCCAGTAAATAAGGATGATCTTAATTAGATGACTTTGAAGTAGATTACTTTAATTCTCCTTTTAGCATTAAACAAAAAATAACAGAATAAACACAAAAAACTTTTAAGAACTCTGTGCTAATGAATATTATGACCTGTGTATTACTAATGCTGAAAAATGATAATACGGGAGCAAGCAAATCAGTTAGCAGGAACAGCGTTTATCTACAAAATCAGAAATGGAGTAGAGGCAGGAAAATTAAGAGTGTAGATTCATAGGAGTACCTGTGAGTAAGCATTTTGGTTATCCTTTTGTGCCCAACATTTTTCTAATTGCTAAAGGAAACAGCACTTGTGTTTTCACATAGTTACTGACTTTTGTATCTCAAATACAAATAATATTGCTAAAAGAGTCTCCTGGTGCCTTCCTTCCACCACTTCTGCAGCAGTGTAGTCGGAAAGGCAGTCTCCAGGGCGCTGCTGGGGCTGCAGCCTTAGTCGGCTGGCAGGTTAACTAGCTCACATGGACCTTGACATCTGATACTGGCTGCAATTCATACAAGACAGTCACAGGATTTCCTTCTCCTGTGATAGATCACCACTCAAATGGATTTTGATAGGGTCTGGTAACTTTCTCAAGGTATAATGGGTCCTCCATATTCTACTGAGGACAAGTCTTTTCTACCTTAAATATAGCGAAAACATGGTCATTATAATGAATGAGCTGCAATTTCATATGTTAAATTGAATATTTCTATCTGATCCCCTGGTTATACCATACCTTCAGTTCCCAGGATCCATTTGTTCTTGAGTTACTGTTTCTAGAAAAGGAAATAATGCAATCCATCTATTAGAATTCAGGTATTAAAATGAAACTTCTTACCTAATAAGGATGACCTTTATGTTTTCTCTATTGAAATCATATGTAAAAATAGTTGCTACGATTTTGATAGAGCCTACCATCCACATACGGAAAAAATAAAACTTGCATGTGGCTATACCTCTGCATGAAAAGGCTATATAAATATTTCATTTATTCTTGACCTCACTGAGTTTTAGTTTTATGCAAATAATAAGAAGTTACTGAAAATTCAAATGCACCTATAAAACAACAGTTTTTGGGTGCACCAAAAAAACATTCATAAGATTCACTTTAGGATTGCAGAAATACACAGATATATACACATATATTTCTGTACTCTTGTGATCATTTTCAGTTTTTTAAACACTGATGATCAATAAGTACATCACCTTCGTGCTCCTTTGTCATTTAAAAAGAGTGACATATATGTACGTATTTCTTTAGAGCTAAAATCTTTGATGATAATTTATGAAAATAATTCACTTCAAAATGAAAGTAGATAAAAAATAAAATTAGGCAGAAGCTTTGGGTGGCAAAAATCAAATAATTACCATCCTATACAGACATCAAAATCTACTTGCTAACATGAAAAAGCCAGCCTGATATCTTGCTATTTGTAAGACTATTTGTTTTTCAATTTCTTATTGTAATTCATATTTAACTGATATTAAAGCAGATGTTTAATTCTAAAACATGCTTAAAAAGTAAAAAGACTTAGAAACTTCTCAATGTCTTACTTTTACAATAGTCTAACTTAAGGTCCAACATACGGAATCTCTTTAGGCTGGTATACTGTAAAGCCAATGCCATGGACTACCCTATCAAAATCACTTAGAGAGCTTGCTGAGAAACTCACCCCCCAAACCTGCGGACTCAGTGTACCTGTGTTTTAAACAAATACCTGAGGTGATTCTTGTAGACACCGAAGTTTAAGAACCACTGCTTTACACAATACAAATCCTGTCATGTCATGCTCAGGGCCTTAAGTAACATTGGAATGCTGCAGTTCACTGTTTCTGAGTGGCGATGTTTATCACCACCTAGTGGTAAAATCTCTTATTTTATCTCCTGTCTGTTTGTTGCTATCGCATAGGTACCAAATAAAAGATAATTAAAATTCAGAGAATGAGAAAATTTTAGAGTAATAATTTCCTTAGGATTTTGCATTAATTTTTCATAAAGCATAAAAGGCATGGGATAAAAAGTCATAAAAAATAAACATAAATAAAACCACACCACTACCATTGAATAAAAACAGTATATATGCTAGAGGAAACTTTCCTAAAATACATTTGTTGTTGTATCATTGCCCTGTTAGTAGTGTGCCTCTAACACCACATTTCGAAGTGCAAATTATGCTTTTCTTTTGGAGATACAGGGATGGTGCATGTTAGCATACTAAGGCCTCTGAGAAGTTTCATGGTCAAAAAAATCTGTGCAATAATCACCATTTTCTAAATATCTTTGGCCATGAAAACTTCTTCCCTAAAGAATGACAACTGACTTCTCTCAAGACATTAGTATTGCAAGGAACATAGCTTGGGACATGATGCTCTAGAAACAGCAAATCTGATACCTGCTTTCAGCATCTGTAACCCACTGTAAAAGACCTGACAATGAATTTACAAGAAAGTTTTGATTAGGCTTTAAGTGCTATTTATATTTAAACCACATATTTGAAAGAGAAGTTTATCAATCTGAATTGCTTAACTTTTTTTTTAAATTAAAGAAATACACACCTAATCAAAACTTCACTATGTTGGCAATTTTAGTAACTGACATATGCAAAGCATTTAAGTATCTAAATACGGTATTATGTTCTTATACCCAAAGTGCACTTGAGAAGTAAACATTTAAGTGAATACATAAGTACTAGATTATTAAATGCTATTTCTTAGGTTCTAGAACTTCATTTTAAGAAACATGTGACATTCTTGCTTTTCAAAATAAAGTTTTAGGGCTCACCTGCAAGAGAACTGAGACATGCAGCTGGAAAACACAACAGACGGCTGCACTGTAAAAGCAGTGTTTCGTAGGCAGAGAACTATTCTCCACGTCTCTTTAGAATTTATGTGAAGGAGTCAAGGAAATACATCTACATAAGACACTTTACTGAAACCGTAACTGTTTGCTGAAACTGGCTATCTGACATTAAATGCAGCATGGAGAAACTGGGATTACTTAATGCAAACAGAAAATCCTGAGGGCAGGAGGATGTGATAGCTCTCACGTGAAAGATTCAGCGTCTTCTATTTGGCCCAGGGAAATACCTAAAGCCTAATAAGGTAATAATTGTAGGGAATCATATTTTGTCAATTATGAAGATTAACCAAAGATGCAACGGACTCAGGTATGAGCTAAGAGAACTCCCTCCCTTCTTTTACACTGTTCAGTGGAGTATTCCTAGGGGTATTCAAGCATTACTTGAGTGGTAAAGACTGATAACCTGTAGGGCACCATTTGGTTCCAATCTGTGAAAATGGAACTATGTGTGCGGTAAATGAGCTCAGGATGAGTAAGTCTACCTGTTGGTAATTAATCAACTCTCCTCACTTAGGTTTTTCATTTTGAACGAGAACATTTGCTTTCTTTATAAAATGTGCCCTTTGGGGCGCCTGGGTGGCTCAGTTGGTTAAGTGACTAACTCTTGGTTTCAGCTCAGGTCATGATCTTGCAGTTCTGAGATCCAGCCTGAGATCCGCATCAGGCTCCATGCTGGGTGTGCTTAAGATGCTCTCTCTCCCTTTGTCCCTCCCACATGTGCTCGCGCGCGCGCACGCGCGCACACACACACACACACACACTCTCTCTCTCTCTCTCAAAATAAATAAAAAATATAAAATATGTTCTTTGGTTCACAAAGATTCCATCCTCATTCAGTGAGTCCTGCCTGGGAAGATGAGATTTGAAATTTTATCTCAATTTATTACAATTCACGACTCAGAAATAGGATTTTCAACTTTTAAATGGAGAGCTGTCAAATTATGCATGCAACACTCTTGTTATGCCCAGTGAACTTAGTCTTTTATTATTTTACTTTAACTCAGAATGTGGAAGGCATGAGGAAGTAATTCAGTGGTTTTAATAATTGCACACCATTATAAAATCTTTAAGATGCTGAATTTCTGATTTTGATAGACCTTTTTGATATACATCATTCACCTTAACAGTAGCTGAAGGTTTTCCTTGGATTTTCATAATACAAGTACAGTAGGATCCTAATTTTTAATGTTTTTGAATGACTATTCTTCCTATCATAATCTGTTCTGAAACTACTTACGTGTTATATTTTTGCAGCAGCCATTATATCCTGTGTGTATAAAGGGAAAATGCCCACCCTCTCGCAAGGCCACTGATATTTATTTAAACTTATCAAAAATTTAAAATGTTTTTTTAATCACCACTGCTCTATAATCTTAAAAGATCTTTACAAAATTACCAACAAATTTGGGCATAACTATAAAATATAGTATAAAAATTTCTAAGATATGTCTTTTGGCCCTTGCCTTAGCTAAAGTGTTAAGAAGCCAATCTGCATGTGTAGGTTGAGCAATTACCATATTTTATTGAATCTAAGATGCAACTGACTGAAGGAAGCACCTTTATTTTGTGTTCCTCTGAGAAATAAAAACAGGTTGTCAATTACAGTATGGCACATAATCGGTATCCTGATGTTTCCAATTTCAGAAGTGTAAAAATGTGAAAAAATGTGCATCTCAAAATCAATGAAATATGTCATATAGTTAAATTCTAAACAGTTATTTTTATTCTCTTCTTTCACATAAATAAGGCATGATTTAGTCAAGCAAAGAAAACTTTATTTCTGCTACACATAACAACATATTGCTCTAAGAAACAACTATTATATTAGTTTTAGCACTGACGTGTGGATTCAAAAATTCATGTCAACAATTCGTGCTCCCCAGACAAAACAATGTTGTGCACAGACTATCAGGTATATGAAAAAAAAAAGCTGTCAACTGTCCACAGGGAGTGCGTCCAGTCACATTTTCAGTCAGTCAGCTGAGGATTATGTCATTATTTAGTCTTTGTTCTGTAGAAAGAACACAACACAAGTATGAAAATCATCACCTGAAAGGAAACAGCTGTTGTATATAGTATTCCTAAAATGTTAGGAACTTCCTGTATTTCAAAATAATCAATGTCATCTGCTTACTTAATCAAGATGCCCCCAAATAAGCGAAACCAAACTTACTCAGAAGGATGATGTAAGCAGGTACTGAATTTCTGGAGGGAAAATGCTGTGAATTAATATAAAATCAGGATGCTCTGAAATACTAAAATGTTTATTTTCCTCAAATAGAAAGAGAAACATATTTTGTACATCAAACCCGGCTCGAAATAGAACTCAATTATTTTCAAAGTTGTACTCAGTTTCTATTCCTATTTCATAGGTGTAGTGGCACCTAATCCTACGCCTGCCTATTCCTCAGAGATAAAAGGAACCAACCTTTGAGTGGTGCTGTGTCTTCTTGAAATTAAGGAAACAAACAAAAAAAATGCTTCCTCTCCCAAAGAATTTCAATTTCAATTTTCATGTAAAACTTGGGAAACTCTTTCATATTATTTTATTAAACCTTAAAATAATACATTTATTTAATATATCAACAAAGGAGGAGAATCTCATTGGTATCTCCAGCTGAGCTGACCCTACTTTATCTCTGCTCTGAATAGGTACACCAGTTCAATAAAGGGAAAAAGGATAGATTTGTATTTTATGAGAGTCATGCTGAAGTATATGCACTTCCACTATAATCCAGGGAATGGGATGAAGATGCGCCACAGCGAAAAATGTGGTAAGATAGAGCTTCATTCCCACAGCACCGGCTGCCCACAGCTTGTAATATTAAACTTTTAGTTTCTGACCATTTGGATGAGATGGCATCTCAAAGATTTCACTGAAATCACCAATGCAAGAGTTTTAGCTCACAGTTGCAAAACATTATTTTATTTTATAAAGAGTTTTGCTGATTCATTTCTCTTACTAACCCTGTTAAAAAAATCAGACTCAGGAAGGTGAAGAGATCTGCCTAATCACAGTCAAGTATCAGAGATAGAATTCCAAGCCAGATCTTCTGATTTTTAAGTCTAATATTTTTTGTATAAATAATCACCAGGAAAGGCTCAACCACAAGAGTAATTCATAGATTTTTTCCTCATAATAAGAACTTAGTACTATTGTACATTTTTAAGGACAAAGACTCTTTGAATAAAACAATTGTTACCTGTATATTAAAATATTCAAAGACACAAACACATTTTTGTGTGCTATTTTAGAAGATAGTCGTCTAACCAGAATTCAGGTCTGAACATTTTATTTGTAAACATAAAAAAACAGCTTTGTTTTAAGGACTTGTTAAGTCATTTTCACTGGCATTTTAGTATTTTTATATTGTATGGGGTAATGGGAATGAATTTTCTAATTAGACAAAATCTTTGAAGACATTTCTAAATTAGGATTATTCATAATGGGTCCAAATATTGCCAAATGCCTTCTAGGTAGGAGGAACTCGTCACCTGACTTGCTCTATTAGAAGGTCATCAGCACTAAGGCTTGAGACAACACAGTCTGATACTTGCTAGTTGCCATAATTGGTCAGAAAGAAAACTGATATAAAAAGAAATTTGCTTTCAAGTCAGTAATTCAAAGTGAATCTAAAGTGCCTGCCAACTGCTATTATTTGACCAGCAGTGGACTTGGGAAGCCGGTGTGTGTGGGAACAGGGAAACTGTCAGCTTCCCTTAAAACTCAGTATTCATTTCCAGAATAAAAAACTGAAAGAGCTGAACATTTCTACTTTAAAGAATGTCTCCCTAAACTATGGAGATGTGAGTTGAATATCCCAGAAAAAGAAATTTAAGTTTGATTTCTGAAAACTAAAGAAGAAGGAATTCATATGGCTGTATATAACATTAAAATAGACAAGAGTTTTTGGTAAATTGTCCGGGTTCTTTTTTTAATACAAATATGCATATGAGAATACTTTCTGAATGTGTAGTTTTAATGCACAAACTCACAAATTTAAGTCCACAAAAAAACTAACATTTAAGTTCAAAGGTCCAAAAATACATATTATTTGATACTGCTTTTTAGGCATTTCACTAGTTAGATGTCAAAACGTTTTTTATAAAGGCTATTACAAATTAATGTATAACTCAAGACATTAATCCCTCAAGTTAAAAAATCTTCAGAATTATTTCAATTTTAAAGTTTCATAAGCATATAGTTAAAAGTCCAATTCTTAACATCTAAGGCATTCACAAACAAAAAAAGTCACTATTTAATTTTCTATATTGAAATCTAATTTTATTTTATAGAAGGGCAAAAACATTCTCCCAGCAAACATCAAAAACATTTGTTTTAAGTTTACAAAATTCGAGTTTAAAAAATATATTGTGAAATTAACCTGAGCTGTGGTTTTACAGCCAAGTTTTTTTAAGTCACAAGGCTTTTAACTGATAGCTTCCAAATCCCTAAAAAGACACTAAACATATTCCTCTGGCTATAATATTTAGCCACCACATTTTTAAAATTCAGACTGAAAGGGCTTACCTCAAGAATCAGTAAGTTCTTTGTCGTTTGTTAGATTCTTCTCTTGGGGAATCTGCCAACATAACTTTCAGTCTGACTCCATTCAGGATCTTTCCATGTAAAGTAGTAATGGCATCATTGGCGCTTATTCTATCTGCATACTTGGCATACCCCACGTTTTTTCCTGACACAAGGTAAACTTCGATCAGGTTACCAAAACGACTGAAACAAAGTAAAAAAATCAACTGAAATTGATAAAAATATAACTGCTCAGGTCCAAAAATTGGGGTCCATTCTGGACTCCTTTTCCATTCCTCTCCCCACATCCAATCTTCAAGTCAATCAATCTTCCTTCTCAAGCACGTCCTCTATTAGTCAAGTTTTCTCTTCATTCTCACTGAGGTCTCCTTCCTCATTCAGCCAGTCGTGATCTTTTTCCTGGAATATTCTAACACATTCCTCCCTTATTTCCCTGCACTCTCGGCTTGTCCCTCTTCAGTCTATTCTCTACTCTGTCTTCCTAGTGATCTCTCTAAAATACAGATATGATCATTTCCTCCCTAAAATTCCTTTCCAGGGTAATATAGGTAATATCCCTAACATAGCTTGTGGGCCTTTCTTGACATGGGCCTTGTTCTCTCCCGCTTCACCCTCCTCACAGTCTCTCAAATTCCATATTCTAATGATCTCCTTTCACATTCTCTCCTGCAGGAATAACTATCCAAATGCCTTCCTTTCTTCTCTAGCTAAGTTATTATTATCTATAAGGTCTCCGTTATACCTTGCTTCTTTGAGAAGTCTTCTCAGAGTCTTAAAAAGTAGATGTGCCTCTCACGTATTTCATAATCTGCACATTCCTTTTCACAACACCAACCTCACTAGGCTGCCATATCCTACCCACTTGTCTGTCTCCTACACGAGAGTAGCTCTCACAAGACAAGGACTATCATGTCTTTTTTACATAATACATTTTGTTCACACAATGTCTCTTGGACGAAGCATGTTGACCACCTGGTACAAAGGAGATGCTCAAAAATAAACTCCATGAATCAGTTAAATGAACTACTGATATTTTATGCATTGTTTAATGAAATCCTATTTTTTTTTAATTCACTAACATTGTTGTAAGGCAAACAGGAAAAAGACCAAAGAGAAAAGAGTTAAGATTCAAGGAGTTCTATTAAAAAAACAAAGATAAACAAGCACTTTCCCTTTTTCTATGTTTATTATATACCCTTCCTTACAATCAGGCAATTGTTTATTCGATATAATTCTTAAGGATCCAACAGAGTGCTGACAAAATAGAAGATGCTTAGTATACTGTTCGGGTGAAATACTACTACAAAGGTAAAGATACATAAAAAGGATTTTAGAGGACAGGTCTATACAGATGTATTTTCTACCAAGAAAAAAATGATTTGTCCATTTTATGCATGCAACTTTTCAAAACAATACTGTATGTTTTACATCTTTAAAACAAAATTAGAAATTCTGTGTGGAGACTTAGGATGTGTAAATAGTAGAGAAGGAAATCATCATATGTTTTAAAAGGTGATATAAATGAGGAATTTTTAAACTGCAGAACAAATCATTTCTACCTGATTAAGTACTGGATATAGGAAGTTTCAAGATTGTGAGAGGGCTTAAACTGGTTCAAATAAATTATAAAATGTAACTTTGTGGAATTGAAATCTTACCAGAATATATCCTCTAATACATCTAAAGGTAAAGGATGAGGATTAAACACGATAAAAAGTCTTTCTTTCACAGGAGTTTCAGGAGGGGCTTTTTTTTTGCATGATGGAAGTACAACATCTGTCTGGATTTGAGGCAACTGTGATCCAGAATTTCCTCCAAATTGCTGTTGAAGAGTTAGGTACAAAACAAGAAAAAGAAAAACTGCACTTTAAGGATTTTAAGGCCAAGAGCTAAAGAGATATATCTATCAATGCTCCTGTGTAATCGTCTACTACGGCTCTGAAAATTTTCTTACATAGGTAATAAACAAAGACCACATTTATTGTATACCCTATTGATGTACTACAGACGTTAAATTCTTACCTACTTACCAGAAATTGCTGCTGACCTGGGTTATTCCACACCATTGATGCAAGCTGTGCTGCTACCATCTGCGTTGCCATTTTTCTAAGAAGACTAAAGATAAGAACTGATAATTTACAGAAAACTAAAAATATTCAGTCTCTTACCCGTAACTTGTTTTGTGTGACTTCCTCACCCAAGAGGTCAACTGCTTTCTATTTTTATTCTTCGAGTCATATTATGTATCCCAAAGCCCTGCTTCAGACCCTCCTCAGATGGTACTTACTCTGCTGCATTACTCCCATCATCAATGAAGGAAACACCTATCCGATTCCCAGGAGGGTACTGAAATCCATGTAACTTGTATTTTGCATAAATAGCTGATGCTACATTAAAATACTGAACCACTCCATGACCTAAAAACAGTAGAGAATCAGGAATTAAAAAGAAAACAGAGAGGGTACCTAAAGCCTGTGTTGCCACAAAAATTAAACAATACAGAAATATCCTACTGTCATATGACCAGTAAATACAGAATCGAATGGGTCAGAAAACAGTTCTTCTATATATATGTGCAACAGCTGTGTTCCTACAAAGTCCAAACTGGATTTTGTTAAAAATATAAACATGATATCTGAAGGAAAATGAAATTACTAGCATAAGTTCTGTCCAATGAATTTAATTTTAGGATATTGGTGTTTCTTTTATGACAGATATACCTAAAACCAACGAGTTTTTCTTAAATTTTTATTCTTTGAAATTTACTTTGAAATTCTAAAATTTTCCCTATCATACTGAGCAGGAAATGAAATGAGGGGAATATATAGTCTGATAAGAACATACAGTCATCTGGCTAGCTACAGTGGTAGAGAAAGAAAAGTGATATGTATGAAAAACAAAAGGTAGGGAACAGAGGATCTTAGATTAGAAGTCGCAGATTTCACATTCCTTTGGAGAGCTTTCAGCTAAGGAAACAGATTTCAATTCAGGAGAATGATGCCGAAGAGGGGGATAATTTTATACCAGAGTCCTTATAAGGAGAGCCCAGGGGTTTTTAACACAACCAAAAAAGTTTTCATAAGATATTTATAATATAACCCACTTAGGAGGAAATTTAATGTTCCTGTCTAAACCCAAGCATCCCAACATTTTAATGAAATTAAAACTCGGAAAGCAAATGAACATATAAAACCAATTCAGACAGATCTTTATATGAGGATTCCTCTATCAGTAAAAAAGTAGTCCAGTGACACATGTATTTACTTATCAGACACATTCAACCAGAGAAACAATATAGAAGGTAAAGGAACAAATACATTCAACATAACAGAAAAAAGTGAAAAAAAATCCAGAAAAAATAAATCACATATATCAACGAATGTGCCAAAAAACACAAATTGTGTGCACACAAAATAGTCAGTCTAAGGCTGGGTTAAGGTTGGAGATGGTCCAAAGTAAGTTCAGATGCAGTCCTGCCAACAGACCAGTGCTGGGCAAGTAACAGTGAGGCTGTGTGAAGAGTGGCACGACTCCACTCCAGGCCCCTCAGCCCCTATGACCTGACTCACCTTCCTACTTACCCTCACACCCGTGGCACTCTAAAGCACTAAATCGAGTGTTATCTATAGCACTGGAACAGATGCCAAGTAAGACTTCTCTACACTCCCTTATCTCAAATTCTTTAAAAGAAGCTGACAAGCCCCTTAGACTTACTGAGTGCATATTATGTGCCAGGACCTGCATTAGGTATTTTACATATAGTATTTATTTCTAATTCTTATCTAACCCTGGTATAGATGGTTATTAATAATCCTCTTTCACATATGAAGAAAGAGAGGCTCAGACAAGAAAAGCGATTTGCCAAGGTCTCAGAGCTACGTGCCAGCACTGGGATTTGCACCTGACTCAGATGTGAAATGGAATGCCAATCACTTTCCACTGTGCCACAATGACTCCATTTCTTAAAAGCCTTAAAAAAAAAAAAAACCACCAAAAACTTAAAAAGTTACAAAGAGGGGCGCCTGGGTAGCTCAGTTGGTTAAGCGGCAGACTTCGGCTCAGGTCATGATCTTGCAGTCTGTGAGTTCGAGCCCCACGTCAGGCTCTGTGCTGAAACATCAGAACCTGGAGCCTGTGTTCTGATTCTGTGTCTCCCTCTCTCTCTGCCCTTCTCCTGCTCACGCTGTCTCTATGTCTCGAAAATAAATAAACGGTAAAAAAAATTAAAAAAAAAGTTACAAAGATGGTTAACACCAGATATTAGGTTTAACCAATTAACTAGGTAATAAGTTCAAATGGCTGATGGTGGAGCTTTGCTTCAATTAAGACTGGGAAGAAGTAGAGAGAGAAATAGAGCAATTAGATACTTAAAATGAAGAGGAGTTTTTTTGAGATTTAGGGATGAGGAGGAAACTTTAAGGGTTTATTAACTTTGCCCAGCATTAGTCAGTAGTACAGAGACTCCACCCTGAGGTATTTTGGCTGTACAAATGGAAACAGAGAATGCTCTATTTTATGAGAGTTAAAATATTGAAAAAAAAAACCAAATGACTTTGTTTAAAGGAGCTATATTCCCAGGGGGTTATTTATTAAGGTATCACTGCATTTGAAAACTTAAAGCGGAAAAAAGAAAACCTAAAATTGTCACACAAAGAATATCTGACATAAAAAGTATAACTGGAGAAAAGACATTTTATCAAAACACAGTATATTCAAAAATAATAGACATTATTTTACCATAATTGGAATAAGGATCTCGCTGAACTTCACAGTATTCCAATCCTGGTACTATATCAAAAATACTGAAAAGCTGCTCTTCAGTGAAAGGAACTCTTGATACAACTGATAGGCGTTTGGAGATAGCTTCTTGGCCTCTGTTGTCATTCTTGTCGAAACTTGAAAATTCAGATTGTTGTTCTCCAACAATATAAAAAAAGTATATCTTTAAATATCTGTACAATCGAGAATTCATTTAACATTTGGGTACTAGAAAGTAAGATGAACTGTCATTAAGTCCATTGCACTGGACCAAGGAACTGTGTTTTGTAGCACGCTCTTGGTCGTTAGCACTATCAGAAGGGGCCGATGGTGAGGAAACAGGCAACTCTTCCCACTCCCCTGCCTCCAAACAGAAAGTTAAGTAGAAATGTGTGGTCTAACTTCATAGGAATACGTTTAGTAGGCAAAACTACAAAATATGGCAAAGGTTTCACCTAATAGAAAGTTATGCCAAATAACATTTACAGGCCTTACTTCGTCACTTATTCTCCCTTCATCTGGCTTCTACTTTTGTCATTCCTCTCCTTTCTCTAGCACTAATTTTAAAGCAGCAGTATCTTAGGGATAAAAATCTTAGGACTCATACTGGGGGACAGAAGTAGATGTCTTTCATACTTTTTGGTTGGCTACATAGAGGCAGAAGCTCACTCAAAAAGGTGGCAGTGACATAGTTTAATGTCTAGATATATAACCATAAAAAATACAACTAGAAATTAAACAAGTGTTATATATTAAGGACATGAGGACATGACTATTACATTAATTTTTATTCATAAGTGAGATTTACAGACTGCTGGTAAAAAAAATTTTTATATAATCCAAATCAGCTTGCATATACTGCTTATACTAACAAAATAAAGAATAGCTTACTCACCGAATGGAAACATATTTACTCTAGGTTCATGCCCCAAAGTCTCCTGCCTCATGTTACTATAATAGTCTTGTTCTGAAGATTCAGATGCTTTATTTTTAGGTTCAGCCAAGATCGCCCTAAAACCTGAAAAAAGAATCCATGACTTTCAAACTTCATAGCAAATGTAACAGACCTGCAAGTACACATTATTGCTAGTGCTTGACTTAACTTTATAACTATAATTGCACGAAACAAAATCAATACAAAGGTCATCTGCTCTTTGCTTTTTGGAAGATGTCAAAGAATAAATAAAAAGACGAAGAATCCCAAATTATGGGTCAATGTAGACATGCAAGATCAGCAATTCTATTCCATCCTTTCCAATCTCCCCCTGCTACAAACTAACATCATCTTTCACTCTCCCTGGGTCAACATCAAAATCCTATCAGGCTTTTCACATTCAACCTGTCAGCAAGATTCTTCCTTTGAAATATACTTGGAAGATGCTATATTTTACTCTAATTTCCCTGTCTTTGTTTCTAAGTTAGATTTCCTTCAATTAACTACAACAATTCTTTAACTGGTCTCTCTGCCTCTGGAGCGAAGGTTTTAAGTATGGGTTCAAGGATGAGCTTCAAAAGGTGGGAAGGTTCCATGAGCCCTCTGAAACTTTAAACAAAACACGTATCTATGTGCACATGGGCATATTTCAAGGGAGAAGGTTTGTAGCTTCAATCATATTATTCAGTGGCTCCAAAAAGGATAAAACCGGCCACTTTGAATTCTTTCTCTGGAAATCCATCCTTGATACTGTACTTAGATCGACTGTCCAAAAACAGTTATTTTTCTCCTTTTAAAACAATCTACGAGGGAATCCTAACATGGACTAAGCTCGAACTCTTCATGATCTCCTGTGTATGGTGCCAATGTACTCAGTTAACCGTGTCTCTTAATTTCTCAACAATATTATGCTTTATTCAGACTGTTGCCTTCACAGCATTAAGCAAAGACATGTGTATTTCTAGCTCTGGGCCTCTGCAAACGCTGCTCTCGCCTTCTGTCCTGCCTAATTTATACTAGATGTGAACCTTACCTCGAGATATGCTCTCGTGCTCTCAGTGCACTTGTTTCTCACCACTGATGAGAAAAATGTTCTCACATTTTTGAACATTTCCTCATCTGGCAAATTTTTACTGAGTCTATTATAAACGGCAGTATCTCTGATAGAAAGCTCAATAAATCTTTACTGAGGGCCTACAACTGTAATAGGTACTAAGAATGACAGAAATGGAAACATAAAACATAGCTTTCAAAAAGAGCCCTTTAAAAAATTCTCCTAATATTCTTTAACTATATTTTGTCTATTAGATCTTGGCTACCCAATATAATTAAGCTCTTTAAAAGCTATATATTCCCCTTGTATCTCTTACTTAACTTATTGCTGAGTATACCATAGGTACTCAATTAATGCTGGCTGACTGCGAAATTTGGAAGGATCTGAGAGAAAATTTGGTATGTACCTAAGAATTCTACTGACTAGCAGTAGTTCTTCGGTACATATAGATCTTTGTAATATCCTAAAACCTACAAAGTATTCATCCTTCCTAAAGGTCAATATGACTAGAAGTATGACAGCACTGAATATTTTCCTTGGCTTCTTTAAAATTCTTACTCTTCATTATGTACCTCCAATAGCAAAAGATCCACTTAATGTCATTCTAGCTTGAAATTAACTGGATGTATATTTATTTACCCACATCGGCATATATTACACAAAATCCCATCCTTAACCTGTATTTTTATCAGTAAACTTAATTCTATTTAGCATTTAGGTTAAATATGAACAAATATTACAGAAAACTTGAGTTTTTTCAATATAAAGAAAAAAAAATTTTTTAAAAGCCTGAAAGGGTAGGTCAATTTTTTAATACTTAAAAATTTAAAATATTAAAATAAACCCCCAAACCTATACAATAACCAAAACACGGTAACAGTATTTTCACTTAGTAAGTTAATGTAGTTGCCCATATTTTTCTTCAAGATAGTGCCTCAATGAAAGCTTAATCACAGCCCTCAAATAATTTTCATCCCAGGTACATATATATTTAAACTCCCATTTCTAGGATTAAATTAGCAGGTATGGTTATTAGCAAAAACCAGTTTTAGATTCCGTTATTTAGAATAATTAAAAGTTTTAAGAAAGTCTTCAACATGTTAAATGAACACATCCTTACTTCGATCACAGTTTTCTATTGCTTGGGCAGCTTGTGATGGTTTTAAGTATCGAACATAGCCCAAACCTTTACTTTCTCCAGTTACTTTATTCTTAATGATGCTGCAATATTCGATATCTCCATACACCTATGAGAGTTAAAAGAAACAATCTTAGAGGAGTCAAAATCAATAACTGTGAACAGATTATTTCAGAACTTAAAATCTGTTTATTTGCACCTATTATTTGCAAAACTAGATATCAGAATTAGAAGTTATAGTCATTTTCAACATGGAATCAAAATGTCACAAACTAATGAGGCACTAGAAAAAGAACCATAATAATGATATAAGCAAATAATGACATAATCAAAATTATGATGATTTTCATTTTCTGAGCATTTGCTTTAAATATATTACCTTATTGTTACAACAATCCTTCAAGGGTGTGTGTGTGTGTAATACACAATTTATTTCACAGACAAGGTAACTGGGTCTTAGAGAAGTCAAATAACTTGTTTAAATCATGGAGGGAGAGTAAGAATGTGTACATGGTTTGGAAAGCTCCAAAGTCTTGCTCAGTGGTGATTACAAGCTGGAACTGAACCTTCCATATTTGAACCCTGGCTCGGTCCCTTATTAATTGGGGACTGAGTTTAGTTATCCTCTCTGAGCCCATCTCCTTACCTGCTAAATGGGACTAATAGCTATATCTACCTCACAGGGTTATTTTAAGAATTAAATGAACCAATAGACCTCAAGTGCTTATATAGAGTTTGGGACACACTAAACATTATAGTTATAGTTGTCTTCTAACAGGACATAATTGATTGTGTATTCTTTTGAAGAGAAGCCTCTCAAAGTATATCACCAAAACACACAGGTTTACCCAGAAAGTCAATTCTCTATGTGAAAAATGGGTAAAAGTTTAGTTGGAAGAAATATGGGATATAAATTCTTAGTGTTTATTTTTTAAAAATATTTACTAATTTTTGAGAAAGAGAGGAAGTACATGAGCAGGGGAGGGGCAGAGACTATTTCAATCCCAAGCAGGCTCCGCACTGTCAGTGCAGAGCCCCAGGTAGGGCTCTCAGAAAATGATAAAAATTTGCTTTTTACTGTTTGTTTCTTTTCTTTCTTACTTATTGCCAACCTAATTGATAGTACTGGGAAAATCAGTAGAAAGATAAAAAATTACAACTCCTAAAATTTTGAGAATTGCTTTTTAATAATTCTTAGCGAAAGTATACCACCACATATAAAAGTCCATGACTAAAAAGAGATTTAAAATTATTTTCAAATTCATTGACTAGTCATTACTATAGCTTTTGCTATATAGTTCAGAGTGGTAGATTCTTTCTTTCAAAGAGCCTTTCAAAGGCTTAACTTGAGGACAAAAATTCTGTAAAGGATGAGTCTTTCTGTGAATAAGTACAAGATTAACATGCCATAGGCTTTGTATATAGATAGATAACAAAGTTCACACACTCAGGCTTGCTTGATTTACCTCTATATGGTAAATCATATGCTCTCTATATGAGAGCAGCAGAATGGTGAGAGTGTGCTTTGAAATTGTAAAGACCAAGAGTAGGTTCTGGACTCAGACAGCCTGGGTTTAAATCTTGGTTCACCACCTACTATGTATGTGACCTAATTTGAAATTCTGGGCTTTATACTTCATTTTTCTGAATCTGTGTGTTCATTATATCAGGGAAAACATCATTGTTTTCATTTTCCAGTTTTCATGTTTTTTAAAACGTTAGTTTATTCTAGGTTTACTATTTTAAAACTAGGTTGAAATAAATGACTTAGAAACAGTTATTTCTCACCACCAACCTAATGATCTAACTCAAACAACACTTAAGATTTGGTAACAATACAATCGATCTAGGATTGTAAGTTATCATAGATGCTAGCTGATTAAAAAACATAAGTACCTTAAATTTTTCCCGCAAATCTTCTTCTGTGTAAGACTTTGGTATCATGACAAATATTCTTGTAAGTTCTTCATCTTCAACATCTCGGTGACTTCCAGATGATCTGGACTGAGCAATGAAAACCTAAGCAACAAACAAAATCCAAAAAATAATGTAAAAAATATCAGTTAACTGTTTTCCTATTCCTTAAGTATACTTACTTCTTTATTAGTATGAAATTCATGTTAGGTTAAACACAACGTAATAGAGTGTTGTCAAAAAGTTTTTTTAAAGCAATTTTCACCACAATGACTTTTTACATGAAATAATACCAATGTCTGCACTGTTTTTTCCAAATGTATTTTTACATTTGCATTTTTGTTTACCAAGAACAAGCCAGTACACTGAAAAATAATAAGTACTCTGCAGCTGCTGGGTACAGTATTCCATACATGTCTGTTACAGTTGATTGACAGTGTTATTGAAATATTACATATCTTTGCTGATTTTGTCTAGTTGTTCTATCAGATACTAAGAGAGGAGTTTAAATATCTGATTGTGAATTTATCTTTCTCCTTCTGGTTCTACCAATCATGCTTCATGTATTTTGAAGCTCTACTACTGGCTGCATAAACATTTGGGATTGTTATGTATTTTTTGATTGATATTTTTATTCCCATGAAATTACCCTATCTCTATTAATACTCCTTGTGTTGATGACCATTTTGTACAACATCATACCAGCTTTTCTTATCTTTTCACTTTCAACTGCTTTGTAACCCTTGTACTTAGTATTTAGTTTGGTCTTTCTTATTTTTACAAATCCTGATAATCTCTGCTGTCTAGTCTACTAATATTTAATGTAATTATTGACATAGTTAGGTTTAAGTCTAGGGTGTCATATTTTTAATTGTTTTCTTTCTTATATTCACCTTTAAGAAAAGGTAACATAACCATATTCTGGGTTGCCTCAGTGACCATCCAAATGATTTATGTGAGTAAGAAAATGCACTACCTGAGGCTCATTTTCTACTATTAGCAATTTAGTTTTATTGAAACATCATCCGTGACATTGGACTACTTGGATTATTACTTGGATTATGACATTAGATTATTACTTTATAAATTGTTTTGGTTTTATATTATCCTAGAGGAATTTTAAAATCTCTAACTAAGATTGTGGATTTGTTTATAGAGCTATAAGGATAATAACTTTAATGACTAGTTTTGTTTTTTATAACTTGAAGACATGTAATAAAATGAATATAAATCACCACAAGCCCTTAAGGCTTCTTTTTTCTTCTTTAAAGGGGGAGCTGTATACCATTTGAGTATGAGAAAACCTGAACTTATGGAATTTTAGAGCAGGAGGCAGCAACCAAAAAGATAGAAAACCTATAGAGCCAGGGGATTTTAGAAGTACTAAAACAGAAAGCCATGTTCCCTTGGAAAACAGCTGTCATAGAGGCGTAGGGCCTTGTTTACAAGATATAGCTGGAGACATATTCCTAGATAGAGTCTACTGTTACTCCTTCAATAAACTTACACTATCTGCCAAGCAGTATATGAGGTATTATTAGTAATAGAATATTAAGTAAAACAGAAATGACCCACTAGAAAGTCTAGTGGATGTATCAGTAATGAGTTATTAATAGAAAAACAAAATAGGAAACCTTTGAGAATATGGGAAGACACTGGGGGAAAAAAAAGAGCCTCAAGTAAGATTTGAGATTGAAGATGCATCAAATCACAAATTCTATTTTAGAAGCTGGAGTGTTTCAAATTTCCGAGAAGGAAAGCAGTGTCTGAGCAGAAACGTGTAATAATTAATCACCTAATGGATGATTTCTCCTGAGATTTTACGTTCAGACTACAGGCTCTAAAGAGGCATTCTTGCAAAGCTAAAAACCAAGTCTTTCCTACTTTTTAGGTTTACCCCTTTCCTCCAGATAATGTAGTTGGTCACAAAACAACTCTCACCCAGCTAATCTTTTCTGGCTGTAGGCCTAGGCCCATAATTTTCTTATTTGTCTTAAAGATCCTTTGGAACTTTGCAAAAGCAAACTACATGAGAAAAGTTGAAGCTGTGTTAATTTAACTGAAAATACTTGAAAACAACAACCACAGAAACGACAAACAAAAAAACTACATTCCACTGGAAGACAGACCGAGCTGAATCTGCGGGAAGAATGAACTTAGTCTAGCAACAACCCTCTGTCTGAAACTGAGTGGACCAAAATGTGAAAAACAGAACTTAAACTTTAATTATTTTGGGGAATAACTTCTCTGTGGCTAAAAAGAAGGACATTTCAGTGTTTTTTACTTTTACTTCTCTGGTAGGCAATTAATCAAGGAAAGGAGATTCTATAGGTTTCAGATTTGGGGCATTTTTGGGGGGTTACCCATAGATCTCTGTGGTTACATTCAGAAAGTCCAAAAACCCTCTCTGTTAATTTAATTGTAAGGAGGTGAAAATTAAATCAATCTAGGGAGTCAACAAACCACAACAAACTGTTTTGTCGATAGCCCATGATCTAAGAACTGTTTTTACATTTTTAAAGGGATGTCTAAAACGACATATGTGACAGAGACTGTATGTGGCTCACAAAGCCTAAAATATTTACTATCTGTCCTTATACAAAAAAAGTTTGCCAACTGTTGATCTGGGATGTGCTGTGGCCTTACAATTCATTTTATCGATGATCTGTTCTGCTCCATTTCAAAGGGTTGGGGAGGTGGAAGTAAAGGAAATGTCTGTGGTCTCCTGTATTGTTGATATACTCCTATGCTCCTTCTCTTTTGTGGATGGAGGCACAGGGAAGACCTCCAGACACTGAACTCTCTCTCCGTCTTTCATTTACCAAAGTCAGTATTAACAGTATTCTTTTATTTTTTTAATATGTTTTTTTAATGTTTATTTAATTTTGAGAGAGAGAGGCAGAGAGACAGACAGCATGAGCGGGAGCTGACAGACAGAGAGGGAGACACAGAATCTGAAACAGGCTCCAGGCTCTGAGCCGTCAGCACAGAGCCCGACTCGGGGCTCGAACTCACGAACCACGAGATCATGACCTGAGCCGAAGTCGGCCGCTCAACCGACTGAGCCACCCAGGCGCCCCAACAGTATTCTCATCAGTTCTCTGTAGTCAATGGGAAAAAAAACAAGAAGAAAAAAGTTGAGGGAAAAGAATTCTGTGGAAACTCCCAACAGAATTACATATACAGCAACTATTTCTTTCTACAGGACAGTTTAAGCAACTGTCAGATCCTCAGGAATGGGTCCTGAACTGAGTCCACAGCCAGTAAGGAAGGACTTTTTGGCTTCTAATGACCACCAGGATATACGGGAGAGGGGTTACCTCGAGCACTGTGCTAAAAGCATAGATTAAAACAAATAACCGTCAAAATCATCCTTCCTGCCACGTGTCAGTTTCGTTAATTTTACACAAGTTTGGAAACTCAATATAAAGACCTCCAGGGTGAACTAGGAGTATGCAAAGAAACATTTAATAATAGCACAACTACACCACCATCACGATGATTCGGCTCTTCTTAAGGCAATTTTGGGTCGCTTTCAAAGAAAAGTGGCAGTCATTAATACTTTCGTATTAATGAAACGTATGTCATTAATACTTTCGCAAAGAGGGCTTAGTTAAAATGATTTTAAAAATCACAACGGTGCGACAAATATACGACAGTAGCAGTTTCAGTCACCTTCACGCAAATATTATATACATGCATACTTTCGTCACTGGGAAAACGCCCCACACCAGAGAGGCCACCGTTTAATGTACGTTTATCAGGTTGCTAAGCCCCGTAGCAAGCTGATGAAAAGCAAACTGTTTTTATGGTAAACGGGGCGTAAGAGAGCACGGCCAGAGGTGGGCCGTGGAAGCCAGAGGTCTGGATTAGAGATGGCGCGATTGTGGCGGGGGAGAGGCCCAGTCACTGCAGCTCTGCAGCCCAAGTCGCGGCCGACGTTCCTCCGGCCCCCTGGTGCTGCCTCGCGGGCGGAGCGGCCTGAGAAACCCAGGCCCGACCACCATCCGCCCCTCCTCCCGCTCCCGGAATGCCAGGTGCCGCCCACATCCGAGCGGATGTACTACCTCGACCCCACCTGACACAGCTTCGGGCGCAGGAAGGCCCATCCCCTCCCACTCCCGCGGGTATCCCAACCCGGGCACCTGCACCTTGATGGGCTTGGTGTCGTTGGGGCTGAGGCACTGGCCGTGCATCTCCTCCATGGCCCTGCAGGCCTGCGAGCTGCGGGCAAACTTGACGAAGGCGATACCCTTGGACTCCTTGGTGTGCTTGTCCCGCACCACCCAGATGTCCTGGATCTCGCCGAAGGGCGAGAAGCGCTCCCTCAGCACCGACTCGGGCGTGTACTTGCTTATCACCAGGAAGATGCGGCTGTTGGGGGGCTCGTCCAGGCTATCCACGCCCGGGCGGAAGCCTCCGCCGCTCGCACAGCTGCCTGCTTCGTCCATGATTCTCCACCCCGGCGCGGAAGCCAGGCCCGGGTCCCCTTCAGTTCTCTTCTCTTCGCCGCGCCGGCCACCACAGTGGTCGCACACCCAGCCGTTGCCTGTCCCGTGCTCCGCTTCCGGAAGACGCAAGGGTCTGCCGCTCGGCGCTGTCCGGTCGCGCAGGGCGCCAGCTTCCGGGGAAGGACCTCTAGCGCCCCCTAGCGTCTCGGGGTGGGGGAGGCCGACCCAATCAGTCTAGGAGTCCAGTTCCGCGGAAAGGAGGCTCAAACGTCAGGTGCGCAATCCTCGTTCTCTGTGGCCAGAACAGGCTCGTGTGGTGCACAGGCTTCCCAACGATAGAGCCCAAGCATTCTTCCTCTAAATCTTGACATCTTGGTCATGAACTCAATAGACGACCACTATAGGATAAAGTTAAAAACCATGTAGTCTTGGAGCTAAAAAGACCCTTTGAGATCATCCAATTCCAGCCTCATATGTTGAGAAAATTGAGATGAGAAAATTGAGGCCCTTGGAATGCCAAAGATAATAGAGATACAAATAACAGAGCCCAAATCAGAACCAATCTGCTGATCTGCTCAACACCCACAAGCCTTGGGAATTTGAGGGCTGAAAAGGTGGACAGCTCAATTACAGGACTAGGAGAAATCTTAATGGCAAAGTGGGAATGTGCAGTGACTTCTAGGACTTCTTGTTAAAGGGACTTGACAAGAGGTCAGTGGAAAATTAGAAGAAATCCAGAGACGAAATCAGGATTCGTAGTGGAGTTGGAATGAAGTAAAAAGACCAGAAGGTGGTCCAGGAGCAGAACTCTGAATCTTCAAGAATGCAAAATAATGTCAGATTGTGTTAAATGGTTTTGCCACTGAATTGTGAATATGAAGCTACTTCATATTTACAACTTGAATTTCCTCAATTGCAAGTAGAAATAGTATTCCCTACTACATGGGGTTGTTGTTAAGCATAGTTAAATTATCCATTTGTTTAAGCACCAAATGTTTTTTGACTGTCTACTATGTGTTGGGCACTGTGCTATACTCAAATGATATAGTATTAAACAAAATGATCACTCTTCTTCCTTTATGAAGTTTACAGATTGGGCTTGTATAGTTAGGTTTTTATAGTTAGGGATAAAATGAGATTGTACAAGGGGACAATAGAGATTAAGTTTTTTGTTCCCTTTGTCTAGGGTTTCCACTTCCCCACTCTTGATACTGTGTACTTGAATGATAGCAAATTAAGAGTCAGGGATTGTGGGTTCTTACTCTAGTTTTAGCACAAGATTATGACAATTTCTCCTTGCGTTACATCTTGTATCTTTAAAATGAGGACTTTGTTTACCTGGGAGTTTAGGAAGTAAAGGGAGTTTCTTGTTTTAACTTTCCACTTCTCTTTATCTTACTCAGACCAAGTGAATGAAAACAATGCAGTGATATTAATAATTGATGAGAGAATCTGCAGATTCTAGCAACACTGTTTGCACACCAGTGCCATCTAGTGGAAGATGTATAATTTTCTTGAACTGCATTGACTGGAAATAAAAAAAGAATTTTTATTTCTTGTAAAATTACTAATTAGTATCTTTGAAAATTTGAGGCTGATAGTTAGAGCAGTTAATTTTTTTCTTAAAGAAGGGATGAAATACTGCATAAAACAAAACCAGGAACAGAAATACTGGGAAATGCTAAGAAAGCAAAATTTCTTTATCACTCAATCATGTGAAATACCACATATGCAAGGAACATAAGAAATTTACTTCTTTTATTTTTTTTTAATTTAAGTTTGAGTTTTTTTTTTTTTTTTTTTTTTTTTTTTTTTTTTAGTAATCTCTACACCTAGTACAGGGCTCGAACCCATGACCCCTAAATCAAGAGTTGCATGCACTTCTGAATGAGCCAGCCAGGTGCCTTGAAATTTACTTTCTTTATCATTTTATTTTAAAACTTGAAGTTTACTTTTTTATCATTTTATTTTAAAACTTGAAATTTACTTTATCATTTTATTTTAAACAGCTTCTTTGATATATAATTCATACATCATACAATTCACCCATTTAAAATGTTCAATTAAATGGTTTTTTAGTATGTTCACAGCATTGTGCAAACATCACCACAATCAACTGTAGAATGTTTTTATCACTCAACAATGACAGTTTTGCCATATTTCAAATCATATAAAATCGTATTTGAACATGAATCATAGGTAGCTAAAACAGCTGAAAATTGAGGTTTGAAAGAATGATTATTAATTGGTATAATATTAGAGGAAAGATGTACGGTGCATTTGCAGATTAAAATTTTCAAGTCTTAACGGGCACCTGATTGACTCAGTTGGTCAAGCATCTGACTTTGGCTCAGGTCATGGTCTCACGGTTTGTAGGTTCGAGCCCCGTGTTAGGCTCTGTGCTGACAACACGGAGCCTGGAGCCTGCTTCAGATTCTGTGTCTCCCTCTCTCCCTTCCTCTCCCCTGCTTGCACTCTGTTTCTCTCTCTCTCAAAAAATAAATAACTAAAAAAATTAAAAT
The DNA here is from genome assembly GCA_030068075.1 of Paguma larvata. Classification (NCBI taxonomy): domain Eukaryota; kingdom Metazoa; phylum Chordata; class Mammalia; order Carnivora; family Viverridae; genus Paguma; species Paguma larvata. The sequence continues at coordinate 53,710,252 of CM057825.1, forward strand.
TTTTCAAGGCTTTAAAACATGTAGGCTTTAATGCAGAATTATCAGAATGATAAATGTTTATCTCACATGAAATCCAGTTTTCCCCTGATGTTTTTCTTCCAAAACTCTTATAAATTTCTATAAAAAAAAAAAAAACAAGAGATGATATGGTACCTTACTTTTGAAATGCAAGGAGAAAAGAGTAAATACTTGTCATTGTTTTCCAAACTTTCTCAAACTGTGATATAATTACAGTATTTACTGATTATCGATATTAGTCTTCATACATTATATTTAAGTAAAAATATTTTGCCTTATTTCAAATTTTTAAACAGGTTTTACCATGATATTTATTGGTGATAAAGGTCCAGAGTCTCCGTTTTTCCCAGCTGTAAGGCTACTACCTACTGATAGTGTATTCATGCACCTAGCCAGGCATGTGGTAGGTACTCGAGAAACGGTATTCTCCTTTTTCTTGAATTTGTGTGTCTTTGAGAATACTATGTTAACACCTGACTCTCCCTCGCCCCAGTAGACCTGGTCCTTTTCATTCAAATTGATGACATATATCTTTTAAATATGTTGATCATAGAACAAATTCGCAGGTACCACTTAGAATAGTTTCATTCAGCCATCTGGTAATTGTGGCTATTTAAATTAAAATAAAAATCCATTAAGTTAATTAAAATTAACTACAATTAAAATAATAAAAAAATCAGTTACTCAGTTGCATTAGCCACACTTGAAGTCCTCAAAGCTATGTGGCTAGTGGACCATGCCCACGCAGAACATTTTAATCATGTCAGAAAGGGGTATTGGACAGAACTCTGAAGAATAAGACTGTGGATAAACTTCCCACTTATCTAATACACAGAATTTTCACTATTACAAGTACTTTGATTGTTGAACGATTTAAAAATTATTTTAATATTCCTATTTCTCTGTCTCCTTACCACTCACATCTCCCTGAAGTAATTGTGTAACCACAGGTAAGCTACTTTCCCTTCTCACATTTTCCTAAATACACTTTGACTTTCACACCTTCAATACCCTCATCATCTTGTAGCTTTTTCAGTCCTTCCTTCCATATATCCCTTCCTGGCTCCTTCCTTTCTCATTCTCTCTGTTTCTATTCATACTTTGTTCGCTTTTTTGGCAATTAGCAAACAGCTTGCAACCTTGCTGTCGGTTCTTATATTACTGTGTTTTTTAAAATGCAGCTCATTTATTTAACATATCTTTTAATGTTTGTTTATTTTTGAGAGAGAGGGACAGAGCGTGAGCAGGGGAGGGGCACAGAGAGAAGGAGACACAGAATCCCAAGCAGGCTCCAGGCTCTGAGCTGTAAGCACAGAGCCCAATGCTGGGCTGAAATTCACCAATCAGCAGATATGACCTGAGCGGAAGCTATAGGCTTAACCGACTGAGCCACCCAGGTGCCCCTATAATGATTTAGATTTTAATGTATTTAAATCTTGTCCCATCTGAATTGTAACTCAGAAAATTGCAGCTGCAGTTCAGTTTTCCTCCAAGGTGCTTGGCACAGTCAGTGCCTTGTCCATAGTAAGCACTTGTTTTATTCTTTTGTTGACACGATACGATTCTGCAATCAAATGCTAATGAACCATTTATAAAACATTGAGTTCCTATTTCAAGCAAGAACTGGGACACACTGTCAAAAAATGGATAATTTAGCTTTTCGATTAGGCAAAAGTTAAACAAACAAAAGATGGGCTTGGTGTTGCTGTGCTCAAGGGACGTTCACTCTGTCTCATTTTGATTCAGCCAGTGACGGCACAGCAGGTACCAGTGTTTAAGCTCCCAGGAGTCACTACCTTGCGGGACATGAGAACCAATCAGCAGTGCGGATGGAGCCTGGCCTGCGATTGGCTGGCGCCCACCGGAAGCACATGCCCGCTGGTCCTCCAGCTCAGGTCTTTGAGGCGCTACTGTGGGACGGCCACTCTCAAACGTGCGGCGCGGGTTCTGGCCCAGCAGCGGCCTGGGTGACTGGCCAGCGTTTGCCAGGGAGGTGGTAGGCGGAGTCGCTGACCCTGTGGTAGGTATGGGACTGGCTGAGAAGGTGTGGGCCCCGCAGCCTTGTGATCTGAGCGCTCACGAGTTATGTATGGGCCGATGCAGGTTGGGCTAGGGTTCACGCCAAAGAGGAGTATCCGACCGTCCTGCTAGTAAGAGGCTCCCGTCAGCCCCAGCCTGGTGGCGTCTAGGTCCCCTAAGTGCAGCGAAAGTCTATTTCTAGTGAGGGGTCTCTCTGCGGCTTCTATGATTTCTGCGTGGAACAGATTCTGAGCCGAGCCTTTCCCCAGGTTTGGCAGTAGTCAGCCTCCAAATGGCGTGGTGGCATGGAAGAGTCCAGATTGGCAGTTTGGAAAGCTGGATTCTTAATCCAGTTTAGAGATTCAGGCAGGCCGATTCAAAGAGGGAAAGACCATAGACATCTGGGAGTCGGGGTGAGGGGAAGGGTTCATAGACGTGTAGTGATTTGATACATTTCACTGGGATACTTGTTCCACTACAGCAGCAGAATCCCACTTTATCTTTTAGTCTGTGTAGTATTCATCCTCAAAATATTCTGAGTTCCTCCTCCCACTTTATTGCTTCAGTTATGTGGGTTTTGTAAATCTTGAAAGCTTTATCGGTGCCTCGATTGTTCTTACCACATTCGTCTTTTTAAGGGCAAAATTGGAAAGACAAATACCAGTATTTAAAAGTATTTTACTTACTCCTCTTTAAGCATCTGCAGTGGGTCACACATTGTGTTCAACACAGGGTTGTTTAGATCTTTCTTAAAAGGAAATTGTTAAAAGAGACTTAAAATTGCTCTTCCTCTGACCTTCCACCATCTCTCTCTACTTGTCACCAACTTGTGACTTCAAATAAGACACTTAACTTCTGTCTGCCTCATTTTCCTCATCTGTGAAAATAGATATTAACAGTATATCTCACATGGCTGGTGTGAGGAATAAAAGCATTAATAATACATAAAGCACTTAGCTATGCCTGGCCCACAGAAGCATGTATAATAAGAGTTTGTTATTCTAATCCTATTTATCATGAGAATTACTTCATTTTGGGAAGAGTGATCATTTTCATACCAGGTGTCACATCTCTGCCCATTTCAGTAAAATTAGCATGTAATATTATAAAAGTTTCAGGTGTACAGCATCATATTTCTTCTTAGTAACTAAATATTACTAGAGTTCCAAATGATTATAGGCAAAACAGATTCCGTTGCTATCCTTCGTAGTCTTCCTGCCCCTTCCTTACTACCTTTGTGGAATCTATTGGTTTTAAGGCACTGCATTCATTAATGTTTCAAACTACATTTTTTTCCAATAAAATTTAAGCTATTTAAATTTTTACATAATTTTAGCTAGAGGAGACATTTATTTAGTTATGCAACAAAATTGTGTGTACTTTTAACCAAAATATCTTTGTACAAATTTTATCGTATGTATCACTGTATAATAAAATAAAATCTTCTCTACTTACAAGTGTATATTTTTCACTGCATTGGTGTTAAACACGTACAAATGCTGTTTGAACTCAGTATTACTTGATTGCTTTGAGATAATGCTTGGTCTAATATGGTAGATGTGTTTATAGCTGAGAGTAAAGTAAATGAGAAATTATGTGTTACATATAGCCTGCTGTGGCCTCATTCTTTTCTGTATGATTTTTAATTTTACAGTTTTATCTATTATTGCAGCATATAAGTACTTATAATATCACGATTAAGAACCTTTCCATTTTGTTCTATCCCTAATTTTAAACAAGGGATACCAAATTAGAAATATATGCTTTGCATCATTTTTTGCACATGTACTTTTTGGAAGTGAAAAGAAAAAAATGGAATATGGTTGTTTGAAGGCTGAAGTAAAACCAGCTTATACCATGGTATGAGTTTCTGAACTAGCTATAGCTAGAAATTTAAAATAAACCTGATACATGAAATGACGTCTTTATAAAATTGGGTGCTATAATATATTTGTGGTTTTGAGTAGTCAGACTTTAAAGATTGCATACTTTAAATTACCTTTTTTAAATATCATTGGTATTCATCTAAGTGATGGAATTTTTTTCCATTTTTGCAAATCTGATATACATATTTTGGTGTGTGGTTTAATGTTTCATTGCAGAACAGAATGAGAGATGCTAAAGCAGGCAAGAAGATCATTATTCAAAAATGTGCTCAGTGCCACACAGTGGAAAAAGGTGGAAAACACAAGACTGGTCCAAATCTCTGGGGCCTTTTTGGATGAAAAACAGGAAAGCACCAGGATTTTCTTTTTCGGATGCTAACAAAAACAAAGGTAAAAATGAGGCAGCTGTGGGAGAGAGCTAGAAACTTTGTAGCAAAGAAAAAAGCACATGATTTGACATTATGTTAATTCTCTAGTTTGTAGCATTAAAAAATAAAATCCTCATGTTTATATTACTGAAATATTGGTTTATATCATAAGATCTATGTTTAGATACCTGGTTTCTTTTTGATCACAGGATTTAGCAATTCTCTGTGGCACAGGTTTTTACCTATACAATGAATTTCATTTTATAGAGTACATCCATGTTGAAAAGCGTAAGCTAAATTAAAAAGATCAAATCATATTTTAATGGCATAATGGTAGTTTTCTATTTGTAGTAGTGATTCTTGGCAGAGTTGGGGGATGTTATAAAATAGTTTGAAAAAGTATATTCATTGATTTCTTTGTTGGTAGAAAGTGGGTGGATGGCAGTTAAAATGAGAAAGCATTTTAGGGTTAAAATTAAAAACGGTTGGAAAAGACTATAATATCTTTGCAAAGAAATTTATTACTCACAGATATATGTATACATCCATACATATCATTACCATTCACCTCAAAAATAGGGTACAACTTTAAATAGACTGTGACTCTATTTTGAACTGTTCTTAGAGGTCTTGCATTTCTTTTCTTTATTTTATTTTATAATAGTTTATTTTCAAATTGGTTTACATATAACGGTCTTGCATTTCTTACTGGCCCAAATTTCAGATCACTACAACACTACTATTTGGAAAGGTTTTTATTTTATTTTGTTTTTGTTTCTTTTTATTCTTTTTATTGAGGTGAAATTCACATAACATTAGCCATTTTTTAAATTAATTTATTTTTACTTTTGAGAGAGAGAGAGTGCAAGCCAGGGAGAGGGACAGAGAGCGAGAGAGAATCTTAAGCAGGCTCCACGCTCTGCACAGAGCCTGATACCGGGCTTGATCCCATGACCCTGGGATCACGACCTTAGCTAATATCAAGATTCAGATGCTCAATCAACTGAGCCATCCAGGTGCCCCAACATTAGCATTTAATTAATTAACTAATTTATTTATTTAGGCTTATTTATTTTTGAGAGAGGGGGAGAGAGAGCATGAGCCGGAAGGGGCAGAGAGAGAGAGGGAGACAGAGGATCCAGGGTGGGCTCTTGCTGACAGCACATTTGAGCCAGATGCAGGGCTCAAACTTACAATCCGAGAGATCATGATCTGAGCCGAAGTTGGACACTTAAACAACTGAGCCACCAGGTGCCCCAACATTAGCCATTTTAAAGTGTACAAGTCAGTAAAATTAGGGTATTCACAGTATTGTATAATCAACACCTCTTTGTAGTTTCAAAATGTTTTCATTACTCCAGAAGAACACCTGTACCCTTCAAATAATCACTCCCCATTTCCTTCTACCCTTAATCCCTTGCAATCTCTAGTTTGCCTCCTATTTGTATGGATTTGCCTATTCTGCATATTCTTTTTTTTTTAATTAAAAAAATTTTTTTTAATGTTTTATTTTTGACACAGAGAGAGACAGAGCATGAGTGGGGGAGGGGCAGAGAGAGAGGGAGACACAGATCTGAAGCAGGCTCCAGGCTCTGAGCTGTCAGCACATAAACCTGACAGGGGGCTCGAACTCTCAGACCGCGAGATCATGACCTGAGCCGAAGTTGGCCGCTTAACCGAATGAGCCACCCAGGCGCCCCTATTCTGCATATTCTTAAAAAAGAACCATAAAATATGACCTTTTGTGTCCGGCTTCTTTCACTTGGCATGTTTTCAGGGCTCATTGAAGTTGTAGCATGTATCAGTACTTCATTCCTTTCTATGGCTAATCATATTCTGTTGAACGTATTTATCACAATTTGTTTATCCATCTATTAGTTGATGAACATTTGGATTGTTTCCACCTTTTGCCTATTGTGAGTAGTGCCTCTATGAATATTTGTGAATAAGCATTTGTTTGAGTCCCTGTTTTCAGTTCTTTTGGAGATATAGATAGATAGATTGATATAGATATATCTATCTACATATACATATATGTGTGTGTATATATATATATATGTGTATATATATATATATGCTAAGTCATTTGTTAAATCTATAATTAACTTTTTGAGGAAAAACCAAATTGTTTTCCACTGTAGCTTTGCCATTTTACATTCCCATCAGTAATGTAGGATTCCTATTTCTCTGTATCCTCTCCAATGCTTGTTATTTTCTATTCTTTTTAAAATTGCCACCATAGTGGGTGTGAAGTGGTATCTCACATTTTTGCTTTGCATTTTGTTAATGAACGATGATGCAATGATGTTGAACATGTTTAATGTGCTTTGTTAAAAAGAAAACCACAGACCCAAAATGGAGTCACTTGTGCTAGGCACAGAACACGAAACCTGGCTTAATACCTAACCTAATTGTAATTTCAACCTTTCCCAGGAAGGTAATCTTAACCAGTTAGTCTGGAATTTCCTGGTGGGCGCTAGTAAGGTAATTCACCTAGTTAGACCCATTTGCTCCCCAAAAGGAGGTGACCTTGCCTGAAATAATTCTTCCTTGTTGTAGTTATGACTTTCTTGTCCTGCATTTAAAAAACTTTCCCTTTCTGTTGCCCTTTGGAGCTCCTTTCTACGTGCTGCCTGATTCATGCATGAATCATTGAATAAAGCTAATTTGATCCTTAAATTCACTTGGTTTAAATTTTTTTGTTTGACAACTTGTTGGCCATTTGTATTTTTGGAAAAATGTCTATTCATGTCCCCTGACTATTTTTTATTTGAATTGTTTGTCTTTTTTGTTGTTAAGAGTTCTTTATGTATTCCGGACACTAAACCCTCATCAAATATGTGATTTTCAAATATTTTCTCTTATTCCGCAGTTTGTTTTCATTTGCTTGATAATGTCCTTTGATACACAGAAGTTTTTAATTTGTATAAAAGTCCATTTATTTTTTTGCTGATTTTTTTTCTTGGTACCAAATCTAAGAATCTATCACCAAATCTAAGGTCCCAAAGATTTGCCCCTATGTATTCTTCAAATACTTTTATAGTTTTGGTTCTTGTATTTAGGTTGCTGACCCATATTCACTTGATTTTTGATAGCACGGAAATAGTTCACCTTCATTATTTTTCAATGTGGTTATCTAGTTATCTCATCTTCATTTTTTGAAAAGATGATTATTTTCCCAGTTGAGTATTCTTGATACCCTTGTTGAAAAACATTGGCCATGGGGCACTGGGGCAGCTCAGTTGGTTGGGCATCTGATTTTGGCTCAGGTCATGATTTCACGGCTCATGGGTTCGGGCCCTGCATTGGGCTCTGTGCTGACAGCTTGGAGCCTGGAGCCTGTTTCTGATTCTGTCTCCCTCTCTCTCTCTCTACCCCTCCCCTGCTACTCTCTGTCTCTCAAAAATAAAAACATTAAAAATAAAATAAAAAAAAAAAACAGATTGGCCCTATATGTTGGGGTTTACTTCTGCATATTTAATTCTATTTTTATTGCTGTTTTTCTTACTGTAGTTTTGTAGTTAAGTTTTGAAATTAGAAAGTGTGAGCCCTCCAGCTGTGTTTTTCTTTTTTAATATTATTTTAACTATTCAGGGCCCTTTGCAATTCTGTGAATTTGAGGATCACCTTCCTCATTTCTGCAAAAATGCCTTCGGAATTTTGATGGAGATTGCATTGTATCTGTAGATTGTTTTGGAGGATATTGCCATTTTAGCAACACTAATGCTCCAATCTATGAACATGGGATGACTTTCCATTTATTTAGGTCTCCTTTCATTTATTTCAGCAATGTTTTATAATTTTCAGTGTACAACTCTTTCACTTCCTTGGTTAAATTTTTCCCAAGTACTTTATTATATTAGAAACTATTATAAATAAAATTGTTTTCTTAATTTCCTTTTTGAATTGTTCATTGCTTGTATGTAGAACACAACCGACCTTTGTATGTTGATCTTGCACCGTGTTTTGCTGAATTTGTTAGTCTAGTAGATTTTTTGTGGCTCCTTTGGGATTTTCTATATATAGAATCATATCATCTGTGAATAGAAGTGGTTTTACTTCTTTCTTTCCAATTTGGATTGCTATTACTTCTTGTTTTTCCCTAATTGCTCTGGCTAGGATTTCTAGTGGAATTCTGAGTAGAACTGGTGAAATGTTCCTGATCTTAGAGGGAAAGTTTTTGGCTTTTCACCTTTGGTGTGGTATTAGCTGGAGGCTTCCAAAAATCCCTATTTTCATATTAAGCAAGTTACCTTTTATACTTAGTTTATGGAGTGTTTATGTCATGAAAGAACATTATAATTTGTCATATTTTTTCTGCATATATTGAAATAATCATGTATTCTTTTTTCTTTTGCTCTATTACTGTGTTATATTAAGGTAATTGAGTTTCTTATATTGAATCACCCTTGCATTCCTAGGACAAATCCCATTTGGTCATAGTATGTAATTCTTTTAATGTGAGTTGGATTTAGTTTGCTAGCATTTTGTTGAGGATTTTTGCATTTATAGTGATAAGAGTTACTGGTTTGTAGTTTTCTCATGATGTCTTTGTCTGGCTTTGGTATTTGGAGAAATTTAAAATACAGATTATTGCAACTGTAAGTACTTTTCATACATGATTTGAATTCGGTATTTTAAAATTTCTTAATGGGTTTTATAGTGCTTGTATAGTGCTTATTTGATTGAGCTTTGTGGACTATATTGTAGGAGAAGGGTTTAAAAAGAGAAGTTGGCATTTTGTGCGCAATTTTTTTTTTGAGTGCACGCTTGCATTTTGTCAAAAGAGATTCCGCTTATTTTACCTATGTTAGTCTTTCTAGTAAGATAGTGTTTTGGGTTGGTCTCAGCCTATCCATAGTGATGTTATTGACTAGGAATGCCCGGGGACACTCCTCTGGGCCCATACTACTTGTCGTGAGCCGCTACAGACATCTCCCCACCCAAAGTTAGTGATGTGGCTAGACCAGGCCTTGTGGTTCCTATTATGATGGCAAGACACACTTCAGCAACAACCATCAGGGGTCTTTGAAAAGGCAAGATTTATTACTTGCAAATCCTGGAGGTTACGTGACATGCCTGGGACCACACAGTGAGGTTGAGAGGAGAACGAGAGCGAGAGCGAGAGCGAGACAGACAGAGTGAGAGCAAGCTAGTGAGCAGGTCTGGTGTTCTTTTATATGGGGTGCATAGGCTTTTGCAGGTTCACTCTTTATTGGTGAATTTAAAACATAAGGGTGGGAATTAAAGCATGGGAAGGGAAAAACAAGCAGTCCTCAAATGCAGTTATCTAAGTCTACCAGAGCTTTCTAAAAAAGGGGGTTAACTTCATGGGTGGGGAACCCTGGCTCTTTATGTACTCATGTAACTGGCAATATGTTTGTTCAAATTGGATGTCTTTGAAGTGGATGCCATGGCAAACAAAAGTTTAATGTCAGGCATTTATATCATCGTCAAAAAAGCTAATTGTCAGGGGCTTACATTACGGAGAGGTGAGATATAGTGAAATTTCTGTTATCTAGAATATTGGGAAAAGGGACCTGTGGATGGTCAAATGGTTTGGTTAAAATAAAATTAGCACATGCAGGGTTTTCACAGCTTTTTTTGGTGAAAATAAAATTTTGTTTTGTCTTTCTGAAGTGTTGAGAGCGATACAGTTAGTAGGATGGTGAGCTAGCAAAACCCTTGGTCCCCAGACTTCTCTTGAATTTCCAAGCAAACCAGGGTGGGAATACATGGTAAATATTTCTTAGGGCTGCTTTAACAAGGTACCCTAAACTGGATGTCTTAAAATAGCAGAAATGTATGGTCTCACAGTTCTGGCAGCTAGAAGTACAAAATCAAGGTGTTGGCCCATACTTTCTCTGAAACCTGTAGGACAATCTTTCCTATTTCTTCCTAGTTTCTGGTAATTTGTTGGTTATCTTGGTGTTTTGGGCCTGCAGCTACATAACTCCAATATCTGTCATTTTGTGATCCCTGTGTGTCTCTGTCTTCACATGACTGTCTTATAAGGATACCAATCATGTTAGATTGGGAGCCCATCCCACTGCAGTGTGACTTCATTTCAACTTAACTAATCACATCTGCCATGGCCCTGTTTCCAAACAAAGCCATATTCTGAGGTAGTAGGGGTTAGGACCTCAGCGTATCTTTATTCAGGGAACATTCATAAAAAAGGACTATATATATACATACATATGTATATATACACACATATATATATAAAATAAATACATAAATAATTGATAAAATACTTAAAATATTAAAACAAAATAGAGTAAAACCTAATCTTTGTCTGGTCAAGGGTGCTTTAGCATCTTTTTAAACATCAATGTAACTGTCATTAACACAATTTCATTGAGTTTGTTTGTGCAAAAATGCTGGTTAATAGGTATTCTATAATAAAGAATTTGCCTGGTCTTTGTCCCAGGTTCCTAGAAGGGAATCTCTAAAACCTTAGAATTTCCCAAATGATAGGAGTGTTTCTTTTATTCAAGTTTGGGCCCTGGGACCACCTCCTGAGTTTATGCTAATGAGATGACTTAGTAGGCTCCTAGATGGTTTCTGGATGGGGGTGGCCAAGCTTGAAAGACCAGCTATGTGATTAGAGAGTTGGAACTTTGGGCTAGGTGTGATCAGTCCAACCTCCAGGGTTAGGGGATAGTTGCTGCAGATTGAGTTCTGTCACATGGCTAATGCTTCAATAGATATTATTTGTTTTTTTTTTAAATGTTTATTTATTTTAAGAGAGAGAGCAAGAGAGAGCATGGGAGAGAGAGAGGGAGAGAGAATCCCAAATAGGCCCTGCACTGTCAGAGTGGAGCCTCATCTGGAGCTTAATCTCACAAACCATGGGATCATGAAATCAAGAGCTGGACACTCAACTGACTGAGCCACCCAAGCACCTCTCAGTAGGTATTCTTATATTTTAAAACCCCAATAAAAGCTCTGGACACTTTAATTGGAAGCTCTGGTTGAGCTTCCTGGGTGGTGAGCACATCAATGTACTAGAAGAGTGATGAATCTTGATTCCCTAAGGACAGGACCTAGAAGCTCTGTGTTTGAGACTTTCCAAGATTTCATCATATGGATCTCTTTATCTTGCTGGTCCTGATTTGTACCCTTTATGTTAAAACTGTAATTAAAAGGATAGTGTTTTCCTGAGCTCTGGAAAATTGTTCTAGCCAGTTATCAAACTTGAGGGGATCCTGAGAACCCTCTACTTTATAGCCAGTTGGTTAGAAATTTGGGTGGCCTGGGACCCCAAACTTGCAGCTGGTGTCTAAAGTGAAGGCAGAATTGCTGAGGGCTCTGTAGTCAGTTTTAATTCCAGACAATTAATGTCAGAGTTGAGTTGCATTTATTGCAATAGGATTTCTCATTGATAGACTAATGAATAAATCAGTCTGAAACTTGGATTTATTATTTGAATTTATGTTGTTCTGTAGTTTTTAAAGTAACATTTTTCTATAGTGTCATTTTATTATTTTATTATCACATTACAAGAGCACTCAACTTTTGAGTCCTAACTCGTAGACTAGTTACAACCTAATATTTATTTCTCTAGCCGCCAATACTTTGAGGGTTTTATTGCTTATTAGCATAGATTAGAAATAATATTAAAACTTATTATACATATATCTCTTATTATAGATTGTTGTAAAAAATTAAAAGCTATATGGAAGGTTTGGCTTTAACATTATTTAAGAATTAGAAATAAAATTTCAGATCAGTTAAGTAATATTTGTGACTTATTTGGGGATATAATCCTGCTATTTGTTCTACCGGTTACATAAGAATAATAAGTAGCAGAATGAAATTGGATTCGTATATTACACCACTCATAAAAATTAACTTGAAATAGATAAAAGACTTAATTAAATATAAGTCTTGAAATTGTAAAACTCCTAGAAGAAAACATAGGGAAAATTCTTCTTGACATTGGTCTTCGTAATGATCTTCTGGATATGATACCAAAAGCACAAACAACAAGAACAACAACCATTAAGTGGGACTACATCAACCTGAAAAGCTTCTTCACAGTGAAAGAAACAGTCAACAAAATGAACAGCAACCTATATAATGGAAGAAAATATTTGTAAATTATATATCTGATAAAGGGTCGATATTCAAAATCTATAAAGAACTGATGCAACTCAATAGTGAGAAAACAAACAACCCAAATAAAAAATGGACAGAGGAACTGAATAGACATCTTCCCAAAGACGACATATGAATGGACAACAGGTACATGAAAAGGTGTTCAACATCATTAATTATCAGGGACATGCAAGTGAAAACCACAGTGAGATATCACCTCATGCCTGTTAGAATTGGTATCATCAAAAAAGATAAGAAATAACAAGTGTTAGCAAGGGTGTGGAGAATAGGAAACACTTGTGCACTGGTGGTGGAAATGTAAATTGGTGCAGCCACTATGGAAAACAGTGTGGAGATTCCTCAAAAATTAAAAAATAGAACTACTATATGATCTAGTAATCTTATCTCTTGGTATGTATCCAAAGGAAATGAAAACAAGATCTGGGAGAGATATCCGCACCCCATGTTCATTGCAGCATAATTCATAAAAGCCAAGCTATGGAAAACAACCTAAGTGTTTATCAACAGATGAATGGAGAAAGAAGATTGTGGTAAATGTATACATTAGAATATTTAGCCATGAGAAAGAAGGAAATCCTGCCATTTCAAAAGCTTAGATGAACCTTGGAGGCATTATGCAAATAAGTTAGAGGAAAAAATACTGTATAACATCAAATGTGGAATCTTAAAAACGTCAAACTCACAGAGTTTTAGGAAGATGGCAGAGTGGGAGGATCCTGAGCTCACCTCATCCCATGGATACACTGAGATAACAGCTACATCTATGTAAATAACTCTGAAAACAACCTGAAGATGGCCAAAACAGAGCTTTCACAGCTAATCATAGAGAGAAGGCCACATCAAGAAGGGTAAGAGGAGTGGAAATACAATTGGGGACAAAACCCCCATCACACAGTGGGAGAGACATCACAAGCACAGAGAAGTAAGAGGATCAGACTCCACACCAGGCACACCTGGCGCAGGGGACTTGAAGACAAATCCCTATAATATCTGGCTTTGAAAATCAGTGGGGCTTAACTCCAGGAGCTTCAACTTCAACAGGATATTTAAAATATAAAAGAACCAGGGGCGCCTGGGTGGCTCAGTCGGTTGGGCGGCCGACTTCAGCTCGGGTCATGAAGACCAGTCAGAGCTGAAGAAATCAATAATTGACATAAAAAATACACTAGAGGGAATCAGGAGCAGATTAGAGGAGGCAAAGGAACTCTCAGCCATCTGAAAGACAGGGTAATGGAAAGCCACTAAGCAGAACAGCAAAAAGGTAAAAGAATAATAAAAAATGAGAATAAGTTAGAAGACCTCTGCAACATCATCAAGCATAATAACATTAACATTATAGGGATTGCAGAAGGAGGAGATGGAAAGGGGCAGAAAACTTATTTGAAGAAATTATAGTTGGAAATTTCCCTAACCTGGAGAAGGAAACAGACATCCAGATTCAAGAAGCACAGAGGGCGCCTAACAAGATGAACCCAAGGAGGTACACACCAAGACACAAAAAAATCAAAACGGAAAAAAGCGCTTATAGAGAATTTTAAAAGCAGCAAAAGAAAAGAAAACAGTTATATATAAGGGAAACCCTATAAGGCGATCAGCTGATTTTTTTCAGCAGAAACTTTTTAGGCCAGAAGGGAGTGTCATGAAGTATTCGAAATGCTGAGAAGAAAAAACCTGCAACCAAGAATATTTTACCCAGCAAGGGTATCATTCAGAACAGAAGGAGAGATAGGGTATCATTCAGAACAGGAGAGATAGTTTCCTAGACAAACTCTAGCCCCCCCCCCCAAAAAAAAAAGTTAAAGGAGTTCATCCACACTAAACAAGCCTTATAAGAAGTATTAAGGAGAATTCTTTAACTGGAAAGAAAAGGCCATAACTAAAAGTAAGAAAATTATGATAGAACAAAATTTCACAGGTAAAAGGAAACATATAGTTGTTATAGTAGATTAATCACTTGCAAAGCCAGTGCGGAGTTTAAAACACAAAAGTAGTAAAAATCAATTATATCTACAAAAACTAAGAGATACACAAAACAAAAATAATATGATATCATATACATAAAAATATGGAGGAGGGAGTAAAAATTTAGTGCTTTAAAAATGTGTTTAGACTTAAGGGACCATCAACTTAATATAGATTGCTATACACATACACTGTTCTGTGAGAATCTAATGGTAACCACAAATCAAAAACTTGTAATAAAGCACAAAGTAATAAAGAGAAAGGAATCTAAATGTAACACTAAAGAAAGCCATCAAACAACAAGGGAAGAGAGCAAGAAAAGAAAGGAGAAGACCTATAACAACAACCAGAAAACAGTGAACAAAATGACAATAAGTACATAACCAATCAGTAATTACTTTAAATGTCCATAGACCATCAGCTCCAATCAAAAGGCATAGGGTGACCTAATGGATAAAAAGAAAAATCAAGACCCATTTATGTGTTGCCTACAAGAGATACTCACTTTAAGTGTGCGGACGTATACAGTCTGAGAGTGGAGGGTTGGAGAAAGACATTCCACGCAAATGGAAATCAAAAGGTAGACTGCTTCTTCTAAAGAATGGTATGTCTGTGTTTTCTTCTTTAATCCTGGCTCCCCTGACCATTCATGGTGTCAAATTGAATTTAGGGAGATTTTCACAGCCAGCTTCACAGTCCTCAGACTATGATTTACCCCTTAGGATTTGCCACCTACTTTGGAGAACTCTTCTTTTGAGATCATTAGTGACAGGTGTCCTCTTAGTCCATCCAGGTTTTATATTTTTGGTAGTCTGCTAATTATATCAAGTTTGATAAATTTTATCAAAAGTGGAGTCAGTATTTCTGTTTCTCTTTGTCTGTTTTCTTTTGACTGGTTTTAGAAAGGAAAAAAAGAAGAGACAGGCTTTCTCTCTCATCGTAAAACTAGATTCCTGAAATCATAGGTTTTTGTTAGAGATTTGGACACAGGCAATTTGGTATGATTGGAAGAAAAAACATGAAAATATGAGTTAGCAGTCACAGATTCTTGACTAAACAGTCTGTATCTTAGGGCAAGTTACTCTCCTCTCTTTGGGTCATTTACTCATTGGCAAAATCAGGGGTTGGATTCATTTCTAAGGTCTCTTCTGGTAGGAACTCTGATTCTAAGGAGAATAGGGTGTCGCTTAGATCCAACTGTAAGTATTCCCAGTTATAATAGCCTTCCTATTGAATCCAAGAATAATCTTCTGTTCAAATATGTGGGTCACGTCAGAAAGTAAGCCTTACAAATGTAACTACACAAACTTAAAACTTATTATCACCTTTGTAGGTATTATCTGGGGAGAGGAAACTCTGATAGAATATTTGGAGAACCCAAAGAAATATATCCCTGGGATTAAAATAGTCTTTGCTACTCTTAAAAACAGTGAGAGAGAAGATCTTATTCAATATTTGAAACAGGCAACATCTTCATGAAATGCTCTTGCACTTTAAAAACATTAGTTATAAGGCAATATTTTCCAGTTTCAAATATTGCACATTTAAAGAAGTCATATTTGATCTTTTTTGATCAGCCTATAGTAAGTTTAACATTTAGAAATACAAGTTGAAATTTTTGATTGGGTGTAATCTACTGATCAGATGCCCTTCCGAGTTAGAACTGACTTTTGTCTGCTCACTAGAGATGTAGATAAGTCCAGTATGCGGAGGAGAGGGAAGAGAACTGAAATCTATTGTGCTTCAGTAGTCTCTATATGCACAAAATGTTTTATAAGCCTAGCAACTGCTATCGATGATGGAGATAATTTCCACATACTTATTTCTCTATCATTTAAATGTAAATGTAGCAGACATTAAGCTACATTCGTTTTCATTAAGCTATGTTTGGTTATGTGTTTGCTTTTTATTATAACTATTGTATTTATAGCTATAACTTTATTACAAGTAACTTTAAGAAAAAAGTAAGGAAATTGAAGTCAAATATTTGATCTCATCTTAGGAATATTGCTGGAACAAAAAGCAAATTGTTGACCATGTATGACATAAAATAAAACCTAGAGAGAAGGAGAAAAGCATGTTCTATGTTAATAAGCATTTATGTCACATAACATGTAATACTTTTGCATTAATCTTTTTATGGTACCTTTCTAATCCTGAGTAATGTGAGGCTGGACTGAAGGGAGGGATAGCATGTACCCTTTTCGGAAAGAGGGAGAAGAAAAAAGACAACCCTCATTATTAGTGTGGAAAGACTTCCCACCTTACAGGAAGTGGCTATGAGGCATGGTGGAGCAGGTCCACCACAGGGCCTGTGTACAAGGAAATAGTGTGTGTGTGGTGTGAGGTGGCCCTGAATTGGCTGCGCAGTCCTATAAGCACTCCATTACCCAAATATACGGCCCAATGCAAGAAAGAGAAGTTACTTCCTTACCAAAGAGGTGGGTAATGGACTGGTCAGGGGTCATTATAGGTGAGATAGGATATCCATTATCTAATTTCCACTTCACAACAACATCCCTATAAGGTGGATTTTATCTTCTCAGGGCCACCTGGGTGGCTAAGTCGGTTAAGCGTCCAGCTTCTGCCATGATCTCATGGTTTGTGAGTTTGAGCCCTGTGTCGGGCTCTGTGCTCACGGCTCAAAGCCTGGAGCCTGCTTTGGATTCAGTGTTTCCCTCTCTTTCTGCTGCTTTCCCCACTTGTACTCTATCTCTCTCTCAAAAATAAATAAACATTGAAAAAAAAAGGTGG
Source organism: Paguma larvata (assembly GCA_030068075.1). Taxonomy (NCBI): domain Eukaryota; kingdom Metazoa; phylum Chordata; class Mammalia; order Carnivora; family Viverridae; genus Paguma; species Paguma larvata. The sequence continues at coordinate 53,727,383 of CM057825.1, forward strand.
ATTTTACCTTCTCATTGAGGCTTGTGCCAGAACCAACTTTTGGATCTTCTGCCCCAATTCCTGGTGACTTTTTACAATATCATAGGGATAATATGTTAATGAGTTACCTTATTAGTAAATGCTTCTATTGAGAAGTTACCCTAACCAAAAATTCCCAAAGTGAGGGAAACATTGTTGAAAAAGCTGTGATTTCCAGAAGGTTCTATTTAGTCAACTAAGTGCTTGGGCTCGGTTTTAATGCTTCAGGCAAGTGGGAGCTCATTGCCACTACTGTATAGAAGAATGTGTCCCTAGGGCTCAAGGGAGACTTCAGATGAAGTTGAGCTTGGAGCTTTCTCGCTGGAGAAATAATTTGTTGAGGGCAGAGACATATGGAAGGATGCCAAGAGTATGCAGGGTAAGGATGTTACCAGTCTCTGAGCGGAGTTGGACTTGCAAGCATTTAGAATTTGGTGACATACTTTGTATTTTAATTTACATGGGACAGAGAACTCTGTAAGAAAGAACTTGAACTTAAATTCATATTCATGATTTTAGCTTAGATTTATACAACTTTGACAGATGGACTTGGTGGCTTTGACAAAAGGCCACGTTGCAGGGAGGAACAAGAAGGGAGGCTTTAACGTTTGGAGTTTAAATACTTTTGACTTCGGAGAAGCAGAAAGAGGATAGTATGAGGAGAGCTAAGGTAGTAAAGGGCAGTTGGGTGGAAAAGAGAAGTATTACGTAGATTTGTTCCATTGAAAAAATCAAACAGTGATAAGATGTTGAATGTTGCTTTACATTTATGTTTATCTTAGTAAGAGCCAAATAAATGCCTCTTTGCTGGTAGTGATGCTTCTGGTATTAGAAAAAAAGTTTGGAGAAAATTTGCAAATAAATGCAGTAATTAAAATTCTGTACTATGATGGGCTTTATTATTGAGTGAATATATGTTGTCTCTGAGAGGCTTATCTCTGTCTTAGGGTCAATTTACATGAAGGGACTTCTGGGTACCATGTCATTTTATTCTCTGTCAACTGTGTTTGCCAGAGTTCTCTTCTCTGTGTGGTTCCTGGTTGGGGGTTTATCATGTGATAAACCTGCCTGGGATTTGGAAAGCAGCAGAGTTAGGCAAAAGCCTTTATGTTTGTCAGGTTGGTGCACCCCAGGTGCAACTCATACTTGCTAATCGTTTGACTACAGCCTTCATGTGGTGGGGCAGCAGGTGGGCTCGGCTTCTCCCAACTCCTACCAGATCTCTTTCAGTTTGATCCTTGGGCCGTCCACATAAGAAAAGTTTGGAATAGATGAGAAATAGACAAAACAGTACCAGTCTGTCCTCACTGCCTCACCAGTTTGTCCTTCCTTTACCTACTTTGCTCCCAGCTCTCCTTCCTATCTGCTCTGCTGACCTACAGTAACTGTAGGCCCATCATGAAATCAGAGCCGACAGACTTCCATGGCCTTCCTCAATTCTCCTTTGTGACCTTAGAGACTTGGCACTTTTAGTTGCTCCCTTCTGGACCTGTATTCCTCTGCTTCTCCCCAAATTGAGTAAGGTCTCCTTTAATAACACCCTTATTCACATCATGGTGGCCCTGCATCCTTGGTCAAACCCTAACTGATACAGATACTATATCTGTGCAACATACCTCCTTATGAATAACAGGAACCTCAAATGGAATTACTCTCTAGGTACTCTCCAACCTAAATTCGGAGTGCCTTGACAGAGCAAAGGAAAGAATAGTGAGCTTAACAACCATCTAAGGTTCTCGGGTTACTGAAGTCTGCCATTGTCTCCTAAACTTGAATTAAAGACTCAATAGGAAAAAATTCATGTTAATTAGAGAACAGAATACTATGTTTATGAAGTCTGAAAGAATTTTTTTTCTTATTTTATAGAACCATTAACAGGAACCAGAAAACTTCAGTAGAAAGGAAATGTTATGCTGATTGCATATCAACAAAATATATTAGAGAAGTATTACAGGTAGTTGGATGATTATATAAGACGTATATTTTTTGCTTTTAGCATAGGCAATTCTAATATATATCTTGACAAGGATCTGGAAGAATAAAGTGTTGTTTTGTTTAATTAAAGTAAAAATGTTAGATCAGTTAACCTGGCAATTATTTGTATGTTTCAGGTAGAACAGAGGGAACTCTTCAGAAAGCAGGGAATGTTGTTAGTTGCTTTGTTCTTAAATTTTTTTCTACTAGCTAGTAAAGCACTTTCCAGATGAAAATCTCTAGTCAGTGGTTCTTGTGGAAAACAACATGCCATTTAGTTTTCAGGAAGAGTACTTTTTTAAATCGAGCCCTTGTGTCCCACATGATGTTGTGTATAATACAGCATGATTTTGAGAGTATTTGCTTATTCTCCCTCATCATCACATTCTTCTAAAATATTAACATGGGGAAGAATTTAGAATCAAATTTCCTTTTCTATATTTTTCACTCAGTGATCATTACCATTAACTTGTGAATTTGAAATAACAGTTTCATGCAGTTCTTCAGCTTGAATTCCTCATTCTCCACAAAGTGGGGACTCATTTTAAGCACAGAATATTATGGTAGTAGAGGCAGGTATGAGTGGGGCACCACCACAGGGGGTGGGGTGTTGTATAAGGGCATAAGAGCCGATACCAGGCACTGAGAAGGCAGAGGAAGGAGTGCATCAAGGGGCACTATTTATAAATTGTGAGGGGGGCAGATCTCTCACTTTCAGTGTATTTTATTTGCAGAACCGTTTGTTTCTCTTTACCCAAAGTCATAAATTCATTAGGTTTATTACCTGATGTTCAAGTAATTGCAGGTGACAATTTCCCCAAGTATTTAATCCCTGTGTAACATGGGTCACGTTTTTCCAATTAACAGTTTAGTTTCCATGCCACCCACTATCTGGTGCTGAAGACAGGGCTACAGAGCAGCACCCTACTTCTAGGTCTCATTTTCTGTATTAGTCAGCTTTGCTACTGTAACAAAATCTTACGGTCTTGCAACAACAAAACATGTGTTTCTCATTCACAGGACATGTAGCCTATGGTCAGCTGTGGCTTTGTTTTAAGTGTCTTCACGTTCCGGGACCCAGGTTAAAGGGGAAGTACCTATATGGGACATTCCCATTCTTGTGACAGAGAGAAAGATCTAAAGCCCTGGAAGAAGCTTCTTCATAAAGCTTCTGCTTAGCTGTGGCATATGTTATGTGTGCTCACATTCCAATGACCAAAACATGTTAAGGCCAAGCCCAAAGCCAGTGAGGCGAGGAGGTATACTCTCCCTGCAGGAGGAATGTCGAGTCACCTAACAGCAGTCTGTCATCCTGTTAGAAGGAGGAGGGTAGTGAATAATGGCAAACGAGATACCACCTACCGTAAACATGTGTAAGCATTTCCTTTGCTCGTATTTGCACTTCAGACAGTTGCTCTGTTGGCCCAGCCTCTTTGCTCTTTTATTTACCTGTTGCCTGGACCAGTTACACCCTTGGTACTAGCTTTGCTCTATTTTTTAAAATTTATTTTAATTGAGATATAATTGACACATATTATGTCAGTTTCTGGAGTAAAACACAATGATTCATCCATCCATATATATATATATATATATATATATATATGTATATACACATACATACACATATATACACATCAATATATATATGTATATATACATATCAAAATGATCACTATAGTAAGTCTAGTTAACATCCATCATCATACATGTTACAAATTTTTTTCCTTGTGATGAGAATATTTAAGTTTACTCTCTCAACAACTTACAACTGTACAATGCAGTATTTTTAACTATAGTCATCATGTTATACATTTCATCCTCATGCCTTATTTTAAAGTGGGAGTTATCACCTGGTTCATACATTCCCCCTGCCTCTGGTAACCACCAGCCTGTTCCCTGGCTCTGTGAGCTTGGTGTTTTTGGTTTTATTTATTTATTTATTTTTTAAGATTCCACATATAAGTGAGATGATACTATCATTGTCTGATTTAGTTAGCATAATGCCCTCAAGGTCCATCCATGTTGTTGCAAATGGCAAGATTTCATTCTTTTCTATGGTTGAATAATATTCCATTGTATGTATATACCACATTTTCTTTATCCATTCATTCATCAGTGGACACTTCGTTTCTATATCTTTGCTATTGTGAATAATGCTGCAATGAAATGGGGGTGCAACTTTTCAAGTTCATGTTTTTGTTTTCTTTGGGTAAATAACCCAGAAGTGGTATTGCAGGATAATATGGTAGTTGTATTTTTAATTTTTTAAGGAACCTCCACACTGTTTTCCATAGTGGCTATACTAATTTACATTCCCACCAACAGTGCACAAGAGTTCCCTTTTCTTCACATCCTTGCCAGCATTTGTTATTTCTTGTCTTTTTGATAATAGCCATTCTGACAGGTGTGAGGTGATGTCTAATTATGATTTTGAATTGTATTTCCTTGATGATTAATGATATCGAACACCTTTTCATGTTCCTGTTGGCCATCTGTATGTCTTTGGAAAAACAACTTCTGCCCATTTTTAAAAATGGATCGTTCGTGGGTTTTGGTTTTTTTTTTGCTATTGAGTTCTATGAATCCTTTATAAATTTTGGTTATTAGCTCCTTATTGGTTATATGATTTGCAAATATTTTCTCCCACTCAGTAAATCGCTTTTTCATTTTCTTGATTTCCTTTGCTGTGCAGAAGCTCTTTAGTTTGATAGTCCCACTTGTTTATTTATTATTATTATTATTATTTTTAAAGTTTATTTTTAGAGACAGAGAGTGAGATAATGTGGGAGGCACAGAGAGGGAGAGAATCCCAACCACGCTCTGCACTGTCAACACAGAGGTAGATGCAGGGCTCGAACTCACAAACCATGAAATCATGACCTGAGCCGAAACCAAGAGTCAGACGCTTAACCGATTGAATCACCCAGGTGCCTCTACTTGTTTATTTTTGCTTTTCTTGCTTTTGCTTTTCATGTCAGATTAAAATAATCCTCTCCAAGACCTTTGTCAAGGAGGCCACCATCTATGTTTTCTTTTAAGAGTTTTATGGTTTCAAGTCTTATATTCAAATCTTTAATCCATCGTTAGTTAATTTTGTGTATGGTGTAAAATAGTTGTCAAATTTTATTCTTTTATATGTAGCTGTTCAATTTTCCCAACACTATTTATTGAAGAGACTGTCCTTCCCTATAGTGTATTCTTGGCTCATTTGTCATAAATTAATTGACCATATATGCATGGGTTTATTTCTCATCTCTCGATTTTGTTCTATTGATTTATGCGTCTGTTTTTATGCCAATGTCATACTGTTTTAAATACTAGAGCTTTGGAGTATAGTTTGAAATCAGGGAGCATGATGCCTTCAGCTTTGTTTTTCTTAAGATTGCTTTGGCTCTTCAGGGTCTTTTGTGATTCCACACAAATTTTAGGATGAAAATGCCATAGGAATTTCGATAGTGATTGCATAGAACTTGTAGATTACTTTGCATAGTATGGATATTTTGACAATACTGATTCTTTCAATCCTTGAGCATGGACTATCTTTCCATTTATTTATATCTTCTTTAATTTTTCTCATTAATGTCTTGTGGCTTTCAACATATAGGTTTTTCACCTTCTTGGTTAGTTAATTCCTAAGTATTTTTATTCTTTTTGATGCAATTATAAGTGCAATTGTTTTCTTAATTTCTATTCTAATAGTTCATTATTAGTGTATTTAACTACAGAAGATATTTGTGCACCAACTTTGTATCCTGCAACTTTATTATATTTGTTTATTAGTTCTAACAGGTTTTTGATGAAATATTTAGGGTTTTCTTTATAATATCATTGTGTGTGCAAATAGTGACAGTCGTACTGCTTTCTTTCCAACTTGGATTCATTTTACATTTTATAAACTTGCCACATTGCTTTGGTTAGGACTTACAAAATACTGTGGCAAGAGTGAGTGGTCATCCTTGTCTTATTCCCGATCTTAGAGGAAAAGTTTTCAGCTTTTCACCATTGAGTATTTTGTTAGCTGTGGACTTGTCATATATGGCCTTTGTGATGTTGAGGTACAGTCCCTCTGTCCCTACTTTGTTGAAAGTTTTTGTCACAAATGATGTTGAATTTTGTTAAGTGTTTTTTTCTGCATCTGTTTAGATGATTGTATTTTATTCATTTTATTAATGTGTATCATTAATGTCGTGTATCACATTGACTGCTTTGTGGATGTTGAACCATTCTTCCATTCCTGAAATAAATCCTACTTGATCATGGTGTATGATCTTCTTAATGTATTGCTGAATTTGGTTTGCACACTTCTTTTATTTTAGTTCTTTAAGTGAAAACCAAATCATTCATTGTGAAATTTTCCTTCAATTTTTTTCCTCCTTTTGTTTTGATATTAGTAGATCTTCACTTTAAATATTATATTAGTAGATCTTCACTTTAAATATTAATACTAACTGTGGATTATTATTGAATGCAAACAATATCATATGGCATTTAAGAACATTTGTGATTTTTTGTATAGATTTTGTTGTTTGTTATACTCAGTAAATAGTATCTTGTATTGTCATTTGTATTTTAATATAAATATTCTGTCTCCCTAGCTAGACTGTAAATGTTCTTTGAGGAAAGGGATGTCCTTACATTATTTTATGACTTCAATGTATAACTCATCTATTGGCTGTTCAAGATATTAGTAGGTAAGTAACTTTATAAAGATTCAAAGTATTTTTAAAATATTGAATCTTCCCATATTCTACTAAGTTTGGGTTTCCAAATGTAGAGAAAATAGTTTGAAACAGTTAAAAGTCAATTAATTTATTTTATTAACAAATCATTCTTAAACAGGATGCTTTGATTATTGCTAGTTTTTTTCTCAGATAAATTATCTATTGATTTTAAGAAGAACAATATCTAAAACATTTGTGGAATGATATTATAGCATATTTTTTTCTTTTTTTACTTTTTATTGGGTAAATTTGACATCTAACATTGTGTAAATTCAAGGAGTACATCATGTTACTTTGATATATTTATATGTTATAATATGGTTGTGGTTGTAATGATATTTATCGTATTATATACTTATAGTACAATATTATCATCTATGTTTAGTGAACTGTGCATTACATCTGTGGCTATTTTAGTACTTGTTTTAAGTTTGTACCCTTAAACACCATCAATCTTATACCTCCCCCATTACTACTAGTAACCACTGTTTTACATACATACGTTCTCTCTCTTTTTCTTTCCTTTTTTTTTTTTGGTACATGTTTGACTTTTTTAGATTCTACGTATATGTGAATATTGTGCAGTACTTGTCTGATTTATCATATCAACTTTAGTTTTCTACCTTCATTGGTCATTACTGTTCACCTAGGTATCTTTGAAATTAAAAATATTTATCTTATAGGTACTTATTATTCTTTAACACAATTATGAATACAACTGGACTTATACCTCAGAGTGTTTTCAATTTCTAAATTGAAAAAAAAAGATGAAGAATAAGGAAATGTGCTTTAATGTAAAAAATATTTTTAATGGAGAATGAAATATATCATAAATGCCAAGTATTAAATGATTTATAGTAGATATTTGACCAAAATGTGTAGAAGCAGGAGGTAGATCACACTGGAAGACAGAACACAGCTTCATACTATGAAGGCAGATAAAACTTCATAGAGGATGTGACATTTCAAATAGGTTTTGTTGGAAAAAAAAGAAGTTTGAGAGACAGGAAAGGGGAGAAGGGCATTTCGGGAGAAAGCCCAGAGGAGAGAAGGGATCTGTACGCTTGGAGAGTGTACAGCAGGAGTAGCAGAAGATGAGAAATAAAGGAGAGAGATGGACAGTAGAGGTGCAGTGATGAAGGATCTTACGTTAGTTTCTCAGGGCTGTTGTAACAAATGAGCACAAACTCGGTGGCTTGAAACAACAGAAATTTATTTCTCTGACAGTTCCAGAGGCCAGTACTCCAAAGTCAAGGTGCTGGGAAAGGTGTTTGTTTGTTTGTTTGTTTTCCTAGATGCTCTCAGGGAGAATCCATTCCATGCTTCTTTCCAAGCTTGTAGTTGCCAGCAATCCTTGATATTCCTTGGCTTGTAGATTCATCACTCTACTTCTGTCTTCACATTGTCTTCTCCTCTGTGTGTCTCAGTCTTCTCTTCTGTGTCTTATAAGGAAAAGTGTCATTGGATTCCCTGAAGGTAGGATAATCTTATCTTGAGATCCTTGTTTATATCTACAAAGATCCTTTTTCCAAATAAGATCACATTCACAGGTTCTCGGAGGATACATCTTTTGGAGGGTTATCATTCAACCCAATACATGTCTTTGACAGGGACTTAACCCTATAAATAAAAGTTTATAGGAAAGGCTGTGCCATTATCACACTTAATATGTGGAAGATGACACTGGTACAAAATGGACAAATGAGGAAGACTTGAATTAAGTCAAGTGGGTTTGGAGAAGAGAGGCTGGATTCAAAAAAATTTCTGAGGTAAGTATACCTTAGTTTGAGTGTGTAAGATGGGGAAGAATGAGAGTGATCTTGGAATGATAAATTTGGGGGGTCTGTGAGACAAGTAGGAGCAAATGCTTTGTAGCAGTTGGAAATGTGGGTTGGGGATTTAGGAGGGAGCTTGGGTGGTTAACTGTTAAATCAGTGGTGCTCGATAAACCACACCTGTGAGTATTCACATTCCTGTCACTCCTCTGACTCTGCACTTGGTGATATGATTGGCTTTGGCCAACGGAACATCACCGAGTATGATGCAAGTTTGATAAGCTCTTGTATGGAAGGGCAGTGGCAGCAGCATTTTGTATATGAAAGAGAAAGTAACTTTCACCATTATGCTAATGTAATTTACCCTGTATGGCATATATACATCCACACACTTTATAAATTTATTATTCTCTTGTCTATTACTGTGGGTTATAAAACTGTATTGGACTAAGGTGAAATCACTGCTAGGATAGGGAATAGCAAAGTAAACATAGGTACATGTTGAGATTTTACACAAATAAAATGGGGGAAGAAGGTGCTTACAAAATTAAAACCAGGTAAGGCACCTGCAGTTGTTAATTTTGTGTGTCAACTTGAGTAGGGATCAGAGTACCCAGATTAAACATTGTTTTTTGGGTGTCTGTGAAGATATTTCTATGAGATTAGCATTTGAACTGGAGGATTCAGTAGATAGCTCTCTCCAGTGTGATTGGGCACCATCTATTCATTCCTTGGAAGGCCTGAATAGAACAAAAGGTGGAAAAAAGGGAATTCAACTCTTTTTTCCTGCCTTACTGCTAGAGATGGAACATCTCATCTCATCTTCTCCTGCCTGTGGACTGGGATTTGCATTATTCACTACCCTTGTTCTTAGGTCTTTAGGCTTGAACTGAATTACATCACTGGCTTTCCTGAATTTCTAGTTTGCAGACAGCAGATCATGGGACTCAGCCTTCATAATCAGATGAGCCAGTCCTTCATAATAAATCTCTCTCTCTCTCTCTCTGGATAGATAGATGGATGGATATGGATATATTACATTTTGGTTTTATTGGTTCTGTTTCTCTAGAAAATATCATATAATACATCTTCTCGGGTTTTGGATTTGACATAGAACATGACCAACTTCTGATGTTAATTTCCTGTAAAGATAAATATAAATATCTCTGTGGAACTTACAGTTTAGAGACTTTTAGTCTTTTTGGAATTAGAATAACCCCTCTTTTGTTTGATCCTGTGGATCTCTATCTCCTGAGCTAATAATATGCCAATTTTAATTTTTTTGGAGTGTTTCATTTTGGAAATTGCTTCAACCTATTTGATGATGCTAATTGATCACACAGTGAAAGTCTGTGTTAGAGATGGAATGATTAGGAGACAAACTTGGGAAACAGAAGTTCATTGGGTTTCAGGAGATTGGTTTCAAGTTGTGGGATGTTGGTAAGAGTGCGATGGAACCAGGACCACATCAGAGGTTGTGTTTAGCAGATGACTGGAGGAGTTACATGTCTGCTCTTGATCTCAGTTTCCACATGTGGAAAATGAAAGTGGAATATTAGATGATCTCTACAGTTCCACCTAATGCTAAAATGTAATGACTCCATTTGGAATAACAAAAGTTACCTTGCATGTAAGCCAGTACTTTGACAAAAAGAGTGATCAATAAATGCTATTTGACAATGACAGTGATAAAGTAATGAATACTTGGATCAAAAAAGAAGCCCTTGTTCTTGAAAACTACAAATAGGAAGGCCCCTTCATATTTTCCATTCTCCAATGAGAGGCTACTTGGTCAATATTTACAGCCTGCTAGAAAGAGAAGGGGTAGACAGAGTCAACAGAGTGTCTTCCTTGAGCTGATTGGCTTATCATCACAATATCGTACCTTTTCAGGGTTAGTACCCTTCGGGGTTGCTGCAGATGTTGTTGTAGAATCTATTCTAGACAGTTTTGATGGAATTAACAGAATTACACAGAGAAGAGGGCAGAATTACAGAAAATTCTTTGGAGCTATAGCATACTTTATTTGGTAAGGGCACTTCTTCCAAGTATTTTCTACTTGTCTCCCCATAGCTTCTACAGATCCTTCTTTGTTCCTGCTATTCTCTGCCTAGAAAGGATGACCTATTTGGATTCTATCAGCAAACTCCAGCACCCTCTAGCTCGTAGTTAGGTCTGGTTTTGCTAGGAGGGAAAATGAGTTTAAGGTATTTGAGGTCAACTTGAGCTGTTGATGTCCTTTGACAAGCTGTCAGTTGTTACTATATAAGTCTCTGTCCTTTTTGGTTCTGGTGACCTTCCTCTTCCTTCTCCCAGTAGGTCTGTGGGTGGTGACTTTTCTTTTGCTGCAAGTCCCAAGTTTATTCACTGTTCCGGTGGTTTGCTTATACTCTACTTTGGTATCGGTCTTGTAAACCCTCTTGAAATTACTTTGCATGTGCTCTGTTTTTCTCCTGGGACCATGACTAATACACACATCATTCTACAAATTGACAATGAAAAGGAAATGGCAGTTGGGGTCACATCAACACACATCTTATGCAGCCCTCCATCACAGCCCTCTGAACTACCTTAGGAGTATTCTTTATCACCTTCTTGCTTCCTTCCTCAACTATTGACTCCCTCGTTGACCTCATAAATCAAGCAGGGAATAAGGCTACAGCCAATTCAAAACCAAGCCTGATATGCTCAATTAATTTTACCACTATTCCCAGTATTCTACTCTTGGTGCTGTAGACCATGAAATCCTCAAAGGTAGAGGTTTTGCCTTAGTCTACTTTTGTCCCCAGAGCCTGGAATATGATAAATACTAAACAACTGCTTTTATAATGAAAACATAGAAGATAGAATTAAGGAGATGACTGTTTATTAAACATTCTGTTTCCAGACAGACCAGGACTGGTCTACTTCTCTCCCTTCTTCAAGGATGCTCAGTGCTTTTCTTACTTCCATGTACGACATTGCTGCTATATTATGACCAGTCATATGTGGGTAAATGGTTTTTGTTGTTGTTGTTTTATAACAGTTTTATTGAGATATAAGTCACATACCATATAACTCACCTATCTAAAGTTTACAGTTCATTGGACTTTAGTATATTCACAGAATTGTGTAACCAGCACCATAATCAATTTTAGAATGTTATTTTCATCATCTCAAAAAGAAACTATACCTATTAGTAGTCATGTGTTTCTTCTCTATTTTGTCTCCCCTTATCTCCTGGCAACCACTAATCTACTTTCTATCTCTTTGGATTTGTTATTTGTAGACATTTCATGTAGGTGAAATCATACAATACGTGGTCCCTTGTGAGTAGCTTCTTTCACTTTGCTTAATATTTTTAAGGTTCATCTAAGTTGTAGCATATTGGAACATGTATACTTCCTTAGAATGGACAAATAATATTCCATTTTATGGATATAACATTTTAGTTATCCATTCAACAGTTGATGGACAAAATTTGTTTTCACTGAATGTTGGTAAGTGTTTAACAACTGGGAGTCTGGAAAAAAACCCTGATGTGTAGCACTTGTTGATTCCACCATGTAAATATGCCCATCGTGGCTGAATGCAAGCTACATAATGTCACTGAACACAGAGTTGGGAAGAGATGCTAAAAGAGGCTCTTGTGAGCCCCTGCAAGCAAGCTCCAGCATACCACTTTGACCATCTTTACTGATATTTCCCTCAAGTTACCAGAGATGGGATCACATGCAGTGAGGTTCCAGACACTATTACTTTAGGATAATATCAATGATAATATAGAAGTAATACAACAGCTAACATTTTTGAGTTCTTTCTATGTATCAGGCACAGTGCTAATCATTTCTTAAAATTTAATTCTTGATCACCACTCTTTCCTTAGCAGCCTGCATCTCCAAACTACCAATATTCTGTGCTTGATTCATTGTCTCCTTAAGTACTCCAAATGCATCGCATCTCACAACTCTCGCACTTGCTTCCTCTACCTGGTACATTCTTTCCCCCAAATATCAGCATAGCTCCTCGCCTCATTTCCACCAGATTTCTGCTTAGGTGTACCCTCCTCAGAAAGGTCTTTCCACTACCTCATCCCTTTATCTAATCCTTTGCCAAGTTTTGTTTTTCTTCACAGTTCTGGTCACCAATGTTCTCTTATTCTGTATCTTTATTTTCTGATTTGTTTATTGGCTGTCTCCCCCGCATAATGTCGGCTCCACAAAGGCAGGGTCTTTGTTTTGTTCACAGTTGCATTTTAAATGCCAACGCCATGTTCTTAATCATGCTGACTAAGCTGGGAAGTTTGGAATTTGCACACAGGGTCCTCTCTTCCCCCTGTCTGCTCCTCCTGGTGCTATCAGAGGAATGTTTAGAGAACATGCTGCCCTCGTCCCTGCATCTGTTACTAGTCCAAATCCTGGCGTCAGTGGGACTCAGCTGTCACAGGTGGAAGACATTACAGTGATGTGGCTAAGACTGTGCCTTACTTTGGAGCCAAACTAACTGGATTTGCATCCTAGTTCTGGCACCCACTGACTGTGCACCTTAGGTTTAATACCCAACTTCTCAGAGTTTCTCTATCTTTAAAATGGAAGAAGAGTCCCCATCTCATAAGTCTGCTGTGAGGATTAAATTAATCTTTTAATTTAAAGTGATTGGGGCACCTGGGTGGCTCAGTTCGTTAAGTGTCCAACTTCAGCTCAGGTCATGATCTCACAGTTGTGAGTCCGAGCCCCACATCGGGCTCTGCACTGACACTGTGGAGCCTGCTTGGGATTCTCTCTCTCCCTCTCTATCTGCCCCTCCCTCGCTTGTGCTCTCCCTCTCAAAAATAAACATTAAAAAAAATAATAAAGTGATAAACGCTGGGACCCCTGGCTGGCTCAGTAGATAGAGCATGCTGATCTCAGGGTCAAAAGTTCAAGCCCCATGTTGGGTGTGGAGCCTACTTAAGAAAAAAATAATAAAGTGATCAATACATAGCAAGTGCCTGATACACCCTGTCTGCTTAGCTCTGAGGACATCTCTGGCAGTAATCTTTACTTACTGTGTTAGTCACCTGTATAAGCCTGTCATTTGGAAAACTATAAAAGTCACCACTTAGCTCTTTATTCTATTATCCTAATCACTAGCATTCTGTAAGAGCATGTCGAGATTGTCCTGCTGTCACAGGGAACTGGATAATTCCTAGTCTGCTTTTGCTTCTCACAAAAGACGAAACCCTTGGGCATCAAGAAAGTGTAATCACCTGCTGTTCTTTCCTGGGAAATCACCTATATTTAACCACTAGGTTTAGAAAAGCCCCAAGGGAAACTTGATGTTATTCTCAGTCTAACTAGCAGAGACTAGCCATATCTGAAGCATCCCTAGGTCTGTAGAAAGAAAAGACTCCCACAGAAAAGAAATCCTTGCCCACAAGACCTAGAATGATGGGAGGTAAGGAAGCATTGGTGGCTTTGTCAGATTGAGTGGAGAAAGAAGGAAGAGATGGTAGGTCATTCGTGAAAAGAAGAGAAACTACCTAGTATGCAGGACTGGCTTGGAAGCCCAAGCCCAAGCTCAGCCTCTGAGGCCCTGAAGCCCACCTTGCTATATCCCCCTGCTAGGCAGGGTGCCCCTAATCCAAGGAGCTGCGTTTCACCCCTTCCCTGCATGTACCACCTTTCCCCACTTCCTCAGATCCATGAATTTGGTTAAAGTCATAAGTTAGATGGGAAACTTCATTTGCTAAATTCAGGGAAATCCAGTTCCATTAATATTTACTGAACACCCACAAGGAGCTGGGCAGTATTAATGGGCAGTCCCAGGAATCCTAGGAACCAACAATCCACAGTCGCATCCCAGAAAAATAATCCTCCCTGTCTCTGAGCATCCTCATTTCCTCGGAGTCAGCTTCTAAGTCTGATTCCTGCAAAACAACACTTTCCCCGTACTTGGGCTCCTACTGGGCTCCCCTGGGGCCTCCTGGAAACGCTGGAGGATTAAGGGGTGGGGATTTGGGAGGGCTGGGAGGGAGAGGGGGGAGGAACAAGGTGCGTTTCCCCCTTTAATCGTGTTCCAATCAGGAGTCGGCCGTGTTCCCAGGCGCCGATTCCGGCGGTCCAGAGACTCTTCCAGGAACCTCCTGGCATCCTGGACTTCGGCTGGCCCGGGCGCCGGAGCCTCCCTCCTCCCTCCTCCCACCCCTTCCCTCCCTCCGGGCTCCTCGCCTCACTCAGGGGCGTGTCCTGCCCTACCTCCCTTTCACAGTGGTCCACTCTTCGGGTTACAAGCGGCAGCGGCAGCGGCAGCAGCTTGAGCACGAACAGCGATAGCTCCGGGTTTCCAGACGGGAACTGTGGCCACGGCAACCGCTCAGTGGGGGCACCTGTGCCGAGCAAGAGTAGCAGGACGAGGGGGTGGGGTTCTCGCCAGCCACTCTCTGAGCCCGAAGGAAGGGGCACCTCCCAGCTGAGATTCCAGTGCTCCGCAGAATCTCTCACCGAGCTGGGACTACTGGTGGGGGCAGACATGTGCTCGAGCAGCTAGAGGGCTGGGGTAGGTAAACATTAGGTCCAAGCGTAGAGTGGCAGCGAAGCTGTGTCTGGGACCATGACGGCCCCCCACCTGGACTTTGGGGAAGTGGAAACTTTCCTGGACAGACACCCAGAGTTATTTGAAGATTACTTGATGCGGAAGGGGAAGCAGGAGATGGTGGAGAAGTGGCTGCAGAGACACAGTGAGAGTCAGGGGGCTGTAGGCCTGAGACCCGCAGTGGCCATCACCAGCAGCTTGGCTCACAGCGGTGGCAGACGCAGCGGCAGTGTTGGTGGTGGCACTGGACCAAATAGCTCTGCCAACAGCCAGCCCACTCCGGGCGGCGGGGACTGTGGTGGGGTTCCCCTGAGTCCCGGCTGGGCCAGTGGCAGCGGGGGCGATGGGAGCCTGCAGCGGAGAGCTTCTCAGAAAGAGCTAAGGAAGAGTTTTGCTCGCTCCAAGGCCATCCACGTGAACAGGACCTACGATGAACAGGTGACCTCCCGGGCCCAGGAGCCCCTGAGCAGTGTGCGGCGGAGGGCGCTTCTCCGGAAGGCCAGCTCCCTGCCCCCCACCACAGCCCACATTCTCAGTGCCCTGCTGGAATCCAGGGTGAATCTGCCTCAGTACCCCCCTACAGCCATGGACTACAAGTGCCACCTCAAAAAGCATAATGAGCGTCAGTTCTTCCTGGAACTGGTCAAGGATATCTCCAATGACCTTGACCTTACCAGCCTGAGCTACAAGATCCTCATCTTTGTCTGCCTCATGGTGGACGCTGACCGCTGCTCTCTCTTCCTGGTGGAAGGGGCAGCTGCTGGCAAGAAGAGCTTGGTCTCCAAATTCTTTGACGTGCATGCAGGAACCCCACTGCTGCCCTGCAGCAGCACAGAGAACTCAAACGAGGTGCAGGTCCCCTGGGGCAAAGGCATTATTGGCTATGTCGGGGAGCATGGAGAAACGGTCAACATTCCTGATGCCTACCAGGTAGGACTTTGCATTGTCCCCCTTCCAGAGCCCCGCTGGCTTGGAAGCTAAGCCTTCTGTTACCCCTTGGCATCCAGGAACACATTAATTTACAATACTAATCTTGCTACTTAAATTCCTTCTGAGTTTAGACCAGTTAGAATGCTGCTACACCATCTCTGATATAATAGTCTTTTCCTAACCCACGGTGGTTTGTAAACAGTTCATATATCACAAGGACTACATTTTGCACTCAATAATATCACATGTTTCTCTGTCAAGATTCCTTGTCCTTAAGAATATCAGTGTATGGTTTTAGAATGTGTTTGCGAGGTGCCAGGAAAAAATGTCTACTCCAGAATAGTAGTGTTAGTCTGAAGAAAAGGGCGTGTTGGTGTCTCTGATGTCTTTTGGGACTGTAATAGATTTTATTCTTTTTCAGGTTTGGGTAGGGAACAAAGTACTGAACTACTTTCTCATCTCTTTAGCTTAAAGTTGCATGCTTTTCAACATAGGGAGGAAGAGGAAAGAGGAGGAAAATCAGGGGAAGAATGGGCCTCTGGCTCCTTTGTGGCTTCTTAATTGTTTCTGTTACTGAGTTTAGAGAGACTGGATGAAACAGAGGGATTATTTATCTTTGGGTGTGACTATAGCATTATTTGCAGCCAGCTTTTGACAGAACTGAGCAAGTAGACTTGTAGTTTGTGAAACAGACAAACAAAAATTGATAATTTTTTAGCAACTCCAAAGGCAATCAGCAGGATAAACATGCTAGTTTCAAGTGGGAAAGGAAACCCAACATGCTGTTGTCTGGTATTTCTAAGCCTTTCATTTTCATAGTGATTTGAACTTGATATTAGGTGCCAGATCTGAAAGCCAGTCAGTTCTAATTTCTTCAGTATCTATTCACTGCTTGTGATGAACTGGATGTACTTTCTATGAGACTTCTTCAGGGTTCGAAAGAATTGAAAGTTCTTAGCCTTGGTTATGAAAGTTTTGTGATCATTTGATGAGCACGTCTTCCAGTGTCTAATAGAGCCACCTGGTTCTCCAGAGTTTGGTTGCTGTTGATCAGAATAGCAAAAGTGGTGGGAGGGGCACAGAGGGTAAAACTTTCTCTGTTTTATCTGAAAGTTGACCGTTTTACATAGAAAACTGACTAGCTTGTACTAAAACCGAGTTTCACATTTTTTGTGTGGTGTCTGTCAGTATAACACTTTCATACTAAGGGACGCCTATCAAAATAACCATTTTCATTCGCCTTTTGTTATTGATTAGGTGTGTTATTCATTATATCCCCCTTGAACAGATAGTCTTAGGTCAGGCAACCAATGAATGAACTTTCACAAGTGTCTATTTCTCTATGATCTTGGAAAGCCATAGGAAGAAATGAAAACATTCAACATTTTGTATGTTGAAGATTCTTTAAAAAGTTGAACAATCACAGTTTTTTCTTTCCCATTTCTTCCACATTCTTTTTGTGAGCTTAGGCTAAAAAAAAAAAATTCCCTTCCTAGTAGGATGACACTTGTTAGAGCCTGGAATTGCAGTCTATTCTCCTCATTGCCTTTGCTTTTCTTATTCTTCCCCAGTTGATATTTTCCCATTTCTATAGCTTTTATTTCTTGCTCTCCTTCAACTCCCAACTTGTATTTAATACTGTTCACATAACTGCCTTTTCTTCAGGAGGAGAATTCCAGCTTCCTCAGCAGTATACTAGTCTCCCAGCTGCCTAGAATTGTGGCCAGAGGTGTTGTCAGGTTACAAGAAATCAGATTTTCAGCAGCTGATATTTCTTCTGGGCCCTAGTCTTACTCTGAAAGCAGAGTGTAAAGCAAAGTTGCTTTTGGTATTTGGAAGCTGACAGTGGGAAAGGAGAGTTCGCAGGGTGGTGGCGATGGCTGTAAAGAGGACAAGGTTGTTGGGAGGACTGGCAGAGCGAACATAGGGGAGGATGTTCTATAGGCTGAGTTGGAGATCCAGGTTATGCCTGGTCTTCATTTCATCCTGGACAGAAAGTTTCTCTTTTCTTTCACCATTGGCTTCTACTATATAGTTCTGTATTTTTTTTAATGTTTATTTAGTTTTGAGAGAGAGAGAGAGAGAGAGCTTGAGCAGGGGAGGGGCACAGACAGAGAGGGAGACACAGAATCTGAAACAGGCTCCAGGCTCTGAGCTGTCAGCACAGACCCAACGCGGGACTCGAACTCGGGAACAGCGAGATCATGACCTGAGCCGAAGTTGGACACCCAACCGACTATGCCACCCAGGCGCCCCTATTTCTGTATTTTTAACCTGGTGTGTTTTTTCATTTTTTTATGCCACTTTTCTTCAGAAAAACTACCTTGTTCTCTTTATTATGATACAGTACAGTCACTGTTAGTATAGCCTTGGGAGATTTTTTAAAATGTTTATTTATTTTGAGGGAGAGAGGGAGAAAGGGGCAGAGAGAGAGAGAGAGAGACAGGGTTGAAGAGGGGGAGAATCCTAAGCAGGGTCCACACTGTCAGCATGGAGCTGGATGCTGGGCTTGATCTCACAACTGGGAGATCATGACCTGAGTCAAAATCAAGAGTTGGACACTCAACCAACTGAGCCACTCAGGACAATCTCAATCTCTGAGTCTCAATTTTCTTACCTGCAAAATGAGAATAATAACATGAATGTGACAAAGATAATTGTTTGGAAAATAAAATGAGTGTTGCATTATAGCCCCTAAAACAGTACCTGTCACATTGCAATTACTCAGGAAATGGTAACAATTTATGATGATAATGATGACATGAATCCATTAGAATTCTTTTCTTTATCTTATTTTCAGTTGTTTTTCTCCTTATCTGGGGTTGAGATGTGGACTCAGCACATTTTGACCAACCTACTCTTTTCCTGAGCCATGTTCTCTCCTTAAATTAAGTATTTCAGAACCATCTTTACATTCAAGGAATATAGAAATATCTACCCTTCTACCCTCTACTTACGATTTCTCTAAATGTGATTGATTACACATGATTGACCCTATCCTATCCTATCAAAAGTTTTATACTTTGTGCCTTTTAGGAATATGTGATATACATTTTTTTTATGGAGTTGTATTAATGTTGCCTCCTTCTTGCATTTTAGCATTTCCCCCCACCTTTCCATTCTGACTCTTACGGATTTCTATTAATGAAAACTGACAACCTTTCAACTGCATGTTCTTTTATCATGGTGTTGTTGTAATTCTGATGATATATAAACATTCTGAAGTTTCATTGTAAAAATATAACCATTCTCTCTGATATTTTATTACCTATTATGTTTTTAATGTGTTTCTTGCTCAGATTCAACTAGTGTTCTTTTTCTTCTTCAGGAGGTAAAATTTTTATCATACAGAGTTTCAAAATTTAATCATTTGAAAATTAGTCTGATGATCCTCTTGGGTTCAGAATATGGGTGAGAGAAAGGCATTAAAGATACTAATGAAATTATGATAATAATCATAACATTCTGGAGTTGAGAATAGATTAATGAAATACTAACATAGAATAAAAGTTTTGACGGCAAAAAACCTTCCTTAGTTTATTTCATTATTTTTAATTACTTCTTCAATTAGTCCTAAAAGACAGACTTGGGGCACCTGGGTGGCTCAGTTCCTTGAGGGTTGGACCCTGGATTTTGGTTCAGGTAATGATCTCATGGTTTGTGAGATTGAGCCCTGCACTGGGCTCTATGGTAACAGTGTGGAGCCTGCTTGGGTTCTCTCTCACCCCCCCCTCTCTCTCTGCCCCCCCCACTCTGTCTTCTATCTCAAAAAAAAAAAAAAAACAGATTTGAAATTAGAAGAAAAAAATTGCAAATGGGAAAAAATTCATTATAGGTGTCCAGTATGGATCATAGTGACTGCAACTTACCTTTTTTCCCCCTGAGAGTTATAAGTTATTAAACAGCCTACTTTAATATAGTAATGAAAAACTTGCCCTCAAGAGGTTGAAAATAAGAGCACTCAAGTAACAGGTGTTCTCTTTGAGATTATTCTAAACGTTCAGAATATAGCACTTTAAACATTAATTAAAAGTGTGAGATGATATTTTTGTTGGTGTTGATAATGATGATACAGGTGTTTGATGGGCTTTGGGTCTGAAAAGCAGCCAGGAGGTTTTGTTAGGTGAATTGGGAGGAGGAAAGGGGATGACGCAGAAGGGTTACAGGTGCTCCAGGCTTTCAGAAAACCTGATCTGTTTACACAACGGATTCACTTATTCATTAGTTCCAGCAAACATGCACTGAGCGCCCATTATACCTAAAACCTGCGTAGGGGGACGACAAGCATACAGAGATGAGAGAACATGTTTTTTGCCCTCCAAATGCTTACAGTTAAAGGGCATATACTATACACAAACAAGTAAATACCAAGCGCTATACTTAATAATTGTTACAAACTAAATGATTAGTCTCAGAGGAGGATGGATTCACATTATGATCGGGCTGAAGATGGAAGACTTCATGGAGAAGGTGCCATTCAAGCTGAAAAAAGGGTTAGATTTCACCATTGGACATAGTTGTGGGTTTGAGGGGGGAGTGATCCATGGCATCAGCAGAGACACAGTAATGAGCAAGCACAAAATGTGTATAGGGGACAGTGAGTGGTTTAGTTTGGACAAAGCATTGCCCATGCTATAGAATGAATATGCAAAAGTAACATGACGGCAAAAGAAGAAAGAACCTCGAAGGCCTGACTAAAGAATTTGAATTTCATTAACAGTCAGTCAGTGACTAACAGTTACAGGGAGCCCTTAAAAACATGTTAGTAGGATCAGAGTGGTGTTTTGGGTAACCTGGTGTCAGTGACTGAATGGATTAGACAGGGCGAGGCTCAGAGCTGTGGGGTGCCTGGGTGGCTCAGTCAGTTAAGTCTCTGACTCTTGATTTCGGCTTATGTCACGATCTTGCAGTTTGTGGGATTGAGCCCCACTGCACTATCAGCGCAGAGCCTGCTTGGGGTTCTCTCTCTGCCCCTCCACTGCTCTTGCTCTCTCTAAGAAAAAAAATAATAATTAGGAGTCTACTATGATGGTCTAGTAGAGCCGTGATGAACAACTGAACTAAAGCAGGACAGTGGGAATGGGCAGCAGGGGACAGATGGAAGATGTTCTGCAGGTGTGGATTTGGGCTAGGAGGGAGGGAAGTTAATAATAACCTGGGTGATATGGAGAAGCTTAGTGCTGTTGTTATCGGTAACAGGAAAAGAAGCTTGGTGAGTAAAGATTCTAAGTAGAGCCAGCTACATAATTTGTGGAGTGTGGTGCAAAGTGGTAAAGCAGGAGCCTGATTGGAGGCAGAGAAGTTAATCTTCTCTTCCCAAGGGTCTGCTGGGAACACCCACAGCAGACGTGCAACCCCCTAGTGATTTCAAGCTCCATGCTGAGAAACCCTGTACCTGGATTGGGGGTAGGTAGAGGTCTTCATTGAGTTGCCTGCCTACTTGGGCATGATGCTGCCAGCCCTGGGAGGGGATGACCACAGCCTTGCTCCTCCCTATGATGGCATGGGGCATGTCCCTGGCCCTCGCCACGCTCCCACCCAGACCCCAACCAGGAACAGAGGGCAGTGGGAGGGTGTGGCAGATGTAGGATGTGGGCTCCTCACTCAACTAATGTGACCTTGTTGTAGCCCTTGGTCTCAAGGGAGGGGTGACTAGGTGGGAGGCTGGGCAAGGCCTGGGCCACACAGGGCATGGGTGTATGACCAAGCACCAGTCCTGGGAAGGCAGTGGGAGGGAAGACTGAGTGTGAGCCAAGGCTCCAAGGTCTGAGCTCTTATGCTACTATTCTGTTAGACTTCAGTTAGCACAAATTCGAAGGTAAAGATTAAGAGTTTCATACAGCATGACAACTGCAACTGTGCAACTACACCAGTCACATGTCCCTAACACTGGCCCTGAGTCTGAGTCATTTTGAGTATTAGGTGGAGAAGTTGAATTTTATTTCAGCTAGTGTCTACTGCTTCCTTTCAGCTCCATCCTAATTAAATTATGTGCCATTTTCAATGCCTGGATTGTGCTTTTCTATTTCTGTGCGTTTCATCCTTTCTGCCAGGACTACTCTCTCTCCATATTTTCTCATTCAAATCTTGCTCTGCTTTCTCCTAATATAAGAAGGGAGAGCTGATTGCTTCCTTGAAGAGAAGAGATGGAAAACAAACAACTAAAAATTATACACAAATTTCTATTTAAGAATGCATTCTACTATACAGGTATATTTATTATATATATGTTAAATAAGAATATAAAAATTATTTTTAAAAATTCACATTCATTGAATTTCATTTTAGAATAATCTCCACTGAAATAACTACATTTAAATACCTTTGGCTTCAGAAGGGATTAATTTCATATATCTAGAAAACTCAGTGAGGAAAATGCCTCGTTCCCTGATGAGCCAGTGCTGACAGACATGGGTCTATGGTCCCGTCATTGAATTGCTGAGATTTGCTTAAAAGGCAGATGTTGATTCCACCCCAACACTAGTCTTAAAAGGAGTTTTATGAATTTTTATTTCAGCCTTGCACAGAGTGTTTTAAAAATTCCCCTAAGCCCACAAACATGTTCACTAGCCCAGAACCAGAATTGATTTTGCGCTCGAAGCAGGAAACATTTGCTGTTTCAGCCCCTCTTCCTGACAGACACATGATCATGATAAACACAGTGACAAATTGCATTTGCTGCTCTGTACATGAGGATAGATTACAGAGAAGTACAGTTCCTACAGCATCATGGCGAGGTAATTTAAGGTTAACTTAATTTTTTCCCAACCCATAAGCTAAATGTTTACTAATCTGACCAATTTATTTTGGTTCCTGAGGTTTGGGTCACCTGTTTATTTACAAGGCTGGCTTAATTTGGAAGTTAGTGTTTCATGTTTTATATAGTGTTGAAAAGTCCTATGAATCTTTCCTCTGAAATAGCTTTGAGTTGTTTTACAGGAGAGTCAACAAGATCTTTGACGTCCACTATTTGCTACTTTAGTTACTTATTTTAAGGGTGGGGTTTTGCAGTATAACCACATTCTTTTGGAAAGTGGGATTTGAATCATAAAAGAGGCTGTTTAGTCATAAGAGAGTGGGTTGGGCTTCTAATATTTTAGGAGAAACTTTGGTTCCTGGATGTTTATAGGCATCAGGTTAAATTTATTTTTATTTATTTTGGGGATTAAAATAGTAAAGAAGGTTTCCTGGTATTAAAACATGTGTATTTTCTATAATCCCAATGGTTTCTTATTAATTGGTTGGTTTCAATGACTGAACAGTGTGGTTTTATACATTAATGATAAATTCTATTTCCTATCATAAAATACAGCTTTTAGGCTGTTGCAAATTTAGTACAAGAAATCTTTTTTTATCCAAATGAAAAAGTGAGGAAACTTTGAGAGCTTAAACGTAAGATAGAAGAAGAATTTAAACGTAAGATAGAAGGGAAAGGGATGCTCCACTGTGGATTAACAATAACTCTACTAATGGAGCGCTAATTATGAGCCAGGCGTTAGGTCATTAGCAAGTGTTGTCTCTTTTAAACCTCTCAACAATCCCAAGAGGTAGCTATTACCAGCACCGTTTTACAGAAGGAGAAACTGAGGCTTGAAAGAGTTGCGTAATTTTGCTCAAAGTCACTCAGCCAGCAAATGAGAGAGCTGGAGTTCAAACGGAGCTCTTTGGAGAGCCTTATGGCCACCACCCCTCCATGTGACCTCTGCAGACCACTGACGTATGCACACTCACACCTGTCCCTTTGCCTTCTGCTTTTCTCTGCCAGTTTAAGTCCTTTCAGCCCTCAAAGCCCCTCTTCGTGAAGTTCTTGCTAATCCCTGCCCCATCCCACCCAAACTGACATGATTTCTCCCTCCTTTGATCTTCTGTCATGCTTTAATGTGCTTCTTTCTATTTTCATATATTAGAACTATTTGGATACCACGTGACCTCTTCACTGTGAACTCCTCAAGATCAAGATCATAACTTTTTCATTTCACATCTGCTGCAGTAGATCACACAGGGATTAATGCAAATCTATTCAACTGAATAATTATACCCTTCATGTGGTCAGTTCAACCAGCTCTAAGTACAAAGCTTAGTCCGTGTAGGCCATATATATAGCTAAACCAGGAAATTCATCCCCTGAGCACATCTTTTACTCTTTAGACCTTATTTTGTAGATTTTTTTTAGCGTTTTTATTTATTATTGAGAGACGGAGAGAGACAGAGGATGAGCATGGGAGGGGCAGAAAGAGTAAGAGACACAGAATCTGAAGGAGGCTCCAGGCCCTGAGCTGTCAGCACAGAGCCCAATGTGGGGCTCGAGCTCACAAACTGTGAGATCATGACCTGTGCCGAAGTCAGACGCTTAACCAACTGAGCCACCCAGGTGCCCCTAGGTTTTTTTTAAATAGGGCTTGCGAAGCCCAAATAACTGGCTAATTATTTGAATTGCTTGTCTGCATTAATCAAATCTTCATATTAATTGCTGGACCCCTGTCTCCCCACCTTCTTTGTTTTTGTTTGTTTGTGTTTTGTTTGTTTGCTTTTAAAATTTTACTTTATTCCATGTGGAAACCATGGAGAAAGCAGACTGCCACTAACCAAATACTTAAACTAGCCCGCTGCCAACTTCTAGGCAAAAGCATAGGATGGAGCATGACTGTTCTGGCTAACTGAACTTTCTAGTTTTCTCACGATTACTCCACTGATGCAGTGTAACTTCTTGAAAGTAAAACACTCCTTCCAGCATAAGGTCTTGCAAATGTTAGAATTTTTCTCTGCAAGTCTTTTCAGACATGAGAGATTATATTGACCAACCTTGCAATTATTTATTTTTCAGGAACATTGCACTTTTAAGTTTATTGATTACATTTCTTATGTTTCACATACTCTCAAAAGATCTCAAAAAAATTCAATTTCTGAGATGGTTGCATAATGAGCTACTCATTCCAAGATGTGGTTATTAGAAGTCCATGGGGCACGTCCAAGTGAGAGCCATCTCTTTCCCTTCTATTCCCTATTGTTATCCCTAGTAAACTAGGCTGGTTGCTACACTTCTCCCCATGCCTCCTCGCAGCTGAAACAACCAGGTCTCTAATGGTAAACAATACAAGTACTCTCGTAATGTAGAAATGAACCTACATCTGAAGAGGAGGGTACAACTACCAGAACGCTGAGAGAGAGTTACAGCTATGGGAGAGAGGCTACCCAGCCAGAGCTGTGGCCTGAGGGAGAGTAACTCAGCCACTGATGAACATGACTTGGATGAGAGGGAGCCAGAAAACGTTACCCTCCTCACACCCTCTTCTCCTGTCAGTGTCACTCCTTAGTTGAACCCAGGGTTGGTTGAAACCAAGAAGGCAAAGGGAGCCTTCTTTGGCAAAGTGGTTCATTGGAGTCAGCCTCCTGGCACAGAACAGACTAGTGAAAGGTGGCAAGAGCCTTTGGAGAGCCAAATGGGGACTACCCCCAGACTCTCCAGGGTATTAGTTTACTCACCAGGAATGTAAGTGTGTGTAGAGACCAAGTCAAGTAGGAATACCCATCTTTGGTTTGAACACTGAATTTCATCAGTATCTAGAAAATGGTGATTGAAATCTGTTGAAAATGGGTTCAGAAATGCCATATTGGGATTTGACTGTCTTGTTCTGTCCAAGTAGTTTCATTTTTTCCCAATATGCTATTTCCCAGAAGAAACTCGATTGGAGGCAGCCTGGGCCACACACACCTACCAGGGAAGAGATGACTTTGGTCTAGTTAATGGAATTTTTCCCCCTAAACAACCTGATGAGGTCCATTTATTTGAGAATTGAACTCATCGATTACTACTCACCTTGTGGAAACCATGAAGGCCACCAGCATGTAATAGAACGTGCTCCAGACTTGGAGATAGGAATCTTGGGTTCTAGTCCCAGTTCTACCTTAGTGTTTTTAGCTATAACGTAAGAATAATATATCCAGACATGTTGACTCATAGTATTTCACAAGGATCTAATTATGAAATCAAACATTAGATTCTAATGAGATAACGGGAAAGAATATTCAAAAGGATAAAGTAAGAAATGTAAGACTTTATTCATCTTTTTAAATGCACAGTCCAGCAGGCTTTGTTCACAGGGCCTGGCCCTGGAAATGTCCTCGTGCATGAAAGGAGAACTTTGATTTAAAATGTGGTAGTACCTGTATTGACTGTATTTTCTTATTTTCCATATGCTTGATGTTCTGGTTTTTGGGGCCCTGATACTGCTCTCCAGAGGTAGCTAATTCACAGAGCAAAGGACTCCCCTGCAAGTGCACCTGTGATGTGCAAACCAACCAACCCAGAGCCCGCATTCCCAACCATCTCCTTTATCAAACTTTCCCAGGCCAAGTCGAAATTCCTCCGTTTATGTCAGCCCAGGGCCAGGTACCGGATTGCCGGGGTTGTTCCTTGTTCCGCGAATCTAGGGGTCCATGAAGGACGGACGGTCAGGCGAAATGAAGTGAGAGAGCCACGAGTGAGATGGAATCTGATGACCAAGCAGGCAGCCCTGGCAATTCTGGCATCTCTGCCATTCTGGTGTCTATTCTGGCATCTCTGCTTTGCTGGTCTCAGTGTCTTTATTTTTAAAGGTAGCAAGTGACATTACATCAGTGACAAGGCATTCTTTACAACATACATTGTTGTCACAAGACCATGTAGTCATCTATAGGTTTATGGTATAAGGGAGCGTGGGGATGAGAATTACAAAATGATTTACGAAATGTTAACCTCAGGGAGGTGCTCAATATTTGCTGCTGATAAACAGTGCTTCTGACTTTTGGGCGAGGCTAACCTTGGGGAAGGTCCTAAGTCTCTTTACAATCTTTCCTATCAGTATGTTAATTCTGAGAGAAGCTTTACGGAGATGTGCCTTGAGGTTTTATGGTGGGGCTGAGGGGAGTGATACCTGCAGGGAAAATCTAATTTGGTTCAAGGAGTCTTGGGGCCTACGCCTCAATTTGTGTAACCTATCCCCAAGAGGCAACCTTGAGGTAACTTCTGGCCAGGTTACTCTCACACAGATTTTATCCATCAAGACCAGGTCCCCTTTTCCATATGCCATAAAACTAAAGAGCCTTATGTCCCTTAGGCCAACGAAAGCAATTCGAGAAATCCAGGCCTGAAAGGTTATTTAGAAGGAGGTAAAACTAGGCGCCAGTTTGGCTGGCGGGAGCTTTTGCTTCAACCTTTCCCACGCAGGGAGGGGTCTCAACCTGTGAGCCCAAAACGGCTCCCAGCACCGGATAACTAGGGCCACCCCGTGGTCCGGAGCCTGCCGAAATTATTCAAACCATCCAATCCTAAACTGACCCAGGGAACCTACCTTGCCGCCTCCATTCCTTCCTGAGGAAACCCCAGTAAAGGCTTTGGACCACGTTCTGCCCTGTCCCTTTCTGCCTTCTGCCTGACCCTGGTCTGTCCCTATGTGGCCCTACATACTGTGCCATGTCCCCTGTGTTTAGGGGTTTGTGAGCATAACCTTCCTCCTTCAAGGCAACATTTCCATGTCTAAGTATCTTACCGGATTAAAACAAATCTCGGGTATGTTTTAGGATAGTACCATACGTACATAATGCCTCATACATAGGTAATGATTAATTTAAAATGTAAGGTAATCAAATGCTTTAAGTTAACATTAGACTGTCAGGATTTACTAGCTATAACACATCTTCTTCATTTGAAGAGCATAATTATGTTAATTTTTTTACGACTGATGATATGCCTATTTTTCTAGTATAATATGTAATCCCAACAATATGCATTGGATTTCTGTGCTATAAATTCCCCTATAAAGTCTCCAGATTGACCGTTCGTACTTTTATTCTTGAAACCCTAAAGATTTTTTAAAATGACACTATTTGGATCTAGTACTTGTCAACTGAAAAAATTGTCACAGCTGCCATTATAGGGTAAATGAACACTAAATCGTGGTGCTTGTAATCAGGCTTTAATAATTTATCAGGCCAGGATGAATCTATGACACAATTTTGTTTAAAATGTGTTGACTATTCGCCAAATAAAAGATAGGCTTTCTTTATTTTATGTGTTTCTGTTGGGATGTGTTATTAATTTTATACTATGCATTGTCCTTGCGCTCATGCCCCCTGTATTTATCAGATTGTCAAAATGTCTTAATCTTTACTTTTTTCAATTTAAAGAAATTAGATGTTGCTCCTTTTTCATTTAAATGACTGTATACAGTTTAGTGAGCTAATAGTTTTTATGGGTATTTGGCAGCTTAATGTGCATGCTTACATATTTAAAGTTTTAATAACAGCTGTAATGGAATTAAGAACTGTAGGCTTGGGACATTGTGGAAAGATTATCCCAGGGTTGCTAAGGAAACCAGTCTAGGTTTCTTTGCATAAATTCCTCTGGAAAGGTGAAGCTATAATCCCATCTCTAATGGCCACTTTTCTGGAGAATCCACATTTCCCCCTTAGCTGCTGCTGGTTTTTGCTTTTGGAGAACTGCTTAGTGGCAGGGTATGTGCTTTATACAACTGTTAAGTCTCGTTCCTTTTTCTGTCTTCAAGTACGTGAGACTGGGGCCAGATTCATCCCTTACTTCCTCTCTTCGAGCATTGGGTCTGAAAGCCCTGGACAGTCTTAGCATCCCCTTTTTATCCTAGCCTAGAGATCATTGCTCAGAGAACCTAGGGAGGGGCACCAGTGGCAGTGAGTGTGTCCAGCATTGGCCAAGCAGGCTGAGGAACACAGACTCTCGGGACAGGAGGCTGATGACACAGCTGGGATCCTAGGCATCTTTCCCCTCTCTCTCTGTCATCTATTTCTTAAATGAGGAAACAGAGGAGAGCTTCTGATTTGGTCCCTTTATTTTTTCCATGCCTGCTGTGACTCCCATTGAAGAGCCAGAAAGGAACTGGCGCTCAGGGAGTGCCTACTAATTTAAAATAGAAAGGGCAGGACAACATTTTTCCACCTCTAAATTAACCAAATTGAGACGATCTGGTATGTTAAATTAAAGAACAAAAAGGTCAGCTGGGAAAGGAGGAGCCACTGTCATCGTAGGGATGTTTTATATTTAAGAACTTGGGTTTTCGGTTGAAGAAACAACCAATTTTATTCTTAGAGATAACCTCGAAGGATCAAGCATTTATGTATGTAGCAATATAACAATATTATTATTGCTATGTATGTAGCAATAAAATGATATTTCTTGTAGCGGCTTTGTGACACTGTATAAATTAATGCAAAATTATATGGAAATCATTTGATGAGATGATATGGAAAGATATGAAGGTATAAAATGATATAGTTGTGCTTTCTTTCCAGCTAGTGAAGCTACAGTTTACTTCCAAACCATCTCCTCCCTTTACTCTTGACTGTTGCTCTTACCCTCCTCCTTGAATGCTAAGTTAGTACCTACTGCAGTATCTGGCATATTCACCAAGTAGGTCTTAGTGAATCAAGTTTGAATGAATGGAAGAGCCCTTATTGTACCCTTTATTTCGTCTCAAGAGTGACACACCCTAATGAGACCACTATGTAGCTTGAGTGTTTTCAACATTGGTACTATTGATATTTTAGATACTTTTGAATCCCTGGGCTCTGCATGCCAGATGTTTGCTTGAGTGTGACAATTAATAATGTCTCTAGATATAGCCAAATGTCTCCTGGGAGCAAAATCCGCCTCCCTCCTTCTGGAAATCACTGATGTAGAACGTTTGGCAATAAACATGTACTGCCTTAAAAATAGTCATAACTTCTGGGTGACTCAGCCAGTTAAGCGTCTGACTCTTGATTTTGGCTCAGGTCATGATCTTGTGGTTTGTGAGTTTGAGCGCCACACAGGGCTCTGTGCTGACTGACAGCACAGAGGCTGCTTGGGATTCTCTCTCTCTCTCCCCATCTCTCCCCCTCCCCTCCCCTTCCCTCCTCTCAAAATAAACATTAAAAAAATAGTTATAACCTCAGATTTAGGAATTCTAGATCATTCTAAGGAAATTTTTATGGGTATGTGCAAAGATTTGTTTATATGAATACTCATGGTAGTGTTATTTATAATAGTATAAGCTTATCAACCCAAGCATCCAACTAAATGTTTGGATAAATAGATTGTGTACATCATAAAATGGAGTATTTAATTAGAGGAAGTTTCCCACAAAATATTAAGTGACAAAGCATATTTATAAAACAACAGCATCCCAGTTTTCTTAATGATAATAACAACAACAAAAGCATGAGGGAGGGGATTGAATTCAGAATCAGACAGACTGAATGTGATTCCCAGTCCCAACCCCTCGAGACCTGTCATATTTTACTTCTGCAATTGTTAGTTTCTGCAGCCCTACAATGGGGATAATGATACCTATCTTAAAAGGTTGTTGTCAGGATTAAGTGATGTTATATATGCAAAGTGCTTAACATGCCGTTTGTTACATTGTGAAGACTCAGTAAAAAGTCCTTGGCATAATGCACAGGGAAAGGCTGGAAGATGATTTGCCAGAACATTCATAGAGGTGGGCTTATTTTTCTCTTCTTTTTTTTTGTGTTTTCTTTTATGTATTTTTCAAAAATATCCACACGTGTATTTATGAATAGAGTGACTGTAGTTGCTTTAATGGATATGCCTCACAGGCTCAGTGGAAACCCAGCAGTAGTTTATTTCTCACTCTTGGGAAGCTCAGCTTGCTGACTGACGGGTAGCTGTCCTCCAAGAGGGCAGTCTTGCCTGCTTGGGCCACCACACCTACAGCACAGAGCTGCGACATGTGGTCGGCAGATGAGGAGAGAGAGGAATGGACAGATGATGGTGGGAGGGTTTGTGGGTCAGGTCCGGAAGTGGCACACATTATTTCCTGCTCCGATTTTGTTGCCTTTTTAGACTCCAGAACTCAGGTTTGTGACCATACCTACCTCCGGGGAGACGAATATAACTCAGCCGCACCCCCAGAGTGGATCCCAGCCCAAGAGCCATCCAGGCGTGGCATGTGGCTTGAACTGTAGGACCTTCAAGTGCTGAGCCATCCTCTCCTGGTGTTCACAGGCTGGGGCTCACGTGCATGAGTCCTTTCCCACGACAAGATTAAAGAGGAAAAGTCAGCTGGGCTTTGGAAAAGGGAGCTGGAAGACATGGGAGAGGACTCTTGCTGTTTTAGTTTCCATTGCTGACAATGGGCTGGAGAGTACGACTCTGGAGATAGGAAATTTGCTGAGGAGATTGTTGCCTCTAAACTTAGAGGTCTGAGGGTTACAAGGGATGGGGCTAGACCTGGCTGTATAATTTGTGGGGCCCGGTGAGAAATCAAAATGGGGTTCTTGACAGAAGTCAGGGAAGTCTTCCCTCCAGGCCAGCCACCCCCACCCACGACCAATGGGCAACCCCAAAGGACTGCAACCTCTGTGTCAGAACATACATCATACCTGGATCGGGGATGGATGAGAGGACAACACAGAGCTGCTGACTGAACATGTTATGGTACTGTCAGCCTGCAGTACACACCCCCAGACATAGCGGGCTCCTGGTTCTCCTCATACCCGTGCCCTTGCCTCACTGGGAATGGGCGGCAATGGCAGAATGTGGATACCCTCCCATCCAGCCCCCACCAACATGACCCTATTATAACCCTGGATGGAAAGAGGTAGAGGTCATTTTTTTTGGGTGGACTCCATCTTTATTGGGTTCAGATGGGCAACTGTGGTCAAGGTCTCAACTGCCATCCTCCATGAGCAAACTAGGAGAAGCCAAGTTTAGCCCAAGAGATCAGGGTGGGTCAAGAAAGGAACGTCCAAGGCGCATTGCCACTCCTACCGTCTCTAAAATAAGACCCGTAACCTCACCAAGTGCTCACCCTCGCAGCAACTCCACGCGGGAGGCCAGAGGCTCTGCGAGGAAAAACACCACGTTTTGCCGAAGCTGCTTTCCTTCCCCGTAAAAGAGCAGCCGGCGCCTAGAGACAGATGTGGAATCACAGTGTGTCTCGAGGACTGAGCACGAACCTGTCGCTTTCCAACAATGTTATGAGCCCACCCCTTGTGTCGGTACACAGTGTTTCACACATCCAGAAAATGGTGCTAGGACTCCAGAAACAGGAGCGCCTCTACTGTGTCCTGAGCACGCAGACGTACCACTGGGCAAGCCTCCGGGCCAGCAGATGTGAGGCCTTTCTTGACAACTTAAGGGCTAGGACTCCTTCCCAGGGCCGGGGCCAGGGAAAGGGGCAGGAGTCTGAGAACCCATCAGGAAGCTGGATTGTATAAGCCCCTGGGGCATGCCCCATCAGACTTCAGGTACAAAACACAAATTCAACTTAAACTTCAAGTGTGTGTGTAGCGGGCCCTTCTTAGCATGAGGCTTAGTGTGACCCTACTGGATACATCCCCATAAAACCATTCGAGGGTGATGCCTATACTATGATTTTATCTGTAAGAATAATGAGGATTGCAAACTCTCCATGGAAGTTTATTGTTTTTCTACCTACCTTCATAACACTTTACCCATATGACTCTTGCTATTTATTCCATTTTTGGTAATTTTAATATTGGCTCACCTGACTTTCTTTCCATTACACTGTGAGCTCTTTGAGGCCAGATGCTATGACTTGTGCATGGCACAGTGCCCAGCGTGTAGTAGTGAGGTGCTCTATAAATGCTTGTTATGTGAATAAGTGAGGAAAAGGGTGGTAACTGAGAATTTGGCCGCTAGGGCAAGTTGCCTAGGTACTGGTACTGGCTTGTAAGGTTATATTAAGACCAGAGGGTTAACTGATAATGCTGACCTAGACCAATTTATAGGCCAAGGGTCCTTTCATTTTCTCATACATAGAGATGGGTTGAGTTCCCAGGGCAAGCAGTCAGGTACAAGGCTATCGTGGTCCGGGCTGTGAATGTTAGAGAAATGAATGCACAGGGAACCAAGCAATTTGTCTATTGCCGTAGAGAAGAGGAATTAGCAAAGTTGGGAGGATGAAAGCAAGAGAAAAAAAGGTATCAACTATGACTAGCATAATAGGCCTGGGGCTTTGGGAAAATAGTGATTAGCAAAGGAGATGTACTCCTCTTTTCGTGTGGTTATATGAATGGCAGTAATGAAGTCTGTGAGGCAAGGTAGATTGACTCGCTAGGGACAGTGTAAAAGGTCACACTGGGAGCTCTCTGATTTAGGGGTGGTCATTTAAACCAAATTAATGTATACGGAGAGCGCAGCCTCAAGCCTTTGATGAAAGCACATGCACCACCACCACTGTCATTTCTGTCTTCCCCCGAAGAGCCACAAGTATTCGTTTCTCTAGTCTGTACTTGTGTCCAGGGAACATCTCTCAGATTGTCAGATTCTTTTCTAAACTCCAGACATTTTTATTTGGTTTATCTATCGTTACCCTATAATAGAGTCCTTTGAGAAGTATGCAGTTCTTCTTCTTTTTTTTTTTTAATGTTTATTCATTTTTGAGACAGAGACAGAGCATGAGCGGGGGAGGGGCAGAGAGAGAGGGAGACACAGAATGTGAAGCAGGCTCCAGGCTCCGAGCCGTTAGCACAGAGCCCAATGTGGGGCTCGAACTCACAGACCGCGAGATCATGACCTGAGCCGAGGTCGGACACTCAACCGACTGAGCCACCCAGGCGCCCCTGAGAAGTATGCAGTTCTTCTAAAGTCATCTGTGACTAGTTGTGCTAAATAGTTAAATGACATTTCTAAAGACAGCGATCACAATCATGATCGTTAATGCTCTGAAGCTCATTGGAACAATAGTATCAACAAACAAGTTTATCTAACATATTTCAGAGTCCTCTTAACCGTTGGCTTTCCTTTCCTCTCTCCATTTCTTTGTCTTATGCTTTCCATTTCCTCTTTTCTGGCATTCCACTCCTGTCTTTTGAATAATTTCTTCTCCTTGTTCCTCCCAAGATCCCTCTCTTTTCCTCTTCCCTTTTCTGTCTCCCCCGCCCCCGCCGGCCCCCAACCTGTCCTTCATCCTGCCTGTCCCCCTTTTCCTTATTCTTCTTCCCTTTTCCCTGTCTTCTTCTAGCCCTCCATGACATTACTGACCTTAACATAAAATGGCTAGAACATGAAAATAAGTACCGTTAAACCTTGGATCGAGAGTAACTGGTTCCGTGTTTTGCAAGACAAGCAAACGTTTCTAACAAATTTTAACTTGATAAATGAGTGATATCATGCAATACAGATAGTACGTGATGCTGAATGTCACATGATCACAACTGAGCCAGTCCTTCTCTCTCTCTCTCTCTCTTCTGCTTGAGATCGTGAGTGATCCTTTCCTATGCTCAGATGCTCGGTCTCAGGCTGCAGTGTTTGGCAGAAATCAGTGATTTCTTCGAACATTGGAAGGTGCCCACAACTGGCACTAGTGTATTTTTGTCGCTCCAAAGCGCCTATGGACAGTCCTTTGCTTTTCTATACAAAAGTAAGCTTAGGAATGCTTTGCTTCATTCTAGGTCAGGCTGCCTGCAGATATAGACTCTTTCCTCTGCTGCCTTATTGCCAGTTATATTAAATCAGTATGTGACAAGAGTTTATTAATTCTGTACTGTAGCCAACATCCAGGCCAGTGCATACAATGGCCTCCATGCAGAAAAAGATTCAGTTGAGTCAAGGAATAGCAGAGATTCTGTTATTGATAGTGAAAGTCATCCTACACAATAACCCTCCCCTCTCTCATCTCCCTCACACCAACCACGAAGGTTTTCAAAGGAAAGTGCAGGTGAATTTGTTTATTTTTCTTTATATTTTGTATTTTCTTTATTATTTTGTATTATATTACAGTGTTGTAATCATTTTTATATGAATATTTTTGGATTGTGGAACAAATCATCTGAGTTTCCATTATTTCTTGTGGAGAAATCTGCTTTGATACACAAATGCTTTGGATTATAAGTATGTTTTAGGAACGAATTGTGCTTGCAAACCAGGGTTTTACTGTATTTGTTCCCAGTTTTTAATTTCCAAATCAAATTAAAAATTTTTTCATAATGGTTATTTATTTTTGAGAGAGAGACAGAGAGACAGAGCATGAGTGGGGACGGGCAGAGAGAGAGACACACACAGAATCCGAAGCAGGCTCCAGGCTCTAAGCTGTGAGCACAGAGCCCAATGTGGGACTCAAACCCATGAATCTCGAGATCATGACCTGGGCCAAAGTCCGATGCTTAACCGACTGAGCTACCCGGGCACCCCATCAAATCAAATTTTTAAATCTCATAGGACTCCCTCAGAAAACAACCAAGTTTCCTTTTTTACTGCCATGTGGCCTGTGACTGTATCTTCCTTTTTAATTTTAAAGTCACATACATGAAATATTTATTCTTCTTTTAAAACACACAATTTAATTACATTTCAAACCGCTACCCCTGGTGGCCCTTGGTTGTAATTTATTTCATGAGGGTCAATGCCTTGCAATATGAAAAAGACCTTGCCCTTTGCGTGCCTTCTAAGTATAACAAGTGACAGGGAAATTGGTATTTAAACATTTGGTATATAGCTTCCAGGCTTTTATTAAAATGAGAACAATGATAAATATCATTTCTTTGGTGTATCTCTTAGTGTAGTATCCACCAGGAATTTTTTGCAATGGCAACACAGAAGTTCCTGTGCTAGCACTTCTCAGGCTGATTGCTTGTTTGAGGTCCTGTCTCTGTTAACCTGAAGTTCCTGATGGTGAAAGTCTCCTGCAGAGTTCTTTTTTCCCTTTTGTACACAGAAAAGAAACATTTTCCATCCTTCTGAATCCACCAGGAAGCATGTGGGATTTAATCGCCTCTGTTATTATATTGCTTCTCCCCCAATGTATCAACGCTCTGAAGCTTGCTTAGTCACTTGTAAAATTCAGCCACAGGATTTGCTGCTGCCCTTCCGCGACAATCCATCAAAGGGAAAGTTAACCAAACTTTATAAGCTGTGTGGCCCTGTTTCCTAGGGCTGAGGTTTTCTCTTGACCGAAAACCACATTGAACCTTAACATCTCCATCTTGCTTCATTATTTTTAGCGGAATGTAATGCCTAGCTGGTGTGCAGAAGTGTATTTCTTTTTAATCACTCCAGCTTTATAAAAGATTTTTTTCCTTCCATTTATTATGAATGCATTTCTAATTCTCAAATTCTCTGTAAATGTACAAAGCTAAAGAATAGGTTAGTTTTTCAACATTTGAAATAAGAAAACTTGAATAAATGATTATTAGACTACTTTGTTTTCTCTTTCTTTTCTTGCTTGCTGTCACTTTGATAAACCACCATTTGCCGAAGGAGACATGTATTGTAAAATAGCTAGAGTAATTATTATTACAATAGAAATATTAGTTTGTCCATTATTTTTGTTTTCTCTGCAGAAATTCCATCTTTAAGTTCCTTGGTGCATTTGGAACTAAAATTAATGTTTCCTATATTTAAATATTAATTTGAACCTGGCACTTTTACAGAATTATCTCATGAATTATGTCATTATCCCTCTTTTTGTAGATTAAGAAGCAAACCCTGAGGCCTTCTGCTGAGGCCACAGGTCTGTAAGTGTCAGAGTCAGGACGATTATGTTCCTTTATCACTGTTTCTCCCGCTCTTGGGATCTGTTAAGACCCAGCAAATAACATCTCTCTTTCCTGCCCAGTGCTGGCTGAGATGAGAGATATGACAAAAGAGGAAGTGGGACATCAAAATATCACACTTATAACTTGTCGAGCAGATACTGAGGTATGGGCTCATATTTGTAGGCTTATAATATTCACCTCCAGAATTAAGTAGACCTATTCTCCCAGATGCAGACAATACTAGCTGCCCACAGTCCTCTCTACATAAGGGCCTATACTTTTGAAACTTAGAGCATTGAGGAACAGAGCAGAGGAATGCTTTCTGTGGACAGCCTAACTCCAGAAGATTAAGGGGAGCAAGAGAATGGGCTGTGCATACAGAATTAGTCTCTCTACCATACTAACCGGGTAACTTACCCTGTGTCTATAGGGAGGAGCAAGGAGTGGGTCCAAAGGCTGGAAAGTTAAGGGAAATCTACCCTCATGGAATCAAGAGAAGGGGGAAGAGTCATTCCATCTCTCCCCTAGGCCATGCCACCTCTCAAATAGATTACTTTATCTGAAACATTGAAAGAACTCTTTTACTGCCTCATCCCCCAACACTCTCGTTCCCCTGTCTTATCTTCCTTAACCTCAGTTACCCAAGCCAGAAATCTAGGCATCCTCTTTGATTCCTCCATTTTCTTCACCCACCATATTAAATCCATCAGAAGGTTCTTTTGATTTACTCTGTAAAAGGCATCTCAAGTCTTTCCACTTTTTTCCATCTTACTGCCACAGCACTAGTCCAAGTCACCATTATATTTCACCTAGATTATTGAATCTGTCTTCTAATATATCTAATTCTGCTCTTAATCATTTACCACATAGAATGTTTATGAGGCAACAAGGAGTTCATCCTGGATAGCAGTAGATGGGAGGATGGGGCAGGATAGGAAGATGGGGCCACTTTGAAGACAATGGACCATAGAAGGCCTGTGAGCAGGAGAAGAATACAGATCTAGTCTGCTCTGG
Source organism: Paguma larvata (assembly GCA_030068075.1). Lineage (NCBI taxonomy): Eukaryota > Metazoa > Chordata > Mammalia > Carnivora > Viverridae > Paguma > Paguma larvata. The sequence continues at coordinate 53,764,881 of CM057825.1, forward strand.
ATTCATCACCCATGAGAACTCGGACAGATAACCTGCTCTCTGTGGAGCTTGAATCTTCATATGTAACATGAGAGGGCAAGGAAAATGATTTCTAAGATTTTTAGTTCTAAAATTTCATGTTAATTATGGAAAGGAAGAGGAAAACCCTTACAAAATACTTCTTCCCAAGAGTTGTAAAATTAGTATCTTTTTAGCAAGGTATGCTTAGTGTTGAATGAGCCTCATGTCCAAGTCACTCAACTACTTACCAGTGGCTGCTCCAGAATGTTATAGGGAGTGGCTCAAAGGTGCCATCTGGCTAGAGGTATAGACTAGGGGACTTGTAATAGGGCTGTATTTAAGTAGCAGCATGTTGTCTTTATATATCTTTGGGAAAGTTGGGGATAAAACATTTCTTGGCACAGCCATTGGGTGATATCTTTAAGAAAGAAATGATTTGGGTTCAGGTTTGCTTTTGGGTCTTCCCATCAATTGCAGTAGAGGATATAGCCAGCTATTATGTTTTAGGATCTGAACCTCTTTGTCTCCAAGTCAAAAAGAAAGTTTTTAGCATAATTATTCCAATATAAGAACACAAAGGAGTCCACACAGACAAGAAAGGCCTTAGACATAGCATTAGCAGGCAAAAAGATATCAGACGATGTTCTCTGCTCTACACTAACAACTTTACAACCTATAATTCTACTATTGTAGCTTAATTTTCCTCAATATTTCTGACTTTCCCAACTAAGAATCTCCAAATATCTTTGAAATCCCATCAGTGAACAAGTTAATTAATAAACACTAGCAGAAATAAACTACCATGTGGTAAGAACAATAATAGGACCAGGAAAGGTTCATGGATTGAGAAAGTAAAGGAAAGCTAAAAGGGAACCAAAGATGAACTGACTAGCTCAGCTTTGCCAAAGGCCAACCATGTTTAAGTCATGTTGGCCTGACTTTGATAGGTTAGATATCCTCTGACTTAACTATGACTTTATCATTTTGAAGTTCTGATCTGAATTCTTAAATTATACAAACAGAAAACTTTAGTAGAAAGGAAGCATTGATGATAATATTACAGAGGTCAACTACTTTCTCAACATATTTCTATAAGTTACTTAGACAACAACTGCAGGATTGCTTGATATTCTAAGGTTTATAATAAAATCTTCTAAAAATGCATCTTCAAGTGAACTAAATTCAACATTATAATGGCACAAGAAAAGACTTCTGCCAGTAAAATCTCATCCTACATTTTAGAAGCCTTACAGTATCAGTGGCTCCTATAATTTGTTTTTTGATTAATATATAGGCAAAGAACTTACATCAACTAGACTAACCAAACCAAAGAAAAAGTAATAGCAATAGGTAACATTTATTGAGGAAATGTACTAGGCACCGTGCTAAGATATAGTTATCTTATTTAACCCTCACTGATGAGGGTATCTCACTGATGAGTATCTATGAGATAGATACTATTACTTTCCACATTTTATATATGAAGAAACTGGACTTTGAAAGAGTAACTTGTCCAAGTGTGCGCAACTAGTAAGTGACAGAGCCAGGATGCAAATCTATGTTGTCTGACTTTGTCTACACTCTATACTTTTACTACTATGGGAGATATTAGGGATTATACTCATATTCTGATCACATATTCAAGGTTGTATCAATCCTGTCTGTGAAAGAAGGCAGCTCCTTGACAGAATATGAAATTCGAGAATGTGTTATAATGCCTTCCAGAAGCTGTGTTAGCAGCTTCATACCCACTGACGTTAGATGATGTCGATATTTACATGTAGTGATCCCAGAAATTCCATCGTGTTCAGAGAGTTTGGGACAAGATGCCTCAGAAAACTTCACTACATGCAATATAACCTCTTAATGCCAGTACAGGAAAAATAATAATAGTCGTAATAGCTAACATTTAAAAGGATCTTAGTATTTTCCAGGCATTGTCTTAAGCACTTTACATATATTAACTCATTTATTACACACAACAATTTTATATAGTAGGTCAACTATCAATGCTTTTTGTAATTGAAGAAACTGAGATACAGAAAGGTAAGTAACTTCCTAAGATCACACAGTTGGAGAGCTAGGGTTTGAACCCATGTTGTTTGGAGCCACAATTTGTTTTTGTTTGTTTGTTTTGTTTTGAGAAAGAAACAGGGAGAGAGAGAGGGAGAGTGTGTGTGTGTGTATGGGCCTTGATATCATGACTGTGAGATCATGACCTGAGCCAAAATCAAGAGTCAGACACTCAACGTGCTGAGCCACCCAGGTGCCCCCACGATTTGTATTCTTAAGCACAATGACCTGCTGCCTCTGTTGTGCTGTATAAACAATGAATAATGAACTATTCGGCAGCATCTTTTCACAATGCCCTTTACGGAAGTTGTGGGACAACTTTGAAATGGACTACAGAGTTGATATTCCTGGAAGCTGTGTTGTGAGCGTGCAACACTGATAGTTCCTTTAAAAATGAAAATGTTTCACGTCACATCACAACTGATCAGTATCAAAACCTGTTAAGAAAATCTGTTTGGATCATTAGGAATTAACAAGAGGAAATTGTCAACAAATTTCCCACACTATTTTAGACATATTGATAATCTGCAAGGAAGGGCTAGAGTTGTTCTTTGTAGATAAAGTTGTTCTTTATAATTGCATATGTCATTTTAAAGTAGGAGATGTACACATCTCTGAGAAAAGACCTGAAGCTCCAGAGTATATAAGCAAACAAATTATCCAGAATAAATTATACATTTCTTTTTACTGTGAAACTTTTTGGAAGCTGTAGGTGAACTGTAAAGAAGGCACTGAAGTTATAGCCATGACAGTGATTTATTGGTCCAACAGTTCTTTGCTGTTGGGCTAGAGGGGAAGTTCTTTGGGGGAATTTGTTGTTTTAGTCATGGACTGGTTTGATTTCTGGGACCAGACTCCCACTCTAACAATCAAATATAATAAGTGGGATGTGGGATAACATCCCGGAAATAACATCTAGGGAAATCTCACAAAACTCGAGATAGGAAGTTAAGCAAGCCTTGCGGGGACAGGATTTGGCAAATGGAGAGTTCCTAATGCTTCTAGTCTGAATCCTGTTCTGTGTTCTGAATGTGATGGCATATGTGTGTAGCATTTTATGATTTATACGGTGCTTTAGTCTATACTATTTCAGTTCATTCTCACTTCTGTGAACGGTAGGAATCATTATCCCCATTTAGAAGATGAAGAAATTGAGACTTAGAGAGGTTAGCTGGCCCAGAATTTTGGAGCTAAATAGTAACATAACTGGGACAGGGAATTCAGGACTTTTGGCATCATATCCAGCATTTTTTGTATTTCCCACAAGCTTTCTTTATGCTCATGATCATGACAGGTTTAACTCAATGTGGTGTATCAGGAAATCATACATTGTACTTATATATCAACTTTCAGCTTTTGGAAAATAAAATCAGGATTCTAGCTTCACTTTCTTGGGTCATTTCATCATTTCTATGAAACAGGCTGCACGTGGGAAAAGGATATTTACAATTCATGCTGTGCCTACTCTTCACAAAGCATGAGCTTTAAGCTTTTGGGAAGCATTCTTGATTTATTCTGTGCCTTCCTTCTGCAGAAGTCAACCTTTGCTAATATATTTAATCATAGGCTGGGAAAAAAGTGACCACCTTGTTGAATTTGTGAAAAAGAATGGCAGTTTTGACTTCTGACTTTGTCCTAGTGCATTAAGTTGAATACAAACTACTGTTTGTTACCACTGACAGATCTCTTTATGGTTGTGGAACTGCATTTAACAACAACATGGGCAGTGGCCCTGAGCACAAATAGCTAACTTTTCAAAGTAGCATAGTATGATCAAAAGAGCCCATACTTTAGACCGAGACATCTCTGAGTAGGCTACTTACATCATGTAAGTTACTTACCTTCTCCTTCTTCTCCTTCTTCTTCTCCTTCTCTTTCTTCTTCTCCTCTTTCTCCTCTTTCTCCTCCTTCTCCTCCTCCTCCTCCTCCTCCTCCTCCTCCTCCTTCTCCTCCTCCTCCTCCTTCTTCTTCTCCTTCTTCTCCTTCTTCTTTTTATGTTTATTAATTTATTTTGAAAGAGAAAGAGAGAGAGAGAGAGAGAGAGAGAGAGAATCCCAAGCAGGCTCCACACTGTCAGTACAGAGCCCAGTGCGAGGCTTGATACCATGAACTGTGAGATCATGACCCAAGCTGAAACCAAGAGTAAGATGCTTAACTGACTGAGCCACCCAGGTGCCCCAGTTACTTACCTTCTTTTAGCCTCAGGTTTCTTATGTGCATAATGGGGCTAGGAATACTCATAATACTCACTTTGCCTGGCTGTTGTGAATGTTATAGGTATGTAAAACTCATGGTGCAGATACCAGGTCCATAGTAGGCTCTTGGTACATGATCACCATCATTTTTATTATCTGAAGAATTAGTTTCACAATAACCTCAATTCCTTTATAATTTAAATGGATCACAAGCTTCATTTAGTATCTCTTTTAAAGGCTAACTTACACATGCAATGCTGGAGTAATTGGTGTACATTGTCTACTTGATGCTTGTCTATGGGCTTTGAAGACCAAGATAAAGCCGAAGTCACAGACTATTTGCGGGTCTGCTGCTGCAATGTCATATTGTATATCATGCAGCTACTCTGTCTTCAAGGCAAGTTTTGTTTTTGTTTTTTAATTTTAGAGAGAAAGAGGGAGAGAGAGTGGGGGAAAGGGCAGAAAGAGAGAGAGGGAATAAGCAGATTCCATGCTCAGGGTGGAGCCTGACATGAAGCTCAATCCACGACCCTGGGATCATGACCTGAGCCTAAATCAAGAGTCAGACACTCAACTGAGCCACCCAGGTGGCCCTCTTCAAGTGCTAATGTCAGTAGAACCCTGACCTGTCTTTATATACATACATGCATACACACACTTCGCACTGCAGGGTTTGGCTAATACCTTTTTTTTAAGTTTTTTTTTTTAATGTTTATTATTTTTGAGAGAGAGAGATAGAGCATGAGTTGGGGAGGGGCAGAGAGAGAGAGACATAGAATCCAAAGTAGGCTCCAGGTTCTGAGCTGTCAGCACAGAACTAGATGTGGAGCTTGAACTCATAGACTGCAAGATCATATTCTGAGCCGAAGTCAGATGCTTAACTATCTGAGCCACCCAAACCCAGCTATGTTTGGCTAATACCTTGAATTTAGTATGAAAGGAGGGCCCAATGGAGAAATTTCCTAAGGAATTCATGCTATTTATAAGGCATCAGTGTGAATTATCTGCCATGATAGATACTGTCTGTGAGGAAGATAGCATTGGTTCTCATCAAAAAGCCATTTCTTAAATTCTGCTTCAGAAACATGTACTGAATACCTAACATCAGCTAGGTATGATTGTAATAGTAAGGCCACATTGCATGAACCATAACCTGAAATGGTCTTTATGACACTATTGGTTAAAATCTATGTCTAAAGCCTTATAATTCATCCATATGCTGTAAAAGGAAAAAATAAACCATAAAATCTTCCCCTTCAGCAGCTTAAATGGGTTCCTTACTACCCACACCCAAGGGGGCTCTTGTCCTCTCCTGTCAGGAAATTGTTTCAGGCATTGCCTCCCACCAACACTCTGAACTTCCCAGTCTTTTTCTTTGAAACAGTATACCTTGATTGTTTCTCTCTAGCTTGCTTCTCTGATTGACATTTTTTTTTTTTTTTTAACATACTCTTCTCTGTTTTCTGATTTGGCCTTCTCTTCAAATGCTACTTATGTTTGCTATTGTCTTCCGCCTTTTGACCTCATGAATAGCACATCCTTACATTTTACCAAGGCATCTGATGTACCACACAATGATTCAGATTCAGTGTCCTGAGCCTTCAATGGACTGTTAGAGGAGACAGGAAGAGGGCTTAGGGTCCTTGTCATGACCTGTCAAAAGTACTTACCTTTCCTTGGAAATTTATTAAGAAACCTTGACCAAGATGTACTGATTTTTGCAGGACCATGGAAGAATATTTTAGTTGTGGTAATTACTTCTTATGATGGTTTTAAGATTGTTTTATCTCAGATCACTACTGCAGAAAGTATACCTCTAAATCAGTTATTTACCAAAAAAAAAAAAATGGATTATCAGGATTATTTCTTATCTGTTTTTATCGCAGTTGAGTTTCAAGAATTTGTGGCTAGGAAATTTACAAACTACCACGATCCTGTTTCATGGACAAGGCCAATCTGAAAAGACAGTGTCAGATTCCCTATAGGTGGATGGTCCAAGAGGACATGTCTAGGAAATTAGGCTGATTTTTGTTCCTCAACATGTCCCTCTATGTCTCACAATTGGAATCAATCGTGATGAATTTTACTAAGGGTGTTAACACACTTAAGAACCTTAAGACCTTCATTGAGATCAAATTCATAAGCACAAGGTGAAATATAAGAAGGAAAATTTTTATTCTAACTCTAAGTCTTTACTAGTCTTTGTGGATATGGACCAAAGCTCATTCAAATTTTTATAATTAAGGTTCAGAGGAGGTGGTATATAAAATCTGAGTTCATGGTGTTGTGTGGATTTGAAAAATCAAGCAGTCTTCTGTTAATACCCAGGATGAATCACTTATTGCCCATGGCCTTGGGTGCATTGCTCAAGTACTCATTACCTCACCTACTGTGGAAATACCTACAGTGCAGTTCCCAAGTTATTCTTCCCAGTTGACAGGAGCAGAGCCATTAGAAGCATTAGAGTCTTCTGTCATTGATATTTTTGGATATATTTCTTTAGTACTCTAAACCACAAAATAGAGGAAGCCTAAATCCTTTGTTAGCCCCTGCTGTCAAAGTTGAATTGTAATTAAGCCCACGAGACACATCTTCAATAACAAAAAGTGGAATCAAAAAGATACCTTATTCCTGGTTAAAATACTATGTCAGCCAAGAGGGAGATGGGTGTTATGCGTGCTTGGAACCTCTGCAGTTCAATGTTGGTGAATTATTTGGAATTTTTAAATCTCTTGTTGCCTGCTACAGTGACTTAGTATTAGGTTGATACAAAGCAATTTTGTAGCAAGAAGCAATGTTTTGGTTACAGCCCTGTTTCCTCTACCTGTTTTTTTTTTTTTTAAACTTCTGTGTCATAGTAATTTTAGAGATTTCATTCCAGAATATCATACATTTTCAATATCTTAAAATCAATTTTACCATTCTGAATATTACTTAACAGAATCACATAGTGAGGCCCATTTCAGAGAGAATGGAAGGTATGTAATATAAAACTTATTACCGACAATTTAATATCTTCCAATATTCATACGAGTTTGGTAATTTTCGTTAGCCACTTACCGTTTAAAATTATATATATGGTGAAAGTTTGTTAGATGTTTTATAATATAAAAATAGATAAAATACGTAACTCATAGGGGTTTTATTACATATATGTATCTTCAGAATTATTGCAGACACTATTTATGTGGTATGTGAGGCCAGCTGAGCCTATATCAGAAAATGACCCCATTTACTAATAATCCCTTTTGCTCACACAAGACAGCATGCTCATCACTTAGACCCGTCCAGAAACAGGCAAAAGGAATAGTAATATTTATACAATTTCTTTAAAAAGTTTTGAAAAGAAAGGAAAAACTTTTTTTTAACAAGGATACAGATGCTTTTTAAAAAATCAATTAATTTTTAAGATAATCTCTACATCCATGGGCTTGGACACATGACCCTGAGATCACTCTATTGACTGAAACACCTAGCCACCCCAGGAAATAATTAATGCGGGAAAGTTGTTTTTGTGATCATCTGAAGTTTCTAGCAGATAATAAGTATAAATCTTGTGACAAACTTATGCTCAAGACTTAAGTCTGTTTAATTCACAGACAGGTTCAGCTAAATATATTGTAACATTTAGGGGGATAATGCTTGAAATACTGTCTTATCTTACAGAAAGGATATGGGGAAGATGTGAAACCAGACAGATAGTACTTCAAAAGGGAAATTAAGTGCTTTGGTATCTTGACAATGACATCTGTCATAAAAAGTATTATGGAAAAACTGGAGAACTATTGGCACATGGACTTAAAGTAAATATTGGATTCTGTCACTTTTGAAAAAAATTTTTTTGCATGCGAAAATAGCTCATTGTAGGTTTTATCCAAGTAGAGGTTAATACCTTTTTAGAGAAATGACATAGTTAAAAAAGTATGTCTGTTCATTATCATCTGTATTTGTTGATTAGATTTTAACTTAAAGTTACATGTCAGAAATTCTTTAGTAGGGTGTTCTTTAACCTCCAAGTATTTGTGGTCTTTCCAAATATTTTCTTATGGTTGACTTCAAGTTTCACACCTGGTCCAGAATAAACAATTTTAAAATTTGTATGGAACCAGAAAAAACTCTGAATAGCTAAAGTAATGTTAAAAGAGAAAACCAAAGCTGAAGGAAGAGGTCACAATTCTGGACTTCAGGCTGTATTTCTAAGCTGTAATCATCAAGACAATTTGGTACTGGCACAAAAAACAGACACAGAGATCAATGGGACAGAATAGAGAACCCAGAAATGGACACGCAACTTTGTGGTCAACTAATCTTCGACAAAGCAAGAAAGAATATCGAATGGAAAAAAGATGGTCTGTTCAGCAAGTTGTGTTGGGAACACTGGACAATGACACGCAGAAGAATGAACTGGACCACTTTCTTACACCGTACACAAAAAAATTCAAAATGGATGAAAGGCCTAAATGCAAGACAGGAAACCATCAAAATCCTAGAGGAGAAAAGAGGCAGCAACCTCTTTGACCTCAGTCACAGCAACTTCTTACTAGACATGTCTCTGGAAACAAAGCAAAAATGAACAATTGTGACTCTGTTGAAATAAAAAGCTTCTGCACAGCAAAGGAAACAATCAATAAAACTAAAAGGCAACTGATAGAACAGGAGAAGATATTTGCAAATGACATTAGATAAAGGATTAGTATCCAAAGTCTATAAAGAGCACTCAAAAAAACAAATAATCCAGTGAAGAAATGGGCAAAAGATATGAACAGACACTTTCCCAAAGAAGACATCTAGATGGCTAACACACACATGAAAAGATATGCAACACCACTCATCATCAGGGAAATACAAATCAAAACCACCCTGAGATACTGCTTCATACCTGTCAGAATGACTAATATGAACAACTCAGGATACAGCAGATGTTGGCAAGGATGCAGAGAAAGGGGAACCCTTTTGCACTGCTGATGGGAATGCAAACTGGTGCGGTCACTGTGGAAAACAGTATGGAATTTCCTTAAAAAGCTAAAAATAGAACTACTCTACAACCGAGCAATTGCACTACTAGTATTTATCCAAAGGATACAAAAATGCTGATTCAAAGGGGTACATGCATCCCAATGTTTATAGCAATACTATCAACAGTAGCCAAATTGTGGAAAGAGCCCAAATGTCCATCGACTGACAAATGAATAAAGAAGATGTAGTATATATATATATATATATACAAGGGTATATTACTTGGTGATCAAAAAGAATGACATCTTGCCATTTGCAACAATGTATGGAACTAAAGTGTATTATGCTAAATGAAATAAGTCAGTCAGACAAAGATAAATATCATATGATTTCACTCATGTGGAATTTATTAAACAAAACAGAGGAACATAGGGGAAGGGAGGGAAAAATAAAATAAGATAAAAACAGAGAGGGAGGCAAACTGTAACAGGCAAACAAACAGGGCACTGGGTGTTATATGTAGGTGATGAATCACTGAATTCTGTTGCTGAAACCATTACTACTCTATATGTTAACTAACTTGAATTTAAATTGAAAAAAAAGTACATGTCAGCAGTATCAAAGTCAGAAAAGTTATGTTGACAAAACACTGTGGAAAGGACGGTAGAGAAGGAAGGTAATCCTATTTAGCAGATTCGCTTTAATACATGGTAATGTCAACACACTCTACAAGGATGAAAAAGTTAACAAACTGAAGTATGTAGTTCTGGGGAGTAAAGTTTTAGTTTAGTGGCATTAATGGAACCACAGTGTTCCCATTAACATAGTGAGAATTGGGTTGTTCACTGCTCATGTACATTGCCAAAGCACACCCCTTAGAACTCTGAAAATGAAAGGAAAAACAAAATGTGTGTTGAACATACACATTGTTCAATGTGACAAGAGCTTTGGCCCTTCAGTTTTCATCGTATTGTCCTTTGCCTTTTTTGAAGATTATGAAATGTATCATCTATGCAAGGGGGAGAAGAAAATGTATATGTCTAGAATAAAGAATAATTATAAATTGGACATTCTTCTACTTACACCGGGTTAAAACAGAAAACATAGCCATTAGCACAGAAGTCTTCTGCTGTCCCTTCATAATTAATATCACCCTCCCTCCCTAACCTCACCCCTATTATCACTCTCCCGAGTGTTGTGTGATTATTCCCTTTTATTTTTTGTTTTGTTTTTATGGCTTTGCCACCTATGTATGTTTTCCTATACAATGCAATTTTGCTTTATCTCCTTTTGAACTTTGTATAAATAGAATCATTCTATGTATATTCTTCTGTTTCTTGCTTTTTCTACCCAACAGTATATTTTTAAGACTAATTCATGTGGAAATGCACAGTAATAATATGCGCTGCTCTATAATATCCCTTTGAATAAATACATCACACTTTTTCTATTCTACTATTGATAGACTTTTAAGTTGCTTCTAGTTTTTTTTCCTGCTATAAATTTGTACACGTCCCCTGGTTTACTTGTGTGATATGTTGGCTTCCCAAAGATGTCTGCATGCTAGTCCTCAGAGCCTCTGACCATGTAACCTTATGTGAAAAGAGGGACTTTCAAGATGTGATTAAGTTTAGGATCTCAATATGGGGAGATTACTCTGGATTATCTGGGTGGGTAATACAGAGTAGTAAAGGAAGCAGGAGGGGCAGAATTAGTGAGAGATTGGAAGATGGTGTGCTCCTCGGAAGTGCATTTGAAGATGGGGATTAGGCCCTGAACCAAGGAATGTAGGCAGCCTACAAAAGCTAGAAAAGACAAGGAAATGAATTCTCCCCCAGAACCTCCAGAAGGAACACAGCCCTGCTGACCTTGATTTTAGGACTTTTTGACCTCCCGAACTGCAACTGTGAGAGAATACATTTGTATTGTTTTAAGCCACCGAATTTGTGGTAATTTGTTACACAGTAGCGATAGGAAACTAATACACTTGTGTAAGAGTTTCTTTGGAGTATATATGTAGAATCCCTAGGTCATAGTTAATGCACATGTCAAATTTACTATTAATGACAAACTTTTTCTCCCAGGTAGGATAGAACCAGTTAAACTCCCTCTAGCAATGAGTGTTGGTTTCTGTTGCTCCACATTCTAATGCTAATGCGTGATATTGTTAGAATTTTTTGTTTTTGCCAGTCTGGCGTGTTGAAAGTTGTATCTCATTGTGGTTTCAATTTTTATTTTCCTGATCATTAAGGAGGAAAATCAAGGCGCCTTTTCTGTGAAGTACTTGTCCATGTCAGTTGCCCATTTTTCTTACTGAATATGTCTTTTTCTTACTGATTTGTAAGAGTTCTTTATCTATCTATCTACCTATCTATCTATCTATCTATCTATCATCTATCTTCATCTATCATCTATCTATCTCCTCTGAGCACCAGCCTCCTTAACAGTTATGTATATTGTAAATATCTTTTTCTTCTCTATTGCTCACTTCTGATTTTTAATGGTGAGCTCAAATTCTTAATTTTAATGTAATTTATTAATCTCATTAAATGTTGCATTATTTGCTTCTTGTTTAAGAAACAAAAGGTTATAAAGAAAAATATTCAGTATCATCTTTGGCAAATTTTATAATTTGTTTTTTTCTGTCAAGTATTTAATCTAATTTCAGTTAGTTTATGTGTTACAGTGTAAGACAGGGATACAAATTCATTTTTTTTTTTTTTTTGCTATTTGGATAAACAATTGACCTTGTGGCATTTATTGATTATATCACATTTTCTCATAATCTGTCATGTCTGCTTTGTCATAAATTCGTTTTCATATAAACATGGGTTTATTACGAGGCCCTTTAGTCTTCTTCTGCTCTGTTAGTCTATGCTTGCACCAGTATCATGCTGCCCTAATTTCCGTGGGCTATGGGGAGTGTTGATATCTGGGAGGGAGAATCTCCTAACCTCACCCCCAACCTTGTTTTTCAGGAGTATCTTGAAGTATCTCATCAATTTGATGAGTTTCTGTTAGGATCGTGGTGAAGTTATAGACTAATTCGGAGAGAATTATGATAAACTTTATGATATTTAGTCTTCCTACTTAATCTTCTTTAATGCCTCTCAGTAAAGTTTTTTTTAGTTTTCTCTATAGAAGGCTTAACATTCTTTTTTTTTTTTTTTTAATGTTTATTTATCTTTGAGAGAGAGAGAGAGAGACAGACAGAGCATGAGCAGGGGAGGGGCACAGACAGAGAGGGAGACACAGAATCCGAAACAGGCTCCAGGCTCTGAGCTGTCCGCACAGAGCCCGATGCGGGGCTCGAACTCGGGAACGGTGAGATCATGACCTGAGCCGAAGTCGACGCTCAACCGACTGAGCCACCCAGGCACCCCTAACATTCTTTTCTTTATCCTACATATTTAAAAATGTTTATTGCTATTTTATTTATTTTTTTTTATTTTTAATGTTTATTATTTTGAGAAAGACACAGTGTGGGTGGGGGAGGGGCAGAGAGATGGGGAGACACAAAATCCGAAGCAGGCTCCTGGTTCAGAGCCTGATGTGGGACTTGAACCCATGAACTGTGAGATCATGACCTGAGCCAAAGTCAGATACTTAACCAAATTGCTATTTTAAATTGTATATTTGAAAAATTTACATTTTTAACTAATTGTTGAGGGTATCTAGAAATATAATTTAGTTTCGTGTATTGATTTTGAATAGAACATCTCTCTTACTAATTTAAATTTTTACGTAAAAAATTTTCCCACATGACATAGATACCTAAGAAGTAAATTTTAAGGGAAAGGAAATTAGAATTTATTGAGTTTCTTCTATGTGCCAAATAGTCAACACAGTTTATTTCACTTACTCCTCAAAACTATTTTATTGCTAATTTCCTCAGCAAACATTTATTAAGTAATCCCTATGTGTTAAGCTTTTTTTTCCTTTGAGATTTTCTATGTAAGCAATCATATAATCTATAACCAATAAAAGTTTGTTTCTTTTCAATCCTTTACCTTTTATTTCTTTTTCTTGCTTTACTGTGCAAGGACCTCCAGTACAATGTAGAATAAGATTGATGAAAACAGGCATCCTTGAACCTGAGCTTTATAGAGGATGCTTTCAGAGTCTCATTGTTAAATATGAGGTTTCTGTGGGTCTTTTGAAATGCCCTTTTTTGGGTTAAGAAAGTGCCTTCCATTCCCAGTTTTTTAAGGAGATTATTTTTCTTCTTTTCTTTTAAGTCACAAATGGATGTAGTAGTTTATCCAATTTTTTTTTTTTTGCCTCTATCAGGCTATGATTTTTTTCCACCTTAAATTGTTATATGTTGAATTACTTTAATTGATCTTCTCACGATAAAGCGATGTAGAATTCCTAGTAAACACCAACTTGGTCTTAATAAGTTATTCTATTTATATACATTGATTCGTTTTATACAAATGTTTATTTTCAGAGTTTTTGTGTCTATAGTCACTAAGTAAGATTGGCATATATTTTTCTCTCCTTATAATACCTCTGTTGAATTTAGAAAGCTACAAATGAATCTTTTCCCATTGTATGGAATAGTTTGTGTAAGATTAGAATTGCCCAGTGCTTGAATGGTAGAATTTTCTAGCAATCTATCTGGATTCTCTTTCTGCGTGTGCTGTGGCATGCACTTATGGATTGCTCATGGGACTATTTTAAACTACTGATTCAATTTCTTTAAAGCTAATAGCACTCTTTGTGCCCTCTCTTTTTTTTAAAGAGATGGTTTTTGTTAACCTTTGTGTATCTGTTTATTTCATCTAAGTTTTCAAATTTATAGGCACAAAGTTGTTCATAACATTTATTTGTTTAATCTCTATAGCAACTATAGCTTCACCCATTTTTATTCCTGATTTTAAAAGTTTTAATGCCTTTCTCTTTTTTGCACTTGATTATTTTCTCTACATTTGTATATTTTATTCCTTTTTTTGATCTTTGTTAACTCTCTTCATTATATATTTATTTTCTTTTTCATTAAATTCTGCTCTTGTTTTTATTATTTTCTTTCATTTTCTTGAGTTTAGTTTGCTTTCTTTTTTTCTAATTTCTTGTGCTGGATATTCACATCATTAAGTTGAACTTTTCATTCTTTTCTCATGTGAATGTTGAAGACTAAAACCTTAAGAACCTCTATAACTATGTCCTATAGTTTTGGTACATAATATTTATATCATTATATTGTTATTATAAATATTTTATAAAAAGTTTATAATTTCCATTTTGATTTTTTTGATTGGTAAGTTGTTCAGAAATGTATTTTAACTTTTCAAATACTTTGTTTCTCTATGTTGTTTTTTTCTAACTAAAGTGCACTGTGGTTAAGTGATATGTTCTGCATGATATCAGGTATTAGACATGGTGATTTCAAATCGGCTGGCTTGATGACCTAGTTGTAACCAGTTTTCCTAAATGTTTGGTGTCAACTTGGCCAACAGTATGACATGTCCTGTATTTCGGTGTAGTTTGTAGCCAGATATATCAGATGTGCTTGTATATGAGCAGGTTGGTGGCTGAGTTGTGGTGGGGGAACATGCTTATATAAGATGTTCTTTCTTTTTAAGTAAACAGAGGGACTGGGACACTATGAAGCTTTAAAGTTGGACTTGCCATTAATATTAGGAGTTTATTATTGCTCTGTCCAGAGGAGCATGTGGGAGTCTTGTAGATTTGAGCAGCCTAGGGTTTTTGTAGTTTCTGCTTCTGTTGTTCCACCCTATGCATAGCCTAAACCAGAGAACCGTGATTGGTTAAAATTGATTGCTCATTTTATTAAAACATCTTAGAAGTGAGTTGAGAGTTACAGAATGGTTCCTGACCCTGTTGCTTCTATGAGAGTGAGTGCTAACTGATATGTCCAATCTTTCTAACCTAGCCAAACCCAGACCTGAAAAATATGATGAATGTTGTAAATGCTTGACTCTGCCAAGGGCTTGCTCTAGTTTGTAAAAAGGCCGTTGCAGTGTTCTGCCAGCTGGCCAAGGAAATATCTGGAACAAGGCAGCAGGCAGAACACCAGTTTCTGGAGGGGCTAACTACCACTATCCAAGGTGGAATACCTTAGACAAGACTGCCAAAAATCCGGCGTGTCTGTCTAGAAGGCTCATTCTTATAAGCATTTCTTAGAAAGCAAGTTGGTGCCTTATCCAGGAAAAATACCCGGAGAGCTGAGTCCACTACTATGTCTATCCAGACTATTTATGAATGATTCGTGCTGATGGAAACAGACCCCTGAAAGACCTAAGCACATATCAACACCTTCAGTTTGATACGTGGCTCTTTGTCTCATGTTAGAGGCTGGAGATTCATGCCCCACTGTTTTGTGGAGCACATGGCCATAGAACTTCTGGAAGCGGTCCAGCTACTCTCGGCACTGCCATTTATTCCAGCGAAATGGAGAACCTGGCCTAGGGAAGGGGAAAAAGGGTTTCAGGGACACAGGGGCTTACAGAGGGAATGGATTGCATATGGAATCAACCAGCCCGAGGGATCCACCTGGAAGGTCGTTGGGAAGTAGTGACATACTGCTTCCAAGTCCTCTTCCCAGTGGATGATGCCTGAAGTTTTCTAATCCGGACTTGCAGAGTTGAACACACTCCTGTGGCTGGAAGATTTGTTCTTATCATTTTCTTTCAAACTTAACATCTACTAGTTTAATACTTTGGTGAGAATTTTGTTTTGTGAACCAATATCAGGCTGACAATTTTTTGGTTTCTAGTATTTATCCTTTGGGAAAATTAGGATGTTTTTCAGCATTATATATATAGGCTATGTCACAAAGGTGTTGCAGTGTTTAACAAGTAAATGTGGAGACGGTCAGAGTCTAAAAGAGTTGAAGGCTCCATCTATATCAGAACATTGCCCAACTATAATATCTTGGCGACCCTTTGGTTCTTAGTTGTCTGGGATTTTCAGAAAATATCAAATTCCTTTGGGATTCTGTGTAGCAATTCAATTGGACTGAATTTTTATGGTTAAGAATTTTATAGCCAAGATGATAATGGCTTAAAAAAATAACAGCTCCAGGTAGACCAGTGCTATAACTTGCTAAAAGTGTAGAGTGCTATACTATTTTTCACGTATTTATATTATTTATGAGAATTGACCCCCCTCCATTTTGATAGCTGTCATTTGGTGTATCTTGCCTATCTATTTTACTAGCGATTGGTTACTGTGATGACTTCTATCTTTTTGAAGCACTTTTGAAGTTATAGTGCTGTCCTTGATGGTAATCCCATCGCCCTGAGGTAACTGTGCTAATTGGTACTGCTTTTATAAGCTTTTTTTCTTCATGTCGTTTTCTCATGTCATAATAAAAGCACTCAACCGTGTATAATAACACTTTTTTAGTATAAAGTTCCACTCTAATATAATAAAGTTCTTATTAAATATTTAGATATTTTTCAATTTTTCCTTATAAATTTCTAGAAATGAAATTACCATGTTGAAAGTATAAAAATTGTAAAGGTTTTTGTTACTTATTGCCAAATTGTCCTCCATACATATTGCACTTCTTTGTATTCTCACCAGCGATGATAAAAGTATCCTTTTCATAAAAACTTCCAGTTTTTCAAAGTTCAAAAAACTTTCAGTTTGCCTCCCTGATTCACTGCAGTTCTTAGATGTGCACTCTGTGATAGGAAGGCAGGTGCCTCTGGCTAAACCACTCTTTCCATAGCTCACTCTTCATGTACTGGCCTTTTCTCAGACATTTTAATTACACGCAGTAAAGCTTATAGACCATGGAGTTGCACTTCAATTCCTCTTACAGTATATCAGTACACTCACAATATATTTGTAATAGGGATATTAAAGAAGCTTAAGAATTCATCATTTTCTTTTGTCCCACCTTACCTGCAATTTTGGTTTCGACTGTGCTATAGTTCTTCCATTTTCCTGTATTGCTTGTCTTGAGATATATTTGTATTTACTGTAAGAAAGATAAGTAAAAATAGCCATGATGACTACAATAAGGAAAGAAAATGCCAACTAAGAAGAGAAGAACAAAGAAATAACACCAGCAAACCAAGTTTACTTTAGCAACATAACTAAAATGGGTAACCTCTGGGGCACCTGGCCAGGTCAGCCAGAAGAGCATGTGACTTTTGATCTTAGGGTCATGAGTTCGAGCCCCATGTTGGGTATGGAGAGTACTAAAAAATAAATAAATAAACTGTAAAATGGATAACCTCCCAAGCAACTTGGTAATAACAGTGACAATGAATAATAGTAGTTCAAATGATAATAACAGTGGTTTTGAAACCTCCTATTAAATTCTTTTATGGCATCTGTTAACTACTAATTAAGTTGGACGATTTAAATGAAAGTGTGTCCATTAAACATTTACTCAAGAGAGCTGACCTGTATGAATTTACAAACTGCTCCACCACCCACCATACCACTTAAGGTCCATAAAAGAACAAAACATAAGGGATTCTTAAATACTAAGAACAAATTGGGGGTTGAAGGGGGTATGGGAGAGGGGAGAGTGGGTGACAGGCACTGAGCGGGGCATGGGTTGGGATGAGCACTGGGTGTTGTATTGAAACCAATTTGACAATAAAAAGTTTAAAAAAAAGAAAAAAGAATGAAGCCCCCAAAATATACATATTTTTGGTAATATTTTGTATTATTCAAAACTCTAAGAGATTTTTGTGAAAGAATTCAGAGAGACAAGATTTTTGTTTACTGTAGAACAATGACATTCTGCGAATACATATTAAAAACTACAGTGAAAATTTTGTACTTTTCTCAGCAAGCATTGAATTAGGCCCAATGCATTAGCTATCAGTTACAATGTCTTTGTTTTTATGCAATATAATGTCAAACCTTGCATCAATTCAGAACAATTATGGTTCTTGGTACAGAGAAAAGCAGAACAGTACATTTGAAATCTCTAAAGACAAATAAAAATTTTCAGGAGCTTAGCCTTTCAAGTATTTTCTGGAAAATAAGTGATGTTTATGATAAGTCATAAATGTAAGGAGATGCTTTTATGGATTAGAATTAAATGAGTGTTACTAATTGATGTACCAATAAAAGCAATTTTTTAAAGCCTCAGACAGTTTGGCAGTCTGTCAGTTTGAGTTTCAATGGCTTTTTCCTTTGATACTTTGTATCTCCATTAGCTTCCTACATTGTAACTCCATAAGGCATTTTAAAAAGATGTAGATGAAATGTGGGACTGAACTCGGTCTCCAAACCTTTCTTTGCACAAGTGAGACAGTAAGGTGCTGGAGAAGGTGTGCAGGTATAATAAGCCTTTGGGGAAAGTGGGTGGAAAACAACAAAACAAAAGCTAACAAATACACTTGTCCTGAAAACTCTAAATCAGTGGTTTACAGTATATTCCCTTAGAGGCCTTGGATCTATTAAAGGACATCTAATTCAGTGGTTCTTAACCCTGACCTACAGCCAAAAGTCATATCTTCTGTCCACCACTTCTTCCCACCCATATGTTTAATTGGTCAGAGTGGGGCTGGGGCATCAGCCCTGAAGCTCCCCCAGTGATATTACAATGTTAGCAGTGTTCTATTCCTATGAATACATAACAGTGTCTGTAGAAGGAATCAATGCCACATATACACGCATATCTTGGACCACCTTTTCTCTATAATTTATGGACATAATCCAGATAAAAATTTATTAAACATTTCTTGGAATTAATAGGGGCTTTTTGTATTTACAAGTTTTCTCATACGTACGTTCTAAAAACAAGATTACCATCATGTGGACATTCTCAGACTTGAAGAGTTTGGCTATGAAGAACCCAAGGTAGGGTTGAAATTGTGGTTAAAACAATCACCTTTAGAAGTTAAATGGTTCTTAACTTAATCATTAGCACTGGAAACTTATTATGAAGTATTGGGGAGAGAAGCCTTAAATACAGAGAGGATACAAGAGATCTATGTAACCCATCCTTGGCATGATTCTAAGACCTGGATAAGATTCTTAGCTCTGTGTTCTGCCTTGGAGAACCTTGAGTGGCTTCTCTGAGAAAATGTACGGAAGGGATGGACTCCCTTTTGCTTTGAGGCTCCTTGTGGGTCTCTAAGTTATGTCTCCTTGGGGCTGGCTGGGATTCTTTAGTGCACCGAATGTATCTCTTTTCTCAAGGACCTGAAAACTCAGACTACAGAAGTTCATTTTCTACAGGCTCAGTGGATCTTGAAGAGAGAATGCATTTTCTGAGTGTGCTCTGTGGCATCGTATTCAGCTGCAGAACTTGCAGAACAGGCTCCAAGTGTAACCATCCTGAGTTAGAAACGTTTCAAATTACTGTTCTCTATGTAGCGGGCACAGTTCATTCCATTTAGTTCCATTGCTAAAATGTAAAAATTGCTTTTGACTTTATGATTTGTCTTTTTAAATATTAAAAATCATAGCTGACTGTCACATGCAAAAAACAGGTCTGTACAAAAAGGCGCTGAGAAGGATCCCTGTGTTTCTTTTTATAAGAGATTTATATTTAAAATATTTGAAATAGGAAAAATATTATGACATAAAAATACTTGAAGCAAGAAGAGTCTACCACAATCATAAGAAACTCATTCCAGATTTTAGCAGTCTTATTAAAGAAGCTCTTACTTTAGTTTATTAGAAATCTCTCCTGTCGTAGGTCATTTCTTGTTCTTTTGTCCTAAGGGAGATGAGTAAAAATTGGACACCATTCTCCATGTGATATTTCATTATAGACCTAGAGGCATTTGTTAGTTTCCTATTCAAGTTGCCATTTTCAGCGATAAATAAACCCAATGTTTCTCTTATTGGTTCTGTTTCCTCCTTCCTTGGCCTTCTGTGAAACTTTTCTAGTGAGTGTGGTGAACTTCTGAAGACTTCAGGTTAAAAGTAATTGATAGAGTTTCTCATCCTTACTTAAACAGTCTCTACTTTCCATTCCAAGTACTTTTTCTGAAATCATAAAAAAAAGTATATCTATATATCTATATCTATATCTGCCTATCTATCTATCTATCTATCTATCTATCTATCTCAAACTACTTTTGGGGAGATACCACCATGTGGATGGCTCATAGACAACTAAACCTCAAAATGTATACAGAAAGTATACAGGAGAACTTCTATTCTGTGAAGGGAAGGGTGGTGCCTCTTTTGCTTCCTGCTCTATCTCCTAGCTCACAGCTTGACACAGAATGGTTCCTTGGTGAATTTTGCTTTTAATTAATTCATTAATTTTAAAATTTATTTATTTAAATTCAAGTTAGTGAACATACAGTATAGTATTGGTTTCAATGATACATTGCTTTTATATACAAAATCCAGTGCTCATCACTTACATACAACACCCAGTGCTCATCCCAACAAATGCCCTCTTTAATGCCCATCTCCCATTTAGCCCATCCACCCCCTTACCTCCCCTCCAGTAACCGTCAGTTTGTTCTCTGTTTTTAAGAGTCTTTTATGGTTCTCTTCCCTCTATGTTTTTATGTTATTTTCTCTTCCCTTCTCCTATGTTCATCTGTTGTGTTTCTTAAATTTCACATATGAGTGAAATATGGTATTTGTCTTTCTCTGACTGATGTATTTCACTTAGCATAATACACTCTAGCTCTACTCATGTTGTTACAAATGGCAAGATTTCATTCTTTTTGATCACTGAGTAGTATTCCTTTGTGTGTGTGTGTGTGTGTGTGTGTGTGTGTGTGTGTGTGTATGTGCCACATCTTCATTATTCATTCATCAGTTGGTGGACATTTGGTCTCTTTCCATAATTTGGCTATTGTTGATAGTGCTGCTATAAACAGTGGGGTGCATGTGTACCCTCAAATCAGGATTTTTGTATCCTTTAGATAAATACCTAGTAGTGCAATTGCTGGGTCGTAATCCTGGTAAATTAAAAAAAAATTAATACAAATTTTTGTTTTTCTAAAAGTTTGATTGCAGGCTCATTTTGAGCAGATAATTTGATTTTGTTTGGGTTTTGATTTCCCTCTCTCCTTCAGGGCTCTTTCCTCCCTAACTGAGGGTTTAGTTTAGCCTGCATGAGTCCCCAGACCAGAACCAGGCCTTATTATGGATTTTAAAGTCTTCTGTCCTTGTGATACTGAAGATAACACAGACCTCGTCAGAAGGCCAAAAATGTTTGGTTTTGAGGTTATCACCCTGTCCACAGACTGTCTCCCTTGGCTCTTGAGCAGACAAAATTCATAGCTTTAAATGGTGGTAGACAGCAGGGCTTTTGTTGTATTTTGAGCCTCTTTTAAGAAAGAATATTGAGGTCATTGGGAGAAGCTTCATTTCACTTAGCCCCTTGCTTGAAGCAGTGAGCCTGGATCTAGTTTATCATCTTCCTTGGAACATTTTTAGTCCCTCTTACCTTTTCAGGAGTCTCTTCTCTCTTTTTCTCTTTCACTTCCCCTCCTCCTTCCCTTCCCTCCCTCCTTCCTTCCCTCTCTTCTTCCTTCCTTCTTTCTCTTTCTTACCATTTAAAAGTAGGTTGAAGATATTATGACATTTCACCCCCAAATACTGTAGCATGTATATCCTAATAAAAGAATATTCTCAGGGCACCTGGGTGTTCATTCGGTTGGGCGTCTGACTCAGCTCAGGTTATTATCGCATGGCTCATTGGTTTGAGTCCCGCGTCGGGCTCTGTGTTGACAGCTCAGAACCTGTAGCCTGCTTTGGATTCTGTGTCTCCCTTTCTCTCTGCTTCTCCCCCACTCGTTCTCTGTCTCTCTGTCTCCCAAAAATAAATAAACATTAAAAAAAAAGAACATTCTCCTACAAAATTACAACACCACTATCACACCTGTGAAAGTTTACATTAATAGAATGATTTTTCCTAATATAATGTCCATGTTCAACTTTCTTTAATTTTCATCCCCCCAAAATTTGCATAACAGTTTTAATGAAGGATCACACTTTTTATTTTATTTTTTTATTTTGAGTTTCTTAAGTCTTCTTTAAGCCAGTACAGCTCCCCTGGCCCTATTTTATTTTTATCTTAAAATATTTGTCTCTCACAATATCGACATTTTTGAAGAGTTCAGGTCAGGGTTCTAATAGAATGACCAATAATCTGCATTTTTTAAGTTTTCTTTTTTGTAAATGATCAGATTTATGTTACACATTTGACAAGAACACTCCATGTTTTTGATGATGTTGTGTCTTCATCACATTGCGTCCCATCAGGAGGCATATGATGTTATTTTGTCTTATCAGTGGTAATGCTAAGTTTGATTACCTTGTTTGAGGTGATCTCCACTAGAACTTTTCATGATAAAGACATCTTTTTCTCTTTGAATTTGATAGGAACTCTTTGGGGTGGCACTCTGAGACTATGTGAATATTCTGTTTAACAACAACCTTTCACCTAGTGGTGTTAACATCTGTTGGTGATGCTCGTATATATTATTATATTGGTACTTGCAAGATAGATATTATATAATTTACCACTCCTACATATTTTTGTTTGTTTGTTTGTTTGTTTTAACACAGAGAGAGAGAACACAAGCAGGGGAGAGGGGCAGAGAGAGAGAGAGAGAGAATCTTAAGCATGCTCCATGCTCAGTGCAGAGCCCGACACGGGACTTGATTCCAAGACCCTGGGATCATGACCTGAGCTGAAATCAAGAGTCAGATGCCCAACTGACTGACCCATCTAGGCACACCTACTTCTAAATTTTTTAAGTTGACATTCTATAAAGAAGCCTATTTTTGTTTGTTTGTTTGTTTCAGTATTTTAAAAGTATCATTATGGACCCATACGTTCTTTTTTCATAGGACATTTTGCCCAGAAGTAAGGTGGTGCTTTTCTGCATATTTTTTTCATACTGTCTACTATATATTTATTATATATTTTTATTATATGATACTTCATAATCTGTTGTCTATGAAAAATAAAATATTTTATTAATAGCATAGTGTGGAAAAACACTTGTGCCTTCACCAACTTTGAGTCAAGCTTAAAGTTTCTTTCTTCATTTACCATGGTTAACAACTATGGTAGTGATTTATTTTCATTTGTGTTCCTTTGGTGACTTCAACATGAAATCAAATCCGGTATTGTTATTAAAAATTCATTGGGTAAGGTTCCCAGTGATAAAATATCATACATAGAAAATACACTTCTCTCCCTTTCTCGCTGACAGCAATGTATATGCATTTAATAATGCACTCTCTGTCTTATTTTTAGGATCGAAGATTCAATGATGAAATTGACAAGCTAACTGGGTATAAGACAAAATCGCTATTGTGCATGCCTATCCGAAGCAGTGATGGTGAGATTATTGGTGTTGCCCAGGCGATCAATAAGATTCCCGAAGGTGCTCCATTTACTGAAGATGATGAGAAAGTAAGTTTTCATGCGTTTTGTGACTCATACTCTCCTTCTTGATCAGTGCTTGCTATTCTCCCTGAAAAGGACAGGACTTGCGTGAATAGCTGTTGGATTAACCCATGCATGGATCAAAGAACTTTTCTTGTGTCTTACAAAACATAGTGGCAGTTTTGACTATTTCATAGAATGTGGTACAATTGAAAATAATTACTTCATCTTTTTCTTAGCTTGCTTGTCATTGCAAACTCCAGTAGTATCTTTCTCTGGTCTTTATCTTCCTGACACGTAAGCTCTTTTAACTGATGATCCCCCCCCCCTCGACACCACATATGGCCCAAGGGAAGAGAGGGACGATAGGAAGATTACTGTGTTTTGGAAACTCAGCACTTCCTCTTCTGTTTTCATAACTACTGCGAAGAATTGTTTTCTCGGTTCTTATATAAAAATCTCAATAAAATGAATGTTATTTAATTGTTATTCCAAATTGCTAATAAAAATAACATTAGTTTTGTCCCTGAAGAGCAGTTGACTTTGGTAGAAGTGATGTATTTTTGTTCTGAAATTTTTAAGTTTTTCACCAGTAGTTTATTCACCAGCTGATATTAAAAGGGAGACTTTTCAAAAAGCTGAAGTTCTTTCTGGCTTTGAAGCTCTTACTACCTTCATATTGAATAGAATCTGGTGGAATATTTATAATATTTGTGGTAAAAGCAAATCTCAAATTAGGCTAGTGACTGCCATACACCTATTTGATTAAAAAGACACTTTATATAATTTAACCTTCCAGATGGGAAGTTACTATTTGCTAGTGCTAATTACTAAGGCATTAAATCAATGCAAATGTTCTGGTATAAAAGCCAGCGTAAAATATGATTATAAGGAGACAAGATTTTTCAGTGAAGAAAGTCCTTTACTGAGGTCATATTTGTAGTTGAATTTGAATAACCCATATCCCAGAAAAGGTTTATAAACCCTGAGAGTATGATAGGACCTCAGAAAATTTCCTACTGATTCGGTGAAAAACTGCGGTGTCGAGGCACTTGCATTGGGTCTGAAGGAAGCACAAAGATAAATCCCAAATGTGTAATGCCATCCTGGAGCCGAACAAGGCAGAAGGCAAGATCATCAGTAAGATGATCTAGAACCTGCTTCTGGAAGAGGTGGCATTTGATTTGACCTCTCAAGAAAGCATAGGCTTCCATAAGACAGAGCCAGGTGAGAAGGTGAGGGCCTTTAGGGACGTATCAAATGTAGGCTACCTCATTCACTATGCAAATGTTTCCATGGAGTGTACAGATAAAGCAAAAATGTTACTCTGTGCATTTTGCACCAAAGGTGACAGAATCTTATAATCATGTGCCTCTTATAAGGATTCAGACAAAAGGATTAGAGTTTTGTGTTCTTCCAAACATCCCACTACCTGCCCACGACATCTCCCAAATAGTTTAGTTTATGGGTGATAGTCCCGCCTTCATTCTGCCTCCTTCACTTGAAAGGATCCTCTTATGTATTTCACCCTCATCTCTGAATGCACTTAGGTCAGATTTGTTTTCTGGACTTCTCTCAGTGGATTTATACTTATGGCTTAAGGCTTCATGAGCTCTGAATGATTTAGAGGGAAGGTCTGCCCAGGGCTTTGTCTTGAACAGCATCAGCATTTAGCTCTGCTGAGAATGAGGGCTGGGACGGAGTTCCAGCCCCACTAAGGACAGTGGCCTGCTTTGGGTGAGACACTTAATCCGTGATTCTCAATTCTCTCCTCTGTCAACTATACTATTCACCATTTACAGCATGAGAATTCAGTAAGATCATAAATAACAAATACTTTGTAATATAGGAAACTAGGTAAATATAAAACATAAATTTTTATTTTTAAATTATCATTTTCCCAAGAACTTTATTTTTATTTTATTTTATTTTATTTATTTTTTTTGCATTTTTTATAATAGTTTATTTTCAAATTGGTTCATCCCAACACGTGCCCTCTTTAATGCCCGTCACCTCTTCTCCCCCCTCGCTCACCTCCCTCACCCTCAGATTGTTCTTAGTCTTTGAGAGTCTCTTATGTTTTATCTCCCTCCCTTTCTGTATCTTTTTTTCCTTTCCCCTCTTCCCCTCCCCCTGGTTTTTGCTTAGTCTCACAAAGTCCACCTATTCGTGGGAACATATGGTATCTGTCTTTTTCTGACTGACTTATTTCACTTAACATAATACTCTCCAGTTCCATTCATGTTGCTACACATGGCCAGATTTCATTTTTTCTCATTGCCACGTAGTAGTCCATTGTATATATGTACCACTCCCAAGAACTTTAAATGTTCTTCTATATTTGCCACTTATTCCCAGGCAACTTATTTCTATTTCTCAGATTCAACCTCAATTGAATATCACATTTTCTCCATGTGTTATACTTTTCTCCTTTGCAATTATCCTATGTGTTCCAGAATAGCATTTTTAGTCTCTTCACCTGATTTAAAAGCCCTACTCTAAAAAAAATTACAAAAATAAAAACTAAAAACCCTACTCTAGTCTTACTTCTCGGAAGAAGTCTTACTAGTTTGGGGGAGTTGATTATGTTCATGCAAGTGACACTAGATGGGGAATATTTTATCTCAACTTGTGTGACTGGATATTGTTCTTTCCTACAAGGGTTCTATACATGAAAAAAGCAGAAAGAAATCTAGAAATAATTAATGGGAAAGAACAAGATCTAGATACTACTTTCAAATAAGAGGAGACGTTGTGTTATAATGGCTGCCCATAGGCCATGGCGCGGCAGCAGTCTGCCCTGGTTGAAACCCCGTCTCTGCCATAGCCTGCATAACCTTGGAGAAGTTGTTAGCTCTTCTGTGCTTAGTCATTGTTCCGTTAACAGAAATTTGGGTTATTTCTGGGTTTTCACTAATTCAAATAGCTCCTGAATGAACATCTCGAACAAATTACCTTTTTCTTTTGTGTTATTTCCTTGGGGTATATTCCAAAGACTGAAATTACTGAGTCAAAGGGCAAGAAAAGTTTTATAGCTCTCATTCCAAGATACAGATAGCTTTCGGGAATATTGAACCTATTTATTATAGCAGTAGCATGCATATACCTCTTTTTGCAGAGCCTTGCCAACTTTGTTCAATTCACATTTTAAAACTCAAATTAGTTTTCTTTGGTCTGTCAGGCAGGCTTCAGACAACCTCCTCCCACATTCACTGGTATAAAGTTAGTTTCAGTGTTGCCTGCAAGTAAGGAAACAAGGAAGGGAAATGGAAGCCCGGTGCTTAGTGCTGGGTGGGGGGCTTCAGATACCATAGCTTTTGAGGCAGGTTCAAGTCTTTGCCCTGCTACTTATTAGCTGAGTGACCTTCGGCAAGTTGCTCCATTTTTCTTAGCCTTAGAACCTCCATTATAGCATTGTTGTGAGGGGTAAAATAGATTCTAGGTGTAAAGTGCTTAAGGTAGCACTTACAGTAAATGCACTTCATGAAGTCTTGTCATCTATTTCAAAGCCAAACAAATAGTTTGATTCTATTTTTTTTTTTTTTACTTTATACAAATAACTGCTATGTCATCGTTCATATGGGTCGTGGTAAATTTGTTGCATATTTAGCATAATATAATTTGTATGTCCTGATTTCTTAAAATGTCAACTTCTGGAGACTATCAGCTGTGTTGTGTTTGGTGTAATTCCAAACATTGTGCAATATGAGAATCAGTAAATTATTTGCCTGGGATAAATTGAAAATTAAATGTGGTATAGTCATTTCTCAACTATTTCTGTGTCTAATATAATTGTGCATAGGATCATATTGTATCTCTTGAAAATTCTATGCCTATATTTCAATGACTGTGCTATATCATATTCATGAAAAAGGCTGGGAAGGTCATCAAGATCATTTTCCACCAACTCTGTCCTCATCCTCAGGAATCTTTACCTGTCAGGTGGGCACCCAGACTCTGCCTAAAAACTTCCCTTTCAATGACTTTAAAATCATCATACTCTTTAAAGTTCTTGCACAATTAGCAATAATCTTACCAGCAGTGGTTAGAGTTTTATGTGAAATAACAGTCACCATAAGCACATATTAATAATTTAAATTACATCCTGACAAATTACTAGTTTGGTAATTCACGTTGGAAGTGCACACAAAGGCAGATCGTACAAAAGAGATGATTGGAATTTCTTGGTTCACTTCATGGGTTTCTAGCAAATGTCCCTGTTTTTCAGTGATATGTATGAGCCAGCTGATTTAGATGGTATGACTACACTCCTTGCATCCAATTGATTTATTACTTTGTTATTCTTGGGTGAGTAAAGAGAGGCATTATTTTGCAGAATAAAATAATGAGACTTGGATGGGAGCAAACATTGGTGATCTATCAAGATGTAGGGGCAGGCCAGATGAAACCTGGGGTATGAAAATGATCATTGGCTCTTCTCTGCCCTTCCCAGGTTGCCTATACCTGGTCCCCAAAAGAGCCATTCTTACTGCAATGTTGCATAAAGAATATGTCCATTGCATTTACTTTCCAACGGCTGACATATAAGTAGTTGTGGCTCGAAGTTCTTTGGCTAATCTTTGCAGGGTTTCTTCAGCGTATGGTCACCTCTCTCCAACTCATAATTCAGAGTGTTCAGCTACCCTGCTGCTCTGCTTCGTGCCAGCGTGTTCAGATACCCTGCAGAACTGGGATGCAGCCAACTGAGCTTGGCTGCTGGGACTGGCCACATTCCAGGAATCCGTTATGGGTGACGCTGCCCTGCCAATTGGTGTCGAGGATGGTGCACGGATGATGCTAATTAGACTTGCAGAAGCTGGAACTTTGTTATTTGCAACAGGCTTGAGCCTCACAGCCAAATAATGGGAAGGATTTGATAAGCTCTCGGGTTTACATTTTTAAGCTAATTCTTAATTGTGCAAAAGCTAATGTTTAAGACCCTGGTGAGCTGTCAAGGGTGCAAAAGGTATTACAGTTCACTATGGTGAGGAAGGGTGATGTTGAATACATTGTGCTGGTAGGGGTGACAAACTGGGGGTCCCAGAAGAATGAATGCAGCTCACAGATGTGTGACTTGCATGGAATTTTACTGGCATAGGATTAATTATTTTGAAAGTCCATAGACATGGCTGCAAGCTTTAGTTCTGCCATAATAGCTAATCCCCAAACAACTAGTCAGTTTAATAAAATCAACTTAATGGGAGCAAGGTGGACAGGTTTTTTTCTGTCATCTTCTGAAGAGTTAGTTTCTACACAAAGGTACTTTCAAAAATACTTTTCAAATAGTTACCATTTTATACAAATCTCCTGGTATACATGGCTAGTGGTATCGCAATTCTGCCAGGCAGGTTTATGTGTTTTCTATTAATGCTCTATTGTCTTTTGGATACTCAAATGCTAAACAGTGAGTTAGCTAATTATAAGAAGTGGCCTTTGTATTCGTACCTCATTTTTCCTTTTTCTACCTATATTTCATTCCAATTAAGTTAGATTTTCAAACCTGTTGCAATAAAATTATAGTTAAAAATTGGTGCTTAGCAAAAAGGTTTTAGAATTCCTGGGAGATGACTCATGATTTCAAGTTATATTAGATCAATAAGATTTCAGTCCTAGAAAAATTTAGCTTTAATCTCATAATTTGTTGATTGCAATACTTTATCTGCATTTAAACTGTCTAGTCACTGCACTGTTTGCCTTTTAACAGCTATTACCCAGGCCCCATATGATTATTGTGAAACTATAAGAGCTTCAGAGACTCATCTCTTCATGTTCTAAGTGTTCCCTGGACTATATCTGACTGAGAAGTTCAGAAACAAGGAAGATCTACAATAAAACCATTACCATCACAGTCCTTGTCAGAAGTCAGGTTAAACTTCAGGAAATTTTTTTCTATTGGAGAAATATTGTTGTGGACTTCTGGCTCTTTTCTCTGCCTCTTGCATAGGCAGTCTAACTTCGAGTTGAGAAGGCAGGTGTACCTGTTGGGGACCAGCTTAGGGGTTCACATTCAATAGAAAATGGTCACTCTTCTGGATTTGGCCTTGTGCTTTACTTATATTCATATCGAATTGAAAAAAGTCTTATCTTCTTAATCCTTTTCTAAGGTATAAGTCCTATTCTGACATCTGAGATTTAAGTAGTTGCTATTCCAAAAGTGATTATTGTTTGTCCTTAATAGTGGCTCCTAATATTTTATAGTTTAGCATTTTTTCAGATGTCCTCAATGATTGCAGTTGGATTTTGACTAACAATTGATTGAGAGTATGTAGTGATCAAATTATCAGGAAGTAAAAAAAAAATCAGTAATATAACAATTGACAAAATGAAGGACAGTGGTGTATTTTGTATTTCAGATGCAAATAATGCTTGCAAACTGACAAGCCCCTTGCAAAAGTTCTGATGTCATTATATGGCTGGTAATCCCAGCATTTGTAATTTCTTACTTTCTTAGTTTCTCAGTTTCTGAGAGTTATCAAGAAAATGATAAATGCTTGGATGCGGCATCCTTCTATCTGTTTCCATATACTTTGCAAAACATTGTAAGGTAGTTTGCATTTAGCAGGAACATGAAGCAGCAGCAGTAACATGAAATAAATGAACTAAGTAATTTACAGGGCTATCACTGTTCCAATGCAGAGGATTTTGAGTCATTATTGATCCGAACATTATTTTTACCAGCTGAGTAGTATTCCTCTATGTGGAGGAACCATTCACTCATTCGCTTCTTACTGAGTTTCTACTTAGTAGACACTACTATGTTTGAGGCACTGTTCCCAGTACTGGGGTTAAACTGATCAATCAGACAGACAAAAATTCCTTCTCTCTCTGAGCCTAATTCTTGTCGTAGAGACAGACAATAAGCAAAATAAATGTGTAAGTGTATAATGTAGCTTTAAGTAGTGATTAGATGTATAATTTTTATGATTTAGATAATAAAACAATTTTTTTCTGTACCTTTTACTTATATGACTATGCTTTATTAAGTCTAGGTGATATCACAAGGGCTTATGATAAAACTGTGGCTTTTAGTAGGGAGCAAGATTTAATCCAAAGCTCTTTCTCAAATAACTATGATAAATTGTGATGGACTCTTCAGTTGAATCTCTTTCTTTTTTCCTCTGAACTCCAGGTGTTCACATAGGTGTGTGTCCCTCTAGACTGCCTTAGGTGCTCGAAGTACAAGACACTCTTGTCTTTTTATTGTGCTCACCTTTGTGCTGCATCTGCTCATAAGTATCAGGCTGTAATCTTGTTATCAATCTACCATCACCTGAACTGGGGACATTAAGAGACCTGACGACCTTAAACCTGACCCCGCCAGGCTGGAGATATATAGGACTGGACAGACAAGACTCTGGGGGCATCTGGGGGTGAGAGGAGTTCAGTGCATTCTGATTTTTAGGGACCAATACATCCATGGCTTCTACTAGCCAGCAGGATATGAAATACTCTTATTAGTCAAGCCACTTATAAAAGTGCAAAATGACAGAAAACTTTCTTATAAACTCTATCTCTGATTTATACATGGCTTGAACGAGGGAGAATGATATGCAATCGCAGATCAGAAATAAATAAGCACTTGTTGGCAGGAAGAATGATTATTAAAGAACTAGAACAGGGTGTTATGGAGTTTTGTTCAGTGAAGATTTCAAATTAAGACAGATAACTGTCTTCTTTGAATAACTACTCTAGCGTTACTGTCTGAATAAAACAGCAAGGTTTCTTCTTTTTACCTTAGAAGCCGAAATACTTGAATTGGAATTTTGAAAACTCAAGTTAAACTCTTTTTTGATTAAAAATGAAATTTAGTTGATTCCAAGTACATTAGGCATTTTGGTCTTTCTTGTTTTCTTTTCATTTCTTTTTATGAAAGATTATTTTCTAATTGTGAGAGTAATGCAAGCTTATTATAGAAAGTTTGCAAAGTACAAAAATAAAGGGAAAACTAAAATCACCCAAAATCTTAACTTTCACAGATAATTCTGTTAATATTCTTGGTATATTTTCTTATATTTACTTTTTTTGGCTATAAATAAAGATATAATTCCAAATTTGCATCATGTAGTATAATGGTATTTTATAATGCTTTAAACAGTTCTTCAAGAAGGTAATTTATGTGTTTGCATTGTGTTCTACCATGTAATTATACAATAGTTTAATTTTTTTAAATGTCTTTTTAAAAAATGTTTATTTATTTTGAATGAGATAGAGACAGAGTACCAGCAGAGGAGGAACAGAGAGAGAGAGAGGGAGACACAGAATCCAAAGCAGGCTTCAGGCTCTGAGCTGTCAGCACAGAGCCCAACACAGAGCTTGAACTCACAGACCGTGAGATCATGACCTGAGCCAAAGTCAGATGCTTAACCGACTGAGCTACCCAGATGCTCCTATACAATAGTTTAATCTTTTTTGCCCTCAACATTCAACTTGTTTCCAAAATTATGTTATAATAAAATTGCAACTAATGAACTTCTTTATAAATAAATCTTGGACTCCATCTAAGGACAGCTATATCAAGTTGTTGTTTTGTAGGCCAAAAATACTGGTAATTTTCTATGGTTCATACTGATACTTAGGGTTACTGGGCCAGGGAGTTTGAACATTAGTAATTTTTTACAACAGTCTTACTGTGGGATAATTCCATACCATACAATTCATTTATTTAAAGCATGCAATATTTGTAGAGATGTGTAACCATCACCACACTCAATTTGCGAAAATTTTCATCACCCCAAAAGAAACCCTATGCCCATTAGCAGTCGTTTTCATTTTCCCCCAGCTCTCTGTCTTAGGCAAGTACGAATATACTTCCTGGCTTTATGGATTTGCCTATTTTGGACAACTCATATAAAAGGAATCATACACTATATGGTCCTCAATGACAGGCTTCTTTAATTTAGTGTAATGTTTTCAGATTCATCCATGTTGCGGCACTTATCAGTGCTACTTCATTTCCTTTTTGTGGCTGAATAATGTTCCGTTACATGGGTATACGACATTTTATTTATCCATTTCTCAGTTGACAGACGTTTGTTTCTACTTCTCGACTATTATGGATATTACTGCTGTGAACGTTCGCATGCCAGTTTTCATTTTTCTTGGATGTGTACCTAGGAGTGGAATTGCTGGGTCATATGACCACTCTAATGTTTAACCTTTTGAGGAACTGCCAGACTGTTTTCACAAATGGATATGCTATTTTACATTTCCACCATCAATGCATGAGTGTTCTAATTTCTCCACATCCGTGCCTAAACTTATTATCATCAGTCTTTTTGATTAGAGTCTTCCTAGTGTGTATGAAGTGGTATTTCATTGTGGTTTTGATTTGCCTTATTCTGAAAGCTAATGATGTTGAGCATCTTTTCATGTGGTTATTGGTAGAACATTTATTTTTCAGGTTCATGATAAATTTCATCCATTTTTCTCTCCAGAAAATGGTGTTACTTTATGATGCCAATAGCCATATATCAACTCACTGAAACTTTACCAGCTTCGACATTATAATTTTTAAAAATTGCTTTCTTTTGATTGCTTTTGTCTTTCATTTTCTTTAAATCCAAGTTAGTTAACATATAGTGTAATGATGGTTTTAGGGGTAGAATTTAGTGATTCATCACTTACATTGTAACACCCAGTGCACATCTCAAGTGCCCTCCTTACTGCCCATCACCCATTTAGATCATCCCCCCTACCCAACACTCTCCAGCAACCCTCGGTTTTTTCTCTGAATTTAAGAATTTCTTATGGTTTTCCTCCTTCTCTGTTTTTATCTTGTTTTTCCTTCCATTTCCCTATGTTCATCTGTTTTGTTTCTTAAATACCACATATGAGTGAAATCATACAGTATTTGTCTTTCTGAATGACTTATTTTGCTTAGCATAAAACATTCTAGTTCCATCCACTTTGTTACAAATGGCAAGATTTCATTCTTTTTGATCACCATCACCAAGTAATATTACCTCGTGTGTGTGTGTGTGTGCGTGTGCATACCACATCTTTATCTATTTGTCAGTCTATGGACATTTGGGCTCTTTCCATAATTTGGCTGTTGTTGATCATGCTGCTATAAACATTGGGGTGTGTATGCCCCTTTGGATCAGCATTTTTGTACTCTTTGGATAAATACCTAGTAGTACAATTGCTGGGTCGTAGGGTAACTTTATTTTTAATTTTTTGAGGAACCTCTATAGTGTTTTCAAGTGACTGCACAAGTTTGCATTCCCACCAACAGTGCAAGTGTTCCCCTTTCTCCACAGCATCACCAACACCTGTTGTTTCCTGAGTTATTAGTTTTAGCCATCTGACAGGTGTGAGGTGGTATCTCATGGTGGTTTTGATTTGTATTTCCTTGATTTTCATGTGTCTGTTAGCCATCTGGATGTCTTCTTTGGAAAAATTTATTTTCATGTCTTTGGTCTGTTTCTTCACTGGATTATTTATTTTTTGGGTGTATGTTTGCTCAGTTCTTTATAGATTTTTGATACTAGCCCTTTATCTGATACGTTATTTGCAAATATCTTCTCCCTTTCTGTTGGTTGCCTTTTAGTTTTGTTGATTGTTTCCTTTGCTGTGCAGAAGCTTTTTATCTTGATGAGGTCCCAATAGTTTCTTCTAATTTCCAGTTTCACTTTATTTCCACTCTTTTGATTTATTCTGTGTGTATGCATTCCACAAGGAATTAATTAACCATTGATCTAAGTTAATATTTTTTTTTAATTAGAAAAAAAAAGTTAGCATGAAGCAAACTGATCTAAGCCAGTTTGGTCACACACAACTAATAGCACCTAGGTACATCATAATAGTTGCCAAAAAGTTTGCAGTAAGTAGGAGTTGACTACTAACTATCGAATCACTTTGCTGTTTTGCTACTCGGTTTTAATGAAAGCAGATCTCAGAACAAATTCTGCTGCATATAAAGACATTTATTTAAACAAAAAATTTATTGCCAAGTCAGGTCAAATAGTTCAGACACTGTTTGGTAAGCTTTATGAAGTCCAAGTTCTCTTCATTTTAGGTGATCAAAACACCAGTTGAAATGGTTCAAAAGCAGAATCCAGTTGCTCTTGTGGTGGACATCAGGCAACCAGAATCCTGTGACCAGATGGCAGGATTTGACAGCCTCAAGGTCCATCCCAAAGAATACAAGTTTGGAATTTTCTAGATTTTTAGAGCTTATTAATAAAAGGGTTGGGGATGTCTCTAGAATATTATTACTAATACACACATCCTGTATACCACTAATTTCAGTAATTACCATCCATATTTCTATATGTTGTGCTATTTAATAAGCTGCTAATTTCATCCGTGAAAGTCCATTTTTAACATTGACAAAGCACCATGCTGTTAATGTCAGATAAAACTCTGGAGCCCTTGTAATAGCCACATTTGGAGTATGGTTTTCTGATTACCTCTGGAGGGTGAATTCTTGATAGGGCAGCTGTCTGTTCTTTAATGGGATTTTAAACCTATTCCCTTCCACATGCACATAATTTCACATTACCTTTGCTAAAGGAAAAGCACATTTTTAGACATCAAAACGGCATGGAGTGTCTCTCAGTGTTCGTTCTTTTCCTTAGAAAGAGAAGAAGAAAATAAAGAAAACCATTTATTAAGTGCCTACACTGAGATGAGTGCCTTGCATACATTATCTGATTTAATCCCCAACCCTGTGAGTAATGATTATCATCCGCATTTTATAGATGGGAAAATGAAATGTGAGAGGTTTTAATAATGTGTCCAGGATCACTTGGTTTGTAAGTAGTAGAGGTGGGCACTGTCTCTGCCTGTCCATCTTCTTACGGCACATTGGAATGATTGGAGGATGCTCATTATTTTCCTAGGACATCATCTTTACATTGGAGACTCGTGAATGCATAGATAGTGCTATACTTGATGTACGTGCAGAGGTGGTTAAATAAATGTGAGATTCTATGTATTTAATAGATTTCAGGGAGTGCGTGACTGAGGAAAACGTGACTTCTAAATTACATTGCTGGAGGCATTCCGGCCTTTCATAAATATCTGTGACCAAGTTTAAGCTTTGTGTCTGGAAGAAAAATAAAAACACTAACAGGCTAATGAGTTGGGAATTATTAAAAAATAACGATGACTTTGTACACATACAACTATGAAGTAGATAATTTAATTTTTTTCTTTTACTCCAGTTTTGTGTTTCACTGACAAGTAAAACATTTTACATTTATGGTTTTTAACGTACTTTTCCCCTCCTGAGGATGAAAAAGATATGAGGATTAGTCTGACTGTAGCTTTCTTTTGCTTTTTGCAAGTCAGAATTTGCAAATAGTGTTCAATTTCACTGAGCAGAGAAGTGAGGTGTTCCAGTTAATTATCTCTAGCTGAGAGGGTTTTTTGGTTTTTTTTAATGTTTAGCAAAATTGTGGAGTATGCTGTTTAAATGAAGCTACATTATATTCTTGGAGAATTTCAAATGGAATATAAAATGACTCTGTAGCATACTTCGTAATTTTTATTTTAAATAATGTATTAATTTTTAAAATATACTTGGATATTTATTTTTTCCTTTTCTTTTTTTTTTCTGTATTCGAAGTAGAAATGAAGCCATTTCTTTTTGTCATTTTCCATTATTTCCTTTTATTTCTCCCACATGTGCCCTGGAAAATATCCTGGCTAGATATGATTGTGGGCTATTTTCACTGGCAGATTCTGATTCCATTGCCAATCGGCAACAATAGGAGCATTGTCCCCACCCCCTTGCACACTCATTAGAAATGAGAAAAAGTCTCAAAGGTAGGCACTACTATATTACCAAAGCAGGCAGCATAGTCCCCCCGGGGAGGCCCTGCGCTGGAATGAGAGCATGTTAAGAGGGGGAGAAAGTAATGAACACTTTTGAAAAATGAGGTTATGTAAGTTAGAGCTGCCCAGAGATGCTCTGAAGGTCTATTAGACACAGTTCTTGAAAAGGGGTTTAAATGAAACTAAAATGCAATAACAAAACTCTCTCACTGGAGAGAATTTAAAATGATTCCTCAGAATTAATTGACACTATCAGAAAGCTGGAACATGCTTGTCTGTCTGAAAAGTGTTTGGTGTTTTGGAAGAATTACTGTCTATGGCACATAATAAGTGCCTGGGAAATCAATACCTTTTCTTTAAAGCTGCCACCTAGTCTGTAGCACTGGGTAATTATGTCTGGGAAGTCTTAGCTCCATTTTCAGTGCTCGACTATTTGGTATTCTTCATTTACAAAAATCTGTCCATATCAGTTGTTCTTCTGTGTCAAAAAGAAAAAAGTATTTCTTAAAAAAATTTTTTTATGTTTATTTATTTTTGAGATAGAGAGAGAGAGAGAGACAGAGCATGAGCAGGGGAGGGGCAGAGAGAGAGAGGGAGACACAGAATCCATAGCAGGCTCCAGCTCTAAGCTATTAGCACAGAACCCGACACGAGGCTTAAACTCACGAACCACAAGATCATGACCTGAGCTGAAGTCGGACGCTTAACTGACTGAGCCACCCAGGCGCCCCCCAAAAGAATTTCGAATTAATTTTTCAAACCCTTTAATACTGACCTCAGTTTTGTTTGTCATGATCTCTCAGTGGTGCTTGTGGCTTAATGTAACCAAAATTTGTTCGAGGCATTTTGTCCAACTTTCTATTTCCGAACGCAGAATGAGGCTTGAAAATAAACTGTGAATTATTGTCTCCTGTTATGAAGACGGAGAATCACAATCCTTGGATGAACCTTTAAGTGTCCATTGCTTCTTTTCAGTGTTTAACTTTAAATTTGTTTTAAAGCCTCAGCTTAGGAGTTTGATGTGATACTTTCATGATTTGGATAGTCATGAGACCTGATGGGAGTTTGCTGTTACTGTTCTATTAACCTCTGAGACAGAGTGATGGAATTATTGTCTTTTTAAGACTGACAATTCATTTTACTCTAGATCCAGAATGACCACTATTTCAAGATTTGGTTCTGATACCTGTGGTTTGTTGCCATGGGAATTTCTGTTGCTTTAGCTTTAAAGACCCATCTAGTGGAAAACAAAACTGTGAAAATTATGGCAAACTTCTGGTCTGCAGCATGGTTTTCTTAAGTAGAGAAAACCGGAATCCAAACCACTTCCTCCTTTAAATTGTCGCCAAGGGGAAGATTATGCACAGATCATTGAGTTAAGCAAGGGTTATTGTTCCCCACCATGTACAGAGTAATAAGTCATTCTCCTTGAAATTATATCTTCAGTAGGAACAGTATAGAAAACATAGTTCTTTTTGTGCTGGAAGTACAAGGTCACAGCCATTCACATAGAAGATGATCCTTCACAATTATTCCCAGAAAAATACTTTGGAAAAATACTCTCTGTTCTTCATGGTTCAATGATGTACAATGTTTATACTGAACTTGTTATGGGCACTAAAGCCAGGGAGCTTATCCAACAGATAGACCTATGGCCTGGTGCTATATTTAGCAAGAGAGTTAACTGGAAGTTAAATAGGATACATGCCAGTTCATTCCATTTACTATCTTAGAAGCTATTGGCAGCATCAATCATTATAATAACATCAAAATTTACATTTGCAGAGACTTTAATCTTCACGCATATTAACCCATATTGTTCTGTCAATATCCTTATGAGATAGGTAAGACAGTTGTTAAATTTTTTATTATAGATGAGGATGCCTGGGTGGCTCAGTTGGTTGAGTTCAGGTCATGATCTCGTGGTTCATGGGTTCCAGCCCCGTGTTGGGCTCTGCGCTGGCAGTGCAGAACCTGCTTGGGATTCTCTGTCTCCCTCTCTCTCTGCTCTACCCCTGCTTATGTGGTCTCTCTCTCTCTCTCAAAAATAAATAAATGAACTTAAAAAGTTTTTATTACAGATGAGGTAACTGCAGTCTGTCTCATCTAGCAAGAAATTAATAGTGAAATTGGGACATTAATGTGCTTTCCTCTCTTTCTTCCTGGCTTATCATTTTTTGTAAACAGAGAGTCGACCATTCCCCCCACTTATAAAGAGGACAGCTCAGAGCAAAGAGTACCCATTGGGTTAATTGTAGAAATTATGCCATTTAATATGCCACAATGTATACCCAACTAATCAGTAGGAAATCAAAGGTCATAAAAACGAAATCACAGTTCTTCATGTACAATGAACAATGAGTTCTTAAAGAGATAAAGACGACATAAGAATCTTACCTGATTAAATCCTCATGGAATGTTGTTAAGAACCATCTGCTCTGAATGTGTGAAAATCATAGAAAGCAAAGATACCTGAGAAATTATTTTGTTCAAACTTTCATTTTACATCTTAGAGAGACAGGGAGACAGAGACAGAGAGAGAGTGAGAGAGAAAGAGAGAGAGAGAGAGAGAGAGAGAGAGGAGAGGAGAAATTCAGAGATTTTAAATTATTTGCTTCAGGTTACATAATTAGAAAATGACAGAGCTAAGAGTTGAATCTGTATCTTCAAACTCTGATGTTTCTGGGCTTTACTCTATGCTGTATTGATGTTTGACTTTTGACTGCCTGTGGGCAGAGGGCCCGACAACACTGGTGGTCCCATTCAACTCTGGTACTCTGGTGGGCAACACCACATTGGTAGTTTCATTTTATGGATAAGAAAATTTTGACTGAAGAGTGTCCCCAGAAGCAATTAGTATGTCAATGGCATAATGTCTCCCAAGTGCTCCTTGCCTGTCTTCTCACAGTTACAGTATTTCTGCTTCCACAATAAAAAGGATTTGTGGAGAATCATCTATATATTTCAGTCCCAAGAGCTGAGAATGAAAAACAAGATTAAAAAAAAAAAAAGAATCTCTGTTCTCCAGTTGATAATGAAGTAAAGTACATATGGTCATGTTCTAGACCAATCTCAGTCATGCTGGAATCACATCTAAATACTTAGGTGAGATTTTAGACTGGCATCCTTTTGACTCTCTTAAACTGATATTTGGATAGAGCAAGGTTATATTATGTCAAACGAAGGACTCCTCAAAAAATTGGTATGTAAATCAGTAGTCTGCTTGGCTTAAGAACCTCAAAATGGTGCTGCAGCTATTCAACTATCTACTGTGGTCTTTGATTTTTGATAGTTAACACAACATGTTTAAGAGTAAAAGGAACCTCTGGAATAAAACTGGGCTATGAATAAGTAGGAGGCACATGTTTATTGGAAAGGCAAATAGTATTAATGGTAAGAATATTTTAGTAACTTCTCTTTATCATTTCACTACAGAACACATTTTGTTTCAAGTGTTTTTGATGCAGGCATTTTGGCAGTTAAAGCCAGAAGACACCTGGAATCTTGTTCTACCCTTAGTCCCCATCCCAATTCTGGGCAATTTTTGCTTTCCACTATTTATATACTATTTGGAAACTTTTAAACTTTGTATTATTTTTGTTTCTGGAATGAATCTTGCTTGGGTGTGTATTATTGTTTTGATATATTGCTAGGTTCAGTTTGCACTTGATAAATGGGGTTGATCTGTAGCTTTTTCATACTATTTCTAACTCTACTATTGTTATTAAGATTATTTAAGCATATTATTTTAAAATTAGGGGAAAAAGCAATAAAATCTTATTTAGTGTATTATAACTGGGAAGCCTCCAAAGGGTTATCAGATATGCCCCCAAAAGCATTATTATAAATGAGTTTTATTCTAAGTGTAAGGTGTTCAGAAGAGTTAGAAATTTAATTAGGGTCTCCTAGTGCAGTCTGAAGTTGAGAATAAGAGATTTTATTATGACCTAAATGTCCTTCCCCCACCTCTCTAATAAATACCCAATTGAAAAAGAAACTCCACAAACTTACAGGAAGAAGATGATGCTTTTCTGTTAGGTGGATGTTTTGCAGCATTTAAAAATTCATGCCCTCCTAAGAATCTACAAGAATCCTATCTTGACTGGCCAGAAAGATACTGCTGGATCAGCCTTTCTACCATTTGTTTTATGGACACAATATGTATATTTTCATTTCCAAATATAAAAATATATTATATTTTAAATATTTTTTCAAACTATTCTCTCAGAAACTTATAGTCTGAAAATTACCACCATAAATTTCTACAGTAAAAATCATAAGTCGTGTGGTTCATCAACCACATGACTTAAAAGGCAAAAGTGTCACTATTGTGACTTTAAAGGTGGAAAAGCAGCGTCTGAGATGCAGAAAACTCAAGATACAAGTGGATTTTCATTGACTGAATAGTTACTTGATTGGAATAGTTCATGTTTCCTTCTGAGATGGGTGCTTGATTACTAACCATATGTAGTTTGTACTAGGTTAAGTTTACCCCCAGCCTCACCTGTCTCCACTGGTGCTGGGATGAAGTTCACCAGAGAAAGAATGTTTTGCTTATAAATACTATATATAGTAATTATTATATCTTATATGTGATATATTTAACTTTTTTAAACCTGAAACTGTACTAGTGTTTTAGGTTAGATCAAAATGTCACGCATTTGATTTTGTCTCTCTCTTCCCTCCTTCCTTCTCCATCTTGTTCCTCAAAGGATTTGAGACAACTGATGGGAAATATGGGGATATGAATAAAAGTCTCATTGCCAGCTGAGGTGATGAGCTGGAAGTTCTCTAGGGCTCTTTTTTCAGTTTAGATTTTGGGAAACCTAAGGGCCTCAAGCTGCTTGGATGTGATGGTAATTTCTGACTACATTCGGTCTTGACCAGAATGGTATGGGACTGACGTGGTATGGGACTGGAGAATTCTAGTGAACTCCTAGTATTGGAATAGATGCTCCTAGGTCTCAGGTTAAAGGAACTTCAGACCAGAGGCAGTGACTTATTGAGATTACAGAGAACAAATAACACTATTCAAGGAGCTAAAACATTTTGTGATCTGCCAACCAAGAAAGCTGCTCTCTCAAAGTGGGAAAATTCATCAACTATAATGAAGAGCCTTGCTAACATGTAAGTATTACTGTTAGGAGTTTGGCCCGAGTGGATCAATTACTGGATCCATTTCCATGCTGTGCAAATGTGTAAGTCCCTGATTTGTGCCTGAAAGAATTCACAGAAAGAAATCCTCTGTTTTACAGTGGAAATGAGCTCTCATTCCCTTTCTTATTTATAGCTTACCTTGGGGTGTGATAGGAAGATTCAGCCCTGGGCAGAGTATTCCTCTGAACTTCATTCATTCTGTGCTATGACTAATAGCTTATTCTCATAACCACATCAAGAATTGATCCTGCTTTAGGAAACAGCATTCCACATCTCTAGTGAACTGCTTCTCTTTCTTGAAGCATAGTGAATTGCTCTTATTGTCTTTTTTATGTATTTTCTGATGTAATAGAGGCACTAAGGCTATTGATTGCTTTAGACTGTCTGATGGATACTGAGGACCATTTAACAGCATGCTGTGCAGAACAACTGAATCAGACTCTGAGCTCACCACAGTTCAGCGGGCATGCCTATCTTGCCATCCTCCCTGAGATATCATACCGAAGTTTCGCAAGCAGAAATGATGCTTTTTTTATGTACAGAAAACACACTAATCTTGGTGTATCTGGAAGACGTTGGTTAGTTTTGAGCAAGGGAAAAGCAATGGGGCTACGGAGACCTCAAAAAGATTTTAGAGACTCTAACTTCAATACCCTTTTTGCCCGCACGCTTGTTGTAAGAACAGGCTTTCTCCACAGTTGCTCTCTGTGAACTTCAGCTTGACCAGTCCTTTTGACTTCCAACACTAATTCTTGTCTTAATCCTAGAGCCACAGACCGTGAAGAGAGCATGGGCTCCCACACGAGGCCTAGACAGTTCAGACTCTGTGGGCAAGGCCAAACAGAATTTGTAGGGCTCCGTGCAGAATGAAACTGATGGGACTCTTGTTAAAAAATTGTTAATAATTTTATTAAGAATTCTTAATAATGTGACAATAGAGCATTAAACCAAGCTTAGGACTCTTGTAAGCTTGGGGTGCTTTGTGACTGCACAGGTTGCATGCCCGGGAGGCTGGCCTGGCTCATTGGTCTGGAAATACAGATAGAGAGGGATTTGCTTTCAGTCTACAGAGTTTAGAAAGCAATAATAGAATAGATAAATTTTGTTTATGGCATCTCAGAATATTAAACTTAAGGGAACCACTGAATTTCCAAGGTGGATGATGATGGCTCGCACTCCTTTATGTAGTAGAAGCAATTTTTTTTTTTTTCTGAGAAGTTGCACAGGGTAGATCCAAGTATTTCTTATTTGTGCCAGCCTCCTGGTCAGGCAGGGCCATGGAAGCATTGAGAGGTGACTCCCGGAGGCTCAGTTTGGGTATAGGTGATATTCTCAAACTCCTGGGATAATCACAGAAGGTTAAAGGTCAATGTTTTGTTTATGGATGATTTGCTTTCATTAGAGGTTTAAAGTGAATATTTATTTATTTATTTATTTGAGAAAGAGAGACAGAGTGTGAACGGGGGAGGGGCAGTGAGAGAGGGAGACAGAATCTGAAGCAGGCTCCAGGCTCTGAGCTGTCAGCACAGAGCATATAGTCAGGCTTAAACTAATGAACCAGGAGATCATGACCTGAGCCGAAGTCAGATGCTTAACCGACTGAGGCACCCAGATGCCCCTAGAGTGAAGATTTTCACAAAACTTAGAAGAGGTGGGAAAACATTGCCTCACAAGATTTGGTGTGCAGCAGTGTGGCACCCAGTGACTTCTCATGCTTAACTCACTAGAAATTATGTTTGTAGTTACTCTTCTCACTAGCGATTAATTTTATACAGCCAATCAGTTTTTAATGAGTGGACTGTGACAATGGAGGAAAAAGCATTAACTTCTCTGAGGACTGTTCTGGAGCCATTGAAAAGCTAGTAAAAGAATATTGCCCGGTTCTTTTTGCAATAACACAAAGTATTAAGCAAAAAATAAAAACATAAAATAAATGATAAAAATTAAAACACAGCAATTTCCTCTAAAGTTCCATAACAAGAAAGTAGACATTATCTTTTTAATGCAATAGTTATGCATAGAATATTTGTTTCCAAACAAAATAATTCTAGAGACAACAGTCTATTTTCTTTCTTTCCCCCTTCATTTTCTATTTATCTAGCAGTTAAATAAAACACCTATTTATTTCTGATGAGAAAAAAATAGCTCATGCAGGAATATGGAACTAACATTTGTGGAATGGCTCACTGTGTTAGACACCTTTGTATGTAGCATCTCTATATTATGCAAGTACCCAGTTTGCTTATTATCGCAATTAGAGATAAGGAAAATTTGGTTCAAGCAATAAACATTTTACTACCGGATGTTCCTCAGAATATGATTCTGTAAGTTATTTTGTGATAGTCGAATACTTGGGGAAACACTTGAGTTTATCAAGCATTAAGGAAGATGAGAAACCTTGGAGTATATAATTTTTCTTTGCCCTTTTCCGTCTTCTTCCCCGTGAGAGTTAGAGGGT
Organism: Paguma larvata; assembly: GCA_030068075.1. Taxonomy (NCBI): domain Eukaryota; kingdom Metazoa; phylum Chordata; class Mammalia; order Carnivora; family Viverridae; genus Paguma; species Paguma larvata. The sequence goes on from CM057825.1 coordinate 53,808,811, forward strand.
TCTGTGGCCCTCAGTACTGACTGTAGGAAAAGCTGCTCTCGGAAATCAATAAAGAAAATTGAATCAACTGTAGCAGTATAGACATCTGCAGGCTGGTGGGGGTAGACTTAGGAGATGGAGGATTTTCATGACATCCTTGAGATTTTACTATGTAAGCAGATACCAAGGGGTAAATCTGCCTTTGTTTGCAAACATACTCAGAAGGATGTAATTTTAGGAATGTTTATTGAAAGTAAACTGGACACTAAGTATTATATTCAGTTTTCAAAGTTAACATTTTAGTATCCAAGACTTGAATCAGTTATCAAACTACAGTTCCTTCAGTAAAATTAAAGTTCTTGTGTACTCCGTAAAATCTGAAAGATAGGACTGTATTAGATTAGGTGAAAAACAGGATCACCATAATATAGAAGGCTTCTTATCTGATACAGTCAGGACTGGTAATTAGTTAGTTAAGCCCAAAATTCATTGATGTAATTATATAGCTCTTAAACATTTTATTTTCATTTAAAATATTAATGCACATTCATTGGACAATCTTCTCTGGTTGGACAAGTATTTTCTTTGTGGATCCACTAACTAGAAAATCCCTGTTTTCCTTAGATAAACCACACCTGTAATGCATTATCTATGATCAACAATTTAGTTTGGTTTAAAATGGAGCTAGAATTAAGAGGAACTTATGAAGAAGTCTTAAGAGATGTAGAATCCTTACAGACCTTTGTGGTTTTTCTCCAAATTTTACAACTGTTTTATCCATATGTAATTTGAGAGTTCTTATCAAACTCTCTAGATTTCAACTTAATTTTCCTAAAAAAAATTATTTTTTTCATGTTTTTTTGTTTATGTAGTAAAAAACATATTTGAACTTACAATAACAAGAGCAACAGACCTAAACAGGTTTAAGAACAAATATAATTGACACTTGGTAAGCAAACACAGCTAATGGGAGCTGGTGTATGCAGGAGTATTGGGTTCCTGGTCACAATCTTGCATCATGCCATAGGTATCTCTGTGTCATCTTCCACATTGAGACATTCAGAGAAGTGGGGATTCAAGCTCCTACCATCGAGGTAACCCACTCTTAATTCCCTTCCCTTCTTCTTATCACGTAACATAAACAGGTTTGGGAACAAACTGTGGCAATCCGTTAATAAGGTTTAGTAATGTTAAAATTCAGGACTCTATATGATTATTTTCTCAAAAAGGTTTACTGTTCATCTACACCTCCATTTCAGTTACCAACCCTGCTTGACATGTAGACATTTTAGTAGATTTGCTGAAGAAAGAAAGCACTACTTTGACTGCTATAGCCTGAAATGCTAATGGGCGCAGCACAGTGGCACCTGTCAAAAGCCACGGAAGACCACTACTGAAAATCAAATATGCACTTTATTTCAGTCATATCAAATGCGAGTACATTTATGAATTTATTAGAGCAACTGGAGTGTGTTTCACAGAAGGGTTTATTTGTGCAGCGTGGAGGAACCTGAGAGAAGCTGAAGGCTCTTAGGAAGAGTTTTTGACTTTCTACTATATGAACTGCAGCGTAGTAGAATAACAACTAAATTGGGACACAGAATGCCGAAGTAATGTGCCAAGACCATAAAGCCAGTCAGCTTAGGTGCCAGGTAGACCTCAGGCAATGCCCTACCAACATTATCCTCTGCCTCCACTCCCCCAGGCAAGCCAGGGCCTTTGGCGTAAAGTATTCTTGGATGCAAAGCTTGGCTCTATGACTCAGTAGTTACGTAAACTTGGCAAACTAATTTATACTTTTGTTTCCTCTTTATTAGCAGAGCATTAGTACTAATCTCACAGGATTTTTTGGCAAGGTTTATGTGAAGTGATATCTACTTATCGTGATACCTAGCATCTAATAAGAACTTAATAAATGGTAGACTTTATTATTTTATTATTATTATTATTGTTATTGTGAGGGACTTAAGAATTAGAAGATAAATTACTAAGTCCAAAGAGCTTATGTTTTAATTGGGGACAGAAACATATAAATAGGTGTAAATTAATGTAGAATCAGCAATAAAAGCATAAAGAAGAAAACTGCATAATTTGAAAATACTCGAAGGAGGTACTGGTATAACCTTGATTTGCTTTCTTTCTGGGTTCGCTTCGACTCAGTTAAAAGTGTATGTGCAATATATACAAATATGGAATCATTGTTTTGTCACTTGCAACTAATATGTTATAACTTAATTATATCCAAATTTTAAACGTGTACATGTGCCATTTGTCCATACCTGCAGCAATTTGCTAGTGATTTCATAACAAGATTATTAATTCTAGATTTTTATATGCGGACTATCTAACTTTTCATTTGCCCTGCTGTTACAATCTGTTCAGATTAGCAACCAATTTCATGCATTTTTTGTTATGCATCATTTTTAGCTCTTCTATTCAGCACCAATCTAAAATCAGCATAGTATTAAGACACTCTCATTATAGTAGACCTTTAACAGTGATTGGCACATTTCAAATTTTTATGTAAACTGCCTTTCCCCCCCAAGTCCTCCACAATTGCACAGCGGCTAAGTAAAAGAATTTCAGTGGTACATATATACAATGGACTACTATGTGGCAATGAGAAAAAATGAAATCTGGCCATGCGTAGCAACATGGATGGAACTGGAGGGTATTATGTTAAGTGAAATAAGTCAGTCAGAAAAAGACAGATACCATATGTTTCCACGAATAGGTGGACTTGGTGAGACTAAGCAAAAACCAGGGGGAGGGGAAGAGGGGAAAGAAAAAAAAGACACAGAGAGGGAGGGAGATAAAACAGAAGAGACTCTCAAAGACTAAGAACAAACTGAGGGTGAGGGAGATGGGGGGGGGAGAGGGGGTGATGGGCATTAAAAAAGGGCACATGTTGGGATGAACACTGGGTGTTTTATGTAAACCAATTTGAAAATAAACTATTTTAAATTAAAAAAAAAAAAAAAGAATTTCAGAGAGGGAAAGATGAGTACCAGTGTCTTAAAGAAAAGATATGCTGCTCATTTGTTTCACTAATTGGTGCTACTTTGGGAGCCGGCTTTGTCATGCACTTTTGATAAGAGCCCCTCGTCAGCTTCAGAATTCTTTATCTGGAAGGTCACTTTTCTAAGCTGTCAATGTCAATTGCCTTGCTTAGTTGACTGAAACAATCAGATTACACAGACTTGATGACTAAACTTGTTTATGTTATGGCTATAACCAGTGAACTAATAATTCTTAGTTTTGTGTCTTGTGCTTCAACTATAAATTTACTGGTGCCGTGTATTTAAAAATAAGAAAGACTAAAGTTAGAACACATGGAAAAGTTTTCTTAAGTCCATAAAATAATAAAACCCTACGAATTCACATTTCATTTTTCAAGTAACTAATTCATCACAGTAAATAATAAGAGTCTTTACAGTGGCTTCTTATGTGTAGAAGAAGATCTACATTATAATCATTATAGCTACTTTCTTTCCATTTATGTAATAGTTCCCGTCTTCATTCTCCATTGCAGTCTGAGAGTTTTTCAGTTTACTTTAGGGCCAGTTAGACTGGATGAGTTTTTAGAGTAGATGCAGATTAAAATAACCGCCAATGGCCCATTGCTTATAGTGCCATCTTGTGGCCATAATCTGTTACCGTGCCCATTAGCAATAACTGCAGGCCCACAGTTGGGGCCAAACGTATCTCTACTGCATATATAGGGATTATGTTGTTTTCAGTTAACTACTTGAGAAAACCGAGGTAAAGATAAACCATAGTTAAAATGAGAATTGACTATCATCGAAGACAAATTAAAAATTAAAACAAGGGCACTTGGGTGGCTTAGTCGGTTGAGTGTCCGAATTCAGCTCAGGTCATGATCTCACGGTTTGTGGGTTTGTGCCTCACATTGAGCTCTGTGCTGAACAGCTCAGAGCCTGGAGCCTGCTTGAGAGTTTGTGTTTCCCTCACTCTCTGCACCTCCTCCGCTCACACTCACACTCTGTCTCTCTGTCAAAAATAAAATAAACATTAAAAATTATTTAAAAAATTAAAACAAATCATCTCCGAATTATTTGATGGAATCAAAGGGAAAGTGTGATTTGCTCTATGAAGTTTTGATCTATAATTTCATTTTCATGACCACTTGCATGGTACAAATAGACGTAGGTCTACATATGGATTCTTCTTTCTTTGTCAAGGGCACTATTAAGAAGGTATGTTTGGGTAGTACTTTTTAGAGGGAAAAAAATTTGGTGCTTGAAATTTCATCTTGATAAATTGTAAAATACTTAACTAATTTCTCTTCTCTATTTGCATTTTCCTCTTAACATTGGCTTATGAATCTTTTTTTCTCTGCTACATGTCCTGTGAGAGGAGATCATTGATACATTTGAATGAATGTGAGTCAATACAGCTCTGAATAAAAAAATAAAGGTTCTATATGTTCTACTGGCCTGCACTGTGTCCCCAAATATTCCTATATTTATTTCTTATGTTGCCTAGTTTGAAAGCTTTTATAGGTGTGCCCATGACTGCCTTGTTAGGAGATCAAACCTTTATAGTACATTCTAGTTTGGAGCAAAAATAGGTATCATTTTGTAAAGCACATGAAGAAGTAGAGATGAGTGTGTAGTGTCTGGGTATTGTTTTTCATGATGAGAGTGGTCGTAGAATGAGGGTTATGGCAGAGGAAACTGCACAACAAAAAGCCCATATTACTCATTAAAGATTTTACATTTAAGGAGGAAAAAAAAAGAAATTGGCTGAAAAGAATTCGTTTTGATTAATAAGTATGTAATTTTACTCATTTAAATTCCACCGAAGAGCAATTCTCTTTCAGTCGTGATGAGCATAATTGAGGTTGTTATATGATTAATAAATGGTTCAGAATAGAAGTACATGCTCTTTTTCTATGGGATACGCTTTTTCAGGCCTGGCTGTAAACGCCTGTGGCAATTTTTCTTTCCTCAAGACCAGGAAACCATAGGATGACAGAGCAGTCAACACCCAGTTATTCCAGGTTCAGCTAAGAGCAGGAAACTGACTCCTTTATACCAAAGTTACTACATGAAAAAAAACCAAACAAACAAGTATTCCTTACTTTTAAAAGAAAAAGAAACAGAAAATGAATCACTAGAGAAGGATATTCTGCAATTTTAAAGTACTTTATTTACTAACCTATTTCTTGCAAAATATCTCTAGCAAAATAGCTTTGTAAATAATTGTTATGGGTTGATTGTCTTCTCAAAAGATTAAATTAAAGTCCTAACCTCCAGTACCTTAGGATGTGACTTTATTTGGAAATAGGGTCTTCACAGATGTAATCAGGTTAAAATGAGATCATTAGGATGGACCCTAATCCAATATGACTGGTGTCCTTATAAAAAGGGGAAATTTGGACCCAGAAACAGACATGCCCAGAGGAAAGACTATGTGAAGAAACAGAGAAATTGCTATGTGAAAACAGGAGCTATGCTGACATAAGCCAAAGAATATCTGGGGCTCCTAGAAACTAGAAGAGAAAAGATCCTTTCCTTATAGGTTTTACAGGAGTATGGCCCTTAAAACACCTCAATTTTAGATTTCTAGGCTACAGAACTGCAAGATTTCTGTTGTTCTAAGCTGCCCAGTTTGTGGTGCTTTCTTACAGCAACCCTAGGAAACTAATGCCGTCATAATATTGAACCAGTACTTACTGCATTGCCCTATGAGCACTTTACAGAAATTGTCTTATTTACACCTAATAATAATCTTCAGAAGTCTATTATTATCTTCTCAAGATGCTAACAGATGAGGATACCAACTTACTGAGGTTAAATGATTTGCCCAAGATGATGGTTAGTAAGTGAGTGAGCTGGGATTTGAAGCCAGGTCGGTTTAACTCTAGAGTTTTCTCTGTGTGTGTGTGTGTGTGTGTGTGTGTGTGTGTGTGTGTGTGTGTGTGTGTGTGTGGTCAGGAATCCGGTTCTCCTTACTGGGTTGTTTAGGGCTGCAGCCACTTTATACCACTGTCATGTCTCGTCTAGAACAAGTTACCTCCATTTGGAGGAGAATTACTCTTGGCATTCACTGACAACCCAACACTCCGCTTTCAAGGGCATGAGTAAGACCCCATTTCTCTGACAATAAAAGGTTGGTAATATTCTCTTGTCTCTTTGTAATTTGAAATTTATAACCTTATTGGCCTCTTCTCCCACACCTCTCCATTTCTTTCCGCCTCTTTCCATCACCCAAATCAATGTAGTTTAATATGTGTAACGGAGTGAAAAATCTACAATGAGTCAATTTTCTGCTTCAAAAGAATTTCTTTAAAAAAGTCCAACCAATGTCTTTGTCAAAGACTAAATAAACCTGCATTGAACTGTGTATATCAGAGATACTCAAAACTGGGCTAACACTTAAAACCCAAAATGTCATCAGTGAAACTAATCCTGTCATTCTGAGAGCAGTATTGTTTTTTTGAAATATCAGAATGAGTACCTTTTTGGTTAATAATTATTTCTGCTACAGTTTAATTCCACTCACTGATCCAAAAGAAAATAAGAAATAAATTTAATTTATAGCAGCGCCATGGGTTGATGCAGTTAAAAAAGAAATTCTAGTTAGACCAATAGTTAGGCAAAACAGACCGTTAATTATACCTTAGTCATATGATATCAAAGCTAAAGCTATTAAATTAGATTTCTCTTAGCTCATTAGAGATACAAAGAGAATTAGAAATCTCAGGTTATATTTGACTGTTAATCCCTAAAACTTCTCCTTGGTTGTATTGTCTCCTTGTCTGTATTGTCTGGTATTCTTATTGTCGACTTAGGGGGTCAACTTCCACTCAGTCTTTCACATTAAAGCTGTAGGTTTTAAAGTTTTTGACTCTAACCCATAGCCACAACAGCCAGGGGAAGAGTTTCAAAGAGGTGGGGATGGTAGACATTGGGCTTAGGATGACTAAGAAGACTTGATACTTAGAGTATCAGTATTTATTGAAGCAAATGTTTCTCCTGTTGTTCGATCAAATGGTCATCTAGGGAATATCCAGTCACGCATGAGTAATGTAGCTGTCAGAGGGATAAAAGTCACTGGATTCTATAAGATTGGTCAGCTGAACAGCAAGAAAACCCTACTGCTCAGTAGGTGTTGCATGCTCCAACAAACATTGCTGGACACACAACCATCCATTAGCGAGGCCTTAGGCAACTCACAGAACAGCAGCTATGCCTGCTGAGTACTGAGCCGCTGTCCTACAACAGTGCAGGAACAGTAACCCTCTGCAGTATATTTCCTTTCAGTTTTTCTTTTCAAATTGTTTTTTTCTCCTCTTTTCTCTAACACAGTGTTTTTACAGTAGGGAGGAGACGTTAGTAGTTTTGCATATTTGTAGAGCAGAACTCTACAGGTTCGGTGACTTGCCCAGGGCCCCATAGCTAGTAAGTGGCTGTAACGGTGAGGCTAGGTAGGAAAGCTCCAGAGTCATGGCAAGTATTGCGCCCCCTCTCCACCCCCTATCCTTTCTGTTTTAGGAGGATTTCCCAAAGCCCTGGATTTCGATCCTGCTCTCTTGCCTGACTAAACTAAATTAAAATTAAACTAAAATTAAACTAAATTAAAATTAAACTAAATTCTTTATGGACCAGTTATCAGCAGCCCAGCATGTATCGGCATTTATAACTGAAATATCACAAAACATTATTTCCCCTTGCTGTGGTCAAAGTACTCTGATACTTTTTTTACTCTATTTTAATTCATTTACAAAAATACTCTGTTCGAAGCTCAATAGATTTCACAGCCCAGCTAGTGGGTTGGGACCTGAAGTTTGAGAGACACTGCCTTTGGGCCCTCCCTGAGTGTTCCAACTCACAGTATGCACATCTGATGGGCCGGCAGAACCTGTCTGCTCTGCCTGACACCTGTCCTCCCAAACCACCTTCTCCTCTCTAGCCCTATCCTGTCACTACCTGAGCTGAAGCTGTTCTCATCTGTCATCCGAACTATTACAATACACACACTGCCCACCCTCTCTCTGACCACAGTAGTGATCCAAAGCTTTTCTTCTCTCTGTAAGTTCCTAACTAACCTCTATCTTTGTCATGTCCAGTGATAACTGGCTCCTCAGTCAGAGAGAAGGCATCTGGCAGGAGCTCTCACCTCTAAAATTACCTGCTGTGACGCTGGTCCTTACCTCTTCCTTCTAGCCCAGAGATCCCTCCTCTACACTGGACCCTTTGCCCACCCACCTTCCTCTTGCTCACTTCTCCCCATTATAAAATAGCCTTCTTTCAATTCGGCTTTTCTTTTTCACTCCTCTCTCTCTTCCTTCCCATCAGGAACAAACATTTTAAAAGATGGCTCTACCCTGATGTGCCCACTCTTCATTTCCACTTTCTCTTCACCCTAATTTAATTTGGCGGTCTCCCCACCACTTCACTGAAAGCTTTCCCTCAGATTGAGTATTACCTCCCTGCCCAAACCCAAGGCACGGTTTGAATCACCAGTGCTTGATGTCAGAGCAGTAACTGACAGTTTTGATTCCTCCTGCTTTCCTTCTCTCCTGGTTCTCTTCCCATCTCTCAGACCATCCTTTCTTCCATTCTTCTTTTCTACGTACATCTTCGGTATCAGAATTCTTTACATAATCATCTTCTAGTTTGGTCTGCAAACATTTTTTAAAATTATGTTTTCCATTTCAGTCGCATTGCCTATGGCTTTTACCTTGAGATTCCTAAATCTTTTTTTCGAGAAAGAGAGAGATAGAAAGCGTGTAGGCAAGCAGGGGAGGGGAGGAAGAAGAGAGGGAATCCCAAGCAGGCTCCACGCTCAGCACGGAGCCTGACTCAGGGCTCAATCTCACCACTGCAAGATCATGACTTGAGCTGAAATCAAGAGTAAAGGCTTAACCGACCGAGCCACCCGCGTACCCCCTAAATCTCTCTTTACAGTTCTGGTCAGCTATGATGGAAACCTGGTTTTGATGGATTTAGCTTTTATATCCTACTGCTAATATTGCTTTTAACTAAATTAGGAAGACATGTAACAAAGTGATGTGTGTTACTTGCTTTCCTGTGAGAATCTTATTGGCATATAGATGGTCCTGGTTTCAGCAGTCCTCAATGGAAAGTTACTACTCCATAGCCACATTGCCTCATTAACAACGGCTTTTTTTTTTTTTTTTTTTTGGGTCTGGCTTTCTTAGAGGTTCCTATTTTCTAGAATTTTCTCTTTAAATTGTGCAAGTGTGACCTACCAGCTCTGAAATAAGTTGAGTGACTGTCATTGTTTTTATCCTGCCATTTTATTAATAGGCAAAAAGAGAAATATCCTGGTGACCTTAAATAATGAGACTTATAAAATCTCAGTCTCTCTCCCCCTACTCTTTCTCTTTCCCTTTCTCTTTCTCTCTTTTATTTTTCTTTAAAAATTTTTTAACATTTATTCATTTTTGAGAGACAGAGCATGAGTGGGGGAGGTGCAGAGAGAGAGGGAGACATAGAATCTGAAGCAGGCTCCAGGTTCTGAGCTGACAGCACAGAGCCCGATGTGGGGCTTAAACTTACAGACTGTGAGATCATGACCTGAGCCACAGTCTGACACTTAACCAACTGAGCCACCCAGGAGCCCCTCTCTTTCTCTCTTTATAGACAGTTGATGACCAATCAATGAAGGATGACCCTATCTGACATTCCTCAACTCAGGACAGCCATTTAGTGTAATTTAGTTTAATTTTAATTTAGTTTAGTCAGGCGAGAGAGCAGGATCGAAATCCAGGGCTTTGGGAAATCCTCCTAAAACAGAAAGGATAGGGGGTGGAGAGGGGGCGCAATACTCGCCATGACTCTGGAGCTTTCCTACCTAGCCTCACCGTTACAGCCACTTACTAGCTATGGGGCCCTGGGCAAGTCACCGAACCTGTAGAGTTCTGCTCTACAAATATGCAAAACTACTAACGTCTCCTCCCTACTGTAAAAACACTGTGTTAGAGAAAAGAGGAGAAAAAAACAATTTGAAAAGAAAAACTGAAAGGAAATATACTGCAGAGGGTTACTGTTCCTGCACTGTTGTAGGACAGCGGCTCAGTACTCAGCAGGCATAGCTGCTGTTCTGTGAGTTGCCTAAGGCCTCGCTAATGGATGGTTGTGTGTCCAGCAATGTTTGTTGGAGCATGCAACACCTACTGAGCAGTAGGGTTTTCTTGCTGTTCAGCTGACCAATCTTATAGAATCCAGTGACTTTTATCCCTCTGACAGCTACATTACTCATGCGTGACTGGATATTCTCTAGATGACCATTTGATCGAACAACAGGAGAAACATTTGCTTCAATAAATACTGATACTCTAAGTATCAAGTCTTCATAGCCATCCTTTTAAATCTCCCAAAGCAGCTGACAGGGTCTACCATCCCTGCCTCCTTGAAGCTCTTCCTTTGGGTGTTATGGGAATAAGGCTGTTATTCACCACCTGCCTCAGTTTTCCTTGTTGTACCTGCCCTATTCATCTCCTTTATCTGGGCTTGAAGCGGTGGCCTCTCCAAAGGTGCTATCTTCTGCTCTCTCTTCTGTTTTTTACTCTATCCCTTTGGACTCTCATTCTTACCATCATGTCGAATGTAGGTCACTAAACTTCTTGAACCTGAAGCTCCATGTTTCCACAGGTCCACAGGTTCCAGGTCATTTCGACTTGGAGCTTCTGTTGGCCTCTCAAATGCTAAATATCCTATACCAAACCCACTACCTTCCTGTACTGGTGCCCTGACTTTAGTCTTCCTTCTGAGTTACCTGAGTTATTCGATGAAATCACCATTTCTTTTAGCAACCAGGCTAGAGACTTTGCCATCATCCTTGATTCTATGCCTCCCTTTAATTTCATGTCCAATATCCAGTTTGTTGTCAAATTCTATCAGTTTTACTTACAAAAAACTTTGGGATCTGTAACCTTTAAAAGTGACGGTTTAGGGGCACCTGGGTGGCTCAGTCAATTAAGCATGTGACTCTTGGTTTTGGCTCAGGACATGATCTCATGGTTTTGTGAGTTCAAGCCCAGTTGGGCTCCATGCTGAGAGTGTGGAGCCTGCTTAGGATTCTCTGTCACCCTCTCTCTTTATCCCTCCCCCTACTTATGCTGCCTCTGTCTCTCAAAAGAAATAAATAAACTTAAAAAAATAAAAGTGACAGTTTATATCTCCACATTCTTCATTCTTGCTCTTTCTCTGGAGTACTCTTGCTAAGGTTAGGTTTTTACAGTCGTAATGTGACCATGTCACTCACTTCAAGTCTTTGACAACCCTTTATTGCTTCGAGCATGAAAGGCAAACTCTTTAGGATGGCATTTGAATCATTTCAGGATTGAATCTCAAGTACTTCTTGAGTCTCACTTCTAGACACAGTGCCCAAACATTGTTCACACTTGAGTCACACTAGAATTCTTGCCATTTACAGGACCCACAATGCATCTTCCTATCTCCTGACTTTGGCTTTTTCAATTCCTTCAGTCCTGAATTCAGTTAAAATCACTAGCATTTATTAAAAATCCGAGATCAAATCTTTTTCATTATGTTTCCAGCAATTAGCAGAATGCCAGAAGTATAGTAGGTACTCAAGAAATATCTACTTTGAAACAAAAGCGAAAGAATTACTAGGCTGCATGGTTATATGTGTTTTTAATGTCCATATTTTCCCTAGGAAACACTAAGTAGTAAAATAACCAGTCAAACAAGCCAAATCAGCATTCTTTACTACCCACCGGCATGAATTGTTATTCACTGGGGGGAGAATAGCTATTTACAAGATTGGTGCTGACATAAATAGTTGCAAACTACTCTTTTAGTCACTAAGATCTGATTGAATGTTTATAGTAATGAGCTTGCTTATAACTTTTCTCTACATGAGCTTTTGTACATAGAGGACCCTCAAGTTTTAGTATCATATATTACAGGTAACATATCTGCTTCTTCCTTTCCGGTAACAAAGATTCCCAATATAATGCACACAAAACACTGGGTGTTTAAATCTATCTCATAATTAACAATGAAAATATGGCTACGATACAAACACTAGAGAGTCTTTAATAGCTGAAAACTTGTTTCATCCTATAAGAATTTACTTGACTGTGGACGAATAAAGTATTTCTACCTGAATAATTTATTTTTTTGAAACAGCTAGATCCTGAAGTTTCAGTTTATTTAGCTTTGTATATCATAATTCTTTTGACCTTCTCAACCAGTCAGCATTGATTAGGAGAGCACCAAAATTCTAAATCTTTTGTAGTTTGCTATAGAAAAAACAATTTCTTCCTTAGGATAATTCTGTGATACAGATTAAATTATTGTCGGTCAAAGTAAATCTGCCAAACGAGACAAATATTTGTCTTCTTAAGTGAGTTTTTCTGAGTGAATTATTTTATTATTTTGAAAATCACCAGGACGTTTCATTAGTATTAGTATAAAGTAAATGTATACGTTGATAAGCCTTGATTTTTTTAGGAGACAAAATAATCTCTTACAGTTAAGGGTTAGAATGAATATGGTCTCTCTGCCTTTTTAGTCTGTGGTAGCAAGTCTAAATTGTGAGATGTGTCAAAATTAGCACCTTGTCTGATTCAATCACCACTATCCCATTTGAGAAGATGTGGGAGAGTGGTTCAAGACCATGGGCATGGCATCAGTCAGACTGGGGTTTGAATCCTGGTTTCACCATATAGTGATTGTGACATTGGGCAGATGGCTTCATCTCTCTCAACCTCAATTTCCTCATCCGTATAATATGTACTCATTTATTTAACAAATATTTATTGAGCAAGTATTATGTGCAAACTCGTGTTCTAGGATTCTGAGAAATAATGGTGAACATTATTCCCCTTCCTGGAATTTACTTGTAGTAAGACAATCATAACAGTGGGAATTAGCTGATACAATGCAGGTATACTGCTTAGCACAAGGCCCAACAGCTGATGTATCTAGTAAGCTGGGGAAAGTGACTGGTCTAGTTTGACAGGCATACAGAAGAGGTGCTAGGAGAGTGTGTTTGGCTGGGGAGAGAGTAGGTTGGGATCAGGTTGTAGACGCTGAAGTTTACTGAACACTTGCTATCTGTCAGACCCTGTACTAAGTGCTTCTAACTTAAAGCGATCCTGTGAGGCAGGTATTTCCCTGGCACCTATACAGTGTGACGGGATAGGACTGGATGGTGGAGGCCATTGGAAACATCTGAGGCTTGGATTACAGAATTGCTCCGGTTTCCAACCAGCCACATGCCCTATCCCTAAGTTGTATTTGTCTCTGGCTAGATACTCTCATGAAAGTTACCGTATGCTTGTGTGTTAAGGTAAGAACTATTTTAAATATCGTATTTCCGAAAACAGATTTTGAGAGAGGAGCAGAGAAAAGGGCAATAAGGCTTTAGATATTTCTCCGGACCCACTCTCTTACCTTGTAGGTGGACACTCTGGGTAGCTGGACCGTGGTCTGAGTGGGCCTCTTAACTCAACTTAAGCTCATCTTTAAAGGTTGGGAAAATAATTTCCTTTCTTTGGGATCAATTTTCATGTTTGAAGGAGTTGTATTGGAGGATTTTTAAGATCTGTTCCTATGCTGGCATTTCATGATTCTCCATGAAGGAAGAGGTAGGTCACTGTATAATCATATGTATTTGTGAACATCTGGAATGCAACGTCACACTCGTAAGTGCCCATGCGCATTTCCTGTTGGTTCCCTCCCTATAGAGCTTACCCTGAAATGGCAGAAATAGTGAGGGGCGTGGCCAGGGAACAATTGATGATATTGAGCAGAAACCCTTTTAATATAGCGGAAGATTATTAGATAATTTCAAGGCAGTAGATTTTACTTTATTCTTTTGTATTTGAGATAATTAAAGGACATAGATACAGAAAGTTTATTGTTAAATTTTATTTTTCTCACATAAGGCATAAGGAGCTGAAACAATTCCCAGGACCCCAAAACAGTTTTTCTATTTAGTTTTTAAAATTCATGTAAGCAACTTTTTTCTTTTTGAAAATTAAAACCTTACCCTTTGGGGAAGTAACAGCTCAAAACTTAAAAAAAAACAGATACAATATTAACTAAATCTCCGTTTAAATCTGAAAATTTCTGGGATTTTTTTTTCAGCTTTTTCTCTCCCTTTCATCTATTTGTGTTTATTTTTATGATAAAGTACACCCTAGTTTATCTAATAAATATGTTTCTAAGATAGGAATCAAACCTTATTTAAAATGTAGTAAGGATTTGCTGTTTAAATAGCTTCTATTGTAAATTTATTTTGCTCTGTAAGCTATTTGACCTTAATTTATCTTTGATGTATTCTTGGATTTTTATCTATTAAGGTTTGTCTAAATCAAGGCACATCAATTAACCATTGGATCTATTCCTGTTTATTGCTCTCATAAAATCTGGAGCTATCGCTTTAAAATTTTAAAATCCAGAATCTCCCGTGGCTAGCATAAGTTACTACTAACAGCAATGTAGAGTTTTTCTTTATTTACAATGTATTTTATATCCAAGTTAGTGTACCATATATATATATATGTATATATATATAAATTCTGTATATAATTAAATGGCCTCGTTAAGTTTAACCGAGGATTGAGTATCTTCATTTTACTGATTGTATATCTACAATGTCTGACTAGGGGGTATTGATATATTTGTGGTCATTTATTCACTGAACAAATATTTAATGCCTCCCATGTGCCAGGCACTGGGCTAAAAACACTAGGGAATGTAAAGTATAATAAATGATCTCCATTAGGAACTCACAATTTATCAGGGCAAATAGATATAAACACATAAAGAGTTACGTGATATGAGACAAATTTCAGCACAAGACAACAACATAAAGTAACATCTCCCAAATTGTGTCATGTGAGATAATTTTAGGTAGGAGACATGGACAAACACTTTTTACATTAATGGTTATATTTTTATTGTATATATATTTATAATTATGTTCAATTTATGTAAAGTGTTACTGGCTTTCCGTTATAGTTATGATCTAAAATATCCTATAACGTTAAATATATTGAGGAAAAATATGGCAGTTTGCTTTAAGAAAGTATTACAGATGAAGACCTAACAGGTGGTATGTGGATATGGAAAAATAGTGAAGGACACATGAATGCTGAGATTTGGGAGACTGATAACAGAAATGTTTACAGTGATGTTGTAACAAGGTGTATTAGCAGCAATGCAGCCCATGTCCTGGAGGGAGGCAAGGTCCCCACAGGCTGGAGGGGAGAGAAAGCCCGTGGGAGAAGGAAGGACTTAAGACTGGATGGAAAGGCGGGAGAACAAGGTCAAGGCTCTCACAGCAATAAAAGAACATGGAGGCCAGAATTCACATTATACTGAAGGGCAGGGAAAGAGTGCAGAGTGGAGTTTCTGTGTAGGGGAGGATGGGATGTGAGTCTAAAAATGAGGCCTGGAAGGAGGGAAGAAGATGGTACAGGGCGTTGAATGTTCTCCTGAGAAATGTAGGCTGTACTCGCTGTTTATATAGAAGAGGAAGCATTTTGTTCTACGTGCGGCTGGCATCCAGGAGGGATGATCAGGAAGGTTCTGAAAAGCCTTCTGGATTACATATACATCTCCCAGCATGAGATTCTCAGCATTGTCTTTACTGAAGGATTTGCTGTCCAGGATGAATGTCTCCTTTACCATTGATTATGGTTCTAATAGCAATTAGTAGCTTGAAAGCCCTCTAGTCAGAAGGCAACATTAGGATGCGGATCCATTTAAGAATGGCCTCAAAATCTGGAATGCTGAGCAGCCCAAGACAGCTTTATCTCAATAGTTTTGCTTAGGGCTGACCTATCTTCTCTGTGTAGCAATGTGGTACAGGCAAAAGAGTTGTAAAACGTGTTACTGGATTTACTATTATGTGTTTCCTTCTTTTCTTTAAACTTGGCAGCTTTTCTGTTTTAGACAGTTACACATAACTATGGCACGTCTCAAGTTCTCCTTTATATAATTCCCTTCAGTTCTCTCAGGTAATTTTACTTTGGAGTAGCCTTGGAGTTGATTTTCAACAACCTGCAAATTCTCTTAAGTTTATTCTGTAGTATATTTCATAACAATTTGGCTTTAAGAAATAAGCATGAAATGCCTCTAATGTTTTGTAATGAAATTCAACTTGGGGAAAACTTCATAAATAATGAAAAATATTACTAATTTTGCTATTCAGTTGAAGTTTTTTCATTCCAAATGGGGTCCAAAAGGGTATCTTTAGCTTCTTGCTAACGCAGTGGTATGAAAGTGGAACAATTTGCAAATTGTTTTCTGTCCTGTATGGTGGGTGAGAAGGAGAACTTTGGGTTCTGATCTTTACTTCAACTACAGCAAATCTGCTTTAATTTATTTTTTATGTTTGTTCTCTACTTTGAAACTCTAAAATAAAGATGAAAAAGATAATGAAAACTATAAGCCATGGGGTACTTCTCCAGTGGTCCAGAGATCAAAGCAGTAATGAGAGTAATTGCTCATAACCCCTGTCAAGAGGTGTTGGGATAATTACTAAACCTTTTGTGATAGAAGATAAGCAAGGCCATCATTATTTGGTGGGGGGTCAAGAATTGGCTACTTAGAAAAAGAAGAGTTTTTACTCAATTACTCTATTAAAAGTATGTTATCATCATCAATTATAATGATTTATTCTAATCATAAACATTAAGTAGTATTCCTAATCCTAAAAACTTGAAGACATTATAATTGAGTACAATTTAGAGAAATAAAATACATATCTAATCTTCTTGCTAATACTTGATAAACTTGTACCTTTACTCCTGCCTACATAAATCCAACTATCTACTTGATTTGACTCTTGAATATCTAATTGATTTATCAAATTTAATATGGTGCAAACCAAAATTTTGATCCTTCTTGCAACCTATTTTCCCCTGAGTCTTCCCTATTTCAATAATTGACTCTACCATCCATCTAGTTCTTCAACCCCTAACCCTGCTTCTCACTGCTCAAATTCAGTCAATCCATAGGCAAGTCCTGTTGGCTCAAAGCAGCCAATCTCTTCTTTCTCTCCATCTTTACAGTTACCATCCTGATCCTGATCCATGCTACCATGGTTTTTTGCCCGGAGTACTGAGATAGCCTCTTAGCGGGCCCTCCTGTCAGGCTCTGCTAATGGTGCATAACAATCTATTCTCCACACAGTAGCCAAAGAGGTCGTTTAAAAATGTGTATCAGGTCATGGCAGCCTTCTAGTAAAACCTTCGCCTTCTCACTCTATCCCAATTCTCAGCTGTGGCCTACAAGGTCATATACATTCTGGGTCCGGTCTTCTTTGAGATGCTTCTACTGCTGCCCTCCATGTCCAGTACTCTCCAACCACAGAGATTTTTCTATTCCTGGCCTATGCCAACCTCCTTCCAGACTTGGGGATATTACACCTCCTCATGCCTCTTCCTGAGAACCCCCAGTCTCCTGATCAGCTTCTTGTCACTCAGATGCCCCTTCCATCGGGAGATCTTTCTTAAATTAGTCCACTACCCTCAAGTCCCTCTTTTCAGAGCACAAAAATTATTTCATTCACTTCCCTGTTTGTGTATTGTCTATCTCTACCTCCTCTCTTCTGGAATGTAAGCTACATGAGAACAGCAAACATATTTTCATGGGAATCACTCATTCCCAGT
Organism: Paguma larvata; assembly: GCA_030068075.1. Classification (NCBI taxonomy): domain Eukaryota; kingdom Metazoa; phylum Chordata; class Mammalia; order Carnivora; family Viverridae; genus Paguma; species Paguma larvata. The sequence goes on from CM057825.1 coordinate 53,826,437, forward strand.
AATTAGCACAGGGTCTGGAACGTAATAGAGACTCAATAAATTTTGTTTAGTTAGCCAGTTTATGAATTCAGTATTTTTTCTTCCTTTCATTTAATAAATTTAAGGAGAGAAATTTTTTGCCCTTTCTCTGAGATTCTCTTTGTCCTTACTATTGCATCAGTCTCTATTTAACTGTAGGGTGAAATTATATGGAAACAGGAAAAATACGACTCTTTGTTCTCCTGAACCCAGCTTTGAGAGTTGCTCAGTTGAGGCAATTATGTCCTTTTCTAATGGCTTGATTCTGTTGAAATTCACCAGAGGTTCAAGCATTTCTCCTTTGGTAGCTGTTCTTTCCACTTTCATGAGGCAGAAATCAGAAGAGGGAGATTAATTATTCCCAGTGTGTACAAGAATGGCATTTCATGATTGCCTCTTTAAAATTCCAAGGGAATCATTTACCCCTCTCAGCCTTATCTTCCTTCCCTTGTAGATGGAGATTCATTAGTCTGACTTTTCTCTCCACATCCAAAATAAGATATATTTATTCAACAATCAGGTAAAGTTGCACAAAAATTTAAAGTAGAGATAGAATGATAGTAGTTTCACAGAGGGCTTAATTTGATTTGGGGATGCATTCGTGCTGCATACTTCCACTGCTCCTTCCATTTAATCAAACCTATTAACCAAGCCCTTGCATGTGTTACCAGGAAAAAAAGCATATTGTAATACTGTATGTACGATAGGCTTCTGATTATTATTATTAAAATGCATTGAAAAAAACAGGAAGGGAAAACAACAATATACAGGCCCTCGATAAATAGTTCTGGAATTATGGATATTTTTGTTTTCTTTATATCTTTTAATATTTTCCAACTTTTAATATAATAACATTTAAAAGAGAGATTATTGGAGCTAAAACCTGCAGGTGGGCTGTGAGCGCCCAGGCCTCTGGTCACCTTTCTGTGTGACTGTCACTGAGCTTCCAAATCTTACCTCTAGTAACCTGGAGGATCACGTAGCTCAGTGAGCTCTGTGTTATTTTTCTGGCTGAGAAAAGCTGGTTTCAGTTTCATACCTGGTTTGAAGTATAATTCTTTTCCAGACAAAACTGGTGTAAAAACCACATTGTACTACATAATGGAATTTCATTTCTTCCTGAGCAACATCACCCAGGGGAAGTTTTTCTGTTTTGTTTTGTGTTGTTGTTGTTGTTTTTAGGATTAAAAAAATTACTTCCATTGAATTGATGATATTTGGTTCCATGAAAGGAAACAGTATTGAATTTACCAGTTTTAACAATTGGAGATTTGAGACCATTGAAAATAAAGAATTAAGTTTGCCATCTTATTTTATCCTTTTTTTGTTGGGACAAATGGCATATGTTACATACAATATTGAGTTTTCAAGAAAGGAGGAAATATTTGTGCATTTATGTTTTTAGGTGCTGGAAAGTTGATGATATACTTCCAAATACCTTGCTTCTTCAGATCTGATGTATGAGACAGCAGCTTGTCAGCAAGAAATTCAGACTCTTAGGCCCAGCACAGACCTACTGAGTCAGAACCTGCAGTTTAACAGATCCCCAGGTCATTCTTACACATAGGAGTTAACAAGCATCCTCGTATATTTGGGGATTTCCAGGTCCAGACTGCTTCATTTACTGCCCTTCCTCCTCTTCTCCCCAAACACTGACCCATAAAGAAGACCATAAAGCAGGAGTTCTTAAACTGGGATCTGCGGATTCTTATGAAGAGTTGTAGGTGAAAGAAAAAGGAAGGAAGGAAGGAAGGAAGGAAGGGAGGAAGGAAGGGAGGGAGGAAGGAAGAGAGGGAGGAGGGAAGGGAGGAGGGAAGGGAGGAGGGAAGGAAGGAAGGAAGGAAGGAAGGAAGGAAGGAAGGAAGGAAGGAAGGAGGGAAGGGAGGAGGGAAGGGAGGAGGGAAGGGAGGAGGGAAGGGAGGAAGGAAGGAAGGAAGGAAGGAAGGAAGGAAGGAAGGAAGGAAGGAAGGAAGGAAGGAAGGAAGGAAGATGACAGAAAGAAAAAAAGAAAGAAAGAAAAAAAAGAAAGAAAGAAAAGAAAGAAGGAGGAAAAAGGTTATAGGTGGTTATTTGTGAACTCACTGAACCACATAAAAATTATGTGTGAATATATGTATTCAGCTTTCATTAAATTCTCATGAAGAAGAAGAAGGAAAAAAAAAAAAGGTCTAACCTTTCCAGGCTGCAAAAGTGCAGGTACCATGCTCTGCCCTGAAAGGTGGAGAAGAATAATTTTTAATTACAGAATTATTATCCTTTCCTGGGAAATCCTAGGAGAAAATACCAGTCTTTCATGTTGTTTTAATAAAAAGAATCAAACTGACCAGAGAGTTGATCACAGAAATTTTTGGAAGCAGCTTCCTAGTTCCCCAAAATTGAATTCCACTTCACTGGTCCTGATGTGTTTAGGTTTGGAGAAAATTGCCTGTTCAGTTCCCATAGGTCCTGCATACTTTAATATAATCAAAGAAGTTTTTCCATGTATGAATTTTGTTCATTAATTCCATCTTTTTGTTTATTTTGAATCCTTAGGTTAGTGCTCCTTAGCCCTGGCTGCATATTAGATTCATCCCACACTGGACCAATTGTATCAGAATGTCAGAATCTCTGGGGTGAGGACCAGGCTTACCGGGTTTTGTTTTTGTTTATTTCTTAATTTGTTTTAATTCTTTTTGGATAGTTTTATTTATTTATTTATTTATTTATTTTTATTTATTTATTTATTGTAATGTTTACTTATTTATTTTGAGAGAGAGAGCGCGCACAAGCAGGGGAGGGGCAGAGACAGAGGGAGAGAGAGAAAGAATCCCAGGCAGGCTCCGTGCTGCCAGTGCAGAGACAGATATGGGGCTCAAACTCACAAACCATGAGATTACGAACTGAACCTAAATCAAGAGTTGGACGCTTGACCAATTGAGCCACCCAGGCACCCCTCTTTTCGGATAGTTTTAAAGTATGACTAGGTTAAAAACCATTTGCACAGAGCAATGTGTTCGATAAATTCCAGAATGGCTTTCTTGGAGAACTGCACATCTTTCGTATCTAAGGGACAGTGATTCTATTTCCTCTGGATGATCAAGTCCTTTTTTCTTTATTTTCTAAAAAAATGTTTATTTATTTATTGAGAGAGAGAGAGAGGGAGAGAGAGAGAGCACAAGGTGGTGGGGGGGAGAGAGGGAGAGAGTATTCTAAGCAGTCTTCCGGGTGTCAGTGCAGAGCCCCAAGCAAGGCTGGATCTCACAAGCCACGAGCTCATGACCTGAGCTGAAATCCAGAGTTGGACGCCGAACCGACTGAGCCACCCAGGTGCCCCTTTTTCCATTGGAATATCATTATATATGTACTCTCTGTGCTATCTTCATCACGTCAAATGGAAGCTAATGCATAAAGAAGTTGTTCAGATCTGCTGATTTCAAGAACTATTGAATCTACGAGTTTTTATCTGTTGCCTAATTACCAGTCCATCTCAGAAAAGTTTTCTGAGTTCTTATATTATGAATAACTTTCCAAATACAAAAGATCTTGGGCTCTCTCTTGGGCTCTTTATGAGGCTCATTTGAAAACTTAAGGACAAATAAGATTCTGTAGGATTCAGGACTCCAAAGAGAAAAGAGTATGTAGACTGAGCATAATTTACAGTCACTAGTAATGCCTTTCATCAAACAAAGAAAGTGAAATCTATGATAGAATTTCCCTTTATAAAGAATTCTCCTAATTCATATTCACAAATTGATGCAGAATTTTATATATTCACATTTTTCCATTTTGTACTTGAATCATTTCTAGCATATTAGATTTTGCATCCAGTCCCTTGAAACATAGCCTAAGAGTTTACTTGTGTATTGTCCTTTTCTAAAGGAGATTCCTGGCAATGTGAGCACTCATCTTCTCACTTTTGGGAATTTCATTGAGAATTAGTGGGATTCGTGTTTACCTCTCTGAATGGATTCACCAAAGGTTCATTTAATCACAGTTTCCTTCAAGATCATGAGAATGCATTCTTGAGAATGATGTTAGCTTTAACATCATTTGGGCGGGGATGGGAAATGGAGAATGGAATTATAGAATAATTAAAATCTGATGAAGATTATTTTTGAAGTAGCAGCTTGTACTCAACATTAGTGAAAAAAATTGGAACTGTTTATTTTCCTAGTATTAATGCTTCAGCGTTCTCTATAAATGTTCAGAAGGATGTAATATAACTTGTATGATACTAACTTTTCTAACCTTTTCTAGCTAAGAGATTTCTCAGTTGTCTCCTAGTAAAAATATATAAACAGTGATTTTCTGTTTGAAATGGGAAATGCATGTAGGTTATATTAATGCTTTTAATCTTTACAAAAGATTGCTTAATTGGAGGACCCTCAACAGGAGGCTCTGATAAAATTTTTTTCCTAATGCGCTTTGGCATTGGATTTTTTTTTCCCCTGGTGGAGGCTACAGTTTTGTGACAGTTCACACATTTGTCTGATATTTCCTTCCTTCTCTGGCTTGCAAAGAGAAGTCCCACATCTGAGTTCATGAACGATCTGCCCATTCAAGTCATTTTGATAGACTTTGCTCTTACTTTAAACCAAACAAACATAATCAAGGACATTTAGCAACAAAATTCAAAAAAGTTTTTTCTCTTGGAAAAGACAAATGCCTCACTGGGTTGTGAAGGTTTACTAGTCATTCTAATTCAGCCCGAGCGCATGAGTGCCTAAAACATACCAGGTTCTGTGCTAGGCATTCCAGGGTAAACAGTGAATGCCTGCCAGCAAATCGCATGTGAGGGGAGAATAGAACACAAATAACTATAATATAATGTTATATGCATAACATGCAAAGTGAGACCGCAGAGAGGTGACAAAAATCTCTGAGAAATTCGGAGAGGGCAGTTACAAGTAATAGAAACTGGTTCAAGATCAAGCCAAAAGAGAAGAAGAGACAGAGATCAAGTTACTAGATGGATATGCGTTTCTGATGGATTAAAGGGGAGAGAGAGAGAGAGAGAGAGCACGAAAGAACTGGGCCTCAGAAAGGACCTAAATTGAAGAGTTCTGGGCTTCTAAGTAGAAGAAACTAAAGGACAGTTGCTAAAGGGAGTTGCTGAGGGATGAGTCAACTCTGGATGTTTTCTGTCTCTGTGTCACTCCTCTCGAGATTTCTAAGAGATGCAGCATTATTTATAATGTTCATATTGTGGAAGCAGCACAAGTGTCCATCGATTGATGAATGGAGAAAGAAGATATGGTGTACATATATGTATACATACAATGGACTATTACTCATATAGAATTTACCATAGCCATTTTCAATGACATGAATGGAACTAGAGAGTACAATGACTGCTAAGTGAAATAAGTCAGTCAGAGAAAGACAAATACCATATAATTTCACTCGTATGTGGAATTTAAAAAACAAAACAAACAAGCAAAGAAAAAAGACAAACCGAAAAACAGACTCTTAACTCTTAGAGAACAAACCAATGGTGACATGGTGACCTGAAGGGAGGCAGGTGGGGAGGATGGGTGAAATAAGTGAGGGGGATTAAGAGCACACTTATCTTGAGCATTGAGTAATGTATAGAATTGTTGAATCACTATATCGTGCACCTGAAGCTAATATAACACTGTATGTTAACTATGCTGGAATTAAAATTTGAAAACATAATTTAAAACCCCCATGAATCCCAACATGCCAAAAAAAAAAAAAATTCCCAAGAGAATGTATGTCTAATTGGCTCAGTGTGGCCCAAGTGCCTATTCCTTAGCTCGGGCAGGACAAGACACTGATTGACAGTGCAGTCAAGGCCATGTGCAGTGGGAGAAGAGGAATTCCCAAAAGGAAATCAAGGTGCTGCTATTGAAAGAAGATGGGATAGAGGCTGTTAAGCAAAAATAAGAGAGGTCTACTCCAGGAAGGGATATTTAATCCTTGGAGGAGTAAAATTCTCTTAGGGGGAAAATGGAGGAATGGTGTTCTAAGAGGCCATAGAATAAACAAAGACAGAGTCATGGAAGAGTACCTTGTTGTATAATGGCAAGAAATAAACTGTTTAATGAGGAAGTCTGGATGTTAAGAAGTGATAGGAAATAAGGAAAGATTTCCATATGATGTGTTGAAAGATTAGGACTCAATCCCATAGGTAATCATGTTTTAGTATTAATTTTTTTAATAATTCAAATCCATAGAAAAATAGACAAAAATATGGGCAGAAAATTGACAGAAGAAGAAATTTAGATGACTAATATACATATGAAAGAAAATATACATTACACTATTTTCTACCTGTTAAATTAACAAAGTTTTCAAAGTAATAAGTATACCTAGAGTTTGAGAGAGAAAGCTGGGATGGATACCATAGGTGAAAGTATAAATTGGAATAAGTGTAATTTTCCTAGATAAGGATTTGATAAGGTATATCAGATCCTTAAAATTCCCCCATTTTCTGATCTAAAAATTCTATTTCAAAGATTTCGCATTAAGGCAATAACATTAGATGCTAATAGATATTAAGGTTTCACAATGACAGTGTTTTATAAAACCGAAAAACTGGAAATTTCCTAGATAATACTAAGAAAATAATCATATGAATTATATATCTCAATTCAGACATTAACCATGTTTTCAAAGAATTTATAGTAACACTGCAGGATGCTTATGATATGTTAAGTAAAAAAAGTAGTACATAGGGGCACCTGGGTGGCTCAATTGGACTCTTGATTTCCACTCGGGAACTCTAAGCGACCGACTCTTGATTTCCGCTCGGGTCATGTCTCACGTGAGATGGAGCCCAGCATCAGTCTCCGCCCTGAGCACAGAGCCTGCTTAGGATTCTCTCTTTCCCTCTCTGTCTGCCCCTCCCCCACCCACGCTCTTTCTCTCTCTCTCTAAAAAAAATTAAAATAAATTTTAAAAAATTAAATGAAGACTTTTGAAGTGGAGATACACTTATAGAGATAGTTGTATAAAACGTCAAACAATGCAGGGATCTAATAAAACTTTGCTTATAGTCAGTGTTTGACATGGCAAAGAATTTCAAACAACTTAAATGTCCATCTATTTTTTCAGGCAAAGCCTTGAAAAGTCAGTCCACATAAACAGGAATTCTTAGCGTGGTTATCTGCCTTGTCATTACCTCAGTTAGAGGACACTCTGTCGTTCATGATGATCAGTGATGAAGGTTGTTTCAGTTACACATTTGTGACAGAATTTGGGGGGGTGGGTATATTTTCCATATCCTCTAATCCGAAGTTTCTCCTGCCCTCAGGTAAAACCCTTTTCCCCTGTCTCTGTCTAAAGGTTGTGAGGAAGAGATGGGGCTCAGATATTTATTTTAATCCTTTGTGTACTAGAAGCCTGCTTTATTTTCCATACCATCTTCTGTCCTTTAAGGTCTAGGCTAATTCATGCAAATAACCTTAGAACTGGCAAAGAAAGTCCCATCTTCTGAGCATTTCCTTGAGAACATCTGAAAACATACCCTAAATACATGTAAGGAACAAACAACACTAACTTCTGAATGTGTACAGGAGACCACTTACAAATGGCTCTCAACAAATGGTGAGGGGAACCTGGATATTCACATGCAAAAAAAAAGAAGTTGGGCCCTTACCTTACACTGTATAACAAAATTAATTCAAAATGGATTAAAGATCTAAACTTAAGACGCCAAACTATAAAGCTCTTTAGAAGAGAATATAGAAAGAGTCATGGCATTGGATTTGACAATGATTTCTTGGGTATGACACTAAAAGCACAGGCAGCAAAAGCAAAAATAGACAAATGGGATTACATCATACTTAAAAAACACATGTGCATCAAAGGACACAAACAACAGAGTGAAAAGGCAACCTACAGAATGGTAGAAAATGTTTATAAATCATAGATCTGATAACAGATTGATACCAGAATATAGAAATAACTCTACAACTCAACAACAAAATAACCTGATTAAAAAATGGGCATAGGGTTTGAATAGACATTTCTCTGAAGATGATATATAAATGGCCAATAAGACTATAAAAAGATGTTCAACATCACTAATTATTAGAGAAATGCAAATCCAAACCACCATGAGATAAAAACCTCATACCCACTAGGATGGTTACTGTAAAAAACAAAACAAAACAAAACCAGAAAATAACAAGTATTTGTGGAGATATGCAGAAACTGGAACCTTTGTGTACTGTTGTAGTATTATAAAATGGTACAACCACTCTGGAAAACATGGTGATTCCTCAAAAAATTTTAAATAGGACTACTATATGATCCAGCATTTCCACATCTGAGTATATATCCAAAAGAATCAAAGGCAAAGTTTTAAAGAGATATTTGTACACCTGCTGGAGTCCAGCTCTGGCTGAGTCCAGGGGTCCCCAAAGGATGGATGGTCAGGCGAAAGGAATGAGAGAGAGCCACGAGATGTAGTCTGATCACCAAGCAGGCCTCTCTGGCAATTCTGGCATCTCTGCTCTGCTGGTCTCAATGTCTTTGTTTAAAAGTAGCGAGTGACATTACAGCAATGAGTGACATCCCATCACTAAGCGTAGTTTGAACCATAATGTGTTTTTATCAGCAAAGCAGCAATTTCGTTAAACTTGAAAGTTGTTTTCAAGTTAATTAGCATATAAACAGGGTATTATTACCTAGGTCTGCCTATGTTAATTATCTATAAACAGTCCAGGAGTCATTCTACCTGTTCTTCCAACTACAACTGGGAAGGTGCAACCCATCCGGCAAGGACAGAATTCTTAATGCTTGTCCTTTGCTTGTGAATGAGTGATCTTACATAATAGGGGACCAATGTTTACATAAGTTACACTAATATTTAGCCAGCTCATAACTTCTATCAATCCATGCAACCCATCCCCAAGATGCAACTTTAAGATTACTTCTGGCCAGGCTACTCTCATTCAGATGTAATCCATCAAGGCATCTTGCTCCAGGTTCTTCCTTTTTATTTAAATGCGATAAAGCAAAAGAGCATTACATTCCTTGGGGCCGGACGAGAGCAGCTCAAGAAATCCAAGCCTGAAAATTTATTTAGAAGGAGCTTTGCAAATCATCTGCCTTTCCACACAGGGAGGTGTCTCAACCTGTGAGCCAAAGATGGCTCCCAACATATACCCATGTTCACAGCAGCATTATCACAGTTAGCCAAGAAATGGAAACAATCCAAATGTCCACCAAGAAATGAATGGAAAAACAAAATGAAGATATACATGGAATATTATTCACCCTTAAAGAGGAAGGAAATCCTAACACATGCTGCAACATGGATACACCTTGAAGACATTTCAATGAGTGAAATAATCCAGTTACAAAAAGACAAACACTGTAAGATGCCTCTTACATGAAGTGACTAGAGTAGTCAGATTTCATAGAGACAGAAAGTAGAATCGTGGTGGCAAGCAGCTGGGTATGGAAGGAGGAAGAGGAAAAGAGGAGTTTTTAATGGAGTAGTTAATTTCAGTTTTGCAAGATGAAAATATTCTGGAGATCTGTTTTACAACAAAGTAAATATGCTTAACAGTGCTGACCTATACAATTAAAAATGGTGAAGGTGGTAAATTTATGTATGTGTTCTATGGTGCTTTTTAAAATTATCATGGTCTGGTGGGGGCAGTTATAATATGATTCAGAGCACTCAGTGTTTTGGGGGAAAATATCAGGATTTCTGTACCTGAAACATTCCAGGAAAAATTGCCCTGCTGCTATAAAACACATGCATCAAGAAAAGTGTACGAGGGTTTTAGGAATTTAACTGGTGGGAGAATCCTTTGGTAGGAGGGTTGGAAAAAAGCATGGAGTTGAATCTGGTAGAATCGCAGCTTTGCCCCTTACTAGGTAGAAAGTTTAGGGGTGTGTCATGAAACATCATTCCCTTTAGAATCTGTAGTATGGAGGACTCCCTGTGTGCTCTTGCTAGAGATTCACAGTGCAGAGTATGAGAAGTTCTGCCCAGCATTCTGGGCCTTCTGTTTAATTCAGTGATTCCTAACTTATCTGGCAGAACCCTTATTAATATCACTCAGAAGACATTTTAGAGTAATTTCTTGATGATTATTATTTGCAAAGAGAATTGCTCGTGTTTAAAAAATAATTTTTAATGTACCAGAATGTTTATTTTCTAAATGAAATTGATAATGGTATTAGCCACAAGCACAGCGGGCTAATAAGGCAAATGATTATAAATAGGACCTGCATCCTTCATTGAAGCAGCTGCTGAAGTCTCACCTCCTTTAGAAAGCTTTTTTGGAATCAATAAACTAGTATAAATTCCCAGGGCCCCATTATGTCCTGATTATCATTTCATGTACTTTTTCAAGTACAGTTCCAGTCTAACCAAGGTTGTGTTTTGGACAAGATGCTTTTGAGGAAACATAGCTTAACAACAAATAGGTGATTTCAGTTAATTCAGGTATTATAATATCTCTGAAGAAAACACTAAATTGGAGAATATATTTTTAGTATATAGAAGAAGATGTTTCTTTTTTAAAAAAAAAACACGCTGTTTTTATTCTGGACAATTTAAAGCTGGTACAGACTAGACAGAATGGTATAATAATCCCATCTCAAGTGTTATAACTACTCTTGGCCAGTCCTGTGTCTTTGTATCTTTACACCATTCCCCACCCAGCAACGCCCATCCACTCCTCCCATCTTATTCTGAGGCACACTTCAAACACCATTCAATTTTATCTATAAATATTTCAGTCATAGCTCTCTAAAAGAGAAGGATTCATTCTTTTAAAAACATAACAATATCATTTATGAATTTCTTCTACCATTTAGTAGGTTGTTGTTTTGTTATGTTGATGACTTCCTTCACTGTGCAAAACTTTTTATTTTGGTGCAGTCTTGATAGCCTTTAATCCATTTTGAGTTTATTTTTGTGTATGGGGTGAGAAAGTTGTCCAGTTTCCTTCTTTGCCCAAGAATGTGGGCAATTTTACCGGCACCATTTGTTGAAGAGACTGGTTTTTTTCCCTTAGGCTCAGGCTGCCATACCAAAATTTCACAGATTGTATGCCTTAAAAGATAGAAATTTATTTCTCACGATTTTAGAGGCTAGAAGTCTGACATCAAGATGGTGATAGGGTTGTTTCTTCTGAGGTTGCTTTTGTTGGTGTGTAAATGGCCATCTTTTTCCTGCATCTCTATAGGTCTTCCCTTTCTATTCTTCTGTGTCCTCATCTCTCACCAGTCATTGGGTTAAAGCCCACCCATTGACTTCATTTTATGTTAATTACCTCTTTAAAGACTAAATATGGTTACTTTTCAGGTATTGGGGGCTAGAACTTCAACATATAAATTTGGGGGGAACAAAATTTAGCCCATAACACATACCAAATCCTGCTTATTTCTCTTTGTCTTTTATAACAGTAATTCCCCTCTATCCCTGACTACCATGAGTTTCAGGGAAGGGAAGCCTCATCCTGAGCACAGGAGGGTGAATTATGATTGATCGAAGCCATATGTTGGTCCTATTTTCCTTGCCAGGGAATGATTTTAGCATGGTTATAACATGTCATTCTAGCAATGAGATGTGAGAGAGTCAGCTGGAAATCTTCTGAAAAGGGTTTTCCTCACTGATTAAAAAAATGACACAGGAGAAGAAACAGAACTTCTTCTAGTGAAACACTGGGGAAGCTGCCTGAACTGGCTGGTTGACAAAGCATTTAAATTGACATGGAGGGCAGAGCACAAGGATGGAAGTCCTGGAAGAAACTGGAATCTGAGTTAATCAACTTGCTTCCTTGCTCTGGAATTTCTGTGTGTGATGATAAATCTTCTCTTTGTTTAAAGGGCACTTTTAGCTTGGCGTTCTGTTCCTGTTCTACAGACATCCTCAGTGGCATGTCCCTGAATTCTGTCTCCCACACATTCAACAACTCCAGACTCAGCTCATGCTACTCTTTACTCCTCCCTCCCCCAAGCCTCCTCTTCCTTTTCTTTTCATCCTAATAGTGATTTTTTTCCTTTCCACTCTAAATTTTCCAACCTTTCCAGTTACTCCTCTCCTATTTCCCCCTTTGGTCATATGCTAAAGAAAAAGACTGTGAATGCTAACAATTCATAATTGTTGGCTGTCTTCACATATGTACTTTTCTCTTTTTCATTGCACCTACCGATAATGCTAAAGTCCTTTGGGTGGTTGGGGTACTCTTCAGAAAAAAAATTCTATACTACTCACTCTATTTCCTGGACGCATCTCCTTATACTGCAAGAGAGGTGAATCTGCTTCCTGTCTGGGCTATACAGGATCTTCTCTTCGTCTTGGAGCTCAAGGAAAAGTTAAAGTGTTATTTTTGCTTGCTCCATTACAGCTTTTTGGGAAGAAAAGATGGAAAGCAACTTTAGATGTTTTTGTAGGTAAATTTTATAAGAAAGGAGCCACACCTTCTTGCCAGTGAAGCTTTTGCTTTATTATTAGATTTCTGTGTTTAATCAATTATTTGTCTTTTATGTCTCTTTCAGGGTTGACTTATATAACCAAGGGCATAAGAGGTAGGGTGACCATATAACCAAATTGCGACACTTCTGCAAATCAAAGGAAGTGGGTCCATAGGCACGAGCCAGATCTCCCAGGCCGCCTGCAATGTACATTCACTCCAGTTAGAGTGCTGAGAAGGCATTCACAGCTACCCTCTGTAGAAATCTGTAAAGAGATGTCTTACAAGTATTTTAGGGACTTGAAAATTAGCTCTAATGGTCCCTCCAGCAGTCCAGGCAACTCTCAGGAAGTTGCAGTTCCTAGGACTATCAGAGAAGGTGTTCAAAATACAACACAATCTAAGAAAGGTATTCCTTAATTTTAAAACCCTGGGGATAAATAAATAAACTTCCAATCCAAGACACTTTCAAATATTCCCCAATCCATGAGAGGGCTTTTGAGATGCAACAACTTTAGGAACATGTTCTTCTCAGCTTGTTTCCACAGTAGGGGAGATCTGTGAGCAGTAGAGAAGTGATTAAGGAGTGAGTTGCAAAATGCTTTGTTTAAATTGCACCAAGGGCACGGGATGGCTTTCTGCTCCTGGCTTCAAACCACGGAAGTAGAGTGACAGTTTTTTTCTAGACACTGAATGAAAAGTAGATCCAAGTGTCACTAGCAGAATGTGAAATGACAGGCTGTGGCTCTGACATTGTCACACACAAATGCCAAAATACAACCAAGCTCAAAATAGACCAGGCTTAGAAAACATTAACAGTATGTTCTGGGAGAGCAAGGGAAAAACAACTGGTAAAAAGAATATTCTCTATTATGGCTTGAGACTCACTAATATTTTTCAAACTTCAGTCTGCCTATGAAAATGTGCTCTTGCCTTTTTTCTGTCAAAACCTCACACTCCTCAAATGACATCCCGTCCATCTTTTTCTGTGGTTCCCTATGACAGTAGGTTAAAATCCGTACATGGATATCTACAGAAGAAACTAAATTGCCCAAATCGTGCTAGGAGAAAATAAAGGACAATTATATAAAGGTAAGACAACATATGGACAAGTATTTTACATTCCAAGACACAAAACAGAGCAGATTGATAGCTAATTAGGTATTTGGGTATTTCTGACATCTGCTTGAGATTAGGGAGGTGGAACTGAGATCCTTATGACTGCCCTAAGCCAACATTAATAGTCTTACTAAATGTCACATTTCTGGTAGGTGTTATGCTCAGGGCCAGAACTCAAACCCGGATCTTCTGGCTTTACATCTCCAGCTCATTCCATCAGCATGGCGTTGAACAGCTGCCCTCCCCCCCACCCCGCCCCACAACAGATCTGCTTCTGGTTGCCCCTTCTCCTGGGAGTCTCAGGACGTGGCCTCAGGCTGGTAGGGGATGAGGCAGCGGCCCTGCCTTGAGTGTGGAAAGAGTGGAGGAGCAGTTGGTTTCTGAGATCTCTTGGGTACAGCCTGTTGATTTGTTGTACTGTGGCTGTGTACACATGCAACCTTGTACTTGCCATGGGCTCAGATGCCACTTCAAGGTGACCCATTTTGGTGATACCAAAAGCAAAAACATTATCTCAAAAATATCATACCTAGATCAATACAGTAAAACAATGCCTCACAGTACCATTCATTCACTACAGCCGACTACTCTAGTTTTCTGAACCTGAGCAAATTTGTAGCTATTCTAGCCAGTGATTGCCAACAATAGGGACTCCTGATCCCTAACTGTATAAGAAATAAGTAGTGGTCATAAGAATTGGGGCAGTGGGAAATTGTAAGGAGTGGGCTCCATGAATAATTTAAATAATGCAGAAAGACTCACAGAGACAACATGCTTAATTAACCAGAACAAGTCTACACTTATAAGATTAAACAAAATAAGGTTTTTAAATGACTTTTGGTAGGAATGTTATTAATATTCTTATCAGAAGGCCTGATTCGCACTTAAATATGTACCAGATGAATAAGACAATGAGAAACAAATTTTTATTAGTAATAGCAATTTAGAGAAAGATGAAGATTTTAGCAGATGGTACCCATCATCAGAAAGAATAACTAAAGGTGTTCCTGCTGGTGAAGAGCTTGGGAGTCAGGGGATTAGGCCATGGCTGACTATGAGTCCCACGGGGCGATAAGCCTGGCTAAGAAGCCACAGTGCAGGGCTCTCTTTGATGTTCAAGTTCCAGAACTTTTTCAGTTAGTTTCACAGACCAATTAAGAATCCAGCCCTCTGTGGATCCTTACAAGGTCCCAGTTGGTTCATAGATCCTCCTTGGGATTTAGGTCAAGTAATCAGAGGGACCAACATTTGTGTTTTACTCAGTCTTCCCAAAATGATTCTGGGCTTCACATCAGCCGACGTGCATGTAGAAGCTTCCCTATGAATACTTGTGGAAGGAGATTTCCTACCCTTTTTACTCTTCTTTGCATCTATTTCCAGGTAGAGAAAGGATTGGGCCCCAGAGTTTGGTAGTTATTCAGTATTCTACCTCTAACTTGATTGCTGTTTCTGCCTTTGACCTGGGCTTCCCTAGGCAGATACTGGGACTCATGCCAAGACTATATTTTTTGTCTTTCCTGATCTGGTTTTAGTTCATTGACTACTCACCAATGGTATTGGCTATGGCTGTCGATAACCTGCAAGGTAGGCATTGTGCAGCTGCTAATACAAGCTTACCCGCCTGCCTGGATGCAAACCTTTCACTCTGTAAGCATATATGAGTTGTCTACTGCATGCACTGAGGAACTTGTTCAAACAGTAAATTTGCCCCTAATACATCTCAAATTTATCAGAAAAATTAGCTTCAGAAACACTAGTCACTTTATGACTAGCAGCACAAATATATAATAATTTTGTGAGAAAGCTATTGAATTGCACATAATTAATTGATCAATTTAAATCTCAAAGAATAAGCTTCAAATTGAGCAAAGAGAAATCTAAAGTAATAACTGCCAAGCCACATACATTGACTGACAAAGTGAACAGCCCACTCTTATTCTATCAAACTTGTAAATGGTGATTCATTCCTGTTTCTTGTCAAGGAGTCTATTTCATTGATTATAATCATATTTATCCTAGAACTTTGGTTTATTAAGGAAATAACTTGTACAAAAGTGGGATTATTGTTCAAACAGCAATTATCTATTTACAATTCTTATTGCTGTCTTTAGATTCCCACATAAAAGCAGGCTGGAGGAAAAGGTACATGGTACACTGTGATTTCTGTGCTGAGAGTTTGATGGGAGATGGGGGGAAGCTTTATAAAATTCTAAATGGAATTTATTCAACTACAAAATTAACTCTCTCTCCCAACACCCCCATATCCACCCACATACAACCTCCTGAAGTAACTTAATTGAGATTAAATGTAAAAGAAACTCAAGAACATCAAGCATACGTATGTTAAAATAAATAGAAAGCATGCCACAGAAGCTGCTCTTAGGGATTATAAACTGAAACAACAGTCTTGTCCTTGAAGAGATGAAGCTTCAAGCTCATCCTAGCAGGCTTTAAAATACTGATGCCATCTTTGAAATACAACTTTAAGATAAGGTTGTTTAAAGAATAGCAATCTTCATTTCTCAAGGTTAATGCAGTTACTAAATACCCATTTTGATTTGATCTTACCGACCTCTAATCAGTGTTCCTGAACATCTTGTCCAGCAAATCAAGACTCTCAGTCAGGACTAAAGAATGGTCTCTTCAAACATGGTCTCCAAACCGCAGAGTGTGCAGTCCCCATAAAGGGTGAGCAGGAAAGCAGGGTAGGGAGCTGAGACATGTGGGCTGGGACCACTGCTCTTGGGGAGAGGATGGAGATGGATGGCCATAAGAGCCCAGGTTGGTGACACTTACTGAGGGCAGTTGGCTCACCTTAGTCTTTCCCATATGCATTTTCTTTCTCCTGAAGAAAAAAAGATTTCAATTGGCTGTAGGCTATTTTTTTTTCTATTCATCCCTCCACAGTGACCTAAAGGAACACAGCTTAGGTTTTCAGTGTTCTCGAATGCCTTCATTTTGAGAAATATAAAAGTTGAAAACATAACTTCAAAATTATTCCTAGATTATTCTGTTATTTGGAACAAAGTTAATTCTTTGGTTTCTGTCACGATCAGAACTTATACAGGAACTGAAAGATATTGAGCCTATATTATAATTTTCTACAATTTATTCTTAGAATCACAGAAATTAAAATCTCGACATTCTGTCAAGTGATTGTCATGTGGTTTTGTAAGTATTCATTAGATGACATTTACTAAATGGTATCTCCTCTGTCTTATGCTCTTTTAAAAAATTAACCAACTTTAGTTTTTAGAGTAGTTTTCCATTCACAGCAAAACTGAGTGGAAAGTACAAGGAGTTCCCGTATCCCCTTGTCCCCACGCATGCATTAGCCCTGTTATCAACACTCAGCACTGGAATGGTACATTTGTTACAACTGATAAACATAGATGGGCACATCGTTTCACCTAGAGTCTATAGTTTCCCTTAGGGTTCACTCTTGGTGTCATACATTCTACGGATTTTGACAAATGTACAATGGCATATTTCCACCACTGTAGTATTATACAGAATAGTTTCCTGCCCTGAAAATCCCCTGTTCTCCACTTGGCCATCCCTTCCTCTCCCAACCCCTGGCAACCACTGACCTTTTTACTGTCCCCATAGTTTCACCTTTTCTAGAATGACCTTTCAGAATAGCTACTTTTACCTAGCCATATGCATGTAAAAGTTCCTCCATGTCTTTTCATGGTCTGATAGCTCATTTCTTTTTATCACTAAATAAAATTCCATTGTCTGAATGTACCACAGTTTGCTTATGCATTCACTTTTTGAAGTACATCTTGGTTGCTTCGAAGTTTGGGCAGTTATGAATAAAGCTGCCATAAACATCCATGTTGAGGTTTTGTGTGGACATATTTTCATTTACTCTGAGCAGATACCAAGGAGTGTAATTGCTGGATCATATAACAAGAGTTCTTATATTCTTTTATTATTATTATGATTTTAATGTTTATTTATTTTTGAGAGAGGCAGAGAGAGTGAGCTAGGGAGGGGCAGAGAGAGAGGGAGACACAGAATCCAAAGCAGGCTCTGAGCTGTCAGCACAGAGCCCGATGTGGGGCTTGAACTCACAAATCGTGTGATCATGACCTGAGCCGAAGTCGGAAGCTCAACTGACTGAGCCACCCAGGCGCCCCCTTATATTCTTTTAAAACCCACCGTAATAATATATGCTGAACCTGTTATTATAGCATTTGAAATCATAACTCCAGAGCTTTAGGTTATTCCTTTATTTAGGAAATTAGTTACTATTAGTATTTATCTTTCAAAGGTGGAGAGAATAATGCAAAGATTGAGATACTGAAATAGTTATTTTATTGTCCTATTTTATCAGTAATCTGATATAGTATCAGCAAAGGATTTATTAGAATATGGAAAATGTATTTTTCTAGAACTCTTCTGTCTAAACATGTAACTTTCGATTTTTTTAAGGATTTTATTTTTAAGTAATCTTTACACCCAATGTGGAGCTTGAACTTACGACCCCAAAATCAAGAGTTGCATGCTCTACCAACTGAGCCAGCCAGCCGTCCATCAATGCTTTTATTACTTACTGGCCACCTATAGAGCGATTTCACCTTTGACAGTGTGAACCAACAGTCCGGTACTCTGGAGGGTTTTGTTCTCGACTGTTATCTCAATTTTTATCCTCTTCACATTTTCACAGAAACAGAAAATCAATGCTGAAGATTAGGTATTTAAGATATATTTGCTAATTTGACTTAAGTATCAGAAATGGCAGGTTATGCATTAAGGCAAAATTTCCTAATATGAATATATTCATATGCATAGTATGCAAATGCAAAGGATGGCCTGAAAAATTCCATTAGCTATCATGGCAGTGCCTTTTTAAAGATTGTCAACAGGAAGGGAAATATTGTCCGGCTTCATATTTCATAGGTGTGGATAGGGGACATTTGTATGAGGGCCAGTAGAAGATTGGAGTGGCATATGTAAATGTTGGGCCAGACTGTTAATGGCTAGGAGTACCTGGAACTGGTGGCATTGGGTGCCACTGAGGTCATTGAAGCAGGAGGGTACATGATCAGGTCTGGAGAATAAATGATGGCAGAGAGGAGGGAAACGTCAGCGGAGGGACATGAACCCATGAAGAGGTTTTCCTGCTAATGCAGGTAAAAATTGACTAGGACTTGGAGAATTGGAGTAAAAAAAAATTACCAAAAGTTTCCAGTCCTATATGTCCTCATAGTGGGCAGGAGTTCTGAGTAGAAAGGTCCAAAAAGATGTGAGGATAGATAGATTGAGTAGTGGAAAAAACTCTGAAGGAAAACCAGGTAAATAATGGATAAGATGTTTTCCCTACTACATTATGGACTTAAAACAATCAATAAGAAGCTGTGGAATACTCTGAAGTTGTCAGCTCCCCTTTGGAATATTTCTGAGAGCCACTACCCTTCTTCAAACTGCTCAAACACCAAAATCTAAAACTTGGTCGGTCTCCTATTTTGTGGGCACCATACTTTCCTGCCTAAAGTTGTTCACTCTCAGTACCTTAATTTCCTACCTGCTTGTTGGGGTTGTAGTCACTGAATTATAATGCAAACACTGAGGAGATATTAAATTATATATCAGTGAATCAAAATGTTGCTGTTACTGAAGACTTAAATTGATTCTCTTAGATATACAGTCCACTTCTTAGACCATAAGAGTGTTTCTAACAAGAAAATATGAAGCTAATATTTTGCTACAAACTTTTCCCTAAAGTATCATGAAACCAAGAAGAATGTTTGAGTTCCTTTTAACTTTTAAAAAATATTTAGTAGAAGTATAGACGATAAATCAAGCATTCTTTTTTTTTTCTCCTAGAAAATGAAAAAGATACTCTGGAGTTAGCTTAAAGCTATTTATTAATGCTGTGTTCGATTGTAGGCAAAATGAAGTTAGTGTTATGTAACGTATAATTCACACAAATAATGCTTCCAATGATAGAAATGATTTGTTTGTTTCGGTTTCTATTATCTTCATTAACTTTGTAAGTTGATATAGACTCAGAAAGAATTTTTGCTGGTCTATGATTTCGCTCATAGGTAGAATTTAGGAAACAAAGCAGATAAACAAATGAGAAGGGGTGAAAAAAGAGGGGGGGTTGATGGAGGGAGGTGGGTGGGGGGATGAGCTAAACAAGTGATGGGCATTAAGGAGGGTACTTGTAATGAGCCCTGGGTGTTATATGTTAGTGATGAATCACTAAATTCTGCTCCTGAAATCAATATTATACTATATGTTAACTAACTAGAACTTAAAATTTGGGAAAAAAAAGAATTTTTGCTGCCCCCCTATTCTTTCTGAAATCAAGAAATGTTGGTATTACCTAAAAGTTGGTTCTTCATCCCCTCCACACTTCGCCCCCTCTAAGCTTCCTGTGTGTTGTATGTCATGAGAAGAATGGCATTCCAGCCTCTCTTGGTAATGAAATGTACCAAAAAGGAAGCTTGACAGTAGATAGAATATGAAGAAACACATTTAACCATAAAGAAACATATTTATGTGTGTGTGTATGTGTGCTTGCATCAATTCATGAATTATTTTTTGAGAAAATTTTGTATCATACTTTGTGCCCTGTTTCAGAGGAATGGGGAAATGAATAAAATATTGACTGGTATAAAGGGGTTCACGCTCTGTGGATTTGACATTGGATCTTATAAATTCCTTGAGCTGACAGCCACGTCTAGCTCTCATGGTCCATGGGTAGGCATTAGAGCCATCATAAAATCAATCTTATTTGGTAGAGTAGTTCTGCTAGGTATATTTGTAAGGAAAATTTCTGCCCTTTAAGACCAAAACAAACAGCATTATTGCTTTTAGCTCAGGCAGAACTCTACTTGGTAGTTAGCATTTCTGTAGGATCTGCCTGAACCAGGCTCTGATCTGATTGTTGTCATGCATGCCTTAACATATAGATATAAATCCAAAATGCAATGTGGGTTCGTACATGATCATATAACAGTTGATTTTAGTAAGCGAAGACAAGAATTTAAACCAGTGGCCCATTTTCCGAACTTTTCTTTTAAAGGGAGAGAAAAGAAAAAGAAGAGGGAGAAAAATCCAGTTTTTTCTTTAGGCAAACACAAGTTGTGTTTTATTTGGTCACTTGTGAAATAATTACACTTTAGGGTAAAACAGATCTCTATTTCTTGTCCTGGTTAATGTATGCACTTATGTATGAATGTATACATTATACATATATATTATATATGTACATTCTTATATACATTGTATATATGTGTGTATATATATTCTGTACATTCTTCTGCAGACTGTTGTTAAGTCATTCTTTTATTTTTTAACATACATGTTGTAGCATATAACATATATGCTATGGTGGGTTTTATGCCAGATGTTCAGAAACATCAACGTGATGCTTTTAAGAACCTAGAAATATTTTTAAGGATCGATTTCAAATTTTATGAAGTTTCAAATAAATGATCTAACACTGGGAATGCTGTCTGAAAGGAAGGTTAATGATAATTTTCCCAAGAATTTTATAAACTACTTGTATACACTTATTATTTTGAGCCCTTATCATCTTAGTAGCAGGGCCTTGATGTTCTCCTAGAGAGCTGCCTATTCTTAGTCCTTGTTTCCACTCCAAGCTCAGTGATGGACATACGGCTCAGATCTCACCTATCGATCATTAGTTTTCTTTGGCCTCCAGGACTGGTTCAGTGATGATCACGTAATCCAATTTGGTAAATGAGGGCCAGGCTCAGCATTTTTGTGCAAATGTCAGGGAAAAGATGCTCTCTCAATACTGCTCCAATCTCATCTTGAATAATGATCTAGAGTTACTATGGTGATTGAGAATGAAGCCCACATGAAGGAGAACAAAGATAAGAGGTGAGTAGGGACAGCATTTTATGACCTCATTTGAGGGTTATTTCAGCCCTTGCTGGAGCTTGTTTTACCCCCGTACTTTTTATTACAAGAGCAGATACATTTCTTATTTCTGCTTATGCCAGATCAGTTGGGACCTTGTTCACTTGTAACAGAAAGAGTTGAACATATGCTTTGGAAACATATATTGAGGTCCTACCTTGTATCTGGGCCCTATGCCAAGTGGCAGAAGGACACAAAGATGAGTAAGCTATTTTCTCTGCCCTCCAGCGATTCATAATCTATCCGTTATAGATATTGGTACAAATGAACTACAATATAAAAGTGCTGTACTAGTGACATGGACAAAGATCTATAAAAACATGATGGAGTACTGATTGTTTGGAAAGAGGGGCAGAAAAAGGTACAGAAAAAGGAAAGGTCCAGGAAGATTTCATCCAGATGATATTTGATCTGGGTCTTGTGAAATAAGTAGAGTGTAACCCATGGACAAAGTGGGCAAGAGCATTCTAGAATGAGGGAATAATAATGGAAAAGGACAAAGGATAAAACTTAATTATGCATAGGAGTGAGTAATCTACTGTGGCTAGCATACAAGGAATATGGAAAATAAGTCTAGAAAAAATATGTTGGGGCCAGATTGTGAAGGGCTGTGAATACCAGGCCCTCTAGACAGTAGGAAGACGTGGAAGAGCCATGAGGGTAGCTTGGATTGGGTGGAGGTGAGAGAGGAGGAAGTGATGTGATGATGAAGAGAAACAATGTCGAGAGAGAACTAACAGGCAAAACCAATAAGCGATGTGTTGGGTATTGGCGATGTGTTGGGTATAGGGCATAACTCCTAGGCTTTTGTATTCAATTCTTGTTTGAATGATGGTGCATTTCTAGGACACCCCATTCTTCTCGGAAGAGAAATAAGTTGTCAAAGGCAGCCAGTTGTGAGTTCTATCTTGAATAAGGCATTTGACATGTTTTTGAGATAATCTAAGGGAAAATGTTGAGTTAGCAGTTGGATCTAAGTAGGACTCAAAGGAAACTCTGGATGAAGTACAACTTTGGAGGTCATAGGCATACAGATAGTAATTTAACCTGGTGTTGCAGATAAGATTTCCTAGAAAGAGGTGGGTGGAATAGGAAGTCCCAGGATCAGGCCTTCAGGAAATATAACAAGTAAGGGTCAGATGGAAAAAAAAATTGCAAAAGAAAATGAGAAAGAACAAAGTTTTTTAAGGGTAGCAAATGTAAAATATTTTCATACTGCTCACTTGAGACAACTTTCTTTTTCCATTCCAACTTCCTATCTGTCACACTTCCCCATTTGTCAAGTGTTGCTAGAGGGGCCACATTTTGGGGACCCAGATAAGTCAAGTTGAGGATGCATTTTGTTTGAGTTTAATAAAATACATTTATATGGTTTTCAATCCCTTTTGTGAAGAGTTAAGTTGTTGCTAGGCTTATATTGTAAGAATGGCTTCCCTGAATACTCTTTCACCCACTGTCCCAGCTTACTCAGCATCTTGACACAAAGTTTCAAGGCCAGAGGACACACTCTAATATGAATTTGTTCTATAGTTATAGTGTCCCTAGAAGTAAGCCCAGTGGAGGAGAAATAAAGTGTGAAATGTATGGAGCCAAATGCAGGCTATGGAAAATTTTAATCATCAGATATGTAAAATTTGGTTTTCCTAGATGCCTAATGAAAGCAGAAGTTCTCTCCTGTCAGCAGCATATTCAATAATGCAGCATCTACAGTGATAAACACACCAGGCTTTTTTTCTTTCTTTTTTATAACTGTTAAGTGGGAATTATGCAAAATTGAATTGATCAGAATTCCTGCATTTGTAGGATACAAACCTGTACTGGCACTCCAAATAGGACATAGTCTTTCGGTGGAGTTAGTTATATTATGCAGTTTAACCATCAGTGATATAAAACAAATTTGGATTGATCATGCTAGGACAGGCAACTATTTTTTCTGTACGCCTATAGAAAAATAATATTAAAAATTGTAATCACATGCAGAAGCAATCAAAAAGCATGCTGTCAAAAATTTAGGAAAATGAATATAAATATTATGCTATTTGGGGGGATGTAATGTTTGTGAAATTTATCAACTTAAAAAATTTGTAATATATTATGCTTTCCTCGTTCTAAATATGTATTCATTTTGTAATTTTGTTTTCATAATTTTGCATTTTTTTATTAAAGAGCTCCCTTCCCAAATGTGTATTCGTGATTATCATAAACATTGGAAATTATTTTTCCCAGTTCAATTTGTCTTCTAGTATCAATTTATCTCTTGAAATTTAAATGTTTTCATCTTCAAATGAATCCAAAGTCTCTCATGTGATTTCCACATTTGGTGGAAAATTTGGAATTTTATTTTTTTAGCTTATCTTTAATCTCTCTGGGATTTTTTAAAAAAGATTTTTTAAGTTGTAGTTGTTTTCTTTTTTTCAAATGGTGAAATATTTATCCCAATATGATTTGTTGTAAACCATCTTTTTCCATTGATTTGAAATCACCTTTGTCAATGCTAATTTGTTATATATACTGGTTCTGGACTTCTGTTCCATTATGTTGTGTATTATTATGTCCCCAGTACTACTCTATTTTGGTCATCATAGTTTTAGTTACTCCTTATTTCTCTATTCCTTTTAATGCTGGTGAGTATTGTACACTTCATTTGAATTTTAGAATTACTTTTTCTTTTCAAATTCCAAATGTATCATTTCTTTTTTCACTAGAATAAAATTTATGGAGTCATTTAAAGGGATAATTGATCTCTTTTGACTATTGAAATTCGTTTAGAAATATGACATATACCTCCATTTTTAAAATACTTTTTAATATCCTTTTAGCTTATTAAAAATTTCTTAGCCAATAGGTAGTAGATTTTATCAAAAGAATTTTTAGAATATTGTGATCTAATCTTTTCCTTTACAAGTTAATATGAATGTTTGGAATAATTGATTTTGCAATATCGAATCACTAGTTCAATGAACAGAAATTCTTGGTCATGTCTATTTTTTAATATTTGGATAAACTCAATTTCCCATGTACAAATATGTGTATTTGATTTTCTAATGTTTTTATTTAGGATCTTTCTCATCTGTTTTTATAAGGGACTTATTTTCTAGGCTTAATTTTTGTACTATTTTATTAGGTTCTGCCGTCAGTATTACTATGCCTTCAAAAAATATTTAAGGGTTTTCCATCTTTCTCTGGATTCGAGTATAGTTTGAACAACATTGAAATTACCTTGATTTTGAAGGTTTGAAAGAATTTGCCTCTGAAACCATTTAGATCAGGCACCTTTTCTGAGGATGATTCTATTATAACTCTCATTATTTTTCTGTGGTGATTGTTTTACTCAAATTTTCTTTTTATTAATTCAATTTCATTAATTTATGTCTTTCTTAAAATGCACAAATTTCCTTCAGATTTTCAAAAATATAACCTTAGGGTTGTGCAAAGAAGTCTGTTAATTCTTTAAATTTTTTTTTCTGTAGCTGTGATTATATTTTCTTTATCACTTCTGTTTTAGTTCATTTGTGGGTTTTTTCCTCTGATTAAACTAGCCAGTGATTTATTTGTCTTATTGATTTTCACTATGAGAACTCTTTCTGGAGTAATTTATCATTTTTACTGGTTATTTTCTCATTTATTATTTTCAACTTTTATTAATTCCTTCCTTCCGCTTTCTTTGGGCTTGTAATTTTATTCTTTTTTTCTTACTGTATATGTAATTTAGCCCTTAAAATAAATATTTGAACTATGAAAAGAAACAACACCTAAAGCAATTGATGAGACTATGGTGTTGACAGACTGAATCTGGGTGAAAAATGAAAAGTGTGGATGGGGGAATTAATGCATTTTGGCTTTGAAGGTAGTGTCCTAGCTTGTTAGCTAGACTGTCCTAAGATACATAAGGAGGAAACTTGCTGAATTACCAATGAACCCCTCGCCTCTTTGGATTTCTATACGACGCTGGTAATTCAAGCAAACCTCGGAGATAGTGAGTTTGGTTCCAGACCATTGCAATAAAGCAAATATTAGCATAAAGGAAGCCAAATGAGTTTTTTGGTTCCCCGGTGCATATTAAAGTTATGTTTACACTATACCGTAGACTGTTAAATATGCAATAGCATTATATCTTAAAATATAATGCACATACCTTAATTAACAAATACTTTGTTGCTTAAAAAAATGCTAACCATCATGTGAGTTTTCAGCAAGTCCTAATCTTTTTTCTGGTGGAGGGTCTAGCCTCCATATTGATGGCTGCTGACTAATCAGGGTGCTGGTTGCCGAGGGCTGCGGCGGTTGTGGTGATTTTAAAAATAAGACAACGATGAAGTTTGATACATCAGTTGACTCTTCCTTCCACAAGCAATTTCTCTGTAGCATGTGCTGCTGTTTGATAGCATTTTACCCCCTAGTAGAGCTTCTTTCAAAATTTTAGTCAGTCCTTTCAAACCCTGCTGCTGCTTTATCAACTAACCTTATGTAATATTCTATCTAAATTGTTTGTTGTCATTTCAACAATCTTCACAGCATCTTCACCAGTAGATTCCATGTCAAGAAACCACTTTCTCTACTCATCCATAAGAAGCAACTCCTCATCCATTCAAGTTTTATGATGATATTGTTTCGATTCAGTCACATCTTCAGGCCCCACTTCTAATTCTCGTTCTCTAGTTGTTTCCACCACATCCAAAGCTACTTCCTCCACGAAATCTTGAACTCCTCAAAGTCATCCACTAGGGTTGGAATCAACTTCTTTCAAACTCTTGTTAATGTTGACATTTTTTACCTATTTCCATGAACATAGATGTTCTTAACAGAATCTAGAATGGTGAATCCTTTCCAGAAAGTTTTCAGTTTACTTTGCCCAGATCCATCAAAGAAATCACTATCTATGACAGCTTCTAGACTTATGTGCCGGGGTCCTTGTTCTTCTAGGGGTCCACGAAGGATGGACGGTCAGGCAAAAGGAAGTGAGAGAGCCATGAGAGATGCAGTCTGATGACCAAGCAGGCAGCCCTGGCAATTCTGGCATCTCCGACCTGCTAGTCTCAGTGTCTTTATTTAAAAGTAGTGAGTTACATTACAGCAATGAGTGACAGCCCATCAGTAAGCATAGTTTGAACAATAATGTGTTTTATCAGTAAAGCAGTGATTTCTTCAATCTTGCAAGTTATTTTCAAGTTAGTTAGCATACAAATTTAAGGCAGGGGGAGAGAACAGGAAGTTACCTAGGCCTGTCTATGTTAATTATCTATAAATAGGCCAGGGGTCATTCTGCCTATTCTTCCAATTACAATGGTGGAGGTACAACCTGTCTGTCAAGGACAGAATTCCCAACACTTGTCCTTTGCCCGTGAATGAGTGAATTTACATAATAGGAGCCCAACATTTACACAAATCACACCAATATTCAGCCACCTCACAACTGCTTCAACCACCTTTTCCACACAGGGAGGGGTCTCAACCTGTGAGCCCGAAACGGCTCCCAACACTTACGACGTATATTTCTTAAATAATAAGATTTGAAAGTTGAAATGACTTTTTGGTCCATGGGCTGCAGAATAGATGTTGTGTTAGCAGGCATGAAAACAACATTAATCTCATTGTACATCTCTATCAGAGCTTTTGCGTGATCAGGTACACTGTCAATGAACAGTAATATTTTGAAAAGAATCTTTTTCTCTGAGCAGCAGATCTCATTAGTGGCTTAAAATATTCAGTAAACCATGTTGCAAACAGATGTGCCATCATCCAGGCTTTGTTGTTCCATTTATAGAGCACAAAAAGAATAGATTTAAGATAATTTTAAAGGCCCTAAAATATTTGGAATGGTCAGTGAGCAAGCACTGGCTTCAACTTAAAGTTACCAGCGGCATTTGCTCCTAGCAAGAGAGTCAGCCTGTCCCTTGAAGCTTCGTAGCCAAGCATTGACTTCTCTTCTCTAGCTATAAAAGTTCTAGATGGCATCTTCTTCCAATAGGAGGCTGTTTAATCTACATTGAAAATCTGTTGTTTTAGTGTAGCCATTTCCATTAGTTATCTTTACTAGATCTTCTGGATAACTTGCTGTGGTTTCCACATCAGCACTTACTGCTTCACCTTGCACTTTTATGTTGTGGAGACAGTCTTTTCCCTTTAGCCTCATGAACCAACCTCTGCTAGCTTCCAACTTTTCTTCTGCAGCTTCCTCACCTTTCTCAGCCTTCATGGCATCAAAGAGAGTTAGGGCTTGCTCTGGATTAGGTTTTGGCTTAAGGGAGACTTGTGGCTGGTTAGATCTTAATCCAGACCACTGAATCTTTCTCCATATCAGCCATAAGGCTGTTTTGCTTTCTTATCATTTGTATGTTCACTGGAGTAGCACTTTTAATTTCCTTCAAGAACCTCTACTTTGCATTTACACCTTAGCTAAATGTTTGGTGCAGAAAGCCTAGTTTTTGACCTATCTCAACTTTCAGTATGCCTTGCCTTACTGAGCTTAACCATTTCTAGCTTTTGATTTAAAGTGAGAGACGTGCAACTCCTCCTTTCACTTGAACACTTAGAGGCCATTGTAAGGTCATTAATTGTCCAAATGCCAGTAGTGTTGTGTCTCAGGGAATAGTAAGACCCAAAGAGAGGAGAGAGTCAGGAAGGACTGGCTCATTGGTGGAGCAGTCGGAACACACACATTTACTGATCAAGTTTGTTGTCTTATATGAGCATGGTTTGTGGCACCCCAAAAACAATTATAATAATAATATCAAAGATCACTGATCACAGATCACATGTACAAATGTAATAAGAATGAAAAAATTTGAAATATTGAGAGAATGACCAAAATGTGATATAGAGACTTGAAGTGAGCAAATGCCGTTGGAAAAATAATACTGAGAGACTTGCTGGATGCAGGGTTGCCCCAAATCTTCAGTTTGTAAAAAGCACAATATCTGCAAAGTGCAACAAAGTGAGGCACAGTAAAATGAGGGGCACCTGTGAATGATTAGCCCTTCATGAAGTTCTGTTTGTTTTTAGGCAAAACTTTAAGTTCAGCCTTCCTGGTTGTCTATTAAGAATGTCTTAAATTTAGTAGGTACCAATTCAGTGTTTTACTTGCATAGACACAACTTATGGATTTGATCAAGGCTTTTACATTTATAATATTCATTTTAGGGTCCTATTACATTAATTAAATATTAATGCTCTAAGCATATTTTTCATAGCCTTCTCTGTTTCTTCTCCACTGGAGAATATTGCTGGAAATTAAAAAATAGTATGGTTTATTATCCATGTCATTGGCATTGCATTTTGATGATAAATTATTTTTGGAAAATGAAAAAAAGATATATAAGTAGAAGAATCCCCTCTGGGTCTCATGTATTCCTCTGAATAGCAATTTTATATTTCCTCACTATTTTTCCTGAGATTATTACATATCTTCCAGAAGCATCGATAAAATACCAAGCCATAGTCTTAAATATTGGAGATACTTTCTGATGAGCTTCTAATGAGATTTTTAAAAAATACTGTATGTGGTGTAAAAATGCTCATACAATAGTAGTTTAAAAAAACAGTTTTCAATATGTATAAGGCATTTATAATATTTCTTACATTCTTTAATTGTGACAACAGGGCACATTGGGATAGTCAGTATGTTTAAATTTATGACTCTTCTGGATGGGGAAGCAAAGATTAATGAGTTCTTGAGATATTATGAGGGTGAGAACGTCTTGGCTGTCATTATAATAATCTAGAGATAGTGAGGAAAGAAAATGCTAGGCCACAGAAGCTCAATTGAATTGCTGTGATGTGCTTAACCAATATATGGACAGCAATCAAAGATGGCTTCAAGAGTTTGGAACTGGGTGAATAGAACATTAATGATCCATTTGGCACATATAGAGCATTTCAGAAACTCTCTTTCTTCAGGAGGACAAGGGGATTGAGATGATAAACTTGGTTTTGGAATGCTGAATTTGAGGTACTATATAGACCTCCAAGTTGAAATGTCCCCTAGGCAGCTCTGATGTGGAGCTAGAGCACAGAGAAAAGGTCAGCACCAGAGAGCTGTCTCTGAGAATCATCCCAGAAGTTACTATTGATGACACAGATAAAAGGAAGAGACTTTGGTACCCTGTCTAGTTAATATTGTTGAGTTCAGAGTCAAGTTCAATTTAGGACTGGAAATGCTAAACTTGGACTACACGATAGAGGAAGCAAATGTTTCAAGAGCTCAACTTGATGGATTAGGATGAGAAACTCTAAAACCTAGATGTGGAAAATAACAGAGAGTGGCTGAGAAGAAGTGTGGTTAGGGACATAGGAGTGTGAATTCAGAGCCAAAGGAAATTAGAGATGGACCAACATTCAAGAGTGAGGCAAGAGGAACAAGTAAGCAGAAGAAGGAAGTTTCTTGGCTGCTTAAATATCTGGCCCTATCAAATTTGCTCTCTTTTCTAGCTGACTCTTGCTCAAAGGTTAATTCTTGGGTGGCCAACCTCCTTTATTTTGTAGGATTCTTATAATATGAGAATAAATACATCCTTAGAGGAGAATGTGGAAAGAGAAGTCTAGAAGGCCAAAGACTGAACCTGGTAATATTGATTTGAATGGGGAGGGGGAAGTGTCAGAAACATAGAGGGAGAGACAGGAATATGTAGTGTATGGAAGCTAAATATTTATATCCAGCTGGTGATTAAATGTTATAGGCTTTAAAGAGGACAAGGACTTAGATTAGTTGGTGGATTTTTTGATCTGTTGATTGGGAAGTCGTAGACAAGCTTCCAGTGAGCTGTTCTTATAGATTACAGATTGCAACCCAGATGACAGAGACCGAGGACCTGAAGGTAAGACGGCAATACCAAATGAAAGGGTAAACATTTCCCTCTGGTGGAGAAGAGAAGATCCAGACACAGGAGACAGAAACAATGATGGTAGACAGGAAGGAGCCCCAAGATCCCATAGAAATGACACAAATGAAAAACCCTAGTAAAGGGCTTCCTCCACAGAAAAAACATGCCTTTTTGCTTGAGTCTAGACAAAAGGATACTGTCCTACATACACTGATATTGAACTAAGGTTGAAAATAGATGAGGAAATGTATTACAATATTTGATTAATCTTAAAGTTCTCTGAAATCAGAATAGAAACAAGTAAAAAGTCTAATTAAGCTTTACACAAAAATAACATGTAATGAACAGAAAAGTCACAGACTGGGAGAAAATCTCTGCAAAACATATATATCTGATAAAGGACTGGTATCTAATATATATAAAGAACCTAAAACGCAATAAGCCACAAGCCACTGATTTAAAAATGGCAAAAGATCTGAACAGATAGCTCACCAAAGAAGATACTCATGGCAAATAAACATATAAAAAGATGCTCAACATCCTATGTCAAGAGGCAACTGCAGATTTAAACAATGATGAGATATAATGAAACACCTATTAGAATGTTTAAAATTCAAGACACTGACAACAGCAAACGCTGACAAGGATGTGGAGCACCAGGAATGTCCATTCATTGCTGGTGGAAATGTGAAATTATGCAGCCAGCCACTTTGGAAGATAGTTTGGAAGTTTCTTATAAAACTAAAATACTCAGGTTATACAATCCAGCAGTCATACCTCCTGGGTATTAAGCCAGATGAACTGGAACTTATGTCCACACAAAAACCTGCACGTTACTGTTTACAGCAGCTTTATTCATCATTGCCAAAATATGGAAGCAACCAAGATGTCCTTCAATAGGTGAATGGATAAACAAACTGTGGTACATCCATATAATGGAATATTTTCAGTAATAAAAAGAAATGAAAAGCTATTAAGCCATGAAAAGACATGAAGTCACCTGAAGTGGATATTGCTAAGTGTAGAAGACTACATACTGTATGATTCTGACTATATGACATTCCTGAAAAGACAAAACTATGGAATCAATAGAAAGATCACTGGCTACCAAAGGTTTGGAGAGACAGAGAGAGGGACGAATAGGCAGAACACAGAGAATTTTTAGGTCAGTGAAATGATTCTGTGACACTGTAATGGTAGATACAGGTCTTT
This sequence comes from Paguma larvata, assembly GCA_030068075.1. NCBI lineage: Eukaryota > Metazoa > Chordata > Mammalia > Carnivora > Viverridae > Paguma > Paguma larvata. Next base: position 53,857,890 of record CM057825.1, read on the forward strand.
ATATATTTGTCAAAACCCATAGACTATGCAACACAGAGAGTAAACCCTAATGTGGGCTTGGACCTAATGACACTATTATGGACTATAGTTAATAATATGTCAATATTAGCTCATTAATTGTAACAAATATACCACAGTAATGTAAGATGTTAATACTAGGGAAAGCTTGTGTTTTGGGGAAAGAAAAGAGGTTTATGGAAAATCTCTGTACCTTCCACCCAACTTTTCTGTGACCTAAAACTGCTCTAAAAAATAAAGTCTATTAATTAAAAAAAAATAAAGGAATGGAGTACTGATATATGCAACAACATGAATGAACCTTGAAAACAGTATGCTAAGTGAAAGCAGACAGACACAAAAGGCCACATATTATATGAATCCATTTATATGATATGTCTACTACTTTAAGAACCAGGAGTTATAAAAAAAAAAGGAGCTAGATAAATAAGATGGTGAAATGAAGGATCCTGATACCAATAGGAGGAAATAGTGTGACTATGTTTCAAATTTAAAGAAAAACTAATGTATTTCTCATCAGAAAATAACCTTAGAGAATTTTTTTGTTCATCCATTGATTATGATATAATAGGATTTTTCCAGCATCAAGGTGTTGATACCAAGACTAAATTACTATACAGTATATCTTCCTGCAATTATACGTGTGCTTGGTAAGTGTGAAAATCATATCTACCTTAACAGATAAAACTCAAGAATGCCTGGATCAAACTGTAGCTCAAATTGATTTCTTACATGAACTCTAAGTTACAAAAATGGATGGAGCAAACAGGCAGGATGAGATATGTAGGTCAACCTGCTTATAAAAATAACCTTGGCAGAGTTATATAGATAGATATTGTTGTAAAATTTCTTATACACTGAGAGGGAGTAGGCCAAGTTTACTGAGCCGTAGTATCTACTTATCTTGGATGAAGCAATCACAGCTTGTAGGGCTGTTGGACTGTATCACAGAGATGACAGTTGCTAATTACCAAGTAAGATTCATGATTTTCAAAAATGGAAGATAGTTATTATTTTTAGAATAAAAAGAGTGCTTACTAAGCAGTAAGAAGTAGAATGTCCAGTAAATGATAAGCAAAAGACACAAAGAGACCATATTAAAAACAGAAATAGCTAAGAAATTATGGAAATTATAACCAAATATTATATTATTAAGTTATTATCATTATCACCAGTAATCAAATAAGTGTAAGTTAATGCAAAAGTAAGTGCTGATTTAATCTGTCAGACAAGATTTAAAAAGAATAATAATACCCAATGTTGTATGAGTAGAGGTAAATGAATTCTCTGATGACTGTTAGTGGGAGTATAAATTGGTTGAGAATTTTCAGAGGAGTTGGCAGTTGCTATTAAGATGTTTTTTTTAATGCATATTTTCTTCAAGCAAAATGTCACTTCTAGGAATCTGTCCAACAGAAGTATTGTCCAAGTGCACAAAGATGTATTTATAAGAAAGTTCATGGCAGTGTTATTTGTAATAGAGAAAAATTGGAAACAACATGAATGTCAATCAATGGGTACATTCACCTCATAGAATATTCTGCCGAGATTAAAAAGAATTAGGTAGGGGCGCCTGGGTGGCTTAGTTGGTTGAGTGGCCGACTTCAGCTCAGGTCACGATCTCACAGTCTGTGGGTTTGAGCCCCACGTCGGGCTCTGTGCTGCCGGCTCAGAGCCTGGAGCCTGCTTCGGATTCTGTGTCTCCCTCTCTCTCTGTCCTTCCCCTGCTCATACTCCGTCTCTATGTCTCTCAAAAATAAATAAACGTTAAAAAAAATTAAAAAAAAGAATTAAGTAGATTTCTTTGAACTGACACGTAAAGTTTTCCAAGAGATAATGCCAAGTGATAAAGAAGGTATAAAACATAACCTATAGTGTGATCCCGCTTATGTTGACAAACACCCTCAGAACTAAATATTGTAAGTTGGCAGTTAATTGAAAAAGGTCCAGAAGAATGGACTGTAAGTGCCAGCTAAGGTTGTTCCGTGGGAGGGGGAGCAGGTGCAGGACAGGGAATGAAGAGGCATCTGTAGTTACTTTATTTTATATAGTTCTATACTGTTTGCTTTTTTTTTTAAAGTTATTTATATTTGAGAGAGAGCATGCAGGTGCACAAGAGAGAGGGTGAGAGAGAGAATCCCAAGCAGGCTCTGAGCCGTCAGTGCAGAGCTGGATGTAGGTCTCTGTATGACAAACCATGAGATCATGACCCAGGCTGAAATCAAGAGTCGGATGCTCAACCAACCGAGCCACCCATCCTGTTTGTTTTTTTAAACAAAAACTAAAAATTTGTGTAATGTTAGGAGTTATTTAAAAATGTACACACATATTAATGAATTAATATTAGTAAAGCACTGAGAATATTTCCCGGTGCAGAGAAAGTGCTATGTAAGCATATGTTAAATTAAATAAATAAGTTCAAATGTTAGGACTTTATCCTAAGAAAATAACTATGGAATGTGCAAACATTTAATGGCTAGAATGTTTAACGCTAAGATTGTTAAAGTTAGAAATGACCTAAATGGCTGGCAGTAGATGATTGACAAAAAAATATTAATTCACACAATGAGTGGGATTTTTGAATGATAATCTTTAACAGCTATATTGAGGTATATTTTACATATCATAGAATGCACCCATTTCAAAGGGTGATTCGATGATTTTTAGTAACTTCATGAATGGTGCAACCATCAGCATAAATCAGTTTTAGAACATACCTCCAATGAGATCCTTTATCCCATTTACAGTTAATTTCATTACCACCACTAGTCCAGGCCACCAGGAATCGACTTTCTTAACGTATAAAATTTCTTTTTTTTAACTATACAATGGGATATTTTGCATCCATAGACATTGGTCATAATAAGTGATAGCTGGCTATAAAAAGTGAAAAAAAGCAGATAAAATATTACATATAGGATTAGTCTATTTGAGTTTATACGAAGGGAGATAGAGATGAAAATCTGAATGTTAGTCTCCAAAATGTTAATAGTGGTTACCCCTGAGTGGTAGAAATATGAGTGCTTTTTTTTTTCTTTTTTCTGTTGAAATCTTATGATCTGAAAAACACAATATAAATGGTCTTGGAAAGGACATGGCTCCTGTAGGTTCTTTCACTGGAGTGTCTGTGCATAAGAGGGTGGAAATTTAGAAGTGCCTTTGGATATGAGCGGGTTGTTGTTCTGAAGTCTCCAAGGCGGAGCAAATAGGGATAAGAGTATCAGGTGATATGATCATTACCTGCAGGATTCAAGTGCTCAGTAGACCGACACCTGCAAAAAATCAAGGAAAGTGGGCACTGATGGTTCAAGGCCGCCTACCAGGAATTGGCCTCAGCCTGTCTACTCTTGGATGAACTTGGCCTCTTAGGGATACTTTAGCCAAAACTTGCCTCAGAAAGAGAGGTGAGGATAGCTGAAGGGTACTCATTCCAGTTCCCTTGGGGTCCCCCACTTTGATACCCACCAGGGCAGAAGCAGAAACACCTATGTCCCCCTCTCCTAAGAAGGGAAAGCAGTAGAGTAAGTTTCTTTTCCTTTATTCGCTGCCTTGCTCTTCCTCATCTTTTGTGAATAAAATGCACCCCTACATTCTCTTTAGAGTGTTCATTCTTTTTTTTTTTTTAATGTTTATTTATTTTTGAGAGAGAGAACATGAGTAGGGGAAGGGCAGAGAGAGAGAGGGAGACACAGAATCTGAAACAGGCTCCAGGCTCTGAGATGTCAGCCCAAAGCCTGATATGGGGCTCGAACTTGGGAACGGTGAGATCATGACCTAGGCCAAAGTCAGACGTTTAACTGACTGAGCCACCTAGGCAGTCCTAGAGTGTTCATTCTTAAAGCAAACAATTTCCGAAAGTGTGCGTTGGGTTGTCTATTCCATGCCAATGTTCTTTTAAACAAAGTTGGCACTTCAGGCGCCAGGGTGGCTCAGTCGGTGAAGTGTCCAACTTTGGCTTAGGTCACGATCTCACTGTTCGTGGGTTCCAGCCCCACATTGGTCTCTGTGCTGACAACTCAGAGCCTGGAGCCTGCTTCGAATTCTGTGTCTCCCTCTCTCTGCCCCTCCCCTGCTCGACTCTCTATCTCAAAAATAAATAAACATTAAAAAAAGAGTTTGTACTTTAGGTCTCTGTGTGTTTTGGGGAGACCGTTTTCTTCAAAGAGGGCACAGCACTGATAAGAGAAAGGCATGCTTCAGCCAAACATATATACTTTGATGTGAGGTGACAAGATTCATGCAGGATTCTGATTCTTGAAATAAAAATCTGACCTATTGTTTTTACTGAATTTGCTTAGAAACAAAATTGCAGTGAACCAAACTATACCTCTGGAAGCAAGAATTTTTTCTGGAAACTCTAGGAAACTTCAAAGTCATTTTTTTACTCTTTTAAATATTCTGTTCTTAAAATATATGGAAAGTTCCATAACGTGAGAATAACGTGACCACATCCAGCTTTTGATATCTTATTTTCCAAATTACTTGAAGAGCTTATTTCGTGTTTGAATTACAATACCCGCAGTTTCCAGTCAGAGTGGTGCACCCAGTTCAGTGAAGTTTTGACTTATAGTTACTGCCGGAGAGTGGGAGACACCTGCTAGTGCAACTGGCAGGGTCCGCACAGAAAAAGGAGATGTTACGTGATGGTGGAAAGACCTTCTCTCACCCTTTACTTTAGCTGATAATGATGTGGCTCTTCAGGCTACTTGCCTTCAGGCGTGGAGTCCATAAAAGGGGTGGCCCCAGGCCCCTCACAGAATCTCCAGTGTAGACCCCCAATGTCCTTCTATGATGTAATATTGGACCGGACCAGCCAAGGAGGCTTTAACAGCCTTTCTCTGTGATCTGTAAGTTTGAAAAGGCTCAGTCCCTACTGTCTTTCTTTAGGACATTGATGGAAGGTCCCGGTGCTCACATTTTATGCTTATTAGTGATACTTTTCATGAGTTTCCAGGGCTAGAGGGACTTTTCCACGCTGTTTAATGATTTTCAGTTTAACTCTCTTTCTGAGTGGGATGTTGTAAAGATTAATTAGCCAATGTTCATAAAGTGCTTTCAAGCTGAAAAGTACTGCACAAGGGTGTGCAGACTCATTAGCTTCTTAGTCATTAAGGCTTTTTAGACCTTTTGGCATTCAGAAACCAGACAGTGAAGGCCAAATTAGTATTTTTTTTTCTTGGAGGAGGGGGACTTAAAAAAGAGCAGAATAGAGCAGTGTCCCTCTTTCTTTTTTTAAAAAGGGACATCTGTTGCACTGGGACTGAAAATAATGATATAAACATATTTTATTTTTTATCATCTCCTATCTCCATACTGCTTCTGCTGCTTCTTACTCCCTCCCTTCAAGATGTGTTTATCTGATTCTTCTGCACATTCATTTAGAAACTCTATGATCATATTGTTATGTAGGTATCATAATAGAACTGATTCTGGCCTCAGAGTGCTGAATCGTTGTGCCAATAAATGACACAGGGTAGGTAGAGCATTCCCTTTGTAAATGAAGATCCCCTCTCGGTTTGCAATGTGTCAAAAGGTATAATATTGTCTCCATCCTCAGTAATATTTTGATCAATGTATTTAGAGTTCTATATGATTCAGTTGAGCCTGTGATTGCAGCTGGAAAAGTACGGACTGGCCACCAAAGACATAAAGAGGTCCCGAAAGAAACCAGCAAAGATGGACAATGTACAATGAATTCGATTGATAGTGGACTTTTTAGCAGCATCAGCTGCACACGATGGGGGAATAATATCTTCTAAATACTGAGAGAGACAGCTGTCAACCTAGAATTGTTTACCAAACTAAATTACCCTTTAAAGTTGATCATAAATAAAGACATTTCTATACAAAAGAAAACACATTTACCACCAATGCTAAAGGACATTCTAAAGGATTCAAAAAAGGAAAATTATTTCAGAAGGAAATGAGAAGAGGCTAGAAAAAATAAAGAGGAAAAAATTGGGAAACGTGGGTAAATCTAAAAAAGCATTAGGTGATAATAATAATAACGTGCAGTTTGTAGTAACTAAACAAGGTATAAGTAAAAAAAAAGTAACATGTATAACAGGAAAGTTAAAATATTCAGCCTCCTTAATTTTATTTGGAAGGAGGCTAAAGATGTTAAAGTTAGGTTTTATTAAGTATGCACATAGACTTTCTAGTTTTAATCACTAAAATAAAAGAAATTTAATGTAGTTGGGGGGAATTCAATGGAATGAGAAAATAGAATCAATAGCAACTGGCTTGATAAAAAGGATAAAGAAATTTAACATGGATCTTAGTAATCACAATTACAACTACTAAGTAACTATGTTGTGGAGTTAATATCCACACACCTACAGGACACATGAGAGATAAAATAGTGTTACGGATATGTGAGCAGCTATTTCTGGCTTGGGATAAAATGTTCAGTAACAGCATCGCCTTGATGACACAGGACATGGGTTATAGCAGAGGAACCTCAAAGAGAGGGAACGCAGTTCTTTCATAATGGACAGTAAGCTTGCCTGACCTCTGCCCCAGAGAATATTATCTTAATTATACTTCACAGTAAACAAGTCTGCTCCTTGCTCTGGAAGAAGACACTTTCTTCCAAGGCTATTCATTATATAGACACATTTGAAATACAGAGCAGTGCCTTTGCTTGTAAGTTGGGTAGAAATGTGAGAGATCCATGAAGAGAGAACCTCCCAAAGGGTTTGGATAAGTTCGTAAAGCCTCAGTGTTCACATCTGAAAAACAGAATGAATGGATGGCATAGGTAGTTACGAGGATCAGACGATATAGTATGTGTAAAATGCTTAATGTCATATCCAAGGACTTTGTCAATATCAATTACTACTATTAATGATTATTACTTGAATAGAATGTGAGCATTTTTATTGAATTCTTTGTTTTCTTCAGCAAGTAGAATATTACAGCTCATGGATGTTTCTGCTTATCACCAAATATTAGAACTAAAAAGGATAAGAAAGATTACCCAGTGAAACCAGGCATTTTACAGATAAGGAAATAGGTTCAGAAAGGTTAAGTGACTTGTTGGCTTTCACACAGAACAGCCATATAAAGGAACAATGGTCATCTAATTTAATATTCACATAATTTTTAATTAGACCCAATGCTTGGAGCTCAATAAATATTGGTATTACAAAGGAATCGAAACAAGCCTATGATATATTAGAAAACATTTCATATATTTATTTGGTCATTCTCTTCCACGTACTTTCTTGACCTATAAACCACCTTAAACTTGGCCTCTGAAGACCAATAAATACAGGAAGAAAGGGAGGAAAGGAAGAGAAGAGAGAGAGGAAAGAAGGAGGAAGGAAGGAAGGAAGGAGAAAGAAAGAAAAGGGGAAAAGTAAAATAACCAGTATCTTCTCCTTTCCTCCACCTCCATCATAGTCACTGTCTCCAAAGCCAGAGGAAAAATAACAGAAAACTACAAGAAAAGTCTTGTGTGTGTAGGTGATGTTGAAAGTGATCCCATTCTGGATAAAGGCAGGGAAATTCTGGAAGAATATCTGGCAGCTTTATATCAACAGCTTTATCCTGGCTTACCAACAAATGTCCTAAGGCATGAGGGGGAGTAGTAAGGAAGGGGAAGGAGGGGTGACAGAAATAGCATCCAGTTCTAGGAAGCACCATGTTGTAAGACATGATCATCAGTTGAAGAATAAGATGACCTGAGTTCCTGTGTGAGTTTGAGCGAGTTACTGAATTTCCTGATCTCTAAAATGTACTTAAAATTTTTCTATGAAAAGCTGATGTGCTATTCAAATAAAGAAGTAAAGTGAGAGTGTCTGGCACCTGGCAGGTCCTCATTAAGTAGAAGTTGGAATCAAACTCAGTGAAGGAATTTATCCTGGAAAGATCTGTAAAAATCACCTCATCGATTTTGTACCTCTACTTAGTACCAATCCCATCATTTCTGTTTTCTGTAAGAGCGGTGTCACAGCATTGGCTTCGTCAACATTGTGAAATACTTTCTGGGACCCGAGGTCACAGCTGAGTGTGCCCAGGTAGCCAAAGCAAGATCTTAATAGGAAACCAATGATAGGGAATGTGGATTGTTCATCTTTTGTCTTCCTCATGCCCGCTGCAAAATCACCTCCCACTCGGGAGAATTCTGTTCTCGGGGTCCCCAGGTGTCTCACCCTGTTCCTGCTGTTCTTATCCCTCACCCATGGTAAACTCTTCTGGGCATGTGAGCGTTGCTCTGTTTTGTCACTGCTCTAAAGTACCTCTTCACAGTACCTTGAAGTGTGGGGTGTGTGTGTGTGTGAGAGAGAGAGAGAGAGAGAGACAGACAGACAAGGAGACAGAGGGAGGGAGAAACAGGCCCTTTTCTATCAGCTTTAGAGGAGTCCCAAAGCAATATTACTCGTCCCAATGTGCTATGTTGTGAAGAGTTTAGGGAAATAGTTCTTTTAGTTTTTACTTGGGGCATTCTCTCTCCCTTCGGAATCAGAGATTCTGGAATGAATTTGAGTGAGAGTGCCAGGCAGTACTGAAAATCAGTGATACTGAAATGATGAGAAAGTCTTTGTCGGGATCGAGCGCCCCACACCTAGCTATTTCTTCCCCTAGGAGGAGTGTTCTCTTAAAGAATCCCCAGACTTTCCTCAAACAGGCTTCTCTAGGATATCCCACAAATTTGCATTCAACCCAGTTGTGTCAACAGTAAGGTGATTTGAGCTCTTTTGCGTGAGGCTCCTGGGCCCTCCAGCCCCTAAATTCCTACCTGACCATTGCACACTTCAATCTGAGGCTGACAGTGCCGGGGTCAAGCTGAGATCCCTGCTACAGATACTTTTGTACAAAGAAATTGACTCACAGCCTGCCTGCCTCCAAATGTGAATGTGGGCACTTGCCTTAAATTCTAGACATACGAATTTATTCACTTATTCCTTTTTCATTGATCAGAGAAGGAATACACAGATGATGTAGATACAGTTCCTGTATCTTAGTTATTATAGTCTGTTGCTTCACTTTACGTGCTCACAGATGTGACTGTCTGTGGTTAAAGCTTCATTGAGACCATGTTATAGTTAACTCTGAAAAATAACCTTTCTGAAGTTAAGATACTAGTATCAACACTCCATATTCAATTTCTGTGATTGAAAAGAAAGTATTTTGATCAGGCCGATGCAAGGAATGTGGAATTTGGTGCAGTGATGTTTTAATGTTCTTAACACTCTCTTTGCCCCCAGGTTATGCAGATGTATCTTCCGTTTTGTGGAATTGCCATATCTAATGCTCAGCTATTTGCTGCCTCAAGGAAAGAGTATGAAAGAAGCAGGGTGAGTAGAAAGAAACATTGTTGACAACCCTCAAAGCTCTCTGACTTTCAAGTGTCTGTGAGTCATCCTGTCTTTTAAAAACAGCAGATGATCTTTGAATAGTCCAGGAATCCTTTTTATTTGTTTAATCCTTCAAATTTATGGTTGAAAATACCCTTTAAGCAGTAAGTCCAAATGGAAGTGGATACAAATTCTCTGTTGTTGTTTGGGGGAAGTTGTACCAGCTTCTTTTAAAAATGAAATTAATTTCAGGGAGCCTGGGTGGCTCAGTCAGTTAAGTATCCAACTCTTGATCTCAGCTGAGGTCATGATTTTACCATTTCTGAGATCAAACCCCGCATTGGGCTCTGTGCTGACAGCACAGGGCCTGCTTGGGATTCTCTCCTTCTCCCTCTCTCTCTGCCCCTCCCCTACTCACGATCTCTCTAAAAATAAATAAATAAACATGAAAACATGAAATTAATTTCACATCTACACTGTAAGTCAGCAGATACACTCTTACTTATAGCTTTGAGACAATACTACACTTTAGTGATATTTTTATAATTTCTCCTTTGAGAAGCAAGTATGTTAAAAATGATTTCACCCCACCTCATAAATTTTGCTTTTGAATTCAAAGTTTTTCTGGAAGAGCATCACAAGATAACTGGACAATAATGCAAACACTTTTATAGGATATAAAGAAACACACACAACGAGGGATCGATTTCATATATCTTCACTAGCTATACAGTTAAACAGGAAAGGAAGGAAGAAAGGAAAGAAGGAAGGAAGGATGGAAGGAAGGAAGGAAAAAAGAGAGAGAGAAAGGAAGGGAGAAAAGAAAGGGGAGAGAGAGAGAGAGGAAGGGTGGGTAGGCTGATACTCAAAAAAAGTTCTAAACTATCAAATAGAGGTTAAATTATATTAGGCTTATTATATCTTTTTTTTAAAGAGTTTTTTAATTTTTAAGTAATCTTTCCACTCAGTGTGGGACTTGAACTTATGACTTGAGAGATCAAGAAATGCCTGTTCCACTGACTGGGGGCTTGTTATTTATTTATTTATTTACTTATTTATTTATTTATATATTTATAATGTTTATTTCTTTTTAAGAGAGAGAGAGACAGACAGAGCATGAGTGGGGGAGGGGCAGAGACAGAGGGAGACACAGAATCTGAAGCAGGCTCCAGGCTCTGAGCTGTCAGCACAGAGCCAGATGTGGGGCTTGAACCCATGAGCTGTGAGATCATGACCCGAGTGGAAGTCCAATGCTTAACCAACTAAGCCACCCAGGCACCCCATTGTTTTACTTTTAAACATATGGAGATTACTGCTACAACTTAGAAATTTATTTAATAAGATGTTCAAAAAAGTTGGAAACCCTCAGTTAATTGGTAATCAAATTGGCTAAAAGTGTCATTGGCTAAGCATTATGATTTATGAATATTTCACAAAACAGATGAACACAACAGACTACTGCAGCCCTTCTTTAACATAGCATACCACACCTTTTCTCTGCCTTGGGTCCTGTTTTTGTCATCAGCCCCATGGCTTACCATTCTCCTCCTTTCACTTGGCACTCCAGCAATAGTCCCCAGTTGCCAGAATACAGTCTGTTATTTTACTTCCTTATACCTGTAGCCACATTCCTCCCTCTGCCTTCAGTGCATCATATCCACCTTTTCCTCCCTCCACCACCTGCCTTACAGATCCTTCAGGACCCAGCTCAGCCTTCTAGTTAATCTTCCCTTCTTTGCTTATCGTCATGCCTTGTGGATACTGCTATTATTCCACTGTGGACACTTATCACACTGTATAATATTTATTGATGGCCTTCTTCTCCACCTACATTTTGAACTCTTTAAGGGACACTTCATATATTATTGATCTTTATATCCTCATGTTTGGCACAATTTATTTACCTGTTCAGAACATTTATTGTGTGATGTTCTTCAGACACTGTGTCCAAAGTCCCTGCCCTCATAGAACTTACTATTCTAGTGGGAACAATAGATAATAGGCAAGCAAACAAATAAAAAATGATATAGTATCAGGTAGTGATAAGTGCTATAAGAAGTGAAATGAGATAAGGGATAGGGATTGGTCGCTGAAGGATAGTTTGGGAGGATGTTTATTTCAGAGCATGATCAGGAGGTTCTCTATAAGATGTATTTGAACATACACCTGAATGAAACGAAGGAGCAAAACCACACAAAGATCAGGGAAGAGCATTCCAGACAGTGGAAATATCAAGTAGAAAGGCACTGTGGCAGGTGAAAACTTGATCCATAGATCTGGAGAGTAGGGCAAATAACTAAAGCAATCCCGAGAAAGAAGACAAAGCTGGAGGCATCACATTTCCTGATTTCAAACTATAATACAAAACTATTATAATCAAAACAATACAGTATTGGCACCGAGACACTAAAAACAGACACTAAACCAATGGAATAGAATCGAGAGGCCAGAAATAAACCCATGCTTATTAGTCAACATGTTTATGACAAGGGAGCCAAGAATACTTAATGGGGAAGAGATAGTTTTTTTTAATAAATGGTGATGGAAAAAATGGATATTCATATGAAAAAAATGAAACCGGACCTCTACCTTACACCACTCGCAAAAATTAACTTGAAATGGATTAAAGATATGAATGTAAGACATGAAAGAAGAAAACATAGGTGAAAAGCTCCAGCAATTTTTTGAATCTAATACAAAAGCACAAGCAAAAAACAAACAAACAAGCAAAAACAAGAATAAACTAGTGAGACCACATCAAACTAAAAAGCGTCTGCACAGCAAAAGAAACCATCAACAAAATGAGGAAGCAGCCTATGGAATGGGAGATGGAGGAGACTTGCAAATTGCAATTATGTGAGGTGATGGATGTGTTAACTAACTTTATTGTAGTAATCATTTCATAATAGGTACATGTATCAAATCGTCATATTGTACACCTTAAACTTACACAAAGTTATGTTTCAATTATATCTTAATAGAGCTAGGAAAAAAATAATGTGGCTGGAATTAGGGCAGTGAAAAATGAGAGCTTCCTTCCAAAATTAGCAGTGAAGTGTACAAAGCTTACTGATGTGGGAAATGAGTGAAAATGACTTTTGGCTTATACAGATGGCAAGTAAACAGTTGGATACAGGAGTCTAAAGTTTTGGTGAGGTGTCAGGACTCGAGATTCATATTTAGGAACTATCAGTATATATAGATGGCATTTAAAAGTAGGGTACCAGCTTGGGTAATCTGGAGGAAAATATGTAGGTAAGAGAAGGGAAGAGGTCCAAGGATGAGCCCAGGAGCAAAGTAAGGCACTAGAAGAAGAAGCGTGGGTGGAGGGGGGGGGGAAATACAAGTGAAATAAAGAAATGGGGAGTGTTCAGCTGTATGAAGGGCCTCCAATGTCTGTTGAATTGCCTGTCATCCTAGATTTCCTTCTCTCTTTCTCCCATTGTGGAGCTAGTCTGTATTGTTATTTGTGAAACTTTTATCACTTGTTAGTAAAGCAGCAATTTTTAATTAGAAACAGTAAAATTACTATGATGTGATTTGTCAGTGCAAGACTCAAGGCACAATTAGTTTTTCCTCTGAGATAAATGTTCTCGTATATGGGTCCCAGAGGCCCTATCCATGCAGTCACAACAAATTGAAAAGTTAAATAATTGTTCAGTTAATATGATCCATCTGAAGAAGTAGTCTAGATGATTAAGGAAATAATGTTTCCACCCTTAATAACAGGGAATTGTGTTGGTAATTATTCAGACAATTGCCTCATTTTTAATGTTATATTTAAATATGAAATTATTGCACATAGACTTCTTACAGCAATTTGCTGTCCAAATGCCAAACAGTCAGGATACACTCAAAACTTTTTCACCTCCTGGTGTTTCTCTGCATCGGGATCATAGAACTACCCAGGGCCTTTAGCCACATTCACAAGCTCTCTTTAGAGAAAATGCTACGAAGGATATTTGATCCTTTTTTAGATGCTCAGTGAACTAGACTCATTTCATGGATCTCTTAACTCATTCAAATGCTTTTCTACCTGAACAGACTCAGAGAAGAAATTTTCACATGTTTCCAGTGGTTTCAGGACAAATCAAATTCATTACTAAAGTTGACAATTGGTCATATCCCTGGGATGATCATCCACATCATTAGATGTTAATTTGAAATAGATGTTAATTTGAATAGATGTTAATTTGAAAACCCACAAAATCCTTTTGTGAGAGATCAGACCTGAGAGTGCACATCTTACTACGTTCTACCGAACAAAGCACCCTCTGGCCAGTTCGCTGGCTGTGTGATTTTCTTATTGCTCTCTGATAGAAGCATAATATCTACTCCCTGTACATAGCCCACTTTTCTGAAATCTCTGAAAAGAGCCCTGTAATTAAAAATTCCAAATAAATACTATTTCAATGCAATAATTGCACGCTGACTTAGCTGGATAAAATGATAGGTTATTACAGTTTGATTAAGTGAGTATGCAGTTTTCACACATTTTAAGGTTTTTTTTTCTTTAATTTGTGTGGTTTCATTCTGTTGTTGTTTTAAAATTTCTGTTAAAATTTTAAAATGGCAAATGAATTCTGTTTTCCTGCACAGGTGAGATGAAACAATACAGGTGGAGGGATGAACAGGGGTTATATATATATATATATATATATATATATATACATACATATATGTATATGTATGTATGTATATATATATATATATATATATGTAAAACCTTCTGTGTGTGTGTGTGTGTGTGTGTGTGTGTGTGTGTATGGCTCTGAAGCTTAATTAGCATTAACCCCTGTAATTCCTTCAGAATTCTGTGAGAAATGTATATTAGGGAAAATAAGTCTCGAGTTTGACCATGGACCCATTTCTTCCTGATGGTGAGGAAGAGCTGCTTTGTGATTTTCTGAAGTAAATGTGCTTTAGAGAGAATCGGGTATTCATATACCTAGCCACATTGCAAAAAAACTACTATAGGAGATGGCGGGTTGGGAGCATGGAGGGAATCTGAGAGCTAAAGACTAAATGGGACTGTGTAGCCATTAGCTACTTAGAGATAGTCCTATAGCTATCTGTGGGATTTAAATGGGATTATATGGATTGACACTGTTTTCAAGTTGTGTTTTTCAGTTCAAAACTGTGTTATAAAACAAAACGATGGAATATGTCAAAATAATCATAAATGCTTTAAAAATTAGCCACAAAAGGGTACCTGGGTGGCTCAGTCAGGTAAGTGGCTGACTTCAGCACAGGTCATGATCTCGCAGTTCATGGGTTCAAGTCCTATGAAGGGCTCTGTGCTGACAGCTGGGAGCCTGGACTCTCCTTTGGATTCTGTGTCTCCCTCTCTTTCTGCTCCTCCCCTTCTTGTGCTTTCTCTCTCTCGAAAATAAATAAACATTAAAACATTTTTCTTTTTTTTTTTAATTTTTTTAACGTTTTTATTTTTATTTATTTTTGAGAGACATAGAGACAGAGCATGAGCAGGGGAAGGGCAGGAGAGAGAGGGAGACCCAGAATCCGAAGCAGGCTCCAGGCTCTGAGCCGTCAGCACAGAGCCTGACGCGGGGCTCGAACTCACAGACTGCGAGATCATGACCTGAGCTGAAGTCAGGCCGCTTAACCAACTGAGCCACCCAGGCGCCCCTAAAACATTTTTCTAATTAGCCACACAAACATATTTATATTTTATTAAAGCAAAGACTAAATGGAATTTTGAGAGGAAAAGAGAAACATTTTTAGTCAGTCCTATACCCACCTAGATGTATCCATTTCATCTTTCCCAGGCTTTGCTAGAGGTTGTTAATGACCTCTTTGAAGAACAGACTGACCTAGAGAAAATCGTCAAGAAAATAATGCATCGGGCCCAAACTCTGTTGAAATGTGAACGCTGTTCTGTTTTACTTCTGGAGGACATTGAATCACCAGTAAGTCATCTTTTATCTGTCACCTAGAGTTGCAGACTGCATTAATGGAATAAAGGGTAGTTAATTTGTAATTCAGCTTGTGAAACCATTCCCTTCGTGACTCTTCTAACCGCGAGGTGGCCCTTTGTAAAATTAAACTTTTTTTTAATTTCTTTTACATGTATTGTCAGTCTTGTGTTGCTATCATCTTAGAAACATAGACTCTTTGGTTGGTGGGGCCCTTAGAGGTCTATTCCAGCCCCGAGTATTTACAGATGAGGGAACTAAGGGGCTGGATGGTTTGCCCGGTCTTTCCCAGCTGCATAGACATAGCTGGTGCCAGGTTCCCGTTGTATTCATCCAGAGCGAGGAAGGCCCTTGGCATCTGTGGGTGTGGATGACCCCACACCCCTATTACCGGGAGGAGGAAGCAAACAAATGCTGAAGAAGCAGTGCCCTTTGCTTTTGGAGCTTGGACAGATTGTACAGGAGCTGAGCGGAGTGACAAGCCTCGGCTGGGCTGCGCTCTGCAGCAAAGGTCTGAAGTGCAGTCTCCAAGTTCTTTTACAGTCGCTTTGGAGCTGGGGACACTTGCACAGAGCAAGAGGCAGGTGGGGGAGGCTCCCTGCTCTTCACCACAGGGGGCCTGGTACTCCAAAGGCAAGCGGCAAGCTAGTTCAAGGCCTCAGGTCTGCAGCACCTTGGCTGTCAGGTTTCTGTTAAGCCCTTTGGCTCTTTGGGGGAGATCCGCTGGGTAAACACACAACAGTATTGAAAATAATGATCATCATCAATCTAACTTCTTGAAAGTTAAATGTCTAACCCCTTAGCAGCAATTTAATATCTTTACTGTGAACTGTCTTCAAAGACCAGGAATTGTCTAGCTATTTAAGTGCTGTTTTAATACCTCAGAGGATGATATTTTACTGTAGTTAGGAGAGGTTATTGTCTTTGCCTTTAGGTTTGTTTTCTTCAAAGAATAAGAACCTGAGGGTAAATCTGGGAGTTTTAATAATAAGTATTGTAAAACTTCAACGTGAAGCTTGACAGAATCTATATATGTTTCAAATGTTTAGGGGTGTTTGTCCATATTTTAGCAGAGCTGGGAGTTATTCTATTTCAGTTATTCTAAAGTGTGGTTTAAACAAACAATAGCCTTGCTATTATCCTGTGATTGTGTAAAACTCAGTGGAACTTTGGGAGAACATGCATATCCGCGCGCGCGATCCAATAGCCTATTTGGAATGTTTCCAGATGCTTTTGTAAATTACTGAGTTCGCTTGCTTTCCCTTCATCCTTATGAAATAGGCGTTAATATCATCCTCAGTTTATAGAGCAGGAAATAAGGCTCAAAGGGTTGAGTGACTTGCTGGAGTCTCCCTCCTGCCTTACTCTAAAAGCCTCAGAAAGGAATGGGGAGGGCTGAGGGTGCTTGTTGGTGTGGGTAGGCTGTAGGCTCTCAGTAAGAAAAGGCAGGAAGAGGCAGCTGTTGGCGCTTCGACCACCAGGATTCCCTGAACCACCCCCCAGATCCCTGTGAGGGCAAGTGGCTGGAAGGCCAGGTGGAATCTGGACAAGGACAGGCATGCTAGTTCAGTTGTAAACAGACATGCAAGTAACCTAAACCAGCTTACGGTGGCCATTCTTGCTAATCTTTTAACAGAGAATGGTTTTTGTGCTGTGTCCTTGCTCTTTAGCACTCAAATGAGAAAGTACACACGATAGAAGTGGATATGGAAGGCAGGGACAGAGCTGGAGGGAAGAGTAGGAACAGTATCGCCTGTGGTATAAAGCACAGCAGTAGGGGGTCTAGAGGGTAGGCGTCAAAACCCACTATCTGTGGGGCTCCTGTGTGGCTTAGTCGGTTAAGCATCTGACTCTTCATTTCAGTTCAGATCATGATCGCACAGTTCATGAGTTTGAGTCCCCATTGAGTTCTGCACTGACAGCATGGAGCCTGCTTGGGGTTCTCTCTCTCCCTCTCTCTTTACCCCTCCCTGCCTGTGTGCTCTCTCTCTCTCTCTCTCTCTCTCTCCCATTAAAAAAACCCCACTATCTATATCAGATGGTATCAGCATTAAAGGCATTGATATATTACGGAAAGTTAAAAAGACCTTTTTGCTACCACAGCTGAAACTTCTAAGTCTCTAATGGTGGGATAAGAGCAGAAAACTCCAGGCCACTCTACATGATTTCTTCTCTTTGCCCATCCCCTCCCCTTGAACGTGAGGATAAGCTCTAATCTAGAGGGCCAAGGTCTAGAGGTAAAAGTCAACCAGATGCAAAAAGAAGAGATAATCTGTTTGGTACCGTTTTAGAAGCTGTAAAGAGTGTTTGGCCAGGCAACTGCCTGGGTTGCTGTGGGAGGGGTGAGGGCGGGAGTGAGGATATATACACGAGGGTTACCAGGTAGAAACCCCATCAGCACCATGCTCTTCTTTAGCACGCTTCCCACCAAAGACTTCTCGAAACATCAGACTCCCCCTGGTTGTGTGATAGCAGTTTTGGGAAGGGCACCAGACACAGTCATGCCAAGTACAGAAGGAGAAGCCAGACCGAACTGGATACGAGGCGCCAAAATCTGATGCTGCACAGTTCAGCAAACAGAAGCAAAGACTGTGCACTCAGGGCTCATGAGGCTGGCCTCTCCCAACAGGTATCTTCGTTGTGAGGAATATTTTAACTTTAAAATTTTTTTGATGTTTACTTATTTTTGATGGGAGTGGGGGTAGGGAGGGGCAGAGAGGGAGGAATGCACAGAATCCAAAGCAGGCTTTAGGCTCCAAGCTGTCAGCACAGAGCTGGATGCGAGGCTTGAACTTGGGAACGGTGAGATGACCTGAGCTGAAGTCGGATGCTTAACTGACTGAGCCACCCAAGTGCCCCAGGAATATTTTAACTTTAATGTGTCAAGTTTATCAATTTTCTTTTTGATTGTGCATTACGAGTTTTGTTTAAAAAAACTTTATTTGCCTCCATGTTATAATAACATTGTCTTACATTTTCTTTAATCCGTCTGGTATTTATGGTCTTCATATCCATGTAGAATTTATTTTCTTTGAATAGTGTAAAGCCCTATACGTATAACCCATTGTGTCAGAACTATCCCTCCCCTGAACCCTGCCACTTTGTAATGCCACTTCTGTGTTATATCAAGTTTCCATATATACCTGGGTCTGTTTCTGAGCTCACTAGTCTATTTGTCTATTTCTGCACCAGTATCATACTGTCTTGGTTTCCATAATTTCATAATATACTTTGATATCTGACAGAACAAGTCCTCAGTGCTGTTCTCTTTAAAATCGAGCTGCTTATTCTTGGCCTGTTGTTCTTTCCTATAAATTTGAAGAGGAGCTTATCAAGTTCCATGAGAAATTCTGTATAGACTTTGATTGAAATTGCTTTAATTTACACACCAGTTTGGACGATTTCTGCAAGTAATAGAATATATAAGGGAGAAGTGGCTTACACCATAAGATTGTCCGTGTCTTACATGAGAAGTCTGCAGGAGGTGGCTGCCGCGGGTGCAGTAAGTAGTCCAATGATGTAATCCGCAAGCCGGCTCTGTCCACTTTCCTGTGCATGCCTCGGTGCTCGGCTGGCTCTCATCCTCATGATCCAGGAGGCTGGCACAGCTCCAGGCAGTCTGTCGTCATGTAACTGTGTCCCAGGAGAAGAGAAAAGGAAAACTTCTGTTCACGTCTCTCTCTTTTTCTCAGGAAAGAAAGTCTTTTCCAAAAGAGGTTTTCCCGGCTGACTTTCCCTCGAGATCCATTGTTCGAGAACAAGATATTCGAATCATTCATATTCTCAATATTTTTCTATCCTTCACCTCTCATTCTCTGATACAGGCGTGTTCAAATGTTCAGCATAACAGGGATTTATCAGCATCTTCTTGTCTGATTCTGCAGGTTGTTGATTTAGGTGTCTGTATTAATAGACACCTAAATCGCCTAATGAATAATAATTAATTCATGCATTTTTGAATTTGGGACTGGAGTTCATTTTGATGGGAGGGTGTTTTCTTTGTTTGTGCCATTGTTTTCTTTGGTTCTCTCTTACACTCTTCCCTCCCTGTCTAATAGTCCTTGCAGTTCCTTGGCCCCTAGTCAAGAACCAGGCCTTATGTTGGGTCTCCTGCTGTGTGGTAATATTACACTAAGCCAGAAGCAGCATAGTTCAGTTTCTGAGGGTGAAGCTAGGTCACCTGTTTCAAGGGAATATTTTTATTTTTTATTTTTAAATTTTTAAAAAATTTTTTAACATTTACTTATTTTTGAGAGGCACAGAGACAGAGCGTGAGCAGGGAAAGGGCAGAGAGAGACACACACACAGAATCCGAAGCAGGCTCCAGGCTCCGAGCCGTCAGCACAGAGCCTGACGCGGGATCCGAACTCACAGACCGTGAGATCATGACCTGAGCCGAAGTCGGCTGCTTAACCGACTGAGCCACCCAGGCACCCCACAAGGGAATATTTTTAATCCCCAACCCCAGTAGAAGCTGAAATTCCAATCATTGCTGCTTGCCTGTTTCTGGACTTGGTCCTTTAGAGATTCTTTCTTTTCCTTATACTCTGCCATCCTGCTCTTCTCTTTTTTCTGCTTTTTAACCTCTACATGTCTTTCTGGTTTTCTCTTTCCGTATTTTATCAATATTTGCTCTGGTTTTGGAAGAGAACAGATGTATCAAAGTACTTAATTTATAGACATCTCTATTGGCAGTCCATATACTACTTTTTACAATAAGGGGGGAAAAAGGTATCATTTCAGGAAAAAAAATCTGCTCCAAGTTTCCTTTCTCTAAAAATAAATTTTGCTTTTCCCTATTTTATTAGAATCATTCCTAGAAACAAAAACTTCCAATTATTGACTTGTGATTTGAATATTTAAAAAGCTGGTTTGCAGGTATGCTATTTCCTGGCCTTTCTTTGCAGGAAAGAAGAAGAAAGGAAATTGAAATCTAGTTATAGTTGCTTTGATTCATCAAGCTCTGAACTCAGCATTAGAGACTGCCTTCATGATCTTTTTTTTAATGTTTATTTATTTTTGAGAGAGAGAGAGAGAGCACCTGCAGGAGACAGGCAGAGAGAGAGAGGGAGAGAGGGACGGGGGATCCTAAGCAGGTTCCGTGCTGACAGCAGAGAGCCCAATGTGAGGCTCAAAATCGAGAACTCGGATGCTTAACCGACTGAGCTACCCAGGAGCCCCTGCTTTTGTGGTTCTTAAACTGGGTAGGCAGGTGTTAACTGGTCAGTTCACTCAGTGGATGCCAAAAATAGAAACAAGGAATACCTTTTCAGCCTCTCTCCTGCCAAAAATTAATATTTTACCTTCTTTTGCTTTCCTTAAGTGTTGAAGTCAATCGATTTTAAGTGATTTTGTCGATGGTATTTTCCATTAGACTGAAAAAATAGAAGATTGTTTCTCTAGCTACTGTCGACACTAGGAAATATTTAGTCCTTTGAACTGAATATTTTATGCATAATGTTATTCCATGCCATGAACCCATCTAAGCAATTTGTAACCCTTGTTAGTTTCTTTCTAGCTCATATATTTACTATTATCTCTCTTTCTCTCTGTGCTTAGTCAAGGAAAGCAAGAAGCAGACATTTTAATCGTAAAGTCCTAAGGCACTCTCAGCACTAGTATTTACAAGCGTTCTCCTTTTGTGGATCATCCCGATGGCGGCAACTATCGCATCATGCAGAACTCCATCAGGTCCTTTATAACTGAGCTTGTAACTCTCATGGTCGTTTCTGGAGTTCACTTCTTAACCCATGAAGCACAAGCCTTACTTATTTTTTTAGCATGTTCCTTAACTTCTTGGTTCTTATGTAAATACACATACAATTAAGCCATTGAACTAAATGATCTTTCTGAATCCAACACTTGAGAGAAAGAGATGGAGGTAATCATTCCCTGATTGCTCTGGAACAGCCCATAATTCAATCCCCTCCATCTGAAGTGGATGGCAAAAATTGCTTCAGACTTTCCTTTCTATTTCACTTTTTTTCATCAACTTTCCTTCTCCCTATAAGGAAGCCAATATCATCATAAAGTCCTAAGTCTTTATAAATTCCTAAGTCAATATAAGCCAATATCATCATAAAGTCCTAAGTCTTTATAAATTCCTAAGTCAAGGGGCACCTGGGTGGCTCAGTCGGTTAGGCATCCGACTTCGGCTCAGGTCATGATCTCGCGTTTCATGAGTTCGAGCCCCACATCAGGCTCTGTGCTGACAGGTTGGAGCCTGCTTCAGATTCTGTGTCTCCCTCTCTCTCTGCCCCTCCTCAGTTCGTGCTCTCTCTCAAAAATAAATAAACATTAAAAAATTAAAAAAAAATTCCTAAGTCAATATAAATTCATAAAGTCTTAAGTCAATATAAATTCTTTTTGATTATTGTTCCAAGTGCTTTTTCAAGAGTGCAAAATGGCAAGTATCTAAAAAACTCTGATGATTATCCAAACAATCATTGTTTTATGTATATGTATATATGTATACATATATGTACTTACATCACTAATCATTAATATATCATTATATATTTGCTATATTAACTCACTCTATTAATAATTTTATATAAATATATTAACTCAGATCATTAATCATTTGCATGTGTTAAATGTGTGTGTGTATTTGTGTGTGTGTGTGTGTGTGTGTGTGTATGTGTATCTAACTTCTGAACTTCAATCCCCACTGACCATTTCCACCACATCCTGTCCCAAATTGTTAACACTTCTGAGATTTCCTATTTCGGTTAATAGAGTCATCATCATGTAGTAACTCAAGCTAAAAACCACACAGTAGCTTCTAAGTGTTTCTTACCATTTATATTCAATCATTTGTAAGTTCTGTTGTTTTTATGTTGAAATCTTGTTTCTATCCCCTTCCTCCCACCTCTTCAACCACTGGCTTTATTCCATCTTTACTAATCTCTTACCTCCACATTTTCCTCCTGGCTCATTTCTTCACTTGCAAATACGGCAGTCTTCTTTTCCACCAATTCCTAATACTCCTAGCTCTCTTTCTGAAACATGCATCTGCCTCTGCCATGCTTCAGAACATTTGGTAACTTTACCTACACAATAAAGTTCAAAAGCTTTGTTTTTTCCTTTAAGTTTTTATTTATTTATTTATTTATTTATTTAGAGAGAAAGAGAGAGTACGCATGTGTGCACATGAGTCAGGGAGAGGCAGAGGGAGAAAGACTCCCAAACAGGCTCTGCACTGCCAGCACAGAGTGCAACACCGGACTCCATCTCTCAAACGATGAGATCCTGACTTGAGCTGAAATCAAGAGTCACACACTTAACCAACTGAGCCACGCAGGTGCCCTCTACCCAATAAAATTCAAACTGCCCTACGTAACAAAGGTTATCTCCTCTGTTCCCAACTTACTTTTGGCGGTCCTTTCTGGTCCTCAGCCTCACCCTATCCCGTTCTTCCTTCTCTATCACCACCCCACATGTATTTGTCTCTGTACTTTTTGTACATATTGTTCTTGTAGAAGAGAAAATGCACCAGACAATTAGGGAGATGATTTCATCCAGGTATCGCAATAGGGAAAACATTCATTTCTGAGGAACATCTCAAAGAAAAGGAAGGAAGGATGGAGAAAGGTGTTATTTTAGAATGTGCTAGGCCAGCGTGGTCCTTTGAGGTTAGCCAATTTTGGAAGACAAAGTGGTAGGGGGGATTTCTTTATTATTACCGTGTTTTGGGGAGCAAGGCTCAGGCGAAGTTCAACATTGTCAACTCCGTAGTATTCTCTGCAACCCTCCCCCCCTCATCTATTATTGACCTTTCTTTAGCTCAGTGCTCTTGAAGGCACTTGGGCTTTCTTGTCCACTGGCTTCCAGTTGAGTTTGACAAACAAGAGGGATCAGCAGAAGGTTTAAAGGCTGGAGGAGAGAGAAATAGTTATTCCTTTTGTTTTTTTTCTGCCAGTTGTAGAGGTGGCTGGATCTTCTAAGAACCCTCCCCATAGCTCTAGCATCTTCAGGACAGCAATAACATTATTCCCTCCCTCCTGCCATCCTTCCTTCTCTCCCTTAATCTCTGTGACCTGGGGGTGTACTGCTCCTTTAGACCTGGAGATGTTAACTGCTTTCCAAAGTTGCTAGTTCCCAAGAATGTCGCCATTTCTTACAGGTTTCTTTTAACCCTGCCCACACTTCTGTAATAGTCCCGTTATTGAATTAGGTGCATTTAAACCCATTTGAGTGTTCTCTCTGTTTGCAGCTCAAACTCTGACCTGTTTCATCCTTCAGCCTGAAAAACTTCCCCCACTACTCAGCTTAGGGCATGCTTGCCCACCCTTTAAGACATAGTTCACACAAAGTCTTCTTCTACATCCTCTTCTGGATGCTTATAGGAATTTGAACATATATTGCAGTGAAATTATACCTTTGTGAACTATTTCCCCATCTGTACTATGTTGTTGGTCCATCAAAAGACAAGACATGATTTATGCCCCTTGGTATTTCCAAACCCATAAGAGTGCCTGTACACTAAGTATTTGATATATATTGATCGAGTGAATAAATTGTTTGGAGTAAACTACTCAGCATGAGTGAGAAGTAACTTATCAAGAAGGATGGCAGTGGATGATCACTTAGTTCACTCTTTTGCCCTACAGAATAGTCCTCTTGTGGAAAAATACGGATTAAGAAAACTAATGGAAAAAATGGTGATTATGAAATCATTCCCATTTTCTTTTTGGTGGCAGGAATATCTATTTGAGCACAGTATTTGTTTTTTAAGTTGTTTTTAAATTAAAAAAAAAAAAAACAGAGAGAAACCAGACCAACTAGTGCTTGATAAATATCCAAATCAAAAAGACTTCTGTCCATGGAGCTTTTCCAAAGAACAGGCAGAGATGCTTGGGGATATCTTGTTTACTTCGCTGTGGCATGGGTACTGCCTTCCCCAGGGTGCGGTAATCGGGGCTGATCAACAGCGAGTGGAGCCTGGAACCACTTGTTCAGTTTCATTGGCCTGTAAACCACTTCCGATAGTTCTCTTGTAAGACTCGCTTTTTACTTAGTGGATGTGGATGTGGGTATTTATTTATTTAATGTAGGTTCATTTAGTACATCTATTATAAAATCAGACTTGGATTTGGAGAATGAATTTTAAAACATAGTGAAACTGAGAACGATACCATTGGTCCAAGTCAAGAATAAAGCATGGGTTTTATTCTCTCCTTTTATGCTTCTGTCTGTTTTTTATTGGTCATAATCTCCACAGTGGCACTGTATATATCCCATTAAATTGCTTTGAAATATTTTGACTCTTTTTTTGCTGTTTCATTTTTAAATCCAGGTGTCTGACCACAAATAGTTTTCTATTTGAATGAATTATACTATTAATAAATATTTTTTAAATATAGAAGTTGTTTGAGGCATGCCTGCCTGGAGTTTTACTTTTCTTTTTTTTTCTTTTTTTTCTTTTTTTAATGTTTTATTTATTTTTGAGACAGAGAGAGACAGAGCATGAGTGGGGGAGGGGCAGAGAGAGAGAGGGAGACATTGAATCTGAAGCAGGCTCCAGGCTCTGAGCTGTCAGCACAGAGCCGGACGTGGGGCTCGAACTCACAGACCGCGAGATCTTGACCTGAGCCAAAGTCGGACGCTCAACTGACTGAGCCACCCAGGCGCCCCTAGAGTTTTACTTTTCAAACAAAGATACTTTTTGAGAGTGAAAGGACACACTTTTAATAATTGTCTCAGGACAAAGCTTTATAAAAGTGGGGCTGTCCATGACAACTGGGACTTACACATGTCCTCAAGTATATCCCCCACCACTAACCATGAGGCCTAAAATTTCCATCATTACAGTCTTGTTTCAGTTGTGATGATTCTGACTCCAGGAACCCACTTTTTGAATTATAGATAAATTATATAGGAATATAAATATATTAATCTATCCCCAGCCATTAACAGTGTAGCAAAATATAACTAGTTGACCTGGTCCAGAGATGGCTCTAGACCAGGAGTCAGCAAACTCTTCAATGAAAGGCCAACTAAGTAAATATTTTAGGCCTTGTGGCCTATATGGTCTCTGTTGTAACCACTCAACTACACTGTTAGAGCAAAAGGCAGCCATATATAATATGTAAATTAATGAGTGGGCTCTGTTAAAATGAAGCTTTATTCATAAAAACAGCTGGTAAGGCAGATTTGGCCCGTAACTCCCTTACCCACCCCTGCTCTAGGAATGAGAAGCAAGCTGATCGGTCTGCATTTCCAGAATTATATTACTTCTCTACTCTTCATTTTGCTGTCCTCAGCATTGACCAAGGCCCATGTGTATGTTGCCTTAATAAGGGCCTGATATTCTGATGACTTTGAGGGTCCATGGGCTGGTGAGTCTAATCTCGAATTGTCCTAAATTTAGAAAATCTGTAAGGAGATTCCACAGGCACCCCTAGGTTCCCAACTGTATGGTCTAGACTAGAATTTCTGAGATAAATCCACTCTAAAATGGACTTGGAGTCATTCATAGTCAGGTTGCGTGGAACCAGGCTAACTTCATACACCTTATGGAACCGCGGCTGGGGCTTCACCACTCTCTTGATCTTATCTGGCTTACTGTGACCAGTGGGTTTGTCCTCACAGTTTCAGTGCTCTGTTCACATTTCACCACTGTCTTGATGTGATCCATGCTTCCTTCTCTTTTATTCTTATGTTTTTTGCTATCAGCTGGAGGCCCTTAAATATTGTCTTTCTCTTACCCACCATTCCAGAATCCTTTCCTATGCCTCTGAAAAAGCCTCTTTTATATTAATGTTCAACTGTAATTAGTTTTACATAAGCAAATTTGTGTTATTTCATGTGTAAAAGTATTTTATACACTTTATACATTTTCAAGTATGTAAGTACTTTATCTCCTCTTTGTTTATGCTTTTACTCAATTAATTATGAAGAGCACTTAGGCCACCTTTCAGCAAAAATGCAAAAATTCATAGTGAGCAGATATTTTCTGAGTGCTTATTAGGTACTAGACACATGACAAAATGAAATGGAAAATTTCAAATAAAAAGGGAGAAAGGGAAAGTAGATGTTATAAGCAAAACCAAACAAAATCAACAAACTCAAAACTGAATTATGCTGCAAAAAGATAAAACTTTGAAATTAAAGCTTTTCTCTGAGCTTCCTAATAGCTAAGGTAAAAGAAAAAACTTAATGTATTTTATAATTGTTTGTTTAGCAAAAGGAATCATTTCAACTGATCAAGAAAATTTTCCTGAGCTTTAAGTTTAAAATTTTTCCCCTTTAAAATATTATTTAAAGATTAGAGATCTTATTTACTATTTTTCATACCTCTCTTTGTCATCCAGTACACATTAATATGCTTAGATAATCAATATTTAACCAAAGACCAATCAATATTATTCTCATTTTTCTTCTAAAGATATGAGAACCTATGAATTATCATATAAGGTACAAAGTAAGGGAACATAATCTTTAATGCTGCCCTAACTTCTGATACCAATTATAAGTTCAAGGGTTCCTAATACTCAGGCTCAACAATTTGCTAGAAGGGCTCCTAGAACTCATTGAAAGCTGTTACATTCATGGTTATGATTTATTATGGGGAAAGATACAGATTAAAATCAACCAAAGGAGAGGTGCATAGGCAGAGTCCAGGATGGTTATAAATGTGGAGCTTCCAGTTGTCCTGTCTCCATGGAGTCATGGGTGTTGTTAACTTCTCCCAGTAATGATATGTGACAATGTACAAGATGAAGTATTGCCAACCAGGAATGCTGACCTGAGCCTTGGCATCCAGAGGCCTTTATTGGGGCTTAATCACTGAAACCTAGTTGACAACCTACATAGCAGACCTCACTCTCCATTCCTTCCAGAGATCAACTGATACCACATAACCCAAAGCTGCCCCCCCCCCCCCACTACCACCACATTGTTGTGTGGCTCAATTATGTAGTTACTATCTGGCTGGTCTAAGGTGTCCAGGTAAACAGAGACACTTTTATCAAGGCTGGACATTCCAAGAGCTTAGAGGTTATCTCCCAGCAATTAAGGGCAAAGGCCAGACCTTTCTTTGGGTAAGATTAATTCTTCATTACACACAGTCAACACTATGGTTCATGAATCCCGTGTCTCACTTTGATCAGGATGCCACGGACTGGTTTTTGGGGGGACGCAACTAGTACTCTCCATGCTATGGAGTGCTAAATTTGAAAGATAATCCTTGACTTTCCCTTTATTCATTAAACATGAATTTAGAAAATAGAATCAATAAAATAAAATAAAACAAAATGTTTGACCTTGGTCTTCTTTATAGCATAGGATTTATGTTGAAATAAAAAGTTCCAACAGTTTAGAAAAAAGTATTTCTTCCTTTTGGCAGTTTTAAAAAGTCCTCTTTTACATTTAGGGAATTCAAACACAGACATTCCAAGAGGTATTTGTTTATTTTATCCAATCTCTTTGTCATTCTAGATCTCTAAGTTTTATAGCTTTAAAATTCTAGGATATTCTATTCCATTTCTTGTAAGCACTGTCCTTCAGTGGAGTTTTTCTTTAAACATTTTTTAAAGATCTTTATTCTCTTTTAATCTCTGTACACCCCCCTCCCCCAGGTTTGTTTTCTTAACAGGTAGAAAGCAGAAGTTCACTTATTCCAAGAAGCACTAGTTTCAAGGAGCCAGGGTAAATTAAGCTCCCTACTGTAAAGTAAACTCCATGAATGCAGAGATTTTTTTGTTTTACTTTCCCACACATGGCCCCAGTGCCTTGCTTTATTTGACATATACAAACACTCGGTATATATCTGTTGTGTCAACAGTTAACAGTTTAACAGTTTTTAAAAAGTTAAAAAACCTAACCCTTGCATAAATCTAAAACAAGCTTGTATCAAAGACTTATTTAACTCATTAAAGAGAGAAACCAAGTAAGGTGGTAAAGTCAGTCCTAAAATAGGCACTGAAAAAATGCTGGGGTAAGATTATTAGGTTATATTTTTAAAGTGGTTACTAACATCCAGCACAATAAAATTGTAACTATGGGCTTTTCTACTGCGCAGGAATCATTTGTATTTCTGCTTGGATGAAATCCATTTGTGTACTGTCAACTGTTCTTTGTGGCCTCAATGACTCCCTGAGTGCCTGCACTCACCCTGCTTATTTTGAACTTTTACCTAGTTATTGCCTATTTCTGGGTACCCATGCTCACCATGTGTGCTTAGGTAAGCCTCATGATGACTTTCCCAATTTACTCCTTCCCTCCTCTCCATGATGACCCAGTTACATTGCAATTATCCAAAGGCTTCCCAAGTGCCACAAGTCACCTTATCCCTGACTCCAATAAAGTCATGTACCCATGAGTCCTTGCTCTGTTCTTTCTCTGCTTGTAGTGACCAAACTATTGGCTTTGGGTGACTTTATGTGAGCCTCTGAGCATACTACGCTTCCCTCTCTAGGACCTGTGATAAATTCTTTAATTTCGCCTGCTTTTCCAAGTATAATTTCTGTGGCTTTGTCAGAGTGATCCTTAATAACCCCACAAGGGGGACTTACTCCCTCATTACAACCCAATTTGCATTGCTGTCACTTTTTCAGAAAGTAATATCTATCTTTTTAGAGTTGCAGAGTATTCTAATCAATAGTGAAAAGGAAGCTAAACAGAGTATTCCTAGTAATGCTGGAGAGTTTAATCTCATCTGTCAGGTCAGAGAATTAAAATGTATCTCCTTTTTGATTTCCAAATGCAGAAACAGTTAATAGTTTCTTGGTAATTTGATTAGCTTTATATTAAGCCAAGTATTTTACTTCAAGCTATGTTTGGTCTGTGCCTATTCAAATTCAGGCATTTAATGTATACTCAAAATATACTTATAGAAATGATAAATAAAGGCAGAATTTATCTAACTATTCTGACTCTGAAGGAGGCATGTCCAAAGAATTTGGTGTTGCAGTACCACTTTTTTTGATGTTTCTTTATTTATTTTGAGAGAGAATGAGAGAGAGAGAACAAGCATGGGAGGGGCAGAGAGAGAGGGAGAGACAGAATCCCAAGCAGGCTCCATGCTGTCAGTACAGAGCCCCACATGGGGCTTGAACTCATGAAATGAACCATGAGATCATGGCCTGAGACAAAATTAAGTCAGATGCTTAAACTGACTGAGTCACCCAGGTGCCCCCACAATACCACTTGCTCATGTTTGCAAAAGCAGCGAGTAGTGGGGAAAGTGGGGGCTGTGGAATCAGACTGATACAGTTCAAATCCCAATTCTGCAGGAACTGGAACCTCTCTGAGCCTTAAATTTCCTTTAAATAAACTGAGGATAATAATACCCACCTTACCAGTATGTTGTAAGCATTGATATCTACATAAAGGATTGGTCATAATTGTGCAGAATGCCTCATACACATTTGTATCAAAAAGGTAAAATATAGTTGTGTTAGTCAGTTCAGGCCGCTATAACAAATTGCTATAGAATGGATGGCTTAAAGAACAAACATGTATTTCTCACAGTGCTAGAGGCTGAGAAGTCCAAGATCAAGGTACTAGCAGATCCGGTGTCTGGTGAGGGCAGTCTTCCTGGTTTGTAGTTGGCCACCTTCTCATTGTATCCTCACAGCAGAGAAAATGAGAAGAGGCAAGCTCTTTCTGCCCCTTCTTGTAAAAGCACTAATCCCCATGGGGGTTCATCCTATTGACCTAATCACCTCCCAAAGGCCCCGCCTCCAAATGCCATCACATTGAGGATTAGGGTTTCAACACACGAATTTTAGGGGACACAAACATACGGTCCCTAGCAACAGCATAAACATGATAAAAATAGGAAAATAATTTTCTGTCATCTAACAAAATAATGGAAAGAAATCACAAATGATGAGAGATCAAAGCAGAGATAGAGGACTAACTTCCCCTTTTAAAATCTGTGACCATTTTCCATTAGGCAAACAGAAATGAAATGCTACTGCTATTTACCTTATTATTGTTTTAACTTTAAAAATTATTTGGGGTATAATTTGAGAGATTTATTATTTGGTGATAGAAAATAGTTTCTTGGTGACTTGCCTTGTGAAACCCAAGAATCTTGCAACCAGAGGGGGATTTCTAAGTGATTGGTTTCTGTTTAAGTCCTCTGGGCACCTGGGTGGCTTAGTCGGTTAAGCATCTGACTTCGGCTCAGGTCATGATCTTGTAGTTTGTGGGTTGGAGCCCCACGTCAGGCTCTGTGCTGACAGCTTGGAGCCTGTAGCCTGCTTTGGATTCTGTGACTCTCTCTCTCTTTGTGCCCCTCCCCTGTTCATGCTCTGTCTCTCTTTCTCAAAAATAAAATAAACATTAAAAAAAAAAAAGTCCTCAATTCAGATAAATGTTTTGGTTATTTTTGCTGTATAACAAATAAACCCAAAATTTAGAGGCTTAAACCAATCATATGCTCAAAGATCCCATGGATCAGGAATCTGGAGAGGATATCACAAGGATGGCTGCCTCTTTTCAGGTTATCTGGGGCCACAGCTGGGAAAACGTGAAGATCAGGGATGACTTAATGGCTGGGAACTGAAATCATCTAAAGATTTGTTCACTCCTATGTCTGATTCCTAGGCTGGGATGACTTAAAGACTGGAGCTGCTTACCAGAGCATCTACATGTGGCCTCTCTATGTGGTTTTGGCTCCCTTTCAACATAGTGGCCTTAGGGTACTTGGACTTCTTGGGCCTCCAGGCACAAGTATTCCATCAGACAATGCAGAAGCTGCATTGGCTTTTATGACAATCTCAGAAAGCACATCACTTCCATTGTATATACTCTAGTGGTCAAAGTGATCAGAAGTCCACTTAGATTCATGGGGAAGGGACACAGACCCTACCACTTGGTTAGGGGGGGTGGCAGGGTCATATTGTAGCAAAGAGTGTGGGGTAAGAGATATTGTTGTGGCCATCTTTAGAAAATAAAAGTGGCCACAATGAATGATTTTGTAGAGGCCCAGTTCACATTGGTATATGAAAAGAAATGTGTTCTGTAGTTGTCAAGGGTATTCGCTTGTAGTTGGTCTATTTTCACTGCCTCGCATACAATGAGTCACACACAATTTTCTTTGTGATGGGCTTTTCTTTTCTTTTATCTTTTCCCTAATGTTGCATTTTCTTAGTTTGGGTTCATTACCTCACTGATAAAGCTGTTTTAATATTTAATCTATTCCCAGTTTCAAATCATTTTCACAGGTGCCCATCAATTCCTCATAAGTGGTTAATTTAAAAGGCCTTTGAAGCATGACTGCACCTGGCTAAGGCGAATCTAAATGTCAACCTTGGAAGCATCCAGTGACATTCAGATGACTCCTCTCAGTACAAGGGACTCATTTTTCTGTCATGTGGTATAGCTTGTCAAAAGAGGGCCCGAAATGGTGCTTTTCCCACTCAACATTTTTAGTGCTGTCGAAAGAGCTGGCAGTCTAGAATCATGCAGACTTGCTTTAATCCCGGGTGCCCCATTTAGTTGTGTGAAATTCAGAAATTTTCTTAAAAATTATGGGTTAGTTTCCTCCTCTATATACTGAGGATAAGAATCCCTGCTTTAGAGAGTCATAATAAGGAAATTAAATAGTCCAAGAAGCTTCTGATGTACAATCTAGCTTATAGTAAGAACTCAGTAGTAGCTAGCAATAAGAAAAACTACCTTTACATTTTCTGTGCCCATAGTTTTCTTTCAATGTAATAATAAATCTTGACCAAGTTCTTGCACGTTTCATGAGACAGGTGAAGGAGGAAGTGCCCATACTAGGGAAGATCTTTGAAGAAGATAGTTTTCTCTTCTTTAACCTTGAAGCTGGGGTAGTGGGGGAGTGGGGGCAACAAAATGTTCACTTGAGAACAATGGTAAACCAAGAAAGGCAACTTCAAGAGTCTGGAGTTGATGGAGGGCATCCTTTCCGAGCGGTATTTTGTCTCTACCTTCTTCTCCATGGATAGTGATTGGATTGTTCAAAGGGCAATAAAAATTTTTAAACGTTTGCAAATGAGATATCCCTTGGCAAGACTGCCACAAAGTAGCATACATCTCATTGTAAAAATATATACACAGTTGGGGTGCCACGGGTGGCTCAGTCAGTTAAGTGTCTGACTTTAGCTCAGGTCATGATCTCGCATTTCATGAGTTCAAGCCCCACATCAGGCTCTGTGCTGACAGCTCAGAGTCTGGAGCCTGCTTCAGATTCTGTGTCTCCTTCTCTCTCTCTTCCCCTCCCCAACTTGTTCTCTCTTTCTTTCTCAAAAATAAATTAAAACATATATATAGATGTATATATTTAATTTTTCCCCTTATGTTTGTTTGTTTTGTTTCTTAAATTCCACATATGATTGGGAAGAAAAAAGAGGAAAACCAAGAAACAGACTCTTAAATATAGAGAACAAATTGATGGTTACCAGAAGGGAGGTGGAGGGGGGAGGATGGGTTAAATAGGTGATGGGAATTAAGGAGTGCATTTGTTCTGATGAGCACGGTGTTTATATGGAAGTTTTGAATAAATTCTACACCTGAAACTAATACTACACCGTATGATAACTAACTAGAATTTAGATAAAAACTTGAAAAAACAGACATACAGATTTAGTAAAATATATTAAAACTTTGGCAATGTAAGCCATGTTAGACATAAAATACAAAATATAAGATAGAATTTTCTTCTTCTGTCCTTTGAGATTTCTCCACTTAAAATTGCTCTTTAATCTCCAATTATCATAATCATCATTATAAAGATGAAAACTGCTTATTGCATTATTTTAAGCTGCAAGAAATCTTTAATTGACTTGGATTTATGTCTTTCTGTGTGGCAGGTGGTCAAGTTTACCAAATCCTTTGAACTGATGTCCCCAAAGTGCAGCG
This sequence comes from Paguma larvata, assembly GCA_030068075.1. Classification (NCBI taxonomy): domain Eukaryota; kingdom Metazoa; phylum Chordata; class Mammalia; order Carnivora; family Viverridae; genus Paguma; species Paguma larvata. Next base: position 53,890,981 of record CM057825.1, read on the forward strand.
GCGATGCTGAGAACAGGTAAGGCTTGTAAGTTTCAGGTTTGTCTTTCGCCCCCTAGTCTTTGGTTCTTGGTGTGGGCAGCATTGTGTAATTCTGTGAGGATAGGAGTTCTTTCTTTAGGTCAGTAAGTGCAGCCAAATATTACTCTTGTATATTTCACGGCTTAAATAAAAACTGTTGCCTATGTACTTCAATAGTAAAAATTTTTAAGAAACTATAGCTGAAAAATACGTATGTATACATTGCAGTATAAAACTGCAAACAAATGAAGTCAATTTTTAGATATTCCCTAATTATTCAGCCTAATTTTCTGCTTTATTCTGGCCTTTTACTTCTCTCCTTCCCTTTCGTTTGCTTATATTTGGCCAATACTATACCCTTGGGACAGAGTGAATGCAGGAATTCATTTTTATTACCATTGGCATCTTTGAGGTAAAAGTGAAGGTTGGGGACAGTCGGTGAATTTCTGTTAGCTCTGCACTGCCCTGAATACTAGTTGGCCTGCTACAAAAGTGGATTCTGTTTACTTTGGGCACTTTTAAAAGAAGGGCTAAAAAATATTGAAATTGACCAAAAAGCAGAAATGTGGAGAATGACAAGTAAAGCATTTATATGACAGCGTGATGATGATGATGATGTTAATACTGATACCAATGTCATTTTTATCATTGAATCACTTCCATTCATTGCGTGCTAAGTGTGCCAGGTTCTACCTAAAAGTTTTATATGCATTTAATCCCCAAAATAATCCTGTGACGTCAGCATCATTACCCCTGCCTGACAGTGAAGAAAACTAAGGTTTAGCGAGTTTAAGTGACTTGTTAAAGGTTCTGCAGGCTGCAGTGGTAGCCACATCCAAGCACGAGGTCACCTTTATTTATTTATTTATTTATTTATTTATTTATTTTTTTTTTTTTCATTATAATAGTTTATTTTCAAATTGGTTTACATATAACACCCAGTGTTCATCCCAACACGTGCCCTCTTTAATATCCGTCACCCTCTCTCCCCCCTCCCTCACCTCCCTCACCTCCCTCACCCTCAGATTGTTCTCAGTCTTTGAGAGTCTCTTATGTTTTATCTCCCTCCCTCTCTGTGTCTTTTTTTCCTTTCCCCTCTTCCCCTCCCCCTGGTTTTTGCTTAGTCTCACAAAGTCCACCTATTCGTGGAAACATATGGTATCTGTCTTTTTAAACATTTTTATTTTATTTTTGAGAGACATAGAGATAGAGTGTGAGCAAGGGGAAGGCAGAGAGAGAGGGAGACACAGAATCTGAAGCAGGCTCCAGGCTCTGAGCTGTCAGCACAGAGCCCGACGCAGGGCTCAAACTCACAAAACAGGAGAACATGACCTGAGCCGAAGTCAGACACTTAACCGACTGAGCCACCCAGGCACCCCCAAGGTCACCTTTAGATAAACCTCTCCCAACCTCTGAACTTTGATCCCATTGCCACACATAATTTACAGCCTGAGAGTTAATCTCATATAGTGAATGTCTGTTGGGTTAATGTTTCCCAAATCTGGCTGATCAATCAAGTTTGGAGAACTTGATAAAAACGATTCTCAGAATCCGCACTGAGAGATTTGATTCAATATGTCGAAATTGAAGTCCTGAAGACATATTCAAAATGTTCCCTGGGTACTACCTGCTTCAAGATGTAATATTCAAGGGTAATTTGATTTTATATATCCTATCATTGCCTAAAGTTCGGGAAATAGTAATCAGTACATTAAAATTGACATTTAATTTAGTTCCTTTAAATTTTTTCCAGTGCATGAAATTTGAAAGAGGCCTTTGCTACATACTATATCATTCCATTTAGAGGGCATTCTTGAAAAGGCGATATTATAGAAACAGAAAGCAGACCAGGAGTTTCCAGGAGCTAGATATGGAGAGAGGGGTTTACTACAAGGGGGCACAGGGAAATTTGGGGATGTTATGGAATTATTCTATATCTTGCTGTGGTGGTGGTTGTATGACTGCATTGGTCAAAATTTGCAGAACTGTACACTAAATTTTACTGTCTGTAAACTATGCCTTAAAAAGGGGAAATGTGTCCTTTTTGTTTTCATGAAGACATATTTATGTCCACATCTGTATCTAATGTTAGCTAATCACACTGCCCCAGGGGACATGAGATAGCACCAGCCAGTAGATACTTAGAGGGTTACTAATGGTGTACTGAGCATTTTTCCTAAAATTTTCACATAAAATAACATGAAATACATTAGAAAAAATATTTATTCATACTTACTCCTTTAGGTAGTCATGGCCTCATTAAGTTCTCCCTCACATATGGTGGTCGGAGGAGGGGGAGGTTTATGGGTTATTAAAACACAAGCTTTGAAATCCTAGTGCTTCAATGTTGTTCTTTTTTATGCTACTGAAGTGTGTCCTCTTGGCCACCGCAGAGTTAAATATTTCTGATCTTCGGATTATTTTTAATGCCGAAAGAACTTCCATGTCAAAATGAAATGACCCAAGGCCCAGACTGCCCTTGGCTAACTTTCTGATAATAAAGAAAGAAAGAAGTGAAGTAAGAAAGGTCAGATTTTCTTTAAAAAGACATTTGAAAAGTGCCTTTGAACTTTGACATTATGAAATAGTACTCTCCATCATTCCGTTTGTGGCCTTTAAATTAATGTAGAATGTTCATTTATCTCTGAAGACCTTTTCTGCATTTTCTAGTAATTTCCCTTTTGTAGACGTGGGATCCTTCAGTCATTTATTGGAAGTTAAAGGAATAAAGACAAGTGGCTCTAGCATTTACTTTGCCAGAGGCTCTAGAAGAGTCATTGAAACAGGCTATGAGTCTACAAATCACAGCCTGCTCTCAATACGTTGTAAATCTTTCCTTTAACCTTTCATCACTTAGCATCTTTACCATAGATAATGTCCACTAGACACTTTAGTCCTCTGGACATCATTCAGAGTTATAATAGGATAGCTTTTGAAGATAATGTCTATGACATCATCCAACGATGTTTCAGGATACTGGTTTAATTCTGATGAATTCTGCCTGAAGCCTTGCTGATTTTTATAGACTGTCCTTGATGACTTTTTTTAAAAACCAATTTTGTTGCTGACTCATCATTTTTACATATTGCCCTCTAGGGCTAACTCCTTTGTCATAGTCACACTCCTCTTGGTCTTCATGTAACTAATACCAAGTAGTTTGAGAGTTAGGAGTGATTTGATCCATTTCTCTCCATGAGGCATGTACCTCCTCTGGAGGCATCTTTGACAACTCCTCCAGTGATAAATTTTGCACTGTGTCACCATCAGCTTTTTAAGCTCATTGGGATTTTTTTTTTTAAGTTTATGTACAAGTCGGGAAGAGGCAGAGAGAGAGAGGTGGGGAGAGAGAGAGAATCCCAAGCAGGTTCCACACTCCATGCTGACCCTGACATGGGGCTCAATCTCATGATCTACCGTGAGATCATAACCTGAGCCAAAATCAAGAGTTAGATGCTCAACCAACTGAGCCACCCAGGTGCCCCCTACTGATAGGGATTTCAAATTGTTAGAAAGGCACCTTACATGCCTATAATTTTCACCTGTGTATCCTAAATTTGTCCATTAGAGATAGTTCTTCTTTCATTAATTATATTTCTTCATTCAGTAGCCATATGTTGAATACCTACTCTGTGGTGGGAATGCAGATAGGTAATGGGACTACAGGGATTTTTTCAAAACCAGCAGTCTCTGCCTTCAAGGAACTCAAGGTCAATGAATGGGTGTAGGCGTAGCTTAAGAGTTTAATATAACCGTGAATAGATTTCACCAGGTCTCCAGACCATAGCTGTAAGTAGAGTCACTTTAATATTGATAATTTATACTTGGCTGCTTGGTCATTTCTCTCTTGTAATATTAAACAGACACAGTCCCTTGCAAAAGCCACTCTTGAAGTAGTTCTGGAAGTCCCCAAGATTTAAACAAACAAAAACAAAACAATTTTATTGCATCATTTTCCCAAGTGTCTACTGCTAAATCCTGTCTCTAGACATAGCAGAGCAGCATGTGCTGGGCATGGGCTTCCTCGCCCACTCCAGAATTCACTGCCCTGTCTCAGATGCACCAGTGGCCTTTTCAGACCTGCACAAGGCTGGGTAATGAGTGTAGAAGTAGGAAGACGGCTCACTTTCCCTATCATGTGTTATAGTTTGTGGCTTGGCCCCAAATAGTCTTGCATGTACCGCATTTTTCCCAAATCTTTCAGTTTCCTAAAGCTTTTGTCTGCAGCCTTTCTTTCTCTATAGGACTTGGACTTAGTCCATGGGGACAGGTTTAGGAACCAGAACCCAAATTGAGGGCCAGCCACTAGGTTGCTCTCTTGGTTTCCCCACCTTTCTTCCATGTTGGACACCAGGCATAGATGCTCAAAACCTCCCCCTTACAGTCCCTTTCTCTCCATGCACATTATTTTGTGCAAATAAATGTATTTTCATATACAGATGTATCTCAGTTTAGGCTCTTATGTCCTACTATCAAATGAATCGGTGACTGCAAAGCAATTCAATACTTTCTGTAAAAGGTTTGTGCAAGGTGGCATTTTAATATAGAGGCGGGATACCCAACTGATCTGGGTAAAAATGGAAGGTGATGTTCAGGGAAAGCTCTTGGATGTGGTCAATCTCCAATTAGGTCCTATAGGATAATGAAAAGTTAGTGACGCAACTAACTTCCAGGAAGAGGAAACATTGTAAACAGAAGCACAGAGGTGAGAAACCTAATAAGGCATGTTTCAGGATCTGTAATTTGGACTGTAAGCTGTTGTCCTAAAGGTCATCATAATTGATGGTGATGACCCTTCACTCCTTGTAAGGGCATCCAGGTGCCCAGAATGACATCTGATTGGGGCAAGGGTCTTATCAGATCCTTCCAAAATGCTCAATCCCTTTAACTTGGCCTGGAGATTGGCTACATGCTTACTCATAGGGGAGTAACCACATTCAGTGACATATTGAGATTTGTGTCTTGAAAGATCATCTGGGCAGTAGAGTGGATGAAGGGCTAGAGGAATGGTAAGCTAACGCCACCAAGGGATTAAATCTACTGCCTCGCCCCAGTGGCAGTGGTTCAGTACTGGAAGACTATCAGGGATCTACTGTCTTTATCTTTTCCATGTTAGAAGTTGCTAATCTTAGACATTTTTTATATTTTATGGTTCCCAGATTCTTTGCTACCCTTTTTATTCTCCCCTGTGTGTGCCCCAGCTTGTCAGAGTCCTTCTTAATGTGTTGTTTCCCAGAATGAGACTTGACTTTATGTTTTTTTTACAGAATGAGAACAGATCAGAAAGAGGTACCTTGCTTTTTCACAATACAATACTATTAATGCATTGATTATTTACAATCATCTGATGTTGTCAATGCTGACTTAAAAAAAGAAGATCAGGGGCGCCTGGGTGGCTCAGTCGGTTGGGCGTCCGACTTCGGCTCAGGTCATGATCTCACGGTCTGTGGGTTCGAGCCCCGTGTCAGGCTCTGTGCTGACGGCTCAGAGCCTGGAGCCTGCTTCGGATTCTGTGTCTCCCTCTCCCTCTGCCCTTCCCCTGCTCACGCTCTGTCTCTATGTCTCAAAAATAAATAAACATTAAAAAAAAATTTAAAAAAAAGATCATATCTGATCCTTTAGATGCTCCTCTTCCTCAGATCTCACTGTTAGAATCTTTTCTGTTTTAAGAAGGTTTCGTGAATCAGCCTGAATAAACTTTCTTGAATCTTTTTTATCCAACCTTTAAAAATGTCTTTCCTCTTCTCAGTGGGAACAGGTAGTTTGAATGATCATGTGTTCCTTAGAAATAGAAAAAGCCTGGGTGGCTCATTCAATTAAGCATGTGACTCTTGGTTTCAGCTTAGGTCATGATCTTGTGACTTCGTGAGTTTGAGCCCCGCAATTGGGCTCTGTGCTGGCAGCAGAGAGCCTGCTTGGGATTCTGTTTCTCTCTTGCCCCTCCCCCCACTCACACTGTCTCTGTCTCTCAAAATAAATAAACTTAAAAAAGAAATTAAAAACGAACATTTATGGACATCTTAACAGAAATTTTTATTTAGTTTGAAATATATTTGGCTAGATCCTGTTGATGTTTTCCTAGGTATAAATATGAGTGCTGCTTTGGAAATCACACATTCTCAGCTATGCTCCTTAGGTATTTAAAAAAAAAAAAAAGCAAAAAGCCAATGTCTTTAATTTCTAGAAGGTAACAACTGACTAAAGGGGAATTTTTCACATTTAATTCAGTATAGTAGAAATATTGTTATTTAAAACCCGAGCTCTATATCCACTTTGGCCTTCTGAGAATAGGGGAGTTGAGGGGACAAAATTTATTTTAGTGGGAAGCAATCTTTTTTTTTCAATTTAATCTTTATGCTATATTTTTTCATTTGTTGTAACTGCAAGGAGACGAGAAAAATAAAACTAGAAATCCCAGCACAGCTAAAGGGCAAGATCCTGGGTTTGAGGAGCCTTTTAGCATTGCAGGTCAGCCTGGAGAGTGGAGAGCTAAAATGTTCTGTTTGAAAAGATGAGGACAAATGGTAGGCAGAATAATGGCTCCACAAAGATATCCAGGTCCTAATCCATGGAACCTGTGAATGTTACATGGAAAAATGGATTTTGCAGGTGTGACTAAGAGTCTTGATTGGGGAGAATTATCCTGGATTATCTGAAGATTATCTGGAATGTCCGAAGGGTCCTTATAAATGGAGGAGACGTGACGAAAGAAGCAGAGGTTGGAGTGATGCAGTCTGAGGGAGACTTGACCTGCCATTGCTGGTTTTGAAGATGGAGGAAAGGGGCCGCTAGACAAGGAAGGTGGGCAGGTTGTATAATTGGAGAAAGTAAGGAAATGGATTCTCCCCTAGAGAATGGTATGAATTGTAGGATAGTAACTTTGTGCTATTTAAAGCCACTTATGTTTGTGGGAATGTGTTATAACAGCAATGAGAAACTAATATAGAGGGTTAAATTTAAAGAGAGTCAAGAAGAAGAAAATTCAGGAAAAAAAAATGAAGGTGTAAGGAGAGGTGAACCAAGTCTTCAAGAGTTAAGGGGGCTGGGAAACATGGGCAGAGGCTGAAATTTGTGGGGAAAACATGACCAGTGAGAAATTCCCAGGGATGAGACAGGTAAATGATTTGTGTCAGCTGTATATTGTGCTCAGTTTTAAAATATTACACCTGCTTTGTCTTTTGCTTACTGTCTTCAGTCGCTACTGGAACGCTGGTGTCTAATCCAAAGACTCTTCTGTTCAGTCACCCTTACCCTGCAAAATTTAAGTTATACTTTTATAGACCACTTCTGAGAATATAAAGATAGAAAAAATAAGAGATCTTGGAACACTCAAAAATATTTCAGGTTAGAAATTTGTTCTCTTTTAAATGTTATTTCATCAATTCTTGAGCTGTCACTACTTCCTGTAGTTTCTTTTGAGGAGAAAAGATTTTGGCTCGGTGTGTTTTGGATTGTTTTTTGAGGTCGCCCGGGAAAGGAAAACAGACTGACAGACAAACAGAAAACAGAAACACTCAAACGTACCGACAAATGATACAGACAAGCGGTTCACAACAGAAAAAAAGAATAGCAAATGACACTCTGAGGGCATATGACATGAATTACCAGCCACACATGAAGGACAGAGTGTGCACTGTGTTGATGGCAGAGCATATACAGAGAGAATAATGACAGGTGCCGGGGGAAGAAGAACATGAACTTTGACCGGGTAGAGTCACTGAAGGGCTTAATCCAGACTGAGAGAAATCAGAATAAGGACAGATGCAAGGAAAAAGGAATGAAGATAGATGTTGCCCAGATGAACTATGTGGCCTGGTTATTCCAGAGCGAGAGATAGGAAAGTACAGAAGGAGGTATAGAACATGCCTTGTGAGAGTGGGTTAAAAGTCTGTTTAAGCCAGCCAATACCCCGGATGACCAGCTCAGGGGTGGGGATTGGTTAAAGGAGAAAGGGGAGCATATATTTAAAACAGAAGAAATGACCTGGAGTTACTCCAGGCAGCAGTCTGAACTCCGCATCTGTCGCTCCAGCTGAAAGGGGTCTCTCCTGTGAGGAGGCGCGTGGTTTGGTGTAGGCGGATCCCGCCTCCACTGCTGGGGGAAGGGTTTCCTGCAGCAGGTTTTCGTGGGCTTGGGAAACAATTGCATCCCCCCAGTCCCTTCTTCCCAGTCCCGGAGTCTCAAATCGCCCCTTTATTTCTGTCCCCACTCTGCAAGGGGCGCCTGGCCTGCGTAGTGCGGTTTGCTGGGCAGTCGTGTGCCCCCCGCGCACTCTTCTGCTATACCAAGATCCGCTGTAAGTTGAGTGCCTGGGTTAGAAGCGCTCGCAGGCGGCTCGGCGCCTCTATGTGAGGCGGGCTGACTGGGCCGCCCCTGCCAGCCCCAGTACGAGGAGAGTTCTGCTGAGCGTTCTGCTGTTAGCAACAGAACTTCTCTTCAAAAGCCCTGCATTTAGGGACTGGATGGTTGTCTCTCCCTCTCTGTCCATTTTTTTCTCTCGTTGGGATGTGGCCCGCTCCACACTTTCCTGGATTTCTTCGAAGAAGGCTCTTCCTCCCCTCAGCTCCATACTCCATTCATTTTATCCGCCCTAGATTACACTCACGTTTCCTTTCCTGGGGCGTTTTCTGGGTTTCGCTTTCTGTTCCTTGTAGACTGCAACACCTTTCCTCCCAGACTCTTGGGGTTGAGAGTCCTTTGGTTTCAGTCCTTCTTAGTTTGAAAGACAAGAGGAATACTGGGTCCCCCTACTCCTCCGCCATGTTGGCCCTGATTCTCAAATGTTATTTCAGTAAATCCTGTTTCCTAGTGCAGTGGGTTGAATATTCAACCTTAAAATGGGACCTTATTTGGAAGTAGGGTCTTTGCAGAAGCAGTTAATTAAGGATCTTGAAGTGGAATCTTGCTGAATATAGGGTGGGCAGTAAATCCAATGACTGATGAGGACATATAGGGACAAAGGAGAGAAATCCATGTGAAGACAGAAACTGAGACTGGAATGGTATATACAAGTCCAGGGACACTTGTTCCTGGAAAAGGCAAGGAAAGATTCTCCCCTTGAGCCTTTGGAGAGAGGATAGCCCTGCCGATACCTTGATTTGGGTTTTCTGGCCTCCAGAATTGTGAGAGAATAAACTTCTGCTGGAAACCACCAAGTTTGTAATAATCTATTATGGCAGCCCTAAATAATGTCTAGTGCTAGGAAGCTATGAGTCAATGAATTGACTATTGTGCATTATAGTGATATTTTTACCAGTTAGGGAAAGAGAATTAACTGTTATTGAAAGACTCATATGTCACATTTATGTTAAGTTAATTTCATTTATGCCCAATGAATTAGACTTATTGTTCTCATTTTACAAATGAGGAACCTAAGGCTCAGAGAGGTTAAGTAATTTGCACACATTTGCGGGTTACTAAGTGTTGGATTTTTTAGTCTGTGAGTAGTGCTACTGGCAGTGCTTCTATCTGGAAGAAATTCTCTTGGCCATCTAATGCTCACTCTACTGAGACCAAGGCCCTAAATGGGTTTAGATGTTTTTTAATATGTCTTTAATAAGATTATACTATGATCTGGCATTGAAATAAATAGTTATTGTTTCAAAGAAAAACATGGAAACAAGAAATGAACTGTAAATTTGATATTAGCGATGAAAATGTTTATTGTCGGGAATCTGGCCACAAGTGTAGATATTCTTGCAAAGCAACAACTGAGGAAGAAACTCATAAGGAGGTGGAGTGAGGCTATGTTTTGTTACTTAAATGTATACTAAAGGATCACTTACCAATGCCAAGTCATGCAACTGAAGATGAGAAATTGCCAAAGCATTCACAATAAATGAAAGACAGTTTAAAATAGTAAGAGGCTGGCATAACCAACTTCATGCATGATGCAAGACTGTTCTTTATCAAAAGCTATCAATGTTATGCAAGCTGTCGAATTTCCAGGGACAAGTGATTCAGTTAATGAAAAAAGGAAACTATGAACTTAGTCAAATAGAAAATGCTGAGAAAATCCAAGTGTCATTAGACATACCTCTTAATGCCAACGGTGCTAAAATAATCAACATCAAGAACATAGATTACAGGGGTGCCTGGGTGACCCATTTGGTTAAGCGTCCAACTCTTGACTTAGGCTGAGGTCATGATCTCATGTTTTGTGAGATTGAGCCCAATGTCAGACTCTGTGCTGAGAACACAGAGCCTGCCTGATATTCTCTCTCTGCCCTTCCCCCACTCATGCTCTCTCTCAAAATAAATAAATAAACTTTAAAAAAAATACATAGATTACAAAATATAGTATTTCAACATGATGCCATGTATAATGTCAAATGGTTAAAAACTTGCCACCATATTTAATTTTAACCAATAAAATCAAACTAAATGTGGCAAACAGAATTTTGGTTCCCAGGTCCCTCACCTTCAGTTGTCATATCCGTGAATATGTTATATTACATGGCCAAAGAAACTTGCATTTATAATCAATCAATTGATGTTAAAAATAGGATGCTTATTCTGGATTATCTAGGTGGCCGAGTCTACTCACAAGCCTAAGAACTTTCTCCCAGTTGAGACAGAAAGGGAAGCCGGAGAGATGCAGCAGATAGGGAAAGTCAGAGATTTAAAGCACAAGTAGGGTTCGACACATATTGCTGGCTCAATTATAGAAAGGACCATATGGCAGCTGCGCTGATGAATGAGCAATGTACAGCCGTGTAGAATAGAAGACCAGGAGCCCAAATAACCTTCCAAATTATGTTAAGTCTTAATGCAGTTAAAATAATTTAATTTTGAAAATTCATTTATTTTGAGAGAGAGAGAGAGGTAGAGAGAGAGGGAGAGAGAATCCCAAGCATGCTCTGCGCTGTCAGTGCAGAGCCCAATGTGGGGCTCAAACTCACAAACCATGAGATCATGACCTGAGCCAAAATGAAGAGTCGGACATTTAACAGACTGAGCCACCCAGGTGCCCCTTGATGCAGTTTTAGATGTGTGGGTGTACAGTTAAAGAATTGCTGGTGGTATGGCTGGACAACAGCACCCCTTAAAATTTCTGTCTGCAAGCCAATTAAAGATCATTTGAGGAAAGAATATCAGTCTGGTTTTGCTAAAAACTTTTCCAGTGACATTTCCTACTAAGTTCAATAGAACACCAGCATCTAGACTTGCAGGAGGGTGCTGGCAGTTTGCAAGAGAGTCCTGGAGATGGTGGTGGAGGACTCTTCTCATAGATGCTGCGTCCTCAATACCCCGATAGCTCTGAGGATGATGACTGCAAACATGGATGACTCCATTCTGAAAAGTGATTCAGAAGAGCGACACTGAATTTGAAGAAATTTTGGAAATGTCTTAGCCAATTTATTTTGCTTATAAATTTTCCCTTTATACATAATCAATTTGTATAGTTTAAATTTTCCTTAACAAATGGCACGATAAAATTTATGTCTAATCTAAAATATTTTTAAATAAGATTAAAATGTTATAAGTGATAAGAACAAATTGCCCCAGCATTTTTTTGTCTCTTTTTTCACTGTTCAAAAATAATAGGCATTTTACAATCCATGGTATTGTAGATTCCATGAAATAATATGACACTTCCACACATTGTTTTTCCTGTGGCTTTTCTACCTCTCAGCTCATTTACACCTTCCTTCCCCTGAGGGTACATATATCTCAACTTTGAGAAGCACCTTAGGGGACCTTTAGGGTTTCTTTCAGTTTTTAGATTGGACAGCAGCGTATGATTCTTCTCAAAGTTAGTTTTCTGCATTGCATGTTTTAGGTTAGAATGTTGAAACTTATGTTTCAGTGCCTTATTGATTTTTTTCCTTTCTTTGCAATTCTGTGTGGAATCTAGTTTTGCAAACAAATTACTCCTTCCAGCAGTGGTTTGTAACCATTCCTCACTTCTCTGTAACTCTTTCCTTCAGGCTTCCAGCCCCCATGGCCCAAATTTGGCTCTCTTTTAAAGGGGAACGGACTTCTATGATATGTGACTGTAATGAGACAAAAGTACAGGATGAGATCTAAGGTTGCTTCAGGAGTCTGTAAATAAGATTCCCGTAGATGTTCTTTGTTTTTATCCAGCAGCAATGATATATTCAGGAATAAATGTGGAATAGACCATATTAGCCTGGAGAGACTATGTATGATGGGTGAGGATTTTGTTTATTCACTTTATTGTGATTGCACCCCGCAGTCATATTATACATATTATAACCCTGAGATGTACTTGGCCCAGGTGTGATGATCTCTAGTATCTCGCCAGATTATTAATATGATTCTGGGCTTATGCTTCCAGAAAGTGTGTTGTAAGTCACCTTCACTTGGACATTGCCACTCAGCCCTGATGAGCATTTTGGGAACCAAAAAGCCGACTCCTACCTTGGAGAAAGTTGCTACTTTGTCTTCACCATGCATCCTAACTGTGATGGTTTTTTTGGGTATCCCTTAGATGGTGACTTTCAACCTTTTTTTGATTATAACCTACAACAAAAGATATCCAAGTCTACTTAATGTATATAAATACACACAAAAATGCACACATGCTTTTTAAAAGCAAGTTTTATGAAACTATACTTATCTTTACTATGTATGTATATTCTGATTCTTAAAAAAAAACAAAATGAAAAAAACCTGCTGTCCTAATGTACAAAATTAATTTCATGATTCACTACTTTGTTGGAACCTACGGTTTGAAAAACAGTTTTAAACTCATAAGCCTTATCTGATTTATACATGTAGTATGTGTGGCCTCAGTCAATGCCTATATTTGTTATTTTTTAATATGGTGGTTGTATGAAACATATTTCCCAGGCATTCCAGAACTTTTTCACTCAAATATGTGTTGTGCTTCAGAGTTGGCACCTTGGGGAGTGTTCTGTTTGTGTAAGTTTTTTTATACTACTATTTAGTGCAAGTGAATGAAATGTGTTACATAATCTGTTGATAAGGTTGACAATCTTTGAGCACTTTGAATATGTCATTCAACAGCCTTCTGGCCTCCGTGGTTTCTGAACACGAGCTGTTAATCATATTGAGAATCATTTGTATGTGATGAATCACATCTCTTTTGTTGCTCTAAAGATGCTTTCTTTGTCACTGGCTTTCAACAGTTTAGTCAGATGTGTCTATGTGTGGGTCCCTTTGAGCTTATCCCGCTTAGAATTTGTTTAGCTTCTGGAATGTATAGATTAATTTTTAATCAAACGTGGGAAGTTTTTAGCCATTATTTCTTCAAATATTCTTTCTGCCCCTTTTCCTCTCTCCTGTCTTTTGGACAGTCCCATTATGTATATGTCCATATGCTTGATGGTGTCTCACATGTTTCTAAGACATTCAGTTTCCTTCATTCTTTGTCTTTCTGTTTCTCAAATCAGATATTCTTGATTAACCTATCTTCCAGTTTGGTGATTATTTCTTCTGGCTTCTCAACCCTTTCTGTTGAACCCTCAGTGAATTTTTCATTCCAGTTATTGTACTTTTCAATTCTAGAACTTCTTTTTGGTTCTTTTTTATAATTTCCAACTCTTTTTTCATATTCTTTATTTGGTGAGATATTGTTCTCATATTTTCCTTTAGTTCTTTAGATTTGGTTCCCTTCGTTATTTTGAATATATTTATGATGGCTCAATTAAAGTGTTTGTCTGGTAAGTCCAACATCTGGACTTACTCAGGGACAGTTTCTGTCGATTGCTTTTTTTCCCTGTATACTTCCCTGTTTCTTTGCATGTCTCAATTTTCTTTTTGTCCTTGAAAACTGAATATTTTAAATAATATGGTGTGGAAACTCTGGAGATCAGATCCACTTCCCATGTACTTTGTGGTTTCTATTTGTTGCCGTTATTATTGCTGGTACTGTTTGTTGTTTGGTGACTTTCCCGAACTATTCTTTGTTATGTTTGGCAACTGAATTCTTTGCTTGGTTAGCTTATTGTCAGCTAATGACTGGACACAGATTTCCTTAAAAGCCTTGAACCAATAAATCTTCCAGCCTGGCTGAGGGGAACTATATGCATGTGGGTGATATCTTTAATTTTCTGACTGAAGCTTATGTAGCTTTCACTTTCTGCTTACACAGAGCTTCAAGGTCAGCCAGAGATAAGGGATTAAGGCCTTCTCAGGGTCTTTCCTGGGCATACATACAACCCTGCAAATGAGTGTGCCCTTCTAGATTTCTAGGAATATGTCAGAGCTTTTCAAAACACCCTAGGAATACCTCATTTCCTGCTTCTTCTTTTAAGTTTTCTGGTCCACTTCTTGTTAGCTGCAACTGTTATCACTGCCTACAGCAGTTGCAATGTTAAACAATTGCTGCTGGTTTTTTTCCACAAATGCTCCAGGTGAAGGCTGTTCTCAGTGAGCAAGCCCCAAGTCAGCTCAAATAAAGACAAACTCTGTGAGTGAAGGTTTCCAATGGAGCTGCCAAACGGGTCAAATAATGACAATTCTCTGGGGATAGGACTTTGGGGGAGCTCCAAAACTTCGTTCTCTGCCAGTGGCTGCTAGGATGCTGACACTCAGACTCACATGATTATGTGGCTATTGGTTTTCATAGCTTCCCTAGAGCTGGGGAGAGGGAGATGGGAATAAAGTCAGTTAAAATGCCCCAAAACTTGATGTCCTTACAGGGGTTCAACTCTTTTTCTTGAATAAACACTCCTCAGATTTTTGCAAGTCTTTTCCTTAATTTCCAGTTCTCAAAAAGTTTATTTTGACAATGTTTGCTGTGTTCTCACTGCTTTTATGTGGAGGAACACATTGTCAATGGTCCTTAATCTGCCAACTTGGAAGACTGTCCTCTTCTTTCTCCCTTCCTTTAAGTCTCTGTTACCTAGAGTGATTGGGAATGGTAGAGAAATTCACACAATGGTGTAAGACAGAACATTTCCACAGTATATGATGAGTATGAATATATTCTTTTTTCCTACTTTCTTCTTTATGGATTTTCTTTCTTCCGTACTAGAAAGCATGTGCTAGGAAGCCTGTAGTAGGTGTTTTGCATAAATAAAAATATGATACCTATTCTGATTTCAAGAAAATGAAGAAAACCTTTAAAATGTTAAAAATTAAAACAGTACCACCAGTCATCTTGGAACAGAAGCAAGATTTGTGTGATTGTTGTTGCTGTATACCTTAAATTCAGTGCTGCTGAATCTCATCATGCCAATGTTTAATGTTGCTAATTGAAGAAGAGATATGCAGATTGCTCAGGAGGCTCATTTTTATCCCCTTTCTGTTGTTTAGTGAGAGGTGTCTCAGCAGATCTGAGTTAAGCTCAGTTGAAGGCAAAACTGGTACCAGAGGCTGAACTCTGAGGCTCTTTCTTGGTATCAAGACCAGTTCTTTACCATGAAGTTCTATTATTACAGAGTCAACTATATATTTCCTGCTTCCTTTCCCTAAAAATATGCAGACTGTTATGAGATTAAAGTGTTTCCGCTGAAACATTTTATGCCTGACCTCAGCATACCTCTCAGGAAACCATGTCACTTTGATACTTCTGGGCTTGCATGTTTCCTCCCCCAAAATCCTATTTTATAAATACCCTCCTAGTCACGTATGTGTCCATGCACCATTTGCATGGTGCTAATTATAAGAATTAAATGTCAGTGAAAGAGTGGAAGCATTTGTAATGAAGTTTTGTATCTTCCAAAATCTTAAGAAAGTCAAGGACACATATTTATCAAGTATCTAACCTTTACAGCTATTAAACATATGTAATTTCTGTCTTTTCTTTTTCCTGCCTTTGAACAGGAAGACTCAAATAAAACACAAATCCTCTCATTACCCCTGTTTATTTTGGAGCAATGGGCTTGTCACTCTAGTAAAACTGTCACAGAGGAGAATGAAAGCTATAAAAATGTTCCATGAACAACAAGGCACAGGAATAAGTACTGAGATCAAGCATAATAAAGTAGCTTATGTAGGTCAGTTGTCTCTTAGATTGATGCTATGCAGTAAGCAGAATTTTGGCAACTTGAAAGCCTTAATGATTGGTTTTTATATTTGACTCTCTTACTTTTGTATGTCTGTTATTTAACACTCTTGAGTTAATATTTTAACACATTGAGTCCGCTTCTTCTTACTTGCTGTGTAGACATATGCCCGGGACTTGTTGGGAAGGTATGCCCTCAACGATCCAAGAGCAGATAGATGGAGTTGGCCACAGTTCCCCTACAGAGAGAAGTGATGGGGCTATTTGAAACATCTAACGGGATAGGAAGTGTAATGTGTGCTCTATTATTAACCATTTTGCCATTTTCTCTTCAACGAGTCTCCAAATATGACAACGATGCCATAGTCAAAAACAGTTAACATCTCCCCTGCCCCGGGAAAGAAGCTGTTAAACAGGATGTGTCTCACCTTAGTGTATTTAATAAAATGTTATATCACAAATAAAAATCTTTGTGATAGAAGGAATTGATATTTATTGAGAGCTTTCTATGTGCCATGCATTCTTCAACATTATATTATTGTATCCTTAAAACATCCCTGTAAAATGAGTTTTATTGCCTCTATTTTCCATTATGGAGACTAAGAGTTTTTAAAATTTTATCTGTAGTCTTACAACTAGGAAAAGTTTGACCAACATATGAAAAACCCCTCCAGATTTGCTTGGCTGTGAAACCAAGCGGTTGTCACTATACGATGCTAAATTGTAGACATCAGCCACTCACAGTGATGCCATCTGACGCCCATCCGAGGGTCACAAGACTCTTCCCTAAAGTGACACCAACTCCTGGGGGTGATAATTTCATCATTCTAATTGTACAACTTGAAGAAATGAAGGATAGAAAATGTGCCTCTTTGGTTACCATGTCTTAATTTCTAATAACTAGAGAATGATTAAAATGAGAGAAATGGGAGCGTGATGATGTGTCCTTAGGCAAGAACATAAATATAAGACCATTAGCAGGTCATGATAAGCTTTAGGGACTTCTGCAACTTAGAGCATCTTCCTCTCCTACCGCATTGCGAGAATTGACAGGCTAGCTCTGCTTGCTAATTACACTCTCCCCCATTACTTTTTATGACTAAAAGATTTGTTGGATAACCTTCAAAAATATACTGAAGACAGTAGGGGATTATTCATGTCCCAGTTCTGGGTTTTCAAGACTCTCCTGCTGGGGTGCTAGCTTTGAGTCCCACTGGTATTGACTCAGTTCCTTAATCTACTAATTGAAAGACAACTTCAAATAACATTGCAGAGTTCAAGGCTTCAGGAAGGACCCAGGGTTAGATAGATTTACCTGAAAAGAAAAAGTAAGGAATGGAGTTTCTCTTTGTGATCAAAGTTCAGAATGACCTCTAGAAGCATTTGGGTGAAGCAAAATGGCAAATAGTACCAGGCACGACCTATAGATCAAAAATCGGTTTTTGTTTGCAAAGCATAAAAAAGAAATATCTGTCCTAAAGAGTTCTTGGAGTTCCTGCCTCTTCATCTTTCTGAATCCTCCCCTCACTGGATAATACTCCAACTACCAGAGGACAAGTGACAATCCCTTGACAATGAGAAGATAGGTAGTGTCTATGTTGAAACTTTCTGCTCCTAACCCAATGATATATTTTTAGTTAATGGTCACCGTTTTCATTAATCCTTGATACCATGTCAAGGAGAATGTATTAATGTAGTCTTGAAAATGTTAAATTTGAGGTGCCTGGAGATGACCAGGAAGAAGTGTCCAGAAAATGCTTGGATATATATGTAGGGACGTCAGGATTCAAAGGGCTGCTGGTGTAGATTTGGGGATCGTCAGTATATATTTGGTTGTAGATACAAAGTATGTGCATGGTACCACACGGTATATGGGTCGGCCTCTTCCACTGTAGCCTTATTGATCACTTCCGCCATGTATCCTAAGTTTTAGCTCTAATATTTATCATATCAATACAGAAAACCTCACACTTCTAAAGTTTTAGTCATGCTGTGGTTTTGTCTGGTTTTTTGTTTTTACCTTCTTTCTCTGCCAGATGAACTTTTACTTACAAAGACTAGCTTAGACCATTCCTTTTGGGAAGTGATTTTCTGGCTACAATTCCCAAGGCAAATAAAACTGATCGTTTTTTCTCTGTTCCTGTAATGTTTTGTATATTTTTCCTCTGGGACATTTGTCACAAACATTGTCCTTGTTTGTAAGCTCCCCAAAGGTGTGACCCCTTTAGCGTCTTCCTGTAACCTCTTTCTGTTTAGGTAGGGTCAGTACTGAGCTGACCATCCGTATACAGATGGATTCCCACTGGCAACTTCTTTAAGCAAAAAGGAAAAGGCCTTTATGGACGTGTTCATGCAAGATTTGCCCCAGGACTGTCCAGCACTTAGTAGAGGCCCAGCCCATGGTCATTCTTGAAAGAGCAAAGTCTTGGGAGTCTCCAGTGAAGACTATACTCTAGTGTTGAGAATACAAATGTCAATACAGACACAGTCTAATGGTTATTTTATTCAGATATTTTGTCTTCTAGTTTAGAGACTCATTTTCAGAATTAATTCTTCAGAATTAAATAGTCTTAAGTTATTTTCATACAATTTTCTATGTTTGAATCTTTGGCCAAGATAGGTTTTTTAGACAATTGAGGACGGTGAAGTTACTTGTCTAGGTGTATTTTATTTTATCTTGTTTTATTTTACTTGTATTGATTTCTCTCCTCTACTATGCTGCAACTCGTTGTCCTGAGGTTTATATCTACCTCTCACTGGCAGCCCCGTTTCAGGACTTATGTGTTTTCTATAACAGGGCAGTTCTCGATTATCTTTCCACAGTCAATGGATTTGAGCTCGTGAAGCTCTCTTCGAAGTCAGTGGGAGTCTCATATTTGGAAGCAAGATATCACTGAGCAAGAAGACTCTAAACTGCATCCTTTTGAAGGAAACTCACTTAAAAACCTGCATCTTCTTATGCACCTGGTTCTAGTAAAATACAAGGAAAGGACCTCTTTACAATTTTCATGTTATTTTAAACAAATCTTGATCATAGGGAAGTCTACTTTTTTAAAGAGCTAAAATGAGCTTAGTGGTTAATTTCTACTTTTTAAGGATATTTCACCAAAGTTAGGCGATAACTATTTATTTTCCTTTTCTAAGACTCTTATTTCAAGGATTTTTTGTCTGCTGCTTTTTTTCTTTAAGTCAGAAATTAATTTTAACATCCTCACTAAAGGAGCCAAAATAGCGTTATGACTTGAATACGAGAAGCTGTTAAACATGATACTAAAACAAACAAACTTTGGAAACATTTTAATGGTTTCTCAAGACTTTTGATTTTTCAAGAACAAATGAATGTTGTGTAGTATTTTAAGCCACTTTGCCTCTCTCTATGGTGCACTGGTGTGCAGTAAGTCTCTTGGCAAAATATACGCACACTCCCCAACAGTCACATCAGACATCCACTTGCCCGAGATGATCGATAAGTGTCTTTTTCTTTTTGCCAAGAGATGGGTCATTCTAGCTCTGTTCCCTGCCTGTACAGAGAAAGGCATGGACAGAGGTTAAAGGGACTGTTTAGTGAGAAAACTTGTGACAGTGTAGACATAAGCAGCATGGCTTTAGGAACTAGGGGCCTAAATACTATGCAGAGCTTGGGGGAGAGGATTCTTTCTTTACTCCATGAAGCTTTACACCTGAGGGTGTCTGGCTTCCCTTAAGTGGCTGCCAAGACTGTGACAAGGGGCCTTGAGTGAAAGAATAAGTCTCCCTAGAGAGTCAGAGGAGGGAGAAGACTTGGGGGTGTCTGTTGTCTTACAGTTATGCACATGACAGCTAAGACCCACTGACCCAGCATGATCTCATTTGCACCTACAAACTACAGAGTAATCAAATTATTGATGTGTTTCTAAACTGCAGGAATTCTCCTTATCTTGAGTCTGGCCCAAGTTGAAAATCTTAGTGCTGGCTTTGTTGGCCTTTGATATCTCTGGTCAGATCTGGAGGCTCTAGAAAGTTGGTCAATTCGATTTTGGACATTAATTTAAGCATCCAACAACCTATTAAAAAAATAAGAGCTGTTAGAAATTATCATCCCTGACTCTTCTTTGGGGGAACAGGATCCAGAACAAAGGTGATGGTCATCCCACCTCCACCCTGCTCAGGCCCCATGTAAAAGACTATTCTGGACTGATTTCATACTCAAAAGGTCTATTCATCTGCAGGGATATACCTAGGACTGGGATGGTGAGAATAAGGAAGTCATGCCAGAGGAGGAGTACCTGAAGGAACTGGAGCTGGTTGGAAAAGAATGATCTTAGGTGGGAGACTGTGGGGAACATGTTAATTATTGTCAAATATTTCAAGGGCTGTCAGGTAATGAGATCCATGATCTACAAACCATGGGACTGTGAGCAAAGGATGATGATTAGAAAATAAATTGAGCTGCCACAAAATGGAATGGAATATTTGGTGGGTAATGATTTCCCTGTCATGAAAGGTATTCAATTTAATATTACATGTCCATTTGTCAGAGAGATTGAAACGAGACCATTGTCAGCCCATACAGCATCTCTGTGAAAACAGAAAAAGTACTTCCTTTAGATGGATGCAGCTCAAAGCCAACGTGCACACCAAGGCTAGCTTTCAGACTCCATTCATTCCTTTTACAGGGCACCCCCATGCAGGGCAGAACCTGCGTTATCACACATGACTGTGTCCCTCTTACCATGTTCTGCTCCAACAGAAATCAATCGAAAGAGAGGGAACCAACTGCACAGACTAAAACGACCTGCATAAATCAGAAGGAGTCGACCCGTAGGTCCTTTGTGAAAGAACTGATCCTTGAAGCCAAATGTGTCCCTCAAGAAAGAGAAACAATTTGAGCCCTTTCCTTTGTGGTTAAATTCACAATACCTAGTTGCCAAAGTGTTCACAGTATGCTGTCACATGCAGAATTTACTCTAGAAGTTGTTAAAAAGTTGATACTTAAAAAAAATGTTTACTATGAGCTAGATAATATGTTAAACGCTTGTACAAATTATTACCTTAACGTGAGTGATAACTAAGCAGGATTCTTATACTCCTTTTACAGATGAAGTGTAAGTAAGCTGTCTGAGATCGCTTTGCTGGGAAGCAGCAAAATAGGTATTTGAATCGGATATATCTGATCTAAGACTCATGGTCTTAATCATAAAACATAATCATCCTTTAAAAATAAAGCAAGGATGGGGTGCCCGGGTGGCTCAGTCTGTTAAGCATCCGACTTTGGCTCTGGTCGTGATCTCATGGCTCCTCAGTTCGAGCTCCGCATCGGCTCTGTGCTGACAGCTCGGAGCCTGGAGGCTGCTTCAGATTCTTTGTCTTCTTCTCTCTGCCCCTCTCCCACTCATTCTCTCTCTCTCTCAAAAATAAAAAAACATTTAAAAAAATTTTAATAAAGAAATTTTTAAAGCAAGGTTTTGAAAGCTCTAACTCAACATCATGATTCTGCATTACAGTAAAAACTTACGATATGGAAGTTTGAATTGATGTAAAAGCCAGAATGTGATACAATTACTGAGTGACAATCATCCTTCCTGACTATCTCTCTGAGCATTCTGTCACCCTGCACCTTAGTTTATGTACCTGTGCAACATTAAACTGAAGAAATGGAGAGGTGATTTTCAGGAAATGTTTGTACTGCTGCAGCTATAGGTTCATTAAAATCGCCTCTCCCCTCTGGAGCCTTAGCTCGATTACAGCAGCTGAGGTGCTTTCTTCCTCCCTGCACATCTTTTGCATTTATGATTGGTACAGTTGACTTGGCAACTAGTCAATACAGCCGTGTGACAAATCTGTCATTTGAAATTTGTCTGACTTTTTAAAATTTTTTTAAATGTTTAATTTTGAGAGAGAGAGAGAGAGAGAGAGAGCGAGAGCAGAGGAGGAGCAAAGAGAGACTGAGACACAGAATCCGAAGCGGGCTCAAGGCTCTGAGCTGTCAGCACAGACAGCTTGAACCCACGAGCTGTGAGATGACCTGAGCCGAAGTCGAATACTTAACCAACTGAGCCACCCAGGCACCCCTGTCATTTGATTTTTGAACTGGGCACTTAAACTGTACAGTGTGCAAATGTCAGTGTATTTATTTCTAATCTCCCCAAGTAGGTGGCAACCTCTGTGAGGCCAGAGACCATAGTTTATATTTTCTAGAAACCACCTCAACTGTGCTTATGCATAGTGTCTTGCACAGAGTGGACCCTCTTATGTTGTCCTACAATTTTATTTTATTCTTTAAAATGTTTATATATTTTAGAGAGAGAGAGAGAGAGAGAGAGAGTGGGGAAGCGGCAGAGAGAAAGTCTGTTGCGCTGAGAGCAGAGAGCCTGATGTGGGGTTAGAACTCACAAACCATGAGACCATGACCTGAGCCAAAGTCAGATGCTTAACTGACTGAGCCACCCAGGTGCCTCTGTCCTCCAATTTTAAATGCTTGTTTATTTCTTTTGAGAGGGAAAGCGTGAGTGGTGGAGAGGCAGAGAGAGGGGGGAGAATCCCAAACAGGTCCACACCTGGGGCTCTATTTCACAAACCATGAGACCATGTCCTGAGCCAAAATCGAGAATCAGATGCTTAACTGACTGAGCCACCCAGGCGCCGCCCATTGTCCTATAATTTTAGAGTGATTGCGATACATAATGCAGCCCAACTAACCCCAGTTCTAAGCGTATTTTAGGTTTAGGATGAATCTTTCAGGTGCTCCTGCTCAGTAAGTGTTTTCATCATCTTCCTGGGAGTTTTGTTAAGTAGGGACCCCAGTTCTGATCAATGATCAAGTTCAACACCTTTTCCTCCCTCTTCCTTTGACTGCGTGCAGTCTCAGACTGAAGAGTGTACGATCTGCAGTGTCTCCCTGAAACTCTGCGATGCTGACTGCCACTCCCTTCTTTTCTTTCGGTGACAACCTACTATTCTTGCTCGACTCCTACTCATTGACTCCTTCCCTCAGAGGCAACAGGATAAAGAGAATAGTCTGAGAGGCTCTGCAGTCACACTTAGCTGAAAATTCTGTCTCCACTGCGGAAAATTACTTAGCATCTCTGAACCTCAGTTTTCTGATCTGTAAAATGTAGAGAATTGTACCTATCTCATAGGATTTATGTGAAGACAAAACAATTGAATTAGGTGAAGCATCCAGCCAAGCTGTTGGCCTTCGTCGGATGATGATAAATTTGCTTTCTCCCTTTTGCTTTCTCCCTTTCTCTCCTACTCCCTTTCTTCTTCCTCTTCCTTCCCCTAGATACAGATTTTCCCACATATTGTCCCCCTGGGTGATCTCCTCCATTGTATTCTCCCTGAAGATAATCCCAACTCTATAGTGTTTTCAGTCCTAAGGATTTTACTTGGGTTTTGCTCCTGGATTTTCAACAATGAATAATGTGTTTCAGGTTCACAAAATGTATGTTATCATTCCTCATCTCCCACTTCTCAAAGCAACTCACTTCTAATAGTGCCACAGGCACACGGGAGCAGCACGTAAGCGAAGCTGTCTGCCCACCAAGCCCTGCGGCGTCTTCGGCAGGGCCTCCGGGACCTCCCACCGGTGTGACTTCGCTGGTCTACCTTCCATCTCTCTTAGCCAATTTTTCTTGCTCCTTGTCCCTGGATTAGGCTTCCCGAAGTCACAGCTCAAATCATGTCACTTCCCTGCTTTGATACTCTCCAGCAGCTCGCCATTGCCTGTGACTAAGTTTTCAGCCGGTTGGTCAAAGCCTTCACCTTCAAGCCCTGACCTTTTCATTTAAGGGCTTACTCTGTTCCAAGAACACACACTGTACTCTTTTCCCTTTGCATCTTTCTTCTTGCTGTTTCCTCCTCCACCGGCACTTTCCTCCTCACCGCCCCCAGTCTCTCCTTGCTGAACTCACTTGCCCAGCCTGAAGGACCCAGCTTAAAGGTTTTCACACGTGTTGATGAAACTGGTTCCTTCCTTAGAGCATTCGCCACTGGCCCCTTTCCCCTGCCCCAACCATTTCTTCCCTCTGGTTCTTCTGTAGCTCGTCCCTAGTGTCCGATTGTACCCCTTCTCCCCAGCACACTCTAGGTCAGCACGTTCCACACCGTTTTATCACAGAACACTTTTTAAAAATTGTAGAATGGAATAAAGTACCCGGAGAGTTCAAAGTGAGTTGACGGACCAATTAATCGCTATAAGAAACGAGCAGCATTCTCACCTTTCTAAACGTAGAAATGGCTTCATTTAAGTTGGAACCTCGTATCAGGTGCATTATCATGTTTCCTCCTATATTTTGCTTTCATTGCAGCACAACACAAAATTTCCCTTTTCACAGGTATAATACAGCAAAGAAAATAAAACACGGACTTTGTCGTTGTTCCTTTGTTTTAGAGGAACCTTAAAATAAAGGTTTCGTCTTATATTTGAAGTCCTCAGTCTTTTCATTTCTTTGATTTAGGCACCATATGAGAAACACAAGACTCAGCTTTTTATTAAAACTTCGCTTCTCACAGCCAGAGATTCGTAGGGAATAAACGTATGTGTTAGTAATGTTTGATATGCAATAAGGGATGAATAACATCACCAATATACATGAAATTTATCAGACACAGACCAGCCGTCATCACAGATGGCACCTGTTAACGTTGCTAAAGAACTCCTGTGCGTCCCACTTCTTCGTGCATCTGTTGGCCTCTCTGTGCCACAGATTCTCGGCACGGCACGAATTCCACACAGGCACATTATTGCATAGTAACAATGACTATTTCCAGGGTTTAGTGTTTTCCTTACACATAAGGTGGTTTAGATTAAAAAGTCAGCAGAGTTCTTATTGTTCTTGCTGTGGTACACTCATTCACATGTCCTGGAACCCAGGGTTTCACAGAAGGAAGCTTGGAAAACATGGCCCTGGGACACTGGCATTCATTTATGTAATTTCAGTTATCACTGCCAGGCCCTGAATCTAACATTCTCCGCAAAAATTTTCCTTGATATTGCTAATTTGAACAGTACTCAGTTTTGCAGTTCCATAGCTCCCGGCAGTGCTCAGTATGTACTTGGGGAAGAAACGATGGATGGGAGGGAAGGAGTAGGGAATCTTACTAATTCTACGGCATTTCTAGTGAAATGATACAAGGGAAAGTTCACAAAATCATTTAGCATAAAATTCCTGTTGAAATCAAATATGGATATAATTTAAATTATAAATGTTAGGGGTCAGTAGAATTAAAATGAGTTTTCCAGTGAGATTTTGTAAGTAGAAATGTGTTTTTGTTAAGAAACTCTGAGACATGCTACAAAAACAGTTACATAATTACTAACTTAAGATTACACATGGTCTAGACATAGTCTTTTGCTGTATTTAAAATTTTGCAAATGCTCAATTTACTTTATGATTTTTCTCCACTCTTGGGTTTAATTTTTCCTGATGTCACACGTGCAGTCTGCTTCATTAGGGGGTGTGAGCCAGGGAAGGGAGGGGAATTAATGCCAGGGTTTTGATATCCTCTTGTCAATTTTGGTCATTACTGGATTATTTACTTTCTGTCTGTCTGCTTTGGCCTAAATACAACCTAGAGTTGTTCTCTGGATCATAGAGAAACTATTATTTCTTCCTATGGATTTGATTATTTTACATTACAGTGTGCAAAGTTTTTTGAAGTAGCTATGGATAATTACCCCACTACCCTGTGACCGAAGTCACTATCCTTCTAAGGAGAATAGATAATCCTACTATCAGTATAGTTTTATAAGATTTGCTATCAAACAAACTTACGTTTCTCTGTTTTCTTACTGTCTGCTTTGGTTTTGATAGTTTCAAAGAGAGCATGGAGAAATCCTCATATTCCGACTGGCTCATAAATAACAGTGTTGCCGAGCTGGTGGCATCCACGGGTCTCCCGGTGAACATAAGCGATGCCTACCAGGATCCTCGCTTTGATGCCGAGGTAAGAGGAATTCTCTGGTTGCAGTCTTAAGGTTAAGTTGTCACACTGGTGATGGTTTGCTGGTTGAAGCAAAAAAGGGACATCGTGTACAGATCACAGTAACCCCTGAGTTTACTGGCAATTTTTGTTTTTGCATCTTTCCCCTGTGATCAGATTTTTAGTATTGCCTACTGTTGAGTAACAGGAAAGTCTCCTCTCTCTACTCTTATTTATGGCAAAATGGCTATCTATTATGTATGACTTTGATGCTGTTTACAATTAATATTTTATATTACATTTTATATTACATGTGGCCATATACAAGTACCCATGCATTAATTCATGAACACTTTTTATTAAAGATAGTTTATATTAAACTATGAAATAGTTATTAATAAAAATTTGGATTTAACATAGTTATTTCCCAATAGATGCCAGGACAATTACCATGTTTTTAAAAATTGCTCCCAAGAAATGGTAAATTGGTTTGTGTTATTGTTTAATGTTAATTTTGAAGGCACATTGTGCTATATGCAGAATATATTAAGGCAATCTAGATTCTAATTTGCAGATGTTTAAATTTTAAGTATCTACAGTTTCGTACAGATAAACTTACATGAACTTATAAAATATCTTTGTGTGTGTGTTTGCATGTGTGCATGTGTATTCAGTAAATTACACGTTTCCTATTCTAGGTTGCTGAGTTAAGATGTAAAGAGTGAAAAAAAAAGATGTAAAGAGTAGCAGGAGTTTCTTGGTAGGAAGGTGGAGATGTGTACCAGGCAAAGCTGAGAGAGCATGGGGGCTGGGGGGCTGGGAGGCTGGGGGATGGGGGTGCTGAGGTGACTTCATGCTGCTGAGGCACCAGGTAGATGAGGCTGGAGAGGGAAGCAAGGCCCAGATTGCTCCAATCTGAAAGCTGTATTAAGAAGTTTGAGTATTTATCCTGGGCAATGGGAAAGCAGTAGTTAAGTTTTACATCAGGGAGACACAGGAGTTGTATTTTAGGAAGATCACACCACCTCTGTGGCTACAGCACAGAGGATAGATTAGTAAGAACTGAACATTTAAACTGAGATGAGAGCTGGTCGATGACTCTGGAGACAGACAGGGATTCAGTCCCAGTCTCTGGACTCCAGAGCCCTCCCCCTCAGTCCCTGCCCTGTGCTGTCCTACATCTGGGGTGGGTCACGATGTGGCGGGAGGCTTCAATCTCAACCTAACTTAGAACTTTAGTCATGTCATCTTCCCAAACTTAGCACCTCTCTGTAGCTGCCTGGAGCTTTCTTCCCCCAGGCTGTGTCCTCTAGTAGTTTCTATTAATTCTTAAGCATAGAACCCAGCTGCTCCTACCTTGCAAATCCTTTCATGAACTCCCAGTCTGTGTGGGGTGTCTCAGCAGCATGCTCCCCCTGAGCTGTCCCCATACTGACCACCCTCTAGGTCTCTTCAGTTCGGATGCATTCTTTCTGAGCTTTGAGTTACCTTCCTTGAAAAGTATGTAGTCCAAAGCTTCTTGAGTTGTCCTCCTTTGAAGGAGAATACCACCAGCTTGGTTCTGTGACTAGCAGAGCAGAAATGATTGATAGAGCTCAATATTTGTATACTTTAGCATTGTGATTGGGCTTGGACTGATGTGATGAAGTTTTGCCTTTGGCCATGTTTCTTTCTTCCTTGCTTTTAGAGAGAAAATACTGAAGAACAGATGTCTAAACACACTTTTATGAAGGAATGCTCTCAGCATCCTTTCATTGACATCAGTAATAGTTGAACAAACTGCAAGCCTCGCTATACAGAAAAATCCTTCATTACCAATCCTTTGTTACCAAGCCATCATGTGAGATTAGAGGTCAAGGGGGGATGGTTGGTTCCTACCCCAAATCATAGTACTAAATTTGGTCTGGATTTATGTTATTCTGCTCTTAGCTTTGAACCATGAAGTCAAATTCTGAGGAAGCAAAAAGAATCAATGAATTACACCATTTTAATTTTTTTTACACCATTTTAAAAAGCTGGTTCATTAGCTATATGTAAAGGTATAAGAAAACATGATACAGTGAACACCCACTACCCAGTTTAAGAAAAGAACAGGATTATTGCTTTTGAATCCTTGTACCGGCCTTCCCTAGTACTTTCCCCTTCACTTTACCTGCAGGGGTAACCACTGTCCTAATTTGAACTTAACGCTCTTTTGCTTTTCTGTGTAGATTCATTGCATGTTTGAATCCATACCAAATATATCATTATATTTTGCATATCTCTGAAATTTATAGAAAGTAAATTATATTGTGTGTATTCTTCTATGGCTTGTTTTTTCATTCAACATATGTTCCTGAGTCATAGAGTTTGTAATTCATTCATATAGTTTCACTGCTGCCAAGTATTCCACTGTATGAATAAGCCTTGCTTTATTTATCCACTATAATGTTGATGGACATTTGGGTTCCGTGTTTTGCTTTTATATGTATAACTGCCGGACATTCTTGTACATGTCTCTGGTGCCCACATACAGGAGTTTTTGTAGGGTCTATACCTTGAGAATGATATGCTAGGTCACAGGCTATAAGCCTCTATCAGGGAAGGAAAAACTCTTGTCTAATCATTGCTTTTTTTCCTTTTTTTTTAATGCTTATTTATTTTTGAGAGAGAGAGAGAAACAGAATACGAGCAGGGTAGTGTCATAGAGCGAGGGAGACACAGAATATGAAACAAGCTCCAGGTTCCGAGCTATCAGCAGAGTCCCACACAGGGCTCAAATTCACAGACCATGAGATCATGACCTGAGCTGAAGTTGGACGCTTAACCAACTGAGCCACCCAGGTGCCCCTGCCCTTTTTTTTCTTATGAAAAACAGCACATGTAGCAAGCACATTGAATATGTCAAGAAAACTTCTTGCACCTACAATATAGTGATGTTGGATAGACCATATTCTTATGTCTACAGTTAGACTCTTACCACCAATTTCTGATAGTGATGCAGCCATTTTACATTTTTCCCGGTGCTTACAGTCCGTTCCGATAAGAGAGCCTCCTCCACTGATCTATAAAAAGAACAAGGTGAATTCTTGAGCGAAAATGCAACAGTTAGTTCTGTGGGATTGGGCATAAAAAATCTCATGCTTTTATCTAATAGTTAGAAGCAATGATGTCTGAAGACAATAAACTGTGGTAGGTTAAGCAGTGACTATTTAGTGAAATCACATTCTTCCCTCTGATAAAATAAAGCATGTACTTAGACCATCATTATTTCTTGGAGTTCCACCTAAAATGCTTTCAGTCTGCCACATACCCAATACCAAATTTCAAATGCAAATTTGAAGATGCATTATATATAATATTTTTATGGTCTCTCTGCATGGTGCTGGAATATAAAGTTATTTTATGTTTCCCTTCTCATGCTAAGGAACAAATCGGAAAGGTATTAATCAATGCAGATGGAGGTGAGAGAGAAAGAGAGCCATTTAGTAGACACGTCCTACAAATTTGTGTGTATGTTGTGTTGTGTGCGTGTATGCATGCACGTGTGTATGTGTGTGTGTGTGCTATGCATCATACCAGGAAAAGCAACATTATTTATCTCCATAGGCTTCCTCCCTTCTCAAGTATATTTTGGCTCAGTGACAGGTGTCAACTGTTTATGTTAATAATGAATGAGACCCCAGACTGAGCTGCAGGGGCAAGAGGCTAAGAGGCCCTATCCTTCTCCCCATGAAGCCTGATGTAAGATGATGTGGATCATAAAATAGAGACAACCATTTCAGATAAATATTTTTTATTAATGTCTTACGTATTTTCCTCAATAACTGACAAAATTAAATTGCTTCATTCTTGCACTAAAAGTAATTCTGGAATCTTCCTAGAGATAGAGGATAACTTTTAGAACTGCATTGTCTTCCTGCAAAGTTTTGCGTTCTCTCTTCTTGGTCTGCTAGCATGTGGGTCCATAATTTTTACCAGTAATCATAATTGAGCAGTTGTCTATCACTGGTAGAATATAAGGAAATAATTTTTTAAAATCCGGGATTAATGGAGCATCTCCCAGAGTTTTCTTCACTGGAAAAAATGCTTGCTTTTTGGTTCTCTCTATTCACTGACTTGCCTGAATAGTTTGAAGCTAGTTAACATGAATGATAATTTGCAGAGAGGTAGCAAGGGTAATCCCTTTCAAAGCATTTCCTATTTTTCCTACAGATTTTCTCAATGTAGTCTATATAATGAACTTAAATTTGCCAGAAACACATTTATTTATCTTAAAGTTCTCAGTGGCTCAACGGCTAATTCTGGCAACCTGAAATCTCTTCACTGAACATGAAGAAGGATCCAATTCATAGAACGGTGTAATGTCTTGGGATAGAACACCCAAAATCGGATTGGCCTTATTCTGGGATTTCATACTGTAGATGTGTCAACTTTCAGTTAATAGGAATATTAGAAGTTTCTTTAATTTATGCGTGAGGAATCAGACTCAGAGGGCTAAAGGGATTTACCTAAGACCACACAGCTTCCTCAAGGTAGGGCACAAAACCGACAGGAACTTCTGATTCCTAATTCAATTTCCTGAGCTGCTAAAGGGCTGCATGGGCAATGGAATCTCTACTCCATCTTTCCTCTATCCACAGAGGTGTATGAAAGGTGGCCAGCAGACTTACCTTTTTGTCCTGTAAACTCCACTGACCAGCTGAGCCATCTCGGGCATACTACTTGAGTATATATTGTAACAAGTAAAATTCTATCTCAATATTTTTTAAAGGATGAAGTCTTATATAAATATCAGTGAAGATACTCATCTGATTAAGGACTAGTTTCTTATTTCAAGGTGGGGGTGGGGTGCTATAGCAAGTCCTTTTCTCTAAATGAGGGTGCCTTTACACAGAAGTGCCGACCAGCAGACCTTGATTAAAGACAAACCAACTTCAATCTTCTTCATTTAGAGACACAGTAGGGAAGGAAGATGAACGTCGGTAGGCAAAGAGGAGAGTTCAGGGTGATTGTTTGTTGACTGTAAAGAAGAGATGGTGGCACTAATCTGATAACCTGTAGGTCTTCAAGACAGCCAAGTCTTTCTTTGTCTTCTCAGAGGAGGAGCAATAACAGGCATTAGGTACAAAGGTCGTGACGGCTGGATGCATGTGTTGTGGCTTCGGGCTGCCCTGGGGAGATGGTCATCATCTCCTCTCCTAAAGGAGCAGCAATATGAAGACTTCGCTCTTCTAAAGAATGGCCAGACATCCTGAGGCCAGATTAGCAAGGCACATTGAGGATGATCAAATTTCAGGGGCTACTCACACAGTCCAAGCCCAAACAACCCACCAATCTTTAAAACATATAGCTAAAAAGCCAATGTACGCTGGTATATTTCAAACACAGCTCTGTTGCCTACATTCAATCCACGGTATCAGTTAGGGCAATACATAAACTCCGAAATCTCCGTGGCCTAATACAATAGTTTAGTTTTTGTTCACGTTAAAGTCAAACGGATGCTCCTGATCATTGGCAATGGATAGGGAGGTGTTCCCTACTCCCTGAATGAAATTTTCCAGAGCCGCTGATGAATGACTCGCCCAGGGAACCATCTTGTGGATTCTTCAGATCTCTAACTGGTGCCAACCCCAGTACGTCCTCTTGTGTGTGATTGGTAGCTTCTTCTCCAATTTAGACTAACATGGGAAGCTCGTCAGTTTGGAGATTCATGATGCCAGTGGCTGTTTCCTGTTAATAAGAGAGAATTTATTCTACCAAGCTTTACCTTAGCTGTACAGCTAAAGTGGAAACTAGATTTCCAATTTTGGTGTCTTTCCTACCTTATAATAACTTCTGGAAGTCCTCACAAACTCTGCCCAAAAGTAGACAGCAAGAGAATGATCTTTATTTTGAAACCTCAGTTTTTAAACTGTTGGTCTTCCTTTTAATAGAAACTACAAAGGGATCTTTAATGTGATATAAAGCCCATTCCAGGTGCTGCAGGAGCTTGCTGTGAAGGCTATGGGGCAAGTAATCATAGTTGTCCACCTGCTGGGCGTTCTCTTTGTGACTGTATTAAATATTTAATGGAGTTCCCTCCTTGTGGGGAACAGAGCAACTTAGAGGGCGAGCCACAGTGATTATTTGCCTTCTGTCTGCCTGTTTGAGTTGACACTTAGGAGTAGCGCCTGCTGTGCTTGATAGCTTGCATGATTTTAAGGCCAAACTCCTTGATTTATGGGTGGAAATTTATGACAGAATGGTTATATAAGATACTCACAGAGCCAGAACTAAATTTCTGATCTTTAAATTCTTCCACCTTATGAAGATCATGATATGTTTATTCTGTTACAAGACTCTGTTACATCCTCCATGAAAAGAAAGGAAGACAAAAATATATATATACCTAATTATATTTATTTATAGTTGTTGAAGAAACACTCATGTTCATGGGTTATCATGTAGGTGGGCTTTGCAGTTTTCCCAGTCATTTGCTCTTTGGGAAGGAGGTACCCATGCTTGGCTCCTGAAGACATTGGACAAAATACTATGTATATTAATTTTCTATTGCCACCTAACAAGTCACCACAAATTCAGCAGCTTAAAACAAACACCTACTTATTATCTCACAGCGTCTGTAGGTGAGAAATCTGGGCATGACATAGCTGGGTTCTCTGCTCTAGGGTCTCACAAAGCTAAAATTAAGGTGTTGGTCAGGTGACACTCTCATTTGTATTTTGGCACTTTTCCAGGCTTATTCAGGTTGTTGGCAGACTTGAGTTCCTTGCAGTTGCAGACTGAGGCTTCCATTTTCTTACTGGTTGCTTGTAAAAAGTCTCTCTCAGCTTCTAGAGATTGCTCTGAGGTTCTGGCCATATGGCCCTCTCACAACATGGCAGCTCACTTGCTCAAAGCCAACAGGAGAATCTCACTCCTGTTGGCTGCGACAGAGGCTTACATAATGTCAGGGGTGAGTAACATAATCACAAGAGTGTCTGTCCCATCACCTCTGCCACATAACATAACCTAACCAAGGAAGCGATTATCCTGTCATATTTACAAGTCCTGCTCACACGCAAGTGGAGAGGATTATGCCAGATTTGTACAAAGTGGAAGGTGGCAGGTGGGAATCTTAGTTGTCCACCTGCTGGGTGTTCTCTTTGTGACTGTATTAAATATTTAATGGAGTTTCCTTCTTGTGGGGAACAGAGCTAAAATAATGCTAGTCACTATAATGACTAAAATTGTATCCACACCAAGTATCTCTATCCCATAAGATCTTCCCTATGTCCTGATATGGAAAACTACCCACAAGTAAAAAAAAGCCACAAAGAAGTGTGTATAAAGTAATGTATAGAATGATGTGTGTGCATATATATATATACACACACATATATACATATTTTTCGAACAGATCCATCAAACTTAACATGTCCAAAACATAGCCTGCAATCTTTTTTCTTCCAAGTCTACTCCTCTCTCTGTTTCCCTGTCTCTATTAAGGCAACTCAATCCTTCCTGATGCTCATGACAAAAATTTTATAGGCATGATTCTCTCATGTTGCACATCTAACTTATCAGGAAGTCCAATTGGCTTTATTTGCAAAATTTATCCAGAATCTGACCACTTCTCACCACTCAGCCATTACCTCCCAGGTCCAAGCCATCCTCATCTCTGGACTGTTTCATGCCCATCACCTCTTAATCTCTGCTTCCACTCTTCCCCTCTGTACTCTGTTCTCGTTACAATAGCCAGATAGCCAGAAGCTTTTAAATTTCAAGTCATAGCATATCAAAACTCAGCTCACAAACTCTTCAAAGTCTCCTCATGCCACTAGGGTAAAAGCCAAACTCACAATTCTTTCAGATGTTTACAGTGCCCTACACAATCTAGCACCTCTTTACCTAGCTCCAACCCTGACTCCTACTTCTCCAGCCACACTGATCTTCTTGTTATTTCTAGAACAATCTGCCCACAAACCTACCTCAGGGCCCTTGCACTGGCTATTCCTTCATCTGGAATTCTCTCCCCCAGTATCTGCGTGGCTTCCATCCTTACTTCTTTAAAATCATCTTTCAAACGTTATTTGTTATTAAAAACTGGCAGCCTTGATATTAAATCCCCTTCATCTTGCTTCCTTTTTTTCTCTGTAATTCCTAACACCTCCTAACATGTAATCTATTTCTGTATTTTTTTTTGTATTGTTTGCCATCTGTCTTCTCTCACTAGAATGTAAGCTCAATGAAGGTAAGAATTTTGTTGGTTTTATTCACTGATGTCTCCCCAACACTGGAACAATGTGTAGTACTTAATAGTCATTATTGTTAAGTGTTGTTGAACATTTTATCTATGTTATTTATGAATATATAATATATTATTGAATATATCATAAATTGATGCATGAGCATATTGTATATTTGTAGGAAAAGATCAGGAAGAACTTATATTAAACTGTTCATAGTTGCCATCTCTACAGATGGTAAGATTAGAGCTTTTGATTTTACTTTTACTTAAAAATTTCCCAAGTGTTTGTATTATTTTTGTAATCAGACAAAAATAAAGATATTTTAAAATTTTAGGCCTTTTATATCTTATGTGAAGTTATATTTTGCCAGGCTATTGTGAGCCCTCTAAAAACTATAAACTATTACTCAAAACCAGAATTGAAATAATGCAGGATCTAAGTAAATTAACTTGTCTTTCTGTATCTTTGGGGAATTCAGATGAATTATTTTCTATTGCCCTAGTTAGCATAGAGTGTTGCTTGGGTTTTATCCTAAGATCCTTGTCCGAGACTGTCCCAACAGCATGTACATAAAGTGCATTTACAGATGACCTGCTGTTGTATCGGGTGGCTTCTTGGAGCACATGCTCTATTTACGAATACCGTCACCCTGAAACAGTTATTCTGGTCTTGCTTTTAGCTGACATTGTGCTTATGAACTCATCCCCCAATAATGAGTTGCACTCTAGTGCATTATCTGTGAAGCTTTCTGCTCTCCTTTTCATACTAGATTCAAAAGAATACCTTAAAACAAATACACTTGTGCACAACAAGCCATTACTTAGTCATAAGATACAATATTCTATTGCTTAATTTAGTATTTCCAGAAAATACTAAAATTTTCAGAAAATTTTCAGAGCCATTACATGCAAAGTTTGTCTTCTGCTTGCAGCAGGAATGAACAATTGGACCCAACATTTAAATAGAAAAAGGTTCAGTAAAGGGAGATGGCAGAAAATAACTAAAAAGTAGGGCACAACTTCTGCATGGATGGTTTGGTGGCATATGTATTTGTTACAAATTTAAGAGCAGTAGGAAACCCATCAGCACCCAGGTATCCTCTACCATGGCGGCTGATGGCCAGCTACACAGTTAAATCCAAGGTGTCATGACCCTAAGTCAGTCATGCTTCAATCCCATGCATTTTCCCATATGAGGGTCTTTCTTTCTTTCTTTCTTTTTCTTTTTCTTATTAAAGGCTGTTGAAGACAACTCAATAGTTCTCGCCCTTGTCACGTAGCACTTAAGGATAATGGGGCTCCGGGCTCTAAGATCCTTTGACTTAAAGCATTAAAGCCCATTTTGCCTGTCAGATCTTCATAGCAAAGCACTCCCCCAATCTGAGATGCTGAGTGCTAGCCCAGCAGGACAGTTCATTGTCTATTCTCTATAACGCCTTATAGTCCATCAGCTCTGCTGCACTTACAAAGGGAAATGTGCAAAATTGAAACCATTAAGAGGTAGAGCTCCGTGGATCCGCTGAAATGCATCTGCTACCAATAATCTCTCAGGTGCTGATACTTAGTGTGGGCCAGTTTGAGATCCTTTCCTGGGAGTAGGGTTTGGTAGGAAAGATTGGACGGTGGATATAAGAATTCCAGATGACCAGGAAGGTGAAAAGGTCAGGAGAATTACTAAGACCTAAATAGATATAGAATGGGGTAGCTGTGCAGAGTGAAGACAAATAAGGGGTCCCGTGGTTCTAAGAGTGGAACAGACTTTGCTGCATAGGTGGTGAAGACAATGCCTCAGTTCTAAGCGCAAAAGTCAGTTATTTTTTTTAGGAGTACTTTCATCAGATATTTAAGGAATCATTTGTAGGTATGTTCTAGAAGCCATTAGGACTGACCGTATGTGTAGGTAAGACAGAGAAAAAGAAACTACGTATCTACTGTTTCAGAAAAATGAAGGGACTGACTTCAGAACATCTCCATCCTCAGCTTGTCCTAATACCAGCATTTTTCACTGGTAGATTGACATTTTGAGTGGCAAAGTATTGCTTTAGTTTGTTGCTACAATTGTACATATCTTTATAGGGAAATAAAATACTTCAAATATTAAAGAATAGTGTTACATTATCACTGATTCGTTTAACATTTCCTTTGACCACCTTCGAGAGGCTGGAAAATGTAACAAGTGTGTTTTGATGGCTCTGAGTAGATCCATTAACTGGAAAAACCAAATCAGGACAGAGACTAGATAAAATTTTTAGGTATATAAATCTTTGATTTGAAAGAAGTAGGCCCTACCAGATAATATGTTTATTTTAACTGTAGCCTTCTGGAAAGACTGTTTATCTCATATGGTCTAACACTTGGGCCTCTAATGATGTGAGTTTTAAACCGAGAATGATGGAGCAGGGACCTCGTGGAACAGCGGGGTGGATATTTGGGGCCAGGTATTCCTCTCAGTGTTAGTAATATTTACATTCGCAAGACATCTTACAAAGTTTGAGACCCTTTCACACACATATTCTTATAAAACAACTTGGAAAATAAGAAAAAACACAAAGGAAAAAAGATGAGAATCAGCAATACCAAAATCTGGAGATAGCCAATGTTGACATTTTGGTGTGTGTGAGATAAATATCGATGACAAAATTGAGACAGAGAGTTTTAGTGACTTGGTCAGGGTTGAGAGGCCAATAAATACTTCTGAGCTCCATTGACTAATACAGTCTGGAGATCTGGGGTTATCTGATGCACAGATATGATTCTTTTCTTCGTACTTTCTTATTCCTCTTCATCCTTGTTTGGATTCATTCTTCAGACGTCTTGTGCTCTTTTCTTTCAGCCCCTTTAGGGGATGATATATGCTCCCAGTCCTTGCAATTTCATATGCTTGTATAATTAACCTGGATTAGTTGAACTTTCCAGAAACAACAGCATTGCCACAGATAGATGGGGGGGGGGATTGCCTTAATGATCTTAAAATCGGAAAGTTCACCCTCATCATACTCTGCCATCTCCCTCCCTATCTCCCATCTTGCCTGGCTCTTCAAGCATGCTGATCATTACTGCTCTCTCTTCCTTATTCTCATAGCCAGTTAGTGCCAGCTTCACTTCCTTCCCTCAGCCACAGTGGGAATGATTTAAAGACATTCTCGGGGCATGTGGGTGGCTCAGTCAGTTGAGCATCTGACTTTGGCTCAGGTCATGATCTCATGGTTTGTGAGTTTGAGCCCTGCATTGGGCTCGCTGCTGTCAGCACAGAGCTCGCTTCCAATCCTTGTCTCCCCCCGCCCCGTTACTCCCCTACTTATGCTCTCCCGCATAAACATTAAAAAATATACATTTTCAACATCCTCTGTTGCCTCTCCTCTCCTCTTGCGCTCAGGCCATGCAAGCTCCTAGCGTTGGATCAGTGCAGCTGTGCTCTCTCAGTGTGGCCTCCCTCCCCTCCAGAACTAACCACTTGACTTCTGATCCTCATCCCACCCCTTCTGCCCTCACTATGTTTGCCTTCAGTTATCCTTCTGTGCTACTAAATCCAATAACCTGTTTTTGGTGCTTATCCTGTTTGACTATTCTGCAAAATTTGACACTATTGTTCCACTCTAGTTCTATTTAGAAAATAACTTGTTCCCTTGTGGACAAGTAATTCATTACCCAAAATTTAGAAGACAGAAACAGTAACTTAAAAACTCACAAAGACAGGGGCGCCTGGGTGGCTTAGTCGTTTAAGCGTCCAACTCTTGGTTTTAGCTCAGGTCATGATCTCACAGCTTTGTGGGTTTGAGCCCCACATCGGGGCTCTGTGCTGGCAGCATAGAGCCTGCTTGGGATTCTCTCTTTCCCTCTATAGCTTCCCCTCCCCCATTCATGCTGTCTCTGTCTCTCTCAAAATAAATAAACTTAAAAAAATAAAAATAAAAAATAAAAACTCCCGAAGACAGAATACTTTCACAGTATTCAAATCATCATGATATACACATTAAGCATGCTATATATTTGTCAATTTTACCTCAGTAAACGTGGGGCAGGGGGAAGATCAGTAGTTGCCAGAGCTGAACAGGGATAGAGGAATGAACAGGTGGAATACAGAGGATTTGGGAGGCAGTGAAACTACTCTGTATGATACGATAATGGTGGATCCATGTCATGACCCCATTGTCAAAACCCACAGAGTGTACACCATCAAGAGTGAACCCTAACGTAAACTGTGGACTTGGGATGATAATGACATATCAGTGTGGGCTCATCAGTCGTAACAGATGTACTACTCTCCTGAGTGATGTTGGTCGTGAGGGATGTTGAGGTGCCTGTGCGGGGGCAAGAGGTATATCAGAACTCTCTGTATACTTGCATTCATTTTGCTGTGAACTTGAAACTGTTCAAAAAAGTAAAGATTATTTTAAAAGTAAAGAAACAAAAACTCCCATAGGCAAACAATTTAGAAGGAACTACTGTGGTTATAATTTTTCCGGGATTTTCCAATGTACATAGTGTTTGTACACCCACAGACACCCACACTCTTGTCACTTAATATGTTAAAATTTGCCATGTTAGCAAACATTCTTCTATAGCATGATTTAAATTAGATGGACAGTATTCCATTGTGTAGATGTGCTATGGTTTACTTAACCAATTCCCTCTAGCTGAGTATTCAGGTTATTTCTAATACATCACTATCATTAGTAATGCTATGATTTACACCTTTATATGTAAACTTTTGTGTATAGCTATGATAATTACCATAGAATAAATCTCTAGACATAGGAATTGGTCAAAGGGTATTTATACGTTTTGGACTCCGGATACACATCAGTAAATCTATCTCCGGAAAGGTGTAGCAATGTATTCACACGTGAGAAATGCTACAAAGCCTGGAGGTTAAGAGTATGAACTTTGGAATTCTTTTTCTATCCCTGTACTGACCCCGTCTTTGTCTTTCTGCCCAAAATACCATGTCCCAATTTTCATTCTTTTAGTGTCTTCCCTGGACAACCTCTTACCTGGTGATTTTACTCACTCAATTCGAACCAGAGGCTGATGACTGCAAGATTGGTCCCTAACCCCCCTCCCCTCCTCCTGCCATCTCAAATATAACTTGAACTTGAGATCATTTCACTCAAACATCCTGTATTCCCCACATCAAGAGACTCCAGCCACTCTTACTCAAACCAGAAACTTCCACGTTATCCTCGGGAGGGATGGGAGAACACATACTCTCAGGTCTTCAGAGTAAAAACTTCTTTTGGGGAACCGCAATAATTTTTGGTAAACAAAATTCTCACTTACTTCACTGGCAAACAGCCTAGGTAGGGTTTATTTTCTTCCCCCACCAGCCTCTCAAGCTGTCTCCCTCCTGATTTCTCTTGTTCACTGCATGTTCTTTGTCTTCTTGCACCATGACCTCTCTCCTCAGCTGCCTCAGATCTCTTAGGAGAGGTTAGAGTGAGGCCACGGTGGTCCCAGAGCTGGCGGAGGCAACCATGCCTTCTTCTCTGCATGGTTTCAGGACTACCAACAATTGTGTATGACCCTCAGCAAACTGACCCAAACATTCCATTGCTGTTCTGGCCAGCTCAAGTCTGTAGCTTATACCTCCCAGATCTCTCAAAAATTGACTTCATTCTCTTCCTGCTCACTAACATCGCTGTAAATCAGACTTTAGCCTTAGGGAGAGGAAGAAAACCACTTTGTTTCTTTGTAGGGTAGCTTCGATGAATGTGTTTGTTATTGTCTGACTTTTTGAACCAGTCTCTCCACTTTCAAGGCAGATCATCTCTTGGAGTCTTATCTGAAAGGGAGGATGTTAACAGAACCTACCCGTAAGGTTGTTTTAATAAATATATGAGATGATGCATGAGAAGGTGCTGAATAGGGTGCTGGACATGAAGCAAACACCCAGCAAATGTTAGCTCATCATCGTCACTGCCCTCACTGTTACCGAAGACCCACTTGTAAGGATCTAAAGCTGTTCTTGATTTCTCTCAACAGAGTCAATTGCTGGCTTTTCTATAGTATTTTGAACATTCTTTACTTGGACACTTACTTTATCTTAACTATTTATATTTTTACTCTACGTTGTGGGCTCCTCAAGAACTATTTAAATTCATTTTTATATCCTCAAAACCCAGCAACGTGTCTGGCGCATCAGAGGTGGTAAATAAGTAGATACTGGAAGAATCTTGACTCTTAGCTCATACTATTCTCAAGAATCATTTCCAGTTTGATTGCAGATCTAAATGTGAGAGCTAAAACAATAAGGATTCTAGGAAAAGAATAGGAGAATATCTTCAATGAGCCAGGAGCAGGGGAAGATTTCTTGAACAAAACCAAAAAGTACTTTATTATTTTTTTAATTTTTTTTAATGTTTATTTTTAAGAGAGAGAGAGAGAGAGAGAGAGAGAGAGAGAGAGAGACAGCACAAGTGGGGAGGGGTAGAGAGAGACACACACACAGAATCCGAAGCAGGCTCCAGGCTCTCTGAGCTGTCAGCACAGAGCCCGATGTGGGGCTCGAACCCACGGACTGTGAGATCATGACCTGAGCCAAAGTGTGGCGCTTAACTGACTGAGCGACCCAGGTGCCACTGCCCCCCCCCACCAAAAAGTACTTTAGAAAAAGAAACTAACATATTGGTATCAAGAATAGAAGACATCTGGAAAATTATTTTCTCAGGGGAAAACCAAATCAATCCAAACATAAAATTTAGGTGTGTAAATTTGACTTCCAATTTCAAATGTTTTAAATATGTAGCTCTTAACTTCTACAATGAATATTTTAAAATATTAAAGTGCCTTTTTACCCCAATAACCATGATCCAAAACCTTGATATCTTGTTGTTTTTCCTATAGTATTGGGATGGCAAGTTGACCTTTTTCATTAGAAGTCAAGGTCATATACCTCACTGACACCCTGTCAGTCTTTAGTAGCTCTTATCTAACAGTTCAGATGTGGACCATTGGTTTTAATATTACATGGAGCTTATTACTGAATGATGTTCTTTGATCCTGGTTACTACACCTTCATATTTTAAATATGTCATCTGACAGTCTTCTAGAGTACAGAAAGAAGATCTCTAAACCTCTACATTTATCATATATTTTTGCAGCTTCAATTTTGTGTATATGATTTTAAACATAGTAAATTAGTGATGTTAAAAATATACAGTATTAAAACGAATTATATATATGGCAGTATTATAGGCTCAAAACATTTTTACTAACAGACATGCCCAGTTGACCACAGGTTTAATTCAAATGCTTTATATACTCATGGCAGAAACAGTTGCCAGAATTTTTGTCTGGTGGTATGATCATGATCAAGAGTTTTACATCCAGTTGTCTGGGGGTGCAGGGATTGGGGGAGGTAGTGTTGACATGGGGTCATTTGGTTGATTCATATTTGGTTGGGACTTGGTCTCCTTGGGATGTTCATAGCGAGGTTTTAAATTAAAAGAGACAGGTTAGTGTATGCATTAAAAAATAGATTATAATATATATTTTTAAAAGTATTTTAAAACATCTATTATGAAGAGTGGTAAGCTGTAAGTCAGAAATGGGTAAATGATACTTAATTTTAATTAACTGTTTTCTTATATCCTAGGCTGATCAGATATCTGGTTTTCACATA
Organism: Paguma larvata; assembly: GCA_030068075.1. Lineage (NCBI taxonomy): Eukaryota > Metazoa > Chordata > Mammalia > Carnivora > Viverridae > Paguma > Paguma larvata. The sequence continues at coordinate 53,932,666 of CM057825.1, forward strand.
AGATCTGTTCTCTGTGTCCCTATTTGGAATAGCAACCACCAAATAATCGGTAAGACGTTACCTAAGTAGTATACATTTCTTTTATAAAGGCAAATTTACTTTAAAATACACCATATCTTTTTTACCTGCTCTCCCCCTTTACATTCGATCTTACCAAAAAGACCAAGAATTGATACCTGCTCCTCTCTCTTATGTCCAGGACTCATCAACTATGTTTCATTCTCTCGTGTAATCTCGTAAGTGCAGACTTCTGATGAATCAGCATTGGTCAGAACAGTAAACAAATATTTATTCTTTGAACCAAGGACCAATAATTTTGAAGTTGAGATCTCAGAAATCTTATCTTACCTTGCAGAAATTGAAGTGGGAGTTGGGTAAGAGTGGGGTGTCATGCAAAGACCAGAATAAAATCACAGAGTGAGTCAGTAGCAGAGTCGAGATTAAAAGTCAGGTCTCCTAACTCCTATATGGACTTTCCCATTATATCTTTATGTTTACATATATGCTTTTACTCATGGAGTACATGCAAAGGAAAAAGAACATGTATTTAAAAACAATTTTTTAAATGTCTACTTATTTTTGAGAGAGAGAGAGAGACAAATTGCAAATGGGGGAGGGTCAGAGAGAGAGGGAGACACAGAATCCAAAACATGCTCCAGGCTCTGAGCTGTCAGCACAGAGCCCGGGGCAGGGCTCGAATTCACGAACGGTGAGATCATGACCTGAGCTGAAGTTGGATGCTTAATTGACTGAGCTACCCAGGCGCCTCAGAAACTTGTAGTATTAGACATATACTGAGCATTCATCTTTCTGTCTGGATGATTCTGAAATAAACTGTACTCGACCCGAATATAGAACTGTGGGCCAAAGGAGCTTGTAAGTTTTCTCTTCCTCCTTTTCTCCTTTCCCAACCCTTAAAACCCCAGTCAGAAAAGTATCAAACCTAAGAAAGAAGTCAGTGGTTAAAGTAGTGAAGTCATAAAGAGTGGAGGCATTAGTTAAAATTATTGAAACACAATTAAAACATGATTTTTTTCCTAGGAGCCTAGGTAACTAGTGCATCTATTTGCTTCTCTTTGTTTCTCCCCGACATTGCCTGTTAAACTGAAAGACACTTCTATTTATCAAAGAACTTAGTATTCTGTCAATATTATCAAGACATGAACTATAACAGAAGTTTTTCATCAGTTTGCTTAATTTGCAGAAAAATAGCAGATACATTAATGAACATAAAGAATATTCTAAGATTTGGGAATTTGAGCCCCTAAGGACAAGGCACTGAATTGCATTACATATAGAGTTTTAAGTATATTTAAGTTTAAAGAGAAGAGAAAGTCCATAAGAACTCCCACATGTTATCTGTTAATGTCCAAGAGCAGTCTCAAATCTAGTCCTAGCTTTCATTCTTTTCTTTCTAACTTTTTATTTTCTCTTTTATTTTAATTTTTTATTTATTTTGACGGGGGATGGCAAGCAGGGGAGGGGCAGAGAGAGAGGAAGAGAGAGAATCTTAGGCAGGCTAAGGGCTGTCAGCACAGAGGCCGACTCGGGGCTTGAACTCACGAACCATGAGATCATGACCTAGGCCAAATTCAAGACTCAGTCACTTAACCGACTGAGCCACCCAAGCACACTATAGCTTTCATTCGTGACAGCAAACATCTGTTATTCTTTCAAAATTAAGACTGCAGTTTGCCTCTTACATGCTAAAAGATTCGTGTTTCGAAATATACATCTTCTAGCATATGATGACTTACCTCCCTAGTGGAAAGTTAGGTGTTTTAAAAAACACAAGCATGCTTTAGAATTACAGCTATTTTTGTTTGTTTGTACTAAATGGGGACACAGGGGAATATTTTTCAAGACTGTTCACTTTTTCTGGTTAGAGCTGTATGTTTTGAGACATCTGGCACAACGCTGGAAATAAACTTCGGAAAGAGGAAGTGCACATAAATTAAGTTTGTTAGAACTGTGTGTACCCCATTGGTAGCCAACAGCAAAACTAACCTTGCTTTGAAGGTTGACTGTGTCCTAATCCCCAACGCTTCTTTTTTTTTTTAATCTTTTTTTAATCTTTATTTATTTTTGAGAGATTGAGAGACAGAGCATGAGCAGGGGAGAAACAGAAGGGGAAACACAGAATCTGAAGCAGGTTCCAGGTTCTAAGCTGTCTGTCAACACAGAGCCCGATGCGGGGCTTGAACTCACGAACTGTGAGATCATGACCTGAGCCGAAGTCAGACGCTTAACCGATTGAGCCCTCCAGGAGACTCCCAATACTTCTCGAATGTTCACTTTAAACCTTTCAAACATTATCTCATTTTTTTTTTTTTTTTACTTTAAAGTTTATTTATTTATTTTGAGACAGAGAGAAAGCACGAGTTGGGGAGTGGCAGAGAGAGAGGGAGAGAGAGAGAGAATCCCAAGCAGATTCACACTGTCATCATGGAGCCTGACACAGGGTTTGAACCCACCAATCGCGAGATCATGACCTGAGCCGAAGTCGGACGCTTCACCAACTGAGCCACTGAGGCAACCCCAAACATTATCTCATTTAATCTTCATAACCCTTTGAGATATTTAACACTTTAATCCCCACTTCACAGATGAGGAATTTTAGTGCTAAAAAAGTTAGGTAACTTGTTCAAGGTAACAGCCAATGGTGGAGTTGAAATGTGAGCTGAGACAGTGTGACCCCAGAGCCCATGTTCTTAATCACTATGCCACACTGCCTCACTCAAGCACTGTGTTCCAGGGGATTGAAAAAAAATTTAAAAAATTAAATATATATACATGCACACACATGTGTATATACACACAGCTAATAATACTCGATTATATATCTAATTGCATGTATGTGTATGTCCATGTGTATATATGTCAGATATATCAGAGTGATCGTGCACAGTCATCTTGAAAAGCATTTCAAGGAATCAGATTCATGCCTGGTAGAACTTGAGCCTTCACTGTGAGCCGGTTTGGCTATCACAGCCTTGAAGATAGACCGCATGCTGTATACCTCGGCTCCTCTCTCCTAAAGACAGCAGCACTAGGGAGACCAGAGATTACTGCGTGTTTGAAGTTACCTAGGGGAGGTATGGAGTCAGCTGGGGCTTATTATATTGTAGTAACACAATGAACGGTGCTGAAACTGACCACGTAAACCAAACTCTTTCCACAGGAGTGGCTCAGGTGTTAAATAGACTTGATGGGAAAGCTTTTGATGATGCAGATCAACGGCTTTTTGAGGTAAGAAAATAAATTTGTGAACCAAAGGTTACAGCTGAGTCACCAATAGTCTCCTGGTTGCAGCTTGCCAAAATTTTTCAAGAGTTTGTGTATAGTCGTGAGACCTTGAACCAGCTCTGCCAGATGTATGGCCATCACCTTCCTTGGGTTTTCAAACTTCCATTTATTCCCATCTGCCCTCTAGCTGGAAGAGTTGGCCTGGAAGAGGCTTCTTTGTAAACTCTGCACCAACAAAGTAGCCAACATGAAACCCCACGTTTACTTTTCTCTAGCCAAGAATATCTCACAGCTTCTTTACTAACTGGTTCTAAATCTGCCTTCCTTCCTTTTCACCTTTACCTCATGGGTATGCTCACTTGGCTTCCTCATCAAAATATTTTATACCCTAGCCACTAAAAAGAGGCTGCTTTAGTTAAATGGAATGGAATTACTAAAATCAGTCCACGATCTAAATAAATTAAGAACACATTTGGTAAGACTGTAAGTATGTTTTTAAATTTACAAAGTAATTTCTTCACAATGACATTAAATTAATAATTTTTTCTCACGTGCAATGTGAGCTATAAAGTTGTTACATGACAATAGTAATTAAGAATTTTAATGTGCATATTTCTCCAAGGCCTACCTCTGTGTACAATAAAATTATATTTTCAGACCCATTTCTGATGAGTGCCTGCTTTCATATTAGATTATGCCAGTGAGTTATTGCAATTTTTAATTAGTGGGCTTTCTCTTTCCTAGGCTTTTGTCATCTTCTGTGGCCTTGGCATCAACAACACAATTATGTACGATCAAGTGAAGAAGTCCTGGGCCAAACAGTCTGTGGCTCTCGATGTAAGTCAGTATTTATGTCCGAATTACATGCTAAAAAGCCCTAATTTTAGGAGAGAAAAAAAAGCCCTAATTATGGGGCTTAATTTCTCAATTTTTAATTATCTATTCATTGCTCTTTAATTATTTTAGAGTCATGGGTTTGACTTTGATGAAAGCCAGAGACTCTCTTTTAACAATGCTCATATGCTCACAGTTTTGCATGCAATTTTAGGGGAGTTCACAGATTCCTCGAAGGCCATCCGTATATGTTGTACAGTTAGATATAGAGTTTATGTGTTAGGTTTATTAAAAGGGATGATACAAAAATAAGTTGTCAGGATTTTAAATGCATTATGAACTTACTTTGAATATGTATAGAGAGTCTGGAAATGCATAACTTCTCTTACCACTGAAGAAAACTTCACCACAAAGATATGTGACCCGGGGGGGGGGGGCCGAGCTGCTGCCAGCCTTACCCAGCTCCCCAACCCACACGTACGTGTCCCACTGAGAGTTCTGGAAAACAGGCCTGACCTGCATCTCCTCTCAGACTGAGTTCTAAAACCATAGCTCTCCCCCGAACCTCCTTGTTTTGACCCAAGACCTTTTGTTTTCCCCAACTTCTGGTCTGTAGCTGTTATCAAAGATTCTTTTTCTATCTGTGAAATACTTATTAAATAGGGCAGATAAAGGATCAATAATATGTGACATTAATTGCAACACAGTAATATAATACATGTGCAATCTTCAAAATATTCTGTGTAACAACAAGATATTGGTAGAAAGACAAAACCAAGGAAGAGGATAAGTAGGCAACACAGTGATACCTGCAGCACTCTGATTTACGGTTTAAAAGACCTAAAATTAGTTATTTGCCTATATACTTTTCTACCCTTAATTAGACCATGAACCCTAGAAGCACAGGGATTTTATCTTTTTTATAATCTTATTTCCAGTGCCTAGCAGGGCACAGAGGAGGCATTTATTAAGTGGCTTTGGGATGGATGGAGGGAGGGAGGAAGGGAAAGAAAGAGGAAGGAAAGAATGGAAGAAAGGGATTCTCCTGCCCAACGAAAAGGATTTTTTTTTTGGCTCCCCCTCTGAATCCTGCTTTGTTTATATGTATTATCTTTACAATAAAAATACAAATAATACCTGCAGGATGAATTAATAAATAGGTAACTTGTGGATATGCAACCTGTAAGAATAACTATTAGAGAATTAGGTCTGTGCGCAGAATTATTTTCACATCCTGGCTCCGTCACCTACCTCAAGTGTGAGAATTAAATGAGATGATACAGGAGAAGATTTTAATTCTCCATCAATAAAATTGTAGTCATAATGATAATTGCCATATTATTACTTGCAGTAATGTGTTTATTACTGAGAAATCACCATAGACTGTGAGAAAGAACAAAGGACAGGAATTTGGAACCGCAAATGTCATGACTTCTTCACCATCTTCAAATTTTGACCTCCACAGGGTTGCCTCACTCAGCTGTTTCTTTAAGAACTTTAATTTAGAAACTTTAGTTTCTGCAACTGTAAAAAAGGACACACTCTACACTAGTCCCACACAAACTCCAGTTCATACTGTTGTGGTAGACTTCACAGATACAGAGCACTTCATATATACCCACATTTGCACTCCTCGCCCACCTCCTGGTGGGTCTCCATCCTGTTGGGAAGGGGGTGGAATCAGTGGGTTGAGCTGAGCCCAACTCAACTCAATGGCAATGAGTTGCCATTCGGCAGGGAGAGGCCATGCTCTCACTGGCACCACCGCTAATCCTCAACCTAGAAAGTTGTGTCCTCACCCGTGAATTGCTTGTTTAGGTTCATAGATAACTCCAATGCCTTCTGCCCTTACACACAAAAATTATTACTGACACTCCCAAATTTCCATCCCAAGTCTTGTGGTAGTCTCACCTTTTCAGAAGTTGCTCATATATGGGGATTTGGATGTTCTGTGTGCTTTCCCAATCAGAGTTTTGGTGTTGCCATGCTGGTTTCATCCCTCCCCCTTCCACTCAATCCCTACCCCACCGGATACCACATTCCAATCTCTAATGATCAGGTAGCATCCACCTCACTCCCTCATCCAAGAATGCGTATGCAAGAAGATCTGGAAGGGTTTCTTATCTCAGGGCTTTATGAAGACAAAAAAATGATCGTTGAGAGCTACTAAACCCAAACTCTGGAGTGAAATCTTGGTATACTATAGTATATATTAGCTTCTGAGTGATTATATATTTTTTAAATTTATGTATTTATAAATATTGTAGATGTATGTGAATAATATAATTTTATGTGAATATTTCTGTTAAAAGTATGTATTCATAACCAGCCTATTCCAATAAAGGACTTAAGCTAATTTATAGGAATGTAAATCATCTAACCAATGTTTTAAGGTAAAATAATAATGATGGTGGTAATAATAACAACAGCAACAATAACAGAGGAGAGTGAGAGAGAGCGAGAGAGAGGACACGCTAGCCAGAGGGGACAGAACCACACACAGTGCTCCTCGTATCATCTCCTCCTTCTCCCCGAGGATGTGGGGTGACCCTCTCCTCTTTGTCCTTTGTGGCGAAGGGAGGATTCCCCACTTGGGTCTGGGCAGGTTCCTCTTCCACACGTGTTGTCTCATTTTTCCTTACCCTCTTCAGGTTTTTTTCTGCTTGGTCTTACATAAGATCTTTGCCTAAATGTAGCTTTAGCAATCCCGTAATCTTTTTGCAGTGTGTTTTTTCAGCTGGCAACAAGAGTGAAGGGAAGTAATCCATCCCACAGCTCCCGGTGACAATAACCACCCCAGAAGCCTTTCCCTCCCCAGAAAGTGAACACGCATATTTCATGGCCTGGAGAGGTAATGCGAATACATTTTTTTCCCGCGTGTTCAGGAGACTCTTGAGAGACAGCACAGCATTCTCTTGTCTTTTAAGAATCCTTTCTTTTGGACATTTTTAATAAAAATACCACTTGGTGCATTCTCTGGAAGCATTTCCCCTATTCTCTGGGAAGTTTACTTATTATGGACACTTGCCGAAATGTCCAGAGCTCACTGGAAGTACACTTCTAAGGCACGCCTTGCTGTGTATCGGTATCCCCTGTGGGAGGCTGCTGGCTTTATCTGAGCGAGAGGCAATACGGGGAGAAGATGTAGAGCCTTGTCTTTGGCATTAGTCTGATCAGTCTAGTTAGGACTGACTCCGCGTACAGGAGCTGTGGATCTTAGGCAAGCTACCCAGCTTCTCAATCTCAGTTATTTCACATGTTAAATAGGTTTGGTAAGAAAGGTGTTTTAACAGTGCGATAAAACAGTTGCAGAGAAAGTATTTAGAGAGTGTTTAGTTACAGTTAGCACTTAATAAAAGCTGGCTGTTTATTAACCAGAGCACTTGCTGCCCTTAATCTGCACCGAGTTCTGTAATGCTTCGCCCAAGAATTGCTTATAAAACTGCACTGATTGAGGGGCTGAGGAGGAGGTGTGATTTTTTGCCCCTTTTATGAGCAAGATCATTTCCTGCTTGAAGTCTGAGCTGAAAACAGACCCCCAGTTTCCTAGATCCTGGGCACATCCTGTGTTCCACCACTGAACATCCCAGCAGCATTGGAGCCTTACCTGCTGTCCTCCAGTGAGCCGCTGCACGCTACTGCCCCCTACTGCTCGCCTCTGCTCCCTACTGCTTACCTCTGCTCCCCACTGTCCTATATGTTTCTACAGAAAAGACCAGGCTACCGCAAATACAGGATTTCCCATGTCAAAAATAACTATACGGGTCTTCAAAAGCTGCACATCACCAAAGCTGCTCCCCATGCTGGAGTCTCTTCCCCGTTTTCACATACTGGCAACTTCAGCTGATTTCACCTAATCCATAAATGGTGAAAAATAAAACTATAAACATATGATATACTTTCTACTTTTTTGGCCTTTAAAAAATGAAGTGACTAATACATTGTCTGGATTTTGTTTAACAATTGAATTATAAAACACTATTATTTTGATTATTGCTTTCCTTAAGTTCTTATAATTTAGTTATGTAATTCTGTTTAAAGGTCTTTTTCCTACATATATAAAACTAGTACTCTAAGACTCTTAAAGAGTAGAGATGCTCTTAAAGCTGAATAATGGAACAAAGAGAAGATTTTACTATCATTTTTAATAACTTTAATTTTACTATCCTGATTTCCATTCTGTCTGAGCGCCAAGAGCTTCACGGGAAGTATACTAATGTATGTTCACATTTTCTGAGTGTAAGAATCCTCTGATAAAAGGGGGAAACTGCACCCGAAGTTCCAGAATACAGAGCAAATACAATATGAATGGAAATCAGAAGATTACTTGTTCATTTTGAACACCAAGAATTGTCCTTTGGGGTGCCTTTCATAGATATTGCAAATGAAGCCTTGCTGGATACTGATGAGAAATTTTCTGGAAAATATAAGTCAGTGTATTAAGGGACACTTTATACTCCTCTATGACCAGACAGGGGAAGGAATGAGGGTCAGACGGAGGTTGTGGAAAGGGCATATGTAATCAGGAGTCAAGCCCCATTTATTCTACCTCCCCAAAGCCTCTCCCATCATTTCCTCCTTTCCGATAGCCACAGTAGCCATCCTACTTAAGGGCTTCCTTACCTCTTGACTGAACAATCATAACAGCCATCTATCTGTTCTTCCTGAACCATGTTTCAGATTGCATCACTCACCCACTCATGGATCTTAAATTGTTCCCCCATTACCTATCAGAGTACAGACTTCCTGGCCTTTGGGGCCCTTTGAAATTTCATATCAAACTATCTTCCCTCCTCTGGCTCTCATTTCTCTTTTCAGAGCATTCTATACTACTTACAAACTCAACTACATCATAGTCTACAGATCAGCCACCTGCTTCTCTGCCATCTGATCTCTAAGACCTTCCCCACTTCCGTTACTCTCTGATCCGGTTACGCCATCTCTCCTCAAAGTTGTCATTCAAAGCTCAACTTAAATGTAATCTTTTCTATAAATCTTCTAATCCTATGCTTACTTGCCCCTGACTTTGTCCTATGTTGTCATTAATTATGAGTTTGTATGTTTTCCTCTACTAGAACATGCTGTCTATTCTCTGCTATCTATTCTTTATTCCTTTCGGTGGTTTACCTATAAAACAAAAAGTATATTGAATAAGTGAATGCTTGCAGCCACAAATAATTCTTCTGGTCTGCCAGTTTCCGAAAGGGGAAAGCTCGGGCTGTGATGGAAAAGGTGGCGGTCACCCTAGTGGCAGTCTTGCTGACCACAGACTCGCATAGCACACCTCTATATTCCCTTTCTCCTTTATAGGCCATGAGGACCAATTGTTTCTGTTTACTTACTTTAGGGGGGGATCTCTTCCAAGATATCATCTCCCTTCAAGTGTTTCCTTCAGTAATGATTAAGAGGCCAACCCGGGTTCCTGAAGACAAGAAAAAAGGAGAAGTGAAAGAGATGATTCTGCCATACATAAACTCCAAGGAGAAAATTTTCTTTAACTTGGTGGTTGACACAACTAGACCCAGGATGCCAACAGAAGCCACTCCATTATTTTTCATCCCCCTTCCTTTAGACCTACTTCTTTATTCCCGGATGAACTCTCTGGTGCATTACATGGCTCTTCTAACACACTCAGGTGTTAAATAGCCTCCGTGCTCCTCTCCTTCCCTGGGATTAGACGCTGTGGTCAGGAGAAGGTCGTAGTGAGCTTCTTTACTCTTCTTCACTTTACCTCCTCCCCAAGACAGGCATAGAGAGCAAGATGGAAATACGATAAAGGGTGAACTCTTACTCTAACCTGGTTTTAAGGCCCTCTGCGTCAAGCACCACCACTCTCTTTTTATTGTGAGTCACTTTCATCAATTCTTCAGAGGGTTCTGGGGCCTGGGAATCTCCCACTGGCAGTCCCTGATGTGGGTGGCCTCTCTTGACTGACAGGTTATAATTGTCTCTCAGGCCCTAGCTTCCGGTGGCTCATCCAGTCCCTCCCTCTGTGGGGATCATCTCACTCCTTCAGGAAGTTCTCTTTCTTAGGGTCTATTTTTATTTTTCTTTTTTATTTATTGTGGTAAAAGAAACACAACACAAAGTTTACCGTTTTTAAGTGTACAGTTCAGTGGCATTAAGTCCATCTATGATGTTGAGCAATCATCACCACCATCCATCTCTGGAACGGTTTCATCTTCCCAAACTAAAACTCTGTCCCCATGGGACACTAACTCCTCATTCCCCTCTCTAGCCCTTGGCAGCCACTATTCCACTTTATGTCTATGAACTTGACTCCTCTAAATACCTCATGTAAGCAGAATCAGTATCATGTAAGGACAGTATTTGTCCTTTTGCGACTGACTTATTTCGCTTACCATAATATCTTCAAGGGTCATTCATGTTGTAGCTTGTGTCAGAATTTCCTTATTTTTTAAGACTGAATAATATCCCACCGTAAGAATATACTATATTTTCTTCATCCACTCATTGCTCCCTGGTCATTATGTATGGTCAGCCTAGGCTTAAAAAGACTGGATCACAGAGCCATTTGGCTCATGGGAAGCCACATGTCTTGGACCATTAGGTTGCACAAAGCAGCCCTCTTCTCCTGCCCACTGACTTTTAGAATTTTTAGGCATGAATCAGTAACCGGTCTCTGGTCGCCCACCACACTCTGGGGAAATCCATGTTAAGTTCTACAAGTGGTTTTCCAGAAGGAACCCTCAAAAAACTCTAACAAATTTTTAATATTGGGTCCTCTCCTGAATTGTTTCCCTTGTCTCACACAATGCAGAGATGGGCAACGAAGCACCTTAGCTTGAAGGTAGCAGAACTAGTTTGGGACATCTTCTTTCCAAGTCCTGTACTGGTAGTCTAGATGGCCTAGCACCTCCCTTTAGAATGCAGTATCTGTTGTTCTCAACCATAAAGTCAGACAGAAAGAGTCCTATTTAAACATGCTGTTATCAGGGCACCTCAGTCCATTAAGCATCTGACTCTTGATTTCAGCTCAGGGCATGATCTCATGGTTGGTGATATCAAGTCTCGCGGAATTCTCTCTCTCTGCCCCTCTCTGACTTGGGCACTCTCTCTCAAATGAATAAGTAAACTTTTTTTAAACAAATAATTAAAAAGTAAACATGCCGTTATCTACCACAATGACTTTCCAGACCAAGTTACTGTCAGACCATGATCCAGTGATTGTCCAAATGATAAATGTTTACCCTTGGAAAATACTTGTTTATTTGCAGGCTCAATGGATATAAGTTATCAATTACAATACCAAATTCAACACATCAGCAAAAGTGGAATTGTTCCCATTTTTAAAATCTTGTTTACTGAAAACATGCTGCATTGTGTAAATACTACTTTTGAAGAAAGGAGAAAAAGGAAACTCAAGTAGACTATTTCCCTGAAATGGTTATGTGGCCATTATTTCCTCATTGTAGCCGCTACTACATTTTAAGTAACTTTAAAAACTAACACTGTGGAAGCTGCTCTCTATGAAAATTTCTGGCTCTTACTGAGCTAGTTTATAAATTACGATCAAATAATTTTGGCTTTCAAAAGGGGCTTAAGAGAACAATCATGCCAACTTTTTTGAACATCTTCTTCTTTGGATGTGTAGCACAGTAAAGACCAATTAAATGGATAGTGTGGGCTTCCATTTTTCCACTTGCTACTTTTGGTTGCTCAAAGAAAGGTCTAACAATGACATCCTGATTGGGTTTTCTGGGTATTTTAGTATAGCCCACGCATTAGAATCAACAGGGGAGCATTTCTGAAATGTTGATTCCTCGGCCCTTTCTCGATCAATTGAATCAGAATCTCTGAGTGTAGATACTGAGTGTATATGTTTATAAAACGTTCTGCTGGTGACTCTGATGCACGGTGAAAGTTGAGAATCACTTGTATAGAGTGATCTATTTGTGAAATAATTTCTCCAAGTCTTTCTTTCACAAAAGGCAAACACAGTATTGGATATTAGTACTACCTTTATAAATATTTGTTGAAGTAGGTTAAAGGTAGTAGATGAGATGAGGTGGGGCTAAGGGTTCATCTCCTCCCTGCTTTAAATACCCTTCATTCTTTGACCCCTTCTACTGGCTTCCATTCTCACTTCTCTTTTGAGGAGTCACCTAGAAGATTATCGTGAACATCTGTGCTTAGTTCTCATTCTCTGTCCTTACCCTTCTTACCTGTTCATGCCATTAACTATTTCCTCCTATCACAGAATGAAAGTAACCAGTGCACTGTGGTAATTAGCCTGAAAATAACTAGTTTATTTCATAGCCATAGGAGACACTAGGATGTAGAGCAAACATGGACGAACCTTAAAAAAAAATTGGGCAGTAATTTCGGTATTAAACTACTCATCAGGGTTTTTACTAGAATTTTAGACATAGTGTTATGTATTCCATTTTCTTTAGTAAAAAGAGAAGCAGTTCCATTTTCTTACACATAGTAGATAGTCAATAAATATTTGCTTGTTTGTGTTATTTGTTTATTTATGAATGAATGAACCTAATTTCATACCTAATTGGTACCTAGCATTTGGTAACTTACTAACAGCTTCTCTAAGTACCCATTTTGGCAAACTTAATATATAGTATTGTGAAATATCTGTGAAAACTGTGATGGCCAGGTTATAATTGCGTAAATGAATTCTACAAATTCTAGGCTTCTGGCTCTGTGGGACATTTCCTTGAACTAGCAGTGAGGAAATATGTATGATTTTGTTTCGTTTGGGATTGTTTTTTTTTTGTTGTTTTTTGTTTTTTTTTGGTCTCAATAATATTTGCAGTAGATGATTACGGTCACACAAGTATTTTTAAAAATCTTTTTGTTTGGAGACAGGTCAGCCATAATTCTAGAAAATTTCCTGCTTTCCATATTTTCTAATACATCCTCCTCCAATTTCTGTGGCCTATACCTACGTGGTTCTTCTCTGGCCTTTCACTGTTAATTTCTTCTGTTGAACCCCTCTTTCTAATATTCTTCAAGATTGAGTAATCTGGCCTATTTTCTCCAATTTTCTCTATATATACTGTTTCCCTGAGCGATTTCAGCTGCTCATTTGGCTTCCACTGCTATCTCCAACCAGATGAGCCCCAGTGTGTATTCCTGGTTCACACTTTGAAGCTTCAGACTTTTATTCCAGCTAATTCTTGGTTCTTCTATGTACCTACAAAAGTTTAGACTTAACATAACTAGTAATTACAAGCTCCATTAAAAAACAAGTATATGTTATTAACAGAATACTGATAGGATGTTTTCATGTATAATGGTTTATCTTTAGCTTCTCTCCATGGCTTTTCACATCCAGACACTTGACAGTCTCAGACAGTTTTGTTCTTGCTGTGGCTCCATGTTCATGGTTCAGGTCTTTATTTCCTGTTTCCTGAATTAATTCTACACACCCAAGCTCAGAATCCTGGCTCTGGTTTCTTCCTTCTTGAACCATGGAACATTCAACATACAGATTTATTTTCCTAAAATGCAATACTGATCGTATCTGTGCTCTGAAGCCATCAGTGGGTGCCCATTGCCAGCAAAGTAGAGCTTTCAAAATTTTCTACTATTGACAGCAATCTTTTTTTTTTTAATTTTTTTTAACGTTTGTTTATTTTTGAGAGACATAGAGACAGAGTATGAGCAGGGGAAGGGCAGAGAGAGGGATACAGAATCTGAAGCAGGCTCCAGGCTCTGAGTCGTCAGCACAGAGCCTGACGCGGGGCTCAAACTCACAGACTGTGAGATCATGGCCTGAGCTGAAGTCGGACGCTTAACCGAACTCAATCCTGAACTCTTGCATTAAAAAAAAAATCTTTATTAACTCAAATAAGCATTTGAATTCTGCTCTTATAATTTGGATTCCCTTGAAATTTTTCCATGTTAGCCAATCCCATTTGCATGTTGTTGGCTGTGTATTCGGTCACTGAATAAGTATTCATTGAGCTACTTTGTGGCGGACACTCTTCTAGGTGCTGAGGATGTGAACAAACAAGAAATATTTATATTCTTGTGGGCCTTATATTCTACCAGGAAAAGACAAGCCTTAGACAAGTAAACAAATAAATTAGCAAGATAAATTCATGATGATGTGTCATAAAGAAGACAAATCAAGATGCTGAAATAAAGAGTGACTGGAAATTGGGGCTAATGCAGATATATCTGGGAGAGCCCCACCCTAAGAAAGTGACAGTTGATCTTTGTTATCTCATTCTTTGTTTCTTTGCTTGTTTGTTTTTAAAATTTCATCTAGGCCTATTTTATCTATATGGTTTACTGCCGTAGTTTCAGTGAGGCTCTTTCTTCTTATATTTTATGAAGACACAAAGCATAAAATTTCTGAAAGGTAATGGCCCTTGCATGAAATGCTGCCAGAGGTATATTCTCTCCAAGTTCTCAGGATGATGTCCCCTTTTCCTTGGACTTCAGTGTTTACCAACTGGCAAGGTTTTGTGATTGGCCTTGAGCCTTCCTCACTGACTACTTACATGCTATTGAATCCCTCAAAATGGCCAAAGTGGAGCCCTTCAAGGCATGGAATCCAGGCTGGAGACTTGGGTTGCCAGGGTCTCAAGCAATATAGACAAAGGCTGAGCAGTTTGTGGTTCTGGTCCTTTTCTCCTGGGTGGGGCTCAACTTTCCAGATCCCTGTGCTTTGTCTTCACAGATCTCGGCCTCCAATTCCACTGTCCTAGCTCACCCACCTTCCTCTCTTCCATATCCCCTCTTGCTCACCTCCAGTCTATCCTCTATGCAGCAACCAGGATCATATTCTACATGTGATGGGGATCCCTTTATGTAAGTTCAAGAACAGGCAAACCTACATAATATACCAAGGGGATGAATGCTTCAAAAGTCAGAGTGGTGGTCACCTCTGGAAAGGGGTATAATTGAGAAGTACACAAAGGGCTTCTGAGATCACAGTGATGTGAAAGCTAATCAGATCATGTCAGTCTCTTGCCTAAAACCCCTCAGTGTCTTCCCATTGATTATAATAAAATCCTTTATTGGCCTTCAAGGCCCTGGATGACCTGGCCTCTGCCCAACATTTCCACTTCATCTCAGGCCATCCCTGCCTCACTCACATTAGCCTGAGAAGCAACTTCCCCTTTTGCCCAAAATATCTTCCCTCCACCCCTTGGCCTTGCTAGCTCCTTTTTCTTTTGTAGGTCTCACGTTAAATATCTTCTCAACAGGCTATCTCTAACCAACTTTCCTGCCACCTCCCATACCTGACCCACCCTCATCCTTTCTCAGCATTTTGCCAATTGACTTTGCAACAATTATTTCAATACATATATTTGCCTGTTTAGTACACTCTCTACTGCTGAAACAGAAGTCCCATTAAGACAGGGACCATGTGCACAGAACTCGGCACAAATTATGTCCTCAATAGATATTTCTTGATTGAATGAATGGCTCATGATTTAGACACCCCAACCGCATTAATGCTGTTCCCTGACTTACTCCTGCAAATCTAATCTGATCTCAGTGGCCACCAACTTTAGCTCAGGCAGATTAAAAATTGTACTCTTGGACTTCTCTTTCCTCCGTGGCAACTCGTTGCCCCTGTGGCCCCACTCAGGCTGACAGTGTCACAAACTGTGCCTTACTCCTTTTACTCTGGAAGGAGCTCCCAGCAAAACCATGTTGCATCAAATATAAAGTTCTTCATGGTGCTTACATACCTGCTGCAAATAAGCAACATACCTTCCTCCCAAATCACTAACCACAGTGGTCTTATTGATTATGCAAAAAACCATGAGGGCAGAGAGATGGAAAATAAATATATATAAATACCCAACAAAGGGCTACTTAAAAGTATGCCATTAAGTGAAATCAGACTACTAATAGTTCCAGCTATGTAAATTATAGATTTGAAAAACCATTGGCACATATTATAGTTGCTTTAGACACAGTAATAACGAATCCAAATTGCTCAGTCCAGAAAAATGTTTTGTTCTCCTCTGTTCGAATTAACAAAAGAAAAACAAGTAAGCAAGGAGTTCATTAGAAAAGCATTATTAAACATTAATAGATATAATAACCTATGTGATTAAGAAAAAACAGCCTCACATTAAAACATAATGTGGGGAGTAATGCAATTTTGGGAAAGGAGCACTTATTTTGAAGCAGTTATAAACTATAGTCCGTTATGCATATATATTGTATCATGTTGAATCATACTAAGAATTAATCCAAAAGAAATATTTTTAATTTAAGTGTTAATGGCTGAGACCTTTAATGAGAGACTATTAAAATATTTTTAAAACTTGGAGGAATTATTACCACATACAACTTTTTCAAAAGAAATAGGGTGTTTTTTTCACCCTAAGGTCATTGGAATGATTGAAATTAGTAACTAAGCAATTCCTTAAAGCTATATAACAGAAAAAAAAGCCAATCATAATTCTTTCCTTATAAATATTTTCTTCACTAGGTATCAGAATGTGTATAGTCAAATAAAAAATATTTAATAAGCATATACTACATGTACTCTACATGTTAAATATAAAGAATATTTAATAAGCATATACCATACTGCCATTATTTGAAGATCCTGCCTACCAAACACATCTTTTTGAAATACAGAGAGAATCAGGAAATAAGCAAAAGTTGAATAGACACCATAAAATTCATATACTAGAATTCATACATCAGACTCATCTGCTCCAATTTCAAACACAATTCTAACACAACTTGCAAAGGATTATATCCATTGTGATGGTGATTAGAGCTCATCACCAAATAGTTCTCATTCTGTCCCGTTTGAGCTTATGGTAGGGCTACCCTTTCACACTTCCTTAAAGTTAAGTGGAACCATGAGACTTGCTCTGACCAGTGAAATTGTGAATGGAAAATGTAGTTATTTTCTGCCTTTTACTGATGAGGAAACTGAGACTCAGATAGGTTTCACCATTAGGCCAAAGTTGGAGCCAAGATTGTGTGCTTGGGCAGTCTGACTCCATAGCCCCCTATGCTCACCTGCCAAGCTATACTGTTACCTACTGTTCCTACTGTTATCCTACTGAGTGGGAACACATTAAGAAAACAAAATTTCACGAAATGAAATGGCCTGCATTAAGAATTGCTATAGATAATCCATAAATCAATTCATCCAAATAAGCAAAATCAAGTACTACTGACCCCTTTGAATAAGGAGAGAACCAGGTCGTGGTATAAGCCAGTGGCAATCCAGGGGATGAATTCTGCTCAGAATTGTCATAGAGTTGACTTATGTGATGACATGATTTTAAACAGGATCTGACGAATGGATAAAGAAGATGTGGTACATATATACAATGGAATACTATGTGGCAATGAGAAAGAATGAAATCTGGCCATGTGTAGCAACATAGATGGAACTGGAGGGTATTATGTTAAGTGAAATAAGTTAGTCAGAAAAAGAAAGATACCATATGTTTCCATGCATAGGTGGATTTTGAGAGACTTAGCAAAAACCATGGGGGAGGGGAAGAGGGAAAAGGAAAAAAAGACACAGAGAGGGAGGGAGATAAAACATAAGAAACTCTCAGAGACTAAGAACAAACTGAGAGTGAGGGGCATAAGGGAGGGGGGAGAGGGGGTGATGGGCATTAAAGACGGCATGTGTTGGGATGAACACTGGGTGTTATATGTAAACCAATTTGAAAATAAACTATTTAAATAAAAAATATTATAAAATTAAAAAAAAACATAAGAGACTCTCAAAGACTAAGAACAATCTGAGGGTGAGGGAGGTGAGGGAGGGGGGAGAGGGAGTGACAGACATTAAAGAGGGCACGTGTTGGGATGAACACTGGGTGTTACATGTAAACCAATTTGAAAATAAACTATTATAAAATTAAAAAAAATTAACATAAAAAAACATAAAAAAATAAATAAAAATAAACAGGATCTGGACCAAATTGCTTTCATAAACCAAAGAGTTCTAAAATGGAACTAATCTCACATTATTTTTGTATTTCCATTTTTAACATAATTAAGAAATGAAAAGAAATCTAGTTACAGGAAGTATAATTAGTAAAATAAAGCTTAAAGAAACATTTCAAATAAAGAAGCTATTCAGATCACACTGGGATGTAGGAGAAGATCCAGACAAACTTGGTCTCTTTCCTCTCTACTCATTCCAATGTCCAGCTGGTAACCTCTACTCTGATCCAGACATTTTTGACCTGGAATCCATGGGTGGGATTTAGACCAGTGGTTCTCATAGCATTGTTCCCAGACCAGCAGCATCAGCATCACCTGGGAACTTGTTAGAAATACAAATACTCTGGCCCCACCCCAGACCTGCTGAACCAGGGACTCTGGAGGCAGGACACAGCCATCTGTGCTCTGATGCATGCAAGAGCTTGAAAACCACTGAGCTAATGAATGACATAGGATGTGTATGAGGATCCATGATGTATAACAACATGGATGAAATATTATCTAGCTATAGGTGCCAGCATTTTACAGGAAAACCCTTGACAAGCCCTCTTGGGGGTAGTAAAGATATGAGGGAATAGATTTTGACTGCCACCAGCAACCAGAGGTTGTGAAAAACCATTCTGTGTGAGAAAGGGAGAGAGTTTTGTTATTTTACATTTGAAATGGAGGGAGAAGGGAGAAAAGGCAAACAGGAAGGATACATTGGAGAGTAGCCAGAAAAATGAAGAGAGGCTGAAACTTAGGAGGTTAATGGTCAGGTGAAATGCCCATTGGTGGAATGACCAAGAGGCATTTTGAGAATGGTGAGGCTGACATTTGATTTGAAATGATGTAACTCCATCAGAAAGAAAAAGGTGGGGAGAAAAGAGAAAGAGAGAAGAAAGGGGGAAGAGAGAGAAAGAGAGACGGAGAGAGAGAAGGAGGCAGGAAAGAACAAAAAAAGAAAAACTTCTTCATGATCTACTGAACTCATGAATGCTTGATGTGAGTGGACCTTTTTGTGAAAATTGAAGAGGGAGTTGAATTTCACATTTTTGTATGATGGTATATAATGGGTACAGTATAA
Organism: Paguma larvata; assembly: GCA_030068075.1. NCBI lineage: Eukaryota > Metazoa > Chordata > Mammalia > Carnivora > Viverridae > Paguma > Paguma larvata. The sequence continues at coordinate 53,951,744 of CM057825.1, forward strand.
GAATACATAGGGACTTGAAGGCCAAGGTACAACTGCCAAGTTGAAGCTGCCAAAAATTTTCAGACACTTTCAAAAAAGCTTTCAATTTCCATAGAATGGCATGGTTTTAGGGGTTCAAGCCCATCTTACCTAGATTTTGAAAGACAGGCTTTAGTTGACACTTGGAATACATTACATAATCTGTAGATGACATAGAGTGGTGAGTCCCAGTTGGAAGTTGATGTTTTGTTTATTTAGTGCTTCCTAACCAATTATCCTGAAATTAAGTGGTTAAAAACATACATTTGGGGCGCCTGGGTGGTTCAGTCAGTTAAGCGGCCTACTTCAGCTCAGGTCATGATCTCACGGTCTGTGAGTTCGAGCCCTGCGTCGGGCTCTGTGCTGATGGCTAAGCCTGGAGCCTGCTTCAGATTCTGCATCTGCCTCCCTCTCTTTCTGCCCTTCCCCTGCTCATGCTCTGTCTCTCAAAAATAAATAAACGTTAAAAAAATTTTATAAAAAAAATACATTTTGCTCATGATCTTGTTGGTCAGGAATTCTAAAAGGACTGGAATGGGTGGTCCATCTCTGATCCCCGTAGCATCAGATGGGATGACTGGGCATGGAGGATGTATTTCAAGATGGCTTCTTCACTTACTCACATGTGTGACTTCATGGAGCTCCTTTACCTCTCTCTCCTTGCAGTTGGTGTTTCATCTTTCAGGCTTCTCCATGTGGCCCCTCACAGGGTAAATAGACCTTATACACAGCAGTTCAGGGCTACAAGAATGAATGTTTCCAGGGCCAGGCAATAGAAGCTTCCAGTAACTTAAGGCCTGGGCCCAGTACAACTGGCACGGCATCACTATTGTTATTAGTGAAGCAGTCACAAACCCCACCTGGGAGTCAAGAGATAGATTCCACCTCTCATGGGAAAAGTGTCAAAGAATGTTTGGCTTCTTTATCTGCTAAGATAATAATTTGCATGTAGTTGCAGAGTACTTGTTAAGTTTCAGGATTTCTGTAATATAAAATATGTTATCCTTTGGCAATATTTATTAACTTATAGGCAAAGGGCGAAAGATAGTTTGTGTAGCTACAAAATGAACGTCCATGTTGTCATTATATCCTAGCTCTCATGGGTAGTACTGATAATTATGAAAGTATTTTAAGGCTTTCTTTTCAAAATTAGGTTGAGATTTAGAGTGCTATTACCAATATTAACATTTTAATTTGGTAATGACATAGAATGATAGGTTAAACCTTTGCTCTGCATGAATTAATGATCAACGTATACCTCATCCTAAGTTGAGGGCTCTCTCAAACCAATGGAGATGTTGACTACACACCTCTGAATGAAACAAATGCAAAAACAGCATGTCTGTTCTGTCAAGAAGGTTAATTAATAGAGAATCCAGCCAAAATGAGCAGGTCTCACACTGACCTGTAAGTCTAAACTTCTAACATGGGCATATTGTTGTCAAGGTAGATTTCAGAACACCAAGCTCTTTGAAAAACTCCTTTTACTCACATCCCACTGAACACAATTTGATAGATGCTTTTATTTTCTTCCTGTTTCCATGTATAAACAGCCTTGTTTTTTCAAAACTAAGATGATTCTTTTAGGCACCAATAAGATGGATCCAGTAAAAACTTGATACTTTCTTGTAACTGCAGCTTCTTATACTCTCCACTAATTTGTCCTACTGGTCCAGCAGAGAATTACATGCGAAGGTCACTGTTATATCACAGACGGCCAACCACTGGCTACAGAGCTAACAGGTTTATTGTCAATACAAATTACAACCTAATACAAAATGAAAATGGAAACATCTATGTTTCAGGTACAAACCTAATCATTCAAATTTAGACAGCTGTGATTTTCTCAAAATACATCTTTGCCACTCTTTCATCAGTGCAGCCTTGGACTGAATGAGTTTGATCCGGAGGATCATTTCTTATATTCTGCTGTTGCCAGTAATTGCACACACATAGCACAGCTGCCACTGTTCTTCCCGCCCAATGCCTGCTGAAGACATCACTAATCAATCACCACACACCTTCCCACTGAGCTCCTCTGTAAAGCCTCAACAACCATTTTCAGCACAGTGCTTCATAAAACTACCAGTAATCAAATAAAATTGAGGTCCCAGGTAGAATTTACTCGGCAGGATGGAGAAAGGAAGCCCAAAATGTCTATCACAATGGCACCCCGTAAATATATGTTGATATGAAATACAGGTGTGGCCCTTCTTTCTTGCATGTGGTAGTTAAAAAGCACTTGATCTCATAGTCAGGGTGACATTTGATTATTTTATTTATTACCCCAGATTCAGCAGGTATCTCCATTCTACTTTAAATTCAAAAAGATTGAATCTATTTTAGATTTTTTTAATCATTTTTTTAAATGATAGATTTTGAAGGCGATAGTAACAGATCACCCAGGTATCTAAAGACACCTTTGTGAATGTTTCATTTCATTAAAAAGCAGGCAGTTTCTTACGTATTTGACAGTAGAAACTGATGGTCTCTCAAGTTTCTACGCATTCATTCAGTTGCAGTATCTGTGAAGCCTGACATCATCTTAAGAAATCCCGGACTATGGTTCTTCACTTAGTTAGATGGTACTTCTGTCAAGCCATTCCAAGTAAATTGGCTTTCTGTTCCTTGTGGTTCACCTAATCCTTGGTTGGAGCCTACTGCTGATAAAGAGCAAAGCTTCTTTATTTCTTTAGGGCTTATCAACATAAATTATTTGGGATTTTACTTTGGATCAGCTTAACTTAATTCTGATATCAGTTTACATCCAAGTGCCACCAAGTGCCACTTTGCCACCAGAGCCATAAACATTTCAGTAAATATTTATGAAGTGGTTTTCTGCCCCAGACAGCCAGTCTGCGACTTCAGTGAAGTCTGTGTTCCTCCTCCCTGCTAAGTAGTTCTTTACACTCGTGCTCCTCTTAGCCAGTGTCTGTAATGGTCCATTTCTCATTTCAGGAGCAAATGGCTGCCCAGATCTACAATAAATTAACATTCAAAACTATTGATGTGAGAGATTTACAGTAAACTACTCAGGGGCAGTTCCTGGGAATTGAGGGCAAGCATTTGGCTCTGTTCTTGAACCGCATGTGGCAGAGAGCAAAGCTTGATGCAGCGGTCCTGTTTCATAGCTCTGCTCATTGTTTTTCTTTTCAAATGTAGTTAATTGTTTTTTTTTTTCTACTGTAGAACTCAACACACAAAAACAGGAGCTCTTTACTCTGTCGTTCATGGGTCTGATAATTGCTTTATCTTGCTTTTCTTGCTCTTTTTTGTTTTGCTAGGAGCAAGTTCAATCCAAAAGTTAATTGAAGTTGGTAGGGTTTTGCAAATAGTAATTTATTTTTGAAGCTATTAAGATTTCTCAAGTTAGAGGTCACCAATAAAACTGAGTCACTAGTTTTTACTTTTAAAAATTTTCTAATTTAATAGACATAGAAGATAAAGGTATCTGGGATAAAAGTTTTCTTGAGAAAGTTTAATATTTGCCAAGTGTTCTGTGGATCACCTGTTTACTTTTGTATGTAAGCTTTATACAAATTTTATTTAGCTGTCAAAAAATTGACTAGCGGCTATGTTATGGCTAAACTCATAACCTAACAATGTTCCTCATAGAGAAGATATTTATATAATTAACATTTGCAAATGCTTCTTTCTTGAAACTATTACAGTGCATTCAATTAAAGCATGTTTACTCAATCAAAGATATTATTGCTCAAAAATGTACATTTCAAAAATGAAATGTACAGTTTATGGAATTCTTATAAAATTAACATAGTCTGGAATCATGGAGGAAATGTTCACTTATCCAAGAGGGTCTCACAATAGTAGTTAAAATATATATATAATTCTGTATTTGCAACAACATGGATGGAACTCGAGGGCATTATGCTAAGTGAAAGAAGTCACATAGACACAAATACCATATGACGTCACTTACATATGGAATATAAACAAAACAAATTAACAAAAATAAACACACTCTTAAATGTTGAGAACCAACTGGTGGTTGCAGAGGGGAGGGAGTGGGGGGATGGACAAAATAGGTGAAAGAGATTAAGAAGTAGAAACTTCAAGTTATAAAATAAGTAAGTCACAGAGATGGAAAATACCATATAAGGAGTATAGTCAATAATATTGTCATAGCATTGTTTGGTGACTATACTTATCGTGGAGCACTGAGTAATGTGTAGAATTGTTGAATCAATATGTTGCATACCTGAAACTAATATAACATTGAATGTGAATTACACTTTAATAATAAGTTTTTTTAAAAAAGGAAAAATCTCTAGGCCATGTCATATTTTGCATATATATATATATATATATGCAATGATTCTCTTTTTAATATTTGCTATGCTAAAAGTAATCAGGAATTACTTTTGTTTTATTTCCTTCAATGGCATCCATCCATAGATTTGTCACATTTTTAGCATTGCTAAAAAATTCCCGACTCAAGGCATTTGGTAGGTTTGCAGATAAAATACTGTGAGAAAAAGATCACTGGGAGATGTTGTGGGGTGAAGGTGGGAAAGGAGCAAGAATATTTTGGGATGTGGCTTAGAGTTTTCCTTATTCGTTTCTAGCCTTTTTAACTTGGAGAGAGTAGAAGTAGGGCTTCTAGGTAAAAACACAAGACACCCAGTTAAATTTGAATTTCATATTAACAATAAATAATATTTTTAGTATAAGTATTTTCCCAATTTTGCAAATATTGATTGTTGATCTGAAATTCATATTTAACAGGGTATCCTGTAGTTTTATTTGCTAAATCTGGCAACCCGACTACATTGTTCAGTTTATGCCCTAAGACATATTATGATTTCTCTGAGGAAAAGATACCAATTAAGGCCACTAATAATACAAGCAATGAAGCATATGGGAAATGGAGAGATTCTCTTTTTTAAAGACCACTTTATTTTTTATTCCTTAATTTATCAAATATTTACTGAGCACGAACTAAGTATGAAGCACACTCCTAGGAGTGGGATATACACTGGTGACCAAAACCAGGTCTGATCCTTCATAGTGCTTACAGTCTAGTGGGGAAGGCAGGTGATGCAAGCTAATTACTCCAACTGTGATAAGTGGTATGAAGTGGACAAAACGTCTTAACTGTAATAATTGCTTCAGTGATTCAAATTGTTGCAATCAAATTGACTTAATAGCTCATTTTTTAAACAAATGATAAAGGATGTGAGAAATTTGATTAAAACAAGGCAAGTGGGTTGTATGCCTGAGATAGTAAAAGCCTGGCTAAGCACCACCTAGTGGCAGAGCTTTTGAATTTCAGCTTGAATTTTTGTGCAATTTTATTTATTTATTTATTTTTTAAGTAAATATCAATTTTGGCGGTGGGGGGCGCCTGGGTGGCTCAGTCAGTTAAGCGTCCAACTCTGTAATTGAATATTTATACAAGAACTATAAATTGATGAATTGTGTGCCAAGTATTTGGCATGTTTTATCCCATTTAACCTTCCCAAGTACTGTGTGAAGTACAGGCCCACACTACAGAATCTCCCCAGTAGAAAATCTCTTGGTTTTTTATAACCAAACCTCATAGAACATATTTCTTTCTCAATGCAGCATTTTTGTGCTTTTGTTTATACCGGGGGAAAGATATACTTTTGTCTATGAAACTCTGTATAATTTTTTTAAAAAACAAAATGAGGTGGGGGGAAATTTTTGATTTACATTCCAGATCGAATTGGTCTAAAGAACATCCAAATCAGGTGTTGACACGTTGAGAACCACGCAGAATTTAACAATGAGGCTGCGCATCTTGGTCGTTGCTGCTACTGAAATGCAACTTCTGATGTGTCACCACCAAGCCTCTAACATTTAGCTCTGGCTTTTGCTTAGTAGTGTTTGAAAATCAGTCCCCTCCCAAAAATGAAAAGGCATTGAAAAAACTATCGGAAAAGAAGTGAGTGATCGAGGTGTTTATGATGGGAGAGAAGATACTACCGAATATAAGGCAACTTTTTGTTAAGACTGTTTTGGTTATTATCAGAAAATAAACACTTGAAGCCATTTATAGCCTCACATTTTCTTATTTCATACATACATATTAGTTTTACTCTGTTTTCATTAGGTTGGAGGAAGTCGTTGCATGTTTTATAATGCATTATAATTTTTTTCAATTAAAAATAATGGAAAACAGGCTCCCTGTTGGCGTTTTCAGGTGGAACCTGATTTTCAAGAATAGCTTACTGATGTTAAGCAGGAGATACCTGTTTAGTGTTAGTATTATACCATTTTACAAAGAGACTAAGACACTTGCCCAAACTCCCATAGCTGGGAAGCTGGCTCCAGAAGCTGTGATTTGCCCCATGTGACACTGTCTCCATTGTGGCCCTGCTACTGTGCCACGGATGGTGTATATTTTGCATCAGTATTTCCCAAAAGTTTTTGGGCGATAGGCTATTAGGTTGGAATGTTACTAGATTAATGTACAGTATCACTTAAAAGGGAGTTCTGTAGCTAACTAGATTTGGAAAATGCTGCAATTAAAAAGAGAAAAACATGTTACTTTACTTTTCAGAACCAATGTACAATGCAATTCTCTAAGATTGGTAGTTGAAATGATTTAGCATTTCCTAGACTTATTTGCTTCAAGTTTGTATAGATTAAGCATGGGATTGGTAGCATAAAGTATGTAACATACAAGTTTGTGTGTGTGTGTGTGTGTGTGTAGATCTATAGAGACATATACAGATACACCTTGTAACATCCCATTACTGACTTAAGAAATTGTGTGTTTATTTGGCTTGCATAACAAGAAGTCTGAGGCAGGACAGTCCAGGGCCAGACTCATTTCTCTTTCCCATTCTGCTCTACCAGCCATAGCAAACGGTCATTCACAGTTGTCACCTCATAGACACCAGATTTTGCTGCACGTCCAAGCCTTACAGCTATTTTTCAGAGCAGAAGAAAAGGTCAGGAGGCAGCCCGAGCACTCCCACTTACATTTCACTGACCAGAGGAGCATCACACGTCACTCCACAGGACTTCCCCCTGCTGCAGGGAGCCTGTGAATTGGAGTTTTGACTTTTAAGACTCTGAATCAGTGAGTTACAATGTGGTGATAACCACAAAGCTTGATTTCATGCTCACAGGAGACACCATCAGCTGTGGGGTGGCTGTGGCTGTGCCTAATGTACCTGTTTCATTTTGGGGCCCAGGCTGAGAGAGCAGCCCTTCTTGGGGTGCAAGGAAACAGGAGATGGCAGTGCCACATATGACTCTTGAAGAGTGCTCAAGAATGGTATCTGTCGCTTTCCCCCGACACTGTATTGGTTGATGGTTGACACCAGTCATATAGTAAGGCTGTCAGCAAGGCAGGGAAATATAATCCTCTTACAAAAGACATCACAAATGGTTGGGCGAATCAGTATCATCTTTCCTATATAATAAAAGCAGGCAAGTGAGAATAGACCAGAAATGGAAGTTGAGTCAGCAATCTACAGCGTCTGCCACAGTTCACAGAAACACACACACAGACACACACACGCACACACCTTTTTATTTATTTATGTTCTAGAGCATTTCACACGACAAATATTCATGTCCTTTGGGAACTGCGATCTTGAGCCACGTCATGTCTCTTTGATAAAATAACTACCTATAAAAACATCCTGGTATAAAATACTTACCCTTTCATGTGGACTGCAGCTCCATTCAACATTATAATAGATTCCGCTGCGATTGCACAGATAATAGTCTGTGTCACAGTCATTGGAAATTTCTTGTACGTTAAAATCCGCTGTTGAAAAGACAGTCTCTTCAATAAATGATGTTAGGAAAACTGGACAGCTACACGCAAAAGAGTGAAATTGGACTACTATCTTACACCACGTACAAAAATAAATTCAAATTGGATTAAAGATTTTAATGTAAGACCTGAAGCCCTAAAACTCCTAGAAGAAAACATAGGCAGTAAGCTCATTGACATCAGTCTTAGCAATATTTCTTTTTGGATCAGTCTCCTCAGGCAAGGGCAACAAAAGCTAAAATAAACAAATAGGACTACATCAAGCTAAAAAGCTTCTGCACAGCAAAGGAAACCATAGATGAAATAAAAAGACCACCTACTGAGTGGTAGAAGATATTTGCAAATCATACATCTTATAAGGGGTGAATATCCAAAATATATAAAGAACTTACATCATTTAATATCAAAAAAACAAACAACCAGAGGACTTGAATGGACATTTTTCTAAAGAAGACCTACCGATGACCAATAGACACATGAAAGATGCCCAACGTCACTCATCATCAGGGAAATGCAAATGAAAAGCACAATGAGATACCACCTCACACCTGTCAGGTTGCTTATTATCAAAGGAACAAAAAGTAACAAGTGTTGGTGAGCATGTGGAGAAAAGGGAACCCTTGTACACTTTGGCGGGAATGTACATTGATTGGTAGAGCTACTACTGGAAAACAGTATGGAAGTTCCTCAAGAAATGAAAAAGAAAACTATTGTATTATCCAGCAATTCCACCTCTGAGTATTTAGCTGAAGAAAATGAAAACGCTAATTCAAAGAGATATGTGCACTCCTATGTTTGTTGCAGCATTATTTATTATCTTATTTTTATTTATTTGGGGAGGGGGGAGAAAGCACATGCTTGGGGAAGGGGCAGAGTGAGAGGAGAGAGAGAATCCCAAGCAAGCACCAAACTGTCAGTGCAGCACCCTCTGCGAGGCTTGATTCTGTGAACCATGGGACCATGACCTGAGCCGAAATCTAGAGTCAGACACTTAACCAACTGATCCATCCAGGCACCTCTATTGGAGCATTATTTAAAATAGCTAAGATATGAAAGTGTCCTTAACCTAAGTGTGCATAACTAGATGAGTGGATAAAGAAGATGTGATATATATATAGAATAGAATATACTCAACCATTAAAAAGAAGAATGAAATCTTGCCATTTGCAGCAACATGGGTAGACCTAAAAGGTATTGTGCTAAAGGAGATAAATCAGGCAGAGGAAGACAAATACTGTATGATTCCACTCACATGTGGAATCTAAAAACAAAACAAAAGAACAAGTGAAACAAAACAGAAACAGATTCATAAATATAAGAAACAAACTGTTAGTCAGCAGAAAGGGGATTTGCAGGTGGGAGGAGAGATGAAATAGGTGATGGGGATTGAGAGGCACAAGCTTCCAGTTATAAAATAAATACGTCATTGGAGATACAATGTATAGCATAGGAAATACAGTCAATAATGTTGTAATAACTATATGGTGACAGATGATAACTAAACTTATCATGAGGATCATTTTTTAATGTATAAAAGTATCAGGTCACGATGATGTATACCTGAAATTAATAGGATATTGTATGTCAATTATTCTTCAATAAAAAAATCCACTATTATCAAGGTGATACAATGAGCTGAGTTTCTTTTTAAGCCAGGAGAATTTCAGTAAATAGAGTCACGTCTAGTTATTAAAGGGTTTTTTTTCCTTTTCTTCTGACGCAGGTGCTGTCATACCACGCAACATGTTCAAAAGCGGAAGTTGACAAGTTTAAGGTAAGGAAGCAAAGAGTGCCTTGCCAGCACATAAGGTTAAACTTCACACGGCTTTCTGATCCTTTGTCATTTGCCCCTGGAGGATCACTTCCATCCACTGGCTGTTAGGGACTAGAACTGGGCAAAGGTGTGCTTAGATGTTTCAGTCTTCGAGGGGAAAGGGATTTAAATATAATTGAGCAGCCCCTTCATGATCATTTAAATGATTCAGTATTTATTTCTTTCCTTTTGTTAAGTAAGTGGGATTTATTAGGGAAAAAAATCTGTGTAATATGGTAAGAATCAGAATACCTGGCTTTGTTACTAGTTTCCCCCCCAACTTTCTGTTCACTTAAAATCTGTGTATTTTCATCTGTAAAAATAAGTGAAGAGATTAGGACAATAATAGCTAACACTTGTCAAATGCTTACTATGGACCAGGAACAATACAAGGCATTTTATCTATATTAATTCATTTGACTCTTATAATTCTGTGAAGTACAGACTCTTTTATAGATGAGTAAGTTGAGGCATGGAGATGTTAAGTATACAGGCCAAAAGCATATGATTGTAAGGGGTATAACCAGGCAATGTGACCCTGGAACTGGATTTTTTTTGTTTTCATTTTTGTTTTTTAATGTTTATTTTTGAGAAAGAAAGAGAGTGCAAGCAGGGGAGGGGCAGAGAGAGAGGGAGACACAGAATCCGAAGCAGGCTCCAGGTACCAGATGACACCACAGAGCCTGATGGGGGGGTTCGAAATCACGAACCGCAAGATCATGACCTGAGCCAAAGTCGGACACTTAACAGACTGCGCTTCCCAGGCGCCCCCCTGGAACTGGAGTTCTTAACCACCATGTTCAGTGCTGTTCAGTGGGACCCTCTTCCAGCTCCAACACTGGATAAGTTTGTGAATGAGTCTTAGATATTCTTTTTCTTTCTTTCTTTTGTTTTTAAAGATTTTGTTTTAAGTAATCTCCACACCCAACATGGGGCTCAGACTCACGACCCTGAGATCAAGAGTCACATGCTCCACAACTGAGCCAGCCAGGTGCCCCTAGATATTCTTTTTCACCTCAGTCACCACCATTCCCTTAAAGGCAGCCCAGAATTCTTGTTCCTTTCGGTGTACTTCTCACCAGCTATGGTCAATATATGAGAGTGTGGGAGACCTGATTTTCCTCCCTTTTGAAAGCTATGATGTCGGGCTTTTTGAGTTTTTGTGGAGGTTCAGAGAATTACTGGGTTAGCCATCACAACCACAAGAAAGATGGTGTTTTGTACCGTACCAATACACATTAGTGTGTAATAACACTGATCATGGCTACTCTTCTAAGAGTTTCATTTACACATACATGCATTCGTGGAAGAATGGCACAGAGACCTTGGGACCTGATCGTTGAATCAGATCAGTAGAGTTGAGTCACACTAATAAAGAAAGGAAACAAAGGAAGACTCCAAACTCAGAGTAGGAATGAAGGCAGGGAGCAGCCCTTCTAGCACAGGCATGAAGTGAACTGCATGGGCTCCATCCAGGGATATGGTCCTATTGGCTTGATGAGAGGCTTAGGAAAGATCTGCACTAGTGACCCAGATCAGGAAGAGATATTTTGCCAGCAAGAGGTGACGGCTGACAGCAGAGGAAAGAGACAGAACAACCCATTCTTTGGCAGTCAGGGCCTTCTTGTTATGGAGAGAAACATCCTACATACCAGCTAGAATGTGAGTGCCATCAGAGAAGCTTTTCTTTTAAGTTTATTTATTTATTTTGAGAGAGAGAGAAAGAGAGAGAGAGAGAGCACAAGCAGGGGAGGGGCAGAGAGGGAGGAGAAAGAGAAAATCCCAAACAGGTTCCGCACTGTCAGCACAGAGCCTGGTGTGGGGCTCTACCCCATGAACCACGAGATCATGACCTGAGCCAAAATCAAAAGTTGGATGCTTAACCAACTGAGCCACCCAGAGCCCCCAGGGCACACTTTTTGTATGTTGTGCTCAGTGCTCTGTCTCTACAGTTCTGGGGACACAGTAGTACTCAGTAAATATTTGTTGGATGGATGGATGGATGGATGGATGGATGAATGGATGGATGAATGGATGAATGAATCCAAGAAGCATCAGTGTTCTGTAACTCAAAACAGTTATTCACTAAGAAAAATGTTAAAACCATGGTTACATATAATTATTTTTTATGTCTTCTAGATATTTTATAAATGTGTCCATCAAAAATATTTAAAACTTTTGTACTTTAATGAAGTTTAGTTACCTAGAAATCCTATTTATGGAAATAACTTTCCACAGATATTTTCATGTCCTTACTGTTTTATATGTTATATTTTTACTGCTATTATAATTATCATTTCTAAAAGAAGGAAGAGACAGGCAGGGAGAAAGACAGCAAAGCTCACAGTGGGACTAAATATGACTGCAGGAACTATTTGATGGGACATGTCCGGAGTCACGGCGGCCAAAATCAATAGCTACGCACCCTCTATTGCCCTTTGTTCAGCCTGAATTCTTAATTCCTTAGCGTAAGGAAAACAACATTGTCTTGGAATTTGCTTTTCTATTGTTAGCTCACAAACATACTAAAAATATGAAGTATTTAAATTTGAGAACAAAGGGTTATTTCATCTTAAAATTATAAACAGTATTAACTTAACTGATTTATTCCAGATTTTATCCTGAAAGATATTGGTAAGTATCTTATTACAATGTAATTGAGATATAGTAGATAATTTTAACCTAATGGCTTTTTTCTTGATATATAAAGTAAACAAAACATTATCATAATTGGTGGCTGATGTCTTTTAACTGCAGCAATAACGTTAAAATGTAGTGAGCTTAAAATAATCCTGCACACAGACAGTGAAAAGTATTTACTGAAATTTCACACTGGAGTATGTGCAATGGCAGTTTCCTAACATTGTAATGAAATAGCAGTAAATAAATGCTTTGTTTTGACCAATGTGTACAAATAAACCATGCTTACATTCAAATATACTGTAGGGACATCTGGGGGGCTCAGTGGGTTAAGAATCCTGACTTGATTTCGGCTCAGGTCATGTTTTCAATGGGTCTGAGATCAAGCCCCACGTCGGGCTCCTTGCTGTCAGCGCCAAGGCTGCTTGGGATTCTCTCTCTCTCTCTCTCTCTCTCTCTCCCCTTCCCCCACTTGGGATGCTCTTGCTCTCTCTCTCTCACTCTCAAAATAAATATGTAAAAATATATATATATATATATGTGTATATATATATAGTAACCTTTGCTACCTACAATAATTTTTAACAGAGATATTACAGAAAAAATAGAGAAAGAGTGAGAGAGAAAGAAAGAGAGATTTAAAATCTGGATTCAGAGTTATCTATGAGATTTCATCAGTGCAAGGATTGTTGAGTCGATGTATTAGATTTTGTGGATCTGGGACTCAGTGATTCAGACACTAAGTCAATGTTTGGAAGAAATGTCATCATCTAGTGTGAAAAGGATCTGGAGGTCAAATACATGCATACCCAGGTCAGACTCCAGTTACAGCTCAAACTGCACTGCACTTGGGATTCAGATATGCTGAGAACACCAGTGAGATGTGGTCGTTTACATAAGAAACTAGGAGACCTCCTAGTCAAGAACTCTTCCTGGTGGAAATCGAGGCCTCTAGATGGTTTCAAGTTCAGCATGGGGTTTGTCTCTTGAACTATCCCTTACCGCAGGGTCCTATGGATTCATCTTCTCAGCTAAAAACACGAGTGGACACAAGAGGTATGCACCTTAGTACAGTTTCAGTGCAATAAATGACTCCGAGAGCATGAGGGTTCCAGAGTGCCAGTAGAATGCAACAGAAAGCAACAGCCCAATGGAAGGAAGCCTCAGATAGACCAGAGGCAAGCCACCTTCTACCAAAATGACCAGCAGAGGCTGAAGAGATCAATGCAGGATGAATGGTCACATCTTAAGGACAAATAAGATACACCTGGAGACATCTCAGAAATAAGTAGGAAAGATGGAGATCCTATTGGAGAGGATAATATATGCCATTAATTATTTTCAATTCACTACCATTTGTGCTCCTAGGCAGGATGGTTTAAAGAAACACAGATTTCACATATGATAAACCTGTAGTCAATTTTTAATCATCATTATTGCTAGGCTGATATCCCCTTACCTTTTTTCATATCTTGTCTTCCTATTTCACATATGCCCATGCTTGCAGATTTTTTTTCCTATTGTAGAATGCCATAGGAGAGGGAGAAGATGCTTTTACTTTTGTTTTTCTTTGTTCTCTTAACTCTGTTTCTCCTATTGGGAAAAATTTCCTTCATGGGTGTGTGGTGGTGTGTGGGTGGATGGTGTCCAGAGTTTGAAAACCATTCTAGAAGTATTTCTGGATTCTCTAGTCAGAATAAGTAGGTGAAACAACATACAATTGCTCATCAAACAATGTCAGAACCTAAGCTTATTTTTGTGGTTCCGATATATTATTTATACCTTGGGATTTTGGAGACCCATCTGTAGACAAAAAGATCACAGAACTTCCTGGAACTAATGAATTAACTTTTTAAAATCTGGTTGAGGTTATAATATTAATAATTTATCCTTTACGGGCTGATTGCCCTGTGCATTGAAAGAGGAAAGCAGGATCTAAAGAATGGTTTTTATCCTCATTAACATTTACTGATCTTCCTTGAACTTGAAATAAGAAAGGCGTGCCCAGAAAATTTGTGCAGATTTTAGTGCCTGTTTATATCTCTTCTGCTCTGTGCTAACGGGAATAATGTATAAAGACCATATTGACAATTAGATCTCTTTGAAGATGACTGGTTTAAAGACTTTTAATAACCTGAAGACGCCAGCTGTGATAACATAAGAAAATGAGTTTAGTGCACCAATTATATGCTCCTGTAATTTTATGCACTTCCCTAAGATTCCAATGCAGTGGACAGACCAAACAGTTTACCAATTAAAATCAACTCATGGACATTCTTGTGTTATATTGCCACCTTTTATCATCCCTTCTTTCAATTCCAAACTGCATGGGTTATGGCCACAATCAGAGATGAACTCGTTTACAGCACTATTTAACTGCCTCAGTAATTAAACACCAATAACTCATGTTGGGTGTTTGGGGTTTGTACTACCTCTTGAGTATTTCAAGTTATCAATGTTAATGCCTAGGCCACAAATTAACATCCTGGTAAAGTAAATAAAATAAAATAAAGTGCCAAGGAATAGGTACTCCCTGTGGCCTTTACATGGCTACATCAAAAATAGGATCTTATGGCCTCCTCTGTGAGATGGAGGGCAGGGGACAGGCAGGGCAACGGGATGGGATATACTAGGCTTTTTTTTTTAAGTAATTAAGTTTGATCCATGAAATGTTCAAATGTTATCATAAGAAGCTTCTGTGCTCAGAACCGCCTTGGCGGTTGTGCTGGTAGATGTGTTTGTCACAGGTCCTGCACAAGAGTCCCTGCAGGAGGGGTATCCCTGAGGAGGCAGGAGTTGGCAGCGGTATCCCTGAGGAGCTCCCGACTGGGGGCTGGTCAAGTGATGGGATGCCTCTTCATAATTGACCTTTCAAAGGATGCACCTTTTTCTAAGTGTACAAAGCAGGACGTCTGCTGGCCACTGCCCTGCCAACTCTCTTCCCAAAGCCATGGAAAAGTCCAATCCTTGCAGCAGCTTCTTGCAGAGGAAGAGTGTCCTGTGTAGGCAGAGGGCAACACCACGGCACGTACCCAAATCCAAGTGATAAGGCAACTGCCAAGACAGGGAGAAGTAGGGCAGGGCACCGTGTGGCAGAGGCGTGGAGAGCTCATGTTCCCCACTCCAGTCAGTAGGAAGCACATTCTAGCTCCTGTCCTGCGGGCCGGATGCTCCCACAGAGACACCTCCAGAGTCCAGGGGGTGATCCGGGACCTCAGCATGCCAGGGACGGGAGGAGAGCTTTCTCTTGTTTCTCTAGCTTCAGCCATCTTTGGAAGTCTCAACACCCAACAACTTTCCAGTTCACCTCCGCTGACTTCTAAGGTTATTTAAAAAGATGACCTCGCAGCAGTATAAATGGAATTCGGGACTCATCTTACACCTAACCTGGTGTGTCTCCTCTCTTGTCCCTGCCTCTTAACTTTAGGGGTTTGTTTTTACTTTAAATAGTAGCTATGCCGAGTTTAATTTCCAAGATTTTTTTTTTATATATTATCAGGGAAAGTTATTGAACCTTCAGCAGGAAATTGGCCGCAGGAGAAACAGCTGAATCAGCATCCTAAAGGGCATTTCCTGCTCCTAAGGCAGCCGACTGAGCCATGCAGCCAGCACCGCTTAGGACATGCCCATAAATATGTGGAGTGCTGTGCCCAAATGTCCACGTGATCATATGGGTTTCTCTTTATGAGCTGTGTCTTAATGAAATGTTAGCTCGGAAAAAAAGATGGTTACACTTTATCACTCTCGAGTCTGGAAAACACTGGGGAGGGGAGTGGTGTGAGGAGAACCAGGGCTGCAAGTCCAGACTGGCCTTTCTACTGCTAAACTACGTGGCTATGAGTTGAGGGCTCTTCAAGAACCCACCGGGCCATCCTGTGGTGACCCTGGCCTCCTTTCAGATCAGCTTAAATAGCCATTCTTGGTCACTTCTTTCCATTTGGAAAAAAAATAGAGACACTGTCTCCAAGAAGGTCACGATGAATATTTACTTTCCCTGGGAGGAAGGATGTGCCTGGAGGGCTTTCTTTTGCTTCCACACATTAATGCAGCTGGTCCACGGCACTCATTGCGTGGCACACATGAAGGCCCAGGGAGTCTGACCCTGAGGGAATGAAATAAAAGGCAGTTCATATTTGGTTTCAGAGCAGTGATGAGTCGTGAAGGTCCAGGGAAGACAGGATTGGAGGGCAATAGTGTGGCCCCATTGGAGCACTGATGCCTGAACAATGAAGGCAACTATAGAGGCCAGAGGGGACAGACCTTTCCAGAACCCTGGGGCAGCTGGGACTATCTTACTCTCCCCTCTCTCTGGTTTTCTTCTAGTTAAAGCCATCTGTGATTCTAGGTATGGAACTGGGAAATTGATGCCCCTCGCCTCAATGATGTGGGTTTGGTTTGGCAATCATAATGGTTGGTTTTCTTCTGGCATTTCCTTCAGTATATATAGGAGCTTCCCTCCCCTTCCTCTCCAGAGGCACACTTGTGATGTAATTACCCAGTCACTTTTGTGTCCTCACATGTCCTCAATCCTGTGTGCTGTTCCCCTCATGGAACAGAGGACTTTAGAATGTCTCCCATGCCCCCACCATCCTCAGAGTCACCACCAGCTCAAGACCCTCATTCTTTCTCATTCAGATGGTTGTTGTGCATACTCCACTAGCTTGTCTCCCTGACACCCTTTCTCTGTCTCTCTCTTTTTTGAGAGAGAGACAGGCAGTGAGGGGAAGAGAAAGAGAGAGAGAGAGATTGAGAGAGAGAATCCTAGGCAGGCTCTGCACTGTCAGCACAGAGCCCGACACAGGACTCACATTCACCAACCGTGAGATCATGACCTGAGCTGGAGTTGGATGCTTAACCGACTGAGCCACCCAGGTGCCCCATCCCACCCTTTCATCCTGTGGATAGTGGACAGATTAACAGTACTCTTCTGTGGGTGCCAACCTTCCTTCTCTAAAAGCTCAACATCTATGATTCCATCATTTCAAATTCTTCAACTAGACATTAAAATGAGTGAAGGAAAGTGAAAAATACAGGCTTCCAGTTATGGAATGAATGAATCATGGAAATAAAAGGTACAGCACGAGGAATGTAGTCAATGAAACAGTAATAGCATACGGTGACAGATGGTAGCTACACTCACGGTGAGTCACTGTGTTGTACACCTGAAACTGATCTAACATTGTATGTCAGCTATACTCAAATAAAAAATGCTTAACTAAATAAATTCATTATCATAATACTTTTAAAAAGTTCTCTGAACTCTTATTTCCAGTGCACTTTTCCATCCAGCTTCCCATTCTCCCCCTGACCAACCCCTCCCACGAGCTATGTTTGATATTTTCTGTCCATTCTCTGCCCTTCCCTATCTCTGCCCCCATTCCTGCCTCTATCTCTGCAGAGTCCTGACTATCCATCTGCCCCTGCTCAGTGGCGCCCCCTCTGTGACGTCGTTCTCACTGTAATTCAGGCAAAAAAGATCTGCTCAAGTTTGCCATTTTTTCATCACACTTATGAGCCTCTACTTTGCGATATAAATCTTTGTGCACCTGTCCAATCACCTGGTTAAACCAGGAGCATTTTTAGGAGTGAATCCTTGTCTTAGTCATTTCTGTAACCCTTGTATTTCCTAAAGTCATGGCTTGCACCTGGGTGCTGGAGAAATTTCTGCCAAATTCATTGAACTGTTTGCAGTTTTGATGGCAGAGTTGGTTACAATATGTGAGTTGAATTTCGAAGTAAGGATTTATGACCTTAAGAGTGTCTTCAAATTCTTTATCAACACCTTGTTTTAAGTTCTTGTTTGCTAGTTTCCTAGGAAGCCTGAACTATATGAAAATAAAGAGATTCATTTTCTTTGTTTAGGATATTCTCTTTGGAGTGTTCAGTAATGACAATATCTGTCCTTCGCTAGTGTGGGCAAAGGCCCCTTGTCATTAATTCTTAGTTGATTCAGCAGTTTCTTTAATACAGGCATACCTCAGAAACACGGAGGGTTTGGATCTAGCAATAAAGTGAATATTGGAATAAAGTAAGTCAAATGAATTTTTTGGTTTCCCAGTGTGTATAATAGTTTTGTTGACACTCTACTGTATCTATTCAGTGCACAATAGTATGATGTCTAACAGATGATGTATTTATCTTAATTAACAAATATTTTATTGCTAAAAGTGGCTAACTGTCTTCTGAGCTTTGAGCAAATCATAATCACTGATCACAGATCACCATAACAAATTTAATAATGTAAAAGTTTGTAGTAGATTGAGCAGTAGGAAAATGAGACACAGAGACATGACATGAGCAAACGCTTTTGGAAGAACAGCACTGATAGACTCACTCAACACAGGGCTGCCACAAACTTTCATTTTGTAAAAAACGAAGTATCTGCGATAATAAATCAAAGTGCGATAAAATGAGGCATGCCTCTATTAGATACGATTCTTCACTCGTATCCTGCTACCACCATCCTGATGACTAGGTTTGTTGAAACCATTATTTTCTTGAATCTCAGGATGTCTTTCTAGTTCTTTTCATTTGTATTGTCCTGTATTCTGTCCCTTCTACCTATTTTTGAAATTACATGCCGCTGTGGTAGTTCTGCGTGTTTTCTCTCAGTTGACGATGGACCCATCCAAAATCTTAAAAATGTGCATAAATCGTGATTCTATTGATCTCAAGGCACAATATGAAATGCCAGCTTAGGAGACAAGTCTTCGTTGCTGGAGCTTTCCGTATTTAAGCAGCCTTTGGAAAGCCATGGACACAGTAAGATGAGAGAGAACAAACACGGAAATAGACAAAACAGCCACCAGACCTCTCAGTTCATTTAAAATTTCTAGACCTCCAGTTTCCTTATCTGCACGACAAAGCCATTTTCAGCTATAAAATGCTATAATTTAATGAGCCTATAAAATTAATCTTCAAGAGGGAAGGGGAAAGTAAAACACAAAGCAACATAAAGTTGACAAAATATCTTGGAGTTCTTATAATTTCTGAATACCCAAAGCTTTTAAATTTAAGCTCTATTTAAAAATCAGAGTATTTGGTTTTAGACTTGGCTCAGCTTGATGAGTCATATAATACATATTACATATAATAAGTGATTTCCAAAGCTCGCCGTGGCTATATTATATTTGAAGGTAACATTATGCAGTATATTCATGAGAAAGATAAGTGATTATTCTAGGTAGGACAAGGATCTGAATCTCATCAGTATTGAAACCATACACTGAGGCTGTGTATAAATGTTTAAATAATAATAATGCCTTAAATAATACTACTTAGCAGTGCATAAAAACCATTTTCCTGTCCATTATCTCACTGGAGCCTCACAACCTCTTGGGGAGGACAGGGTCATTATAGTTCCAATTTACATACAAGGTGACCAAGAACCAAAGAACCATTTAGAAAAATGCATGTATTTGGCTTTGATTTTTTTCTCTCTAGTGTTTTGTTTTGACCTTGAAGGCAATGCTTCACTTCAAGTGATGAACAGGAAAATTTAAGCAATACTGTGGAATTTTATCCTGAAGTAATTTCTTTTAACTTAACTCTCACTCTTGGAACCTCTGTGGCATTTTGACAGTTTGTGGGGCCAAATAACCCTGATTGGTGATGATGTCTGAGAAAAATGGAATTTGAGGCTGAACTTTAACATAGACATTTTAAAAAGGGGCTTTTCATGGTATTCTTTGGGCATTCGATATATAATGCTATTTTATTAGAAACTTCTTTTTGTATTATGGTTGTGCTATCCATGTGACTTCTCGCCCTGGGGTTTCAGACTGCTTAGAAACCTAAGGAAATTGGAAACAGCAAACACTATGGAGATATTGCATCATTCTTAGCAAGTGGGTATATGATCCATTATTCTGACAACTTGCTTGTCTTCTTTACAGTCTGATTGGCTATCTAGCTATATAGAAATCTCTTGACATCTGGAAAGCTCAAAGGAAAGAGAGCAGTTCCACTTTATTATCCTGCACTCTCCAGGCCTGCCAAGTACCTTGTAAGAAAGATAACAAGGGTATGAGATTGTGAACATCCGTTTAAGGATAAAGCACTTGTCAGGAGATAAAGTCTTATGTTTAAGGCATGAGAACTCATGAACTAGAGACTATTTGGGGGAAGATATGAAGTGAAGAATGTGGGATTGGGTTTATATTTGTATATTTCCTGTAGCGATACATGGTATTAGGGACATCATGGGCATTAATCTGCATATCTGAAATATGAAGACTCTAAGGTTTTTTTAAGGATTTTTGAAAATTATTATTCTGAATTAACCTCTGTATATTGCCTCAATTCGTATGTGTGAATGCGAACGGTGTGTGTGTGTGTGGGTGTGTGTGTGTGTGTGTGTGTGTACATGCGTGTGCCTTAGCTTAAAGGGATAGTCAAGTGATTTAGAGTTTCAACTCTGACTTTGGAAAAAGATCTTATGGCAGTTCGTTATCTCCAAAGAGACAAGCAATGGAAAATCTGTGAGAAAACAAGATCTGAGATGAAACATTTTGGCCACTGGGTGCCATCCTTGCTCCACGTAAGGATTTGCTGAGCTACAGTTCTAGGAAAATGGGTTAAAACCCGAAAGACAGTAATTTAAAAGTAATTTCAAGATATAATAATGTTTGTGTGCGCACATGACCTAGAATATGTTAGTGGCACAGGCAGCTTATTCATTTGCCGAGGCACGAGGTGGAAGGAACTGGGGAAATCTTCCCCCTGGTTCAGCCTTATCAACAAAGCCTGAGCAAAGCCCTCTTGCTGGCTGGATCCAAGGAACCAACCAGCGGGTACAGGAGAGATGCTGTGGAGGCGCTGGGAGCTGATGACGATGTAGCGTGGTGGGTATCCAGAGGTCAGATGCTCCATTAATTATTTTTATTGCTGTGTGTACTGCAGTATGCATGTAAACAGAACTTGAACCCAGCCGTCTGTGTGGCTTGCGCTATGCCTTCGAATGCATTCCTGTCATTACCAGAGCCAGCGGAGCCATTCAGCACTCACCCCTTCAGCAGGAATGCTGATGATGGGAGGAATAGTAACTCTGTTTCAGGTTCCTTTTGTTTCCCCAGAAGCAATTCATGGAGTTTACAAAAACAACACCTTAGCCAGGCACCAGAACGTCCATAGTCAATGACACAGTATCTGTGCAGAATGTTGCTATCTTTGGACTTGATACTGATATACATAAACCTGAGAAATTAAACTCAGCATTATGAACAAGAAGAGCCACAGAGACGATTCTAAGACTGTCAAGCAATACAGGCTGATGTTTCCATCCAGGGCCTCAAATATATAGTTGAGACTAAAAGGAGTTAGGGTGCGAAGAAGTAAGAATTTTAATAAAAATTGAAAATCTGTTACAGTCATACCATAAAAGAAAACTCTGGAGTCCTTTCTACACGACCACATTGTAGAGGGGTTCCAAGTTCAAAATAGATTTTACCTCTTACCCCCAGGTTAGGGGCAGTGTAGATGGCCTCACAGCTGGCCCTAGAAGCTGGCCCAGAGCAGGGCCTACAGGTACTTCTGTAGTCTCACTGTAATCAAATCCACACACCCATGAAAGAGGAGATTTGTAAGAAGGGCTGGTGAGACTTTAAAAAGGTCAGGCTTTTTTCAACCTATCCAGGGATAAAAAAGGCTTAAATGCTATTCCGCTGTTAAGCATCTACAGGTGAATGGACTTTCAAATACATTTTTTGGGCTTACTGTAGGACAACATGATACCAATCATTATATACTTTTAAATATTGCTACTCGCTAAGAGTAGTGTTTTATGGCTGCACTGTTTCTTCTGATTCAGTGTGCTTTCACAGCTCTCGTTTCATTGGACGTTAACGGAAGCCGGTAAAGGAGGCCTCAGTGGCTCTATCCCATTTATGGATCAGGCAGCTGAGGGGCATCGCATACTGTCAGTTTGGAGGCCTCACTTCCTGCCGCTGAGGTCCTTTTTGGGGACTCTCCTACCCAGCATGTGTTCCGTTCACTCGGTGTGACAGTCACCTGGAAAATAATATTTAATGAACATTTTACTAGGTGCCAGGGGTGTTTTCAGTGCCTTCTTTGTATTACAAATTAAGAAATCAAGATATGTGTAAGCATGGTGAATCTGTGATATCCCCTTTCATGGAATCCTTCCTGTTTTAGATTCTTCTGGTCCTGGCTTGGTCCTATCCTTATGGTCTGATTATGAGCCCTTCTGAATTCTAAGGCTTATACTTAATAGACGAGTTCAGATTTCAACAGACTCTACTAAAGGTGTGTGTGTGTGTGTGTGTATGTGTGTGTGTGTGTTCAAGGTTACATAGTAGTGAGGCAATCCAGGCCTACTGCTTAAACAGATGTGTATTCTCAGACTTCAGCATTCCGGAATATCAACTTCAAGGGATAGGTTGTAGGATCTAAAAGTGATCTTTTCCCTCAAAGGGTAAATCCCAAACAATTCTTGTGCCGAATGATCCCATTCTTCTGTATACTAAGTTCACTTTCCTAACATATATTATAATTCATCTTGGGCCTTTCTAGAGACAGAAGGCAGTTCTGTGAAAACCAAGTTTTGTGGTGGTTTCTGCAGGAACAGGTGGCCATCCTCACCACTGGGCTTAAATTTGTCAAACAACTCCATGAAACATTAAGCTGGATTTTAAAGGACACTTTGCACTCTCCCCATCACCACTAGCAGGAAAGCCCTAAAATTTAGACAAGAAAGACAAGAGGGAGAGAGGCTTCCTATGACTACATTGCTCTAATATGAAAAAACATAGGACTCACCCTCCCTTTAAAATCACAGAGAAACTTATTTTTCTGCCCAGAATATCTTTCAAACCATCAGTGATCCCTTTGAAAACAGCCGTCCTCTGGTTCTCTGAGGAGTTATGTGTGAGAGCAAAGACTGCTTATTTTGATAACCCCCTTAAAAACCAAAGGTCCAGGTACACTGTTGTTAGGAATGTCCCTGTCTGCACTGGGCTGTGATCAGGAGTCTCTCTCCATGTGAGCTCTTGCTGCCACTGCATAGCAGTGCATAGTGGGAGCAAGAAGACAGGACTCCTGAGAAGGCAGGACTGGGTGGTTGCCAGGTCCCAGAATGCAGGACAGCCTGCCCCACAGATTGTGCTCCTGCAAAGCCAGCTACTGCAGGCAGATTCCCCTGGCCGCTCCTGGAGCCCGTAGCAACAAGCACCCAGGGGCCCCTTGAGCCAGATGCGCAAAGCCATATACATGCGTGCAGCATGGAGCCCCTGGGTATGCTCGCTGCAGTCTGGCTTTCCTTACAAAGGGTATAAACTTTCCTGTGTCAAGGCCTAAGTTTCTCATCTTTCAGCAACCCCCTCCAGAAAAAACTATTTCCAAGTTCCAGTTTGGAGAATCTCAGGGAAGTTTTCCAGTTAGTCCCATTTGGGTCAAGTGCCCATCCCTGGACCAACCAACTGCGACAACCAACTGTGACAGGGGCGTAGTCCTGGAAGAATCTGTCAGGTCCAGGGTGGAAACACCTGGTTGGAGTAGAATGCATGGTTTCCTTGAAAGGAGAGGGATATAGGCAGATGGTCTCATAGCTGTCTTTCACAGGTGAGGTGTACCTGCACAGAACTTTAAGATGTGACTTTTGGCCCCTATTTCACCTACTGTGACCTCTCTTATGGAAAGCACACAATTCCTGGGGCACAGGTGAGATGCTCACAACTCCCCCTTCATAATTCATAAACGTAGACACTAAGTGACACCCACCTGTGACCTATCTGCCGTAGTGGTTTCCTAAGTGACTTTGTCTAGATTGCATTACTGAAGAGAATGTTTTATTATATTCTTAAAGCATTTCTATTTCTACCACTAATCCCACTGATGGTCACCCTGATTTGGCTCTCAAACTCACCCAAATTTTATAAGGCAAATAAATATAACTTCTAGGGATGTGCCGATTACATTGGCCCCGGAACTCCTCATGAACAGTCATCTCACCTGATCATATCACAGCAGCGTCTTTCTATCGCTCTTTGGTCCTGGAGGAGCTAAGGTAGAACTAGAAAAGCCCCTTTCAACTGGATCAACCAATAACCCACAGACTCCTTCTCAAGTGGTCATTTCTTCGTGAACTAAGTAGGGCTTCCTGGAGAATTGAGCAGATGGGAGTAGACCAGACATCCCTAGATCTGATGTTTCAAACTCACAGTAAAAGCTCAAGTCCTAATCTACTTCCTGGCCTCATTAGAATTCAGTTAGGAGAGGACATTCTTTCCTAGAGGCTCTCTGGCAGATTTGTGTATGAACAGTTAACCCCGCTGTTAGCAAAAGCATTACTTGTATCCAAACAGTTCTCTCTGGCTGCAAAAAGAATCCCAAAGCTGTTTAGACAAGACTTTGCTTATCCTCCCACCAGGATGCAAATATTTTAAGTGGACAGAGTTAGATAAAATGCAGTCAGTACTGTGCTGACACTGACCACATCCTGCGGCTGCTGGATTTGGGGACTTGGAGGTCAGGGGAGGAAGGTGTAGGAGAGGACACTAGAGACGAGGAGACAAAGGAAAATTTTAAAGGCTTCCTTGACATTATTTAAAATGATTTCCCTGAATAAATAAGTTTGGACTTTAAAATGCATCAATACATAACTACAAAAGGTATGTAGAAATACACATATATTTCTAGGACAGGCAAAACTGCGAATCAGACCGTGAAACAGATATTTGAGGGTAAGACAACCTTGAATTTTTTTTCTTTTCTTCTGCAGTATTCCCATAACTGTTCTTCAGTTGCCTAAATGTAGACACAGGGAGATTTATTTTTCTTCTAATGGGGTATGTTATAGTTGTCACTCAGCCTTGAAATAGTTTTCCTCTCCAGTGGAACATGAGGCCGGTAATATATTTGCATAGCTCTTCCCACCTGTCGTTCTTCTGCCCGCTTCGTGCGTCAGCATTGGACAGGACCCCCCAGCCAGCCAATGGCAAGCTTTTAAGTTGCTGCATTTATGGGACATATCTTCAAAATATTCATAGTCACCCAGCAACAGGAAAAGGTATTTCATTGGCTCTCTCGCTGTCAGCTAGAAAGGAGGACAGTCCAGACAGACTTCATCTGTGAAGATCAAGATGAGACACTGGAAGAGGGGCAGGAGCCAGGGGGAGGGGAGGCCAGATGTTTGAACACAGGAGCCCCTCAGCGGTCGGTGTGATATTTTATAAGTACTGTGTTCAGCATGATGTTTTCATCCCCCCAAAATAAAAAATTTAAAAAAAATAAAATGTTAAAAAATAGCTCTGTAACAGGGCAGGTAGTTTTCATCTGCAGTGTCATAGAATACATAGAAGATCAATCTTTGCTCTCAGTCTTATCTGCTCAGTCAAAGGAAGTGCTGCTGAATTTGGAGCCCCAGTGAGAAATAAATTAGAGCTTTTTGTGTGGAAACAATTAAGCTTTCCTCTGTTAGAGGGAGGATGTCATGTATAGTGGGTTTTCTAAATGCAAATCAATCCCATGAGCTACTTTATCAATATCTGATCTTGTGAATTATCCTGCCCTTAAAAAGTTCTACCTAAGGGGCACCTGGGTGGCTCAGTCGGTTGAGTGTCTTACTCTTGGTTTCGGCTCAGGTCACTATCTCATGGTTTATGAGTTCAAGCCCCGCATCAGGCTCTGCACTGACAGCGCAGAGCCTGCTTGGGATTCTCTCTCTCCCTCTCCCTCTCTCTCTCTCTGTGTCACTCCCCCACACGTACTCACTCTCTCTCTCTTTCTGTTTCTCAAAAATAAACAAAATAAACATTTAATAAAATTAAAAAAAAAGTTTTACCTAAACTCTTCAGGCTGGTCCCTGCCCCACTCTCCAAGAAAACCCAGGAGAGAGCCAAGGAGCAAGTCGAGGTGGCCCGGGCCAGGAATAACAGGCTATCTCGCCATGTCCTCTGACTTCTCCTTTGACTGCTCCCATGCAATCTATCTACAGAGGAAAACAAGGCTTCCTCTTTCTGATTTTACTCTTTTGTTGTTACTATCAAGCAGAAAATTAATATTGACTGGGTGTATATGTAAAATCAAAGCAATCGGGGAATGCTCTGTGAGCCAGACAAGGGAAAAAAGACTTAAACTGATATACTCAGTCCTTACTGAGAACCCAGCCTCTTGTCACTTTAAGCTATATGATGGGAGGGCATACACTCTCAATAATTAAAAATAGTTAAACTTAAGGATTCGAAGCCAGGAGCACATACTTATCTTGCCACTGGTCTAATGCAGAGGAGACAGCTCACTCAAAGAGCTCACTCAGTGTAGACTCTTCCCTGCCAATTCACCTGAGCTGCCGCTCTTGCCTGCTTAAAGCAGCAAAATGGAAGGAAGGTGCCGTCTGCCTGCTTTGCTGAGAGTTAGGCTGGAAATTAGACCATAATTAATGGTAATTATAATTAACAGTGGGCAATGTATTAACTGTAGATCCAATAATATTACATGCATGTTAATTCTGTAGACTCCTATTAATAAATTAGTATGTGAATATCATCTCTGTGTATCTCTAATGAGTATAAAAAATGATGCAGGCAAATTTGCCTTAGCTAGATTCTAAGTACTTGAAAACTGCTCTATCTTTAGTACCCCACACAATGCCTGGTATATGGTAGGCGCTCAATAAATACTCTTGCCTTGGAAAGTTGTGAAACATTTCGATCTTCTTTTAAATGTTTGGATTTATGCATCTAATGGAAACAAACTCAGGGGACCTGAGTTGTAATCTTGCTCCGTAACAAGTCTATGAGATAGATTTTATCGTTACCTCATTTTATAGAGGAAGAGACTGGGGATAAGAGGTAACATGACTCTCCTACGGTCACAGAGTTAGTAGGTCACAAGAAAAAGGTTTGAACCTGGGTCTAATCCAAAGTTCACATTCTTACCTTTATGCATACCTGCCTATACACCTGTGTGTTTTTTAAGTAATGAAATATGAACTCAGGGAAGGACGTGCTGTCTCTCTGTACCACATAGCCACTTCTCCTGTTTCAAAGCGCAGAGTAGAACATTGAAAGAAAAAGGCTTGTGAGATTAAGATATTGGTTTTGAGATGACACACAATAAACTGAGAGTCAGGATGCAGGAAAAATGAAAAAACCTGGAAGTTTCTGAGTGCTAAACAGGTCATTCAGCTCAGGGTGTTCCTGTTGGGGGCACTCTGTGGAGGTAGGGAAATGTTGGTCTGGGCCACTTTTGCTGTCACTATTACCATCACCATCACGAGAACTGGATTCAAGGCCCAGCTCTGCCTCACATTTCCAGTGGGACTCTGGGCAGTGCCCACAAAGGAATTAAGCCCTTTGAACCTCCCTGTCCACAGTCAGAGAAGCAGGCTAACAGGAACCATGCTAAGAGGTGGTGTGAAGATGAAATGAGATGACAATATGGAGAGAACTGTGTTTATCCTAGCACATTGCAGAGCCTGATAAATATTAAATGTCCTTTCTCTTTCTCTTATACCCTTAAACAAAAAAGTTGAAGAATCACATTTGTGTAGTGGATTATAAAAGGAGTCCATTATCCAGTTTTTCTCTCTGGACTTTTTAATCAGCAAATGTTGGTTCCTTATTTAACCATTTCTATTCCAGTAAGAATAGAATTCTTTTCTGTTCCAGTAAGACTTTAGAGAAGCTCAAAGACAAGGTGAAAATTTGAGCTAGAAATTTATGTTAGACAAGGCTTTCCAACACTCCAGGTACCAGGCTATTGCACTGGCTTTCATTTCCCAAGTAAACTGCACTAATGATGGACATTTCAGGGATTTTTATCACCTACTAGCTCAAGTGGGAGAAAGTCATAGAGAAAGTCTTGGAAGGTTTACCTACAACAGAGGTTCTCACCATTTTTTGTGAGGAAGAGCAATTCCTCACTTAACCTGGAGTCATGATATTAGCAGATACAAGTTTTCAGGGAAGGTCTGGATAAAACAGGCAGCCTGTTCCTTCCCACTGAAAATGGCAACTACCAAGGAAATAGATAGTGGGCCAGTGAAACCAAAAACTCAACATATCAATTAAAACTTCAAGATCAATCGGTGATCCAGATCTGGCCCCAGAGAAAACTCTGTCTCTGACACATCAGAGCTTTGGAGGGTTGTTTTGTTGTTGTTGTTGTTGTTGTTGTTGTTGTTTGTTTTCTCACACTCACTATGACTCTGTGCACTAGAAAGGGGACAACCAGGGGCCATAAGTGGTAGGCCATATCAGAGATTCTTAGCCCTGGCTGGACATTAGACTTACCCAGGAAAGAGAGCCTTTAAAAGCATTACCAAGGGGCACCTAGGTGACTCAGTCCGTTAAGCGTCTGACCTCGGCTGGGGTCATGACTAACCTCATGGTTAGTGAGTCCAGGCCCCGCATTGGGCTCTGTGCTGACAGCTCGGAGCCTGCTTCAGATTCTGTGTCTTCCTCTCTCTCTGCCCCTCCCATACTCATATCTGTCTCTCTTCATCTCTCTCAAAAATAAATAATGTTAAAAAATTTTTTTAAATAATAAAAAAATACCGATATCTTGAGTATCACCCCCAGACTGATTGAAAATAAGTGGGCAGAGGGCTGGTATTGGTGTATATATATGCATATACATATATATATATTTAAAGCTCCCAGGTGATTCTGTTATGAAGCTAGGAATGAAAAGCATACCTGTAGCTAATGTTTTCCAAACAGACGTCTCATTAGAAAACTCTTCCAAAAAATATTAATAATGTACCACATACCCACAAAAAGTGTTCTGGTAACTACTTGATTAAATAAAGCTAAAAAGCTGACTTTACTGCATCATTTCTGAGACCCTATGCCTTTGTGGGCATTGTGCCTCGTATGGAAGAGTATCAACTT
Organism: Paguma larvata; assembly: GCA_030068075.1. NCBI lineage: Eukaryota > Metazoa > Chordata > Mammalia > Carnivora > Viverridae > Paguma > Paguma larvata. The sequence goes on from CM057825.1 coordinate 53,980,839, forward strand.
TGTCCAGCCACCTTTGACTACACTTTTTTCAAAGCCCATCTGCGAATGGCTTCTGTAACAGGGAACACCCGTCTGAGCACATGCTGTCCTCAAAGGAAAGGCACAGAGAGTCCTGAGAAGAACAAGCAGAGGCATCTGCCACCGGCCATGTTCTGGGATCTGAAATGCTGCAGGACATCCAGATCCTGGCATTGATAACATTCTAAGATTGAGCCTTTAATTATCATGCTCATGACTAAATAATAGCTGCCATAAAGACTTCCCTCAGAAATTTCCAAAGATCAAGTCACTTTAATTACAGTAATGTATATTTCAAAGCTGCTCCTTTTTTATTGTCAGTATTTCCACCCTGAAAAGAAAATGTGTTGCTGTTTTGAGTTGTAAATTGCCTCAAAGAGGGGAGCTGCTAAAGATTCATATTGCCTTAGAATATCCAAAGACGCTCAGGGAACAGGTCTTTACCTCCAACCAGGGATCTCAGAAAGGAGGTGGAAATAAAACGGAACTGACAATGATATTGAGCTTGAGAATGTGCAGGAATTAACGATGTACTAACTATCTAACTGCCTAAAATAAAAATAGGGAGTCAGTGATTTGTATTTTACTGGGCAGAGGTGGCAAGGTTTCTTATGTGCGGCTGAGATTATATGTACTGTTGTAAATGAAACCTAAACTCCAGTTTTCAGGATTGGAGAAGGGAGCTCTCTAAGCCTGCATCTTACCTTCTGCCCAGGACATTCTCTGAATTATCTGACCTATTCCTTTCTCCAGCTACCTCATCATTTTTCCATTTGCAGTCAGGAATATGTAACCATCAGCAGTTTCTAAGTCACAGTAAAATAACGACCATACTCCATGCCAAATGGCCAAGAACCGTAGAATTTATTCAGATTAGGTATAATGAAAATAATAGTAATGACAATTATTATTATTATTATTATTATTATTATTATTACTATTACTATTATTCTAGCTATTATCTATTGAGCACCTACTATGTATCAGGGACCTTGCATGTGTTGTCTGAATTTAATCATCAAAATAACTCTGAGTGATTTGGGCCTCCTTGACCTGATGGGGAGCTGCAGCTCAGAGATGTAAAATCACTCGCTCAGGTCAGCATTGAAGCTAGGATTGAAACTAGTCTATAAATTATTTTTGCCACAAGCCCTTTTCTTAAATGTATGGTATACCTTGTTCCATTAGTTAAGGGAAATGACAGTACAGAAAATGATACACATTTATAACTTTATATGTGAACAATTTCACTACATTGAGACTTCAGTCTCGAAATAGAAATATTTTTGCAGCATTTTTCAACTTTTAAAAGTTGGTGTGCTCTAACTGCAGTCCTCATTTGAAAATGATTTTTGAGACTTAACATAGCAGATTAGTGGACATGTATGTATCTCTATTTATACAGGTTTTTATTTTGTCTAGTGAGCACCCTTTGATGTCTTTATGACGGGAAGATGGCTTTCCAGACCCATCTCTGTGGCACATCAACTCCTAGTTCTTTGGGGAGCTTGAAGAATTGGGTTTGCTTTACCTGGCCACATTCCTTTAATGAGCCCCTTCATGACACATTTATTGATAAGATAGATGGCTAGGGTAAGGACCATGCTCTGTAGCCATAGAAACTAACAAAGCTAACTGGCTTCTCAATCCCACAATCATTACCCAGAAAGTGAAGAATAATTCTGACATACTTAATTTGTCTGAACTATGACCTCTGGGAAGGAAGTGTAAAAAATAAATCAACAAAACAAAACAAAGGGCAGTTAAAAGTGAACTCTCTCTCTCTCTCTCTGTCTCTCTCTCTGTCTCTCTCTCTCTCTCTCTCTCTCTCTCTCTATATATATATATATATATATATATATATAGTGAAAATGCTATATATCCAGAAAAAATCATCTTAGATGGTTGCTAAAATATATTGTGTCTAATGGGAACGTAGTTCACCCTGGCCTATATCTGCAATAGCATACTCTGCATTTGACTCCAAGAAAATAGCTTTTGGCATTTATTCCATTATATTTTACTGCCTAATTCAAAGCAGAACATTTCTAGTTCTGGCAAAAAAAAAAAAAAAAAGCTCTTTCGATATTTTATTTCCCAGAAACAGTTTCCAATGCCAAAGAATAATTTTATCAATATAAATAATCTACCTTCAGGCATTTTATATCATATTCTCAATGACAAACTATGAAATGTAACGTTTTGTGCTTTGACAGCCCATGAAATCCATTATCTCTTTTCATAGATCTTTCATTCAGAAAAAGATTTGAATTTAGAGGATTTATGGCCCGATCAGAAATATTTAAATAAAAGATTTGCAGCTTTTAAAATCAATATCAGGATTTACTAGTAAAAACCTAGAATCAGTGGGTGAAATGTTATTGTAATCGTTTATCCTTTGTGACCTTTAAGAGAATAACAAAATAACTACTGTCTCATGCCCATAGTTCATATCCAGCAACACTAGGCAAGAGCAAGAAGCTTTTTTCTTGCACCCTGTGGCCCATGACTCTTCCAAGAATTACCTTGTTACGAGGTTAGACAGAAAAAGGGCTTTATTTACCTGGCGTGTCTTTATAAAAAGTAACTGGAATGATGAGAAATATGACTTGATTCATTTTCAGAATATACATTTACAATCTTGTCTGCTCTCTTTCTTAGATGGGTTAGTAGACTGTATGAGTCCATAAAATGGACTCAGTCTAAAATTTCCGTTTAATCAAATCATTATCAGAAAGGAAAACTATTTTCTCTTAATGGTAATTACAATTTTAAGAATATTCTCTCTTGAATAAATTATATCATTTATCATTTGTTAGATTTATTAAAAAAATGCTTCCATATGCTAGAATTTTCTTGGTACAGAAGTATAAATATGATCATTATGTTAAAAGGCATCATCTGAAATGCTGCATACTCAAAGCAAAGCTACAGAACGTTACTAATTAGAGTCCGATCTAAGAAAGAGGTTGAGCAGAGAGTCCTGAATGTTGGTAAGGTCTGCCTCAGATTGGAAGGGGGACTAGGAAGGGGCAGGAGGGTCTGGTAGAGAGAGCCCTGGACCAGGAATCATGAGATCCCTATCCTGGCTCTGACACCAACAGGTGTTCTGACCATGGCCAAGTTATTCAATCTCTCTGGCATTAGATTAGAAGATACTAGCGTTCTATCATTTTTGGACTTTCTAAGTGATACCCAGAGGGCCCAGACCTACTCTCCTTTGTTTCTAATGAGTTGATCTGAGGATAAGACAAAGGTCTCTCAAATGCTTTCCTGAAATCCCTGAATGCTACAGGCAATCCAATGAAAGACAGGCTGCAAGTTACACAAAAGCCCAAAGATTCAAAATGGAGCTCAGAATCAGAAGAAAATCTGGATGAGATAGGAAAGAAGAAAGGTGAGTAGAATAGTTCCAGCACTCTCAAAGGATTTAAACTGGTCCAGGGAGCTAAGTGAAATGTTACACTAGAACAGAGTCAACCTCCATTCTTTCCTTCAAGAGCTCAGAGATCCAGAGCCATCTGGGACTCCACCCAGACCCTCCTTAGCAAACTGCCTCTGAGCTGCCTAAACCTCTTAGTGCTGCCCTCAGCCCATCTAGCAGGGAAGTGCGGTGACTTAGGAGCCAGGAGGGCTGGAACCTGGGCTTCCAGGAGCTCAGGTCCCAAAGCAAATGACTGAGAAGTAGAGCACACCACAAGGTCAGAGCAGGTCTGTTCCCAGAGCGGGGACAAGGTTAGAAGCGGGAGCCAAGCTGTCAGAACAGAGCGCAGCAGATGGAACATCAGGTATTATTTCAGGATCAGACCTGACAAAGTCTTTGGTGCTTTTCCAGCTTCTCCAGCTGCTCCTCCGCCTCCACTGTGACAGTTCTCCTGCAGAGCACCCTACTATTTGTTACATGGAGGCAAGGAGTCAACCATTTCCCCACTGCCTCTTTCACCTTTAGAACATTTCTCCTCCCACCTCTAACCGGCTGAGATCATGGAGTGGTTTCCTTCCCTTCTCTTCTCCTTTCATGTGCTCACTCACTTCATATCTACCCCTCAACCCTCAGTCTTGCTGCCAAAGCAAGACTTTTTCTTCAAGATGATTATGAGGTTTCCCCTGGCAGTCAATATCTCTCTTATTTCAGTAGTCTTTATTTGACACTCATATTAGGTAATTCCAGTCTATCTGTTACCATTTCCATTTAGATTTATTTAGCCCTCTATATTGTAAGTTTCCTTGCTCCCCACTCTTCACCCCCATCTTCTTCTTCCACTCTCTCAGAACTTCTGGCCAGGCTTGCTCATTTGGTGACAAGCTCTGTATCCTTACCCAGCCACAAATATCTTTCCTTCACACTGGCAGGTGAAGCCTGTCTGTGCTGGGCATAGGATTATAGGGCTCCAATACTTCTCACATGTGCACAGATGTTACCTTTTGCTTTCAAGGTTGCATTGAGGAATCAATTACCAGCCTGATTCCTTTTCCTTTTTAAGTTTCTCATTCTTTCTGTATAGCAACTTGTAGATTTTCTTTCCTTCTACGTTAGATTTCAGGAATTGTATCAGAATATGCCTGGGTGTTGGGTTTTCATTGTTCTGCAGACTTGGGTCTTCACTTTAGGGAAATGGCCTATTTTGGTTGTTTAATTATTTCCTCTCTTCGGTAAGTTACTTTTTCCCCTTCTGCAATTCCTGGTGTTTGCTCATTTTCCTCCTACATCTATCCTTCATGTATTTTGTCTTTTCTTCCCAGATTCCTAGATTTCTAAATGTTTATATTTTTCTTTGTGGTTCAATATATTTCTTTCACTTGATCTTCCAACTCACTACTTTGGATCTAAACAAAACCCATCTTCTTCAATTTAGCTACTGATTTTTTTTTTAAGAAAATCACATTTTTTTGTCCCCTTTTCCTGCTGTAATCTTTAGATATGATGGTGATGTGCAAATTGTCTTCTGTCTCCTTAGCAGTTCTATTTCTCTCTGGTGGCTGGATCCCTTCCTATGCATTGTTATTTTCCTTTGCTCATTGGTGTCAGGTCAAATTCCTGGGAGAGTTCAGTGGCAGAGGTCCAAGGAGCATGGAAAGGCACAGGCCCCCCTCAGTAAGCAGTGAGCTAACAGGCAGGTTGTCCACCTCTATACAGACTTCAGCAGAAGACACCTTGGCTTCCTTGTTTGCTCAACTGGCTCATTCTCACTGGTGGAGGAGAACACAGCTCACCTGATAAGCTCGCAGGGGAAAGGCTGAGGAGGCACCAAGGAGAAGAGATACAATCACTAATGCCATTTCTGCCCCTCCAAGAAGGACCACTGGGGGCTAAGTGTTCCTTGAATTCCCAGAGATCTCCAGTGCTGTACCCAGGCTCTCACTGGGCCCGGAGAGGCCAGTGTTCAACACTAGCCTTCTGACCAGAACACTGGCAGAGGCTGGATTTCTCTGCAAAACTGACGGTGACTTCCCGACATGCTGTCTCACCAGCATCGCTTGGGGAATGCTTAGAAAATAAAGACTCCAGGGCCTGCATCCTAGACATACTGATGGAGAATTTCAAGGTAGGGCTTGGAAATCTGGATTTATAAGCTACCCATTTGAATCTGGAACAGAACTGAATATCAAAACCACTGACTGAAGGTGGAAGCTGGAGCCCACTCTAGCGTTGACAGGGGCTGTGTGTGCTGTGGTGAGAGTTCTGACCATTCTCGTGCTTTTATACCCAAGGGTGCCGAGTCTCCCAAAGACCCGAGATATACTTAGTCTCTTTTTCTTTCTCGAAATGCCAGTTCTTCTCCCTCTTCTTCTTCTTCTTCTTTTTTTCCCTCCCTCTTCTTATACCATGATTTTTCTCCTCCTCTTATGCCGTAGTTTTTCTGTCACACACAAAGTCTGCTAGGGGTGCCTGAAGTGCCTCAGTTGGTTAAGAGGCAGATTTTGATTGCAGCTCAGGTCATGATCTTGCAGTTTGTGAGTTCGAGCCCCACATCAGGCTCCATGCTGACAGTGTGCAGAGCCTGCTTCTGATTCTCTCTCCCTCGCTCTGTGCTCCTCTCCCCTCACGCTTGCTCTCTCTCAAAATAAATAAACTTAAAAAAAAAAATAAAACAGGGGCACCTGGGTGACTCAGTCAGTTAAGTGTCCAACTTTGGCTCAGGTCATGATCTCATGGTTAGTTGGTTCAAGCCCCGTGTTGGGCTCTGTGCTGACAGCTCAGAGCCTGGAACCTACTTCGGATTCTGTGCCTCCCTTTCTCTCTGCCCATTCCCCACTTGTGCTCTGTCTCTCTCTCTCTCTTTCTCTGAAAAATAAACATCAAAAAAAATTTTAAAAAACCCCAAAAAACAGTTTGCCATAGTTTGAGATAAGAAGGAAAAGTATTAATGAATGAGAACACTTATCCTTTACTATGGACACTAGACCTAAAAAAGCCAGAACAATATAAAATAAAGAGAGTGTACAAAGGGAAGGGTCATTATAGCAACTCTCATTAGATTATGTTGGGAAAAAAACGCAACAGACGTTCGTTCTAGCTCTCAATATATGTCAGCTATAGTTCAGCTATGACTCTGTGGCTCCTTCTACACACCTTCTTTATTCCAGGACGTGAGCTAGAGAGCTGGCAAACCACAGGATGGGCCCTATAGATTTGCTCCCCATATGTGTGGCCGGAATGGGATGGTGTACACTCACATTCCATGAGCTGAAGCAAGTCATGGCCAAGCCAAGTCAATGGGCAGGGAAGTATTGCTGTTCCATGGGAGGCACAAGGTGACATGGCCGTGCAAAGGCACATAGAATCTTCTCACATGGAGAGAAGCAAATAATCAAGAATAATAATCCCATTCATCACAGTCGCTGAGCATCCCTTTTGGAAGTTATCCCCATAAAGAGGCCCAATCAGGAGAATCACCTGATAGACAGTGATTGAACAACGTAATCTGGACCACTGGCCCGCTGTACCTCCTGGCTGGCTGATTCAGAGACTCCGTGATTCTGGAAACGGGGGATGTTCTTTCTCCTTCTGCTTCCCACAGTGTGAATGTGCAAAAAAGAATTCAAAGAAGATTTGAATGTACTTTAAGTTTATTCCAATCTATGTCATATTACATAGTCAAAAAAAAAAACATGGAACATTCAGAGTGGTCCAGCTCCTCACCAGTCTCCCCCAGCACAGAGGATCACTGGCAGATCTCAGGAGCATCCTAATATGTCACCAGAGTGTATTTCTCCTCTCCCACTTACTCTTTTCTTTCCTCCCCCAGGACCTCTGCTTTTTTCCATTTCTAGCCCTTCAAGGTTCCTTCTCCCTGTATCTCTTGAGCTGGAGCCCCACGTTAGTCTTAGAAATGTCTCCAGCCCCTCTTGCGTGGTTTCAGTGCTGGGCAGGGGCAGAGGAGGATGTGGGGAAGGGTCGAAGCCTCATGATGGGCTGGACCCCGCATGGAAGTAGTTAGTTTTCTTTCTGAATGATTCAGATACAGGAAAAGTACGAGCCATCTCACACAGACAAGGCTGACATAGATTTAGTCTCTCCTGCTCATATATTCTCTCATTTCCAACTTGAATTTCATGTAAAGGGTCTCTTCAGCAACCCCTACCTGATTCCCGGGTGTTAGAGAGACAAGGCTGGTTGAGCTCTTACTGCACGCCTCCCTTCCCTTCTCCCTTCAGAGCGCTCATGCGTCCTGAACTTACTCTGGCTTCTTATCAGCAAGTTGGTCAACCTCTCTGAGCCTCACAGAGGCATGAATATTCAAAGAGAAACTACCCGTGGTGGTACCCACTCCGAAAATGCTGGTTCCTTTCTTTTTATTTCTCTTCAAAGGATCTGAGAGAACTATTTCTTGGCCAACCTAAGTCAGGTGAGGTTGATTTTGGAGACATTTCTACACTGAGCACTCTTCTCTGATGTTTGTGTAGTTCAAAGCATACAGCAGGCACAAGGTAGCCCAGTGTCCTTCCTTCATCCCTACTTCCCTGCCCCCCCACCTTGTCATCCTCATGCCCTCCGCAGGTGTCCTAATCTCCTTTCCTGCACAGCTGAAACCCAGAGAGCAGCATTTACACACTCCGCTCTTGTGTGGGGCTAACAATCAATGATCCCAGTGATCGGAGACTATGAGCGTTTGACAGAAAATAAGGAAAGTAACAAAGGACCATTGTTTAAAAGTTAAGTTCTACTTCTGGTGTCTGTAATCAAGCCTCTGTATTAAGCTTTGATTCTTCTATCCCTCTCCTTGTTCCACGGAGAATGAAAGAAAAACCATTATAAACAGCTTCGTCAAAAGACCCTTCACATCATTAAATCTGTTGCTGTTTATATAGAAGCAGGACATGAATTCAGAAACACGTTATCCACAAGTTCCAGAAGCAGGCAAGGAGGGAAGAGCAGCCGATACTGAGCTCCCTGGTAATCCCCTGTGAATGGGTTGGTCCCTAACCCTCCCATCATGCTGGCTCTGCCACGATCCCTTTCACCTGGGGCCTTTCTCTCAGAGCAGAGGGTGAGTGTTGAAGCCTCCAGTACCCTTACTGTCAGTTGGAAATGGAACTGTTCCTCAAACCGCAAGATACTGCTGCCTCTGACCTTCCTAACCACCTCTTCCTTCTGAGGAAAGTGTTCTCAGAGAAAGTATCCTTTTACATCTGTCCATTGAATTTAGTAACATTTGCGGAAAGCCTGCCAAGTGGCTGCCCTCTGGGTGGTACCAAAATGAGCAGACACGGTTTCTGTTCTGTCCTGCCCCTTAGAGAGTCGCTGTCTAGTAGGATAAATGAGTTCAGACACAGCACTCTGCAAAGCACCTCGCACACAGTAAGCCCCCACTAAGGATTTGTTGAATGAATGAGCGAAAGAGTGAGTACAGAGTAACTTTAACGGAGAGCAGCTTATGGTAAATGCTGCAGAAGAGAAGAGAACAAAATACCCTGAAAGGATTGATGGGAGAGGCTGCCAGTGGTTAGAGACACCGGGGAGGGTTTCATAAGGGGAGACAGAGAAGAAATGGGGCCCCACAGGGTGAGACAGATTGAGGCTGGCACACTAAAGCTTTCTAGGGATGAAAAATCTTTCCTGGCTTTTTCTCAATGACACCACTGTGCAGTAATTTTCTACCTGAGGGAGGTAAAATGATAGGAACACAGGGATGGCGAGGGCTTGTTCAACAAGATACTAGGCTAAAGAATGATTGGGTCACTGGCTGTCTCCAAGAGGATCGTCTTCCCTGGCAGAACAGGCAAGCTGACTTCATGTTCGACAAGTTTACAGTTCCCCTGATCTTTACTTTTTGAGATGTTTAGCTTGAACTTGATGAATCGTATTTTCCTCCAGTGTATCTTGGATACCCCGGCACTGAACATATTTCTTTCCAAGAGTGAATATGGTACAATTTTCTAGAGAGAGAAAACCTCTCTAGGTTGTCTTCTCCAAGAAACCAGGCAGAGGAAGAACTGGGATTGTAATCAGGATACTTTTGAAGGGGACCAGCACACTTGAGTCTGACATAAATCATTTATTTTGATTTTTTGGAAATTTAGTATTCAATTCATCTGCAAAATGATAATCATCTGTTATGAATGGAATTGTATCCCACCCCATCCACTTCCCCCTGAAATTCATATGTTGAAACTCAACCCCCAGTACCTTAAAATGTGACTGTTTAGAGACAGGGTCTCTAAAGAAGTGATTGAAGCTAAGTCAGATCCTACGAGGGGCCCTAGTCCAAAATGACTGGTGTCCTTAAAGAAAAGGAAGGGGCACCAGGGATGCCCACACATCCAGGAAAGGCCATGTGAGGACGCAGCAAGTAGGCAGCCATCTGTAAGCCAAGGATAGAGGCACAGGAGAAACCAAACTTGCCAACACTTTAATCTTGGACTTGCAGCCTTTAGTACTGTGAGGAAATACATTTCTGTTCCACATGTTGTTGAAGCTTTAGCAAACTAATACACTCATCTACTGAGGGCCTACTGTGATCCTAGCACTGTGCTTTCTCTTAACTCTCTCAACGTTATGAGAGTTATTTTTACGCTCTTTTTTCAGAAGAGAGAGTAGATGCCCAAAGCCATAGTTCTAGTAAGGTGGTGAAACTCAAATTCAAAGACATAACTGTTGGCTTTGACATTGTGCACTTACCATACCACCAGCCCACATTTACTAAGTACTAGCCATGAGTGAAGTACTAGGCTATAATAATTGCTGGCCTTTGAGAATGTTAATCTTTCCTTATGGAACTTATAAATGATAAGAGACAGACTTACGAAGATAAATACATACATACATACTGCATGGATGAGAACGTCCGAAATTAATAATGCCATGACAATGTCACTGCGAATGTAAGCCAGGAGAGAATTCAAAAGATTGTGAAGATAACATAGGGTAATGATTACACAGGGGACAGTGGACAGATTCTGCAGTTTCCTATGTATGTGAACTCGGGACAGTTACTTACATTCTTAATTTCAGTGTCCTCATTAATGCTAGATGGGGCTAAATGGGGCTTATAATAAAACATTACCCATCGGGTTGTTGGAGGATTAAGTGAGATACAATAAAACACTTTGCATGATGCTCAGTACACAGTATGTCTCAATAAGTACATCATGGTGATAAAAAAAAAATTCTTCTAATGTATATGCTACTAGGTACTAACAAAAATAGCCCATCTGTTCAAACATGGTTGAGTTCTTAATTGTTTAAATGAAAATTATTAATTTGTTAAATTCTGAATATTTTCACTGACCCTTATATGTGGGTTCCTAAATATAATTTCATTTCCAAAGTGTTTTTATCCTATCCAGCACGTTGAGCTTGAGTCGGATAGCAACACACACCACCAAAAACACAATTGGGCAAAATGAAAATATTCAACAGTGCAGAGCAATGGTCTGACAGAAAGGCAGGATGGAAACTAATAAAATATCTGATAGAAGTCAAAAAGCAAATTAAAAACAGAGTGCGTGTGCGTGTGTGCGCGCGTGTGCGCATGACACTGTGTGCATGGAAGTACATGAGAGTGTGTTTTCAGGAGCACCTCTTTCCATCTGAGAATCGGCCCAGGTACAATTTGAGACACGGAATTGTGCCTGAGGAATTGGCCCCGCACCCATCTCTGCCTCACTTGACAGATTGCTTCTTTACTGCAGGTGATTGCTTTATTCAGCCCGAGGAGTAGAAACTTTTTTTTTTAGAATGCTTCATGTGCTTTTATGGCACAAACCAATAAAAATATTTACTAGATCTATAAGTAAAAGTATATAAATTCTTATTTATCTTGCCACGTTGAGGAGCCATGAAAAACATATGGAAAGTTGAGTCTGTTTTTCTCCAAGAAACTACCCAACGACATGCTGAGGCAAGAGCAGAGAAATGCTTAGTCTCAGAAGTGACAAAGAGGCTCTACTATACTTTTTGGTGCACAGGATGGGAAATAGTTTCTACCGAATGCATGAATACTGAAATATTTATTCTGATCAGCTCACTGGAAAGTGATGATTGGGTCAGCCACATGTATGCTCATGGTGACAGATTGCACTCCTAACTCCAGCTAGCAGGCCAAGAAGAGTATGGAACAAGGGGAGAGAACATGGGATCAGGCCAGTAACAGGAATGGAAAACCCAAACCAAGCCACGTCCTTCCCGGTCAGTGGCTCACACCATCCTCTTCACCCCCAGTGTGGCCCACTATTGCCCTTAGCTTCTAATTTAAATGCCAGTGTTCAGGTTTTGCCTCTCCCTGGCTCTCTTCTCATGAGGGAGCATGGCACTTTGTAACAGGGTACTGGGACCCATCATCCCCGCACACGCAAGCCAGGGGCAGGTGGACTTTCACTGAAACTAAAACTGGAAGTTGAACTTTCAGTTCTCTTTGATCCCCCAACATTATCCTTCTCAACCATTCACAGACCTCCAGGTGCCGTAGGTGTCGCGTGGTTCAGCTTTAGTGTTTGCTTGTTCCTGTGAATTCTTATTAGTGGAAATCCTTTGATAAGCCGTAATTTCAAACTACAGAAACAAGGGAGTATGATGTTCCTTAGTCATCAGCGGTTTGTTAATAAAGTGCAGAATCAACCCACCTGGTCCCTATTACTGGTTTCTGAACCCTGATCCATCACCAGGGGCTAATGTCCCAGACAGCCTCGCCTCTTGGTGTTATTTCAAGCAGGCAAGAGAGAAAGCTCACTGGCAATTATAGATCTTCCCCCACATCCTGGCATGTATGCAGTTATCCATTAAACCCATGTTAAGGTCATATTTGTGAATGAAGTTGCAGTTTTTTTCCTTGCATTTTTCCCGGCAAGAATTAGGAATTTCTGATAGTCTTTTGCAAGTTTTTGTGTGTGAAATTAACATCTAAGCCTGCTCACTAAATCCAAACCTTTTTTTTTTAAGTTTATTTTGTGTGTGAGAGAGAGAGGGCGAGCACAACTAGGGGAGGGGCAGAGAGAGAGGGAGAAAGAAAGAAACCCAAGCAGGCTCCACATTGTCAGTACAGAGTCTGACATGGGACTTGATCTCACCACCATGAGATCATGACCTGAGCCGAAATCAAGAGTCAGATGCTTAACCGACTGAGCCACCCAGGCGCCCCACTAAATCCAAACCTTTGAAAAAACTATAGCATGCCAAGGCTAATAGCAGAAAAGTTAACAGTGATAGGTGAAGTTGTTTTGTTTATTTTCTAAGTTGCATAGCTTGTTCTAAAACAAATATAGAATGGCTGCTTGTTGGAGTAGAATGTATTTAAACTGTAAGAAGCTGACATTTGAAGGGTCCTTTTCTTTTAAGTGGAAACAATGTTGATCAAATCTACTTTATTAGATATAGAATCTGTATTATTTCCTAAAGGTGGTGGTGGTGGTGGTGGTGGTGGTGGTTGTTGTTATTTCCTTCTATATATCTCTTTTGTAATATTGTTTAATTTCCTATTCATCTTTGAGTACTCATCAGGTGGACTTAGAGACTTGGATGAACTGCCAGTGAGTGTAGTTTATCCTCACTCACCACACGATTCTAGAGTCCCCGCTATGTCTCCTATAAGTTGCTGGGCACCATGGAGTGTGGAAGAAGCCTCAGTGGCTATGCCTTCCCTCTCTCAGGTAATACTGCGGCAGAGAGGGACATCAAGGACTCAAGCAACACTCACAGCACAGCAAGTTGTGGTTGAGGTGAGCAAGAGGCTACTAAGTTCCACTCAAGTATGTGAGTCAGAGAAGCCCTATGCAGAGGGGATAGGTGGTTCTGGCTGGGCCGAGATGAAAGGCAGCAATTTGCTGGGCTAGAAAGACCATGCTGGATGGGCGGCACTTGCTTCAGGGTATCTGTGTCTCACATCTCTAAACCTTAAAGTCGAATGCAATCAACCCAACCTTGGCTGCCTGCAAATATTCCCCCCATGCTCCCGCTACTAAGACATGGGAAGAAGTTCGTGATAACCTCATGAGGTAACCATGTTGCACTCATGCACCCACACTGCAAGGATTTATGTCCTCCGTGGAGGGATGAAACAGGCTATCTTGCCACTCAGGGTCACATGGCCGATGAGCTCAGGTTGGAGCCTTGAGACCAGGGCCACAGGTTCAGGGGCCCCTCTAGGATTCTCCTACTACAAGTAGCCTTGGTGATGGTATAAACAAATAGTGCATTAGGTCCACTCAAAATTAGAAGGCTACTTGACTCACATATGTTACCTAACCTTGGTACCTGATCTGCACACGTACGTGCGTGTCTATGTGTGGAGGAGTCACAGGAGTGGTTGGCAGAAAGTCCCACAAGCTCACATCCATCAGAGGATGTTGTGGCATGGCTTGGAGCAAACTAGTAAAATAACATGCAGCGAGATTATCAGGTCCTCATCCACTTATTCAATAAATGTTTAGTGGGTTTCTTCCAGGTGCCAGGCACAGCCCACAGTAGTAAAAACTATGCTGGACACCTAGGACACAAAAGTAAAGAAGACAGACACAATCCGTACCTTCCTGTATCAGACCTTTAACAAGTAATTACATAACATATTGCTGATGATGCAAGGGTGTCCTTATCTGCTGCCCCAGCTCTCTGAGGGAACCTTAAGCTGGAGCTTCCCGCCTAAGTTCAGGAGTACAGGGCTCCCCCACCAGCACTCCTGTAGGTATCTAGGACCCTACCCCACTTTCATGGCTTTATTGGTATCCTTAGTATGTGTTTGGGGACTGAGCAGAGGTGTTGTTGCCCAGACAAGTGTCACTTCCATTGAGTGATCTGTGGGTGAGGTACTGACTTTGATGAGCTAGTCTTCACCAGTCTCCCGTGGGAGGAGTGGCTGGTCAGTCCTTGAGCACAAACAATGGGAGGTTTCCACTTGAGCAAGGGCTGGACAGTCCATGTGTGGATCCTGATTCAGCTACCAGGTGGCTCCTGGGAGCTCAAACAATGCTTCTATGACGGTCCTTTGCTAGGTGCGTCTTCATCCTAGGCAAGTGCACTGGGTTCAGCTGCCAGGCTCCCAGACACTCTCTCCATCCTCTCTTACCCCATTCTCTGACCTCTGTGAGACGGTGACTTTCTTCCTTACCCCTCTCTTATCTCCCCCAGGAGCTCCTTTGGTTTTTTCAAGATAGATCCTGATGGCCCATTGACTCAGAGCCCCACTCCACTCAGAACAAGTTCCTTTTCTTGGAGAACACAGAGGGCTGCTTGATATTCACATTTTCCTCCAGAAGAGAAAGGGAAAGATTTGCTGCTGAGTGAAGCAAACAAAGGGAAAAACAAAGACACTGTTTTTCCATATGAAAAGAGTCACTATCTATCACCTGCCATAACAAAAACTGTGACCAGAGCTTTGAAGGAGAGCTTCTGGGAGCTCTGACCCCAAAGGACAGAGCCTGGTTGCTGCCCAGGGACAAGAGAGCAGGCTGGCATGGACAGTAAGGAGGAGTCAGTCCTGAAATTACAGGCAAGACAGGCTCCTGGGCTGTGGTCCAAGGCTGCAGTGGGAGCTTGACAGAGCTGATGCCTCACGGGCTCTGAAGGCTGATTAGGACAAGTCCTGACTCAAGCCATTTTCATCAGCCTGGGGCCCTGCAGGTCTGTGCCTCCTGGTATTGTGCCATCCCCAGGGGAGATGGGAACTCTACTCTGCCCATGCTGTGCTCTGCCTGGAATAGCCCATGTTTCCTAATGCTCCTGTCGAATATGTATTCCTCCTCCAGTGCCCACATCAACTGATCCTCCTCCACTGTGTTTCCTGGCCTCCTGTATGCTCCCTCCTCTTGTTGCCTCTGAACTTTCTGCTTCTAATTTTTCATTAATCATTCTGTTTACTCTTCTTCCTCCCTGCATAGACCATGGGCATCTCAGGAATGGAGTCTGCATCTTTTCTCAGGTTTCAATACAAGCTTTATGACCTTGAGAACCTTTTAATCATAGTAACTATTTTTAAACATAAGAGACTCTCAAAGACTAAGAAAAAACTGAGGGTGAGGGGGATGAGGGAGGGGGGAGAGGGGGTGATGGGCATTAAAAAGGGCACATGTTGGGATGAACACTGGGTGTTATATGTAAACCAATTTGAAAATAAACTATTATAAAATTAAAAAAAAACATTTTAAATTATTCTAAATATGCTTTATAAAGCTGAAGTTTCATGATGATTTAGAATTAAGACAGTGACACTAAACTAGACATATTTCATCAAACTCTCCCAGGGATTCCTACAGTGCCCTGTATTTCCTCCATCACAGCACTTACCATACTATATTGTCATTGCTTATTCGCTTTGTTGTGTCCGCTGACAGACTCTGAGCACAGGGACCACATTGATTTTGTAAATATATCTGTGCAGTGTGTGTCGTAGGGTAGGCACCCAATACAGATGTGTTGACTGAAACTGAACTAAATTCAGAGGTCTCCTAAGGGAGTAGATAGAGTTGATTTTTCAGGATCTAGTCACCAAAATTTTATGTCCATTCTTTCCTTCTTTGAGGCTAATATCAGTATAAAAAATAATAACAAGTATAACAGCAATACACCAACAACAACCATAGTCTAACAGTCACTATTACTTAGTGTTTCCTATTTGCAAGCACTGTGCTAGACTCTTAATGTATGTTATTTCATTTGCTCCTCACAGCAACCATACGGCATAGTTTTATTATTATGTCTACACGGAGAACGCTCAATCTCAGGCTTACATCAGCTTCTTGCCCATGACCACTTAGCTAGTAGGGTTGGGGATAGGATTAGAGCACACTTTTTTAGAAACATCACTGCACAAAACCCTGATCAATCAAACCTTTTTCTTAAAAGATAGCATTGTTAGGTTGATGTCCTATCAGTTGTTGGCAGTGAATTATTTTTTTCCCAACATTTTATTATAAAAATTTTCAAACATAAAAAAAGTCAAAAGAATTGCATAGCAAACCTTCATCAATCAGTATCTTTTCACTTAATTGGGGAACCCTTGTCTTCTGCCTTCCATCCCCCAAATTTGCTCACCACCCAGAGCCACTCCAGCTCTGAGTAGATCACTGCTGTACTTAGTGAAGGGATAATGTTTACAACAATGGTTCTCAAATGCTAGCGAGTATCAGAATCACCTGCAGGGCTTGTTAAACACAAATAGAGTTTCTGATTCAGGATTTGCATCCTTTTTTTTAATGTTTATTTATTTTTGAAGGAAAGAGACAGAGTGTGAGTGGGGGAGGGGCAGAGAGAGAGGGAGACACAGACTCTGAAGCAGGTTCCAGGATGCAGGGCTTGAACTCACAAACTGTGAGATCATGACCTGAGCCAAAGTCAGATTCTTAACAGAGTGAGCCACCCAGGCACCCCCAGAAATTTGCATTTCTAACAAGTTCCCAGGTGATGATGTAGCTAGTTTGGAGTTCGCACTTTGAGAATTACTGGCTTGGGAGAATTTTCCCTGAGAACCACAAGAGGTGTTTCTCTCTAGACTCAGAGATAGCATAGCTGTGTTTCTATGGGTTTCCTCAGTGTTTGTCTTTAAAAAATCTTATGAACTCTGTAAATTATCTAACATACCAGACTCTCTTTGTAGTGGTTGCTGGGATGCTTACAGACAAATTTCTGGCCATCCTTACAAATGTCTTGATTCTAGGGCATGCATTTTGTCTAGTAAATTTGCTTCTGATCATGATTTATATTCCTATCCTTAGTTTCCCTTTGATTTGTCTTTCTGGCCTATTTTTATTTTCTTTTTTGCTTTGTTACTGCATAGATTTTTGTAATCCACATTAAACCTTTTTTGGAACAAATCAGGTTATATATATAGCACTGCCACTAGCAACAACAAAACAACAGTTTGATATACCACATTGACTGAACTTTATTAAGAAAATAGTAAACTTTTCTAACAGAAAAAAAATTTTTTTAAGAAAAATTACTCAGAGTGCTCACCTCACTTAGGGGCCATAAGCTTGATTTTAAATTAAAGATTCAACACATCATCATCTCTCATTGCTAATTCTATTTAGCCTTACCCACTGCCTTTAAGACCATTGTAATGTACTCAGTGCAAGATGGATTAATCCTGTACTCTTACTTTTAAAAAAATTTTCTTTCATAAAGAAACTACAGAAAACACGGTAATATATAAATAAATATTGCACCAACTGACATGAGATACCGGCATATATTTAAGAAGAAACACTTGATACCTTTCAAAAAATCTTATACTGAATTGCTTTTATTTTAAATGCCACATACTAGAAAAAATAAAATCTCTTTTAAAATGACGGGTTTCTTTGAAACACAGTGTTTAAATGTTCACTGCTGCAATGGAGACTGTCTAGCTGATAAGTGTAAATAATAAGAATTATTATTACATCTCATATAATATGAAATTAGAAATATGAAAAGCCAGTGTTAAAAAGACAGTCAAATAAAAGAAAGTTTCTCTATTTCAAAAGGGAACAGTCACTGTGTTGTTTCTTTTACTTTTGGTTCTCACCATGACAAGAAAATTTGTTTGAATCATGCCTTCCAAGGCTTATGTTGTTGCATGAAAGATAACAAAGAGCTTTCCTGAGATGAGTAGGAAACAGGGATAGTTAAGATTGTTTAACTAGGACAGCTCAACCAGAAATAAGAGGAAAGCCATAAGACTTTTAACTTCTGGTGAAATTTCTGAAAATCACATGAAAAGAGAAGATAGAAGTTTCATTCTCCTATTAACAGATTCAAAGTTACAGGTCTACTCAAGCCTAGAAAACCAAAGCGAATTAAGTTAAGCAGTAATTGAGGATAAATAAAAATTAGCAAGAAAAGGGACATATTATACCTAGGAGCTAGTATTTCTTTAAGCTTTCCTCTCTTTTTCAATACGGTGACTTTTGACTGCCGATTTTCCTTGCTTTTATGCACTTAAAAAAGACCAGTACATAAAATACCCTCTGACTTGGTTGACTATGTAAGGGGAAGCTTTGCCCCTATTGTGAAGTTTCAGTATTCGTGTGTACCGAGATTCTGGGAGGAAACAGTTCCCAGTGTGTACATAATAGACTTTGAATGTACATAAGGATCCCCTGGTGAGTTTGTCAAGCTACAGAACCCATGTTCAACTACAGAGGAGTTAGAAAAAAGCTATGGGCCCCTCCCCCCAAATCACAAATAATCACATTCAAACCAATTGCACACATAATTCAGGGACCTACTTACTGCTTTAATGGATATACTTGAAAACTCTAGAGTATAAAGTGACTGTAAATATTACTGTGAGTTCTACAACTGCAGAGAAAGAAAACATTGCCGTAGGATGAGACAGGAATGAATGAATGGGACTGAACTTGTAAAGAAGATGAGGTTTGAATTTCTGTTGGCACAGAGTAAGGAAGAAGTCAAACCTAATGGGGGAGTAGGGGTAGAATAACCTGAAACATAGAGGGAAAGATGAGAATAAGGATCATGAAATGCCCAGCCTGATGCTTCCACACAAGGCTAGAAGACTGTAACGCTGGATGGGCAATGTTTATGAAGAGCCTTGAATGCCGAGCTAAAGAATTTTATGTCATTCAGCAGGCCACATTGAACACTTCCAGGCATTCAAAGAGGGAGTTACATGATAAAAATAGTGTAGGTTGAGTTAAAGGGATAAAGTCTATGTTTAAAAATTCTATGTTAATATTTTAATCTAGGATAGGATATGACCTTATAATTCTTCTTTTAAAAATATTTCCTGACAATTCTTAGGCATTTATATTCGCTCTTTAGTTCTAAATTTTACTGTTTCTACATATAGATTGAGCCCTCGAGCTGCAGCGTTTGATCATCTCATTATTGTTTGTCTGGCCCCAGGAGCAGGCTCAGATCTTCACATTACTGCCACACAGGCCACCAGCTGGCTCACGGCCTTTGTGGCTTCTGGTGGTGTTTTGCAGACAAGTGAGTGGGCGTCACCTGCAAATGTGCTAGGCCAGCACCTTCTCTGTCGGCTGAGCCGCATACTGCTGGGGCTTTGTAGCGCTCTCTCCTTTGAACTCTGCATCTTTCCCCACATGCTTCACATGCTGTGGGCTCCCAAATATCCCAGCTTTCCTGTTTGGAAGTTGATTTAGGAAAGTAACATAGTTCTGTACTAATAAGAAATCGTGTCCTCTTTTCCCAAGCAAAACCAGAAATCTGTTCAAATGTCACTCTTCACCGCTGGAAATGTGACTATATACTATCTAAACAACTAGTTGCCTCTAGTACTATTAGTTCCTCTAACGGCTGAGTGCATGTGTGTGTGTTAAGCGTTTCTCATCTGTGTCCCAAATGTCAGAGAAGCCTTCCCAAATTTCTGACAGAAAGGATCCTGTCTAGATAGAAGGATCCCTCATCGTCCTGCTCTCCACCCACCATCTCTCCTGTTTGCTGCTTCCCTTCCTCTACACTTACCTTGGCTGGCCAATGGTAATATCAGCCCCAGGAATGCTCTGCAGGCCAGTTGGAAGCTAAAGTCATGTGCCTGAAGTCTTCTTCTGCTCTTCAGAAGATAAGTTATTGTTTGCAGGATGGTCTTGGGAGTACTGAGCTGATTCTGTGTTCCCTCTAATTAAAACAAAGCTAACAACTGAGTTAACAAACGCAGTTGTGAGCTTAGAGATTCCCCAAATGAATTCATATAAGACCAAAACATGGTCCCCCAAAGGGATGGAGGCTCCTCATCATGAAAAATGGACCAACAACTATCTGGATCTAAATCCCAAACACTACCTTGGTGCGTCCAAGTTAGCTTGCATAGAACAGTGATGGGGAACCCCTTGGCTTGACATCAGCCCATTTTTAGAGGCAGCGTAGTGGTTAGGAGCCAGTCTCTAGAACCAGATGGCCCGGGTTCAAATCTGCCTCCACCAATCACAACTGTGTGAATTTGAACAGATTGCCTATCATCTGTTCCAGCTGCCTCATCTGTAACATGGGATTAAGAATATTCCCTACAGAATTCTTCGGATCCTTGTGAGGAGCAAATGAATTAATATGTACAAGGTGCTAGAACAGTGCCTGGCATGTGGTAAGAGCTATGAAAGTGTGGCGCTATAAGAACTTTGCAGTCCACTCCACAGCACCACAGCTCAGTCTCCTGCCTTCATTAATCCCAGGATCCTAAAACTCCCACCTTCTGTTCTTGTCCAGAGGGAGCAATGAGTGAGAGTGCTGAATTGGCAACAAGTCAGTTTTCCTTTGAAATGCTTGGGCTGGACCACCACCCACTTTGTTGTTTCTTCCCATTTTCTGAGCACCACAAAATGTAATATTCATGTGTCAGGGGATCCAGGATTGTATTTTAACGTTTTATGGCCTCTTTCTAAAACTACCTTTTCAATTTTAGAGGAGGCAGTTTTATGAGTCCCTTTGATAACCACTTAACTATTAAGACCCAAACAAAGAAGAGGAATGGTCAAAGGATATCAGGTACTCCCAGCCAGCTAGAGTCCCACTTCTTGAACATTATTCAAATTAGCTCCAGGACTCATAATTCTGTGTTTTCATTTATTGCTGCAGTAAAGTAAATGGTTCTTTTATCCAAATGTTATTTCCTGGCTATTAATTCAGTAGTTATTTTGGATTGTAGCACTCCTCTTTGATTTAGGGATATGATGCCTTATAAATATTTAAAAGTTGAAGACTGACACTTGGAGAAATTGACTTTGATTTGTTCTGTTAATATCCTATGTCTACAGTAATTATAGGTTTGGAAGATGGGGTCCCATTCTCAACTTATCAGAAGACATGCAGAGCTTATATTTCTATAACAAGGAAATTTGGCAACAGAAGGCTCTGCCCAAATCTTTCGCAGACTAGATCTCCATGCACACCTGCTCAGGACACGATCTACTCTTAATTCTTCATCATTTCCTCCAGAAGCTGCTCTTGAAGCCAGGAATGTGGGTGAAAGCTATCTATACTTCTCAAAATAGCTGCAGTTGGTCATTTCTGAAAAGCTTGGGACTTTCTCTGCATCTACAAGCGCCAGCAAGGGTTTACGACAGGGCTCAGGGTGATCTATAGACTGGTATGATTTAACTGTGGATCAATCAACCTATTAGGGGAAAAAAGACAAGGTCAATAAGTATGGGTCTTGGTGAACCAGAGGTCACCCTACATTTTTCAACCTAATGTTCTTATTTCCTTTCCATTAACATTTCATAATGAAAAAATGCCTATATTCTTTAATTTTTAAGATAATTAAGTGAATTTAGTGCCTTTGAAGTGTAGAGGATTTATAGTGGCATCAGAGAATACACTATTAATAATCTACACGACAGGGGCCACCTGGAGAGCAGCACAGGCTCCATCACCATTTATGTTCCTCAGCAACCAATTGCAAGGGGATTAGACTTCCTTTGCCAACTGTGAACCAGACTCTTTCCCTAAACTTGTGTCTTTGGGGATGAGGCTTTGATCCTCTTGGGAAGTGGTTTTCCAGTTGTGTTTGGGTTTGAACTTGAACAAACTACAACAAGCACAGGTATTCTAAGTACATAGAAATCCATGAAACATGTGGTAGAAGCAGAGCGTCCTTCTGGAATTTCCCTAAGGGAAAGAAACATGGCAGCCACCTCCAAGATTGTTACAGCCTAAAAGGCAAGGTTAGGATTGACACACATGAACACACAGGGGTACAGAATAAGAGAAAGGTGTGCATGATTGCCACCAGGCCCATGCACAGAAAAACAAAGGTTTCTAAAAACCAAAGGCTGGCCTGCCTCTGAGTTCTCCAGGTTGATCATTTAAGGCATCTTTAATAAATATAATTCCAATAATTTGGGGATGACGATGGTGGAGTAAACTCATTTTCTTTTGTTCCTTCCTCAGGCCCCACTAAAAAACAATAAAGGGATTTTTTTAAGGCATAAATTCTCAAAAACAAAGAGATAAGGAGAGGACTCAACAATAACAAAATTTTGAAAGCTTGAAGACAGATGGATGAGTACTAAGTAATTTAGCAAACCCAAGAAAGCCAAAATAAACCAGCAATGGGAAAATCTGAGAGGCAAACAAATTTATACCACAGAGCACCTCTCAGATGGCTCCACAACTGGCCTAATTGGAGGCCTAATTGGTACTTAATTAGTACCTTTGGAGGTGGGGATGAAGGTGGATATGTACAGGAAAACAGGGAATCTAAGAAGCAGTGACATCTCCAAATCCTTTGCCTCACATCTCCACTTCATAAATACTGGGAGCTGTGTTAGCTTAAGAGGCTGTAACAGCTGCTCTTGGGTTAGGGAGTCACCAGCCTGGAGCTTGAAGGTGGGAGTACATGCTGAAGACTCGGTTGAATGAAGAGCTAGGAACGGATGCTGAAGCCCTTCCCCCACCCACCTTCCCAGCCAGGCTCCAACCACAAGATTCTTCTCTGGGGAATTTGAGTAGCTAAAGAGCAAAGCCCTAAAGGTACACACATTTGGTGGCTTTCCTAAGGAAACAGGTCAGTTAGATTCCCCCTCCAGCGAGGTCACAAAAGCTCTAACAGGAGCTATAGAGCCTGACTTGTAAACTGAAAATCAAAGATGACCACACAGCTAAGGAAAACCTCTAACACTTTAAAGCCTCTAATATATGAAAATGATTGCTCAAAAGATAATTGATGAGACAGAAACTAAACCATCAGCAAATAAATGGATAAAGAAAATGTATTACAGTTGATCCTTGGACAACATGGGGGTTAGGGGCACCGACCCCCTTGCAGTCAAAATAACACTTGAAACTTTTGACTCCCCCAAAGCATAACTACTAATAGCCTATTGTTGACCGTAAAGAATCAATTAACACATACTTTATTTGTTGTATTTATTAAGTACTGTATTCTTACAATTTTGTTAAGAAAATCATAAGAAAGGGGCGTCTGACTCTTGATCTTGGCTCAGGTCATACCTCTGTCAGGCTCTGTGCTGACAGTGTGGAGCCTGCTTGGGATTCTTTCTCTCCCTCTCTCTCTGGCCCTCCTCTGCTTGTGCACAATCTCTCTCTCTCTCTCTCTCTCTCTCTCTCTCTCTCTCTCTCTCTCTCAAAATAAATAAACTAAAAATAATAATTTTTTAAAAAAGAGGATCAAAGAAAGAGAAAATACGCTTTTAGTACTGTGCCTTACTTATTGAAAAAAGACACATGTAGGAACGCCTGGGTGGCTCAGTCAGTTAAGCATCCAACTTTGGTTCAGGTCACGATCTCATGGTTCATGAATTTGAGCCCCACATCAGGCTCTGTGCTGATGGCTCAGAGCCTACTTTGGATTCTGCGTCTCCCTCTCTCTCTGCCCCTCCCCAACTCTCACTCTGACTCTCTCTCAAAAATAAATATTTAAAAATATTTAGAAAGAAGACCCTAAATGGACTCATGCAGCTCAAACCCATGTTGTTCAAGGGTCAGCTGCATACACATACAATGGAATATTATTCAGCCTTAAAAAAGAAGGAAATATTGTCATATGGTACAGCCTGAATGAACCTTGAAGACATCATGCTAAGTGAAATAAGACATTATGCTAAGTGAAATGACAAACGCTACATGGTTCCACTTATATGAAGTATCTAAAGTAATCAAACTCATAGAAACAGAAAAGAAAATGGTGACTGCCAGGGGCTTGAGGGGAGAGAAGATGGGGAGTTGTTCTTTGGGTGCAGAGTTTCAGTCACACAAGATGAAAAAGTTCTAGATGCCTTATTGTACAACCATGTGCGTATAGTTAATACTGTACTGTATTTATTCTTGTTCTTCTATATTGTGGGGGAATAACCAGTGTTTGGATTTTACTCTAGAAATGTAAACTCTTATGGAGGAGCATGGAGTTGGGAAGGAAGGATTGATTATATAGTTTCCAGAATGCTTAGAATGTCCAGAGTTGGATTTCATTGCTCAGCCAAAATAGTCCCAGGGTATAGATTATTCCTTGCAGAATTTACACCCAGTGATTAGACTAGAAATATGAATCCAGAATGTCTCCGATAACCTGAAAAGGTAGAAATGATTCCCTTACTAAGAGTGGCCCAAAGGATTTGGTTAAACCCAATAACATAAGCATGAAAATGATCCCCAAGGATTTTTTTCTTCCCTTTAAGTTTGTGTGGGGCAACTGACTGACAGCTGCCTAATGTAAGTGTTTCGAAAACCCTGAATATGTATGACCAGTATTGTAATTACGTTGTGATGTTTATATAGAATGAAACTAAATGATATTGTAAATTTATTCTTTTGATGAAACATATGCTTGTGCTGATCCTCCAAACAATTATATTCTATTAAGAAAACATTTTGTGCCAGAGATGTGCTGTCTGATCCTTTTCATCCTTCTGAATGTACGGAACACATGGTAACAAAGTGCATGTGCACAACTCCGGGATATAAGGATACGAGAAACAAGGATATAAGAAGACAAGAAACAAGGCAAAGCAGTGTATTCCCATGTCCTCCTCTGAATAGCAGCAATTAAAATTCACAGCTGCTGGCTGCCCAGATGTTTCTTGCATTTAGTGCTTTGTAATATGCATCAGAATATATTGTATAACTGCACTTTCAGTAAACTAGACAGCTTTGTATTCTAAATTCCGCAGACTAGATCCAGTGTGTATATTTTTTCTTCAGATTGGCTTCCCCCAACCCCCACCCCATCCTCTTCATTTGCTTGGGGCATTTGCAGTTCAGAAACAAAAGACATTTCCAGCTCAGGGTTTAGCTGTATCGGAGTGTAAGTGCAGGTCAGGTTTGATTTATGTGGCACGTCTGATAAGCAGGAAAGGAGAGCAAGATGAGGGGTGTGGAAAAGCTGGTGAACTTGGCTTGACTTATGTCTTCTGTTTTGTAGGCAGCCAACATCCCTCTGGTGTCAGAACTTGCCATTGATGACATACATTTTGATGACTTTTCTCTTGATGTTGACGCCATGATCACAGCTGCTCTCCGGATGTTCATGGAGCTGGGGATGGTACAGAAATTTAAAATTGACTATGAGGTGAGATGTTGCATCTTGGGTGATCCCAGGAGTACACGTGGGACAACATGGTAGCCGAGTTTCCCAAATGCAAATTGAGGGTGATAATACTCAGCCCTCACTCCTCATGGGATTGCCATGAGAATCATGGGAGCTTTGTGGGAGGACTTTGGTTGTGAAGATTACTCAGACAGAAGGCATTGTTTTGACGACAGCCCACTGGAGACACATACAACTGTCTGATACACCCTCTCCCTTCCCATTTCAGACACTATGCAGGTGGCTCTTGACAGTGAGGAAAAATTATCGAATGGTTCTGTACCACAACTGGAGACACGCCTTCAACGTGTGCCAGCTGATGTTTGCAATGTTAACAGTAAGTGTGTTCAGTGGTGGCGGAAGGCTGTCTGTCATTTGTATGGACCGACAGGCCTTCTCCTTCACATTCCCATCTCTCTGACAAATTGCCATGTGATTTATTTTACACTAGAACTTACCTGCCCTGGTTATGGGAGTATATATTTCACCACAATTTCAGAGCTTTAAAACTATAAAATCACTGACACCTTGAAGCAAGTGTAGTTTTGGAATGATTGCTTGAGCCTCTTTTCATGTTTTATCTCGGGAAACTTGTTGTTTTTACAAAAGAAATGGCTTGGATTTTCAAAGTAATCTTTTTGCAGAGGATATGGGTATGAGTAACAGAACAAAGAGATCTCTGAGTAAGACTCTCTACGCTGGTGGAAAGCCATAG
The DNA here is from genome assembly GCA_030068075.1 of Paguma larvata. Taxonomy (NCBI): domain Eukaryota; kingdom Metazoa; phylum Chordata; class Mammalia; order Carnivora; family Viverridae; genus Paguma; species Paguma larvata. The sequence goes on from CM057825.1 coordinate 54,007,011, forward strand.
TAGGGTGTGTGAACATTACCCATGGGAACATAGAAGTCCTGAGAGAATGCCAGGGAAGATGGCTAAACATATGTGTTTACACGTAAACATACACGTAAACACATATGTTTACTTTCAAGCCACTGACTCTATATGTGTATGTGTATAAACATATTTACCATATAAAATAGAACACGCATTTCAGATTATCATAACACAAATCTAAGTACCTTCCATCTTTGTACCCACACTAAAATTGAAACCCAAGATAAGGAACTCCAAATGACATACATTTTCCTTTGGCCAGATGAGTAAGAACTGTTCTGCTCCTTCCTTCTGAAATGCTCTGCCCCGTTCTCTGCCTGTTACAATTTTACTCATCTGCTGGGGCATTGATCTAATGCCAGTTTTTCCACAAAGTCTTCCTCTTTTTCCCCAAGCGTCAATAATTACTTCTGTCTCTGCACTGTGTCTCGTACAACATGTCTTTCTTTCTGCTGTGTGTTTTAAGTCACAGATCTCTCATTCTCATGCTATAGAGTCAGCAGCTTGAAACTAAAGAGATAATTTCTTATTCTTTCAACAACATTTACTTGCTTGCCCAGCATTTATTTATTGAGGGCCTCACCAGCATTTTGCATGCAGTCACGCACTTGGAACATTTTCAACAGATGTGTGTTAGATTAACTTGAACTCGAGTGTGCATATAGCATGAAAAGATGGGACCAAAATGTCTTCACTTTTATACTGGAGAACTTGTTTTGGGGGTCCTCAACTGCTTAAGGACTAGCAGATGGGCCTAGAAAAACTAGACTGGCCCTGTCCTTCTGTAATGCACCCCATGAAAGCAGCTGGCCAGTCAAATGAGGGAGGAAGATGCTTTAAACTACTAGCCTTAATTGCTGGAGGCCAATGTTGTTTTAAGAAAAATAAATTAGCCACTTGCATCTTGCTTTTCTATATCAGATCTCAAAAAAAGAATAATTTTCTGTGTGTAGAGTTATGTGTCTGGCTCACAGAAGACATTCAATAAAGAAATTAACCTCTTATTTTGGAGAACCTCTGGATTTATGGTGGATTGCCAAAAATAAGTAAGCAGGAGCCTTGTTCAATGAAGCAAAAAAAGGAATGGTCTTGATATTGTGAGTTAGAGATGTCAAAGACAGAAACAGACTTCTACGACAAGCCTTAAAATAGTTGGGATGGGGGACGTTAGCCAGAGCAGTGGGGTCGGGGAGGACACTTAGGAGTAGAAGGAAATGCATACCCGTTTTCTTCAGTAAATGTTCCAAAATGCAGACCATCTTGATCCTTTTCAACAACTTGAAGAAAGCAGAACTCTCAAACTCTGTCACTACAATGGGGGTATTCATACTGCCAGAATATTCCAAGGGTATAGTTATTTTTGCAAGCCTGGTCAGCCACCTTGAAGAGGAGCACTGTGTGAGAAGGTTTCGGTTTTGTTTTTGTATTAATGCCAGCTCAAAAAGAGGAGAATTCTCTGTTAAAGTTCCCGCCCTGACTCTGAAAAGAATACATTGGTGAATGTTAGTTTTTCTCCCTCACATTGAATTGAGAAGCCACATCTGGAAAAGATATTATTTCCTGCTCATTGAATTTTGCTGAACTTGACTAAGGGTTACAATAGGTTGAAAACTTCAACTTCTGTCCCTAACACAAGCCGTCTCTTCAACTTGACCATGGGCAACCTGGTTAATGAGAATTTTTTAACTAAGAAGATATTACAGAAATGAAAAAAAAATTACTTGATCATTGAAGAAAAGGATGAATTTAATTTACTCATCAGTTCTAATTTCTGGAATACTACCTCAGCCTGTGGCAAAATGATAAACTCCTCACCATTAGGAGCTTTCGCTGTTTTTGTTCTCATCAGCAATTGTATTTGCATTCGAGTTCTCTCATATTCCATTTCCATGTGTTGAGTTAGAAACAAAATATTCTCTTAATATAAAAAAAAAAAAATCACCACGCACCAACCCCTGTATTTGGCCTGAGTCCCAAAGCCAAGAGAGTATGTCGCACATGTGCTGAGTTTTCCTCTAGATGGCGCTCCAAGGCAAAGTTTCCCAGCCAGTTGCCAGGAAAGGAGGGAAAAACCTTACCAACCTTCCCTCAAAGTCCTTTTCTTCTAGGACAGGAGATAATAAGGCACACACTCCCACACTCTTTTCTTAAAAGAGGCACTAACAGAGCTGGTGTGTCCAAAAAGAGCCGCTCCTATCAGGATGGGCTGTATTCTGACTGCCTTGCCCACAGAGCTGTTAGCAGGAATAATACGGGAGACCTTACATCTGTGGGTGTGTGTTTTTTCTAAGCCCATTGTCTCTGAGAGTGGGAAGATGCATGGTTCTGTGTCACTGCTGAACAAATTATGACACCATGTACAACAGGACAAGCAAATTGTAAATATATGCACCAGCTTCCAAACCTTTAGCCCTGAAGTCATTTTGAATATGGAAAATAAACTTACTGACTCAGAATTAAATTTTGCAAAAGTATTCAACCACATGTCTAGGTAATGAAAGGGTTTTGTTCCTTTGTGGGGGGAAAAAACCCTTTAAAGAATAGGCAATTTTATGTAAAGGGTGGAAATTTAGCTCACTGAGAACCCTACTAATGATTTTCTAATTTATTCCATGCCTCTGGCCTGAAATTCCAAATTTTGAAATGAAAGCTTCAATATTATTCTTTGCTTCTAAAGAAATATGTGGAGAGTTAAATTTACCAAATATTGTGAATTCCTTGAGTAAATACAGCATGTAGTGCCAGCTACTATTTGTAGTCAAAACAAGGAATAAAAACCTGCAGATCAAGAATAATTATACAAATTCTCTTTGTTTATGGAAGCTTGTAGAATAAATATTCCATTAAGCACATACATAATGAAAAATGAGAAACTCATTTCTTATATTGACAATGCAGACCAGATAGAGAAAATGGCTGTGCTTTTGTTTGCATTCTGTAAAATAAAAGGTATCTGGTGGTGCCAAGGTTGCAGAGACATTTTTCGGTTTTATAAATGATGTATGAGTCCTGACAGATTCTCCAGGGGGGGAAAAAAAAGGTTTCCTTAAGAGTCAGTGTTCTTTACTATCCCATAAATGTACTCATTAGCACTTTGGGCCATGCCCTGCATCCTGTGGGGCTCAATAGCGATTCATTTGAATGAGTGGATTTATTTGAAGGTGATATTATTCATGTTGCTTAGTGTCCAGTTTTTTAAAAAACTATAAAACGATGAACAACTATCACCGTTAGAAATCTTGTTTTTCCTTCATATCACACTAAGGTTCAGCTAGGGTTCATATAGAATATTATGATCCTGCAGAATTCACTGGATATGAAACGAGAAGAGCACATGATCACATTAAAATTTATGGTGCTGCTGGCGGCGTGGCGCTGGTGGGGGATTGCAGTTAAACACTAATAATAACCAAGTATCACAGCAAACACATTGACACCCCCTGACATTTACTGGGGGCTTCTTAAATCTTAAATGTGGAGGTAGCGTGTTTAAGTCCATATTTGTGTTGTCAACAAGGTTATTTTCAGAGATAAGCCAAGGCATTTTATTGATCATTCAAACTAGAAAGCAGAAGGGACGTTTAGGGAGAAAAATCCATCCTATTCACCAGCTTGAGGATAATGCGCTGTCTGCTGTCTGCCATTTTCAACGAAGTCCTTGATTTTTGAGATAGAAAATTTATTCTGGAAGGAGATCCGAGAAGCACAAATTAGACCTCTCCCCACTTCCCCTGTCGCCACCCCAACCCCTGGCCTCCCAAGAAGGATAGAACCAATTAAACTTTTTTTAGAACCAATTAAATTTTTGAATAAAATATTTTCACTAAGTAACCAGAATCCTAATCTCACCAGAAACCTAATTTCTGGTGAGATTGTATCATTGGGAGGTTCAAAGAGATCTACCTGTTTTGTGCTGTAACTGTCTACGATAAAGTGACAAACAATAATCAGGTTTATAATTATCAAACATCATTGTATCTTCGTTTCAATATAAGTAGTAACCACTCTATCTACCTTAAAATAAATGGCAGCATTATCATAATAATGCAACAAAATCTGGATGTTAGAAAAGCCAGCTCTTTAATTTTCACGTAGGAATGTCTTGACTTCCAGTGTAACTTTAAAAGATGGTAAATATTTAATTTAGGAAAAGAGCGATTTTCAATGTATTTGCAGAATATCAGCACTGGGCACTATAAATTAACTATGGAGCTAATCAATTTGAATACTGTTTAAATTACATTTAACACTCCTGCCTTTTAATCATTTAAGAAGATTTCTATTTTTATTCTCTCTGGCCACCTCTGAGAGCCCCAATTAGGCACTCCATGCTTCTAGTTGACATTCCCTTTATCCACATTTATTTTACAAAAGGAAAAAGGCAAAGCCACACATAATTAAGAACCTGTGTGCTAATAACCAAACATACAATTGGGCAGAAGGATAATCCAATCCATTTCCTCACACAGGAGAGTAACCTCCATAACTCACTTTAAGCGCGGCCATTCATGAGTTATGGGTCATTCCCTTTCTAGTGAAAATAAATTCTCCCGCACCATCAGCCAGAGCTGGGTATTTTTCTTAGGACATGTAAATTGTAAAAGCGTATGAACATCATCATGTCCGGCGTTTGGGGGAACGCATAAGCTCTTGCTTATGGACACAGGCTCGTAAGGAAATGACTGTGGTTTCAGAGTTGGGGCTGTCTCGTTACAATATAGGATTTTTGATTAAAGGGAATTTATTCTTGAGATTTTTACGGTGTTGGTAAACTGCTTAATCTGTCGCTTTGTGTTTTATGACGCCAGCCGAGTCCTCCAGGTCAGGGAGACCCAGCGGCAGAGCCAGCGTTGTTTATCACCACCTCCATTTTCCACGGTTTATAACTTAGCGATGGCACTTTCTTGGGGCTGAAAACTGGCACTTCAGGGTGTCAAGTTGGGAGCTTTAAAAAGTTTTAATTCTTCATGAGTCCCACGTTCAATTTTGGCTCAGTGATGGCTAATAAAAATTTGGGTAATCTTTGAAGAGTCATCATATTCTTGAAGTTCATCAGCCTGGCCTCTCGTACTCGGGGAGGTCTGTCTCTGCACAATTAATGTTGGCCAAGTAATCTGCCTCATTTTCTGTGCTCGCGAGCCACATGTTGTATTATATTCAGTTCAGTAGTAATTTATCATAAACTATAAACTATCTTTCCAAACAGGAACAAAAAAATCTCTGCCCTAAAAAAAATTGCAAAGCACATACATTTTTAGTGTTGAAAGCTAAGTCCTTAAGAATTGAATATGCTTTTTCATGTTTCTTTTGGAAATACAATGTGTGCTGCATACAGGCAGATACATTTCTTATATTATCTAAATTGAAGTAAAAACTGGGTTTTTTTTTCAAGTCTTATTAAGATATCTACCCTGAAAATTCCCATAATCATGCCATTTGTATATCTTTTTAGACATTTTATCCAAGTATGAGAGCAGAGATGTTCGGCCAGTTTTTATTCCACTACATCAGATCTTCTTGAGAATGAAATACAGTGTGTTGACAGATGCTGGAGGTTTGCTTTAAAAGACTCTAGCACACAAACAAACAAAACAATGCATGTGGACAGAGAGGTGAAACAAGACCAGCAAACCAGGGATCCTGTTGAAGTTAGAAAATGAATATGTGGGGGTTCATTATAGTAGTCTACTTTGCGCATGCTTTTAACTTGCCAAAATAAATTATTTAAATTATAATAATAAGTAGGTTAAAAATTAAGTCTTGGAAGTGGTTAAAAAATAACTCAATAAAATTTATTAAAATCAACCCAATTTTTTTTCATGCATCAAACATTTTCTCAACATATGTAATTAAACCAGACAGACCACTAAATTTTGCTACCTCACCTTTCTCAGACTTACATGGGCAAAGATTTGCAACATTATTTTAGGTTGAGAGTCACGGTATGTCCAAAACATGACTTAGGTTTTACTGTTTGATGGTGAGTGCCTTCAGAGGCTTCTGCTTGTAACAGAAAGTATTTAACAGAAAGTATTTAAATGTAGACTGTAAGTTTTTCCCAACTCTTAGCTTGGTAAGGGAAGGGTCATTGTAGACATAATCAGTATTTGGCTGCATTCATCTTGAGAAGAAAGAGAAGCAAATTTGAGCAAGCTACCCCACTCCCATGGATAATTAGACAAACTACAACTGGTTTATGTAACGTTACATGCTTTGATTAAAGAGACATGTAAACATAGTGCTGGATGTTGGTCCCCTAACAGCTGGAAAGGTTCTGGTCTCTGGACCTCAAAAATAGGACTGAAGTGCCTCTTTTTCAGCTCAGCACACCCAAATGCTGGTAGGTAAATATTACTGTAAATACCAGAGGCATATGACCATTAAATCTAGATGCTCCGGTTTGTGCAGTAGGGTTTTTTCCCCAGTAAAGGATTGTGGCTGTGAACACCTGTTCTTCTCTTCCTGGTTGGCAAAGATAGGATTCTATTTTTAGAAGAAGGTAGAATATGGCATCAGGTAGTATACATTAATTCATAAGTGCGCTTGGTAAGTAATTGAAATCTGCTTCCATCTTAAAGCTTGAGAATGTCCTCTGCCTAAATTCACTGCTCTGGAGCAATCAAATAGGTTGATGCCCATCAGCCTGCCCCTTGGATTTGTATGCTGAGAGGTAGCCAGTCCTTCTTAAAGCAAACAAAACAGAGCCCCGAAGAGAAACATGCTGGGCTTGCCGAACATGCCCATGGAGCCCAAACATGTGCCTTACCAACTCCCACAGCTCTGCTCCACCCACACTAGCCTACGTGCTCGCAGCACCTTTGGTTCTTGTTCGCAGATCTAAGTTTCACAGATAGACATGAACATCCTGTATATGACATTTACAATGAAACCCTCAAAGAGTGCTCTTTGCCTAAAGTAAATTTGATTTTAATGCTGTACCAAACAAAGACCCCAGACAGTGACCCTGCAACTCTCTGCACACCAAAAGTTAAGAAAATGAGAAATTAAGTGTTGCTTCTTAAATGCTGCGTTTCAGCCCAAAGCTCACATCACTTTCAAGTCGAAGTCATCTGTAGATCCGTTGAAACATGACACAAATTAGGGATACAGGTTCTTCAAGAAGGGCACTTCCTTGAAAAACCGTGTTCTTCAAAACCGCTTGGAATGGTCTGAGCATTTCTCTTTGCTCTTCTTACCCAGAAGAAAGACGAGGATCAAGGGGGGAATAAAGACTCTACAAGAACTTATCACGCTCTCCCTCAAACTTAGCCAATCCAACTGAGGACTCTGCTTCCATGCCTGACTGTCAGCATCCATGGAGGAATGTTAGGAACTAAGAGCCTTCAGTTTGGAATTTCTGTGACCGTTAGGAATTTCTAGTACATCACTGAACTCCCTCCCTCCTTACTCTGCCATCTGCCAGATCTTGAAATCAACAGGATGAACTCAAGAAATCCTTCATCATTCAGTATCTTTGACACCCAAGGTTCAAAAACAAATGTGGAGGCAGAATTTCTGGCATCACTTTCTCAGATTCCCACGCCAGAGCTGCAAACACACATGACAAGGGGCATGCAGTCCGCAATCTACCTTCTCCAGAAACAGAGCAGGGTGGCTGAGCACTCCGTGCTTCCACCATTACTCTTTTCTACAAAGCACAGCCAGTGTTGTGATGGCTTCTCTCTAGAAAGCGAACTACATGGCACTGCTCTGGTTGGCATGACCAGACTACATGTGCAGCGAGGGCCAAGGACATGCCTGTCTCTGTTCCTCATGCCTGGAATGGAGTAAGTGCTTAATGCATATTTGCTCAACGAATAAATGAATGAATGACACTTTTGAGGTTGTCACTATTTTATTCCAAGTTAGGACAGTTTGATGAAACATGGACTTATTTTTAAAACAAAAAAGATATTATCTACACATTAGAATATATATACACATTAGAATGTATGTATTCTGATGAATAAATATTCTTTACGGAAATTTTGGAAATAAAGGAAAATTTTCAAGTCACCTGTGATCCCATTACTAGTAACATTTTGATGTACATTTTGATGTACATACTAACAGTCTTTTTTTATGCATATATTGAGAATTTTTATAAAGCTGGGATGTTACATATAAACCATTATATCTCTTTTCTCTCCAAACCTCATTTGTAAATCACTGTTTATTATCAGTTACGTCTTGATGCACCAGAGCTTATGTTTAGGCTCAAGACGTCCAGTGTCTACAAAATCAACCTATTACTATTCAAGAATAACATTCTCTGTAGGTATAAAGCACACCATCTGATTCTTCAGAGCCAAATCATCTCGCACTCTATCATCACAAGAATAGTTAACAGCTGCATAAGTGTACCCACACCCTCACCTTAGTGGCTGAATAGCACAGTGGATAAGAACACACTTTGGGAGCAGGTTTCCTGAGCTCTAATCCTCCTCTGTTACATTCTAACAGTGTAGGTTAGTGCCTCAATATCCTCATCTGTAAAATGAGGGAGATAAGAATAGTATTTCCCTTAGAGGGTTCTTGTAAGGATTAAATGAGTTGATGTGTTTGAAGTATTTAGAACAGTGCCTGGCATACACTAAGCACTATGGAAGTGTTAGCTGTTATTAGTAACATCCCAAGCCTTTTCTCAGATACAGTTGTTTGATACATAATAAGCACTTAATAATATTTGTTAAATGAACGAAACCTCTATACATCTTCTATATTGTGTTGATATTATGGCTATTGTTTCTTAAACTTTTTCAGATTCTACAGAGCCACAAGGCAATAGTCATTTTTCTCTGTCCATGATATTCCTCCATTCACTAGAATTGTGTGGGGTCAGCTTTGAAATGGTAGTATATCCTAGCTGGTTTAAATTTTACATTGACCAGATGAGAGGAAATTACTAGGTAGACTAGGGTACCCCATGAATCATTCTAATTCTCTGTGTTCTTTGGATCCCATTGATTATATGCTTTGGTGGCTGGAAGCAGGATTATCTCAGCGTAAGTTTTAACCCAAGAAAGGACTATCACTGGAAGCCTGCTTGGAGGGTAGCCACAGGCTTTTCTGGAAAGGGTGACATGAGAACTATGTCTATATGCCTTGACCGTCGCTTTGCTTAGATGTATTGTATCCACTGCCTTATATTTTTTATATGGACCGTGAAGGAATACAGGTGAGAAAAGAGATTAATATAAAGGTCAATAAAACCCATAATTATTGGGTCAGGAATAGAAAAGATATAATTGTATTTGAAAATAAAAAAGTAAAATAGAGTCAGGCATGGGACAAATACATTAAATAATACTTTCTGCTGCCCCTGTGTCCTTTTGAAAGTATATTCTCCTCAGAAGGGAGTTGACTTTTTCTCCTCGACATGGATAAGTGTAGGTTTGAAGGAAGATGGATGGGGTGGGAGAGGGGCAAACGGACACTTACTGGCAGGTGGACACATTTCAAGCCTGATGATTCTCTAGAAACCATTTACCAGGCAGCTTTAAATCACAGTCAGAGATAGGTGCTGCTTCAGTAACTCAGGTATCACGGTTGAGAGAGGTAAATATGTTCCGTGTGACTGTGCGCGCTATACTTCAGGGATTCTTTATTCTGAGGATCTAGAGTTGGGCTCCCTGGTCTTTGAACACCATCATGTTACAGAATAATTTCTGGGAAGAGAGGCCATGACTTGTATCAAATTCTCAAGAGTATCCATGACCCAAATAGTTTAAGAGCAGCATGTGGATTCCCAGGAAAGTGCGGGGAGGAAAATGGCTGCATAGAAAATCATAGTAGAATATATTCCATCATTTTATATAACGGGTGATAACTGATGGCTTAAAAATGACTCAGGGGTTTGTTCTGGAGCCTGTTAGAGGCATTTGGTTTCGACTTCTAATTAAATATCTAGTCTAATTACCTTATTTTAACTTTATCCCTCTTCTGACTATTCTAATTCATCAGCTCATTCCAATCAATAACATTTTCACTGGCAAAACCTCTGTAAATTTTAGTGCAGTTCTATTGTCGTTTACAGTACTGATTTCTACAGTATTGTGGATAATTATTTCATATTTGATAGACTTTCTGGATTTACTTATTATTAGCAAGATCCAAACCCAATAAAACTGCCTTATAGTTTCAAGATGACAGAGATGACAGATAAAGACCTTTATATCCCTTCTCCTTTCAAAATCACACCAAAATAACAAGGGAACAAGAAATGGATACACATCCCACCTTTCATGGAACCATAATATATGAAGCCATAAAATGGAGGGAGGACGTTCATAGCTTAGTAGAGAAAAGACAGATGTAACCCAAGTGCCTTCGGGGTGAGGGGATAGAGGGAGTGGTACACATGAGAAACATCCCCTCCAGAACCTATCAAGGCTCAGGACTGAGAGGCATTAGAGAACACAAAAACGGGGTGAAGTGGAGGGAGGGAATGCTGAAAACACTGAGTCCCCAAGTCCCCACTCTCTCTCCATGTAGTCAGAGGCCTACTCTTCTCCTCACCTATGCAGGAAACCAGAGTATTTGCTGCAGAAACTAAACCCCAGACTCGAGGACACCAGGAAAAGAAAAGTTAGGGTGAAGTACACCCTGAAAATGAGAGAATTAAGTGAAAGTCTACATTCTCAAAGATGAGAAGATACAAATCTCTTTTCTCATAACGTCAGCATCCATGTTTGTGCCATTTCCAAGCAAGAGATTGGGAAATCCATAGCAAATGAGTTTAGATAGTGACATTTGTGGCTCTCCAACAAAAGTCCAGCTGGCCATCTGCTCACCTAGTGGGAAGGCTCTGCAATCTACAGACACCACCCCCATGCACTGATGTGTGGCAAACATTATAACGCTTTACTGTTAGATGAGTAGACACTCAAGGATATCAGGTGTTTGAGGGAAACCAGCAAACAGAGAGGAAAAGGAGTTTAGAGGAAACAGGTAATCAAGGAACAGAAGAGAATCTCAGAGGAATTATAATTATCTTCAAAAAGATAAGAGACGCTAATGAGAGAAGAATAGCATGCTATGAGAAAAGGAGCAACAGACAAGAAAACGCTTACAAATTAAAAATACTATTCCTGGAAAGTAAGAGGGAAAAGTCAATATGGGCAATGGGAAAGAAGAGACAAGAAAATAAAGGAATCAATACAGGAAGTCCAATGTCCAATCAAAGTTCCATTCAAATAGGGCACAAAAAACAGTGAAGAGGAAATTATTTTTTAGAAAGATTACAAAAACATTGTACTGAAGAAACTGAGCCCTCAGGTTGATAAAACCTTGCCAAGCCAAATGATGGGGAAAGAGTCCCAAACCAAAGCATATCTTTGAGAAATTGCCAAACCCCCAGGGATAGAGAGAGGATTCTAAGAGAGAGAAAATCAAGTAGCATACAGTGTTAGGAATAAGAACTGGATATACTTCTCAGAAACGGCTTCAGAAGTTAGAAAAACATAGAGCAGTCTTTCAACATTTTTAGTGGAAATGTTGTAACCCAGAATTGTAGGGGCTAACAACTGAATAGAGACATTTTCAGTCCTGCAAAGCCTCAAAAGTTAATTCACTCCCCCAGTGTTGAAAAGGTAATACCCTTTCTCACGACGTCACTGGCAGATGTGCGTCTGCAAAATGAGGGAGGAAATGAAGAAGGACAGAGGTGGGGGCTGCAAAAGCCTGGAGGTCAACCTCGGGAGAGAAAAACTGGCAGCAGGCAGAGAATCCAGACCACAGAGCAGGACCAGGCCACCACAGGGAGTCCCCAGGACAGGAAGGCATCTAAGAAATGGTGTGACCCTTTGGAGAGCTGTGTAGGATGTGAGAAGACTCAGATGTTCAAAGAAGTCTTCACTCCAGGAAATGAAAACATTTACATCAGAAAGGAAACAAGCCTTGGATCCTACTTGGCTCTGCGGTGTCTATGAACAGAGTGCATATCAGGAAAGCGCTGTATCTGTATTGCATTGGGAGTGTGGGGGAGGGGAGAGAGCGAGTGTGAAGATAAGTCTCACCCATCACAAGACATCAGTGTTTAAGGGCAAACCCTGGCACCTGTATGCTGGGAGTTGGCCCGCCTCTGCCACATACTAGCTGTGAGTCCCTAGGCTCATTACTTAGCTTCTCTGTGCCTCTATTTCTTCTTACCTGGGGATAACAGTGGTTTCTACCTTACAGGGCTGTGATGAGAATCAAGTCAGTTAGACAGTTGTAGAGCTCTTAGGAGACTGTCGGCACATACGAAGGGCTGTATAGGCACTTAATGAATGACCAAGTGCTAATATACATACTATATGGAAATATGGTAAAAAATAATTACCAAATTAGGAAAAGATTAGGTGCCTTTGAGAATCAGGAAAAGGGAGGGGTGAGGGACTACTGTTTTTGATCTTAAGTCTCTCACTATGATTTGATTAATTTTTAACTATTCAGGTAATACATTAAAGTAAAATAAAATGAACTTGAAACCAACAGCCAACACCAAATTTTAAAATGAAAGGGCACACACAGCTTTGATATGGGCTACTTCATTCCCACCCTCAACAATTTACTAACATTTCTATTTGCTATGCTAGTGAAATTACGTGTATTTCTAAATGTAGCAGGGAACCCAACTTAATTTTTAAAAATAAAACTGTCAACACAGAAACTTATTATTCAGTTATTTCTGCAATAAAATCATAATTAATTAAAAAACCAAGTTTTCATTGCTCTAAGAGAAGAGAAACTAGTCGTCTTAAGTTTGGGGAAAAAACATACATGAAAAAGGAAGCAATTTGAATCCTACTTTCCCCTCCTCTTGCCCTCTGATAAAGATTTTAATAAATAATGAAATGGGAGACTTAACTAAGTACAAGGGGGAAGACGTAAAGGCTTTGGGTCAAGAAAATGCATAGACTGTGTTTCCAGAGGCTTACTGTCTCTTCTAAACTAACCCAAGGACAGCAGGAACCAAAGAATCCTGGCTCTGTTATTATGTCACACTGCCCCCCAAGTATCTCACACTGAGCCTAGGCATTTCATAAGCGTGCTACCAGAGGCTAATAAAAAAAGGATTCTAAGGGCATCTGGGTGGCTCAGTTGGTAAAGCGTCCGACTCTTGATTTCGGCTCAGGTCATGTTCTCACAGTTCGAGTTCGAGCTGACAGCACAGAGCCTGCTTGGGATTCTCTCTCTCCCTCTCTGTCTCTGCCCCTCCCCTGCTCGTTCACGGGCTCTTCCTCTCTCTCTCTTCTCTCTCCCTCTCTCTCTCAAAAATAAATAAACATTAGAAAAAAGGGTTCTGTGTAATAAAACATACTCTACCTGATCCTCAATCTGGGTTGCTAAATCCTCTCCCAAACCCTGCTTTTCAAGACATTATTGCCTATTATCTATATAAATTTCATCTGTCCTCCAAGCTAGTATGAAGTAAGGTATTCATAAAATAACTTCTAGAATATTATCATGTAACAATCTGAGTACTTCTAAGTTGCTTCTTTTAATATATGTGTGTACATATATATATATATTTTTTTTCTCTTTTTAAAGGTGTTCTCTTTTGCCTGCCCTCATTTGAGTGGCAGCCAGTGGGTATGGCATCCACTTCTAAATTCATAGCACCTTCTTCTCTTCCTACCACCATTGCACTCCTTGCTGCAATGTAGAATCACAAAACACATTTTGCTCTGGGCCTCTGCCAAACTGTCACTGTATCTGGATAGTGCTGCATCCTCTCTAAAAAGGGAACAGAATAGTCTGAACTTTGTCCTGGTGTGCCAGTGTGGGCCACCATGACAGCCAGCTAATCCATCACCGCGGGGACCTTAGGCTGTGCAACTGACCACCCAGCTGACTGTCATCTAAGTGGGGTGGCAGTTAATCATTTCCTTAAATGATGTGGGTATGAAAACAGAGCTGATTGTTGCTCAGCAGACGAACCTTCTCCATTCTCCCTGCCCTGAGTAGTGACTGTGGCCATTTCCTCTTCTTCCCAGACTGCAGGGTTTCAAGAGATTCTGACCGAGGTGGAAATTTTAGCGGTGATTGTGGGATGCCTGTGTCATGACCTCGACCACAGGGGAACCAACAATGCCTTCCAAGCTAAGTAAGTGTTCTAATTGTTGTTATTTTAATGCATTTGCCTTTCTGTTCAGAGCCAAAGGTGACGTGTGCTAAAGAGTAAAGCATTAATTTCTGGCATCCGAGGCCAAGGCCATGCAGGCTTGGGTGTGCATGTCACAGGGCTCATCCATCTTTATAATTCCCTATTCTTCTTTTAATTGCAAATTTGCCCTTCATGTCATGCTTGTTGATTTGGTCTGTCTCTGTTGACCTCAGTCAGATAACAAAGCTCAGATTTTAAAAGGCCTGTTTCTTTTTTCCTTCCACAATATTTGCCTTCGTGGCATTATAAGCATCTTGGACTTTCTACTCTGAAAATCAGGTTTTGAGACGATTAAAATAAAAGTGGCCTTCGGGAATTTTATGAAGCAAAATATGTTTCTTCTCCCAATAGAATCTCTTCCAGGCTCTTTAATGGTGGGTATTGTATAAACTGCAGTGAACTAAAGCAACGCTAGGAATACGGTCTCTGCTGCTCCCAGTCCTCTGCCCACAGAAAGGTGGGAAGCAAACAAAAGAATTGCATCAGTCCTGGGGATGTGTGAACGCATAATGTGCACAGACAGAAAAACATGCCCCTAGGCAAGTCGGATTGGTCGAGATAACCGTTACTTGGTGGCTCACACTGTAGTCTTAGTTGGAAATAAGACCAAAACCCCGATCTCCTGACTTATATTGAAGGTCCAGTTTTACTGTTCTTTTTACTATCTGTTTGCAAACAAAATGATATGTGAGTGCAGGGACTGGAGCAAAATGTCTGGGGATGGAGAAGGTAAGAAAGGCTTCAGCAAAGAGGTAAGATTAACTGTCAGATAACTGATTTCCATGCCCCCAAACAGGTCTACCTCCATGATGTGAACATCAGCAGCCCACTGTGTGTCAACAGCATCACTCCCTTTGTTCCCCAAACATCGACCTATTGGGGCCTTGGACTCCTGGCTCCTTGCATATCCTCCCAATCAAATGAATTTTGATTTTATATACTTCTTTCTGCATCCTGATTCTATTGTAGCCCCTCACTTTGACCCTTTCTTCTCAATATCCTGCAATTTCTTGTCCCTCTTAACCTTCTGTGGCATCCACTCTGCAAAAACTCAGCCCCGTTTCAATCAAACAATTCGATTTCTTGCTACTCTGCCTAGACATTTACAGGCTTTGGGAGAAAATGTCACAATCGCGAGAGCCTGAGACATACCAAATATGTATTGTCCCAACCCAGCTGGAGGCTCTGTACTCCCCACTGATCTTTCTGTGTCCCCAGCCAGCTCCATCCCCCCTTGCTCTTAGCAGTTATGTGGACCAAACTGTTCTCCCTTCCTAAACCACCTCCTGGCTACCGCTGCCCCCGCATCACTCAGCAGATCACCTTGCCTCCTCCTTCACCGAGAAAATTGAGGCCATCAATTGAGCCCTCCCTCAATTTCCTCCCCTGCCATGTAGAAACTTATCTGTCTGGCCCCATCCTTTCACCCTTCCCTCCTATCTCAACCAAAGGGCTGTGCCGCCGCCTGTCTGAGACTAATCCCTCCACCTCAGCTTCGGGGGCCTTCTTTGCCCCCTCCTGCAGGACCCCGCTCCATCAATCTTCCTCCCTCTGCCTTGTGCCTCCTTTCCATTCCTATTAGTGCTTAGCATCCTGTTAATGTGAGCGATTCTCCGCCATCTTGAAGAAGCCTGCCTCCATCTCTACTTCTCCCTCCCGCTTTGGTTCTCTTTCTCACCCTTACATTCCAGTCAGTCTGCTTGGAGAGTTGTCTGTGCCCTGTCTTCACTTCCTCACCCCCTACCTCCCACATGGCCATCCAGCTCCACCTTACCAGGGGAGCCCACAAATGGCCCCTGTTCCCAAAGCTGATGGCACTCTTTTTGGCCTTCCTTCTTGCCATGAGCCACATTTTGCCACTCGTCCTTCCAGGAACTCTCTCTTCCTATTGGAGCCCCACAGCCACCTCAGTCTCAGTCTTTGCCTCTACACCTCTCTCTTTTCCTCTATCCCTAGTGAATAGCAGGGCCAGAAATCCATGAGTCACCCAGATTCTCTCCTTAGTACCCCAAAGCTGACATCTCTGCATTCTTGGTAACTACTGCTTCTTTGCACCCATCCTGGATTGCTACAGCAAGCAGCCCATCTCCCCTCCTCCGGTCTTCCCTCTCCCTGCTTGGCACTCAAGAATAATCTTTGTGATTCACAAAGCTGACTAAGTCGCTCTCCTGCTTAAAAAAACATTCACTCGCCTCCTGTGACTTTCAGGATAATGTTCAAATTACTTGGTTTAGCCCCCAAGGGCCCTTTTCAGTCGAGTGCCTGGCCATTTTCCTGGCCCAGTACCCACTCCTCTCACCACCCCCATCAGTGTGTCAGTGTCCCAAACACAGGGACCATTGGTGTGCTCAATGGGGTCGTGCTAGTTCACCTCTCTCTGCTCCCTGGTATGCTGCTTCCCTATCCTGAAATGCCCTTCTCCTTCTTTCCCCAAACTCCTCTGAAAGCATCACCCCCTGGATTTTATCTCTGAGGTACCATCATAGTCAGTGTATCTTCCGTTAGCATCCTGTCTCCAGCTCCCTACCATTCTGCCACTTATGCATAAAGAAGAGATAAATGTGTAAGAATTATCTTCATAAAGCCAGACTGAGCACCTCGTGGGTACTTTTAAAAGTCAAGTGCACAATACTTGTGCTCAGATACCAACGTCCCCTTCCAGAGAGAGCCTGTGTATCACATTGAGAAAAGCAGCCCTTTTTGCTAGTTGCCCTCTCAGGTCTTTGGAGCAGAAATACACACCTAATTAAAATCCAGCTAATCATATTTCACCTGCCAGGAATTTAGAGCTGGATTACCATGATATTGACTCAATTATCTGTTGAGATCCAAGCTGCAGATCCACAGAGACTTGGGAGCTGTAGACTGCCATTTTGTGATGACATGAAGTAGATAAGAGAAACAGGAAAGTGAATCTGCAAAGAGAGGAGAAGAAGAAAGTAAATATTCAGAAAGAAATAGAAAAAAAGAGATTATACAACCCTAGAGACAGAGAGAAAAAGCAGACTTGATCCCTCACTTTCCCCATCTCTACTCCATTTCCAGGAGACCCAGGCATATTTGCGATAACTGGGCTCCCTAAGAGTTCCTTCTATCATTTAACCAAACTCTTTAGTGAAGCTGCTTCTAATTGATTTCTGTTCTTTGCAACTGACAGTGTCTGAGACAATGAGAAGAACTACAATGTATTTGATGTTTCCTACCTCCAGTGCTCACCTACATACCTGTAGGGTAGACATCTTTGTCTCCATTTAACAGGGAGGGCCTGAGCCTCGGGAAAGTAAGTAACTTGCCCAAATTCATGCATCCAGAATGTGGCACACCAGTGTTTGGACCCGGGCTATCTGATTCCAAAACCACCACATCATACGCTCTTTCATGACTTTGGGGCCTTTAAGCTTCCTGTTTGTTGGCTGACTTGCCATATATGTGAGCTCTGGAAAACTACAATATATTTTAACATCCAGCAAATGAAGATGCAGAGCCATAAAACATCCTAAAACTGAACTAGACCTTGATAGTCATCTTTTTCAACACCTTAACTTTACAAAAATGGAAACCGAGGGATCCCTGTAGAGGCCACTTTTAGGCAAACCAGCTTGAGCAATGGAATGTAGAAAGTGTCCATAGTGACCACCTGGCTGAATGCAAACCAGCCCATCAGGTGACCGACCCACCTCCAAATATCCTAAATGATCAATGGGCTACTTACAACCAGGCACAGTTACCAAAAAAAGGGAGAATTCCATATATTACCATACCTCCTCATCTTCCCCCTTTAAAAACCCACTGCCTTCTTGGCAGACAGCCTCTCCCTCTGCAGTCCTACCCACTGCTCCCTTGCAGAGTATTCAATAAACTTCTATCTCCTTTCTTCTGCCTTGGATGAATTCTTTCACCACCAGTGCCATTGGCTTCCACCATATTGTCACCCCACATTTGGAGGCCCCATCTGATCAGACAGATACCCCATTTAAACACCACAGTTCCCAAGTCTCAAGTGACTGGTGTAAGATTAAACAACTTTCAACGTATGAGATAAGGGTTAATTTGCTGATGGCTGATATTAGAATTCAAAGTTTGGGGTTGTTTGGGGTTTCTTTTTCGTTTTTCTTTTTTTTTCTACATCCTTATACCATATGATCAAATCTAGTGTCCCAAGACAGTTTGACATGTTTCCTTGAGATGATTACTCCTGTACACAACTTACCAGCTCACAGGATGTCTGTCAGCCCTGCTTCTACCTAAGAGTCACTTTTGAACTTAAGATACCAAACATCACCACCACCCACCCTCCATTAAAATGTCCTTCAACAGTAAATACTGAAAGATACCCTTTTAAATCATGATGAAGGGATTACCTTTTTATTGATCAGAATAACACTTTTTCAGTAACTGTGCTATTGTTTAGAAAAGCCCTAGGAAGAAATTTAATCCTTCTTTCCTTTGTTATTCCACAATAATTGAGTGCTTTTTTTATGCAAGAATCTGTGCTAGGCATTGTGGGAGAAATAAAGAAGTATAACAAACGGTCCCTTCCCTAAAAGTATTCACAGTATAATTCCAACCTTTCAAGTGATTTGGAAATAGATTTAAATGCACCAATTATTGTGTGGCAAAGCATACAGTACCTTTTGTTCATATATAAGGCTATAAAGAAACAAGAGACATTTAGCAAGGGACAAATTACTATATAAAATGCAAAATGCCTCTATAATAAAAAGTTGTAACTTTAGTTATAGCACAATATGATTTATTCTCTTAGCCTTTCTGATGAGTGAACCTTTGCATTTTCATATTTTATTCTTAATTTTTAAGTATTGGAGCGCGTGCAATGAATGATCAATAGGTAAATAGGGCCAGCGTACCACCCTGCTTGGCAATCGCTCTGCGAACACCTCTCTCCTGTTTTCTCCAGGGACAGCGTTCTCCACTCATCCCCCTCTCCATTACAGCTGCCCCCGATGATTAAATATCAGTACCAAGCAGCTTTGTAGTATATTCTCCTAGGAGACTTCTTCTATTCATTTCTAGCATAATCTCTTATACTCATTTATTGGGAATGAAAACCCATCTTGTCGCTTTCGGCCAGGTCCCAGAAGTGAAATCCTGGGGCACATTAATCTGCTGTGACAGCCTAATCCCATTCCTCACCACCTCCCAGCAATGCTCAATTTCCTAATTACCTTTCATAGTTTTCCTTTTAAAACTTTCCCATAAGCCACAGCCGTACACTTTCATTACGTCTTTTCCAAAGAATATGCATATCTGGAGAACTTATGCCCGTTTCGCACATTTATTTTTTAGCGCCTGTGCAAAGTTGCTGAATGCCTGTATAGAAAGAATTTCACTTTGACTTTTCTTTTTACTAAGTCTCTCCTTGGTGTGTCACCTGTTCAAAAATGAAAGTCTTCAGTATGTTGGGATGACCTAATCAACAAAGAACATCATACACAATCACATGTATAAATATTCCTGTGCTCATGGAATTTGGATATATAATATGGATATCCACAATTTGTAATATTTTTGTAATTATGTAAAAAATTATGTAATATAATATGTAATATTTTTATAATCACAGTGTGTATACCCCAAAGCTCTTATATGATGGAAATACTTGCCACAGAGAATTAAAATGGGGGCTGGTATTAAAGTTCATTTTCATGACATTATCACAAAATATGTTAACATACTTATTACTGCCAACCTTCAAGTTTGAACTATAATCTCTAGCCATACTACTGTAAGCTTATTAGCCAAGTAGCTAATTTTTTAAAAAAAATTTTACTATTTGTTTTTGAGAGAGAGTGGGGGAAGGGCAGAAAGAGGGAGAGAGACAGAGGATCCCAAAGTGACTCTGTGTTGACAACAGAGAGCCTGATGCAGGACTCGAACTCACTAACCATGAGATCATGACCCGAGCCCAAGTCAGATGCTTAACTGACTGAGCCACCCAGGTACCTCACCAAGTAGCTAATATTTTTTTAAGCACCTATTCTGTGCCAGGCAAACAGCTATGAAATGCACATAAAACATCCTGGAATTTCAAAAACCAAGACAAAGGTGCACAATGTACATTTTGAAAAATGGATTTTCATAAAAAGGAACTCTAATAGAAAATAGTTAACTAAAAGTAAATATTAATTAATCACTGGTTACTAAGATTAGCCTCACAATTTTTCACTTATTAAATGGTATAGACTAAGGTAAGATTTAAAGAAATAACACATACCTGATTAAAATGTAGCACCCCCCCTTATCAACTCGATTCGTAGTTATCCCTAGGGAACCTAACCCTGTGTTTCTCCAGCATGTGGTCAGCTCTGAGTCTCTCCAAGGATTACGGGTCCCTGGGCCCCTGATCTGGCGGTGATCTTGGGCTGCTTCACCAGTGGAGATGGAGGGCAGCTGATGACCAAAATCCTTCGCATGGCACGTACATGCAGTTCTTGGCTACTCTCAGTAGCAGTACAGACTGTGAGCTGTAAGTCTCCGGCATTTCCAAGTAAAGGCCAAATTGCCCTTTTAATGTCCAAACTCCCTGGAATGAGCAGGAAAGAACACAGGGACCTGCATGGATCCTTAGCCAGAGTCCCATGATTGCCCTTTAAAAGACAGGATTCTCCAGATCTCTCTTAACTCTTAAGATGCTCTAAATCCTAATCCATAAGAGCTGGAAATGAACACGCTCAGTGAACGCTTTGCTGAACTGATATTGTTGAGAATTAAGTTGTTCTACATAAGCAGAATTTACAGAAAATTCGAAATAATTTTTTCAAGTATTTAAAATGGAAATTGATATGGGTTGTAATTGATTTAATAGACCGCAGTCTACTACATGTCATGTATTATGATAAGCACTTCTGAATATTTTATTACATTTTCATAAATAACAGGAGGTAGGTAGCACTTTCATAATTTTAGAGACAAAGAAACAGAGCCTTAAAGCACCCAAGTAACTGTCCAAAGGTATTTCCAAGAGCTAGGATCTGACTCCACATCCTGGGAACTTTCCAGAGTTCTACCCTGACATATAGTGGGACCGTGAGCTGGGAAATCATAGTAGAAGCTTGTCAGCCTTACCTATAAAGTGGTTAAATGGACTCTGCATAATATTCCCAAGGGCTTTTCCCCTGGAAAGCAGTTGTTGCGGATACTCAGAAGCTACATACAGTTTAGCTCATGAAGTGCACCCTGATCCCCTAAGCTACAAATTCTGTCTTGGATCATCCGCAGCACTTCGATCGGACCTGGAACACTTTCTGTGGTATTTCTGTTATGTGCATTATTTTCCCTTAGGACCACATCTCATCGTCCTTACTACTCTGTAAATTTCTTAGCAACACGGCCCTCTGCCTTATTATTGTCACACCATCCACAGGATCTAGCCTAACACCTATAAGGTTTTCAAAAAGTTTACTTCATGGATGAGTGAAGCGCCCGGTTTCCTGAGAATGTATATGCTCACGTTCCTTTGCCAAAGCAGGAAGAGCAGTCTGACCCAAAGAACTGGCGTGGGAGGGTCGTTGGCAGGGGGAGGGCCCTGGTCACTCACCCTTCTGTCCTCTTTCAGGAGTGGCTCTGCCCTGGCCCAACTCTATGGCACTTCTGCTACCCTGGAGCACCACCATTTTAACCACGCCGTGATGATCCTTCAAAGTGAGGTACAGACCTAATCCTCTGCTTCTCCCCTTGACAGAAAACCAATACAACGATGTTTGCTACCTCTTTCTTTGTAGTGCCACAGGTACACACAGAGAAGAGAGACAAGGTTTCTTAGGCCAAACTATTGCTTTTCTTGGTGGCTTTTTAAAATCCTTTCAGCTGCCTGACCCAGAACCTTATTCACTTCTTCCTGAGCTGATCCATTTGGGTTTCATGATTAGTAAAGACACTTTTCTGATTCACTTAGCAGAGGAGACTGCTTCTAGCTTGTCACCAGGGCATGGTCTTGTCTTTAAGAAGTACAGAAGCCCACTAGCAGAGTGACTCGACCCAAAGAGTGAGTGGCCCCACGTTCCCATTTTGCAAAACTCAAAGCCATTTTACAAGATGGTAGAAGTAGAAACAGGGTGAGAAAATTACACTTTATTAGCACAATTGAGAAAGCTATAAAAGATGAAAAGAACCCCAAATTGCTGGTGGGAGCCGTCGGAAAGTGAGAATTGCAGCTAAACTTGAGACCCAGGGCTAAAGCCATATGCCTTATTTTGCTTCATGTCGCAATGCAGGAGTTGGAAATAGTTGGACTTGTGTACTTTTAGCTCTCCACAGAGAAAAGGAAAAACCACTAACTGACTCTGGCTGAGGCATCTGAGTTTTAAATTGCCAGGAAAGGATCTGTTTAATTTTCTGCAGGCGTACAGACTTTTTTTTTTTTTTTTGAGGCCAAGAAGGGATCATCTGTTCCCCATTATTTGTCAGTTCTCTAGCTGTGCCATTAATTATTATTATTATCATCATTAAGGCCCTGCTCCGCTGGAATAGCATCATTAAATATGGAGGGTTTTTTTCCTCCAGCCTATCTTGAGAAAGCATGTCTTTTGCAATATCACAAAAGCCTTCTTCGACCCCATAAAGGAGAGTCAGCACTCCGGAACCCGAATGTGACTGGGGAAGGGCAAACACGCTGAGGGAGGTGTATTTTCAGCTGGGAATGAAACATCAAGGGTTAGGCTCTCAGTAACTCTGACAGAAACCAGCATCCCAGCATCTGCGGCTCTGGAATTTTCCTATAGAAGCCATGTTTGAGCTGAGTGCTGTGGAAGGAGGAGGGAGGGTTAGGAGGAGCTTGGAGCTTGGGTGCAGAATGTCTTTTCTGTGCTGGCAATATGATGAGTTTACACCTCTGACCCCAGAAGCTCCCACCTTCGTAATAACAGGGATTATAAACGGGATGTTAGGGTTTTCTTGGAAGGTCATTTGTTTGTCCCCTGGGAAAAGAAACCCCACTAACTCAGAATTTGTGTTCATACAAACAAAACGCATTGACTGGCCTTCACTCTGGGGTTCTCTGTGAAGAACACAGAATAATAATCACGCAAATTCACCCTGGGCAACTGTTGGTGTGGGTCGTGGTCTGGCTATTCTTCCACACACACCCCTGTCCTGTCCACCAGAAAGGCAAAAATGCACCCCGCTTTTCAAATGAGACAGAGGCCCGAGACAAGTTGGTCCAGACCATTCTCCCTCCGCTTTTGGTTTTCTTTTCATCAATACCACTTCTCCATAAATGTCGATGGCAGTAGAAGCAGTATTTCAGGGAGACAAATCTGTTTCGGGGGCCAAACCCATGAGGCACTGGAGAAGGCCAATTTGCATGTAAACAATACGCTGACTGCAAATGAACTATTTGGTTTTATCAAAGCCTATCTGGCTAGCTTTATCACTCAGTTAGCTGTAAATTGTGTCAGTTACTATATGTCCTTTAAAATTGTTAGAACACACTCTCTCACAAAATGCTCAAGATCCTCCTGACCAGCTTTCTCCTGAACTCCACATAGTTCTGACCATAACTTGCTTGTAAAGCTCTTTTCTTTCACTGGGAGATGTAGATGTGTGTCCGGATCCAGGTGATGACTTTTCCATAGCTTCCGACCCCTTTCTCCCAGGCCCCAGAGCACCTGCCTGTGATTGATCCATGGGGCAAGGCTCAGGCGAAGACCTGGGCAGAATTATGGTGCGGTCTACCTTTAGTTACTTGTCTTCTTCCTAATGGCTGAATTAAGGGTCTGCAAGAGTTCATTTGAAAATTATTATTAATATTGGACCTAGTCCCAGGTGGAACCAATACACTCTAGTCTTAAAGGAGTGGAGGGTTCACCCAATGAGATAAATTAACTCAGGGAAGGAGATTATCATCTGGTGGCTGGTAAGAAGTAATTTGCTAATTGATATTCTGGGTTCCTGAAAGAATTAATTTACCTCTTAGTGGAGAATAGTTTACTCTCAGGCAGTCATCAGCCCCTTCCTTCTATACCATCTTCTGGCTCTCAACACCGGCTTTAAAACCCCTTCAGTTCCCGGGCCACAGGTTTCTGGGTTCATAGCTCCTGCTAAGAAAACTCGACAAATGAAAAGTCCCTGACTTTCAAAGCAAATTAAGTGAATCGTTTCCCTTTACAGGATTGTTTCCCTTTACTAAAAATATCGCAGAACTGTCTGATGTAGCTAAAACAAATTTTGGTGAAAACAAGTTGCTTTCCAAAGGTATGGAGATACAGGTACAAGTTCTCCTAGGTAAAAGTCATTTAACAGTCCCAAGAACTATGCCAAGAACACTATCTTATACATTCTAGCTGCTCAGTAATTACGTACTAAATTTAATCTACCACATGCTTCATTAGGATGTATCTTCACAATTTAGCTTGGGATTTCTCAAACTCGGCAGTGTTGACAGGCTGGGCCGGTAAAAGTTTGTTGTGGGGGCTATGCTTATGCATCGTAAGAGATTTAGCGGCATCTCAGGCCTCTACCCACCAGATGCTGATAGCACGCCCAACCAGAGTGACAATAAAAAATGTCTCTAAATATTGCCAGAAGGCCCTATTGCCAAAATCACTCTCAGTTGAAAACCACCGGTCTTAGGTTTCTTTCTCCTCCTTGCAGTCATCTGTTGCCATAGCAAGTGCTTCCAAAATGCCAACTTAAGTCTTTATTAGTGAAACTAGGATTCATTTTAGGATCAGAAAGATTCTCAAATGTTTTGTCAATTTCTACACTCAGCAATTCCACAGGAAATGACAGCCAAATGGAGTTATTGGCACAAACGTATCCATAGTAACACAAGTTTAAACATTTTCAGGATCTTCTATTTAGCACTAATAAAGGATAATAAAGTACCCCTTGGTGGTTGTCCTTGAAAATGATTGCGCTTTCTGGCTTTGCCATGTTTTCCAGAGAGTCTGTTTGTATTTGCACAAAATTTCATTAATTTTTTAAAATGGTTTTATCATGTTTCCATACTTTTTGTTTTTAATATAGGAGACATATATAATTGACAACCTCAGATTTAATGGTGTCTTTTGTGACTTTTTACTTTCTCATTCCAGGGTCACAACATCTTTGCTAATTTGTCCTCCAAGGAATATAGTGACCTTATGCAGCTTTTGAAGCAGTCAATATTAGCGACAGACCTCACGCTGTACTTTGAGTAGGTATTGGCATTTGATCTATTTGACAAATGGATATCTAAAATTTCATCCTGTAATTAATTTTCAAGTCCACGTTGGGGGTTGCCTATTATTCTACCACTGGTATCAATGGGTAAATGAGCTAAACTTTTTGTTATTGTTTTTCCCTTATCTAAATGAACTTCATTAAGGTGGTGACTGCAAGACAAGAAAATCAGGGCTACCATCATGAGATTTATAGCTTTCTTCTGTTTAATGAGCTTTATTTGAAACTTTTGACTCTGAAACGAGGTGATGGTCATTTTTATTTTAGACACTGGCTAAGATTGCTAGTTCGGACTATTATTTCTGGTGAGATCCATAATGATATTTGATGATGCTAATGAAAGATTTGTTGCTGAAAGGTTGACTTGAAATCCAAGTCTTCATTTCTTGCCTCTACTCTATTTCTCTTTCTCAGAAGAGCCGTCTTTTTTCCCGACATTTCCATATGAGCTAGAAATTCCATCTCTTTTTTTCCTCTGATACCTGCTCCACCAGAAACCACCTCTTTTGCCAGCCTGGAAGTCTCTTCCCTCACCAATATGCATACTTTCCTCTTAAAGACCAAACAATTTCCCTTCCTTAAAAAATTCTTCTACTTGATCTGATGGAGATCTTTAATTGCTTTTCAATTTACCTTTCTTTTACTGCCTACCTTTCAAAATAAATGGAACACGTTAGTACCTTTATTTTTCTAACACCTATTTACATTTTGAAGACCAATGTTCACCTTCACATTCAAAATACATACAAAATTGTTCTTTCACAGGTTACCAGAAACTTCCTTGTCCTCAAATTCAGTGTCCTTTACCTATTTCTGATGTTGTCTAGCTTCTTTGAGACCTCTGATGGTTTATAGTCTTCTCATTGTCGGTTTCTATCCTCTTCTCTTCCCCAAGATCCAGCTGCTTTTCTCCCTCCTTTTCTGCGTTCTTTGTAGGTTTCTTTTCTCTTTGTTCCTACATATGAATTCTTGAACCCATATTCTCTCTCAACTCAGACTTATTCCCTTAGCCTTATCTCCATATAACCCTATATAAATATGTAGAAGGCTCTGGAATTCTTCAGTCTAACCATCACATTCTAATCATGTATCTCCAACTTCCATCTCAAAAACCTTCAGTGATTTCATTGCTTTCAAAGCAACCTGGAATCTTGGTTCAAGTTCAAGGCCCCTCCATAATCAGCCCCTAACCTTTTTGCCTTCTTATCTTCCACTTCTCTCCTACATGATTTGTCTACTCCAACGAGGCTTGCCTACATATTACCCTTTGAAAACATCTCACACAGTGCCCTTATGCCTGAATCATACTGTTTCTGCATGAAATCCTGTCCCTGCACTTCCTCATCGGCTGAACTTTCCTTTAAGGTCCATTTCCTCCATCACCTTTTCTAGGAAGCCTGTTTCACTCCCTTTGAAATCTTACTGCTCTTTGTTATTGTGCCAGTTAGAATTAGATTCAGTTGAAAGGGACACAAAACCCAAAATAATAGTGGCTTACACCTCTGTCACGTAGAAGCAGTCTGGAGATCTGCAGTCTGGAGCTGGTAGCGTAGCTGCACGAAGTCATCAGGGACTCAGCTCTCTTTTTATCTTTCTGAGTTGCCACCTTCAGCACATGATTTCGACCTTAGACCAGGATAGCTGCTTAAGCTCCAACCAGAATGTCCACATTTCAGCTAGCAGAAAGAAAGGGACAAGGAAGAAAGAGACCAAAAATTGATGCAGGCTCTCTTTTAGGAGAGTTTTCTGGAAGCTCCACATAACTCTTTCATTTACATTTCATTGGTTGGAATTTAGTCATCTGGCCAAACCTAGGTTGAAGGAAGGTTGGGAAAGGAAATCTTTACTCTGGGTAGCCGTGTGCCCTGCTGAAAATAGAGCCCCTGAAAAAAGGGGCTCTATTGTTAATAAAGGAAGGAGAGATATTGGAGTAGACAACTAACAATCTGTGCCATAGATATTTATTGTTGGATTCTGCTGAATGAGTTAGTGCCTGGTACTGTGGAAAGAGTAAAGGCTTTGGAGGCATACTGGTCTGGATTTAAATCATATTCTGGCATTCTGCTTAAACCTGGGAGACTGAGCCCAAATGTCTGTGCCCTCTCCCTCCTGAAACTCCACTGAATGACACCAAATAAATTTAAAGAAAAATAAAGGCATAAATCTGCAAGAAGAAAGAGAGAGGGCACACAACAACCGATAAGAGATGTCAATACATTAGTGGAAAATGGAAGGCTGACCAACAAATGGTAACTGATCTAGCAGAGGAGAAGTGAAAAGTAGGACCTACAGAGGAAAACAGCTCCGAGAAGCAAGGTAGTTTGCCCTGTAAGACCATGTTAGGCTCCCAGAGACCAAGAAGTGCCACGGAAAGGGGATGTGACGCTCAAAGGCTAAGACAAAGAGATTGATAGAAAGTCAGTTTACATAACACTCGGAGCCCACGAAGTCCTCCCCCAGTGTAGTCACTTAGCTTCTTTTCCTCCATCTCTGGAGACAGCCAGAGGTTTATTCCCCGGAGAAATGAAAGAGCAGACTCTGGACTGAGGGAAATACAAGGTGGAAATGAGATACAGAGCCAGAACAGGGGATAAAATAAAATGGAACAAGTCTCTGGATTGAAAACCCATAGCCCAGTCACCCAGAAGCTAGGAGTTCTTCATAAGCCGTAAATCGAGGGTTGTCAGATTTAGCAAACAGAAATGCAAGAATCCTGTTAAATTTGAATTTCATGTAAACAAGGAACAATTTTTAGTATAGCTATGTCCCATGTAATATGTGTGGCGGACACATACAGACAACTCGTGCTCAGCCTTTTAATGCCTGACCATTACATACAAACAGATATCAAGGATCACAGAACACTTTGTGAAAGCCTCCCATGTGAAATACAGAAGCCAAAGCAAATAGGAAAAAATGAAATTCAGAGAAAATGGGGAGAAAAAGAAAACAAAACCCCAAAATGATTATTAGTATCCTTAGACAGCTGAAATATTGCATCCATGAAACAAGAACAGGATGCTTTAAAAAATAATAGGAGCAACCACAGAAGAAAAAGCTCTTGATATTAAAAATAGGATAGCCAAAATAAATAAAATTAAAGCACTGGGGAATATAATCAAAGGATAAACAGGCAGCAATATGGAATACATTGTTTTGTTTCATTATGTGTTTTTTAGGATTGTTTGATATGTTAACTACATGCATGAATTACCTAGATAAATATAAATTTTAATTAATTTTAATATGTATTTCCAAAACAAAAATCCCAGCTCTGCTACTACCTGGCTGTGTGTCGTCAGACAAATTATTCACCTCTCTGAGCCTCTTTTCTTCGTATGTAAAATAGAGATCACGATACCTGTGTTATCTGTCTTACCAATGTCTTACATCTCGTAAATGTCTTGTATGTCTTATAAGTGGTGACATCTACAACCTCATTGCTTCACAGCCCATTTATTTTGCATGTTTTGCGACCCTCACGATTGACTTAACTATCCTGATCTTCTATCGTTTTCTGAAATGATGCTCCTCGATTTGGGATTTATGGAGGCCTACACCCCTTTAATGTTTTTATTTCCTGTCTCTGACACTTCAGGATTTTGTGTTATTTTTCTCAAAGTAGAAACATTTTCCCAAGCTAAGTGTCCAAGTAACTTCTAAGGTGGAAAAAATCTCACAGTTGGAGTCCATTTATCAAGGCCTGTTAGGGACGTGTCGAATCACTGAGTGACCGCTGGGACGCAGCCAAGGAAGTTGGTTGCAACTCCTTTTCTCATTACTCTGTTCTTATCTTAACGCTGCAGCCCCTGCTGTTTGCTGACTCCCAAAGAAGCCAGCTTGTTCTCTTTTTGTCAGCATTATTGTCTTCTGAGGTTCCGAATAGCTGCTCATTCCCTAATCTAGACCTTCAGGAGGCTGATTCACTTGCCTGTCTAAAGTTGCATTAAAGTGTTGCCATATTTTTAGCCAAAACAATCCCTAGGGTTAATGAGGGGAACAGCAGCCACTGTAGACTGCCACCCGGATGCATTTATTTCACAGATATACAATGGTGGAACTAGAAGGAATGTTAGAAATGATGTAATCCAATTCATCTCCTTTATTTTGTAGATCAGGTACTGAGCTCCAAAAGGTTAAATAGTGTAACTTGGGTCACATAACTGATTAATGGCTAAACTGAAACCCACTCCTCTTTCATGGCTTTTTCCACAATCACTGGATTCCTTCTCTAATGGAAGAATCAAGAAATAGTCATCAGTTGAGTTGGAGATACATTTTATGGAATATTGACCTTCCTGGGTGTATATCAACCAGTTTAATTTGAAAACCAGCATGGGTTCCCGTGCCCTCTCCCAAAGCAGAGTTGAAGTCAAGGGCTTTCGTGCAGGTAGCATAGTTTGGAAGTGACGTCAGAATAGGAGTGGAGGTCTGGGACAGTGACACGGGAGGTAGGAAAGCTACTGCAAGGCCACATTTCCTTGTTGGTGGCGACTGTGGTCACTGGGCTTGATCCTGCAGGGACTGTCTGAAAAGTCTCAGATGCTGCACCTCAAAATTATCCGCCGCCTCCATTCTTTATCAGCCAAGGTTATTCCATGGGTGTTAACTCCCAGGACTTGGGACTTTCTGGATGTGCACGCCTGAGGCCTGGGGATTCGCCAGCTGTCCCCATCCCACACGCGGAGTGAGCAGCACCCCGGCAGAAAGTAAACCAGGCACCAGGCAGCCTGGGCAGGAGCTTGGGGGAGCAATGGCTAGAGAAAGGTGGGCCAAGAGGGTGTGGGGTAGCCTGGCACAACTTCTCTCCAAGATTTTGGGGTGTCACTGCTTCTTTTGCCATGGCTACTCCAATCGAAAGTCATGATACTGAGTCAGCCTAAAAAGAGGCTCACTGCCTTCCTCCCTTAGGAAAGGAAAAGCACTCTAGAAAGAGCCAGTGCAGGCAGGGAGAGACTCTTTTGGATCTTTTGGAGAGAAGTTTGTGATCCATTCCTACAGGCGAGATCTCATGGCATGCGCCAAAAAGAGGAAAAAAAGATTTCTAGAAATGTGGAACCCCTTTAAAAACGACCACGGAAACTTGTAAATTTAATTTCTAATGGCTTTAGGTATTCTTGGGATTCTATACTATAAGTGACAGGTGAAAGCAGAGTTCACAGGTTTAAAAAACAAAAATAAAACAGACAAAAAACCTTAGTGTGAATTTCAAGGGTTCACAATCCAAGCCTGGGGGTTAATTGTTCAGTCTGATTTTCCAACTCACTGAAAACATTTTCCAGCTTCTGCCGAGTGATTTTCTGAAATTGATTTCCATGCCTATTTCTGAGTCCCTCCAGTGAATAAGGCTTTGATAATTAACTAATAATTTCAGCATCTCAAGCAGGACTTAGACCAACCTATCAGTAACCAGCCATGCGACTTTGAGGGTCACTCACTTAATCTCTCTTTGCCTTGGTTTCTTGTCAGCAACATGGGGACAGGCATATCACCCATATCGATCCCTGAGGTCCTTGTGGTGGTCAAAGGAGATTACCTATTTGAAAGATAATTTGGAAATTTAAATAATTAAGATTTCAATAATCTAAATCACGGAAATTTACATAATTTAAATTTGATAACATTGATGATTTAAAGTACCTGATAAAGAAAAGAAATATTCAGTCAGAACACTTAATAAAAGTTACACCATAAAAGATCATGCTTTGGGGGGGAGGCAGAGGAAAAGGCTCAAAATTATGTGTTGAAACGCAAAAGAGAAGTCAGAAATGCCCTGTCCTTTTGTCTGCACGTAAGTCAAAAAAGATGATTATTAATAAAAACAATGACTAATGTTTCCTGAGAGCTTCCTTAGGAGCTTTATGTACCCATTATCCCACTTAATACTTAGGGCAGTCCTATTAGAATAGGCGCTATTATTAACCTCCTCATACACAGGAGGAAACTGATATTTGGAGAGATTCACATTGCTAGATGGTAAAGCCGAGATTTGAACCAAGAAGTCGGACTCCAGACTCTAATTACTGTGGCATTCTCTCTGTGTTATTATAGAACCATTGGAACTGAGGCCAATCCTGGGAACACGAGGGCATTAGAGGCAGCAGTATCTTGGGTTTGCCCATGCCTGAGGCCGGTTCCAAGCACACCAGAAAGTGGAGTGGAGGCTCCAGGTTAGAGCTGCCCAGGAGCCTGTGTGGTGGGGCTGAGACTTCAATGAGAGGCTCCTTGTTTGCACCTGAGCTAAGCTGGGCATCAGAAGTTGGCAACTCTTTAGCTTTAATACAGTTATGGAGGGTGTTGCTGTTGGGCGGCAATAGCAGTGTAGCGTCCATGCCCAGAAGGCTGGGATCATGTAACATTGTCTGTCATCCAGCAGGGACTGCTCCGTGCCCAGCACCATCATAGCCTTACAGTATCTCCCTGTGTCACCGCTAGAATGGGAGCCCCGTGAATGCAGACATCTCACTCTTAGAGCCCCAAAACCTGACACCCTGCCTGACATAACGATGTCTCAAAATATGAACTTTTTGGTATTGAATTCTCGTATCAACCTCCTAAGTGGATATTATTATCTGCATCTTCTAGATAAGGATGCATGGGCTTAGAGAGGGTAAGTAATTTGCCCAAAGTCATCGAGTTGTCTGTGCTCACATCTCCATGCCACATTGCCTCAGACCACTATTTAAACCGAGAATTATCCAATAATTCAGATTTTATAAATCCATTTGGATGCTCAATGCTTTTCCAATTGGCCCTCTAAATTAATCAGGCTGGTCTTCAAATTGAAAAATCTCCACGTCCCTTTGTGCTCTACAAACATTCATCAGCAATTATGGAAAATGCCCAATCTAATGGTATCTCTGTCTTTGTCTTTCCAAAGGGAGGCAATAAGAAACATTTTTCAAAAGCATCTGATAATGACAGCAAAATGTCCTAAATTATCTTAGATTGTTAGAGGAGTTACAGTTTGACCATCCTTTTAAAATTAGATTAATATCTAGAACAATTTATTTTTCAAATACAATAGGAACTGAACAAATGTTTCTGCCACTATGCAGACAGGAATATTCACTCATTCATCATTCAACAGCTGTTTATTAAGAGCCCACTATGTTTGGTGTTTCCAGCTTCCGCAGTTGCCCGCACTCAACTTAGCCACCATGTTGGAAAGAAAGAAGGTAAATGAATGCACAGTAAGGTGTAATGACTTATAAGCCTTGACCCATTCTTAAAGTTTTACAGAGCCTAGTGAAGTGACTCACTGAAATTATTCTACTGTTAGAACTGGGCCCACAGCAGATCGATGAAAGAAATATTTTGGCATTTCTTGATGCATTTCGAAGTACTTTGACATAGGTTCATCCCCGTGTCCCCATCCACAGATATTGCAACTGAATAAAACATGAGAAATTCATCCACTACCACGTATTGTTGCCTTTTTTATGTACTTCTCCAGGAACTGTGCTGGTTTCTGGGGATGCACCTCGGAGTCCTACCCCGGGGGCTCCGCGCCCATAGAGAAGAGAGAAAAACAGTAATTCCACAGCATGAGGAGTGCTGCAGCCAAAGTAAAGACAAGAGCAGCTAGGGCAGGTGCCATCCAGCAACGTCTTAAACCATCTCATGGCCTGGCGATTCTGCTTGGACTCACCCGACTGTTAGGACCTATGTTATCTCATCTTCTGTGCTTCTCAACATTCAGTCATTTTAGTCTATTTCCTGCATTTCCCTAGTTTTATTCATGGCAACAGAAGCCCAGCATCCGACAAACAATTTCATTCGGGTTCTTAGCTGGCCTGTGTGTTATCAGTGTTAGTCGAAAGCCGGAGACAATGCAGTTTCAAAATTGAATAAATGACTTTTGTCCATCAGTCATAATTACTGCATATTACTTTTCTATTTCTCTCTGGTGCTTTAATGCCCAAATTCCAGAAATCTCTCCAGAGTCTACATTTAGCAATCAACTACAGACATATGATTTGCCTGTTGAGTGAGCATTGAGAACACTGAAGGAGGGGTGCCTGGGTGGTTCAGTCAGTTAAGCAACCGACTTCAGCTCAGGTCATGATCTCCCAGTTCATGATTTCGAGCCCCACCTAGGGCTCTGTGCTGACGCTTAGAGCCTGGAGCCTGCTTTGGATTCTGTGTCTCTGTCTCTCTCTGCCCCTTCGCCACTCACACTTTGTCTCTCTCTCTCTCTCTCAAAAATAAACATTAAAAAAAATTTTTAAGAACATTGAAGGAACAAATTTCTTCCCCTGCGCCCACCCCACCGACCATCCCCCCACACTCCTGCCACCCCTGCCTGATAATTCCAAGCCGGAATTACAGAAGATCACGATGATTTGCCATTTCAGTAGTAAAGCCTTCCTAACTTTCATGCACTTTTAGTAGATTCAGAACAGTGAGATGAATAGATAGATGAAGAATATGTATACATATATATATGTGTACAGATATATAAATTAACCCCAAAGTTATTTGATTAAAATATATACAGAAATGGTGGTTTCTCACTTTACAGATATAAAGCGTCTTTCAGATAAATTACAAACTAGCAAGATTTTCAGTGTAGTGACGGGTGACCGGTAACCAATCTTTAGAATTATTTTTGAGGGTAATTTTAGCAGTTCTGTTCAAATGATGCTTTTTTAAAGACCGCTATTTTTCTAAGTGGAGCATATGTCAGGAGAGCGGGATAAAAGCCTAATAAAAACATATCTGATTATAAATGAGATTTTCCAGTAAGTTGCTTTTCACTAGCCGAGGTATTTGCCATTGTCCTTGAAAACCAAGGTTCCCAATGATCTGCTTGAGAAGTTAATGATACAGTTCCTTATGACAGAAGAGTCTGGATCCAGGGAGTATTATATAACTATTATATAACTTTGTAGATTTTCAAATGTTCGTTTCAGGAGTCCTGTGTTTTTAAAAGTGCTCATATTTCTAACAGTTTCTCATACCCTCATGCTGCTGAGTCTATATCATCTCTTTACACGTACACACATAGATGCTGAAAGGAGCAGCCGTGTGGGCAAATTCATTTCTCAAAAGCACGGTGGATTTCACGTTGTTGCTTTGTAATGATCATCACTAAGGAAAAAGTGGAGCATGCACCACCAACTTGGCCTGGGCCATTTGCAGCTTTTCCGTGAACCATCCCCTCGTTGGTGATGGAAGGACCTCTGTCTGGTGCCTGCCTTGGTGCTTGGTCTTTGGCACTTCCTTGGAACAGCGGGCTGCAAGGCCGTTACATCTCATGAGAGCTGTCTTCCCCTGCTGTCCATAAGCTCTCAGCATACGAGACTCTCTGGCCCACAGGGCTCACGCTTCCCACAGTTTACAAAGATGATCTCAGAGGCCAGAACTGGGAGGCTGGGGGCCTAGAATCTACCTAGACCTGCCCATCACTGCCACGGGACCCTGGAAAAATCACTTCCCCATCCTTCACCTTGAGTTAGCTCACCTATAACATGAGAGAAAGAGCACATGTTTCTCAAAGTTACCATATACTCTAACAGCCTATAATTATAATGAAAACTCAAATA
This sequence comes from Paguma larvata, assembly GCA_030068075.1. NCBI lineage: Eukaryota > Metazoa > Chordata > Mammalia > Carnivora > Viverridae > Paguma > Paguma larvata. The sequence continues at coordinate 54,041,913 of CM057825.1, forward strand.
CAGAAAACGAAATCACTCTACAGCCCAGCAAGTATATATATGTGTGCTTTTCGTGTGTGTGCACGTGCATAGAGATAGACAGAGGCAGAGAGAGAAAATGCACACGAATTCACAAGGAGACATGTACAAGGATGTTCATAGCAGCAGTATATGCACTATGTAAGAGCAAAAAAATTGGAAACAATCTATTCCATCATCAGGAAATACGTAAATAAATAGTGGTATAGTAATACATGGAATAACCACATAGCAGTAAAAAGGAATGGCCTAAAACTCTACAAAACAGCATGGGTGGATGTCACAAACATTGATCAAGAAAAGCAAGTTGCTAAAGAATACATAGACTACAATGGTACCATTTATAAAGTTTTAAAATATGCAGAGCAATATTTGCATAGTTTACCTAGTAAAATTATAAGGATGTCTGTGAAGATGGTTCATACGAAATTTAGAAAATGGCCGTCTTGTGGTGGGAGGGAGGGAGGGAGGCAGAAGCGAGAGTGCAGAGATGCTGACGGGACGGGGAAAGGTTTATTTCTGGGCCAGATGGTGGAGAGGTGGATACATCGTCTATCTCTGGTGTGCAATTTTCATATCCTTTAGAACATATTAAGCATGAATACTAAATTTGTTATGTCACCGTTGCATATCATTACTTCAAAATCCTTTTTGCAGCCTTATGAAAATGATTTAACCCATCTCTGATCTTTCAAACTAGTTAATTTTCGGAAACTTAAAAACTTTTTAAGTGTATTTTGTTTCGAACTTTAAAGCATCTGACTATTTGTGTGACCAAGCATATTACCAGATGTATGATATACACGGTTCCACCAGTGCCTAAACTTGACAAAACTACGGTGTGCAGAAAGTCCTAATACCTTCTGAGGTCACAGTCAAATCTTGGGAGGCCAGAATAAATATCAAGAAATAGCCACACTTTAGGCAGTGGAGGGAAAATAAAATTAGTATGCCACATTTTTCCGTGCCCTGCAGAAAGGTTCTTCTCACCTCTCCTCTATCCACCATCCCCAGGGATGGTGGATAATCCCTTTTGTCCCAGTGCAATGGAATCTAATTTTGTTATAATGTGATGTGAAGCCTATAACCGATTTTGGGTTCAGTTGATTTAAGACTTTCACACCAGCAACTCTAGCTAGCTGGGAAATTTACCCTTACAGTTCTGTTCAGTTGCCCTGACACAGGTTTGCATTTTTATAAAATTCTTTTCTGCATTGAGTTAGCCCCGTAGGTAATATGTCTCCATTTTGCATCAGAGATGTTATGTATCATATACTGAGCATACTCTCAGCGGATAAAACAATCATCAGTGGCAAGAGGGTCAGACATCAGATGGGAATGATGTTCTTAAATTCCCACAACGTGTTTTGTTGGCCTCTTGGTCTAGTAGGAATCTAGTCTTCAAGAATCTAACAGAGCTTTTCTTGGATCGATTTTATGTTGTTTTCTTATCTCAATCTCTCCGAACGGCAACTGTGAATAGTCTGGTACCATTAGAATCGAGGTGAAACCGGGCTGGAGAGTTATTTTATAAACTGAATAGGTTTCTGAGGTAATCATTTTCGTTCATTCATCACTTCAACAAATATTTATTGAGCTACTACTACACGTCAGGCACTATTGTAGACACTGGGGATCCAGGAGTGAAGAAAAGAGGCCAGGCGCTTGTCCTCACAGAGTCTGCCTTCTAGCGATTTCTTAGAATAACCCAGAGGGTTGAAATGACATCAGGTACATATGACGACAGGGATGATGATGGGCAAGCTCTTTCAGAAAGCCTCTCATGATCTTCCACAACCTTGCGAGCTAAGCCCAGTGCCTTCCTCTGTGCCCCAGGACACCCTTGTCACTTGGGGAAACTGATATTTCAATAGGTTGCTTTTGTGTCCCAGCATTGCCACTCACCAGCTGCGCAAACTTGGGCCAGTTAACTCAACGCTTTCGAGCTTAATACCTAGCTAATCCTTACTGAACATCTACTATGTGCCAGACTCTCTGCTAAGTGTTTTACATAAATCATTTTATCTAATCCTTCTACCAACCCTACAAGATAGATCCTGTTACTATTCCTCCTACTAAGAAAACAAACCCAGCGAGGTTAAGTAACTGACTCAAGGTCAGTCATGTGGGTAGTAAGTGGCCCACAATAGTAAGGGCCCAATAAATGTTTGCCTCCTGCCGTGGGGGTGAGGGTGGGTACCAGGGGGAGGCGAGTCACGCACATGCAGTGTCAGATCCTATTTTGAATCCTGATACTTGGTTCATCATGGATTTTTCCTGCATTTATGTTGTTTTAAATATTGCATTAAAATATTGTTTAGCTCAATAACTGAGCTTCTGGGCACCCACTTAAATCTTGGGCCCAAAGTGAGTGCCTCTCTTACCTCACTCTAGTCCCAGTATCATTAGTATTAGTGGTATCACATTAGAAGGGGAGTTACCTGTTTATTTGTTGATTGCCCCTGCTGAATTCAGAGATGTTTAGAGATCCCACCTACGTCTTGTGTCCATAAAACCTTGTTAAGAGTTGGCACAGAGGAGGTGTTCAAGAAATAGTGGTCGAACCAAACTTTCTGCTCTACAGTAATTCAAAGGAAGACTAGTCTTCATTCAGTGAGGAAAGAGAACTAGCTGATCTCTTCGGTCTCATGTAGTACCATTAGTCCGTTGTGTGTATTACTGACAGTAATACTGTTAATATTATTTACATATTAACCACAGCTGTCAGGTATTGAGTATCTAGTAAGGTCAAACAGTTAACACACCTCATCTCAAATTCTCACCACAAAGCTGGAAACTGAGGCTAAGCAATGTGGAAACACTTGCCCGGGGCCACGAGTCGGCATTAGGCCCAGGTCAGTGTGAGTCAGACTTGGGTTCTTTCCATCCAACCACCTCCCTTTCTCTTTCAGTGCCCAATCTGTCACTGAACAGACTGTGGCATGACCGTGACTATAGAGAAGGGAGCAGGCAAATGAAGAAGACGGTGAAGTTACACAAAGAAAAGATAGGCACACACTGAACACCCAAAGGGGAGGGGAGTGGCCGGGCCCTTCCATGTCACTGTGCAGTGCCATCTCTGACCACTGCTCTGAGGTGGTTGTGGAGATTATCCCACACTGTGGTGTGGTCTTGACCTGTATCCACTTGAGGGAGTAATTGAAGTCACTGAAGAACTGTCTGCGTATCTCGAATAAGAGAGCCACATGTTTGTCTTCCTGATCTCCCTCCTTTCGGGTAAGTGACTAGTTAGTCTGACCGGATGGCAAGAAATCTATATGGTTGAGCTGCTGGTGATAGGCGCCTCAGATCAGAAAAAAGGAACCGACTGCACCTAGCATTATGTTCCTTGTCCCCAGAATACAATGGGTCAGTGCTAAATGTCGAAGGTCCTACTGTGACTTCTACTGTGAATGACATGGTTGTACTTTCCAAAGTGTACTTCTAGAAACATCAGTACGATGGAATTCTGTGGTTAAGGAAGGTTACACAGGCTTTTCTAACTCAGTATTTCTCAGAGCTTTCAAAAACCTGATATGGGTGGTGAATCTCCAAGAGAAGTATATTACAGGCAGCGTTTCTCCAACCCCCTTGGCCAGGGAATCCCTTTATGTGGAGTACGTCCACATGGGATGGAAGCTGTGTGTCAAGATCTTTTAGATAGTATTTCAGCAGGAAGTGCCAAGAAGGTGAAACTTTGGGAAATGACTCTTAAGGAATCATTTCTTTCCTTTTTCACTATAAAAATGAAAAGTCCTATAACTAGATTAAAGGAAAGTTTTGAAAATAAAAAATAAATCACCCTTATTTGCACAACTTGAAAATATTCTGTTCTTGTCTTTTCCGTATCTATATATCTCCAAATCTGTATCCGTGTGTGTGTGTGTGTGTACCCAGCACTTAGAATGTGCAGATACTATGCTGACTGCTTTGCATTCAACCCTCACAATAACCCTGTGAGTTACAAATATGATTCCCCATGTTAGACATTTGGAAATTGATGCTCAGAGGGTTTAAGTAACTTCCCCATGTTGCACAGCAAGTAGGTGATGGAGCCACTGGCTAAACATAGGTATTTCTGACTCCACAGACTATGTGTTTAAGCACTGAAATGCTGAAATCGTTATTCTCTACCCTAGAAAAAAAGTATTTGAACTGAATTTACTACCAGGGAGTTTATGTTATCTGAGATCCTCATACAGCTCAGTTCCATGTTGAATGATAAAAGCGTATTCCAAAATCGTTCCCGCCTTTTGTTTGTCCTCGCCTCCCTCCTCTGACTTTGGGTAAGTGTCACAAGGGCTTCACAGCAAGTAATCCTAAATGCCGCACCACATTGTTTTCTGTTTTACGGCTCAATAATCTCCTGTGCTGTAAATGCATTCAGATATGATGGTGGCTTTTTCTTGAAGCCTCAACATTTTTAAAAAAGTGATTTATTTTGATAGTGCTTTAGCCTCATGATTTCAAATATTAAGTTACTTGGTTCAGGTGATCTTATATTTTCCCATAAATGTGTTTATGTCGCCCAGCAGACTGAGAAATTTCATTCCAGATTTTTTTCTTTCTTCCTTCATTTGATTTTGTGCAGGAGGAGAACTGAATTCTTTGAACTTGTCAGTAAAGGAGAATATGATTGGAACATCAAAAACCATCGTGATATATTCCGGTAAGAAGAAGCTCTTGTTTATGTGTTTTTTGAAAATTTAGCCATGCTTTTCTGACAGTGCTTAGGGCACACATGTGATTTTTGAAGTAACAAATCTTAGCTTACATCAAAACATTCAGAGAGTAGCTGAATAATTAGAGAAAAGACAGGGTGTCTTTCCGTCTTCTAATTCATTATATTTTTGCCCTCTCTCCATAAATTTGCCTTCAGAATAAGAAAATGGTGTTCAAATTGGTTCAGTTTCAGCAAGCTGTGACTTCCTCTTTTTCCTGGGGAAGCAGAGTGTGTAAGTTGAGGAGAGAGGGGATTTTTGAACCTTAGAAAACAGCGTTACCCAAAACAAAATGACGAATGAACTTTTGTTTTTCTCTAGAGACAATAGACGTTATAGATAGAAAACCAGTTGGAACCATTTTGGTGGCAGAAATAAGGAGTCTGTACCACACTTTTCACAGGACTTCTTCCTGGTCGTTTAGAAAAGACAGCAGCAAACCGCTATCCATACATGGCACCTTTGAACCCCTTGACGTAGCCGTCCCGCTGGCTAGGCACTACTTCTCTTTCTCTCTTCCTGTCCCTCCACTGTCCCTACCTCACCCACCGCGAGACTTTTGCTGTCTTATTCCTGTGCCAAAGCTGGTAAGTATTCCTGGAAAAGCTCGTGAGGCCAGGACTTTGGGCTCGATGTGTCTGCTCCACAGCCAGGCAACTACTAGAATCTTCCAGAGGGTGAACCCCTATCGCGGCTGCCCCATACCTGCTATGCAAGCCCCGCCCCCAGCCCCCTCCGGCTTCAGAACACAGGGCTGCCTGCTCCTCCCTCTGCCCTGGACCGCTCTTCATACTTTCCCAAGGCCTTCTCCCCGCCCGCAGTAATATTTCTTTGCACTATCTTTACAGACCTTTCTTCTTCCTGTCCAGAGAAGGAGGGGACCCCCTCCTGTCTTCAAAACTAGCCCTTCCCTTGTGTCCTAACTCCGTTCCCTCCATCTCCCTGCCCCCGGAACTTGCTGTGTCGATTATACGCCTTTGGCTTGAATTTTCAAAATCTGTTTTTTCGTCATGATCATTCTAGGCCTAAAAATATTCTTATAACTCCTTGGGGAAAAAAAAAATCATCCTAAAATCTGCCTTCTTCTCAAGGGCCAGTCATAGCCCCCTTCTTCCCTTCAATTGCACACTTGACTCACACTCCTCCTACCTTCTCGTAAGGCAGTGTTTTTTCTTTTTAAATAATTTTTAGTTCCACAAGTAATTATAGGATATTTTTCTGTAACAAATTAAAATATGACAGGCCCCCCCAGATCTGCCCTGGGCTTCACTCCCAATTCCCGTACTGACATACAGCTATACAATTTGTTGTATCCTTTCCAACATTTCCAAAGCATTCTAAGGCAAAATACTGTTTAGTGCGGACTTGTTTTTTTAACACATACTATATATTGATATCTCAGTCTGAACTTGTTTGTTCACTCAACTCTATGCCTTGGAATTTTTTCCATGGCCAAACCTCATCTTCTTATTTGGAAGCAAAGTATGTAAAACAGAAGTCCTCCAGGAACTCTCCACTGGCCACCATCTTTGCCTTCCCTCCCCCATTTCATGATTAGACTCTGTGCGCAGAGAGGGGCAGAGGGGCTTTGGGGGAACACTGTCTTAGAGAAACTCAAAACAGTAATAAAACCATCTGAAAGTCGGCCGGCTTTTTACCATTGCCACGTGCCTGCAGTCTAAACAATGTCAAGGATAAGACACTTCTCCCTAAGAAAAATCTTCTCTTGGTATAGATTCTAAACAATTGCTGAGACTACTGCTGAGTATCAGAATAATTAATATGAAAGCTCCGGATTAGCACGTTATTACTTACCTATCGTCGTACATGTAAGTTAAGTGCAAAAGTGCCCAGTATCCATCCAGCCCCCGACACAGGTGGACGCGGTACACACCTTAGTGCCAGTTCCTGATGCCTCAGAGCCTTTTGCACTTGCTCCAGAGATAGGTCATGTCTCCAACCCTGCAGAGTTTCTCAGTCCCGCTTTTAAACAGTATATCCAGACAAGGATAGCACAGTGATGGCAAGGATGAAAAAACAACTCGGGTTGCTGTGCTTCTGCTATTTTATGTTCACCACTTGGGCTTTTTAATAGTGTTTAAAATTTAGAACAGTGAAACAGAGGGCAAACTGCGAAGTATGATTTTTGTTTGGTAAATGCAAAATTCAGCTCATCCATGAACTATTTTACTGAATATGAATATTTTAAAATTAAAATGTATTCATTTTTATTGCTAATTGTCTTCTTTCTTCTTTTTTTAAATTTATTTGTTTTGAGAGAGAAAGTGTGAGTGGGGGAGAGGTCGAGAGTTAGAGGGAGAGAGAGAATCCCAAATAGGCCCCTTACTATCAGTGCAGAGGCCGATGCAGGGCTCAAACTCACAAACCATGAGATCATGACTTGAGCTGAAATCAAGAGTCAGACACTTAACCAACTGAGCCACCCAGGTGCCCCTGCTAATTGTTTTAAAACTAGAGAACAAACTGAGAAAATAATGATTAACACAAGATTATTGTTGAAATAATTTGGCAAATGGAGGAGAAGTATGATTAAAAAAAAAAAAAAACCCGGTGCGAGTAGCAGATACTCCAGAGGCAGCTCTGTTCTGTGCCCACCCCACCGGGACAGAGATGCCTGTGCCCGCTGTGCTCCCGACTGCTGACTCATTTAAGCGCATGGAGCAGATGGCCACCCCCGCTACAAATTGGACTTGAATTAAGCGGACCTCAAGATTAAGTCCCTCTCTACTCTCTTACTCTAGAAGAGCCTTTTCATCTCTCATAGAGTCTTGATAAGGTAAGGTAAAACTACTCATTCGCTTCCTTTGGTTCCTCCTTTGGAATTAGTCAGCCTTCTCCTTGTCCTTTCTCCTGTCCATTCTCTTGCCCTTCCTGGTTTTAGGCCTTTATCAATTTATACTTTCCAACTGGTCTCTCTGCTTCCCTTCCCTCCTTCTCCAAACGATTTTCACACCCACCACCTACAGTTCTGCTTGGAAGGTCTAGCTAGGTATTCCTGAATCTCCAACCTTAACAGACAGCCCAGCACCAATTGGATAAAGGTTTTCAGACTGTCCACCCACTCTCCTTCCCAGCCTTTTTCTGTCTTTCTTCTCAATATGGACTTTCTGCTCCACCGTAGAGTATTCATTTAAGATGGAGACCCATATGTCAGACTTTATGGATTCCAGTTCCAGCTTTGATAACTTCCTGGCTGTATCACCTCTGGCAAAGTTTCTAACCTGTCTGATCAAGTGATGTAAAACACTATTTGCTTTGTAAAATGGAGGTCATAATAGTATCCCTACCTCATATAGTAGACTGTAAAACACTCCATAGTGCTTTCTCAATTAATGGTACCTATTAGAATCATCACCATCTGAACACCTAGCCAGACACTCCATAAACTTGTCGACTGACTGATTAATAATAGTGATTCCAATTTGAGAAGTAAGCCTCAAATTATCAAGCAGATAGAACCTAAGTAATTGTCCAAGTTATGGTACAGGTAGGCAACCTCACAGAGATTATTTCCTGTCTAGGAGAGAGATTGCAAAGTCCAATGCCTTGGCTCACTCTGGTACCAGCAGAACGTAAAATGAGAAGCATCGGGGTGTAACAAGAGGGGGTCTGGTATCTTTGTGATAATCACAGAATCCTGAATCCTTACTCGCTTTGGGAAAGTTACTTAATCTTTCCACGCTTCCATTTACCTCTCTGTGAAATAGGAATGATGGCCCCTACTTGGGGCACCTGAGTGACTCAGTTAAGCGACCAACTCTTGGTTTGGGCTCAGGTCATGATCTCACAGTTGGTGGGTTCGAGTCCTGCATCGGGGTCTGTGCTGACAGCATGGAGCTCGCTTGCGATGCTCTCTCTCCCTCTCTCTCTGTCCCTTCCCCATACCCCACCTCGCTCTCTTGTGTGCTCTTTCTCTCTCTCAAAGTAAATAAATATTAAATAAATAGAAAAACACATTAAAAAATAGGAATATTGGCCCCTACCACTGGGTTCAGAAGATTCACTTAGTAGTTAGCTGGTAAAGCACTTAGTACAGAGACAAGCACACAGTAGAGTGCTTGTTACAAAAGATCAAATATGAATCTTGTTTGTTCCGCATAGTGCTTAACACAGGAAGGCTTGAGATGAGTTGTTGCCCGACTCCTGGAGGGGGCTTCTGATGCCATTGCGCCTGGTGGTGCTTTGAATGACCTATTGTTACCGGCCACTCTGGCCTGTTCCCTGGAGGGGTTTCCTGGGGAAATGACACAAACCCCACTACCATCTAGGCATGCTCTGCCATCTGGAAAGCAGACATGTTTCCAAGGCATTGGAGTCTGACAGGGTATGAAATGTTGACTCCTGACATCAGCATAGCCCTCTGACCTCTAACAACACACCCTTTTCTTCCAAAAGGAGCCAGCCAAGATGTGGTCTCCCAACTCCAATCCTTCATTGCTTTTCATCACATACTGCTGGTTTTCGTACAAAGAAAGCAAATTTTGGACAAAGAGTGTGCCTTGTTTTTCCCACTTCCCACCACATCAGATTATAAGCACCAGAGCTATCCACAGTTTAAATTGTCCCTGTGTTTTTATATCCATGGTTGGAGGAATTCCAGTTAAACCCAGTAGAAATCTGCCCCCCAAAAATCTGGTTCACATGTTCCTGTGCTTTCTCATATGCTCGAATTAATGAAAGCTGTAGCTGAATATGTTTCTTCTTCATAATGCTTATAAAACATGGTTGCAGCCAGGTAATAAACTGGAGTGAAACGCTATGGCTCCCAGTAAATCTTAGCTCCGTGGAGCAGGAGGAAATGAAGGCGCTCCTACGGTGGTGTGCGCCTTGCCTTTTTGCTATAGGTTTCCATCCATTCCCATCAATCAGTGATAGGTTGGTAAAGAGATTTATCAGCTATGTATATGGCATTATATACTGATTCCCCCGCTGATAGTTAAGAATAAAAAGCATTGTCCATTCGTCCATTAGAGATTAGTTTAAGCAGAGCTCGCTTAGCTCAGGTATAGAGAAAGTAGTGCTTTGCCTTCCTTGATCTGCTGCAGACATAACAAAAGGGCACCCGAGGGTGTGTGCGAGCTTTGTCTTCCTAAGCAGTGTGGCCACATGACGGAGATGCTAAACATGGGGACTGTAAACAGTGCTTCCCTTGTTGAGGGAAAGACATGTGAGTTGGCCTTAGTCCCATTTTATTTATTTATGTATCCAGGACGGGATTGTTTCGGAATGCAACAAAAGATTATTCAGGCTGTTTTGTTTGCTTCTCTTTTTCAGATCAATGTTAATGACAGCCTGTGACCTTGGAGCCGTGACCAAACCATGGGAGATCTCGAGACAGGCAAGTGGTGATTAATGGCGGGGCTCGGCAGAGGAGGGACCTCGGGAGGGGGGCGGGGGGGACGATATTCCCAGAGCCCCGACTCCCAGGCACTGAAACTCTAGTCGATTTGCATCAGTATTAACAAATTGGTGTAAAAAATAGCGGGAGGCTTGGGCACGACATAGTTTATTGCACAGCCTTTCTTTAACGTGCTTCCACCGAGTAATAGCATTTCTGACTCTGTAAGATTTTGTTAACACTCTAAATCCAAATAACGCATTGACCATTTCCTAAGGCAAGAGTTTCAAAAATAGTGTTTTTAAATAGGTAATCGTGTTTTAGCACAGGTCCACTTTTTTCTCATCTGAAAAAAAAAGAAAAGGAAAGGAAAAAAACAAACCAAGGAGGTCAAAAGAAAATTTTATTTTTCTTTTTATTTAAAGACTATTTGGAGATCAGATCACTTTGGCCAAAGTGTGCAATATCCAAACTTAATTTGCACAAAAAAAAAAATCGTGCTTTTACCACCTATCTGGTCTCACGGCTGAAAGTGTTAGTTTAGAGCAAGAACAGGTTTCAAGCCAGTGACCACACAACTTAAGATCCTTGATTACTGATAGTATTTGGAGATTCACCTCTTTTTAATTTTCATGTGGCACACCTACTGTGCGGGGCCTGAAATAGTAACTTGGTATCTTAAGTCTCAACATTTTAGGGACAATAAGTAGATTCATATAACAATAAATAATATTTATTGACTACTAAATATCTAATTTTAAATGACTGCTTTGTATGTATTATATTATTTAATCCTCAGAGCTCCCTCTAGCTTTGATTTAGGTATATTTGCTCTAGTAGGCTGAATAGTGGTAACCCAAGGATATTGGATGCTAATTTTCTGGAATATGGAGACATTGCTTTAGAAGGAAAAAGGGTCTTCACAGATGTGATTAAGTTAAGAACCATCATTATCTTGGATTATCCAGGTGAGCCCTAAATTCAATGACAGGTGTCCTCCTGAGAGAGGGACACAGGGCGATTACACATTCAGAATAGGAGAAGGGAATGTGAAGACAAGGCAGAGAGTAGAGTGATGTGGCCACAAGCAAGAGAAATCTGGTAACTGTCAGAAACTAGAAGAGGCAAAGGACATATTCTCCCTAGAGGCTCCAGAGCAAGTTTGGCCTTGGCAACATCTTGATTTCTGTCCAGTGAACTGATGTTGACCTGCTAACCTCCAGAACTAGGAGAGAATAGATTCCTTATTGCTTTAAGCCACCAAGTTTGTGGTCATTTCTGGCAACCCTGAAAATGTCTACAGTTATTACCCCCATTTCACAAATGTGAAAAAATGAAAAGATAAGAAAAGATAAGTAGCTTGAGGTGATACACCTAGTAAGTGATAGAGCTAGGTATTCAAATCCCAATAGATTAGGCCCCAAAACCTTCATTCTTTACAGTACTTTACTCTTTCTTATACCAGATACACCAATTGGCATTTTTACGAGATACCAGTGTGCCAGCAGAATGGTCATCCCTCAGCCTCAGAGGCTTAACACAACACATTGCTTACGAACATGTGCATCCAGGGTCAGCTGGTACTGTTCCTCATTTTGGACTGCAGCTGAACGAGCAGCTACTATCTGGATTGTTCTGACAGAGGCCCTAGTATGTCTTGCACTGACAAGTAAATGACCCTCCCCAGAAATTCATTGGCCAGAACTTGTCACAAGACCCCACCCAACCAGGAAGTATAATCCTTTCACGTGCCCAGAATGAAGACAGCCAGAAATGGTTGATGGAATATGACAACCACCGTTTGCCCTTCTAATCACCAAAAATGTGATTCACTCTCCTTCCTCAGGCAAAATATACTCATCCTCTCCCCAGAGAAGATGACCCAAACATCCCAAGAGTCATGGTCTCAAGCTCAAGTTTGCGATATCTGGGTGATCTATTCCAGTCTCTACATCAGGTCTAGATGCAAATTAAAGACCTACGCACGCCCCAAATGCAACATCAGACATACACTCAAACTACAAAATACTTATTACAACACTCCCATTTAGAAAGGGAAGAAGAGACGGCCAATATTTGGCAGTTAGGGGGCCATGGCAATTCCAGAATCCCACTGGGCATTCGCTGGGAGGCCATCTGCCCTGTGATAGACCCTGATTCTCTGGGAGAGGCTCCCCAGATCTACCCTGGGACATTATTCCTTTTCCCTTGTCTTCCTTGGCTATATCCAATGGCCAGGCAGTTTTCCCAACCTGTTTCCCTACCTAAAGAAGGTTGAGGACCCAAGGCTTGTTTTAAGTAGTCACAGTCTTAAGGAGCTTTTGGCACCAAACTCTCTTAAACATTTAGTCAGCTTCTTATGTCTTCGATCCTAGTCACTTCTGATGCCAATAATCACATCCACAGTTCATTCTAGACAGACTTCTTAGATCTGCTCTATCTCTTTGCTTCCTTGTATTCATATGTACTTCTTTCTTCCTCTTTCATGATCCAGTTCCTAGTATTCAGGGCCTAACAGGTGCCAGTGGGAGAACCATGTAGCAAAATCATTTCCCTGGGCCATTTTGTCCAATTGAAGGCATATCCTGTGTACCGCCTAATTCATTCAGTTTTTAACTGTGGGTGCACTGGCCATACCCTTGATTCTTGTTGTAAGGCTGAGTCTTGATCAAAACGTATCTCAATTTTTATTTTTTTCAATTTGGGGTTAAGAAACAGCTTTATCTTCCATCCCTGAAGATGAAAACTCTGAATTTGTGACTCTCTCTATTCCCTTTCATTCCTGGTTGTAAACCTGCCAATCCTTTCGGAGCTCGTTTCTTATAATACCTTGCAAAACACAGGCAATAGCAATCTCACATGCTACTAACATTTTGTTTTCCAGATCTCTTCCCCTAAGGCTGTAATTCATTAGATACATTATTTGCTTTATTTCACTGAGAATTGTACAAACTATTTTGCCACTGTGTAACATGGGTTGTCATCCCTTATAGCCTCCAACGACCATTTCCACACTGTCTTATACCTGCCCCCCAAGCTGATGCTACATATTTTAGGGTCTTTTTATTTTCTTCCTTCTTTTTCTTCTTTCTACAAAGAAAGCACCTCATTTCCATACCATTTTTGTGTTAGTCAAAATTAGGCTATGCTTTGCTGCAGTAACAAATATATTCTCAAATTTCAGTTGCTTTACTCGAAGAAAAGTTTGTTTCTTGTTCCTATCACAGTCCAATGCAGATTTCCTATAAAGTTCTCCTCCAATAAATAGCTCTCCTCCAATTGAACTTTGGTTTTCATTTTAGTGTGATACATTTGAAGTTACATAAAGCAGGAAGAATTTGCTTGGTTGAGTAGCTTATTTCTACATCTCTGCCCACCCTTCACTTCCCCAGTATGGGAAGCCTCCCCTATAGTAAAGTCTGGACCAGAGAAAGAGGTAGGTATCTTCCAGGTATTGGGGAAAATTGTCGTAGTGGAGTGGCCTCTCTAATTGGGATGGAAAGAAGTGGAGGAGTAGAGAGAAGAAGAACGTTCAGGGGACCAGGGGGAAAACAGAGAAGATTGGAAAGAGAGTAGGGTGAGGTATGATGTGCTGGACTTTCAGAAACCCCAGTGAAATGCATGTCGACAACTAAGGGAGCAGTAGCCCAACTGGGAGCAGGAAAGGGACAGGACAAAGTACTTCAGAAGAAGAAAAGTTTCTGCATTGATATCGTAGACCAGCTTGGAAAGCCCATTGGCCCCTTGAAGGTGGTCTCGTGGTCATTGATGTGAATAGTATTTTATTTTAAGGATGTGAAGTTCTGCTGATCCGTGCAGAAACCCAAGAGTTTGGGGTGATAAAGCACAAAACCATGTTTTTCCAAACATTTGCATCAGAAATCGTGTCACAACTCTAAACTGGAGATCTCATTTGTGTTTGTCTCCAAATTGAATAGGTTTGGAATTGAAACGTTTTATGTTTTCGAAAACATACTTCTATGATTTTAGGAAACATTTGGACGAAAACAATAGAATCTTCTTTTAAAAGTATAAATATATTTCTGATTTCCTAGAGGTTGATATTTTTGACATTTCCTTGCAAAATGTTGCTTTTACGGGTGTCTATTCCAGTTTTACTTTCCCACAAACATGACTCTAAGCATGTGGGTTTCCCCAGTGACCCCCCAAGGCCTGATTAGCATCTCAATTTCCTTCTTTAATAAAAAATGCAATCAGGAGCCACTTAATGTTCCTGATTGGGTTTTTAAGTACAAATGAAGCAGTGGTACAAGTTGAACTGTGAAAGAAGCACAGGGGAGATACCCAGGACCACTTTAGAAAGATCAAGGACAGGATTTTGTATTACTTTCTTTGCTTTCCAGGGGCGGTGGACCTGTGCAGGAATCCTACCTTGGGGTGACCTGATGTGCACATTTGTATTCTTTAGTGCAAAAGACCCACCTCAGAGCAATCTGAGGGAGTGTTCTGGGGACTGAATAAATGAGGCCAGGCCCTTAGGGGACCATTTCTTTTTTAAAGGAAGGCCAAAGACAGAAAGTGAGGACTGGCATGCTAATGTGGCAGACTAGAGAGAGAAGTGAATCAGGCCCTAGAAAAATTGAGCCAGCTCCAACTGATTTTATGCTATTGAATTTTTAAAGGTACCATATTCCTTATTAGAAATGTTTAAAACTTGGACTGACTAGATATTCTATTCCTTTACATATGAGCTATATACTTGCTATTATCAGTGTGTGTGTGTGTGTGTGTGTGTGTGTGTGTGTGTGTGTAAGAGGTAGAGATGTTTTTATGTTTTATCAATAGTTATGATTTATGGTGGACAAAATCTCTTAAGAGATACACTTAAGAAAATTATCTTGATTCTATCCACCTGACCAAAATTAAACCACTCTAGACTTTTCCAGACCTAAGAATCTCATCTTCATAAGAGCCTGGAATAGAGGGAAAACTGGTCTGGGGACCCAGACCTTCTTGCCTTCAACTTTTCTGAAATTTTGTTTTCTGGTCTTCCAGATTTTGTAAATCCAGCCAGTTCATCTCAGAGACTTCCTAGATATAGTTCCATAGTGTTGTTGAGAATACCTGTTTAACACTTATCTGCTATTTCTTTATGCTTCCCATATGCTATCATTAGAAGCACAGGGCTTGGAGAAGCTTCTCTGTAGCTTAACAGTGACCAATCAGCAACTTCTGATCATCCATGCTAATAGATGGAAAGTGAAAAAAAATATAGAAGTCCTTACTTTGGAAAAATCTCTACCATTTGCTTGTACCTACTGGAACCTACCATAAGTTAATACTTTTAGTACATAGACTAAGATAGCCTGAAGATCAAATCAACATTCTTCAAACTGTATCATGACACACTGTAAAACAAACAAACAAACAAAAAAAACAAAAAACTGGTATGAACAGTGAACCTAGCGTTACTCCTGCCCCTTAGCTGATGTCTCCATAAGAAGCAGAGGTGTGCCCTGGGGTTATCCTTTTCAGAGTCCACACAATTATTGGTAGGGTGAGACAGTTCAGGAGTTTGGGGGATGGCAATGAAACCTAGCTAAGATAAAAGTATGCAACAAAGTAAAGAATCTAGGTGGAAACAACCAAAGATTAGCAAAATTATTACAAATATACTGTAATATGGAAACAAACAATATGGACCTATTATGATTAGGTCTTATTTGCCTCATTTTTCTATAATAAGAACATTTCCTACTTTGAAGGTAGCACCCCGTGCCTCATGAATACAGAATCTGTGCTGTCAGAGATCATCTACTGGTATGCGTCTAAAAATACCCTGCACAGGTTTTCTGATTAAAAGAAAATCAGTTTCATTGATTAAGTTCTAGAATATGTTGAAACAGAAAAGGTTAATATACTCCTTCAAAAGCTTTTTAAATGACTATGTTGAAGATAATCACCATACGCGTAAGGCAGAAATAACTTCTGAGTCTTATGATAAATTACACATAACCATAAATTACATATTTATATGTTCCAGGTGGCTGAACTTGTAACCAGTGAGTTCTTTGAACAAGGAGATCGGGAGAGATCAGAACTCAAGCTCACTCCTTCGGTAAGCCCATCCTTTTACTGTGATGCATTTAGCCTTTGGAATGACATTTTCAGAAGTAACTCCAAATCATACCCTGAAAGTGGGAAAGACTGAGAGTGGATTTAAGAAAGCACTCCTGAAAGTTGAAAACTTTAATTAAACTTAGATGCTAAACACTCCTATTCCCAGGTTTCTGATTAAGAGCGGTGAGCTACTTAACAAGCATTTCCTGAGCTCACGTGGTAGGACAAGTAGGCACAGGGGAGGATGTGCAGATTGGCACTGGAGCAGCTCAAAGCCCAGTGCTGGCATTACGTAAGTGGTCAGTACCTACCTTGGAAGAGAAATACGGACAAAAGTTAAAGGCAAGCTGTGCAACCTTGAGCTCAGAACAGACAGCTGCAGTAAATAATGGATGTTCTGGTTTTTATTTTCCAGTTTTGGATCATTTCAAGTCTCTGGTTTCTTTCTTCTGTTTGCAAAATGAAAAGTCTCACTCGGGAACTAGGTTCATTTGACTGAAATGCTATTGTTATTGGATTCATCCATTCAATTATTATTTGAGAATGCTTACTATAGGCTCAGGACGATGCTGTTTGTACTCGAACAAGACAAAAGACAAATGTCTCAGTCACCACCCACAAGGAGGGGGTGTCCTCTTTAAGGAATGGTTTGCTACAAACCATCACCTCACAATTCAAACAATGCTTCAAAGTCCTGTAAAGCTGGCACAACACACTAGATTCAATTAGGCTCATTAGTAAATTCATTAGGCGAGAGGAATGTGTCAATTGTCAAGAATGTCTGTTTATGAGGATTCAAGTCAACTGAGTTCTGAACATTTGGAGGTATTTGTAAGATCTTCAAGTTTAAGGACACCTTTCTTTGCTAGCATTTAAAAGCAAGGAAAAGCAGCACCTCTAGCTCCTAGTCAAACAGCTTCACCTGTCTGAAGTCAGACCTCACAGCCTTACCTAATTTTGACTACTCTTGATTTGTTCCCTACCTATAAAAGGTCAGAAGACTCCATAAGCTAAAACACTCACCCTGTATTTTAGTTTCCAAAGCAGTATCTACTTATACTGTTTCCAAAACATCCCTTTATTCTTCTTTGCTGGTATCACCAGATTTGGCTGTGAGACTAGATTGGGGTAAATAGTTAATGTGTAAAACCTAGTATAACCCAAATTCCTCTCAGCTACATATCTAGATTTAAATTAAAGCTTTCCTCCACTTAAAAAAAACTGTTTCAGGGGCTTCGTCTGAAGGGTTTATAATGTAGTGATACCACAGGTCATTTAATTAAGTGGGAAAAAAATATGAGTGGGTGGCCAGCATTGGCAAGCTGGCAAGGGCAGTGACGCAGCACTAAGGAGGCTTTGTACGCTCAGGTAAGGCGTTTGCTGAACACATGCATGAAATTAATTTTGCGGTGGAAACATAGCGCTAAATTCTACTGTCTCCTCACAAAAGCCTACTCAGCATTGCCGATGACAGTCTCGTGGCTGCTGTGGCAGGGGTATTTCTCATTAGTCCTTTTCCAAAGATGTCTGGGAATGCATGCACACAGAGGTGACACCAGCTGTGTGTCTTTTATTCCTTGATCCTTAGGGAGAAAATTGTCTGGGAGTCCCTCATCTGGTGTCATGGTCCTAGAGGTCATCAGGATAACTTTTGGAAGACAGAGGCTGCAGCCAAAGGGCTAAGAGTGGAAGCAGTTAGTAAAACATGCTCGAGCACCTCCAGGTAGCAAGCGTGAAGCTGGGCACCGTGCATTCAGCCAGGAGCAAGGCTGTCAACGGATGGAAGGATAGACATTAAATAAATAACCACTCGGTAATCAACTACAAGATGCAAAAGGCTGTAAAAAAGGAAAGCACAGGACAATGTGCAATCTCACACTTCCTCTCAGAAACCTTTATTGAGAAGTGACTAGTCTAGAAATAAACTTTTACAGTTATGGTCAACTGATTGTCAACAGAATGCTAAGACAATTCAATGTGTGTGGGGGGGGAGGGAAGTAGTCTTCTCAAATAGTGCGGGACAGCAGGGTATCCACATGCAAATGAATGTCGCTAGATCCCTACCTCTCATCAGACCTCCAAATAATCTCAAAGTGGATCACAGACCTAAATGTAAGAGCTAAAAACATATAGAACTCTTAGAAGAAAACAAGGTATAAATCTTCTGAGAAATAAAATAGATAAATTGGACTTCATTAAAATTTAAAACTTTGCATCTTAAAGGACACTCTCAAGAAAATGAAAAGACAGTCTACATTATAGGAGAAATTATTTGCAAATCATCTATCTGATATGGGCCTGGTATCTAGAATATATAGAGAGCTATTACAACTCATAGAAGGACAACCCGATTTTTAAAAAGGGCAAATGATCTGAATATGTATTTCTCCAAGGAATACACACACATGCACACACACACGTATAAGTGTGTTATATATATAATTAAAAAGACAGACAAAAACAAGTGTTGGTGAGGATGTGGAGAAACTGGAACTTCCCACACTGGTGGTGGGAACGTAAAATGATGCAGCTGCTTTGGAAAACAGTTTGACAATTCATGGAAACATTAAACATTGGCTTCAGCACAAGGTCCGGCAATTCTGCCTCTAGGTATATCCCTAAGAGAAATGAAAACATACACCCCCATGGAAACTTGTACCTGAATGTTCACATTATTCATTATAGCCGAAAAGTGAGAACAACCCAAATGCCCATCATCTGATGAATGGATAAATAAAATACGGTGTATCTATGTAATGGGATATAATTTGGCTGTAAGCGGGGTGAGGTGCTGATACATGCTACAGGAATGAACCTTGAAAACATCACGCTCAATGAAAGAAGCCAGTCACAAAAGGCTATGTGTCATATGATTCCATTTATATACATGTGCAGAATAATCATATCTGTACGAACAGGAAACAGATCCATGGTTGCCTCAGGCTGGGGACTTGGGAGAGAATGAGGAATGACTGCTGATTGGTATGAGATTTCTTTGTGGGGTGACAAAAATGTTCTAAAATTGATTGTAGTAATGGTTGCACAACTAATTGTGAATATAGTAAAAACTACTGACACTGAATTAAAAAAAAAAACAATTCTATACACCAGAAACAGTAATTAAGTAAATAAGGAAATTTCAGATAGCAATGAGAGCTGAAGAGTAGATAACAGAATAATTTTTTTAATGTATATTTACTTATTTTGGAGATCGAGAGAGAGCATGAGCAGGGGAGGGGCAGAGAGAGAGAGAGAGACAGAATCCAAAGCAGGCTCCAGGCTCTGAGCCGTCAAGCGCAGAGCCCAATGCAGGGCTTGAACCCACAAGCTGTGAGCTCATGACCTGAGCCAAAGTCAGACACTTATCTGACTGAGCCACCCAGGTGCCCCCAGAATAGTATTTTTAAAGGAACATTTTGGACAAAGACTCGTGCGGTTCACAAGAACCACTCCTCCCCCCTGCACATTGCATTCTTCTCCAGATCCTAGTCCTCTTTCTTGGTATTTCATGTTTCATGTTGCAAGACAAGGATGAGAAGAGCCTGTGGGAGTCAGTGACCGTTTCTGACTGGAGATTTTTTCGGAGATATTTGGAGATATTTCCCTCGGCAGCACCCTTATGTCTTCTTGTGAGCCCTGGCAGCTGGTGACTTCTGCCCTCCCCTCTCCCACCCTCATTCGTGAGTCTGAAGGATGCTAGATTGTGCAGCATCTCCAGACCAAAGGAAAGCCCTGGATCTGCCTTCATGACCTGTGTGAATGCTGAAATGATGTGGATGCCACCCGCTGTCTCTGTAGAGGAAAGACCAAACTTACTGCAAGACAGGAATGCAGGGAAAGGTCGCTCCTCAGACCTGGCCTTATTCCTCAATAGCAAAGACAGGGACATTCTTAATGGAGCAGAACTGGCAGTGTTTGTTCAAGAATCCCATTAGCCCCCAATTCCAACTGATCGTTTCCCTTTTTATGTCTGCCCAACAGATATGTCACTTTTTTTTTTTTTTCTCAAAAAATATACCTGAATTTTCTAAACATTGTAATATCCTGAAGTTTAATGGCTGGGAACAAGGAGAGAAAGTGTACCTGGCACCACCGTCTATCCAATGATAGATAAAAATTTAGGAATCTGTTAATGACAAAAGCTTATTGAAAAACACAGAGTTGTCAAACCAACACCCCACCCTGAAAAGTTAATACAGATAGTTTCTGTTTAAAATGAAACTGCTTTTAAGAATCTCTTCTCATCTGTCCCACCTTCTTTCACTATAAAAATAAAAGCCTGCATGATTTTGTGGCAATAAAACATATCCCCTTCGCCTTGACTTGTACCCAATTCCCAGTGACCTGATGACTTGATTTAGTGGCCGTTACCTGTATCTGAAGACAGATTTTGGCCCCAAGGAGTTGCGTGCTATAAAGTTCAAATAAATTCGCTTACAAATCTCATAAAAAGAGGTGAAAATACTTTCTTTCTCATCACAGATAAAGGAAAAGAAAGTACATGTAAAGATTGATTGTGATTTGTGAAGTGTTCAGTTGGTAAAAATTGGATCATTGTGGCAAAGTGTTTGACAAAGCACCTGTAAAACACTCCAGAGTAATAAAGCAAGCTTCTCCTCCACTGTTCTAGGCTATTTTTGACCGGAACCGGAAAGACGAACTGCCTCGGTTGCAATTGGAGTGGATTGATAGCATCTGCATGCCTCTGTATCAGGTACTCGGGATTTGGGGGGAGGGGGAGGGGGAGGGTGCATATTCTAACTGAGCCAGGAAAGAAGAGTGTATGTACTTTCAGAAGTGTTAGATTTAGGAGACCCTTCCAGGGTAGGTGTATCACTAAGAACTCTGTGGTCAATCTTTTCCTGGATTTCTGACCATCTCCTAGGAAAAGTTGGTGCTAGAAGGCCAGAGACATGACTTTTCCTTCTAGGACATAATCCCCATGGGCCTTCATGTCTCTGTCTATAAACCGGGATTAAAAATATGTTATCTCAGTATTTCCCAAGCTGTGCCCCATGGAACATAAGTAACCAGCCATAGCCTAACAGATATCTCTTCAAAGACCCAACAACTAGGGAACCTGAAGGCTCGGAGGAGTCCTTCAGGAAGGAAACATGTTCAACCTTGCAGTTCCAAATTTCTCAAACATTTGACTGTGGAAATCTTTTACATTTTTGTTTTACAAGTTTTCTTTTACTTTTATTAATATCCTGTGAGACACAAGAGTTCCATGAAACCATGACACATGGTCTTTCTTCTGTCCTGACCGCATGGTCTGGGCCACAGAGTTTTGAAAGAACCTTCCATCAAAAAGCTCTGCCTCTCTCTGAGATGCATGTGACAAATGCTGCTGCCTGGTGGTCGGGACCCTGCTTCTGGCAAGGAGACAAGTGTCATGGGCTTTGAATGTTCACACTCCCCTTTTTGAGTACAGATTAGGATCGGCATCAGTTAACACTAAGGGTTTAGTGTACATTGGCTTTTAATTCTACTACTAAGCGTTTGCTTTCATGGGTAAAACCTGGCAAGTTCTTTACCCCCTACCTCCTTCAATCAGACAGAGCTGCTTTTCCAGCTTCAAAGTGAGAAACACACGCAGGGAAAGCAAAACCGAGTTAGTTTCTCACTCTGTGTAACTCCATTAAAAACACAGTATTGGTTTTTAAGGACCTCACAACCATTAAGTTTCAGGCTTATCTACCACTTCGTTTTTGGCACTTTTAGGAGCTGCTGAGCCCTGTCACATTACACACATACACAGAAAAATCCTAGAATACTGTCTTGAAGATGTAAATGAAAATTTTAATGACTATAAACACCAAAATTCATATCTTTGTTTTATATAAGCCATTCAGTACATGATAGCATAAAATCAAAGTTTTAAAATAATCTGAAGTACATTATTTTAGCTATAAATGGCACATAATGCTCTTTTGTTTAATAATGAAAAATTGGGTGAAAAAATCAGGAGTGATGTACACTTTATGATAAGAAAATCCTTAACTTTCTTTTCTTCCCTCTTGCTCCTCTGATATCTCTGCCTAAGCTGGGCCCCCAGGTATAAAGCCCACAGCTACTGGGTCAGATATAGCTTGCTTTGCTAAATTCACCTTGACTACCCATCTTGAATTGTTTATAATTTCTTCAGTTTCCTGTGCCTGCTGAGGCAATAAATGGGATGAATTTTTGCAATTAATAAATTCCTTTTACAGTGTTTACGTAAAGCTTAGGAGGATAGAGACTTGTAACTGTGGGGCTGATAAATTTTCAGCATTAGTTGCAAAGCTTCTCTGGAATGGACCCAAAGTCCACACATCCGTCCAGTGGGATTGGTTATAATAAATGCTGGGAAGGATTCTCATGGGCTTTTTCATGGTAACTTAATGGTTTTGGTACTGATTCACAATCATTTGTGTGCAGGGGTAAAGGATACAGAATAGTACAGATGAGACAAAGAACGTTCCTCATCCTGGGCCAGGGCCCTGACCCCAAGGTGGAGCGGTCTGAGTGGCTGGAAACCCCATGTAGCGCCTGAGGCAGATACTGATGGAGAGAGATGGCACCTCATGCAGGGGAGGGGTGTGGAGAGCGCCCTCTAGCAAGGGGGGAAGTTCACCGAAGCACTGGGCTGGAGGCCTGAATGTGGTCTGCAGATGGAGGTTAGTAGCAGGGTGGAGAGGGAGCTGAGCGGTAGATACAAATATGGTTTCAATACAGCTTTTTGACTTCATTGACCTTGGGTGAAGTGGTTTCACTCATGGTTTTGAAAAGCTCGTGCACGTCAAACTTCAAAATAGATCAAGCACTTTCCTCTTTCACTCCAGTTTGTGGAGTTTTGTGCTTCCTCCAAGCCAAGTGTGGATTATCGCTAGTCTCGGGGACCTGAGGGCTAGTTACTAGTGTGCCGAGGTGGGAACTCACACAAACTACATTCTGAATGCCCACTGCATTTAAAACTGAAACTCTTATCTCTGAGACAACTTCAACTTCCAATTGGTGCCTGTGTTGAAGGAAAAACAGGCTAACTCCTCTGATCCTCCTAAAATCTATTCATTAGGAAGTTACCTAAGTAATCTAGTTGTTGGGAGCCGTTTTGGGCTCGCAGGTTGAGACCCCTCTCTGTGTGGAAAAGGTTGAAGCAAAGCTCCCACCAGCCAAACTGGCGCCTAATCTTACCTCCTTCTAAATAATCTTTCAGGCCTGGATTTCTTGAACTGCTTTCGTTGGCCTAAGGGACATAATGCTCTTTGGGTTTATGGCATATGGAAAAGGGGACCTGGAGTGCGATGTCTTGATGGATAAAATCTGAATGAGAGTAACCTGGTCAGAAGTAACCTCAAAGTTGCCCCTTGGGGATAGGTAACACAAATTGATCATATAGAATAGCAGCTATGAGTTGGCTAGAAATTAGCAGACGTTAGGCCCCAAGACTCCTGAACCAAACTAGATTTTCCCTGCAGGTATCGCATTGTGGTAATCATCCCCTCAGCCCCACCATAAAACCTCAAGGCACATCTCCTTAAAGCTTCTCTCAGTATTTGGTTAACAGACTGATAGGAGAGGTTGTAAAGAGATTTAGGACCTTCTCCAGAGGTTAGTTCAGCCCAAAAGCTAGAAGCACTGTTTACAGATAAGGTACAAATAGTAGCCAAATAAAAGTAGCTACACATATCTTCACTGATCAACAACAAACATTGAGTACCTTCCTGAGGTTAACATTTCACGAATCCTTTTGCTATTCCCATCCCCACGCTCCTTTATAATAAAAAGGCAATAACAAAATACTTTTACAGAAACTACTGGTTGTATAAAGAACAGATAAACATGAGCCCTTACGATGTAGGCTCACTCACTCACAAAGGAAAAGAACTTAGACAAACATTAGAGATCATGTTTCTACCAAACAAATAATACCTCCTCCATTATGGTTAAAGATTATGGATAGAATGACTCCCAATCTATCTATAGATGGTTAACATAGGCAACAGTGTATGTGCCCTCTGTTTACTGAGGGCTACAACAATCCTGCTCTCTTCTTAAACATCTTGTTATTTTCTCTGCTACAAGCTTACCTAACTCTTCCCCAAAAACTGCGTGTGGTCTATTGTTTGGAACAGAGTCATAAAAATGGTTACTGCCTAATCTAAGATAAGACTGTCTCCTTCTAGGTCTGGGGGATTCACAAATATGCCAACCTAAGAAATATTGTTAAAAATACCTTGTCACTGATGTAATGTCACTTACTACCTTTAAAAATAAAGACACTGAGACTAGCAGGTCGGAGATGCCAGAATTGCCAGGGCTGCCTGCTTGGTCATCAGACTCCATCTCTCTCATGGCTCTCTCACTTCATTTCGCCTGACCGTCCGTCCTTCATGGACCCCTAGATTCGCCGGAACAAGGACCCCGGCATCTAGTGATTGACTAGAAGTGACTGCCAGAAAATATATAAAAATATATAAACAAAGCAGTGCGTGGGGAAGGAGCATGCAGAGAACACTCCCGGATCGACAGGTAGTTATATCGTAGGGAGATGCGACTCTCATGTTTACATGGGAGTATATTATTCTCCAGAACTTGCTTTTCTTTTGAATCTGATGGCTCCAAACTTTTCTTTAAAGAAAACAGAAAATGGTCCTAACAGGCAGAAGTCATGATTTATCTGTGACAGCATGTTAATCAGGAAGCATACAGGAAGTCAAGAGTGGGCAGGGACCCATCAGAGTGGGGGCCCCAAGAGAAGACTAAAGCCCAGTTAGTTAGCTCCGTCCTAGCAGGGTATCTTGGAGGAACACATTGACATCTGATTCCCGTGCTTTCTGCTGTCTTTGCACCCTGCTGGGGATCCATTAGCCTGCTGCTCAACATCTTTGGAGGGAGAAAAAAATATAAAGAAAGAAAGAAGAAAAAGAGAAAAAAAGACACCATCAAACTTTGAAGCCATTGCTGTACCAGCCTTAGGGATAAACAGAAAGCCTGATGTGACGGCATCACACTGAGCTTCTCTTTGCAATAGCGAGCTCGGTTTTTGCCCTTTGTTTTCATTCTTGACTTAGTCCAACCTCAGTGTACCTAGAATCTCAGTGATGCATAGAGGCACTATAAATCTTCTGTCGTTAAGGACTGAGGGATTTAATTGTTATTATGAACATAATCGCATTTGCAGCCCATCCCAAACAGGTTCTTGACTTTGGCGTAGATTTTTTTCACAGATATTTCCAATGGGCTTGACCCGGACAGGATCTAGCCAGAGTAATTCCTTGTCTAGTTCTGTAAGAGTATTGTCTCTTTATTAAATGCCATGGGGTCCCTGCAACAGGCAGAGCTGCTGATGTTTTGATTACAGTGCCTTTTGACTTTTTTTCTGCCTTCAGTTGTAACAGTCATTTTGGAAAATACCTCCGCCTGTTGCAATTAATAAGCTCTCTCAAGGGAGGGAGAAAAGAATCTTTATAATTGAGATTGTAAAGACCGGGAATTAGAATTGGTAAATTGGAAAAGAGGATACGAACTGCTACGACAATTTTTCTGGACACCTGTAAAAGTTCTTCAAACACAATTTAATATTCCCCAGATGGCTCATGCTTTGTGTCCAATTAAAAAAATAATAATAAGTAATGAGCTACAGAGCGACTAGTTAGAATGTAACATCATCTTCTCTTAAAAACCGGCAAGGAATAGAACGTGGATACAGAGAAGAACAATTGCATAAGATACTTTTTTAAAAAAGGATACCACCCAAATAGGTTTTCTGTCAATGCTTTCTCTACAATATTTAGCATTCTTATGGATGAGAGGGAGAAATCGTTGGGTCTAATTTCTTACTTGTCTTTATAAGGAATGACATCAGGTATAACTCAGAAAAACTCTAGGATAGTGAGAGAAATAACTTCCTATATTCTTTATAATTTATCTATCTGGCTCCACCTTTTCCTGGTGATGTGGGGAGGAGAGGCATGCAGGGACTGGTACTTAAACTTGGCAATTAAGGCATCAGAGTTTTTTCTGGTTAGAACAGATCTTTGGGAGGACTGAACCGTGAACAGTTCCCAATCAGAGCTATGTCTTCTCCCAGCCTGCCATCCACGCACGGGGGAGGAAGGGCTCCCCTATCCCTGTGAGCATCCTGTGAGTGCTGGGGAGAAGGACCCATGCACACATACTGCCTGTTAGGTCTCACTGGGGTCACCGAGAGGTGGCTGGTCAGGGCTCGGCGTGATGCCACGCCGGCCCCTGGGTGATCATGGGTGTGATATGCACTCCACACAGGCCCTGACCACTAGCTCTGGCTGCCCAAGTCTGTGGTCCTGATAGGAACCTCTCGTGGCAAGCCCCCAGCAGCTCTCTGGTCAGATCTAGTCACCTGCTTTCTCGCCTGAGTGCTCAACTCCTGTGGGCCACACATGAACTCCCAGCTACTTTCTCCTCACCCTGGCTGTCCACACAACTTCCTTGGTACTTTCTAATAAGCCACCTGGGTAGTACCAATATGTTCTAGGAAAATTCTGTCGTTTTCCTGAATTAGGCTCTGAGATTCAAGAGACAAGGCCTCCCCTGACCCCCAGGCTTCGTCTCCCAAGGAACAAGAGACCAAGACACTCACTTCTCTTTTTCCCTTTCTCACCACTCTCCCTTTCTGTGTTTGTCCATTACCTCTTTCTCTTCTCTTTCCCCCTTCCTCCCCCTCCCACTCCTAACCCCTACAGTGGAAAGTTTTTAAATTTCCTTTTCCTTGCCTAATGGGAACTACCCTGTGCCGTCCACACCAGAGCTGTGTGGCCAGATTCGATGATCTGACTTGGGCAGATTTGGTTCTTAATAGGTAAAGGAGAATTCTGGAATTTAGAAACCCCCTCTCTCACCATACAAAGCTGGCATTCATGGTTATTCCCTCTCAAAGCTGAATGATGACAGCTTGCTCTTTCTAACGGGATCCACCATTTACCTGCAGGAGGGAAGCCTACTGAGTTAATGGGCGGGGAACCATAGGCGTGACGATTCAAGCAGAACAAATATACGTTGGTTTAAAATGTTCAAAATATTGTCCTTGTCACATACACCATTCCCAAAGCTGAGTGCTGATAGTAAAATCTGTTTACTTCAACATTTTCCATGTACTATTAGTCAAATATGAACGAAAGAGGAAAGTTTTATGTAGTTTCTAGGCCCCTCCACTATGGCCTGTCGTCCAAACTTTTGGCAAAGTGAACTTCCTTTAAAAACACTGGATCACGGGGTCGCCTGGGTGGCTCAGTCAGTGAGGCATCCAGCTCCTGATCTCGGCACAGATCATGATCTCACAGTTTGAGTTGGAGCCCCTTGTCAGGCTCTGAGCTAACTTCGAGGAGACTACTTGGGTTCTCTCTCTCCCTCTCTCTGCCTCTCCCCCCCCTCCCACACACACACTCTCTCTCAAAATAAATAAAATAAATTTTGAAATAAATAAATAAAGATTGGACCATGGCGCCCCCTGCTTAAAAACCGCAGGTGCTACCAGCATCTATAAGAGCCCTTCCGGATTTCTCATCGGTATTTCAGGGCCACCTTGGCTGAGGCCCCCTGCCTTTTGGCTTCGTCTGCTGTCACCCTACCCTCTTCCTCGCCCAGGCACCCTTTGCCCCAAAGCACAGGACTCACAGCCCTTTTGTCCCTTGCCTTTGCTGTGCTTCCCTCCCGCTCCTTTCTGCCGGGGAAACCTAACCCCCCCACCTCGACATTTCTGTGGCACTCCGTCTCTCTTTATAACCACACGTAACACTCTGTATTGTGACTGGCTGGCTGGCTGGCTCCCTTCCATGTTACAGAAGTTTCTTGGGACCGCCATGTTCCTGGTATCCAGCACAGTGCCTCGCACATTCGAACTGCTCGGCAACCGTTTGCGGAACAAATGAATGAAGAAACGGAGTGAATGACGGGCGCAGCTCCACAGAATCAATTACAAGCAGTGGAATGTGTGGAGGGTTACGACGTCATGTTACATTATCATCCATAAATATATAAAACCCCTCATCCAAGTGTGCACTGTTCTGTCCCTGCCCATAACCTGAAGTATATGGCCTATGATATCTTTTTAGAAAGTCGTTAGTTCTCATCATGGTTGAATTGGCCCTTAATTCTAATATAAAAAGGCCAATTTATAGCCATGAATTTTTCATGGCTTCGGCTTTTTCAACTAGGAAATACATGAAATTTTCTCTTACCCTATATTGGCAGAAAATCTAGTCCTCTAAGTATTTTATTTTTTTAAATGTTTATTTGTTTATTTTGAGAAAGCGCACACACATGAGTCAGGGGAAGAGGCAGAGAGAGAGGAAAGAGAGAGAGAATCCCCAGCAGGCTCTGTGCTGACAGCACAGATCGACGTGGGGCTCGATCCCATGAACCATGAGATCAAGACGTGAGCCGAAACCAAGAGTCAGACATTTGACTGACTGAGCCACCCAGGCGCCCCTAGTTATCTTAATATTCACCCTTAATAGAGAGACCTAGCACATATACATGGATTTCAAGAACTTATAGCGTACATTAATGTGATTTCATGAAATTATAATAAAACACACTAACTTTATTATGACTAAAATGTAATCTTTTTTGACTTAGAAGAGTTTCCAGACCCTACATCTGCTAACAGTTACCACTACAAGCATTACATCATCATGCGCTGACCAGCAGGGAGGGCTTACTGATAGAGGAACCTTCGAGTTCACGTCACCGTTTGCATCGGGCAGGGCAGGTGTCAGGAAAAGGCAACTCACACCCTTGGCTACATCTCCGAGGCCTTCCCGAATCCCTGACGTGCCGGGGTATTTGGTTTTAGAGAGAATTTTCCACCTCTGAAAATGAGTTGGATAAAGCAACCAGCTCTCTATACATTTTCTTGTAAATAAAACGGACTTTAATTTGTCTCATTTCATACAACTTAAAACATAAAAACCCATTCTTTATACAGTAGCACTTAGTCTATTCCGATTCCTGTGCATTTTATAAACTCAAAACTGTCATCCTGAATCCATATTAAAATGTTGGAATCTGGTGAAAAAAAATAGATACTTTATTACCTAATAAGGCTTTTGAAGGTAGAATTTAAGATGAGATCTACTTCTCTTTCTGTGGCTGACCAGCATAAATAACTCTTTTTAAAAGTGTTTCTGCTTTGGAATCATGAAACTAAAAATGACTTAGCCACAAGTACACACAAGGCCTGGAGTGCTGTCTTCCATTGCTTCCCAGCTTCTCTACAAAATATATTTTAGAAGCTGATTTACCTCCTTTGCATGGTTCTTTCTTCTTTGGATCTCTTCAGAAAAAGAGGAAGAGAGAGGGAGGGAAAGAGGGAGAGAGGAAGAGAGAGTGAGAGAAGGAAAATTGCATTCTTCCACCAGGAGCTGAATCAAGGCCTCTTTTAAAGATTGTTTTTTGCACTGTAAGTGCCTCTCCGAAATTTCTGCAGTTTAATGTGCATTTGGAAGGTCAGCATTGCCTGAGCTCCTGGGAAGTGAGGCATGAGATAAACATAAAGCATTCTTATTATGCTATTGCCAAACAGAATCTTCTGTACTACTCCAAACGTTTCCTGAGAGAGTTCAAGGAGGCACTATCCGGATGCTCAGCTATCACCACTCTTATATTTAATTATCTGAGCTGCAGCCATAAAAATATTAAATAAATCACTCAGAGCGCATTGCCTTATCCAGCAAGCAGACGCTCTATGGCAACGTGACCAGAGAGAGCCAGGCTCCCAACCTCATGCACCGACCAGTATGGCAGCCCAGGAGTTGCCTCTCTTGCCCAGGGTCTAAAATGAAGCTAACACCTTCTGCCAAACTGGGCACTTGGAAAAGAAGTTCAGTGTCCGAGTCCTGACAGACATGGGGGTATCCTTATGCACATTTTTTCAGAAGGCAGACTTTTATTGCATGCTGACTGTGTTTACAAGGTGCTTTTACATACATGGTTTAATTTGATCCTAACTGTGAAAGAAGAAAATACTTCATTCTGGATCCTATAATATCTAATGGTCTAGGTTTAACATGTGAGGAAAATGAAACCTAAAGAAGCTACTGGACTTAATTCAAGTGAAGCAGTTAATACAGGGTAAAGCCAGAAATTCGAGTCCAAGTCGTCTCTCTCTTCATCTGCAACTTTTTCTCACTACACTGCTCTGAGGAAGTAAAAGGCAATTCCATTCTGCCCAGTAGTGCTCTACCTTTGTAAACCTCCCACTTACAAAATAAAATCCTAAATCCTTCATAGGGGAGGATATAGGGACCAGAGTAGAGATTCCAGGGAGAGCAATTCCTAGAAGACCAAATAGGCTAATGGATTCTGTTTCACTGGTTACTAGAGAAAATTCTCGAAAGTATGTTATGTCAAGCTGTCCTTGATCTGACACTTTCACTGGCAAAGTGGGTTGACATTGCCAATAAAATATGGCAGACTGGCCCTATTACTGTATCTTCTCATCCTTCTGAGAATTCCATGAATATAATAATAGAGGACCTTTTTTAAAGATATAAACATTCTTGGGTAATGAGAAGAGGGTGAAAAACTTTTAAGGAACATGATAGAAAAAAACCCTAGATTTCCTTGAACAGACTGTTCTTATAAGTAGGGATGTTAAGGACTCTGCTAGCGAAGACTCAGGAGGAAATAGGGAATGCAGTAGAGAAAACATATCGCCTTGCAGAATACTTGAATCGTCAAGAGCAGGTTGTTAGTGGAAATAAAGACCTCACACTGTTTTCTTCCTATGTTGCCCCTTTATGCTATTATCCAACGTAAACACAAATTTACCCAGAGATACTAGAGTTTTCTCCTTTGGTCACTTAACGTAAGGTTCTAACACGTTTCCACATTCCTAACATAATTTTCATGTCATCCTTTGAAAGAGCAGCCTAGTATTCCAATCAGTTGACTTGTCATAATTTATTCAGTTATTACCTAATTTTTTTTCTTTTTGCTAAAAGAGGTAATTCTGGAATGAGCACCTTTGTTCAATATTTTACTGACTTATTTAATACTACTAAGTGTGCTTAGAAATAATGAAGTTGTAGTTCTTTAAAAAGAAAAAAACTCCCAAGGACAACAGAGTCTGAGAGGAAATAAGATCTCCTCAAATACTGAAAGCTGGAAAGGAAGTAACATCCCAGAATGTCTGCGGATGGAAGTGAGCCGATCTGTCTTTCTGAACGAGCTCCTGAGGGCTCAGGACTCAGAGGCGCCAAGTAAAGCCAAGAGGGAATACATTAGTTTCTTAGGGTTGTCTAACAAAGTATAACAAACCGACTGGCTTCCAACAACAGAAATCTCACAGTTCCCAAGGCGAGAAGTCCTAAATCAAGATGTGGCAGTGTTGATTCCTTCTGGAGGCTCTGAAAGAGAGTCTTTCCATGCCTCTCTCCGGCTTCTGGTGGTTGCCAGAAATCCTTGGCATTCCTTGGCTTCTGAATGCATTACTCCAATTTCTGCCTCTGTCTTCATGTGACATTCTCTCCTGTGTCTCTGTGTCCCTGTGTCTTCACATGACCTTCTTATAAGGACACCAGCCATTGGATTTAGAGCTCATCCAATCCAAAATGACTTCATCTTAACTTGAAGTCTGTGAAGACTTTATTTCCAAAAAAGGTCACATCTCCAGGGAGCAGCATATCTTTTGGGGAGATCCGATCTGATCCACAGCAGCGAGGTTGAGGCATGAGCCTGGAAATAAACAGAAAGGTTAGGTGTTGGCAAATCGAGTCTTGGGAACCTCTCACTACCTTCACAGCCAGGCAAACCACCCATGCAACCGCTGTCAAACCAGGAGGCCAAAGAGCTCTTCCCACAGAGCACTCATTGGGAGAATTCGTAGCTCATATTAAAAATCTATGGAATGACTGGTTCAACCACCATGTGACCTCCTACCCTGCACCCAGGACACCAGCAGCCAGACATGCCCAGAAGCAGAAAAGTGGGATTCTTCTTTAGGGAAATCATGTCCTCAGAGAAAAGATCCTCATGTACTCGCACTTGGGATGCTCTCAGTGAGAGTCAACTCCCCATAGGATGTGTTCAAATGAAGCCCACCAGTCAGCGACAGCCTCTCCCGCCTCTCCCCACTGGGCATGCTGCCGTGGATGGTCTCTCAGTGCCTTGCACTTAAATATGCAAATAGATAAGAGCCACAGTGTGTTTCAGGAAAGCCTCCACTATGAAGGAGTGGAAGCAAATCAAAAAACGTGAAGGCAAAAAGGAATTCAGAATATACAGTAAATACAAAAAAAAAAAAAAGCCAACTTCAAAAAACCTAATACCTCAATAAGACAAGAAATATGTTATAAAACAAGACCAAATACTGGTATAATAATAATACCATATTATTTTCTAGTTGCCACATCATGATTTTTCTCCCTCCTCTGGGCCCTCTATTAGAAGGGCTCTCCTGACTGTCCCCACTGCCAGCTGCCTCCACTCGGACCTTCTCAGACTCAGCAGCCCCTCTCTGGTTTCACCCCCTCAGTCCGATCCTCCAAAGAAACACTGGTGTTACCTTCCTAAAGCAACTTTAGGTTGTGGGTCCTTCAGACCCTTCCTTTCCGTCACTGGAGTAAAAAGTCTAAGCTGGCGCATTTGACCTTCCTGTGCTCACCCCTCCCTCCCTTCTCCGTACCCTCAACTCTGGATGTAAATGGCCACCAGCCATTTCCCAAAGTGCTTCTCCACTGATGTTACACATCCGCGCGCGCACGCACACGCGTGTGCACGCTTGCACCCTGTGCCTTTGCTCGCACAGCTATCACTGCCACACCTACCTTTCCATCTCCTCCCCCAGCAAACCCTACTGTTACTTTAGGAATCTGCTCAGATGACAGGCTCCTGGTAAACGTCTCTTTGCTCCCAGGAGGTAGATACTCCAGCCCCAGGACCCTTCGCATTTTCCTTTCTGAGTACATTATACTTATTTGCATTCATTGTCTCTGTTGCTCAGCAGCCCTGCCCAGTGCACGCTAAGTGCCACCCACCTCTGCTCTCATGCAAGTTATTACTCAGCTGTTTGGGGACCCCACGGGATGGCCTGAGCAACACAGCCAGAGTACAGGGAAATGGGAAAGAGTGGGTTCCGCTAGGAAGCTCTTGCGTTCCCTCCGCATCTGGTGCTTTCAGCGTGCCCTGAAATAACCCACCATTCTGGAGTTGCCCTGTGGCAGGCGTTAGCATTTCTGTCTTTATTTCACGGCTGAGAAACTAGGGAGGTTATACTTGCCGTTCACAATTGCCCCAGTAAATTAAGGGGAGTTTCAGCATATGAGCCACCGCCTCCTACAAGCAAAGGGAGGGATAAACTATAGAACCATAAAATAATGGAAAAGAAAGAGTAATTCTCCACGTCCTTGACTTAATATGTCGTCTATAATCTTAGTGCTACAGATGCTCTGAACAGCCAAAAACTAAATAGGAAAGGAGAAAGAGAGAGACAGAGACTAGAGAGAAGTAAGAGACAGAAGGAAACAGAAATGAGACCTAAGAAAAGGAAGGAGAGGCAGAGTGTTTTTGTAACCATCCTCTTTCAAATCTGCCCTCCACACTCATAAAACCTAAAGCTTGCTATCCTCGGACTTTTTACGGTAATCACCACAGACTTGTAGGTTTGACTGAAAGTAACTCCACTCTGCTACTTTTTAAACGTCTTTGGCCTTGCAAAGCGACTCTCTTCTTGGAGCAAAGGGAATTCATGATACTTAACATCAACCTTTCCAAGAGTCCAAACCAAGGGAGCTGAAGCATGTGGAAATGCTCTGGGAAGAGTAAACATCAAACGTTAAAGCACTCCATCCATTGTTACTACCATTAATACCACCTCTAAGCTTCAGCAGCCTGTGTTGTAAGTTCAGATGATAACAGCCAAACTGCCTAGCTCACTAAGATGTAGTGAGTCCCTAACAACGTTCTTGAGCACTTACTGTGTACCAGCACCAGACTTCCCCAGCATCGCCTGATTTAATCCTCTTCGAGATACCAAGTCAGATATTACTATTGTCCCCTTTTCAGATGTGAACGCTGAGGCTGGAGAGAAGACACAGATATTAAGTGACAGAGCTTAGATTCTTTCTGCTCCCAGATCTGGGCTCTGGCCACCCCTGAGAGAGTGCGTGTGCAGGCCTTAACATTACACAAACCTCCCGTCCTTAGCGGGTCACCTTACTTACACAGAAAAAACACGCCGCTGTGATACGGAGATACTTGACTGGAAGTGAGCTTGCAAATAATCTGCAGGTTGGGAAAGCGAAACCCTGACACGTCCCTTGTGACCCAACTTTACAGTGGCAAAGCTGGTTGAGACCCTGAGATTTTTGCCCTTCTGTTATGATTTGTCCAGTACACCCTGCCATCTGCAGGGAGACCTTGAAACGTATGATCTCAAAGTTCTCAAGGCTATCCTGAAGGGACGAACGTTGAGAAGGAGGTCTACCTGAGCAGTGGTGCAGATTTCAAACAAGCAGAGAGTGGATCAAACCAGAGAGTTTGTTTGGAAGGATAGCAGCACGGTGAAAGCAAGATGCCTGGGAGAGCACGGGAAATGGGATGAAAAGTCAGCAAACAAGGTAGAAAAGACAGCCCTGAGAGGGCCTGAGAAACTGAACAGAAAATCTGAAGGAAGATAAATGGATAATTTAACAGCCATTCAGTTTTTAAGAAAGACAAAGAACAAGCTACATTGCATCAGAAAAGGCCTAGAAATGATGATGGATGGGGCCCTTCAAATGAGTGGCGAACACAACAGAATCACAGTTGCCTGGACAATTCCCAGCTGAGGGCAAATTTGAGCAACTAAATAAGGATATGAGACTGATACGGATTGAAGAGTTTTTCAAAATCTATTTAACGGCCAGGCAGGGGGCATTGATCGCTTCTCAGAGGAAATGTTTGGGATCAGTGAGGTAGTCGGCCCTTATCTGTGATGTGGACTGGTGAGCGGGGTGGGGGAGGGGGTTATCACACTATCCCATAATAGATACATGACACTATTGTGACATACAATTAAGGTACTGAAATAGTTTTTGAAGTATGGTGGCAAAACACCGAATTATTTTGATCTTCATGTACTCAGCATTTCTCTTCTTTATCCTTGTACTTGTAAGCCTCCTTTCACTATTAACAATGAGGTGGATGACTTGTTATTTAATAATTCTAACACGTGATCAAAGGTTGCTGCTTCCTTTATCGGTCCATGATAAAATTTTTGATAAAATATTTTACTGCCAAATAGTTTATACACATCCAGTGAACAGAATTCAAAAGGCACAGAAGTATTAGAGAAAACTGATCCTTCCTCACACTCCTGTCCCCCAGTCACCTCCCTCGGGGCCACCACCTTAAACCAACTTTCCCATATACGCATCTGAAGACAATCTGTAGAAAAGCATAAGTACAGCGGGTTTTACACTGTTTTTATACGTAATTCTCACACACTGTGTCTTCTAATACAGTATGTATGTTTATACACTCTGCTCATATATGTGTGTGTACGTGTGTACATGCGGATATATGCATGTGTACATATATGTGAGCATAAGTATATCTTGCTCCATATCTCATTTTTCACACTTAATATATTTTTGAGATTTTCCTTTTCAGTGCCCTGTACAGCAACTGCCCCCATCTTTTTGATGGCCACAGAGTATTAGGTTAAAGATGGAGAATCAAATAGTTAGCCAATAATTAATTATTTAAGGACACTGATGTCATTTCTAATAGTTTGCTATTGTACACAATGTGTGATAAATATCCTTGTAAATACATCATCTTCACACTTTATTTGTAGGATACATATTCAAAAGTAGAATCACTGGCCATTTGGTATACGGGCATTTGAAATCTTGATAGATATTACAACTTTCCCTCTGTGGTGTGTGAGCGAACCAATTTATTAGCAATATGTGAGGTGCCTCTCTCTCCACTCCCTTACCAATACACCTGTGTTTTCAAACTTCTGGAATTTTGCCAATTTGATAGTGTAAAATCTATCTCAGTGTAGCTTTTATTTGCATTTTCCATATCATAAATGAGTCTGACCATGTCTTTAGTATAGAGACTCACTGACTTCCAAGCCATTTGTGTTTTTTCTGTAATTTCTTCATATTTTTGCCCAGTTTTCTAGTAGGCTGATGGTCATTTTTTTTTTCATTTGTAGGGGGTTCACTATGTAGTAAAGAAAGAGACCTTTATCTGTGGCCTCCCCAGGTTGTCATTTACCTTTTCACTTTGTTTCCACGATAAAGAAATACATTGATTTTACGCAGTTGGATTCATGAATCTTTTCTTTTATGGCTTCTGGATTTTATGTCATATGTAGAATTATTTTCCCATTGCAAAATGATAAAATTCGGGCCATCTTTTAGTATTTTATGTATGTTTTCTTTTTGATATATATATTTGTATCTCTGATTCATCTGGTTATAAATCATTTTGTTGGATGTAAAGTTTGAGGTCGGAATCCAACTTTAGGTTTTCAGATGGCTCCCCAGATTTCCCCTCAGCTTTGACTAGTCTTTTTCCTTAGAATTTAAAAGGTCACCTAGGGATGCCTGGGTGGCTCATTCAGCTAAGCCTCTAACTTTAGCTTAGGTCATGATCTCACCACTCCTGAGTTCGAGCCCTGTATCTGGTGCTCTGCTGTAAGCACAGAGCCTCCTTCGGTTCCTGTCTCTTTCTCTCTCTCTGCCCCTCCCCAGCTTGTGCTTTTTCTGTGTCTCAAAAATAAATAAAACTATCAAAAAATATATAAAAATAAAAAGCCATCTCTATCATAGACTACATTTCTTTAAATTTAATTCTATTCTTAGTCTTTCTATTCTGTTCTATCAATCTGTCACCTAGTCACACTACTTTAATTAATATCTCTTATATATTTTAATGGTAATCCTTCAGCATTAATCTTTCAGTATTTTCTAAGTATTCTTGGTTATCTTTCCATAGAAGCTTTAGAATTTAGTTCAAAAACAAATCTAGTTTGTCATTTTATTGGGATGCTTATTTAATTTTATTTTTTTTTAATTTTTTTTAATGTTTATTTCTGAGAGGAAGAGAGACAGAGCATGGGGGAGGGGCAGAGAAAGTGGGAGACACAGAATCTGAAGCAGGCTCCAGGCTCTGAGCTGTCAGCACAGAGCCCGACACAGGGCTCAAACTCACAGACCGTGGAGATCATGCCCTGAGCCTGAAGTCGGACTCTCAGCCGACTGAGCCGCCCAGGGGCCCATCAGATGCTTATTTAATTTTAAATGTTCAATGTTTGAAAGGTAAATTACTGTAAAACTCACCAACATTGAAAAGATAGAAAATTGTTGCCCATTAGGAAGTTTCTATTCATAAAATTCTAATGTTCCCATCCTTAAACTGTACCTTAATAATGTAATAAAAAATATTCAGGGCTTCTGTCCTGCTGTCCTCACACATATAAACTTTTCCCATATCTTAGCTTTTTGGAAACTTAGCAATGTAATTAAAGAAAAGCCACAATAATATACCCTTAACCGGTCTTCAAGTGGACAGACTGGCCTCTTTCTTTGCACAAAGAGAAGGCCTCCTCATACACTCAGTGGTGTGTGTAAAATATTTTTCTTGTCTTCCTGTTCTTTCTCTCCAAAAATCTCACTTTCTTTATTACCTTATAAAATTAAGAAAAAGAAGATTCTCCTACTACATGGAGAGAGACCACCAAAGTAATAGAGGGTTTTGTCCCAAGGACCTTGCATGGGTGCTGTGGATCCGGTCCTCTGTAGATCTGGGACACGGGCGCCCAGGCTTCGAGACCTCCTCCCTGTCCCAACCTGAGTCTGTGCGGTACTAGGCACGAGAACCACCTTTAAAGCCTCACGAGAAATGTTCCATATTCATTTGCATGGTGTTCCCTCAACCAGTACCAATCAGTACCAATAATTAGTGTTTTGACTCTTTTGAACTTTTTTTAGCTAAAAAATAGAAGAGCAAATGTGAATAGAGTATTCTAGAATCCACTCATGAAGGCTCCATAGTACCTTTCTCAGAACACCATTCACGCAAGGGCATCGAATTGCAATTCCGTATTTGCACAGCCCTCTCCCACACAGGCACCCCACCCGTTATGTTTGGAGAACCCTAGGATTCCAGGTACATGAGAATATACACAGAATGTATAGTAAACAAATGCTCGTAGCTTGACAAACTAAAAATGTTTAAGTGGTCTTTTTTACACATTGAACTTGGCAAAAAAATAGATTTTATATATTTCTAGAAAATCTCAGGTGGTACAGTTTTACCGGAAAACATTCTGGTGCATGGAGAGGTGGATCGTTACCTCATGGTTGTGTTTTAGTTACACGTTCCAACGACCTCTTCTATGAAGCCCCATTCATCAAAGGCTGTGGCTTCTGGGTCAGCAGCCGTTCCTTCCAAGTCCGATGTTGCCTACACAGTGAACATGATTGATTAGCTACCAATGTGCTCTGAAAACTCAACCAACAGGATAACCTAGGACAGTATCCTAGAGGGGCTCATTACAACAGAAGAGACGGTTCTCCTTGCTCCCATTTACGCGAGCTGTCTTTGAGCCTGCCTTTTATTTACTACTTAAAACCCTTGTTTTATTTTCCCAGGGCAGGGCAGAGTAGATGAGTCACGGATAAAAGATTCACTGTCTACACCTAATGTTTGGGAGGTGGTGTTTCTTCATTCCCCAGTGAGGCCGTCTCCCTCCTATGCATTTGTCCTGAGACAGTGTCCCAAACATCCAGAACAGGAGTCGCTCCACTCTCCTGACACTGCAGCTAGGTGAGAGAGACATGTCATTACCAACGTCCCACGATGTC
This sequence comes from Paguma larvata, assembly GCA_030068075.1. NCBI lineage: Eukaryota > Metazoa > Chordata > Mammalia > Carnivora > Viverridae > Paguma > Paguma larvata. The sequence continues at coordinate 54,080,918 of CM057825.1, forward strand.
CGTCGCGGGACGACCCCGTGGACTTTGTACTCCGGCAGGCCACCACGGACATCCCCGCGCTGCTGTATTCTCACCATGTGCGCTCTGGCTCCTTTAATTTCCCCAATCTCAGGTTCCTCATCGGTCAAAACAGGACCCACAACGCCAATCTCACAGCACTGGTGTGACGTTTAGTCGGCTCACGCATGGGGAGGTCCTCGTGTGGAGCCTGGAGAGTGGGACACATTCGGTACGCAGGAGTTTGTTCGTTGTGGCAGGATGGGTCTTACCGTCTATCCCGGCAGGCAGATGGGCGGCGCACAGAACAGATTCAGCCCGCAGACAGGTTTCGTTCAGTTGAACGCTGTTTTTAAAACTGTAAAACGTCCCATTTGCCATGGGCCTCACCACTCCAGCTGTCTCATGCAGCCCATTTCTCTCGTTAATAGCTCTGGCCTGGCCCTGTGGATGTTTGAGTTTAAGACTCTTGCCCTTTTTAATGGAAATAACAATGCTGTTAGTCCAAGGAGACTAAAATTCCTGCCTCATTAATTCAGAATGTTAATGTCATTTGTAAATATCATTTTCCACAAAGGAATCCCTTGAGCATATAAGGAAAATAAGCAAAACAGTAACCAGAGAGGTCGGGAAGGAAACAATGGAAGAGGGAAGAAGAGAGAGAGAGAATTGCTATCACGCGTTTTTGCATTGTCATTTCTACAGGTACCTGCTTCACACCTTGGAAAGAAAAGGATCGCTTTCTAAGTTATTACTAGTACTGTAATTAGCTTTCAGATATTAGACGGCAATGCTACAAACATCAGCGTTATCACTTGGCCAGACCGTGCCCTTAGGATTCTGATTACAGATCTGAATCATTCTTACACTGGATTCTAATGAGCGCGCGGCCCTCACACTAAGCATTACCTCTGTGGCTTTATCGTCTTTACTGTTATTCGGGTAACTGCCTCACATTATTTAGATTTTAAGATCACAAATATCACTAGAAAATTTTCAGAAAGATCTGTTTTTTGGCGTTTGCAAAATTTGGACACAGCCAATCTGTTACTGCTGAAGAGTAACAGATCTGCAGAGTAGGTATCACATATATAGAAAAATAGTTTTCCCAAATGGAAAAAGCATCTCACCCAACATGACAAACATGTAGTAATATTGAACTGCCATTAAGGAGGAAGTAACAGCCAGCTGCCGTTTGTCCTTTCTGTCAGAGCTCACCTGGTCCACAGGGAAAATGCAGGCTGCCTGGGTGCCGCCTCCCAATTCCTTTCAGTATTCCTTCCTTGGAAGCTGAAATTCCATAGACCTGCTGACTTTGCCACCAGGGGGAGTTGGCATCCACTGTTAGCATTTTCTGAGTCCCCATAACATGGCAGGCTAAGAATGAGCAACCTTTTAAAGCATCTGTTTGGCAGACTCTGGGGGTTCAAAGAGAATGGAGATAACTGCTAGCTATCTCTGACCCTCATTAATTGGGTAAAGAGCACTGCCCAGTGAGTGTCAGCAGCTGCTTTGTGTGCTGACGAAGCTGAGACTTCCTTATGCCAGCCACCAGTTCCAGGTCTGATGGGGGGGGGGGGTTTCAATCTCAGGTAATTTCTGGGGGTGACAGATAAAAGTAAGTGACAACAGTAAAAGACTTTTTGGAGCTCAGAAACTCACTCAACTCAGTCTGAGCAGAAAAGGAAATTGATTGGCTCAAATAACTGGGGAGCTCAGAGGCACAGTTGGCTGGGTGGCCTAGAGCTGCGGCCAGGAGATTCAAAGGATACCATAAGACGTGTCCCATTTCTCTGCCTCCTACTTCTGCTTTGGCTTCATTCTCAACAAGGCTTTCCTTACATATGTTGGCAGCTCTAACGTCATATGTTTGTCATAGGTATTATCAACTAAAAGAAAAAGGAAAAGGAAAACCTCATTTCTGGTAATTCCAGGTGAAACCTGGAGAGAGTTCTGATTGCCTTGGCTTGGGCCACAGCCCCATTTGTAAACCAATCACTGGGACGTTCTTGTTGGTCAGGCCTGAATTATGTGACTACTCAGAGTACATGCAATAGGTTCCATTATCAGAGGAAGGGTGAAGGGACATATAGCCTCTGCTGTCTCTTACTTATAACCCACGGCCATAAAAAGTTAACTCAAAGCTCCCCAATGCAGGGGATCAACTTGGTCAAATATCAACACGTCTAGAATTCTGACACCTCCACGGTCCAACAGAAAATAGAGACCTACAACATGACATCAGTTCTCTCCATTGGGAAGCATGCAGCTCCTAGTGACAGAGATCTGAAATCACAATACTTTAAACAAAATGGAAATGTCTTTTTCTCTCTGATTCAAAAGAACCTTGAGAACTCCACTCTACACTGCTGCGATATAGTACTTCCATGGCCATCAGAGACCCAGTCCCTGATTATCTTTCCTTAGCACATGGCTGCCATACTCAAGGTTGCCTCTTAGTTACAAGGGGGCCACTATCACTCCAGCTGTCATGTTGATATTCCAGCATCAAGAAGGAGATAGGACCAAGAACGAAAGGATGTACCTTCCAGCTGAATAAACCCCCACGTAAAAATTTTCTCAGAAACTCTTCCTCTTGAATTCTGCTTACACCCCCCGGCCATTCCTAAGCTCAGGGGAGGCCGAAATGCATACTGGGAAGGCCAGTAGCAGTCTCTGTTAACAGAGATAACACAGTCCTGGCAGAGTAAATGACTCTGTCCCCAGATGGGGCAGAAGTCAAGGCTAGGGCCCTTTGAAGTCCATTGCATTCTAGCCTGGGAAGAACCCGGTAGGCCACAGTGCCTGGTGTAGTTATGTGTATAACATGTAAATGATTATTATTAACGTCTGACTTTTGGAAATTACACACTAAAGATTTATTTTAAAGCTAGTATCTTTAATGTGAAAGTTTAAAAACATTTATCCCAAGTAGTCCTGACTGGCTTGCTTCTGTATTCACCATTATTGTTTGATTATTTGTTTTTTGAAGCAAGTTTTAAAAACTGCTGGAAGCCTTCTATGGTAGTTAATACATTATCTTAAGCAATTTAATGCAAATTAATTTTTACACAACCTTGAGTTTCAGAGGCCATTGAACGGGGAGGGGAGGAGTGGGGCTTAGGAGGAATCTGTTTGCTGCCTCCCATCTGGACCCCACAGCCAGCTCCATCTGCTCTCACATGTAGTGACTAACACGGCAGCTACTCCCCTGCCAAACATACCATGTGGAGTTCGGCTTATAATTTTCTACTCAGGAAAATGTTAAAATGCATAGAAAGATGTGAATTGCAGGTTTTCTAGAAAACTTGATGGGATTATTTTGGCATTTCAGAATTCTGCTTTCGTAACATAACCCAACCTTTCCCCGGGTTTTATGGTTTTTTTTTCCCCTCCCTTTTGTTTTGCTTCTGGGTTTCATTCTCTTTTAATACGATAATTCTCCTTTTCAGGTAGGATCTTCCAGCACAGTCATATCAAACGGGAGCCGCTGAAAGGCTCGGGGTAGAGAGTGGTGAGCTGGGATCTGGGGCTACAATGTGGGCAGTTAATTGGACAGGGGAGGGGGGGAGGCAGGCAGCCAGGTTAGAGCAGTTGAGAAGATAACGGTAATCTAAGCCAGGGTTGTAGACATGGCAAGAGACTGACACAGAAAGAGACTTGGAAGCAGGATTGACAGGACTCGATGATAGTTTGGACGGGGAAGGGGGGGGGGGGAAGGGAGACATCATGGATGGCCCATAGGTGGCCGTCTCGAGCAGTTCGGTGGAGGTGATGATGCTCAGCTCTCTGAGACAGTAAAGCGAACAGCAGAGGAAGGTTTGGAGGAAGGCAATGAGTTCCGTTCTGGACAAGCAGCTCACTGCCTCTGGCCCTTGCAACACCACGGAAGAGTAGGAGGCTGATTCTTAGCCAACTGCCGCAGTGCAGCATGGCACGTAAGATTCAGGAACGTGTCGGGTTAAATCATGAATAATCTTAACCTTCGGGAACCCAGAAAGGTAGCAGCTCAGCAATTTAAGAGTTTGGATTTGCTCCCGCAATTGGCCACTTCTTTCTGAAGTCGCGTACCTTAAGGAGAAGCCTCCTTTGTTCCTCCAGAGATGCTCTTTGCACGTGTGACCATCCAGTCACATGAATTCAAGAGAGTCTCAGGGCCTGCCACCACTCCCGTGCTCTCTTGCCTGTCCCATTGAAGGTCTGAGCAGAGATGACACCAGCTGGTCATATCATCAGTAGTTTTCCATTTTAAAATACCAACCCCAAATGGGCTTTTTGGCATTTTCACTCCGAAAGTAAATAATTGTGGTAGTAAAGTGATCATATCCTCATGACAGGGATATTACCTCGGATAGTTGAGATGGGCTCCAAGTCTAATTTTATATTTTATCAAAAATTGATATTAAGGAAATCCTTTAAATTCATTCTTTTCTACCATGTATTGTACTTCTTAATTTCTGAATACTTCTCTTGGGTAAGGCGGAGATGGGGGAAGGCAGAAAATACTAAGTCTTAGTGTCAGCACTCTGGAAATAAATAATTCAACCATGGGAAGCGAAAACATCTTCTCTCTTTAGCCTTTTAAAAAAATAAATGAATAGTCAGCTCAGATAACTCCCTCAAAGTTTTGAAAAGGTACTAATGACACGGTTGGATATTTTCACATTCAAAGACAAATGTGGTTTTAATTCGCTAGTGTTCCTTTATGCACTCCCCCCCCACCCCACCCCCCCCCCATCCCACCCCATTCCAGCAACAGAGTATAGGAATAGTGACTTTTTCTAAGAATGCGGCTTTCTCTTTGTTTATTCCCTTGTCCCACATCCGCCGCATTATCCAGCAGGTGGGTTCTAAGAAGGGGTTGTGGTCGGGAACAAGCACGCACTGGGCCAGATGACAGCAGTGGTGGATCGTGAGGGAGAGCAGGGCCAGAATCCGACTCCTCACAGCCCGGCAAGCTGGGAAAAACACGATCTCAGGGACAATGGCAATAAGAGAGAATACTATATTCATTTCCCAAGAGGGTCATTCTGGGTTTGTTTTTACAGCAGAATTCTGTAGCAGGTCAGAATGTCCTGACCCCACACTCAGCCACTGGCAGCCGTCCCTAGCCTTACCCCTTCTTCCTCCCACTGCTCTGTGGGCAGAGAGGAAAGGCTGTTGTTCCTGGAGTCACTGTGGTAGGAGCTAGAGATACACAGATGAAAGGCCTTATTTCCACTCTCCATGGGAGCTCATGGGAGATTTCTCAAAACAGAGCTATTTAAAACCAACGATAAGGGACTTCCACTGCTGGCCATGACAGAGTGATGGAGAAAAAACCATGAAACAAAGTTTACAGACAGTGGAAACAGGCAGCATACAGCACAGTATAGAGATTCCTGAGAGGGCAACGAATGGAGTGGGCCCTACGATTATCTTAGCTTGCTGCTGACTCCTAGAGACAGCTTCCAGGCCACCGCACAGGCAGGGAATCCCAGCCAGAGCCCAGCGGGCTCACTGAGTTGAGGAGGCATGGCCTGGAGCCTGCGGAGCCCCAGGGGGCTGGAGTTCCCAGGGAAGAGGACTAGAGAAGAGATAGTTACACGAGATCTGCAGAGCACCCCTGTGAGTGCTGTACTACATGCATGTGGGGAAACTGCTGAGGCTGAGGAAAAAACAGCAAGAAGGAGCAAGCAGAATACTCCTCCGAGCTCCCACAGGCCGGGGAATCGTCCATGCTCCCAACAGCCAGAATATTAAAGAAAAATCTTGAAATATATGAGCTACTGGGCCCGATTCTCAGGAGATTATTAATTATCTCAGTAGTGGACCCAAATTAACCCCAGACTAAAGGCTGCTCTGAACCTACTTAAAAGCAAGCCTCAAAGGACCAAATAATTTCCAAGTAACATAACTGCATTCCAGAACAAAACTGAAAAATGTTTAAAGAAATTCAAACATAAATAAATAGATAAGCAAATAAAAATCCATCACCCAACAACATAAATTCACCATGTCTAATATCCAACCAAGAATGGCCAGGCATGCAAAGAAGCAAGAAAACTTGGCCCGTAATAATGAGAAAAATCAATCCATACAAACTCAGAAATGATACAGATCATAGAATTGATAGAGAAGGACATTAAGACACTTACCATGTTTTATATGCTCAAAGGGTAGAGAAAAGACCCCACATGATAAGCAGAGTCATGGAAGATATAAAAAAAATCCCCAACTCAAACTTCTAGAAACCAAAACTACAGTTTTTCAGAGGAAAACTACAAGAGATGGGATTCACAGCAGACTAAGTTCTACAGAAGAAACACTCAGTGTCATAGCAGTAGAAAATTAGTATTGGTCCCTCTGCTCTCTATACTCCAGGTACTAATTTCTATACAGTGCCCTTGGGCTCGCTCAAGCATCATAATAATGTCCACAAAGTTTTGATTTCATTCCATCTCTGAAAGAAATATCTGAAATGGTAGGGAAATCAGCTTAATTATGTACATTATAATGTATCATATGTATACATATATAATATGCATATGTATATATGCATATATATTTTTTTATGTGCTTACATATGCATAAAATGTTTCACTTTTAATGTTTATTTATTTTGAGAGAGAGAGAGAGAGAGCCACTTAGGGGAGGGGCAGAGAGAGAGAGAGAGAGAGAGAAAGAATCCCAAGCAAGCTCCACACTGTCAGCACACAGCTCAACATGGAGCTCAAACTCACGAACTGCAAGAACTTGACCTGAGCCAAAATCAAGAGTCGGATGCTTAACTAACTGAACTACCCAGGTGCCTGCATTAAACATTACTTTTCCTTTTATTTTTAAACTTTTATTTTTATTCAAGTTAGTTAACATACAGTGTAGTCTTGGCTTCAGGAGTAGAACCCACTGTTTCATCTCTTACATATGACATCTGGTGCTCAACTGAAAAATGCCCTCCTTAATGCCCATCACCCATTTAACCCACCCCCACACCCTCCCCCCTCCAGCAACCCTGGGTTTGTTCTCTGTGTTTAAGAGTCTCTTATGTTTTGCCTCCCTTTCTCTTTGTAACTTATTTTTCCTTCCCTTCCCCTATGTTCATCTGTTGAGTTTCTCATTTCTCAAATTTGACATATGAGCGAAATCATATACTTGTCTTTCTTTACCTGACTCATTTCACATAGCAAATTCCCTACAGTACCATCCACATTATTGCAGATAGCAAGATTTCATTCTTTTTCACCACCGGGTAGTATTCCAATGTGTGTGTGTGTGTGTGTGTGTGTGTGTGTGTGTGTGTGTGTACACATCACATCTTCTTAATCCATTCATCAGTTGACGGACATTTGGGCTCTTTCCATAATTTGGCTGTTGTTGATAATGCTGCTACAAACATTGGCATGCACGTGCCCCTTCGAATCAGCATTTTTATATCCCTTGGATAAACTCCTAGTATAGTGTAATTGCTGGGTCATAGAGTAGTTCTATTTTTAATTTTTTGAGGAACTTCCACACTGTTTTCTAGAGTGGCTGCACCAGTTTGCTTTCCCACCAACAGTGCAAAAGAGTTCCCCTTTCTCTGCATCCTTGCCAACATCTGTTGTTTCCTGAGTTGTTAATTTTATCCATTCTGACTGGTGTGAAGTAGTATCTCATTGATATTTCCTTGATGATCAGTGATGTTGAGAATCTTTTCATGTGTCTGTCATCTGGATGTCTTTAGAAAAGTCATGTCTTCTGCCCATTTTTTCACTGGATTTTTAGTTTTTTGGGGGTGCTGAGTTTGATAAATTCTTTATAGATTTTTGGATACTAAAATCTATAAAGTATGATGGTTTCCTGTCTCACATTTAGGTCTTTAATCCATTTTGAGTTTATTTTTGTGTATGGTGTAAGAAAGTGGTCCAGGTTCATTCTTCTGCATGTTGCTGTCCAGTTTTCCCAGCACCACTTGTTAAAGCGACTGTCTTTTTTTCCATTGGATACTCTTTCCTGCTTTGTCGAAGATGAGTTGGCCATATATTTGTGGGTCCATTTCTGGGTTCTCTATTCTATTTCATTGATCTATGTGCCTGTTTTTGTGCTAATACCATGCTGTCTTGATGATTACAGCTTTGTAGTACAGGCTAAAATCTGGGTTTGTGATGCCTCCAGCTTTGACTTTCTTTTTCACCAGTATTTTGGCTATCCAGGGTCTTTTGTGGTTTCATACAAATTTTAGGATTGTTTGTTGTAGTTCTGAGAAGAATGCTGGTGTTATTTTGATAGCGATTGCATTGAATGTGTAGATTGCTTTGGATAGTATCAGCATTTTAATATTTGTTCATCCAATCCATGAGCATGGAATATTTTCCCAATTCTGTGTGTCTTCTTCAATTTCTTTCATAAGCTTTGTATAGTTTTCAGCATATAGATCTTTTACCTCTTTGGTTAGGTTTATTCCTAGGTATTTTATGGGGTTTTAGTGCAATTGTAAATGGGATTGATTCCTTGCTTTCCCTTTTTGCTGCTTCAGTATCAGTGTATAGAAATGCAACTGATTTCCGTACATTGATTTTATATCCTGTGACTTTGCTGAATTCATGTGTCAGCTCTAGCAGTTTTTTGGTGGAGTCTTTCAGCTTTTTCAAGAAGAGTATCATGTCATCTGCAAAGAGTGAACATTTGACTTCTTCTTTGCCAATTTGGATGCCTTTTATTTCATTTTTTGGTCTGATTGCTGAGGCTAGGACTTCCAACACTATGTTGACAACTGTGGTGAGAGTGGACATTCCTGTCGTGTCCTGACCTTAGGGGAAAAGCTCTCAATTTTTCGCCATTGAGGATGATATTAACTGTGGGCCTTTCATATATGGCTTCCACATAAAATGGTTCTTGAAGGATAGATACCCTAAGTTTGGTTGTCTCTAGTGAAAGAAACTAAGTGTCTGGGGGCAGGGGATGAAGGGATATTTACTTTCGTACCCTTTGTATCCATTGGACTATGTGAATGTATCACTTATTCAAAACATAAATAAAACGTGGAATAAACCCTATACGCTGGTCACAACGGGACTCAACAATGGAGTGTGAATGGAATCAAGAAGAAAGTGGAGTCCCTCAGCCACTTGGGTGACTAGATGCCCAGGGCTGTCCCGGAGCAGGCAAGTACCCAAGGTGTCTGTGGTGGGCCAGGCAGAGCTGACGTGAGTTTGGGAGCCTCTGTGATAGCCATACAGTTGCCCCAAGGGATAATAAGCAGCACATCCCAAATTGAGTTTTTAGGTCAGTCTCAACCCTGACCTACACTTGGAGCAGCACATGAGTCATCAGTCCTACCCTGCTCAAGTACATTCTGGCTTCAAGGACCATTACACAGAAGTTACACGGATATAGATTTCAGTTCAACATAAGGAACAACATTCTAAAATCAGAACCACCTGGGAGGTAGTTAGTTCACTGCCTGTGGACACGTTTAAACACTGCGATGGTCACACTGCAGGAAGGCCACACTGTCCCGTGGCTGATGGCACCACGTTCATGTACATAAGGTACCATAACCTTTTGAGTCCCCCGCATGTATACGGAGAGTGAGCAGACAGGTGATAAGTGTCCCCTTTCTCTTTTGCTAAGTGATGGGCAAGTCAAACAATACAGATATCAGCATTTGCACAGAACTAATCAGGCGTCGCTTGCTGATGAGAAATATGCAGGAATATCCCTATCTTTCTAAATAGTGGGAACAATTATCTTACTGATGGCACAGGGTGCCCTTTTTGCTACTTTTGCCTTTTCCAGTATGGCAATTCTGTATTTAATTAAAGAGAATATGAAACAAAGAGAAGAAAGAATTCTGAGAAATATGTACCCTCCCCAAAAGTTGTTTTTTGTTTTTTGTTTTTTAATTCACCACAAAGGAAGCAAGAAGGAGAACAAAGAGCTAGATAAAGTAAAGAAATCTCTGTTTGGGGCTAAGCCAAACAAACTTAAATGGTTTAAGGAATAAATTGGTGGAGTAATTCGAATCATGGGCAGGTGCTATGCATGTAATTTAGTAAATGCTCGGGAACCTGCCAAGGAAGAGAAAAATGTGTTGCTTTTGAGATCATTTCCCAGCAGCTTCATAAAAGAAAACTGATTACAGGAATTTAATAAGTAAAACAGAGCCAGAAATATAGTAATCAAATGAGTTTTTAATTACATTTCAGGCAGAAAAAAATTCCAATTTGTGCTCCTGGGATTAAAAAAAAAATAAGTTCTAGAGAAATGCTTTTGTAGCAGGAAAATAACATAAACACTAATTTCCATAGGAATTATAGTAGTCAGTTTAATTAAAAGGCTCGATCAGAGTGAAGAGGAGCCAGCGCCAAACTATACTAAATAAAACCATGGCATTCGTTGCTACACTACACTGTTGTTCAAATAAAAACACTGTGCGATGAATAGAAAGTGGTCACCTGCATTTTTCTCAATAAAAGGGACTTTGATCACTACCTGAGTTTTATGTTGCTAGGTTTTATTTTTGTACATGAAATATTTTCATATTTCACTAATACATCTGATTAGAAATTAAATGTTGGTCAGTGGGATAAATGTTACTCTTAAGAGAGAGAATATGCTCTGGTTAAGAGACATCAGTGTGGGGGCGCCTGGGTGGCTCAGTCGGTTAAGCGGCCAACTTCGGCTCGGGTCGTGATCTTACGATCTGTGAGTTCGAGCCCCGCATCGGGCTCTGTGCTGATGGCTCGGAGCCTGGAGCCTGCTTCAGATTGTGTCTCCTTCTCTCTCTGCCTTTCCCCTGCTCACGCTCTGTCTCTCAAAAATAAGTAAACATTAAAAAAAAAAAAAAGACATCAGTGTGAAGGGTCACTTTGGTCAAGTTGGAGGGCTCATAACTCAGTAGGATCCCTGGTTACTTCTAGGTTTTTCAACCCCCACTTAACTAATATCTAGTTGCATTTAACTCATATCCCTTCTCTGGAGCGAGGGTTACTTGAAGGGATAAATCAGGTCTAACAGGTGATTTGTGGTCATGTTAGGGAAGTACGCCCTCAACATGAAGGGCTGTTCTTTCTGTTGGGTGGCTTTGCTATCAACCACCCCCTAACCAAGGGTCCTGCTTGGCGAGGGCTGTTCAGGAGGTGTGTTGAAATTGCAGTGGATTTGTTCCCCTTGGGATGAATGGGACACATCTGCAAGGTGTCTACAAAGACCAGGGGTATAATCTGTGGCCACAGGACGCAGACCCAAGGCATAAAGTGGGAGCATTGCCTTTCCACGGGCTGACACTGGCACGGCTACATGAACCTTGCTTTATTCATTGCTCTGTTCCACGACAGAGGCTGGAAATTTATATTAGGGAGTAGGGGACACTCTTTTTCAAAAAATAACAAAAAGAAGTAAAAAAGAAAATATTTAGGAGAGTCACCTGCAAATAAGACCCTGGATCCTGAGCTTCATTAGCCTCGTGGCCAGTTGGCCTCTTGCCTCAGTCTGCATGTCCTCTTCCTTCCCCTCGGCTGTACCCCCGTCCTTCTCGTCCCCACTCCTTTTTCTCTTCTCTCGCGTCCATCTTCATACATGTCCACATGCCAATCTGTTCATTTAGCACAGCTCCCAGATCCTTAGCTTGAAAAATGAGAACTTTCTCTTCTTTTGGGATGTTACCTGGCCTTTCTTATGAGTCCACCTAGAACCTCCCCCACCCCGTGGTGGTGAGTGGTAGGTGTATCTTGGGAGAGCTTTAAGTTCATGGTCTGTTGAGATCTGGAGGTGTCCAGAGCAGGCAGCAATATACAGATTAGTGAGCATGTGTGAGCCGGATAGTTTGTGTCCTGTCTTGTCTGATGTGGATTTAGAACAGGATCATAATCTAATTGCCTGGCACCCCGGGAGTAGTACACAGCCGCCTTGTCTTGTTTTTTCATTTTTGCACAGGCTCTATTTATGTAGCACAATGGCGTTACATGCATATTTATTTCTTGTCGATAGCTCCTGTTTACCAAAATAATCATCACATTTCATTTCTTGCAGCCAGTTTCCATTCTCCTCACAAGGGAAAGCTAGAAAACCACATCAGTGACTCGGGTTTCTCTCCCCCCCACCTATTTTTTGTCTTATTTCAGGCGTTAGTGAAGGTCAATGTGAAACTGAAGCCCATGCTGGACTCAGTGGCCGTGAACAGAAGTAAGTGGGAAGAGCTGCACCAGAAAAGGCTGCTGGCGCCCGCTGCCTCCCCCTCCTCTGCCAGCCTCGTGCCTGCCGGGGAAGACAGAAACTAACCCTCCACCTTAGCTGCCGCTGCAAAATGACTGTGTCCTCAAAGGCCACCAGCCCACGTCATCCTTTTGTTCCTTTAAGCTCAGGCAGAGGCTCTCAGTTTGCACGGGAAGCACGCCTGGGCTTTCACCTTGAAGTGTGGTGGGGGGGAGAGCTCATGGGAGGGACAGAGGAGGTGGTGGGGAGGGAGCCCGGCCCGGGGCGCTCAGCTTCTCCCGAGGAGCACACAAGGGACAAGGTGCTGGGCAGAGGACCCCGCACCGAGGACAGAGGACAGCCGGCCCTGCTCATGCTGAGCCAGTGGCCGACGGAGCACAGAGCAGGGAAGTACCATTAGCGCTGCTTCGCTTTGTGTCTAGCTCTTCTGTTACAAGCCAAGCAATGCCTGCCTTTGCATCCTCTCCCCAGCCCCCTTTTGTGCCACACTGTCCCAAGAATCCCGGTCTGTATTCTGTAGAGGTATTTTATTTTTATCCTAAAGCTTCTTAATGATGGATCAGAGCCTTTAGAATTGCCTACCTAAAAAATAAACTATAGCATCCTTACAAATACCAATCAGTCCTAGTTTTCCCCTAAAAAGGCCCATAGTAGGAAGACAGCATATGTGTTTGTTTGTGTGACTGGTAATTTATTTATATAAGATTCATAACACTGCATTGGGATTGTGGCCCCCTTTTCCAGTTTTTAAAAATTCAACCTTTGTTGTAGACCAAGTCTTCTCCCAGGAGGAATGGATTAATAGACTTTAATTAAAGAAGGGATGAAAGGAAGTCCATAGCTGGATTCACCACGAGTGACCCGTGAACACTTAGGAACTATTTCCAATGGTGAAGACATTGTACAGGCCACAGCAGAGCCATGGAGAATGATCACAGACTACCTGGGGTTCTCTTAGGGGTGAATTTTTGTATACCATTCAAAGTTCCCACCAATACCAACCTAAAGCCAAATGTGACAGCCAATGTTTTATTTTTCCTTAAGTGTAAGAAATAATGCTTGAGAAGTTAAGAAATAACAGTCTGGCCAGAGGACAAACATGCTCTAGGAGGCTAGGTTTATAATAATAAACTATATTAAATCAATGCAATTAAATCAAAGCAGAAAACTTTGCTCCCCATTTTACCTGAGAGATTGAGGACATGGCTTGACTTGCCCAAAGAACGCTGAACCAGAAGCTAGACTTACGACCCTGGGTTTGACACCAGTTATTGGGTGACGTTGGACAAAACACCGATCTTGTCCTAGCCTGTTTCCTCATGTCCTGAGTGAGATTACATTAGGAAATGATTTGCAAATGTCTTTAACCTTAGAACTCTTTGTTCAAATAAATCTTACAAGGAATCTCCAAGATATAAAACATCGAAGCGCTGAAATTCTCTGTCTGAAGCCAGGTTGCCCCCAGAACCTGCAAATTCTCCTCTCTTGGATGACAGACATGGTGGTCCGTAAAGGAGCTCCGAGGAGTCTGGAGATCCCTGGACTGGATGAACGCTGAAGCCCATTCAGCTCTGAAAAATCTAAAGTTCACAAATCATTTTTGTTCTTATTGTTACCGGTCAGTATCAGTTATTAACTTGACTACTCGAATATTAAGGAAATAGGGGCCAAGTTACACAAAGAGTATTGTTTCTCTGGCACATAGTAGATATTCCAAATATTCCAGAAATGTTTCAAGAATGGATAAACAAAAGTCCCAAAACCAAAGAGAGACGAGCTGGTATTGGTAGGGAAGACGTAAGATTCCATATGCCAAGAAACAAAGTCAAAGAAAATTATAAACCAGGCAAAGGGCGGGTGGTGGGAGGGAGAGGAAGATAAGGATGAGAAGCAAAAGACATCCAAAAAAGAAAAAACAGAGACTGAGGCAGGTGGTAAGAGAACTGCCAAAGGTCAGGCAAACATCAATCCAAACAAAGAAAAACGGTGCTTCTGACCCCGAAAATGAGGATACAGAATCCTGTCATCGATTGCTTAGGAAAGAGAGTTATTTGAGCAGGGAGGGGTTTGACAAGAGAGAGGAGGGAGTGGGAACCCAAAAAATAATGTTCCTGGCCACCATTTACAGCTGTCTCTGCAGGGAAGACTGGAGAATCTAGAGGGGAAAACGAGTGCAGGAAAAAGTGCCTTCGCAGAGCAGGTAAAAGGAGGCTGCTCAGATTTATGGATTTTATTAAGCCAGTTTTCTGAACCGCTCTGCTCTAAAGGAAAATAGCCTCTGCCTGGCTGTCTCCGCTCCTTCAGGTGAGGAACAAAGCGGGGGAGGAGTTGGGGACAGACCCCGGGCGTGTGTCTGCAGCTCAGAAGCACTGCAGGTGTTTCCAGCTAGGGTGCCACACCATGTTTATATCACAAACGGGAATTGGGAATCAGTCCATGTGAGGCAGAGATGAACCCACATCTGTTATCCACCCCAACGATAAATAAATAAATAGCCCAGACAGACGGATGCCAGTCTATCTAGAGCTTTATGATAAAACTAGAACCAGGGTCCGATGGAGACTGCAGGCAGCTACGAGCATGGAGCCGCCCTGAACGTTGATGCTACACATTGCTAAGGGGAACATAATTTATAGCACAAACCCTACGGCTTCCACTAAGGTTGAGCTTTCGTCTCATTTTCTTGCCTTTTTATTGGCTTCACTGCACGGTTGCCAATAGCAACATCCACTGGTAGCAAGGGGAGTTCAACACCATTGCAATCTGCCATACACTGGAGTCCTGACAATGTCAACCATCAATCAAGTAGCTGTTTGTAATTGCCTCCATCTATTTTTCCTGTCTTGAGGTATCTTTCCTATTGTGGGTCAAAATTCAGAAACTGCTGACTAATGCCATGGGTTCGTTCCTCAGAGACCATGAGGGAGTGGAAAAGGACGGCGGCACCCTCCCTGTGCGACCCCAGGGGTGAGAGGCTGAACACTTGGGCGTTTGAGATATTTTTAAGCACTTTTCTAAATAATGCATGATTTTACAAGACTGTGAGGTATATATGATCATCTATATATTTTGCTTTCCTACAATAAAGAGACATTTTCTCAGTCCTTCTCATTAATGGTTGTTTCCTACTGGAGGAAGGCATTTGAAATGTGAGCCTTCTTATAAAACCTTGATCAGACTATGTTTGCTTCCTTGGGTCTCCTGGCAATAGTGGCTGAAACGACTTCATCCTACCTTTTCCACATGATCTGTTTTTTCAGACAAGCTACTTATTTTCTTAGTAGTCAATATATAGACAACACATGCACAACCCACAACGTAGCTTGCAATCCTGGCCAGGAGAGATAGCGTGCAAACTACAAAGGGCACCACAGGATACACAGTAGACAGATCCCCGCCCCCGGCCCTGACTTGGCCACCGGTTTCACCAGTGTTCTCCTGGGACCCTACAGGTCTTGGGTTTTCCACTTGTAAAATAAAAGTACTGGCTTTATTCATTTCTACACCAGAAGAATTTAATTTTTTAAATATTTTTCACATAATTGTCTTATTTACTCTTCTCAAATGGGAACAAACCTAAAGAGGTCATCTTCTCTCTAAAGACAAAATAAAAAGTTACATATATGGGGTAGATATAAAACACCCCTACCACGGATATGTCTGAGTCAGCCTCTAGTGATCATGAAAGATATGGTCGTCAGTACAGCTTTTTAAAAATAAACCCTTTTACTTCATAAAGGACAGTTTTAGATTATCTCGTATCTAGATATCCCATAAATGGCAGTCGGTTTAGTTTAGAAGTCAATTTATAAAGTGAGTCAAATGAAATTAAAATTGTATGTGTTTTTTATTTCTAAAATCTGAGATGTCTATACATTTCCAGATATTTTATATTTGCATACACATTGGGTTGGGTTAGAAATAATCTTTGAATTTTTGTTACTGTAATAGCAGTATCATCTAATATTAATGCTACAGGAATTCAAAATTTATCATACTTTATCCACTTACCTTAGGTCATTAAACAGAGTCTGCTCAATTTACTTTGCAGTACAATTATTTTAAAATCCATTTCTCCTGCTGACTCTTAATGAATTGCAGAAAGATAAAATACAGTCTCATCCCCAGTAACAGTGGGAAAAAACTCCCTTTGAGCAAGACAGAAATCTAAACATGTTAGGGAAGATTTAAATCTAAAGAAAAATGTCTGGGCTAGAAAAAATAAAAACTCAAAGAGGATTCATTAAACAACAGAACAACACCTAATTTGGGACCCTAAAAACTCTGGCAATGCCAGTGCCGTGACGTCTCATTGTCTCCTTCAGAATAACAGTGTCAGAAACAGCTGCTCTACCACTTGCTATAAAGAACTCCCCAAACTCAAATATAGCAGGAAATTTAAAGGTTGGGTCTGGCTACAAGAAGGCCTGAATTTCCTAAGTTTCATAAGTGAGCTGTAATAGAATAAAACACCGAGATGGCAGAAGCGAAATGAAGCGTGTCCAGGGAATGTCGCGATGAGCACATGGTTCAGCAATGCCTGGTGTCCTGCTTACATTGTTTGTGTTACTACCTTTTCCTCAGCTGGCAATTTTGGGTTACATCTTCCCTAATTTAATTTGGAATGTTCTTGCATATTTGGCACATCTCTCAACGGGGCTAAAGATTAGTTGTTTCCGTGCAGCACAGCTATACCAACGTTGCTGGATGTATACACTGGTACAGAAATATGCTTATTATGTAAATGAAGTATTTTCTGTGATAAAAATGTGCTATTTGAGGCCATAATTTATCTTTGTGTTCACTTTCTATATGTATAATGTGTGTGTTAGAATCTCAATTTGTTTTCTTTAGACTTATATTAAATCATGTTTCCTTCTTAAAGGATGGAAGGAAGGAAGGGAGGGAGGGAGGGAGAGAGGGAAGAAGGGAGGGAAGGAGGAAGGAAGGGCATAGTATGGAAATAAGAGATAAGGTTTTGTTAAGTCTCATTCCCATGGAGGAAAACTGATTTTTGCCATTCTATTTTGATATACAATAATCTAAAAAGTATCCCCTCCAGATTCGCTTCCTAATTACTATTGTTTTACACAAAAGAAGGGAAATACATCTTCAGTTGAAAATTGTTTGAAGTCACCGGCTTTGTGTGGATTTGCCAGGCTGATGTTTCATTGTAAGAATACTACCTTGCAGATTGTAAGCAATTTCAGGACAACTAATTCATGAGTTCGAAACAGTCTGCTTTAAGAGACCTAAATATCTTGGTTTTTAATAAAATGCTTAAAGTTTAACTAAACCTCTGGAATAATCTTTATTTCTCTTGAGAAGGGTAAAGTCCGAAAGAGAGAAGCATGCATCGGATTACCTACAATTTAAATTCTGACTGTGAATTTAGCCCATTAACCTTGATCTGTAATGTTTGCCCATATGAGAGGGATACTGAAACATTTTAAAGATGACAAAAGGTTCTTCACATTATTAAAGATTTTTCTGGGGGAGAAGAATCTGTAGCTGAATGCAGGTTTCTGCGTCCCTTACAGATTGCTCGAATTTGCATGGGCAATTACACAGGGGGAGCGCATCAGTGCAGGGCTGCCAGCCACACTGACGCCATACAATTACACAACGGCTTCGGTGCTTAAACTTTAAAATTCTTACACCATTGTGCCTGTTCTATTAGAACAAACTGCAGCAAATGATCCAAAGCCAATTCAAAGGACTGGAGAGGAGGTGCCCAGGGGGAGAGAGGGAAGAGGTGCAGTGTGGCCCCTACTGGCCAGCTTAAGCAATCGCCAGCCCCCGCCGGCTGGCTGCAGCAACCACAGGCTTCTTTTTGTGCTTTGCAGTCCATGGTTTTCCTGTGGGACCAACAATAAGAGTCACCTAATTCACAGAAGGGCTGTGAGGATTAATGAGGGAAGTTAGGCAAAGCAAGACCGGGTCCTGGTACAGAAAGTACTGCATAAACCCAAGGCTTAGAGTAGCTCTTTGTTTGGACGGTTGATTCCTTTCTTTAAATGCCAGTATCCACAGTTGTGCCTTCCCTACTAATTGCATTTATAAACTATAATGCTATTGTGCTCTCCGTGATAAGTTAATTTATACAACAACACTGTAAACATCTAAATATAAGCTACTTGATATAAAATAAGGTATATCCAAGAAAGAAATCTAATTAAAATATTTAGAGGTGAAACCACCAGCAAAAAGAGGGTTCATAATGAGGTTAACTGTCTGAGCATAAATGTCCCCAAGCGTTGATTTGGTATACAACCTTTCCAAAAGTGTTAAAAGATAGAACGGATGCTCCTAAAAGTCAATTATGTTATACCAACTTGGTACTAATTTATTCTTTTCCCCTGTTACTGTTGAGAGGAAGCAAGGTAACTGAGCCCCAGAAACTGGTCATCCTGAAGAAAATGGCCTGAAATGAGAGGGAAGAAGAAATAACAACTGGAAAATGGTTTTTGCAAAAGGTCTTCCTTTATCAAGAAAGATGTCTGACCACAGCTGTGATAGTTGGGATGTTCAGAAATGACCAGTTTACCAACAGGTAATGATCATATTTAAAGGATAAATAAGAAATCATACCTCCCAACTGTTTTACAAGAGAATGCCAGGTTATACACACAAATAGAACAGGATTTGATCATCTCAAGCTTTGGCAGGCAGAAACATAAGCATATGAAGAACCAAACGTCATGCTTTTACCTCCTACACATTTTGCCCGAATGGAATTCTTCTACATGGTAAACATGCCTTCCTTTTTGCAGCAAAATCCATCGAGTCCAACACCATTTTCTCAAAGCCTAGTTTCTTTCAATAAGGCACTAAATCATTTTATTGCAACCACCAAATGCTTTCTTATTGCTAGGAATGGTACGATACATTTACTTTTGGATACATGCTCCAGTTTTCAAGATTCTGTTGGAAACAAAATGGTCCTTTATGACATTTTACAATATTCCACCCCATTTATTGGTTTCCAGAATTTCTATCATTAATTAAAGGGCCCTCCCCCCCCAAAAAATCTAATCTATTCCCCGACTGCCCATCATAGACTAAATAAAAGTCAGTCTATCACAGCAGCAGTGATGGTCATGCCAATTTCACAGTGTGATTTGTGCACTCATTTCATTTTGAAAATGACCCTGCCCTCCATCTGTCTAAGCCGAATGTCCCACTTTTTTCAAGCCAGGCCCCAGGAACAGCAGCACGTGAAATAAGGGGGAAATGCAGAGAGGCCTCCCTCCTGCCCCCGTCAGCTGCCACACTCACAGATAGGTATTAACATCCACAAGGGACCCCAACTGATGCCTGAAGGGATCCAAGAAATTTGAGGGAGAGCAGATCTTCTATTTTGCATACATTTTTCCAAGAAGCCATTTGTAGGTGAATGCTTTCATGATACAAATACAACTCTGAAAAAAAAACTGACAGACTAAAGATAAAAAGGTAACTTCCCATGTCTAAGTTCTGTTGTCTTACCTTGATTTAACAGTAACTTACCCAAAGTAACGGTTCATACATAAGGATCTTTAAATACTGAGCCTGAGTTTCCAAGGGACAAATGTAGTCAGGCAGCCATAGGGTGAAGATCCTCCTACACCCGACCCTCAATGACTGAGCACCACTAACCAGCCTCTGTCAACCCATGGACCTGTTGAGTTGAAGGTCCTAAAAGAGTGCACCAAGACACTGGGTTGAAGAAGTATCCGAGTAGAATTAGAGTGATCCTCACTGGCTATGTTCTCAGGGTATCTTAGGTGGGCCATTGGCCCACTCAACACTCTGAAATGTGTGCAGTTTGTTCCTTTCTTGGTATTCATGCACTGGCAAGTTCCTTTTCTGGTCCCACTCAAAAGTTTACAGCTCTGCCAATTTTTCAGCAAGAGAGAAGACTGAATGAGTACATAAAGTCGGTTCTTTTCTGCTATGAACAATCATACTCCTATGGAAGTCTCCGCCTATATATACCAGATGACTAGAAGCTATACCACCCCCACTAATTACTTCCTAACATCTGCTCGCAGCTGCAATTCAGATCTGGAAGTTCAAATTTCTACTGACCACACCAAGTTGGTTGGTTGGTTTGTTGAATGGAGAAAAAGGACACTAATCTTCCATTATACATCTTGGCCCAAACATAGGGCTCTTACAAACTCATCTATAGGGGATATATGGAATGAGTTATTTATCAGTCACTATTTCCTACTGAAAATAGATGTTGGATATCCTGGCACAGCTGCTAACTACCTAGCTGTGTGGTCTTATGCAAATAACCTAAAACTTTCCAGTACAGATTCCTTACTTGTAACATATAGAATATGGGGGTGGTTAATAAGATATGGGGGTGATTAATAAATAGTCTAATAGAGTGCCATACAATATGGCTGGTGTTGGATCTAAAATTTATATATAGAAAAGATGCATGGCCAGCAAAACTATAAAGGAGGATGATAAAGGACTTGCATGGAAGTCTTTAAGAATATAGCTAAGACATGCTTTTATCTGGACGCTGTTTGTCTTAAGGACTAGACAGGCCAATGCAAAAGATAGAAGACAGTGGAGGGGCACCTGAGTGGCTCAGTCAGTTAAGTGTCCCACTTCAGCTCTAGGCGTGCTCGAATCCCACATCTAGGTCTGTGCTGACAGCTCGGAGACTGGAAGAGCCTGGAGCCTCATTCGGATTCTGTGTCTCCCTCTCACTCTGCTCCTTTGCCACTAGTGCTCGCTCTCTCACTCTCTCTCTCTCTCTCTCAATAATAAACATTTTAAAAAAGAAGACGACGACCAGTGGAAGAAGAATGGTCTCTTCTTTGTTGAGAAAGTCAGAGGACCAGGGCAGGAGTCCAAGTTTAAATGCCACCATCTGTTCAGTAATAATTATTTATGAAAAGAGGGGATTAGAGACACTTAGACCTAAAATTGAGGATCTCACAGTAGCAGATAAGATTCACAAAACCATTCCCATTATTACGTTCCCAGAAAGTATGCCCTCAAGACAGCTTTAAAAAGGAACCTACTCTAATTTTAGCGCACTACCAAGTAGATAGTCCACCTTTTCCTTCCCACTAATTATAAGCACAAAACAGGAACCGACACCGTTTGTATGTATTACACACCGTAAACAGCTAAGAAAAGCAAGGGATTTCACACTATAAGCTTTCCTCTCCCGTGCCAGACACCGAAATGGTACAAATGGCACCTGGCAAACGTCACTAACCTAGAAAGAAACGGGCAGTGAAACTCCCGCTCCCAATGCCTGTGAGTCGGTCCCGCGAAACTAAACTCCCAGCAGGCAGCGCGGGCACGTTCCAGACGGCGACGCGATTGCAGTGCTGCATGCCGGGAAGTGGAGTTTTCATATCTCAACTGCGTAAAAGCGTTTGTTTAGTCTTGCATGACTCACGGCCTTAGCACCCTAAAGTCTTCAAGAACAAAATCAGTAGCTGAAAGACTAATTTCAGTGATGACTTTTTATTCCCATTGAGCTTATTCCATTACAAAGTACTCTCAGGACAAGAAGCTTTCCGTTTCCGGTGGGCTCGTTGCCGCGGTAACCAGCACGCACTACCAGCTTGGCGATTATGGCCGGGCTGAGCGGCGCGCAGATCCCCGATGGGGAGTTCACTGCCGTCGTGTACCGGCTCATCCGGGATTCGCGCTACGCGGAGGCGGTGCAGCTGCTGGGCGGCGAACTCCAGCGGAGCCCGAGGAGCCGCGCCGGCCTGTCGCTGCTGGGCTACTGCTACTACCGCCTGCAGGAGTTCACGCTGGCGGCCGAGTGCTATGAGCAGCTGGGCCAGCTGCACCCGGAACTGGAGCAGTACCGCCTGTACCAGGCCCAGGCCCTGTACAAGGCCTGCCATTATCCAGAGGCCACCCGGATCGCCTTCCTCCTCCTGGACAACCCCGCCTACCACAACCGGGTCCTCCGTCTGCAAGCCGCCATCAAGTACAGCGAGGGCGACCTGCCCGGGGCCAAGAGCCTGGTGGAGCAGCTCCTGGGCGGGGAAGGGGGAGACGACAGTGGGGGCGAGAACGAGCCCGATGGTCAGGTCAACCTGGGGTGTTTGCTCTACAAGGAGGGCCAGTATGAGGCCGCGTGTTCCAAGTTCTTTGCGGCCCTGCAGGCTTCGGGCTACCGGCCCGACCTTTCCTACAACCTGGCTTTGGCCTATTACAGTAACCGGCAATATGCCTCGGCTCTAAAGCACATTGCTGACATTATTGAGCGTGGCATCCGCCAACACCCGGAGCTAGGTGTGGGCATGACCACTGAGGGCATTGATGTTCGAAGTGTTGGCAACACCTTAGTCCTTCACCAGACTGCCCTGGTGGAAGCCTTCAACCTCAAGGCAGCCATAGAATACCAACTGAGAAACTATGAGGTGGCCCAGGAAACCCTCACCGACATGCCACCTAGGGCAGAAGAAGAATTAGACCCCGTGACCCTGCACAACCAGGCACTAATGAACATGGATGCCAGGCCCACAGAAGGGTTTGAAAAGCTACAGTTTTTGCTCCAACAGAACCCCTTTCCCCCGGAGACCTTTGGCAACCTGCTGTTGCTCTACTGTAAGTATGAGTATTTTGACCTGGCAGCGGATGTCCTGGCTGAGAATGCCCACTTGACTTACAAGTTCCTCACACCCTATCTCTATGACTTCTTGGATGCCATGATCACTTGCCAGACAGCCCCTGAAGAGGCTTTCATTAAGCTTGATGGGCTAGCAGGGATACTCACTGAACAGCTCCGGAGACTCACTAAACAAGTACAGGAAGCAAGACACAATAGAGATGATGATGGTGTCAAAAAGGCAGTGAATGAATACGATGACACTCTGGAGAAGTATATTCCTGTGTTGATGGCCCAGGCCAAAATCTACTGGAACCTTGAGAATTATCCAATGGTGGAAAAGATCTTCCGCAAATCTGTGGAGTTCTGTAATGACCATGATGTGTGGAAGCTGAATGTGGCCCATGTCCTGTTCATGCAGGAAAACAAATACAAAGAAGCTATCGGTTTCTATGAACCCATAGTCAAGAAGCATTATGACAACATCCTGAATGTCAGTGCCATTGTGCTGGCTAACCTGTGCGTTTCATATATTATGACAAGTCAGAACGAAGAAGCTGAGGAGTTGATGAGGAAGATTGAAAAGGAGGAGGAACAGCTGTCCTATGATGACCCCGATAAGAAAATCTACCACCTCTGCATTGTGAATTTGGTGATAGGCACACTTTACTGTGCCAAAGGAAATTATGACTTTGGTATCTCTCGGGTTATCAAAAGCCTGGAACCTTATCATAAGAAACTGGGAACTGATACCTGGTATTATGCCAAAAGATGCTTCCTGTCCTTGTTAGAAAACATGTCAAAACACATGATCGTGCTTCGTGACAGTGTTATTCAAGAATGTGTCCAGTTTCTAGAACAATGTGAACTTTATGGCAGGAACATACCCGCTGTCATTGAACAACCTCTGGAAGAAGAAAGAATGCATACTGGAAAGAATACAGTCACATATGAATCCAGACAGTTAAAAGCTTTGATTTATGAGATTATAGGGTGGAATATATAGTGATATCTTATAATGGCATTTATCAAAAAATGGCTCTTATTTATATTTGATGTCCAATTTTTATGTATTTATCTTTGGCATCTTCAAATGTTACATACTGCGCTTTGAGCACTTAAAATTACAATAATAAATATTGTGCTGGAGGGACTTTTCCATTTAATTAAGAAGAGTATGGAGCCCATAGTATGAGCTAGCTCACTTTTGTATTCCCTCTGCCAAAAGTCACCAGGTTTACCCTCAAGCAACGATTACTTGAGTAACATCTTTCCATAAGGAAGTAACCCTCCATTGCAGTTTATATCCTAATTTTAGGCTGTAGAAATGTATGTGGCAAGTGCCAATGAACTGTTAGAGTGGGTATGTGTGCATTCATCTGGTGACTGCTGTATAAATGATTGCTAGCCCATGGCTGGACCTTTTTTCAATCGGCAAATAAAGACAGGTCTGTTGTGCCGTCCCAGGATAGACTGTGCTATCTAAGAAGACCAATTCTGACCTTAACTGTATACTTCCACTCCATTTTTTTTTGGTCCTGTAATCCCCGGGTCTCAACAGAGTCCAACTGGACCTTGGCCTCAGGTCTTGTAGAAGAACAGGTACTAAATGAATGAGAATTATTTTCTTGGTTCTTTTAAGGTTATGAGGTTTGGTCTGTGGCTTAATTTTTCTTCCATAATTTGGCTGATTGGTTGGTCTTAAATTTTATACACTATTTCCCCTTGTTTTCCATTATTTATTTTCCAGGACTGAATGTGCCTCCTTGTGAATAGTGACAAATAATCAACTGTAAATCTTTCTCATGTGTTCAGCATAGGAAAAAGTAAGCACTGAACTGACAATGAAGTCAGGTATGAGTTCCAGATTTTCCACAGTCAAGTTTTACCTCGGTAATTCATTTACCCCTTGAGGCCCCACAGTCATTTGAACTACTAGATGCTTTTTCACAATTACTTCTGGCCGTAACATCTGATTGTGTACAACCATACAGAAGAGAGTTTACTGCTCTAGCTATTTAAACAAGTCAGTCAGGAAACAAAATATTTATTTTAAATGAATGTTTTCTGGTATTTTGGCTTATAAATGTTAACCCATAAGGTAAATGTTTGTTGTTACTTTTTGTTAGATGCTATAAAGTATTGATTACTGCTAAGAAATTTGAATTTTTTGCCTTTTTCTACTTTGAGCTTTTTCTTATAACTCTTAACTATGAATGTATAAAAGGCAGTCCTTGTTCTCTGCTATGGTTGTTCATAAATTAAGAATTTTGTAAATATTTAGAAATTACTTAATTTTCCTACCCTTTTAGTTTTACCCACTAATTTATATATTTGGCAGGAAAAGTGAAATTTGCTTTTAATTCTTCCAAAACCTGCTATCCCGTAAATGATATGTATTTCAGGAGTTTTATTATCAGGCTATTATGTATTTTTTAATCAATTATTCTTGAAATAATTAAAGCTTCTCTCTCCTGCCTGAGGTGAACACCTCTAAGAGCTGTCGGTCTGCCAGAAGTCTGGAAACAGAGGAACAGGTGAGGTGAAGCTGAAACGGAGATGCAGCTATGTGATTTACTCCACAACCCACCTTGGATCCCCTTCGTGTCCAAATCTCAGTTGTTAATCAAATGTCTGCTGCCATTAAGAGAACAGAAGCAATGGATGACAGAGTGAAAGTCACAGATGCCAGAGCTACTTCTGTAACTAATTCACCAAATCGAATCATCAGTCCTTGCACCCTTGTTTTATTTAATACTAGGAGCAGAGGTCATGCAGACTTTCCAAAAGGACGAAGTCACGATGAACAGGAAGGCAATCTCCTGTTTATAAAGATTTCTCTTGGAGTATTTTCTTTTTCTGCCTTCAAGGGGTCTATTTAAGAGATAGTAGTGTTTACTGCTGCAGAATGTATCACAAGATAAGAAATGAAAAATCTATCTACCTTACTGCCCTCCTTTCTTTTCCTATTTTACCTTTTATTTTCTCCCTTTTGTCAATTATAGGGACACTTCTCTGATAGCTGGCAGTTGAAACCACAAGCAGGTCTAACCAACCTTTTAGCAATAAGTGTCAGGTAGGTAGCACTGTGATTATCAAAGTGACTTTAGAAACCATAACCATGCATCTTTGCAAATTGAGACAACATTTATCTGTAAAAAGTGACGCTCAAATTGGTAAAGCCAGAGAAAATTTTAAGAGGACTCACCAAAAACACTGGAGCTGTATAATTTGCAGAATGCCATGAGCTTTATTTGTATACTTGCAGTAATCATTATCTTTTTCTCTTTGACTTCAATAGAAAAACAGTGACAGAAATTTTAAAGAGTGCAATATTTTTTTTTTAAAATGTTCTGTGACATTGAGAATTAAATAGACTCAACTCTAAAGGAGACTTACTTTTCTGTAGCCATACTCATTTTATATTGAAAAACAGAGCCAGGCATTAGCCAGAAGGTAATTAATTAGTCATAGGTATAGTGTGGTCTTGTTTTAATATTCTCTTTGCAAGGGGGAGGGGAGGGCATGAGTCTTTACAAGGTGAGTGCTTTACACTTGAATCCAAAAGAAATTGAGGTTCTTTTGGTTGTTTAATAAAATCACTCCTTTGGATATTGGCCAAGATTGACCTATCACATATTGAAATTCTGTCTACAACTTCCTAAATGTGTATATATTAGAAAAGGAATTGCCTTCATAGGGAAAACTTTTAGAAAATAGAGAGTTCTGTGTACATTTCTAGAATTGAAAGATATGCACTTATTAGTTTAAACAGGACCTGCCAATAACTTGATTGTAAATATCATTAGGTGGACATGTAGACTGAATCCAAGTCCTTGTTCAAAAGTGAAATTTGCACATTTACGATATTAAACACATCATTACCAATGACTGGATATCTCAGTTCAAAAGAACAAATGACTAAAATTGTACTGTTCAAACAGGAAGTTAATAAGGTGCATGAGAAAACATTCATTGCTATTATGTTTCCAGTTATTTTAGTTCAAGAGGCAAATGCTTAAAAGACACAGTACTAAAAGCTTTACCAGCACTCATGGCAACTGCTGTAAAAAAGTATGTCGACAAAGTGTCCACAGACTCTTGAAGAGATTGTCAAGACTCACCAGGAAATTACCGGCTGGTTAGTATTTCTGTCTGTGCTGCATAAGGTCAGAGCTTTTATTCTGTGAAGACTCAACCTCTTGGTCCTAGTTACTCCAAATTTGACAAATTCATGTCCTAAAGTTTATGCACTTCATATATGGAAAGGAGAATATATACTCTGGGGAATATAAGAAGTTTAGTCCATCTTTAAGTCAGGAAATACTATACTTATAGCAAGAGATGATCACACCCTAACATTGTAAAGCAAAAGAAGCTTCAGAAATTAAAACATAACAGAAACACTTTTCTAAAAAAGATTCTATTATAAGGCAATATCGCATGCTCACATGTTTAAGGAGTGACTTTCTTTGTGTGTTTATTAGAAAAGCAAAACTTTTTCTATAGTTAATACAGCATTTTTGTTTCCTAGCCTTTTATTTTGTACTTATTCATTACATTTAAACTGTTTTGACAACGTGCCAAAGAACAAAGGTGAGCTATTCATGATTTGACCAAGACACTGAAAGTAGTTATTAACCCTTTTCAGAAACTAAGGAGACTATTTTTCTGACAATGTATGTAAGATTTATAATGAGATGATTGGCAAAATTATAAAATTATTCTAGAAATAATCATGTGAAATATAAAATGGAAAATCATAAATGCACTCTTCTATGATATTGTAGACATGACTTAACAGATTTTTTAAATTATAAATTGGGTATTATGATAAAAATTTGGAACGCATCTGCAACAATGAGCCTAAGGGCTTGGAATAGCTCATCTCTTAAGTCATAGAACTGAGGCTCACAGAAAATAACAGGTCTTGCCCAAGATCACAGAGCCAAATAGTGGCAAGATCACAGAGCCAATAGTGGATCAGAATCCAGGGCTACTGGCTCAATTCCAGTGCTCTTTCTACTCTACCACATTCCACCTCTTAGGGTTTATTTTCCAAATTATTCTGACACTATCAATGCTAAGCATTTCTTTTTCCAGAGCTATGACTTTCACTACTTCTGTTCTTGATTATTTAATTGGTGGTATAATAAGCTTTTCCCAAAGTACACTCCGTGAGCACATTCCAGCGTCAGTCTAAATTATAGTTTCCAAAAGTGTGCCAGAGGGGACGTGAGTGGGCACCACATACTGTTTGCAGCAGGCACAGATTTAGCTGTGGTACAATCTGGGCTGGGCACAAAGATTATTGACCCACCTGTTGTTTCATCAGCTCTTTAAAAAGTCACTTTTTATGATCCTTCTCCAAGGTAGTGATTTTCTTCTCTCCATTATGGTCTCTAGCCACCAACCACAGTAAAAACAGCTGTCAGAAGGCTTCTCTGCACCTCAAGTGCAAAGGGCTACGTATGAGGTTCTTATTCAGAAATCACAGTAAAGGGCCAGCTGCTTCCACAGGTATTTACAGAGTGTTACCAGAGACTTTCGAGGCTCCATAAACCTTTACCTTTACTTGCAAAATCCATCTGAGCCAAGACCTTAAAGGCTTACACTCTCCCACAAGATTGCTTACTCAGGTTCGCTTAGATTTAGGAGAGGAAAAATTAAGAAAGTTAAGAACAAGAGAACTGTTATCTACCTCTTTTCCCCCTTTGTACTAATACGAATACCTCTTAGTCCTCACTCTGTATCAGAATTAGCTGGTAAACTTTTCAAAAATAGAGATGCCTAGGCCCTCTAACCCCTAAAGATTTGGTTTCAACTTATGAGGATGAGAATGGAAGGGAGGGGTCAGTTTTTTAAAAGTCCCCCCGGTGATTGGCTTTAGATGCATCCTAATTTGTCCTTCTAATCTGGACCACATTCTTTTGGTCTCCCTATAAATATGGATTCCTCCAAACCTGACTCCAATCCCTGTGTGCAAAATTTACATTGAAAATACAACAATATTTAATGGCTATAGTAATTTACAATCCACGATGCATTTCCTATCCCTACTCTCTCCCCACTTCCCAGACATTTGGTCTGAATTTCTGGTTCTCAAATGCTTTGCTCCACCTTAGAGTCACCTGGAAGCTTTCAGAACTCTCAGTGCCCCTGGATGCATCCTAGGATCTCTAGAGGTAAGACCCAGGTATCAGTATTTTTCTCAACTTTCAAATGCAACCAAGGTTGAGAATCACTGGTCTAAGCCCATTGTTGTAATCTCCGTTTTCCATGATTATTTAAGGGTAAGCATGTGGTCCAATCCTTACCAAGGCATCAGAAGTCTCTCGAAGGGTTGCTGAGAAAGCTTCTTCACCTTAAAAAAAAAATGATGTAAGAAGGACTCTCTCTTTTCTGGACATTGTTAATCTGAATCTGCTGCTATCTTATGACCATGACAGAAACTAATCTAAGGATGAAGGGGACTTTGAAGAAAAAAACACTGCAGTCCTCAATTATATCTTTGAGTCACTATACTACCTCCCCTAGAACCTGACCTACCTCTAGGTCTCATATAGAATGGAAAAAATAAATTGTCTTCTGGTTTAAACTTGTGTGAGCCAGACTTTTTTGTTACTGTTGCCTAAGGGGACCCAGACCACACTCACCATCCTTAGGTCATACAACTTTGAGTGTTACTCAGGAGGTGATGAATTTTTATGCATATTGCCAACACTTTAGTCATCCAGTCTTCCTTGAGACCCAACATCCCTCCTTAGATTCAAGTGAATAGGACAAAGTTAGTCGACCTTTGTAAAGAATTGCCTGAAAACTTGCCTTCAATAGTATTAACAACTGCTCATGCAGTCTTTTGAAAATTGTAGCAGCTACTCATGACACTGGGTATGCTATTCTTGAGAGAGCATTCACTTAGGTAGAAGTAAATGGAGAATTAAATTACCCTACCCAAATGAGCTGCCCTAAGTCCAAGGCTTGCTCACTGTTTCTTGGCAGAACCACAAGGTAAACACCAATGTATATCGTGACTCATATGGAAAATATATTCCTCAATTTTAGAATTTCCTCCATATTCACGTAAGGTTGTTTCAGGAAAAGGTCAATAATAGAATAAAAATGAAAATGAAAACAATGGCAGCATTTATTCATATATAGTAAACCTAAGTGTTAAAGTGAGGCAACCCAATCTTTTTTCCAGTGAGAAATGCTAATCCATGTACTGCACTATTTCAGCTTTGGCCCTTGCCAGTCATAAACCTCATTATAGGAAAAGCTTCATAAAAGATAAATACTTTAGTTTTTGATAATCTCCACAGCCATCAGGCCCAACTTATTCTGAGCGGTCGGCTAACATCAGGTCTCTAGAAGAAAGACCCAGAAAATTCAAATTCAAACCGGATGGTCCATATCACATTGGGGGATTGGGACAGTTGATTTACTCATATAATCTCTTTAAACATCTACCAGGAGAGGTTCTCAGACAGAATTTATTGCCTCCTCCTTCCATCTTTGGGCCTACAAAAAGCAAAGCAAAATCCTTCTATGAAATCTGAAACTCTAGTCACTGGTTTCCTGGCTGATGTAATTTCAAAGGCATGGTGTAGCCCTGTGATAGTTGCGGCGGAAATCTGCCTCTCTATGGGGTTCCCATCTGTTTGCCATCAGAAAGAACCTTTTTGGGGAGCCACAGTAAATGCAGAGCACCCATTCCTCCCTATGGGTTCTGGAGTCTTAATGTTTGTAAGATCAATTGTTGCTAGGATTGAATGATGCTTAAATTTTCCCAGAATAAGAAGGTATATGGAATTACATTGCTGTAACTTTAGTTTTCATTTATGTGGGTTCTCACAGGCTATTTTTATATAAATTTTCCATATGATTCTGAAACTACTTTGCAAATGTTACCAAAAGAAATCCATTCCTTTGGAAGAAGACTTTTCTTACAACTTTATGTAGTGAACTTCTTATAAAACAGCTTACATTTGAGACAACTCTGAGATCTTTAGGTCTAAAGCTGCTCAAAAATATAAATTATTGTCAAAAGACTATTTATTCACTTTCAATAAGGGCCAACAGAAATGATATACTAAGCTAAAGCAAAGAAAATAGATTATAATGACAAGAGGTTTCAAAACTGAGATCTTCTATGGATTGCCTTCAATACAAATAATCCACTGTAAAAAACAGAGGGTTCACAATAGTACCAAGCTATAACCTGCTGGTAATTGAGTGTATTCATTCAGCAATAAATGCATAATGCTCACCTTTATTACTGAAGAAACAAAGCTTGAATTAATAACACAGGAATGTTTAATAAAGGAAAAGATTTCATGAAGATCAGCCTTTTTCTCATCCCCCTTCTCCCCTACAGGTATTACGGCTTTCGCAGTGCCCGAAACAAAACAGACTCTCCATTATATTCCTCAAGGAATAATTTATTAAATGTGTTTTTATAAATTGGACTTTCTGTGTTTATGTGCCATTTCCTCAGAGAAGGCTGACTATAAGGATGAAATAGAAATAACATCGCTTTTCAATATTCCTCAAGTCCCAATTCCTAGAAAAAGACAAGAATACAAAGGTCTTTTTATTCCTTCTGTCAATTACCAGTTTGTTTCAATATGGTTTCCTGGAGTTCGTATCAAATGAAGCAGGGTCCCCAGTGGGCAATACAGAGGGAAAGTTTTCCTCACCTCAGTGGGGAAGAGGAAATATGAATATTGAACCAAAGGACTTTGAGAGAATGGAAACGGGAATGAAGGAAGATTCATGACACAGGGTAAAGCATGAAGGAAAGACCTTGTGAAGAACGACAATAAAAAACTTGCCTTTAATGGAAAAATAAAATTATGACTACTGTATTTACCTGACTTAAACATGAAGTAGATCTACCTCAGTATTTCGTAAAGCATGGGAGACACATACAATAATTAAATGAGAAGATGAATTTAGTTGGTACATAAGAATATTTTTAATAACCATGTATTTATTTTATTGTATTCATGTACACATACACAGACACACACACATCAAAATTTCATGAATTCTACCGCATGAGATGAGGCTAAAATAAAAAATGACTTGATTGAAAAGAAAATATTAAATAAGACACAGTAAGTAGTTGGCTGTGGCAAGAAGCATGTCA
Organism: Paguma larvata; assembly: GCA_030068075.1. Lineage (NCBI taxonomy): Eukaryota > Metazoa > Chordata > Mammalia > Carnivora > Viverridae > Paguma > Paguma larvata. The sequence goes on from CM057825.1 coordinate 54,112,825, forward strand.
GTAGTACTTGAATGAGGAGAGTTTTTTGTTTTGTTGTTTTTTTTTTAACGTTTATTTATTTTTGAGAGACATAGAGACAGAGTGTGAGCAGGGGAAGGGCAGAGAGAGAGGGAGATACAGAATCTGAAGCAGGCTCCAGGCTCTGAGCCGTCAGTACAGAGCCTGACGCAGGGCTCGAACTCACAGACCACAAGATCATGAGCTGAGCCAAAGTCAGCCGCTTAATGGACTGAGCCACCCAGGCGCCCATGAGGAGAGTTTTAAGAAACCTTAGTTTAGAAAAATGGAGCACAGAACTCCAAATGAGGGTGTGGAAGAACCCTCCTCTTCCCTCTAAAATGTAGCATTTTTACCTATAATCGATTCAGTAATATTTGTCAAGGGCTTCTATTTTCAGGAAGCTAACTTCACACTTGAATACAGAGATTTTTGCCACCTACTGTGAAAATTTTCTCAATAGAATGTTGCCTAACACATTTATAAGAAAAAAGTTTAAACGTTCTAGATCTCTGTTTCCTTGGTTTAAAGGTTGAGAATTTAGACTAGGTATTCACATTTCCTTACAATGCTAATCTGTTCTGATCCTATGATTTTTTCCCACCCATTTCTCATTAACCTAAATTCTGACTTTTTGGTGGATGATGAATCCCACCAGTAGAGGGGGCCTCTCTCTGCTTGAAAAGTGCTCTGAATAGTTACAAACAGAGAGAGAGTCAAACCTCAAGAAATTCTTAAATACTGAGAACTGAGGATTGATGCGGTGGGAGGAGCGGGGGAGGGAGGTGCGGCGGGGGAAATGGGTGATGGGCATTGAGGAGGGCACTTTCGGGATGAGCACTGGGTGCTCAATCTAAGTGATGAATCACGGGAATCTACTCCTGATGCCAAGAGCACACTGTATACTCTGTAAGCTAACTTGACAATAAATTATAAAATAAATAAATAATTAAATTTAAAAAATTAATTACGATAAATTAAAAAGAAAAATGCTCTGAAAGACCAAAGCGGTGGTTACTCCACTCAGAACAGGATCATCCCTCCATTTGTTTGCTTAAGATTCTGTGGCTTTTCTCTGAGCAAATAACTTTAAAATGAGACCACTGACTTACGGAGCAGCCTGGCAGTGGACCTGCTGGCACAGTTTTCTCAGATCCAGTCTCAAGTGTTCCTAAGGATTGGTGAGCCACTGTACAACACATCTAGCTAAAATAGTGACTGTTCTGATTGTTACCACATTTTTCATTATGTGTGGAACAGCAGTTCTGGGCTGACTAGGCAGGGGTCCAACTGTGTTCATTCTGAGTTGAATTCAAAGTTTTGAGTTGGAAAAATTTTTAAGAGCATCTCTTCCAACTCCCTCATATCACAAATGAAGGACAGACACTCAAAGAACTTATGTCCCACAGAGAGACACTAGTGCAGAAATAGGACTACTCAGCGTATGTAAAAAACAAAAGACAGACAAACAAAAAAGAGTCATTTGCAGACTGTTTAGTCCTGACTGTCCCTAGGAGCTGTGTGGCAGGGTCATTTAACCTTTGTGTCTCAGTTTCCTTTTCTGTAAAATAAAGGCACAGAACCAGGTAACAGCTAAGATCACTTCAGCTCTATTTTATTAGGCTCTCTGGCTCTAAATGATTATTGCTTTGGTTTCCATTTGCAGGCAATTCTAAGGCTTCTTGTTTGCTTTATTGTTCATTCATCTTCATTAAGTTTATAAATGTGTTTTACCTTTATGAATGTAAAAGGAATTAAAATTCAACTACAGAACAAAAAGTTAAAACTCCACTGTGGGGGCGCCTGGGTGGCTCAGTCGGTTGAGTGTCCGACTTCGGCTCAGGTCATGATCTCGAGGTCTGTGAGTTCGAGCCCCGCGTCGGGCTCTGTGCTGACAGCTCGGAGCCTGAAGCCTGCTTCGGATTCTGTGTCTCCCTCTCTGCCCCTGCCCCACTCGTGCTGTCTCTCTCTGTCTCAAAAATAAATAAACATTAAAAAAAAAACAACTCCATTGTGAATGCAACAATCAAAAATATAATCCAGACAATAAGAGAATGTAGAAAAGTGAAAACAGTTGGGAGTATTAAGGTTGTAGAGCTATGAATGATTTGTCTTTTTAAAAAAATGTTTACAACCATTGTGTAAAAAACATAAATTCAAGAGGATGAAAAAGTCCATCTAAAAGGCAAAGCTGAGGTTAATAAGTATCAAACCACAGCCAGCTAGCGATTTTAGGCGGTGAACTGAAAGCAATCAGCAGACCCTCAAGCACTCACCCCAGGGCCCCCCACTCCTGGTATACCTCAGCCTTGCAATAAAGCTTCCCATTTTTCAGGATATTAAATTCAAGTTCGGGGAAAGCCAGACATCATGTAATCACAGTTTGGAATTACAGTGTATATCTAATAAAAGCCCACAGAACTTGCCAAAAAAAAAAAAAATTCAGAATCTTTTAAAGAGCTATGTGTTTGCTAGGAAGAAGGGAGGCAGGAAAGAGATCATGTGTAAGGGAAACCTTTTCACAGAACCAAGGCAGCTTCAGACCAGGCATAGATACTGGCAGACAGCCTAAAATACTGACTCCTCCTCCTCTGAAGGCACGGAAGGAAGAGGAACAGGGAAACAGTCTCCACCACAGAGTGAAGACACCTTTGTTCAGACTGGACCCTAGGGAGGTCCAACCCAACCTTTTCTCCTGCTGCCACCGCTGCTCTGTGGAGAAGGCAAAGTCCTCTCTCTGATTGCTATGTAAAGTGAATGAGCAGAGCTCTGATGATTCAGCACCCTACACATTCAGATTAATTCTACTGGAGACACAGGGCCAACTTCATGGGCGGCTATGTGGTCACACAAGGCTCTGTACACAGAAGGGTCCTCATGCTTGGTTTAATCCTCTGCTGTCACTGTTTTAAAACTTCTGAATAACATATGAACAAAGGACCCCCACATTTTCATTTTGCACTGGGCTTCAAAACTGATGTAGCTGGTTTTCGGCTGGGCATCTTTATGAGGCTGTTCATACTACTGCATTCTTTTCTTAGGTTGCTGCTCCATGATCAAAATGTTTCACCTGCTTAATCATGACCTAATGGACTCTGAGAGCCTGTGTCTTCTCGCATTTTCCATATACAATCTATGGGCCCTTTCCGTGGGGATTCATCCTCTCACCTTCAAAATATCCAGGTCAGCCTGTGTCTAGCCATATACCATCTAGCATGCCTTTTGTCTCTTCCCCAGATGTCCAAAGTCTAATGCTCTTTATACACGGGTGCTCTATGAATACAGTACCCTTTTAGAACCAACATTAAAAATAGTTGAGTTCTTTTTAAGATTTTTAAGTGTAAACTTCTGCTTTACCTGCTTCATGTTGTCTTTAATCAGGCCTGTATGTGGCAAACAACAAAAAGGCCCAGTGTGCTACTGAATCTTGCTCAAATTTCTGTTGACCCTTAACACTTGGTCTTCTGCATGTCAGAATCTGCTTTAACTGGTTCCTTCAAGTGGCTAAAATACAATGATTTAATGATAACTCTGGACTATTCTGCAGCCAAAACTCCATAGGCTACAGCAGGAAGTGGCAACCTCCCCACTCCATCCACACACGAAAGGCCTGAGGAGAATGGGAATAGCTCTGGGGTAATACAGCTCCTTTAATATTCCCGCAATCTTCCACTCCCACAACTGAGGGCAGGGCCAGAGAGAAACAAAACACCATTGTGCACCAAAGTGGGGCTTATTGCCTCAAGGGGAAGCGGAGAAGTGGGAGAAAGTGGAAGACAGGAAGAAACACATCTTGCAAATTTGGGAAACACTTCTCAATATCAATTTACATTGTGTCATCTCTAAAAATTAATGTGGCCATTGGGTAACGCTGGCAAATACAACTTAAGGTGAAGGAATGAGCATTCTTGTAGCCCACCATGGTAGAAATAACGGAAAATGAAACTCACCAGTTGACTTCAGGTCTACTACCCTTCTCTATACATAAGGATCCCTCCTTTCTGGCTGTTCTGTGAGGTTCAAACAGCAATGGGCATCGCTAACCATTTTGTGAAGACCCAGATGGTTTCTGCAGACGAAATGGGAGGGTGTGGATGGGAATGGAGTTTTCCCAAAGGCATTGGGTGTGCGCCTGAGAGCAAATGTGCTAGTTGTGACCCAGGTTGGAAGTGCTAATGTATATGGGGTTTCCTTTCTGTGAGAAAGCCTTCATCTTTGAAGTGTATCCCCTTTGAGATTCAGGGCAAAGCCCAAATTAGCTAAAGTCCTTCTTTTTCTTCTGCTGTTAAGGACCTGGAAAAGTTTTCCCTTTATCTCTTCTGGGTTCTTTGGTCTAATAATTAAATTGACAAAAGACAGATTAACAGGGAAAAAAACAAATTTAATCATGTGTATGGGGGCCCCATAAAAATATGAGACTTAAGACAAGTCAGCCAGTTGAGGCATATATGCCATCCTGAGTTAAGGAACTGGATAGGGGTCTGGGGCTTGAGAGGGGATGAGGACAATTCTCAGGAAGGTAAAAAGAGCAGATGTGTGGTAATTAGATGCTTGCCATGCCTGTACAGATAGGCCAGATAAAGTTATCTCCAGTAAAGCTCTCTTTCTGGGTCAGGCCCCCTATCTTAATTCTTTTAGGCAGTTAAGGGAGAGGTAAAAGTTGTTCCTAAGTCTGTTGGGTCTTCATTGCTTTTGGCTCAAAATAATCCTCAGGCCAAAGTGGCACATTTTGGGGTGGCATACTCAGCTCCCCTTCACTATGTGGTTGTTTTCAAAACCACAGAACCTTGGAAGGATTTGAGGACAGAGTGTCAGTCTCTGGTCCAAGGGAGGGACATCACCTTATCAAGTAGGCCAAGACTCAGAGGGCTCAAGAAAGCAGGTAAAATGAGGCTCTCTCCTTCCCCCTGAGTGCCCTCTGAAAGAAAGAAGCACTGAGATCGGACACTCAGGTAACCAAAAGAAACTGGCGCGATGTCAAGGCCTAATAGGGAAACTGCACTGTTTTCTGTTCACCTTCAAAAATGAATTCCGTGGGAGGGGCATTCTGCATCAAATCACTATCCAATTTCTAAAACACGTGTGAGAAAGATGACCTTAACATTTCCCTCAGTTTGACCAACCTTTGGAAATGTAATCATCGAAGGAGATAGCACCCCTATCTCCCAGGTCCTGTAGGAGAGTGAAAGCCCACTTGCTGCAGAAACCAGGCTCCAAGTTGTAAAACTACAAGCTGTTGTAAAGATATGACAATTTACTTTTCCTTAGATCAAGCCAGTTAGTAAACACAGATCATGATCACTGTCTCTTTTCAATGCTTGAAAAGTCTACCACCCTTTGCCTCAGTGGAGTCGAGTTCAGACTGAGTTCTGACCTCTCTCGCCTATTGCAACAGCCTTGAATAAAGTCTTCCTCGAGTGTTTAACTCTGGCCTATGTGATGTTTGCTTTGACACCAACTATGTAAATACTATCAACCAAAATGTGTTGTGTTCCTGCAAACTCTGACTGCTTTGCAGATGAAAGATCAATGAGGCAAAGTGCCTCTTGGTTTGCGCATCTCCCTGGGGGATCCCGGGAAGGTGCACCTGGGTCAAAGCCAACACAGGAAGGAGGGACATCACCAGCCACTCTTCATAACTGGGACATCTTCAGGGAACAAAAGGGGGTCAGCTGGAACTGGTCTGCTGCCCAAAGCACAGCCTTGCTAGATTTAACAAAGCCTGATGGAACACTCACCTCGCTAAGCGCCGCTCCAGGCACTACAAACCATAATCATTTCATTCTTACGATAACCCCAGGAAGCAGATTTTAGTATTAATAGCCCCATGTTTTCAGGTAAGGCACATCTCTGGCACCACAGAAAGCCTAAGTAAACTTGTCCAAGCTCACACAGTTGGCAAACTGATAAGCCTGGCGATTTGGTTCCAGCAGCTATGTCCTAAGGCCAAATTCTGCAGCTAGAACCAAGGAGCACAAAATCCCAAGACATGATAGTAGATCAGTGAGACCTGATCAGGAAACCAGGTCTGTTTTAAAGAAGTCTCCAAGTCTGCCGGAAAGCAGTTCTCTATTTCGGAAGGAAAGTAGCCCATGACGACCCACATAGCATCCGCCCACCATGTCCTCTATCCTATAGGACAGTACTATTCTGCACCAGCACCAGTTAGACGGCATTCCTATGTAAAAAGCTCTGTAGATCCTTTCTGTAAATCTGCTTTCACAATGAGCATACACCAGGCAGTTCCAGGAGAAAAGCTGTTTTTCTGCAAAGGGTTGTACAGAGGTGGTAGTGTCTGAGAACAACTGAACAGTATCTGAGTGTTTTCCTCTGCAGTTCTGAAGCTCAGAATGACCTTGGGTGATCTCTGCAGTATATGCTTCAAATGAAATAGCGGTTTTGACTGCCAGTAAGGGCAGACCACATTCACATTCAGTGTGCAGAGTAGTTTTTCCCTTCTCCCCTTTGTTCCCTTGCAACCTACTTGCCTCCTTTGTGGCTTCAAAAACTGCAAGAGAAGATGACCTCGGGCAAGAGTGAACGGATGCTTGCACAAAGGAAATAAAGCCAAGTGAAGTTGGAGCTTCGCTTCAACTGCCCAAAAACATGCGCCTTCGCTGAATCCCTGAGGACCCCTGCGGAGCCCCAGGAGGTCTCCGCATGACCAGCCCCGGGGCTAGGCGGGAGGAGACCTTGGCTGTGGCACCCAGCTCACCTCATCACCACACTCTGAACCTTCCTTTATCCATCTGTGAAAAGCGAATCACAATATCTGTGCTTTGTACTCTCCACGGCTATTATGAAGCTCAAATGAGATAATGTCTGTAAAGCGCTTTGTAAACTGTAAAATGCTCTACAAATGTAAGAGATTATTATAAACCACAATACAGCAATGTTTTATGCTTTTATAAAACTACTGGCTGGAACTGCAGGAAGGGGAATCCCTCTGGTGATTTTTATTTTGGAAACAGGAGGACTTGGGTTTGCTTCCTTGCCAGGAATTGGATTCCTGGCAGCAGCTGTTTATTCCATTTCGCTGGGCGACGCACATATGGCCGCCACGCGCCTCCTGCGGAGCTGACAATATGTACTGCTTTGTTTGGGCACATCAAGGAAAAGCGTCTTTTCGCCTCCCTCGCTATTTCCAACTTGCCAAGTCTAACACCTAGGAAATAGAGACTTTCAAGTCTCACTTCACGCTGCAGCATTTGGTTTTTTCGAACGAGATTTTTTTTTTTTTTCCTCCTTAGCAACCAGAAATTTACAGGCGGACTCTCGCCATAAAAACAGCCTTCCCCTGAGCTGTTTGATGCTGCTTTTATAAAGCTTTGCCTTGGTTAAAATGAACATGATATTAATATTTATCCTGGGACTGAGTTTGGACCAGCTGAAAAGGATTAAGCTACGAACAGGGTCCTTTTTCCTCGCCTCTCCAGCAACTGATAGGCGGGGGCACGCTGGCTGACGGGGGAGGGAAGGGTGGTGGGGGGGAAGCCAAGGTAGCAGAGTGCTCAGCTGCTCTGCACAAATACCTGTCCTGGTGCTTGTTGCAGGTAGCCACTCACTGCAACCTGAGGTGTAAGAACAAGTACTTGCTTGTAAATGTCAAGAGGAATTATGAACCTTTGTAGAAAAGTAACTGTTTGACTAATTTCTGGTTCCATGGAGCAAATGCACTACCCTATGTATTTAGAATCTGGTGTTGACAGCCAGGCTGTGGCAAGCTTCAAGGTTATAGGATCGTAAATGGGATTAGATAACCCAGACAGTGTGGCTCAGGCCTTAGCACTTCTAAAATATTATTAAAACTCCAGACCATGGGCAAACAATTTTGAAGAGAAAGTAAGACATAACAGACCCTCAACAGAGAGACAAAGGAATCCTGGAGATGGTACTTTGGGACTTGTTAACCCCCTGGAGCATTTCTAGAGTACATGTTAGAATAAATAAATATTTTAGAAGATAAGACATAATGAAGCAGGTCATGATTTATAGCTTAGAAAGATTTTTCTATTAGATTTGAGCCATGGAAAAAAGAAAAAGAACAAGGAAAACGTACGGAGAAAACCAAAATTGACAGTAAGAATTTGCAACTCCAGATAGCAGAATTCAGTGCACTACCTGGAAGGCTTTGCATTTTAAATTATCTGTTTCTTTTTAATTGACCAGATTAATTATTTCCACCTTGCCACTTGGCAGATAGGTCACTGTTCCTTTTCACAGCATGAATGAACCCATTCGCTTTTTCTTCATGTAATTAAGACTGTGAGTTACAGATCACATTCTTAAATTGGCTTAGTGTACAATCAACTCAGTCTTTATTAAACAAAATATATGACATCGGGTATTTCTCATTAAAAAACTGTTGGGTTTCTATGGAGTTTTCTTCCAGTTGTTGTGAGAGTGGTGACTTTGTTCTTTTTAATTTTTGGAAAAGAAATACAGACCTATAAAGGTTATAGCGTCCAAGGTGGTGTTTCATTCTTAATGTACTCACAGTCTGGTGATCTAGAGGACAGCTGATAGATTAATGTTCAAGTATTTCTATTGCCACCAAAATTCTGACCAAGGCCTTTCATGAGCTATTTGAGAAGAAATAACTTTGGTTATACTGTTAAAGTTAGTTAAGTGAAATATATTTCCCTCTTCTGTTAGCTTTATTTCTAGGCCATTTAGGAAACCCTAGGAACATTAAGAGTTACTCAGTGCATTGAATACAGTAGCAGAACACAGTAGAGAAAGCTTTGTTTGTGGTGTCTACAGCCCTCAAGAGAGCGAGCTTTAATTTAAGCCTACCCAAGCTGTCTCCCAAGCATTTAGCTTCATTCAGGACTTCCGGATCTCAACTTGCTTCTCAGAGGAGCTAAATTTAGAACTAAAGTTTAAGGTGCTTTAATCTTTCCAAGACCTGAATGGGATTTTCTCCATGAAAATGTGTCTGGTGGAGCACCTAATCAAGAGGAAGAATTTGGGACACAACTCTTAATGGTGGCCATCTTCGCTGCTAGCAAAACACTAGCAACACAAATTTAAGATATTAGTAATAACGGGCGCCTGGGTGGCTCAGTCGGTCAAGCATCTGACTCTTAACTTCAACTCAGGTCATGATCTCAGGATTCATGAGTTAGATCCCTGCATCCAGCTCCATGCCTAACAGTGCAGAATCTGCTTAGGATTCTCTGTTTCCTCTCTCTCTGTCCCTCCCCAATTTGTGCTCTCTCTTTCTCTCAAAAATAAATAAACTTATGGAGCGCCAGGGTGGCTCAGTCGGTTGAGCTTTCAACTTTGGCTCAGGTCAGGATCTCACACTTCATGATTTCGAGCTCCAGGCCCGCCTCTGTGCTGACTGCTCAGAACCTGGAGCCTGCTTTGGATCCTGTGTCTCCTTCTCTCTCTGCTCCTCCTCTGCTCATGCTCTGTCTCTCTCTCTCTCTCAAAAATAAATAAACATTAAAAAAATTAAATAAGTAAATAAACTTTAAAAAATAATAATAAGATATTAGTAATACAAGTGCATTGTTTTTTAATATTGGAAGCTTGCGAGAAATTCGGCTTGCATTGTCTGAATACAATGAGATTGGGATCAAAGATATACCAACTGATATTTTTCTAATTCTTTATTGCTTTGTGGAAATGGAATCTTCTAGTCACACATAATAAGCTCTACTAATCACGGTGGCAAAAGGGCTCAAGTTTGTAACGATACCTTATTTCCTAATTTTTTAATGAAACCTCCATTTTGCAATCTTCTGTCCCACCGTTGTAGAACTTTACTGTGTTCTTTTACTATTGAGATTTCGGGTGGCTAGCTGCTGTATTTCCTTCCAATCCAAAATGCAAGTGCAGTAATGCTCTCCATGTGCTTCGATAAAGGCACGTTGGCCTGTGGTTATGTTTTAAATAAGTGCCTACACACACATACGCAGAGTCACAAAGTCAGCAGGAATGGCGTTTCATCTTGGTCTCGCTGTGGGCAGACTGTGGTTGTGACAAGAAACATACAAAGCTAATTGCAGCATGGCTTACCAAGGCTCTGTCTTTTGCACTAAAAGGGACAGCTTAAATGCATTTTACCCATAGTTGGGATGGCTTGAAACAGTGTGCAGTCTTTATATGAACAGGGTGTTTCAAATTCATGTCATATGAATGTGTGGGAATAGAGGTGATGGAAGAGAAACATACCAATTTCAAGAACTGGAGTCATTATACACGCTGTTGGGAGTCCTCTTTGGGGCCTGTACCCAAATTGTTTTGTGCTGGATAAAGCCAAAGACTGGGGCACTGGAAAGGCACAATAATAAAAGACAAACGTGCTCAGAGAAATGAAGCTTTCAACTTCCAGGAACCTAACCAAACTAGGAAGGCACCTCAATACATTACCAGTCCTGGCTGGCCAATGTCACCATAGGGACAGAGTCATTCCAAATGACAGCAAGTTCATCTTTGCTTTCCCCTTCAAGAATAGGCTGCCAAAAGCAAAAACATCTGCCTTGGGGAAATCTTTGGGCATCATAAAAGTTCCCTGCTCCCCCTTTAACTAGATTTTCCTTCTGTGCTGGCACAAGAGGGCTGCCAGACACGGCACTTGGGAAGCCTGCATGCTGTGACGTAATCAGCTGCTCTCACTTCTGGTCCTCCGGAGCCACATCTTTACTTAGACCTCCCCTACTTGCTTCCCTCTCTCCCCTTCCCACAATTAGCTCATCTCATTTCAGAATGGCGTCTAGATTAGGAGTCTTTGGGACAAAGAGGGAGACAAACAGGAACCAGACTAGATTAGGTCTTGAGAGCTTATCCCACTGTATAAAATCCTGGTTATGCCATTTAAAAATAATCATCATAAGGGATCTATTCAGTGATTACAATACTAGTTTTCAGTTTTCCCCTGAAAAAGAAGAAAGACAACATGGCAAAGGCCACACAAATGCCTTTGCGACTTCTGCTCAGAAGTAGCATGTGTCACTCTGGTCATATTTCATTAACCAAAGAACATTCTATGACCAGGTCTGACATCAATAGAGTGAGGAAGTATAATTCTGCCCCACAGAGAAGCAGCGAAGCATTTTGAACAATACTACAATATTACAATTATAGTCCAATTATCAAATACATTTTTTAAAATTTTGTTTAATGTTTATTTTTGAGAGACATAGAGAGAGAGGGCACGAGCAGGGGAGGTGCAGAGAGCGAGGGAGACACAGAATTCAAAGCAGGCTCCGGGCTCTGTGAGCCCGATGAGGGGGCTGAAACTCACAAGCCGTGAGATCATGACCTGAGCTGAAGTCGGATGCTTAACCGAATGAGCCACCCAGGAGTCCCTCAAACAAATATTTGAAGCTAAAAGTTTAGAAATTAATGAAAGTGAAAAAGGAAAGTTATAGGGAATAAAAAGACAAGATCTTGGTCAAACTTGAGTAGCTAAAGAGAATTGAATGTCTGATTATAACAAAGGCTGAGCAAAGGTCCACATCTGATGACTTGCTTAGAGTGGTCTACAAATGACCTATACAGAACCTGGAAGAACTGACCATCTAGAACTGAGAGCTAAGGTGTTCTAAAGAACTGAAATTCAAGTAAAGTACTCACAGCCATGTGGGTGCATAACAAGAAGAACTACAATCATTTGTTAATATTGGGAAAAAAGCTTAGCATTTTCTGACACACACAATTCATCAATATAGTTCCCTCTGTAACAAAAGACACCTACGCCCAAATGGTGGTACCCAGCAGTTTGGTGGTAGATATGGCCCTGAAAAAAGAGTGTGGCCTGGAAAAAAGAAACATAATTTTAATGCGGCCAGTCCCGAAGCACAGGCAGCACAGGCTGTCTTGGACCATAACCTTCTGTTGGTTACATAATTTGGGTTGTTGACCTCACGTCTACTCAGCCAGAAGCCTGGTAATGGAATCCCCTTTCAAGATCGATGAAGAGATGAAAGGTCCCTACTCATTTGCTCAAGCCTCACTCAGCTAGCTAACGGCTCTGAGCAGGCTGCATCTCCTCTGTCCACCATCACCCCTGCCCCCCAGCTGGATGATGAGAACGAACTCTGGCTCATAAGTCAAATATTTCCACACGTGCTTCTGCATCTGCCTGGACTGCAGTGAGTGCAGTCAGTTCAGAAGCCAGCCTAAATTGTTTACCTCTGCCTCTAAGTTTTTGGCTTTGCCTAGACACAAATCTGTGCTCCAGTAAAATCCTGCTGAGGCCCATTCAGGCTCTCACACAGATCCACGGATCCCTGGATGGCAGCCTGAGTGAACGGCAGTTCATGACCCTATGAACTCTCACATCCGGAAACACTCAACTCAGCTGCACGCTCACTGACAAGGAGGTGGAATCCTGGTTGCGGGCTATTCACATAACAGCACCTGCCATTAACTGGAAACCATGCAGCAAGCCTGTGCTGACATGCCCTCAGTGGCTCTTCACCCTCTCCCCATCTGAGACATGATGATGATTAATTGGAAACATCCCTGTTAGAAACCCACTATCTTGCAGTGCCTGACTATTCCTTTACATTCATTAATTCCACCTCTATGGATTAATGTTAGATTTTTCATGGGGGAACTGATTTTGAGGAGGAGGTCTAAGGCTGCCCTGAGCAAAGGTGAAGCTCATAAGATACATGGGTATGAAATAACTGCATCACATACCAGACCAGGAGAATGGTTTCAAAGTGAAATGTTTCTAAGGTTAACTGAAGGACTGAGTCACCTCGGGATGAAGGGATAAACAGTGGTGGATATGCAGACATGCCAGCTACCCCTATGCCATGGAAAGCCATAGAGGTCCACTGTTTTTATCTTTTAAATATTTATCTACTCGGTACTCTTCTCCCAAAACACAACCTGTCTTCTGGAAAGAGTCCAACTCCAATGGCCATAAGAGCGGGAACACATTTGGCCCAATCATAGTAACACATACACTTACTTTCAAGATGTGGACAGATAATCCAACTGGGACTAACTGGAATCCTTCTGTGAGATTTTTAAATGATAACTTGCCTCTTGGCTCAGTGAACCTGATGGTACTACATTCGGTGACCTTGGCAGGAGGGCAGTGATGATGGTATTTCCCTGGAGGATAAGGGTGGGGATCAGTGAAGTAGGCACAGGACTAATATGTCCAGTACATGTCTGAAGATAGAAAGAAAGAAGCAGCAAGGACCGTATCTTATTCTTACTTGTATCTCTAGTGCTTATAGGGTGTTACATATATGTTCGATGAATGGATAAAATGCATCAATGAACATGTGAGGCAATAAATGAAATTAATGAAGCAGAAGCAAGTGCTACTCAGAAGACAATTAGTCTAACACCAGGACAAGAAGGTATTGGGACACCGCTCAGCAGCCCTCCTGGACCAGAGCTGTTCCTGGCACACTCTTGTGTTCCTGGCCCCCAGACCTGCCCCTCATAGGCTGTCTTCTTGGAGAGTGAGCAAGGAAAACCCTGTGTGCCAGGTGTTTCACCCAGAACCTCCCTCTGGCAATGAAAACTCTCCCCATGCCAATGACAGGGGCTTGACTTCAGAGGCCTCTGGAATAGGAGAGGATTTTAATTGTACTCTCTAATTAATCTTGGGTTTGGGAAGAGTAGCTGAGAGCATCAAAAGTCTGTCATCAAACAGATGCCTCTCCTGAGCTCTAACAACTAACAAAGTGGTCAGCTATGTGGAGGAACAAGAAGCCATAAAATTATTTAACAGTCCAGTGCCCTTGTTGGAGAGACATGGATTGGAAGGTACTGATTTGCCCCCAGAAGGAGGTGAATTTGAGCTTGAGTTTGACCTGGAACAAGTCACTTGACCTGTAAGGCCCTCATTTTCCTTTAAAATAAAGATAACCCCTCCTCTTGTCCTCCCCATACTTCATTTGGTTATAGGGAAGACCACTTTAGTCAACATTTATGAAAAAGTTTGTAAATGGGTGAAACACGGGTATGAGAGATTGTTAACTAGCATCACCAAGCAATTAACAAAAAATGGATTGGTGGTGGGAAAATCTGGATATAAAAAGGTCGGTTAGGAAGCAGCATGCCATTAGGCAATGCTAACGTGAAACAAGGCAGAAGCGATGGGAATGAGAAAAGAGGCAGGGTCTCCACCTTAATTTTCTGCCCATAAGAAGCATCTAAGTTGTTAAATAAATAAATAAATAAATAAATAAATAAATCAAGCAAGCAAGCAAGCAAGCAAGCATAATCAGCAATCTTTTGTAATGAAACCATCTTACTGAGGTGCCTGGGTGCTTCAGTCAGTTAAGCATCCAACTCTTGATTTCAGCTCAGGTCACGATCTCATGGTTTGTGAGTTCAAGCCCTCCACTGGGCTCCAAGCTGGCAATGCAGAGCCTGCTTGGGATTCCCTCTTTGTCCCTCCCCGGCTCGTTCTCACTCTCTCTCTAAAATAAATAAATAAACTTAAAAAAAAAAAACCCATCTTACTTACCAAAATATTACCTGTTACAATAATTTCTAAATTCTGAATTTCACTCCTATTGTTGTAACACCAATGAGTTTGGTAGGTGTTTTATTATTGCATTTATCACCTGGTTTAATGTATTTGTTAAATTTTACAATCCTCTTCTAGACTTGAATCCCTGCAGGGCAAGGGCCATGTTTTATTCATAGTTGAAATGTCTCCTGGTGCCTAGCATGCTGCTTAATGCATAATAAACATGTACTGTCTGAAGGATGAATGAATGATTAACCAGATCACTGCGGATTAATTACTGAAAATCATCACATTAATTCTGCAAGGCAGGTATTTTCATTCCCATTTTGCAGAGCAAGAAACTAAGACTTAGAGGTTAAGTAAACAAGTTACCCAAAGTCCCACAGTTGGTACAGTCTGGATTCAAATGGCCTGCTCTTGAGCTCACACCACCTCTACCTGTTTCCTCAGTGCCGGGCCAATAATAACAGCTCTGGAGGGGTGTGTCCTTGTGATTTTGCATTCATTATCTAGCTGCTGAACTCCTATCCAACCCTGTACTTGTCTTGGTTGGACATACATTTTCCTTTGTGGAGAAGTGAAAGGTCCCCTAGGAGTAAGGCACTGTTATGAAGACCATGGGAAGGACTCAATTTCTAAGTCCTCTTCTGAGAATGAGCAGCTTCTTCTGGGCCAAGAGTCTCAAGGATAAAACCTGATACAAACTTTTAAACAAAACTAAGGGAAGTGCACAATGCACTGAACTTTAGGAAACCTGGCATGCCCACCTTGTCCTGTGGAGTCTTCACTGTTTTGGGACAAGGAAAACATGGAGAGAATGAAAACGTCCAGGACTCTACATCTGTCAGCTGGGAAGGTGGCTAGTAAAGATTGTTCAGATGGGATGGGAGGTTTCTAGCATCACTACTTAGTATAGAACATACAGTTTTTAAAGGCTGTTTGTTATTGATAAGGAAACCAAACTACTCACATCTGTCATGTCCCTGTTTGGTTTGTCCACGTATCAGAAGCACATCTGACCTGCCTGGTCCGGCTAATACACAAATATGTTCCTTTAATAGGGGACCCAGAATTCATAGTGCTATTTATAGAATGCCGTTAAAAATCGCTCCATTTCATTGTAAATTTCATCATACAAACCAGTGACAATTTTACTGAAACAAGTGGTACCAGGCACTAGAAATTAAAGGGTATTTAATTAAACGGAGAGTACAGAAGAGTATAGAATGTCAATGTATAAAAGGGAGTAAAATGTAAAGTGTGTAAAATGCACATCTCTGTCCCTGAATGGCCACCCCTCTGGCCACCCATCCCACTCCCTCCCCAGAGAGACCCTGTGGACTGTTTCTTATGTATCCTTCCAGAAATGTTTCCATGTCTATATAAGCTTTTTTAGAATATGTATATCCTTTTTCAAAAAAAAAATATAAGGACTTTGTATTACAGATGCACTTTTGTACTTTGATATATCCACAAAATACATGCTATAAACAATGTAAACTATTCATTATTCAATGGTTTTGAATGGAATAATAAATGAATAAATGAATGACACACAATGTATGATTTGACACGGTCTCGAAATGATCATCTAGCTATAAACTATACACAGACCTTGCTCTTATTTCCCAATCGGTCCCACTTTCTGGTTTTTGAAAGGCGCCCTGCCCTGTCAGTCAAGTAGGAGCATGTGGGCATTGACCTCCACTCTACTTCTTCAGCCAGAAATCCCAAGCAAATGGGCCTGGGAAAGAGAAGAAGCAGGTTTGGTTTTTCACTGACAACCTAAGCACATACCTCTAAAATCTCACTAATTTAGTTGAAATGAGCCCGAGTGACAGGCTAATTCTTTTTTTTTTTTAATTAAAAAATTTTAATGTGTATTTATTTTGAGAGACAGAGAGAAAGAGAGAGAGTGAGTGCGAGCTCTTGAGCCACCAGGCTCCCTGCTGTCAGTGCGGAGCCCAACTCTGGGCTCAAACTCACTAACCATGAGACCATGATCTGAGTCGAAAACCAAGAGAAGGATGCTTAATGGACTGAGCCACTCAGGTGCCCCTACAGGATAATTCTATACATAGACTCTCACTGATACTAAAAACATTTTTCTTTCGAATAAAGTTCAGGCAAGTGGCCTTAATTAAGGAAAAAGAAAGATTCCTATGCTACTTATTCAGTCCTGCGCATATCAACCTATAGATATCCTGAAGCCTTTATGTCAGATTCCTGTTAATTACCTTAGCAAACACCTGGGCTGCCAAAACAAAGATCACCTTCATTCCAAATCTGTTAATGTAAAGTAATGAAGTCTGACCACATTCCTGAGCTACAGCCCTCAGGGTCTGGAGCCTCTGTACTTCTCTGCTCCAGTCCCTCCCCTAAATTCCACATAGCGGGGAGGTTGGGGCTGTTGGAGGAGCTGCAGGAAATGCTAACCTAGAGAGGGTGCTGACCTGCAACCAGTCTCTTATAGGTTGCAATGAACCATGGAAATCCTTAGAATCTCAACCTGCCTCTGGGACCTCAGAGTGGGAAGCCCAACCACGGCTGACTTCATGGTCTCCTCCTCTTTCATTCACCCTTCCCACAGGCAAGCTCCTGACTCCTGCCTGGCTCCCTCCTCAGTCCCTACCATGACATCCTGCTGGCCAAGCAGCTAGGTGCACAGATTTGTTCCCAGCAGGAGTGGCCCTCTGCACCACCCATTTCAGAGAGTACCCCAGGATGCTCATCTCCACCACTCTGTACCACACAGGAACAAAGATCTTAACCAACTCAATAGTCCTGGGGGGAGAGGGAAACTGGTATCTAGAAGGCTCTTCCCTACCCCTCTGAGATCTGTGGGAGTGGAAGTATACGAGAATTCACCTTTTCTTCACAAAGCAATCAGACACATAGGCATTAATATCCTGACTCCTTCACTCAATAGACTTAGAGCTGATGAGGCTCCTTGACTTCTCTGAGCCTGTTTCACAAACAAGAGAATGGGAAGGACATCACCTACTGTACAGGACTGCTGTAAGAACTAAGTTACATATAGCCTGGTGGTTCCCAGTGATAGACCATAAAGCTAACATCCATTTTTGCAGCTTGGCTTTCATCTTTACAATAGGACCGCTAACCTTGGTTAACCAAAGCTCTCACCACTGGTAAGAATCACTCTTATAATGTGTGTGTATCAAGTGAGGAGAAGACATACTGTTTGTACTCCAACTGGGGGCATGTTTGGTTCCTCTTTGTATAAAACACAAGACAAGACTAGTTGGGGTTTCATATGGTTTTTGTCTTGTGCAAACATGCTTAAGCTGTATCGGGCTAAAACAGCACGGTTTGGGTAACCCCGCATGTTAAATGATATGACAGTTGACCAAGCCATGCCTTGAAACCCATAAAGAGCCCTAAAGTGACCCCTGAAGATCCTTGAATTTGCCTAAGGTAACTAGTCCATCAATCATGATGCACTTTTCAAGGCATGAGATTAAAGGTTAGTTTTTCCGTCCCCTCCTTTGTAAACAGAGAGACACCCACAAACCTACAAAGGGAACTGACCATCCAAGGAGGTGTGTGATAAGTGCCAAAGAGTGGCACAGGCCAGGCTCTGATCATATGAGCTGAACATCTTACCACCAAGCACAGAGAATTCAAAATTGGCCCTTCCCCACCACAACTGCTATGTTTTGGGCTGAACTTGAGCTGAGCTTTAGATCTTGAGGTCAGTTATTTATAACTTTGTCTTTGTTCCTCACTAGAAAGACAACCAAGTTCCTCAAGGGCTTTCCTGATGGCACCTAGCACAATATGCTCAATTAATGATAAATTCACACTTAACGCTATCAGTTGCTTGATTTTTAGATGAGGCATGCATATGGGATTGGTAGCAGGTGCCTTCTCTGGGCAATCCTGTTTTTTTTTTTAAGTTTATTTATTTATTGAGAGGGGTCGGGGAGGGGTAGAGAGAGAGAGAGAGAATGAGAGAATCCCAAGCAGGCTCTGCGTGCAGAGCTGCTCTGGGCAATTCCAATGCTATCGTTATTGCTTCCTTTGATATTTCTTTGTACAAATACAACACAAACATCTGGCAGGGTGTGGACGGGGACAGAAGCGGGGGGGAGGCCTCTTTGTTTAAAGGAAACTCAAAGGCTTATAGAGACAGAAGTGAGTTCTGATCCAACTACCGACAGATGTTCTGCAATCGCTCCTGGCTGCTGAAGACCCTGAGAGCTGAAGTTCCCAGGTGGCTGCAGACCTGTCTGAATGTGACAAAGAAGGCCATTCATTAGATCCCCCAAACCATTGCCAGAAGCCCGTTTCAGGGTTTCAGGCTGGGGCTGCCTTTCTGGGTACACCACCTGGGCCATGAGGCCTGGAAGATTACTTTGATGGTCACATCAATTTGGCAGAAACGAAAAGGCACTGAGACATCAGGCAAGCTGCTATTAGTGTCTGTGTTTGTGATCTTCTGGCACTTGCAGCCCACGCTGGCTGGCTTTCTAGCTGGCCCTGGCACTCAGGCCTGGCATTTCAGAAAGTTCTGGCAGCAGAACCTGCAAAATAGTAACTTTAAAAATTGTAGAGAAAGCTAATGTCGCATTGGCAAAGCTCACCTGGGGCCACCTCCATCTGTCGGCCCCTCTCTTTATGACTCTCCATTTTACTTTTTCTTTAGTGGTCAGAGCCTCTGTTGTACTTTCCATGCCCTCACTGGGGAGAGGCCTGTGGATGGTCTTCCACTATCTCTTGGTTTACAACTCCCTCCTCCTTACAGTTTAACAGCTGGGCAAGACAGCTGAAGTAATTCCCATAAGGGCTGTCAGCTAAGACTGGAGTGCAGAGGAAATGGTTTAGAATGCAGCATACATACCAAACTCCCTACCACAGATGGGTAGAGGGGCCTGGGCAGAACATGAGATGTTTATAATGGGGCAGCAGGAGTGATCTCAAGTCTCCTTCTGTAGCCCAAGGCAGACTAAACAGAGACAGTTGTACCATATAGGGCCTTTCCTGTTACCCTCTGGGCTTCAGTGGCAGTTCCTTAGTTGCAAGCAACAGAAACAAAGTATGTTAAGTTTTTAAAAAGGAATTTCCTGAAAGGGTACAGGATAGCTCACAAAGCAGAAGAGGTTGATTAGCTTAGTCTTAGAAAGGGCGGGAAAAAGGGAAGGTCTTGGGATCAAGGTAACAAGGTATAAGCACATATTAATCCCTTTAGAACATTTCTGCACCAGTTTCAAACTGTTCAACTTTCCTGGTGACTCTGACTGGCTATCCTTGGATCAAGTGACCTAAACAAAGCCAATCAGACTAGTCTACTTTGGTTGACAAGGAGCTCACTTGTGAGAGAAACAGTAATGCGGAGACCCACCAAGACCTTACAGAGCTTGGTGGAGGGCTTATCCTCAAAGGGAAATAAGGGCTCTACCAGGAGAAAGCTGGCCAACTACAGTTGGCCCAAAGCAACAGGTGTCCATCACTCAAAGCTACAGAATCCCTCTCTCTTCCCAAACCCACAGAATCCCTTTCTCTTCACTTCCACATTTGCTCTAACTTACCACCAAATGGATTTTACTGTGAGAAAAATGGTGGAAGAGACAAAGGAGTCAAGGACAGGAGAGGACGCCATTACTGTTGGCAAGTCCAATAGACCTTGACAGGGTAGTCCTGGAACTGTTTCTACTTCCTTGAAAACCTGAATCAAAGTTCATTCATCCAAGCCAGAAACCTAGGAGAAACCTAGATGCCTCCATTTTCTTTCTTCTTCCCCCCAAATCATACTGGGTATCAAGTTCTTTTACTTTATCCCCTGAACATTTCTCATCTCTACACAACCCTTCAGGCCTCCAGCCTCTTCTCTGCCCAGGGCCAGAGCCTCCTAATCCATCACCTTGCCTCCAGGATGCTTCCTCCAATACTCTCTCATGCTGCAGCCAGAGAGACCTCTTGGGAACCCAAATCTGACCATGTCTCTCCTTCCCAGGGGCTTCCATTGCATTCAGGAAAGACCTGGCACACACACAGGGTCCCTTGATTAGTCTCCAGCTTACTACTTCAGCCTTCTTGCAAGTTTCTCCTTTCTTCACAACTTTCACATGAAGTTTCTTAAAGTACTATTAGTGTTGGCTAATTGTTTGCATTGAAGAGGTGGATAAAAGAGCTATCTTCTCATACTGCCTAGATTTTAAGGGATTGAATTGTGTCCCTTGAGATTCATATGCTGAAGCTCCAATCCCCTGTGTGACTGTATTTGAAGAAAAGCCTATAAGGAGGTAATAAAGGTTAAGCTAGATCATAAGGGTAGGACCCTAAAATAATAGGATTGGTGTCCTTATAAGAGGAGGGGGACCAGAACTCTCTCTGTCACATGAGAACACAGTGAGAAGGAGACAGTCTGCAAGCCAGGAAGACAGCTCTCAACAGAAATCGACCCTGCCAGACTTTGAACTGGGACTTATAGCTCACAGAATTGTGAGACAGAAATTTCTGTTATTTAAGCCACCCAGTCTGTGAGATTTTTGTCATGGCAGCCAGAGCTAAGATAAGGGGCAAACTGTGAAAGAATCCACATAAATCTTGATATCTCCTTGAAGTCTTTTCTTTTTTTTTTTTTTTTAGAATAGTTTTGGTATTTTCCTATTCTGTCTCAAATAGTCTTATTTAGGGTGCCACAGTGGCTCAGTCGGTTAAGCATCTGACTTTGATTCAGGTCATGATCTCACCGTTTGTGAGTTCGAGCCCCACATCAGGCTCTGTGCTGACAGCTCAGAGCCTGGAGCCTGCTTCAGATTCTGTGTCTCCTGCTCTCTCTGCCTCTTCCCTGCTCGCCCTCTGTCTCTTTCTCTCCAAAAACAAACATTAAAAAAAAGTCTTATTTGTTTTGATATACACATATTGTTTTAAATCACTTGTAGTGAATCAGGCCGTAGTGATCTGCTGACTTCTACTATCCCCAGCCCACCACACCCCATCCCACCACCCAGTTTCAAAGCCCACATCAGCTGTTCTCCTCAAAGCTTTTGCACACTTTGCTCTCTGCTAGAACATCCTCTTCCTGACTCCCTTTGTCCAATTGGTGAACCCTTTAAAGCAAAACTCGGTTGTCACTTCCGCTTTTAAAATGCTCCTGGCCTCACACCTAAACGCAGACATCCTCCTTTGTGTGCTCACTATGCCTTCTGCAGATGTTTATGTTTATTACTCGCATGCGTGTTTATGTTTGACCCTACATAATTGTAAGGTCCTTGAGGGCAAGCAGGAGGTCCAATTTATTGGTGAGTCCCCAGGACCTAGAAGAGGACAAAGCACAAAGTACATGCTTGTTAACTGTACAAGAATGAATGAGTGAATGAATGAACGAACTCACAAATGAGCTTATGAAGCAGCAGTTATTTCTATGGGATATTCTTGGGGATAGGGATAAAAAGTGAAATGTCTCACAAAGATGAAAAGTGAAATCTCTGTGACTAAAGGTGGCAGCAGCAACTGAGCTGTCTCACAGAAGTGGGGGGGGGGAATGGCTCAGAGGGTCTCCAGAAATTTCTGCAATTTGTATTAGTGAGTCTGCTCCCTAAACCATTGCCTCTCACACTAAACCCCCTTTCTGAGCTTTAATGCAAGAGAACCCCTTAGTGTCTCATGTTTGAATTATCATTTATTTAATTAAGACAGTGGCTGAAAAGCAAGCCCCTATTCAATCACTCTGGACAGCAATGCCAGGAGTATTCACGCCACCCACAATTCTACCCCAATCTTCCACATATCCGGAGAACTGGGTCTGAGGAATTTAAGTTCTTTTGGTTTCTAGCCTCAATTTACTTCTCAATAATAGTCGACAAAGTGAACTGGCAACACTGGTTCTAGGTATTCTCAGGAGTGAATTCAATGGATGAAATTCCCAGCCCTCAGGGACCTTCTATCCTTGTAGCTTATCTACCCCACCTCCCTTTACCATCTTTCCTCACATGCTCCCCATTATCTGAACCTACCTCTTCATTCCCATTTCCCTGCCTTTGCATAGGAGTGTGTCTTTCCCACCACTGGAATGTACTACCTGAAGGCAGAAATGGATTTCTGTCTCCTAGGGAGTCTTGCTCAGTGCTCTGCACAGGGAACTCAATGACTACTGACAGAAACAGGGAAGTTAGTTGGCAGAGGACAGCTTTGTGGGCTCTCCCTGACCTTATTGGCTTCATTTCCCACTTCCCAAGATCCCCACTTCTTTCTGTGCCTGTCTTTTGGCCATGGGCATGGGCTGATGATGGGTCCTGCCAGCTAAGGCACTTGCGGTGATCTCTTAGTTTAGGATGATGCCCTGCACCAGGGTGCTGGTGATGGGGGAAGGACCCGAGTCTTGAAGGTGTCAGAAGGCAGCCATTTTCTTTGAAGCTTCATAGAACTAGCTAAGTCTTTCTTCCTTTCTTGATTTCTCCAGAATGGAAACTATATATATATAGTATATTATGTATATAGTTTGTTATAAACATATATAGGTATATTTATATGTATATTTAGTGAAGACAGTATATATAGTTTCTACACACACACACAATATACACACTTTGAAACATATTCTAACTAGTGGGGATTCTTTTTATTTTTGTGAGTGACAAGGATGTAGAGCAGAGAGGAAAAATAAAGCAGCAATAAGACCTCCAAAGAGCTGGGCTCCCTCTCAGGAACTGCATTACATATACATGTGTGCACATGTATGCACACACACGCATAGAGGCACACAGGCCAGGGAGCCCACAGTATGCACTGCCACTAGTGTGGAGTCACAACATAGGTCTCATGAACATGATGTCCAGATGGCTTCCCTGGCATAGTCAGACAAAACCTGCTCAGAACACACAGATTGTTCAGGTTGTGTCTCTCCTTCACAGCAGAAGTCATGACCAGCACTGTTTCTCACTATCTGTAGCCATTCATACTGCAATCTGCCAGAGGGGAAGAAAGGGAGGCAGTTCACAGACATCATTATCACTTGCTCAGCAATGTGGACCCCTCCTCTAAACTGGCTTTCTTGTCTGCCAAACATGGCAGCCAAGATAGCTCCTGCCCTGAGACCAAACCAAAGAAGAGAGGAATTTAAGAAAAAAAGTTAAAATTCTCCTAGACAGCAAAACCCACAGTGTTCTGGGCCCACGTCTAATTAACTTAGAGCCTCTGATGTCAACAGCTTCCAAGGCTGGCATGGTGCATTCGCAAACACATTCCAGGAGAGTCAACATGATCTGGTGTTGACACAGGCCCATAACTGTCAGAGGCAGTAATTTTCAATTTATGGATGCCATAAAGCTTTGGCAATATGATTGCTACAATTCGTGGTGTGTTTTTGACAATAAGCAGGAGGTGAGGAGTTGGGAGTACTGGCTCCGCATTTGGCCATGGACATGGGCTGATGAGGGCAAATCTGTAGTGACTTCTACTATTGCAAAGGAACTGCAATAGTAGTTCCAACAATGAACGTAAGAATGTTATGTGGTTCTCTACTAGCAAACTCTAGACTACTGCATCAGACCAAAGGTCACTATTTATTCAATAAACATTGATTATCACCTATCATGTGCCAGGCAAGTAGTGCAGAATCACCACAATGGAAGCACAAGAAATGGAGTGTAAGTTTACCTCCAAGAGATTCAATAAATGTTAGGTCTCCTTCCTCCATTGGAGGAACAATGCAGGAAGGAAAAGAGAAGGTGGGATAATGAACACAGCTGTCATCCTCTTTCAGCCTTATCACCTCAGGATTGGAGTGTCATAGATTCAGGTCTGGGATTGATTTATGTGGGCTGCAAAAGGAAGAGTAATTGGTTCACTGTCTGAGGCCCAAAGACAATAGTGGGCCTCTTTATTGACCAAAGTAAAACATAACCAAAAATATTCTTCATTTATTATCACCTATAGACCAAGGCCAACACTTGGAGGTCCTCAGAGTCTAGGGTTTGAAAGTCCAGGCAATGTGGTCCCAGGTTGGTATAGAAGAGTACTTGTGGTTTTTGTGTGTGTGTATGCATGTGCACATGTGTGCATATGCCTACATGCTGGTCTGAATCTCTCCACATAGATCTCCATGGTTCTCCAAAGTGGAGGTAGCCAGGTCATCGAGAGCTATACAATCAGCAAACACTTTCTAAACACCTAAAGGGTGCCAAACTGAAACAGAGAGGCTAAAGGACAAACTGTGTGGCTCTCAGAAGTTAGTGTACATCTGCTTAAGAAAAGAGAGGAGAGAACTTACTTAGATTCATATTCACACACTCATTTTCAGGCAATTCCAAGGAGGAAAGGTTTTTATCTTTAACAAAAAAGAAAAAGAAAAAAGGGTTACCACTACCTATCAGAATGGCTCAAATCCAAAACACTGACACCACCAAGTGCTGCCAAGGAAGCAGAGCAGCAGAAATTCTCATAAACTGCTGGGGGGAGTGCAAAATGGCACAGCCACTGTGGAAGATGGTTTCTTATAAAATCAACCATACTCTTACTATACATTCCAGCAATCATGCTCCTTGATATTTACCCAGAGGAGTTGAAAATTTATGTCCACACAAAAACCTGCACACAGAAGGCAGCTTTATTCATAACTTCCAAAACTTAGAAGCAACCAAGATGTCCTTCAGTAGGTGAATAGATAATAAACTGTGGTACATCCAAGCAAGAGAAATATTATTCAGAAGCAAAAATAAATGAGCTATCAAGCCATAAAAAAGACATGGAGAAACTTAAATTCATATTACTAAGTGAAAGAAGCCAATCTGAAAAGGCTACATATTATATGATTCCAACTATATGACATTCTATAAAAGGCAAAATTATGGGGACAGTAAAAAGATCAGTGGCTGCCAAGGGCTTGGGGAGGGGAGGGATGAATATGTGGAGCATGAGAGATTTTCAGGGCAGTAAAATTATTCTGTGTGATGCTATAATGGTGGGTACATGTCTGTATACATTTGTCAAAACCCATAGAAGGTACAACACCAAGAGTGAATTCTAACGTAAACTATGGGCTTTGGTTGGTAATGACATGTCAATGTTGGTTGGTTACTGACTGTAACCAATGTACTATTGTGATGGAAGATATTTATGGTGGGGGAGGTTGGTGGTGGGCAGGGGAGGGAAGTAAAAGAGAACTCTCTATACCTTCTATTCAATTTTGCTCAATTTTTGTGAACCTAAAACTCTAAAGAATCAAGCCACAAACAAACGAATAAATAAGAGAAAATGGCATTCCAACCTGTGGACGCTTGAAGAAAGGAGTGGATATGATAGGTAAGTTTCTCAGCTAAGGCCCTGAGCATATTTCTTGGGTCCTTTTTGACATGGAAATATTGTGCATTTTTTAAAGTATATTTATTTATTTTGAGAGAGAGAGAACAAGCAGGGAGGGGTAGAGAGAGAGGGAGAGCATAAGCATGAGCAGGGTAGGGTAGAGAGAGAGAGGGAGAGAGAGAGAATCTCAAGCAGGTTCCACACTGTCAGCACAGAGCCTGATTTGGGGCTCGAACCCACAAACCATGAGATCATGACCTGAGCTGAAATCACGAGTCCAACGCTTAATTGAGCCATCAAGGCGCCCCAGAAACATTTTACATTTTTAGTCTATTATTCCATATGTGAGTATATAGCCATATTTAGAATGGGATAGTGGCTCCAATGAACTTGTATCCACCCTTAGAAGTTGGGTCATTGCTTCCAATCCAGGAAACAGATGAAGTCTACACAAGGGAGCTGGTGCAGACAAGAGCTCCCAGTGTTCCATTGCCATGAAGAATTATGTTGAAGAGTAAGAATGCTTGTGGCACCTGGGTAGCTAGTCGGTTAAGCGTTGGACTCTTGATTTCAGTTCAGGTCATGATCTCACAGTCCTGAGATTGAGCCCTGTGTTGGGCTCTAAGCTGAGTGTACTGCCTGCTTGGGATTCTCTCTCTCCTTCTCTCTCTCCCCTTCCCCTCTCCTGCTTATGTTCACACACTAGTCTCTGGAGCAGAACAGACAATTATTCCCAGAAAGGTTCAGCAGTGAAGAAGTAAAAGAATATGGGCACATTTTTAAATGTCCCTCAACATTCCTGGGTGTGATGTGTCCATTCAAATCCTGGGAATGCACATTTTTGCATTTCAGAGAAGGGCTCCTGTTGGATGTGTGAGATAGTGGGTTTTGCGCTCTCTCGCAAAATAAACATTTTTAAAAATCTTTAAAGAAGAGAGTAAGAATGCTTGACCAGGCACAGTAACATGGCTGTGATATATTAAGTGAAAAAAAAGTACTTTGCAAAAGAGCACAAATGGGATGGTCCCAATTCTATTCGATCTTAGACAAAAGACCAGTTGTTAACAGTAGTTGTCTCAGGAGGACAAGCTAATGTGTGATTTTTATGTTCTGCTTTATGCATCTCTACATTCTAAATTTTCTATAATAGAGATGTATTATTTTTAAATCAAAGACATAAGAGAGAATGATCGTCCGTTAACAGAGTTGCCATGGAAGGTTTGGGTTTATCAAGATGAAAAATGACCAGCTGGTAAACCTCCCTAACATCTGACCCACAGCGAGCTTCTGAAGAAGGACTGGGGTACATTTGGGTTAAAATTAAAATTGTGCACATGAGAACATAAAACCATGTGTGTTGTTTTTAAGTCAACCACTTGGGCCACAGCAGTAAGGACCTGCTCAGTTCTTATCCACTCCCAGGAGAAGAGAATCAAAAGAATACAAATATTTGAACATGGCAGGTTTTACCATCACGGCTCAACCTCTCATGCATGGAAAGAAAAGGCTCTTTCCAAAGCTGTGAAAGGGCAAGCATGGTAGTGTCTGCAGCCCTGAAACAGATATAAATAAGACAATTGGAATCATGGGCCTCAGGGTTCAAATCTTAATAGGTTGAGAGTAGAGAGGTGGGGGGAGGAGACAGAAATTAAATAAACCTGAGCCACAGCCAGGAATCAAACCCAACACCTTCTACTTGATGTGATGGCTCTTCCAGGAGCCTGTTAACACCTCATAACTTAACTGACACCCACAAAAGAGACCCTTCCACAGCGGGGACATATGACAATCCACACACCTAGAAGTGATCATAGTCTCTGGAGCTGAACAGACAATTCTTCCCAGGAAGGCTCAGCAGTGAAGAAGTAAAAGAATATGAGGACATTTTTTTTAAAAGTCCCTCAACATTCTTGGGTGTGATTTGTCCATTCAAATCCTGGGAACGCACATTTTTGTACTTCAGTGAAGGGCTCCTGTTTGATGTCTGAGATACTGGGTTTCCAAATCCCATCTAGGGGGCTAGATGAGAACTTGAGGATGGGCTGTGAGTTCCTACCAAGAGCTGCTGGGCCATCGAGGTGCTGCCACCTTGGGTATCTTTAACATGATAAGAAACATCCTGAATTAAGGTCACTGTGGAGGTCAGGGGCTCAGCTGAAAGTCAGATCTGCAAAGTCAAGCAGGTATCATTCCGAACATCCTGGGCCTTAAAAAAAAAAAAAAAATAGAGCTGAAAAATTCTCAGAAGCCTTATGAATTGACAGATATATCATTAGGGGTTAGAGAAGTAGGGTTAGGATTAAGTATGTGTTATAAAACTTTAAATGGCTTTAATCTATCTAAAAATAGATTTTTATGATATAGGAATAACATTGATATTCAAATCTCCTTTATCCTTCACAACAAAGCTATATGATAAGTAATATGGTCATTACCATTTTATATGAAGAAAACTGAGCCTCAGGGAAAATGCCTTGCCAAAGATGGTAAGCTAGTAAATGACAGAGCTTGGATTTGAACCCAGATCTTCTCACTCAGCACTCTGTCCACACTGCCTTTGCTAGGGCAGCTGGCAGAGTACTACAAAGGAACTTCCAAGCACTTGGAATGGGAGCCTGGACAATCTGAGAGCCTTTCCAGGACAGGCATCACGTCCTATTTACTTTTGTCTCAGAGGTTGGTGTATGGAAGACCGTCATCACATATGGTGAATGATGGAGGAAGAGGCGTCAGTAAGATTTGAGGCACCCAGGGGGACTCAGTGCCAGCTCAGAAACTGATGCCTCTGGGCAATTCAATGCCTCATGATGGGCTCCATCAGAAGGGAAAGCAATGAAACATCTTAGAGCACCTCCTAGAGAAGACGTGGCACAGTGACTGCAGCTCTAGGGATCTGTGAACCTCCCTCCCTGACCTTTGTAGACTTTCAGAAACAATTTTTGGGCCACTTCTAAGATCCAATCTTTCAGCTACTAAAGACTGAAGTAGGTGACATTTAAATTATTTTTGTGTTAAAAGATAAGATCATACCTGTGTTTGAATTTTTCAGTGTAGACTAGATATCTTTCTAAGTCAGTAAATATATAGATCTATATCACCATGGTTAATAGTTGCATTATTCTCCACAATGTACAAGAAAGAACACAATAACTTATTTAACTGACACTCCATTGATGGTCATTTATGTTACTTCCCATTTTTTGCTACTATAACCATGCTGCTGTGAACATCCTCGCAAAGACAGTTTCTGAACTTAATAAAGAGGACTGGATGATCAAAAGAGAAAAGGTGACTTTCAGCCTGGGGAGGAAGATTATGTGCCAGACTTCATGGCGCGTATGGAATTTGAGCTGGACTTGGTGTGGTCAGATAGAAGTTATGAGGTAAGGATGGGGGAAAAGGCAATCCAAGTAGGCGACTGACCTAGAGCAAAGGCAGAGAGCTGGAAAAGCATGGGGTGTGCATGGGGAAAGAGAACATTGTACAATGATATTAGAGCACAGAATGGATGAAACAGAGGGGCTGGAAATAAGATTCCCGGGTAAGTTTAGACAAGACCGAGGAGGGCTTTGATTGCCAGAGAAAGGAATCTACTATAGCAGATCAACAAGATGGTTTCATGTTGACACATTCATGTTAGATAGCATCCTTCTACGCCTTCCACGCTCTGTCACTCAAAGTCAATTTTACTGTTAATGGTAATAAAGTAAAAAGAATGCCCTTGATTCTGGATTGAAAGATTGGAAAAGAAAATTCACAGAATCAGAAGTCCAGCGAGATATGCATGAAATCACTTAACACGCAGTAACCGTCCAACAAGAGGTAATTATTAATATGCAAAACCACAACAAGAGGTCATTTTGAAATTCTGGGATTTGGCAGTTAGAAACTTAGGTTTTTTCATGTTGACTTTGCTCTCCCTGCATTTGTATTTTTGGTTTCCAATGAAGTTGCATGGGGAGAAGGCAAGCTTGCTTCAAGGAGAGAAAAGGAGAAACCCCACACAACCAGGAGGCTACTGGAACTAGTTTTCAGATTGCTTTATCTCTTTAGTATTCAAATCCCCACTATCTGATCATCAAATTCATTGCAGTGTAAACAGGCCTATGATTTTTTTCTGTGTTTGGAGTTTATATTAGAAATTAAGATTTACTGCATCTGCAGACCATTTTTAGCCTTTTTATGAAAAAAGTGGAGGCAATAGAGACCCACTTGTCCAATGTGTCATTTTAAACACGGTGGGCAAAGCGGAGGGTGGCAGCTTTATTTATCACCACACGCTCGCTGGAGTGCTGGTAAATGGAATTGCTTGCTCTGCCAAGCACACAGGGAATAAGCACAGCAGTGAGGCTGGGTTTTTACAGCAGCTCTGTGATCTTGAATTATGAAAGGATTAGACAAGGTTTGAGAGAAGGGAGGCTCTGTTGTTTTTCTTCCCTCTTTTGTGAAGATTTGAGGGTGAGGAAAAGCCTAGAATAAAGACAATAAAAAAGCCCACCAGATGATGCTCATTGGAAAAGGGGGTGGGAGATTTCTGATTTATTCCCTCTGGTTATTTGCCAAGTCAGAAATCATGATGCAAATAATGACTTCTCTCTCTGGAGTGAGGAATTCATTAGTGTTAGACCTAGAGTCCTGCTGGGTCCTCCCTGAAGCACTTGCTTTCACAGCCAACCTTAAGGGCCACACAGTATTCTATTCCATGAATTTCAGATTTGAAGCCCATGTCTGTTTAATGACATCACTGACAAGCAAACTGTATTTTTTGGAGGTGCTTATCTTTTCTCTTTGCTGCTAAACTGTGTCAAATCCAACTGACCTGCAAGCCGATAGTATTTGGATATTTTCTTCATTAAAGATGTTATAGATGCCACTAGTACCATTTCAAGGCCAATCCCTTACTTCTCTCTGCCTGCCTAACCTTTAGAGCATGCCCCCAGGTTCCTCTCTGCTCTTCCCATCATCCTCGGGTGCCACTGCAAGGCATGTGCCTGACAGACGCCATCTTCCCGGAAACCTTCAAAAGCCTCAGTGTAATGGGAAGCTCTCCCTGCAGATCCAACTTTAGCTGACCTCTCCATCCTCATTGGCAGCCACCAAACTCCTTGAGCAAGTCATGCTCTCCCTTATTTCTGGGCCTATGCAAAGATTTCTTCCTTTGGGAAGAAACACCCATTTGTTACGGTCAGCCAAGGGCTGTCATAACCAAATACCATAGACTGGGCAGCTTAAACAGACATTTCTATCTCATAATTCTGGAGGCTGGAAGTTAAAGATCAGGGTGCTGGCATGGTCAAGTTCTGGTAAGGACTCTTTTCTTGGCTTGCAGATGGTTGCCTTCTCCCTGTGTCCTCAGAAGGTGCAGAGAAATCTCTTTCTCTTCCTCTTATAAGGAAACTAATCCCACCAAAAGAGCCTTCCCCTCATTACCTCATCCAATTCTACCTCCCAAAGGCCCTATTTTCAAATACTTTCACATTGGGAGTTAGGGCTCCAACTTATGAATTTTGCAGGGACACAAATTTTCAGTTTATAACACCATTCCACGATCAAATAGGCTTTGCTTCAGGACCTGACTCCTCTGCTGGGAGTATTTCCCAAAATGCCCAAGGCTATGTTCTCTTCCAGCGTCCTGTGCTTATCATGGTCCTTCTCACACTGTAATGCAACTGTTAGTAAACCTGTCTTTTCCTGCCAGGCTGAACTCCTTGAGGGCTGGAACTGAGTATTATTCACTGATGGATCCCTACTACTCAACGTAATACCATGCATATAGTAAGCATTTTAATGCCTGTTGCCTGACCGCATTAGTCAGGAGCATGCAAGTTGTTTCAAACAACAATGAAATTTAAGACAAAGAAGTGTATTCCTCATACACATAACAGTCCAGTGCAGTCATTTGGCAAGAAGCATTCCATGGGGTTATTCAGGAACTAAAGTCTGAGGCTTTAGAGTGCTACTCCAGTCAGCAGATGGGAAAGAAAAGATGGAAACAACATACTTCTTGCCTAATCACTTCTGCCTAGAAGTGACATGCTTCTCTTCCAATCACATTCCATTGGTAAGAAGTGGCTCCAGCCATACACAAGACGTGAGAGCACAGGGGGAGCAGGCTGAAAAATATGATCTCTGATGGGCAGCTGCTTCCCAACAATCACTCCTTATTATGGAATGAATGAATAAATGAACAAATGAACAAATGACATCAAAGATACAGTACAGTGGAAAGAACACATGAATGTTGGGACCAAGAGGCAATATATTAAATCATCCAACACCCTGATTTTATAGGAGAAGCAAGGGATCCAGAGGAAATGACTGGTCTCAAACTGTTTAGGGGAAGACCTGGGGGGTTTGAAATCAGGTACCCTTGGTTCTTGCCCTAGTTTATTGAATGGAAAAGCCACTCCCCTCCACCCCATACACACACCTCTCTGAACTTCAGCTCTGTCATCTGTAAAATAGTGTTGTGCTAAATGCTTGCTAAGATCCAGCCCAGAAAAGGGGCCACAACCAAGATCTTGAAGGTTTGTTCTGAGAATGGTACAGCTCAGGTCCCTGGGATCACACTTGACAGCAAAGAAATAAAAATTTGATCTGCTGATTGGTTGTTTTACTGCATATCCTCTGTTGACCAGAAATCATCCTTCAATGAAACGAACTACACTGTGAAAGTATTTAGAATCAGGGTAACAGAACACTATCCTCATACCTTTATTTGTCCATAATTAGCCTGGGTTTGCACCTGAGGTCAATGAGCATGGCCTGAACGCCTGTGCCATTCCTCAGGTAGACCTCAGACCATCACACAGTGAGAATGAGAGTGAGATTGTTTCAGTTATTTGAGATGAGAATTTGACATCTGATGGTATTCTGACTTTTTAAAATTTTTTAACGTTTTTATTTATTATTGAGAGACAGAGAGAGATAAAGCGTGAGCATGGGAGAGGCAGAGAGAGGGGGAGACACAGAATCTGAAGGAGGCTCCAGGCTCTGAGCTGTCTGACTCTTTTTTTTTTTTAATGTTTATTTAATTTTTGAGAGACAGAGCATGAGTGGGGGAGGAGCAGAGAGAGAGGGAGACAGAATCTGAAGCAGGCTCCAGGCTCTGAACTGTCTGCACAGAGCCCGACACGGGGCTTGACCCCACGAACTGTGAGATCATGACCTGAGCCCAAGTCGGACGCTTAACTGACTGAGCTGTCTGACTCTTAACAGTAATCGTGTTCTTTCTTTGTAAACATTTCTAAGCATGCATTTCATGCTATTCAGATGTGCTCTAAATCTCAAGTTTAAAACAACTGGGTAGAAAAGATAAAAGAGGACTGAGAAGCATGCCAACTTCATTAGAAGCCTATTTTAGGAAATAAAAATAATCAACTTGAATGACAGAAGTTTTCAAAATGAAGTTCAAATGGGGATAAACAAGTGTA
Source organism: Paguma larvata (assembly GCA_030068075.1). Classification (NCBI taxonomy): domain Eukaryota; kingdom Metazoa; phylum Chordata; class Mammalia; order Carnivora; family Viverridae; genus Paguma; species Paguma larvata. The sequence continues at coordinate 54,145,978 of CM057825.1, forward strand.
GCTAGTCACTTTTGAGAAGTTACTGTGAAAGTTCAAATGTTTCTTAGCCCCAAGACTTTCTTTTAGCTATAATGACTTTCTGGACTCTCATTTAGCTAAATGACTTAGGCTTAAAACCTCAAAGTGCAAATCAGTAAGAAAGTGTCCTAGAACTCTTACAAGTTTTTATTTTCATTTAGACCATTACATTGCCTTAGGGGAAAATAAAAGGCATCCCCAAAGTTCTGAAAGCTTTGTATTCTCATGCATATGACTCAATAAACATGATCACAGCCTCCTTTATACCTCCCAAACTCCAGGTCCTCTCACTGTGAAATCCTGTTCTGACTTATATGCCTTACCTTCTGTCTTATTCCCCTCATCTATCCCTTGGGAAAAGATCCACTTCCTGAGGTTGGCAAAAGGGAAGGATAGAAATGATACTTCTCTGAGAGTTACTGGCAAAGTACTTCCTAGGCTCAACTCCGGGGGTGGGGGAGGCTTCCCCACCTGTCCCCTGCCCCACCACTGCCATTTCACACAATGTATCTTCCACCCCAAATTTGGAGCATGGATCTATAAAGAAGAAAGGGAAAGCAAGCTGTCTAAAGAGTCTTAATTCTTCTTCGTGGAATAAAGCAACATGTTACTGTGGCTTTTGACCTCCAGGGGTTGGATTAGATGATTTTCCACATGGTTTATTGTGAAGGGTTTTATTGCGCATTCACCTCACAGATCCCCCCAACAATTTAATTGCCATAAAAATAGCTAACATATGTGGCAGGTTTTAAAAATGTCCATCCGCCAAATGGATTTGCTTTCCATGCAGCCGGCCAGTACTGGCGGCTTTTCCTCCCCACACCTCACTAAGGTTCTAAGCAACAGGGTTAGAGTCACCCTGAGGAGCTTTAATGAATGTGGCTCTCAGGAGAGAGGAGACAGACTCCCTGCTCCTATGACCCTCAGCGACATGTCTTGGTTGTCATTTGTCTTTTTCTATGGTGGTGGGAGTTTTGTTTGCTTTGGTTTCTTCTTTGGGTGGTGGGTTTTTAAAGAACATTCTGGGGAGGAGGGTGGGGGGATGGTGATAGGTATTAAGAAGGGCACTTTTTGGGATGAGCACTGGGTGTTGTATGTAAGTGATGAATCACTGGTTTCTACTCTGGAAACCAATACTACACTGTATGTCAACTACCTTGAATTTAAATAAATAATTTTTTTAAAAAAGAGTATTCTCTGTGAACATCAAAAGTTTGTTTAGTCCTTGATTCCATGAACACAGAATGATCTAATAGGGCCCATGGTCACTGTCTCAGTGGGCTAGTCCATCACATTCTCCCAAGTGTTCTCATTTGTATGCCAGCAACGTTACTAACTATACTAACAGTGCTATCTGTTAAAAACATAGAGAAAGAAATCTATCATAATCTACTAGAAGCAATGCAATCATTTCCTTGGTAGGAAATCATTGTCTTTACATCCCATTAGCAAGTAACAACATACTAAAATAAAAAAAAAAACAAACCCCACGGATGTGGGGCTCCTGGGTGGCTCATTCAGTTGAGCATCCGACTCGTGACTTCAGCTCAGGTCATGATCTCACGGTTCCTGAGATCTGTGCTGTCAGCACAGAGCCTGCTTGGGATTGTCTCTCTCCCTCTCCCTCTGCCCCTCCCACACTCATGCACATGTGTGAGCGTTCTCTCTCTCTCTCTCTCAAAATAAATAAATAAACTTCAAAATAAAAACTATGGATGCACTTCTTTTTACATAACATATGCTCCTTCTCAGAGTGAAGCTGCCTCCTGAGAAATCCTTCTAGTTAATTAATGTCTCCTCCACAGACCAAATAACCAGGTGTGGTTTCTCCCTTGACCTGTCTTGTGACTTGTCACAGTGTCCCCTAGTTATTACTGGGCAATCCAAAAAGCAGCCTCAGAGAAGTCCTAGAACAAGCCTGTTAACAGCACCCCAACCTTCTTCGGTAGTGGTGCCCCCTTCATCTGCCTACAACCCAGCCTGAAGAGGACACTGTCTATCAGAGGAATGCCATTATATGTCCCTGGATGCCAGCAAGATATCCTAAGCTCCAGGTACCAGAAGAAAGTTGGGGAAGGTGAAGCAAGCCCTCCTCCTGTCCTGTCCCCTCAGACCCTCACCTTATCACCTGTTTCAGGAGTCTCCATCCAGGCCCAGTGAAGTCTCTCTTGGGCAACTCCATCAGCTTCTGATCTCAAAATTAATCCAAAGGACCACAGAGGTTCTTTCTTTTCTTTATCCTCCTGGCCTAATAGGCATTTTTTTTAAACCCCCTCCTCTTTCCCCTTTAGTAACAGTATCAGAGAGAGGAACATTGTTTTAGGAGCTAGTAGCAGAATTCATCTTATTTTTTGTGTACCAAAACATTTGGATAAGCCACTTTGGTTGTAGCAGATGGACTACAGGAGATGGTCCATAGGGGATGGACTGAAAGAGACAAGAAGGTTTATAAAGTGAGAAGAATTTTTGAGTTTCTAGGAGCAGTGCTGGAGGAAGATGGGGCCTGGGAAAGGAGAGAAGCTAAGAGAAATGAGAAGAGGTGATGAGAAGGAATGGCCCAAGAAGAGAGGAGGGAGTCTATGACTCAAGAGAAGAGAAAGTGAGTGAGAAATTCCCAGGGCAGGATATGACAGGTGGACATTTTAGAATAGGAATAGCTAATCTTTTCAGTATAAAGTTGTTTATTCCGCCATGGACACCAGTCTTATATTAAAAGGAGCTGAATTAAATTCATTCAAATGAAACAAGCTGTAGGTTTAAAAATAATGGAGATCATTACTAATTAATGAAGATCATTTTAATTAGTTCAATATATCAAAACATGTCACATATATAGGCACCCAAATAAACTGAAATTCTTTTTTATACACAGCTACATATTGTACCTGGGATAAGAAATAGGGTTTTACTGCTTCTCTTTAACACGATCATTCTCACGTACATCCCCCTCGCCAATGTTACTCCTACTCAGTAATTAATGAGAATGGTACTTGGGAGAGAAAAAAGAAAATGAGTGTCTTCCATATTTGTATAGCTATGAGACCTAAAGAGAGGATATGCAATGAAAAGTAATAAATCAAAAATTCAGTGGAAGTGAAAAATTCAGTATGAAACACTGGGGGTGGGGTAGCCAGTTAAAATACAGAATGCCCAATTAAATTTGAACTTCAGATAAACAGGTGACTTTTCAATATATGTCCCAAATATACTTCTCCTTATAGTAGATATCCTGCAGTTTTATTTGCAAAAGCTGGCAAACCTATAGTAGGGGGATGCTGGAATACGTTAGAAGGAAAAACCATTTAAAATGGCATAGAAGAGTATGATCTGGGTACAGTGAACATTGGGTTAAATAATACTGTACAGTTTCAAAGGTACTACTGTATTTAGAAACAGGCTCAAAGTCCTTCACTATGAAACACATAATCTTAATATATCCTTGCAACATCTACACCAGCTCTGAGATCATCAAGGAGATCTGAACACCACTGTCTTACTGACTGCCTAAAAAACAGCCATTTTATCTTTCAAAGGAATTGCTACTTAGACCCTTAAGCTTAAAGAAAAACTAATTACTAGAGAGGCAAGTGAATAGCCTTTGACGTCCTACCTATAGGATCAACAGAATGAAATGCAGCCTGGGGACCCCTACCTACCAAAGAGTGAAGTTCTCAACCAGGCCAGCTTAGTCACCAAATAATCAAGTAGGGGGCCCTCTCCCCACTCTCCTACTATCTGGCCTTATCAGGCAACAATAATCATGCTCTTAAAATGTCCAAATTTTGTTTTAAAAAAGACCTAAGCCATCCACAGAGGCAAAGTGAAACAATAGGAAATATTTTCCAATTAAAAAAAGGTTATTACAAAGGTGCTTAATAAAATACAAGGTAAATGCACTTAAAGTCATGGCTTAGAGTGAAATGTGGGGAACCTGTTTCATTTTTATTAAAGCTGGATTTATTGTTTTGGTTTATTGGTTTATGTTCCCAGAATTTAATTTAGTCTCTAGATGATTTGCCCAAAGGAAAGCAGATGGGTCAGCTGGGCGTTAGACTATACTAGCCAGTGGGCTGTGATATAGGTACTAACTTTGGCCCACGCCAGCCACCCCCAAACAAACAAAAAGCATTCCAAAAAATCTTTCCGACTCACTCCCAACTTCATCAGGATGGACTTTTTACAAACACACCTATGCTTTTTTACCTTTGTATTGGAACCCTACCTTTCTCGCTGTCATATTTGCAAACCTAAATCCTACGCATCCTTTAAGGTTCCCTTAATGGCGTCATCCCCCTTCCCTAGCCTGTTAGCCCTTTGTGGGGGCTGCACTACTCTTAGGGGGCATTTTGAACATCTGTGGGGATGTTTTCTGGTGTTTCCATGGCCTAGCACTTATACATATAAAACCATATAGTGTTTTATAGAAATAATTTTCCTTTTATTTCTTCTTCATCTTACAGCAGGAGCATTATGTTGATAGTGTTGATTTAAAAATTAGATATATAAGGAAAAAGTAAAGAGCCAATGACACTTCACTTCTGAAAAAGAAAAGTACAGAGGGGGTATTTGCCCACCCATATTTAGATTTAAGATGGAGCTGTGGAGATTAAGACAATGTTGTGTCAGTCCAAACCTTGATAAACTGACAATGGAATAGAGAGCCCCCAAATGGACCTATATACATATGGAACTTTGTAGATTACAGAGAACACATGTCAAATTGAGGTAAACTGAGAGACTGTTCAATTAATGGAGCTGAGACAAAAAGGTTATCCATTTGGAAAAAAATCGAGTCTCTAACTCACATCATATACAAAAATCAATTCCAGATGCATTAAAAATTTAAATAAAGAAACAAAACTTTAAAAAATATATGTGAATAGGAGCACCTGGGTGGTTCAGTCAGTTAAGTGTCTGACTTTGGCTCAGATCATGACCTTACATTTTGTGGGTTTGAGCCCCACATTAGTCTCTGGACTGACAGTGTGGAGCCGGCTCTGGATTCTCTCTCTGTCACTCTCTGCCCGTCCTCCACTTGCACTTTTTCTCTCTCTCAAAATAAATAAACTTAAAAAATATATGTGAATATAATGTAGCCATGAAATAAAGAAGTTTTTAAAAGAAGACATAAAAAGCATTGACTATAAAAGATTAATAAATTTGACTGCATTAAACTTAAGTACTGTATCTTAAAAAGTTTTGGGTTTTTTTTGATGTTTATTTTTTGAGCAAGAGAGAGACAGAGCATGAGCAGGGGAGGAGCAGAGAGAGAGGAAGACGCAGAATCCAAAGCAGGCTTCAGGCTCCAAGCTGTCAGAACAGTGCCTGATGCGGGGGCTTGAACTCACTGACTGTGAGATTATGACTTAAGCTGAAGTTGGACGCTTAACCAATTGAGCCACCCAGGCGCCCCTAAGTACTTTATCTTAAAGAAAGTGAAAAGTTACAAACTGGGGGAAGAGGCTTGCAACTCATATAACTGATAAAGGATTATTATCATGGGTATACAAAGAGCTCCTAAAAATCATAAGAAAAACATTACTAAGCTAATAGAAAAATGAGCAAAAGGTAAGACTGGGCTTTCCACAAGAAAAATTATAAATGGCCAATAAATATGAATTCTGACAATATAAAGTATTAGAGATAATGTGGATTTCTAGACTCTCTTAAATGCTGCTGTAGGAATATAAATAAGACCAACTATTGTGGAAAACAGTTTGGCTTATGTACTAACATTAAATATCCAAATACTCTAACAACACAACAATTCCACTTCTAGGCATATATATAGAAAAAGCCTTGGACACATACACCAAGAAGTATGTACCAAAATGTCACAGGCAGCACTTTTCCAAACAGCAAATATCAAGAAACAACCCAAATGCTCATCAATAGGACAGTAAATGAGTAAGCCATGGAATGTTCACACAATGGCTTATAACAGAATAGTTGAAACCACTGAATCACAGTGACATGTGCAACAATAAGGATGAATCTCAGATTATAACATTACAAAAAAGATATATATGTGATTCCTTTTCATAAAGCTAAAATAAAAATGTGCTTGAAAAATTCATATAGATTCAATGAAACTGTATAAAAATGAATCAAGGCAACACCAAACATGGGATTCGGGTTTTGGTTAACCAGGATGAGAGAGAGAGACAGAAGGATGGTTTAGAAGACGTCTACAGAGTCAGATGTAGGTTAGGGTAAAGGTCCTACCTTTTATGTTGGGTGGTTTTTACTTTATTAAAAATAGCTAAACAAGCAGAAGACTAGAAGAGAACCATGCATGGACCAATAATGGAGATTGTGTGGGTGATCAAGGATTACGACTTATCAGTTCATGCACCTAAGATCTTTTTGTTTTAAAAGAAGAAAAAATATGGGGTGCTTGGGTGGCTCAGTCCATTGAGCATCCAACTCTTGGATTCCAGCTCAGGACATGATCTCACAGTTACTGAGATTGAGCCCCATGTTGGGCTCTGTGTTGACAGCATGGAGCCTGCTTGGGATTCTTTCTCTCCCTCTCTCTCCTCCGCACCCGCCTCCCACACATGTGCTTCTCTCTCTCTCTCAAAATAAATAAATAAACATTAAAAAAATAAAAATAAGAAAAGGAAGGAAAGAAGTAAGAGATATTGTGTGTATAGGATGCTATTTATCATATATAAATTTCAAAACAATAAAGAGAGCCTTGGAAAATATTTATTATAAAAGGGAGAAGCAAGATAGCTAATAGAGTTGTAAACTGTTGCCCTAGCCAAATACTGGTTTGTTTTTACTATAAACTCTGAACCTCTATGTCATGTTGTACCACTCATAAGGCACTGCACATATTGTCTGGGCTGTAAATTTTTAATGTACTTATAGTATCTCCCCTAGACTATAAGTTTTTAGAAGGTTCTGGATTCTCCACAATGCACAGTGCCTTGGGTAAAGTAAACACTCACTAATTCGTTGAATGAACAAATTATACTATGAAATTTGGTGCTTTAATTTCTTGGAAAAGCAGTTTTAGTGAAGAACACAAGATAATACCCGTCCGCTTTCTGGAGTTTATCAGGCACTCTTTAGGAACACAGCATCTGAAATGTCAGGAGAATGTCCACTCCTGGGTGCAAATGTTCAACTTAATAGTTTTGACCTATAGTTATTTAAGCCTGAGATACTCTAATAAGAATCCCAAGGAATCTCGATATCTCCACTTTTGTAATAAAAATAGTTAACATTGATTAAGTAACCTACTATGGACCAGATGCTTTGTATTATCTTGAACGAAGAAATTATTTTGGTCCTTTTTTACCAATAAGGGAACTGCAACTTAGTGAGGTTAAGAATCTTTTCCATGGCTAAATTGTTGGCCATGGCAGGACAGGGATTTGACTTCAGATGGTTTTATGCTGAACTAGTAGTTCAGTTGAAAGAGTTGCTTCTTTCAACTATGTGATGCCATCTGGGGACCTTTTCATGTCTTCAATCAATTTTTTGTTTATTTCTTTGTTGTCGTTTTTTTTTTTTCATTGTTGTTTTTAAGGGTACTTAAAACAGATAAAAGGCAAGGTCTGCAAGTTCCATTTGCTGAGGATAGAGAAGAATAAAATCATTTCTGCAGGCACAGAAATGGCAAAGAACCCCTCTATGCACAGAAGTCCAGAGGTAAGAAAAGTATTTGATGTGCTTATAAAACAAAATAATGTTATTAAATTATTCAGTAGGAGAAAGTGATTAAATTGAATTCTACATCATTCTCAACTTCTACTACTATATATAGCAACCATCCCTTTCAAAATCATTTGGAGTCTCGGTCCCAAGACATTCCCATACGTTCAAGCAGCAAGAATCATTAGAATGAATGACAACATCTTACACACCTGAGACAGAAACTCTGACTGAGGAAGCAAAGCCAGTGGGAGTTCCGTTTTGCACAAGGAGATCTCCCGAGTAAAACCCTTAATAAAGAAGAGAGAGAAAGCACCTTGAAATCTTTGTGAGGGCCCCAGGAAGAGATGAGGGGAAGTCATTTAGGAGACTTGTTGCAAACCCAGGACAGAGATGGTGGTGGCAGAAAGCAGGGCAGCAGTGGTGGAATTTGCAGAGAAATATACAGAGTTAATATATTTCAAAGGCAGATTATCAGATCTGGGTCTATTGGATATGGGGAGTTTGGGAGCAGGAGGCTTGAAGGAGGGGCTGGGTTTCTGAGTTGGGTCTCCTGGTCCACCAGCACAGGCACTGGGAGTGTGTTCCACAACTTTCTGCAGAGAAAGCCTTCAAAAATAGTACTGTACTTTTAAGACAACTGGATGGCTGGCTGGTTGTCAAAACCCTCATGGATGGCTCTCTGGTGGAAAAACAGTTAGGAGGCTTTGCAAGTCAGAAAATGTGTTCAGAGGCTGGTGACAATCTTCTTTTAAGAATATCATCTTCTGACCATGGACTTCACAGACCTTTCCCATCCAATTTAAATGGTCAAATGAAGTGATCTGGGCCAGTCTCACCAGTGCATTCCACAGCACACTCCAACTGTGGTGAAAACGTTTTTCAATGGCAGTACCACAACTGTGTCTATTCACTAATTCCTTTTCATAAACCATGCAATCATGTTCTGCCTAACAAATTAGTTTGGATAATAACACCATAAACCCCAAAATAGAAACTATTTGATGAAAAGCAAGATATATGTAGAAGGAAACATACAAATTACTACATAAAATATTAGTAGAGCTGGAACTACCAGAGAAAAAAGATTAAGTCTCATCGAGGTTAAATTTCTCACCATTTGAGCATAAATGTTCCCAAGTGTGGATTCAGCATACAGTCTTTTCCAAAAGTCTTAAAAGATTGAACAGATGCCCCTAAATATCAGTGAACTACATTGCAAATTTGGCAGTAATTTATTCTTTTCTTCCCTATTCACGGATAAGAGGTGACAGGTGGTAGAAAGAGGGTCAGTTCTATCAACATCAATAGATACAGAGGAACAAAAAAAATCAAGCAGGACTCCAGAGGAAGCAAGGAATCTGAGCCTCTTAATCTGGCCAACCTGCAGAAAATGGCCTGGAATGGATGGGAAACAGAAATAATCACTTGGCAAACGGTTTTGCAGAAGGTTTTCCTTTGTCAAAGAAAATGTTTAATCAGAGCTAATGTTGAAACACTCATAAATAAACACTGTTTACTAAAAGGAAGTAGCTATTTTACTGGATAAATAAGAAACAATCATTTCCAATTAGCTTTAAAGAGAATGCCAGTATAGATGGGATTTGATCACCTCGTGTTTTGGCAGGGAGAAACATAAGCATATGAAGAACCAAACGTCATGCTTTTAGCTCCTACACATTTTGCCCGAATCGAATTCTTCTCTACGGTGAACGTGCCATCTTTTATGCAGCAAAATCCACCGAGTCCGACACTGTTTTCTCAAAGCCTAAATCCTTTCAATAATGCACTAAATCATTTTATTGGAGCCACCAAATGCCTTCTTACTGCTAGGAATGGTACAATACACTTACTTTTTGACACATGCTCCAGTTTTTCAAGATTTTGTTGGAAACAAAATGGTCCTTTATGACATTTTACAATATTCCACGCCATTTATTGCTTTCCGGAATTTCTATCATTAATTAAAGGGCCTTCTTTCACTGTCGCCCCTCCCCCAAAACTAATCTATTCCCTGACTGCCCATCATAGACTAAATAAGTCAGTCTATCACAGCAGCAGTGATGGTCATGCCAATTTCACAGTGTGATTTGTGCACTCATTTCATTTTGAAAATGACCCTGCCCTCCATCTGTCTAAGCCGAATGTCTCGCTTTTTTCAAGCCAGGCCTCAGGAACAGCAGCACATGAAATAAGGGAGAAAACATAGAGTGGCATCCCTTTTGCCCCCATTGGCTGCTATACTCACAGATACTGACACAAAGAGGGGACCTCAACTGACGCCTGAAGAGATCAGAGAAATTTGGGGAAGAGCAGACAGTCCTTCTATTTTTCATATATTTCCAAGAAACGATTTGAAGGTGAATGCTTTCATGATACAACTCTGAAGCAGACTAAAGAGATAAAAGGCAATTTCCAATTTCCATGTTCTGTCATTTTACCGTGATTTAATAGCAAATTACCAAAGGTAACAGCTTAATACATAAGAATTTAAACCACCTTAGGATTTTTAAACATTGAGCCTTTTGGATAATAATTTTTTTTCCAAGAGGTAAGTGTCAATCAGGCAGCCATAAAGGAGAAGACACCATATTTTCTGATTATCCAGGCACACTAGCTAGCATCCCTCAAACCACGTACCTCCTTTGGTTGAAGACCAGAAAAGACTGCAGCCAGAGACTGGGTTAGAAGAAGCCTTCGAGTAGGGTTATACTACTGGTCTTCCTCAGCTGCTTTCTCTGTAAATCTTGAGTGGCCCAGAGCCCCCCTCAATTCTTCTGAAATGGATGGAGTTCACGCTTTTGTCAGTACTCATGCAGTCAGTAGAAGGCTCCTCATCCCGTCTCATCTAGAACACAAGTTTGACAAACTTCTCAGCAAGGGAGAATAATGTGTAAGTACATGAAGTCAGTTGCTTGATGGTATTAGCATCCAGATGACTTACTGAAATCTCTTTTTAGCTATAATAGGTGACTAGGAACTACGCTGCCACCCACCAATCCCTTCCTAACATCTGCTTACAGTTGCATCTCATGCCAGGAAGGTCACGCTTTATTGCCCAAACCAAGGTAGTTGTTTTAACGGGAAAATAACCAAAAACAAACAAACAAACAAAAAACAAAACAAACAAACAAAAAACCAAGACACTAGTATTCCCTTAAAGCTAGGCCCTTAGCTAATAAACATACATTGAATTAATTCAACAGTCACTCTTTCCGAATAACTTAGCTTTTGGATATCGTGGTCCAGTTGTTTCTTTTCTCTATCTACTAAGCAGAATAAAGGGTGATTATTAAGCTTAGAAAAAAATATATGTAAATAGTCTAATAGCGTGCCCTATAACATGGTTGATGTCGGCAGCAAAATTTATTTACAGAGAAGACTTATGGGCTGCAATAATATTGAGGCAGATAAGAGATTTGCCCTGAAGTCTTTAATGACATAGCAAAGACATGCTTTTACCTGGACTATATTTATCTTGGATTGACCAAGGCCAATGGAAACTGTGGAAGACTATGAAAGAAAACTCCTTTACCTCAAGCCACCAGCAGAGGCACTGCCTATGATATTCAAAAATTATAGCTAATTTTATTATCTTAAGAACTGCAAATACCTCACTGGGATAAGCCAGTTTTGTCTTTTGCTATCTTGTCTACTTCTCAAATTCTTTGACTGATAAAATCGTGTTCATCTCTCACAAATTTTACAGTCTCCACAACAGTCTAAGTTATGGGTATGTATTTTTATTAGTGATCCATTATAACTTTATAGGAAAATTAAGTCCCTAGTTTTCCACTGTTCCATAAGGGGCAGTATTAAATTCAAAAGTATTTATACAAAATAGCTCTGAGGTTGTAACATGGAATCCAGAGCATCTATTCCAAATAAAGACAGAGTAGCAAAAGGAAATTCGGAATTTTTTTTGTGTGTGTACAGTAGCAAATTTCCAGAAATCTTCAAACTAAGAATCTGAAGGGAAAAAAATTAAAGTGTAGGAAATTTTCTTTTTCTTTTTACTTAAAAGAAAATCCAACTTTTATCGGCAGTGATATATAAAACATCATTAAAGCTAGGAAAGTACAGGCTGGATCGATCTCCCTTTCCCACTCCCCTCTATCACACATACACACGCACACACAAACTAAGTAGATTTGGAGAGTTAGAAGAGAACACTTTTGGTCATGCTTTTATGCCCACCCCACCTTGGAAAAGACTAGGTCATGGATTTCTCCATTGTCTCCATCTGGTAGTGAAATTTGGAAGAGCAAGCCAAGGTGCAGGGCCAGTTTTAAACGCTAATATGTGCTTAATAATGTTTGTTGTTGTGTAAATGGGGGAGTGGAGTAGGAGGGAAACACTTGGAACTAGAGACGGTCCTCCCCCAGTACCAGAAAAGATCCACAGCTTTCTTTGTTTTTGTGAACCTCTGGAAATAACAAAATAAGGACTCCTGGTCGTTGCACTATTTTGTTCTTATTGTGTCCTCAAGGAGGCCTAGAAACTGAACCTTCTCTAATTCGAGAATAACAATTTGACATTCCGCCTTTTCAGCTCCCGTTTTCACTAAAACAAGGTGGAACGAAACTATATCACATAGTGTACAAAGGCTCAAAAACGCAAAGGATTTCTGCCCTTAACCCTTCGTCTCCGCGCCAGAGACTAAAGTGACAGAACAGGGAGCCAGCAACCCTGCTGGCTATAGGAAGAAAATATCCGTGGGACCTCACCTTCTGACGACTGCCGGGCCTTCCAGCAGAGACTACGCCTCCCAGCATGCAGCGCGGCAGCGTCCTGGGCATCTGCGCGTTGGCCGGTGCATGCCGGGAAGTGGAGTTTCGCTCACTGAACTAACAGGTAGAGTTTCTTCTTTGCTAACGCCGCTCACTGTGAAGTCTTCCGGGACGAGACCATATATGAGACATTCACATTAGTAATTCCTTTCCAACCTTAGTCTGGTCTTTCCCCCTGCAAAGTAACTTTGGGAAAACGCAAAACGACAAATACACACGCGAAATCTCTTCGTGTCTTCCGTTTCCGGTGGGCTCGTTGCCGCGGTAACCAGCACGCACTACCAGCTTGGCGGTTATGGCCGGGCTGAGCGGCGCGCAGATCCCCGATGGGGAGTTCACTGCCGTCGTGTACCGGCTCATCCGGGATTCGCGCTACGCCGAGGCGGTGCAGCTGCTGGGCGGCGAACTCCAGCGGAGCCCGAGGAGCCGCGCCGGCCTGTCGCTGCTGGGCTACTGCTACTACCGCCTGCAGGAGTTCACGCTGGCGGCCGAGTGCTATGAGCAGCTGGGCCAGCTGCACCCGGAACTGGAGCAGTACCGCCTGTACCAGGCCCAGGCCCTGTACAAGGCCTGCCATTATCCAGAGGCCACCCGGATCGCCTTCCTCCTCCTGGACAACCCCGCCTACCACAACCGGGTCCTCCGTCTGCAAGCCGCCATCAAGTACAGCGAGGGCGACCTGCCCGGGGCCAAGAGCCTGGTGGAGCAGCTCCTGGGCGGGGAAGGGGGAGACGACAGTGGGGGCGAGAACGAGCCCGATGGTCAGGTCAACCTGGGGTGTTTGCTCTACAAGGAGGGCCAGTATGAGGCTGCGTGTTCCAAGTTCTTTGCGGCCCTCCAGGCTTCGGGCTACCGGCCTGACCTTTCCTACAACCTGGCTTTGGCCTATTACAGTCGCCGGCACTATGCCCCAGCGCTGAAGCACATCGCTGACATTATTGAGCGTGGCATCCGCCAACACCCAGAGCTAGGTGTGGGCATGACCACTGAGGGCATTGATGTTCGAAGTGTTGGCAACACCTTAGTCCTTCACCAGACTGCCCTGGTGGAAGCCTTCAACCTCAAGGCAGCCATAGAATACCAACTGAGAAACTATGAGGCTGCCCAGGAAGCCCTCACTGACATGCCACCTAGGGCAGAAGAAGAATTAGACCCCGTGACCCTGCACAACCAGGCACTAATGAACATGGATGCCAGGCCCACAGAAGGGTTTGAAAAGCTACAGTTTTTGCTCCAACAGAACCCCTTTCCCCCGGAGACCTTTGGCAACCTGCTGTTGCTCTACTGTAAGTATGAGTATTTTGACCTGGCAGCGGATGTCCTGGCTGAGAATGCCCACTTGACTTACAAGTTCCTCACACCCTATCTCTATGACTTCTTGGATGCCATGATCACTTGCCAGACAGCCCCTGAAGAGGCTTTCATTAAGCTTGATGGGCTAGCAGGGATACTCACTGAACAGCTCCGGAGAGTCACAATACAAGTACAGGAAGCAAGACACAATAGAGATGATGATGGTGTCAAAAAGGCAGTGAATGAATACGATGACACTCTGGAGAAGTATATTCCTGTGTTGATGGCCCAGGCCAAAATCTACTGGAACCTTGAGAATTATCCAATGGTGGAAAAGATCTTCCGCAAATCTGTGGAGTTCTGTAATGACCATGATGTGTGGAAGCTGAACGTGGCTCATGTCCTGTTCATGCAGGAAAACAAATACAAAGAAGCTATAGGCTTCTATGAACCCATAGTCAAGAAGCATTATGACAACATCCTGAATGTCAGTGCCATTGTGCTGGCTAACCTGTGCGTTTCATATATTATGACAAGTCAGAACGAAGAAGCTGAGGAGTTGATGAGGAAGATTGAAAAGGAGGAGGAACAGCTGTCCTATGATGACCCCGATAAGAAAATCTACCACCTCTGCATTGTGAATTTGGTGATAGGCACACTTTATTGTGCCAAAGGAAATTATGACTTTGGTATCTCTCGGGTTATCAAAAGCCTGGAACCTTATCATAAGAAACTGGGAACTGATACCTGGTATTATGCCAAAAGATGCTTCCTGTCCTTGTTAGAAAACATGTCAAAACACACGATCATGCTTCGTGACAGTGTTATTCAAGAATGTGTCCAGTTTCTAGAACAATGTGAACTTTATGGCAGGAACATACCTGCTGTCATTGAACAACCTCTGGAAGAAGAAAGAATGCATACTGGAAAGAATACAGTCACATATGAATCCAGACAGTTAAAAGCTTTGATTTATGAGATTATAGGGTGGAATATATAGTGATATCTTATAATGTCTTTTATCATAATAGCTTTATAAGTCTATATTTTGAACTGTTTTATCTATATTTAGCCATTGGCATATTTACATTTGTCATATGTTAAACTTTGTACATTTGAAAGTCATAACCCTTACTTTTAAAATCCTCACAGATATTGAAAATTTGAAACCTAGAAAGATGAAAAATTCAAAACTGAATTCGGACTCTCTGTTCATTAGAACTTGTAGTGCCTATGTTCCCTCTCCTTTGTTATCATTTGTGCTTGGTTGTATTTGGAGACTCCCCTGTACACAGATTACAATTTACAGGGACTTGGCACTATCAAGTCCAGAACAGAGCAGGGAACATATAAGATTTCTAGGCATTTAAGAGTTTTAGAGATTGTGTTGTAGTCTCACCATTTACTCTCTTATTAATTTGGAATGCACCCGTTTTTGCATAGTTTAAGATGTTTTGGCAGGGTTTTTCTATATAGATGTAACACTTTATGTAACTCAAAATTCCTTAAGTGATAAATGTTTGGGTTCATTGTTTTGTTTTTTTAATGTGCAAGATTCAGTGGGAAATCTTGTGCCCTTAACAAAATTATGGTGCTATGGTATAAAGACAATAAACAATGTGAAGAAACAACTTTATGTAGTTTTCTTTTGTTCCATTTGTTAATAATTTGTACACATGACAAGATGTACTGTTACCGTTTTCGTAACTCTGCTCTCATTTATCTCCAAACAGCAACTATTAGCAGAGGTAACCTGAGCACTTAGTTCTTAATTCCTACCTTTGTGTTCGCCACTTAGGATAGGTTAATGCTGGAGTTGTTTCTGTGAAGTAGCCTCTCTTAAGAAAAAATCTACCCTATTCCCATGACCCCACCAAACTTCTCTCTACCTCTATTACATATGAAAAGTTCTGAAACCTTCTCTGGTAAATTCGTAATGCTAGTTTCACACCTGCAACGTTCCCAGTGAGAACTCTGCTCGTTCTTCTTAAGGGATTTTATTTTCTGAACTATATAAGAGCTTTACTATTTGTCTCTCCATACATGTAACTGTGAACCCCAACTTGACCTGGCTTAGAAAAAAATGAAAGTATTAAGTTGAAGTATATGAAATTGCTGATCTTGAACGTTACTGACCTACAAAACTGAACTTATGGTTCAGTCTAATAGCTTTCTACTGATAGTGAACCCCCTCCCATAATGAGATGATGATTTTGTCCTTCAAGGAGAAATCACTTAGGCATGTAGCTACCCAGACAAGGTATGCTCAGCATAAATCCTCTAGCATGACCGCCTGGAGGCTCAAATTCTGTTATAACTATCAGAAAATCTGGCTTATCATGAAGTCCAATGGTTTTGAATTTCTAAGCATTTTTAATCTTTATTATATACACTGATCCCATTCACTATTTACTATTTACTACCATTTACTATTGATGTTTGATCCCATGTTTGGAGGGCAGTTAGTGTTTAATGACCTCTTCTGTGCATCCCACAGCACAATTCTCTCTCTGGGAAATGGTCTTTGTTTAACAACTTTTGTTCTAAAAGTGTTGCTGCTGCTTTGTGCAGTAGCTCTATGCCCCTCTCAGTCTCCATCACCCCTTAGGATTTGGAAAGTAATGAACTGAAATCTTATTTTCAACAGCCATGTTAAAATGCTGATTTTTTTTTGCACATTTCCTTTTTTTTTTTTTCTTAAAAAAATGCATAAAGTGTAATGTTAACCACCCAAAAGCAAATGTTTTCCAGATTCCTTTTTGCAAATAGCCTGGCCTTTATTCAGCCACATTTTATTTACCCAGGTGCTGTGTGTTTGTGGTTTGCATGTATGGGTAATTTAGCTCTCCAGAACATAAAAAGCTTTTCAGAACTGTTTTTTAACCCCTTGCCACTGGGCAGTTGGGATTTCCTGGTTAGTAATGAATCAGGAAATCCTGACTGCTCCTACCACTGAGTAAAGGAATAAAGGTCAATCAAGGCATTTGTCCCCTTCCTTACCCAGGCTCTCTGGAGAGGCACCCCCTCAGATTGACAGACTGACAGCTACCTACCAAGAGCAAAAGACTCCTGAACCACATCTATAAAACTGCGTAGCCTTCTGAGTCCTGGAGGAGACTGAAGGGTGAGGACATTCCTAACTCTCCAGAAACTTCTTGGCCCTTTATTTTTAGGATGTATTTCTTTTAAACTGACCTTTGGAAGAACTTAGCTCTTTTTGATACTATGACACTAACAGACAAATGACTTTACAATGACTCTATATTTTGTCATTTAACCAAAGGCTTTCATCCCT
Source organism: Paguma larvata (assembly GCA_030068075.1). NCBI lineage: Eukaryota > Metazoa > Chordata > Mammalia > Carnivora > Viverridae > Paguma > Paguma larvata. The sequence continues at coordinate 54,163,039 of CM057825.1, forward strand.
AAAGCTCTGATGAAAAGCTGTGTTCTATGCTCCTAGAACATTCTGTGTTCAGTGCTAATGCACTGTTCTTGATACAAAAGATTTCTATATATTTCTAAAGCTTTTACTCCTTTTTCATTCTATCTGCATGGTATATTTTATGTTTATTTTTGAGAGAGTACACACAAATGGGGGAGGGGCAGAGACAGACACAGAATCTGAAGCAGGCTCCAGGTTCTGTGCTGTTAGCGCAGGGCTCAAACCCATGAACCCTGGGATCATGACCTGAGCTGAAGTCAGATGCTTAACCTACTAAGCCACCCAGGTGCCCCTGCATGGTATATTTTAAAGGGATCAAATATTAAATCTAGTATTTCACGATCTCAGTCAACCCCTCATCTTCACACATGTTCAGAATATAAGCATGAGTTTGTACACAAGTAGTTCTTTCCATTTTCTCAGACATGAGTAAGAATTTGCAGGACAACCAGCAGAGACTCCTTTGATCAGTAACAAGACTGCCTGCCAAAGGATTCCTATTTTTCCTGCCAGCCCTCCTTTGAATTTGGCCTGGGCTATGGCACAAATGTTCACACTAACTCCATCCGTGGGGTCAGGTGTACAGTGGCCACCTCTGACCCATACATAAGCAGCAGACAAGTGGGAACTGGGAGTGTGGGGACGGGGGTGGTGGTCATTGGGCAATGAAATCCTAGATGATTCTCCCTTCCTGCAGGGTGAAATAGGAATATATAGGTATGGCCTCTCAGACCTCAGAACAACACCTCACATGGAATTCATGTAGAACTGCCAGTGATAGGCATGGCCCAAGATTATAACCATTTGTTTGTTTGTATATGTAGTGCTAGAGGTGTGTGGGGGTGATGCCCAAATAAATCAGCTTACTAGAAAATGTGAGCTAAGAAAGGGTAAAGGGCTTGGAGGGGAAGCTTTAAAGGAATAACTTTCTGACCCCTCTGTCCTATAATCCTTGCTTGGGTTTATTTCCACACTGGCACACAGAGGGGTAGCAGGGCTGGAAATCTGTGCAGGTAAGTAGGATATAGCTACCTAAACTATCTAATTTTAAAAGGATAGGATCACCAAAGTGAAACCTTTCATTTCAGGTGAACACCAGCATTTTTTAATGTAAGTTTTTGTCTTAGGTTCCCTCAGTCTTTTTCTTAATGGCTATGGGTGATCTCGAAACATCTGGGAGACTGTTTTCTTGACGATATTTTCTGACACACAGTGTAGCTTGCTAGCAATGGTATGACTTATAGCTATCTACCATTCCCTAACTGCCTCTGAGCCTTTGTTGACCTATCACTGGGACTAAAGTGACATTTGGGCATTTTTGTATTCACTTATTGGGCTACACTCATAATATTAGTCAAACAGCATATTTCATGAAGAGCCAGTAACTCTGGGGTCTTGAGTGTCCAACCACATTAGCACCATGACTGTAACCACCAGATTCCAAACTCACACTTTCATTCTAGCAACAAAATACATGCAACTTTTTGAGTGCCCTAATGTAGCTCAAATCCTTTAGCAGCAACTTTAATTCTTAATTAGCAGTTTTTAGGAACTGTGACTTTCCAAAGTTTGACTCTACGTTTTAATAAAACATTTCTTTAATCTTAATTTCCTGTCTCTCTGTTGGAAGATATGTAACTTATAGAAACAGATATTCTTACATTTTTAAGTGCAGCTCAAAGGAATAGTTATAAAGTTATAAAAATGCAAATTTATTAAGTCCATCAAACACAGCGCTTCTCTTAAAAGTTTCATATTAAACCTATTAAGGCACCAATACAGGATCTTCTGGATTAAACATTTACAGAGCAAGACCACATCTGAAACAAAAGGCTTCCTGGTTTTTCTACGGTAGTCATGAAGACCGTGGCTTCCACTTTGTAGCCATCTTTGTAGGAGAGATGCCATTTCCTTACTTGTGCCCTCTGTAGAGAACAATGACTAAATAATCTACTTTAAAAGCAGAAATTCTGTATACATCATAGATAACCCGGTACAAGCAGTCTACAACAGTGAAGCAGCCAGCAGAGGCACGGGATTTAGTTAGACCTGGCTTCATATCCCAGCAACACCACTTGCCAGCTACCAACAGTTGATGCTACTCAACCTCACTAAACCTCAGGATTTCACTAAAAAAAAAAAAAAAGATGTTACCACTCACTTCACTGGATTGTTACACTTTTTTTAAAAAAAATTTTCATCCAAGCTAGTTAGCATATAGTGCAATGATTTGAGAAATAGAACCCAGTGATTCATCCCCTACATATAACACCCAGTGCTCACCCCAAGTGTCTTCCTCCACGCCCCTTGCCCATTTAGCCCATTCCCCCACCCACAACCCCTCCAGAATCCCCTAGGTTTGTTCTCTATATTTAAGAGTCTCTGATGTTTGGTCCCCTCCCTGTTTTTATATTATGGTTCATCTGTTTTGTATCTTAAATTCCACATGAGTGAAGTCACATGGTATTTGTCTTTCTCTAATTTCGCTTAGCATAATACGTAGTTGCAAATGGCAAGATTTCATTCTTTTTGATTGCCAATACTTCATTGTATATATATACCACATCTTCTTTATCCATTCATCTGTCGGATGGACATTTGAGCTCTTTCCATACTTTGGTTATTGTCAATAGCGCTACTAACATTAGGGTGCATGTGCCTCTTCAAAACAGCACACCTGTATCCTTTTGATAAATACCTAGTAGTGTGATTGCTGGGTTGTAGGGTAGTTCTATTTTTAATTTTTTGAGGAACCTCCATACCGTTTTCCAGAGTGGCTGCATCAGTTTGCATTCCCACCAACAGTGCAAGAGGGTGTCCTTTTCTCCACATCCTTACCAACATCTGTTGTTGCCTGAGCTGTTAATTTTGGCCACTCTGACTGGTGTGAGGTGGTATCTCCTTGTGGTTTTGAATAATCATTACCTCTTGTCTAGGGTTAAATGCTCAGTACAATGTCTAGCTAAAAAAGAGCAAATTAAAAAGTAACTTATTAATGCAATAATCATTTCTAGGGTAGTATTCAGCAAAAATATCTAGATTTAATCAGAATCACAGAGACCAAATTAGAAGGAACCTTAGAGATTTTCATTATAAAAAAGAAATTAGGTCCAAATAGGGAAAGTGACTTGAAGTTGGTAGAGAACAATGGAGTACACACAAAATTCAAGAACAGAACTCCCTTCATTGTGTTCTTAGACTTTAGAACTCCGTCCTCTTATTTTACAGCTTTATCGTGACAAAATTTGTTTTTAAAAAGTACCTTCCCAGGTGTAATGTGGATGCAAAGAGGTAGCAAAGATGTGACAGAATTATGTAAGAATGAATTTAAGAGCTTGCCCATCAGCCAACACTAGACCCAATCAACAAATCCCATCAGAAAATGGGTTTATGAGTATTATTGAAAAGAAAGAGACATACCCCTGAGGCCAAACGCAGGCAAAAGCAAATGTGATTGGCAGTAAGACGTCATTTGCTTTCCTGGTAGGGTAAGAAGCTGGACCAGGAAGCTTTACCAAAGGATTTCAGTCTGGCAGCTGACAGTGTTAAGTGTAACTGCATGTTTAATGTTATCTTAATAGTTGATTCATTGAGAAAAACAAGCCTATTTGTGGCCAAAATGTAAAAATGTAAGGTAGACAACAGAATGTCAAGTGGAAGAGTAGCTGCCTGGGCCCTGAATGCTCTTTCACGGGTGTGTTATTGGGCAGGCCCATAGCTATCTGCCATTACTGGCAAGGGAATCCAGACATAACATGTCTCACTTCTACTATCGACCCAAAACTGGATGGGATAAAAAACATTCTGGATAAGTCGAGATTCTAAAATTTTGAAAATCTGGAAATAAATCCATTAAGAAACAAATTTTAGTAAGGATATAGGTAATGGGGCTTTAAAAAATCAGCTTCCAGGGAGATGTGGCCAAAATGGTATACGCAGAAAAGACAAGCTTTGTTAAATTCAAGTTCAGTGTGAGGTGATAGTGCAATGTCCATCAAAAGTGTGTTTATTCGTGACAGAAAAAGGAAATCATCGGTTCAACTCTGGCACATTCGGGCCTAGACACCTCACTTTAAGAACATCGAAGAGGCACACACGAAGAGCGATTGGGATGGCAGAGGATCTAGAACTCATAGGAGCAAAGGCTGGAGATGAGGGGGAACAGGACTGCCTTTAAACACTAGAAGAGCTGCCTTTCATTAGAGCAACTGGACAATTCTATATGACTTACAGAAGACAAAGGTTACGTCAATGGATAGAAGAGGGAGACAGATTTCAATCCAACAAGCAAAAACCTCTTAAGTTGGAAAAGCTTCCCAGAGAAGCAATACATTCCCTTTTGGTCACAATAAATGTTCAGGAAGACTAGTTATCTGTGGCTTGGGGGATAAGAGAAAGTAGACAATTGCGTTTGGGAAAAGATAAGATGAGGTGATTCCTAAAGTTTATTCAGGGCAAGCTTATATGAGTCAGGAAGAAAATTTCTTTAACTAATTAATATAAGAGTTAAAATCTTAGTAAGGCAAGTGATTATTTAAATGTACCAAGTAAGACTAGGTTCAACACAGAGTTCAGTCAGTTCGGAGCCCAGAAAACTACAACCTCCCCTCCAGCGTAGGAGCCACAGGCAGGGACAAAACCAGTATTTGTGCACATGTCCTTCACTAACAGAGAGGCTACTCATGGGTATAGACTATATTCTATCCATTCTCTGTGAGTATAGCAAGATGCTGCCAACAAAGGTTACATGGAATTAACATGAAATAAGCAACAATTTCTGTAACAACGAGTCGTTTTGGTATTGTTTTATTTCTTCCCAGCACGTCTTAAAAATCACACATGGGTATTTGCTTATAGAACAGTAGTACAGTCTAGGAAAAGCAATAAAAGGAGAATCCAAACATACACCAAAAGCACAATATATAGACTATGTGTTGAGCCCTTGTGGAAAACAACATGGCTCAGTCTGAACTGACAAAACTATGTTGAAATCTCTCAGGAATTTTCCTTCCCACTACATATCAACGTTGAAACCATGAACGTAAAGAGAAGAACTGTTTGTATGCATTAGTTACAGCAATATAATGGCTTACATACAAGAGCTCACCCACATGTAGTCCTGAAAGATTACTACAGTACTGGCAGGGATACGTGCTGCCTCGGAGGAAGACTCAGGATAAGATATTATTCAAGTCAAGTTGTATCAGAGCCAAAGTATTCCACAGGCTTAGCAAAAAAGGACAAAAAATTAAGAAATATAATCTACACATATTTCTCATAAGATTTATCATTATCCAGGAACAGAGATACTCATTTTTCTGAAGGCACCATCACAGAAAAAAGGACTGACACACCAGATAAGGAACAGAACCCCCCTCCCCCCACAGGCTCTGCTCCTCAGGAGCTGTGTGAGTGAGCATCCAGAAGCATATAGTGGGTGTCTCAGGGACTGAGTGAGTATGCCGCGTCCGCTAAGCCACATCTTAGGGCTACAAAGTTGGGACAGCAGGAATGAAAATCTAAGAATGAAAAGTACATATAAATCCCACTGACTGAACAGATATATGAGAGTACAGGTCCACCATATAATTAGTGAAATATACTAGAATAGGTGATCCAAACCCACACTGTGAAAAGGATTTTCAGTGTTTCTACATATAACTACTTAATTCCTGACATATTCTTGAAGAGGACTAGCCCTGAACTACTAAACAATCTCAGTCTTTAAACACTTATCCTCTCCCACTCATTTTAAATAATGGCTATTTCATGGGGGAAAAAAAAAACAACCAACAAGGCACTGTGAACTTTTGGGGATATTCTTTAAGTAGCCCAAAAAAATAATTATAGAAACTGTATACCAGTAGTAGAATTTCACATCCTTTATAGATATGTGAACAAGATTACTTTAAGGATTAAATGTATTTTCAAGGGTGCTCATGTTGTTCATGAAAAACACTGCTAACAGTAAGATGCCTGAAAAACAGGTAGGCATGCTGCTTAGAAATCCACACTAAAGCATTTTCTTCTCTTCTCTTTCCTCTTTCTCTCTTAGATTTGGAAGTTCAGTCTCTGAAAAATGTTCTTAATGATGTTTAATATATTATTTTCTTCCTTGTGAGAAAAAAAGCGTGTAAGACAATCTTCTTTGGGAACCAAAGAAGAAATCTTTTCATGTTCACTGAACTAAAGTTACTTCATTCTGTGATGGTTCTTCGGCTGAGTGTTCCATCTGTCAGTGGTCCTCATTGGCGTTTGTTAAAGAATTATTGTGGTCAGAAGAGCACAGTGCTCATTCTCTGAGGAACGTGCTAGGTTCAAATTGGAATGCTTTAGGTTCACAGGAGACTAAACACCTCCAAGAAATAGAATATTGATTTAAAAAATAATTAGAGTGATAAAACCTAGCTAACAATAAAAGGGACTTGATTCTGCTTCATAACACAATTATAAAAATTTTGTTTTCAAATCAGTAGAAATATGAAGATGAAAAATGAAAACTGAAAGAAAAACCCATATGCAAAAAGAACAGTGAGTTTCCCAGTCCCTTTGAAGACAACAAAATCTCTTAGACCCGGGTGCATTTTATTAATGATACGTGAATATAACCTGTTGACGTTACAAGTAGTTTTTACAAATTCCACGCTAAAGACAAACACTGTGGCTTAGGAAGCAGAAAGCCAAGTAACTTACATCCTTCATAGCAGATATCCTACTCAATAGTTAAAAAAAAAATGGTTACATTTTTCTGAATTTCAGCATCAATGTATACATTATTTCCTTTTTGGGACACTGAAACTAATAAGAATTCAATGAATATATTGACATTGAACAAAGCCTCGCTTCTATAACTTTTAAAGCCAAGGGTGTTTCTATATTCTTCAATCTGAAACTGGCACTTGTCATTTTCAGCTTTTCTCCCACCATGAGCTAAGGCCTAATTAAAATCAAAGTTGCCAAAGATCAAGTAAGTGGTAAATGAAAAGCTATTAAAGCTGTCCTTAATGCCTGTCTCAGTGTTTCTTAAAATGTAGAGACACTCTCCACACCATTCCATTTTGGCTGCTTCACATACCAGCACATGGGGTTTGTGAATCAGTCCATAATAAATAACTATTTGTGTTTCTACATTTGTGTAGAATAAATGTTCAACCAAACCCAGTCCCATTTGAACAGATGACATTACACACTTCAGCTGGAGACTGCGGGGCTTCTTTGATCACCTATGGTTAAGAAGTTGTAGCTATGAAAGAAAATGACAAAGAAAAATCTCTGGAGCCAACATGCAGAAAGGCATTCTCAAAAATGCAAGCTAGGACTTAGCAGTTACTAAGGGAATATTCTGAAACACTGGCTTCCTTGCCACCATCTGTATCTGACACAGCATACACACTGATGGAAGCTCATCCTCTACTGCGCTTTTGTTTTCCAAAATACATCAACACAACTATGTGCACTAGAAGGCTTCCAGCTTCATAAATAACTCTTAAGTAACAGTATAATATGTAAGCATTTAGGAAGAAAACTCCCAATTCCTCCAAAGAGGAAAGAATTCAATCCTCTATCTTGCGGTAAAATGCTGGGCACAATAAACATGTGGCTTCTACAATCCTTACTACGCTAAAAAAGCTCAAGTTACTCAGTATAAGATGAAATTCACTTATGCCTGTACTTTTGCACTAAACATTAAGGCAACAGTTTCTCTAAGGGTCAATAAAGCCTGTTCATACTGAGTCTTTAGTATTCAATGCCACTTCTCACTAGCAGCAAGTTCCTAGTCCCACTAAAACCTCAACCCAAATGTGACATCAACAAATTATTAGAAATATGACTAATTTAAGAAAGACAAGTCAATGTTTATGCGGCACTAAACACCAGATAGGATATGAGCTTTTAAAATTTTAAACAAACTTATTCAAAATGAATTTAAGAGCCTCACATAAACAATGTTCTCCGGGCTTTAACTTTTATGAAGCCATTTTCAGATATTTCAGAAATATGAAGCAAGGTTTAAGTGCTTCTGTGCATATTCAAGAACTCAGTTCTCCACAGAAACTAAGTATATGCCGAGGCACCTCTCAGAAGCAGGTGTGAGAAGGTGGGGAAAAGGCTTTCTGATTTACTAAATCAGAGTGAAACAGCACTGGTGAGTGTTCGTGTGTTTCAAAATGATCCCTGTAGAAATGATTCCAACAACAGAATGTAGTCATCACTATAAAATCAAGATTGTGGAGTCCTGCATACATGGAAGAAGAAAAACAAAGACATAAATCACTAATTTCCGTAAGGTTCATGTAGAACAGTGAATACAATTTTCAGCTGTGACATTTATAGTTTCTTAATACCAAATACAGATTTCTGAGGCTGTTGAAATCTGAACTCCCTGGGAAAGAATGTTATAACAATCACTTGCAAAGGAATGGATCTGCTTATGAATCTGTAAATTTTATTTAAAAAATTACTCAGAAACATGTATACACTCCAGTAAGATATTAGTACTGTATTAAATTTTACATTTTGATCACCAGTTAAATTACCTTCATGAATAGATCCATTTTATAAAGCTGAGATTTTTTTTATAATTCTAGAGGCAAGCGTAATTTCCTCATCAAGCATCCAACAATTTCCAATATCAAGGGCTTTTAAAGCTAAGATTTGCTGGAAATTTTATAATTAAAAATAAATCACCAATGAAGACAGGCAACTTCTAACAAATATTTAGTTTTTGTTGTTAAACTAATATTTAATTTTGATTTGCTTACAGATTTTATTAGTTTGAGGCCAATTTTATTAAAAATTATTTATCATTTTGAAGTCTTAAAAATATTATTTTGTCAATTTAAATTTTCACTTTTCTGGTTATGTATACTTCAGATATAAAAGGTATCAAACTGCCCCAAAATACTTCGGAGCTGTTGCTACATAGACAGACAGCGTGTCCTTTTAAAGGATCGTCTGCATCTTGACTTACATTATCTGATCAAATATTAATTTAAAAAAATTATCAAAAGTTAGGTATTGCGTTAAGAAAAGAATCCATCTCAAAATGTGAATCATGAACCTTGACAGACAGTGATTCAAAGTAATCATTTCACTTCTTTTAACATCCAGGCTTGAATGTAAAAATGCTTGTGAAATGTGATTAATGTTCTCCTTATTACTTAATATGATATTTCAAACTTTTGATTATGGTTTGTGTATTAATACATTACATATTTTCAAAATTTAGGTTAAACCAGTAATTCAAAAAAGGTATTAAACCACTATTAAAAACTAAATTGAAACTTTACTTTTATATGACAATTTATCAAGTTGTTTGGGTTAATTAAAAAAAAATTGTCATTGAAACTCTTGAGGTTTTCAAATTGAACAGTTAAATGGTAACTGTGTTTCATTAGCCAAACAATTCTTTGAACTGGAGACATTAAGTGTAAGGAGTCTTCCTTCTGCCCCTGTTGCAGCTTTTTCTAGATCTCAGCAATAAGAACGTGAAATCAGAAACATTAGGATTTTAAGTTGAATAAAGGCATTCATTTCATGGTAAACCTGTTCTTCACATACAATGAGCGATGAGTCAGCTTTCTTATAAAACGTATTATGAAGGAACTAGGATATAACAAGAGGTTATCTCGGTGATATACATTCAATTCATACCTCAGTAGAAACGGAAACAAGGAGAACAAAACCATGTCCCTTAATAATAACTTTTTGCTCATTTATGGTTTTATAAATGTATACTAATTTCAAAGAAAAATGTAGGCCAAGCATCTCACCGAACTGAAGGCGTCCTAAATAACAGGTTACCTATATTCTTTCATGAGTATTCTTTTTAATGGCCTACTCACACTAGAATGCACTCTTAAAAAACATACGTTATCATTCCTCAGTGGCATCCTTCCCTAGATAAGTGCTTTCCAGAAATGTCCTTAAAAGAGAGGCTAGATAAGCAGTGGATGACACCAAAATCTGCCTTTGTTCCCAAGGGGAAGCATCAATACAAAACAGCCGGCAGCATCTTCCTCTGAAATAACAACTAGCAGCCTTGTGCCACCTGACTAAAATTTGAAATGACAACCAGTTGGCTGTAAACTGATGCACCTACAATGAGAGAGATTTAGGAATACCATCTGTCAATCCATAGATGTAGAAACAAAACAAATACAGAATGAAACAACTTATTTTAAACCAACAAACAAATTTTGCTGAAATACAACCCATGATATATTTAATTACTGGTATAACCATAGTTAAAGACTTAAAAAAAAAAGTAACTTTTTTTTTGTAACAACAGTAATGGATTTATAAAAGGTTTTTGTTTCCAAAGATGTTATTGGGGTCCACATATTCCTTGACGGACTTCAGCATCCCAAAGCCGACATCAGAGATACTTTCCTTTAGCCACTGCTTCCGTAACTTGCCCACTGGAAAAACAAAATCAAAAATGCTTCAATATACACTATGATGCTGGGAACCAATCAATCTTGTGACCATGAATGAACAAACACTGTGTGATAAATGCTTTTATTCAAAAATGAGAAATGTTTTGCTTTATTTGATTTATTGAGCCCACCAGACTATCAAGCTCATTAAGCCCAATGTATTCCCAGGGGAAGCCTGTGCTCCACAGTGTCTCCTTTCTCTGTAAACTACAAAATGGAGATGAAGGAAGCTTGGGCTGAGATTGAGGCCCGTTTTACAAATAAAATGAGAAAAACGTGCATTTCAAAAGAACCCACCTCCTGTTGGAACTACCAAAACATGCCAAAGTTTCAGTGAAAATGAACTTACTAAGAAAAACATATCCAGATGAATTTGTTGGGTATACTATAGCAAAAATGGTAGAATATATATCCATAAAGTATTTTAAAGTTTAAAATAATTAAGAAAATCTGAACCTTTAATGGGTTTAAGAAATAAATCTGAATCTGGTTATGAAACTTTCTTTGCATTTTATTATCATATTACTTTTAAATAAATTTGCATGTTCCCAAATAACTCTTCCTATTATTTTTCCAGAATTATAGATTCTTCCTAGGCACTAAATAAATCAAATACCAAATCCATTTTAAACTTAATCTTCTACCTTTATACATTATGTAATGTTCTCCTTCTTTGTTCTTAGCTTTTGCTAATTTATTGAGAATAAATCAATACTTTATTGAGAATAATATAATGGTCTGTAGCATAAATTATATTTTAAAAAGCACCCAATGAGAAAACAAACTTTTCTAAGTAGAACTTTCGTAAGAAGGATATATACTTAATCTGTAAAAGAAAAATTTGAAATGTTAAGCTACTTTGGTATTAAGAAAAGCAATGTGCTAATGTGTCTGTGGCAAAATGGATAAATCTTTTAATTTACAGTTAGGATTCTTTGTGGTTACTACTTTTCAAACATATTGTAATAATTGAATTCAAGTGGTCATTTTCCACAAATGTTCATTAATTATCCAAAGTCATCAACGGTGATTTAATTGCCCAACTGAAATGGGAAGCCTTCTTTCATTACAGAATTCTACCTGTCATTCTAAAATGCAGTCGCATTTATCAGGCCGCAGTGACACACTGTGGCACCTGCCATCTGGAACGTTAAATACCATTTCAGGCTCAACTCAAATCTCCTTTGTGTCCAGTTCTCTAGGAAACCATCAGATTGTCATTAAAATTATAGTCAGAGATCCTTAGAAAGCAAGATATTTCTGCTTGGCTTCTAGACATAAAAGAGTTTGCTGTGTTAAGATGGGGAAAAATGAGATACAGCAGAAAAAAAATCTTAAATATCAAAAGGAAAATACATTTACAAGAGCTCTAAAACTGGAAGCCAAACAGAACAAATTCTTACTCATGCAGTCTCTACCACCTAGAAGATGTTCTACCTGGTCCTTCTCCTATCTCCCTAAAGGACAACTCACCACAATGCTCTAGCCTTGGTTTTCTCATCTTCGAAGGGATTAGAGTCTACGAAGTCTTTCATCTCAAATAGCCTATGATTTTAAGCACTCAAAAAAGTTGCAAATCAGTTATTTCCAGATTTGCTCCAAGGGATAAAAAAAAAAAAGGCAACTACTCTGTGAGTGATAGAAGAGGCATTATTATAAGCTACCCACAATGAGGTAGCTTAAGAGAGAGAGGCGAAGAGCAGTCAATGCTAGTCTCCACTGTTATCTGTAATATAGTTTCACTGAATGTGTCCTGTGGTTATGGATGTAATTGTCCTGAAAAGACTGCAAACAACTGCTCCAACAAGATGGAGCACATTAGAACCTCAGCAGGATGCCCAACAGCTAGCTTGTCTGCCTGCTTTTACACCTCTAGTAATAATGCAATTCCACAAGGAACTGAACCATCGTCTGAGAAGCCACCCAACAGTCATTGCATATTTAATGAAGTTGCTCACCAAGCGCTGGAAAACAGAAGGTGCTTGGAGTGCATCATTAGTTCTGTCAGAAGGATAATTTACACATCTATCTTGTCAAATTTTCTATGGTTTATACTTTTACAATAATCAATCTAACATACATTTGATTAGTGAACTAGAAAGTAAAAAAAAAGGAAAGAAAGGACAGTATAAGCAGCATGGCTGTGGCCCCTCATAAACATTTAATGAAAGAATTTAACCCTTTGATGGCAGAGGTTTGTGAGCTTCCTTGTCAGTGATAACTGAGGTCAGAAATCATGGCCTATGTAATTAAAGCAACTAGGAATCTTTCTGGTTTTGCTTGACAATTTAAGTCGTTACACTGAAGTGCACAGACAGAAAACACAATTTAAGTAAAAATGCTCAATGAGCCTTTTAAGCCTTTAAGATGTTATTAGAAATAGTCTTCATAGCGGTGCCTGGGTGGCTCAGTTGGTTAAGCATCTCTTGATCTCAGCTCAGGCCATGATTTCATAGTTTGTGAGTTTGAGCCCCATGTCGGGCTCTGCGCTAATGGTGCAGAGCCTGCTTGGGATTCTGTCTGTCCTTCTCTCAGTACCTCCTCACTTGCGCGTGCTCTTTTTCTTTCAAAGTGGATAAATAAACTAAAAAAAAAAAAAAAAAAAGTCTTCATAAAATGCTAAAGAACTTTTGGTGGCTGTCTCTAATGAATCAATAAATCGTAGTAACAACAACAAAATACCAAAGACCCTAATTTCAAAGAGAGATCATCCCACTTCAAAGTAGAAGACTTTTATTCTAGAGCTAAATAACAATAATAATGCCCTTTGTACAATCCTTATTTGCACTTGTAGGCATTTAGACATTAGCTGACTATACTGATCTGGATACGTGTAACACACATGTGTGCACAACTATATTGTGGCTCTAGAGCTACAAAAAGTTAAGATAGGGATCCTGTATTCCACAATTCACCATTATTCTAAATATATGATGCCCAAAGTCTTAAGCCAGGTATTTAAGAGTCTCAGATATATTTTTAGAGATACAAAAAATATAGACCAAATACTGAACATTACAGAAAACTAATAAGGGGAAAAGTTCTTTTTCTGCTTAGATTAAAAGTAGAATTTACCTTTTTACAATTTAATATCTACTATATATACATATATATACATACACACACACACACATATTGGACAAATATTTTGTGTTCCTCCACAATATACAGTACATTTAAAATGTTTACTTTTGGAACAAAGGAAATGGATGCTTCAGGGATAGTCTTTAAAATCATAGTTCAACAGTCCTCTTTGGAGACTAACAGCTCCAAGAAAGAATGCATTTTATGGTATGAATGAACAGATAGGTACGGGCAGTGATGGGAGTGCTGGGTGTGAGATATGTGGACATGGTAGCCAACCTAGTCACCAAAAATTATTTGTAACTACTCTTTGTGGTCTAAGGGACTGAAAACTTAGCAGAAACTATCAAAGAGTGCTGTTTTAAATGGGATAAATCTGGGGTCTGCTAGCCAGAGTTCTTTTTAACTAGATAAACTAAATACCTTTGCATTATGAATTTAATTTTAAGGTTGAAAAGACTGTATTCTTATTTAAAAAACAAATTGTGAAACAGATTACACATTTCAATTACCAAAGCTGGTGCTCAGAAGCAGAATTTAGCCAAAGTGAAAAGCACCTAGCCAATATTATAACAACTCTATTTTGAAAGTTCTAGTTTGAGCATCCTGGATATCACTTTAGCATTATTTTATTGGTCAGATTTTTTTAAAAAAAATTTTTAATGTTTATTTATTTCTGAGGGTGGAGGGGGGCAGAAGGAGTAGAGAGAGGGGGAGACACAGAATCCTAAGCAGGCTCCATGCTCTGAGCAGGGCTCAAATCCACAAATCGTGAGATCATGACCAGAGCCGAAGTCGATGCTTAACCAACTGAGCCACCATCTCAAAAGATGCCCCTCTATTGGTCAGATTTTAAAGAGACAATCTAGACTTAACTGCTTGTATGAGTGATCTGAGCATTAACTATGTATTTCAAGATTTAAATGATTCAACCAAGCTACTGGTGGATTATGTAAGGAATTAGTGCTGGAAGGACTGGAGGACCAATAACCTCTTGCCAGTTGAGGTTCTGGCTCCATGATCCTTGTTAGGTAGTGATAAGAACAGAGAGCATGGACAGCTTCCACTCTTTGAGGTTATCTGACAGCAATGATGCTTCTTCAGAGGGAGGTTTCAACCTGAAAAGAGGATGTAGTTGTCCATGTGTTTGTACTCTACAGCACATTTTTGAATGTGCTGGTTCTGGTAGAGGTACATGCTAAATGTTAGCCAATAGATCACCAATAGGCTTTAAAGGCATATGAGATGGGACTATACCTACCTAGAGTTTAATTTAGTGCTTCATGTTTCCAGTCACATTTCCATTCCTTTTTTTTTTTAATGTTTCTAAAATTTCTTTTAATGTTTATTTTTGAGAGAGAGACAGAGCATGAGTGGGGGAGGGGCAGAGAAAGAGAGGGAGACACAGAATCTGAAGCAGGCTCCAGGCTCGGAGCCGTCAGCCCAGAGCCCAATGTGGGGCTCAAACCCACGAACCATGAGATCATGACCCGAGCTGAAGTTGGCCGCTTAACTGACTGAGCCCAGGTGCCCCCCCATTTCTTTATTAAGTCATTTGACTTATTTTCTACTAATGAAACTTCTGATATTGAGATGGCAAATTCATGGATACAATAGACTTTAGCAAAGCAATTAAAATATAATAGGATTTTTATCTTATTAAATATTTAAAATGTCAATTATCTTCATGCTAAGATTTCATCTGTGTAGTTCACACAATAGCTCTAAGATCTTATAAATCCTTGAATAGGTCTTTAGAGATTACGAAACAAAATAAAAGTTTGAAAACTAGAACAATCATAGAAGATCTGTCTTCAGAACACAATCAAGTGTAATTCCGCTACACACCCCAAAAGATGGCTTGACATACTTGATATTTAAACCCAAGTGGCAACTGATGCCTATACAACAGAGCAAAATAAAAAGCAAGTAAACAGGTGAAATAACATGCAACAGATAAGGACAGAAAAAAATAGACAATATCATAAGCTCCCTGAAGACTAGAGTCATGTTTTATTCATTTTTGTATTTCAATTTTAAAACAGTGTATGCCACACAGTAAGAATTCAATAAATGTTAGTTGAACTAAAAAATATAGAACCATAGTTATGCATAAGTCATGTTAGATAAAGAGCAAAAATTCAAATATCTAGGAAAAGCAATGTGGGTTTCCTTAATTTCCTTTGCTTGTATTTGCCTTGCATTCCCTATGTTCTGACATTATCTCTTGGATATAATCTGAGCTATTTTACAGTAGCTACAACAAAGGGTATGTAACAGAACTAAAACTCTTCCTTCAAATCTCTAGGACTCTTTGGGCTATATCAGTGGTTCTCAATGGGGGCAATTATGCCCTCCAGAGGGCATTTAGTAATGTTTAGAGACAATTTTGGCTGTTAGAGGAAGAAACCCTGGACTGTGTGCTTCCAAAGGGCTATCTCTTAGAAGCCCAAACAATTTCCATAAAGGCAACATACCTTCACTTCACTGCTACAGCCAACTAAATTAGCAGCAAAGTGAACTTGCTCTAAATTGAGGCTACTGACCAAACTGAGAGAAATTCTGGAGAAAGTGGTAGAGTAGATAGGAGTTACTTCTGGGAACATCAAATGCTACTTTATTTTTTCCAAATGTTACTTTATTTTAAAAGTTAACTCCTGGGAGCCGGGGTGGCTCAGTAGTTGAGCATCCGACTCTTGATTTTAGCTTGGAACATGATCTCATGGTTCGTGAGATCAAGCCCTGTCAGCACAGAGCCTGCTTGGGATCCTCTCTCTACGCCCCTCCCCTGCTGCTCGCAAATGTGCTCTCTCTCTCAAAATAAATAAAATAAACGTTTAACATCTATTGAAAAAAACTTATAAGTCATTTTTTGGGCATTTTTCTAGCCAATGGGTGAATATAAATATATATATATTTTCATATAAATAAATATGAAATAAAGCTTCACAGCACTATCCAATATAAATCTCTATGATGATAAAAATGTTCTTTATCTGCACTATTCAACACAGTAGCCCCTAGCTGCATGAGGATATAAGCACTTGAAATGTGGCTAGTGCAAGTGAGAAAATACATTTTTAATTTTAATTAATTTTAACTGATTTAAATTTAAATAGCCACAGGTAACCTAGTGGCTTTTGTATTAGATAACACAGACTGACATTAAAAATAAGTTTTAAAATAAATAAATTTTAACTAAAGTCGCTTTTCATAGATTCATACCTGAAAATATCTATTAGCATTATCTGTTTGCTAACCAAACCAGAATGTAATAATGTAGTACGGACATTCTCAGACTAAACAAACATCTTATTGAAAAGAGTCTTGGACATAAACTGCTGGGAAGAAAAGCTTTAGAGGTCCAAAGAGAAGAATTAGTATCTAAGCCACTTATTCTACTCCGGTGATACACCTGAGCCTGGAGGCTACTACAAGTACAGCACATGGAAAACTGTAACTGCACACATGGAAAGGCACAGGGATCAATATATTCTTAACAACAGATTTTCTGTCAGTTTTCAAATCTGTTTATCCTATGATATAGCTTTAACAGTTAAATGTTAAGCCAATTATGGGTTAAATTGGCTTTTACATTCTGGTCTTGGAATTTATTTACAACATTGCTTCAATGGAAAAATATTACAATCAACTAATAGTTTTGTGAGAAAAAGCCATCCACAAAGAAGAAACCAAAGGAAAAAAATTAATATAAAGGACAAAATGAACTTACTGCTATATTATGGTAACCTGATATTCAATATTGGAAAGGCTATACTCGTCTGGTAGGCATCAAAAGATAAAAATCACAACCAGGATATTGACACTGATATAGTCAAGATACAGAACAAATCCATCACCACAAGGATTCCTGTGTTGCCTGTTTTACAGTCACCTCTTCTCTACAACCGACTCCTGGAAATCGTTAATGTGTTCTCTATTTCTGTAATTCTGTAAATCATTTCAAAAATGTCACAGAAATAGAATCGCACTGTATGTAACTTGGGGGACTGGTTTTCTTTTACTCATCACAGTTCCCTGAAGAGTTGTCCAAGTTGTTGCACGTCCTGATTGTTGGTTCCTTCTTATTACTGAGGAGTTGTCCCATGGCATGGATGTACCACAGTTTGTTTAGCCATGTACTAGCTGAAGGACATCTGTGCTGTATCCAGTTTAGGGATATTACAGATAAAGCTGCTCTGAACAGGTTTTTGTATGAACACAAGTTTTCAGTTCTCTGGTATTCAGTTCTCTGGTAGACACAAGAGTGTAATTGTTGGGTTGAATGGTAGTTGCATGTTTGATTTTATAAAACACTGCCAAAGTCTCTACCGAGTGGCTGTACCACTTTACATCCCCACCAGCAATGTATTACTAATCTAGTTTCTTCATATCTTTAACCAGCATTTGATATCGTCACTTCTTAATTTTAGCTTTCTGATAGGTTTGTAGTGATTTCCCTTGTGGTTTTAATTTGCATTTTCTTAATCTCTTTTCAAGTAGATTATTTATCATCTCTATATCCTCTTTAGCGAAATGATTCTTCATATCTTTTGCCTACTTTCTAACTGGACTCTTTTGCATCTTACTCTTCAGTTTTGAGAATTCTTTATATATTATAGATATAGGTCTTTTGTTGGGTATGTGGTCTGCACATATTTTCTACCACTCCATAGTTTATCTTTTCATCCACTTAACGGAGTCCTTCACAGAGCAAACATCTTTAATTTTGATGAGATCCAATTTATCAATTTTTCCTTTAATGGACTGTACTTTTGGTTACCAGCCTAAGAACTGTTTGCCTAGCCTAGCTCTAGACCCTGAAGATTTTTTCCTGTTTTCTTCTAAAAGTTTAATTATTTCATGTTTCACATTTAAGTCCATTATCTACTTTGAGTTAATTTTGATAGAAGATTTGAGATTTAGGTCAAGATTTTTGTTTTGTTTTGTTTTGAGCCTATGAATGTCTCCTTACTCCAGCACTGTTAAAAAAACTATACACTTCCTCCATTGGATTGCTTCTGTATTGTTGTCAAAATCAGTTGGACTTATTTGTGGGGGTTTTCTATGCTGTTCCATTGACTGATGTCTCTCTTCTCCAACAGCACAGTCCTGATTACTGGAGCTATATAACACCTTAAAATCAGGTAGATAATGACTTTGGCCTTTTTTTTTTTTTCATAACTATTTTGGCTATCAAGTTCCTTTGCCTCACCATATAAATTTTAGAATATTATTTTCTATGAAATAGAAATGAATAATCTTTCAAAATTTTTGCTGAAATTTTGATAGGAATTACATAAACAAATAAATCAATCTGGAGAGAAATGACCATCTTCACTATGTGTAGTTTTCTATCAGTCCATGGACACAATCTCTCCATTTATTTAGGACTTTGATTTTTTTCATCAGCATTCTATAATTCTCAGAATACAGATCCTGTATATATTTTGTTAGATTTATGCCTAAGTATGTACATATTTTGTTAGATATATGCTCATTTCATTTTCTTTGGAGCAACTGGAAATGGTATTGTATTTTAAATTTGTTTCTATATGTTTGTTCTTAATAGAAATGTGACTGATTTTTGTGTGTGCTCTTAAATTCTGCAACCTTACTAATTTTGTTTTTGTAGATTCTTTGGGATCTCTACATAGACAATCATGTCATCTATAAATAGCAACAATTTTATTTCTTCTTTTCCCACATATGTCTTTTATTTCACAATACAGGTTTTAACAAATGGCTTCAAAGCCAATATTTTGCTCATTCTTTTGAGTAGTCTCTTTTTACTTTTAAAGTTTCTGATACTACTGGATTTCTGTTAAGATCACAAAAAAAGCTTGGAGAGATAGCCTACAATTATTCTCTGAACAATAAAAAATAATTTTGGTTAGGTAAAGACACCAATATTTAAACTAGGGCTGCTTATATTCAATCAAAGAATTTTACTTTCTGAAAAGGACTTGGGTATAATTTTAGCCAGTGAACAACTTAAAAACTTAAGTCATAAATTGAAATTAAATACGCGGCTGAAATAAACTCTGCTCTTTAAACTGACCAGCTCGTCAGGTAGAAAAACAAGCACTATGAAGATTAAGTTAAGCAGGCTTTATATTTCCTATAGCCTCCAGTTCCAGACTACATCTGTTTTCTTTGATACACAAAACCAGAGTTAAAATAGCTCCATTTATCACAGCATGATTGTAGGCAGACAAACCAGCCTGTCTGTTTCCAGATAGTGAAAGCAACTGTTATTAATCACAATTACAGGCCAAACCCTCTAAGAGAAATTGCATCAATATTCTCCGAACCCCCAGCCTTTCTACTCTCAAACTCAAAAATGGTACTGAGAATGTCATGACACTGCCTGAAGGTTAGTAAATAAAGATGACACTATGAGGTCAACTTGAGTTTTAAGTTCGGGATGCAAATTAAGGAAAATCTTTTCTTCACATAAAAAGAAGTGATCTCTCAAAAGCTCTATCATTAGTTAAGTGTAGCAGAACAATTAAGCCCATTCTATTCTAAACTTATATAGAAAGGTTTCTGCTTTATGAAACTATACTGAACAGCACAGGGTATTTGACATTTACAAATTAGATGATTAATTTTAAGCAGAGAGGCATTTATGAAAATAGACATTTTTCTATAGTATATTTTGTAGCCAAGAGTATGAAGGAAATTTCTCTTTCATACATACTATAATAAAACTTCTTATAGAATGAGACCAACTGCAGGTTACAGTTGAAAATAGGTTAAGACAATCGTTGTATCATATCCCTTGAATATATGAATCTTTTTCATATAAACGGTAACCTTTTCTTCAATGGTTAAGAATACAAGCCAGAGTTTCCACTTGGAGTTGTCTATTGCTATTTTTTAAGCCGTTTTTGTTTGTTTGTTTGTTTTTAACGTTTATTTATTTTTGAGAGACATAGAGACAGAGCGTGAGCAGGGGAAGGGCAGAGAGAGTGGGAGACACAGAATCCGAAGCAGGCTCCAGGCCCTGAGCCATCAGCACAGAGCCCGACGCGGGGCTTGAACTCACAGACCGCAAGTTCATGACCTGAGCTGAAGTCGGCCGCTTAACCGACTGAGCCACCCAGGCGCCCCGTGTTTTGGTTTGTTTTTAGTACCTACAACATACAAGGCACTTTAGATGCTCTACATACACTATCACATTTAATTCTTATAATAATATACAAGGTAGGTACTATTATTCCCATTTTGCAGAAGAGAACACCAGCTCAGAGAAGTTATTTCCTTAAGGTCACACTTAGTTAAGCGTAAGACCCAGGAGTCAAATACAGATTTGATTCCAAACCCTATGTTCTTTTCCCTTTGTATATAAGCCTCTCAGCCTTTCATTTGCTTTAAGACAAAAGTCTGAATGGAATCTTACATACATAATACATCTATGGAAGAACACTAAAATGGCTGCTGTTGTGCACTTGTAGAGAAATGCACATTATTTTACCCTACTTTTCTACTGAATAACTGGCGCTAATACACTTTCTCAGAAATATTATGGCATAAATTGAGCCTTAGGACCCTATATTCAAACAAAGTCTGATTATTAAATGTTTGAAGCTAAATTAGTGATGAGACTACAGCCATTGCAATATGAAAGACTCAGAGCTGCTTAAGAATTTGCAA
This sequence comes from Paguma larvata, assembly GCA_030068075.1. Taxonomy (NCBI): domain Eukaryota; kingdom Metazoa; phylum Chordata; class Mammalia; order Carnivora; family Viverridae; genus Paguma; species Paguma larvata. The sequence goes on from CM057825.1 coordinate 54,184,239, forward strand.
AACTGTCCCAAATTCTGTGAACACGTGGGCACTTATCCACCCAATAAACATAGTCATTGAGCACTTACTATATAGAAGAGCCAGTCACTGTTCTAGGGATTGGGAAACATAGTGACAAATAAGATAAAGCCAGTAACCTCATTGAACTTATTCAAATGAGGAACACAGAAACTAAACAAGAGAACAGGGAAGACATCTCAAAGAAGGTGACATTTCTATCAGAGAACTAAATGATGGGGAAAGTAAATATCTGGGGGTGGGGGTGAGGAACAAGAGAAAGAACATCAGAAAAAGAGGGAACAAAGAGCAAAGGCCTTACAGAGGAGAGGGGGTTGGTATGTCTAAGGAACAGCACGAAGGCCAACGCCGCTAGAGTAAAAAAGTAGTAAGAGATGCGGACAGACAGACATGTGTATATCCTCGAAGGGGTCCTGATAAGGAGTTTGGATTTTTATTCTGCCTTGTGTTTTCAGAGAAAACACTGAGTTTTATAAAAAGATTACTCTGGCAGTAATAGAAATGACCTTAGGAGAGAAGCAAGAGTGAAAGCAGACCAGTTAAGATGCTACTGCAGAAGTCTCAGCAGGAAGAAATAATGATTTGACCTAGAATGTTGTGGTGGTGATGCTTTCTGGTATTAGAGAGTCATCAGGATATACTCGGTGTTTTAAATCCTGGGGCTGAGGTAATCACTGAGGGAGTGAATACAGAAGAACAGACTGGCTCAGCGCTGAGCCATGGACCCACCAATATTTACCAGTTTAAAAGAGGACAAGCTGGCAAAGGGAAAGCATCTTCATTTTACCAGCACATATCAAATATGTTTTGTATTTAGGCTTACCTAGTTTCTTTTTCTAGGCAATGGAGGAAACCAGGTAGTTTAGAGTTTGTTTCTATGCAGTTGTATTTCTGACCACATAGAAAATAAAAATATGAGAAATACGAAAGAAACCAAAGATTTCTATTTAAATGAGGCAGAATCTCTTAATAAATATGCAATCAAACCTAGATACATTCAAGCCAATAATTTCTAAAAGTATATCATTTCATCAACCTTAGAGTCTTCAACAAATAAAGACCAATAGGCCTAGAACCTGAAAATGCATGTTAAGTTATAGAAGTTTTATCATAACATGATCTGACCTGTATTTGTTTTATTACCTGATACTGCCAACACGTTAGAAACTTACAACCAAGGAGTATAAAAACAACCAGAAAATCAAACTGATTTACATGCAAGACAGAAAAAAAGGAAAGGTCTATGATGCAGAAATTAAAATATTGACTCATTTCTGTTTTAACATCTGAAGCAGGGCAAATAATTAACTTAGTGCCTAAATTAAAGAAGTAGAGGTTTTATACTTGAAAAGAAAAATGGTTATGTTTAGTATTTCTTCTCTTGGTTACTACCACAACCTAGACTACCTCGATGACAGACATAAAAACTCTCAAGAATAATCAAGTGCCTTCATATCACACACTATTATGGCTCTTCTCAGCATTTTATCAAACCAACTGTTTTTAATAAGGTATAGTAGAAATTCTACCCCCCAAAAGAATACCTCCATGGTGATGAGACAGGCTCCCTCCATTAGCAAGGATCTCTTCTCTAGCAGCTGCCTGTATTTGGAAACAACACAACAAATAGTTGCTACTTAGGTTTCACTCTGAAGTGAAAATAAGATCAAATTCCCAAAGTAGGCACATACTTCCTAGGTTAAATTACAAACTGGATGCCTAATTTTCCTTTATCTTTGGTTAACTACATTTAAAATGCAATGAAAATATGCAGCCTAGTTCTATACATTTTTTTCTAGTGAATGGTCACAAGGTCTATAATAGTCACTTCAAGATTCTAGAAAGGAAAAAGAAGACAATTCAGTAGCATAAAATTGTTAATAGTAAGTTTTGTGAAGATAGTCAAGTCTTACTCTGGAATAAACATCTCTCTACACCAACGAATGTTAGTAACTAACATGTATTGATTCCTTCTTTTATGTGCAGAAAAGTACTAAGCAATTTACCTGTAGTAACTCATTTATTTTACACTATAGCCTTGTGTAATAATTACAATTACCTCTATTTCAAAGATAAAGAAAATGAGGCTTAGATGCTTAAATTACTCACTAAATATCATAAAGGGGGTATCAGGCCCAAAATTCCTTGCAAAGCTACCAGAGATCAACCATAGAAGCCCTTATAGATACCATTTCTTAGGTCAATGTCTTGGGATAAGTTACTTGTCAGACCTATGGATATCTAAGTGTAAAAAAACCTCCAAAAACCCTTATATTCTCCTCTTAACATGTTAGGCCCCAAGCTCCTTATAGAACAACTAAGGTTAGAAAAATAAACATAGCAAAACAGAGAATGACTAAAGTGCAGAGTGAAAAAAAGGGGAACAGAAGTAGAATTACATTCAATTCATGAGTATATTCCAGCCGTGAGGTGAAGAATCTACAGTGCCTAGAACCTCTCAGAATTACTCAGGTGTGTATAATTTATCAGGAGCTAGACCAGGGTAAGAAGGCTCAGGTAGGACAGATGGACGACATCTCATTGCAAAGTAACTTATACAAACATTCATCACTTAGGATAGGGTCTTTCAAAGGAATCAAAAATATGCTAGCATTGTACCTTCTAACAAATTATTTTAAATAACATTTTTAAATTTAATAAATTACTGAATTAATTAAACAAATGATTTTAAACAAAGCAATAAGTACTTGAAATTAGTAGAACTTAGAGAATGGCAGTTTGAATTGGGGAAAAAGGAATAATCTCACTCTTATAGTAGTACAGGGAAGGGGCCTTTGAGTAGCCAGAGGTCAACCAAAATACTGAAAGGCTAAGCTGATGGGGAAGTAAGTACTCAAACTTTTGAGGGCGACAGATATGTTCATTATTTCGACTGGAGTGATATTTGATTTGGGTATATACATGTGCAAAACTCATTTAATTGTACACTTTTACATGTGCAGTTTCTTGTATTTCAAATATACCTCAAAAAAAGCTGTAAAAAGTCGGGGGGGGGGGGTGCGGCATAGGAGGAAGCCAACCAAACCCTGTCTGTGGTTTGAGTCTAGAAGCGTGCCACTGAAAATCATCACATGGTGTGCCTTTGGCAGGCACACAATAACACTAAGACACTAGGCTTTAAACACTAGTTTATAAACACCAGGATACCTGGGGTTTTCACAAACCTCTGCCTCCTGCCAGTTCCTCCAGTCTAGTCTGTCTCTTCAACTCTAGGCATACTTACAAGAAATACCAGCAAACAGAAGGCTTTATAAAAACTGGAATTGTGAGGCCAATTAAGGAATGTAACAAAACTAGTAGCAAATGAACCTCTATGGCCTATGTACAGCTAGAGCAATCAAGCAATTATAAGCCTAGAATGAGAATATTACAGCAACACAGACCAAGAACCTCAACTGCAGCCAGCATCTGGAAATGGGTGAACTACCAAAGTGGTATCAAGGATTCCTACAGTCCTTCGTTATTTAATACGGTCTTACATATTTATTGTAAGTAACAACCAAAGAATCACAGGTTACAGAATATTAATTTTAGACTCACAATTCAGTATACGACTCAGTGCAACAAATATGCCTCTAATTTCTACCATCAACCAGGTAAGCCATTAAGTGATTAAACAGAGTCAAACTACAATTCATAAATTGAAAGGAAAGTTTATTTAAATTAATAAAAGAATGTAAGAATATATTCACGTATGCAAAATTACCTCAGTTTGTTCAAACACAGTCAGTGGGTCACTTATTCCCCTGTAGTTAAAGGCAAAGTAGAAATAGATACATGCACCTGCATCATAAGTCTGCGTCACCCTAAAAAACAAACAGACAATCCCACAAGACTTTAAGTTGAGTGAAATCAGATTTAACATCTAGAAACTTAAAGGCGAGATCATCTGATTTGCTTAAACCATAATCTCATTCTCTACTCAGTTTCTTAATTCCATGGAAGAAATGTAGATTGGCTGGATGAAAGAAATACAGGAACTATTTGTACTGTTTTTAACAACTTTTTTGGAGTAAGTCTGGATTATTACCCAAAGAGTTTAAAGTTTTAAAAACAATGTAAATGTTTCTCTAATTAGCCTGAGACAACCCACCTCCTCAGAAGGACTTTTTTTTTTTTTTTTAATGAAATAGATAGCAAAGTTAAAGAAGCCCCAAACGGACTAGATGGGACATTTTAAGTCTTCTAAACTTCCTTGAAGTCAACAGAAATAGGCATGAGAACTTAAAACTCAGAAACAAGAGAAATGTTCAAACATGAAAAATGATCCGGCTGGGTAAAATAAAGCATCTTCTCTGACTTCACACTAATAATTATTATGAACTTTGGAAATAAATTTAATGATCATATTAAATGCAGCAATATGGCTTTAAAATACTGTCTCTGAAGGTTTCACCCTCTGGGCCCCATATGTGTGCATGTTGTATGTGTGTTTACAAAAGACATCAAGAACATTAGATTATTAAATCATATATATGATATATATCTGGGCTTTCCAAATGCAATTAGGTGAAGCATTTAAAAGAGGCTAAGGGGCATCTGGGTGGCTCAGTCGGTTAAGTGTCTGACTTTTGATATCTGCCCAGGTCATCACAGTTCATGAGATCAAGCCTTATGTAGGGCTTCTCACTGTCAAGCCTGTTTGGGATTCTCTCTCCCCCTCTCTCTGTCCCTTCCCAGCTTGTACACATGCTCTCTCTCTCAAAATAAATAAATAAACATTAGAGAAAAAATGTAAAAGAGTACTAAAATAATCATAGTCAAATCTGTGAATGCAATTTACAAAGGTTCCTACAAAGAATTTAATTTAACAGAAGGAGAAAATACAGAGGAAATACTCTTTTTACTACAACAATACAAATAGAATCTAATCTAAAATTTTAATGGCCTTTTAGGCCAAATGTTAGGTGCCTCAGAACAGAAGAAATGAACTGTTTAACAATGCTACTGTCAATTTGCCAGCTGTGTTTTTCTTCTAGTGTTAATTCACACTCATAAAAAAGATCCCTTGAATGTTTACATTTTAAGTACCAGATTTACAAAGTTTAAGAAAAATTGGAGAACCATCTTAACTATAAGGCCACTATCATTTAGGAATAACCAAATTTAAATGAATTGAAAGGATACCTGAATGAAACGAGTTTATAGCAATTAGTAAAATATATATCACTCATATTTGAATCAATATCAATAAACAGAAAATGCAACTCAATATTAAGAAAGCATTGCTAGCTTCCAATAAATCAGGACCTCTACCAAAGAGTTCAGTTTTCAATAGGTAAGCAGGCTTTTAAAAGTCACAACAGATATTCACTGATCAGTATTTTCAAGCAAAAACAAAGTAAAAATAATAATAAAAAAAAAACGCATTTCTGGGAAAATCTCAATGTAGGTGTACTTCAGAAAGTGACTCAGATCCAATACCTTTTATTAGATCAGTTCTATCATTTAAGACACTTAACACCAACCTCTTCCAAAAATCATCTGGATAAGTGATAGCATGGCTACCAAAGTATAGTAGTAGTCTATACTTTGCCATAGTATTATTCCTTAATTTCTAAAAAATTTTTGGAGTACTTTACCTATGTTAGACACACTGGCTAGGAGTTCCTTCTCATAAAATTTCTTCAGAAAATTTGGGTTAGAATTTCTCTTCCAATATACAGAGTACATTTTAATAGATGGAAAAGAAATAAATGAACTCAATAAATGCACCCTACAGCTAGTTATTTTCCTTGGGATCTTCAGGTTTAATGAAAGATAGAATTATTTCAAGTCAATTTTGGAATAACTTTTTGAAAACTAGTTTAAAAAATGTATTCAACATTTACACTCAACACACAATAACCTCCGTGGCCACACTATTAAGCAGCTCAAATCAAACTAAACTAAAACCAAACTCTGGTGAAATGTTAGTTTTTATCAAGTAAGAGATAAGAACTATATTTAAAACTCCCATTTATTAAAACCATTCAAATAACTACACTGTGTACATTAAAATTTTGGTCTTATAAAATGATCACAGAACTGAACATATAAGTTTTTATCAGAAAATCATTCTTAAAAAATAGCTACTTAATAAAAGACATATGTCAAAATTCACTCTAAGTCCATCTACCTACAATACATAATGAAGATCCTTATTTAGGCTTTATGAGCTCCTTCTGAAGAACCAAGACCTGTGTTATTATAGAAGGTATCCTGGGGCAGAATATTTTACTTCCCATAATGTTCAGTAAGTAGTGGGTTATCACAATGATATTCTAGTAATGGAAAGGGGGAGTCTGGAGAGATAAATAGGGAGATGGGGCAGAAAGAGGAAGTAGAGATAAAATCTTTTAAGTTGCTGCTTGATAAAAAATTTAAAAATTCTCAACTAGACAAAAATAGATTCCACTATTTAAAATGTTTCAAATTTTACTTGTAACAAATGACTTTTGGATTATTAGGCCTGATTTGTTTTCAGAACTATGGTAAGGAGGCCTGACAGACTAGACTGTCAGAAGAATTATTAAGTATCAATTTGGGTTCATAATATAAATAAACATAAAATTTTTTCTTAAGCTTTAAGATAAAAGGATTATTTTTAAATATATCTCCAAGTTAAAAAGAAAGAAAGAAAGAAAAGAAAGAAAGAAAGAAAGAAAGAAAGAAAGAAAGAAAGAAAGAAAGAAAGAAAGAAAGAAAGAAAGAAAGAAAGAAAGAAAGAAAGAAAGAAAGAAAGAAAGAAAGAAAGAAAAAGAAAATGTACATTCTCATACCATTATTTGGATAGGTTCTCTCCAAGATTAGTCACTAAGCCACAAGTAGGTTTACCAAGTTATAAGCTTTTTGTTGTACAGAACAAGATCCCTATTTTCTCATCCTTCAGATATATCAAATCACCAGTCAATAATCTCTAAGTCTACATTTTTAGCTTATATATTCTCAGATTCAACCTCAAATATGCTTGTTCTAAAACATGTCAATACATAGGTTAATAAACAGGTTTGGTACTTCCTGAAATGTTCTTCAGACCATGACTGTTTCTCCCACACAGAAGCAAAAAATACAGTTTCAAGGCGATCCTTCTGGTTGACATGAACAGTTAAAGTATAAGAAAGATGATTTCCTCACATCTCACGTTAGAATTTTACTTTCTTACCCCAAAAGAAGCACAAAAAATTTAGCAAATTCTAAAAGGTATCTGTCCCAATGCGGGCAATAAGTGGAATTAAGAAATACAATATGGTAGCAGGGAAGTACAAGATAAGGGTGTAAAAGATAGGAAAAAAAATCAGAAGAGACAGCAGTTGAAGAATATAGAAATATTTCTAGTCTGGCAAAGCAGATACATGCAAATTATCATGCTACATGAAATATCAAAGACTTAACCACTGGATACCTTCATGAGGATCTCTCACTGGAGAAGAAAAATATCCAGATTTCCCTTACTAGCACTAGCACAGGTTGTCTACCTCGAGCTTAAGGTAATGACCACACAATAATAAAATGGCTTTCTTACAGCCCTTCAAATGCTTTCTCAATTCATTCTCACACGAGTCTCATCAAGTAGATGGTATTACCACTGCTTTAACTAATAATCAACTTAGAACTCAAAGAGATTAAATTACTAATAAACAGCAGAACAGTGCCTTCACTTTTCAGACACATGTAGTATTACAAAACAATGAAATTTAAAAACTAAGCAGGCAGTCGCCATGGCAATACAGTAGGCCAGCAAGACCTGGTTCTTGGGCTGGAAGAGGCCCCGGTCTGCCCTCCTAGGCTGAGATTAAGGGATCACAGGCAAATCGGAACAACCACCATGAATAGTCCAGCATCTGGTGCACTTAACAATAAAGATATTACATAATTTCCCAAATTACTTAATTTGTATTTGTGCTTATATTGAAAATTTTTTTTCTATAAATTAACTGAGTTATATTCTTGAAACCCCCCTTCCCCGACACATGGGAAAAAAAAGGAGAAGCAGTTACACAACACAGAATGTTTAAGACATTTTAAAGTGCTAGATTATGACTGAATCATCTAAAGATCTCCTTTACATAATCTGTCTTAACTTCCCTTTATTCTCCATTCCAATTAATTCTATAATTTTATAGATAAGCCATATTCTTGATTTAATCTTGATACACTTAACCTTCTGGTGTTTATACAGGTCTTTTAATTATCAAGTGATTGAATACAAAGTGCTTCTTCACAAGAAAACCCCCTTTTGGACTGTTGCCATTTAACAACAAAGAGGACAAGATTTGCAGCTAACTGTCCACTATGGGAGATACCAGCTACATGCAGTGTTTTAAATTTAAATTATTAGAAATTAAATAAAATTTACAATTCAGCGCCATAGTCACACTAGCCAATTTCAACAGCCCCACAGCCACATGTGGCTTGTGGCGCCAATTAACAGACAGGACGAATAAAGAACATTACCATTACTGCAGAAAGAGCTATTGAAAGCAACGAGTTAATCTTCATTTGGTCGTTTTGCTCCACTCATTCCTTTATTCCATGCCCATTCATTGAATTAATAACTAATAAAGTGGTTAAAGTGCTTTTTGTCGATTAAGAAAAAGCTATGCTATGTATTAAATTCTAGTTTTTTGAATATATATGTGATTTATAATTTCAGTGAAATAAAAGGGAGTCCTTTACTTATTCCCAGGGCTTCAAGGTTTGGCTTTTCACTGTCCTGCTGTCCTGAAGGAGTAGGAAGCTCACTTATGGAAAGGTATTCTACTCCGAGAGGTCTCAGGACTGCTCTAAAACCCTCATGGCACAATCCTAAGAAGGTGGCAAAAGTGAAGTTTAGGAAAGGAAAGCTTGCTAAATGGAATAGACTTGAAGCTATTCCTCCAGGGGCAAATTACATTTCTCCATCAATTAAAATATGGTTCCCCCGTCTCCCCAGAATAAGTAGTAAAAGAACAACCACCACCACAAAAACCTCACCTGCATGTAGAAAGAGGAGCAAACTGAACACCCTTCTCTTTGCATTCCCTTGTTATTCGTTCTTTTACGTTTCTACAGAGATCCACAACCCTAGAAAACATAATTGAATATGATATTAAGTTTTCGAATAAATTAAAAAAATTCTAACAAATGCTAGTTTATCTGGCATCCTTCAAGTCAGAAATTCTAACAAATTTTCAAACCTATTCCTTCAAGAATGAACAAGAGCCTCGATCATTCAAATTGAGCCTTCCATTCATAGGTTCCAAGGGGCAAAGTTCTCCCTTTTTTTGCCATAGGAACAGACAGAAGTCAGAACAGGACACTCAAGCTTCCTGAAGGGAGTTTCCTACACTTAGGTAAACCCAATTTCAAAATAAATTTAATTGCAAGATTTTAAAAGCTTTTTAAAAAAACCTATAATGAATATGTTAACGTAAATTCAATTCTGGGTATTCACAGGAATACCAATCTGTGTCCATATCTAAGATATTTCTCTCAATATGAAATAATTTAGTCAATAATCGTGAGGTTATACCAAATATTCAATAGCCTTTTGTCAAGCTCTGAGCTAAAATCTAGTTTAACAAAGACTTACTGGATGTGAACTATGTATAAAGCTGTGCTAGACTGGTATTAAAAGTCAGTGAAAACAGATAGGTAAGAAATAGGTCATAAAGGGAATGGGGGGAGATTGATAATATTTAATAATATCGATCCTTTTTTTCTATCTTTTAAATAAACTTTTATTTGAAATAATTTTTTTTTAATTTTTTTAATGTTTTTGTTTTTTTGAGAGAGAGAGAGAGAGAAGGAGCGAGTATGAACGGGGAAGGGGCAAAGACAGAGGGAGACACAGAATCTGAAGCAGGCTCCAGGCTCTGAGCTATTAGTACAGAGCCCGATGCAAGGGCTCCAACTCACAGCCTGCAAGATCATGACCTGAGCCGAAGTCAGATGTTCAACTGACTGAGCCATCCAGGTGTCTCTTGACATAATTTTAGATACAGAAAAGTCACAAAGACAGTACAAAGTATTCCTCTTTCCCTGGTTTCCTCTAATGTTAATATATTATATAACTATGATAGATTTGTCAAAACTAAGAAACTGACTTCAGGACATCACTATTAACTAGAACACAGACTTTATTCATATTTCACCAAATTTCATTTTGACTCCAAGATACCATTGTTTTAAAATATGAAGGCATCTGATTTCTTTTGTTGTTTAGTCTTTGATATAATTTTTAAGGTCGTCCTATTTTGGAGAAGAAGAGGTCTAATGGTGATGCATTCATACTTTGGGAACATGCTCAGGAAAAAATTCTACAATGGAAAAGAGATGTCAATCAGAGCTTCTAAGTTGGAGATCCAGAGACAAAAGATTTGACTGACAAAAGATTAATCTATATATTTTTTTTTTTTTTACTTTTTCAAGGCTGTCTTTATTTTTTTTTTTTTTAATTCAAAATAGTTTATTTTCAAATTGGTTTACATAAAACACCCAGTGTTCATCCCAACATGTGCCCTTTTTTAATGCCCATCACCCCCTCTCCCCCCCCCCCATCTCCCTCACCCTCAGTTTGTTCTTAGTCCTTGAGAGTCTCTTATGTTTTATCTCCCTCCCTCTCTGTGTCTTTTTTTTCTTTCCCCTCTTCCCCTCCCCCTGGTTTTTGCTTAGTCTCACCAAGTCCACCTATTCGTGGAAACATATGGTATCTGTCTTTTTCTGACTGACTTATTTCACTTAACATAATACCCTCCAGTTCCATCCATGTTGCTACGCATGGCCAGATTTCATTTTTTCTTATTGCCACATAGTAGTCCATTGTATATATGTACCACATCTTCTTTATCCACTCGTCAGTTGATGGGCACTTAGTTTCTTTCCATGTTTTGGCTATTGTCGAAAGTGCTGCTATGAACATTGGGGTACACGTGCTCCTATGCATCAGCAATCCTGTGTCTCTTGGGTAGATTCCTAGCAGGGCTATTGCTGGATCATAGGGTAGCTCTATTTTCATTTTTTTGAGGAACCTCCACACCGTTTTCCAGAGTGGCTGCACCAGTTTGCATTCCCACCAACAATGTAGGAGGGTGCCTACTTCTCCACATCCTCGCCAGCATCTATAGTTCCCTGATTTGTTCATTTTAGCCACTCTGACTGGTGTGAGGTGGTATCGCAGTGTGGTTTTGATTTGTATTTCCCTGATGATGAGTGACATTGAACATCGTTTCAAGTGTCTATTTGCCATCTGAATGTCCTCTTTGGAGAAGTGTCTATTCATATCTTCCGCCCATTTCTTCACTGGGTTGTTTGTTTTTCGGGTGTGGAGTTTGGTAAGTTCTTTATAGATTTTAGATATTAGTCCTTTATCCGATATGTCATTTGCGATGATCTTTTCCCATTCCGTTGGTTGCCTATTCGTTTTGTTGGTTGTTTCTTTTGCTGTGCAGAAGCTTTTTATCTTGATGAAGTCCCAATAGTTCATCTTTGCTTTTAATTCCCTTGCCTTTGGAGACGTGTCAAGTAAGAAATTGGTGCGTCTTAGGTCAAAGAGGCTTTTTCCTGCTTTTTCCTCTAGGATTTTGACGGTTTCCTGTCTCACATTCAGATCTTTTATCCATTTAGAATTTATTTTTGTGAGTGGTGTAAGAAAGTGGTCTAGTTTCATTCTTTTGCAAGTTGCTGTCCAATTCTCCCAGCACCATTTATTAAAGAGGCTGTCTTTTTTCCATTGAATACATTTTCCCGCTTTATCAAAGATTAGTTGGCCATATACTTGCGGGTCCATTTCTGAGTTTTCTATTCTGTTCCATTGGTCTATGTGTCTGTTTTTGTGCCAATACCATACAGTCTTGATGACCACCGCTTTGTAGTAGAGGTTAAAGTCTGGGATTGTGATGCCTCCCGACTTGGTTTTATTCTTCAGTATTATTTTGGCTATTCGAGGTCTTTTGTGGTTCCATACAAATTTTAGGATTGTTTGCTCTAGCTTTGAGAAGAATGCTGGTGCAATTTTGATTGGGATTGCATTGAATGTGTAGATTGCTTTGGGTAGTATTGCCATTTTAACGATATTTATTCTTCCAATCCATGAGCATGGGATGTTTTTCCATTTCCTTGTGTCTTCCTCAATTTCCTTCATAAGTTTTTTATAGTTTTCAGTGTAGAGGTCTTTCACATCTTTGGTTAGGTTTATTCCTAGGTATTTTATGGTTTTTGGTGCAATTGTGAAAGGGATTAGCTTCTTTATTTCTCTTTCTGCTGCTTCATTGTTGGTGTATAGAAATGCCACCGATTTCTGTACATTGATTTTGTATCCTGCAACTTTGCTGAAATCACGGATCAGTTCTAGTAGGCTTTTGGTAGATTCCGTCGGGTTTTCCATGTAAAGTATCATGTCATCTGCAAAAAGTGAAAGTTTGACTTCCTCCTTGCCAATCTTGATGCCTTTTATTTTGTTTTGTTGTCTGATTGCTGATGCTAAGACTTCCAGCACTATGTTAAATAGCAGTGGCGAGAGTGGACACCCCTGTCGTGTTCCTGATCTCAGGGGGAAGGCTTTCAGTTTTTCCCCATTGAGGATGATATTAGCTGTGAGCTGTAATATTGTGTTATTACTATATATTCTGTTTCATCTGGAAAATAAAATTCCTAAGGTACACATAAGCCATCTTATTCTCCAGTAAACATCCTGACGACATACTGACGCTGATTCTGTGTTTTAAATCTTAGTCTGTTTAGAATCAGGAGAATGGAAAAGATAACAAAGAAATACGAAAGCCTGGGCCTCCAGTCTAAAGACTGATTTGACTGTGTGAGAGTCAATTTGATAAAAACCGTAACATTTACATGGATTATGCTTTATAAAACATATTAAAATTATCTATGTTTCCAATAAGAACAAAGAATATATGGTTAAAATAGAAATATGGAAAGGGGCTTAATGTTTTGTTAGCTATTTTATTAGCATGTTAAATTTTATTTTTTAATATAGTTTCTGAAAGTTTTATAAATTCTAATTTCACAAAACAATTCTCTTAAGTTAAATTCTGCTTAATTCTATGAGAGTGTAGGCAAATAAAATTTACCAGTGTTATTTATGCCTCATTTATGGAATGGTAGAGATGCATGTTTTTAAAATATCTCCTGTAAAAGTATTTATATTATTGGAATTGTGTCTTTATTTTGAAAATCCAACTTTTAAAACAAATACTTCAAATATAAATAAAACCTACTAAGTAAGCTTTAATAGCTATAGGGATTAAGGAATATTATAAATTTATAAGAAAGAAATGGAATTTATGTGCTACATAATAATAATATATGCTAATCTACAATAATGAAGAGATGGGACAAATAACATGACCAAATGGTTAAAACCTTTAATAGGGTACTTTCTAGAAACGATTTGTACAGCGTAAATTCTTTCTTTCTTAATTTTTTTTTATTTGAGAGAGAGAGAGAGTGTGTGTGTGTGTGTGTGTATGCATGACCAGTGGAGAGGGTCAGAGGGAGAGAGAGAGAATCTTAAGCAGTCTCTATGTTCAACACGGAGCCCAGCGCAGGGCACAATCCCATGACCATGGGATCATGATCTGAGCCGAAATCAAGAGTTGGACGCTTAACTGACTTGAGATACCCACGTGCTCCCAGAGGGGAGTTCTTAAAATATTCTCACATAGAACTTGTACAAATGCCAATTCAGTCCACTGGGACCAATCATTCTACGTAAGATGAACATAACTGTATACTTTTAAATTCTCACCTGACCTATTAGCAAATTTAACCCTGTTCACTATTTCCTGCTTGAAAAAATTTTCCTGGGCTTCTCTCACATCACTGGTTTTCCTCCAGATCCTCTAGATATTATTTTCTTTTGCTAGCTCTTGTTTGTATATCCAACTCATACATTTTGGGATTCCCTGGACTTCTTCCTTAGGCTCTCTTTTTTTTCTTCATCCATACTATCTGTAAGGGTTTTTATCTACTCCCTTGGTTTTAATCACAAGCCTTATGCTAATGTCTCCAAAATCTTTAAATCTCCAACTCAGACCTTTTTAGACAGCTATTTTTATAAGCTACATTCTTACATTATTTCCTAGTTCATTCATAAGAGTCTATTCAGAATATTCATTTTGCACTCAACAGATATAGTTGTTTTGCTAGGAGTACTGAGAAATACACAAAACCTAGTAAGACAAATAGCCCCTTAAGAGACTTATGAATGAAAAGGCCAAGCAACCTAATAATATGCGAGAATTGAGACTCTGACCCCTTGGGTTTCTGCTAAACATGGTCTCTACCTAGCTAAATGTTAGAGAGAAAAAACAAATTTTTAAATGGGTAACAAGTAAAGTTTATATCAGGAATGTAGCTGCTTTCCATGAAATTTATGAAAACTTCAGCTGGCGAAGTTGTTTTAAATGAAAACAAACCAAAATATAAACCCTGTATAAAACAGATATTGTCAGTCTATTAAATAAATATGTAAAAATGTATAAGGATTAAAAAATGAAAAGACAGTACATGATTACCTTCCACAGTTTCAAGAATAAAAAACTAAATGACAATCATCAGTTAAAAGTTAACTGATGAGAAAATTCATAATACTGAAGAACTAACATGATGCTAATCTACCTTCCTCAGCAAGGAAAATTATAAGAGACTAAAATGGTCTTTGAGATAACTATGATTGGCTACCAAATGATTTTGCTCTTCAAAAGTTCAGATGTCAGTAAGTTGATAATTCTTTTTGTTTACAGGATTTATCCCCTTGTTAAAATTTAATATCAAAAATTATGAATAACAGACTAATACTGTAAATTGATTGCTGTTTTACAATGCATGGAATATGAACATGAATGCACCAAAAGTCATAACCCATAGTAGGATAAAGAATGAATGCAGAAAAGTAAAGTCTTCTGGGGAAGGGAAAAAAAGAGTTAGGGTAGAACAGAAATGTTAAGATATGTAATATCTAAAAGGTAAATTCATGGGGATTTGTTACATACTTTATTGACTTAAAATAATTGGTAAATTTTATAAAGAAAATCTAAAATGTAAGGCTAGAATAAAATTACTAGAATAAAAACGTACTAACAATCTTCCTAAGAATTTTTATTACTAATGAGTTAACTCACAAGTCCATTTTCAATAAAATCACTTCACATTTCCTCCTCAGTTTTTATTATCAATTCCCTAACCAATATTTGTATACCAATATTTGTGAATATGTGTACATGTATAACGTAAAAATAGAAATTATACATAATATCTTAAGTTGGGTTTCTTTTAGAAATCACTTAAATGCAAGTTAAGATCTTGCTTAATATTAAGTACCCATACAAATATCAAAAGCTAAATAATACATTACAAAAGAAGGTTAACGCTGGTTTTATAGTTTTGGGGGATGCTTTAGAGAACCTTCAAGCATATTAAGCACTTAAGAATTTAAATCAAAGCTAGTAAAACTATAGAGTGATTCTTAAGTGCACAATAAGATTCTTTAAAATGTAATACCTTCCTTCTATGGGATATGGACAAATCTGCCTAAAAAAAAAAAAAAAGCTGGCAAATACAACATTCTGATGAAGGTATTAATTTAAATAAAAGTGATTACCTTGATTCAATGTTTCTTTATAAAAATTTTAAAATTCGTATATTCATGCACAAAGATATATTATTTCAGCAACTCCTATATCATATTTGGATACTGTCAAGCATTTTATTTTATTTTACCTGTCCCAAGGAGCGGAAGTCTCAAAAGACTCTCCTAATATATAGTATTCCAAACCCAAGTCCTGTTAAAACAAATACACAAAAATCAAGAAATTACAACAGATGCAGCAGAATCAATAATACTATTGTATTGTCAGTATTTCACATAATTGTTAGTATTACATGTTTCTATTTTGTACCCCTGGCACCAGATAGTGTGCCTGACACATGGCAGGAACTCAAATATTTCTCCGAGGAACGGAGCCTCTAAGAACTGTCTTGTACATGTGGAGGATACTAGCAGAACAGATTTTTTTTTAGTAGCCTAAATGGGAAATTAAACAACACTAAAAGTGGTCATCAGGATGGAAGGACCAGGGCAGCAGGGAAGAAGAAGCAGGGGGGACTAAAGGAAGAAGGTAGATTTCCCTTTCCTGAAATCAACTTTTCTTTAAAAACAAATTAGAAAATATAGTGCCTCTCTTTGTAGTAACTTGTTGGGAGCCGTTTTGGGCTCGCAGGTTGAGACCCCTCTCTGTGTGGAAAAGGTTGAAGCAAAGCTCCTGCCAGCCAAACTGGCGCCTAATCTTACCTCCTTCTAAATAATCTTTCAGGCCTGGATTTCTTGAACTGCTTTCGTTGGCCTAAGGGACATAATGCTCTTTGGGTTTATGGCACATGGAAAAGGGGACCTGGAGTGCGATGGCTTGATGGATAAAATCTGAATGAGAGTAACCTGGTCAGAAGTAACCTCAGGGTTGTCTCTTGGGGATAGGTTACACAAATTGATCATATAGAATAGCAGTTATGAGTTGGCTAGAAATTAGCAGATGTTAGGCCCCAAGACTCCTTGAGCCAAACTAGATTTTCCCTGCAGGTATCGCATTGTGGTAATCATCCCCTCAGCCCCACCATAAAACCTCAAGGCACGTCTCCGTAAAGCTTCTCTCAGTATTTGGTTAACAGACTGATAGGAGAGATTGTAAAGAGACTTGGGACCTTCTCCGGAGGTTGGCTTTGCCCAGAAGTTAGGAGCACTGTTTACAGATAAGGTACAAACAATAGCCAAATATCTTCACTGATCAACAACAAACATTGAGTACCTTCCTGAGGTTAACGTTTCACGAATCCCTTTGCTATTCCCATCCCCACGCTCCTTTATAATAAAAAGGCAATAACAAAATACTTTTACAGAAACTGCTCTTTGTATAAAGAACAGATAATCATGAGCCCTTACGATATAGGCTCACTCACTCATAAAGGAAAAGAACTTAGAGATCATGTCTCTACCTCCTCCATCATAGTTAAAGATTATGGATAGAATGTCTCCTAATCTATCTATAGATGGTTAACATAGGTCTTAAGGCAACAATGTATGCGCCCTCTGTTTACCAAGGGCTACAATAATCCTGCTCTCTTCCTAAAATCTTTATCTTGTTATTTCCTCTGCTTTGCCTAAAAAACAATGTGTAACTTTGGAACAAAGTCGTAAAAACAGTTACTGCCTAATCTAAGTCTGAGGAATTCGCAAATATGCCAACCTAAGAAAAATTGTGAATGATGCCTTGTCACGGATGTATTGTCACTCGCTACCTTTAAAAATAAAGACACTGAGACTAGCAGGTCAGAGATGCCAGAATTTCCAGGGCTGCCTGCTTGGTCATCAGATTCCATCTCACTCGTGGCTCTCTCACCTCATTTCGCCTAACCGTTCGTCCTTCATGGACCCCTAGATTCGCCGGAAAATGGACCCCGGCAGTAACTAAGTAAGATAGGATATCTGGAAGCACCTCTGCTAGGAAAAGATATTTTATAACACATAAGATATAATGCTTATATGATAAGTAACTTATAATACCCAGAATACAATTCTGTTTTGATATCAAAACTGAAAAGAGCAATTCATAAGCCACCACAGAGATGCAAAGATAGAAAGAATATATTGTTAAGTAGAAAAATGAATAAATGTTATGTTTTCACTTCTAGTAAAATGATTCACTTCAACTCTACCACTAGTTGGCAGGAAACATTCCCAAATCACTGATCTAAAATATGTGGCTTCTCTCTTGTGTGTTCATTTCCACAGTAAACACAAACCTGGTGACAAAGGTATTAAGCACTGAGAAAATAGAAAATAAATTAAAACAAATAATCCCTCTCATCTCGAAATTGCTTCTGTTTTGGTTTTAACAGTGTCTAAGCTGTACTTGTTAGAGTTACATTTCATTTTCTAGAATTCTGAATTTAGTAATATGGGAAAATGGTTAATACACTTAGAAAATGCTCAACAAACAAAAACTTGTGATAACCAAAATGCTTACTATGGGAGAGCTTAGGGTAGTAACGGTCTACGGAGGTAAACGTATTATAAGACCTAAAATCATCTATTACTTTTCATGATCTATAAATCTCTTAATCACAATTTCTGTCATAGCACACAAGCAATTAAATGTAATTTTCCTTATTAGCATGGGGGAATGGAGTGCCCAGAAAAACGTGTATGTTTCAAATTCAATGAAATCTAAAATTTGATCTTACCTAAGATTAGTTTTAAAATAAGAACACAATTCAAGCTTTCTTAGAGAAGTAAAAACAAGTTTTTTATAAGCTTATGTAAGTATTTCCTTCAGAACAATTTCCGAGTGAAAAATGAGACAATGCAGTATTTGGGAACGTCAAATTTCCACTAAGATATCTGAGAAATGACCTTTTAAAATAAGACTTTTCAAATTACATAAGCAAGCAGTATTTTTAAAATGTAACCAAAAAATTGCAGAAAACAATTAAGAAACTTGAGTTTATTACAGCCAAAGTAGAAAAACAAAATAAATCAATAAACTTCTGAAAGAAACTTTCATATCAACAAGTATAGTAGACTCTTGGGGTAACCATGACTAATAAAGTTTCTCATGAATAGAAAATGTAGAATTAGAAACATTTTAGAGCTCAAATACAGACAAATTATGTTTTTAATTCTATAATTCTACATAGTAATCATTACCAGTGAACCATTACTTAGAATAAAGTACCAATTTTTAAGGAGTTACAGAAAGATTATATAGATTTAAAATTCAATTATGATTCAAGTGAGAAATGTTGCTAAATAAGACAGCTCAATTCTAACCAAGCAACATTAGGAATGGCATGCTCAACTTCCAGACAGAGAAAGTCTCCATTCTTTTACAGAGCAGAATGATCTAAATAATCCTCAAATTCCTCAAAAGCATATATGGAAGATTTAACTGGGATTCTGAAGATTTGTAGCTAGTCCTACATTCATGTCAAATGATATGCTACATCATACTAGCTTAAAATTTAAGAAAATAATTTTATTCATTCAAAGAAAAAGTATTATTTGCAATATAAACTGACAAGGGAAATACAAGATAACTTACTCGAATATATGCAATGACATAGGTCAACAAATAACCTCTCTGTCCATTATCTTCTCCAACTGGCAACCCACTGTAATTAAAGAACAAACTGTCAGTATATTTCATATATATTTATTAAAAATATACAAAATAACCAAACTAATATGACACCTCAAGATGCTTAACAGATTAACAATTATACTGCATCTCATTTTTATTGTAATCTAATTTATCAGAAATCTATCAAAGAGCTGTCAAAAGAATAAGATTGGATAATAAAAACCTAAAAATACTTTTAATATTTCAGTTTGGTCATTAATTTCAAGCTTACATCCATCAAACTGATAAAACTGATTCATGAACTCAACTACTTCTACCCATATTGACAAAAGTACAGAGAATTAGCCATGAGAAACAAGCTTGAGTAAACTTTAATAATCTTTACAAGCTTAGTAAGATACATAAAATAGTTATTTTATTCATATAGTTTAGCCATATATTCATGTGTTACTATGGCTCTATTCAAATACAAAGATGTATATATAATGATTGACTATATCTTCCAAACACCAAGAAGTTTTTTGAATATTTGAGCGCATAGTATAAGAAGTATTAGACATACTGTTTATTTTATGAAAGTAAATGATAGACAAAACATACTTTACACAGAAATATTAAAGTTTATGAAGCAACATACAGATAAGTACAAGACCAATAGGTAAGGTTTTATTACTATGAACACATGAACTATCCATCTGAAAGTAGTTTTATTCACAGAAATTATATTTGGTAATCTAATTAGAACTAATCCCATGTAACATATAATTCAGTCCAAGTACTTTGCTTTGTGAAAGTCATTCTTTATTTTAAAAGACTACAAGTGATTATTGATTTTTACTATCTTCAGTAAATAGTTTTTAATTTTGATTGTTTTCATCATCAGGTAGAAATTAAATTTTAACTATTCTCAGTCAACAAAAGAAAACGTACCACAAATTCCCGAAGTACCTACAAAAAAATCCCTTGGATAGGAAACTGTGACCATAATGGATGGTTAACTTCTATGTCTCTCTGCTCAGTACCCTAATTGCTCCTCCTTCATCTAAGGATGCTGAACCCCTAACCATGGTGTTGCCCAAGACTCAGGTCTTGAGCCTCTGTTAGTTACACTCTTCTGGAAGAATCATTTTTTCTTATTACTTCAATTAACACCTATGGTTAAGTTCTTCCTTCCCCTGAAGTTTTGCTGGATTTGGCAGTAAGTAAGTAATACAACACAGATGTGCCCTTGTGCTATACAAATAATGTAAGGGAATTTTAGGCTAGGATGTATAGGCCAAATCAGATATCCTGACTTAGAAATATAGCTGCATATACACGAATTAGTATTACCCAGAAAAGTGGCAAACCCTTGATGGAAGCAGCTCTAGTCTAGAACCACTTGGAGATGGGATGCAAAGTGATGAAATGAGAGGAGTTGTTTGTATTACTAGAATGTTAATGAGCAAAAAGACAGAACCTAGGCCAGCAGTTGAGAGTGAAAAGTAAGAAGAAACAATATAATTCTGGGTTGGATATAAATGGATTTGAGGTGAGAGGTAGGAAGTCAAAGTTCCAGAACAAAAAGGGAACTAGTCAGGAAATTGCTGTGGCAAGTGTGTGGAGGAAAGTATTTGAGTCTATACTTCATGTAGATATAAAGCAGTCAGATACTGGGTCAAAGAAAGAAAAAGCACTACTCAGCTGGGAAACAGGAACAATTTATTCTGGGCCTAGTGGCAGAAAAAGAGTGAAGACTAGCAAATGGTGCAAGAGACCTGCGCTGGGAATCCTTTGGAGAAGGTCCATTCTAAGTGGATATTTGGTAAGAAGTAACAGATATGAACATTTAATAGGTTTCTCTTCTATCAGGATGAGAAAAAGTCCTTCTTGCAGTTTCACCTCAAGCCATTTTTCTTTAGATTCTCTTCTAGTGTCTCTTGGAGCAGGGGGTTGGGAGGGTGGGGGAGCAAAGGGGTCAGGAGGATCAGTTCCACTTTGGAATTCAGTGTGACAAACCACACAGAAACACGCATTTTCTTATTCAAAACAGGATGACACTGATGTCCATTTTAAATTCATAAACCCCAAAGAAGAAAAGTCATTCTGGGCTTGCTTTTCTGAATCATAGGTTTCCCTGTAAATACAGCTTTTTGTAAAAGCTCTCTCTCTCTCCCACTTTTTTTAGCTTTCAGAACCTATTTTCTAGACAGGACTTCCTTAAAATGCAACATGTAAACAATAGTAGGGGGTAGAAATTAAATGTTTCTAAGTTGCCATTTTCGTAGCAGCCACTCCAAAAAGGTATAGTAAGATTCAAACCACTTTATGTTAAAGCAGCAACATCGATCCCCTACTTTCCGCTCCCTGTTGCAAATTTCAAACATCAATTAACAAGGTTCTTAAATTTAAACCTGTTTCATGAGAAAGGGCTGGGAAGACTAATGAAAGAGGAATGAGAGACAATCTTTTTATATAAAAGAGCCATCTGGTGAACCTAATCACTCTCATGTTGAATTACATTAAACAACTTACGCACACACTTTAAAAATAACAGTAACACATTACCTTAAGTTCTATGGTAAATGTCAGTACATCTGTCATGATTGCTGACAGGGAATGTTTATTCTGTTTCGCTCTTAGAGAAGTTAAAGCAGATTACTAGCAAGCAGAGATAAACAACCGAAGTATGATTACTCAATATTTGCCTATTATGTTCCACTAGATCATATGGGCTCAAAGGTATTCCACAGTGTGTGGGTAGGCGTGGAAGGCAAGGAGGAAAATGGCTAAAATGACACATAAAAATGTTCTAAACTGTTGGAAGTAGTTCATTTAAAAACAATCAATTCAGAGTTAATGAGGTGGTAGGAACAGAGGATAAAACAAAAGAACAGAAAATAAAGGATAGATTAATAATGCCATAATTCAAAATAAAATACATGAGCTAAACTAACTTATGAAACTTTAGCAGAAAGAAATTTAGTGGTACTTTCCTCCATCTATTTATATAGAAGAAATCATTGGGGAGCAAGGGATAGCCCAGTGGCATCTTAAATAAGAAAAATATTTCTGAATATTTCAGTGATTAGAACCAAGCACTAGTGTCTACAGAGAAACATGAGGAAAACTAAGAGTGCTAGAAAACCACATTAAGATATTTCTAAGTATCAAATCGAAATCAAAATAGCCTTAAGTCATCTGTCTAATTACAGCCTGGATTGTCAATACAGAAAATTTCTGTAATCTAAATGAAGGAAGTCAAGATGAAAGTATATTAAGAAATTAATTATAACATAACTAATAAGTAGCAAATAAGAACAGCAAAAAAATGAGACCTCAATCAGAGTCTGAGTTTTAATGCTTTGCCCTTGCTTTAAATAGGTATCTCATTTACTATAATCTATTTTTAATGGATGAATTTCATGTAAGTTTTGTTTGGTATAAGCAAATTGCTGGAATTAAATCAAGAGTTCTGGGGCTTCAGCATCAGTATCTAAAAAGACCTGGATTCACTTTAAAGAAGTTCATTCTTACTTTTAAGTTGTAAATAACTGGAATCACTTGAGAAAAACAAGGCTTGTGTTACATGACAAGGGAGTTCACGACAGTTGGTGGCTCAACTTAAAACTGACAAAATGGCTCTAATAAACACCTAAAGATTAAAATATGCTCTTTTAAGGGTGGCGCAGCAGTTAGACATAAATGCAATAGAATTAAATTCTTTCAACAAGTGTTCAATCAAGTGTCTAGTATATACCAGGCATCAACAGTGATGTCCAAGATGAGACAGGTCAAAAATTACGTCTTACCTACACAAGAAGGCATTCTGTCATCATCATACCCCAGTCCATCATACCCCGGTAATGTAGCACATTACTAACTAGTAATGATTTTGCTGGCTATTCTGAATTGTAATTACAATTAGAGATACTACAGAGTGGAATTTCTCTGAATCTGAATGCATGTGTCGGTGTGCTAGAGGTAGGAAGGGTGACTTGGGGGAATTGAGGTGAAACTAAGGAAATTTAACCTCACATAAAGTGATTCAAATATTATAGCATCCATTTCCCTACAAGTGCTCCTAAACAATTTTGAAATCCCAATTAAATATTTAAATATATAAAAAAACAATTTTTAAAAGCTTTGGCCTCTAATATTTAAGGTTGTAACAAATTAAAAGAAGATTTAATTTAGATATAAGAGATTTTAATTTAAATCTCCTTAATTGTTTCTGACTAATACCATGGATTTTAAGAAAAATGTTTTAAAATCAAATTATATATATACTCCACGTAACTTAGAAACTAAAAAATAGGTACATGTACATTTCAAAACTAAATTCAGAGATTAACCTGAAATCTAAGATTTTTGGCTATTAAATGAATTTTTATAGCACAATTACTCTTACTAATTTAGTTAAAAAATCAGTAATTCCCAAAAGGGGTACTATGAAAGAGGAAAAGTAAAAGATTTAATGAATTTCATCTTTTCCTAAAGAAATTTAAATTCTACTTGCCAATTTCGGGATAAAGTAAGAATAAAACTGAGAGGCTGATCTGCAAAACTTAAACACAGTACCAAAGTAAACAAAAATTAAGCCAAAGATTAGACCTTTTTCTAAGAATTCTGTACCTTAAACATGAAGTTCAGAAAATCCTAAAAATAAAGGGCTGAATATCATAGGTGAGAGAAATACATGAAAGTGAGGCATTCTAAAACACAGGCTACAAATTAAGTGCTCATATGTTCTCATAAATAGCAAAAAAGGGAAATTAAATATTTACAAAGAACTCAGATTAAACATAACACGTATATTTTAAACTTTGAAATAATTAAAAAAAAAAAAAAAAAGGACTGGTATCCAGGAAACGTAGTTTACGTATTCAAAAAGGAAAGGGAAAAATATAGTCCTGATAAATGGCATTTTCACTACAGTTCTCATCGATCAATTTCATAATCCATCAAGCCGACAGATAGAAACCACCCAATCATTATTCAGTTGGTTATAGATGTGAAATGTTTTCTGTTTCTTTATACCAGCACAAAACAGTAAGTGACAAGGGGTGGAGTAAAGATAATTTATCAAATTCTTTTATTTAAAAAATTTCCTTTCACAAACATACTAATAATATGTTTTAGACATATGCTATTACCACTAAATAATAAGATGACTCCGAATTTTTTTCATATTTTACTCTAGCATAACAAAGGCAAATATAAAATTAACATTAATGGGAAAATGTAATAAAATATTTAATATATCCTAATATATATGCTTATACAAGCAAGACCAAAATACCAATCAAATTTTCTGCAAATTTTGGAAGTAAATCAACACGACATTTTAAGTTGACTATCATATATTGCTACAAATTTAATACGCTAAGGGGTACATTAACAACTGCTTACAGATACTAGAATTTTAGATTAACATTCTCTGGCATTATGAACTTAAAGCCATACCCAAATTTTGCAGCAATGTCATACACTTGTTTTTCATGTTGAAGAACCTTCTCACGGTCTCCCTCAAACAGTAATGTAGCAACAGTTAGCTGGTTTGGATCAAATCCTTTAAACTACAAAAAAAAAGAAAATAAAAACAATTATTACAGATAAGCCTTTTCCTAGAAAACAGTGAATCAAAAACATTTTGTTCTTTTTTTTCCTTCTAATCTGGGTTCAAACATACCAACTCTTTAAAAATTGAGTTTTGGAACCTACATGTCAATCAAAAAGAATGTTTAATACACCTATTCAAGTTGTTATAATATAACAAAACTACATAAAAATACCTAATTTCTAAATATGCCATGGTGTCAGTAGAAATGACATATTGGTATGTAATACAACAAATAACTTGTAAGAATTATAACTGTGATAAAGAATCAAATAAAAATACTAAAATGATAGAACATAATGAATTAGCAAGATATAGGATAGGGAAAAAGTAAAACCTAACGGCATCCTTATATACCAACAATAACTTCTTAATAACATTTTCAAAGGAGATCTTACATATAAAATTAAAATATAAAATATCTAAGAATAATCATAAAAGAAAACATGTCTGTTTTCCTAATGAAAATGGAAAATGGCTGAACTAATAAACTTGTGAATTCTTGCTCAAATTAATATACAGGTTTATTCCAATTCTGATAGAAACCTAAATGGATTTCCTAAAATGGTGAAGAGTTTCTAAAATTTTTCTAGATTAATAAACAGGAAGGTAATGATGGATAACAAGGAAAATTCTAAAAAATGAGAACTAGACTTATAGTAATTAAATCCATCCAATATTTCAAGAATAAAAACTCATTTTAAAAATGTGATACCTTTTTAAAATTCAATTTATTTAAACTAAAAAAACAAAAACAAAAACAGTTCATCCTCTCCTTCTACCCCTCCCCCCTAAAAATAAAAACAGTTTGCCTTCTTCTCTTACCCCTTACCCCGTCTCTGGCAATCACCAGTCTATTCTCTACATCTATGAACTTAGTTGTTTTTTTTTAATACTTTTTTTCAGATTTCACATATAAGAGATCATACAGTATTTGATACGTTTAAATGGAGTCTACTTCTTAAGTATGTAAGAAGATATCCTAGACATGGCAAATCAACTGTAAGCAAAGTAAGAGAAGTTAATGGTGTTGTCAATAACTGGTTAGCAATTGGGGAAGGGGAAGGTAAAGATTAATTTAGATTTTTATCTCACATCATAAAATTGAAATAAATTCAAATAGTAACAAAGATAAAATATTTTACATTTATACTTAAGAAGAAATAAAGCAAGAGAGAGAAAAAATGGTCCCAATCATAGCTCTGGAGAAAGGAAGACTTTTCTAAGCTCAAAAGTGATTAAATAGGGGCGCCTAGGTGGCTCAGTCAGGTAAGTGTCTGACTCTTGATTTCAGCTCAAGTCTTGGGATGAGACCCACATCCAGCTCTTGCGCTGACAACCAGACAACCGGAAGCCTGCTTGGGATTCTGTCTCTTCCTCTGTCTGTCCCTCCCCTCCACAGGTGTGAGCTCACTCTCTCTCTCAAAATAAACAAACATTAAAAAAGAGAAGTGATTAAATAATCACAGAAAAAAATGTAAAAATTTGAAACTTTTGCACCAGAAAGAAAACCTCTAATTAAAAAGGGAGTCACTTAGCAGTGCCTGTGGTGGCTTAGTAGGTTAAGTGTCTGACTTCAGCTCAGGTCATGATTGCACAGTTCGTAAGTTTGAGCCCCACGACAGCTAAGAGCCTGAAGCCTGCTTCGGATTCTACATCTCCCTCTCTCTGTTCCTCCCTGGCTTATGTACTCGCTCGCTCGCTCGCTCTCTCAAAAATCACAAATAAATAAAAATTAAACAAAATTTTTAAAAAAGGGAGTCACTTGACTCAAAAAATTATTTACAACATTTATGATGAAGGCATCTAACAATTCCATTATTCAAAGTGTACACAGCAAAGCACCAAGAAAAATATCATGAAGCTTCCACTCCTGGCAAAATAATCATA
Source organism: Paguma larvata (assembly GCA_030068075.1). Lineage (NCBI taxonomy): Eukaryota > Metazoa > Chordata > Mammalia > Carnivora > Viverridae > Paguma > Paguma larvata. Next base: position 54,210,879 of record CM057825.1, read on the forward strand.
TTCGACTAATTCACACAAAAACAAAGAAATGATGAGTCTCACTGAGTTTCAATGAGAAACATTAACTAAAATAAAGTACCACTTTCTTCCTTGGATTCGGTAAATTTAAAACAACAAAACTCCCACGTGCAATAGCAAGGTTGCAACAAAGAAAGAGCACCTGGGTATCACTAAATTTAGTGTAAGCTGGTAATAACCCTTTAAAAAAGGAATTCAGCGAAGATTAAAAAAAAAAAATTCCAAAGTCTTATTTCACTAGATATCAATATCTACTATAAAAAAATCAAACTGTAAAAAAAATCTTACATGCATGAAACTGTTTAATGTACTGTTATTTTTAAAAACTTCAAATCTGGGGGAAAAAATGAAAACTTCTAAAATTAAATGAATAACTGATTTATTCAATAAAATATTTATTTCAACATAAAAACTATTAAGAAATGTACGCAGCATCACTAGAAAACATACTTAACAGGTACATATGGAAGGTGAGAAGGCAGGAAACAAAACTAATATCATAAGCATTTAAAATTTTAGCACTGTATAAAAATTCTTACCTTTGTAATATAAAACTTTTTTAAGCCATCCAAAAATGATGTAAAAATAGAGGACACCTGAGGTTTAAGAGCATGACCTAAAAAGATAAAAGTTCATATTCTAAATTAATAGCAAATTCTGTTTTTCAGAAGATTAAGAGGCTAGTTTAATATCCTAAAAAAAAAGTGAATGTTCATGACTAATTTTTTAAATCTTCCTATGTTTTATATATAACACACTGATACTAAGATTTACATCTTTTATCTTTATCTTCTTTGAAAAGCCACAACTTTTTGTTTACAAAACCTCTCATTTCTTTTTTAATTCAAATTACCACATGTAATTAATACTACGTATAGTTTATCTTTCAATGATATAGTTTATACATAGTAAAATCACTTCATTAATTTTTATTTCATTAAGAACATCCAATGGTGGCTGGTTTTACTTTTATTTTTTTTAATTATGCAGAAACCATTCAGAACTATAACCAAATATGGAGTCGATGCCAAGTTTAAGGTTGTTTCTTAATTAATTCCTAATTCTTCCAGAATTCTTGGCATAAAACTAGTAATTGCTTTCTTAATCACACCCAGAGAGTTACAATTGCCAAAATAACATAAACAGTGTCTCAGAGTCTGTTAAATTAACATCTTTGCCTGCGGATTGAGCTTAATTGAGTGAAAGTCTTTTACTGTTTTCTCATTGTTTTCAAAGCAACTTCTTAACTCCGTGACTGTTAGATTTAAGAGTCATATACATCTGGCTTTAGTGCCATAAGGCCAATTCAGAAAAAATGGGGCATACCGTTTACATAGAATTTTTATAAAGAATTTTAAAGTCTCTAGTAAGTCTGAAATTATCTCCAAGTAAAAAGTTTATTTTTTAAACAAGCTGTAAGATTTGTTTGTTTTTAAAGTATAGATCCATTCTTTAAGACTGGTGCAAATAGCAAACTAGTTTCTTCAGGGGTGACAGCTGATTTCTAGGGGGAAAAAACTATGATTTGTATGTCTTTTTTCCCCCATTCTTTTTTCTTTAAGTTAGATTCTGAATCTGTAATACTTATTACATTCCTACTAATTACAATAGGAAACTGTGTGATATAAAAGACCAAGTAACGTAAGTCTTAAACAGAGATTAAGAGTTAGATATCCATGCTATAACTGAACAAAACAAAAAACAAAACACAAATAAAGGGCAGATTAGATAGAGATGAAACCACCAATCTTTTTGAGTACCTGGATCACATGCAAGAGGTTTGGAAAAATTTTTTTTCTTTTACTGTAACCTGTCAGAAATGCTTCTCCAACATAATCAGTGCCTTAAAAGATACCATTTCTAGCAAGTATAAAGTTAGAAATTACATATCAAAATATTCACTTCCTGTTCCAAAAAGAATTCGTCCTACTTTAACAATTGGAAATACATAAACATAAATGTATGAGTGTATGAGTTGTATTATTGCAATAAACTGAAATTATCTGTTCCTCATACAAGCTCTCTGATCCCCAGATCTTTACACAACGTATGAGGTCTCCGAATGTTACTACACTGATGTGGACTAGTCCTTAAGGGTAAATGTTCATAACACATGGAAATTCGTTTGCACAATTTCCATTAACAGTAGTGGGACTTAGTCACATATATACCAAATACGGAGTTGACATATTAGCTCTGAAGAATATTATAAAAGCGATACTAACTTTAAGTGGGTCAAGTATTAGTATTAACCTAAGGGGATATTATTATCTTTTATTTATTCTTAAGTTAACGTTGTCTTTCAAATTAATTACATTTGAAACATATTCTGACTACTGTTTTATTTTTTATAGTAAATGAAGGAACTAAGTTTTCAGATTTACTAGCTAAACAGACTGATTAGTAAATCTAGTGTTGTTACAGTGTTAATTTTAAATTTTTAAATTATTTAATAAATATCTATATTTCAAAGAAGTGATCACAAACAGTGGCAAAAGTCTTAGGCCTGGGAGTCAGACAGATTTGGGTTCAACTCCCGCTCTACCACATATGATCTGTGGGCTGAAGTATCTAGCCTTTGAGTCATCTGTAAACTGGGAATATTACTTTTAGGAACAGTTGTAAGGAGTATTTGATAAATTGTGCTATTGACATTGTGCTTAGCACTACACTATGGGCTATCCAAGATTTATTCATCCTCTTTTGCTAAGTAGATGAGTAAGTCAATCAACATGTCAGTACTTGTCATATGACAGGTGCAAGTGATATAAAAATGAATTAAAAAAATCCCCTAAACTTGACAAAATTTAGTGTTTCAGAGGAAATCTACTGATGGTTTCAATATACTCAATAATACCTATCATTTCAATGTACTGAAAACATATCATTTCAATATAATGAATTAATAAGGGTTGTGTCAGAGGTAGGAATGAAATTAAAAATATTAACATCTAATAATAAGACTTGTGATTTGTTAGCGAATATGGCACAAACACTGCCAATAAGCCATATGGCTGGTACAAAGTCCTGGACATCCCTTGCTGTGTTTAGCTGCTTGATCATGGAGCCATGGCAGGGTATGTAGATGGGAAGGCTTCAACAGGTAGTGAGAAACCAAAAAGGTTATAGATAGCCAAGAGGCAAGATTAGATCTGTCTTTCCAAAGAATCACTTTGGTGGCCAAGTAAAGTGTGGAAGGAGACAAGATATAGTCAAGACTAGAGAGGGTAGAGCCTACCTTTGAGCATGTTCTAGATACATGCAATGAGAATGCAGAACAGGGATGAGAGATGGCTGGAAGGACCTTTTCTTTAAACCTTCATTTTAAATTGCTATATATCCCAATTATAAATAAAATCTAGTCGAATTATAGCTAATTTTATAAAGGTGTTTATGACTAACATAATTTATTATAATAACAGCACATAAATGGATAACAGCATTACTAATCAGATACATGGCTCTCTTAAGACCTAGATCTCTAAATGCAGGCCAAAACACAGAAGGATTGATTTCCATTTAACTATTCAATTATTTAAACAATATAGTTAAACTTTTATCAGTAATATAATATTTTGAAAATAATTTACTTAAAGGAATAAAAGCTATGACTTAGAAGAATCAAATTTTAAAACTAACTCTTGATATATTATGAACATGACTTCCTCATGTTGTTGTTTCTTTCAATTTTTTTTAATGTTTCTTTATTTTTGAGAGAGACAGAGCATGAGCATGGGAGGCGCAGAGAGAGAGGCAGACACAGAATCCAAAACAGGCTCCAGACTCTGGACTGTCAGCACAGAGGCCAATATGGGGCTTGAACTCACAAGGTGGAAGATCATGACCTGAGCTGAAGTTGGAACGCTTGACCGACTGAGTCATCCAGGCATTCCTGACTTCCTTAAGCTTCTATACCATAAAATCACTCTTCCCTAAATTAAAATCTAAACTACTCTTAAATAGAAAGAAACAAAAGCCTGCCTATCTTAGCTGTTAGTGTTTACTATTGAGCAAACATTCCTATAATTTCAGGGACTGTTCTAAAGACACTAAATTCTATAAACTTAAGTTCCAAACTCAATTTCAGCATATGGAAAAAATATAGAAGCAATGAACCATTTCCACTCCTCTTTCCCGCTTGCACCATTCTACTCTGTCCTGCATAATGCTAGTGGAATGGAGCATTCTCAGATGTAAAGCTTATTTTATTATTCCCTCTACAAGAAATCCCTCTGCTGACAAGCTAAAATCCCAATCGATCCTGCAAAGCCCTACTCCATCCATCCAGCTTCATCTCTTGTAACAACTCTCACCCACCCTCTATTTGAGTCACCTTGAACTACTTAAAGTACAAAGGTGCCACTGAGGTTTCACAATCTGATACTTTTTTGCTGATAAGCTGATAAATTTTTTCACTAACAAATCTGGTAGGAGAGAAAAGGAAAACATCCCACGCAAACTTCTATTCCCCTTGAGATTTAGCTTAAGCATTACCCTCCTTCAAGAAGTCTTTCCTAGGGGTGCCTGAGTGGCTCAGTGGGTTAAGCATCCAGGTCATGATCTTGTGGTTTATGAGTTCGAGCCCTGCATTGGGCTCTGTGCTGACAGCTCAGAGCCTGGAGCCTGCTTCAGATTCTGTGTCTCCCTCTCTCTCTGCCCCTCCCCTACTTGCACTCTCTCTCTCTCTCGAAACATTAAAAAAAAAAAAAAGCCTCTCTCGAATCCCCATATTGACATCTGGCAAAATTCAGCAAGCTCAACCATTTCCTCGTTTGCACACAGGGCATCCAGTGCACTCTTCTTTCACAGCAGCTCCAGCAATCCTGCACTCATTCATTTCTGTAATGGTCTGCCATCATTAGACTGAGGACTTCCTGAAGGACAGGAACTATGACATCTTCCTAGCTCTGTATTCAGTACTCTTCCTGGCATGTGACAGCTGTTTCACAAATTCTGTGGCTTCATGAGCAGATTTTACAATGACCACTCCTTACTTACCAAACTGAAACTGCTGGTTGTCCATGAGGCGAATAGATGCAGGAGCACATCTCTATTTTAAAAAGAAACAAATGTGATACAAATTTAATACTGTAAAGAAGCTAGACAGGTAGAATATAAATGTCATTTTTCTGTATGTGAGATCAAGAGCTTAGTTCCTAAGAATATACACGGTAAAAAAATCTTAACTTTTTATAGAATTTTAAGATGACAAAATGTCAGTACCTTCTATAAAATATTTTGAGGAGAAATCTAAATATATAATACATACAGATATATGTTGCCTGATCTTTAATTTGTCAGCAACAACATCTTCTTAATGCCTAGCAAAGACCTATGAAAATACCTAAAAGAAATATTGAGCCTTGAAGTGGATTATTTTAGAACAAAGTAGAAATTTCAAAGACTAAAATCAACATTATGCCATTTGTGAATTATAACATATCTTCAGATTCTTTTAAAATGAAGATGATGGTAGACTTTTTCTGAGCAAAAACACCTCAAAAAATTATCTGTGATGTCCTCAAACATAACTATAAGAACTGTTTTTTTTCTTTTTATCCCTTCTCATAATCCATTTTAACCAGAAAAACTATCAGTGTCCAGAATTCTAAAATCTTTCAAGGCATAAATAGCAACAAAACTCTGAAGGGTAATTAAAACTGTGCCAGTGTTAAATTTAATCTAGTCACCACACTAAAAGCTGCAAGGAAAGAAAAACGAGAACAGATAGTCATAAATTTTGTGATGCTGAAATACTATAATATAAACACTAGCAAGATTTAAGTTAGCTACAGCTTTTCCATAGTATTAAAGTGAGCTGCACCCTAAATACAATTTTATTTTCTATGCAAATTTTTAACATGATTAAACTTCTACCAAGAGGTTGCTTTCAGATGACAAAATTTTGACTGTCATAAACTTTTTGAACATTTATCTTCGGCTTATAACAGTTATAAATAAAATTTGTATCAATACAATATTGAGATTTATGTAGATCATTCAAAAGAACAAAACATAATACAACTGTGCATTATAACATTTTTGCTATTATTTATTTTTAATTGAACAAATACTTAATTTTATAAAACCACTCACAATACACATTTTATTTCACCCAACAAAATGACTGACTAGATTCTTATTTTGAACACTATACAATTTACTCACCTTTGATACTAAAGGTGAGATTACTCAATCTATATTTTAAAAAGTCACTGCCAAATCTAAAGAAACAGTATTAGGTAATTTTATATATACACCATAATAATAACCTATTGCCTTACTTTTATAGAATCTTGTGATGTCCAGGTTGTTCTCACATGTCTTATATTAAATAAGAAACAACCCCATTAGGGTAGCAGAACTGGTATTAATCCCCATTTTTCATATGAGGACATAAAAACCAGAGAGATTAAAAGACTCATTTGACATCATATGACTGTTAAAGAGACAAAACTAGGAACAAGATATCCTGGCTGCTGGAGGAGGAATATTTCAAATATTCCACAAAGTCTCCCCAAAAAATCACTTAACACACGCATACATATATCACACCCATAACACAAATAGCTTTACAGTCATATTTGAAACAAAAATTACTAGAAAAGTATTTGTTATACAGTTATAAAATAAAAAAAATATATACAACCTGAGTAATTTCAAATCTTGGTATAAAAGTATCTTTGTCATTAGGTTGTGCTTCTAAAAGCCAAACCAGTTTGCAAAATACTAAAGAAAAAATCAGGCTTCCTAAAATGCTCTTATTATAAACAGGCATTTCAACTTCTAATAAAACATATGAAGCCTAATTAGACCAAGTTTCTTTTCTGCATAAAATAAGCAGAATACTACATTACATACATATCTGTATGTTTTGGCTTAAACACACCAGTAACATATGAGAAAGAATCAGAGCCCTTCTGTCATTCTTAGAAAAAAACAAAACAATTTTTTCTCAGATTTTATTTTTAAGAAGTCTGTATACTTAATGTCGAGTTCGAACTCACAATCCTGAGATCAAGAGTCATACACCCCACCGACTGAGCCAGCCAAGCTCCCACCACCCGCAAAAACAACTTTTAAATTTATACCAACAACTTGAAAATTCCATCTCCTACTGTCACCTAGATTCTACTACCCCCGTACCTATAGCAAGTGTTAACAGGGAAAACAACCAGCACAGAGAAACATATATCAGTAAATGGGAGGGGTGCCAGTATGTTTAGTACAATAAATTTGTAGTGGAAATCAATCTCTGAAACAACTAAAATACAATAAATATGCAGGCCTTGATAAAATCTTGGTTTGAAAAAGCTATCTACAAAATACATCTTGGGTTTAACTGAAATAATCTGTTTATAGAATGAATATTGGATGTCATTAAAGAAATTACTGTTGATTTTCTTAGACATGACGGTAGCATTGTGGCTGTGAAGAAAAACACTTTTATTTTTAGGAGATGTATGTTTAAGTACTTAGAGGTCAAGAGCCATGATGTCTGCAACTTAATTTTAAATGCCCCAGAAAACACACAGAAACATATAAAACAAACAGAAAAAAGTCAATTGTTGAATATACAAGATAAACATACAGGCGATCACTATTCTGTTTTTTCAAAGTTTCTGTATGCTTAAAACTTTCAAATTATATTATTAAAAAAAAAACTTTCAAATTAAAAAGTTAGAAACAGAAGTAAGGAATCTTCAGGACACCTGGTACATAGAACAACCAATATTCAACAATATTGAACATGATTATAACTGACAGTTGAGTCATATAAAGCTGAGTCAGTCATAGACTATTCCTATTTATACTGAGGCAGAGTAGTTGGCTGCAGACTAACACTTATCAAAAAAGAATAAAAAGCTAAAGAAAGTTTATTGTATATAGATATTAGTTTTCAATACTGACTTTTTAAAACTTATTAAAATCAAACCAACAGCTTTATTAAGTCTCATGTTTTAAAGGTGTCATTTTTTTAAAAGTCAGTAAATGAGTGTTTTAGTAATCATCACAAGTAAATTCTCATAACTAAAGCACCCAAATTGAAAAACAGCACCTAGATTGCTTTATGATCCTCTGGCCATTGATTATTTGTACATCATTGTGCATCATTCTAAAAATACAAAGCAGAAAAGCCTCTTAGAATTTTATATGAAACCTTGCCACTGTAATTAATTACAAGCTCCTATAAGCAAAAGACCAAAATAATGTTACTATTCTTAAAAAATAACAACATTCAATCTGGGTAAATATACCTGTGGTTGAGACTATGTTATGTCTCAATTGCTATAAAACTAATTTGAAAACCTAAAAATATTTCCTTTAAAAGTTAGAGACATCACAAACTCTGAGAATCTGAGCACTAAGTTCACTCCCATGCTACTCAATTATGCGAAGAGTATTCCATAGATGAGGAAAGGGGGAAAAGGGTTCTTGAGTTAAAGTGACCCCTGGTGGTACGGGACCAGAACTAACCTGAGAGAGAATAGTTTTACCAAGTAATTTTATTGGTGGGTTAGTAATACACTTTGGGAATTTAAGGAACACTCAAACAAAAATTGCTTACCCAAACTGGAATTAATGCAATAACTGATTTATTTCCTACTATGATAAATGTATTTTTACTTGAATGTCTGATGTCACCTGACTTGTACCCAAGTATACTTTATATATAGTAAAGAGTCTGAAAAGAGATGAGAAATTCATTATGGACCTTAAGGAAATATCAGTTATCTTTGTTTTATCCATGCAAAGAAGAAATAAATAACCACATTGACCTCAAAGTACTAGTACAAGATTGACTAAGTCAAATTGCTGACAATTTCTTCCCTTTAATGATGCCACAACCAGGGATTTAATATAAAAATGTGAAAAATAAAAAAACAACCACTCTCATTAGTCTTATTTAATTATGAGTAGAATTCTCTGTACTAACTTAAAAAGCAACAGATTTCTCAATCCAACCATTTTCTCCAAAAAATAGTCCCTATAAGAAACACATCAAAAGATTTCTGCAAAATCTGTTTTTATGGAACTAATTCATATCTCTTTCCTATCACAGAGAAAACCAGAACTTGCACTGCAGATGTGACACATTATTTGTGAAGGCATCTCTTAGTTTACTAGTTACTGGCGAAAGAAATTCGATATTAACATATTTCAAATGTCATCAGGATTTCTACTGTTACTAGTTCATAAAGATAAAATATAAAATATAAGCACTGAATGGTAGTCCTGTATCTTTGGTACCTTGTTTAACATCTTTGAATTGTAAATGCTTGTTTCTTCAAGAAGTAAATCAAGCATTCAGTGTAGACTCCAGAATGGCCCAAACTCTTGAGCCTTGAGTCTATTTTGGAGATAGTCTAGTAACCTCATACTACATCAGAACCAAAGCTCCAATACCAACCCCCTTGTACCTAGCCGTACGAAAATTTAAACACATAAAAGTTATCATGATATACGTCTGTAGTGATTACTAGAAGACAGGAACCATGTCTATTTAACTCACACAATATCCAATATACTTTGTTGGATATAAAGTTAAGAGCACAAAGAATTTTTCTCACAAAGAAAAAATAAATTTAAAAAAGGATATGTGAAAAGAATTCTGCTAAATGCAAATTTCTAAATATAAAAACTTGAAATGTAGACAGATAATTGGTTCTTCCTCAGAGTTGGTACCACAGATAAAATCAGACAGTTTAAGGCTAGTGGTGTAACTGGTTAGTCCTACTGGAAGTGACATACTGGCTTACAGCTAGAACTCTACATTGTAAACAAGAACATTCTTTAACAAGAGAATTATCTCTTGGGTTTTAAAGAATGAGACAATACATAGTATGCAGTAGGTATTTCCCCCCATTTGTATTAAGGGAAGAGCCAATAATGCCAAATAGTCTCTGGTTCAACATTTTCATTTTTCACTTTGTAAAGGTATAATGACTTGTTCTGAGTAGCTCCTGCTTGAAAGCATGTCTTGTAACTGTCCTCAAGTTTAACACATTTTGCTGGATCACATAGTTTAGAATCTAATTAATCAAACTTTTGGCTAGGGGCTAGGTTATTTTTTCTGCCTCAAAGGGAGAAAAGCATCACACACGGTGCATACACACACACAATGATTTAAAATAACAATGCCATTTCCTACATGTAACAAATTATTTCCAAGAATTACCACTAAATATAAAGATTTAATTATTTTATAATGTAATTGCTAAATCTAACTCCTTTCAATTTATTTCAACCCCTCCAGGATAAATCAAGATAGAAAATTAAGACAGGACAATTGAGAATTGAGATAGAACAGTCTGAGGTGTCAAATATGAACTATTTATTTCTTTCCAAATTATGGTCTAAATTCTGTAGGAAAAAAACCACACCCTATCAGTTTAAAATTGTTTAAAATAAAAGTGATGGTAGGTAGAATGGACCACATCTTGCCGAAAGACAGGGAGAGAAAAAGCTCCCTTTTCAATCTATAATTCTACAAATCTCGTTCTGATACTGAGAAAAAGAGTTTTCAGAGGAAGGCATACTGATCTGTGCCACAGATACAGTGTTTCCTCTTAATGGAACACATGGTCCTCCCTCAATGCTATAGGGCATAACTCTTTTTTTTTTTTTTAAATTTTTTTTTTTTAATGTTTATTTATTTTTGAGACACAGAGAGACAGAGCATGAGCAGGGAAAGGGCAGAGAGAGAGGGAGACACAGGATCTGAAACAGGCTTCAGGCTCTGAGCTGTCAGCACAGAGCCCGACGCGGGGCTCGAACTCACAGACCGCGAGATCATGACCTGAGCCGAAGTCGGCCGCTCAACCGACTGAGCCACCCAGGCGCCCCTATAGGGCATAACTCTTAAGTTTTTACTGGGTAGGGAAAATCCCAGGCTTTAAAAACTGCCCAATTTGAGTTTTTTCAACCCTTTTCCCTTAAAACTTTATAAAGATATCATTGTTACTTTTAAACAAACAATAAGAGAATAATAAAGTATACCTGAAACTGATATTCTGATTAATAAACACTACTTCTCTCCTGAAAGGCTACAGTAGGAAATCTGTTTTCTCAAAGTCTTAAAAATCACTTACTTACCCATCTACTGAGTTAAGCTGGAGATTATACTGGACTGCCACTTATAAGACAGAATCACATTAATCTTCTACTAAATCTTCCTTTCTAGCTCCTCACAAGGCAGTGAAGTATTGAAAGAGGACAATCCTCACATGGACAAAGATTAGATGAGAGACCTTAGTAGAATCCTTCTGCTGTCAGTATAAAGTTGCTTAATTTATTTCCTTAAGAATAGTGATGAAAATATACAAAGAGCCCAATTTGCTATTTGTAAACAATCATGTGTCCAAAAGATACATATCCAAAATACAGTTTTCCATTTCAAAAGCAACTTGAGTCTGAAAATACCGTAAAAATGGAAGTGCTATGAAAAGACAGTGAGGAATTACAAGCAGCCAACTCATTATTCAATCAAGAGTTTGGCACAATCGTAAACCATATACCATCTATTTTAATGGATCTTAATTCTCCTGCTATCAGCTGAAATTCCAAATTGCAAATTGAACAACTAGTGCCAAAATCTGATCATTTTCTCAATTTTTCTGCCTGAGAATGCTGTTACAAAGCAGCGCAACACACGTCGTTCCATTCTTGACATATGATATTTGTACACTCTGTAAACTAATACGTAAATGTCTCTAAGCCATAATACAAGCATTTACCCATTTCCAGGGAAGGTAAACATTAATGCTTATCTATCTGTGCAGAAGTAAAATATATATGTTCCCCAAACAGTGGAATATCTCCAAATCGCAGTAACTATTCTTAGCAATTGTTTCATTTATACAAGCAATATCTGAGAATAAACTATTATCTATCTAGGCTTTTTAATCAGTTTCAAGTAAGGCCAGCTTTCTAGTCAAATGGTATGAATACCTTTAAAAACTGTCTATGACTAAGTACACAGAACTAAATTATTAGATTAGAAAGGAGCTTTCCTTTGATGTCTTTAACCACAAGGTGGCACTTTCTATCAATCATCACCTTTGTTTATTCCAATCTATACACCCAATACAGTTCTGTGCAGTCAATTTACATTACAGTCACTGGTGAATATCTGGAGAATTTTTTTTAAATGAACAAAAGGGCAATTTTTACTGACTTATGCAAGGATGAAGGAAAATTTCACCCCCTGCTTTTCATTAGCACAAGTAGTTCTCTGTTACCTTTTATCAGGGGGATATATTAAATTATAACAAAAACTCCATCAGATTATAGCAACTATGTTTAAATCCAATGTTTCCATTTTAATAAAATTGTAAATTTAGGATTCTGATGCACTTAAACATCATTTCTCATTAATGAAACTTAAGATATATTTCCATATTTGCAATGTGGAAAAGAGGAAAGCGCAAAATACGTCTACCTCTACTTCAAAGATCACATAACACTTTCTAACAAGTCTACTAAATCTGTGTTCTACAGAGTGGAAATCTTGTGAAGGGACAGATTTGGCCAACATAGACTGAATGTGACCTCATTAAAGATCTTTTATTGAAAATACATACAAATCAGATAGTTTTATCGATTCTATAATTATTTTTAAAAACCCATTTTGGCATTCTTGCTTATTTTGCCATAAAAAACAATAGCCGATTAAAAAGATGTCACATTCAAAACATGAAAAAGAGAGATACTATAAACTATATATTCTATTATAAACCTTTTTTTGGGAAGAGAAATAATCCAGTTTAACAAAGGCAGAAAGCAAACAAAAGTACTTAATGTATTTAATCATAATACAAGGTGGAAACACTTAAAATAAAAAAAAATCATTAAGGGAAGTTGAAATTGATAAGAAAATATAATCTAATAACAGAAAATGTTTGTTTTGATTTTTAATTGGTGAACTTACAGTTATTTTCTAAACAAAGCAAAACAAAACAAAAACAAAGAACACGAAAACTTAGCTTTCCACTCTTTCTAGGTTTTAACTCACAGGCAAAATCATAAGCTTTGCAATTAGTTCTTTTATTCCTTAACACCTAGGCTATCTTAAATTTGAAATTACCTTCCTTTGCCTTTAAATGTAGAAGGTTTTAGTGACGAGTATCAGAACACACTTGAAACTTTACCATTCAGTGCTCAGATATGTCAGAATAACAAATATTATGTAATACTGAAACTTATTTTCACTTCTCCTTTATTCAGCAATCCTGCCTTTAATATAATATTTAATATTACATTAATTATATATAATGTATATTTATATTTAATATGTAATGTGTCATAATATATTACATATTTATATATTAAAATAATATTTAAATATTATACCATCTCACTATTTTAGCAAACATAGCATAATACTTAACTCTATATTCTAGCACCCTAACTATAACATAATATTCCCAAAGTTTTAGGAATTAAGAGCTCTTCTTATAAAAATTTCAACTATTAACATTTGCTTTTGCTTTACCACCACCAAAGTAACGTGCCACAAGTTCAAGAATGTTCATTTCAGGACTAGACTTCTTTTTAAGTTATTCCCCCACCCAGCAGTAAGACAATCAAGATTAAAGGGACTATTGTTAAAAAAAAATTAAAAAGATGCAAAAAAAATAATAAAGGGACTATTGTTAAGTCTTAATGAAGGAAGCAATTTAACTGATAAATAACTAAAGCTACTTGAAAATTATAAAAATTATCCTTGTCAACTCTTAGATTAGGTAAACCATATAGGTGAACTTCTTCCAAGTGGAAAACCTACGGAAAAAATGAATGTCTCAGTGAGCAAAACTGAATATATGAAATAAAGAATACTAAAAATGGTAAATATGTGAGCATATGTAAAATATTTTTGCTTATTTTAAATTTCTTTAAATTATTTATGTCTTAGAATGGTGGGAAGATAAGACTCTTGACCACTTTCCATTTCAGTACTTTAAAGAGTCCACAATATGGAGTATTTGCTGGATATCATTCTTTTGCCTCAGCAGATCCTCCCTTCACTCTGCTCATGATACCTGGAAGCTGACCTATATAGGTCAGGTTGGAAAGGTCCCTTGCCTCAAGATTCTAGTTGCATATACCTGATGGGAAGTACTAAAGAACTCTAGGAGTTTGGAGAAAGCAAGAAGAAACAGGCTGGAGTATACTCCCTTGATTTCTTCCCTGCGGGGAAATGTTGAAATGAGAATTTTTCACAAACCACTGTAGTGCAAATAATGAACCAAATACCTAAAGAAATGCAAGAATTTCTACACTGATACACAGAACACAGAAATAAAATTACTTGGCATTATCTAGTCTTTTAAAAATCCTTGATATTATTTCTTTTTTTAAATAAGGGAACAGAAAATGGGAATTCTTCTTAACTTATAGCTAAATATATTGTGTTATTTAATTTATGCTATAGCTTAGATAATATTATAAAACAAAGTAAGGTCTAGTAGTAGCACATTCTAAGTATTGATAAAGTTTGACCACCTATATTTAATTTCTATTTTTTTGGATCACTGATATTCAGCCATTTATTTTAATTTCAACAAATGCCTTAGTTTAAGAGAAATTATATACTGCTAAATTAATCACAAAATATCTTACCTAAAAATAATTTAAGAAAACATAACATTCATTAAAAGCAGAGTCATTCAGAGCCATCAACCCAAGTATATATCTTACCTTGGCTTAAAATCACACAGCACTCCTTAAACCAAGAAATAAAGAAATAGCAACTGGACTTACAGGGATGATTTTACATTACCTTTTCATACAGAACTTGGTAAAAACCGCATATATAACACAACTAAATATGAAGATTATATGTGACATACAAAATCAGTTATGCAGAATTTTTAAATATAAATATATATGGGTGGGTTTTTGTTCTTTATTTTTTTACCTGTTTTGCAATTTCTCTTAAACAGGCTACTCCTTGTTCAAAATTAGGGAAAGCTACTGAGCCATACTTTTGGTATTCAGGGATTGGTCTGATTTTTATTGTAGCTTCTGTTATCACACCAAGAGTTCCTGAAAAAGAAGGGGGAATAATCCAATATATCACATGCCAATTTTCTAAGTCATATTTAAATCTATTTTATCTATTTATCCTATTAATTTATTCTATTCATATTTAAGTCTATTTAATCTATTCTATGTGGGGAATAATGGCTACTCAAGTCTTTTTAGAAAAACAAACAAATTTTATAATTTCTGAAAAAAGTTTTTGGAATACATTTTTCTTATGTTATATATAAATACTTTAAGACATTTTTAAGGTAACCACTTCTCCAAGGTTACTTTTAAATCATTTAAAAAGCATTACAACCTATTAAAAGAAAAAATTTGAAAAACAACAAGTTTTTATATCTCATATATATTCAGACATAAGTATATTTTGGTATTTGTGCCTACTTTTACCGTGAGAACAATTTACTGGGGAAAAAAGAAACTTCTACGAGAACTTAAAATGACAGAAGAAATAAGGGGGACTATTATTATCTTGCCTTTTTTCCTAAGAATTCATACAATAAAAAAGGCAACACTGAGGTGCCCTTGTAAAACAGAAAGAAAAAAAAAACCAGATATTTCAGAGACAAATTAGTTACTATAAATATCTAGCACAAGAGAACTACTAGTGAAACAAATGCTCTTTTCTTTATTATACATAAGAGAGAGAGACAAATCAAAGAGGAAAATAGCAAGTTAAATGTAAACTATATTCTACATGATCTAAATAACTATGCTAAAATATTTGAAGAAACATGGTTAAAAATTATTATATTCACAATATCAAGCTTTTCAAATCAGTGGTTTCGGACGTACAAATATTAGAAATTATTAATACTAGCAGTAAATTTTCTGAGAATCATGAAAAAAAAGAATAAAGAGGGAAATCTTTGAATTGGAGAACTTAATGACAACACTAGAAACAAATAAAGCGTATCACAAAAAACAAAGCTTCCAATAAATTTATAATATACTCAAAATGTCAGTATAGAACACAAGATTGAAAACTATGAGTCCTTACAAAGTAAACTACATTAGATTACAATATGTTCATCACAGATACAAATGACTGCCTACTGAGATATCAAATATGACCGTATTATGACTTGTAAAATTACAAAAACTCTGTAAGTTTGGCCTGATTCGTATTTGAATAAAAAGCAGATATATCTTTTAAATTTTAAAAGATAACAAGTGACTAGACTTTATCTTTTATTTTAGCATCTTTATTGAGACATAATTCATAGACCATAAAATTCACCCATTTAAAGTGTAAAACTCAATGGTTTTCAGTATATTCACAGATATATGCAACTCTCATTAAAATCTAAGTTTAGAACATCTTCCTCACCCCAAAAAAGAAACCCCGTACCCATGAAACATTCATTCTCCCATCACCGCCCGTCCCCACATACATACTTCAGCCCTAGACAACCACTAACTTCTATAAATTTGCCTATTCTGAACATTCTGAACATAAATGGAATTTTAGAATACGTAGTCTTTTGTGACTGGCTTCTTTCACTTAGATAATGTTTTCAAAGTTTGTCCGTGTTATAACATGTATTAGTATTTCGTTTCTTTTTCATTGTGAACTATTATTCCATTGTATACAGAAATCATTTTATTCATTCATTAGTTGATGGACATTTGGGTTACCATATTTTTTTTTTTACTAGATTATCAGTGTAATATAAAATGATACTACTCAGGAAGAGTTTAGATGAAAAAAAGAGATGCATAGGGCAAAGTATGGTGGAAGGGGCTGAGTTTTTATGTCCTTCCCAGATGCACCACCCTCCCAGCACCTACATGTGTTCACCAACATGGAAGCTCTCCAAAACCTGCATTTCAGTGATTTTTATGGAGGCTTCATCATAGAGGCATGATTGATTAAACCACTAATTCAATGTCCAGTACCTCTCCCCTCCTTAGAGCTGAAAGTTCCATAGGTTTCCACATTTTGGCTGCTATAAATAATGCTACTGTGAATATATATACAAATCTACACACAAATTTTATGTGGATGTATGTTTTCTTTCCTCTGGAATATATACATGAAAACTTTTTTAATTTCAGAAAAACCTTTGATCCTATTCTACATAACAACCCTGCCCTCATCTACCTTTTCCTAAAGTTATATTCCAGGCATGTGCACCAAGAGAGGAAGAAGCAAGGAAGAGGTTGGCTCACTTCTAGTACCCAACCTTAGCTGGTGGGGCAGAGGCTCTATTTGGGGTGATACACTAATACTGGGCTCCCAATCACCTTTGGCCTAGCTTGTAAAGAGTTGGTATCTTGCCAGGAAAAGCAAACCAATAAGATCTGTTTTCCCTCTCTCTTCTCCCTTGCACTGAGCTACTAAGGCAGGTATGTCCTCAGAGAAAAGCATCCCATTGCTCTGCTCCCTTCTTCTCCCTTCCCCTCCAGGATCAAGGCTCAGAGACTTCACAGAGTGGAGGTGGGAGGGGGTAAGGGAACACGAGTCAAAAAATAGTTCCTAATCTCTTTCCAAAGAAAATTACTTTGCTTGCAACAGAGCATGGAGATGTTCAAGTCTAAAACATTCTCAAGACAGCAGAGGATTTGTAAAAGGCAACTGAGAGGACATAGGTTAATTTATTGGAAATAAAAGGAACACTGTAGGCCAGTTAATTTGCCTGTATAGAAATAGAGGGGAGGACCCCAACAATGCTCAGAAAAGAATCTCAAACACTAATCTCAGGAACTATCCCTTCTAAGGGATACACTTTAAAATGGGTACAAGCCCCGCGTCGTCGGGCTCTGTGCTGATGGCTCGGAGCCTGGAGCCTGCTTCCAATTCTGTGTCTCCCTCTCTCTCTGACCTTCCCCTGTTCACGCTGTGCCTCTATGTCTCTCAAAAATAAATAAACATTAAAAAAAAATTTTTTTTTTAAAAAGGGGGGGCGCCTGGATGGCTCAGTCGGTTGGGCGGCCGACTTCAGCTTGGGTCATGATCTCGCGGTCTGGGAGTTCGAGCCCCGCGTCGGGCTCTGTGCTGATGGCTCGGAGACTGGAGCCTGCTTCCGATTCTGTGTCTCCCTCTCTCTCTGCCCTTCCCTTGTTCACGTTGTGCCTTTATGTCTCTCAAAAATAAATAAACATTAAAAAAATTTTTTTAAATGGGTAAATTTTAATGGTATTTGAACCATATTTCAATAAAGCTATTTTAAAATAACTATTATATCTTAATTAATTCTCCAAATAAATTACAAATGAAACTTCAGTTATTTTCTTAAATAAGGAACTAACCATCATACATTTTACAAATAGAAAAAATTTTAGAAATAGGTATCTTAGACTATAAAAAGAGTCTAAGAGAACTCCTAAACCTTTGCCAGAAGGCAAAGAGAAGAGAAGAAGAGGCAAAAGGCTGACAGGTCAACTATTAATACTATGCTGTTTCCTTATCTACCAACACAGAATTATCTATCACACCTGTTCTTTCTTATCAATACAAGTAGTATTACTTTAATTTTTAATGTTGCTAATCTTCCTACTACTATACTGACACCATCACTCAGCTTATCTGTAATTCTTTCAACTCCTTTCAATATTTTTAGAAGCTTTTATAGCCTTGGAACTAACATCTTACGTCAAAAGTCCTTTCTACAAATACATTGAAATTTGACAGGCATGTACTCCTAAACACAGGAATCATCTCATCTATTTAATCTGACTACAGATTACAGAAAACTTTAATAAATACTTGCTGAAATTCAAAAGTCACCAGACTGAAATTCATTAAGGAAAAGGTCAATATAAGCCTTAACTGCAGATAGAAAACTATGTATTTAAAACTAAACTCTAAGTCCCCAGGTTTTTGTGAAATATTTCCTTAACATCTGACAAGTGAAGCCATTTGAAGATATTTCTTTGAATTATAGAACATAATCTAAATATAATCTAAGTCTAATTTAAAAAAACAAACAAACCTGGAAACTACTTAAATGCCAATCAATGAGGGTCTGGTTAAATACATCAGTGTACATTCAAGTAGCTGTCAAAAAGAATGAAGTGACTCTAAATGTAATATGAGGGAGTCAGCTTTATAAAATGAAGTGTAAAGCAAAGAGTAAACTTCTGTTTGTGTTTTTAAAACTGCATACATATATACTGATATACAGCAGTGTTTACTCTGAACAAGAGAGATGCTTAGAAGACAGAAATAGAAGGCAGATTTTCCCTTGTACATCCTTCAGTACCTTTTGAATTTTGTACATTTGTCCATATTTTAATTTTATACATGTAATTACTTATTTAAAAAGTTAATTTTAAAATATATATACCTTTACATTAGTAAACTTCCTTTAAAATTCTAATTCTACATCAAAATTCTAAGGAACCCGTGAAAAGTGACCACACCTTAAACCTCTATGTACCTCTACTGCCTCTTATATACAGCAGGCACTCCAAAGTAGTAAAATCCACCATAACATTAGAAGTTAGGTTAAAAAATATGAAAATCAGTAAAATGAGACTTTGCATTATTGTAAGGTTAATGAAATGCCTAAGGTGAGTCTCTGCAACTATCTAGCTCTGAGTTCTACAGGGGGTCCCACTGTGAAAGCAAAATCATCCAGGTCTCAAATGCAGTTTGACAGAGGGCAACTTCCATTCAGATTTATATTCAAATTAGCCCACCACAAATGGATGTATTTAAATTCACTTCATCAAAAGGCTTGTTTTTGTTCTGTTTTATTGTATTTATTGATTCTTTCGCTTTGGGAGTGTTGTCAATGGAGTGATATAAAAGATTTGGATTATTTATCACTTGTTTATATGTACATTATACTTTATACACTTTCATATTTTATATCTACTTGATATAGTTACTTATAAATAACTCTATGACAATATGACATCAAAGAGACTTATATATGATTCACTTCTCTTTCTGCTTTATGCAAAATATGTTGCAATAAATTTAAGAATTTTGTTTTATAATTTTCAAATATAATGTGTGTTCTGGAGAAAACTGAAAGCTTCAACTGCTGTTTGATATAAAATGCAAGTATTTGGTTAAAGTAAATGAAATCTTTTGTCATTTGAAAATATACTTTCAGGTAACTTCACGACTAAGAAAATGGCAGTCATATGATTCCAAATCCTTCCCCCCCTCTATTCTTCCCCCGAACATAAAAATCAACAAGTGAAATAAATAAAACCACAAATAATACTGAAATAAAACCTTCGATACTACTAGGAGACAAAAAACACTCTGACCTTCATATTACTTGTGAAGTAGAAATAAAGCGAAAAAATTCCAAAAGATCTTCTGCAGCCTTCCACTTGCTGCAAGTTTGTAAGGGTAGAAAGTAAGGGGAGGCTTAAAAGATTTCACAAGAAAGGGTAGAGGGTATCAGAGGACCTGGAGAAAGCATAGAATCAACTACAGAAAGCAAAAGTGCAACAATAATGCCAAAATGCTGTACAGGCCCTGGCTATGCAGAGGGGAATGGAAAATGAAAGGAACCGGCAATGGCAGCCTCACAGAAGCAAGGGGAGCATCATATACAGAGAAGTGAGGTACTCCTTGAGAAAAGGTAATGAAGGGAAATTAGAATAGAGGGAAATTAAAGATCCTATAGAAATAAGAGAGAAGACATGCCATGCCTTCTTCCACCAAAAACACTGCCATCCACAAAACAAGTAGCACAGAAGAGAGTAGGAGTAACAGAAAAGGACACTCCCAAACTAGGAACCCTTTCTAGTAAGAAATAGCAACAGAAAAAAGCACACCAAATCCACAAAAACTACTGCAATAAGTTAGAAAATATAAATAAAAGCTTTTCTGCTGATGAAAAGTCTCTCCCCTAAACCAACCATGATTCTGAAGAAAAAAAAAATAAAAAAACAAAAAACAAACAGTAAAACAGCAGTTCAAACTGAATTAAGTATGTCAAGCAAGCATTTGGGGATATTAAAAACAATACCTGAATCAGAAACACAAATATTAAAGGGGCACCTGAATGGCTTAGTCAGTTAAGCGTCTAACTCTTGATTTAGGCTCAGCACTTGATCTAAAGTTTGTAGGATCAAGCCCCATGTTGGGCTCTGCACTGAGCATGCAGAGCCTGCTTGGGATTCTCTCTCTTCCTCTTCCTGTCTCTGTCCTTCCCCTGCTTGTGCACACGCATGCTCTCTCTCTCTCAAAATAATATACTTAAAAAAATACAAACATTAAAAACATAAATGGACAAAAATCAAGAAGAAATAAGAGATGACCAATCTCAGGAAAGAAATAAAACAGCAGCAGCAGCAACAACAAAACATATAAAAAATGAAGGTTAAGTTATAAGATATCCAAAGGAGTACAGAGAATAGATTCAAATGAAAACTTAATAAAGGGAGTTGAAGAAAAGCAAGAAAATAACCAAGAGAAAGAAAATGAAATAAAGAAGTTGAAAAAAGGTCAGAGAAATAGTGGCTGAAATATAACTGGTATCCCTAAAGAAGAAAAATCAAAACACTGGGAGAGAACCCTTAATAATTGACAGTACAATATAAAAAACCTTTCCAGAATAAAAGAAGACCTAAATATAAACAAGTGAAGGGTCCAATGGTACCACGCAAAACGACCTAGGACAATCAACTCTGAGCTATAAAAGTAGTAAACTTCAATAATAAAGAAAAAAATCCTCAGGACATCCAGGCAAAAAAAAAGTAAAGAAGATACAAGACAAAAGAACTAGCATTAGATTTCTTTAAAACAACACACAAAACCAGGCAGTAATGGAGCAGCATTTTCAACAAACAAGGAAAGAAAGTACATCCTATGGATATTATATCCACCCATGTTGTCCTGCTGGTATCCAGGCCATAGAAAAACAGTTTAGAACATTCTAGAACTCATAAGATACATAAATGTGCCTTTCTGGAGGAATAGGAATCTATTCTTATTATGGGCTTTATTTAACCAAAAGGTAACTAGTAAAATTACACAAAAGGACTGATAGTAAGCATTTCATTTATCTCAACACAGAGCAAAAGCTAAAACAAGGATGGGTCATGGATTAAAAAATATAAATGTACTTTTAACCATTTTTCAAGTAAAAGAGTAAATTATTTGAAGTTACTAGTAAATTCCATACATAAGTAAATTCCACTTCACATGCTTTGAGTATTGATTATAATTTTCATTATATTGATCATGTTCTAGCATCTAAAATGGGAAGCTGCTTGTTGAAAAAAGTCATTATGAAAAATTCATAAAACAAGACAAAAACATTATATTTAACATGGTTAGTCACACATAGCACTAGGCAGGATCAGGAAAATATATTTTTTAATGATAATGCTTTCACGGTTGTCATCACATTGATTTAACTGTAGCAAAAAAAAAAATGTTTCTTAAGCTTGAGGAAAAGTTTATGACTCACACGTAAGGCAGGAGGTTATTATTTAGATAGTTCAAAACAGCAGATAAAAATACATATTACAAAAGAGTATAAGCTTGTGATGAGCACAAGTGATGAGAAGTGTTGAATCATTATATACCTGAAACTAATGTTATACTATATGTTAACTAACTGGAATTTAAATAAAAACATTAAAAAAATAAAATTCAAAAATAAATAAATAAAAATTTTAAAAATATGATTTCACATAATTTACTTTCCCAGTCATGCTGTCTCCCAGCCTCCATTAAGATGACTCTATATCCACATACAAACAGAGATAGATATTAGGGACTATAAACACACTTGGAACAATCACTGATGCCAAAATAATACACAGCAACAACAACAGTGATAAATTTAACATTTGTTGAGTACTTACTAAATGCTTATAGACTGCTTATCATAATCTCATTTAATCCTCACAAAAAGCTTATGAAGATGGATTCTTTTATTACCCCCATTTTACAGCTGAGGACACTGGCATAAAGAATTACCTAATTGACACAAAGTCACAGAAATGTAAGTGGTGGAACCAGGACTGAAATCCAGATCCGAAAGATTTCATAGTTAGGCTCTTAGATCATTATGGCATTTTACATTTATATTTATAATAAGATCTCATTTAAACAGTAATTCACTCTAGCATATATGTTTAATAAATCATATTTCTTTGCTTACTTTATTACTATGAGTTACCTTCCTTAAATTCATACAATAATTTATTACTGAGAGAGGTAGTCTAGTCTTTTAGATTTAGTTCAAACTATTTTAAAAGGCATTAAAAGACCAAATTATCTCTCCAGCCACCCTATCACCTTTACCACTCTACCCCTATACCTGCTGCCTACTCTACTCTACAGTTGAATCTTATGTTTCAGTTATATTGAAAAATTCACAGCTTCACAAGGCAGACATGGTTCTTTCTCACTTCTAAGTTGGACATGCAGTTCTCTCTGTAGGCAACTCCCTCAGCACCTATTCCCTCACCTCCTTATCACTCTTCAAGGACCACTTTAGGTATGGCCCCTCTGGAGAGGCCTTCTTAAGCACCCATCAGTACAAACTTTGTATATATTTCTCCTGTATTGACTTCTATCATATAATTTATCATACTGTATCATAAAGGTCAATTATTACCTATGTCCTTCAGTGTGCCAGCATAGTACCTAGCAACCAAAATTTTTCAAAATACTAAGTGATGGAAGAAAAACAAAATGTTTGACATGGTTACTTGAAAAGATAACATATATGTATACAGTTGACTCCAATTGCATCAACAGTATAATTAATAACAATCACTTTGGTTGCCTGGATGGCTCAGTCAGCTAAGGCTCAGGTCGTGAGCTCATGGTTCGTGGGACGGAGTCCTGCATCAGGCTCTGAACTGTCAGCACTTGGGATTCTCTTTCTCCCTCTCTCTCTCTGTCCCTCCCTGCTCACTCTAGCTCACTCACTCTCTCTCAAAAATAAACATTAAAAAAATTACACAAAAATATTTTTAAAAATACCTATCAGTTTTAACAACTATTTGTTGGTCAATATGACACGTGATAGTAAAAAGTTATATATTTTAGTTAACTTTTAGATGTGTTAGTACAAGCAGCTGTAGAATATTTACCAAAGAATTGCATTATTTTAAGAGAATTGAACATTTTTTTCATTAAAAATGTGGTTCTATTGTTCCACAGAAGAGTATACTGATCAGAAAAGGAAAAAGAGAGTAAACCACTGAGTGGGACGTCTTGACAAAGGTTTATCATTGATTATCTTGAAAAAATATCTAAGGTATACCACTGGTCATCAAATCAATGGTAACCTCTATCATGTCACTGAGACATAGTTTGTTATTTCTTCCCTCCTTGAGGTTACAGTCAAAGGACTGAATTTATGCCCTTTCATCCTAGTTTATTATAATTGCTCTTATATCCATGAGTAAGCTAAATGTTTTGAAAATTTATCTCTTTTTTAGCTTGTACCACCTTCTAAATTAGTAATGAGTTCCTCTGCTAATTTAGAAATACTTGTTTTATCTTATTTCTCTGAATTTAAGGGATATCCCTCTCTACCATTCTACGAATTGAAAAATAAGCCTATGTTCATCTTATCCTTAAAAGTCACCACATAACGGTTAGTTTGCAATATAGAAGGTTAGTTTCTTCCTGATCAGTTCAGGAATTGAATGTTTTGTATAAGATAAAGAACTACATTCTAATCCACCCAGAATTAAGTAACCAAGCAAAAAATATTTGTTAAGTAGAAAACAAAACAATATCTTTTAAAGCTTAAATCAACGGAATTTTAAATTCCACTTCTTCAAATAGCAAGTAACAAAAGATACTACTATAAAGACAAGACACTAATACGATACTTTCTCAGTCCTTTCCTTGATAATTCAGACAAGATTAAAAAATACTACAATATAAAATTTTAAAGCAAACCATTTTAAATCTTAACAACTACTCTTCCTAAAATCATTGAATAAAACTTCTAAAATAAAAATAAAATACTGAAAAGACCAAGTTATCTCTAAAACTATAAAAAAAACAAAATGTAAAAGGATGTTTAATAAGATGTTCTCATAATAAAAACTACTATGAAGTGCTAAATTAAAGTAATAAAACTTTAAAAAAAAATCACCTTTAAATACATAAAACATACCTTTCTTTCAAAGATCTTATATCACAATATCACAGATTTTCACAAAACTGAGTCACTAACCTCTATATTTTCATAATAAATTTAGTTCTATTTACCTTCAGATCCCATGATGAAGTGATGGATATCAGGGCCTGTTGACATACGAGGTCCTTGACAGCTTTTTTCTATTATACCTCTAGGTGTTACCATTTTTATATGAACCACCTGTTTAATACAATGAATGATGTAAATTCTACATATTTGTCAGTGAATGTTGTGTGTGTGTATACGTACATCCATATGTATTAAAAAAAAACTACTTTTAAAAACATTGGATTAAGCAATAAATGATGATACCCTTCAGAATTCTAATATCTTCTAATAATTCTCAGACTAAAAATAAGTTTTATATAACTTTAAAAGGGGGAATCATTCTAGTATTGTTAATGGTTTGGGTCTATTCATCCTAAAAAATGAAAAGCACTTTTCTTTAAGCCAAATTTAGTTTGGGATTATCTATGTGTCAAAGAACTAAAGGATAAAAAAAAATAAACAATGGTCATATTTTATCTAAAGGTTCATTCCTTCACTTATTTAACGATATTTACGAAGCACTATTACTCACATCAAGCACTGATCCAGATGCTTAGAATTCTAAGAAAAAATTTATTCTTGCCTTACTCCCACCCACAATTTATCTGCTTTGCCCACCTAGTAGAAAAGAGTGAAAAGAATGAAATATTAATTATGATCAGGTCAAAAATGGGATGAAGAGGGAGATGGTGTGACTGAATTAAAGAGAAGAAAAGCGGGGCGCCTGGGTGGCACAGTCAGTAAATCCTCCAACTTCGGCTCAGGTGGTTAAGCCCTGCATCAGGCTCTGTGCTGACAGCTCAGAGCCTGGAGCCTGCTTCATATCTATGCCTCCCCCTGTCTCTGCCCCTCCCCTACTCACACTCTGTCACTCTCTCTAAGGAAACATTTAAAAAATTAAAAAAAAAAAAAAAAAAAGAGTAGAAAAGAGATATGTGTGTGGTATAGGTCTCACACCACTAAGTAAGCAAGCATATTGGAGGGAGAGGGTCACTCAAAAATAGTTCCTGAGATTTAAATCAGGAAATGGTTAGGTGAAAATCCAACACATTTTTACAATGCCTTTTTGACAGATAAACAAAAATAGTCTATTTATTATTTAAGGAAATGAGGAGAAGACATCAATAAATAATTCACAAAATAAAAACTAAATATCACCAACAAGGACATTAAAAGTTTACATTCAGAAGCAATTAAAGAAATAAAAACTTAAAAGATAAAAATTTAAATAAAAGGTCCAGTAAAATAAAGATTCTCATAATGCTAGTGGAACTGTCGATTAACAAATTTCTATGAAGCAACTTGGCTATAAAGATCCAAAGACTTAAAAACATGTAAACATCTTGATTCAACAAATCAAGATGTAGGAACCTGCCCAAAGAAAGTGATTAAAAAGATGTATGCTAAAGAAATTACTAAAGAGGATACTTTCCCCTTTATTTTCTACAATTTTAAAATCAAGAATAATTTAAATATTCATTAATAGGGAGTTACTTTAAGAAACCATGAATTATTAGTAAAAGAATTATATGCATTCTAAAAATGATGGTGTATATCTATGCTCATTTACAAGTTAATATATTGTTAACACTTTAAAGAGTAGATCAAACACAGCATGATTCTTTTTTATATTAAAACTAGGTATACACATGCAAATAAGCACACTAGAATATGTGCTTATAATTTGTGGTTCTTAAGGATCTCCAAAAAAGGATTAAAATAAATTTCATGCTTTAGCAGTCTAAATGTTTGCTTAACTATGATAAAGTTTTTAACAATCCAATAGCAAAAGGATTTAATTCTCTCTTCTGAAGTTTAATTTATTTGCTAAAAGAAAAATGTGATTTCTAAAATATCCTAAATTAAAAAAAAAGGGTAATGTAGACATTTTAAGTGTTTACAATATACACTTAAAATAATTCTATGCAGTGAGTGTCATTATTCTACTTTACAGAAAAGGAAACTGAAATTTAGAAAGGTGAACCAATTTGTACAAGGTCATACAACTAATCACTGGGAAAGCTACAGATGGAACAAATGATATCCAATCCCTAGCCAGGATGCCCATAGTTACATTATTATCATACTAACTCCCATACCACTGGTACCAGAGGAGCCAAAAAAAACGGGGTGCACATATCTACTGCCACCTACTAGAACATTTTCAATCAGGCTCTTTAATTCTATACAGAAAAAAATTTTTAAGAAAATTAAGTATAGACTCTCCTAAGGCAAAAAAAGAGTAGCAGTGATGAGATCACCTAAATAAAGAGGCTAAAACCTTGGTAGTTGAAGACTGAGGCTCCATAAGGCTTATAAAATATAACTGATACTATGAAGCACCTACAAAGCTTTAAATATCAGTCACCTGAAAAGAGCACTTATAAATAATGACCACAGTTGTCTTTTAACTGCCTCTATTATACATAGTCAACTTTACTATAATCAAAAGGGGTATATTTTTGGTAGGGCTCTACCATCCAATTCTAAAAAAAGGCTTTAATCACTTTATAATAATAGACTAATCAATTATTACATAATAAACAGAAAAAAAATTACCAGGTCCTCAATATTGCCATAGATATTCTTTTTCATGCCCGATGCCCGAGTAGATACCCATCCTCCCACAGTGCTGAATTCCAAGGAATCTGGTTCATGACCTGTACAATAACCACTTTCTTTAAGCTGAAAAACAAAAAAATGT
Organism: Paguma larvata; assembly: GCA_030068075.1. Taxonomy (NCBI): domain Eukaryota; kingdom Metazoa; phylum Chordata; class Mammalia; order Carnivora; family Viverridae; genus Paguma; species Paguma larvata. Next base: position 54,238,782 of record CM057825.1, read on the forward strand.
AATATTTTACTAGTGAAAGTGATCCCATTTCACATAGCACTCAACACATTAACTGTCTACATATTACTGGTATTTGGACTCATTAAAACCTACATAGAAAAAGAAATACTTTCATCATGCTCATCCAAAATATTTTTTAAGCTCTTGACTAGTGGAAAACTTTACAAAACTGAAAAATGTGGACCAAAAGACAATTCCACAGGTTCACTAGCCAATCTTACTCATTAGATCCTTTTATTTTAAAACACCAACTACTCTCCCTATTTTTTTTTTTTTACCACAAAGACACAATTTAAGTACTTACGGAGATCAGATTATGCTTAAATAACTGCCAACTTCACCTAAACACTTCCAATAAATAAAGCACTTAATCTCCTGTTCTCCCTACCCTAATATAATATGCAGCAGGCCTGCAGAAAATCTAAGCAAATTGCCTGTACTTAATTCTCTCAAGGAGTCATGTGTTTTAATGTACAGCCATCTGGCTAGGTTTCCTGCATGTAATACCATCATTTCTTTGTGATGCAGATCATGCATTCCTGTACATTAAATAGTCACTTGTTTCTCATTTTTCTATATTAGCTTGGCTTTACCATCTGCACAGCACCTGAAGTTGAATAGATGCCCTTTACTGCAACACCACCAAAGCCATTCCACTGAAATCATTTTAAAGACTCAGCCATCTCATGTCAAATGGTACAGACACCACCATCTGCACATCCACTGTCTACTGCACTCAAGCCCATCAATCTGTATTGACCGTTTTGATAGTCTTCCAGTTAAGCAACTGCTTCTATTTTTCAAGTAAGCCATGCAGAGATGTAGAATATGTCAGCTATGTTTGTATCCGTAAGTATGGTATAGAAGTTGTGATCAAAAGTGAGAGAACCTGGTAGGTTAAACATAATTTGTTAGCTTTTGCACACAAGCATTGCAAATTATTTATCTCTTCTAACTGTTTTGCTAAGAAAACAAGATTTAAAAACACATCAACTGTTAACAGATCATGTTCACTAAATATTCAAAATGTTTATTTAATCTTAAAAGGTTACTAACTATGCACAAATAAATAGCTTAAATACATGAATGAACAATTTTAAAATGAAGATTATCAGACTTTATTTTATATTTCTTCCCTAACTCCCAATCTATATTCATATTATTTACTCTCACAAAAAGACCACTATTACTCAATTTTTCTGAAATTAGAAGAAAAAGAAAAAACATTCATAGAGCACTTAGATGTCCTAAGCACTAAACAGGGTGTTTTCACATAGTCTCATGACAAAATCTCCACATTACCTACACCAAAGCAAATTAAATCTATACTGCTTCTGTAAGTACATCCAATATTAGATATACTAACAATTTGCCTCTTCTGTCTGGTAGGGCTACTTCATTACCTTCTCTTAATTATAAAGTAGCTACTATGAGCCAGGAATTAGGTAAAGCTATGAAAATGAAGGTACAAAAAGAGAAAGAAAGAAAAGAAAAGAAAAGAAAAGAAAAGAAAAGAAAAGAAAAGAAAAGAAAAGAAAGAAAGAAAGAAAGAAAGAAAGAAAGAGAAAAGTAAGGTTGTCTCTATGCTCAGGAAGCTCTACTCAGCACATCATTTTAAATCTACTTCTTTGTTAAAATCTAACAAACTTCCTACTAGGTAAGTGAAGTAAGTGTAATGGTTAAGAACCTGAATTTGAAATTTGTCATTTATTATGCTTCCTAGAAAAGTTGCATGCTACAGTACATTAATAAGAAATAATTTTTGGCATATAGTTAAGTGCTTAATAAATGGTAACCCTGGCCACATATATTCAGCCACTTCTTTTAAAAGTCTGAGTCTTTGCTGTGTCTTTGTTAATGCCATTAGCTGCTAAGAAAAATCTGAAGAAAGATTTACAGATTTAACTCATACAGATAACCAAATATCATTTTTAAACAAAATCATCTCTCCTCTCCATCTGTATGCCATAAAAAAGAATAAGAATTTTATCTTACTCACTTATGTACCCCATTCAGAATTGAAACAACAAATATTTACTAACTTCTTATGTGCTAAGCCTCAGACACATTACTAAGAGCAAATTGTAGGTTGCAGAGCTTGTTATCACATAGAAAAGGGAACTGAAATTAACAATAAGCATACTTAAATTAATACAGAACAATTAGAAGTGTAATGGAAAAAACTAAAAGTACAGAAGGGACATCTGCCTCTACCCAAGTTGAAGCAAAAAGGAATTAGATTTATCCTCTCACATGAAAAAAACAAAAAGCCCCAAACAAAAGTCTTTAAACACTGGACATGAGGTAACAAAGGACTGCTTATGAGAAAGCAAATAAAGGAAATGAACACTAGGACTATCCCTGGGTTAACTCCTGGCTATAATACAGAGAAAGAGAATCCAGGCACAACTCTGAAAAACACTGTGAGGTGAGGAGATGGGAGTTTGGAGCTGTGGGAAACCAAAGCTTTAGAATTCACAAAACAAAGTACCAAAGAGAAGAGAGCAGCACAGAGAGAGAACCCTGGAGATTGGCAGATGGTCCCCCTCAAGTAGTCAGCAGAGCAATGAAAAGCACATACGACTGAGGAAACTACCCAGGACCTGAGGAAAAAATAATCCAAAGAGATTAGAGAAAAGTACCAGGACTCATACAGGGCCAGAAACCTGTTCCCACCAGCCTGACTTGGAATACTTTTCCTTCACAGAGCATGAGGTAGAATACCCAGGACAGTCATTCCTCAGTAATGAGGAATGATTAGCCTCAGATTGAGCACTGCTCTGAATCCACCTAAAAGATGACAGAAGCAAGAACTAAAGGATCAAACTATTTTCAAATAACTACATCCCAGAAAAAAGCTAAAGAATATTTTTTATATAATTGAAAAACATCTAAGACCTAATTAAGATAATATTCATGATGTCTGGTACTTAACAAAAAATCACTAAACACACAAAGAAGCAGGAAAGCACAACCTATAATGAGGAAAATAATCATTATGAGGTGAATAATCAAAACCAACCTAGAACTAACACAGATGTTATAATCAGCTGACCAGGACATTAGAATAGTTATTTAACTGTATTCCAGATGTTCAAAGAGTAGACAAAGAAAATACAGAAAGACCCAAAATAAACAACTGAAAAAAGTAAAAAATACAATGTTTGAGATAAAAAACAAATACACTTGATGGAATAAGAGCAACATATACTCAGCAAATAAAAGATTAGTGAACTCCAGGACATAGCAAAAGAAACTAAAGAAAAAACTGAAAAGAGGAGCAGTAAGCTGTGGAACTTCGAACAGCCTAATACGTGAGTACACAGTCTCTAAAGGTCAGATAAGGGAGGGAGGGACAGATATTTGAAGAAATAATAGGCAAAAATTAAAGGAAGCTCAACAAATCCCCAACATACGAAACACACAAAAAACTACACTAAAGTCCATCACAATCAAATTATTCAAACCAGTAATAAGAAAATCTTAAAAGCAACCAGAGGGAAAAAAACACAGAATGTACATAAGAACAAAGATAAGGGTAACATCTGATTTCTTGTCAGAAACAGTAAAGTAAGACAAGAGTGAAGCAACATCTTTATATTACTGAAAGAAATACAAAATCCATTCCTAATACAAACTCTGCAAACTAAGACAGATGAAACTTGATAAAGGGTATCTACAAAAACAAAACAACCACCACCACCACCATCTATAGTTAACATCATACTTAATGGTAAAGGACTGGATCCATTTCTCCTAAATCAGGAATAAGGTAAGGATGTCCACTTTCCCTTCTTTTCAACATTGTATTAGGGCACAAGCCAGCACAATCAGGTGAGAAAAGGGAATAAAGGCAAACAGATTGGAAGAGAAGTAAAATTATCTCTATTAAGAAAGGATATCATCATATACATAGAAAATTCAACGGAAGCTATAAGAAAACTTTTAGAATTCATGAATTTAGCAAGGTTGTTAGATATAAGATCTGTATGCAAAAATCTATTGTATTTCTATACTTTTTTCTTAAGTTTACTTCTTTTAGTAATCTCTACACTCTCAAATGTATTTATACATACTAATAAAGAACATTCAGAAATTGAAAAAAAAAATTGTTTTTAAGTTTATTCATTTAGTTTGAGAGAGACAGAGACAGACAAGTGGGGAAGGGGCAGAGAGCAAGGGAGAGAGAAAGAGAATCCCAAGTAGCCTCTATACAGCCAGCACAGAGCCCAATGTGGGGCTCAAACCCATGAAGCCACAAGATCATGACCTGAGCCGAAAACAAGAGTCGAACACTTAACCAACCGAGCCACCCAGGCACCCTAAAAAAAATGTTTAAATACCATTTACTAGAGCATCGAAAAATATATAATACTTAGGGATAAAAAGTTTATTTTAAACACAGGAAGGATTTTACACAGGAAACCACAAAATACAGCTAAGAGAAATTACAGACATAAAAAAAAAAGTAGGGATATACCATGTTCATGGGTCAGAGGAATCGATATTGTTAAGATGTCAATTCTCCCCCGATTGATGCAGAGTTGATGCAATCCCAATCAAATCTTAACAGGCTTTTTTTTAAAAAAAACAAAAGTTTATAAGGTGATATAAGTTTCATGTGGAAATAAAAATAACCTAAAATAGCCAAAACAACTTTGAAAAAGATTTATTTTATAGCTGCAGTGATCCAAACAATGTGGTCCTGGCATAAAGATATACAAAAGATCAATGGAACAAAATAGAGTCCAGGATGCACACATACGTAGACGACAGACTTTTTATATGGTGCTAAGTCAACTGAAAAAAGGATAGTCTTTTCAACAAATGGTGCTGAAAAAACTGGATACCCATATGCGAGGAAAAAAAAAGACTTTCAATCCATCCTTTGCACCATACATAAACATTAACTCAACAATCTTCAAAACTTATCAGAGACTTGAATATAAACTAAAAACTATGAAGCTTAAATGGGAGAAATTCTTTGTATCCTAAGCTAAAGCCAAGCATGACAGCAGAAGCATGACATATAAAGTAAAAAATTAAATATGCTGTGAAACTCATCAAAATTAAAAACATCTATTCTTCAAAAGGCTCTGTCAAGAGAACGAAAAGACAAGCCATAGACTGAGAGAAAATATTTGTGAAGCATATACCTGGAAGAGAACTTTTATACAGAAAATGTAAAGAATTCTCAAAACTCAACAGTAAGAAAACAAACAAACAACCCAATTTAAAAGTTGGGCAAGTAACCTGAATAGACACCTCACCAGAGAAGATATATGGACGGCAAACAGCACTTGAAAAGATGTCCAACATCACTACTAACTAGAAAAATATAAATTAAAACCACAATGAGATACTGGAACTCATCTACTAGAATGATGACAACATTAACAAGTATTGGAAAGGATGTAGAGAAACTGGAACTCTTACATAGTGCTAGTGGGAATACAAAATGATGCACTCTGGGAAAATGTTTGGTAGTTTTTCAAAAAGGTAAATTTGTACCTACCATTTGATTTAGCTCTTTTATTTTTAGATATTTACCCAAGAGAAATGAAAGTATACGTCCATACAAGGACTTGCACATGAATGTTCATAACAGCTTTATTTGTAATAGCCCCAAATTGGAAATAATCTAAGTATTCAACAACAAGTGAATGGATAAATAGTGGTGTATCTATATAATGGAATACTACTGAGCAATAGAAAGGAATAAACTAATTGATACTTGCAATGATAAGCATCAATCTCAAAACTAATTATGTCTAGTGAAAGAACCCATACCCTTAATCCCCTCTCAGAAAGAGTGCATGATTAGATTTTTAGTACAACTGTAGTACACTTAAACAAATCTACAGTGATAGAAAGCAAATCAATGATTGCCAGGGGTGGGGGTAAGACTGGTATACAGAGGATTATAAAGAAGCAAGAGGAAATCTTTGGGTTTGGTACATGTGTTCATTATCTTGATTGTGGTGATGGTTTCATCATGGTTGTATTCATGTATCAAAACATATCAAGTTGTACATTTTAAGTAAGTGTAATTCATTGTATGACAATTATACCCCAATGAAATGATTTTAAAGCAAAACAAAAACAAATGACTCCCAAGGATATCGGCCCAAGCTGCCCAAGAACTGAATTTCCATCAACTAAGAATGAGAAGACTAAAGCATAAGCAAATTGTGAAGGAAAATGGAAATTCAATTTTTGAAATATTGAGTTTAAAATGTCTATTATATATGCAAAGTGGAGACATCAACAGGGCAACTGAAAATATAAGTCTAGAGTTCAAGAAATAACTCTAAGACGATGTTATAAATGTGGAAGTCTTTGGCACATAGGAGGAATATTTAAAGGCAGCTGTGCCTCAGTGAAGTACAGATAGTGCTCAATAAAATTAGTGAAATGAATAAAAGTTCTAAGTACTTTACATTATTAATTTATTTCATCCTAAATAATATAAAGTAGGAATTATTATCTCTATTTCATAGATAAAGAAACTAAGGCACAGGGAAACGGGTCCTTGGGAAGAAAAATGTAAGTCACACTATTAACTAATGAAATATAGTAGCCAAAACTTTAATAAGCCTGGAAACAAATTCCCAAATCCACAATTGACATGTAAATGACCTCTGTTAAATTGTATATATATTAAAATCAATGTAAATTTATAAGCTAAAGAGATTAAAACCTGTGCTACCCAGCTACTATATTTGTATCATTTGAAAATTTCTAGAAGGAAAAAGCAGGATGTTTTAAGCTGGTTACCCTCAGCTGATTAAGAAACTGAAGGGTACAGAAGTTTAATAAGGAAAAACTTGAACTGGGATCGAAACAGCTGTAGAAACTACATTAGAGTCTACTGGAGGCAAAAAAGAAAGTTCTATATTGGCATTTAGGGAGATGAACTAGTAGGTAAAGTATCAGAAGTTCCTAGTCTAGGAAAATGTCATTTAAATTTCAAGGAAATATGTTCCTTGAATTTTAATTTTAACCTTTCAAAAAAAAAAAAAAAAGAAAACTTGGAAAGGTTAAAATACTACATCAAATGCTATAATCAAAGACATAAAATTAGAGACATGAAAGGCCACTCTTTGTTATAAAAAAATTGCCGTGTTGATAGTGCCTGATCCAGACATAATGGAAGACGAATACAGGACATTTTACAGGTTTTTTTCATTAAATACTATTATTCTGCCCCACTTAAGTTCATTATAAACTGCAGTAATTAACAAAGGTAATTACTTTGACTTCTGTAAAACCTTATCTTATTGAAGATCTTTAATACTGCCTCAAACAATATGTTCAATTTCATTCCAGTTCTATCTTAGTTCATTAAATAAAAAATAAAGGTAATAGTTTAATAATTTTTTTCAAAGCCTTTCATCCAGAAATGGTCAATGGCATACAAATTTCTTTCAACTTTTTACCAAGAAATAAGGAAAAAGACTATAAAAAAAAGATTGACAACCATCTCATCTCCATGTCGCATTAAAATGTAGGAGAGAGGAGTCTCTGTAACTCAAGTAGAACAAAGTGGTCAGTATATCAACAAAAAATTAAGCTTTCTAATTTTTGTTTACAAAAGCTGAGTTATAGTTATCTTGACCATATTTGAGGAGGCTGAAAACCAATACATTTTAATAATTATGTGCTTAGAATCCATGAAAGGAACCTCAAGCTTTCCAAAAATTCATCAGGATCCCAAAAAAGTGTTACAAGGTCTCCAAGAGTTTGACTAATTCATGAGACGGGCAGTTTCTAATGAAATTAGGCACTGAAAAGTTCAATTAAGACCAAATACCAACATCTACCCAGTTGATCCAATTTATTATCTTCTGAGAATTCTATGTCCAATATGTTCAATTTTGCTCCATTTCTACCCTTTTATTGTCACTATCACCTCTTGCCCGAATTATGCTAGGAGTCTCTTACCCACCCTCATGTGACCCTCCATCCATTCTCCACACAGGAACTAGCCAGAACTACCTGAACACAGAGGTAAAGTTCAAACTTCTAGAAGGGGCTTTATAAGGCCCCTTTATATCTGATCTCTTCATGTTTTCCTGGCTTCATCCTCTACCACCACTATATATACACCCACCCAACATATGGAATGTGTGTTTTCCCCACACACACACACACTAGATCTCAGCCACACTCAGCTGTCTGCAGGCCCCCAGAAGCAACAGCTGCCCTTAAAGCCTCTGCACCTGCTGCTTCCTCTCACTGGATCACTCTCTCCACTCCCATTAACTTTTTTGCTTTCAGTCATCCTGAAGTCTCATTTTAAAAGCTGTGTTCTCGGTGATACCTTCTTCGTCCACTTCCTTCCCTCCTAGCCCCCATTTGATGAGACATAATACCCTACATGCAGCCTTCAAGTTGCAATTCTCATTATGAATCATAATTGTCTATTTACTTAACTTTCTATTGTAATATAAGCTTTCCAAGGGTAAGGGATGGTGTCTTACTTCACTACTGTATCCTCAGTATCTAGCTCAATGCCTGACCCATGAGAGAAGCTGAACAAATTTGCTCAGTGAAGGTACTGTGATAGGTACGCCATTCATAGAGAGGACATACAGCAATTTTGAAAATCTTAACTAAAGGAAATAACATACCTGTCTTTCCAACTCCTGTCCTGTTATACCAGCCTCTACATGAGCTGTCAGATTGTTCTCATCAACCCAGAGGATTCGATTCTGTTGCAAATGAAGAAAAAAAGTCTCATCTCCATGAACATTGACATTTTCTGAGGAAACATAACTTCCTAATTCAAGGTGGCAGGTGACAAGACAGAAAATAAGCAAGTAGGGTTACCCACACTACAAAACTCCATTTATCCCGGACTATACAACATGACAGACATGGCAACTTAGGCAATACATTGCACAATGTTGGTTTAAAAGATAGACTCTGTCTTTATTCAGTATTAATTTGAATTAAACTGTACTTCTTACCTTAGGCAAATTATTTAACTGTCTATGTTTAGTGCTTCCTCATTGTAAAGTGTGAATAGTAATACTACTCATAAGGTTGGTGTAAGGATTGAATGAGACCCTGCACATAAAAGCTTAGCATACAGGGGCACCTGGCTGGCGTAGTTTGTGAAGTGTGTGGCTCTTGATTTGGGGGTTGTGGGTTTGAGCCCCACACACTGAGTATAGAGATTACTTAAAATAAAATCCTAAAAAAAAAAGTCTTAGCGTACAAAGTTCCTGGCATTCTGTAAACACTGCACTATCTGCACTACTATTAATAGTAGTTATAAATCATATCTAACTTAAGAATATCAGAAAATGGCCATTGTGAGATTTTAAAAAAAGATATCTGCATATAGTAAGTGGCATTTCTGCTATATTTTCCATCCAAAATAGGACCAGAGGCTCTGGGTAGAAAACAAAGCACACCCCTGCCTCCTACTTGAAAAGAAGAAACTGAGTATCATCTGGCTCAACTTGCAAACTGTTTACAGAATGTTTTTAACATTGTTATTTGACCTAAATTTTTATATATATGACTACTTTGTACTATAAAAATCAGACTTCTTTTCCTTTTATTTGGCTGAGCAAGCAGGTTAACATATAGCCCTTCTCCTGGATCCCAGAGAAGTTTTCTTTGTACTTTGGTATTTTCAATTTCATGGCAATAACTAATGCAGGTAAGTCCAACTAGTAACAAAAAGGAAAGAACACAATAGACAATATGAAAATTGTCTGCTTATAGTACAAATTTGAACATCTACAAATAAATAACTGCACTGTTTAATTCACAGGATTATGATAAACATTAAATAAGAGGATATATGTGAATGTACTTTTTTGTTTTATGTTATGTAAAGTTACTGTTTTAATTATACTCTCACAATAAGACATAGTAATTTCAACATAACTATGGCAAATGAGTCTTTTGGTCTGATTTTGGCAGCTAAACAAAAGGAAGTACTCAATTATAAAGTAAAAAGACAGAATTCAGTAATCTGAATAACTTATACACATCTCCCCTAGCAGACTGGTTGTTAAAATGATTACATACTTGTGGTAATTATATATCTTGTATCTACCAGTGGTCCAAACATATTTTTGATAGAACAAAGAAACTGAAAAGAGGCAAAGAAAAAAAAAAACCTTTTTTGGCACTCATAGAGAAACCTAAAGAAGATATATAGGATACCCTATCATATCCAGTATACACTACCCAATACAAGTTAACAAAATAAAAACTTTGAGATCAATAGGTCTCAGTTTTATTCTATACATTTAAGTAGAAAACTGGCAATACTAATTATATTTTGAACACATTGTGTCGGAAGTACACTGTGCAAAATGCACAGACATACCTTATCGACTTCAAAGCAAATCACAATTATAAGTACCACCCATCCACTACAATATTTAAGAGAGTTTAACATTGAAGCAAGTGAATATACAAGGTTTTTCTATAAAATAAATGGTTAAAAGCCTGGCATTTAAAATTCTGCTACAGAATTTTCAGCATCTACAATGCAAAGACCTTTATTTTATATTATCTCATTTAATCTTCAAGATTACCTTCTCTATTATTACTATTTCTATTTTACAAATTCAGCAACAGATTTAGTGGCAAATTTGTACACAGTACACAGAAATTCAAAAGCATTCCAAAGCCTATTCCAGAACAAGCTACTCTTAAGTAATCTTTTAAGGAAATTACCTTCTCTTAAACTCTGGGATAAGGACAAAGGTTCATGGGAAACTTTACAGAAGAACTATCAGGCTGTTACCACCTGAACCTGCTGATTAATTCTGGCAATACTTAAAGTGGAGAAACAGATATTACGTGAGACGTGACATGACACAGAAAAACACATCACCATCTACGAGATACCCTTGCTGAAAAAATTTTTTAAAGCTATGTCTGAGTCTGACTAGATTTTATATCTAACTCTCAGGTCAGAGGATATACAAAACCTAGAGGAAGAGTTAAATGACACCAAGATAAAATGAGAGACAAATTAAAAATATGATATAATTCATACTACAAATCACCTAGTTTCTCCAGAAGTCAGTAATATTCAAAAAAGAAGAAAGGTAAAATGAGACTTAAGGAAACAACCAAAAGCTAACGTGGTTCTTGCCTGAATCCCCATATAAATAGATGAAGTATAAAATAAAAACAAGTTGGAAATCGCTGTAAAATCTGAATGTGAACTCTATATTAAATGATAGAAGGAATCGTTTTTAAGTTTACCAAGAGCAACGATAATATAGTAAGAAAATGTCCTTTTAAAAAACAGATACATGGAGTAACTATAAATATCATATATTGTTTGTGGGGGTGTAAAATGGTGCAACTACTCTGAACAAAGACCTGGAAATTGCTTGTGAAACTGAATATGTACCTACTATGACTTAAATTCCACTTTTAGATACTGACCTAATAGAAATGAAAGCCTATGTTTACAAAAAGACTTCAAGAATATTTATAATAACTTCATTTATAAAAGTAAAAATCTGGAAAGAGCATAGGTGTCCAACTATAGAAAAATGGATAAACAAACTGATATATTTATATAAAACAGTATCACTCAAGAGAAAATAGAAATGCACTACTGATAAACCCAGGAACAGAGTAATCTCAAAAACATTATACTGTGTGAAAGAAACCTGACACCAAAGACTATGCAGTATATGATTCTGTTTATATGAAGTTCTAGAACTAAAAGTGATTTACTCTGGGAGGCTGAAGAGGGCTGGGGATTGTTTGGAATTTTCTGAGGTGATACAGATTTGACTAGCACAGCTGTAGACATTTGTTAGAACTCATGGAAATGTACATTTAAGATCCATGTATTTTATGTAAATATAGATTTTACCTAAAAAATTATAAAAAAATCATAAACTTTGAATTCTAGTAATGATACACAAGCCAAAGTATTTGGGGAGAATGGTAATGATGTCTACTACTTTAAAAAATATCCAAAAATAAAATGGGTTCGTGGATGGACAGAGGGATGGAATGATAGTGGTGGGTATGAGTGTTCACTATAAATTTTTTTCAACTTTTCTGTGTGGTTACACATTTTCATAATAAAACGTTATAAAAGGAAAAAAACCAGATACATAGAAATATTTACTTGTAAGTGGCATAATATCAGGATTTGCTTTTAAGACAGTAGAAAATTAGGAGCGCCTGAGTGGCTCAGTTGAGCATCCACCTTTGGCTCTGGTCATGACCTCACAGTTCTTGAGTTCAAGCCCTGCATCAGGCTCTGTGCTGACAGCTCAGAGCCTGGAGCCTGCTCTGGATTCTGTCTCTCTCGCCCTCTGCCCCTCCCACACTCACACTCTATTTCTCTCTCAAAAATAAACAAATGTTGAAAACATAGTAGAGAAACAAAGAAAGACAAAGCCAATAATACAAAATGTTAATAATTCCTTAATCTATAGAATGGGTATACTATTTTCTCTACTTTGCCATTTGAAAAAAATTTCAAATTAATTAATTAAATTATAAAACCTGTTTATAATAATGAAGGAATATGCAACCATGAATACTGTTGACCATATAAAGTTCATACCCAAATTAAAGCTTTAACATGGCACAATGTCCAAATCTTGGACCACCATCAGCCAAAATGTCACAAAATAATCCTATCATTAAAATTACTTCTCTATTCTTCCACATGCAAAAATGCAATAGCATTAAATTTTGGGGGGACAGGAGGCACCTGAGTGGCTCAGTCAGTTAAGCATCCGATTTCAGCTAAGGTCATGATCTCATGGGTCGTGAGTTCAAGCCCCACATCTGACTCCGTGCTGACAGCTCAGACCCTGGAGCCTGTTTAAGATTCTGTGTCCCCCTCTCTCTGTCAGCCCCTTCCCCGCTCATGCTCTGTCTCAAAAATAAATAAACATTTAAAAAATTTTTTTAAAAATTTGGGGGGACAGGGGCATCTGGGTGGCTCAGTCAACTAAAATCCAACTCTTGATTTTGGCTCAAGTCATGAACTCACAGTTTGTGAGATTCAGCCCTGTGCTCTGCCTCAGGCTCTGCACTGACAGAGCAGAGCCTGCTTGGGATTCTGATTCTCTCTACCTCTCTCTGTCCTTACCCCCATTCTCTCACAAAATAAAGAAAGAAAATAAACTTTAAAAAAAATTGGGGAGACATGTTTTGGTGTTTCGAATCAACCTTAACCAATATTATGTGTTTTGCTTTTAACAATACAAATCGGGTCATCTACTGTATCAGTATTTCAATCCATGATTCTCAAATTACCAATTTCTCATGCTAATTTGGTAGAAATGACCAAAATATGTGCCTCTGAGTGAACTTAGCTTTCTGAGACCTGAAGACAAGGGTGAATTATAATGATGAAATAAATTTAAAACAAAACGAAAAATATACCTTTTTAATGACAACTAAGACTGAGTCATAAAGAGGTTTTTTAAAACAAACATTATCTTCAAATAGGTCTAAAATGATCATATACCATTTGTGAGGTGTCCAAAGAAATAATTGTTCTTGTCTCATCTGCAGGACACATTAGGCCGTATGATACACTTGTTCCTCCTGCCAAAACAGGAAACAACGACTTTATGTTTAATATTCTATTTTTTTAGGCTACGTTTCTAGGGCAAATCCCTAATACAAAGTATACAAATAGGCCCACTAGGAAAGTAATACCTATTTCTACTTTGCAAAATGTAATTTGCAAACACTAACACACTAAAAGCAAACTCACCTTTATTTTATGCTGCATGCCAAAATGAAGAAATATTATGGAGCTGAAAGCAATGGGACATGGCTCCATCCCCTGGGCACACTCAAGTGAAGCCCCTAGCAATTTGTGAAACTCCAAAAATATGATTAGAAAAGTCCTAAGCTAATGATTATTGTGGAGATATCACTTAAAAGAAAAAAATACCCTTCCTAATTCAACTAAAGATATCTTACCTTAATTATGAGATTCATTTATTATTTGAAATAATATATTCTCATACAAAAAGACCTCAATAAATTAGAATATAAACAAGTTAAAGTTCCCTGGATTACACAATATTCAAACAAATTTATATGTCAATGGCAAAAAGGTGATTTAATATAGAATAAATATATAGAAGTATGTAAATACAGTACTCCTATTTTCCATTATGTTAGTTATCAAAGGAAAAATGCTTTCTTAATAGCAATACAAAATAATACCATGTTCTTAGTTCTTAACCACCTGTATTAGCATATATCAGAATTAATTCTTAATTGGTACTTCCATGTGTTTTGGAGAGAAAAAGCTTGATACAAGGGAAGAATTACAGGAGGTGCTGATTTGTAAGATTTAGTTTATTATACAAGGTGAGACCATGAATTGTCAATTAAGAACATGCCTGTAATCAGTAAACACTATTTGCTTATCACAGTCCTTTGAAATCAGAAAAATATTTCCCTGTAGTGCATTTTCTCCATGAATTCAACCCCAAGTATAAGCAGAAGAAGGAATCTGGAGCTCCTGATTTGTTGGGGTCCTACTTTCCATTCCATCAATGCTAATTCAGTTAGTGAAGGCGATTTCCTTTGGCTTGTGTAAGCTATTAAAAGAATGTGGTTCATAAAAGATCAAAAGAGATCAAATTTGTCTTTAAATGCAAAGCAATGTTAGTTTTCAACATTAAAAGGTATTAGTGATCTGGTCATCATTGCTTTCGTTAGTTGATCTTTCACACTGAATAGCGTTCCTTCTCAAAAGTATACATTGGGTATATTTAGTCTTTGAAATATAACATTCTCTCCATAAAGATAAAGGTTATAATTATAATTACTAAAGTGGGAACATTTTCTTATTTAAGCATTACGTCACAGCGTCAACGAGGATCCATATGGGAAAGAAGCCATGAACAACAGGTCTCAAACAGTTGAGGTAAACAGATCTACTAAAAAATGAGCAGAATAAACCAATTTTCCAGAATAACCATATCATAATTACATGACTGTTTGCTTTCAATGGGATGGCACAAATATTTAGAATATAAATATTTTAAATAAAAAAAACCACATTTACATTATATTAAAATTCTAAAGGCACAATACCTACCACCAATTGGTATGATACAAAGGTTATATTTGCATGCTAGATTCACAATCTTAACTACGTCATCATGACACGCTGTTGAGAAAAGGGAAAATAAATTAATCACAGGGACACAAGTAAACTCTAGGTAACCCTGCAAAATGAGGGTCCGTTAAGTTCTTTAGTGTCTTTTTCATCATTTATGCACTCTTTAATACATTAAGTAGCTATATTAAAACAAAATGTATATCATTTATCTCTTTAACTTCTTGTCTTGAAATCATTTCATACTTACAAAAAAGTTGCAAACAAGGTACAAAGAATTTCCTTCACCTAGCAGTCACAAAATTTAATATCTTACATAACTATAATTCGATTATCAAAACCAAGCAATTTACACCTATACAATATTATTAACTAATTTACAGACCTTATTCAAATTTTGCCAGTTGTTCCACTAACGTCCCCTTTTCTGGAACTGCCAACCACATGCTGCATTTAGCTGTCAGGTCTCCTTACTCTTCTTTAATCTGAGACAGTTCCTCAGTCTATTTTTGATTCTTATGACCTTAACATTTTTGAAAAGCACTGGTCAGTTATTTCATAGACTATCTCTCAATTTGGGTTTCTATGTCTCCTCATGATTAAAATCAGGTTACACAGTTAGGCAGGAATTCCACAGAAGTGATGTCGTGCCTTTCTTAAGAGCTACATCTAGAGGCACAATGATGTAGATAGGTCTCATTTCTAGTAATGTTAACTTTCATCATTTGGTTATAAAGAAATCTGCCAGGTTTCTCTACTATAAGAATACTGTATTCAAACTGCAATATGAGACAGCCACCTCTGCTTTATGAAATACCACGCTGCCTTCAATTGCCATATTGTCTCAAAACTTGCCCTCATGCAAAGAAAAAACCTGAACTTTATCACCAACAGAAAATTTACATTAACATTAAATAAAGGCCTCAGAGATCTGATAACTTGTTGGAGGGGAAAAAAAATATTTCCAAAAAGTCCTTATACTAGAAGATTCAACAGAATAAAACTATAAACTTGATTCAGGGACCTCTACACTATTCATATAGATTCTTGAGGTATGGAACATGATGGTAAAGGGAATATTTTAGAAAAACTAACCTCTCAATATATAGAGAGTGGCTTGGAGGAACAAGAAATTCAAGATATGAGAGAGAACGTTACAGGCTGTTGCGAAAATCCAGCTATGCATTGATAAGGGCCTGATTTGAAAACCAACATGGGAAAAAAGAAATATAGAAGGACAAGGTTGGGAGGGACTGCCATACAGAACAGATTTTACAGAACAAAGAAATTTTTGTGCAAGAACTAACTCTGCATGTTTCCTAAATCTGGATATTTAGAAATATCTGTAGTTTCTAAAGCAAGACATACATTTTCATTATGGTAAATTCTCAGTACTTTAATATTCAGACACATGAAGAAAATATCTAGAAGGCACACTTGAAAGGTCTACTCAAGATTTATCAAAAGATAGCTTATTAAGGTTTCCTATGAGAAACAAAAATTGATAAATTTTGCTCTCATTCTTTTCCAGTAAAAATATGGAATAAATCTTGCCCAAATCTTGGTAAAGAAGTGGCCTAAAGCTACTAAAAGAATACTAAAAGAATATACCCCACAGGTATCAACAAAGTAATTTAATCTCCGCTACACAGGCTCTTGCATTTTCCTCCTACGTACGTCACCTCCCTCCTACCTCCATATTAAAGTATAATTTCCCCCCCTAGATATTCCCTGTGAAGTAGAGGGATCACAACTAAAAACTGATGAGACAATTTTTTGAAAATTAAATACTCCGTATACTCCTCTATAGAGTCTGAAGAGGAAAAACAGTCAGATCACTGGAACTTTTGTAAAAAAGGTAATTATGGACAGGAAAGTACAAATATACCAATTTTACCTTAAATTTTCTACTAAAAGAGATGGGTATAAAAATCATGTATATAAATATACCACCTAATCATCAGCAAGAGCAAAACAACAACACAAAGCTCTCCTTCTTCTACCTCATGCCAAAATCATGAATGAAATTAATTTTTCAGAATTTAATTGTTTATATCAAAGAGAATGGGCATCTTAAACAACTTGTTTCACCATTTGAACACAATGCTTGTTAGCCCACGAGATGATATCAATGAATTACTTACTACTTTACAGTAATCAATAGTTAAGAGTTTCTTTACATCTAAATATTTATCATTGGTCAATATTAATTTCATTAAGCTTTCAAACTAACCAAAAATATATTTTTCTACTGACCTCCCAGTATATTTACATTTGAAATGAAGACTTAATCAGCAACAACAGAATCAATCATTAAAACTAATAGTTTAGGATGATCAGATCAAGAAGAATTACACAACTTTTGGTACAGCTATCTGTATTTTTACAACTCCTATGTTTACAAGTATATATTTCCAAAACTAAATTTATTTAAGATTTCACAATACTAAATTAATGATACAAAGAAAAAAAAAACTTACTTGGCCATAAAACTATATCAGGAATTCGCTGAAACATTCCTTCCCTGAGCAAAAATATCTCATGAAGACAATGACCTGTTTTGTATTTAAAAAAGAACATGTAAAAACATCTTAAATTATAGGAAATATTAAAATTAAAAATAGTCCTTTATATAAAGTTGCTTACCATGAGCTCTAAATACTCGATCATCTGCTTCTTGTGAATATGAAATATTAGTTTCTTTAAGGTCATGAAGAAAATCTTCATTTACAATAGAAGGAGGTGTATCACTAGGATTTAAGGATGCCTAGAAAATAAAATTGGTTTCTTTGACTTATTTCTAGAAAAATAAATTTTGAATACCTGGTTAGAGACAGTGACCATTACAAAATGTAACTGAAACAAAAGCATGGAAAAATAACAAATGACACATACAGACACCAACCCTGTGGCAATAACAAATTACAAATGGTCTGGTTAATCATATTCTGTAACATAAGTAATAGATGACTTATGTTTCCTCCTTTGCATCTTTGGCCCATCTTTTCATTATTTCTGAAGATTGCAATCAAGAACAAAGAAGATGGCAAAGTCTCAGATCTTCCATTTAAGATCAAGGAAACAGGAAAAGCTACTTAACTTTCGCATTATTTACATTTTCACCTGTAGATATAATTCACCATTTCTTAGATTTCAATTATTATTTTAAAATGATCAACAAGAAACCTCGTAATAAGTAACAAGTCCATTTTTACAGAACTGCTTTAAAACTCACAACATAATTATAATTTGATTATTAATTTCAACTAAAAGGTAACCTAAAAAATAAATCTTTAACTTTAAAGCTATGTGACACTGGGCAAGTCGCCCAACTTCTCTGAGCCTTGGCTTCTTCATCTGTTAAATGAGATTATCACTGCTAAATTTATATAGCTACCATAAGGAATTAGGTCAAAATGCGACAATTTTTGTGAAAAGCACCAAATACCATGCCTACCACAGAGAAAAGGCAGGCCAAATGAAATCTGCTATTAAAAAAAAAAAAAAAAGCTATGATAGAGTATTTGGAAAAAAGAAAATATACGAATATGTAAAAGAGGCATCTGGGTGGCTCAGCTGGTTAAGCGACTGACTCCTAATTTCACCTCAGGTCATGGTCTTGCAGTTCCTAAGATCAAGCTCCACCTGGATCTGTGCTAACAGTGCCAGAGCCTGCCTGGGATTCTCTCTCTTCCTCTCTCTCTGCCCCTCCCCTGCTCTCTCTCTTTTTCTCTCTCTCTCTCAAAATAAACATTTAAAAAGATGTGTAAAAAATATATATTTATATAGTGTTAGTATCTTATTAAAGATTCTGTATTTAATATTCAATTATGTAAGAAATATTTATTGTGTGCTATACACTAGGCACTGTTCTAGGCCTTGGGGATACAGCAATGAGATAATCAGGAGGAAAAATCCTTGACCTCATGGAATTTACATTACAGTGAAAGAAATGACCAGAGAACCCCAACAAAACATAATTATGACTTTATTAAATTATTAAAAATTGAAAAGGGCTCAAAAATAGAAAAAAGGGCATAGAAAATTGGTAAAATTTCTGAAAATGGCATACAGATTACATCGATGTCCAAAAAAAGTAATTATAAATAGCCAAAAGAAAGAACTGAGGAAATAAAAAAGAGATCTTGTAAGAAAAGTTGAAAGAATTTGGTTTCGGAGGGTTAACATAATTTATTTAGTAGAATGACAGGTAATGGTGGATTACAAATAAACCAAGCAAGTACTCACTGAATACCTACAGTCCTTAATAACATGTTGGACACAGTAGAGAATATAGCGTAGAGGCATCTAGATGGCTCAATTGGTTAAGTGTCTGGCTCTCGATTTCGGCTCAGGTCACAATCTCATAGCTGTGAGATTCAGCCCAACATTGGGTTCGGTGCAGACAGCACAGAGCCTGCTTGGGATTCTCTCTCCCTCTTTCCCCTCCCCCATTCATGCACATTCACACTCTCTCTCAAAATAAATAAAACAAACTTAAAAAAGAACATAGAGTAAGCCATAATCCCTGCACTTACGGAACTTACAACCAATTTAAAGGGACATGCAGAATACCGTGCCATAGCAAATAATAAATAATGAAAATCATAATACGAAAAAATGCTATTTCATTAGTTTTATATGAATGTAAAGTTTTTTAACCCCAGCTACAGAAAAATGAAACTATATGAACAAACCAAAGTTCTCTATCACTCATATCTTAATCAAATTTTTGCTTTTTTTTAAGTCTTCTAAAATTCTGAATGTTTTGATATTACATGTAACATTACATTTTTATTTCAAATTATCCTATATTAATCCTGGAATACTATAGTCCATTAAATATCCTTTAAAAATGATAGCACCTTATCCTTTTGTAGCAGTTCTCTCACAGAATTCATTCATTTGCACTTTGCTACCACCCTACGAGACATAGAACAGACAGTTATTACTCTCACTTCTCAAATTAGCCTCAGAGAACATAAAAAGTTTGCCAAGCAAATCTCAGATAAATTCTGAGATTAGGATCTATATCTGTGATGCTGAAAAACCATCCCTAGAAAACCTAGCAAGGCCAATGAAAACCAGTAAACTTCTTGACAAAAAAATTACAACAAATTTGCATTAAAGCAACTATAACAAAGGTAAGTCTAGCTGACTTAGTATTAAACACATGCATGTGCATACACACACAGAGACACAACACAGAGTTAAGCGTGTAAGTAATCATTCTTATTGCTTACTTTAGAGGTAGTTTTATGCTCCAGGCTTACTCCAAGGGTATTTTGGATCCAGTCTCTAAAAGTTGGTAAAATCATGCCACTAAGAGGGTACCTAAGATTACAAAGAAAATAAAACATTAGAGTAAGGGATCTTCATTGAAATTTAAATCTTAAAATTGGCTTCTAGTAATGGTCAAGTAGTTCCTACCAAAATGACCCTCCTGCATTATAAAAAAAATAATATAAACTATGGACAAAAACAAAAACAAAATCCAACTTTGAAGGCAGCACAGACAGACAAAAACGGCAATAGTAGGGGATAAAAAGGTGTGATACATTTAGTAAAGTACACCTTCCAGTTTTTGTGTGTGTGTGTGTGTTTTTTAAACAGGTTTTAGTCTGAGGGACAGCCCAAGCTGGTGCCATAAAAGGAAACAAAAATACACAAAACCTCCAGTCTTCCTGCCTTGAAGAACCAGAAGGCAGTGTTTGCAGTGAACACAACAGCTGGGAAGAGTACAGAGAAATCAGAGGAAAGGAGAGAGTCAGAGAGTGATATATAAACTCTCTCCAGATGTCTGGCTGACCCTGAATTAGACATGTATGGGGCAGACTCGAAGCAGTCCAACTAAGTTTAAAAGAACCCAGCTGCTCACCACCACAGAGAGAAAGAAATGGGAATTTGAGGAACAGTCAAGTTAGTTACTTCATGTTAATAAAATAAAGCCTCTTCAAAAGAATAGAATAGAATACAGAGTTTCTACAACATACCATTAACAATACACAAGATATACCAAAATTACTAGACAAAGACAAACAAGAAAGTGTGATCCATAAACAAGAAAAAAGGCAATTAATAGGGACTGACTCTAAGATGATCTAAGATACTAGAAGTAGCACACAAGCATTTTAAAACAGCTATAACTATGTTAAAGGACAAAAGGGAAACTATGTTCCCAGTGAGTTAAAGAAAAAAAAATCTTAGCAGAGACACAAAAACTATAAAAAGAACAAAATAGAAATTCTATAATTAAAACTCTTAAAAATTCATTGGAGGAACATAAGGGCAGACTGAAGATGTCAGTGAACTTATAGACAGAGCAATAAAATGTATACAATCTGAAGAGCAAAGAAAAAGATTGAAAAAATAAACAGAGCTTCAAGGATCTATGGAACAACAGCAAAAGACTAACATACATAAAACATAACATATACATAACATACATATAGAGTCCTAAGGTAAAGAAAAAAAAGGGAAAGGAAATAAACACTATTTGAAGAAATTAATGACAGAAAGTTTCCAAGTTTGATAAAAGACATAAATTTACAAATTCAAGAAGGCCAGAGAACACTGAGATGCAAAGAAACACACTACACACATCACAGTCAAATTGCAATATAAAGAAGAGACAGAGGAAGAGAATGAGGACAAAAATGTTAAAACCATCTAGAGAAAAATGACACATTACATACGATGTAATAACAATAAAAATTATGACTGGCATCTCATCAGAAACAGTGAAATCCCAGAAATAACTGAACAACATTTTAAAAGCGTTGTAAGGAGGGGCTTCCTTAGTGGCTCAGTAGGTTAAGTATCTGACTTTGGCTCAGGTCATGATCTCACAGTCGGTAAGTTCGAGCCCCATGTCAGGCTCTGTGCTGGCTCAGAGCCTGGACCCTGCTTCGGATTCTGTGTCTCCCTCCTTCTCTCTCTCTCTCTCTCCCCCACTCAGGCTCTGTCTCTGTCTGTCAAAAATGAATAAACATTAAAAAAAAATTTTTTTAAGTGCTGTAAGGAAAAGAATGTCAACCTAGAATTCTGTATCTGGTGAAAACATACTTCAAAAATAAAAGTTAACTAAGACATTTTCGGATGAAAACTGAGAGTATTTGGTGCCAGCAGACCTACAAGAAATGCTAAAGTAATTTCTACAGGTTGAACGGAAATACAACACTAAATATAAACTGAAATCTTCAAGAGAAAATAAATAATACCAAAAAGAGTAAATATGTGGGTAAATGTAAATGACTATTTTTTAAATTTCTTTCAAATATATATGACTTTTAAAAATTTTATCACTGTGTGATAGAGTTTATGATGTGACAACTATAAAAAGAACAAGGAATAGTAAATAAACCTGTAGATTTGTGAGGTACTTAGATTTTACATGAAGTGGTATAAAAAATTTAAAACACACAGAAGAGCTCTATAGAGCAGGTACAGCATGGAAAAAACTAGATTTGCCACTCAGATTTTGTTTCCTACATTTCCTTATCTAAATGGTTTATATGAAACATGGACATTATTTTATATACACAAGAAATCCAAAATTTTCTATATATGAGAAGATACAGAAAACTCAAGGGCTTACAAACCAACTTTTCTGTTTTGGAAATACTTGTCAGAGGTGGCAAAATACTAAATAGCAATAAGTACTAAAAATAAAGAGATAAAATAAGTATCTTTATTTTACCCTATCCTAGATTAGTACAGTGAGGAAGGCTGATATGAAAACAGTAATGATCCAATGTATTATAACAATGCATTACTAATGTAATAGCTCTCTGAAAAGACCAAAACAGGGGTGCCCAGCTGGCTCAGTTGGAAGAACAAGTGGCTCCTGATCTCAGGGTCATGAGTTTGAGCCCCATGATATGAGTGTAGAGGTTACCTAAATAAATAAATATTAAAGGAAAAAAAGACCCAAACAACATTTTAAAATGTATATTTAAAAACAGCAGTTTAAAACTTTTATTTAAATAAACACATAGCATTATCACATGCCACTGACAGGCACTGTTCTAAGTGTTTTATGTATACTAACTTATAATAATGTTGAGGTTGGTGTTATTATTCCTATTTTATAGATGAGGAAGGCAAAACCCAGAGAAATTAACTTAAGATATTAAATAATTTAATCACAGCCACATAGCTAGTAAGTTACAAAACCAGGATCTGAAGTAAGTAATAAATAAGGCTGCAGTCTGTGCGCTTAACCACTATATGATGCTGCCTTTAGTCTGATTCTTCTCTTACCACCAGTTCAAGTGAGATCATTATTCTTTTTTTTTTAATTTTTTAGAGTTTATTTATTTTTGAGAGAGAGAGGGAGAGACACAGAGGGGAGGGGCAGAGAGAGAGGAAGACACAGAATCTGAAGCAGGCTCCAAACTCTGAGCTGTCAGCACAAAGCCTGACATGGGGTTCAAACTCGGGAAAGGCGAGATCATGACTGAGGCTGAAGTCGGATGCTTAACCCAGGCACTCTAAGTGAGATCATTATTCTAAAATTCTTTATGAATGATATTTATAAAATGATAGCTATATTCAGTAAAAGTTTTTCACTAATACTGTTCTTGCAACTTCTTTACTCCTCCCCCCCACCAGACAATGATGGGACAACCAAATAAAACTATATTATAGCTGCTTTGTTTTTGTTTGATTTTATAAATATTTTATTTACAAAATATTGAAGTACAACATACTTACAAAAATAAAGACAAATAAGTGCATAGCTCAATGAATTTTTACAAAGTAAACCTCCCATGTAATCAGCATTCAGATCCAGAAATTGAACATTTACCAGTACCCCATAACCACTCCCTTCCACACCCCTTTCCAGGCATACCACCTTTCCTCACACCAAAGGAACCACTATCCTGACTGTTAACAATACAGGGTAATTTTGACTATTTTTGAACTTTACATACATGAAATCATATAAAATTATACTCTTTTGTGTTGGCCCTCTTTTGCCCAAATACAGTATTTTATATATTATATATATTTGTGAGATTCATCTATGTTGTTACATGTTGCATTTCATTCATTTCCATGGCTTAATTCCACTGTGTGAGTATAACACAATTTCTTTACTCACTGTATTGTCGATAGATGGTACATGCAGGGACATTCCTGAACTTGTTTTCTGAAGAATGTATCACATGTTTCTGACAGGTATATAACCAGAGTAGAATTTCCAGGCCCTAGTCTTTGCATAAGTTTAGCTTTAGTAGATGTTGGTAGATAAGTTTTCCAATAAGTTTACCACTAACGATATATCCACATGTTCTACTTGCTCCTCACACTAGGTGCTGGAGTTCTTTAAAATGTGAGACATTTTACTGGTAATCTTGTAACAATTTTCATTTGAATTTCATTGGTTGTCTATGGGTTTGAGTTTCTATTCATGTATCTATTGTCCATTTGGACATTGTTTTCAATGCCAGTTCTTTATATATTTGGAATCAAGGATATATGTATGTATTAGGGGCATTTGGGTGACTCAGTTGGTTAAGCGTCTTTGTTATTTCGGCTCAGGTCAAGATCTCAGAGTTGTGAGATCAAGCCCCACTTCAGGCTCCACACTAAGAGTGGAATCTGCCTAAGATTCTCTCTCTCTCTCTCTCTCTCTCTCCCTCTCTTTCCCTCTCTCTCTCTGCTCCTCCCCCAGTCTCTCTCTCTCTCCCTCTCTCTCAAAAAAAAAAAGTTATGTATTAAAAATTTTCTCTTACTCTATGATTTGTCTTTCATTCTCTTAATGGAGTCTTTAGATAAAAAGAAGTTTTATATTTTAATATTGTAGAATTAATTTTTTTCCTTTCTAAAAATTAACACCTTTTGTTCTCTACTTTTTCACAACCTCTGTGAAAGTCATTCTATTATTATTCTAGCCATTTTAGGTTTTAGCTTATACATTTAGGTCTACAATCTATCTGGAATTGATCTCTGTATCTGATATAAAGTAACATCAAAATTTATTTTTTTCCAAGATGATAGTTTAAGTGGTCCCATAGCTATCTTTATTTCTCTCGTGTGTGTGTGTGTGTGTGTATGTGTGTCTGTGTCTGTGTGCGTGTGTTTAAATGGAGAAAAGAAGAACTACTCTAGTAGTCACTATCTATTCCAGATCAAAAAATAATTAAACTAATAGTGAAAACAAATCAGAATAGACTATAAATTAGTCTTAATGTCTATATCAGGCATCTTATTTAAAAAGTTCAAAATGTAATATGTTTGCTCAAGATTATTTCCCACTCAGTTCATCAAAGCTTGAGTAATGGCAAAAGCATTTAGAAACTTGCCTCAAAAGATTACTTTGATTTCACAAAGATAAAAATTTAAAAAGCCAGTGGACAATATATAAACTCTGTACTAAAATTAAATATATGTTTATAATAATGCAGAATTTAATATTAAAAAAACTGGTATTGGGCCTCATCCAAAAGAATGTTTAATTGAAAGTGACAAAAAGTACTCATTTTGTCCAGGTAATTTTAAGTTACACTGCATAGGTTGGGTGTATGTCATTCCTTACATTAGCTTCAAGTTATACAACAAAAATCCTATCTAAAATTCTCAAATCAGTTTCTTTTTATTTTATTATTTTTTGTTTCTTTCCAAGATTTTATTTAAATTCAAGTTAGTTAGCATATAGTGTCGTATTGATTTCAGGAGTAGAATTTAGTGATTCATCACTTACATATAACACCCAGTGCTCATCACAGGCACCTTCCTTAATGCCCATCACTCATTTAGCTCACCCCCTACCCATCTCCCCTCCAGCAACCCTCAGTTTGACCTCTATAATTAATAGTCTCTTATGGCTTGCCTTTCTCTATGATTTTTTTTTATTATTATTATTTTTAAGGGAGAGAGCACACAAGTGGGGGTGAGGGGCAGAGGAAGAGAGAGAATCCTAAGCAGCCTCCACAGTCAGCACAGAGCCTGACACAGGGCTAGATCCCACAACCCAAGGATCATGACCTGAGATGAATCAAAAGCTGGACACTCAACGTACCAACCCACCAGGAACTCCTTCTCTGTTTTTATCTCATTTTATTTTTCCTTCCCTTCCTCTATATTCATCTGTTTTTTTTAAATTTCACATAGGAGTGAAATTATATGGTATTTATCTTGCTCTGATTTATTTTGCTTAGCATAATACACTCTAGTTCCATCTGTATCAAGACTGCATTCTTTTTGATGGCTGAGTAATATTCCATCATATACATGTACATGTGTATATGTATTTATACACACACATCACATCTTTATCTATTCATAAGTGGATGGACATTTGGGCTCTTTCCACTGTTGTTGATAGTGCTGTCATAAACATTGGGGTGCATGTGCCCTTTTCCAATCAGTATTTTTGTATCCTTTAGATAAATATGTAGGGCAGTTCAATCTTTAACTTTCTGAGGAATCACCACACTGTTTTCCAGAGTAGCTGTACAAATTTGCACTCCCACCAACAGTGTAAGAGGGGTTCAAATCAGTCTTTACTTAAACATTAGCAAAACAAAAATGACAGTGGAAAGGAAAAAACATAAAGAACACATATATTTTAATTAGATAAGTTTCTTTTTATGTTAAAAAAATCACAAGTGCTAAAAATCAAACTGAACTGGTATGTTTGAAGTACTACTACAATGTTTTTTGTAAATCTAAAGAAATTGGAATGGAAGAAAGTATAGGACTCACAGCTAAAACAACTAAATATAGTCATTCAGCATATAAAATTTTCTTCATTTCAGCTGAGGTAACAGTATATATTCTGGAAAACTTGTTATAACAGATATGCCACTATGTGTTAGTTATGTTCTACAAAAAGACCAATTTGGAACTATTAGGTTTTAATGCTAGATTTTTATACGTTAAATGTACAATTAATTTGAGTACCTGTAAAAGATATTAGACTCTTGATATTGAGACTCTAGATGACAGAATCAGACCTTTGTGAATCCCTTAATTCACAAATAACATTACCCATAAAATAAAAAGGTGACCACCTTCAAGATACTTGAATTAATAGACAGAGTTGGTGTTACTGTCGTGTGTAAAATTTAAAACTACATTCTACCACTAAGATAAACACAATATACTTCTACATCTGAATGCACATTATTTCAGACTTTGAAGAAGTATCCTGCATGGCAGAATATTCTATTTAAGACCTTGCTCCATTAACTACAATTCCAGCACAAAATATACAAGAGATCCATGTCAGAATGTACATTTTTCAATTGTATTTTTTTCTTGTATCTAATGCCCGAGGATTTGAAAAACAGTGAAGGAAGCCTGACTTCATAATCATAAGCATAGCATACTGCCAAGGGCTCCAAAAATCTCACAAAAGAACATGAAGTAAAAATGAAAACTTTGAAATCAAAGAAGTAAATGAAAAGAAACATTATAAGAAAAGTTATAGAAATTAGAAGTATTTAACTAAGAAACAGCTATGTAATAACTTGATTATTACAGTAAAACAGTTTAGATTTATATTCGGAACTATAAACAAGGATATAACACTCGTATAAGACATAGTGAGCGTTGCAGGACACACAGAATTAATATTATAACTTCGGTTCTTAAGAAACTTACAATCTAGTTTAGTTAACGCTACAAAGACACTTAATTAATAGGATGAATATATGGGCAAAAAAACATGAAACTTTTGCCAGAAATGTGATAAGAGGAAAGCCAGGTGCCTATACCAACTATTTAAACAGGGTGACTCTTAAATGGACCTTTACTCATGGTTGAAGATTAGTTTGAAAACTTTAAGAAATGGTTCTTGTTGGGGTGCCTGGGTGGCTCAGTAGGTTAAACATCCAACTTCGGTTCAGGTCAAGATCTCACAGCTCATGGGTTCAAGCCCCGCATTAGGCTCTGTGCTGACAGCCTGGAGCCTGGATCCTGCTTCAGATTCTGTGTCTCCCTCTCTCTCTGCCCCTCCCCCCCTCCTTCAAAAATAAATAAACATTAAAAAAATTTTTTTTTTAAAATGGGGCACCTGGGTGGCTCAGTCGGTTAAGCATCCGACTTCGGCTCAGGTCATGATCTCACCGTTCCCAAGTTCGAGCCCCGCATCAGGCTCTGTGCTGACAGCTCAGAGCCTGGAGCCTGTTTCAGATTCTGTGTCTTCCTCTCTGTCTCTGCCCCTCCCCTGCTCATGCTCTGTATATCTCTCTCTCTCAAAAATAAACAAACATTAAAAAAAAAAAAGAAATGGTTCTTGTTGTAAAATATAAGATGAGATCAACTCATCACCTTTACTCAGGGCAAAACTGAACTATACTGTAGAAGATATAGAACCAGGGGAAGCTATTAAGACCAAAGAAATCATTGGGTGGAAAAAAAATTCTGTGAACATAAATATCTAAGAATGAAGTGCACATCAGGATTTACTGTGACTGAAGACAAAGTACTCTCACTCTGTTGCAGTGCACAGAGGCAGCAAAATATTAGTATATAATGAGTTCCACAATTGCTAAGCAATTTGAAAGCCTTTTATAATCAGATAAAACTTTAATATCACTGAAAATATACAGTATAACTCGCCTGAACAAATTCTCTCCATTTAAACACTAACTTGTGCTTTGTAAGCACCAATTAATGTATAATATCTTTAAAGTCCAAGAAAAAGGACACTTTTCAAAAATTTTACTTTGTAGAAATCTACACCATTAGCTCTGAAGTATTGCCTTCTGCTGCTTAAACCCATGAGGACTCAATTCATCTATGCCTAGAAGGGGTAAGAATAGCAAGATTATAAATCTAAGGATTTAGGGGTGCCTGGGTGGCTCAGTCAGTTAAGCCTCAGACTCCTCATGGTTTGTAAGTCTGAGCCTTGCGTGGGGTCCTGTGCTGACAGCGCAAAGCCTACGTGGGATTCCCTCTCTCTCTCTTTCTCTCTGACCCCCCCCCAACCAAATAAGTAAATAAACTTAAAAAAAAAACAAAAACCCTAAGGACTTATAGACTGACAAATTATAAATATGTTCAAAAGATAAGACTGTGTTCAGGAAAAAACTTCTGACTTTTTCCAAAGATCTAGAATAACTTATAATAATTGCTTCTTTGGCTGGGTTTGAAATGTCAACGTTACCCTCCTCAAACTATATACAATCCACCACATTTGCTTATAAAAATTTCTTTCCTTTTCAATGTCTTTGAATCAGAAATAAAGGAACCCCCATAAAGTTTCATTAAAACTCACTCTTGGGTTCTGGCACCTAAGAATTCTCTTTTTTCTCCAGCTCTGTTTTATTTCTTTCTTGGTATTTTATTCATGTTTTCTATGCAGTTATAGAGAGCAAAGAGTCTGTATTTGTTCAGTTCAAATCAGTATTTTCTTATAACTCATTCTTTCTAGTCACGAATTCCATTTTCTCTTTGAAGAATATCACTACTTTCTTTTGCTTCTGCCCTGTGCCTTCCACTGGAACAACAGAAATTTCTGTCACAGGGTAATTTTTTACAAGATGACTAGCTTTATTGTGCTAGTGTACAGCAGTAGAGAAGACTACCATAAAGTGCTCCCAGAGTTTGGAGAGAAAACAAGATCAATGCAATGGATGAGTATGGTTATCTGCAGAAGCACAATACAATAGAAACAGCACAAGAACGAACTTAAAAACACTTGGGTTTCACTGCCCATTTTCCACTGAGCAGGTGACCTCAAGTGGGCTATTTAACCTCTCTCACCTTCAATCCCCTCATTATTTTTAAGAAAATACCATTACCCAACTTAGGGTTCTTTTAAGATAATTCAGTAGGCATTCAATTAAGTAATAGCTATTATTATCTTAAAGAATGTTTGTAAATGTTTTCTGATAAAAGTCAGAGAAATCTATTAATTCAACCATTAACCCTAAGAAACTAGACTAGATTTACAGAACGCTATGATCCAATTCAATCGAGTTTATTATCTTCCATGGTAACGGTACTTCTGGCAGCACTAAAATGGGAACTAAATATTATTTAGTTATTGGTCTTAGTTATTAAATAGTTTGTGTGGTACATATATAATCCTAGAGCATTTAAATTCCATTTCTGTAATTGGAGAGCTACACTCTGGATGAGTCTTAGTAAGGACCAAAGGCTACCTTCCACTAAAGCAAATGTGCCCGACATCTACTTTACTGGTCTCCCTTGTAGGCTCTGCCAGTCGGATCTACCCCATTCTATTCCTCTTTCTCCCACTAGACCTGACTCAGGAGTTAATGCAAAGAAATGCGGTCTTTAAGGAACTCATTCTGGTTAGAATGGCAACAGCAGAAATCTTCCAAAGTCTGAAGCCAAACAAATAAAATTCTCTGGTTCTATTACAATCTGGATAAAAATCTCTCTTAAGACCACTGAATCTCCTTCGCTCTTAATCTATGCTCTCTAAACAATATCTGAATTACAAATTTTGTATTCTATATATCTTAATATAAGAAACGGCATTAACAAGGGCTCTATATACTGAAAAAGGAGTAATCTAACCATAAATAAATGCACCAGGGTTCTAATGTTTTTTTAATGAGTATATCACGAGCGTGGCACATATGTCAGACCTCTACAACCTGATCCTCTCTGTGAAAACTGACGAATCAAGTGCCAGAACACCAGAAATAAGAACCAGATTCTGAACTCATGGCACTACTAAAATGTAATTACCTGCAATATTTTCTGTGACTAATCATTCACTTCACACACATACACTTCTAACGCAAATCACTAACTAGCCTAGAAGTCAGTAAGTGTCTAACGCTTTCAACAGCACGGTGCACAAGTGACTATTAGCCCCTTCCCATAAAATAAAGATGCCATACTTTCAAGGTACAAAGAAAGGAAGAAATGAGGACAGTATCTGAGAGGAGAGGAAGTTGATTTTCTAAGCTCACAAGATTTCTTTTCCACCTCAGAAGATTTTGCAAAGCCAGCTTCTACACTGATAACTCTCTACTGTATTAAAACATGAAACACTCAACATTTAGAACACTGATGAATTTAATTTTAGCCAGAAGTTCCTTCTACCTGAATTACACAATTTCTTAACTAAGTCTCCACCAATATGCTTCCCAGTCAAATTTAAAGATGGGAATAAGAATATGAATAATATTTATTTTTCCTATTAAAAAGCAAGTGTCAAATGTACATTTAACACCTTCATTATAATTAGTTCTTAATGACTACTCTTGAGGTTTTGTTTCAGTTACAAAGTATGTTCAGGTCAGCAAACTGGAATGATTATGTTGCAAAGTAAAAGAATTTCTCCAAAAGAATAAAACTTTTCTTGGTGATATTTCAATACATTGATATAGCATGTAAGTTTTAAAAATATTAACCTAAGCATATTAATCCCCAATAGATTTTAAGTCAAAACACAATCCTGAAACAGATTCAAAATAAATCTGATCCAATTTTTTTACCTACTCTCAATTTTTAATTTATAGAGCCAGCATTCAAATCTTACGTGTTTGTACTCACTGTCCTTCCAAAACGATTTCAATAGACAAACCCAAAACACCAACTTTGGCAGGATTGGTTCTTAAAATCAGCTAAGAACTTACTTTACAATTCTGTCTGCATCTGGAACAGTAACAATACAAATATTCTTTAGAATTCTTATCAACACATTCCCCAAAACATTTCAGAAATGTGAAAGTTATCACACAAATGATTGTTCTTTCTTCACCACTTCTTCCCTAATGTATCTCAGAAAATTAATTTTAAAAATACTATTTATATTCACAAAGACCTAAAAGTGTTCACCATCCATAATAACCCACCCAAAAGTAAATTCCCAGTCTTTTTAAAAAAATTTTTTTTAAGTTTACTTATTTATTTTGAGAGAGATAGAGATAGTTCAAGTGGGGGAGGGACAGAGAGAGAGAGGAAGAGAGGGAATCCCAAGCAAGCTCCATGCTGCCAGGGCAGAGCCTGACACAAGGTTGAGCTCACGAAACCATGAGATCATGACCTTAGCTGAAACTAAGAGTCAGACACTTAACTGACTGAGCCACCTGGGTGCCCCTAAATTCCCAGCCTTAAACAGGGAGTTACTTTGAACAAGTCAGTCGCATGGAGATTTGGTGGTGGGATAATTATAGTCCTTTTTGGATCCTGATTCAAACTACCTACCTATAAAACGGCATTTTTTAGATATCGGGGGAAATGTGGACTGGATAATCAGGTATTATAAAATTTGTCTTATTTGGGGGAGTATGATAAAGAGATTAAATCAGCTAATATTAGATCCTTACATTTTTAAAGGAGACATACATAAATATTTAGAAGTGACACAACGGAATTTAAAATACTACCAAAAAAAGAAGGAGCAATTATGTCAAAATATTGATAACTTTATTTACTTTTTATTTTTTTAATGTTTATGTTTGAGAGAGAGAGAGAGAGAGAGAGAGCAAGTGAGGGAGGGGCAGAGAGAGAGGGAGACACAGAATTTGAAGCAGGCTCCAGGCTCTCAGCCGTCAACACAGAGCCCAACATGGGGTTCAAACCCAGGAACCATGAAATCATGACCTGAGCTGAAGTCATATGGTTTACCGACCAAGCCACCAAGGTGCCACAAAATGTTGATAACTTTAAATCGAGGGAGGAGTCATTATATTATCCTCTCTATGTATGTCTATTATTTAACATGACATACATTTGTCATTTGTGTTTAAAATTTTTTATAGAAGGAAAGAGAAAAAAAAGGAACAAAAGAATAAACGAACCAGTTACCTTTTCCCAGTCAATTCGACTTGGCCTTTCTTATTGAAGAAGAACTTGGAATCATTATATCCCCATCCATTCCATTTCATAATTTCTTGCCTAATAATAAAAAAAAAATCCGTTAATTAGACCTATGCTAAACATCTCAAAACTGAACAGTATATCATTGATATAACCTTCCACAATCATTTAAAAGACCTCATCCCACCAGCAGTGTATCAGTTTAAATAGAATGAATATGCATCAAAATGTCTATGTATAAATATTTCTAAATACAGAATCATTCTGATGAGCAGTACCTGCTTCACAAAGGGAACAACTAAATTTAATGAATTCAAAGGAAAAAGAAGGAACAAGGGAGAAAAATATAGAGTACAAATATGCTTCAAGTTGTACATGTTATTAGTTTACATAATAGGCCAGCCTAAAAAATTCTGCAATTAAAATAAAACTCACTTGAATAGAAGGCCAATTTTTGCATATATTAGAAAAATCACAATTATTAATCTGCTATGAAGAAAAGATCAATTTACAGAATAAGTTCACTAGTAATGACACTACTAGTAGTAGACACTTAATAAAGTAGATTAAAAAATGCGAGAGATGCATTTACAAACATTCTAAATCCTTCAACTTCCACGTAACTACCAATCTCTACCTTGACCTACATATTAACAGAACAGTTAATGACTATACCAGTTTTTAGTATTCCAAAACAACATGGTATTTTGAATTTCATTGTCTTAAAAATCACTTTCATTAAAATCAGTGATTCATTCAATTCTGAACTGGGCTGTGCAGAACACAATAAGCAACCACACAGAAGTACTCTGTCAGCATTTATTATTAATGCTGTGTTTTAGCATGGTGCCCTAGTATAACTGGGCTACTGAAATAAACTGATAACAAATCTTATTGCAAATTCAATTATGCAGTCTATGATGAAGAAAACTCTTCTCTATACAGAAAATTATTTGCTGCATTAAAATTTCAAAATAGGGGCGCCTGGGTGGCTCAGTTGGTTAAGCGTCCGACTTCGGCTCAGGCCACAATCTCACAGTTCATGGGTTCAAGTCTCGCATAGGGCTCTGTGCTGACAGCTCAGAGCTTGGAGCCTGCTTCAGATTTTGTCTCTCTCTCTCTATGCCCCTCCCCTACTCATGCTCTGTCTCTCTCTCTCTCTCAAAAATAAATAAACATTAAAAAAATAAAATTTCAAAATACATCACAAGAAAAAAAATCTGTAAATATGTGTGGTGATGGATGTTAACTAGGCTAACTGTGGTGATCATGTCACAATATATACAAATTTTGAGTCATTATATGGTACACCTGAAATTAATTACAGGTCAATTTTATCTTGTTTTTAAATGTCAAAATAAACAAAGATTTACTCATTAGAAAGCATTTTAATTTTCCATAATTTCCAAGGAAGAAGAAAATGACAACTGACAAGCAAATTTTTTATTACAATCATAATTCTTCATCCAATTCAAAGGCTTTTCAAACAAGTAGAACACTAACATAACACAACTGAACCAAGTAAAGGTCATTAATTGGTCTCTATCTACACATAAAATTAAGAAAAAGAGACCAGGCATGATCTCTTTAAAATAAAGTTTGCTATCAATAAAAACTATAGTTTCTGTATAAAAACAAACTACTCAAAAATATCCCAAGAGTATCAATCCAGAGACTAGATTTGTAGATGAGCCTGTTATGAACTGTTGCCCAATATTTTCTTCCAACTTCACCTCATTGTAGAGGGAAGTTCTGGAAGAGAGCTATGGAAAAACCTCTACAGAAAAACCTCATGCTAATTATCACCACTAACATACACATTTTCTTAAGATTACATTTTCTAAAAACTGAATTATGATATCATCTGCTTTATTTTTCATAATTCTCTTCACTTTTATGAAGTATAATTTACTTAATATTATATTTCCATAATAATTTACATGAGAAGGATGATATATATGTACATTTTAATTAACATCTTAAGGTTTTATAATATGTGCATAAATTTTTATTTGTGAAATGCATTTTATTAGTGAATTTAAACATTTGTCATGAAGTCTGTACTCTATAAAAGAACAGTTTGGTGTAACACAAAATAAATGCAAAAATACCAATTTGCTTTGGTATTACAATCAGTAGGCACGGGGAAATTATTTCAGTACAGATGTTGAATTTGGCATGTTTACATAACTTAACAATGAGAATCCTTTTTCCTAAAATTATGTCTAGAATTTTAAAAAATTATTCCCATATGGCCTCAAAGTAAAAACCGAAACCTGATTACATGTGTTCACTCTTAGCACTGCACAAGAAAAATGAATCAAGGAAAGCAGGAAATATCTGCTGCTGTGCACTCAAAAATGAAAAGATTTACATTCTGAAGAATCACTGGTCTTAAATTTCCAGTTGGGTAATATCTAAAGAAGTCCCAAGTTTTTAACCATAGGCGAAAGCTACTTTTTTCTCTCTTCTCAATTAGAAAATTCTGCCTATGATATGGGTTTACAATATTTATACCAACTTCTGGAGCCTTCCCAGAAGTTGAAATGTAAGCATTTGGAATCAATTTGTGTCCCCTCACACTCCTAAAACAGTGTTATGTTACTTAAAATAGTATATATTTAAATTCTAGATTACCCCAAAATCAATCTTTTGATATCTTCAAGTACCCGATGTGATAAATAAAAAAGTAGGCGAATTTCCCAGCCTTTTAAACTTTTATACACAGGTATCCCTTCAAATTACTAATACATTCAATGACAGGCAAACACAACTATGTGATTAAAATTAAACTTCAAAATAACTTCTTATACAGAAAATATAATGAGTAACTTGAAGGACATTATAGCATTAACATTTTAAAAGTTAAAAGTAAAACTCTACACAATCACTGAATTCTAAAACTAAAAAGATCCTTAGAAATCACCCAGTTCAATTGCTCATTTTTCGGATTGAAGAAACTTGTGCCCAGAGAAGCTCTCATGATTACACAGCTAAGCCAGTTGTAAGCATCAGAAAGTGAACCCCCAGTCTTGTGACTCTTCCTCTTTAGAGAGGAAATATCTGAAACCCACCAAGTCATGTCCTCGAGTAACCAAAATGATTTAAAAGAACCTTTTTCCTTGACATCAATATTTTTCAAAGCATTGTTACATGTTATTATTATAGTCATTCTTCTGCACTTGACCTTAAGGGAAACATTTAAAAATCAAGGATTATGGTTATGTCAGGAACCCCAGTGCCCTTACATTTTTTATGTATAGTATAATGAATTCTGGCATTCAGAATAATGATTCCAAAGCATGCCAAGCACTAAAATGAGGAATGATCAAAGAATGATCAACATTCCATAAGATTCGAATAAAAAGATTCAATTTTCTATTGACCCTAAACATCAATTAACCAGACTGATCCCTCAGACTTTCCAATTCTTAGAGCTAACTTTACACCAAATAGAATGTCTTCAAAATACAAGACCCTTCCTCCTGCCAAGAAAAAAGATAAGTCGGATTGATTTTATTACATGGAAAAAATAAAACAAATGTTTTACACATTTACATGTCTGGCCACAGTACCAAATGGTGAAGAAGCACTTCATTAGCTGGTATAACAAAAGAAAATGGAGACATAATGTAGCATCATGTATACACAAGGTGGCAGTATTCTCCCATGATATATACATTCAGTATTCTGCATTTACCAGTGCTGTTGTTTGCCAAATTTTCAACTGAAGTATTTGGATTTAGCAAATCCAAAGATCTTTTCTTAAACTGGGAGATAGTCACTTTTAAGTCCCTCTATATACATAGATTAGTACTCCTCTAATACTAATAAATTTCAAGCATCCTGATATAAATCCATGGTTTCTACCACTAGTATTTCTAATTATTTTTTCATTAGAAAATATGGAAAAGGAAAACATGCTTTAACCTAATTTTATTTTGGCTTAGCAATAAAAAACTCAGCTAAGTGATGACTAAAAAAAATTTTTTTTTCCAATATAATTCCAATAATCAAAATTCTAATAAAAAATACTTCACTACTTAGTTCCAATAAAACATCAAATTTTTACCTATCATTTCTAATTTAAACAATGAGAAAAAGATATTATGATCTCAGAGCTTTTAGAAAATAAAAACTGAAGTATGAAACTTAAGCCTCAATGCTGGATTTCTAACGAACCATGCTCAGCATCAGATAAATTCAAATTAGGCCCATATGCAGTACAATATGTATAAGTAAAAAATTAAAAACTCTTTCAGGATTTTTTGGTACTAATTAAAAATCCTTATTATCAGGTTGTGTCCTTAATTACCTTAGGACCAAGATAACCTAAAGGAAATCGTGAAAGTGAAGTAAAAAAGAGCTGAGATACCAAGATTTGATCAACAAATATATCTCTGAAAAAATCTTTTACAAAAAAACCCCTATAAATGAAATAATAATCCTACTAACTTCTTTTATTAAAAAAAATATTGAAGCTGAGTTACCATTAGAAATATAAAGGCCTAATGAGAGAGAAAAACTACTGAACACTAATTCTAAATTTAATTTAAATGTATATGTTTTAAAATAAATTTAAATATCATATCTATTCTACAAGTCCTACAAAATCATTCCTAAAAACTGAATAGCAAAACTATGTAAAACTATTTACAATGCTTACTGCCTCAATCTAACAGGGCAACTAGTTCTCTTTTGTTAATCTAAGTAGTTTAGTTTTAAGTGTAATAATTTATGTATACTATAAGAGAAAGTCCCTTTACAAAAAAGAATAGAAAAAAAATTTTTAAAAGACGTGGAAAAGGGCACCTGGGTGGCTTCAGACGATTAAACTTTGATTTTGTCTCAGGTCATGATCTCCACGGGTTCGTGAGTTCAAGCCCCACATTGGGTTCCACACTTAAGAGTGTGGAGCCTGCTTGGGATTCTCTCTCTTTTACCCCGCCCCCACTGTCTCTCTCAGAATAAATAAATAAACTTAAAAAAATAAAAAAAAAGACATGGATAAATTATTATCACTTAACGTCACTACAAATCTCATGACTTCAAGACTGTTAAAACATTTGACTTAGAAAATAGATGTCACCAGGCTTTGATAGCTTGATGCTATCAAACATCTGAATCACAGAATATTTCCTTTTGCCCTGATATGAAACTCACCAAGCCAACTCTTCTGATTATACTTTATTTTCTACCAAGAAAAAGTGACCAACTGAAATGGCTAAGAGGTTTGATAATTTTTTTTTCCATCATGAATTAGTCTATTGGCATTCTAATTAACTTTGCTCATTAATGAAGACAGTTTACACAAGTCAGACCACCTGAATATGATCGACTCTGGGACCCTGACAAGATCAGACTTCTGGACAGTTCAACAAGATACTATCCCTGCCCTCTAGACGGTATACATTCTCCTTGCAAAACCCGGACATGATCCTGTGACACTTTAAGCTTCGATATGAATTTCAATCTTCCTTTCGTAACCTCATTACATGTTTTAAATCTCTAGTTGCCATAATAAAAATTTGGCCCTTCCACATGATAAATTAATTAACTTTCTAATTCTTCCATTGCGATAGTATAAAATGGATTAAATATAAGATTTATGACAAAGAACGTTGTTAGCAAGAACATGGAGAAGAGAAACCCAAATGCATTACTGATAAACTACTCCATGGATCAATCATGTGCTAAGGTTTCATAGGTAATACCATTTCTATGACCCAGCTATACAACTTCTGGGTTTATATTCAGGAGGAATTCACAGACAGATCCATAAGGGAACAACTTTGATATATTCTCTGGAGCATTATTTGTAAGAGTAGCTAGAGGTTCACTAAAGGAATGGATAAGTGCTGAGTAAATTCTGTGAAAGAATATGCAGCAACTAAAAGCAATAAGGAAGATAGATACATATACAGAAACATGAAAACGTTTTTTAAACAGCAGAGAACACAAAAGGAGAAAACAGTTAAAAGGTCTATAACACACTATTTTTTTTAGTTCATGGCATTTGTCTATGAACAAATGAGCCCTCTTTTATATTTATTTTCCTTCATCTCCGATTTCTAATTCTGTCTGCCCCCTTCCACGGGCATCCATAAGTGTTCTCAAATATATATGTAAGTGTTCTGTAAAATATGCAGTGTTACTTTGTGTATGGATTTTTAATTTGATTAAATAGTGTTATGCTACTTTATTAGCATTTTATTAATAGTATTATACTACTATGCAAAACCATGGACTAAAAAAGTGTGATTACTGCAACCCTGTGTCTGAAGCAAATATGCTGCTCGGCCCTTGAATCTTGAATCTAGTCCAGTTTCTCTTTAAGAAAACAATTCACATATATATAGATATTCCATGATGGTTATTATTAAACCCACTGTTGGATTTCTTAGCAAGCCCCACAATTTTTTAACAACAGAATTCCTTTCAGAATGAATCAGCTTCAAATATTCAGCAAACCAAATATATATTCAACTTGCTACAGTCAACACTTTAGAGTTCACAAGAAACTAGTACTTCTCTGAAGAAACTTTCCAAAACCTGAATTCAAGGGTCAAAAATTGTGTCCCCAAAGTTGAAACCCTATTACGCTTACTATGAATCAATTAATGGAAGAAAAAGGAATGTATAGATGTGGGGGTGGGGGTGGGGGTGGAGGTGGGAATCTTACAGAGAGAGGCACAAAGAAGCAGGAAAGGAAGGGAGGTCTGGGGCAAACAAGGCAAGGCCAGACTTACCCCTTGGCAGAATAATGAGGCACTCACTACTCACTGAGGCTCCTGGGATGACTTCCCTTATCCCCCAATCTTTCTTCACACACACCAAATTCTAACTGGAAATTCATTACTGTTTGAAAAATCTCTTCGAAAAAGAAATTTCAAGTATTTCATGCTAGGGCAGGCATATTATATAAGCACATACTCCCAAAAGCCTGGTACCTCCCATTCTGAAGGCCTAGAAAGACACAACTATCCTGTCTTTTACATTCATGTCTTAGTCTATGTAATGAGAAAACAGTACTAATTAGTATCAGGGAGTTGTCTTGGCAAAAGACAAAGAACAAGGATATACACTTCTCTTGACCATGTGAGCTCCCTGATCTATACTTTAAATTTCATGTTTTATTCCCTCCACCGTCTACTTGTAATCTAATCAATATGGCAATTTAGGCAAAGACTTCCAGACTGTCTACCACAGCTGGGAAAATGTCGACTCCCTTTTATTGTTTCCCTCCCTGCTTGCTAGTAATTGAAATAGGAATCATATCACAAGCTTATTGAATTGACCAATCTGTAAGTGACCAAAGACCATTACTGGT
The DNA here is from genome assembly GCA_030068075.1 of Paguma larvata. Classification (NCBI taxonomy): domain Eukaryota; kingdom Metazoa; phylum Chordata; class Mammalia; order Carnivora; family Viverridae; genus Paguma; species Paguma larvata. Next base: position 54,278,972 of record CM057825.1, read on the forward strand.
ACAGTCTTACATTTCTGCAAACAACAAAGAAACATGAATGTCTCGAAAAGTCTGTATGCCATTTTACAACAGAAACCAAGCTTCTGAGCTCCCTTTTGCAGCTGTCTTCCGGGGTACAACCCAATAATCTTGACAAGACCCTAAAAAAGATATGGACTAAAATCCATATCTGTTTGGTATACATAGTATTCCTGTAACAAGAGTTTTTTGTTTGTTTGTTTGTTTTCACTTAATACAAGCTGCAGCTCCTTCTACTTTAAATGGCAGGTAGTTGGAATTTTTACCTTTGCTTCTGGCAAAGCTGCAGGAAAAAATGAACTCCACAGAGTTTGGAAAGAGAGGAAAAAAACGTATTAAAATCAAAGCCCAATCACAATTACAACTGAGATTCCCAAACATCTTGGGAGTATAAAAATCACCTTCGGTACTCATTTTAAAAACAGAGTTCTGGATGTCATTCTAGACCTAGCCAATGATTAGGATCTTTGAGAGTGAGGTCTCAGAGTCTAAACATTTTAAACAAGCATGGCCAGAAAATTGTGATGCAGGCCATCCACAGACCATAATTGTGCAAGCACTGCCTTGACGCATGAGGCAAAGTTGATAGCAGAAGCCTTCCCTGTTGAATAGCCACAAAGAAATATAGAGTCTTGGGGCGTCTGGGTGGCTCAGTCGGTTGAGCGTCCGACTTCGGCTCAGGTCATGATCTCACGGTCTGTGAGTTCGAGCCCCACATCGGGCTCTGTGCTGATAGTTCAGAGCCTGGAGCCTGCTTCACATTCTGTGTCTCCCTCTCTCTCTGCTCCTCCCCCACTCATGCTCTGTCTCTGTCTCAAAAATAAATAAAAACATTAAAAAAAAATTTAAAAAAAACAAAAAGAAATATAGAGTCTTAACATAAATGGTTTATCAAGTTACTCTCACCCAAACTCTATGAAAATTAGAAGGGACTGGAACTGCAGGGAGAGGGGGACGACTTTAAATTCACTGCACTATAGGACAGGATGGACCAGTGTGGAGTTCTGTGACAAGATAATAGCAAGAGGGCAAAGTGAGACCACTCAGCATGCGGAAGACAGGGGAAAGAGGGTTACAGAAATGGAGATTCGGTTTCCATGACAGCAGAAGTAGACAGGTGCGTACCCAAATTTTATAAAGGATTATCTGTGAGGGGGAATGAAGGCTATACAGAGATAATACTTAATGATCCAAATTTTAGGAAAGTCAATCTGTTATGGAAATGTTCCTAGTTTATACATGTTAAAAGGATTACAAAACTAAATAGACGATGGGTTATCAAATAATTTGTCTTTAGCACAATTATGTTTATTCAAATTCAAATATATGTGTTCACCAAGGCCACACACCAAGTAGAGCCAAGAAAAAGAGGTGCAAATGCCAAGCAGCACAACGGTGACCATTGTGAGCGTGATACTGACAATCAGCCCACCCTGCAGTCCAAGACATTGCTAACTCTCTTCATTCTTTGGGTTCTTCCTTTTCTCCCTAACACATAAGGTGGTATTTATTAGAAGGTGGTTCTCAACATTAAATTGTCATGGCTGCCACTGAAGACTTCCTACTTCTTATGCTTTCACCTTCAGACACTATTTCGGCACCGGATTCTCCTTATGTTTTCTATACAGTATGCTGGTATAGGAATATATTGTATAATACTGTAAAGGTAAGGGTTTTACAATCATTACCTCATTTCCTTTTCACATTAATGTATGTGAGATTAATGATTTAGATGTTATTATTCCTATTTAAAACATAAGAAAGGCTTAGAAAAACAAAAGCTTGTCCAGAGTCACGAAACAGTACATGACACGACTAGGATTTAAATCTTTTTCTTTCGGCTCCAACACTCCTTAACTACTAAGCTATGGTTTTAATACACTCACTGACAGTATTACAAGAACAAGAACTCAGAGAATATAGTGTCATCTCTAGCTGAGAGGAGAAGGCTTCACTTCTAGTTGCTTTGGAAGATGATGGAAATTCAATAATTGAGCAGAGGCAGAAAAGCACGAGGACCTTCCCATGCTAGTAAATAGCCCAAACTGGCTGAAGCATAGAACATATGCAAGAAAGTCATGGAGAACAGCAGAGAATCTTGAATGCCAAATTGTACAGATTAAGCTTTATTTCATCAAAACGGTATTTTCTATTACCATGCCATCACCAAAAGTAAAAAATTTAACAGTATCTGCTTTAAAGTTGTGCTGCTCTCGGGGTGCCTGGGTGGCTTAGTTGGTTAAATGTCCGACTTCAGTTTAGGTCATGATCTCACAGTTTGGGAGTTCAAGCCCCACGTCAGGCTCTGTGCTGACAGTTCAGAGCCTGGAGCCTGCTTCGGATTCTGTGTCTCCCTCTCTCTCTGCCTCTCCCCCATTCGTTCTTGTTCTCTCTCTCTCTCGGTCTCAAAATTAAATAAAAACATTAAAATAAATAAATAAACAAATAAATAAAATAAAGTTGCACTGCTCTCCATTATGGATGAAATTCCAATTCTTTAACATAGCATACAACATCTTTTACAATCTGGCTCCAAACTACAATTTCACCTTCCTTAATGACTACTCTTCCAGCCACGCTGAAAGTTATCACAATTCCTTATACACAGCATGACCTTTTATGTCTGCCTGCCTTTGCATATATATATATATATATATATATATATATATATATCTGAGATGCCCTTCTCTCTCTAGAAATCTCCTATTTATACATCAAGAACCACTCCAAAAGTTACTTTTCCTATACAGCCTTCCTATCTTTCTCAGGAAGAATTTATGGCTCCTTCTGCATACAATGACTATAGTATTTTCTATGTCATACCTTCTACATATCTGTCCATATATCTCTACTGAACTGTCAGTCAATCTTGCAGCATTAGAATGTAGCACGGCACTAGCAGGCAGCATGTACTCCCACTTTCTCTGAACAAAGATTGGTCTGGGAATGGAATGAAGAATCATTTGAAGGGGAAAAAATAAAGGAAGATCAGAACAGATGTGAGACAATTTGAAGATTTCATCTAAGGACGCCTGAGTGGCTCAGTTGGTTAGCGTCCAACTCTTGATTTCCACTCACGGCATGATCTCTCGGTCCGTGGGATTGAGCCCCAAGTCAGGCTCTGCACTGATAATGTGGAGCCTGCTTGGGATTCTCTCTCTCCCTGCCTCCTCCTCACCAACTTGCACACAAACACACATGCTCTCTCTCTCAAAATAAATAAACATAAAAAAAAAAGATTTCATTTAGGTTGGCATCAATGGGAGAAAAACAAAAGTGTCTTGACAATTGCCAAGTAATAAAATCTACATGATCTGTCAACAGCCTGGATGAGGGAGAGGAAATGAAGTTCAGCAAGGTCCTATGACTGAGACATTGGGCCTGTCTGTCTAAATAACAGTAGAAGTAAACATAAATAGTGGAGTACTAGGAGTGATGGCTAAAATAACAGCCTTATACATGCATACTAGGTTGAAGAATTCAGCAAGATAGTCAGAGAGAAATGTGCAATAATTAAAAATGTGCAAATGGAAGTTGACAGAGTTAGAAATATTAACTTAAAAGTTCCCACAATAGTGGTAAAAGCTCATACAGTCTGAGTAAATGAAGTTATTAAGGAAGAAAATGTTTAAAAAAAAAAAAAGGACTAAAATTTAACCTTAAGAATTTGTAAATTTAGGAAGCAGAAGGAAGAAAAGTCGGCAAAATCACAGCCAGTAGGGTAGGAAGAAAACCAAGATAGTATGACATGGGAGCTAAGGAAAGAAATATTAGGTACCAGGTACTGGGAACTGGTCAAGAAAATGCCTAAGGATTTTATAACTAGGCTATTGATGGCTTTTAAAAGGGCTGTTTCAGGGGTGCCTGGGTGGTTCACTTGGTTAAGTGGCCGACTTCAGCTCAGGTCATATCTCTGTTTCATGGGTTCAAGCCCTGCACTGACAGACAGTGTAGAGCCTGCTTGGGATTCTCTGTCTCTCTTTCTCTCCGCCTCTCCCCTACTCATTTGTTCTCTCTCTCTCTCAAAAATAATAAAATAAAAACATAAAAAAACCAAGATTCCGCCAAAATAAACGAATTCAGTCAAGTCACAGAATACAAACAAAACACTTGTTATAATTCTATATGCTAATAATGAAGTAACAGAAAGAAAAATTAAGAAAACAATCCTATTTACAATTGCACTAAAAAGAATAAAGTACCTAGGAATAAACTTAACTGAGGAAGTGAAAGACCTGTACTCCTAAAACTATAAAACACCGATGAAGAAAATTAAAGATGACACAAACAAATGGAAAGATATTCCATGTTCATGGATTGGAAGATCCAATATTTTTTAAGTGTCCATACTACCCAAAGCAATCTACAGATTCAATACAATCCCTATCAAAATACCAACATTTTTTATTTTAATTTTTATTTATTTTTGAGAGAAAGAGAGACAGAGCACAAGTTGGGGAGGGACAAAGAGAGAGGGATACATAGAATCCAAAGCAGGTTCCAGGCTCAGGGGTGTCATCACAGAGCCCAAAACAGGGCTCAACCTCACAAACCATGAGATCGTGACCTGAGCCAAAGCTGGATACTTAACTGACTGAGCCACCAGCCCCAAAATACCAACATTTTTCAAAGAACTAAAACAAATAATACTAAAATTTGCATAGAACCACAAAGATCCTGAATAGTCAAAGCAATCTTGAGAAAGAAGAACAAAGCTGGAGGTATAACAATCTCAGAAAGCAAGATATACTCCAAAGCTGTAGTAATCAAAACACTATGTTACTGGCACAAAAACAGACATACAGATAAATTGAATAGAGAGCCCAGAAATAATTCCATGTATATATGGTTAATTAATCTATGACAAAAGGGCAAGAATGAAGACAGGACAGTCTCTTCAACAAATGGTGCTGGGAAAACTGAATAGCTACATGTGAAAGAATGAATCTGGACCACTTTCTTACCATACACAAAAATAAACTTCAAATGGATTAAGACCTAAAATTCTAACCTGAAACTATAAAACTCCTAGAAGAAAACACAGGCTGTAATCTCTCTGCAATTGGCTATAGAATCATTTTTTAGATATGTATCCTCAGGCAAAGGAAACAAAAGCAAAATTAAACCACTGTGACAACACCAAAGTAAAAAGCTTTTTGCACAGCAAAGGAAACTATCAACAAAACAAAAAGGCATCTACTGAATGGGAGAAGATATTTGCAAATAATATATCCAATAATAATAATACCCAAAATATATAAAGAACTTACACAATTCGACACCAACCCCCCCCCCAATAACCCAATTAAAAAATGGCCGGTGGACCTGAATAAATATTTTTTCAAAGACATACAGATGGCCAACAGACATGAAAACATGCTCATCATCACTAATCATCAGGGAAATGCAAATCAAAACCACAAAGAGATATCACCTTATACCTATCAGAATAATTAAAATCAAAACACCAAGAATAAGTGTTGACGAGGATGTGGAGGAAAAGGAACCCTCATGCACTGTTGGTGGGAATGCAAATTGGTGCAGCACACACTTTGAAAAACAGCATGGAGAGTCTTCAAAAATTTAAAAATGAAATTTCCATAAGGTCCAGTAATTCTACTACTGTGTATTAACCCAAAGAAAACTCATTCTAAAATTAATTCTAAAAGATATATGCACCACTGTTTACTTAAGCATTATTTACAATAGCCAAGATATGGAAGTAACCAAGTATCCATCCATAGATAAATGGATAAAGAAAATGTGGCATATTATCACAATGGAATATTACTCAGCCATAAAAAAGAATGAGGGCTTGCCATTTGCAACAACATGGATGGACCTAGAAGGTAAAATGCTAAGTGAAATAAGCCAGTCAGAGAAAGACAAATACCATATGATTTCACTCATATGTGGAATTTAAGAAATAAAACAAACGAACACAGGAAAAAGGAGACCAAAAAAACCCCAAAAAAACCAGACTCTTAAAAACAAAGGATGAACTGGTAGTCGGCAGAGGGGAGGTGGGCAGAGTGATTGATGAAACAGATAAAAGAGATTAAGAGTACACTTATCTTGATAAGCACTGAATAACGTATAGAATCATTATATTGTACACCTGAAACTAATATAACACTTAATTATACTTTAATTAAAAAAATATTCATCAAATAAGTAAAAAAAAAAAAAAAAAAAAAAGATTGATGACCTAAAGGGAAAACAAGAGGATAACTCATAGAGTAAGATTCTGGGGAAGGAACCATCAAAAAAGATGAGCAGATGATCTGGCTGTGACATTTTTCAAAGCATGGTAACCAGAATCAGTTCAGCTCATTTAACTGCCTGGGCAGCTATTTTTGTACCAAGATCACCACCACTCCTTTCCAAGCAACAGCTGATTAGAACAATGTAAGCATGTGACCCAGCTGTTGGAAACAAGAGGATTCAATTATTCGCTGCTACTAGCTGAATATCCTGGAGGAGTGGGGTTGCCACATTTTAGCATCTGGACAGAAGAGCCAAAAAGGCTTGTCTGCTTAGAGAAACATACAGCAGATACTAGCAAGAAGTGATGCTAGCAAGAAACCTGATGGCTTTCTGGTTTTTAGTTCTAATTTCATCCTGAGGCCAAGCTCCATTCCTGCCTTGGGGTTCTTTGGTGCCCCTATACTCCTACAATAAATTCCCCCCTTCTGTTTTCACCTAGCTCAAATTAATTAAGACTTGTAAACAAAAGTCCTAATTAACACACATACAAATAAGAATTCATTCCTTAAAAAGGTTACCATTTGTATAAAATCTAAAGACAGGCATCTTGAACTAGAATGTACTTTCTGAAAATAGTGGCAGATGGCAGGTAAGAACTTGGGAATAAAACCAAAATCAGGCTAGCAGTCTAATAATTATGTTGTGACTACAAATGTTTTGTGAAGACAAAGCAAATAAAATACTATCTGGAAATCAAGACCAATATATAAGAACAAAGGTAGAACCTTTTACTTCAAAAATATAGATTTTTAAAGGTTTACTTTAAGAAGAGATTACCAGCATGTCAAAACACGAAGACATTCCCAGATAAAAATATCTCAATAACCGAAAATACGAAAATGGAGACTGAAGAGTTAGAGATATTAACTTAAAAGTTCCCCCAATAGTAGTGAAAGCTAATACAGGAGATTTTACTTCGAAAATGAAGCTACTAATTTTCTTTAAAATGCACCAAAAAGGCTCAGTCCATTGAATGCCCAATCCTTGATATCAGCTCAGGTCATGCTCTCACAGTTGTGGAACCCAGCCCCGTGTTAGGCTCCGCGTAGAGTCTGCTTGAGATTCTCTCTCTCAAAATAAATAGACACTTAAAGAATAAAAAAATAAAATGAAATGCACCAAAAATAAGATAGACTAATACAGAATGGAGAAAAGGATGAATTAATGGATAGATAGGAGATAAGCAAATATTAGTAAGATGTTATCGGTAGAATCTAGGTGGTGGGTATGAAAGTGTTTATTATAAAATTGAACTTTGCAATATGTTTAAAAATTTTTTCAAAATAGTATGTTGGGAGAAAAAGAAAACTGCTGACATTATAATCCTTAAGGTACATCACATCATTTAGAAAGACTTGACCAAACAGTATGAGCCATATGAATAAGCACGCAGTCTACAATATTTACTTTTAACAGTAAGCGGTTTAAATTTTTTTTTTTTAATGTTTATTGTTTTTGAGACAGAGAGAGACAGAGCATGAGCAGGGGAGGGGCAGAGAGAGGGAGACACAGAATCCGAAACAGGTTCCAGGCTCTGAGCTGTCAGCACAGAGCCCGACGCAGGGCTCGAACTCACGGACTGCGAGATCATGACCCGAGCCGAAGTCGGACGCTCAACCGACTGAGCCACCCAGGCGCCCCCAGTAAGCTGTTTAAACTGGCACATCTAAGCCAGCTGCCTCAGGTCTCTCTCCTGATCACCTCCAAGGCCCAGGCAAAGTTAAGCGGTATTTCCTAGGCTCTCTGTGGTCATGTTTTTTCCCCTTAGCAACTCAGGCCAAAACATCTCCTCCCCTTTTACGTGAATTTCTGGAAAGATGGTTTCTTAAATTGTAAGATACAAATCTACTCAAAGATGATAGTAGTCTTTCTCCTGGGATTCCAATCATTTCTATTTCTTTATTTTTGGTCAAAATTAAATCCAAACAAGCAGCTGTCCTTTGTTTCTGCCTCTGCCCACTGAAATGAATGAATAATGTATTCCAATATTCTCTTTAATTCATTAAAGCCCTTTTTAAACCTACGCCTTAAGGAAATTTTTAGGGATTTAATTGTAAAAAGTTTATCATAGCATTCTTTATAATAGGCAAAGACTGGAAACCATTAAAACTGATACTGAACTGGTTCAACTTGTAGTACCTACATACAATGCAGTCACTAAAGATGAGGTTGCCCGTTAATATTTCTTGACATAGAAAGTTATACACAAGATAGTGAGTGAAAAATAGTAGTTTTAAGACATTATTACAGCGTGACTTTACATACATATGCATATCTAAAGGATGCCAAGATGCTGTAGTGGTTACCTCTTAATTACTTTCTACATTAGTCTTAATTTTTATGATTATTTTCTGTTTTTTTCTTCAATAAAAATGTATAACATTTCAGCATCAATTATTTATCCTCCTTTTTTTTTTTATTGTAAAAAAACTGCCAGATATCCTGCTACCAGAGTAAGACTTCTAAAAGCTATCCAGGTAGCTGAAGGCCCCCATCATCTCTACAGCCAACTACCACATCAGTTTTATAAACTTTACTATATTGTCCACATTCTCCTATTATAATTCATTTGATTCAATTCTCATCCAAATGCTCTTATCAATGTTTTTACCCTCAGGTTTAAGAATTTGCACAGAGCATCTTAGAATAGTACTCAACCCTTCTCATCTATGTTTCTTTGATATGACAATGCCCTTCCACTGCTGTACCAGTCTTCATTCCCCTCCCATGTCTCTAGTATAGCGCTTAGCACCCTGCAGTAATAGAAGACAAATCAGGCTTCCTTAGCAGACCTACAAGTATCATAAGGCAGAAACTATGTGCTAATCCTCCCCAGTGCTTAGCACATAGAAAACACTGAATAAATTGCCAACAAACTTGGGTAGATGAAGTTTCAAACAAGAGAGAAGATGCCAAGAGGGTATCAGGCTGATTTAAATGAATTAGAGTCTCTAGGCCTAGATATTATATCACACGATACTTAACAATGATTTGAGAGTTACAATTCATAATATGAGAAACCATGGGGAAGAGGCAACAGACAATAGCCCAATATCACCTCCCCCCCAGTTCTCAAAAATAAAAAGAGGGTCTCCTGGGAGGCTCAGTCGGTTAAGCGTCTAATTCTGGCTCAGGTCATGATCTCAGGGTTCGATGATCTCAGAGCCCTGTGTCAGGCTCTGTGCTGACAGTACAGAACTTGCTTCGGATTCTCTGTCTCCCTCTCTCTCTGCCCCTCCCCTACTTGCACTCTCTCTCTCCCAGAAATAAGTAAGCATTAAGAAAAAACTATTAAAAAATAAAAAGAAAAGATCCCTGACACACAGACCCTGAAGCCTGGTGTCAAACAAGCAAGGATCTTCCAGAAAGTGGCACAAGAAAGTTGTGGAAGCTAGAAAATGTAGCATGGACAAGAGGCCTAAAACTAAAACACGAGAGACAGGTAAATGAGAAGCTGAGATTTCAAAGGTACACACTTTAAACAGTGAGGGGGTGGGGAGGATTAAGAATTGACTCCAGCTACACTTGCTACTCTCCTAACACAACAAACATGTACCTCTCCTTAGGGTATCTGCACACATTATCCCTGTGCCTGGAATGCTCATTCAACTAGATAACTATATAACTCAACACTCTCATCTCCTTCAAATATTTGCTAAAATGTCATGTTCTCCAGTGATATCGTACTTAAAATGTGAACCCTACTTCTTTATTGTTCTTTTTCTTTTTTCCATAGCATTTATCACTTTCTAACACTTAATAATTGACTTATTTATTATGTGCAGTTAATTATCCATTTCACCCATTAGAATGTAAGCCCTATGAGAGAAGAGATCTTTGTCCATTTTGTTAACTGAAGTAGCCAAAGCACATTGAATACAAGCAACCAATAAAAATTTGTTTAATGCACAAAACAGACGTGAGAAAGATCGTGAAGAAAAAATTACCAGGATTGATGATATCAGCACAGTATCAAGGAAAAAGCTCTAGACTTGAGGTAAAAGATCTGGATTCAAATCGAGGCTCTACCACTTACTAGCTAGCTAGCAAGTGACTATTTTCTGGCAAACGTCTATAAACTTCAGTTAATAAGCTGTAAAATGGGTGGTTGTGAAGATCAGATGAGATAAATATAACAGTAACAAGGTAACTACAGAATTAATTATTTGAACAAACTAATTCAAAAGAGAGTTAAATCTTAAAAGAAAAAAATGAAAAGTTCAAGTGTGAGGGCTGAAGAATGTGACCATGGGACTAATGCCAACACTAAGAGAAGTAAGAAAACTCAGAAAGGTAACTTCCTTTGGAAATGAGAAAAGGCAGATAATGAGTTAGATTTCAATCTATAGCTGTGCTGTCCAACATGGTACCACATGTACCTATTTAAATTTAAATTAATTAAAATAAAATAAAATTTAAAATTCAGCTACTTAGTCAAAATGGCCATATTTTAAGTGCTTAATGGTCACATGTGGTTGATGGCTACTGACTATTGGACAGCAGATTACAGAACATTTCCATCACCACAGAAAGCTCTGATTCGTAAACTTTGTAAAAGTGTTGATTTATAAACTTTGAGTTGACAGCATATAGAATTCAAGTTAGTGTCATTTTAATATCCCTGATTCTGGATTCCTGGAAAGTTCAAGATGAAGAAATGCAAAACCAACCACATAAGCAGTATGAGTTAGGAACTGTAAACTATGAATGTAACAAATGAAATTATTCATATTATTTGATTACAAGGTCTTGAAATACAAGAACACTCCCCAGTCGATGGTATGAGGTCACTGATATGGCCACTAAAAATAGAGTTTGGAGAGGCCCAATGAAGCTGCCGACAAGAATCTGGTCAGCATCCTGACTCAAATCTCTGGCTAGTAAATTCAGATATGCTGGCAAGGGCAAATACTATCTGAAATACAATAGTTTTCTTAGTGAGTGATAAGATACCCATAGCTCCAAATCTCACCCAAGAGGCAAAATCCTTGTCAAAAGTAACTGCAGTTAGCTAAAATGGTAACAGACTTCCTTAATGAGTACACATATTTCAACCATAAAAAGATCTAGAATTAAATACACAAATGCTTGAGAAAGGAATCAAAGTCAGATGTTAATGTTTGGGTTTTAAGAAAGTTATGCAAAAATTGATCTTTTATACACTTATGAAATTTAAGAGGACTAGTCTTGTAAGAATGACTGGCTTGCAACATATTTAAAATGTGTAACTGAGTTAAAGATTTAGACTTGTGATTTTAAGCTGAAATCTTTTTTTTTTTTTTAATTTGTTTATCTTAAGAGAGAAAGAAAGAGCACGAGCAGGAAAGGGGCAGAGAGAGAATCCCAAGCAGGCTCTGCACCATCAGCACAGAGCCCAACACAGGACTGACTCAAACTCACAAACCGTGAAATTATGACCTGAGCTAAATTCAAGAGTCGGATGCTTAACTGACTGAGCCACCCAAATGCCCCTAACCTGAAATCTTATAAGTTCATAAATAATATTTGAATACCGCAAAGACTTATACATCATGGTTTTTTAAAAGTCGATTTAGGGGCACCTGGGTGGCTCAGTCGGTTAAACGTCCGACTTCAGCTCAGGTCATCATCTCACGGTTCGTGGGTTCGAGCCCCGCGTTGGGCTCTGTGTGGACAGCTCAGAGCCTGGAGTCTGCTTCGGATTCTGTCTCCCTTTCTCTCTGCTCCTCCCCTGCTCATGCTCTGTCTCTCAAGAATTAAATAAACATTAAAAAAAAAAATTTTTTTTTTAAATAAATAAAAGTCGATTTAATGTTTACATGAATGATTTAGTACCTAGAAGCATTTTATTACCTCAGACAAGAGAAATGCTTAAGGAAATTGAACATATTATATACTAAATGCTATTTTAATTATTTTAGTCTATTTCTGTACAGCAATAGCTACAAAAACACTAGTCAGATGTGCACTCCATATTAAAAACAATACATAACTGTTCAAATCTAAAACTAGCAACCACCTAAATGTTCATCCTTAACAGAATGGATAAATTGTGGTATATATCCACCCAATGAAATACTACTCAGCAGTAAGGATGAACAAAATACATCTAGACATAACACAGATGAGTATTACAAACAACGATGAGGGAAAGAAGGCACACACAAAAGAATACACATTGCATGATTCCATTACAGTGAAGCTCAAAACAAGGAAATGCAAACTTTAGTCAAGGGAGTGGTTATTCTGGTGGGAGGAGGCATTGGAAAGGAACATGAAGAAGTCTTCTGGGGACTGGTAATACAGTTTCTTAATCCAAATATTGGTAAGATGGATGAGTTCACTTTGTGGAAAGTAATTAAGCTGTAAACTTATGATTTTCACATTTACTTTTGTAGTAAATTACGTAATAGTTCAATAAAGTTTTTAAAAAATGAGTATGTATACAAACATTTATAACTATCCAAGTGAGACTGTAATCATGTATCACCCCAAATTATCCCAGGACTATCAGAGCCATGTACACTATACTTTCAAAACTCTAACATATTAAAGAAAGAAAAGGGGAAAGGAAGGACAAGTCCCAGGAATAGCAATAATTCCAGTGTGTAGCTAGATCTAGTACATAGTAGGTATCAAGGAAATAAGGAACCTAGAAAGGCTGATTTGCTCTCCTGGAGGACCTTAACTGCCCTACCAAGGAAAGACTATTTACCTACTATAAAGTTTTCAGCCCTTTTCCTTAATTTCTCCAAAATATACCAGCAACACCTCCATTCTCTAGCATCCAGTTTCCAATATGGAGGGACTTCAGAAGAGTGACTATTCTGGCCACCTCTCCCCAACCATCACACAGTTATCCCTTCCCAAGGGAGGAGTGATTTACCTCACTAGTAATTTCTGAGAACAGGCACCAAGTATCTGGAGTCGGCCTTTTCTTTCTCCTTAGAATCCATCTGCTACAGAGTGTGATGCTCCAGTCTCTACCAGGACCATGTACAAGGCTTACAGGAGCTAGCTCTGCCCTCCCAGGGGAGGCCTTCTGTGGTGCAGCACTACCTGTCACTGAGTCTATCCAATTCAGGGTAATTATTAGGTAGTTCAGATCTAAGCCACGTTCTTCAGCCAGCTTTATTTGCAATAAAGCTGACATTTTTAACCTCCATCTGTCTATATTCTGTGTCTTCTCAATAGATTCTGAACTCAGATGTGGGACAGTGATGTAATTAAATATTACTCCTAAAGCCCAACAAATAGAGTACTAATGAGGGGAGCATGACTAGTACTTTATGTCAAAAGAATAAACTCTACTCAGGATACTTTGTTTTGGTTTGGAGTTGAATTAACACACTAATCTAACAACAGAAATTCTCTTCTCAATAATAAGAAAATAAAATTGACAGGAGTAATATTTGCTTAGTACTTGCTTTTAAAGTGTTCCATAAAATATCTCCTCTGACTACATGAGCACTCCATTTCTCTGCAGCCTAAAATAAATCACTTATTTTATTTCTAGATATTTTTATTAAGTGACTGGGGGTAGGTGGCTTCATAGTAAGCATCTTCTGACATAAAGTCTATTTGCAGAAAATGTGGTCTATCCCAAAATTATACTTGCAGTCTAAGAGTAGTAAGTTTCTCTTTTATCTCAATATTGTTTTCTCCTACAAATCAAACAGCAAAATTCACTCACAGAAGGAAATAGGTTAGTCTATTTTTTAAACCATGTCTTACATTTTCCTAAATTATGAATTTCATTTTGATGAGATCAATATTTTGTAATTCATTCAGTAAGTACAATATAACCTAATGCCTTAACTGTAAAACAGTGTATTTGATCACAACCTCTTTAATCACAAAAGGCTGAAACCTGGCATGACAAAATGTTCCTAGGAAACATTTAGAAGAGGTTAACTCAGCCTTTTTTCTTCTGGAAAACACCTACCAAGGCTTCTGGTGGATGTTAAATTACACATTATTTTTTGAAGAATTGTGTGTATAAATGGCAGTATAAGTAAATTAAACAACTAGCAGCATTCTTAATCAGATCTTCTTTTGATCTGAACAGAATTTATAACCTCTGTAAAAACTGCCATAGAACAGTTCTGACTAACCCAAACCACAACTGGGAAAGCCGTTAAGTGTGGACAAACGGATGTCACAAGGGATTTTTCTTCTCTTTTTCGTAACATTACAATAGCCTTTTTAAAAACTGAAAAAAATCCAAAACCAAGGCATAAAAATGTCTCACAGTTAATTGGTATTTACTATGATTTTTAAGAAACTAAAACTGCATTCAGTAACAAGATCAAAAAGAAACTGTCCATGGAGTAGCATGCACTTAAAGAAAAAAAGGAAGGTCCAAAAGTAAACCATCACTCTCAAAACTCTGCTCAGCAACTTCAAATAATGAACATACATGTTCCCAGATAGAAGCAATTAGAACCAACTCGTAGGAGACCAATGTGGTAACTACAACAGGTTGTGATCTTAAATATCCACATTTGTCAGAACTCTTATCATCCCTTGTCTATTTTCATGGTCTCTAAATTCCCATGGCATATAGTCACATAATTTTAAGTACCTCCTGATGCACTAATTTCCAAAACTCAATCCATCTTCCCTTCTCTATTCTCACGGCCATCATGTCAGTTTAATCCATTATTTCTCATCTGTACTGCCACAACAGCTCCCTAACTGGTCTAGGTACATCCTTATCTTTCTCCACTCCATTCTTAACACTGCAGCTGGGTGCAAACCCAAACCCAATCTAATTGAATCTCTTCCCAACTTAAATGCCTCAAGGGTTTGCTATTACCTAAACCCCCTTCGCTGCTTCATTTTTCTTCACTACATTTATCACCATCAGACATACTACATTACTTGTTTGTTTTGCTATCCCCAGTCCAACTAAAATATAAGTCAATAGGGGCAGAGTTTTTGTTCACTGCTACATAGCCCAGTAAGCACTGAAATATTCCCGCATGAATGAGAAAATGAGTAAGTGAATGAATAACAGACTGATGACCTACAGGCCAAAGGCTTCTATGACCTGCCAGTGCCTTTCGCTTTTTACTTCACTCCCACCTCTACAATACTGAATTGTTTAGTTAACCTAAGTACAATATGCAGTTTCAGGCCCCCTTGCTTTTGCCATATGCTATTCCCTTTGCCTGGAATTCTCATCACCATACAATCAACCTGCTACACTATCAATCATATTTTAAAACTGTCTCCAGAAAGCTGCCCCTGACCCCATGGACAGTCACTCTTTCTTTTCTTTGTGCTACATCTGTACCTATATTTACAGTGGCTCTATTCAAATGTACTGGAATGTGTATCTCCCTCACTATTGTGAACTCTTTGAGGCCAAGGATTATTATTCATCTCTCTACTTTCAATGTCTAGGACAATACTTGTCATAAATCAACTATCATATAAACATTGAATAAATTAACACATGCATGACTATCCTGTAAGGAAAATGAAAACATGAAGTTTCAAGAAGTCACTCGTCCAATTCCATGATGACAAGAAGCCATAAGATAGAAGAATTACAACCAAGGACATCATCTAAGGTAATCAGAGAGAAAGAGTTATACAAATAACACACATCACCAAATGACTCCAAAATAAGTGACATACAGTCACACTCACACTTTATTAGTTTTACACGCTGGCTCCTTGCTCCATCATTTGTCTTCCCTTTAGACTCAGCTCTGCTGCTGGCAAACTGAGGCCCACCTAAGCAGGAGGAAGTAGAAGGGAGACCTTGGTTCCCCATTAACAACATATACAGTAGATCACTCTTTGAGGGAGCTTTTGATGTTCCACCAAATTTAAGTTTTCATGTTCCCTCATATTTTGATTCAAACTTCAAAATGGTTATACGGGACTAGATTTTATCACTAGCCACACCTAAGTCTGAACCAAACCTACCCTAACAGGAGGTTACAGTTTTGCCTTCTGTCTAAGGAGTAGTCACAGACCAGTCACCTTCAGCCATGGGAATCCTCATCCGTTAACCCAGTGTGCCTTATAAACATTACTATTTTTCTCTGACTGCTGCAGACCAAGGCCCCCAAGTCCAACTATGAGAAACACCTGAACTATCTACTTAGATCTAAGAATGTGAACATCACATCAATGTACAATCACAGACACATACAAATGAAGCCATTTGTACATACATGAAGCCATTTAGGGGAAAAAAAAGTTTTAAATCCAATGATGCCTAATATAACATCAAGTGAAGCCTGATGCCACTAAGGGTCCTTGATTCCTCCCTCCCCCACCATTCAGTAACCAAGTTATAAAAAACTTACAACCTAAAATTTTTTTAACAGGCTTGCCTACTCCCAATATTATGCCTTAGTTCAGAATCACAGTAATTCTCATCAGAATAATTGTCTCCTAATTGGTCTCCCTATCTTTGGACTCAATGAAAATTGCATCTACCATTTCATTTGGTGAAGGGTTACACAACTGGCAATGCACTAAGCACTTGATCACTTAACCCTGTATTTTTGAATTCTCACAGCAACAGTGCAAAACAGGAGTTACTGTCCTCATATTCACAAAGGTCTGACACTCTAAGAAAGGTTAAGTGATTTGCCCAATGTCAGGCAACTGAAGTTATATAGGAAAAATTCAAACTCTGGTCTTCCTTTCCAGCCATTACATGCTAAACTTGAATTGAAGCTCAACCTTCTTCAATTCAGCCCCCAATGTCACCTTTCTAAAAGTTAAACGCAGTCGAGTTTTGCCCCACAGAAAATCCTGCAAACAAGACGGGCCTCCAGCCCTCTTCCCTTGTCATTCTCACCCCCTCCTACTGTACTGAACTCCCAACAGTTTTCGAATCTTTCACTGTTTTACCTGTGAACACACTATTTTTCTCCCAAGAACACGTTTCTCCTTTGGCAGGTTACTTTCAATCCAAACCTCAAAATTTACTCAATCCTTACTCTGGGAAAGCCCTTTCCCCTTTACAAATACATACCTAAAACGGGGTTAACTGACCATCTGCTATGGTTATCAGCTAAATTCCTTATCACGGGCTAGTAGTTCCTTAAGTAAATACTGCATTTTTAAATCTCTGTATTCCTGGTAGAGTATGTATGTAGCAGAGGAAGGACTCATGAATGTGGAATTAGTGAATGAATTCGCCATAAATAGTGAAGGTTAAAAACTTGGCCCTAAAGTTAATACGATGTGCTTTGGAATTCTAACCTGTATGTCTGCAGCAGGCTTCTAAATCTGTTTTATTTCTTCCTCTGTAGATAACTGCACCTACCTCAGAGTTTGGAAATGAGTAAAAGAAATAACAGACTTAACAGAGTTTCTGGCACATTGATAGAACACATTTAACATTAGCAACACTTTCTTTTACTCTCAAAGTTCATCCACCTGACAAAGCCACGTCTCAGAAAATAGTGTCTCCTAAGTAGCTTCCATCAGCACTTAAGATTTCTCCAGAAAGCAGGAAGTCAAAATCTCTTAAAAACACCTTCATCCACAGGCAAGGGTCTTTCAGCTTCTGGTTACACCAGAGCTCAGAAGCTACCACCACTGCCTAAATCATTAACTAGTGTCAAGTTTTTGGCTTCTTACCCATCCCTTTCCTCCCTCAACGTCAAAGACCATGCCCCTGAGCAAATGGAAACCTGCCCCACGGAAACCAGTCAGCACCTTCCTCTAAAAACCATCACTTCTCCCTGCACCCAGGCTTGCATAAATTAGAAGAGATCCATCATCTAGTACAAACTTAAATCTTCTTGGAGGATCATAACAGAATCCTTTCTGTTCGCTGTAAGACCTTATCCCCCAAATGTAAATTCAAGATAATGAATTCCTGGCATTTAATAAGAATCCAGGAAAAAATGGTCCCCTTAAAGCCTTCCCCAATAAGAGTTCTTCAGATTTGTTACTCTCAAATAGTGACCAAAATCCACCATTCCATCCCTTCCCCTTCCTGCCAGAGTCCAGGGTCTCGTCCACTCTCTTCAGAGATGGGTCTTCACTTTCAGGGAACAGGGTGCCTTCCTCCTACCCGTGTCACTTCCCTTTCCACCCTGTCTATGCCCTCCCGCATCACAGGCCCGGCCTGGTCCCTCGCCGCCAGCCAGCGCCACAGAGCCGCTACTCACCGCTTCTTGGGGATGGTGCCTGACTCCTGCGCGGCGGGAGTGGCAGTGGGCGCCGCCGTGGCCGCCGACGCGGCTCTCCGCGCTTTGCACTCATTGGTACTCACAGCCTCCTGGGGCCGGCCCAGCAGATGGCCGGAGAGAACCCGGAGCCTCCTCCCGGCGCGGTCCCGATCCGGGTCCGGGTCTCGGTCCCGGTCCGCTGCAGAGCAGCAGCCTGTGCCCACGCCCGTCCCGCCCGCTGCAGCCGCCGCCTCCGCCATGGCTTCCGCCTTGTGCCGCCGCCCGGGACCACTGGGCGCGGGTGAAAGGTCAGTCAGAGCGGCGCCCGGCGCGACCATTCGCTGCGGCGCATCCCGGCAGCCACCGCGGCGACTGGGCGGCGGGTGCCATGCGCCGGGAACTTCACAGTCTCTGCTCCCGCCCACCACATCCGCCCGCCCTCCGCCGTCACGCCTCGGACGGCGAGCACCTGCTAAGCAGGTGAGTTTGAGCTGTCCCCGGATTGGCCCGGACTGGGCTGGGCTGGACCAGAATCCAAACCACAAGTGTCCCCGGGGTGTCCAGATGCCCTGGGTGGTGTCCTTGGGTGTCGCCTGGGCCTCTGGAGTAGCTTTCTGGGGCAGACGCCTATGGCCAGGGTGCTGCTGGACCTGAAAACGTAAGCAGCGCCATCCTTTTCCTGAAGGAGCTCCTGCTGCTCCCGTGTCCCCCTCCTAGCGGAGTCACTAAAGTAACTCAAAACTGACTCATTGCCTGTAACCATTAGAGCAAATAGCTATCATTTTCTCATCGCCTACTTCGTGCCTGGAGATTCACAAGTAATTTCCATTTTACAGTTGAAAAAACTGAGGCTCAGAGACACGAACTTTGCTGAGGGCGTAAAGCTGAGTTGCAAGTGAAATTCTCATTCCATTCGTTACTGAATGCTACTCCCTTACTTAGTTTATTGGAGGTAAAGTTTTTATTGCTACGGATAGAATTACCTAACAGTCGTTCTTAGAACTTTTCCTTGTCTACAAATTAACTTTATGGATAATGGCACCTAGTGAAAGTTGGGGCCTCTCAAAGGGCAATGCTCCACAACCTTCTTCAGCCAGTGGATGAGGTAGGCTTTTTATAAGGCACTTTAAAGACCTAACCATCAGAAATAAAATTCCTTATTGCATAATGTGCAATTCAAAGATGAGTCTTGGGAATGGTAAGAGAAAGGGTTGTCACAAGCTTTCCAAGACCATTAAAGTCACCTTCTTTCCAAATAATCACCTTCTTTATAACACAGACTCAATGAAAGACATTCCAGGAGTTATTTGACTAATACAAAAGAACTATGTAATAGTTATGAGAAAATTCAGGCAACAAAGAGAAGGACCTGATTTGAATGCCAGCACTCGAGTTCTTAAGAGATAGTTCAGCATTAAATATCCAGTCTAGCTCTAAAATAACTCAGCCGGACTCCTGTTTAGCTGCTCCTTCTATCCATTCACTATTTCAGATTGGACTAGAAGCTAAGAAAACAGACAGGAATAAATTGCTGAGTGCCCTAAAGAGAAAGCCTCCTGAAGTCTGAGAGTTTAGCCACTTTAATCTTCAAGCTTCTCACACGCTTTGTAGATGCTACTAGAACAGCATTGAAATAGCAACTAGCACATTTGCTCGCAATCGCAAAATTCATATTTTTCTTGCCAAAATGCTATTAAAAGCAACAACTTTCTCAGAATTTTTTGGGAATGAGACGGCTCTATTAATTTTTGCTTGACTCTCAGAGAGCTTAGTCTAACACTAGTGAAAGTGAGTTAACTGACTTTTTCGGTTTTGTCCAAATTAAGGTATGAATTTGCTTCTCACCAACTCTCAGGAGGCAAAATTTATAAAATTTGCACATATCAACAGAATAACAAAAAGCCTTTTCTCCTGGATAATGAAAAGATTGATATAAACCAATATTCTATACCAGTGGAAAAACTACTGATTTTTTTGCAAATATGTATACAGTAATGAAATACAGGCAGTAACAGCATTTGTTGAGAGCCTATTATGTACCTAATTCATTACTCTGTGCTATGAAATGGAAAGTATGTAAGCCAATGCCTTATCTACATGGCATAACCAGGCTAATTAGGAGTTGGGATATATGTGGGGCGAAAACTGTATGATACTGTAGGATAAAATAAGTGTGATGTGGGTGACCCTGATTAAGTATTCCTTCCCCTCTCCTTACAAGAGCAAAGCCCAAGCAGAGTGCCTTGAAGTTTATTTCAAGGAAGAAATGTTTTACATGAAGTATGGTCCATTGAGATGCTTGTGATTCCCACAAAAAGCAAAACTTCAGTGAATATAACATTCAGGAGGGCCATCTCAACACACCTGTTCCTTCTGAGTCCTGACTTAGCCCTTAGTAACCTGGATCCTAACGGAGAGCAGACTATAAGCACATGGTGAACCCAAGAGCATGAGGAATTTTAAATGGAGTGCCTTATATTTACATTTATGACATTTCTAATATGAAGCAGGAAAAAAAGTCTAAATATGATCAGATTAGCACCTGAAACATGCACCAAATTTCTTTACTACACTGATTTCCATTACTTCCCTACAGAACTGCTAAGTTATCCACAAATTAAAGAATTCTTGCATTTTTGTACATTTTTATTATAAAATATAACAGAAAAGTGAACCAAAGCATAAATTATCACAGATTGAACACCCATGTAACTTCCATCTAGTTCAAGAAACAGAACATTTTCCTGGAAATCCGTCTTATGCCCTCTCTCAATCCCTTCACCCACCCTACCTGCCAAAGGTCAGGACCATCCTGGATTTTATAGTACACATTTCCTTGTTTTTCCTTATGGTTCTAACAAGCATATATCCCTTACTTGTTTTTTGAATTTACATAATCTTACAGTATGTTCTTTTGTGTCTCGTTTCTTTCACTCAACATTCTGTTTGTAATATTCATCCACATTATTGTGTGTAGTTGTAGTGCATTCATTTTCTGTGCCACATAGTATTCCTTTAAATATACATATCCTATATACCAGAGTTTATTCTGTAATTAATGGATATTCAAGATGTTTCCAGTTTGGGACTAAAAGGTTCCTATGAACACTTCTGCATATATTTCTAGGTGGACATGTAGATGAATTCTGTTAAGTATCCATGTCAGCGTAGCATTACTAGGTCACCAAGTATACATTTGTTTAATAGATAATGAAATGCCAACTCTATTCCAAAAGGATTGTACAAAATCTACCCCAGTAGTATGTGAGAATTGCCGTTGTCTACTCTACGCTACTGTCAGTCTAGTTAGTTTTAGCTATTATGTAGTATTATCTTAATTGCAGTTCTAATTTACATCTCCCTGATTACTAATGAGATCAAGGGGTTTTCTGTATGTTGTTGACCATTTGGATATCATCATTTGTGAATGTGTAATGAAGATACATCTCCTAAATTGCCTTCTAGAAGCCTTGTTATTTTTCCTTTCACATTTACACCTATAGTTTACCTGGAATTGATTTTTATTTATGAGGTAGAGATCAGGTTCCTGGGGTTTTCTTTCCATATGAGTATCCAATTGTTTTAGCACCACTTGTTGAAAATGTCTTGTTCTACTACATTACCATCTTTGTCATAAGGCAGATGTCCATATATAGCATTAGTCTATTTCCGGCCTCTCTATTTTATTCCATTGATGTATTTATCTTATGCTAGTATCACACTGTCTTAACTATCATATGTTCTTTTAGATCTTCTACATATGATTATATCATTTGTGAATGACAACAGTTGATTTCTTCAATTGATTTCTTTCCAATCCTTATACCTTATATTTCTTTGTCTTGCTTTACACCAGCTGGCTAGGACCTCAAGTAGTGTTGAAGTTGTGAGAGTAGCATCCTTATCTTGTTCCTTATTTCAA
The DNA here is from genome assembly GCA_030068075.1 of Paguma larvata. Taxonomy (NCBI): domain Eukaryota; kingdom Metazoa; phylum Chordata; class Mammalia; order Carnivora; family Viverridae; genus Paguma; species Paguma larvata. Next base: position 54,301,307 of record CM057825.1, read on the forward strand.
AGGGAAATCTCTTGACATTTCACTATTGTTCCAAGTGGGTTGCTGGTTTTTCTTTTTTTTTTTTTTTTAACCTTTTAGCAGATTAAGGAATTCCTCTTCGAATCCTAGTTTGTTGAGAGTTATTATCATGGATGGATATTGAGTTTTGTCAGACATTTTTTCTACATCTGTTGAGATGATCAGATGATTTTTCTCTTTTATTCTGTTAGTATAGTAAATTACATGGTTAGGTTTCCACTGTCAACCAGCCTTGCAGTGCTAGCATAAATCCAACCTAGTCATGAAGTATAGCCCTTTTTATATGTTACTTAATACTGAGTATTAAAATTTTGTTAAGATTTTGTATATAGTAAGGTTGGTCTATTATTTTTCTAACAGGAACATGTCAGCTTTTGCTGGCCTCTTGAAACCAGGCTCCTTCGTTTTCTAAGTCTCAGGAAGAGTTTGTGAAAATTGTTCATTATTTCTTTCTTAAATGTTCATTAGAATTCACCAAAGAAATGGTCTGAACCTAGAGTTTTCTTTATGGGAAGGTTTTTATTTATAGATTAAATAGTTTAATGTTATTCATATTTTCTAGTTCTACTTGTTTCAGTTTTTGACAGTGCTTTTCTAGGAAATTAGCTGCTTCATTTACATTTTCAAATGTATTGAGTTTTTATAGTATGTCCTATTACCATTTTAATGGCTATAAGATCTTTAGTAATGTCCCACTTTTCATTCCCGACATAAGTTATTTTGCTCTTTATTTTTTTATCAGTTTGCCAAGCATTTAACAATTTTATTACTTTTTTAAAGGACCAGCTTTGCGCAGTGGCAGCATTTGAGCCAAGAGGTTTACCCAAGGTGTGATTATTGCTAATTACACATTTTTCCCAATACTTTTTAAAGGGACCAACTTTTGACTTTGTTGATCCTATTGTATGTGTGCTTTCTCTTTTATTAATTTATGCCAATATTCCTTGTTTCCTGTCCTCTGCCTTTTATTTTTCTGATTTCTTGAAATGAATGCGTAACTCCTTGATTTTTCACCTTTTTTTGTTTGTTTTCTGATATATGTGTTTCAGGCTATACACTTTTCTCTAAGCAATTAATTTCATTCATGTTTCAATAACAGTATTTTCTTTATTATTTTGTTCCAAATAGTTTTCATTTGTATTTGAAAAGAATAATTTGTATTTTTTCTTGTTTTGGGGTACTTGTTTCCCAAATACAAATTTGACCTAATCATTTGATATCCTAACCGGTATTTTGTCAACTTATTTTTATCAGTTATTGAAGTATGCTAAAATCTTCCACTATTAGTGTGGATTTATCTAATTATCCTTGTACTGCTTATCTTTGCTTTCTGTACTTCAAAACTATACATTAGACATGTAAAAATTATATTTTCCTGATGAATCAAATAATTATCAGCTATCCCTTTTTGTTTCTAATAATGATTTTTATCTTTTTTTTTCATGTTTATTTATTTTTGAGAGAAAGAGATGGATGTGAGTAGGGGAGGGGCGGAGAGAGAGGGAGACACAGAATCCGAAGCAGGCTCCAGGCTCTGAGCTGTCAGCACAGAGCCCGCCACGGGGCTCCAACTCACGGACCACGAGATCGTGACCTGAGCTGAAGTCGGACACTCAACCGACTGAGCCACCCAGGTGCCCCTGATTTTTGTCTTAAACTTTAGCTATATCAGCATGTGTGTGTGGTTCTATCCTTTATCTTTTTTTTTTTTAATTTATTTATTTATTTTGAGAGAGAGAGAGACAGAGTGCATGAGTGAAGGAGGAGCAGAAAGAGAGAGAATTCCAAGCAGGCCCCACACTGTCAGCACAGAGCCCAGCGCAGGGCTCAAACTCACAAACTGTGAGATCATTGAAGAGAGCGGTTTTAAATTTTATATCCAAATGGCAGCTCTGCCTTAGTTTGAAGCTAAGTTCTCTTTTTCTGTAAATCAATGGACAGATACCGGGTTAAAGATAGCTGCCCTGGCCTTCTGCCCATTGTGGGATTGTGGACCGTTGATAAGAGATACAATTGCTGAGAATTCTGTTTTGCTTATTGTTTGCTGTAAACATTGTAAAACTTTTTCTGAGTCTAGTCTGACATGTATTAGTTCGAGTAACTGGCATTTCTCACTTCTGTAACCTTGCTTCCCTCACATTCTTCCCCTTCCCCCTTTATGACATGCATTAGTTTGTGTAACTGGCTTTGCTCACATTCTTCCCCTTCACCTTTCGGACATTCATTAGCTTGAGCGGACATTTACTAGCTTGAGAACCTTGCTTCCCTCACATTCTTCCCCTTCCCCCTTTTCTGATATGTATTAGGATAAATAACTGACTTTTTCACATAACGGACAGAAACTTCCTGCCAAAGAACACACAAAGAAACTCTAGTCAGAGGGCTGCATATGTTCGTATTTCAAATATCGACCAATCAGTCACCCTATAACCTGAAACCTTCCTATACTATTTGTCTCTGTCTATAAAAACGCTGTACCAACCATGTTCGAGGCCTTTTTGCATACTGGCAGCGGTATGCGAAAGGACCGGGATCGATCCTGAAATAAAACGACCCTTGCCACTTGGCTTTGACTTTCGACTCTGGTGGTCTCTTGTGGGGGGATTCGAGAATTCGGGCACAACAATCATGACCTGAGCCGAAACCAAGAGGTGGACACTTAATGGACCAAGCCACCCAGCACCCCCACTCCCCCTCCATCCTTTAGCTTTTACTCTTTCTGTATCCATATATATTTAAATGTCTCTTGTAAACGGCTTAGGTGATTTCTTTGAAGCAGTCTGAGTATAAAATATTGCATCATTTAGCCTATTTAAATTTAATTGACTTACTAATATATTTGGTATAATGGCTGAGAGCACTAACCTCACTGGCAGACAGACTTGGGTTTGAATATTGGCTCTGTCATTGACCAGATACATGTGTTGTCTTGAGCTTGTCATATTAATCTCTCTGGGCTTGGCTCCTCGTCTATAAAACTGGGATGGTAATGCCTACTTCCCAGGGGAAGTAATCCTTCCTCATTAAAGGATCAATGAGCAAAAATATAATAAATTTTAATTGCTATTATGGAAGCAAAAGTTAGGCTGGTATAAGGATGACAGCCTTCCTAGAAAAAATAAAAAGTGTTAGAGGGAGAAGAAATAAGGTTGAATGGGTAATGTGAGACCAAATCATCAGAGCATTGAAAACTTAATGGAAGAGTAAAAACTTGATCTGATGGGAGCTATTATAAGTTCTTGAGCAGGGGATTAGCCTGGGAAAGTCTACTACTTTGGAATTCATTCTCAAGTGGAAGTCAGCTTATTGGGTATACCTGAGGATCTGTTGACAGTTCTAAGAAATGTACCAGCAAATGATGAAGACCTAAAGAACTACAAAAGGAGTTAACAATATTTCTGAATGACAGGAAAGCCTTGAACTATGGTTAGCTGTCTGCTATAGTAAAGGGGAATGACTTAACTCAGGAGGTGCCAATATTTAATGTGCAAGAGGCTTCAAGTGGTTCCATGTATGTTGCAATACTTTTCAGTATGTCACAATCATGCTGAACAGATTAAGGAGAAACTGACTTAATTAGCCAAATCATTGGGGTAGAGTTGAGAGTACTTTATATTCTCTTACTCCTCTGTTACTATCATACTATGCAATCTAAAATTCTATGTCTTGATTTCTTCCTATTACAGGTAGGAGTAATTTCTAACCTGCCTACCTCTCAGATTTATTATGAAATAATAAGTGTGCAAACATTTTGGAAACCAAAGTCAAAATCTCTTTAAGATATTTTCTTTGGCTAAATAGATGACAGGCATTAAGGAGGGCACTTGTTGGGATGAGCACTGGGTATTATATGTAAGTAATGAATCACTAAATTCTACTCCTGAAACCATTATTATACTATATATTAACTACCTTGGATTTAATTTTTTTTAAAAAATTGGCAAAACATAAGTAAATGAATAAAATAATTATTTTCTTGGGGACATATAAAATTAAAATATGATATTTATCAATTAATGTTCTAAAGCAGTAAACTTTTAAAATTTTAAGTTTTTAAGTAAAATATCTGAGATTTTTTTATAATCTTAAAAATTGAGAGCCCCCCCCCAAGAGCTTTTCTTTTTATGTATATTTTTAAATGTTTATTTGTTTATTTTAGAGAGAATGAGAGCATGAGCGCGCACAAGCAGGGGAGTGGCAGACAAAGAGAGGGAGACACAGAATCCAAAGCAGGCTCCAGCCTGTCAGGACAGAGCCCAACGCAGGGTTTGAACTCACGAATCGTGAGATCATGACCTGAGTCGAAGTCGGACACTTAACCAACTGAACCACCCAAGTGCCCCTTTTATTTATGTTTATATGTACCTACCTATCTACTTTTACCATATTGATATTACAATTAAAAATATTTAAAATATTTCTTTATTATTTTATATTGATAAATCAATATGTATTAATCTAAATAAAATGCTTTTATTAAAAATAACTGTATTTCCCAGAAAAAAATGAGAAGAATGGCATTCCTTTATATTTGTGCAAATTTCTTTAATGCCTACCTTAATAGAAGACAGTGGAGTCTCCTATCTGCTTCTGAATTTGATCCTTTGAGATATTCTATGCCATGTAACTATTGGAAAACTGTACCCTCATGAGAGAGCGAGAGTGAAAAAGTGCCGAGGTCCTTGTTCCGGCGAATCTAGAGGTCCACGGAGGACGAGTGGTCAGGCAAAATGAAGTGAGAGAGCCATGAGATAGGAGTCTGATGACCAAGCAGGCAGCCCTGGCAATTCTGGCATCTCTGCTTTGCTGGTCTCAGTGTCTTTATTTTTAAAGGTAGCGAGTGACATTACGTCAGTGACAAGGCATTCTTTACAACATACATTGTTGTCACAAGACTTATGTAGTTATCTATAGGTTTATGGTAGCTTTTGTAAGAGTATTTTGTTATTGCCTTTTTATTATAAGGGAGCATGGGGATGAGAATTACAAAAGGATTTGTGAAATGTTAACATCAGGGAGGTGCTCGTTATTTGCTGCTGATCAATGAAGATATGTGTAGCTACTTTAGTTTGTACCTTATCTATAAACAGTGCTTCTAACAGTGCTTCCTAGCCTTTTGGGCTAGGCTACCCTCCGGGGAAGGTCCTAAGTTTCTTTACAATCTCTCCCATCAGTCCGTAATACTGAGAGAAGCTTTATGGAGATGTGCCTTGAGGTTTTATGGTGGGACTGAGGGGATGATTAACACAATGCTATACCTGCAGGGAAAATCTAGTTTGGTTCAAGGAGTCTTGGGGCCTAACGTCTGCTAATTTCTAGCCAACTCATCTGGCCAGGTTACTCTCATTCAGATTTTATCCATCGAGACATCGCACTCCAGGTCCCCTTTTCCATATGCCATAAAACCAAAGAGCATTATATCTCTAGGGCCAACGAGAGCATTTCAAGAAATCCAGGCCTGAAAGATTATTTAGAAGGAGGTAAAACTAGGCGCCAGTTTGGCTGGCAGGAGCTTTGCTTCAACCTTTCCCACGCAGGGAGGGGTCTCAACCTGTGAACCCAAAACGGCTCCCAACAAAAAAGACAAACAACATCTTAGTCTTACTATGAAAGTAGTTTTGACCCTGAAAGTGTTTCAGGGACTCACAAGGGTTTCCAGGCCACATCTTAAGAACTGCTGCTCTGGGGCGCCTGGGTGGCTCAGTCGGTTAAGCGTCCGACTTCGGCTCAGGTCAGAATCTCACAATTTGTGGGTTCGAGCCCCACATCAGGCTCTGTGCTGACAGTTCAGAGCCTGGAGCCTGCTTCGGATTCTGTGTCCCCCTCTCTTTCTGGCCCTCCCCCTCTCCGTCTCTCTCTCTCACACTCTCAGAAATAAATAAATGTTAAGAAAATTTGTTAAAAAAAAAAAAAAAAAAAAAGAACTGCTGCTCTGATGTACAGTATTTCTATAGATGTCTGCTAAATATTTGCTGGATAAGCTCTAGACAACTGGATGCGAAAAGTAGTTCTATTGCCATAAAATAGTATGCAGTGCCACTACTGGGAAAACAAAGTTGTCAAAAATATTTAAGTCATAATTTTATGTTTTGATACATTCCATTGTTATGCCCAGAATTCGGGGACCCCAAAAACCACCAGGGAGCCGAGTCCGATGCAAGAACAAAGAGCCTTTATTTGAGCTAGGAGCTAGCTCGAGCTCAATCTCCTACCAGCACCGACACAGCGGTGGGTCGAGAAAGAGGGCGCGTTCCAAAAACACAATAGTTTTAAAGGGGTCTAGGGGCAGTGTGAGGGGTGATGGTCGTGACCCTAGCCGATTGGCTGAGGAGGGGTCCGGGTCTTGTTCCATAGGTCAAGCTTCTGCGCAGGCGCTGGGCTGGGGACTCAGGGTGGAGGACACGGAATACAATGGAGTCAGTCCCAGTTTGCCCTTAAGCAAAATGGAATCAGTCCTGATTTGTCCTTACACCATATGAAATATATATTTTTAAATATCATATAATAACATTTTGAAAATGATTCCTACATTTTAAAATCAAATTTCGACATCCAATTCACGCATGAGCAGAAACTTAATTCTTATGGGGCACCTGGGTGGCTCAGTCAGTTAAGTGTTGTCCACTCTTGATTTTGGCTCGGGTCATGATTTCACAGTTCATGAGTTCGAGACCTGCATCAGGTTCTGTGTTGACAGTGTGGAGCCTGTTTGGGATTCTGTCTCCTTCTCTCTCTGCCCTTCCCCCACTTGCTCTTTGTATCTTTCTCAAAAATAAATGAAAATAAAACTTAAAAAAAAGAAACCTAATTCTTTTAACTAGCATAAATGAATTTAGTGTCACTTTGTGACTAATGCAATTTATTACTTAATCATTAATCTGATAAATTATTGATTTACCTTGTAAATTCAGGCTCAATCCCAATTTTAGGCTTGCACAGTTATTTTTATGATTGCATTTAGATCAGTAGTAAGAATATTCTGAGCCAATTGTTCCCAAGGTATTTTTTTCTAAAAATGTGGAGACCGTAGCTTGGAAATTGTTGATTCACAAATTCTAGCGTTTGATCTTTTCATACTTCCGGGTTTCTTGTGCCTACCTCATTAGCCCATTTGTGTGTGTGAACAACAGCAATCAAGCACCCAGGACCAAAAGATATTATCAAAGGCAAGTCTTTTCTGTCATAATTCAAGTATGATGGAAATTGTTTTTTTCCATTGCTCAAACTTATTCCTCAGGGATAAAGAAATGATTTAAGTCTTAAGAGTACACTGACTCCTCCAGAGCCACAAAGAGAGCCAGGTTTGAGGCTGTTGTGGCAAAGGTCCGTGGTTTCCAGGCACCTGTAACTGAGCTCTGGCTAAATCTACCTTTGGCTGCTTCAGGACTATATACTTTTTTTTACGAATCCCTACTCCATTCTCATAAGAACTCATAGTGGAAATAATTTTCCTGCTTACCCCTCTATATGTGGGAGACATAAAGAGAGCTCACTGTCTCTACTCAACCATTTCCCATTATTTTCTTTCCTGAAAGGGGAAGCCGTCTTTACTCTCCACTGCCTTAAGTTATTCTGCAAGAAAGCTACTTGAGCGTATTAGGGATGCACACACCTCTAATGGTCATTCCATCTTTACCCTTTTACAGTTAAAAAAGTTTTCCCTCTAGTCTTACTGAACCATGGCACTACCTCCCAACACCAGCAATCACGTCTCCTTGAAGCCTGAAGAGGTATGAAAGCTACTTTGAATCAAATGCTTAAAATGATCTTCTAACTACCCATGTGGTGTTTCCATTAATATGCTTTTAAAAGAGCATTATCTGTTTTTGAAATCTACTTTGTAAAATGTTGACATATTAAATGACTGTATTTTCAAAGATATATGGTAGCTTCTTCATGCTCTTATATTTTTCCCTAATTTTTTAACAACCCCTCTTCATAGTTTTTTCTTTCTTTTAAAACCATCTTTTCTCTTTTGTTTTTCAACAATTAAGTCAACGTAATCAGAGTTAAAAAGAGGTTTGGAAACAAAGTACCCAGGCCCAGTAAAATGAGAAAAAATCAAGGGAAGATAACCAAAGCTAATGTCAAGAGATCCTCCTAAGAGAAATGAAGTCAGGAAACACACCTCAAAATAGAGCCCTCAGTAGAACCACGAATAGACTGCAAGGCACGAATGAGAGGTTGGTCATTTGGAGGCCAACTAATTCTGCAAAAGGAGGACTTTTTTAAATGTTTTATTTATTTTGAGAGAGAGCATGCACACAAGGGAGGGGCAGAAAGAGAGAGAGAGAGAGAGAGAGAGAGAGAGAGAGAATCCCAAGCAATTTCCACCTGCTGTCAGCACAGGGCTCAAACTCAGCAACCATGACATCATGACCACGACCGAGCCTGAGATCAGAGTTGGATGCTCAACCAACTGAGCTACTCAGGTGCCCCTAACGGGCCACCTCTTTAAAATACACTCTTTAAGTACATTGTCTGAACCTCTGAATATAGTCCTCAAAATGTATCATCTGATCCAGCTTATTTTAAGTATGTGTGCAAAATAATGGTGCATTTGAAATGTTACATGATTTTCCATTTTTGTTTTGAAGGGAATTAAATATCAGGAGTAAGTGATTTATTTCTTATTTCTTAAAAAAATAAAAAGAGAGAGAAGAGGAAACAAAAGACAGAAAAAGGCCAAAGCTACTGGATCAAAAACAATTTGTTTATGTGTGGTTGAGGAAGGGGCAGAATTATAGTCAGTTCTAGCCCTTTATTTTCATGATGAGCCATTTGGTAAGCAGCTTTTAAGCGCATCTATTTAATCACAGTTGAGATTAGAAGAGGTTGCCTATGTAGAATAAGGTCATAGGGTGGGCCTCCAGAGAGCAAGCAGGAGGCTGGTAGAGGAGTCAACATCAAGAACCCTCCTACGGGGAGACAGTGTACCAGCTGGAATAACATGATTCCAGATGCAATAATAATCATGAAGACATCTAGGCCCTCCAGCAGCCAGGGCCAAAGGGAGGTGAAGATACTTCAGTGACTGAGCTACTTTGTATGTTAGTTCTGGATGGTACTTTTAAGAGGTCAGGGAAATCAGCCTTCAGTGGCTATCCACTAACTTGCTCTTTGGCTTCGTAGCTACATTTACATTTGTAGTCAGCATCACAAGTTCTCGCCATGATTTTCTAAAGACTCCTCTATCATTGAGGGAGTTTATTTATTATAACCAGTCTATGATCTTAAAATGTCAGGAAAAAATTTCAAAAACCCAGAATTACAGATATGCATATATAAAGCCACCATAAAAATATGTGAAAATTTCATTTTGCCTTACAGGAATTCACAAAATATAGGTCAATGACCAGTTACATAACTTGCTTATTAAACATATTTCAGCTAAGGCACATTTTCCTTAGAACCAACCCATAAGGACAACCGGTAAATTTCTGCTTCCCAGCTTTGAAATGGGATTATTAAAATTACCTTGTCTTGGGGCATCTGGGTGACTCAGTCGGTTGAGTGTTCCACTCATAGTTTTGGCTCAGGTCATGATCTTGCTGTTCGTTAGTTTAAGCCCCACATCGGCCACAGAGCCTGCTTGGGATTCTCTCTCTCTTTCTCTCTCTCTCTTTCTCTCTCTCTCTCTCTCTCCCCTCTCTCTCTACCCCTCCCCTGCTCATCCTCTCTTTCTCTCTCTCTCTCTCTCTCAAAAATAAATAAACTTAAAAAATTTTTAAATAGAATTACCTTTTCTTATGTGATGTTTTAAATTTGTATTAAAATAATCTAGTTCAGGTGAGCAGGAAGGCAACAAGAAGATTGGGGAATAGATCAAACAAAATTGGCCATGTTAAAGCTGGGTGGTAGCTACATGAGGGTTCACATACTGTCTCCTTTTGTATGTGTTTAAAATTTTCTGTAATAAGCTTAAGAATTGTATTTAAAATGTTAGGGTTGTCTTTTTTATTACTATTTCAAAAACAATACAGATTCTAAATAATCTAGAAAGCTTGGTAAAATGTAAAAGAAGAAGAAAAAACCTCAGCATACATAATGACCTTTCCCAACATTCAAATATCAAATATGCTAATAATGTCACTTCATAAATGTAAATTGATCAGTGGTCCTAGTAGCCCCAACTCGTCTTTAATTTTAATGCCACGATTTCTGTATTATTGAATGAAACTGATCTTACCCCACATTTGTGGAAGTAAGAGATGATAAAAACAGTTATAAAACACATTTTGCCGCTCAGCCACTCAGAAGTCATGATAATTGCAAGGTTTAGTTCATTGGTGAACCATGTGAGTAAAGAGATACCTGAAGTAATGTTTTTATCCTCCACGATCTGAATCAACTCTGTCAGGGAACAGGACATCATCAGATCAATTACTGTCTGCAGTAGCTTTGCAAAGCACCTTGAAAAATCACTGGTGAGCAATTAATTGTCACCTGCAGAAACAGTAAGAAGTCATTTCTTCAACCTAACATAAAGCCAGTGTTACACATTTTGATACAGTTGTGGTTTATTGGTTATTGATTGCTGGCTAACAAATCACCCTAAAATTTAGCAACTTTCTCTCTCTCCCTCTGCCCCTCTCCCTGCTCGCACTCTCTCTCTCTCTAAAAAACATAAAATAAAAACTAATAACATGCTCAAAAGTAACTCCAAAATTGATAAACTGTGCACATCAAAGAACAATTATTTAATTATAATAGAAGAGAAAAAGACAGATGAGTGACATCTTCTCACTTTCATAATAGTTATAAAAGAAATAGGTTTTATGATAATTTTACTCATTGGTAAAAGAGACTTGATCATTTTTACAATCAGTTGAATAATAAACTCTTTGTAATGGAAAGAGTTTGATGCATATGACTATTCATTATGAACCTAATACTCACTATTAATCATTATCTCCTCCCAACCCAATGGTTCTCTCAATATCCTACAATTCTGAGGTAGATTCCTTTTTGAGTCCTCTCTTGATATTACCAGAACATGTGGAATTATATTGTTGTCAGGTATTTTCTTCCTGTCGAGATAATTCATTGGTATCTCTTTAAAGAAAGTTTGGGTTTTTTTGTTTGTTTTGTTTTTTGGTGTTTTTTTGGTACCACTCTAAAGAATAAAGTATTTGTACTACACCCCCCCAGTAAGATATTTTTTATTCTTTAACAGAGAATTAGTTTAGGATGAAGAGACTCTCCTCTCTGATTACATTGTTTGCATGACTATGTTTATGCAGCCAAATTATTTGGGTTTTCCTCTAAGGTTCACTTTAGTGGACACTTTTTCCCAGGGAAAAACAATGTTGTTGATCATAGCAGTAGGTCCAATTCCTTTCTCATGAGTTTATTTTTGAAGAACTCCTGCAGGCTGGCTTGTCCTTAACCATAGGTAGAAGTTTATTCTGTATGGGGTGTGTGTGTGTGTGTGTGTGTGTGTGTGTGTGTGTGAAGTGACAATGAGGGTAGTGTAAGAAATAAATCTTGTTTTAAACAAACATGAAAGAGAACCCTTCAATAAGCTAGGTAACATCTCAGTAAAGAATAAGTGATTAATAGAACACAGACCCCTAAGAGGGTATTAAGAGGTCAGGTAGAACATACCCACATCTGAAATCAGTCCTGTTCTTTTATCCAGGTTCTGCCTAAGGACAGAGCACCCCAAAGACTTCCAGAGGAATCAAAATGAATATGTACAAATTTTCCTTCATCTTATGACTTCAAAACTATTGTCAATGCATTAAAACTCTTTTCCTTATTTCTTCATTTAAAAAAACCTAATTGTGCAGTCACTTATATTTCAGGTAATTTTCTCTGATACCTAGACAAGACTCCTTGAGACTGAGTTACCTAAGAGTAACATAAAGGATGGTTTTCATTTTATTAAAAAAAAAAGTTGGGAGGAAGATAAATATGAAATAAGATGCAATTTAAAATGGATGTAAAGGTTAATAGGAAAGCATTCTTCAATTGTATATATTAGAGGAAGAGAGAGGAAAATCTCACACATACTCTCCAAAACAGGGAAAAGTGATTACAATTGGCCATATTGTTTTTCTTTTTTAATGGTTTCTAGGTGGTGATTGTTTTATCCCCAAATCTTAAAATAATTTAGTTAGGTACTACAGCTGGCTTTGGTGAAGTGGAGTGGAAAGCAAGCATTGGATCAGGGACGGAAGCCTGATGTATATTTTTAATTACTGATTATATTTAGCATGAAGGTCCGATGTTATACAACTGGCAACACTAGAGAGGGAAAGAAACTTGCTTTTATAGAAATAAATCAAAACTCTGGGTCAGGAGACCTGGACTGAAGCTCTAATTGCACTGGTCGTGCTCTCTTCTTTTCCTTACCTTTGTTCACAGTACTTACCTTTTGGGTGGAGATCTTAATCTTGTTTCCCTGTTGGGCTATTGTTAAAGTCAGATGAAGTAGTGCAAATGAAAGTGCAGTTCATAGTTAATAGTGCTATAAAAATATCAGTATTCCTAAGAACATGCTGTTATTTTTCATTCTGTTTTACCCCTTGAAAGACAAAGCTTCCCAAAACTAGCAAAAGGCTACTAACACTAGAAAGAAGAGAAAGGACAATCCCAGCTTACTTTAGTTTTGAATACATAAAAATACTAAAACTGGTCACCTGGGTGGCTCAGGCCATTAAGCATTTGACTTTGGCTCAGGTCATGATGTCACAGTTCGTGAGGTTGAGTCACCCAATCTGGTGAGCTCAAGCCCCGCATCTTTTGACCACAAGCTCCGCTTCAGGTGAACATGACCCCTACTTTGTGTGCTCGCTCCCTCTCTCTCTCTCACCCCCCTTGCCCCTCGTGGGATTCTCTCTCTCTCCCTCTTTCTGCCCATCTCTCACTTGCTCCCTGCCTCTCAAAAAAAAATACTAAAATCAATAAAATAATATATTAACCCATCAGGAAAGTACCAATTCCTTGCTCAGATAGCAATTAAAATGGGTTCATCAAGAGAAATGACACCAAATAGGTTCATTTTATAACATAATAACAGGCTTCCAAATCAGAGAAAAATAATAGGTAAGTCTGCTTCAGCCACTGTTTAAATGCTCACAAATATTTAATATGATTGTAGAAAAACTAATAAAGCTTTATATTCTATTTTACATTCCCTTTCTCAGCCTATGACTAATAATTGCTAATTGGTTTAAGCAAGGTTTTTGGCTTTAGCCTTAAGCTAGAGTATTGGAGTATCTAGGGTGCTAAATGGAAAAAAATTTTTTTAACTTTTATTTATTTTTGGGAGACAGAGATAGAGCACAAGTGAGGGAGGGGCAGAGAGAGGCAGACAGAATCAGAAGCAAGCTCTAGGCTCTGAGCTGTCAGCACAGAGCCCGACGAACTCATGAACCCTGAGATCATGACCTGAGCTGAAGTCGGACGCTTAACCAACTGAGCCACCCAGTGCCCCTAAGTGGAAAATTTAACATAAAATATTTCTTAAGTTGAAGATTCCATACAATTGTAAAGTATACACACACACACACACACACACACACACACACACACACACACATACACATACATACCCCAAGTGTATCGATAGAACTGTCTACATTGAGTCTGGATTCCTTCATTCTCTCCTAGAACTAATTAAGTGACCATTCCAGTGTGGTAGTTATACATCTGGTTCTGGTGCCTGGCTGAAAGTTGGTCCAACACCAAATAACTATTTGGCATTTTCCAGAGGCCTATGGAATGTTCTACCTTTTTCCCTTGGGCAGAAGACAGAAAAAGAATATGGATTGCAAGGATCTGCTGCTTTGGAAATTTAGATAGTTGGAGATTTCCCGGTGTAAATTCTGTAGGATGCTAGTTCTTCTGGGGACAGAGCATGTTTCTATAGTTCTCTTGTCATATATTTGGGAAACACTTCCCACTATAATTCTGCTGCTTTAAAAAGTCACATTGCCCATTTACTTATTAAAAGTTCTGAAATTCTTTGCAACTTTGTTATAATACAGTGTGTTCATCCATAGAGTGATTTTCCCCCTAACACCTACTTATAGCCCTTTGGGATACATTGGCTTAATTTTAAAGTCCTACGAGTAAGTAAGTGCTCAAGATATGAATAACCACAGCCAGCACCCAAAGAACAGTGATCATTCATGAATCATTTGGTGAATGGTGGTCCTAAATAGTCAATCTGAAGTTTAATTATTAATGTCCTGGATGAAGGTCATGGGAGTATATTCTTAACATTTGAAGAGGAAACTAAAGCTTAATCTATATAATAAAATTTTTTTCTCTTAGCCATAATTTCAGTCAGTTGTGAATAATTGAGCCCTTTAAACAGACCTAGAAAGCTTACTGCACACACTCACATGTACACTTATAAATTCAGTGTTTCTATACATGGAAGCCATAATCGAGGTGGGTGCCAAGGTTTGTGAGCTTGCAAATTCCCTGGATGAAAGAATGAGAATTAAAGATGATACACAAATGGTAGAAGAGAAAAAGCAATGAGTCCAGTACTTCTTAGTTATGATGAAGGGAGGGTAGGGGTGCAGATTTATAAGAATGTTGGGAAAAAGAAAGGAACTTATAATATCTCAGCACATGGAAAGAACCACAATGCTTCCAAAGGTACTCTGTATTTCTCATTTGAGATGATGATAGGAAAGTTGGATACGGTGGAGGATGAGATCTTACCAGCTCTGCCCTTGATATTTAACTTGAATTGGAAACAACATTGTAGACAGAATGGGGTTCAGAATTGAACAAAATGTCATACTTGTATAAAATGGATAAATTTTTTACACAAATTTTATGAATTTAGGTATAAATTTCCCACCCTAGATTTCATGAATGATCCTTATTATCCTCTTTCAGCTTTTTTTTTTTTAATCCAGGAAAGAACCATCTTTGTACATTTTTCCATTTTTTTAAAAAAGTGACCTTCTAGGACTGCATCTTTGGCATGTTCTTAGTGGGTGTAAGCATGCTGGGGGTGTTCAACAAACAATGAAAAAGCAGCTTAGACGAAAAACGCAAAGTCGGAGTGTTAATAAGGTTCAAGTCAAGACTCTGAACGCCTGAGTTTCCAGCAAAGCTAGACCTGACTTGCATCACTTTTAACTGTCTTGGGCTTTAAAACATGCTGGTTTTGTTTTGTTAATTTACTCAAGCAGTTCTGTTAAGTATTAACTTACAGTGCCAGCACATTTCATTGTACTGAATTATCATGGAAATACAAAGTATTTTGAAGACATATCCAGTCAAGATATGTTTTGCTCTATTATCTCTCCCCTGGCTGGGGAGATAGAGAACTTGCTGCAATCAGCAGGATTAGTGGATCACACAATGTATTACTACTTGCTTATGTGAAACCACAATCAGTACTATGAAAACAGTAATGTTTTCTCATTACTGATTTCATAGTTTGTGATGCATAACATTTTTGGCAAGCCTGGTCTGAAATTTATGCCAGTTATTAGTCATTATTTTCTATAGACCTTATCAAGCCAGTGATATCAGCTCACTTCTTGGATATATTCGTTACATTTACAATCTCTATATCGTCTATACCTTGGGTAGTAATTAGTTTTACAGTCTTCTCACTATATTCTAGAGTTGCGACTTCTAAGCACATGGATAGGCTGCACCTGCAATAAATGATTTCTTCAAATCTGCTGGTGCTGCCACTGTTTTTCTCAGGCTCGGATAGAAACCTGAAATCCCTCTTTTACTTGTCTCCAGTCCTTCCACTTCCATTCTAACCATCACCAAGTTATAGCAGCAAAGGAATTGCCTTTTCTTCACTATTCCCACCACCATAGTTTATGCCAGGCCACATCTCCTCACTCCTCTTCATTATAACTTTCTCCAGCCTCCCACTTTTTAATTATGCTTACCTACATTACTGTCAGAAGAATCTTACTGAGGTGCAATATATAATATCCTTTAGCAAATCTGACTTCTCCTGACTTGAGTGACCTCTACAGACTCAGAGTACCCGTAGTACTTACAGTTACATCCATACAGCTTAACCCTTAAATATTTTCACATGGCTTTATTTGAATTCATTTTGCCTTCCTTGAGGAAAGAGAGTTCATCTCTTATTTCTTTTCAGCTGCTGTAGCATTTTAACACAAGACTCGCTCAAGACCAACCCTTAGGATCAAGTACTGCCCAATTAGTACCACATTCAATGTGCTGTAGAATATTCTGTGCTATAGGAGGAAAAAGTAGGTTACCATCCATTCCTGCAGCATTGACTCATCAGGTATTTTCATCCAAACTTTGTGTGCCAGGCACTGTGCAATGGATACACAGAGATACAAGTCTTGCCTTCAAGTTGCTGGTGGGAGATTCCAAGAAGTACAGTGTGGTGAGTCTAGAATAGAATGTGTGCAAATGCCTATGGACACCCAGAGAAATACACAGATAAATTAGACTGGGAATAGTAAGAAATGGAACATCATTTAAAGAGTGTTTCCCAGACCACTAGTCTGCAAGGCTCTCCATGAAAAAAAAGAAAGAAAGAAAACAAGTTTTCATGGTCAAATAAATGAGAAACTCTGGACACTGTCATTCCCTCTCCCAAAGAGTCACAAAGCTTATTAGCATACTAATGTCTTAGAGGAGTCGTGTGGTAAAGGTGAAATAGAGATGTTCCAGCCATCAGGAGAAAAGGAGTGGCTGAGACCTCTGGATAGGTGAGGTCACTGAAGAATGGAGGGAGAACAGAGGACTGGGACCAAGAACAAGGAAAATACTCTATTTAAACATGGAGTAGAAAAAGAGTGGCCCACAGGGAGACTAAGGTGAACTGGCCAGGGATGTACAAATCCTAAACAAAGTGGAAAAACTGAAAAAGAGAGAGAGGAGAGAATTTCAAAGAAGGGTTGGCCAGAAACATCAGAGCCCCAGAGGAAGACATTAGAGTGCCCCCCAGATTTAGCAATCATGAGGTCATTAGGGACATTGGAAAACGTGTTTATCAAGAAAATGGAAGGAAGTGGGATGGCAGTGATTCGAGGCTGTCAGGAAGTAGAAACAGTAGGTGTAGACTAGCCTTTTGAGAAATTTGGCTGTGAAGGGTTCGGAGTAATATAGGAAGGGAGAAAGAGAGATGCAGCATTATAAAGGAGGGTTATTTTATGATGAGGAAATTGGAACCTCTTTGTATGTGGAAGGAGAAGTCAACAGAGAGGAAAGATTAAGAAACAGGGCAGTTGGGGTGATAGGTTCTTCATATCTGAGAAGACAGAGAGGAGGGGATAAATCACAGGTGAGGTGGAATTAGCCCCAGACAGAAAGAGAGGAAAAAAAGAGAAAATATGGGCTAAGAGAAAGATATAGTTGTAGGTGGTCAGAAAGAAGGTTATTAGCAACAACATTAATTAATATTCATTGTGCTGGGCACTGTGCTAAGTAGTTTAGATAGGTTGTCTCATTTAATCCTTCCAGTAACCATTTAGAAAAGACACTAATATTATTTCAATTCTACAGATGAAGAAATTGCAGTACAGAGAGAGAATAGGCATCTTGTAGTATAGTAGCAGAGTCAGGATGCAAAGTCAGGTAAAAAAAAAAAAAAGATCTCTGGCCTAATGAGTACTATCTAGGAAGGAAGTTCTTCCTCAGTGTTCTCAATTTGCAGAATGAAGCAGGAGGCAAGGCTATTTCCTGAGAGTAAGCAAGGGAGTGGCAGGGTTGGAATGTCTAAGGAACAGTGTATTCACGATTATAATACCTGCAGAAAAGAATGAGGAAGAGTTCTTACTAAGGACACATTTGAGAGCCTAAGTTAAGCAACAAGCTCTACTAGAGACTAATTGCTATAACCTGTGACACTCCAGCCCATTCCACTAGCCCCCACCCCCGCTATACCAGGACCTAGATAACAGAGCAGAGAAAAGATAGGTTATGTCTTGCAGGCTCTTTGAGAAGAGATGCACACATCCTCAGAAGTGACCACCAGTAGATACAATGCAGTTTGCTCTCCTGTAGATCCAAGCGAAAGGCTTCAAGGTACAGAGGTAGGATAGGGATTCACTCCCATTAAGAGGATTGGAAAAATCTAGGGATATGGGGCAAATTTCAGGAATATGGTGCTTACTGTATAAAATTGAGCAAATTTCAAGCCTACTCTACTGAGAAATGAATTGACAGACCACAAAAGGAAGATCAAATTTGGCTGAAAACTGTAAGTCCAATTTCCAAATATTTTGATTTTGGACTTGAAAGTTATCACCTAAAGGCAATAGTACAAGATTTTACACACCAAGTTGCTGGCACACAGAGAAAGTGGAAAGTGAACACAAAACTATCTCACAGTTTTCTCACAAATAAGGGCAGAAAGATAACATGGCCACTTGAGGTATAATCCGAATAACATAATGGACCCAGTAACACAACTGGGCACTGGAGCACAGTTCTCTGGCAGTGAAACCAAGATGGGAAAGGAGAAACAGCCTGGAACACTTTCAGGCCACGGATGGGTAGAGAGTTACTGATAGAGCCCTTAGGAGTGATTAGGAGATTGTATAAGGGGTCTAGAAAGGATTTCTGGCAATATAGGGAAGGTGGTACCTAGAAGAACTACAAAATAACAGACATTTCCTGTTTTCTCAAACTTGCCTGGAGCCAGCCTCACAGATTACAGCAAAATTGTTGTGGGTTCAATATCTGTTGTAAACTTGGGTCTGGAGTTATCTCTTGTCCAGCAAGAGAGCGGATGCAAGATTGAAATGCAAGAGAGGCTAATGTCTGGGAGGAGACAAGAGCCCTGAGTAAGGGTCCTTGCTCCATTTTTATTAGAATCAGAAGTCTTACAAGTGTGATGGACGTGCACAAAGAGACAATGAAATTGTGAACATTAACTCATGGGTGCGAGGGAAGGGGGGTTTTGAAGATATGCAGTGTCAGGGGTTTGGGTCAATACAAAACAAAGTCATGGTGCCAAGCAGCTGGTTGTTTCCTGCAGGCCTGAGGCACCACTTCTGTTTATCTTAGCTAGCCTAGGGGACAAGACAGACAGAGCATGCTACCTTAGGGTCAACAAGGCATCTTTCTTTTGCTAATTAGCTCTGCTCTGGGCAGCTTAGCCCTGCTGCAGTCTAAAGTCCTGTTTTCCTGTTTACCTATTTTAGTCCTTCCTGTGAAAGCAGCTTTTTGCTATTGTACTAAATTGGGGAGGGTTTCTGCCCTGAATACCTAATCTTGTTTACCTAATTTTGGAGGCTTCCATCCTGAGATTTCCTATTCTTATACCTTTGTCCTATACAGGCCTTTGCCCTGTTTACCTAATCTGTTTTACCTAATCCTGGATGTGTACATGCTGGCTTTCTATTTCTTTATGCCTTGTTAACCCACAGGTACACCCTCAGGGAAACCCTAAACTTGTTCCCCACACAATAGTAAGGCCAAAATGTTTGGGCAAGGCCCTGAGGCACCAATGCTGTCCCATAACTTTTATTAATCTCTGCTGTCTTCATTGTTCTTCACTCACTGACATTGCCCCACTTATCCCTCTTTGCCCTAAAAGCCTATTTTTAACATAAAATAATGTTTCCATCTGATATATATCTGGTTTGATGCTTAGGGCCACCGGGACAAAAGCGAGCAGGTATTATTTCTATTTTTCAGATGAAGAAATAAGGCTCCAAGAGGTTGACCTGTCTATAACAGCACAGATAGTGAACAGTGAGTTTGGGACTAGAACCTGAATTCTGGTAACTGTTTTCTTTTACATGGAGTTGAAATGGGATTACCATAATTTTAAGTTACAGTGAGCAGTGTCCAAGAAAAAAGGTTTGTGTTTAAAAATAAGTGCAAATGTAGATAAAGGAAGTGGTGCCTAACCAGCAATTCTTTATACACTTGGCAGATGTGGTTGATGCAGATTTTGCCTCATCTCACTTCTATAGGCTATTCCTAAAGTAGTCTTTTGTTACCTCCACACGTTTGAGGTTGTTTGTTTGTTTGTTTTTTCTTTAATATTTATTTAATTTGAGAGAGAGAGAGACAGAGTGTGAGCAGGGGAGGCTCAGAAAGAGAGGGAGACATAGAATCTGAAGCAAGCCCCAGGCTCTGAGCTGTCAGCACATAGCTTGATCCTACAAACTGTGAGATCATTATCTGAGCCAAAGTCAGAGGCTCAACTGACTAAGCCTCCCAGACATGCCACACACATTTAAGTTTAAGATGGAAGCCTGGGATTTAACCAAGCATAAACATACACAGGATTTGGAGTTTACTGTAAAACAATATTTTTTAATCAATTTGTTACTTTTGGGTTTCTTTGAGTATCATGCATGATATGAAAATAAGGAATGGTTATAGTTACAATAATTTTATTGGTAGTAGTAATAATTGTTATTATTAATAACAGTAGTAAATATGAGAAGGCGTTTATTTTCCCACAGTCTCATGGTATAATCCCTAAGGGCTATATACTAAGATCTTAACATTAAAGGGCCCATCCATCTGTTACATTACTAAATTCAATGGCAAGCAGGGAGAGAGAAAGGTGGTAAAAATAAAAGGAGCAGAGGGAGAGTGGAAGGAAGAGGAGGAGGAAGAGAGAAGGAAAAATGGAGAGAACAGATGGAGAGACGGGGCACAGGGAAGTGGGGGACATGAAGGAGAACCCTTCCCTGACTGATTCGGGCCTCCCGAAACCCCCTTTCTTAGAGTTGCTTAGAGGTGGCTTCAGAAGTGATTCTTCCAGAAGGGTCATTAAATTAATGTTCAGTGTAGAAAAATTGGAATGTGCCAAAAAAGATAAGGGAGAAAATAAAAATAGTTTATAATTCCACCACCCAAAAAGATATGCTGATAATATTTTGTTGTATTCCTTTCTAGTACTTGTTTTTTCTTTAATGTTAGACTGTCTTTGTTCAGTACCAAAACAAAAAACAAAAAACAAACGCTGTCATTTGATGCTTTCAACACTGCTGGACAAGAAATGAATAAAAAATGCAGAAATAGACGAGAAACAATATTGCACCCAGTTAAACTGTGGGAAGCTGTACCAGCCTCCAGAACTAAGTATTTGAAGAAAGAAAGCAGTTGTGAACAATCAGCAGAGTGGAGTAGAGAGTACACACAGGAGATTTTGTCCTACTACTGTCTTGTTACCTAACTCTGTGACCTTAGGAAAAGCATTTATTTTCCCTAGCCTTCATTTTCTTCACCTTTAAAATAGGGGACTGCAGCTCAGCAGTTCCACAAACATTAGTAGGTGTTTTTCCATGTACTAGAGACCAGAGATGACACGTTAGAAACATCTAGTCTAGTCTACTGGGTTTTCCAACTTAGAAATGAAATTCAGGTAAAATTCTGTGATATCCCTGAAATGCCTCCTGAGATTTAAAAGAAGAGAATTTGCAAATTCTTGGTTTAATGGAGTGGACAAGATGCTACCTAAAATTCCTCATTCTGAAATTCTGTAACATAATGTCACTGAGAGTCAAGTGCATCTTTAAGATACCACTCTAAACCAGTATTGACCATTCTCAGGGTGAGAACAATCTCAGTAAATTTCTTGAAGGTCTAAGAGGACCCCACTTTCAAAGCAAACAGAAACAGAGCTGAATATTCTGTCAATTCAGTTGTCATTATATATTCCCTAAGTGCCAAAGACCAAGCTTTCACAAAATTGAGCAATAAAAATCTATCCTCACTCCAAAGCATTCTTCTGATCCTTCTCTTCGCAATCGCTCCACCTAAATCTAGGAATTTAGTAACTTTGAATTTTCTTTTCCATTTCCAATGTACACCTATTGGAAAGTGGAAGATAGGAATCATTACAGCTTAGAGTATTTCTCCCAGGAATATTTGTACCAAATCTTTATATGTAATTGTTTAATAAAAAGTTTTTCTCCCTGTTGAAGGAACATACATCAATGAGTAGGTAGAAAAGGCATACTTAAAGCAAGACAAAAGGATCTTCTGCAGTTTCCTAAATTCATACAAGATATGGAGAACCTTTGTCCGGGAGTCTTTCAAATTCAGGAACAATGTAGATTATGTCTTTAATATAGGCATTCCCCAAACTTTACTAATGAGGACCACTTCTCCCCCTACTTAGAGCTATATTTGAATATAGTTTTAATTTTCTAAAAACTTATAGAAAGACCATTCAAATTACTATAAGCCTTAGAAGAGATATGATATTAATGAACCCTTTTAAGAGGTGGAGAAGAGATTGTTTGCATTTTTTCAGTTTTTGCAGTGAGGCTAAAAGAATTTGGGGAATTGTCTCAATCTAAATGAATTACAGATTGAATTAGTAGCTGATATATTTACAAATAAATGGTTCTTTTAGATCAATGCTATCCAACAAAACTCCTATGATGTTGGAAATGCTCTATAACTACACTACCCAGGAGTTAGCTACTATCCCCATGTGGTTATTAAACACTTGAAACATGATGCTTGAGATGCAGAAACTGAATTTTTAATTTTTATTTAATTTAAATGCTATATTTGGCTATTGGATATGATATTAGCACAATTCTAGCTGATTTTTTTTGTGGAAGCTGATTCGGTACCAAATACCTTATGCTGACCCTGACAAGAGAACTTCATTCAAGTAGGGTGAATATGTCTTTAGAATTTCAGGTCCATTGTAATTATATTAATTGTCAAGTCAAAGGCAGTTGCTATTGACAAACCAGAAAATTTACAGAATTGCCATGGAAACCCTATTGGAAAAACTTAGGGCAAACCAGTATATTGCTATTTAACTAGACTCCAATAGGTCTGAACCTATCCCTCAAAGTGATCCAAATAAAGCCAATTTAATGCTTTTTGGTTTCTTAAATTTGTGTCTACTGGGAATTTTTTGTGTTTCTGTGTCAACCCTTGTTGCAGGAGGTTTTGAAAGGATCTCTTATGACCAAAGATACCCTGCAATCACAATTTTTTCTGACGAATGGAATGAGGAGGCTATGGCTATTGTCTATTCTTTTTTTTTTTTTTAAGTTTATGTTTATTTATTTTGAGAGAAAGAGAGAGCTGGGAATGGGCAGAGAGAGAGAGAGAGAGGGAGAGAGAGAGACTCCCAAGCAGTCTCCATGCTGTTAGCCTGGAGCCCATGGCAGGGCTAGATCTCAAAAACCTATGAGATCATGACCTGAGCCAAAACCTAGAGTTGGATACTCAACTGACTGAGCCACCCACGCACCTCTGTTGTTCTTAAGCAAGACCTTTGGGACCCTTCAAAAAAGTAGCTTGAATATCTGTTACAAAGAAAGAGGGTTATACATTGTATAAAGGACCTTTGTTGAAAATTTGGTTTTGTTGAAAATTTGGTTTTGGATATATTTTTTAAATTTTTTTAAGTTTATTTTTTGAGAGAGAAAAAAAGTGCACCTGCTGGGGGGAGGGGACAGAAAGAGAAAGACAGAGAGAATCCCAGGCAGTCTCCACACCGTCAGTGAAGAGAGGATGCAGGGCTCAGTCTCACAAACCATGAGATCATGACCTGAGCCAAAACCAAGAGTCAGACACTTAACTGACTGAGCCACCCAGACGCCCCATGATAACTACATTTTTATCTAAAGGCTCTTTGTCAAAAATCCCTCTTTGAGAATTATGCTTGCTGACCCCTCAGATAAGAGTTTCTATTAAAAAAAAAAAAAAAAAGGTGAGACTTTGGCTCAGGTCATGATCTCACAGCTTTTGAGTTCAAGCCCCACACTGGCCTCTGGACTGATAGCTCAGAGCCTGGAACCTGCTTCAGATTCTGTGTCTCCCTCTCTGCCCTTCCCCAACTCATAGTCTGTCTCTCAAAAATAAATTTAAAAAACATTTAAAATATTAAATAAAGAAAGAAAAGATGAGGGAAGTACTTGCCCGTCAGTATTTCAAATAAGAAGGTAATGATATATTACCACTGGCCCTTAATTTCTACCTTGATGAAATATTAAGGGGTCCAACCATTGCCCGACCCTCTTTTGGAAAAGTGAAGCTTGCCAGGGCCTCAGTTACCTGTTACTTGTAACCTAAAACCCAGTGAGCTCCCCTAGCTACGGAGGCCACTGTTTGCAAGAGCAGATACGGATAGAGATTCCTGGCCAGCGTCACCATACCCATGCTCGCTCATTCCCACATAGAATAAAATTCATTAGAAATTATAAAATCACGTTTATTGCTAAGGGTTAAAAAAATTTTTCCCTTGGTCCTTAAAGAGTGATGTGCCTGGAAAGGAGGCCAGAGGTTTGGCCGCCCTGAGTAAGGGCCCTGGCTGTACAGGGCTCAAGAAACTGAGATGAACCCAGGTCCTTGGCAGGGCTGCTGGGTTTCCTGTGTTGTAAGGAAAATTGTTGGGAAAAAGAACTTTAGTGAAGTGAAAATACTTGTTTTAGACAGTAATAGCTGCTGGTATGGACAAAAACAGGTAACAAGAACCCCTTCCTAGTCAGGACTCCAGAGAGAGGAATGTACACTTGAGTGTTTTGAAATGTAGGAATGGCACTTGAGCGTTTTGAAATGTAGGAATGTGCACTTGAGCGTTTTGAAATATAGGAGGGAAAGCTCTCTAGTTGCCTCCAGTAACTGGTTTGCTTTCTTTTCTTTCCCACTCAAATATATGTGAGTTTTGGAGCCTTGCTTTCCATACTACATTAGACTAAAAATTACATTTAGATATAATGTAAATGTAATATACATTAAATGTGATATAATCCCCTTACTTTAAGAAAGCAAAGACACAGAGTTGGTCAACTAGTTATTACTAGAACTCCTGGCCCAAGACTTACTTCATATGCCACGAAGTTCCTGTTTCCACAGAAGCAACCAGGCCCCTATCTGTTCTGTATTTCCTTCTCCTTTCTACCATGAAATGATAGGAGCTGGGGACTCTAAATTGTGCTGACAATATATAGCCTTCAGGATCTTGGGACAGCCTTTACACTTTGTTGTAATCATGCTTCCATTCAGCAAATATTGATGAAGTGATTATAAGGTCCAAGCCTAGTACTAGGTATCGCTCCAGCAATAA
Organism: Paguma larvata; assembly: GCA_030068075.1. Lineage (NCBI taxonomy): Eukaryota > Metazoa > Chordata > Mammalia > Carnivora > Viverridae > Paguma > Paguma larvata. The sequence goes on from CM057825.1 coordinate 54,326,310, forward strand.
GAGCCTCAAACATGGTTGCAGCTAACATTCACTCTAAAGGGGGATTTCATCTCCACCCAAGACAGGGAGGCTGGGGGACTCATGTCAATATATTTTTCCACCTCAGCGCATTCAGTTAACCCACACTTACTTAGCTTCCGTTTTCTTCCTAGCTGATTGCAGGTTTCCTCTTTCCTCTTATATCTTCCTAGCTCTTGACTGTTGCTTCTGTTTAAAGTTGAGCACAAAAGTGAAATAAGTCAGAGAAAGATATCATATGTTTTCACTCATATGTGGAACTTGAGAAACTTAACTGAAGACCGTGGGGGAAGAGAGGGGGAAAAATAGTTACAAACAGAGAGGAGGGAGGCAAACCATAAGACACTCTTAAATACAGAGAACAAATTGAGAGTTGATGGAGGGGGCAGGGGAGAGGGGAAAATGGGTGATGGGCATTGAGAAGGGCACTTGCTAGGATGAGTACTGGGTGTTGCATGTAAGTGATGAGTCATGGAATCTACCCCCAAAACCAAGAGCATACTGTGTACACTGTATTAGCCAACTTGACAATAAGTTATATTAAATAAATAAAGGCGAGCGCAAGACTCTGGGAAAGTAGTGAGAAAGCCTAGGGTGTGACGCCACAAGCCAAATCTTGCACAGTTTCTGAATATGGGGATTAGGAAAAGAATGACTGGTTTCTTGAAGTTTTGGTCTGACTTGGGGCCTGTTTGCAGATTGTGGGAATTCTGGCACCAAGAGAAGGAGAGTAAAGGTAAAAACAGGGCAGACTTGATCTAAAATCTGATCCCAACTTATACGCATACACTCTCTGACCTTGTCAAGCCATGCTTTCTTCAGATCATGCCCTCCTCCTCCCTTTCTTCTGGACTCTCTCTCCATCTCACTGTCTCCACCCTAGTCCAAATCACCCTCATTTCATTGCCTGGACTTTAGGCAGGCAGGCCTCAATAACCTGCTGACTGACCTTTCTACACCTATTTGTCTCACTTTGATCCTTTCTCTATTCTGCACTCAGAACGACCTTTCAAAAATGCATTGCTTCCTGGTGTGCAAGGGTAATGACCCAAATCATGAACGCAGCCTCCAGTGCCGTGCACAAAGAGGCTTTCACCCACCGCCTTAGCCTTCTCACTGACCACCCACACTGGTGCTACCACCAGCCTTGTTTCCCCCTGCCCTCAGCCCTAACCCCAGCCTGCACACCCCTGCTTTTTCCTCCGGATTCATCTCAAATGTCACTTCTTCAGGACGACTGCCCTAATACATAAGGGGCCCGGTCAGAAGCTCCCCTAACGTCTTGCACTTCTTCTTCACGCTGGTTATTACGCTTGTAATTCTATACTGAGCTGTTGTTTACAGACTGTCTCCTTAGTCAGAATATAAACTTAGTGAGGTCAGAAACCATGGTGGTCTTGTTCACTGCTCTATCTCCCATATCCATCACAGTGCCCAGCACAAGGAGGGGCTTGTTAAATATTTGTGGAGTGAATGGCCACACTCGTGTCCTACAGATGCACATAGCCCCTTTCCTGACACTAGTTCTAAGCAGAGAGAAACCACCCTGTTCTTATTGCATCGTCCGTTGTTTTTTTTGTTTGTTTGTTTGTTTTTTTCAAGAAGTCTTCACGCCCAGCACAGAGACCAACGCGGGGCTTGAACTCATGACCCTGAGATCAAGACCTGAGCTGAGATCAAGATTCAGACACTTAACCAACAGAATCTCCCAGGAACCTTGTGTTGTTACTCTTAATTTTGATTTAGCTTGCTAATTTTTGTCCTCTGCGCTTTTATATTTTATTTCCAAAAGGCAAGAAAGAGCCCTTGAGTGGAACTGGCAGCTGGCAGTTGCAGCCACACCAGTGTTCTCAGAACCCACACAGCCATTCCCAGTTCTTTATATACTGAAACCATCAAGAGTTTTGGGTGGAAGGTCTTGAATTCTGATTCTCCGGCAGCTAACGCAAGGTGTGTCCAGTCCCAATCACATGCCACTTTCTTTCCGAAAGCCCGCCTAATCTTATCAGAGCTTCTCTCTTCTTGCCAAAGCATTTTGTTTTTACCCCTGTTAGGCAGTCATATTCTGGTTTTTTATCACTGTTGTTTTGATACCCATCTACCCAAACTTCTAAACTCTGTGCTGAGGGCAGGTGCACTGAACTAAAATATTGTCTGAATCATCTTTGTATCTCAGCATCTATCTAACACAGTGTTAGGTGTTTATTAAACTAAATTGATCTTTTCCATTGTGATAGTGCAAGACTGGAGCAAATTTCTTTAGTCTTATCGGTTCCATTCATCAATTTTATTACGTGCTCTCCCTCACTTCCACAAAGAACTGCAGAGAATAGACACGTCCTGTCCTCTTTGCCCTAATTACGAACAGTTGCCAAAATCACTAGGAAAGAAGAAAGAAGTTTATAAAACTACAGAACAAACCAAATATGCCAATAAATACATAACATTGGGTATAGTGCATGTTTAAAGCCCCATGACTCTTCCTTAAATCAGATGATAAGAAGTTTTGGGGCGCCCTGATGGCTCAGTCGGTTAAGTGTCCAACTTCAGCTCAGGTCATGATCTCACAATTCATGAATTTGAGCCCCACGTCGGGCTCTGTGCTGACAGCTCAGAGCCTGGAGCCCGCTTCGGATTCTGTGTCTCCCTCCCTCTCTGCCCCTCCCTCCCTCTCTGCCCCTCCCTCCCTCCCTCTCTCTCTCTCTCTCTCTCTCTCTCTCTCTCTCTGTCTCTCAAAAATAAATAAACATTTAAAAAAAAGATAAGTTTAAAATGCCAGGGGCATCTGCTAAAACTAATATCTTAAAAAAAAGAAGGAAAAGAAGTGACCTGTGTGCTGATAAATTGAACATGCCTTGTTGTTGATTCTTAGCAGAAGGATAGTAACCTGCATGGTGTGCTTTCCAATGGAAAGCTTCCTCCCTAATGTATAAACATCTAAAAATGATATATTCACTGAAACTAAACACATAGACTTGTAATAGGTTCTAATCCCACTTGCCCCTGTCTAGCATGGTGACTTGGGCAAGTCAGGTTACCATCTATAGTTAGTTGCCCCATGCTACAGATTTTAAAATAGCCTCCTAAAGCAACTTTCTTTTATTTAAACCAGCCCTCATAGAATCAGGTGTGGACTTGTGGAAGTATGCTACCAGGCCATGACTATCAGATGAGAAACTGTATTTTGCCATTATCAAAGATACGATGTATGATATGGTATCTGGGGAAATAAATCTTTTTCAGGTAAAACCTCTTCTTGTCAATTGCCAATTAATTTGTATTCGGGTGTTTTGTTGTTTTTTTGGTTTTTTTTTCCAGTTCAATTGGTATTTTTTTTTAATTTGTTAAAAATATTTATTCATTTTTGGGAGTGAGAGAGACAGAGTGTAGGTGGAGGAGGGGCAAAGAGAGAGGGAGACACAGAATCTGAAGCAGGCTCCAGGCCCTGAGCTGTCAGCACAGAGCCTCACGCAGGGTTCAGACCCACAGACCGCGAGATCATGACCTGAGCTGTAGTTGGACTCTTAACCGACTGAGTCTCCCAGATGTCCCCAGTTCAACTGGTATTTATTAAAAGCCTGTTGCTCAAAAGAAATAACATAATATGGCATAACTGTCAGTTATGAAACCTGTACTCTAGATCTGACTGTGCCACTATAAGCTGTGTAATCTTAGGTGCTTAAGTGACAGATGTTGCTCTTGGCTCACTGTGCTAGGTACTTTATGGATATGATTTCCTTTAATTCTCACAAAACCCTTCATGATAAATTTTATCAGCCTTTTATACAGATGACTAAACTGAGATTCAGAGAATTTGCTTCATAACTCACCCTAGATCACATAGCTAGTAGAGCAAGTGAGATGTTTTTTCCACTGACTGAATTCTCTAGATCTCAGTTTGTACCATCTGTGAAATTGGGGAATTTAATTATGTGACCTCCATGGATGAGATTAAATAAATTTAACTTGTTGACTTTTTATTATGGAAATTTTCAAATTTGCACAAGTCAAGACCAATGACCCATCTATCTGCCAGCCACAATATTAGTACCTCACAGCCCCTCTCCCTTCATCTATTCTCCACCCACTTTCCTCCCCACCCCTGTGCCCACTGGATTCTTGCGAAACAGTCTAAATATATTATTTGGGCTGTAAGTATTTCAGTATTTATCACTAGAGAGAAAGACTTTTAAAAAACAGAGCCCCAATACCATTAGCACATCTAAGATATTTCCAATAATTTCTTAATATCATAAATATCTCGGTGTTTAAATTTTCCTAATTTTTAAATTATTGGTTTGTTTAAATCAGAAGCTGAAGTCCTCACATTGTATGTGGCTGGTATGTGTTTTAAGTCTCTTTTAATCTGTGATTTCCTCATGTCCCCCATCTTTGTTACCCTTGCAACCCTTGCAACCTTTGTTACCCTTTGTTACCCTTGCAAAGGGGGCAACCCTTTGTTATCCTTGAAGAAACTGGGTATTCATCCTGAAGAGTTCCCACATCTGGAGATGATTGCATTCCTGTGGCATCGATTAACATGTTTCTCTGTTCTCTTTCTCACCTATAACTTTCCAGTTCAGTCTAGACGCTTGATCTGGTTCAGACTTGATTTTTTTTTTCTTTACAAAAACCCTTCACAAGGGTTATGAGTACTTCCATCAGGAGATAGTGAGGTCTAATTGTCTTTTTGTTGTTGTTGTTAACAATCCTTAATGCTAATTGCCTAATTCCATTATTTCCATCAGGGGGTTGCGAAATGGTAATATTCTAGTTATATCTTTTCTTCTTCATTTAATAGCTAGACTATTTCTATAATCTCTATTTCTACAGTTTTCCTAACCTCTACTATTTAATTGCCATGAGATACAGTTTATAAAAGAAAGGCAGGTTAAATGCTTGATTCTCTCCCTTTATTTACCAGTTTTCAGAATAATGAGTTGGTTCATTATCATCCTCAAAGGTGAATGATGAAACTATTATTAAAAAAATTTTTTTTCTGTCTTTATTTATTTTTGAGAGCAGGAGAGACAAAGTATGAGCAGGGGAGGGTCAGAGAGAGAGAGGGAGACACAGAATCTGAAGCAGTCTCCAGGCTCTGAGTTGTCAGCACAGAGCCTGACGCGGGGCTCGAACTCACAGACTGTGAGATCATGACCTGAGCCAAAGTTGGACACTCAACCGACTGAGCCACCCAGGTGCCTCTGAAACTATTTTTTAAAATACCATTATGATCGGGGCATCTGGGTGTCTCAGTCGGTTAAGCATCCGACTTCAGCTCAGGTCATGATCTCGTGGTTTGTGAATTCAAGCCTCTCGTTGGGCTCTGTGCTGACAGCTCAGAGCCTGAAGGCCCCTTCGGAGTCTGTGTCTCCTCCTCTCTCTGCCCCTCCCATGCTCATGCTCTGTCTCTCTCTGTCTCTCAACAATAAATAAAAATGTTAAAAAAAAATTTTTTTAAAGACCATTATATCAGGAGTTTAACACATTTGATGTGTTTGATCAGTTGCAGTTATTTTTACTGATGCTCAAATTATAGGAACCTCCTCAAGTTGGCTCCAGGGTCTTTTCACCTATAGTAGTCTTTGACAGCTTCTTAACTGTTTGTATGACAAGATGTCCAGCCTCATCTTATACATTTCTTGCCCCAGATCTCAAATCAGACATTTCTCTAAGAATCAGACATTTCTCTAAGACCTAGGGATCACAATCTGGGCAGTAATAGTATTCACTTCAATGGAGTTGTTCACTTCCAGGCCTTTTCAGTGAACAGAATTAGGAAAACACATTATGAGTTCATACTGATATTTTTAATTCAAATTTAGGAATACAGAGTTTTACTTTTTTGATTCCCCAGTTGTATTCCTTTCTTTTTGCTAAAAACGTTAGCAAAAACATTTTAGAATACTTTAATACTTTCAGAATTGTTATAGACAATTAGGTTATTAAAGATAATTTGAAAATTATTTTTGCAGGTTTTTTGTTGTGGTGTGTTGTTGTTGCTGTTTTGTGGGGTTTTTTGGTACTATACTCTCACCAGGAGTCATATTATATACTGTGTTTTAATATCACTGGTATTCAAAATTTGAAACAACTGGTTGGAACCAGTCATCACCCTACTGTACTGTGGTATAACTCTTTAGTTGTTGGACTGTGGAGATGTGGTAAAGTGGTATCTCAGGGCAGGAGCTCTTCACCAACCCATATAGAGTTGTTCCAATACTTTAAAAACTGGGAATGCCATATTCTACATCCTGGCTTGTTATAAGCTTTGGTATCTTGTATCTGAGATCCCTTCCAGCTCCGACAGGAAACTATACATCACTCAATAGAGATAGCCTTTTCCTGCTTCTTTCCCCTATTAGACTTTTATACATATATCTGAAAATTTTACAAATTTTTACAGTGATTATACAAATGATTATTTCATGTGATTCTGCAAGCTTTGGCTTATAAAATAAGCAACAAAACAGAAATACAAGTTATTTCCTATTAGAAAATAAAATTAACAGTATTTGAAACCATTATGATTAGATACCCTAAACAAAACAAACAGAAAATCTTAGATAGATTAAGCAAATTAGGAACACAGACTTGTAGGCAAGCAGGCCTACAAATGGTGGAGCCAGCTATAGGCCTAGATCGATTAGTAATTATAATTGAAGTTCAATATAATTAATTATACAATTTTCAGCTGTTTTGATTTAATTCCACTCAGAACACTTAAGAATTACTGTAGTGGGTGTCAGTGGTACTGCCTTCCCCAAAAGCTCTTTTCCTAAGAACTGGTATCTCCCTTCCCCACTACCATCTCATGGCTATAAGCAGAAGTTTTTTGCTTGTGTGACCCTGCTCCCCTCCTGGCCACACTTGATGGGTCCAGGGGTAAGCACCTGGCCTCAGCCAGTACATTCGGAAGCTTTCCTATGGATTTTTCAAGCTGGAGTCAATAAAGAGAATAAGTTATATGGTTTTTAAAAGATATTGACCCAAAGAGCTGTTGTTGTCCGTGTTTTCTGGTTTGTGGAGAAATCCTATCTGCAATGAGAGCAGATGAAGCTGACATGCAGAGAAGAGCCGAACCAACTGTGAGAAGGAATTTTGACAGCTCGGGAGTTCCTGCAGTTGTTCCTGAGGCCAGTTGCAGCCTGCCCGTCTCTTAGGCTAACTTCATAATGCTTCCTTGGCATCCATAAGCCAATTATTTCTAATTTTTGCCAAGGCTAATTGAAATTAGATTTCTGTCATTTGCTATCAAAAGAACTCTCACTTCTTTGACAAAAGGAAATACACAGAATAAATTTTTCATAAGTAATAGATTTATGTTTGAGTAATGTCAGTTTTATTACACCACATATAAATCCTTTCATTCTCCACTATCAGCAATAAAAAAAATTCAGAATGTTAATGGAGTTTTGATTATGTGATTTTTTTTTTTTTGACTTAGATTTTCTCAGTCTGGGATATGGTAGAAAGGCAGGACATAAGTCTGAGAAGGAGAGTGAGATTAGCACATGTAAAGCTTTAAAGGTCATGCTAAGGAGTTCGGACTTCAACTTGTAGGTAGTAGGGTAGTAGGGGTCTAATTGGAAAGTTTTCAAGCAGGGAAGTGCTACATTTGGACCTTTGGGATATCCTGGTGGCAGTGTGCAACTTCATTTAAAATGAGAAAACAGTTTCCTAGGGCCTCATTCTGGAAACCTTATCACTTAAAGACTATTCCAGATACCTGAGGCTGAGTTGATAAGGGACTCACCTACTTGAAAAAGGGAAGAATTCAAGAGATACTTCAGAGGTAGACGTGGCACTACTTAATGACCAGTTGGACACAGGGAATGAAAGTGAGGAAGTTTAGAAGGACTGTGAGTAAATGGAGATAGCATCAACACAGGAGAAGGCGGAGGAACAGATTTGAGAAGACACTAATCTAACGGAGCATCACCACTGACCTTTATGGTCCGTTTTAGAAGGTCTGCTCCCTATGTAGCACTCACAATCTCTCCCATTTTTAAAGACAATCATAGTATGATTATATCTTGGCAAGTTGTTTGTGCTTTACTGCTATTCCTCCACAAGGTAGGAGGCCAAGGAAGTCGTTAAATTCTGGAAATTTAGAATTTCTATTTGGTCTCTGATAAGGAAGGCATTAACTGTGGTTTTGTCGTGCTGGTGTGTGTTGGAATAATATTTTTTATATGTAATATATCTAAAATAGTTTGTTCTATTTATTTATTGGTTTTATTTAGTGAATATAACTAAAAGAATAATTATAACCAACCTAAAATTTTGTATATCACTCATCATAAAGAATACCATAAATTGATTGTCTATTCTGTGATCATGGTTACAGGTAGACAAATTAAAATTTTATAGTGAAATAAAATTAGAAAGAATATAATAAATTGATAAGAGGCTCAGATTTTCAGTGTAAATATTTCTATGTTCAAAGCAATAAACCTGAAGGCACATTTTCACTATCCCTTACCTAGAAAGCTAAAGAGATCTTATCTATCTGATTTCTAAAGCAAAATTATCAAATGCCAACAATGTAATCTGGTCTGTGTTAAAAACAGAATTAGACAGTGTCCTGACTTGCTCACTGCCATTCCAATATTTTCTGAAAAGTGCAAAATTCTAATTTATGAATGACAGTTTTGTCAACAGTAAAAGCTCAGCACCTCATAGACTTGGGAATTATGAGAAGTGAGATGATTCATTTTCAGAAATACCAAATAAAAGCAGAGCTGTCTACTTGATAATAGGTTTACAACCTCTTGGAAATGTGTACGAACCACCACCACCCAAAATGGAGTCACAAACCCTTGGACGCTTTAGTTCCTGGTTCTTCTTCCCCTCTCCATTTCGCAGGCTTATTTTCACCGTCTTATTTTCTCAGGCTTTGCAATGAGCATGCACCAAAGAACTGAAGTCTGTGTCATCTCAAGGAATGTACTTTTTGCCTTACATAGGCATAGGCGACTTCCAGGTAAGGCTGAAACCTCTGTAGTACTCAGCCAATGAGGAATTAGGGGAGGGACTTGCACACTAGGAGATAAATTGCCTGCTGTGGCAATTTATCTTGCAAGAATGTTGATTAAAGCCTGGTTTCACTGTGCTCTGAGTTTCCACATCCCTCCTTTGATTGAGTCAGTGGGCTTAGTTCTCACAGGAATAAACGGATATCTTTAGAATTCCGACGACTCTAATGAACTTCCAGGCACTTCGGTCAAATTCCCCTCAGTTTGGTTTGATTTCTTTATATCAACATTGATCAAGAGAAATTAAAGCAAACTATGTATGTAATTTTAAATTCTCTAGTAGACACGTTAAGAAAAAAGTAGAAAGAAATGTGTGAAATTAATTTTAATAATATATTTTATTTAACCAGTTTTTCCCAAAATGTTATCATTTGAAGATACAATCAGCATTTTTTTAATGTTTTTATTTATTTTTGTGTGAGAGAAAGAGAGAGAGAGTGAGAGAGCGAGCATGAGTGTGGGAGGGGCAGAGAGAGAGGGAGACAGAATCCGAAGCAGGCTCCAGGCTCTGAGCTGTCAGCACAGAGCCCGACATGAGGCTCCCACTCGTGAACTGTGAGATCATGACCTGAGCTGAACTCCAACGCCTAACTGACTGAGGCATCCAGGTACCCCTACAATCAGTATTTTTAAATTACTAATGAAAAGTATTACATTATTTTTTCATACATTTTCATACTTCAAAATCCAGTGTGTGTTTTACAGTTACAGCATATCTTAATTTCAGACTAATCAAATTTCAAGTGCTCAGTAACCTCATGTAGCTAGTGGCTATCATATTGGACAGTACAATTTTAGGTAAGAGAAAAGTTACAACTGGAGACAACATATTTTAAAAGACTTAACCTGCCTTCCTTTTAAATTACATGAGGACATGCTTAGCACAGTGTTTGCCACTTATAGTTGGAAGGCCATTCCAAGTGTGAGGGGAAAAGGTTACATGACAGAGAGTACAAATAGACATTCAAGTATTTCATCCTTTTTATTCTGGTCTCTACCCCTGCCATTCTGTTTTCCTAGTTTTAAAGAATGGTAAATGGTGGGGCTTCTCTGTCATGATGAGCTACGGGTTAAGTAACAGAGAAGAGTGGAGTAGCCACTACATGATACTTTTCCCAATTACAGAATTAATACACTGTTCTGGAGAGGCACTAACTTGAGAGGCAGATTGAGTTTCATCTTGGCTATGCCACTAGCGTATGGCCTGAGACAGGTCAAGTCAATTCTTTGGACATTTTCTCATCTCTAAAACGAGGATGGACTAGCCTAGCCTAGGGGGTTATCAGGGAAGAGTGAGGAGGAAGTAAGTGGTATTTTTGCCACACACAAACTTACACACACCCCACTGCATTTGACTACTGCAGGATCAAGTTTGTTTCAATTATTAATCTTCAGCATAAGCTCCAAAGCTAATTAAAATTTTAAATTTTATAATCACCTCTACTTCTCTTTTCAACAATATAGGATATATTCACATCCCCTGGCCCGTTCCTAAAGGTCCTTTCACATACCTTTTTCTCCAACTTCCTTGTCACCAGTCTTACTCTTACTCCTCCCAGGTTCCTGGTCAGGTTACCAAATCATTCACCACTGCTGATTCCAGGAAAATTAAACAATGAGGTATACCAGTTCAAGTTCTACCCATTGTGAGGAATATCCTTTTCTTTTATCCTTCTGGTGTCTAAGTGAGCTATAAATTCTAGAGTAACCCACCTCAAGCCAGTAAGAAACATTCATAAACCATGGTTTTAATTTTTTCCACCTAAGTTAATTGGTCATAGTGACTACTCCCACGAGGCAATATATGTAAGGGACAGCATTCTGACATGAGTAAGCAATAGGAGAACATAGGCAATTTGCTATTAAATTTACTTCCCTTCAAAACCTGTGCAGGCTGGTTCTATATTTACCTTTTCAACTTGGGCCAGGAGTATCAGATAACACCTCGATCATGATAAGCAATTGAGATTAAGGTCACGTGGTGACTCAAGGTTAGTTGTTACACCAGGACCCAGTGGCAAGCCTCTAAAAATCCAAAGAGGTCCGCCAAAATACTGCCTCTTCATATTGGTCAAGGGCTCAGATACAATGCTTTCTCCATCACTTTATTTTTATTTTTTTAATTGTTTTTGTTTTTGAGAGTAAAAGAGAGAGCGTGAGCAGAGGAAGGGCAGTGAGAGAGGGAGACAAAGAATCCAAGTAGGCTCTAGTCTCTGAGCCGTTAGCAGAGAGCCCGACATGGAGCCCGAACCTGTGAGCTTGAGATGATGACCTGAGCTGGAGTCGGTTTCTCAACCAACCAAGCCACCCAGGCGCCCCTCTCCCTCATTGTGGAATCACAGCCACACATATTCTGTATACCACTGGATCCTTGAAAATTTTCCACTCTCTACATCTTATATGTTTTTTCAAGATTTCAAAGATGTATAATATTTTACACTTTTGCCCCCGGTGTGGTGTCCTATAAGGACGAAATAAGCAAGCTTTCTGCTTAATTGTGGCCCAGAACATCAAAAGTGATGTAATCCTGTGGCAAGAAGGTTAACTATACTATTGTCCATACCAGATGAAAGCAAACTGTTTCTGCCTTATCATTTACAATTACCATAATAAACGACCAAATGTCCCTTCGCATGGCAGAAGGAAGATTCAAGTAGGCACTTTGAGAGTACTCAGATTCTTTTAAACTGTTCCTGAGAATTGATTTATATCGGGAAATTGGATAATGTCTCTCTTCTCTAGACCTAAAGGGTTTTTGTTTGATTCTTTGATATATAAATCAAGAAGGACCTTAGTGAGCTGCCCATCTACTTCTGTCTTAGAGACTCCATAACCAGCTAGTCACCTACGGCTTACATCATTCTGATTCTCACACCGACCCTACTACTTTCAAGTTAGCCACATGCAAATATTAAATGCTGCTACTTTAACCATGCCATTCTGGGATCCTCCCATCCCATGTAACTCTGTAAGCCAAATTCAATTCTAGCCTCTTTCACCATCATCCCTGGTCGACAGGGAACATTTTCCAAAGTCAGTTCACCAATGCTGACCTCCCCTTACAGATTTGTTTCCAAAGGCCTTTGTGAAGAATGGCTTTGGAACTTTTTGAAAGACACAGCTGAGGTGAGTGGTTGGGTCAGAAATGATCAATCCATGCCAGCATTCCTGTCTCCTGAAATTTTTAAATTCATTCTTTTACATTTTATCAAAGAGATTTGCTTCTCAGCTTCATTTTATGTGAGTCACCATTATATCCAGATTTCAGTTAACCTTTAGCAGAACAAATGGAATTATCCCCAGCTTCTCAAGCTAAAACAATTAATCCAGAATCTCTGGTGAGCCCTGTTTGTAAAATCAGCCCATGCTACAATTGTGTCCTCCTCTTCTTCATTCAGCATTCTTAAAATCTATTCTAACCTACATTCCACAGATTAATTAGCAAAACTCTTCCAATTCCTTTGGTGCGTGAGCCATCTCTTCCTGAATTTCACTTTGTAATTGGCCTCTTGAAACATACTAAAATTTGACTCTAATGAAAGATCTGCAGATATGCAGAGTAAGAGTAGGACATAACAGAAGCAGCCTCCTCTTATAAGGTAACTCCCTCAAACTAGAGTGCTTCAGTATCATCAGACAAAGGACAAACAGCCTCATAAGCAAAAGGAGATACTGCTTCAACCCACAAGGGAGGCTCAAAGGAGTTTGGGGGTAAAAGTTAAGTTCTCTGAATTCTCCCCTACATAGCATTTTAACTTTAAAGCTGTAACTCTTTCTCGATCAGCACCTTAGTATATGTTCATATAACACCAAAGGTAAGGAGGTAAATTCAACTGATTTCTAAGCAATCAGCAAGAACAAATATTGGCTTATAGCGATCTCAATCCTAGGGCTATAAGAATTTCTTTTAACAAGTTCACAGTTTGGGTTTTATTTCATGTTTTTTTAATGTTTTTATCTTTATTTGAGAGAGAGAGACCGAACAAGCACGAAAGGTGCAGAGAGAGAGAGAGAGAGAGAGAGAATCCGGAGCAGGATCCACACTGTTAGTGCAGAGCCTGATGCAGGGCTCAAACTCACGAACCATGAGATCATGACCTGAGCTGAAGTCAAGAGTCGGACACTTGACCGACTGAGCCACCCAGGCGCCCCTCAGTTCATGTTTTAAAATGAGCATCTTGAGGTTGTCAGTCTCTTCAATGGAAACAGCTAACCTTAGCTCACAGCTCTTGAATCCCTCATATTCTTCATGCTGTTCTATGGTAACAACAGTTAGGTCCTCCATGGTCTTGTCTTCAACACCTACCTGAGTCCTAATGTTTTTTATTTTTTTAACGTTTATTTATTTTTGAGAGACAGAGCGTTAGCAGGGAAAAGGCAGAGAGAGAGAGAGAGAGGCAGACACAGAATCTAAAGTAGGATCCAGGCTTGGAGCCATCAGCACAGGCGGGGCTCGAACTCACAGACCATGAGATCATGACCTGAGTTGAAGTCGGCTGCTTAACCGACTGAGCCACCCAGGTGCCCCCTGAGTCCTAATGTTAACAGACATTAATTTCTTTAGCTGTTTCACTACAGAAAGCCATGGGGTCCCAGCATCCCATCTCTGAATATTAATTGGGTTTTTATTATCTTCAAATATATTGAGTCTTCATAACTAGAGTCTCATCATTTCCTCAAGAATCTGTTGTTTTTAACCAACTCCTCATCACCTGTTTCTCTATAAGTCAGGATTCATATTTGCAAACATTAGCAATCAACTCTAGGTAGCTTAAACAGAATGGAATTTGTTGGAAGAGTACCAAGGGCTCACAAAATCTGTGGGAAAGTTAAAAACCAGGCTCAGAAAACAGATAGAAGCTAAAAGAGGCTGGCAACAGAAAACTCAGCCAAGACCCTCTAGGAACAGTCTGGTTACAATACTGCCAAAGCTTGGCCAAGAGTTGTTACAGAAAGAGGCTAGGCAGGATGTTTTCAGTGACGCTGCCACCAGCAGATGCTCTCTTCTCCTGGATTATTGAGATTACTGTCATTTCTGTAAATAATTTGCTAGTCCCTGCGCCTGTGTATCAGTCCTTTTGGATTCAGTGTCAGAATCCCATTCAACAAACCTCAGCCACATGCTGATACCTTTGGTGTCTAGAAGAATAAAGATCTGCCCTTTTCAGTTTCCATACTGGGAAAAGTGTTGGGATGGTAGGTACCCCCCCCCCCCCCCCCCCGCCACATACACACATGGCCAGGTCACCATACTTAGGTTTATTTCTGGACTTGCTATCCTGGTTTATTGATCTGTTTATTTTGTTGCCACTATGACACTGCTTTAATTGAAGACATGGTATAATATGTTTTAACATCTGATAACTCAAAAGGTTAAAGAAATTTTCTTGACTCTTCTCAGCTTAATATTTCTCAATGAATTTTGCAGCTCTTATCAAGTTTCCAAGAATATCACATCGGAATTTTGAATTGAAATTGTATTATGATCTGAATACATTTGGGGAATAATTTAAAATGTTTACAACTCTTATGTTACAATGTTGAATCTTCTTATCCAAGAACATGGTATATCTCTATTTTCTTAAGCCTTCTTCTTTTATACCCCTGAATAATTATATAACTGTCTTAACTCAGATTTGGCACAATTCTTAAGTTTACGTCTTTGTTGTTAGGGTGGCTAGAATTTGTTCCATTTTATTTTCCTTTAAGAGTTTCAAGGCCCTTCTTTTGGCTCAAGCAAAATCTTAACATCTCATAATTTTATTATGCAAATTCCTCTATAATTCTAATTTCCCTACTAAACTGTATGAACCAACAAGCTAAATCCTTCCCAGGTTTATCCAGCATCTATTACTGAATTAAATCATATACTTTGTAGTATAAATTTGAGTTTGAAAGTTAAAGGTAAAGAATGTTTCTAAGGGGAGTAAATTCAGAAAAAATACCAGAATTGGATAAATTGGAAGATGGTGGCCACTGCACCAGTACTACAGTACCCCCTAGTGGACACAAAGAAACATGTTCTTGCTTATACTAGGAAAGAATCTGAAGGGGCTTTAGTGATCAACTAGGTAAACACTCTAGCCTCCAGATAAGCAAACTGAGGAAGAAAAAAGGAGAAATTATTGGCTCAAGTTTACATGTCCAAACCAAGGCCAAAATCCAAGGTTCTTAACTTTCATTTTTCTTTCTCTTCAACATCCCTTTATCCCCTCACCCCACAAGGTGGTCACCTGCTTGCTTGCTCTCTTCCTTCTTTTTCAACATGTGCTATACATCTATTATGTAGCAGGGCACTAAGAATACAAATATAAAAATATTTAGTCTTTGCCTTTAAATCTAGTTTTCTTTCAAGTCCACTAATTTTATCTGTTTTCAGGGACTGAAGTTGTTAGACAATGACCATATGACCATGCAGGGGGTTGACTCACAATGTGATTAATTAATTATTGAGATTTGATTGGAAAGTACATTTGCAAATGTGTATCCTGCCCTTGACCAGGTTTAGACCGTTACATGAAGAGAGAAGACTTTACAGACCCATCACTGTGAATTCTCCTGCAAAAAATGACAATAGGATATTGAAGGTGTTCGTGTGTGCACACCACTCAATCCCAAACGTTATCATTTATGTGTACTTCATTGAGCAAATCTTTATTGAGGACCTATATGCCAAGCAGGTACTAAACACTGGATTTAGTTCAGCAAAGAGAACAGATATGGTTCCATGGTTTCTGTTCTCATAAAGCCTACAGTGTTGTATATATGTATGTGTGTAATTCTTAAAATCACCAGAAAACGTTTTCCCATTTCAGTTTGGCAAGTCATATTTTTAGGTTATGGAAATCAGGGTATGTAAACGCTTTCTAAAATTACTCTGCCCCACCGTAAGGGACATAAATAATTAGGATTTGGGGCAAACAAGACTGGAATTGAACTTCGACCCCACAATTTATAAGCAATTAGACAAACTGATTCTCTTTTCTGAGCCTCAGTTGCTTCTATAAAGTGAAATAATATGTATCCCTTGTGAATGATGACAATTTATCATTATCCTTATTAATACCTAAGCAGAGGAATTACTTCTTAAGTCGAAAGCATGAATTATATATTTCTTTTCCTAAAGTGCAGAAAAGTTACTAGAAGAGAAACATTAATATTGTTCACTTAGTTTCACCAAGAATGTCACTTTTCAGAATTAATACAGAAATACACTCATGACCTCTGACATTTTAATTGAAAAATAATAATAATAAAGGGGCACGTGGGTGGCTTAGTTGGTTAAACATCTAACTCCTGGTTTTGGCTCAGGTCATGATCTCACAGTTCTGTGAGTTCAGGCCCTATGTCGGCTTCATGCTAACAGTGCAGAGCCTACTTGCAATTCTCTCTCTCCCACTCTCTCTGTCCTTTGCACACTCAAAATAAACAAATAAACTTAAAACAACAACAACAACAATAATAATAAAGCAAATCCTCTAACAATAGATGCTACTATAATAGTACTTCTTTTTTTTAATTTTTTTTTATTCTTTTTTTATTTTTGAGAGACAGAGACAGAGCGTGAGCAAGGGAAGGGCAGAGAGAAGGAGATACAGAATCTGAAGCAGGGTCCAGGCTCTGAGCTGTCAGCACAGAGCCCGATGCGGGGCTCAAACTCACAGACCATGAGATCATGACCTGAGCCGAAGTCGGCCGCTTAACCGACTGAGCTACCCAGGCGTTCTTATAATAGTACTTCTTTAAGGCTGTTTTCTTCTATGGGGGAACATGTCCACAGAGACAAAGCCCTATTATTTCAGTTTTGATGAATAAATCTGATATAACCATTATTTATAAGGGATCTTTTAGTAAGTTGTATTTAACCTTATCACTCCACCTATGTAATGGTTTGACAAAGAACTCAGCTTTTCCTGTTCTCTCTACCCAGTCGTACTTCACATAGACTTAAAGCAGGCTAAATGTGACTAAGAAGACCATATCTTATTATGTGCTATTTCATATATAAGCTACAAGAGAAAATCTGGCCTAAATTATAGGTAAACTTACTTTGTTACAGCTAGAAGTAGCAATTATGAAACAAATTCTACTCCTATAACATTTCTGCTAGGAAAAAAAAAAAGTTAAATTCCCCAATCTCTACTCAAATCAAAGCACAGCTTC
The DNA here is from genome assembly GCA_030068075.1 of Paguma larvata. Lineage (NCBI taxonomy): Eukaryota > Metazoa > Chordata > Mammalia > Carnivora > Viverridae > Paguma > Paguma larvata. The sequence continues at coordinate 54,343,529 of CM057825.1, forward strand.
AAAAGTATTTAGACATACAGAAAAGGAATAGGCAGATCAGGGGACAAGGGGTATGTTTGCAAGTGGTATGCATGCAGCAGGACACTTCCTTTCCCTGTTGTAATATTTCCTAAAGTTTACTCCACACAATACCAGTTCTAGGAAAACCCCAGGGTTTCAAGGTCAAATAAGTTTGGGAAATTTTGCCCAGCATTTTCCTTTCATGAAAGTTCACAGTATACATTGGTAAATTAAAGCTTACCACAAGTCCTGCCTATAATAAATAAAAGTGTTTAAAATTGTTTACCTACCATTTTCCCAAATTTCTTTGGTGAACGTTTCACATATAAGCAGAACTAGTAGTTTCTGTGGAACACACTGACTTCAGGAAACTGCCCCACAGTGTTGAAAGGACCTCCTTATCTTGTTAATTCACACACATATAAAAATTCTGGCATTTTATCTCCAAACCCTGCAGGACTGAGAACGTGAGCATTTTCAGCAGTATTTTAACTGAAGACACTAGTCTGGAGGTACCAGAAAGTAAACACAATTGAATTTTACTTATGTAAGGAGTCAGCTTGAATCCAGGAAGTGGTTTCCCAGCAATGCCTGGAATGTTGTCATAAAAACCAATAAACAGATATCCAAGTCCTGTTTTGTATGTGGGAGGGATAGAGAGAGAGGGGAAAAAAAACATGAAATTATCACCCCCAAATCTCACTGATGTTTCTTACAGTTTTCTACAAATGAGTACACAGAATCCATTTTCCTACAACTCCAACTTGGCACTTCCAGTTACCTTTGTGTATTTCTAATTCTCCTCTCTAGATGGCAGCACAGATGAGAAAATGCCAGAAAAACTTGGAGCCAACTGACTTCAGGAGCAACAAACAGCTATCAACTGTCTACCCACAAGTCACCTTTCTTTTTTTTTTTTTTCTTAAAGCGAAACCTAAGGTATGATGATTACACTTAATCTTTTCAAATAAATGGAATCAGTTATATGGGGATGTAAAGAATTAACGACGAACTGATACCAGTGAATGAGGAACTGACCACTTAGCAACATCTCTCCCATATAGTTGTATTTTCTGTATCTTAGCAATGTCATCAGTGTTCCTATGTCATGCAGAATGTCATATAAGCATGGTCATCTGCATCATGACACTGGGCATCTGATACAGTCAAACTCCAAGCCACCTGCTTTGCTGTGAGTATTGGATTCATTTAAGATATAAACAATGCTATTTACTGACCCTTTTGTCAACTGATGCTTTGAACCTGCTGTAAAGTGATCGCCATGTCACCAGATGCTGCACTGTAGCTTAAGAAGTTAGCAAGAAGGTAACACTTCGTTAAAAGCATGCAACTTATGGTTGAATTAATAATGCAAGAGAAAAGGAGTAGAACAGAACTTTATACTGTACATCAAAGCCCCACTAAGGTTTTTTGAAACTTTATTCCTCATGGTGTTAAAAAACAACATTCACATTTAACTAAGTAAATTTGAAGATCAAGTTGGCTTTATTCAACAATTCATGAATGGGCAGCATCCCATTCAGCAAATAGAAAGGAGCTCTGAGGAGCTATACAAAATAGAAGGCTTTCATAGGGGCAGGGATAAGGAAAAGGCAGGTTACCTTATCTTTCTTTGGGGGGTGGAAGGGCTCTATCAGGTGGATTCCCTCACTACTGCTAACCAGGAAATTTCAGATTGATTGATTCAAGGTTACATTTCCTGGGAGAGGCTGAAACTGCGATTAGGTTAGGTATGAAGTATTGGTTTGGTGATGTAGGCTTAGCACAAATGACTCCATTTTGGGCCTGTTGTTTCTTTTTTTAACAATGGAGTCCATAACAAAAAAACATAACATAGGGAAGGTGCCCCTTCAACACATGGCATTTCAAGGGCTCAAGAGTACGCTAAAGAACACTAAATTGTTCATGTGTAATGACCTGGATAGAAGCTAAAAGGTGACCTGTGCTTTTAAACAAACAACAAAAATAAATTCTCACCATGGAGAGTGAACATAACTATAGTACATAAATAAACCAACCTGAGGCCTAGTAGATTGTCATTCACATCTAAGAAAAAATCAATTTGCAGTGTATCAGAGTCTTTTTAAATCTCTCCTCCTCCTCCTCCTCCTTCTTCTTCTTTTAATGAAAGCAAACATTCCAGGAAATTACTCTGAACACCACATCTTTCCTTGAAGGAATACCTTTTAATATTCTTCAGGTTATAATCAGTTATGATGAGTCAGGAAAGCTGCCTTTCCCAAAACAACTCCTGGTGCTCTAAGGTCACTGAATGCTTTTCTCTGGGCTCTAGGTTTAGAGACAAAACTGAGTCCTAAAATGACTAGACAGAGAGGCACTGAGGTAATACAGAATATGAGAGAGAGAAAGAAGTTAGGATATTGAGTATGACCCAGCCACTGGCCTGCATACATCTCAAGGGCCACACCATCCCACACCATCAAGAGCTGCAGGCCAGCAGCCCTCAGCTCTGGGACTTTCCGTGTAGCCAAGACCCAGGTTACTCCTTCCAAGACCCAGGACTCTTGGAGGTGTCACATACCCAGTACAAAGCTGAATCCTGAGAGTCCTGACCTATTAATTCTGTTGCATCTGTACAGCCGCCAAACCCACCATCCTGAGACCCTTGACGTCCTTGATGCGTGCCCAAGAGGGAAGCCCTTTCAAGGAGTTTTCTCCTCTATAAACTGTCATCTTCATACTTGATTCTGCTCCCAACTCCTCCCTTTCCTCCTAAACTTCTCTGTGTCCTCAGGAATCTCATTCATCATCAACGAAAACTCTGATACTCCCAACCTCTTCACTGGACATTCTTTAGCTTTCTAACCCTAACCTAGCTTTCCCTGCAAGCACACTGCTTCCCCTGCAGTCCTCACAGGTGGAGAGTGCTGAGTCAGGTTCTTTCTGTCATACACCGTCATTTCCATGGGTCTCCATTCTCTCCCTCGGAGACCCAGATTACATAGCCATCAGGTCATACTCTCTACCCTGCCTGTCATATACTGACTGCCTAGCCATGCCCAATGTTTATTGGAGACGTTAGCAACGAACGCCAGTATCCCTTTTCATTCCAAATTCTGCCAATAGTCTGGCACATTTGGTATGTCCATGAGGCGTAGTTTACGTCTTTCGGTTCCTTGATTCCATCTCCGGTTTCCGTCTCTACTCCGTTTCAATCACCCAATCCCGTGGCCACCCCAGACTTGGTCATCAAGAAACCACAGCACCTCTGAACCCATGACTTTCTGTTCCTCTAGTTCTTCTCCTTTGGTTATTTTTACTCTATTGATTTTTGAAACTTATTAAGAATTCTGTTTTCTCTTTATCTGTCATCGATTTGCTGTTTCCTTTTCCTTCTCTATCCAGAAAAGATTCCATACTTTCTAATCTTAGCCCCGTGGCCTCAGTCCATTACTCCATTATTCTTTTGTTTCATATGCCTGACAAAACTTGAATCTAGTTGTTTGCCTTGGCCATTCCTTTGCCTGGCTGCTGGACACTACTGGAGAAAACCACATGGTCACACAGATTGGGCTGCCCTAAATTCATGCTCAGCAAGCTTATGTGGAACTTCAGTGCTGCCTACAGCCCTACCACATTCCCCTGACCTGCCTGCTCATTCTTTGAGTCACTACAGCAGCTATTTTGAGAATTCCTCTCTCTTTCCAAGTCCCCATGCTTGCCTTCTTTACTTTTCTCTGTAGGTGGTTTTGTTTTCCACTTATCAAGGGGGCGAAAAAAGAAGTTATGAGATGTGAGCAGCCTCAATTTTCCATGATCACCTATCATCAACTTGCATCTTTACCCACTTCACCTCTTTCCTCAACCTTGCCTTTTTATAAAAAATGTTCTCTCCCCCGTCTAAGGCCCATCTATCTCTTGGTCCATGCTCCGTCCCATCTCCTCCTGATTTCTTATTGACCTCACTTTCAGTTATTCCTTCTCACTCTTTTTTTTATATATTCAACCTCTTCCTCTCTACTGGTTCCTTCCTCCTCATGTTAAAAAAAAACAACAACAACCACATTCTCCTCCATCTATAGCCTGCTCTCTCCTTGCCAGCTAAACTTCTTGAAAAAGTTACTTCCACTCCCTGTTTCAACTTCCTCACTTTCCATTCACTCTCCCAGTTTGCTTTCTCCAAGAAAACCAGTGATCTCTGTGTAGCTAAACTCAAGGGACACTTGTCAGTTCTCTCTTTATTTGACCCTATGCAGCATTTGACAGGTTCTCATTCTGGATACTTTCTCTTTCCTGGGCATCTATGACACCACTGACAATGCTCCTGGATATCTCTCTAGCCTAGACCTTTCTCCTGAGCTTCAGACCCAAGGAGTTACCTTTTAGTCAGCTCTACCTGTAGGTACTACCGGCATCTTAAAGTGAACTCATTTTCTCTTCAAACATGTACCTCTTCCTGAATTTCCACTGTGAGTGGTGAGCACTACCCTGGACTCACTGATGCAGCCAGGAACTTCTGTATCATCTCTGACTGCTTGGTGGAGAGAGGATGGGCATCCATGTATGATTGGCTACATGTTGTCATGAAGTGTGAGCTCTTCATCTAACCTCATCTGGGCAGTCCAAATGCTGGCATGAGTTGTTAATGCCACTGTTGCCTACTCTGTCAGCACTGGAAGGGCCCAGTGTGCCCTCTAGGTTTTGGGGTTTGTTTTTTGTTTTTTTGTTTTGTATATACAACTGTTTTTTAAAGTAGGCTTCACACCCAGCACGCAGTGCAGGGCTTGCACTCACGACTGTGAGATCAAGACCTGAGCTGAGATCAAGAGTTGGATGCTTAACCGACTAAGCCACCCAGATGCCCTGCCCTCTAGATTTTTGACCCTGTTGGCTCTGATGGATGGCGATGGGCTGGTGGGCTGTACATGCAGGTCCCATGTAGCTTCATCATGCAGAGGGCCAGCCACATTCCCCACAACCCCAGCAAGCAATCCAGAAACATCACTTTCTTTTATCCAGTATATCCCTTTCCATGTCAGGTTACTTCTTCTCCACTCATGGCACAGACAAGAAAAATCAATTCATATTTATACATGTGTATAAAGTGTTATCTCATTAACACACATGTGTGTGAATTGCATTAATCTTAAACAATAGAAAATTATTTAAATCTCTCTAGGTTTCAGTTTAATCTTGGAGTTTAAGAGCAGAATCCTTTGTGTTTCATTTTTATAATGTAGAGTCTGGGTCTCTCTCAGCGTCAGATTATCTCCACAAGAATTAACTTACTAATAAAAGTCTGGTGGTGGTGGTGGTGGTGGTGGTGGTGGTGGTGGTGTGTGTGCGCGCGCATGCGTGTGTTGGTTTGGTGTCAGGGTACAGGTTGGCAGCCCAGAGCCCAAGGAAATGAGTGCAGAGGGCACATTCCATTAGTCCCTTCACATATCATCCTATCACGTGTTCTTTCAAAATCATAAATCTGATCAGGTCATTCACCTGGTAAAAGCCTGTCTGTACCTTCTCATTGCCTTAAGGATAAAATCTAAACTTTTAAACTTGACATACAAGCTAAGATCTGTTCCCAGCTTACCTCTCCCAACTCATTTCCCACAACTTTCCCTCTTCTTTCAGTTCCCTGGGCTCACCATACTCTCTCTTGCCTCTGTACTTTCTCGCATTTTGGAAGATTTTCTCCAAGTTTTCCCTATGCCTGGTTAATTCCTACACATTCCTCTGGTCTCAGCTTAAATGCCAGCTCCTCAGAAAGTCTTCCTTGACCTCCCTCCCACCCCTGACTTCGATGTGTCACTTCTGTGTACTCCCATAACTTTCTCAGATCATAGCACTTAATGTATTTTAATTTTTTTTTGTTTATCTGCCCTCTGACTAGACTGCAAATGATTTCAAGGCAAGATCGTTTCTGTCTTGATCACTGTACATCCTCCAACACCTAACATTTGTCTGATACATGGTAGGTGCTCAATAAATATTTGTTAAATAACAAATAAATGAATGAATGAAGAATAAATTGAACGTGCAAGCCAGATAACAGCTGGCTCATGTGTACTGTTTTTCACCTTAAAGCAGGACTCAGTACTTCATTGTGTTTCTCTAAAAGTAAATCAACCCCACAAAGCAGAAGTGAGCAATGTAGATTTATGTAGATTTGACTGAAGATTTTATGAAGAGACAGAGAGGGTTTAAATGCAGGCATTTCTCGGGTCCCTTCAATGTCTCTCTTTGATTTCCACATGTTGGGTCTTCCTCCCTTTTGACTTTCCCTTCCTCCCGACTCTGTCACCCCCAACTCAGCCTCTACTTGCTTCTCTAAGGAAATATCCCCTGGGGGGATTTTACAGGATGAATTGAGAGAGATGAGGTTAGTATCAGTGAATACCATTTAGGAGACAATTGAATGAGGCCAGGAAGAGTTGATGAAGGCCTGAATTAAGAAAATGACAAAATGAGGGGGAGATTGTGAGTATAGGAAATGTTTAGGAGGGAAACTCAACAGGATGTGGTTACTAATTAGATTGGGGTAGAAAATAAAGAGAGCAATACAGAGTGCATTCCAGATTTTGGTGAATGCAAAAAAAGGGAGTGAAGGAAGAAAAGAAGGAGGAAGAAAGGGAGGGAGGAAGGGAGGAAAGGAGGAAGGAAGAAAGAGAGGAAAGGAGGAAGGGAGGGAAAGAGAAACAGAAAGAGGAGGCTTATGTTGTAAATCTTAATTTCTTCCATTAAACAAGATGAGAAAGTGATATGCGAGAGGTAGGATTGGCACTTGGGGGAAGTAGGAAAGATTTAGAAAAGGAGCAGTGGAGAATGTGGTAGAAAGGCACACAGCTTGATTAAAAATTCAAAGAACCACTGTTAGTTATGAGCCAGTCAAGGCTGAGCCGAGACCAGTCACCTGATACAGCTTGGATCCGATTTCTAAATTTTCTCCAGTAATATCTTCTGCTTGGGAGCGCATACAGAAAATACATGGTGGATTTCATCCAGGGTAGGGATTAGGAAGACAGGAATGAATGAAGGACCAAGGGGATGAGGGTCATTGCAGAAATCATCAACACTAATCATGGGCTGAGAGGAAGGCAAGCAAGGGCTGATGGGTTCTTGGCACTATGAGAACAGTGGTGGGTGAGAGAGAGCAAAAGTCACAACATGGAGGACAAACAGAGAGTTCAGTGGCCCTTATAAAAATAACATCAGAATCTTCCAAACATTTTCTCCATAAAATGAAAAAGTGAGTGCCTCTTTAAATCATTAACTAAACTGGCATTCAAATCTGGTCAGACTCTCCCAGGTTGGGTTGTTCTGCTTTGCCAAGAATTGATAAGCTTCTGTGAACCCTCCAGGGTGAGTGAGGCATGATCCATCTTCCTTGTCTGGACAAGCTTGATCTGGCCTCCCTCCTCCTGCTTAAGCAGGCCTGAGGTATGCACTAGGATTCTGTGTCTTAGACTAATTATCACATTCCACAATATGGAGCTCCTACTGATACTGCCTTTTAGCTTCTAGAGGGCCCTGCTCTGACCCTTTCTGGCTGAGCCCCTCACCACAGAACAAGGAGGCTAGGACCAAGGGGATGTACCCACTCAGAACTCACGTTGATCACTACCAGACCACAGTCTGGATAACTTGGACCATCTTAGAATTCCTTGCCTCAATGCCCAAAGTCCACTTGCAAGGCCTGCCTACTCTTCTCCAGTCCCATTGTCCCCAGGGATGCCACTAGTGTATGCACTCCCCAGCCTAAAGGTGGCCAAGGAGAACCTCAGGGATATGCACAGAGTGTGGATGTGTGGGCTGCGGCGTGCATACACTCCTGACAGGCCTTTCTCAGTCAGAGCTGGGGATAGGAAGAAAAGGGGGCCAGCTTCAGCTCTCCCCATGCCTCCATGTCCTGGTGCAGAATTCTAAGGCCTCCAAGAATTATATATTCACACCGGCCTTTAGGTCATTAGGGAGACAAAGTTATCAAGTTAGGAAAACAGGACATAAATTATTTATAACTTTTATATTAGACGTATGGAATATGGACCTCCATTTGTACTCTTGCCCCCCTGGTCCCACAATTTTTAGGGAGGGTCCTGGGTCCTGCAATGTATTATGTACCCGTTGTGAAGTATAGCTCTTCAGAATTATTATTCTGAGTTTATTTGACATAACAGGTCCAAAATGTATCCCAGACAGTAAAAAATTAAAATCCATTAAAAATCCTGTCTGGATTTCTAAAAAGTTTTGACACCCTAAGCACTTTCCCCAATTTTTGATATCATTGGATGTCATTTGATAGAGTATCTTTCTCTGATTTGCTAATGTCTATATTTAGGGTAAATTTCCTAAAAGAATCAGTGAGTTGTTTCTAGTATATTTACAGGTATGTGCAGTCATCACCACAGTCAATTTTAGGACATTTTCATGACATCCAAAAGAAAACCAGTACCCATTAGGAGTTACTCCTAGCTTAGGACCCTCTGCCCCGGCCCTAGGCAACCAGTAATCTATTTCCTCTCTCTTTAGAGTTGCAAGTTCTGGACATTACATATAAATGGAATTATATGATATGTGGTTCTTTATGACTAGCTTCTTTCACTTAGCATAAGTTTTCAAGGTTCGCCCGTGCTTCAGCATGTATCGGCACTTCCTTTTTATTGCCAAATAATATTCCATTGTATGGATATAACACATTTTATTTATCCACTCATCAGTTGTTGGAATTTGGGCTGTTTCCAGTTTTTAGATGTTATGAATAATGCTGCTGTGAACATTTGTAGACAAGTTTCATACGGACATATGTTTTCATTTATGTTGGGTTATATACCTAAAAAGAGAGTTAATGCATCATATGGCAACTCAGTGTTTAGCCTTTTGAGAAACTGCTGGACTGTTTTCCTAAATGGCTGCATCATTTTACATTCCCTCTAGCAATGTATGAAGGTTCCACATTCTGTACTTCCTCATCAACACTTGTTATTAGCTGTCTTTTTTATTCTAGCCGTTTTAGTGGGTGTGAAGTGTTTATCTCATTGTGATTTTTATTGCCATTTTCCGGAAGGCTAATGATATTGTGCATCTTTTCATGTGCTTATTGATCATTTATATATCTTCTTTGAACAAATGTCTACTCAGATCTTTTGCCCATTTTTTTAATGTTTATTTATTTATTTTGAGAGAGAGAGAGAGAGCAGAAGAGGGGCAAAGAGAGAGGGAGAGATAGAATTCCAACCAGGCTCTGCACTGTCAGCATAGAGCCCAATGTGGGGCTCAAACTCACCAACTGTGAGATCATGACCTGAGCCAAAACCAAGAGTTGGACGCTTAACCTACTGAGCCACCCAGGTGCCCCATCTTTTGCCCATTTTTAAATTGGTTTTGTCTTCTTATTATTGAATTGTAAAAATTCTTAATGTATACATACAAATTTCATGTCAGATACATGATTTACAAATATTTTCTCCCATTCTGTAGATTTCTTGTTGGTGTTCTTTGAAAGACAGTTTTTAATTTTGATAAAGTCAAATTTATCTATGCTTTCTTTTGTTGCTTTTGCTTTTGGTGTCATATCTGACCAACTATTTATTGACTAATCTAAAGTCACAAAGATTTATGCCTATGCTTTCTTCTAAAGTTATAGAGTTTTAAATATTACATTTTGGGGTGAGGTAAAGGTCCAAATTTATCTTTCTTTGCATATAATATTCAGTTATCCCAAACCATTTGTTGAAAAGACTATTTCTTCCCCATTGGATTATCTTGGAACCCTTGGCAAAAATCAATTGACCCTAAGTATGAGGATGTATGAGTTTTTAAAATACCTTTTTCTGATATCTATGCTTTCATTTATTTCCTTTCTTTTTCTTTTCTTTTCTTTTTTTTAATGTTTATTTATTTTTGAGGGAGAGAACAGGGGAGGGGTAGAGGGAGAAGGAGGCACAGAATCCGAAGCAGGCTCCAGGCTCTGAGCTCTCAGCACAGAGCCCGACATGGAGCTCAAATTTATGAGTGCAAGAGCATGACCTGAGCTCGGATGCTTAACCAACTGAGCCACCCAGCACCCCTATAATTTCTTTTCTAAAGAGATTTGCAATAGGTCATATCTCAGATTTCTATGACTATGACTCTTTTAAATCAGAAGGTTTGGAGTAGAAACTACTTGAGATGTCCCTGACTGACTCCATTGCTGGAGTGTGCAACTCTGGATCTCGACATTGTGAGTTCAAACCCCATGTTGGGTGTAGAGATTACTTAAAAATAAAATCTCTTAAAAAAGAAAGAAAGAAACAAACTACTTTAACAATTGTTTTTGTTCCCCTAAAGCTATTTAGAAAAGTCTACTTGTAGCTAAAACATTCTTTCTCTTTAGAGTCATTTTACCCAGACAGGAAACAGAGATCTTTTAAACTCAGAAACTGAGGACACACCAAGGATTTCCTTAATCTCTGGGTACATGTTCTAATTTCCCCTTTTTGTCCTCATTTTTTCTTTTATCCCGAAGAGTAATATTAACCTTTTACAAAATTCATGAAGCTTGATCATCTCTCTAGTGTTTGGGGGCCAGAATATATTTCTTGGCTCAAAGGTCTCTTTCCCACACTTTTTTTTTTAATGTTTATTTATTTTTGAGAGAGAGAGAGAGAGAGGGCAGGGGAAGGGCAGAGAGAGAGGGAGACACAGAACCCGAAGTGGGTTCTAAGCTCCGTGCTGTCAGCACAGAGCCTGACGTGGGGCTCAAACTCACAAACTGAGGTCATGACCTGAGCCAAAGTTAGACGCTCAGTGAACTGAGCCACGCAGGCATCCCTTTCCCACACTTTCACATGTTGTAAGAAATTAAACACGGGCCTCTACTCTCCTACATGAGGAACTAGAGTTGTTTCCTCAAATGAGACAAGGGTTTGGGATGAGAACATGTTTGGGTTGAGATGGTTTTCTTAAACCCAGTTAGCTTCAATTCTAGGCTTATTTTATTGTTCACTGTATTTTGTTCCCATTTATACTGATGAATAATGGATTGAACTGTATTCTATCACTTATATCATAAATATTTCCTCTAGGTTTGAGTACTGTGAAGTTCTCCTTTAAACTTGCTCAGGGTTAAACTTGGCAATGGTTTAAGGTAATTAATTCATATGTCAGTTGTTAGCAAGGTCCAGTAATTAAAGTCTACTTCAGAGTGAGTTATTAACTCTCCAATAAAAAAAAAAGTACTTTATCAACTTATCAGTTTTAGCTATTTCCTCTAGTTGACAGATGAGATAGGGAAGTTATTGACTGTACATAATCACCTCTGTACTTTTACCACTGAGCATTGGGGTCAAATGGAAGTCTAGGTTCTTCAAAGTCATAGTTTAAATCTAGAATAAACCAGTTCAGGTTGGTGGGGGTGGAAGAGGATGCCCTTGGGTCTTGTTACCTTTGCAATACTCTCTCCTTAAATTTTGCAAAGTCCATTTTTTCTCTGTTCAAAATCTTCAAACTTCTAAAATAACTTTAGCCTAGACCAAGGATTTCATATTGAGATCCGAGATATTAAATTTCCTTACTGTTTACATTTTTTTAACAGTTTTAACTATAAACTCCATTCTATGCATTTTATCCCCATGACTAATTTATTTTATAACTGGAAGTTTGTACCTTTTGACTCCTTTTTATAATACTTTTTAAAATCCTAATATAATCTTTTTAAAAACTATATGTCAATTATATCTCAATTTTTTTCAAAAGGTAAAATAAAGAAAAAAGTTAACCCTTTAGATGTTCTCCTTGTGAACAAGCTCGAGGAGAAACTCTAGTTCAGTGTAAATGCCTAGGACACAACAGATACAATCTTTTTATTTGCAGACAGAAACTAGTCAGGAGTTTCCATCTCATGATAGCAAGTTTCCTTTTATTCTGTTTTGTTTCTTGGCCTGACATCTGGTTGTAATTACACAGTTTGAGAGCACCCCATATGTGCCCTTTGCTCTCCGCTGGTTGGCTTGTGATGAACAACTACCAAAGTCAGTCCAGGTCTGACTCTTTCATGTAGTCGGCATAACTGTAGTAGTGATTCCTAAACCTAGTTGATCATCAGAATTTCCTAGGGGTGGTTTTTAAAGAATTTTCAGGCCTTGCCACAAAGGTACTGAATCTGGAACTTAAGGGTAGAGCCAGTGAATCTGTATGTTTCAAACCTTCCCAAGGTGATACTGATATTCAACCAAATTTGGGATACAGTCCAAGATTCTCTCCAAGTGCTTGGCGGTCCCATGGGTTTGGCCTCTGAGAAGTAGCCATCTACTTGCCAGAAGATTCTAAAATGATCAGGGATGCCTACTTAATGACTATCTACTACCTTGGCAAAGAGTCCTACGTTCCATCTCTGTCCACTCTCACCTCCCTCAGACTGTCCTTGTGACTTATTTACTCCTTCAAGCTGCCTGGCAGTGGCACTAGTGAAAATAAGATAAACTTTGGTCTTGATAAATCTGCCATGGACTTTTAGCCCAGCCTCCTGTGAAGACCATTTGCCTCATCTGTGAAATGAAGATAATATCATCTTTTCAAGGATGTTATGAAGACCAGAAGAATATATTCATATATCACCTAGAACATAGTGTACCTTGCATTATGCATTATAATTTGTTTGGTTTTACTTGTCCTGTTCTATGAATATAGTGGGTTAATGAAGCTTGTTCATTAGTGACTGTAGCCACCGAGATTGCTCTGAGCAGTGTTTCTCAAAGTAAGGGAAACAGACCATCTGAATATGAGGGGGAGAGGACAGAAAGTTGCTCTTATGCAGCTCTAACCTTCTGCACTTTATTTATTCATTTATTTTGAGGGGAAGGGCAGAGGGAAGAGGAGAGAGAATCCTAAGTAGGCTCTGTGCTGGCCATGGGGCTTGATGGCGTGGGGCTCCATCTCATTACTGCAACCTGAAATCGAGAGTTGGATGCTTAACCAATTGAGCTACCCTGCTGCCCCTAACTTTAAGCATTTTAAAAATTGTTACTGCAGTGTAACACACACATAGAAAATTATTTTTGTTACAAGTGAACAGCTCAGTGAATTTTCATAAATTGAACACACCATGTAACCAGCACCCAGATCAAAAAACAGAACATTACCAGCACCCCAGAAACCTCCGCCACACATGAATTTTCAGAACCATTATTAGAAGAGCCCAGCAATGGAGCTCTTCTTTACCACAGTCCTACCTTTCTCTCATGGGTCAAATCTGCATGCTGTGTGGGCCCTTCCCAATCTGAGAGGCTGGGCCTGTGGCCTCACATGCCCCCTTACTAGTGATGTGACTTCCTTTGTAAGAAGGGTCACAAAGGGTGTTTCCATCATTTATATTCCTAGCATACACCCTAAACTGTTTAAAGTAAATGAATTCAGATCCTGGCCAACAAGGAGTGGAGATCAGTCATTGCCTGAAAGCATCAGCTTATTACAACACGCCAGCATTTTCTCACGGAAGGGTGAATGAGGTGGATTCTAGTGTAATTACCTTTGTGTAATTGAAAACTAAATCACTGATGACTGCATAGTTTAAATATCCATTTAAATACATTCATTTTATTGCACTTATTTTTGCAGGACATGCTACCACCAAATAGGCTATTAATTTTTCTAGCGAATTAAAATCTGAATGGGTACATTAAAAACAAGCCCAGCTCAAATAGATGCCCTCTTTTTCCAGAGATCGTTAGTTTTTCTTTTTATTTAATCCAGCTTTTCAAATAACGTATTAGACCAGGACCTGTAATAATACAGGTCTTGCCCAAAAGAGATCAGGTTTTGTGAGTAATATGATTTAGGCAAGATTTTAAATAGTAGGACAAAAATCCGGGGTGCTTTTGCCTATACAATATCTTCTCAAACACTCACATACATACAAATCACATGGGGGCCTTGTTGAAATGCAGATTCTGACTTGGTGGGACTTGAGGCCTGAGGTTCTGCATTTCTGACAAGCTCCCAGATGGTGCTGATGCTGCCAGTCTGAGGACCACACTCAGAATCACAAGAGTATTTAGAATAAGCACTGTCTAGAAGCCCAAATACATATGTGAGCTTCAGTCTCCTAGTATATATAGACTATTTCTAAGGTCCCTTCTAAATGTATGAATCCGCAATTCAATAATCCCTGTTTGCCTATTAGCTAATTTTTCTTTAGCCTGCTGATTCTCGTTGTTTCTAAGCAGTTATATTGGATATTGTTCTGTATTGGAAAACCAGAAAAAAGCTCTTGCTTATGGTTGACAAGTTTAATTTTTCGTCCTTCTACAATCCATACTGTTGGCTAACAGTAACATAGTATTGGGCCATAACCTGAACTTCAGTCAGCATGTAAGACTTTGGTCTGATAAGCAAGAATGAACCTGAGAGTATAACCAAAAGAAGAGGATAGCTAGTTACAGTTCAAGTTGATGATATAAGAAGATCCTGAACTCACTTCTTCCCAGGGACACACCAAATCTGTATATGGAAAAATTTCCTCTGCAACCGCCCCCTGCCACCAAAACTGGCAGAGCAACCCCTTCACATCAGGCAAACAAGAGGGAAACCACATCAAAGGGGGTTAGGAAAGGTTGAAACACAATCTTGCCATAAACCCCATCCCTGCTATAGAGACCCACAGTTGGGAGTGAACTAAAACCCATAACTTCTCCCTGAGAAGCAAAGCGTTCAAACCCCACAAGAGGTATTCCAGCTTTTCAGAGTGACACCTGAGAGATGAGCTTCCAAAACATCTGTCTTTGAAGACCACTGGGGTTAATGCACAGGAGACCCATGGATCTATGGTAAACTAAGAAACATCTATTAAAGGGCCTACATGCAGGCTCACCTCTCTAGGGCCCATGGCAGAAAAGGCCTGTTGAAAAGGGCCCAGACTTTGTGTGAAAGAGACTTATTTCCTAATTTTAAAGCGCTGGTCTAAGAGACAGGGCCTTGCTAGGATACTCTTAATGGTTGGAGGAAGGTGGGTGCCATCTTGCACGCTCTTCTTCTATCTTGCTAAAACCAGTGGTGCCATCTTTTTTTTTCTTTTCTTCCTTTTCTTTTCTTTTTTTTTCTTTGTTTGCCCTTTTTTTTTGGCAGGTGCCATCTTTGCATTTTCCCTCTCCCTTCCTCCAACCAGTGAGTACCATCTTTGCACGCTCCCTCTGAGTTCTCTAGAGTGCCAGTATCTTCCAGAGGGGAGATTCTATACACATCTGATGCCCGACCTGGTTTTTGCAGCTACCACCCAGGGGACACTCTTTGATTATCTGGCTCTAGACGCTAGGGGGCTTACATTCCTGGGTCTCACAAGAAAGGAAAATTACAGGTCAATAGCCCTGATGAACATAAATGCAAAAAAATCCTCATGAAAATATTAACAAATTAAATTCAACAGTACATCAAAAGGATCATATACCATGATCAAATGGGATTTATTCCAGAATACAAAGATGGTTTAACATCCCCAAATCAATCAGCATGATACATCACATTTAAAAAATGAAGGAGAAGAAACAGACTTTTTTTTTAATTTATTCATTTTTTGAGAGAAAGAGAGAGAGACAGGGCACAAGCAGGGAAGGGGCAGAGAGAGAAAGGAAGACACAGAAGCTGAAGCAGGCTCCAAACTCTGAGCTGTCAGCACAAAGCCCAGCATGGGACTTGAATGCACAAAGAGTGAGATCATTATCTGACCCTAAATCTTACGCTTAACTGAATGAGCCACCCAATGCCCCGAGAAGAACAACCTGATGGTTACCAGAGGGGAAGTGGGTGGGGGAATGGGTTAAATAAGTGATGGGGATTAAAGAGTATGCTTGTGATGGACATCAGGTGTTATATGGAAGTATTGAGTTACTGTATTGTACACCTGAAACTACTATTACACCGTGTGTTAACTAACTGGAATTTAAATTAAAACTTTTTTTAAATGAAGGGAAAAAATTCATATCATTGCAATACATGCATAAAAGCATTTGACAAAATTCAACATCCATTTATGATAAAAATTCTAAAAAAGAAAATCTCAGTAAAGTGAGTATAAATGAATATCCCTCAACATAATAAAGGTCATATATGGCAAGCCCACAGCTAACATCATATTCAACAGTGAAAACCTGAAAGCTTTTCCTCTAAGATCAGGAACAAGACAAGAATGCTCATTCTCACCACTTTTATTCAACATAGTACTGGAAATCCTCACCAGAGTAATTAGTCAAGAAGAAGAAAAGGCATCCAAGTTGGAAAGGAAGAGTTAAACCATCACTATTTGCAGTTGATCTGATAGTATATATAGAAAACCCTAAAGATGCCACCAAAAAAACCCGTTAGAGCTAATAAATGAAGTCATTGAAGTTTCAGGATACAAAATCAATATACAGAAATTTGTGGCATTTATGTATGCTAATAACAAAGTAGCAGAAAGAGAAATTTAAGAAATAGTCCCATTTACAATTGCATCAAAAAGAGGAAATGACTAGGAATAAATTTAACCAAGGAGGTGGAGGACCTGTACACTGAAAACTATAAGACATTGATGAAAGAAATTTAACAAATAAATGGAAAGATATGCTATGCTTATGGATGGGAAGGATAATATTGTTACAATGTCCTATTACCCAAAGCAATCTACAGAGTCAATGCAATCCCTATCAAAATTCCAATGGCATTTTTCACAGAAAAAGAACAAACAATTCTATAATTCGTGCGGAAACACAAAAGACCCTGAATAGCCAAAGCAATCTTGAGATGGAAGAACAGAGATGAGGGATGTGAGAGGGGAAATGGGTGAAGGGAGTCAAAAGGTCCAGACTTTGAGCTATAAAATAAATAAATCATGGGGATATAATGTACGGCATTATCTATAGTTAATAATATTATATTGCATATTTGAAATTTGCTAAGCGAGTAAATATTGAAAGTTCTCATTACAAGAAAAAAATTCTGTAACTATGTATGGTGACAGATGTTAACTAGAGTTATTGTGGTGACCATTTCACAATATATACGAATAGTAAATCATTATAGTCTATGCCTGAAACTAATATAATATATATAAATTATACTTCAATTTTAAAAAAAGAAGGAAAAAGAAACCAATAGCTAATTCTACCAGAATAGGCAGTCCTTATATGAATACTTTATTCAAATAGCCACAACTGGAAAGAGTTGCAGAACATACAAGAAAAGTTCAAAGAACTGGCATTATTTAGCTTATGAAGAGGAAACAAAGAATACCTTAAGAATCATTTTCGAATGACAGCATAAAGCATCATATCAAGGCATCAAAATTGATTTAGGTTAGCTCTAAAACAGATTTTATGGGGCACCTGGGTGACTCAGTCAGTTAAGCGTCTGACTTCGGCTGAGGTAATGATCTCATGATTTGTGAATTCGAGCCCCCATTGGGCTCTCTGCTCTCAGCACAGAACCTGTTTCAGATCCTCTGTCCCCCTCTCTCTTTCCCCTCCCCCATTCACGCTCTTTCTTTCTCTCTCTCAAAAATAAACAAACATTTAAAAAAAATAAACCAGATTTTATGACAATGATGATCCTAGGTGGTAGGATTACGAAGGAAATTTCTTTCTTCAAAGATGTTTAAAACCAACCTAGATCCTACTACATTGCCTATCGGCTGTGTTATGAGTTCATGTATCAACTGGTGTTCGATGCAGACACCACTCTAGGTATTGAATACAAGGAATTAGATGCTTACGAAACAGGTTGGCTGGAAAAATAGAGGTTAGAGGGCTGCCCTTCGGCTTCCAAGTCAGACCACACAGCAACAACCTAGAGATCAGGAAGCTATGGAGACCACACAGCTGGTATCACAGCCACTTCTCACCAATAGAATTGGTGTCAGTGGAGAGGCACAGAAAGTCTGGTCATTGAAAATCATGCCTCATGTAGCATGCTCATCAGAACCTAACACGGAAAACTAACAGGCAGAGAAAATAGCTTCCATTTTGCTTTTACCTTCCAACCTCACATCATCATACCTGACTGGCAAAATCTAAATTGTCTACAGAATCACATTAGCAGAGAAGTCTAGGAAAAGTTGCTGGGGTTTTCTGAAGTCAATTTTTAATTTATTTTTTATTTTTTAATGTTTATTTATTTTTGAGAGAAAGAGACAGACAGAGCATGAGCGGGGGAGGGGCACAGACAGAGAGGGAGACACGGAATCTGAAACAGGCTCCAGGCTCTGAGCTGTCAGCAAAGAGCCCGACACAGGGCTCGAACTCTGGAACGGTGAGATCACGACCCTGAGCCGAAGCCAGACGCTTCTTTGTAGTTCTTTATTCTATGAGTCCTTTGTTGGACTACCTTTTGCCGCTCTGTGGCTTGTTTTTTTCCATCCCTTCAGTAGTATCTTTTGATGAAGGCGTTCATAATGTTGATGTAGTTCAGTTTTCCTGAGGCTTTCATTTATAGTTCATTTATTTTGTATGTATCCAATTTAAGAAATCTTTGCCGACTCCAAGATCATTCCAGTACTTTCCTATGTTTCTTGTGAAAACTTTATTGTTTTACTGTTCACGTTTAGATTTACAATTTATCTGGTATTGATTTTTGTGTATGCTGAAAAGGAAGGGGTGCCTGGGTGACTCAGTCAGTTAAGTGTCCGACTCTTGATTTCAGCTCAGGTCATGATTTCATGGTTCATGAGATCGAGCCCTGCATTGGGTTCTGTGCTGACAGCACAAGGCCTGCTTGGAATTCTCTGTCTCCCTCTCTCTGCCCCGCCCCCAGCTCATGCTCTCTCTCAAAATAAATAAATAAAGCTAAAAAAAAGAAAAGTAGGAAATATGGTTTTGAGCCTTCCATCTCTTATAATACTGCAGAATAGGAATGGGGTATCTATGGAAGGTGGTGAAAATGAATGCTGAGTGCCAAGAGACCACGTTTGACATGGTGAAGCTAGTGAGTTTTTACACTGTAAAATAGGGTAGCTCCAAATTGTGAATTTTCCTGAACCTCTTTTCAAACGTGATCTTCTGTGACAGTAACTTCCCACATTCCACCCTTCCCGAATGTTAATGTTAACCATCCACTTCAGGTGGTTGCTTTGCCTCTCCTTTCTTACCCCTCCCCCCTTGGAATGTCATTTCTGCGGCCAGAGCACTGTGTTCTTTTTCAGAAATTGCCGCAAGTGTTGATCTGCTTTCAAATAAATGAAAAGAAGACCAGGGTTAGACTCGGTAGGTAAATGTGAATATCAGTATACTTATAGAGAAATGTAGTTTTTCTACCCAATCTAAGAAGGTGTGGTCAAGTACAGGTCATTGTTCTAAATGGTTTGGGGACATGGAAACAACTTAAGAGTTGATCAACAGATGAATAGATAAAAAAAAGTTGTGGTAAAAATATGCAATGGAATATTATTCAGCCATAAAAACTGAGATATCCTACCATTTGTGACAGATACAGATGGACCTAGAGGGCATTATGCTAAGTGAAGTAAGTCAGAGAAGCAGGAAGCCTGGATGGCTCAGTCAGTTAAGCGTGTGACCTCAGGTCAAGTCATGACCTCATAGTTTGTGAGTTCGAGCCCCACGTCGGGGTCTGTGCTAACCGCTCAGAACCTGAAGCCTGCTTCAGATTCTGTGTTTCCCTCTCTCTCTGCCCCTCTCCCACTTACACTCTGTCTCTCTCAAAAATAAATTTAAAAATTTAGAAAAAATGAAAGAAGTCAAAGAAAGACAAACACTGTATGATCTCACTTACATGTACAATCTTTAAAAAAAAGGAGAGGTGGTGGGCACCTGGGTGGCTCAGTGGGCTAAGCAATCCAGCTCTTGATTTTGGCTCAGGTCATGATCTCACAGTTCATGGGATCAATCCCCTTGTCTGGCTTTGCACTGACAGCCCAGAGCCTGTTTGAGATTTTCTCTCTCCCTCTCTCTCTCTCTGCTTCTCCCCCACTTGTGTTCTCCCTCCCTCCTTCTCTCTCAAAATAAATAAATAATAAAACATACACACACACACACACACACACACACACACACACACACACACCTCATAGAAAAAGAGATCAGACTTGTGGTTGTTAGAAGCAGGGGGCAGGAGAGGGGAATTGGAGGAAGGTGGTCAAAAAGTAGAAACTTTCAGTTATAAGATCATAAGTACTAGGATTGTAATGTACAACTTGATGGCTATAGTTAACATCCTGTATGATGCATACAAAAGTTTTAAAGAGAGTAAATCTTAAGAGGACTCATCACAAGGAAAAATATTATTCTTTTCTTTTTTTGTTTTTGCTTTTTATTGTATCTATAGGAGATGATGAATGCTAACTAAACTTATTGTGTAATCATTTCACAATATGTATAAGTCTAACCATCATGCTGTATGCCTTAAACTTAAACAATGATGTATGTCAGTTATGTCTCAATAATACTGGGAAAAAATAAATAAAAGACTTCAGGAAAAGTGGGTTCTCCCAAGTGGGTTAAACAAGCTCCTTAATGCTATACCTCTCCCTGCTTATAGGCACAACCACCCCTTGCAGTTTGTGTTTTCATGTAAAGCAATTGATGTCTCAATCTGATATATGGTATTATACAAAGGAGATTTTAAAACCAGTTCGCTAGCTTTCATACAGTCAAACTTCTCCCTGTAGGGTCCTTCTCTAGTAATTATGGGGTGGCCACTAGGACAATAAAATATGTCTAAAGTAAAATTCTTCTCAATTACCTTCTGTCTGAATCTCTGCTCTTCCCTTTGACATTTGTATATATCCTTTGTTCCCTCGTAATACCAGATGAAGTGACTTGTGAAATATGACATTTTTTATTATTTAACTCAACTTCTATTTCATGTCCTAATATCTCTGAGCCATTAGGAAAATTAATACTAGTCATTTCAGAACATACTGAAATGGTCATTTCCAAACCATACTACTCAGTTTCAAGGTCTTACACAGTGCCATGGCCCCTGGAACAGTATGTGTATCTTAGCTGGTGCTTAATTAGTTCACAATGATATGTCCAAGACTGATAGATGTTGTAGGTGTTCCGTGGCCCCTTTATGTCCAAGAAGCTTCTGTTGTTTCTGGGTCCCCTAGAATTCTAACCAACTGCATAGATGCTCCTGGCAGCCATTCTGGGTTCTTCCAATTCCCATTTGCCAGGCACTCCTCTAATTACTCTATATGCATTGTCCTATTTAATCCTCATAATAATCCAATATGATAGTTTCTATTTTTATCCAGATTTTATAGATGAGGACTTTGAGGTTAGGTAATATGTTCAAAGCTCTCATATCTTGTTAGGGGTAAAGCTAACCCTCTGTGGATTGATTCTCTTTACTCTTTTGTGTGAATTCTCATTAATAATTCATTTTCCCATCCTTGCTCTGCCTCTCAGATCTTAGACAAACCCCTTGCTATCATTTCCACTTGCTTTCAAATTTATCTTTGAAAAGACCCAGCACACCAGGATACTCCCATCATCTTAGTTAATCTCCTTATTCCTTTCATGAAGCAAGTATTTCTAGGCACCAGCTATATGTTCAACATAAATTCTGATGACCGAATGGGCAAAAGAAATACAATAGTCCCTTTCATAGGAAATACAAATGTAATTTAATTTAATTAGAAAGAAACCTTAGCTCTTCAATCATTAACCGTTAATTTGACACTTGGGACTCAAACATACAAACAGCTATTGTTGTTTTTGATGGTTCTTTCTTTTGGGTCATGTCCAAGTCGTAGCATAACTCTCTTTTGCTCATTTGAGAGCTACTGAACCCCTAAGCGCCCACCTCCACCCACAGTCCTCCTCAGGGTCCAGTGGGTCTCAAGTCTCAATTTCCCATCTCTTTAATACACTCAAGCCTTCCATAGGGATTAGAATGAGGATGAAATCTTCAGGAAATTGAAAGTATCATTTCAGAGTCAATGTAGTTCTGATAGGTTTTAGGGATGAATTTGGGACCTAACCACTAAGTATAAGCTCTTTATGGAAAAATATGAACATGTTCCCCCCAAAACAAATTTGGAACACAATCTGGTTAAACTCTTTGATTATGAGCCGTGTTAAATTCTTTGCATTTCTTGGGTACCTTAAGTTGTAAACCTGGCCATTTTATTTATTTTTTTAATGTTTGTTTATTTTTGAAGGGGAGAGAGAGAGAGAGAGAGAGAGAGAGAGAGAGAGAGAGAGAGAATGAGTGGGGGAGGGGCAGAGAGAGAGAGGGAGACAGAATCTGAAGCAGGCTCCAGGCTCTGAGCTGTCAGCACAGAGCCCTATGCGGGGCTCGAACTCATGAACTGTGAGATCATGCCCTGAGCCCAAGTTGGACACTTAATCTACTGAGCCACCCAAGTACCCCTAAACCTGGCCGCTTTAAAGAGAAACTTCTGGTATTTTCTCGATTCTTAGACAGAAGTAGATGTTTCCTTCTGGACACCAATTCTCAACTTAAGCAAATTAGTGCTTCTAGCTACTTCAGGGAAAAGAGAGCTCTCTGGTAGGAACCATTTTAGACTTTACAGAAGTGTTTTACAAAGTTCTAATTACACTTATTTATCTCAAAAGTAATCCCCAATTAGCTGAATGTAAGATGACCCACGGTGGGAACTAGTTTTACTGGAACATTTGATTCTGTATTTCTGTGACCAGGAGTTTAGTTTTAGGGAAAGGAAACTCAGAACCATTTGCTCCCCTCCATCACTCCAGGAGCCTGCTCAAATAGTCCATGATCCTGATGGAAAGCAGAATGTCAGGGCTTCATAAGAAGAAACATAAAATTCCTGATCCCAGAGAGTGATCAGTTCATGTTATTGCTTCTTCCTCAGGTGAAGACCAATTTCAGTGGGATGAGATCCCTGAGCACAGAACCTGCAGGAAGGGGAGAGTACTGAAATGAAAGATAACCTTGAACTTTGTCCTGAGGAATTTTTAAGCCTCCATCTGCCTCAGTTTTGTTATCTGTGAAAGGGGGTCTTAATACCTATTTAATAGGAATATTATAAGATCAAAAGAGATATGTGAAAGTGCTCTATGAAATTTAAAACAATATATACCACTACAGATTTTGAAAATTCATTTTTATATTTCCTTTGCTTTTTAACCTAGAAAATGCACTGATCAGCTGTAATGACCACATTACATATTTGAAAAGCATTGCTAGACTTTGATGATGGTGAGATGATAGTAACAATAGCAAGAAAAACAGAAAGAGAGGTGCGAGTGGTGTGGTATGTGTGTGTCCTGTCCCCTGTGCTGGATTTTCTTCATGTCCCAAGACTGTCTGTGAAAGCCATCCAGGGTTCAAAGGATGGAACCAGGAACACAAATTAGATGGGCAATCTTCCAAGCTATCAGAATTCACTTTAATCTTACCACCAGAATAACTGTCCATCACAAGTTCATTTCATTTTCTTCCTTCCTTCCTTCTTTCTTTCTTTCTTTCTTTCTTTCTTTCTTTCTTTCTTTCTTTCTTTCTTTCTTCTTCTTCCTTCCTTCCTTCCTTCCTTCCTTCCTTCCTCCTCCTTCCTCCCTCCCTCCCTCCCTCCCTCCCTCCCTTCCTTCCTTTCTTTCTTTCTTTCTTTCTTTCTTTCTTTCTTTCTTTCTTTCTTTTTTTAAACAAGCCCTGGCTCATTTTATTAAAGAAAAATTTTACATGGTTTACTTTCCACCAGTCTGTTCTGGTATGCTTCTAATGGTAACACAATCACCCGAATCAATGACAGCCAGTGTGCATACTCTGTAGTATTTCCCACATGTTGTGCCCAATTCAATATTATTGCCACCCTATTTGTGGCCAACACATTATATTCTATTTCAGATTTCTTCAAGGCCAGGCAGGCAGTCCTTGGTGAGGATGACCAGTTTTGCTTTGCTATGTCTAACCATGTTCAGAGTCTGCCTGTACCCCAGAACATACTTTCCACTTTCCATAATGAATTGAAGCCTAGAGTTGATCAATTCCAGTGACTTTTTTGTCTTCTTTGTGGCCACCATCTTCCTGCCTTAGGTGTGGGATGTTCCCAACCAAGAGCAGCAGCCAAGATGACCGGGAGTGAGAAAGGGTCATTATTATTTTCTGAAATAGCCATTTTTATTGCTAGTAGTTTCACGGACTTGTGGAGATTTCATTTTACTTTGTTAAATTGGTTAAGAGATCTTAAATAGCCTTTAGATAAGAGTTTATCTTAAGAACCGATGTTTTAAGAGATGAGATAAATTCCAATCTGGAACCAAGAATGACTTAGAACAGATACCTCTTTCCAATTCCAATCCAATGGAACCCTAAGGCTGAATTCTGCCTCTTAAAAAAAAAAAAAAAGATGGGATGTAAGGGTGGAGAAAAGAAAGCTGATAAATGACTCACTCCAGTTTTTGGAAGGAGGTGGATCATGCTTCCACTCCCACAAGCCTAGTGCTGGGAACTCCCCATATTGGAAGATGAAGCAGATCTTGACATGAAAAAAGTTTGAAGTAGTGTCCCACCCTAGAAAATAAGCTAAATTCATTGTTAGCTTCTTAGAGTATACAGTTAAGATGTAAAAACAGTAAATACCTAGTACATTCAAAGCCTTTAAAAATGCACATATCTCTTGGGGAGCAATTTCAATTTCAGAACTCTATCTTTAGAAATGAGGGCACCTGGGAGGCTCAGTTGGTTAAGCATCAGATTCTTGATTTCGTTTCAGGTCATGATCTCACCATTGCTGAGTTCGAGCCCTGCACTGGGCTCAGCACTAGGCCTGGAGCCTGCTTAAGATTCTCTCTCCTCTGTCTTTGCTCCTTCCCCACTCGCACGGGCGTGTGCTCTCTCTTTCTTTCTCTCTTTCTCTCGAAAGAAAGAAAGAAAGAAAGAAAGAAAGAAAGAAAGAAAGAAAGAAAGAAAGAAAGAAAGAAAAGAAATAATTAGCATATATGCAAAGATTGAGCTACCAGGCAGATCATCTCAACTCTCAGTATTTTTTGCAATAAGCATCTTTGCTGAAGATATCTTCGCCACCAACATTTTCTCCCTGCAATAATTGGCTATAAGCAATTTTGCCGTGAAAAATAAAATAACTGGTTGACAGTTTGGTTTCATTTCTCTATTGGCAAAGTTCCCATTTTTATATTATATAAATCTTACCTAGCTCTCATAATGTTCTGAAGAGCAATGAGTAAACATAGTGGTCTTGAGACAGTAGACCATAAATACATATATCACCTTGTTAGAAAATATGGTGACAAAACTTACTAGAAGTGTAAAATAAGAGAGTATGAACCCAGACTGCACTACTAGGGAATGATCACATATCAATTGCAATGATAACAAAGTTCAGTTACAAATGCATCCCAAAGTTAGCATTTCTTCCACATTTCCCATGGAACTTTGGAACATCCATCAAGGGACATGTGACAATAGATGAAGAATGAACGACCATGTACAAATATATATCCTAGTATTTGGAAAACCGATACCTCTCTTAAAGAAGGAAGAAATTAATATGTAATTTTATTATTTTTTCATGTTTCATTATGTCCTTTTCAATATCCCTCTTTTATTTTTCATTATTTTATCTTTTCTGACAAATTTACCTTACAGTCAATTAGTTGTGCAGTGAAAATGTTTGTGGTAATGCAAAGATGTCTCCAGTAAAGATGTTTATAGTGAAACTACCTAAAACACATAGAAACAATATGCACCATATAGGAATAGTAAAAGCAACTACATATCCAATAATAAGAGTTTAGATAAATATATCCATATAATGTATACTATTTGTATTTAATGTAATGTTATAGATAAATATTTATTAATGTGATAAGATTTCTAAAATTTATTAAGGGCAAACACAGGTGACAACCAATATGTACGCAATGGTTCCAATTTTGTAAAATAAAAAATGTGTAAATATAAGCATGGTTTTAAAAACTCTTAAATGGCTTCTGGTTCAAGATAGCAGACTGAGCATATGGATTCAATCCCCTCTTGCTCTCCAAATCCCACTAAAATAATTTATTTTATTTTCAGTTTATTTATTTTGAGAGAAAGAGAGAGCGCGCATGTGCATGAGTTGGGGAGGGGCAGAGAAAGGGGGGGAGACAGAATCCCAAGCAGGCTTCGTACTCTCAGCACAGAGCCTGACATGGAGCTCAAACACACTGTGAGATCATGACCTAAGTCAAAATTGGATCCTTAACCAACTGAGCCACCCAGATGCACTTTTTTTTTAATTTTAAAGTTTACTTATTTATTTTGAGAGAGAGCACACCCCACTAAAATGACTTTGAAATACACATTCACAAAGAACACGGTTTATAAAAGTGCAAAAAGTACCCCCACCCCCCGGCTTCATTCCCAACCCAGTGCTGGGGCTTGCTCCTTCTCTCAAAGTGCAAAGAATGCCAAGTATGAGACAAGAAGATGAAAAAAGATTTTTACTTTTCATTTCATACTTTCTGTACTATTTGAATGTTTTCATTAATATGTATGTATTTTTGTAACTTTCAAAATTATTGAAGGATAGATATAAGTATATGAATACACATCACATTTGGCATTTACCTTAGCTAGGATTCACCTAAACTAGTAGAGTTGGTGGTGAAAGAGAAAGAATAAAGGAAAGAGGGAAAGGGAAGAAGGAAAAGAAGAGGGGAGAGCAAGTGAGAACCTTATAAATGGTATGGTGATTTCTGCCTTACCTTCCTTTCAGTTAGCTTGAACTTAACCCAAAGTAAATACGAAGGAAGTAATATGAATTTGATCCATTTCTGGTCTCATGTGCTTTTCATGTGTTGAGTATCTGGGCATGTCGAGTGTGATTCTAGTGTTAACAGAACCTTTTATGTTTGTTTGTTTGTTTGCATTTAAATAACATGGCTTATAAACACAACTGCTTCATTAGGTGATCAACTGAGGAAGCAACATTCTGTTCCGTCACTGAGTGACTTAGGGTATTTTCAAGGGTAATTCTTCCTCCCTGAATTTAGAAGTTAATTCCCCAAACTATAGAAAGCTACTGCAGAAATTAGTAATCAGTGGCGATAGTAAGGTGTTTTTTGTTTTCTTCCCCTCTTTCTTTTGTCATATTTTCTATTTGAACTATGAGAAAGTCTTCCTTTTTAATAAGGAAACTGTGTTTGAAAAAAATTGTAAGGGTACCTAGCGCTCTCATCCCACCATCACCTGGCTGGTGGGCATCCCGTGGCTCCTCTTTCCCAAAGGCAACAGGTTTCATGACCCAACTTGAAGAGCTATCTCCTTTCCTCCTGCCACCCGAAATGGAGCACTATTTTAGTAATAAGATTCTATAGCATTCCAATTTTATGCCTTACAAAACTCACTCAACTGCAATCTGTGTCAATGGTATATGTAACTAGCCCCTCAATTGTCTTTTTCCTTATATAAAGTGCTTCATGAAATTTTAAGGAACTCAAATTTATATTCATTGGTAGGAAAATGGTTGGAGGGGGGCGGGAATTTGAAATATACATAGAGAATGCCATTTGTAGCAGAAACATTAAAGAGACTACTACTTCATTATATAAGTTAAAAAGTCATCCAAGAAACTTCAGATAGCATAGAAGAGGAACTCACATACCGATGATTAATCTGTTGCTTCTGCCTACAAAATTGAGCAATCAGGGCTGGGTTGTCCCCAAAGAACAGCTTTGAAATCCTGGAAGGGCAATCAAGTACTTATCTCAGAGGCCTGTGGGATTGCCAAATCCTTTGGATACTTTAGAAGTTAGAGAGGAAGCAGCTGAGCACTGCCTGCTCTTTCAGGGGGCCAAGCCCCGATGAAATCTGTCCAAACTGATAGACTGACCAGGATGCAGGGTTAATGGTTCGAGTCTGTAGAAAGTGAGACTCCAAAACTGTATGTTCCCTGTGGAGGATACATACTTGAATAGATACCTAATCACAAGCTAAGGATCCAGTTTTAATCCCTATTCTGTGATGCAAAACACTTTACTTAATCTCCTGCACTCCTTTATTTTTATAGATTTAGAATGGAAAACACACTATTTATTTTGCATATTAAGTGAGAGGCTCCTTATGGGTATATAGTGCTGGGGTCTCAAGGTATCATAAGCTTTAAAATATATATTTTAGAAAAAAGATAAAACACTCTATAGGAAAGTTATTGGGCTTTTTTTAGTGTGGGAAGTAGCAGACAAGTGATTCCTGACAGGCTGGTGGGAAGCCTGGAAACGTTTTAATGTTCCCCTTTGGCATTTTGCAACTTATTTACTTGTTAAATTAATACCTTGGCAACAAGAATCTCATTTTTCTTGCATAGAATCCATTTCTTAGAAAATGAACACCTAGAAGCTGTCAACAATGATTTGCTTGCCAAGTTAGAGTGAGCCCATTGACAGAGTTGGCATGGATCAGCCTTAATCCTTCCTCAGGGCATCGAAGCAAAAGGACACAGGGGAGTAGCTGTCAGGGGTGTTCAGGTGAATCCCATTCACAGGAGGCCTGCATCACAGTCACCTCCCCTGTCATCTGATGTTAGGACTGCGGGGAGTGCTTTACAGTCAGCTCAACTGAACCAGATTCGAGGAATCTTAAACAGCTACAAGTCCAGATAAAAGTTCTGAAAATCCTTTTTGAGACAAAGGTCTCTCTCCTCAGATTCACTGAGATGCCTGACCACACCCCAACCTGGGCCTCTTTGTTCATCATCTCCAAGACCTCAGACTTGCTGCTAAACCACTTACCTAATACCCATACGCACCCCCAAACTCAATACAGTTTGTCTAGGACAATACCGTCCACTGTACCATTTCACCCAAAACTTAAGATATGCTAAAATTTCTTTCCAGCTCAGACTGTGTTCAGCAGCCCCAATGCCATCCTCGCCACTAGTCCCATGTCCCATCCCTACCGAGCCTCCTGGGGTGAACCTATCCTGGATCTCCTCCCTCCCCCATCACCCATCTCACCCTAACCCACTGGCTTCATCCAGTCACTGCCCACTTGCAGGAGGCCAGAGTGTAAACTCTGCAAGTCTATACCACTCTTCTTGCCTCTTAATCACATATGATAGACCTCTGGCCTGTCCCTTAGAGTCTACGATACTTGATAATAAAAAAGATGCCAGAGGCATATTTTCTGCTCCTCCTGATCTTTAATTCCTCCTTCTTTCCCTACTTCTGAGATGGGGAGTGAATAGGGAGATACCAAATTGATCTGGAGAGAATGAACTAGATATGCCCAGCTTATGGAACCTGGCCTCGGTGAGAGGAAGCGGAATCCTAACCTACCCCTCCAACTTCGATATCCAATTTTAAGCTTTAAGCATTTAAAACAAGAACAGTTGTGAAAATACCAGGCTTCTTGTGAGAGTGAGATCAAACCAGGTCATGGATATGAAAGCACTTTGCCAACTAAACTATTTAACAGATAAATCACATTAATAATTGTTGTAGTGATTCTTTTCAAAGGGAAACAGCCAAGACCTTGAGTGAGTGGAAAAGTCAGTACATGTCCCCTCTCCTGCCTCCTTCTCCCTGGCCGCACCCCTCAAGTTCCAACACTCGCTGCCTTCTGTCACACCCAAATCTCCCACTCCTTTTTCCTCACGCAGGTTTCCGCCCATCCTCCAGCATCAGGGGAAGCTTCTCCTCTAGCTGTTGATTTCATTATTGGATTATAGCAATTCACAATGAGGCATGAATGAGGATTAATTCTTCTGGAATATATGTATATTTTAAAAGAATTTGTTAATCGAAAGAATTTCATATTGATGGAATGATCTGTAGAAAAAAAGGGAACATGACTTTTTATGTAGTTTAGGTTTAGTTTTTCAGATTTTAAATTAATACATTCACTAGAAGAAACATACTCATATTTTCACCAAAAATATGTGCAAAAATGCTCACAGGCACATTATTCACAGTAGCCCAAATCAGAAACAATATGAATGTTTATCGACAGGACAGATGACGTACAGTCTATTCACATGATGGAATACTATGCAGCAATGAGAATGAAGGAACTAAAACTTTATACAACAATGTGGACAAATCTCGCAAGCATAATAGTGAGTGAAGGAAGCCAGGCACAGATGAGTACACATCACATGATTGCATTTATATAACGTTAAAAAGTCAGTCGAAAGGAATCTCTGATATTAGAAGTCAGGATTGTTCACCCATTTGGTGAGGAGGTGATCGTGACTAGGAGGGAGACACAAGGTAAACTTCTGAGGTGGTAACGATGTTCGATGCTTAATGTTCATGGTAACAGTGTTCGTGGTAATGACATTCTGTTCCTTCATCTGAGGACTGATTACCTTGTTGTATAGATTTTGTGAAAATTCACTGAACTGTAAATCTATGTATGCATGAATACATATTAGGGCATGCATGTTTTAATTTAGTATGCATACATGTTGTACTTAAATTTAAATATAGCATGCATGTTAAAAGTTTATTTAAAAATTAGCAATACACGTTTACTGGAAAAAATGTAGAATATAGACAATATATAGTGTTAAAGAATAGCTTTCAAGAAAGGTAAAATCATGACTCATAGCAATATAAAATGAGCACGTATCAAAGATTTTATTTAACTCATTAATTAATGAGGGAACCAGTAAGATGTTATAACCTGTTCAAATGGATTTGATTTATGGAGGTTTATATTATCTACCAGACAAAACTCATTTGCATTGCATTCATAGGAATCATTTACACAGCTACAACAGGAAATATTTGCATTACTATCAATTTTCTACATGTTAATGTCTTTCTCTACAAAGTTGTAAAATAATCTAACCACGGACAATGAAAGCAGAAATCACCAGAATGGATGAGCTAAATTTCACCCACTAAATTTCAAAGATTTTCTTACAATAGAGTAAAACCAAAACAATCTATATTCTTTCTGGTCAGGGATAACATACAAATTTTGTGCCATATTTTTTAAGATCAAATGAGAATTGTCTTATATCTGTAGCAAAACTTAACCTAATTAAAAAATAAAAACTTATGTAACTGTATCCATTTGGAGCACAGATTTTTCCTTTGTTCTAGAAAGCACTTATTCGCATTTCTGGTTATTTCCTTAGCATACTTTCTTAGAAGAAAAAGTACTAGATCAAAAGCTATGATCATTTTAAGACTCTTGATACATAATGTTGCATATTATAGAAATACTTTGGAGTACATAGTTGGAGGAACATAACTAGGCTATCTGCGTATTCCAGGAACTACTCCTGCCCATAAGGTTTCTGAAGTAAAATGTGTGTTTGCAGTCTTGCAAGTACCCACTATCTGCCCTCTTCTCCTTTGCTTTTGGACTCCACTAATACTGAGTAAAAACGTAGTCATTGACTCAGGAAAAAACATGGGTTGGCCTAGCAAACTACAGAAATCTCAAGTTTAAACACAAATCCATGACTACAAGAGGGCTGCCTGCACCAATGGCTTCATCTTTCTTAGCTTATAAATTACCTGAGGAATTTTCCAGAACACAGCTCAAACCCCCACTTCCTCCACAGGACTTCCTGTGTTCACATGTATTTTCTGATATGTTTGCCAGTCTGGATTTAAAATATCCTATAAGCGGGCACCTGGGTGACTCAATCGGTTAAGCGTCTGACTTCGGCCAGGTCATGATCTCGCGGTTCCTGGGTGTGAGCCCCACATTGGACTCTGTGCTGACAACTCATAGCCTGGAGCCTGCTTCAGATTCTGTGTCTCCCTCTCTCTCTGCCCCTTCCCTGCTCACACTCTGTCACTCTCTCTCTCTCTCTCAAAAATAAATAAAGATTAAAAAAAATTTTTTTAAATAAATATCCTATAAGCTATATGTATTTAACCATGAGACCTGAATTATTCAGTTATTCAGTAGTGTTTATCATTGCCTGTTAAATGCCAGGAACAGTGGTGTGCTAGGCCTGGGGTAAGTGGTAAGCAAAACAGACTTCTTCCTGCACTGTCCAAAAAGTATGACTACCATGCTTTTATAATATATAAGATATAACCATAGGGATGGAATGAACATCGTGCATTTTAATGTCAGGGTATTTATTGTTTTATTGTATTTGTTGATTGTTTTCAGGAGGTAGGTCTTCTCTTTCCAACTGGATAAGATGCTCCTTGAGGTCAAGGGCCATGTCTTTACTTCTCTGGCATCTTCCAAAATACTGAGCTTTTACAGGTGCCCAATAGAGAGCAAACCAATTGAAAACATTAGTGCTTCTTGTCTGCATAGATCAAGCAAACTATTCCTTCCAGATCCTCAGTATCTCTTAGAATCTCTGTGGGAATAAGTAACAAAAGATTGAGAAACATTAATTTCTTATGTAAGTGATCATTTTACATTTTATATCTTCACCAATAGGTGGCACCATCAATTTTAAAGTTGCATTTAAATCGTTATAGCCCAAAATCGTTAAGTATGGAATTCATTCAGTAAATGTTTATTGGGCACCTTCTATGTATAGACTGCCCAGCTGGCTGCCACCAACAGTAAAAAAGAAAACACTATAGATATATTTTTCATATTTCCTTTTCTAATAATACCCTAAAGGATATTTCACTGCCAGATTTCATCCTCGTTTTAAAAATAACATCTAAGTCTTGGGTAATGACTCATAAACAATAGTTTTACACTTATGTGTGTGTTCCAACTCAACCTATTATCTTATTTAAAACAGGGCAGAGCAGGGCAAAGTTAACTATAAAGCAAATCAGAAAAATCTGGATGGGGGATATGGGGATTCAATCTGCAGAATTCAATCCATGTTGACTTTTTAATTGACACAATTTACCACTTCTCAGTGAAGAGAGCTTTTCTTTCCTTTTGGGAGATAACAGAAGTGTGATCCAGGCATTACAGAATTATTTCTACAGCTTCCAAGACTGCATAGTCCCATCTGGAGATAATAAAAGGTCCCATTCCTCTCTGTTTATTTCATTTCAAAAGGTTCATTCTCTGGAATTTCCTGAGGTTGCAAATTGTAGCCATTTGCCAACTAGAGAGGGCCACTGCCTGAGAACTGCTCAGGGAGTCTCTGGTACCCAGAGAACTCGTGTAAGGTCTTCTTAGAGTAGAAACAGGTCCCTTCTACCCTTCCCAAAAACATTGTCTTCTCCAGAGTTGGAACACAGAAAAGGAGCAAAAAGAAATAAGGAGGGGGATTCGGTAGGGAAATGCAATATTTGGAACCGCAGTCTTTTATGAAACACCATATCATAGTCACTAATTTACCCACCTATGGATGAGAGAAAGGGAATGTTTGACCAAGTCTGTGCCCTTTTTCACTAGCCATCTTTAAATTTTTTTTTTTAACATTTATTTATTTTTGAGAGACATAGAGACAGAGTATGAGCAGGTGAAGGGCAGAGAGAGAGAGGGAGACACAGAGTCTGAAGTAGGCTCCAGGCTCTGAGCCGCCAGCACAGAGCCCGACGTGGGGCTCGAACTCACAGACCGTGAGATCATGACCTGAGCCGAAGTCGGCCGCTTAACCGACTGAGCCACCCAGGCGCCCTCACTAGCCATCTTTAAAGTGCAGTGAATGTCATTAGCTACTTTGGGAGATGCAAAGATGGAATGTACAAAGATTTTTGCCATCCAAGAGCTCCTTGTCTACCAAACCACAATCGTGTCTTGTATAGTAACAGTAAGAAGTGGGCTCTGGGGCTGTATTCCTTTGAACCCTAGCTTCACCAGTTATGCATTCTTGAACAAATTATTTAATCCCTCCATACCTTTACTTTCCTAACCTGCAGAGTGGGGATAATGTATTTACCTCATAGAGTCATTAGGAGGATTCAATGAAATAATTCATTAAGATTTTAACAAGGGATGCCTGTTGTTAATACAAGTAACTTTAATACAAAAGGAAATGTTAAGTGTGCCAGAGGTCTAAATAAAGAGCTACAAAGGCTCAGAGTCTGGAGCAATAACTTTTTAGGAGGGGCAAAGCAGAGCAAAGCATTTGTTGATGGCTTTATGAAAGTGGCATTGTAACTGAGCATTGAACAATAAGTAGTATTTGCCATGAAGAGATGGAGGAAAGGAGAGTACTCCCAGAAGATGGACTATAGACAAAGATGGTGGGAAAAGGAGGTAAAAAAGGGGAGCGTTTGTAACGGAAATAGTAGTTTAGTTCAGCTGGTGTGAGGTCACATGAAGGAAAAGTGAATGGTGAAAAAGCCGTGATGATAGGTTGGAGTCACGCGCAGGGCATATATCAGGCAGTGGAGTCTGGACTTTATACTTTGGGCCATAGGAAGCCACTGAAGGTTTTTGAGCAGAAAAATGCCATGCTCACAACCATGCATTCACAACTGAGTTGGCAACCATGCTTGACGTGTGTAGCAAAAGTTGACATCTGCTAAGTGCTAATGTACAATCCATAATGTACTAATCCTTACGGATAGTAAGGAAGACAAAGGTGGTTGGAAACTGAGAGAGAGAAGACATGTGAGATATTGGAGTAGTTAGAATTTTCTAAATTTGACATGTATCGCATGTGGAAGACAAGTCAGAGAGAAGTCTCTGACTTGGGAAAGTAAAAGTAAGGACCTAGTATGTCTGGAGGGAGAAACTCAGTGAGTTAGTTCATTTGTTGTCGTATTGAGTTTAAAGTAGAGAGACAATCAGGCAGTGACCTCCAGGAGACAGCTAGAAATGTGGACCTTGAGAGAAAAGCTCAGGTCTAGAAAGATTTTCAGATGCCTTGCAAGGTTATGCCAGTAGATGGCAAAAAGGAGATTGAATGAAATTACCAAGAGGAGGTAGGGACAGGGGCAAAAGATGACCTCCGATGAGCGCTTGGGGTACACTCCTGTTGGGGAAAGAGAGAAGGAACTAGAGCCAGAGGAGAGACTGTTGAGAGATGAAAGTTCTAGAAGAGAAGCAGGTGCAGAAGAGATCATTTCTTTTTGCCTTAAAAAAAAATTTTTTTTAATGTTTATTTTTGAGACAGAGAGAGACAGAGTATGTGGGGGAGGGGCAGAAAGAGTGGGAGACACAGAATCCGAGGCAGGCTCCGAGCTCTGCGCTGTCAGCACAGAGCCTGACGCGGGGCTCGAACCCACAAACTGTGAGATCATGACCTGAGCTGAAGTTGGACGCTCAACTGACTGAGCCACCCAGGCACCCCAGAAGAGATCATTTCAAGAGAGAGGAGGAAGTCACCAGTTTCAAATGCTACAGAGGTGCTGAGAACAAAGAATGAAAAAAAAGATCTTTAGATTTGGCAACCAAATGGCCACTGGTGATCTTTCAGTGAACAATTTTGTTGGAGTGAAGAGATAAGCAGCTAGGTTGTAGAGTAGAGTAGAATCAGGCAGACCTGGATTCAAATCCAAGTTTTCCTATTTATTTTTGTTTTGTTTTGTTTTTTTCTTATTTTTGGGGAGAGCACAAGTGGGGGAAGGGCAGAGAGAGGGGAGAACAGAGGATCTGAAGCAGGCTCTGCACTGACAGGCCAACACCAGTGAGCCCAATGTGGGGTTCAGACTCACCAACCGTGAGATCATGACCTGAGCCAAAGTTGGATGTTCAACCTACTGAGCCATCCAGGTGGCCCAAATTTTCCTACATATTAACCTTAATCAGGTGACACTGCACAAAGGGAAATGTTACAGACCTTTACACTCCTT
This sequence comes from Paguma larvata, assembly GCA_030068075.1. Taxonomy (NCBI): domain Eukaryota; kingdom Metazoa; phylum Chordata; class Mammalia; order Carnivora; family Viverridae; genus Paguma; species Paguma larvata. The sequence goes on from CM057825.1 coordinate 54,379,093, forward strand.
TGCAAAACATAAAAAAATCACCTACCTCCTGTAATGTTTTTAGAAATTCAAAATACATTTTTTAACCTTGTCGTTTATTTTTTTTAAATAAGCTCTATGTCCAGCATGGAGCTTGAACTCAAGACCCTGAGATCAAGAGTTGCATACTTTATTTACCTACTGAGCCAGCCAACTGCCCCAAGAAATTTAGAGTACATTTGATGGATTTGTTTATTGTTTGTTTATTTTTATTTTAGAGAGAGAGCATGTGCAAGCAGGGGAGAGGGGCAGAAGGGGAGAGAGAGAGGGAGAGAGGGAGAGAAAGAGAGAGAGAGGATCTTAAGCAGACTCCATACTCAGCACCGAGCTTGGTGTGGGCTTGATCCCACAACCCTGGGATCATGACCCAAGCCAAAATCCAGAGTCAGCTCCTTAACCTACTGAGCCACCCAGGAACCCCTAAAATAAATTTTAAACAAAGCAAAGCAATGAGGCAAAGTTTTGATTTCAACCTATGAGCTCTAACCACCACTCCTTCCTCGTCCAGTTGAGAATCTCTATGATACTTAGTTCAGTGTGATGAAAGATTGCTCAGGCTCAGAGAGGGGCAAGTTATTGTTGGAGACAATAAATTTGCAACATTACTGATTCATCAAATTTCACCATCACCTTATTAGTGTGAACAGAAGCAGAGAAATTAGACGATGTGATCTATCTAGAGTTGGTATTGGCAGCATTGGCTATACAGGGAGGGCAGGGGTGATGGAACCAGGGATGCTGGTCAAAGCCTTGTTAAAATGTCTCCCTATGAAGCCCAAGCTCAGAAAGCATTGTCCAGCCTTATACTGGTTTGATAGGACTGCCATAACACTGTACCACAAACCAGGTTGCTTAAAATAATAGAAGCTTATTCTCCTCCAGTTCTGGAGGCTGGAAGTCCCAAATCAAGGTGCTGGAAGGGTTGGTTCCCTCTGAAGACTGTGAGGGAGAATCTGTTCCATGCCTTTCTCCCAGTTTCTGGTGTTGCCTTGTGTTCCTTGGTGTTCTTTGGCTTGTAGATGTATCATTCCAATCTTTGCTTCCACCTCATGTATGTCTCTTTATTTCACATGGTCTTTGTATAAGGACACCAGTCATGTTGGATTAAGGGCCCACCATACTCTAGTATGACCTCGTCCTAACTGATTACATCTGCAATTGCCCTATTTATGAATAAGGTCACCTTCTGAAGTACTAGGGATTAAGACTTCAACATATCTTTTTGAGGGGGCACAGTTCAACCAAGAAAAGAAGAATATGTGAGGTAGGTGGTGAGGGGGAGAATTGGACCTGGTCTGTGTGGTAGAGGTACAGGTAGAATTTTTAAACACTAGCAGATGATGGGAGGGGCTTATGGCCTCAAATGGGTCTGAGGAGGGGCTTATGGCCTCAAATGGGTCTGAGGAGGGGCTTATGGCCTCAAATGGGTCTGAGTTTGGTATGATTATATTGGTTTATACAGTTTTAATTATACCTCTAGGTTTAGAATATCATTTTTTAGGGATGCCTGCATGGCTTAGTCAGTTGAGTGTCCAACTCTTGATTTTGGCTGAGATCATAATCCTGGGGTCATGGGATTGAGCCCCGCATTGGGCTTCACACGGAGCATGGAGCCTGCTTGGGATTCTCTCTCTTTCCCTCTGCTCCTCTCCCTGCTCATGCGCTTTCTTTAAAATAAAGAAACAAATAAAATGAGCATCACCTTTTTAACCATCAGGAATTGACTTGGATGTATGAGTTAGGTCCTTTACCAAAGCTCCAGTGTATCTGGACCCGGTCCTCTGCAGAGGCTTGGGATGCTACTCTGGTTGGATGTGGGAGGCTAGGAGACTAGTCTTAAAACCATGTTTTATGCCAAACCGATCATATCTGTATGGTTTGTTGTTATTTGAGGTGACCTAGAGTTAGAAGAGCTGATGGAGGGGCGCCTGGGTGGCTCAGTCGGTTGGGCGGCCGACTTCAGCTCAGGTCATGATCTCACCGTCTGTGAGTTTGAGCCCCGCATCGGTCTCTGTGCTGATGGCTCAGAGCCTGGAGCCTGCTTCGGATTCTGTGTCTGCCTCTTTCTCTGCTCTTCCCCTGCTCATGCTGTGTCTTTCTGTCTCTCAAAAATAAATAAATGTTTAAAAAAAAAAAAGAAGAGCGGATGGAGGCAAAGGGGGCCATACTTCCAGCCAACCTGCGGACTTCCACTGGTCTCTAGCTTCTCCTTTCATTTTGCTGACCTTCCAAGATCTGTTGTAACTAAATGAATGCAAATCTGCTAGTTGGAAATGGAACCAAGACTACACGATTTTCATATTCTCAGACTCTCTTGCTGGGCCTTTGCACATCAACAGAGAGAGAGCACTGTGCAAGTTAACTTTTCTAGTACAGTAGTTCAAGCATTGTGGAGCAGCCTATAACAGCTGCAGTCTTGCATAATGGTGACACAGGCCTTGCTACCCTTGGAAAAGTGAATGAAAAACTGTGCACAACATAACAACACAAACTGTGTTACAACACAGATTTGCAACAACTCACACAAACAAGATATACATTAAATTAAGTACAGTAGAATGGTTGCTTCTAGACAGATGGAGGAGAATGGGAGGAGGTATAAATAAAATGAGATGATGAGATGATAGATAGATAGATAGATAGATAGATAGATAGATAGATAGATAGATAGATAAAAACAAGAAGGGCTTGCAGATGAGGAGAAGGTACTAGGGGTCAAGGAATGTGAGAATTAAGTAAAATAATCCATATAAAATGCTTAGCACAACACCTGGTCCATAGTTCAGTTGATGTTAGCTGCTGTTGTCATAGTCAAACTAATTATCATCACCATCGTTTCTTTACATGGCCAACACCATTCCTTTAGTAAGAGAGATAGCTGGCGACTGTTTTCCACAATGAAAAGACAATGTTTTCTCTTGTACTAATTCTACCGCTAACATTTCCTTTTGTGTAATATTAGGTAAGTCACTTACTTCAGCGCCAGCCTCCCCGAGCAAGCCTCCTGTACCTGCCACTGGCGTTAAATCTCATTCTTGGCAAGTCACTCCTTTGTTGGCTCCTTTGGAACCCCCACTCTTAGTTCATGTTAATTATTGTGACAGGACCGAAAGTGAAGACCCTCAATGAAGTCACCTTGGTCCTAGTGAAATTGCCAGACCCCTTAGGCATCGTGCCATGTAACACAAGCCCCATCAATGTAACCAACAATGTGTTGCCCAAATATAGGGTCATTGGGAACTATCGGTGTTACACGGAAATAGAGGCCCAACCAAGATGGGATAATCTGGGTCACCCACTCTTGTCTCAGGGATTCTACTTGTCTTGTTCTGACTTTGTATATTCTATTTTGTGTCAGTTACCCAGGACTTGCTTTGTGTCAGGTACTACTTCACATGTACTCTCTCACTTAGTCTTTATAATGACACTATGAGGAAAGAACTGCTCTTCTTACCATTTTATGGATGAGGAAAGTAAGGCACAGTGACTTTGAGTAATTTACCATAGGTTACACAGCTAGTTAAGTGGCTAAGCTAGTAGCTGACCCCAAACAGCCTGCAGTAGAACTCTGCTACTGTACAACCTCTTAGTAACTCTTAGGGAGTTTGGGAGTCTGGATCAAAATGAAAACTGGACATGATCTTTATTTTTTTTTAATTTTTTTAATGTTTATTTTTGAGAGAGAGAGTGCATGCATGCAAGTGGGGTAGGGGCAGAGAGAGTAAGGGAGACACAGAATCGGAAGCAGGCTCCAGGCTCTAAGCTGTCGGCATAGAGCCTGACATGGGGCTTGAACTCATGAACTTTGAGATCATGACCTAAGCCAAAGTCGGATGCTTAACCAAGTGAGCCACCCAGGAACCCCTGGGCATGTCTTTAATCTAGCCATTTAACCTTAATGAATTTATCTGACTGATCAGTTTGACTTGTTGTTTGAATGTCTATAATAACAAAAGAAAAAAGTAAACATCTATTTATAGGAGACTGGTTAAGTAATTTATGCTACCTAATTGCAATGGGGTGATGCAGACTCATGAAAAAAAAATAATACAGATTTGTATGAATTAATATGAAACTATCCACAAGGTACAATCTTGGGTGGAAAAAAAAACCAGTTTGCACAACTATGTATGTTTAAAAAAATTGTAAAACAGTATATGTAGCATGCTATCATTGTTACTTTTTAAAAAGAGATGGACAGGGGCATCTGGGTGGCTCAGTCAGTTAAGTGTCTGACTTCGGCTCAGGTCGTGATCTCACGGTTCGTGGTTCGAACCCCGCATCGGGCTCTGTGCTGACAGCTCAGAGCCTGGAGCCTGCTTCAGATTCTGTATCTCCCTCTCTCTCTTCCCCTCTGCCACTCATGCTCTGTCTGTCTCTCAAGAATGAATAAATGTTAAAAAAAATAAAAATAAAAAGAGATGGACACACACACACATATACACACACAATTGCAGTTTTATCTACAACAAATCTATCTAGAGACATCTATAAGAAATTGGATCTGGTGATTGTGTCTGATGAGCAGAACAGGAGGACTGGAGATCTCCTGGGAGAGGCAATATTACTTCTCATCCTTTTGTACAAATACGTATTTTAAATCATAAATGTTTATTGCCTTTTCAATAATTATTTGAGAGGGAGCAAAAAAAGAAGAAAGATTCTGAGGTATGGAGATTTTACACCCTTATCTGAGGTTCCAGTTCATTTCTGGTTTTCTGGTGAAACATGGTTTAGCATTGTGGGTTAGCATTGTTTGAGTGCTCGCTTTGTGGCCACTTCTGTGCTAAGGGCTTTGTGTGTCTTATCACAGTTAAACCTCACAACTACCCAAGTCATTTTATTTTACCGCCATCACACAGATTACTCTCAAGCAGATCTGAGTCTGCCATGCAACCTGAACAGATCCTCCAGAGGTGATAAAAATCTAGAGTAGGCCTCCTCGCCATTATTGCATCCCCATTGGAACCAGTTATTAAGGCTACAGATGGTCTCCTTGACCACTGGTTCTCAAATTGTGGTCTCGAGACCAGCAGCATCATTATCTGGGAACTTGTTAGGGCAAATTCTCAGGCCCTACCCCAGACCTATTTAATCACAAACTCCAAAGTGGGGCCCAGCAATCTCTGAGCCCTCCAGATAATTCTGATACAGGTTAGAATGTGAAAACCACAGTCCTAGACCTAGGGCTTCACCTAGGAAATGTTTAAAAAATACCAATGTCTCAGTCTTACCCCACCCCAGAGATTCTGACCTAATTGATTCACCATGTGGCCTGAACATGGGTTGTTTCAAGGCTCCCGGGTGATGGGAAACTACTGTGACCCAGATGCTTGAAGCAGCCACTGGCATCTAGGAAAGGCAAATGGCACTCTTACGGCATAAAAGCAAGCTGTAGAGATTTGCAAATACGTAAGAGCATCACAACTTCCCAACTTTAAGTCCTATTCCCTCCTCCAAACCCAGCACCTAACCTAAGAGGCAGAGCCATGGGTGGGCAGTGCTCTTTGGCTAAGCAGGTATGAACTTACTTTGAGTACTTTAGTAATGTTATTTACTTTGAGTCTATATAAATGCAGCCTTTAGTGAATGTTGAAAAGGGGCAGGAGAGAAAATATCAAATTTCCCACAAAATAATTAAATAGAGGAAATGAGATCTATCTATCTATCTATCTATCTACCTATCTATGGTATAGTAAAAGCCTAATATTAGAAGCTTGCTATTTCTGGGACTTAACTATTTTTTACTGAAGGTTACATCATATCACATAGTATATCTCCAGCACACTAAGTGTTCAATTGGCATTTGTCTAATAAATGAATCCACTAATTAATAAATGAATGAACAATTACACTTGATGGAGAGGCTGATTCCATCTTTGGCATCCACTACCCAACTTACTACCAATGCTATTCTGGAAGTGGAGCATGGGAAATGAGAGTCCATTGACAATAAATGGGCTAGGATCAGGTGAGAGAGCTGAATGTCACCCAAGGAAGACTGTACACCCAGATGGGGGAGGACAGGGCAAAGCAGGCATGGTGGACATAAGAGCTGGCAACCAAGTACGTCCAGGTTTCCTCCCTCTGATGTTTTGGGGATGGCACATCCCCACCTGTGATATTGTGATTCATAAGTAATATATATTTGGTCATTCAGATGCCTAAAATATATTTCTCATATGTATCTTTGTCCACAGTTTCTGACTCACAGCTCCCAAAACCCTTGGCGTTTCCTAAGTGATGCGAGCTACAGAGGTGTCTCTTGTTATGTTAATGAGGTGACTTTTGGACCTTACATAAGGTTGTTGATGGGAGAGCCTACCATGTGATTGGAGGGTTGGAACTTTCAGTTCCAGGTGCTTTACCCCCAACCTCTGAGGAGACACAAAGGCAGAAAGTTGAATCCATCTCCAATGGCCAATGATGTAATCAATCATGCCTATGTAATGAAGCCTTCCTAAAAACCCAAGAAGAACTGGGTTCAGAGAGCTACCAGGTGAGTGAACACGTGGGGTACGGGGAGAGTGGCATACCTGGAGAGGGCATGGAAGCTCCACACCCCTTCTCACCTTGCCCTATGCATCTCTTCCATTTGGATTTCATCTGTATCCCTTATCATATCCTATTTTTATAAACTAGCAAACGTAAGTAAATGTTTCCCTCAGTTCTGTGAGCCACTCTAGCAAATTAATTGAACCCAAAGAGGGGGTTGCTGGAACCTCCATTCTATAGCTGGTTGGTCAGAACACAGGTTGCAACCTGGGTTTGTGACTAGAGTCTGAAGTGAGGAGGCAGTCTCATGGGACTGAGCCTTTGGGATCTGACACTATCTCCAGGTAGACGGGATAAGAATTGTATTAAATTGTAGGACATCCATCCAGCATCAGAGAACTGGCTGGTGGGGAAAACATCTCCACACATTTGGTAACCAGAAGTGTCAGAAGTGTTCTCTGAGAGTAAAAGACATACAACGGGGAAGAAAGAGATAGTAGGGAAAAACTGTTGTTTTTTTTCCTACTCAGGAAAGAAAAAAACTTGAGTTTTTCCTTTACACCATCCCTTGGAGGTCTCTGTGGCCACATGACTTGCTGGGGTCACTGAAAACAACAGAAGTGTTGGGCTTTATTTGCTTTAAGAGCCAATGTGTGATCTGTCCTACTTGTCTTTAGGGTGACCAACCTTTCTGATTTGCCTGAGATTAAAGAATTTCCTGAATTTCCTGTGGGATTTTTAGTGCTAAAATCAGGACAGTTCCAGGCATCAACATTTCAGGCAGAGATCATTCCATCAGCTTGGGTCCAGTCCAGGAGTGGGAGCAGTTTGAAGCAAAACCCCATCAGGCCAGAGACTCAGAACGCTGAAATAACTTACCCACAGACAGATTTAGTGAGTAAGAGCAGGGATGGATTTCAGACCACATCTGTCTGACTTCAGAGACCGTAGTCATGGACCGCTCTACCCAGTCTTTACTGCAGTATCTTTTTTAATTTTGTTTTCAGCCTTGGAGACCCTGGTCCACAAAGGTAGGTGAAAACACCAACTTTGCTAAAGTCATTGAATGGTGTTCATTCCATAAACATTTATTGTACCCTACTGTATTAAAGGTTTTCTGCCTCAGTGTTATGGGCTACACAAAGATGAAGAAATGCTGTGATTTCTTTTCTCAAGAAACACATAATGTAGAGGGGAGTATACCAACTATATCACGAAACAGAAGCTGATAGATGTTATTAAAATATTTTATATACTTTTCTGTACTTGGCAAATTTATCACAGTAAGCAAAAATTGGTTTTATGATTCTAAAAGCGTTTATTTTAGAAAGCAACAATTAAAACATTTAAAGTATCTTTATTCCTCAGGTCATCGATTCTCAGTATAACAATAATAATTGAGGCACCTGGCTGACTCAGTCAAAGAGCACGTGACCCTTGATCTCAGGGTCATGCGTTCAAGCCCCACGTTGGGTGTAGAGTGTACTTAAAGAAAAATAGTAATAATATCTAGCAAAATTATATTAATGCTTTCTTTTTCTGGAAATCAGTAGCATTCATTCAAAGATGACAGTATGGTTGCACTTGTGGCCTTCAGAAGGACAAGGACTTTAAGATTTCATTCAGTTGTGCTGACAGATTGCTCACTGTACTCATGGTCCTCATTCACCCTGTGTGACCAGTGGCTCAAGTCTGTATGCCCACTGGGCAGGATTCTCTACTATGGATCAAAGCCAGCTAACTGGCCCAAAAGACTGGCCTGTCTTTGTTACGGAAGGAAGTGACCAGGCCTCCTTTGGGATCCTTCCCAATGGTCCAAAGCATTAAGAATAAAGTATTACCCAGAGAGAGGGTGGTGACCAGGCATGACCAGGCATGTGGCAGAGGAAATTTAAAGCCCAGCCCAGGGCCTTGCAGATAACTGGGCTCTCTTGCCAGCTCTGGACAAAGAGAGTGTAGTTTTGGGGAAAAGCATTACTGTCTTTCTGTGCACTGTTGGATAACCTCCAGGACTGCAGTGAGATTTTGGTCTCTGAGCACAGTCAATAGTACCACTTGAGGCTTGAGCAGAAGTTAAGATGCAAATGTGTGTATGTTGGAACTGTTTGGGGAATGGAGGTGACGATAAGCAAACATACAAAACCTACTGCTTTGAGATGTTTAGTAACAGCTGTGCTCCCTACAGAATGGGTTTCCTCATTGCCTAGATCCAAGAGAATCTCCTGGGCCCTCCCTGTTAGAATGCTGAGTGTCCGTGGAGAGTTTGAGATGAGGAGAGAGGTTGTCTTCCAGCCGAGATGGTGCAGTAATACTGCAAGGCTCCAAAACTGCAGCAGCTGCAGTGAGGTGGTCTAGAGGGCCCAGTGTGTGTGGAGCCAGGGTTAGAGGTGACTGTGCTTCTATAGATCAAGCCAGACACCGACTTGAATGTCCTCATAACCTGCGCTTGTGATGTCTTTGCCCAAGAATAACACGGACTGAACTTATGTGTTCTTCATTAATATAGAACGAAAGATATTGACCGAAGCACTTCTTCCTGCCTTGAGACATCTTATTTCATATACATATATGTGATATTGAAATTTCATGTAGATATATTATAATAATATGTTATCTTACTATTATAGTACTATGCCAGTCAGGGTAGGCTAGATAGGTTACATGAATGCATAACCCCAAAATATTATCAACTTAACATGATAAAAGTTTACATCTTACATCACAGTTCAAGATAGGTAAGGGACTCTCTTGGGCATCTCCTCCAAGTGGTGATTTGGCAATTCATCTTAAAATGCCATCAGCTTCAACATGTGGCCTCAACAGTTGCCACAGAGGGAGAAGGCAATGTGGAAGACCACACCGGGGGATCTGTGGCTAGGTCTACAAGCACCGTTTCTTACTACTGCCACATCAAGCCAGTGGCAGAACCCAATCACTTGGGCCCATCCTAACTGCAAGGGAGGCTGGGAAATGTTATCTTTTGTGTGCCAGGAAGAGAAAAATGAAATTGATGAGTCATACAAGCTTCTACACATTGGAGTTATTTTGTAAGATTTTTCTTCTAATTATGATTTGCATTTGATACTGTTTAGGCTGGCTCCTTGCCTTGTGCTATATGTAATGACATCCACATGTAGCATCCCTTTCCTCACAACAGCACTATGAGTTGTCAGGACACGTGTTCTTATACACATTTTATAGATTGAGGACCCTGAGGCCCAGGTAGTTACATGACTCATCTAAAGTCACATACTACTAAGTAACAGAGCTCTCTTTCCACTATGCCACACTGTCTTCCACAGAAACTCAAACTAGATTAGGCACAGACCTCAGTATACAAATGCAGGTATGCAAGAAGTGTATCTTTATTCCACTATAATCAACCTATTTTATCTTTTAAGCTCTGGTTCTATGTTGGAAGATCTCAGCAATGACTTCCATCATTTGGTATTTCTCTATCTTTGAGGGTATGTCTTCATTTGGGTGGGACGTGGCAGGGGTGCCCAGGTTAGTGTAAGGTATTGGGAGATCCATTCATTCCTTAAGTCAGGTGTTTGAGGAGGCACCAACCAAGATGTCTACAATTCTTTCTGGTCTTCCTGCTGATACTCATACATCTCTGCCTCCTTCCTGTTCACATGGCCCATTCGTGTCCAGCTGCTCTCTGCCACTTTGGAGCCACTGCAGGGTCTGGGAAGTTCTGTAGGCCCACACCACACAGCCAGTCTTCTCCCCAGGCTTGTTGCTTTCCTGAGGTAGAAGGGTAGGGTAGGAAGGAAGGACCCATTCATGCCTTTGCTTTCTCATGTTTCATCCATCTCTCCTCCTACCCTAGTGAAGGGAAGTGTTTCTAGTCTTCCAAGAAAGCCCCACTCTCTTCAAATGTTTTTCTTCCAAATCCTCTGGCTGTACTCCAAATCCTCTCCTGTCCTCCAAGGGCTTTTATAACACAAAATATAATTCACAGAAGTTTTGTTCTTGTTTCGCTTGTTACCCTTCACACCATTCCTCCACCTTAAGGCAGTGAGACAAGAGCCTGCTGTCCAAGACCTGGAGGTGGGGATGGGGAATACCAAGGAAAAAAACCATTTCTTGATCACATGTGTATTACATTCAGTTTCATCAGGTCCTTGTGAGGTGAAGTCTCTGTGTCATTTTCCTAAAACTAACAGTGAGGGGGAAAGGCATTGACAGGAGTTCTTCTATCAGAGGGAACTAGCAAATTAAGTCCCTTTCTGCCTGATTCTGGTCATTCAATGTATCAGTCTCCATCTTCCACCTCAACCCCAATGGCTCCACGCTTGAAAGCTTGATCCTACAATCTTGACAATCAAGTTTTCACTTAAGAACTGGGGGCCCCTGGGTGGCTCAGTCCATTACATGTTCCACTCTTAATTTCAGCTCAGATCATGATCTCATGGTCGGTTGTGAGATCGAGATGGGCTCTGGGTGTGGAGCCTGCTTAAGATTCTCTCTCTCATTCTCTCTCTCTCTCAAAAACAAAACAAAACAAAACAATGAATTGGGAACCTGGTCTTCCCAAGGAAGACTCGCAGCTGTGAAACCTGTCTGTAGATGATTTACTAGTGTTCTCAATGTAGGAAAGGTGATTTGTTTCTCTGAGTGTTTAGTGTTTATCCCTTCCCCTACCTCAGTTATGAGCACACACCCTAGAGTAAATCTGTTCCCAGGGGGACAGGTCATTGTAAGCAGTGCTGACGGGATAAAGAAGTGTTAAGGTAGTGTAAGTGGAAGATCACCTAATTCTTATTGAGAGCTGAGGAACTCAGATCAAATGACAGACAGGCAAAGAGATGTTGTGTCAAAGCAAAATATCATTAAAAAAATCTGATTTGTACCAAATTCTATTTGTGAAGTGGATTTTAAAATCATTTCAAAGCACACTAGGCTTTTAAGAGATGTTTGTTTCAAAGAGTACAGTTGGCTTTTGGTCAAAAAATGAAGTTCAGTAATCACAGTAACACTTATAGTATAATTACTGGCCACAAAATACCAGGTGTTCAACCAAGCCTTTTCTACCCACTTAAGAGAGTCAGGCAAAACAAAAATGCCCTGCCTAGCCATAACCAGAAGTTCAAAAACTCAGCCTTTGTTACCAGGAAGGAATTAATTCAAAGAGTAAAACCATTAATAGGCACAACCAGGCATTTGTTGTAAACACCATAATTACAACATAAATAATCCATATGTTAATATATCTTGAGAGCTGAACTTTCTCACATTTGAAAGAGGCCTGCTCAAGAGAGAATTTAGACAAGCCAGGATCGAGGTTGTTTTTTTCGTTTTGTTTTGTTGTTTTTAGATTTCTGATGACATATCTATAGGATGTGTACAGTAGGGAAGTGCTGGCCTTGGAGTCCAAAGGCTCCCCAGCTATCATTTGACCTAAGAATTGTAGTGTTCCCAGTTCTGCGAACAGATCACTTTAGTGTCAAGGGAATGAAAGCGCAGAAAACAGACAAAACACAGAAGTGTTATAGGGAAGAAACATATTAACAGACCTAATGATGCTCTTCCTCATTATATGTAAGGAAACCATTTCCTGGATTCCTTGAGCTATAAAAAGGCAAGTGAATTTGCTTAAGTTAATAAATTTTATTTAATTATATAATGACAGTACTGCAGCAAAATGTTTTGTTTCCTCTCTTTTTATTGCTTCCTGTTAGTTATTGAGAGAAGAAATCCATTGTAACTTTTCTGCACTCTGCTAATGATGAGGCTATCTCATTTGTTTTGTTCGTGCTTCACAATATATGTGCATCTGTGTGTAATAATCAAATTGAATAAGATGGCTGCATTGTGTGGTTGTTACAAACACAGATGTAAGGCTCAAAATGGGGCCCAGTTTTGCAAAAGCAAGACCCCATTATAAAAGCCCTTTGCTATGCTTTAGAATTGGTTGTTCTGTCCTGAGAGAAAAAGCAAAAACCTCAGTTCTCAGAACAACTGAAAAATCTGAGGTATAAACCTTATTCTCCTTTCCTAACCCTGGGATGATAATGAAGTTCTACATTCAGCTAAGGTGGCCAGTCCACCTTGGCTTGTCAGTGCTCCACATCCTGAAGCAGTGTGGGCCTCCCTACGCTCGGCCGATGGAGCACGCGGGCCCTCTGTGCTTCTTTGCCAATAGTGGCAGAGGAGGCAGCAGTATAATGGACACCACTGATCGGGAGTGTGGCAGGGACCACTCTGAGCACATACGGGCTTCTCTCTCCTAGTCGTCTCCCATGCTCTTGAGGTAGGTGCCTATCTGCCTTTCACACATGAAGAGACAAGAAAAGAGAGTGAGTTCTTAGGCTTAACCATGTGGAATTCCTGTTTTTGCAGATCAAAAAGGGTCTAATAGTGGCAAGTTCATATGATTCAACCTAATACTTGCCTGCTATTACAGTTAGTAGGTGGTGATTTCAGAGTTTGAACTCTCAAGTACCCCAAAATGATAGCTGCATATCTGTATTTCAGATGACAGACCAGGGCTCAGAGCAAATGCATTTAAAAATAAATGAATGGTGTGATCAGTACACTACTTCCTTTCTTCTGCAGTCTCTGGTTTCAGCTACTGACTTTATTCACGTCATATGGTGAAAGCTGGCTCAAGTCAGACAAGAATGCCCTGCCTGTGGCTACCGTTCCTGCTGTGCAGCTGAAACCAGCCCATCAAACCAGCTCTCTCAGCCTGGCTGCCTTGAAATGCCTGTCTAAAAACATTTTCCTTGCAGGATGGCACAGAGCCACACACTCCATCTCCCCAGCTGAGCTCCTACCATCCGAGCCAGTCAGCTACGGCCACAAGCCTTCCTCCCAGAACCGTTGTTAAAATCCCTCTGGGAAACCGATCACCCTTTCCTGTTAACATATCAGTGATTAGTTGAGCATCAGATTACATGAACTCAAGGACTTGGATCAAGTGAATTTTATTTGGGAGCTGATGGGTAAGGTCAGGAGCATGAAGGTGAATCATGGGCTATTAGATGTGGCAGTAACTTTAGAAGCTGTATGGGCCAGTCCCCACATCTTACAGCTGCAGAAACATATTCAGGTGCCAAAGTCTTGGCATGGTAATTTTTAGGGTGACCAATCACCCCAGTTTGCCTGGGACTGAGAGGTTTCCTGTCTTCTGCTCAAACTGGGAAATTCTAAGACAAACCAGGACCAGCTGGCCACTCTGTTAGGAGCCTCAAACTCATTTGCTTCTCTGGAGAGGTCAGACTTGAGCAGAGCCTTGCACCAAGGGCTCCAGAACTGCTTGGTAGACCTCAACAACTCCAGGTAGGGAGATGACAGCAATTCAGGTGGTACAGTTGAACCAAGGCTAGCTCCCTGAGTGGTCTGTCTCTGGGCATGAACTTGGATGCCCCAAGGAAGCAGCCATGTGAAGTAAGGTTGTATCTGCCTCATGACCAAACCCTTACCCTCCGTGGCCATTGCATTTAGGAAAGCTGGTTTGATCAAGTCAGACTCTGAAAATTAGGCTGCAGTCTGGTTTATTCACTTCATAGAGATGAACTGATGTGTGAGCTGCAGCCACGCAGTGTACAGAGCCTGTGAGGAGAGGGCTGCTCCTGTCCATCTGCTCCCAGCAGCTGCAGGGAGACTGGAATGGAGAAGTACTCAGGCAGGGAGAAGGGTCAGCAGGGTGCCCCATGCTACCATTGCTTCCTTTTTCAGAAGTTTTGTCACTCAGAGGTTTTGAGTCCTGCAATAAGCAGACATTCTTGGCTAACTTTGGACTTTTTTCCTCAAATGTCATGCACCTAATTTTTAAACATGTCTTGGTTTTACTTCTCCTCCTGGTCTATTTTGTCCCCAGCCCTTGGTTGCTTAGTGGTTGTCTCCCCAACCAGGTCTACTGCTCTCTGTTCTGCCGGGACCTAACCTCTAGTTCATGCCCTGCATGTGGGGGCAAGAACGTATTGAATAGAGAAGGAATGGAAAGGGGGAAGAAAGGAAGGAACAATGCAAGGATCCTAGTCAGGCAAAATTGTCAGACAATATAAGTTCTCTTTTTTCTATGTTTATTTTTGAGAGAGAGAGAGAGAGAGAAAGAGAGAGAGGGAATGCGAGTGGAGGAGGGGCAGAAGATCTGAAGTGGGCTCTGCCCTAACTTCACAGAGCCCGATGCTGGGCTTGAAGTCATGACCCTCAAGACCGTGATGCTCGAGATTATGACCTGAGCCGAAGTGGGATGCTTAACCAACTGGGCCACCCAGGTGCCCCCAAACAAGTTCTCTTTAATATTCTCTTCTCTGCAAGCATTCCTTGAAGCTATGCCCCAACGCCCCCACCCCCATTCACACCTGCTGGAATCTAAATTTGTCACGTTCTCAACCACTCATAAAATGTCCTTCTTAGTGCCCAACAAACTTATTGATTGGATGAACAATCACTATTAGTGGGATTTGAAGTCAAAGGTGAACACCTCAAAAGTAAATCTTAACTGTGCCCTGTACACTTAATATTCCTTCTAGGCTGTCTTAACACTTACTGAACCTAATTCCAGTGAAGGGAATTTGAAATTGGGAGAGGAGGGGGCAGCATAGTGGAGGATCATTTTGGGAAGAGTTCTGTGGTAAGGGTTGCCAGATTTAGCAAAGAAAAATTCAAGACGCCCAGTGGAATTTGAATTGCCTGTAAACAATAGTTGTTTAGCATAAGGATGTCCCTTGCAATATTTGTGATATATTTATATTAAAAATTATTCATTGTTTATCTGGAATTCAAAATTAACTCAAATTGAATATATTTAATTCAAATATAATATCCTATATTTTACCTGGCAACCCTGTGACCCATGATGTCTCCCAAATTTGCAGCCTGTGCAGTAGAAGGGCAGAACTGCTACAGAGTTTGGAACACTTTCCAAATGTCTGGCAGAAGGGGACCAGTCCATCTGAGAGGGCATCACATGGTACAGTTAGGTGAACTCTCTGGCCTCAAAGCCAAGCCTGGTGGTACATGGGGGCATCTGAAGTAGGCCTGAACCAAAAACCCTTGGAGACTGGCCAAGGTGCCAGTGAAAACGGCGTGTTCCACTGGATCCTTTGTGGGATATGCTATGTCTGCTTCCGGTGCTGACAGCTAGCCCATCTGATATCCAGCACACTAAGACATTATTTTTAGATCTGAGGAAGGAGTGGCAGGGTTTTAAAAATAAGGTGCTAGATGTAGGGAGAACTTATTCGAGAACCTTAATCCTGATCAGGAAATGCAGGCATGGGCCTGCTAGCATTAAACCTGGAAAAGATTAGTACCAGTAGATTTCCAATGACTATGGCTGAGACCCCACACTTCTCTTATGAACAAAGATGATGCTACTAGCTTCAATAAAATTGCTTTTACCACCCATACTAATCTTTTCTCTTTCCAACTATTGAAGAGAGAGGTTGTTTTGTTATCTGGTTTTGGTTTCTGCACTGGGTATACCCTGTCTGCCCTTCCAGATCTACCTATAGTCCTTCTCTACCCTGCTCTGTTTTCTGGGAAGCTGACCCTTAGGGACTCACTTCTCCTCTGTCTTCTGGTTAGGACCAGCCAACAGGAGATATCAGCAAGAGATTGGAGGTTAGGAGGACAGATAGGTCAGAAGAAGAGCTTTATTATGGTTAGTGCTTATTAAAATGGTCCTGGTTTCAACAATCTGATAAAAAGCACTCGAAATAGAAACAGTTGAATACTTCCTAACATGATTAAACCTATGTCATCCCAAAGCCCAGCATTCTGCTTGATAGACAAACATTAGAGGCAGCCCCACTGAAGTTAGGAATAAGACAGGAGTGCTCACTACCACCATTATTATTTAAAATTTTACTGATGGTACTAGAAAATAGAAGGATGGGGGCGGGGGCACCTGGGTGGCTCAGTCAGTTAAGTTTCCAACTCTTGATTTCAGCTCAGGTCATCATTCAGCTCATGGTTTGTGAGTTCGAGCCCTGCATTGGGCTCTGTGCTGAAAGAGTGGAGCCTGCTCGGGATTCTCTCTCTCCCTTTCTCTTTGCCCCTCCCCTACTCTCTCTCTATCTCTCTCTCAAAGTAAATTTAAAAATAAAGATGAAAAAAAAAAAAGAAGGATGAAAGATCTTATTTAAGGTAACAACAAAAAAGAGGAAATACTTGGAATAAATTTAACAAGAAGTGAACAAGCTCTATACATAGAAAACTTCAAAACAAAACCAGAGGACCCAAAAAAGATTTGAACAAGTGGAAACACGTACCTGGATAGGAAAATTCTAAATTGTTAAAATGTCACTTTCCCTAACTTCATTTAAAATTTTAGCAGAATCCCAATAAAAATACCAACTTTTATTCTTTTTCTACATGACAAAATAATTCTGAAATGTGTACTGGGGACAGGAGAAGAATAGCCAGGAAAGTTCTGAAAAGAAGAGAAGTATGTATGTCTGTGTGTGGCAAAAGGTGGAATAGTTAGCCCTACTAGACACTAGAACACATTATAAAGCCTCAGTAATTAAAACACCGTGAGCCTAGTCCATAAATGAACATACAAATGAATGGAATAAATGAGAATGTTCTGATACAGACCTAAATAGATAGGAATTAATATGCGACGTTGCAATAATAAGTGACATTGCAAATCACCAGGGGAAAGAGACTATTCAATAAATAGCATTGGTATAATTAAATAGCCATCTGGAATAAAAGTAGGTCCATATTTCACACTATTCAATAAAGTAAATTACAAAGATGTCATATAAGTATTTAAATGTAAAAGATTTTAACTAAAATCACTAAAGAGGGGCACCTGGATAGCTCAGTTGAAGAACAGGTGAACTTGATCTCAGGGTCATGAGTTTGAGCCCCATGTTGGGTGTAGAGATTACTAAAAATAAATAAACTTTAAAAAAAGAATTTACAGTATTTAAATAATAATAATAATAATTAATAATAATAATAATAAAATACTAGGAGAAAACTATGGGTGAATTCCTTTATAATTTGGGAGGTCTTTGTAAATGTGACTAAAATCCAGAAGCCATTTAAAAATTGATAAATTCGATTATGTAAAGAAAAAGTTTCTTTCACCATAACTAAAGTTAAAAGACAAATGACAAGCTGAGATAAAGAATCTTCAACTCATATAACAAAGTAATAATATTCCTTATATACAAAGCATTACGAGAAATAAGTAAGACAAAAAGTCGACATCCCAAGAGAAACAGGCAAAAGAAATGAATAAACAACCAATGGCTTCTGGTACCAGTTCCAACAAGCAATTCACAGACACAAGCCGGGTGTCCTACAATTTTACTCCATTCTAAGACTATTTACCCGGAGATTGACTCAGATGCCAGAAGTTAAGGACCCAGTCCTCCAACACTGCCTGCTCTCCACTTCAGATGCCAACAGCAAGTCCGGGTTTATCACCTGGCTGGGTTATAGATTAGAGGTTCCAACAACCCTCTTCTTGGGTTTGATTAATTTGCTAGAGCAGCCCACAGAACTCAAAGAAATATTTTACTTTCTAGATTATCTTTTTATTATAAAAGGATATAACTCAGAAACAGCCAGATGGAAGAGATGCATAGGGCAAGGTATGAAGAAAGTTACAGACTTTCCATGCTCTCGGACAGCTCCATCTCCACATGTTCACCAACTCAGAAGTTCTCTGAATCCTCCATTAAAGTTTTTTATGGAGGCTACATTACTTGGGCATGATCGATTCAATCTTTGGCCATTAGCAATTGAATGCAATGTCCAGTTGCTCTCCCATCCCAGAAGGTTGGGGGAGGGGTGTGTGTGACTGAAAGTTCCAAGCCTCTAATCAAAAAGGTTGGCTCCCCAGGCAACCTGCCCTCATCCTTGGGTGCTTCCCAAGGTTGCTTTTGTTAACCAAAAGATATCTTTATTGTGCCCATCACTTAAGAAATTCCAAGAGTTTTAGGAGATCTGCTGGAAACTTAAGGAGACCAAATACATATTTCTTATTATAAATCACAAAGTCACAACTCACAGAAAATTTCATAAATATATGAAAAGATATTCAACTTCACTCATAAGAGAAATGCAAACTAAACTATGCTGATATATCATTTTTCATATATCAGATTATGAAATATTTAAAAGTTTGATTATCTTCGTGGGATTATAAATTGGTACGATTCCATGGAGGGCAATTTGGCAAAATCCATCAATCTTACAAATGCACATATCCTTTGACCCAGCAATTCCTTCTAGTCAAATATATCCTTTGAATATATTTGACACATAAAATGATCTAGGTACAAGTTTATTCATTGTAGTATTACTTGTGATAGCAAAATTGGAAACAACCCAATGTCCATCAATACAAAACTGGTTAGGTAAATCATAATGTATCCATATAATGGAATATTATGCAGCCATAAACGTAAGAAATACATAAAAAAGAAAGAAAGGATATGCTGTATTGACACTGTTTTTCTGAGATTATATATTATATGCATATAATATATAATTTTTTTTTGAGAGAGAGAGCATGCAAGCAGGGGAGGGGGCAGAGGGGAAAAAGGAGAGAGAGAATCTTAAGCAGGCTCTGTACTCAGTACAGAGCACAGTGTGGGGCTCAATCCCACAACCGTGGGATCATAACTCGAACCAAAATCAAGAGTTGGGCACTCAGCCGACTGAGCCACCTAGGTGCCCCTCCAAGATATTTTTAATGAAAAATGCAGTATGCACTATCTACTACCTTCTATGTGAAAAAAGAAAAAAATGTAAAAAAAAAATACATATAAGGGGCGCCTGGGTGGCTCCGTCGGTTGAGTGTCCGACTTCGGCTCAGGTCATGATCTCGCAGTCCGTGAGTTCGAGCCCCGCGTCCGGCTCTGTGCTGACAGCTCAGAACCTGGAGCCTGCTTCGGATTCTGTGTCTCCCTCTCTCTCTCTGCCCCTCCCCCGCTCATGCTCTGTCTCTCTCTGTCTCAAAAATAAATATTAAAAAAAAATGAAAAAAAATACATATAAGCACTCTGAAATGATATCCAAGAAACCAGTAACGGTGAATTGGGAGGCAATCTAGTGAATGGGAGATAGGAAGGGAGAGAAACTTTCACCTTTCGTATCTTTTAAATATTTGATTCATGGGTATATATTACTTATTCAAATATTAAATATTTTTAAAGTGCTCATAAAAACAATCAAATAATACAGAAATGCCTAAGGTAGGAAATGAATGGTCCCCTACCCCTAAACCTAACACTCAGAGAAAACCAATGCCAATGGACGGCTATTGACCTTAAGAGATTTAGTCATCGAGAAGGAGACAGGATACTTTTTAAAAAATGTGTTAGACAAGGAAAATGTTATTTTCTGAGTTTCCGAAATGTTGTTGTGGCATTGCCAAATCCGCTTAGACCAAAGATAAGCAGCTGAAATAAATATTGACCTCGTTCTGCACACTCAGAGTGAGCCACTGGGCTTACAGAGCACATTCAATCCCATGTGAGTTCAGGTATATGTAAAATTAAAACTGGAAAATAATTCTGAATTAGGTAGCAATGTAAAAGTGAATGGTAGAGGCCATTAACTCTAATGGGCTAAGTATTATGTGAATGTGACACATTTCAACAAATGAAAATGTTGATGTAGTCTGAAAATTCTTGGCACCAGAATCACAGAATTCAGCCAGCAAGGGCTTCTAAACTGCAAACATAAAAGAGTTGCAAAGAACACTAAAAATTATTCCTAATTTTCTACTGCCTTTATTAAAATTATTTTAAAATATTTTCTAACTGGAATCTGACATTCTACTAGTGCCATGAAGCAAATATCATGTTACAGATACCCCCTCAAGATCAAGTTCCTTTGACTCAGAAAATTCCTTGATGAGTAGGAAATGAATATTATAAATATCTGTGACAAAAAGCTTATATATCGCCTCCCCGTTTCAAAATAAATATCAGGGTCTCTAGCCAAGCCAGCAGTCGACATTTTTAATACATGTGCCTTAATACAACACAACAAAACAAAGTTTATACAATACACTCTCTTTCCTCTCTTCTTGTAAAAGTAGTGTGTTGATGTTAGAAGAAACCTTAGAAACCAACAAGTCCACTCATGCAATCATTCATTCATTTAACAAATACTCAAGTGCCCCTATGTATCGGACAAAATAAAAAGCAATAGGATAAGAAGATGAATAACTTCTGGCCCTTGAGAAGCTTGCCTAAGCTAACTCCTTTATTTTTATTTTGAAGAGTCTCTAGGCCTCTCAAGTTCAGACCAGTACTTCTTTTGATTATACCGAACATCAAGCATTTATGAAAATAACTAAATCTAAAAGAAGGGCAATCATCTATTATTAATGCTTTTCACATAGTAATTTTTAGGTTTTGGATTACCATTTTAGAAGATCTCACTGCTTTTCATCTTCACAAGTAATTTTATATACATTATGACAGTTACCTCACAAAACTTTCATTTCATAGATGAGGAAACTGATGTCAGTGAGATTAATCAACTTTCCCTGCCTCACACAGCTAGTAAGTGAACCCAGATCTGTCTCTAGTGTTTCTATTCTCTCTACCGTAGTCCCCAGCAGGATTTGCCAAAATGTAAGCTTCAGAGATTATAATTAATATTAATACGTTAAGAATATATGATTGTAATTAGATTGTTAAATCTTCTGCTGCTTTACAGAGAATTCCTTTTTTTTTTTTTTAATGTTTATTATTTTTTTTTGAGAGAGAAGGGCCGGGGGAGGGAAGGGCAGAGAGAGAGGGAAACAGAGAATCCTAAGCAGGCTCTGCACTGTGAGCACAGAGCCCAAGGTGCAACTCGAACTCACAAACCTTGAGATCATGACCTGAGCTGAAAGAGTTGGACACTTAACCAGCTGAGCCACACAGGCGCCTGTCACAGAGAATTTCTTAAGGAAAAGTACACTATAGCTAAACAATGTATTTCTGAGCACTTTAATGTCATTTCAAGAAGTACATGAAATGACATTGGATAACTATTTGTTTCAGTTATTATAATACTCTGCATTAAAATGATCAATGTATAAATGAAATTATTGGTTTTTGCCCACATATTCCTCTACCTTTTTATCCATAAACTTCCCTGTAGCCTTATCTTTTGTTCATTTGAATTGCTTTGCTCTACGTCTTTTGAATATCCCTCTCAAGTTTATTATATTTTTTGTTACTATGATATTTTTACATTATATTATTATTATGTTTTTTAAAAGGTGTTTGATTTTTTTCTTCTTTTAGCAACATTGGTGTGACTCTCCTCATAACACACACTCTTCTCTACTTTTAAGTCTTCAAGCATTCACTTTATAGTAAATTGTTGATGCATAGCTCGCTCAGAGCAAGCTTTGGGTTTTTGCAATCATGAAGGTGACCTGTAGTAAAAGAGATAATTTGAGTAAAGTCTTATGATTGAATCTGGCACTGATTGGCAGTTAGCTTTGAAGACCTTGGACGTTGGAATCGGACCATAAAATCTGAATCGTGTTACTTAGAGTGATATTCTTCAAATTCACCTGTGAGCAACTAGCAATCAGATACAGGTTAATAGGGGCCCTTGTAATTTTCCTTTTTTTTTTTTTTATGTATTTACAGCTTTGGGTCAATAGTAGAGGGCTGGTAAGCAGCAATCAAGAGAGAAAAACAAATATGTGGAAATCTTGAACTGAATTTCAACATGAAAATTATAGCATAGTTTATGTAGCTTTATTATATGCCAATAGCATAAAATTATGCTACACCCTTCAAAGTATGTCATACACTTAAATGGGGTCCATGGCAAAAATTATGGTGTAGATAATAGTCCCGACTTTGTTTAATTATTCACAAAAAATTAATTTATTGTGAATAAATTATTGTAAGTAATAATTGGATGGTATCTTGGGACCTAGCTTGGCCCAGGGAAAGGCAAAGGTTTTGAAGTGAGCTAAACCAGGGGCGCCTGGGTGGCTCAGTTGGTTAAGTATCCCACTTCAGCTCAGGTCATGATCTCACTGTTCCTGAGTTCGAGCCCTGCGTCAGGCTCTGAGCTGACAGCTGGAGCCTGGAACCTGTTTCAGATTCTGTGTCTCCCTCTCTCTCTGCCCCTCCCCCATTCATGCTCTGTCTCTCAAATGTGAAAAAATAAAACATAAAAAAAATTAAAAAAAAGAAATGAGCTAAACCTAGGATATCATGTGAACTCTGCCCTGGAAGCTTGGCCAAGTTACTGAATCATGAAGTTGTGTGACCTTGGTCAAGTTACTGTATAAGATTGAAATAAGCTTTATCACTTTTAAAATGGTTGTTGTGAGGATTAGTAATGACTGATAAAAGGTTTGGAAGTAGAGGTTCTTACATAGTAGACACTCAGTAAACTCAAGTCTTACATGGGATATTTCATGAAGTAATAATTTTTTATCGAATAATTACACAATAATTTTTTATTGAATTGATTACAAGGAAATTAAGTGTTGGTGTTATATGACCTTCCTCCTGGAATGGACAGTTGAAATTGAAAGGGCATATTTCCTGTTGCTGACAATGCAGTACTTACTTCCCCAGGAGACTAGAACAAACTAACTTTAGCGAAAAATGTCTCCATGATGTTCCTTTATGGAGAAGTCTATAGAATATACAAAAACTTCTTTTATCTTACAAATAAGTAATGTCACAAAATATTTATTCAGTGTTTAGGGCTTGTTGATGTTATTAATAAATCTGCAGTGATCTCGTTAGAGTACTTAATAAATGATTTTAACCAATTTAGCTTAAATTGTTTATGGTAACAACTAGGGTTTCAAAGAGAGAGGAATCAAGGAGATAAAAGAAACAGATACCTGTTGCTTCTCAACACAGTTCAGGAAACATGAGTAAGTAGGTCCATCAATGCATGGTACATAGAAGAAATTCTGAGATACTAATAGAAAGTAAAAGCTTAGTATTTTGTAGTTTCTTTTTTTACAAACTCAAATTTGCATTAAGATGCATATTTTATATTTCTGGAATTTTTATGTCATTTAAATCAATAGTTAATGATATTTGCTTCCCATAATTCCTCTTTGATTATCTAACAGCAAAGTTTCTAACAATCAAGCATAGTGTAGAGATGCATCTCCTTCCTCTCAATGTATAGAAAACATTGCTTTATTCGTGGCCAAAAAATGGAAACGACCCAATGTTTATCAACATGTGAAAGAATAAACAAGTTGTGGTATATCCACACAGTGAATATTACTCAACAATAAAAAACAATTACCTAGTGATACATGCAAAAACATATATGAATCTCAATTATGTGGAGTGAAAGAGGCCAGATTTAAAAAGAACATAAATTGTATGATTCCATTTATAATATTCTAGAACATGCAAACTAATCCATAGTTCCAGAAAGTAGATCAGTAGTTGCCTAGGGATGGAATCACAGATAGGGGGAAGCAGAATTAAAATGAAACACAGGCAAACTTCTGGGAGTGATGGACATATTTATTATCTTGATTGTTTTGATGACAACACAAAAACGTCAAAACTTATTAAATTATTGTATGTCAATTATACCTAAAGATGTTTTAGAAAAAAAACATTATGTCAGTTTTTCATAAAAATGAAGCGACAACCCCGACCTTGTGCCATCAGGTTGGCTAGATTCACTGCCTCTTTTCTGTGGCATCCACCACTTCCTGGTTATAGGCAATGGTGATATTTTACTACCGGATGTTGACCTTAAAGGTAGAATCCATGTTTAATTCATCTTGGTCTTCCTTCAAATGCCCAGCATGGTACCGCTTATCAACTGTTATTTTTTAAATGAAAAAGTTGCCTGGATACTTTTTGGCAAAACATTGCAGAAAACTGTTCTACACAGATTCCCTCATTAACTCTTGCTATTTTTTTAACATCCAAGGGAAGCAGCGAATCTTCATGCTTAAGAACTTTAGTGCCAGAGTAAACTGCTCAGTTACGTACTAACTACTCGGCCATAGGTAGAATCAGCTAGCCACTCCAGGCCTCCGATTCCTCGTTTTTATTTTTTTATTATTATTTTTAAAATATTTTATTTTTAAGTCATCTCTACACCTAACGTGGGGCTTGAACCCACAACCTCACAATCAAGAGTCCCATGCTCCACCGTTTGAGCCAGCCAAATACCCTGTGTCCTCATTGTTAAAGGAGGTTATAATATACATATGTCATTGGTTTTCTGAGAGGATTAGATAAAATAATCATGTAAAGTGTCTGGCCCATAGTCAAAACTCAATTTTTGAAGGGCAAATGAATTCATACATTTAGTATCACAAACCTTTTAAAGTTTATGAACCTCAAAGACTGAACTATTTTATCTTTCATCAGGAGAAAGAAATGTGATGAACAGGTACCTAAACCTTACCAGGAAAGATAGTTTTTTTTTAATGTTTGTTTGCTTGTTTTCTCTCTCTCTCCAAATAAATAAATAAACATTTTTTAAAAAAACCCTGGCATTAAAGTTACCTACGTTAGGCTTTTTAGAAGCACACAGAGGAATTTAATTTATTGGAAAAATTGCAATGGTTATAATAGGTTATAATCTTATCAGTATATTTTATACCTAGGCTATTAGATCTTTTCATTAAAACAGAAAAATTAAAACTCTACAATTAGGTAGTGAGGCTGAAATTTTAAACAGTCCATTTAGTTTTTCCTGCCCTTCACTTTGAGATTCTTACATGTAGAAATCCTGTTCTCATATTTGTTTGCAAGTTTTCTCTCTAGTGAAAACTACTTTATCATTCTGTCCCTGGGGAATTAATTAAACAGAATGTGGAAAAATGTAATCTCCAAGGTGCCTTGCTGTCAGTTCCCTCAGTAAATACAGCACAACCAAGGGACTTTACAGAGACCTGACCTAGAGTGGACTGAGCCTGGACTTTAGAACCGGTCAGTTTCAGAGAATAATTTTCTTGAGCTTTGAGCAACTTACATCATTGTTTTATTGCCTTCCAATTTAATATTGGGCCTAATCACGTCTCTATGATTTGTAGGGAATTTTATAAAATATATGAAATAATTTTCATCCTTAATAAACTAGGTTATTAATTTCCTCCAAAAATAAGGTGCTGGCATGAAAATAAAATTTACAACTGACTCTTTAGATCAGGTCCAGTACTAAATTTGCCTTCCAAAGTCCTGGTCGATTTGTTGTATGGGAAGAACATAATACCAGCATCAGGAAATGTTGTTCTACTCCCAGCTATGGCAATAGCTAGCTCCGTGATCATTGGTAACCCCTTCGCCCCTCAGATTCCTCAATGTAAAAGTAGAGAGTTGAACTAGATGAGAAAGGGAAAACAGGTGGTATGTGCCACTACTCCTGCTATTCTCTGTCCATGGCAGACATCATTAATCAATCGCTGAAATTTTTCCATCAAATTGGAAAACTCCTGAATTATCAACAAGCATTGTAGAGTTGGCAATCAAAGTAAATCTTTGGGTCAGTAAATCTTTAAAGGTTCTTTTAATTCTCATATTACGCAGAGGCTAAAATGAGAGTCCATGGAGTAGCAAATGCCAAAAGACAAATACCTTGGCAATTCTTACTTCCCTTTTCACATTCCAACCTGTGAGAGTCTTAAAGACTCTGTCTGCAAGGCCCTCCATGAGGATACTTTGCTCTTCCATGATTGCATTCAGCTTTTTGTTTGTCCAAAATGAAAACAGTTTAATTGCTTTTCCCCCAATTCTAAAAATGCTTACTATAAAAATTTGAACAGTACAGAAAAGTACAAATAAAAGTGAAAATTATTTGATATTCAATACCCACTATTAATATTTGGTAACTGGCCTTGCAGACATAGCTCTAGGTACATTTTTTGGTACTCTGTTTATTTTCTTTATATGGCAATTTTATGTATGGGCAACTTTGACTATCACTCTGAAGCTGTGGTTCTTAGTCTCTATTCAATGTACTCACAAAATTCCATCTTTGGGGGCTCCTATTCTGCTGAGCGAATGTTGCAAATATAGCAGCAGTAGACTGAAAGAGCAAAGGATCTTTAGACCCTTAACACAACCGCACTTAAAGATGTGGTCGAATTCTCCAGGCTCCACTCTAGTAAATACAGAATGGAACAATTTGCAAAGCTTGTGGTTAAAATTCAATTTGAAAATGAAATGGACCCGGTGGCTTGGGAGAAAGCAAATGTTCCTCCTTTACCCCATACCCCACTCCCACTTTTTTTGCTTATTATTATAATATAAAGTAATATATGTTTATTTAGGAAAACACAGGCGAAAATGAGAAAAATAAAATCATAAGCAATCTAATCAGAATGACTATGATTACCATTTTGGAACGTATACGTTGTCTTTTTTTTTGATGCATATATATTTATGGAAGTATCAACAATGATTCAAAAGCACTCTTAAACTTCTGGGTTTTTTGCTTTGCTCACTGCACTGCAGTTTCTGCAGAGCGTCATTTCTATTATGAGCAGGAAACTATACAAGTTAAAACTGGCTTTGGAGATAAACAATTCTTTGTATCAGATATACAGTTCTTTGATGTATGCACACCAAGGAACCAAGGTTATGGGTGTGTTTTGAAATTAATACACCAATTACCTTGAACACTGGTGTATGGGAGTTCAGTTTATCCAGTAGGCATACTGCTCCTGAAGTTTAAATTCCTTCAGCAGATATTCAGCAAGTATCTTACATAACTAGTATAAATGAGGTCATGTCACAGCCAGAATTTCAGTATGCATTTATATCTCCATCTATTTAATTGATGAAATGTTTGTATTCCTTAAGTGTATTTTGACAAGAATATCTCATCATCTAACATCATCTATCTAATGGTAGGATACTGGTGCATGCTGTGATAAGATGACTTATTTTGTATGTAGCAAAAAAAATACATTATAGGAAAGATAACTTCTTCACTTACAGGGAAGTTAATTTGCCTCTAAGGGTTTGAGACTCTATTACATTGCAAAATACCATCCCTATATGTGCCCCCCCCCCCCAATGATGGTTAACAAACAAAAAGCAGCCGGGAGAAACCTTGTCTTTGTTATCTATTGCTGAGAAACAAGCCACCCCCCAAAATTTAGTGCCTGAAAACAATTGATTATAATTACTTGCAATTCTTTGGGCTGATTAGACACCGCCAGGCATCCTTCTTCAGGTCTTGCTTGGAGTCTCTCATTAATGGTGTTAGATAGAAGCTGGGGCTAGAATTCTCTAGGGGCTTGACTAGGTGGGTTTGAAGGTTCCAAGAAGTTTTCTTCACTCACATATCTGGTGCTTTGGTTCACATAGCCTCCCTCTCCACTCGGAGCCTCTTCCCCCTGTTGTCTCCATGGCCTCTCTTCCCATGAAGATAGACTTCTTACCTGATGGCTGACTTCTATGAGTATAAAATTAAAAGCTCCTAGGACTTTTTAAGGCTTAGGGAGAGACCTGGCATAGTATCACTTTGAGCTTCTTTCCGTAAGTTAAAACAACTCAGGGCCAGCCTTGATTCAGTGTGGGATGGGGACTATACAAGCACATCAGTATGAAGAGGGGTGGTTCATTGGGTGCTGTTTTTGGAAACTAGTAACCCAATATTCTCCAACTATAGACAGGACAAATTTAGAATTTCAACTACAATTCCAAAAAAGTGTCTGCAAAGACTGGGAATGTCCTTAACACAGATGGTCTGAGACTGGGGTTCCCTTTTCTTGTGCTGAACCACCATTTAACACCACGCAGCTTGTCGTTAATGTTTTTCTTTGACATGGTTAGACTGTTATCATATCATTTCCCTCCCTTTAAAAATATGTACTCTGGAGGTGCCTAAAATAATACACTCCCAGCAAGTGCAGTTTTGAAAAATAAAGGTTATTTCATTCATTAAACTCAATGAAAATCTGTTGGTTAACAAGGAAATACCAAACGCTTTATAAATTCCTTGAGGGCAGCAACCGTGTCATACATGACTTTGGTGTCTCCTACTTCTTGGGTTCACTGTCTACTTTCTCAGATGTAGTAGTTTTAATAAGTAACTTGAATTGTTAAACAATATGCTCTTGTGCCCTTCTTTGACGCAGAAATGTCATTTCATCATGTCCCTGCATGTTTCCTATCAGGTTCATTGTAAATAATTTCACCTAAGCTTGTTTTCAGTGTGCAGATCATTTTGCAGTCTTTTCAAACATGAAAAGGTTTAATCCATGTTGAAGAAACTTGCTTCAATTACAAGCAATGGTTAGGCTTCACTTACCTCAAGGAATATTTGAACATACAAATTTACAGATAAATCCTGGGTGTGTCAAGTTATGCAACCAAGAGAAAGTAAGTCCTTTGCAGTTTTTTGGGCGTTGATCTGTTAAAGTCAGGCTTTTTTTTTTTTTTTCTGTCGGGTTTTTGAATGAACTAGTAAAACCTCTACCAGCACTGTCTACTTCACCTGGCTTTGCATAATTCCAAGAAAGTAGAAACTAAAAACAAGGATTATTAAAGAGTTAGAAAGATTGTTAACGCATAAGAGAGAAAACCCAAAACAAAACTATTTATCGCTTCTCTCTTAAATCCGAAACGATTTCACAATATTCCTGTTTTCAAGTACTTGAGGTTTTCTGTGGACAATGATTCATTTTTAAATAATTGCTTTTAATGTAAAAGGTCATATATATTGTAGATTTAAAATATACTTAAAGTAACAACGAGAAAGGTAAAAATCATTCGTGATGTTACAACAACTATTTTAGTAAACATGAAAGTTGTTTAATGTTTTCCTAGACACCAACTGTTTTTACAAGACGGTCCATACTACACAAACTATTTTATAATTTGGTCTTTTTTATTGAAACTTGTTTAGATTATGGCATGTTGCAGTACTGCAGTGTTTAAAAGACGCCATCTGTGGTGTGACGTGTGCGCTTTGGTGGGAAGAGAAGACTTTTGGTAGGCAATACTGATCATTCTCCGACCAAAAGAGACCTCCCCGTTAGCCCAAAGCGATCTGGGCCAGCTAGAGGGCCAGCGCGTGGGTGTAAGCGGAGGGCGTTCAGGGTGACCGCGAGCACGAGCTCCCCGCGCGGTCCACTGCTGCCCTGGGCAAGTCCCACTGGCCCCAGCCCAGGAGTGGACGGAGGGCGAGAGGGCAGTTCGCGTCGCTCACAGCCTGGGTCCAAACATTTAGCCCCCGCCCCCAGAGCTGGCGCCACTCTCGAGCGGTGGAGTGAGATAAAGCCGGGCAAGGTTCTGCAACTCCAAATCAGGGAGGCGCAGCTCCGACTCTGGCGCCTCTGCCGGGTCTCCAGGAGTGTTTGTTCCAACTGTTTAAACTGTTTCAAAGCGTCCGAACCCGAACGACCTTCTGCAAACAACTCTTAATCTCGCGGGCCGAGAGTTTAGGTTTTACTTGTGGGGGAAGGGAGAGATTGAGCGCGGGGACGGGACCTAACGCAGTCCTCCTCCCGGCACCCCGCCCGCCCGTCCGCCACTCCGCGGGGACCCCCGCCCGCGGCCCTTCCCCGCCAGGGACCCGCGAGCTTCTTGCGTCAGCTGGGGCGGGGGTGGGGGATTTTCGGAAGCTCAGCCCGCGCAGCCAGCCCGGGAAGGACGGGCTCGGGCTGTTGCCCCGCCCCCTGGGGGGCGGGAGGCGGAGCGGGGCAACAGCCCAGCCGGCTACTCGGGCTGTGTCGCCGGAGTGCCGCGGAGACCGTGGGAGCAGCCGTCGCCTGTGCCGCCCAGTCCGCGCTGCGCCTCGGCACCTGGGACAGGGCTGTCGTCGGGGAGTGCCAGACCACGGTCCCCAGCTCATCATGATGGACTTGGAGCTGCCGCCGCCCGGACTGCCGTCCCAGCAGGTGCTGCCCCGGCCCTTAGAGCCCCGCAGTGGTGCCAGGACGGGGACAGGGGCTCAGGGAGTCGCGGGCGGGCCGGGACAGTAGCAGCCGGCTTCTCCCGTCTACGGCCGGAGTCAGGACTGCTGCGGCCGCACACTGGAGCCGCTGCGCTTGCGCTGGGGCCCGGGCGGGGAGGAGGAGCGGGGACCCAAAGGGCCGCGAGGACCCTAGGGGCCGCGAGGAGAGTGGGAATGCGAACCCAGAGGGCGACTAGGTGCAGGTCCAGAGGGTGCTTCCGCGTGCATAGGGCGAAGGGGCCTCTCTAGCAGCGTCCCAGCTTCCGGAGCTGGACTCGGGAGCCCCAGCTGGAGTTTGAGCGGCCACTGAGGTGGCAGGGCAGGAGGGGGCGGACGCTGGCGGTCTGAGCCGGCGCGGCCCGGCCCTTCCGGGGCTGCGCTGCTCCCCCGCCTTGGAGCCGGCAAAAATGTGCCTAGTCACGGGGCCGCTCTCGGGGGAGTTGAGGTCTTCTCCCGACTGGGACCCGGAGCCCCTGCCCTGCCGCCGCCCCCTTTCGCGGGCTCCGCGGGTGCGGGCTGTGGCTCTGCGCGCTCACCCTGCTGGGCCGTCTAAGAGCACCCCTTGACAAAGTAATAAGTCAGTCCATCCATCCGATCGCTCGTAGGCGACTTGGCGAGAAAGCCCAGCCCCCAGGGTGGGGGAGGGAGGAGGTCACTAAGTGCCCAGCGCGCTCCGATGCCCCGACGTGCGGCTGCGGGACGAGGCGCTCCCTCGCGTGGTGGGAAAGGTTCGGCCTCGGAGATCCGGGGTCGGCCTCTGGCAACCGGCGGGTAAGTGCGGGCGGGGCAGCGAACTGAGGTCGGACGCAGCTTCCCGATACCCGAGCGGTGCCTCCCAGTGGTGCACGCCGCGTGCGTGGACTCGGCCTCCCAAGACAGTGGCCGGTTGGCTGTCACGGCGGCCCTCGGTTGGCCCTTTCCTGCTTTATAGCGTGCAAACCTTGCCGCGCCGGGGCCAAGGGACAAGTTGGAGCTGTTGATCTGTTGCGCAATTGTTATTTTCCCCAGGGCGGCTTTGTCTTTGGATTTAACATTTCAGAATTGAAGTTCCAAAATGTGTAAAGCAGGATATTCTGTTCTGTTCTGTCAAGGGTAAGAGTTTCGAGAGTGGATTAGAATTTCTGCTGATTTCAGGCTGTTAGTAAATTTTTTGCTCTCATATATTATTTCTTCCTTGGATGCTTTAGTTTTTTTCTAGTTGAGAATTTGCTTCGATTTCTTAGCATGTTGCTGCTTTTGCTGGGGCAGAGGGTGGGACACTTGGGTTTCATAATATTTTGCTAATGAGTTTTGTTAATTGTTATAACAGTGAAAACAAGTTATTGTTCATACTTTGTAGAGACTTTCAAAGAAGCAGATATTTATATTTCCAAAAATTTTTGGTAGTTGGGTTCTCAGGAAAAATACTTGGTTCAAGGAAATGTGTAGCATAATAGGTGCAGTACGAGCATATGATTATACTGTTAAATGTGAAGTTTTACATGAATCTTGAAGATTTAAAGTAAGATTTTAAGTTACTGATAATACATTGTGCTCCTTTGTTGTTTAAAGTTGTTTGTCTTGAACTTCCCCCCAGTAATGATTAGAATTGTATTCCCCCTGTTAGCACTACTATGAAGTAAATTGTACTTTCCAATTTAGCTGCTATTCAACAGTAATTTATATAGCCGTGTAGCTATTTATACAGTCATCTATATGACCAAAGGATATAAGAGGCTAATGAACTTTTGTTTGTCTAAATTGTGTTCTAGAGTCCTCTATTATTTTTAATTTTTTTTATGTGTGTAATTTAACATTCTCTATATACAAAAGTTCATTAGGCATGCGTACTCCTTTCTCTTTTTAATGTGAATTTTCGGTTATATTTGATATGGTAACTACTTTTCCACTTTTGTAATCAGACACAGTTTTCATATTTGAAGACTGGGAAAAAAGGAAATGGAGTAAAATTTGAAATCAATTTCATGTTTGTAACTGTTAATCATATTAAATAATAGCAGGCAGTCTGGAAAGATTTCAACAAAGAGGCAAGAATGGATTCTGACCTTTGTCAAAGAAATTCCAGGTGTGAGCTTGTACTAGGATTCAGTTTTTAATCCTGTGTACGGAGGAGGTATTGATAAACAGGGTAGAAAAGAGACCCCGAGATTCTGTATTTCCGTTAGCTGGAAGGAACCATCCATTACCCTTTTCAAGGGTGTCTTAGATAAAGTACTTTTATGTATGAGGGCTGGAGTTGATCTTGGACTAGACTGATAAGATTATTTTTAAAGGAAGATAGGACAGGCCTCTCATCTGAATGAATGTTAAGCAACGAATAACTTGACTTTTTAGATATGAGTTTTTAGACTTGAGAGATTATGGAAGCTGCAGGTAGGAGAATAAATACACAATTCATATCAGTGTTTCTGATTTAAAAATAATTTCGGCCATTTTGGAATCTTTCTTTCTTGTTAACTTGGGTTTTTATAAACAATGTTGGATAGAAAGAACTCCTAGCTTTCTTTCGGATTACCAGGATCAGTTGAAAAACAAATACAATTTTTCTTAATATTTATTTTCATTCAGGATGAATTTTCTTCAGAGCTACATGAGAAAAGGAACACTTTGGACTATAAGCACATTTTAGTGTGCTTACCTACTGGCTGAACATAATTTAAGGTGGATTTTGTATAAATGATATTTCCTCTTGAATTTTTCCTTGATCTGGGGTTAACTTTTCAGTGCAAACTCTTGGGCGCAGGAAGAATTTGTCACTAGGATGATAATAGTTGAGTTATTGGGCACTTCCTTGAGTGCCAAGCGCTGCAATAATTGCTTCACATGCATAATTCCACACAACCCCTGAGGGAAATACTATTATCTCCAGTTTCCAGGGGGAGAATAGAGGCACAAAGAGGCCAAGAGTCCTGCTTAAAGTGCCCCCAACTATTTTTTTTATTAATTAGTTAATTTACATAAGTAATCTCTGCACCCAACATGGAGCTCAAACTCACGACCCGGAGATCTAGGGTTCCACATTCCACCCACTGAGCCAGCCAGGCGCCTGAAATGCCTCAACTATTGACTGGTGGAGATGGGAGTCAAACCTAGGTAGTCCCGACTCCAGTGGCTTTAAATCACCACTTCAGACTAGACCAGGACTGCTTAAACTTGAAACAGAAGGAACAGTTCACACTTTAAGAAGTGGATTAATTGGGGCGCCTGGCTTCTGACTTCAGCTCAGGTCATGATCTCACGGTTCGTGGGTTTAAGCCTCATGTCAGGCTCTGTGCTGACGGCTCAGAGCCTGGAGCTTGCTTTGAATTCTCTGTCTCCCTCTCTCTCTCCGCCCCTCCACCACTCTCTCTCTCTGTCTCTCAAAAATGAATAAACATTAAAAAAAAAATTTAAAAACGTGGATTAATTGAGAAGAACTAGGGGAAGGAGAGGCAGGAATTAAAAAGATTAATTTCCTGGGGCGCCTGGGTGGCTCAGTCGGTTGGGAGGCCGACTTCAGCTCAGGTCATGATCTCACAGTCTGTGGGTGGCTCAGTCGGTTGGGAGGCCGACTTCAGCTCAGGTCATGATCTCACAGTCTGTGGATTCGAGCCCTGCGTCGGGCTCTGTGCTGACGGCTCAGAGCCTGGAGCCTGCTTCCGATTCTGTGTCTCCCTCTCTCTCTCTGCCCTTCCCCTGTTCACGCTGTGCCTCTACGTCTCTAAAAAATAAATAAACATTTAAAAAAAAAAAGATTACTTTCCTCATCTTTTTCACTTCACAAGAAATTCAGTAACTATGTATGTATTGGAGGAGGTAGGCCCTCTTAAATACAGTTTAAGTAAATACAGCCTATCAATGGGATTACCACATGGGGGCCTTTTAAGGAAGACACAGAGACCTAGGGGGTTTCATTTAGTAGAGGGGCAGGACCATTTCTTTCTTTCTTTCTTTCTTTCCTTTCTTCCTTCCTTCCTTCCTTCCTTCCTTCCTTCCTTCCTTCCTTCCTTCCTTCCTTCCTTTCTTTCTTTCTTCCTTCCTTTCTCTCTCTCTCTCTCTTTCCCTCTCTCTCTCTCTCCCCCCCCCTTCCTTCCTTCTTTCCTTCCTTCCTTTCTCTATTTCTCTCTTTCTCTCTTTCGATTTTATTTGTAAGTAATCTCCACATGGGGCTCAAACTCACAACCCCAAGATCAGGAGCCACACGCTCTGCTGACTGAGCCAGCCAGGCACCCCAGGACCATTTCTTAATATAATAATACTCTTAAAAACTCATGGGATCTCGGCAGTGTTCAAGATTATGGTCAGGGTTATGTTAGGGTTGGGGTTAGGGCGTCACATTTTTCAGGGCCATTCTCCTTTTTGTTAATTAAATCTGTTAGCTGCTAGAATCTTTGCTTAACTTTATATGCCTTGTAAGTTGGTACAGTCTCCTGTTCCTTAGCTTTTTTTGTCTTGAAGTAGTCGTCAAAAATAAGTTTGATAGTAAATATACATATATAGTGAAGAGTGGGCTCGGCAGGGTTAGGCCAGGTTGAAGGTCAGTAGGCAGAATGGGGAGAATTTGAATGAAAATGGCTAGGACAAATTTCTCGGCTCAAATTAAACACCAGTCTCCTGTTTGGGTCATTTCTGAATTGAAGCAAGCATATAAGGGCTCAAGTTATCTCCTTGAAGCTTATTTAGGGTTTTGAATATTTCAAAATCAAATATACTATTTCTTACTCTTTATTGTTAAACAAGTTGTTTTCAGAATTATTGTCTTATTTGTTTGAATTATAGATGGTGCAGGACTTTTAGGATCCAGTGGGTGATTTGCCTGAAAGTTAGTGTGGGAAAACCCAGGGTATTTAAATGCCTGGTCCAGGGTTACTAAAATTTCATTGCCACCTGCTTTTAAATATGGTCCAACAGGCATGTATTGAAAGGGCTCTAAGATACAGGCCAAGGCTTTTTCACTTGCTCAGTTGATAACTGTATCTTTTCTGGAAATGAAAGCAAAAATTTTATAATATTTACATTCCAAAACACTATTAGAAAAAAAATGGTATTCTTCCGCTCACCTCCCTCCCATACACAGACACCCTCCCCCCAAAAAGACACCAAGACTGCTAAACAAAATTCCGTTCTGCCTAAAATTGTGAGTTTTCTTTGTGCCAGCCCCTGCCACAGTAAACACTTGCAGTTATGTGGTATTAACAATTTTAAGAACCAGGCACTCGGCTGGCTCAGTTGGTAGAGCATGCGACCCTTGATCTCAGGGTCATGAGTTTGAACCCCAGGTTGGGTGTAGAGATTACTTTAAAAAAAAAAAAGTTAGGAACTCTGAGGATAGGAGGCACTTATAACCGATCACCTCTATGGCACGTGGCCTACAATACCTGTGTGTCATAAAGCCTCATATAGGGGAGTCTTTCTGTATGTGTAAGCATGTAAGTTTATTTGGCCCAGACTCTGGTAGTGAAGACAAATGCAGAGCACAAGAAGGATTTAGAACACCAAGTCCATCTTTCAATGACCCTGTTGATAATTGACTCTTGAGAGTCATTATAGTCCCATCAACGGCCTGTGTTCTGGAAGATTAAAAAAAAAATCCTTGCCAGTGCCAAGTAGTCACTCCTTTCTCATAAACTCCAAAATGGAAACTTTGGGGCCTGTAGTAACAGTATACTGGCCAGATCTGAGTCCTCCATTGCTTTTTTTAAATAAGAGAATGATTGTGTAAGAAAAGAAAAAAAAAATCAGGTCGTTTTGGCTTTGAAGCTTTCTTTTGAACTTAAAGAGTTTTTATTTTCTGCATTAGGCAATTCTATTGAATCACTTTTAAAATCTCTGATACTCCTGTCTTGACTGCATGTCTTTTTTCCCCCTCTACAACTAGGTTGTGAATTCCTTGAAAGCTGGGCATAGAATTTGTATTTCTCTCCTTTTAAAAAAAAAAAAGTTTATTTATTTTTGAGAACTAGAGAGTAAGCCTGAGCAGGGGAGGGGCAGAGAGAGAGGGGGAGAGAATCTCAAGCAGGCTCCACGCTGTCAGTGCAGACCTTGACTCGGAGTTCGAACTCATGAACCTCAAGGTCATGGCCTGAGCTGAAACTGAGTTGGATGCTTAACTGCCTGAGCCACTCAGGGGCCCCTGTGCTTTTTTTTGAAACCGCCATATGAGATAGAATTCACATACCATATAGGCCACCCATTTAAAGTAGACTGTTCAGTGATTTAGTGTACTCAGAGTTGTGCAGCCATCACTGCAACTGATTTTAGAACATTTTTCGGTACCCCAAAAAGAAACCCCATGCTTATTAGCAGTAACTCTCCATTTCTTTTCAACTCCCTTAGCCTGTGGTAACCACTCATCCATTTCTATCTCTGCGGAGTTGTCTGTTCTGGGTATTTCATGTCAATGAAATCATACCTTATGTGGTTTTGTGTGATTGGCTTCTCTCATTCGATGCCTTGTTTCTAAGATTTGACCACAGGGTAGCATGTATTAGGACTTCATTCCTTTTGATTGCCAGCTACTATTCCACTGTGTGGAAACAGCACATTTAATTTCTTTTCTCATCAGTTGAGGGGCATTTGGGTGGTTTCTGCTTTATGTATTTCCTTTTGTTCCCTATAGCAGTGGTTCTTAAACTTTGTTGTCTAGTTGAATCACCATCAGTGTTTTAACATACCGACGTCCAGGTCATATCCCTCATTAAAACAAAGCCTGTGGTGGTGGGATCCAAGCTTCAGTCTTTTTTTATTTTTTTTATTTTTAAGCTTCTGAAAAGGGATTCCCGTGTGCAGTCAGGTGTATGAACCAGTGCCCAAGAACACCTAGCTCAGTGCTTGGTACCCACTGAAATCTTGGTACCCACAGATTTAGAAAATCTGGTGAGGATATCTGTCTAAAATCATGAAAAGAAGTATCTTTGTATTTTACCACTGACCTTCACAGCCTAAGGTCAACACCCAAATCTGGGAACTGTTCTAAGGTGCCTGGCGAATGTTTGAAATTCAGTAAATACAACTTGAGCTCTTTAATCCCTCATGGAGATTTGGGTGATAATTTTGTTATCAAAAGGTTTTTCCCCAAGTGGGTCAGAATTCCTCTGTGTTTGGTCAGGAATGTGACCTATGAGAACGTGCAGTCTCGATCATTTGGGATGAGCATAGGAAAGGCAGTGGGGACGGAATGCTTGGGCTAAGTGTTGGAGAGCCTGGAGGCCAGGTCACGCTTGGCCTCACTGTAGGAAATTCCGTGCTCTGCGTTCTTAGGCCTTGTTATTCTCTCCATTTGAAAAGAACAAAAACCTTAAATCAGCAAGGCAGGTTTTAGCAGTTCAATTTTTTGACTCCCTATAATCTGCCTAGTGAAGTCTACTTATATTGTGATCACAGTAGCTGCCATTTGAACTTACCCAGATGGCTTTCTGGTTTATATCTTTGCAAACGGGGGCTAATTTCTGAATCATTTGCGAGTGTATGTGTGTGTAGATGTGTGTACGTGGGTGTGCGTGTTGTACAGCACTGCAATACCGCTCAAGAGACCTGAAAGTGTGATTCAGGGCCTTCTGGGGCTGGCTTAGCCCGGCCTTTCAGACAGAATGGGACTGGGCCCGGAAGGCAGCAGACACCCGGTTCCAGCCACGGCCTCCCCTAGTGTGGCCAGGTAAAACTTCTGCAGCCCGTCTCCAGCCTTTACGTAGTCATCAGTAGTTCAGAATTCTTTTAACCTGTTCTTCCTTTTAAGATTTAAAAAACAGCATCTTACTCTTTCATTTGTTCTTAAGAGTTTTGTCCTGAGCGATCAATGTAATGTGTTTAAAGTACCTTCAAACTGAAGGATTTCAGTGTTAACATGCGATGCATACTTGTATTTCAGTGAATGATTTGCCCCATTAAAGGTGGTTTTCCTTCTTTGCCGGGATGTAACCCCCACACTGTGTCTGTATAAGAGCAGGGACAATACGAACAGCCTGTGTGGGTGGCCTGCTGATAAAGAGTATTTAACTTTGCCCTACTCCAGACTCGACGGCCTTTTGTCTGCTCTGCTTCAGTACAAAGTTATGATGCACATGGATGTAGAACCCAACCTGTTCCCAGTCTAAGGGATTAGAATACAGGGGAAAATGATTATCCTGTTCTGTTGCTTTCTGTGAACAGAACTGAAACACGTATGACACATGATGGAATTACTCTACTTATTCAGGCGCTTGAGGGCTGACTGCAGAACCCGTCCTTTCTGCTACTTTGGCATCTTAGTGTTGGATCTGGGGAGTCTTGCTGCTGTGTCTAGAGACTGTTGAAGAGTCCTGAATTTTCTGATGCAGCAAAAAAAGAAATCAGAAACTTTATAATGTTAAAATCCTGCTAATAAAAACCACTACAATTTAAAACTGTATTTTTTAATTGCCAATTTTGAAGAAAGTGGATTTTGTTCTTGGTAATTCTCAATGAAACAGAAGTAAACTACACTGAGAAACCAACCCTCAAGGACAGGACCAGGCTGGTTCACTTTGTGCTAGCTGCGGTCCCTGCCTCATATGTTCTGCTGAGACCAGGACCAGGAATGAGAAGCATTCCGTGAGTTCAGGCTCTTTCTTCTCCAAAGACAGAGGCTCACCCACTGCTGGAAACTTCTTTGCCAGCCGGCATGTTTGGGAGAACCCTCGGGGCAGTGGAGTGAGAGTGAAGATGGTGACTTCAAGAAGGCAAATTCTGGGTTCCATTTGACTTGGGAAAAAAGTGCCAGCATGACAGGGAGAGAGATTGGGAGGAACAAGAAAACCAGCTCAAGGGATTTCTTTTCACGGGCCCAGGAGGATACAGACTTCTTGGACTTTTCCTGAGGGAAGCGTCAGATTGACTTGCAGTTCATACCTGAAG
The DNA here is from genome assembly GCA_030068075.1 of Paguma larvata. Lineage (NCBI taxonomy): Eukaryota > Metazoa > Chordata > Mammalia > Carnivora > Viverridae > Paguma > Paguma larvata. The sequence goes on from CM057825.1 coordinate 54,418,312, forward strand.
ACCTGCTAGGTGTTTAATACTTGGCTTTGCTCTTCCGTGTGCAGCTGCACTTAACATTCTCCGTGTGAGGAAAGGGAAAGCAGTTTTGAGTATTTGCTTGTGCTGTTGACACTCGTTGTCTTTAGTTCTTTTAACAACCCTGTTAACGGAGGCCTTGTCTTCCTGAGAGAGCTCTCTGCAGGGGTTAAAAAACAGTCCAGGGTTCAGTTTAGGAACCAGAAACCACACGAGATATTTCAGGCAGGGAATTTAATGTAGGAGATTAATTCTATAGGGGATGGACAGACAACCCAGAGATTAGCAGCCTCAGAAAGCCGCTCAGAAGCTGGTACCACATCAGGAGCTGGCAGCACCGAGAGGGGTTCTCCCTCCCACCCTCCAGCACCTCTCCTGTGCCCCTTCTGGTTGATGGAGCGCAAATATGTGAGCACTGGGTAATTCAATAATAGTGTCATCTTAGAAGTCTCTTTAGAGTGCACATGGAGTCTCCATGCGGCGAGTTCCCGGTTTGGGTGAGTATTCCCTTTGTTGGTAGCTCATGTGCCCCCATTCCCCTGTGAGGTGCCCCTGGGATGCCAGGGCAGGACTGATTCTTTGTAGAGATGTTTTTGATGTTGCTGAAGGACTTAGGCCTCTGGGTCTTGAACTTCTGGGGAGGTTCAGAAAGGAGGAAAAGTATCTTAATTAAGAGCTGGTGAACTTCACATCTTTTCTCATTGATCCTGGTAAATAAAGCCTTTTCTCCCCTCAGAGAGATGTGAGTAGGAATGACACCCCTAGATAACTCCTCCATCTTCCTTTCTTCTGTCCCCGAGGGGTGCTTGGAAGTCTGAGGCTCCTGGAGTACGTGGCTCAGAGTCCACACGGTACTGTAAAGCTTTAGCAGTTGTGTCTGTGCTGGTGAAGATAATCATGGTGAAGAGACTGAGGGGACGATTAGTCTTCCCTTGCAAGTCATGTTTAACCAACTCCCAACGTTGTGAAAGAATCTGCATTTTGATGTTACAAGGCACCTGAATCCAGACACCCAGCGACTTCATAGGGAAGCAAAGGGGAACAGCTAACATTTACTGAACACCTGGCAGTGCTGTAGTAGGTCTTAGACGTGTTCTCTTACTTGATCTTGACAGTAAAGCTCTGGTGGTAAGGGCTGTTACCTCCATTTTATAGGTGAGGAAACCTGTTCCAAGACGTAAAATAACTCACCCAGGGCCCTGTCATTCACGATGGCAGAACAGGGATTTAACATGTCCATCATCCCTGTTTTCTTCATTCTTTTCCATTTCTTTTCTTGTCTAATGGCTGTAGGTGTTGTGTTAGATGCTAAGGAATGAGGGACTCCTTTACAAAGATTAATTAAGGCAGTGTCCCTACCTCAAGGATCTCTACTCAGTGATTATCAAAGGGAGTGCTGCTGGCACATGGGCTGGACCTCTCTTTGGAGTGGAGGACTGTCCCACATTACAGAATAGTCAGCACTGTTGTGACAGCTAGGAAACCACTACCCCCCATTTCCATCCTACTTCGGTTGCCGCTCAGTAGTGGTGCCCGCCCGAGTGGAACCGCTACCACGCACGGACTTCTGGAGACTGTCGAAGCCAGGATATTACCGTTCCCGGGAAAGCTCGGGCTATTACAGGAGTCCCACATGATCCAAGACCCCCAGTGGATGTCTGAAACGGAAGATAGTACGAAACCCTGTATATACCCTAATGTTTTTTCCTATACCTGCATATCCATGACAGTTTAATTTCTCAGGCACAGTAGGAGATTAACAATAGCGTGATAAAACAAAACAGTTATAACAACATAATGTAATAAAAGCTCGGGCTATTACAGGAGTCCCACATGATCCAAGACCCCCAGTGGATGTCTGAAACGGAAGATAGTACGAAACCCTGTATATACCCTAATGTTTTTTCCTATACCTGCATATCCATGACAGTTTAATTTCTCAGTTAGGCACAGTAGGAGATTAACAATAGCGTGATAAAATAAAACAGTTTTAACAACATAATGTAATAAAAGCTCGGGCTATTACAGGAGTCCCACATGATCCAAGACCCCCAGTGGATGTCTGAAACGGAAGATAGTACGAAACCCTGTATATACCCTAATGTTTTTTCCTATACCTGCATATCCATGACAGTTTAATTTCTCAGTTAGGCACAGTAGGAGATTAACAATAGCGTGATAAAATAAAACAGTTATAACAACATAATGTAATAAAAGTTATGAATGTGGTCTTTCAAAATACTGTACTCTTCTTATGATGATGTGAGATGATAAAATGCCTATATGTCGAGATGAAATGAGCGACCCAGGCCTTGTGACATAACAGTAGCCGGGGGTCGTCTGCTTCTGGACCTCGGTTGACTGCAGGTAACTGAAACTGGGGTGGAAAAGGGAACGGCGGATAACGGGGCACTCCGCGTGTAGTTCCTTGTTCTTTGTAGGAAGGCCCCATCTCCTCAGATGGCAGCCTGTTCACACCCTTTATTCTAAACCGGAAAGGAGTAACAGAGAGATAGGAAGCTACGAAAGCTCTAGAAACCAGAGGGACCAAGTACATTTCATTTACTCAGGTAGAGTGTCTAGTCCACTCCACTTAACGCAGAGGTCATTGTCATTTGTTATGATAATATCGTCACTGCTGATATTCACCATTTCTCAGGCCCACAGCTGCAAGGAAACTTTCCTCAAAAGATAAGCTAAACATTATTTTAAACTTTCAAGATGAAGTTAAAAGCCATGTACCATACCTCTCTGGATCTTTACTGCCTTTTTTAGTGGGTACTTCGTGAAGAAGGCTGAGTCCTGAGTATAGAATAACTGAAGAGGTTGTTATGGTAAAAGATTGATGCTTTGGGGAAAAAAGGCTAGAATATGGGGGCAGAGTGAGGTTGCCATGTCCCACCATCAGTCTGAGGGACATAACTAGGGTCCTCTAGGAAAATACACTTAGAACACATGTCGACTGATGTGTTCAGGTTGCAAGACTTTTTTTTAATGTTTGTTTATTTTTGAGAGAGAGACAGCATGAGTAGGGGAGGAGCAGAGAGAAAGGGAGACACAAAATCCGAAACAGGCCTCAGGGTCTGAGCTGTCAGCACAGGGCCCAATGCGGGGCTCAAACTCATGAACCGCGAGATCATGACCTGAGCCAAAGTTGGACGCTTAACCAACTGAGCCACCCAGGTGCCCCCAGGTTGCAAGATTCTTTAGTAGATATTTCATTCTTTCAAAAAATCAATTTTATTGTTAACTTGAAGGAATATGTGTTTATAGATTTAAGCTGTAATACTTTATTTTTAGTAGAGTACCCAAAGAATAATTTGAAATATTATTATGATGAAATAACTTTAATAATTTTAAATAATTTTTCTATGACTAGTAGTTGGGTCATAACCGATAGTAAACACGGTATCTTTGTTATGTAAGTAATTAGAATTCTTTGAACCCAGACACCTTACCTATACAGTGTATTTTGAGCCTAACTGTGCACTTAGTCATTCCACAAAAATTTTTTAGGAACTTACACACCCTAGGAACTTTCAGGGCATGAATTTATCTTAATCTTCCAAGATAATGCAGCAAATATGTTCCTTCCTTAAAGGACATTTGCTTTTCAAGTCGCCCCTCCTCCTAATCAATCCCTTTGCTCTTTGTACACCTGGATTCTAGGGCATGTTTCATATCATTGAGCATGATTCACTTTACATCTCTGGTTTCTGTGCTTAACATCTGACTTCCTCTAGGGCAGGGACTGTATTTTATTGCTTTTTTATAACTCTGGTGTCTGGCATCATGCCTAGAGTTTACATAATAATAGTTGCTCCCTAAAGTGAGGGTGAGTCTATTACTGCCCTCCAGGAGCTCAGTGTTTACACAGGCTCATCTGTGACACATGACAGCTCCATGACAGTGCAGAGGAGAAAGTGTCACTTCCAACCGGGGTGCTCAGAGGACATCCTGGAGGAGGTAGCATTTTAACTACAGTTTTGGTTTGTTTTTGTTTTGTTTTTTCCCTAGTCCGTAGGATTTCTTTGGCTCAGACTTCATTTGGAAGTCCGAGGAAGGGTGCAGGCAGGAGCCAGACTCTAACAACAGATTGGGTCACTAGGGGTGAAAAGGTTAATTTGGGGCTGGCTGTAGAGAGCCCTTCAGTGCCCATGTGTGGCTTTTCAAGTTTTATATAAGTATCTTGAAACACAGAAGGCTTTGGAAAGGGCAAGACACATAAGCTAAATGTGGACAGGAAGTTATTATGGCCCGTGCATCAGAAGATGGAAGAGGTTGGAGAGAGAGAAGGATGGGGGGCAGGGAGGAGTGGAGAGGTGTGGGCGTGGCTTAGTTGGCTTGGCAACAGCACATGTATTGAGGATCTATATTTGTAACTCTAATCTGTAACCACCTCTGTTAGCCATTTTTAAGAAGAATTTTTTAGGCCCCCTTTTCATAGGTGAGGAGTAGATTTCCTCTTTCTGTTGGCCCCATCATGATACCATTTGTGCTCAAGCTTGCATGCTCTGCTATTTCTGTGTTTTAACAGAAACTCATCTGCCAGTGTGTTCATTCCCCTGATGAAAGGGGGGAGGGAAAACGAGCCAGAAATTGCCACTTTGCTTGAGGGATGGATTGTTTTTTTCTCCAAGGTGGCACAGAGGGAGTTTGTCTATTCGTGCCCTTCCCTAAGATTGATTTACTGCCTGTTTTCAACTGTAACAGTCTCATCCTTGGCTTCCAAGCTCAGTGATTAGCAGTATTCACCCAAGAAAACAAAGAATAGACGATATCCTCTCTTTTTCTTAAGTTCCAAGCTAACAGAGGTGGGCATCTAACCATATTGGTGATGGCAGCGCAGTCTCTTGGGCTCTTCCCAGTGCTGGCCAGGGTGCTGATGCTTTAACACACTGGTTTTGTTGTGTGCGTTCCTTCTTCGCCCATGAGGCAGGCATTATCCTAGTGTTATAGGCGAAGGACTGATGTCCAGAGAGGTTTAGGTGATGGACATCACAGTGGCATGTGCTTCAGTTTCATCAACATTGAAATGTGGATGACACCTGCCACGGTGCTCTTAGAATTGAGTAAGAAAAGAACTGGGCATGAGGTCTAGCACACAGCACATGTTCAACAAATGGTGGCTGTGGTTATTGTTGCCATAATTGTATTTCTTCTCTGTCAGGGATGTTTGATGTTTGGGGAGCTGAGATTTCTTAGGCACACTTGAAAAAAGCCCTTTCTTGAATTCTGCTGTGTAGTGGCATAAACACTCATACCCTTTTTTGCTCTTTGCCGTAAACTTATTCTCCTGTGGTCTTCCCTATGCATGTCTTTCACCTTGGGGACTGAAGTCTCTAGAGACAGAAAACCAATCCGTGTGTGCCAAGACGTTACGTGTGCCCTGTGACAGCAGAGGGCGACCTGCTGGCCCAGTCTCCCCTGTGGGACCCTTCAGCCTGTCTGCTGGATTCCTTGTACCCATGCGGATTGATAGGCCACCATCTCTTTGAACTCCTTCCCAGATACACTCCTGCCACTTGGGACAGAATTTCTTACTCTGGGGTTCTGGGCCTAGAAAAGAAGCAGTGTCCACAGGCAGATTGAAAGAACAGAGAATTTGGGGAATGGAAGTGCACTAGTGGAAGTCTAAATCCAAACATGAGCTGAGCTGACCCCTGTGGCCTTGTTCCTTCCCAGCCCTGCCCCCTATCCTTTAGTCTTTAAAGACTGAAATGGTCCTTTTGTAATGCTACCCCTGAGTAACTCACACCTTAAAAAACAAACAAACAAACAAACAAACCGGGTTGGGAGTTCTGGTGGCTCAGTTGACCAAGCATCTGACTCTTGGTTTCCACTCAGGTCATAATCTCATGGTTGGTTTCATGAGTTCGAGCCCTGCATCGGGCTCTGTGCTGCTGGGCGTGGAGCCTGCTTGGGATTTTCTCTCTCTATCTCTCTCTCTGCCCTCCCCAGCTCATGCAGTCTCTTTCTCTCAAAAATAAATAAGCGAACTTTAAAAAAGATAAAGAATAAAAAATAAAGGGTAGAGTGGTGAAGGGAAAGACCTTCTGTAAAACCCTTGAGGAGAGGTAATCTAGCTGAAAGCCCCTTCCATTCACTCCCCGTTGGTATCGCCATGCGGATGTCTGGTGCGTGCATAAATTATATGACCTCGCCTTCTATTTCTTGTGTAGTGGTTAGACCCAGAAGCCTAAAGTTTAGATTCTTCTCATGTGCATTTGACATTGGCAATGGCAGTTGAATTTATTAATGGTTTTAATACCTCACCCCTGGTTGTCCTTTATATTTTTAAGGGGCATTACATACTTTTTTTTCAGATGAAAAAACAACTGTGAGGCTAGTCCTGGTAGGAATGGCACAGTGAGGTTGGGTGGTGAGGGCCACGCTATCCTGTGCAGCTAGTTAGCAGCAGAGCCCTCATGGCGCCACATTGGGTGGTCTCCCTGAAGAGGCCTCGGTTATTCGAGTGCCTCTGTGACCTACACCTGGGTTGGAGCTCATTGTCCGCATTTAGTAGATGCGGGTCTTCAGCCGAAATTACTGACAATACTACCTGCCTTGCCGATTGGTGTGAGTAAATGGGATAATAGATATAAGTGCTTGCAGTCATGTTGAGCACAGAGAAAGTGCACAACAAATGGTAGCCGCTGTTATTAACAGTATTACTTAGATTGTGTCATACCGCTCATAAGCTGGATTTCTGAATACTGTACTGTGATCTTTTATTCTCAAATCTTAATGCGAAGGCTCACCCGCTAGCCAGTGTCTTACATGTTTATTTAGAAAGCTAATTGAAAAGATTGACATTAAGGAAAAGAAAAGATTTCTGTACTGATCTTAAGAGCATGAGATACGATGTATACACTAATTATAATTTTTCTATAAGAGGTCCAAATTGCTGCCTGGAGGTTGGCAACAGCAGAGGGTACTGTGTGTTTTCAAACATACGCATCTGAAAGCCGCTGAAATGTAATTTCCAAACTCAGCTTCATTCATATCCTTAGTTGGAATAGATAGTGCTTTCCCGTCGCCGAAGCCCCTGATTTCTCCCCATTCTTCACATGCCCTTTGCAGTGATTTGGTAATTGTGTGGCTTCTGGACCACACCATGTTACTGCTGAGTAACGTCCAGATGGCCCCCTTAGTCATTACGAGCCCCGTTTGTCATTCAGACTCACGCTGGCACTTGCAGGTCACTGTAGGAGCTTTTTACAAATAGTTGCTAACAGTGTAAATACTACCTAGTGTTTTGGGAGAGTTAATGTCCTCACTGTATCCTGAAGAAGTAATTTGCAAATCAGAAGAGTTTGGTTCCATAGAATCTGCCCCCCACCTATGTGTAAGCTGCACCGTTACTAACCAGCAACCAGCGGGGGCTAGTGCAGCTGAGGAACTGAATTTTTAATTTTAATGAATTTTGACTTAAATTATAAAACAGGAAAAATGAGTAAATTTAAAACCAGAAACATGGTTAAGATTTTTTGTTAACTCTTAGCTTTATTCTAGAAGGTGGCTACGTTTCACGCGATCATATCTGTGAGATGTGTTGTAGTATATATTGAGTGGGTTCGTCACTTCTAATACCTCATTAATAATTTAAAGTTTTTGGTTACATGTTGAAATATTTTTTGATATATTGTATTAAACATATTGCTAAAATTAAATTCACTTGTTTCTTTTTTTTTGTCTTTTTAGTAAGGCCACTAAAATTTTTTAGCTGACACATGTGGCTTGCATTATATTTCTATTCGACAGAACTGCTTTAGAGCATCTATTACAGGTAGCTAAAATTAGCTTGTTTTAAAATTCAAAATTAGGGGCGCCTGGCTGGCTCAGTCAGTAGAGTATGTGACTCTTGATCTTGGGGTTGTGAGTTCGAACCCCACATTGGGCGTAGAGATTACCTAAAAAAAATAAAAACTAAAAAAAATAAATAAAATTCAAAATTAGGTTTCAGACTTACATTTTGGACATCATAGAACCAGAGATATTTAGAGGAAGGGCTCTTAGGAGTTCCCTAGCCCAGCCCTGTCCTTGGGCAGAGGAAGAAACCGAAGCCAAGAGATAAGGTGAAATGGCATGATTGGGTGGGGACTGGAGCCTGATGTTCTTGATGGCCTCCTGCTGTGGGTCCACGGTTTGCTTGGTCTTGGAACCCGGTGGGCCTCTGGGCTGCAAAAATCCGAAACTCCTCCCAGATCCAGCCTGAGGAAAAGGCCGTTAAGAAGAAATTATTTTAGGTGGTAAGGAAAAATAATGTTTTTGCTTTGCCTACCGGGTGGATGGACAAGAGGGTCGATTCTGTGTTTGACATGTGTTTTTCTCGGGCAGTATAATGAATGATACGGTCGTGGGGAATAGTAACCAGGCAAAAAAAATTCCCATGCTTTGTGTGATTACTTCCGGGTGCCTCCGTAAGTCTGGCTTTCATATTTTAATTTAAGAAATCCTTTTCCCAAAGCCAGAGATTTTAAACCAGATCCACAGCTTTTGTCCTGGAGAAAAAGACGAAAAGCATGACCTCACTGTTCATCATTTAGGTAGGTCATCTGCAGTCACCTGGTAAAAGTCTAGGCCTGTTTTATGGTATTGTTTCCTTACAGGTGTAGCAAAACGGATTTAAAGGAAGAAGCCACTAACAAACTAAAAGGAACACCCTTCGAGCACACCTTAATTCTATTTGTATTTTGAGGCGTGGAAGAAGAAAGGGAGGCATTATGATTTACTACATGGTGATTTGATTTATGAGTATGTCTGTCAGGTTAGAGGAGGCCACCTGTGCCTAAAGTGCAGGTGACAAGTGTGCGACCTTTGATGTTTAGACTTTCTCAACCTCAGTTTCTTCATCTCACTGATTCTCACACGTTGTAGTGTGAGGATTACATGACAGAAGAACGCAAGCGAAAGTGTTCTGTGATCTTAAAGCACCGCAGATGTGTGGGCGGGTGCCTCCCAGGGCCTTCTTTCTGTGCGGCAGTGCAGAGCCATTTCTTGGGTCACACTCGATCTCGGTGAACCCTTGGGTAATTCTTTCAAATTTGGAATGCGCATTTAGGGGGTACGTGGCCTTGACTCCGTGATTCTGGGATTCTCCGGGGCCCACGCTGGTTCTGAGTTGCGTTCGTGGTAGCAGAGATGATCTGCCTGCAGGGGCTTGTTCTGTTCTGTTGATCAGGGACACAGTCTTTAGGAAACTACATGGTATTTCGAGCTTGGGGGTGGGAGAAGGAAGGTTCTGTACAGAAGAATGCACATTAGACGTTGGTCAAGTAGCAGGGTTTTGTAGGCCATTAATTTGGCTGCAGGGTTCAGTGCCATACAGCAGTTCTGTAAAGGTCTGCTTTCAAAGTAATTCCTAGTATTTCCTGAGTCTTAAGTAATAGAAATTGCAATAGAAAGTCTACTTTAAAGTCTAATTTGTGTTGGGTTTGACTGTGTGACCTCTTCGGGTCCGCTTCATCAAATGGGACCACAGGGCCGGCTACTCTTTTAGCGTCTCTTGGCCTCAGGAACCTCATTTATGAGCCTGGGGTTTAGACGATGGTCTCCAAGATCACCCTCCGCTTTCCTTAGCCAGCTGTGTGCCGCAAATGTAATTCAATGACCAAGAAACATCTGTTCCTGAGAGACCTATCCCTAGAAAGAATGTTTTTTCCTGGTCTTTAAGGAGTTGGTAGATGGGTCCGCCAGGCTGGACTTGCTTTCTCTCTTGGTAATTAACCTTGTCTGCGAGAAAGGCAGAGTCCCTGACCTTCCCTGACAGGCTTTGATATTTCTGCTATTGAGACCTTGCCTGCCCAGCCTCCGTCTTCCCTGTCTGCGCCATACCCTGTACTTTTCTTGCTCCTGCAAATGTTCTGCTGGCTCCACAGGTATCACCCAAGGTTAAGTTGGCTAGAACAAGGCTGGACATGACGTGTTGCTTGCTAGCCAGCCGACTGTGTAATGTTTATTCTCCTCTGTAGCCTTAATTTCACTGTGAAAGATAGAGGGAGGTGATTCCGGAATTAGCAAAGGGGACCTTGTATAGTTAGTATGTATTTGTTGTGTGGGTACTGTGTGCCCATGATGTGAGCTATGAAGGACACAGGAGTGGGGCAATCCCACACGTTGCTCCAAGCTCTGTGAGAACTGTTGGGCAGTATCTCTCATGATTATAAATGCAAATTCAGTTCACTCTTGAACAACGGAGCTTTGAACTGTGCGGGTCCACTTACACACACTTTTTTTAAAAAAAATGCATTTTCTCTTTCTTCTGATTTTCCTAATGACATTTTCTTTTCTCTAGCGTACCATATTGTAAGAATACAGTATACAATGCATATAACATATAAAATATGTGTTAATCTACCACTTGTTACCAGTAAGGCTTCTAGTCAAAAGTTACACATGCATTTTTGACCTGGGGAGGGGAGGTCAGGGTTGTTCAAGGCTCAACTATACTGTCTGACCCACCAGTTCCCCTTACAATTATTTGTTCCATAGGTGTTTCCACACATTTTTATGAAATGATTTATGCACAAGGATATTCATTGTACCATTAATTTGTAATAGCAGAAGGTTCAAAATATCTTAAAAGTCCAATTAGGGACTAATTAAATAATTATATTATTAAATAATATATTATTCTAGTGCACCTTTATGATGAAACACTACTCAGCCATTAAAAATAATGGATCGGGGGGAGCCTGGGTGGCTGAGTCGGTTACGTGTCTGACCTTGGCTCAGGTCACGATCTTGTAGTGTATGGATTCGAGCCCTGTGTCGGGCTCCGTGCTGACAACTCAGAGCCTGGAACTCGTTTTGGATTCTGTGTTTCCCTCTCTCTCTGCCCCTCCTCCGCTCTATGCTCTGTCTCGCTCTCTCTCTCTCTCCTTCAAAAGTAAATAAACATTTAAAAAAGTGGAACAGGGGCACCTGGCTGGCTCTGTTGGTGGAGTATGTGACTCTTGATCTCAGGATCGTAAGTTCAAGTGTCTCATTGGGTCTAGAGATGACTTAAAGATAAAATCTTTTTTTAAAAAAAATAATGGAACAACTCTGTGCCCTGATTTAGAACTGCCTCTAAAATACATTAGTGTGGAACACTGTCATTAGATGCTATTTGTATGTAGTGTTTAATAGAATATTTTCCTAAGAAAACACAAAAAATTGATGCCCGCAGTTGCCTTGGGGAAGCGCACCTGGGAGATTACTTTTGCAACTTTAAAATTTTTTTCCACATATTACATGTGTTATCTATGTTTAAAAGACATTGTCATGCCCTACAGGAGTTTACAGTTTAGCTAGACCATTGTAAGAAAGCCCAGATACGACATATCGAGTACAGGGTAAATATTGTCTTTATGGGAAGATAGATTTAAATGCTGCCCTCTCCTTGTGCAGCTAAGTTGACCTGATTTACCCATGAATCCTTGGGATGGGCAGGTCTGAGTATCAGGAGGGACAGCTTCCAGGTCTTCATGTCCTGCCTGAGGAGAGGGCACTGAGGCTAAAGTGATTTCCAGACCTTGTGGCATGAGCGCCAAGGAGCGGCACCAGCACCACGGCTTGGAAGAGCCTGGCCGGCCCCAAATCATTTCTTGGTTGGAGTCCTGGCTCCGCCACTTGCCAAACATGTGATTTGGGGCAGCGCTGCTGGGTGCCCGAAGCCTAAATGTGCTCATCCCTAAATGAAGATGAACCACCTCCCTCGAGCCACTGCAGTGAGGCTGGAATGAGATGCCACCTGCGGACACCCTGTGAACCATGAAGTGCCGGGCCAACGCCAGCTGTAGTAGAAGCTGTCGGGTACCTGCAGGCTGGCCAGTACGGCCAGAGATGCTAATTTAAACATTAAAACAGAGCAAAAATGTATCTTTTTCCCTCTGTCAAATAACTTGACACAAGTTGTAAAGTAGAGGTAGGTGGTTTTGGCATCCTTGACCTCTGACCTTGGGCCAAGTCATTCCATCCTCTGGCCCATTTCCCTATTTGAAAAATGAAAGGAGTTGTCTCTGTGAGTCCTGTGTGGTCCCTTCCCGTTGTAACATTGCGTGACAGACAGTGTGGCGTTAGCAGTGATACGCAGCTCAGCTGAGATGAGTCACGCTGACCGAAAAGTCCAAATGTGAGGAGGAAGTCTCTGGGTGATGAGAATTTTCCTTGTGCTGGAGGATTTGAGCCTCTGGGGAGAGGGGGTAAAACATCGTCGCCGTCAAGAGGGGAGACTGGGAGGGGCGCCTGGAGTGGCCCGGTCGGTTAAGCATCCGACTTTGGCTCAGGTCATGATCTCACTGTGAATTTGAGCTCCGCATCAGGCTCTGTGCTGACAGCTCAGAGCCTGGAGCCTGCTTCAGATTCTGTGTCTCCCTCTGTCTCTTCCCCTCCCCTGTTTGTGCTCGGTCTCTTAAAAATGAATAAATGTTAAAAAAAAAAATAAAAATAAAAAGGAGGCGAGACCAAGAAGGCATACAGTGAGTGGTAGTGTATTCGTTTTTCTCTGTTCTCTCCATCTCTGTAATCTCCTTTGCTTTCAAATGTTTCCTTGGATTAGACCTTTAGAAACCAGGCCTACCCCTTGTTTATCGAGTGGGACATCCATACAGTGGTGACCGCAGGACTTATGTCAGTTGTGACTTCTGTGCCATCTTTCTGTGCAGTTTAGCAACACTTGCTTTTGTGCTGCCTTGGCTCCTGTACACTTCTTATCATGTCGGAATTAGATCAGAGACTATCTTACTCATCTTTGGGTCCCCAGCAAATAGCACAGTTCCTGGCACCTGAGAGGTGAGCTATACATACATGTGATTAGATGAGTAGATGGACTGATGATCTATTTAGGGCAGTATGTACAGTAATCTTATTGATCTCGACTACCACCTTTATAGTAACTACCCCCACCATTCGAGTAAAATGAGGTTTTAGCCTTTAGTGGCTTATTATTTCTAGAAATATTTCATACTCTCAAAAGAAAGCATGCTAAAAAAGCTTAAACAGACCCCTTAAAATGTATTTTAACAGAATCTACAGTTTAAAAAGAGATTAAGTGTTTTAGACAGTTTATATAGATTACAGTATGTAATACATGTGTATCTACTATTCACCACCCCCACCATGGCATACAAGGTCTTTGGCTTGGAGCAACAAACTGTATAAAGTACTTACTCAGCCTCCAAGCCTGGGTGACTACCCTGATTCTTTCTTTCCAAAGCTAATGGTAACCAGTGGGAAATCTGAAAAGCAGCTCTAAGATTGAAATAAATAATTTCTTTTTACAAATGCAGGACCCAAGGAGGGAAAGGGATCACAGGGGGCATTTAGAAGCAGCAGAAGTGGCTGTAAAGAGCCCCGGCCATTGGGTCATGCTGGACGGAGCACTGCTCTCCCTCATGGTGGCCACCCCCGTACTAGAGAGGGCCACCAGGATGGGCAGGCAGGGCAGTTTGACATCCAGGGAAAAGCTGAGCCGGGTGGGGAGACCACACCCAGTGAATTTCAGGGTACATTAGGTAAAGTCGGTTGAGGAGTTAGACATAGTGCTCCCCAAAGGTTCTCTTGGGTCGTGTGTGTGTGTGTTTTCCAGTAGAATCATTCTAATAGTGCTGCAAGACCCAGGTGTCCCTTCCTTTTGAAGTTTATTATTATTATTTTAATGTTTATTTTTGAGAGAGGGAGAGACAAAGTGAGAGTGGGAGAGGAGTAGAGAGAGACACAGAATCCGAAGCAGGCTCCAGGCTCTGAGCTGTCAGCACAGAGCCCGACACTGGGCTCGAACTCACAAGCAGCAAAATCATGACCTGAGCCAAAGTTGTACGCTTAACCGACTGAGCCACCCAGATGCCCCAAAGTTTATTTTATGTAATATTTACTGTTGCTATGAGAAGTGTTTAAAAGAAAACTTCTGCTTAAAAATAAAAGCAATGGTAGTTTTAACTACCCTGAATTCCTTAAAACAGATGTTCTGATCAAATTTCGAACAAAGCAACAATGGGTTTCTTGTCACAGCCTTAACATATTATACTCTGTTACTCAAATTTTCACATCAGCTTCAGAAGAAAAAAAACCTGCAGGGATTTGATGGTGTATGAAATATTCGAAGCTTTATGCTGAAAAAGAGAACAGCAGAAATGTGTCCGCCCCAGACTTGCTGTTGGGGAACCCCACGGGCTGGGGACTGTTCTGAGCTACCCTCACAGGCAGTGAGCATTTCCTGCAGGGAACCCTGTGACTGGGCACATGACTTACTCCACAAATGACCCACTCTGCAAGGCCCGTGAACCATCTAAGAGGAAGTAGTCCGGGTGGAGCCCATAACAAGAACAGGACGCCGGACAGCAGGGAAGGGAAATGCCTAAGGAAAAGCTAAAACTGCTCTTTGGCACATAAATCTGAGGCCCTGAGAACGAAGAGCTTCTTATCCCTGCCAGGCCCCCAAAAAGGCAGGCGGCCACTCACGGCAGATCAGTAGAGTCTGGGGAGGGAGAGGAGAGCAGGGGGATGGTTTCCACAGCATTCCAACAGGTATTTCCTGAAGACTAGGGAGAAACTTCCCAGGGCAACGCAGGCGCTGGCTGGGAACCTTCACAGGCCATATGGAGCCACTTAGTATCTGAATTTTTTGTTGTTGTCCTTTAGTGATTCCTGAGCGTACTGCAAATTATGCTGCTAGCTTGGCTTACACAAAAGATGACAATTTAATAAGAAACATAAATGTTTGACAATTCGCATTAAATCACCATCTGGTCCAACGGAAATAGTCATATTTAAAATGTATATATCATCATTTGCCATCTGTGTAATCTATTACAAGTTTTACGGGGAATCTGAAGTTGCTTTATTAACTCATCCCACTTTGAAACAAACATCTTTGTTCTAGGATAAAGAAAGAAGAAAGGCCTTGAACACTGAATCCCATATTAAATGTCTTCTGGGGTATCTGGGTGGCTCAGTCAGTTAAGCATCTGACTTTTGATTTTGGCTCAGGTCATGATTTCATGGTTCATGAGATGGAGCCCTGTATCAGGCACCGCACTGACAACCTGAGCCTGCTTAGAATTCTCTCTCTCTCTCTCTCTCTCTCTCCCCCACCCCTACTCTCACTCTCAAAATAAGTAAATAAACTTAAAAAAAATGGTCTTTTGCAAGCCAATCTTAGTACTCTCCTCTTAAAGTAATTCTGTAAACTAGGCTTTGGGAAAGTATTTGAAATGAAAAACAAGATGGTTTCTATAATAAATTCCCACGTGAAAATGAGGCTTGCACTTCCCAACCGAGTGCCCTCCCCTCCCTCTCCCATCCTTTATTTTGTCTTCAGGATGGGAAGGTGGTAGGAGCTTTGTTTATAAAAATAAATTTCACCAATAAACTTAAAAAACCACTGCACAGACTACTAAAATTGTAAGTGGAAAATATAAGCTGCTCATTTCCAATTAAAAAATTTTTTTAAAGTTTATTTATTTTGAGAGAGAGAGAAAGTACATGGCCTGCAATGCAAACAGGGGAGGGGCAGAGAGAGAATCCCAAGCAGGCCTCCCACTGTCAGCGCAGAGCCCAACATGGGGCTTGAACTCTGGAACCGTGAGATCAAGACCTGAGCCTAAATCAGGTGTCGAATGGTCTGAGTCACCCCGGTGCCCCTCCTCATTTCCAATTTTACTGTGTAAGAACAAACTGATGTCTCCAGCTACTCCTTAAAACCATGTATTTCCAGTAAGAAAATAATAAATAAGTTTATTCCCCTGAGATCTCTCCTTCGTTCAAATATTAATTACTGACATTCAGAGTCTAAGTTATGGGGTTTTTTTTGGTAATCTTTTCCCCATACATTTCAATCTTTAGATTATGCCCAGGTGGTTATATTATTCACCTAAAAACTAAATCTGGTTTAATATTTTCTCCACAGAAGCTGCTCAAATACTTTTGAGCAAAACCGGATGGGGCATGAATCACACCCTGCCGTCCCTTAGAGGGTAAATCAAATGAAAGCTACAGGTAGTTATAAAAACAGCCACGTGCCTGCTTGAATTTTGGAGAACTGATCAAATAACAAGTATCTCCTTGGTTCACAAGTCACAATCCTTGCTAAATAAAGTAAAATGACACCGAGCAGGTGTATTTTCAAAATACGTCTCTCTGATGACGATTATATTTCATAAATAGTTATCTGCCTATTTCCTTCTGTTTGGCTCTCTCCCACTGCTTCACTAGAGGAAGATACACAAAACAATGCCCATTGTTTTGTCAGTGACCATTCTAGAGAAGACAGAGGACAGGTTATTCTTTATACTTCACCCACAGTCAAGTATTTTTGGTTCTACTGGACTGACTTGCTAACTTTTAAATATACTGCTGTAATAATTACAAAGTAACTAAAAAGAATTGCAGTGTGTGTGTGTGTGTGTGTGTGTGTGTGTGTAAATATATAAAATCACAGAATGTTAGAGGTGGAAGGGGCCATAGAGGCATCTAGGCCAAGTGTAAATGTCACCGAGTTAATTTCTGTGTAACTACAGCTCCATTTTTAAAAATAACTGGCCTAGTAAGCAGTTATATGTCAGTGGAGACTCCTAGTAGGTAGTAATAGTTACCACTGGTCCAAGTTTTCCTTCTAGAGAAATCTTACTAAGGATTATTTCTTCAATCTCTAACGACCAGCCATTTCTGACAGAATAACCATTTTCAAACATACACCGAGAGATTAATTATTCAACAACTTAAAACCTTAGAACCCAAGTTTGCTATTCCCCAACTAGTAGGCCCATCCTTCCACCCTTTTGTCTTTCAACTAGAAAACGGTCCAGTTTCCTCGGTCTGGCACGTTACTATGTACAGACATTTTCATAGGCTGCTTCCTGTGCACAAACAAGTTTCTCAGCAATGACTCAATCTAAGAAACACAATCCAGCCAGTTTACTGGAACTTACCCATTATGCTTGTCTGCAAGCTGCAAACATGATGCAAAGATAAAGCAAAACTGGTAAGTAACTGAATAGGAACTTGGGACTGCTGATTTTCTCAAGAGGTACATAGCTTGTTTAGCCAAAAAAAAAAATCAGGAAGGGCAATTAATTACAGTAAGGGTAGGTGATGCCATCTGCTATAAAAAGTACATTGGCTCCGGCTTTCCCATAAGAACTTTCACACCTGGACCCCAAGACTTCTTTTTTTGGCGATTGTATTTGTGTGGATGCTGCTGCCAGGCCTGGATGGGCTTCTGTGAAGGTTATTAGGAGTTTGCCAAGAGAATGGCTTGGTTTGAAAAGGAAACTTCAGGATACATTTTTCTAATCCTTTCTCCATTTTTTTAACAAGCCGTGTATACATTCCGTTCTGGATGCTGTCCTCCACACACGGAAGGAACTTTGTGCATAGGTCTTGTGTGTCCTCTTGATTTCAGCTCAGGGCATGATCCCGGGGGTCATGAGATTGAGCCCCGTGTCAGCCTCTGCGCTGGATGTGGAACTTGGTTAAGATTCTGTCTCCCTCTGCCTCTCTCCCAATGCTCACTCTCTCTCTAAAATAAAAAAATACAATTTTAAAAAGTAAAAGAATAATAAACTTTAAATACAGAGGAGGGGTGCCTGGGTGGCTCAGTCAGTTAAGTGTATTCAGTTCTTGATTTTGGCTCAGGTCACAATCAACATGGTTTGTGGGATTGAGCCCCATGTGGTGACAGCACAGAGCCTGCTTGAGATTCTCTCCTTCTTTCTTTGTCCCTCTCCCGTGTGCAGAGGTGCGTGCACACTCTCTCTCTAAATGAATAAACTTAAAAAAAAAAAAAATACAGAGGAAAACCTTCGAGAACACTTTGAAACCTGTTTTGGTCCCCTGTGATCTCACTGAAGGCTGCCCAGCCTGCATTAAGAACAATTAGATGTTGTCACATGAAACATCTTTTGGTGGCATCCGTCTCCTGATGGAGACAGTAAGCTAGAGCAGTAGGAGCTGCTCTGCCCCCTAGGATCCAGTGGTGTTTCAGATCAGAGGAGGACAGGATGCTCAAGAGCAGATCCCAACGATTCAGGTTTTATTTTTCCTGTTTGTGGGTAAGGATCCATCCAGGTGCCCTGTTCTGACCGTGTTACGGGAAATTTTAAAAAATTGAATTAGTTTGACTGTGCACTGAAGGGTAGTCATATCAGAAATGGAACGGCAGTTGGATGGGTATATGTGCTATACGTGCTTACACAAAAGTGTATGTTACCGTTTCTGTTTTCACCCCATGTTGCACAAGCCAGCCAGATAGTCAATTTCAGACCCTCCCTGAGGAAGAACCAAGTAGCTTCATTGCCGAATGTTATTTCAGGCTCCCACTACAGTTAGGTCCACAGCTTATTATCCTTTGACCTTGAGTTTAATCTTGTTTAGATTACAGCAGGTATTAGAACCGTCACTGTCGACATGCATAGCAACATATGCATATACTTTATAGAGAGATCTCTTTCACCTCTTACCTGATCCACCAACATCTGTACGGTAGGAGTGGGATAGAACAGTTATATACTAAATTTATAGCGAAACCATCTGAACCCACTCAAGCATCTCATCTGATGGGGAGGAAAGGGAGAGAAAGGAAAATATAGACTTGTATCAACTCTTGGTGTACCTGCCACTGTTAATTTTAGAATAAATTATATTAGAAATTTTCTTTCAGCCCATAGGGCTGGGTTCTGGGGATCCTCTGGGATAGTCTGATTTGTGAGCAGGTGTTTGCAACATAAACTGCTTCAGTGTTCTTTCAGTTCTTTTATGAAAATGTCAAAACTGGATGTTGGCTTTTATCCTGGGTTCTCAACAAGGAGAAGACCTGCCTGGGCATTCTGGGGAAACTGAGGAAGGGGGATATGTCAGAGTGGCCCTTAGGTGCAGGGACAAGTGGGTTTCTCTTTGATTGATCTTCTGAAGAGCTCAGCTCACCATCCACATCAGTTTTTGAGAGGGGGGTAGGAACAGGTACTGCCTGTCTTACAATTCTAGAAACTGGAGTTGAGCTGAGATTGTGTGATCATGCATGCCTTTAAATTTCAGTGCTAGCATTTAGTGGGCGTGACCATACCAAACACCTCCTTGCTATGTAGCTCCTTTAGCTCCAGCTTGGAGAAAGCCTAGATAGGATACCCTGCTGTTGTAAATTCACTAAGAAGATACGGCCCAATCTAATCAGAATTTTAAAGTAGGTTTCTCTAATACCTTGGACCTTTCTCATTCAACATGACCTTTGGATAAACATGTCCGTTAAAATGGAGACACATCATTTTTAAAATGGAAGTTATTTTCATGTTTTGTGTTAGTGGGGAGTTCCTGAGGAGATAGCCATGTATGAATAGATGCTCCGCGGTTGCCATTCTGTTGTCGTGGCCAGGAAAGCGATTGAGGCGACACGCTCAGTCCAGCCTTCTGTAAACCGGCCACTTTTTCACACCCCCAGGATGTTAAAAGCAGAGTATATATACGACAGTAGGTTTTATATCCTGCCCAATCTGGGAACCACTGGCCAGTAATCAGATTTTATATTTTTAGTGTAGCTTGTGGTTAAAAAAGAATGAGTCCAGGATTGAGGCTGCCCAGGACACATCCCTGTAGACTTTCTAGCAGTAGCCCTTCTTTCTAAACCTCGGTATTTTTATCTGCAAAAATAGGATGTATGTTATCTTTATATGGTTGTCTGCAGATTAGTTTGTACATATGTAAAGGATTTTGAACAATGCTTGGCAGGTAGAAAGCCTTTAATAAATGCTGGCTTAAAAACAGGTATACCTTACCCAGTTCTAAAGAGCTACAGATGCTGTTCTAATTATACCTGCTGCTTGCTGTAGACCCTTTAACACTGCTCAAGGCTAGAACACTGATAAACCCCACGGTCAGGGTTTCCCAGCATTTAAGATTCTACCACCAGGACTACAGTGCCATGGCCTCTGCTGTCCATGGAGCTGTGCAGCCTTTAGGCTGGGTGGCCCGCCACCTCCCCCCAACTTTGTTGGGTAAAAATAGCCTGACCGCTCAGGGAAGCAACAGCCATGTTATTTTTGTCCTTGGAGGCAGAAAGTAGAGTTTAGACACGCCGGGCAACCCCGTGCTGCCAGCCATCATCAGAACCAAAATACATGTGATGTTTGTGCATAGCGTCTACTGGCCTTCAGGCCCCAACTGCCTTCCCCCCAGGTCTTGATTTTTCCAGTCTCAATCTCATTTTATTATTTTCAGTATAGATGATTTCTTAAATGGAAAGTGATTTAAATTTCCTAAATAGACTTTTCCAAAAACTAAGGTTCTAAAAAATTGCTTTTGACTTATTTGTGGTTAGGAAAACCTGGATGTGGTGCCTAGGCCTAGCTTTGTTACAGAAACCAAAACGACCATTCCCTCATCGTAAGATTCTCCCCGTATCTTAAAACTTTCAGTACCTTCCATCCTTCCATGGCGCCGTGTGTGTTTTTTTTTCCTTTGTGGTATGTTAAGAGAGTTCTTTGTGATTTCTCAGAAGTGAAACTAGTGGGTACTACCCCTTTTCCAGGGCCAGCCTCTTGCTTCACTCATGGGTCACAAGATTACCATTAGCTAGGACTGTTCTTTACCAGTCTGTTCATGCTTCAGACCTAAGACTCAAATCAAGAGGAAATTGTTTTAATAAGTGAGCCACAGGGATAAGAGTAGCAAGAAATGATGGGGGAAAGTAATCCAATGTAGGAAATACCAAAAGAATGGTGATATTTCACAACTGCTAGATTGACATTTAACCGGGGTCCCTCCCGTAAACTGGATATTTGCTGAGGTTTAAAAAAAATTCCACATACTCGATCATGTTTTCCATGTCTTATAGTAAACCAGTGGCTGGGAGTGCTTGCTCTAGTTTCTCTATTCCATTAAACAAGTGCGGGATTCCTTCTAATTCCAGAGCTTTAGTGTGCAACGTCTAACTCTGCTCTTTGGTGAACTCTACTATCATCCAGTCGTTAATAATCCAAGCAATAAGTGATTAGAGTGGATGACTGTGTTTGTAGGTTGTTTCTTCTTTTAATGAATAGATTCATTGGATGGAATTCACTGTGCCCTTCCAGAACACTGGATCTGTGTTCCCATTCAGATTGTCATTTCCCTATCCCCCAGCATCAACGACAGCATAATATAAATTATAGGCTATGTGCCATTTTAAAAACCATCTTAACCATAGTCTCTCTCTTTCCTTTTTAACATAGGACATGGATTTGATTGACATACTTTGGAGGCAAGACATAGATCTTGGGGTAAGTCGAGAAGTATTTGACTTCAGTCAACGACGGAAGGAGCATGAGCTGGAAAAACAGAAAAAACTTGAAAAGGAAAGACAAGAACAACTGCAAAAGGAGCAAGAGAAAGCCTTTTTTGCTCAGTTACAACTAGATGAAGAGACAGGTGAATTCCTCCCAATTCAGCCCGCCCAGCACATCCCATCAGAAACCAGTGGATCTGCCAACTACTCCCAGGTACAGAATTCTCAGTTCTTAGGAAGGTGTGTGGTAGGGTTTAAGGAACCAGTATTGACCAAGGAGTTAAAATATCTGCACTGGAGTTCCAGCTTTGCCTTTTTACTCATGACCATATCAAGTCAAGTTCCCAGCCTCAGCTTTCTGACGAGTTCAAAAACCTGACTTCCGTCATAGAGTTGTTGCAAGGGTTGAGAGGACATAAGTTACATGAAAGTGTTTTGGAAGCTGTGGAAACATCCTGTATGGATCCAGCGAGCGGCAGCAGTGACCTTAGTAGAACCAGTAGTACAGATCACTAGCATTTTAAATACAGATGGGCAGCTGAAGTGCAAAGAGATTCAGTAACTTACCCGGAGCACCCAAGAAATCGGGGAAGGCAAGATATGAAGCCAGATAGTCTGGTTGGTTTGATTCTGTGCACTACAGTACACTAAACTGATTTCAGGAGAAGAGGAATGTTTGATTATCTGAATTATAAATATTGTATGACACTGAACGATGTTTCTCTTCTTTTATATCTTTCCTTTTTATCTAGGTTGCCCACATTCCCAAACCAGATGCTCTGTACTTCGATGACTGCATGCAGCTTTTGGCAGAGACATTCCCATTTGTAGATGACAATGAGGTACGACACTTGGTTAACAGCAAAACTCCCCAACTATATCTAATACATTCTATATGTGTGCCTCCACTAAAGAAATATTTTAGGAGCAAATTTTGTCTAAGAAACCTTAGCCTATAGATAATATTACAACAACAACAACAAGGCCCTTACACCGTGCAAGACCAAAACCTCTTATCCCTGCAGAGCCAGAAGCATGGATCTGCATAACCATGAAAACAAGTAGCTCATTTGATACAGGTACTTAGAAATAAATTTTGATGAGTGAAAAGCAAGCTGGGTAATAAACCAAGACTTGCTCAGCTAACAATCCTAGTAAATTTAGTGTTTGAAACACTATACTGGGTATTATACAGGGAGATGTAAATTAAATCCAAAAGATTATTACTTATCTTGAAATTTACCCTCAAATGTATAGGCTAAAACAACTAAGCTAGTAAATGAGTAAGTTTGGAGTCATTTTGCAGGGGGTGGGGGGAAGATGTTTCATTATATAGAAAGAGGGGCTGTAAGTGGTCATAACTAGAGAAATACAGAACTGTTGGTCAGTTCCAGTTTAAGGTGTTGTGATGATGCCCCGGAGTGTGCTGCTTTCTCCATTGTTGCTGGCAGACTCACGCCGATAAATGTTTTGTCAATTTTAGGTTTCTTCAGCTGCGTTTCAGTCTCTTGTTCCTGATATTCCCAGCCAAATCGAGAACCCAGGCTTCATTGGTCCTAATCAGGCTCAGTCACCTCAGACTCTTGTCTCTCAGTCAGTCATTGCTGATTTAGACAATATGCAGCAGGACATTGAGCAAGTTTGGGAGGAGCTATTATCCATTCCAGAATTACAGGTAACTAAGATCTAGTAACAATAAGTGTCAAAAACACTTTCATATTCAGTGCCTTTAAATTATTTATTTCAGTTACTATTTATATGCCACCTACTTCCAGGAAGGATTAGAGGGTGCTTTTCAATTAGTTCTGAGAGTTGCGTCTGGCTGGCTCAGTCAGAAGGGCATGCGACTCTTGATCTCAGGGTCTTGAGTTCAAGCCCTACATTGGAGGCAGAGATTACTTAAATAAATAAGCTTTTAAATTAGTCGTGAGAGCTGCCCATGCTCACTTAAGTACACTTTTGTTAGTTAAATGGACTGAATGTCTTGAGGAAAGATCAAGTTGTAAGCCTGAAGTCTGCTCTAGGAACTGTAAAAATAATAATCCTTAGACATAAATGTCTGTTAGAAATAGGGGTTACCTGAATTGCAGAAGAGCTTGGGAAGAGTGGGGGTGGGGAGAGGGTTTACCATCGAATATAGATGATCAGTTACTGAAAATATTTGCACTCAGGGGCAGCTGGCTGGCTCAGTCGGAGGAGCTGGTGACTCTTGACCTCAGGGTTGTGAGTCCAAGCCCCACATTTGGTGTAAAGATCGCTTAAAAACAAAATCTTTCAAAATAAATAAAATTAAAATATTTGCCATCAGATACAGATTATCAGCTATTAAAAATATTTGACTCGACTTACTTTGCGTAAAAATTTCTTTTCTGTGCAGTGTCTTAATATTCAAAACGACAAGTTGGTCGAGACTGGCACGGTCCCAGGTCCAGAAACCAAAATGACAGAAATTGACAACAATTATCATTTCTACTCCTCGATGCCCTCACTGGAAAAGGAAGTAGGTAACTGCAGTCCTCATTTTCTCAGTGCTTTTGAAGATTCCTTCAGCAGCATCCTCTCCACAGAAGATTCCAGCCAGTTGACCGTGAACTCATTAAATTCAGATGCCGCAATAAACACTGATTTTGGTGATGAATTTTATTCTGCTTTCATAGCAGAACCCAGTAGCAGCAACAGCATGCCCTCCTCGGCTACTTTAAGCCAGTCGCTCTCTGAACTTCTTAGTGGGCCCATTGATGTTTCTGATCTATCACTTTGTAAAGCCTTCAACCAGAACCACCCTGAAAGCACAGAATTCAATGACTCTGACTCTGGCATTTCGCTGAACACCAGTCCCAGCCTGGCCTCACCAGAACACTCAGTGGAATCTTCTGTCTATGGAGACACACCCCTTGGCTTCAGTGATTCTGACATGGAAGAGATAGATAATGCCCCTGGGAGTGTCAAACAGAATGGTCCTAAAACGCAACCAGTACAGTCGTCTGGAGATACAGTCCAACCCCTGTCACCATCCCCAGGGCACAGCACTCCAGTGCGTGAGGCCCAGTGTGAAAACACGCCCAAGAAAGAATTGCCTGTAAGTCCCGGTCATCGAAAAACCCCATTCACAAAAGACAAACATTCAAGCCGCTTGGAGGCTCATCTCACAAGAGATGAGCTAAGGGCCAAAGCTCTCCACATCCCATTCCCTGTTGAAAAGATCATTAACCTCCCCGTTGATGACTTCAATGAAATGATGTCCAAGGAACAATTCAACGAAGCTCAGCTGGCATTAATTCGCGATATCCGCAGGCGGGGTAAGAATAAAGTGGCTGCTCAGAATTGCAGAAAAAGAAAACTGGAAAATATAGTGGAACTGGAACAAGATTTGGATCATTTGAAAGATGAAAAAGAAAAATTGCTCAAAGAAAAGGGCGAGAATGACAAAAGCCTCCATCTATTGAAAAAACAACTTAGCACCCTGTATCTTGAAGTCTTCAGCATGTTACGTGACGAAGACGGAAAGCCCTACTCTCCTAGTGAGTACTCCCTGCAGCAGACAAGAGACGGCAATGTGTTCCTTGTGCCCAAAAGTAAGAAGCCAGATGTGAAGAAAAACTAGATTCGGGAGGATCAGACCTTTTCTGAGCTCTAGTGGGTTTTATTTTTGTTTTTTTTTTGTACTGTTATACTAAAAGCTCCTACTGTGATGTGAAATGCAAAAATATACTTTATAAGTAATTCTATGCAAAATTATAGTAAAAAACTAGTGTAGAAAATAATATAAACTTTAAAAAAGCATTAAAATAAGTCCTCAGTATGCTGAATCAGTAGTTTCACTTTAACTGCGAACTTAATTTCTTAGAACACCATTTGGGCTAGTTCCTGTATAAGTGTAAATACTACAAAAACTTATTTATACTGTTCTTATCTCATTTGTTACGTTCCTAGATTTATACGATGCAACATCTGGCTAAAAGCAAATTGCAAAACTAACCACTATGTACTTTTTTATAAATACTGTATGAACAAAAAAAGGCATTTTTTTTATATTAAATTGTTTAGCTCTGGCAAAAACCAATTTAGTTGAAAAGCTGGTACTAATAAAGGAATATTATGACTGTTGAATTATCTTTGGAATTCATTTGAGTTTATTCAGTATATTTTCCGTAATAACACACTTAACATATTTAGAAATTTTGCATTTTCAGAATGTTTCCATTCATTGGAAATATGTATAAAGTATAAAATGCTGAACTTCTGGTCCCAGAGATCTAAAGAAAAAAAGTGTATCAAGAAGATACAGATAGAAAACACCTCTCAACCAAGGAAAATATGTTGACATGAAAACACTGGAGTCCGTTTACTCACATCAGTACAGTTATGCCTACCATGCGCAAGGTATTTTTTTAAAGTACAGAACACAATGGAAATCCCGGTCCTGGAATTCAAGAAAGATGGCAAACCCACACATGCCGGGAGGATCGGGAAGGCTAGTAGGAAGGAAGCACTGCAATTTAAACCAGGGTTGCAGGGGCGCCCAGGTGGCTCAGTCAGTTAAGCGTCCAACTCTTGATTTCAGCTCGGGTCATGATGTTGCAGTTCAGGAGATCGAGCCTCCCGTCAGGCTCTGTGCTTGACAGAGTGGAGCCTGCTTGGGATTCTCTCGATCTGCCCCTCCCTCTCAAATCAATTAAAAAAAAAAAAGCCTATTGAGATGGCAACATTCGAAGGTGACCCATTCTGTTAGCTAAAAAGAGTATTTAGGATACAGGACTTCCAAAGGCTCTGAAGCCTATTTAAAAACAGGGCTATACGCTGACTGGCATTCACTTTTGAACATCCCCTCTCTGTAATAAGCTTTCTTACTCTTACTTTCTAATCTTAAACTCGAATCGACTTTTGCCTGCTGCTCAAAAAAAAGTGTACAGCTGAAAATGGAGGGGAGAGAAACAAAGGGCAGTGGAATATGGCACGTTCTGAGGACAGTTTAGAGCTCTATAGTGCTCTAGATAGCACTATATACAGTGTTGTTACACCTTCATGAGGACTTTGGCTTTTCTCTAGGAAAGTGGGGAGCCATGGGTGTTCCGGAGTAACATCTGATTTTTAAGTTTTCTTAGCTTTGTGTGTTGAAATAGCCCAGGTTAAGGTGGGAGCAGGAAGACGACCAATGGGGAAGCTTTGAAACACAGGGGATAGTGCTTTGGTGTACAGTGGTGATAGCAGCAATAGTGTGAGAAGGCGCTGGGTTCTGCAGGTTTCAAAAGTAGAACTAAACGAACTTTCCAATAGATGTTGGGTGAAGATGGGAGTCGAGGACTCGGAACAGAAGAACTGAGGGGTGCTCGGGTGGCTCAATCAAGTCAAGCGTCTATTTTGGCTCAGGTCATGATTTCATGATTCAGATGTTCAAGCCCACTGTCGGGCTCTCCTGGCAGTATGGAGCCTGCTTGGGATTCTCTCTCTCCTCTCTCTGCCCACTCATACTCTCTCAAAAATAAACTTAAAAAAAGTGGGGTAATGGGAGATTCATCTCGATTAAACATTAAGTACTACAATGCAGAGGTCCACAGGCCCTAGAGCCAGATTGGCTGGGCTTGCTGCTGCCATTTTCCTGAATCCCCTCCAATAATTCAAGACATTTATCTGTAGAGCGAGAAGTATTGAGTTACTATGCAAAAAGTATTGTGCCTAGCTCACTAAGCACTCAATAAGCATCTTTTCATTTTCCTTAGCCTTGTATTAGGATACCTTTCAGTTGCTAGTGAAATAAACTAAAGTCAATTAGCCAGTAAGAAAATCTGACCTGAATGACAAAGCTCGGCTCAGGGTTGAAAACTTCAAAGAATAATGGATGTAGTAGGCATTCAGATTCTGCTGCTGGCCTCTCTCACACAGTAGAGAATCTCTTTTAACTGGTGGTGGTAAGATCCCTGGAGGAGACATTTTTCCAACCTCAAGACAAAAGACCAAAGTGCTCCACCCTTAGACAAAATTATGGGGGTGTTGGGGGTGTGTGGCATGAATCCATTACCAGGAGCCACGCCACACCTGAACACCTGAAATTGGCTAGCACCTACAAGGGATGAAAAGCACTGCTGAGCATACTGGAACAGATTTCTAGCTGGGCAGCAGTTAATTGAGGTGATACGTTTTTGTTTTTTTTTTTACAGTATCTGAAAAAATCACTTGTAAGCACTAAACATTCGAATTCTCTCAAAATAGGTGCCTGGGAAACTCAGTAGGTTAAGCATCCAACTCTGGCTCACGTTGTGACCTCACAGTTGAGAGACCTCCCAAGTCAGGCTCTGAGTGGAGCCTGCTCTGGATTCTCTCTGCCCTTACCCCACTTAAAAAAATACAGTAAACATCCAGCATTATGCAGAACTAGAAACTAAAATGTTTAAATATAACAAATCCTAACCTACTCCTGCCAAAAAATAAAGCCAAATTTTCATCTCTTGATCTAGACTGGAGTTTGAGCTCTATACTGCCCTCAGATTAATTTTGGCTATCCAAGTATTCAAACACTAAACTCAAGGTCCTAGTTTTAAAATGTGTACCTATGCAAGGCATCTGGGTGGCTCAGTCAGTTAAGCACCCAAATTCAGCTTAAGTGATGATCTCGAAGCTTGTGGGTTCAGGCCCCAGATCAAGCTGTGCTGATAGCTCAGAGCCTGGAGCCTGCTTCAGATCCTGTGTCTCCCTCTCGCTTTGCCCTTCGCCCCACTCCCACGCTCTCAAAACTGAACCTTAAAATTTTTTTCACAAAAAAAGTGTACCTATGCCATTTACATTGATTCATAGCAAGCATTCTAAGAGACCATAACTGAATGATACGGTCTGTATTTATGTAAAGAAACATTTTCTAAGATTTCCCAAGCCCATGTTTAGGGAAGGAGTGGCTGCTCAAATTAACTTACACTACACTTCTACTGTTTTTAAGCCTCAGAACCTAAGATTAATTCTCATTCCTATTTTACAGATACTTATCAGAGTAGGCTAAGTTTTCTGTTGCTTTTTATACTTCTTGAGAACTGGAGAAAATTTTAAAGGATATATATATATTTTTTTGAGACACAGAAAGTGATGAGTGGGAATGGGGTATAGAAAAGACGACCAAGAATCCCAAGCAGGCTCCGCACTGTCATCACAGACCCCCATGCAGGGCTCAAACCCACAAAATTGAAAGATCATGACCTGAGCCAACAGTCTGACACCCAACCGAGTCACCCAAAGCACCCCAAGAGAATGGAGAAATATTTAAAGACCACAAAAACCTTGTGGAGAAAAACACTCATTAAGACATTAGCATAATTAACTTTATTGTAACCCATCAAAATTTTAAGTATTCTTCAGGATATTAAGTACCTATAATTATTACCCAAAATATCTTTAAAGACCATGGACCAGAGGCCAAGTTAAGTTCTTTAAACCCAGTTTCACCGTCTGACTTCATGACAAAGGGTGGGTATTCTCTCCATTTTACAAAGTTATTAGGTAAAAACAGCTCCTAATCTGGATAGAATTTGTTAAACCTTCACGGAGGAAGGTACTTGTTCTAACAGTTAATGAATTTAACATTTCCTTCAACACTACAGACAATAAACCACAATAGCATTCACAGTACTTAAACTGTCAAACATTATCTGGTTACTGTTTTATTTCTAAATACCATCCACGCATCAGCACTTCAAAGTCAGAAGTCAGACCCCACTAGCCTCATTTAGTAAAGCATGTTATTACTAAGTCAAACTTTGATTATTAAATGTGATGTTTAATTCCTCACAATGTATATGAAACCAAGATTTCTAGGGGTGTCTGTTGATATCAAGCTGGCAATGGGTAGCATTCATAAAGAAACCCCAAATAACCTACCCAAGCTCACAAAACAGTTTAAGTTGTGTTTAAATATTTTACTGATAAACTTGATATATAGAAACAAAAATCTAATTGCATTATTCCAAAATCTATTAAAGGTAAAAGAGACAAAAGATTAAACCCAGAGACCAGTTATGAGAGTTCTTTCCTAAGTACATATAAAGTTTGCTCAACATTTCTATCAACAATGTATGGACTAACAGTGTATTTTAAAGATCACCTGTATTTTAACTTCCAAATGTAACTAGTTATCACTTGATAGAATTCATCTTTTGTCATTATAGGCCATTTTAACATATGGCTATATACATGAATATGGTGAAACCTAACCATTTCATATTTGCCAAGTATTTAGAGCTGCCAACACCCTTGTAGTTATAAACATTATTTACCCACTATCAATAAATTTTAGAAGCTCCTATTTCCTGTATTTCGGTGTGGTACCCACTTAATCTCTAGTATGCAGTTCAATGCACCCTTGCCATTACCAGTGTTTAAATAGTATACTGGAATATAAGATACTTAACTGCTGCAGAGTAGACCACTGCACATACCATGAAACCAGTGTTGCAATGAAACCCAAGCACACTGTGCTGCAATCCTAACTGCCAGAATTCCTTACATGGCTAGAACCCCTATTTAACATGTTAACAGCTATTAATGCTAAAAATCCAAGTATTTGTGCTACAAAGTTTTCTTAAATATTGCAATCCTTAAAACACAGGGCTTTAACGGAGAATTACTACCACCTTTACCTGGATTAACTTCCTGTTTCCTCCCAGCCCACGCTCACACCACAGAATACTCCACCATACCCAATTCACCCAACAGCTGAAACCCCCCTTCATCTTTCTTCCCAATTTTTTCACTTAGTCACTTGTGTCGTTAACTGTATTTTTTCTAAAAGTTCAGGTTCCACACTTATCACCCAAGCATCTCACATATTGGTATTCAAGATAAACCCTTAAGCAAGGCTTTCAGTTTATTTTCCATCCCCATTTCCAGTGTCATGTATTTGTTTCCCACTGAATAGAATCCATGATCTTCAACCATGTAAAGGCTCATTTCAAGTTTCTATTTTATTACTAATAAAGTATGTAATATTCACCTAGAGTGTTTAAATCACACGAACACTGTGAAGCAACAAAACCACACACACATTTCTAAAAATATTTTAATGAAAAAGTTATCTTTCTGTAAACATTTCATTATACTACAAATGAAACATTTGAATCCATTACAGACCACCTCTTAAGTCTTAAAAATCAGGATAAAACATTGAAATTTAAAAGTAATCTTGAGTATTATATAGGCTAACAATCCTTTCATTGCCCCTGCCATTAACTTGCTTATTTGACTATCTGTGACATTCAATTATTGGAACTCTGAAATACGGTCCCTTAATTAAAAATGTTTCAAGTTGCGACATGCCAGAAACTCTTAAAACCAAGCCTATTCCAACCGTCCAGTTCCTTAACAAATCGTCTTTAGTACCCAATTTTCTTTAGAACTTGAGTATCAGGCATTTTTTTAAAATGTAGTGTGGGAAGCAATAACCTGTAAGTTGACAAAATCTGTTACACAGTCTGGCTCAACCATTTTTCCCCTTCTAAAACTTCCTTATTTGGCTTACTGGTACTATGACTGAAGAGCACATTTTTCAGAAATGACAGTGAAACTACATTTAAATAAAATAATTTTATTTCGTAAGAAAGGAGATGGACTGTAAAGAACAATGCCTTAAAAAAAATGTTACCTATCTTGGTTAATTCACTTCACACTAAAAGAAAATTAAAAGGCTATTCCCTTAAACACTTTATTTTTATGATGTGTGGAAATTCAGTCCTGATTTAGATTGAGACAGAGCCAACCAGTCATTTTCTGAGAATAAACTCTGGCAAAACCACACCCATCTATGTATTAACTTTGTAATTTAGGAACTTTTAAAAGCCTTTCCCCCAAGTGTTATTTTCCAAAGTACGTAAACATCAAATCTGTTTTTTTGAAGTCAGCTTTAAGCCCAATGTGGGGCTTAAACTCATGACCCCATGATCAAGAGTAGCATGCTATACAGACTGAGCCAGCCAAATGCCCCTCAAATTCTCAATTTTTAATAAGCCCTTTGGGACAGCGATAATAGCCCTTATGAATAATCAGCAACTGATTTAAATAGTAACTGAGTAATATTTTAACTCTTTGAGAAATCTTTTAAAGGAAAATTAGCATAATTAGTTCCCCTACTTCTGGTTATTGGGTTAAAACACAAAAGAATCAAAATGTATCCTATTAGTTCAAGTAATTCCCTGGATTTATATGCAAGAGAACTTATGAGGCCACTTGAATGAAGACCATTTTTCTATCACCTGACAATTCTGAAAGTTCATTCTGAGGTGTTTTGCATGGAATGAGGATTAGCAGCTTAATGCTTCTGTTACAAGTGTCATGCTTATTACAAAAACTTCACAAAATTTGAGATTGCTCATCAAAAATTAACTTTCCCCTAAAGACACCAACAAATTGTATACATGGGGCCACATCTGACTCAGGATAAATATTCATGGTTGTTGCCGGTCCTGAAACTGTTTAAAATGTGCTGGATGTGGTTCTAAAATATTCAGCTGAGTAATTTTGCCAATGTACCTAAGTTTCAAAATATGTCATATAAATTTGTAGGGAAACAAATGGTGTCATGAGCTTTTACTGTGAGCTACAAACCTTACCCAGCCAGAAACCTTCGTATATAAGATGGTAGGAAAGACATTCCTCATTTAGGCAAGTAGGGTTCTCATTCAACCTGCAAATCAAAAAGATTACTCTTACCTTGCTTTACAAAAAATTACTCTTTAATTAGTGAAAAAATTCAAATTCAAGCCTTACCTAATGCTTATTGCCCTTCCTTGCAGGTCTAAATGCTAGACCTAGTGACTGTGGCAACTATCTCTCATTGATGTTCCAAAAGGCGAAGAGCTCCTTCCTGCTAGACTTTCTTCGATATTTCAGTTGTAATAAGCAGTTTTAACTAGCTTTGGAAAGTTGCTCACTATCACCATAGTATCTTATGCCTTCACTTCTCTGTAGTTGAAGCTCTTGCTGCTGCCTTGTCATTCTTTATTTATGCTGACTTGTCCATACTCAAAAGGCTGCTGAAGTCCTGTCTTAGGGAGTCTTTGATCCACACTGTGCTTTAAAATGCACATCTTAGGTCCTTTAAAGCTGGTTAAATCGCTCTCCTCATGGCTTACTTTTCCACACTGTTCACAAGAACTAAGCTAATACAACTTATAAACAGGTCACATACACAGATTTCACCTGCTTATAGGTTGCAAACATCAACTTACTTAAAGTATTTTCACTATTAAACTAGTTCCAGAACATAGAAAGTTTGTTAACAGTACAATTAACCTCATATGCCATTAAAGGATACTGTCAAGGTTGTGCCAAACAATTTCACAAACATAGAAACATGAAATGTCAATCACCCCCATTCCTTCAACCTTTATTATATGAATAAAAGAACTTGAGACAATTTAGCTCAGTTTTAATAAAATGTTTCCCAAGCATTACTTTGACCAGGTACCCAGGTTTAAGTTATGAACATTGACAGTGTCCATTTATATAACCACATTTGAAGTTGTTAAAGACTTAACCATTTTCTAATATTAGCCTATTTTCTACGCTGCTTATTCACATATGTCCATTAACAAATGGAATGTTGTCTGTTACATTTATTGGTTTGTGAGTGTTTTCTGGAAAACTGCAGTATCTGTGAAGACCGATTTCCATGCTGGCATTGCATGCATCCAAATATTAATAATGCACAGAGGCACAGAATTAGAGCAACAAGAGAGCATATTCAAACACTAGCACGCCCCATTCCCCTTTTTATTGCTTGTTTTGCTTAGTACTTCTGAAAACAAAAATAAGAATCTCGAATTCAACATTCGACTGCCAAAGAAAGAGTAACAGCAGAGCACATACTTAGGGCTCAAATGAAATTTTAAGCACTAGCTGGCGCACAACAGTAGACATTGGTTTTTGTATTTATGACCTTATCTAAAACTCTTCTCAACCAGGGTCTTCCAAACCAAACCGTTAACTCATACCAACGCGATTTTATGTTCAAGCATACATATGGAATAACAGTGTGTTCTTCTGGATTTTTAAGTGAGCAAGAAATCAGACTATTCAAATTTGAATTTGGGTCTCTGGAAGTGAGAAGCTTGTACTAAGCAACTGTGCTACACTTCTACTGTAGTAGTCATTTGGGAGAATTTTATCTAGACTGTCCTTGGTTTTATCCAGTAAAATACAGAGGGTACACACAGGAAAGCATGCCAGCCAGTTAAGGGTTCAACAATGCATGATTTTTATTCTCTTGCTTCTGAAAGCTTGTATCAAAAAAATAGGTATATATTAAACCAAGGAAAACTGAAGACTTATGGGCCTCTTGTGCTTTAAAAAGGGGGGAAAAAAAAAGAGTAGCCACTAATTTGCTCAGATACAGCAGGCTTAGTGGTCCTGTTATTTTGAAAAGTTTTTAAGAATGGTTTTTAGGGGAAAGGGAAAACATCCACTACCCCTTTCCAGAATTTAAACAGAGGGCAGTAGACGTTCTTTACACCCAAATAAAACTATGGCAGTTCACATGTGACCAAGGTGAATGTAGAATGGAGATGTACTAAACACAGCTAGGACTCTCAGCAAAGCTAACACACTAAATCATATGATTACATTTTGAAATAAAATGCACAAAAACCAAATAGGAATTTTGAGATTTTTTTCATTTGAAGGTAAATCTTAATGCTATTAAATTCACAAATATGCTAATTTAAATACCCAATTCTATTTATCTAAAACACACATTGCAAACATACAAATATCTATTCTCTCCACATGTCAGAGCCCATTCATTTCATGGTTTGGAAATGCGGAGAATAGATTCCCCTTAAACTGCAAGTCAGCAGGTGTTTCTTTACAGTTAACTTTAGCAAAATTCATACAAAATAGTAATTAACAATGATCTTCTTTACTTGTTAACTCACAAGGAAACACCTTCAAAACTGCATTTTGTTAAAGTTTTCTGTACTAAAATGTAGAAAAACTGAACTACACAAATATTGAAAAGTTAAAAATTCCTTAATTTTTTATTCCTGGTACCACTACCACAATTTACAGGGCAATATACCTGATGTAATGAAAAGAAAAAGAAAAAGACAAAGCTACAACAGATAAAAGACCTCAGGAATGTACATCTAATTGACACTACATTGCATTAATCAATAGCTGCACTTTTTGCAAACTGTGGCTATGACAGTCCTGAACAAGAAGGGTTTCCTGTTTAAGCTGCAGTAACTTTTCTGACTATGGATCATCGTTCCTTCTGTGGCAGATTTTTACAGTTCCTCTAATGCATTTGGGACGACTGTCTCAAAGTAACCTGCAGCTTTCCTGACAACTCCTCGCTCTCTCTCCTGCTAAGAACTGTAGCCTGTTGAATAATACAGGATAAAAAAATTATTACACTCAGTGAACAGTTCCACATATTCTTTATCATCAACATAAAAATTTAAAGATACCTACCCTTTTCTTCTGAAAAATTTTTAGAACCTTCTGCTACCATATCCACCACTTCCACCACCAGATCCATAACCACCTAGAAATATACAAGTTATTAAAAAATTGCTAAGTTTTTAAACTAAGAAGTCCATGAAAAAAAACTTAACCAGAAAAATAAAAAATTAAGTACTTACCACCATAGGGACTGCCCGAGCTTCTTCCACCAAAACTGCCCCCTTTCATGGGTCCATAATTTGATTGCTGTTGTCCACTATAATTTCCAAAATCATTATAGTTCCCACCACCACCATAGTTACCTGAAATCACAAAAGTTTTGTTTGTGGTTGACCTTACAATTAAAATCATCTTCCTCTTTTAACATATGTAGCTATTATCAATAACAGCCAGCATACACGGTAACATTCAAAATGCAACCCATCTGGAAACAGTTGAGAGAGTACCAACTCCACCAACAGAGGCCCACGAGCAGACCTCAGGCATTAAGTAGGAGAGGAGGAATCAGAGTGAAGATGGTCCACAAGAGCTTCTATGTAGATGGGTGCCATCTTTTGTCCACATTAGATGCTACACCCCAGTTCATGTTCTTGCCTGCATACCACTAACACCATCGCAAATGTGCTTGATTCACTCTAATTCTGATATAGTACAACTTTTGTATCAACGACAAAAAATATATTCTAAACGAGCTATTTAAAAAATAATGGATGGGGGCGCCTGGGTGGCTCGGTCGGTTGAGTGTCTTTCGCTCAGGTCATGATCTCGCAGTTTGTGAGTTCGAGCCCCGCGTCGAGCTCTGTGCTGGCAGCTCAGAGCCTGGAGCCTCCTTCAGATTCTGTGTCTCCCTGTCTCTCTGCCCTTCCCCTGCTCATGCTCTGTATCTCTCTGTCTCTCAATAATAAATTAAAATGTTAAAAAAAAAAAAACTTCTTAAAAAAAATAAAAAATAAAAAATAATGGATGGCTCAGTCCACGAAACGTCCAACTCTTGATCTCAGCTCAGGTTATGATCTCATGGTCCCAAGACGGAACCCCACATGAGGTTCCATGCTTTCAGTATAGATTCTCTCCCTTGCTCTCTACCCCCCCCATTCTCTAAAATTAAAAAATAAAAAAATCTTCAAGGTGACCTGGCTGGCCCAGTGGGTATAGAGTATGCAACTCTTGATCTTGGGGTTTTGAGTTCAAGCCCCACACTGCGCACAGAGCTTATTTAAAAATTAAGTAATTTAAAGTAATAAAAACTTAATAACCTTTTGTGGACTTATTAACACACCCAACAAAACTCAATGTATTTATATTCATAAGAAAGCTCTTCATGGAATAATGATGGGAACTTGATTATCTGAAATGTACCTATGACATAAAAATTCAAAATACTCCTGTCACCTAAACCCCAGATGACAATACATTCATTTCAACGCGTCCGCGCGTTCAATTTGCAGTTCCCATTTGTCCAATTTTAAAGTGCCAAGAAGTAATTCTGGTAATAAACACATTACTAAAAAATGCCCATTTTAATTACATTATGAGCTGAACACATCTTACCAATTTGCTAAATAACCAGCAAAGAAAACTCAGTTTCATCACCCATCGTTGGAGTATTTTCTAATATTATGATTCAACCAAATGCTACATTTTAATACTTTTTAAAACATCTATAATAAACTATAAGTGATATGAAATATTTAAAACAAGTAAAAGCTTACCACCTCCAAAATTTCCTCCTTCATTGTAACCATCATATCCTCCACCACCGCCACCATATCCACCTCCTTGGTTTCCATATCCTGGTCCACCACCACCATAGCCTCCTCTACTACTATAACCAGGACCACCACCATAGTTGCCACCTTAAAAAAAAAAAAAAAAAAGAAATCACAAAAAAAACATTAATGTATACAGTCAAATTATTGAACTTTGATATTACCACTGACCAACTAGAAAATAAACCAATGACTTAACACTCTAAAGGCTGGTGATACCTTGTTAACACAAGCAACAAGAACCTAGGCTAGTGAGAATTAAGATAAAAGCTTAAATATCTTTACATACTAAAAAAAAAAATTGTTCTAATTTTTTGACGTTAAAGTTCACAAAAGAAAATAGTGAACAGTATCCACTGGAACAATCTGGCTCAACTGGTAGTACAATAAATGTTATTAACCAAACAGAACTAGCTACTGTTAAAAATTTGGGGGGGGGGGGATCTGGGCTTCCATGTCGTTAGTTAACTATCATTAACTAATGATTGCTTTAATGGCAATCCATGCAAGTTTTAACTAAAATTAAAAAGATGAACAAATGTTTAGCTTCCAATTAAATACAAAGTCAAAACATCAGTTAAAAACTTACCATCACCTCCAAATCCATTATATCCACCATCACCTCCTCCATAACTACCTCTGCTGCCACCACCTCCACCACCATAGCCTCCTGAGGAAAAGGTATGAATTACAAAAACACTCAACTTAGCAAAAAATTTTCGGTAGACACATTAGAAAATAACTATCTTACCTCTTCCACCAAAGTTTCCACCACGGCCAAAGTTACCACCACCTCCAAAGTTTCCTCCACGACCCATAAAGTTGCCAGATCCACCTCCACGACCTTTAACACGGGCAAGAAAGAGCTTTAAAAACCTTACAAACACCACTCACTTCTACTGTGTATATATACGTTGTTCTACTCACCTCTTTGCGATCCGGCAGACTGCATTTCTTGTTTAGAAAGGGCCTTTTTCACTTCACAATTATGCCCATTAATAGTGTGGTATTTCTGAACTAAATTTTTTTTTAATCAAACAAACAAACAGAAGTTATTTGATGTTT
Organism: Paguma larvata; assembly: GCA_030068075.1. NCBI lineage: Eukaryota > Metazoa > Chordata > Mammalia > Carnivora > Viverridae > Paguma > Paguma larvata. The sequence goes on from CM057825.1 coordinate 54,455,836, forward strand.
GGAAGAGCACACATAAATGATAACTTTTATTAAATTTATTAAAACATCATCAAGAAGGTAGTGACTGAGTGGGAATGAGGGAGTGTTCTGGAATGTTAATAAGGTTTATTTCTTGATCCGGATGCTGGTTACACAGGTGTAGTAGTCATTTATGAAAACTGAACCATATGCTTTATATGCTATGGAACACAATACAAAATGGTAAGCAATGTGGCAAATCTAGCATAGCACAAAGAAACCATTTCCGTTTTCTCATTCAAGTTCAAATAAACTTCTACTTACCAACAATTTTATCAACTGTATCATGATCATCAAAAGTTACAAAAGCAAATCCTCTCTTTTTTCCACTCTGCCTGTCCTCCATAACTTCTATGGTTTCAATCTTGCCATACTTTTCAAAGTAGTCTCTCAAATTATATTCTTCTGTATCTTCTTTAATACCACCAACGAAAATTTTCTTCACAGTTAGATGGGCACCAGGCTTTACAGAATCCTACAAATAAAAACTACAGGTCAAAAGCCAAATTCAAATTCTTCAACAATTTCGAATATTGTACAGCATATTATTATCAAAATACCTCTCTAGAAACAGCTCTCTTTGGTTCCACTACACGCCCATCAACCTTGTGTGGTCGAGCACACATTGCTGCATCCACCTCTTCCACACAAGAGTAAGTCACAAAACCAAAACCCCTGGAACGTTTTGTCTGGGGGTCTCTCATCACCTATAAAATAGAAGTTTTAAAATACTGATATAAACCTGTACAGGTCCCACACCTCTTAATTTTTTGTTCTTTAAGTTAACTTACCACGCAATCTGTAAGTGTGCCCCATTTTTCAAAATGTTCTCTTAAACTATCATCTGTAGTTTCAAAGCTCAAACCACCAATAAACAGTTTTCTCAACTGTTCTGGTTCCTTTGGATCATGGCCCTGAGAAAACAGATACATTTTAATTACTTCCTTTAGCAGGTGAACTGCTAAGGTGCACAAGTCTTTAATCTGCTACAAACAATAAACTCACATCAAATTCCTGTACCATTAATACTTTGTTCAATTAAAAATTGGAATAAGATCGCACATCAACTGATTAAAGGTACCAACACCAAAAAATTCTATAGCCACCCTTTCAAATGCCAACATCCTTCAGCTACACTGAAGTCCAAAAAAATTTCAGAATCAAGAGTCCCTTAACTTTAAACTTCAACTAAAAGTATCTGGGGAGAGTTTAGAAGTTGCTACTGTGTTATAGAAGCAGTATTCCATCCATGCCATTTATTTTCATGTCTTCCCTCCTTGGTACATTTCAAGCATTTAATTTTAAACCACAAAACCATGAAGTATAATTTAAAGGTTCTAAGTGGTAATTTTTTTTTCTGAGTGGTAAATTTTTAAAAATTAATTAATTTCAAGAAAATCAAGCTGTTAAAATAGGTCTTCCTCAACACCAGGCTAAACCAGCATTCTTCCTCCAAAAATTACAAAAAGAAACCCACCATTTATCTTGACAGCTTTCTGTAACCAATTTGTATTTGCACTTGTACCACAAGGCAAAAATTTCAAAACCACAGGATCACATAAACGACAAGTTACATTAAATGTAGCATATAATGTTCGACAAGAACGGAGCACAATAAAATGAGATTTTAAAAAATTAAGACATATGGCCTGAATTGTTTTGCAATCTAACTAGCTCCTTAGTAAGTTTCATGAACCGCCATTTAAAGCATGCATTAATAGTTCATCCAAAGTCCTTAAATAAAGGGGCTCACATTTACATTCTAATGTCTTCGTGTGTCTTCCAAAGTAGAGATGTTAAGGCATTTAATATGAAAAGATTGTCACATGCTAGAAAAAAACGTTAAATGATTAATAGCCTAAAGCACCATTTATGTAGTCTCATCTTTTCAAATCTTGGTTAACTGCATTTAATCGACAAGACACAAAGATGACCAAAAATTATAACCCACACAAAATTATCTCAAACACAAGAAAAATTCAACTGTGGTTGCAGTCCTCTACAACAAAAATCAAACTACAACGAGAGCCAACCCACAAGGCGCGAAAATACGTCTGATTATTCTAAGTACTTTAGCAAGAATAGCAAATCAGGAAATAGAATATTCTAAAGCAGCAAACTTTTTAAAAATTTCGTTACTGTCAACGGGGTGCTGCGAAGAAAAAAACAGGAGAATTAAATTCTCGTCGCCTTAGAGAGATCTAAAAGAACTAGAAACGCGCGGGCAGAACTTCAGCGAAAGCTCTAGGCCCCGAGACTCGAGAGCGTTTGTAGCATTTTCTGCCGGGCCGCCTCCTCCCAATCCCGCGCTCTCTTTCCCGGCGGCGGAGCGAGGCGGCGGCCATTGCGGCCCAATGCGCCATTTCGTAACGAGGCAGCGGATCAATGTCAATGTGGCCGCCGCCCGCCTGCTCGTTCGCCCGGATGTGACTGCTCGTCCCCTCCCCTCCCCCACCGCCTCCTCCCAACCGCTCCCGCCGAGGCCCGCCATGCCGCCCTCGGCCTGGATCCGAAGCCGCGCGGCCAGCCGGCCGGCTCCTCTCCCGAGAGCTCCCCAGCCACGCAACGCCTCCAAGGGGCCACCTATGCAGCCGAAGGAGAAGGAAAGGGGGGCGAAGGGCCCCCAGGAGGCCTCCGAGGCCCGCTCCCCTCCCCCTCCCACCGCCCGTCTCAACGCAGAGCGCGGGACGGTCGACGCGGTCCACCCGGCCTCCCCGCTCCCACCGAGCTAGGCCCCCCACGCCGGCCACTACCCATCAACCCCCCGCTCTCCCCCTAATACCTCCTCCCCCCGGCGGCGGCGGCGACGGCCGGAGTCGGGCTGGGGGCGACCGGGCGGCGGTTTTACCTCCATTTTGAGACCGGACTCGCCTCTTCCAACTCGAGTTCAATATGGGACCGAGAGGAAGAGGCGGGGCCAGTCATCACGTGACGCGCTTTCCGCGCGCCTCCGGCTTGTGGGGGAGGGGCGAGTTCGAAAGGGGGCGTGGCCAACTGGGCGCGAAGAGGGAATGGACGAGCGGGTTGGCGAGCGGGGAGCGGGGGCGGGCCGGGCCGCGGGAGCGCGCGCGCCTCGCCAACTTCCAGTGCGGTACCGCCTTTTCCGCTGTTCGCGCCCGGGCTGCGGCGGGGACGTCAGCTCGGATTCAGCCAATAGCGAGTGCCCACGTCGGAAGACTGCCTCGTGACCGCGCGTCACCGGAGAAAAGGCTTTTCTCTTTCTTCTCGCGCTTCTTTCCCCTCCCCCACGTAGGCTTCTCGGTTTGCTTTTACGAATTCATTTCATTCCCGTGCCTGAATAAAACCGCACTTTTCTCACCTGTCCTTTAAGGTTGCAAGAAAGCCCTCTGGGCCCGTCGGCATCTCCTCGCATGTTTCCATATGCCAGAGACCAGATACTGTGACTGCGATGCCCACTGTGAGGTATCCCTGCGACCCCGACATGTATGAGTCATGGGCACCTTGGAAAGGCCTCAAAAGGCGGCTGACCTAGTGAAATTTCACCCTTAATGAGCTGAGGCAGGACTGGTTGAGGTCAGTTCATTAGGTACTCACTGAACTCAAGAAATCTGTCGCCACTGGTTTCTAACTTCTGGTTAATGTGGAAAGCTGAAACAGCTGTTCTCGCGGACGTGGTTTAAGGAATGATTTACAAGATTTCTAAAAGGGTGGTCAGTTAGGCTTCCTTTGCGCGAGTGATCTTTAATGTTTCCAACTCGGTTTTGAAGTATAGCGAATGAGATAGAGTTAAACAACAGATCTAATAATCCTTTCTCCATCTAGTCAAGTGATTTTAAATCATTCGACCTTACTGAGCTTTAGTTTTAGTTTTTTTAATGAAAATGGAGGTGAAATTAGGTGATCTCAAACACCTATGGGAGCTATAAATTAATAATCTACCGATCCATGTTTAAACAAAGGTACTGATGAAAGTGGCCACAATTGACAAGTCTCCCTACCCTGCTAAGAAATGCCAAGTATTTTAATGTAATGATCCATAAAGAAGCTGCCAGATACTTTAGAATTGATCAAGTGCTCCTTTGGAAAGATTAGAGGTCTAATCAAATATAGTATAAATCTCTTGAAAAACAGTTCGTATTAAATAGGGAATGATGGACTTGGAATTTGAAAAAGGGAGCACAAATAATAAGAATTCGTTGATGTTTATCTACTGCCAAATGGAACAGGTGTTTTATTTAGGAGACAGGAACAAAAAGTACTCTGTTCTGAGGCAGAAACCAGTCACCAGCCCGTCCTGTAACTTGGATGAAATAACCCTCTTAAGCAGCCTCCTCCTATTATGATTCCACATCACAAGCAAACCATTATGCATTTTTATCAGATACTCCTGATCGCCAGCAAAAGTAGTTAAGACTTTCAGAAAATATATACCCTTAGTGTCTTGTTACTACATCAGGCTTTGTGAGTTTGATTGTTGTGAAATAGTCATGAATAACTTGGTCAATTCTGAGTACTTAGAGAAACAAAAAGTTAAAGACCTTACTAGGAAGGTAGTATCTGCAGCAAGGTACCCAAGAGCCACTGCAAGGGCCATTAAGAAGACTGATCCCTTGGGGCTGCAGTGGCCTGTTCAGTTGGTACAGCATGTGACTATTGATCTCAGGGTCATGAGTTCAAGCCCCACATTGGGCATTGAGCCTACTTAAAAAAACGCCACCACCACCAACAAAAACCTGATCACTTGGCATTACTATAGGGCATGTTTGTCTAGGTGTTTGCTAACCAAGTTACTTCTAATTAGTAATAATCATAATTTGCTATTATTCTTTTTTTAATTGTATTAAATTCTTATATTAAGTACTTCCATCCAGGAACCTGATATGTCAGTACACTCATTCACATCTTTTGTCCTTCAGTAAATATGGATTTCTCTCTGGGTTTGTCCAGGTTTGCAGTTCAGTGGTTTTTTGACATTAGCTATTTGTTATGCTTTTGTCTAAGGTTACTGGAGCCACATAGTATCTCATAGAAATATCCATGCTGGAGTACTTGACCCTGTTGAATACAGACTTAAACCTTGGCCACCGTCCATCCCTGTAGCCCTGGCTCTCTTTGAAATGTGAGAAACAGAGTATATGGTGTGGGAAGCAGGGACAAGTGTCCTAGGGTGAGATGAGGTAGCAGACACACTTTATAAATAAATAATATCAGGGCCTCTCAACTTCTTTCATATCATAACACGTACAGAAGATGATAATTTTTGCATGGCACACTAGGTTCCATAAAAAAAGAGATTTGGAGGCATCTAACTGATAGTAAAAAAAAGTCATAGCATTATCTTTATATAACTATAAAATAAATTACAACGTATTAGAGAAGATATTAAAAATTAAATTAAAATAAATCTCTCAAATAAATTTTCCACATTTTTAAATGTTCAACCTGATCATCAAATGATCATCCTGTGAATACATTTCGATATTAGGTTTTATGGTTAAAGTGGCTTAATGCAGTTTCTGATCCAGACTGCTTAATGATAAACTTCTCATATTCCAAATAGTAATTATCAGTGAGGGACTCTGATCACATAAGTGGGTGATAGAATATTTAAAATCATTTATACAACCATTCAAAATTTACAGTTATAATTATACTTAAAGAATAGCAACCCTTCCTTTTCTTTTACTGACAAATGTAATATTGCAATTTCATAAGATAATGCAAATGGATTTGGAACCCAATAGTATATTTTTATATCAAGATTTCCATATTGAAACTGTAGCTTTCAGAACATGCATGCATTGTCAACATCTAGCCTGGGCACATTGTTAACAAAGGGATAGAAATAGTCACTATATGTTAAGACAGATATTAAGAGCATTGCATGGAGTTGAACCCACTGGAAACCCCACTCTGCTCCTCTTTCGCCCTCTAAGAGACCACCCCTGAGGCTGTGTGCTGTGACCTTTGGATATCTGGATCACACACTTGAGCATTGGCTCCAAAATCTCCAGTCCCTGATGGGCAGTGAGGTGCTTTGCACATGGATGCCCAAGTGACAGGCATCTCCTTGGCCATGCACATTCAGCAGAACTGTAAGTGCTGGTTGTTGTCCACTGTGCTTGCTGCTGCTTTGGCGTACGCCCAAGACTGTTTTGCACAGGCTGCCCTAAGGAGACCTAAACGAGTTTGTTCACAGCCAGAGGTACTGGCCCAGGGCACTGGCTCTCCCTGGCCCTTCTTAACTGCCTGGTTGTAGAAGTCAGTTTCTTGACCCGCATCCAGGACACCAGCATGCCAAAGTGCAGTAGTTGGGAAACACCACCTAGACCGCATGCCTCATTTTGTGAATGAGGAAACTTATGCAGATCAAGGAATTGATTTTTTCCTAGATTAATAGTAAATGATGACAGAGTCAGAACTAAAAGAGAATAGAAATTGCCTGAAAATATTTTGGACAGGTAATTCTTAGGAGGAAGTGTAACATACCAAAAGTTTTGTTACCCACCACTGTATTCAGAATATGATAATAGTTTTATTTTTCTAAAATCTTGGTTGTTAAATAAGAAGTATTTAAAGTAAAACACATAACAAAATTCTCTCCCCTTCAAATCCTACTACATAGATTTAACCACAGTCAACACCTTAGTGTCTCTCCATTTATATTTTCTTCTAGGCTTATTTAATGCCTTAAAAATATATGAATGTGTATGTATAACCATAACTTTGACTTAGTTCAGACTACTTAACAAAATACCACAGACTGAGTGAATTAAAAACATTTATTTTTTCACAGTTTTAGACTGGGAAGTCTATCAGAGTGCCCGTATGGGTGGATTCTTGTGAGCGCCTTCTTTCCGATTACAGATGACTGCCTTCTTGCTGTGTCCTCACAGAGAAGAGAGAAAGAGAAAGAGCTAGCTCTTGTGTTTCTTCTTTATAACAACATCATCCCATCATGAGAACTCCACCTTAATGATTTAACTGTCTCCTAAAGGTCCCATCTCCAAACACACTGGGGGTTACCAACACATTGGGGATTAGGGTTCTAACATGTGAACTTGGGGGCAACACAAACATTCAATCCATAGCACACCTTCGTAACCTAGGGACTCGTATTACTGCCTATCCCTCTTTTTTGGTGTTTTCCTATCTTGTCTTTATTTAAGACATTGATTCTCCCCTTCAGTGTTCTCTCAGCTACTCTCTGGTCCTTTCCTCCAATTCCTTCTCCCTCTGTTTATGTAAGATTTGTAACACTGAGAACCCTTAGGGAATTTGCATATGCTTCCCTGGGAGGTTAAAGTAGCGGTCAGTTTTGCTTTGTTTTGGTTTTTTTTTGGGGGGGGGGATTGTTATTTAGCAAATTTTTTTAATTTTTAATTTTTTATTTAAATCCAAGTTAGTTAACATATAGTATAATAATGTTTTCAGGAGTAGAATTTAGTGACTTATCACTTAATTATAACACTCAGTACTCATCGCACAAGTGCCCGCCTTAATGCCCATCACCCATTTAGCCCATCCGCCCACCCAACCCTCCAGTAACTCTCAATTTGTTCTCTGTATTTAAGAGTCGCTTATGGTTTGCCTCCCTCTGTTTTTATCTTATTTTACCTTCCCTTCCCCTCTGTTCATCTGTTTTGTTTCTTAAATTTCACATATGAGTGAAATCGTATGATATTTATCTTTCTCTCGCTAACTTATTTTGCTTAGTATAATACATTCTAGTTCCATCCACATTGTTGCAAATGGCAAGATCTCATTCTTTTTGATTGCTGAGTAATATTCCATTGTCTATACACCACATTTTCTTTGTCCATTTGTCAGTTGATAGACATTTTGGCTCTTTCCATAATTTGGCTGTTGTTGGTAGTGCTGCTGTAAACATTGGGATGCATGTGCCCCTTTGAATCAGTATTTTTGATATGCTTTGGATAAATACCTAATAGTGCAATTGCTGGGTTGTAGGGTAGCTATATTTTTAATTTTTTTTTTTTTTTTGAGAGAGAGGGCACAAGTGAGCAAGTGGCAGAGAGAGAGAGAGAGAGAGAGAGAGAGAGATTCCCATGAAGAGCAGAGAGGCAGAGAGAGAGAGGGAGAGGGAGAAAAATGGGGCTCACCTGAAGCGGGCTCATCCTCACTCGAAGGGGGTCTCAAGCTCATTCAGAGTGCTCACCTGAAAGAGGGCGCAAGCTCACTTGAAGTGCAACTTGAACTCATGAATCGTGAGATCACGACCTGAGCCAAAGTCAGATGCTTAACCAACTGAGCCACCAGGGTGCCCCTCTATTTTTAATTTTTTGAGGAATCTCTATATTGTTTTCCAGAGTGACTGCATCAGTTTGCACTCCCACCACAGTGCAAAACTGTCCCCTTGCTCCGCATCTTTGCCAATATCTGTTGTTTCCTGAGTTATTCATTTTAGCCATTCTGACAGGTGTGAGGTGGTATCTCATTGTGGTTTTGGTTTGCATTTCCCTGATGATGAGTGACATTGAGCATTGTTTCATGTGTCTGTTAGCCATCTGGATGTCTTCTTTGGAAAAGCATCTGTTTGTGTCTTTTGCGCGTTTCTTCACTGGATTATTTGTTTTTTGGGTGTTGAGTTTGAGATGTTATTTATAGATTTTGGGATACTAACCCTTTATCCAATATATCATTTGACAATATCTGCTCCCAGTGGCCAGTTCTGATAAGTGTGTTGAGATGATAGGATAGATTATACCCTCTTTCCCAACAGACAAGCGCATGTACGCACATTCACCTCCCCCCCCAGTAGGTAGGTGATTTACCTATTGAGGAGGTAATTTGATACTAGAAGTATTAATGAATCATGTACACCGATTATGCTTTTTCTCAGGTCCTAACTTGGAAGTTTGAAAAAGCTAAAATCTTTGTAATAGGTCTTTTACAAATGACTTCCATGTGTTTCCCTTGTCACATCTTCTGGAATGGATGTCTATGATTTCACCTGTCTAGCATCCAGTTCCCTTCTAGTAATAGTGTTATGCCCAGAATTCGGGGACCCCGAAAACCACCAGGGAGCCGAGTCCGACGCAAGAACAAAGAGCCTTTATTCGAGCTAGCTCGAGCCTACGCAGCAGTGGGTCGAGAGAGAGGGCGTTCCAAAAACACAATAGTTTTAAAGGGGTCTAGGGGCAGTGGGAGGGGTGATGGTCGTGACCCTAGCTGATTGACTGAGGAAGGGTCAAAGGTCCTGTTCCATAGGTCAAGCTACTGCGCAGGCACTGGGGACTCAGGGTGGAGGACACGGAAACACAATGGAGTCAGTCCCAGTTTGCCCTTAAGCAAAATGGAATCAGTCTGGATTTGCCCTTACAATAGCACTCTGATTTTCCTATGGAAATACCCACTTCTCATTCTCAGACTACATGGTTCAACGGGAGCTGATCCAGTCCCTGAACACAGGGGCAGCATATAACTTTGGCCTGGCCAATTGGAACATTGTATCCCTTTGTTACTGAAGTAAGGAGTTTGCTCCTTGATGAGTTACAAATAAAGACTACACCAAATGGTGTTGTCACACAAAGGAAATTTTATTTGCAACAAATGAGATCACAGGGAATAACTTCCCAAGCTGTGACTCTCCAAGCAAGGGTTAATGGGTTCCTTTTATTTAGGATTAGGGTAAATATTCAGAGAGTTTTGTCATCATATGTAGAGGTATAAAGTCACACATACATGTATCCTTAGGAAACATGCCTATACATGCATGGTGTGTTAGTGAGGTTTGTGCTCCTCCTTGGCTGGAGATACTAACATTTATCTCATTTAATGAGGTAGAAGTAATTGTCCAACACTCCATGGCTCTTCTGCAGAGGTCCATCTGTGCAGGTCAGTCAGTGGTCCAACTCAAACTTGTCTAGGCCGGCAGGAGCTCTTCCTGTTGTTTGCCTCTAAAAGATAAGGTTAACATTCTTGTGAAGAAGTGGGGGTCATTGGAGGTCTTGCTGGTGACACCTCTAAGCTATGGTAATTGGTTTAAGATTGAACAAGTGAGTTACTCATTGGTTCATTTATTCACTCAACAAATATTTATTGAGCACCAGCCATGTGCCTGAAAATATTTAGGTGCTAGGGATACCTCACAGGAAAAAAAGAGAGAGAGAAAAGACAGCATTCATGGAGCTTACATTCAAACCGAGAGGAGCAGACAAAACAAAATAAACTATATAGGAATAGAAAATAGCAAGTGCAGAGACCCTTGCTAAAAAGCAAAATTCAACTGAGTACATTTTAAAGGTCGAATTGGGAGCATCTCACCTAGCAAGTAGAGGGACTTCCTCGAGGAGTTGTACAAAATGGAAGTCTTTTATATAAAGGAGGGTGGGGCAAGAGGTGATTAGCAAAAGAAAAGAGTTATTTCTGGCAAGGTTACCTTCCCCTAGGGGGAAGGTGTTTTATTAGGTAAAGTACCTTATCTTCCTTTAGGGGGAGATGAAGAGGCCCAGGTGACAGTCTCTGGTGCCTACCAGAAAATTTCCAGATCGATTGGTTTAAAATTCCACTCCTGGAGAAGTTGAAACTGCATTTAAGTCTTGATTTACTGTCATGGGGCAAATGACTCCATCTTGAGCCCCTGGCTTGCTTTTTCACACCCTGAAGCAGGGTCTTGTCTGGAGTATTTGAGCAAGGAAGCTCTTTGGTAGAAGCAGAGTGAGTGAGGCGGAAGAGAACTGGGGTAAAACCAGAGGTGATAAGAGATGTGATCATGCAGGACTTGCAGGACGTTGTAAGAATTTTGGTTTTTACTGTGACAGGAGAAATCATTGGTTAGTTTTGAGGCTTCAATTTTTACAGGATTGCTCTGAACTCTGTCAGATAGAGCACTTACCTTTGTTCATTAAGGTCTCTTTCGGGAGTTTTATCTTGTTCTTTAAAAAAAATTTTTTTGAACATATTTCTGTTTCTTTATTTTTGTTAACTCTGTCGCCTCTCCCCAGTCTTGAGGGAATAGTCTTATATAGGAGATGAACCTTATCATTCAGCCCTGCCCTGGTTCTTGGTTGTCTTTCAAGTCTTTGTGATTGTCCAAATGGGAGCCAAATGTTAGAGTCAGGGAAATGTGACACCAGAGTGTTAGTGTTAGGTTAGTTAGACAGGAACCCTGGATGTATCCCTGATGGCAGTAGGGCTTGGCGTAGAGAAGGAAACTGTGCTAGATGCCACATCTTAAATGAATATAGGAAAATGAGAAAACCCCTAGGCTAGAGATAAAATAGAGAGAGAAAAATAAGATGCCTTTTTGTGGGATTTGATGCTAAGTAGTTGAAAGAAGATGGAAGGTGAGCTTTTGAGTCAGCAGAGCCAGCTTCTAATACTTAGTAGCTGTGGAAATAGTGATATATTCTTTAAAGGGTTAAATGAGATAGCATTAAATGAGATAATATGCACTAGTGTACTTACAATACAACACAGTGCCTATTTAGCACTCTACTACATGGGAGGGATTTGGAAAGCCTCTGGTCTTCAAGGGTGACATCCCAGTTGCAATTCACATCCCACCCAGCGTGAATAGTAGGCAGAACTAAAATAAACTGGGGTTAGAGTTTTTAATTTAGGTTTAGAGTATACTTAATACATTTTTTTTATTATAGAAATTTTATTGATTTTTTTAAAGGTTTCTTGTGTGAGGCGGTGCCTGGGAGGTTAGTTGGTTAAGCGTCCTGCTCTTGGTTTCTGCTCAGGTCATGATCGCACAGTTAATGAGTTCAAGCCCCATATCAGGCTCCTTGCTGCTCGTGCTCATGCTCTCTCTCATTAAATAATTAAAAATAAAAAGTTTATTTATTTATTTTGTGTGTGGGAGTTAGGGAGGGGCAGAAAGAGAAGGAGAGAATCCCAAGCAGGCTCCACACTGTCAGTGCATAGTCCCATGTGGGGCTCGAACTCAGGAAACTAAGAGATTATGATCTGAGCCAAAGTCGGATACTTAACTGACTAAGCCACCCAGGTGCCCCTATAGAAATATTTAAAAATACAGAAAAGTTTGAAAGAACCATACAAAAATCACCTACCAACTAGATTCAACAATTGACCATTTGCCTCATATTTTTTGGTTCTCTATGGAAATACATTGCTAACATGATACTTTTCCCCTAGTACTTTAGCCTACATAAGCTCAAAATAAGGACATTCTCTTCTTTGGTCACATTGCATGTTTTTTTTTTATTAAATGTTTTATAATCAATTGCAGTCATTATTTCTTTTGATATGTAAATTGACCCACATTTGGCTTCTATGTCCTTTGTGTCATGCCCCTACTAGTCTTTTTTTTTTTTCTTAAGATTTTTTATTTTTGGGGCATCTAGGTGGCTTGGTTGGGTGTCAGCTCAGGTCATGATCTCGCATTTTGTGAGTTCAGGCCCCATATCGGGCTCTCTGCTGTCATTGTGGAACCTGCTTCGGATCTTCCATCTCCCTCTCTCTCTACCTTTCCCCCTCTCAAATATAAATAAACATTAAAAAAAAAGATTTTTTTATTTTTAAGTAATCTCCACACCCAACTTGGGTCTCAAGCTCAAAACCGTGAGATTGAGTCACATGCTCTATTGACTGAGCCAGCTCGGTGCCCCATGCTGCCACTAGTCTTAAAGAGTTTACTCGAATACTCTCTCAGGAGCATTTGAATAGTATTAATCAGAACAAACCGGAGTGGGTGGAATTTTAGGGAATATGTGGAAAGATTGGTGGACAATGAAAGGGAGAAAGTGACTATATATAAGCCAGTAAGATTGTCCTTACAGTCAGCCAGCCTGTGCTCATCCTGAACTGGGGTATCATCCCTTCTTTCACAATCACAGCCTCAGATTCACCAAAAGCGCCATTGCTTTTTCAGAATTTATCGGCAGCAGGAGGTTGAAGTTAGTATGTATGTTTTACTTTGTTTGTAAATTAAGAATCATTTATGTATTTGTGTAGGAAGAGTTAAGATAATATAACTTGAGTCAAGATGATATAATATAATCATTAATATATTAATCAAATATAATTAATTAAAATTAAATGTGGGGGGCACCCGACTAGCTTAGTAAGTAGACCGTGCAACTCTTGATCTTGCCCGGGTTGTGAATCCAAGCCCCATATTGAGTGTGGAGATTATTTAAATAAATAAATAAATAAATAACCCTTAAAATAATAAATCTCCAAAAAGACTTCTTTTTAATATGCCTTGTAATGTGTGTAGTGACAAGAGACTTCTGTCTGAGATGCTGAGAGAGCACACGGTTGGCGCCCTCCACACATGGAAATCCGGCTGTCCTTCACCTTGTTCCTTACGTGGCCTTCTGAGCTCCCGCTGACAACAAATCCCACAGCTCGGGCTTATCTTGGCTACCCCAAGGGAAAACTATGTGTTAACAAAATTTCTTGTGACAATAATGCCTTAACCCAAAGCAAACATTTTCAAAGGGTGGGAATTTGAGTCATGGAGGCAAGTCAGTGGAGGAATTTGGTTTTGGACAGAGGCTCTTTTCATAAGTCACCACCATGATAGCTACTTCCTAGTCTGCTACCAATCTCTCTGGCCCTGGCTACAATCTTATCAGTGTACGGCTGTGAACACGTAGAAGGTAGAGAAGATTAAATTACTCTGAGTTAATCTCCTCTCTTCTAGAAGGAAGGACAAATGCTTTTATGTTGCTGTGAACGTACTAATGCTCAAGACATATTTGATAGAGGACATTTAAGTAACTCTCTGTGAAGGCTTTAAGAATGGAAAAGACACTTAAGACTGCCAGTCTTTTTATCATCTCCCTGTCTCTTTTCATTTTATTTACTTAGATCCCCACATACCTTTTATTTATTTATTTATTTTATTTATTTTTGAGAGCAGGAGAGACAAAGCATGAGTGGGGGAGGGTCAGAGAGAGAGAGGGAGACACAGAATCTGAAGCAGGCTCCAGGCTCTGAGCTATTAGCACAGAGCCTGATGCTGAGCTCGAGCTCACAGGCTGTGAGATCGTGACCTGACCCGAAGTCGGACACTTAACCGACTGAGCCACCCAGAGGCCTCCCCACATACCTTTTAAATACTTTTGTTTTATGTGCAGATTTTCATTTCCCTGTATTTCCCTTTCTTTTGGTTCGTCTGGTCCTTTTACTGTCATTCCCTTAGTTAGTATCCTGGGATCTAGTGTCATGTGCTTCCCATCAAGAATATTTTCATACTTCTGTTTTCCTAAAAAAGAGCTTTGGGATTTTCTTCATTTAGTTAAATTATTTCCTGGAGATAAAATATGAAGGAGATTCTGCTAATCCTACACACTATGTAAATTATACATGATCTTAGAGGACAAATAATATGTAAGCTAAAGAAGGATGTAGGTTTGAGAGGCTTCCATGTAATTCAGGTGTTCCCTCATGGAGTAGCTAACATGGTGTCTGTCCCAATCTCTGGTTCTCTTCCACCTTAGAGTCCCGCTCAAAGTCTCTCTGTAAACATAATCTTGGTATGGGCTGCTAAGAAGTTACTTCTCCTTAAGGAGGGCTCTTGTGCTGTATGTAAGTGATGAATCACTGAATTCTACTCCCAAAACTAATATTGCAATGTATGTTGGCTGACTATAATTAGAAAAAAGAAAGTTACTTCTCCTTGTCCCCACATCATTAAATATAGAGAAAACCATGTACTAAGAGAAGAGATTTTATTTGCAGTCATTCAGCTGAGCAAACAAAATATGCCAATTACCATGGCAGCATATCTGATGCACATTCCTTACCCTCCAGAAATAGACATAAAAATTAGAAAATAGAATAAAAAGAAGTAGGTATGGGAAGAGGCAGATTATTGTAAGTCTTGAGGGTGAGCATCATTCTCTTTACTCCCTTAATAGACATTTTTTCTGGCATCTTATTTATTTATTTTCACAGTGGTAAAATATATATAACATGAAATATATCATTGTAGCTATTTTTTAAAATGTTTATTTTTGAGAGCGAGAGGGAGACAGACTGTCATTGTGGGGGGAGCAGAGAGAGGGAGACACAGAATCCAAAGCGGGCTCCAGGCCCTGAGCTATCAGCACAGAGCCCAACGTGGGGCTCAAACTCACGAATTGTGAGATTATGACCTGAGCTGAAGTTGGACACTTAACCAACTGAGCCACCCAGGCGCCTCCGCCACCGCCATTTTAGCTATTTTTAAGTGTACAATTTAGTGACATTAAATACATTCACAATGTTGTATAATTATCACTGCTGTCTATTTCCAAAATTTATCTGTTACTGCAAACAGAAACTCTGGAACCACTAAGCCATAACTCCCCTCCCTGTTCCACCCTCTTCCCAGCCCTGATAATCTCAAGTCTACTTTCTGTCTCTATGAACTGGTCTGTCATTTTTTTTAAATATTGTTTATTCATTTATTTTGAGAGAGAGAATGCACGCATGTGCATGAGCGAGGGACGGGTAGAGGGAGAGAGAATCCCAAGCCCCTCACGGGGCTTGATCTCAGGACTGTGATATCATGACCTGAGCTGAAACTGAGAGTGAGACAATTAACCAGCTGAGCCACCCAGGCACTGCATGTCGTTTTTAATAAATGAACTCTGGTGGCTCTATGGATGGAAAATGGCTTAAGGAACATAAAGGAACAAGACTTAACTCTTTTCCTTCAAGTAACTTAAAGGGATAATACTTTGAAAACCATTTATAATGCCTTTCTCTTTTGCTTTTCTCAGAATGCAATCTTTGCTCTAGTTGGCAGACATGTTGATCTAGCTGGCAGAACTGAGAAATTAGGATTTGAGATGGAAAGGACATAAAAAGAAAAAGCTACATGATATTCAGCTTCTAGTATTTGCTTCTAGTAAGCAAAATAGTATTATGCATGTCAGTAGGCTTGCATGCTGAGTTTTTATCTTAAGAGAGGATTTTTCCAAATCCTTTTAATATTCACTGGCTGAATCAGGAGGGACCAGCTCCTAAAGTTCTGTGGTATATAGAGAGGATACTCTTCTGTTTATATTAACAAAGCCACAAGTCTTGCTACTCAGTAGCAAAAAAGGGGAATAGTTAGTTTAAGGTTGCCTGCAAATAACGAAAATACTCCAGATAAGAGTGAGTTGAGTGAGGTAGAAGTTTGTTTCTCCATCATATTCCAGAAGTGTTTTTTTTTAGTTCACAAAGTCGTCAGTCCAAATCTGGCATGGCATTCAATAAGACTTGGAGACTCAGGCTCCTTCATGTTTGTTATCTGCTATACTTCACACTAGAGATTTAATCTACATTGCAGCCAGTAGGCGGAATGAAAGGGGGAATGAAGGGTACCTCACCTTTCTTTAAGGACGTTTCCTGCAAACGACACATACAATGTATGTTCTTATCCCATTGGGCAAAACTCAAGTAACTGCAAGTAGCCAGGAAACAGGAGCTCTGTCATTATGGAAGAAGGATGATACAGATATTGAGGAATAACTAGAACTTTCTGCAACAGAAAGAGAGGTCGTTTGAAGAATGAGACTTCCAAGATGGAAGACAGTGCTGAGCAGAAGGCCTTTATGAGGGCTCTGGGCAGCCAGGCAGCCTTTGTGAGGGAACTGAGTGTCAAAATAGGTTACTTCCAAATACATCAAGAGGTGGGCAAATGGGTTTTGTTAGCTCAGAAAGTACCAAAAATTCTCTGTCTTAGCATTTTGGCTAAGACTAGTCCTGTCCTGTCTTCACTACAAATTGTACGTGAAATGGCTTCTTCAGAAAATGAGTCCCTGGAGGGAAGAGAGGCTGGCGGATATCCTTCTTCATCATGCTATCTCAGGAGTCTGCAGTAGGGTTAAGGGGAATAGGAAAGGCCTTAATCAGGCCTCTAATACAGGACCTGGACCTCTGGGCTGCGAGGGAATGGGCTCTGGTGAGCAGCGGCAGGAGAAAGTGTGGATGCGCACAGCTCAGCTCCGATGTCTTCAGTTTGAGAGGGGACTCTGCTTTGCTTTGCTGTTTAATTTATGCCACATGGACACGGAGGCCACATAATACAGTGATTTACAGCAAGGATTGGGGAGCCAGACTGTGTAGTTTTGAATCTCAGCACTACCCCTTCCTTTCTCTGTAACTTTCCTACGCGAAAGGAGGTATTAAATACTAGAACCTTCCTCATATTACAAGATTACAGGAAGTAAAGAAGACTAGAGATATATTATCATTGTAAAGTTCAGTATGGTTAGTCCTGCCAAATTGAGATTTGCCTGTGTTTACAAACAACAACAGCACAATAACATTTGAGATGCTATCTATTTTATCCCTACCCCTCTGTTAGTGTCTCTCCTGTTATGTCAGAGTTCTTACAAGTGGTCCTGTTTTGGGTGTTTACAAGGTTTTTATATATCTATTTTATCCCTACCCCTCTGTTAGTGTCTCTCCTGTTATGTCAGAGTTCTTACAAGTGGTCCTGTTTTGGGTGTTTACAAGGTTTTTATAAGTTTCTTGTAAGGATTAATTTAATTAAAACATGATATATAGAAAAACTCAAAAAAGCTAGCTAAAAGTTGTTATTATGTCTCAGAACAAAATGGAGAAAATCACTGAAAAATGGAACTATAAGGAGCTGACTTAGGCTCAGGAAATAGATATTTATTGATTCTTCATCAGTGTTGATGTAGCATGATTTAGAGGTGGTTAACCTACAATCCTTTCAAAAGTTAGCAGGTGAATAAATACGCTTTCAGTTGTGTTATCAGTTCACGTGATAGAAATGACCTTAAATCCATACGAAATGACGGCACAAATGGGCTGAAGGTTGAGTTAATGAGTTATTTTTACAGTTGAGCAACATTAAATCCAAACAATGTTATTCTGCGGTGTATATGACAGATCTGTGCTTCCGGTTAGTCCCTTGTAGCAATTATGACAATCAGAAAACAAGGTGCAATTCAGATTGCTCTTGGGAGTAAACACACGAGAACAAACAGGACCACGAGTAAGAAATTGGACATAATATTGGGGCGCCTGGGTGGCTCAGTAGGTTGGGCATTTGACTCCAGCTCAGGACATAATCTCGTGGGTTTGTGAGTTTGAGCCCTGCGTCAGGCACTAGGCTGACAGCTCAGAGCCTGGAGCCTGTTTCAGATTCTGTGTCTCCCCCTCTCTCTGCCCCTACCGTCCTCATGCTCTGTCTCTGTCTCTCAATAATAAATAAACATTAAAAAATTAAAAGAAAAAGAAATTGAACATTATAAGAAATACATTAGGGACAAAGTTTTGTAGGGACTGAGTAAATACAACCCTGAATGTCTTCTTCTTTTTTTTTCCCTCTTTCTTTTTTGCAAGGCATAAGCAAACTCCTTCT
The DNA here is from genome assembly GCA_030068075.1 of Paguma larvata. Taxonomy (NCBI): domain Eukaryota; kingdom Metazoa; phylum Chordata; class Mammalia; order Carnivora; family Viverridae; genus Paguma; species Paguma larvata. Next base: position 54,474,122 of record CM057825.1, read on the forward strand.
AGTAGGACTAACCATGTTGACTTTCTAACGATAATACAGCTCTGGATTTGTTTACATACTATATAGCTTATGCACAGAGCGTACTAACCAGCATATGTTGTGTGTTTACTTCAGGCTTGCAATATCAACTGTGAATTCTCCTTAATCCAAATACTACCATGGTCTTTTGAAGTTGTTGTTATAATATTTTAAATACTATCAGATGCAGTAGTAAAGCCAGATTAATTATTTTCAGTTTATATCTCAAATTTCTTCAATTATTATTATTTTAAGTTGTAATTACATTCTTACAATACTTTTTTTCCAGCAGGTTAATTATGTCTTGGTGAAATGTCTTTTAAATCAGATGAAGTCATCTGAACCATATAAAAAATAATTATAAATATTCTAATATGTAGTGATTTAGATTTAAAGCAATTTTAATGAATTCTAGAAATCAAATTTATATATCACTTCATTAATATTGTTTTGAATTTGATTTTCTCTTAAGCATTAACTACTCCTGTCAGGTATAAGATGATTTGAAAAGCAGAAACTTGGGGCATTTGGGTGGCTCAGTCAGTTAAGCGTCCAACTTCAGCTCAGGTCATGATCTCATGGTTGGTGAGTTTGAGCCCCACATTTGGCTCTCTGCTGTCAGTGCAGATCTGCTTTGGATCCTCACTTCCCATCTCACTCTGTCTCTGTCTCTCTCTCTCTCTCTCTCTCTCTCTCTCAAAATAAATAAACTTGAACAAAAAAACAAACTTATTATTAAATAATAGAGCAATAAAAATATTTTGGGGGGAAGGGAGAAAGGAAGGTTCAAAATGCCTAAGCAGTGACCCAAACAGCTTAATAAATCATTTGGCACGAAGCACCTCAGAACGTGCTAACGTGTTCAGAACACTTAATTCCATGTAGCTGAGGGAGAATTGTCAAATATTTTGATTCCTCATTTTGGAATAATTTTGAGTTTTTTCTCCTTTTGACTAAAAAATGACCTTGACTTCTCAATTCGGAATTATACATTCCTTACTCTAGACCTTATAACAAGTAATAAAGACAAACTTGTCACATACTGGTGTAACCGTTAAAGTTAGAACTGTCGATAGATAATTAGAGTTAAATCTCTAAAATGTAGAAAACTGACTCTCTTTCAGTGAGTACGGCTGTTTTACTGAAAGGCAAAATATCATTAGCATGGTATAGCTGATGGGGTGGGTAAGTTCCAGCTGGTGGGTACTCACTGCTTCCCCAGTCTCCCTGGGTCTCCCAGTCTGCCTTCAGGAGGCACTTCGGGTTAGTTAATTCCAAGCTGTACACTCATACCACTGTTCCCAGTAAACTAACAATATAAAGCTTTGTAAACCAAGACCTCAGATGGTCTGTGAAGTCCTTCGAAGCGTTGCTTTCTGTTTAACTGCCAATCCCAGGTCAAGCCAGCCCCATGGGCAGTCACTTGGATGTACCTCAGGTGTTTCGGCTTCTTTTTTTGTAAGGAAGAAAGAGAAATCTACTCTAATTAATTCAAATAAAAGAGGTAGAGACATGTGATAGTAAAGATCTCCCAAAATCAAACATAGTCAGGCTTCATGGGAAATCAGGCTGTAAACCAAAGCTATCAAGAACCAAGAAATCCATATTCTTCCTTTTTCTGTCTCACTGGGGCCAAGTGGTGTCTCCTCTTCCTTTCTTTTAGCACATCTATCCCGTTTTCCTCTTTCATGGAGCCAGCACATTAATGCACATGTTCCCAAAATGGCAGGCAGCCTCCAAGTTTGTATGACCTATCGGCATAGCTACCTTCAGGCTTTAGGTGTCTGATTAAAATATTTGAAAGGGGTGGGAGTGAGGGGGGAGAGAGACAGAATTATGATGTGATACAGGGAGGCCAGTGGATGGACTCTTTTACCTCAGGTAGCTGTCTTTGATCCATTAACCTTGCCCGTAGGGCTCCTGAATGTTAAAGATCAGTCTTATTCATCACAGCAAAGAATGGAAGATCAATGACATTTGAAAATGGTAACAATTATTACATTTTCATACTCCTTGATGTTTTTTCTTCATGTGCGAGCTGGATTTTCTGATATTCAGTTGGTAAGAGCTTCAATACTTTGTAGGAGCAGTACTGGTGTGAGAGAGGTGATCTCTTCTTCTCTGCCATGCAAGGATACGGCAACATTGCTGCCATCTGCAAACAAGGAAGAGGGCTCTCACCAGATACCAGATCTGCTGGCACCTTGATCTTGGACTCCCCAGTCTTCAGAACCGTAAGAAATGAATGTTTGTTGTTCAAGTCACCTACTCTGTAGTATTTGTTGTAGTAGCCAAAACGAAGACAGGCAAATAAAATCTGAAAAGGTTATTAAAAGAGTTTTCTCTTGATATTTGATAATTTTAACGCTGCACTGACTTGACTTGTAACTGTGAGTGTGTTGCTTACTCTCTAGGGACCTTGTTTCTTTGAGTTACTATAATTCACTTTGTAATAATGAAGTTCCAAATATATTCAAACCCATCAAAAAGAAATTGCCTGATTGGAAATGAGAAAGGATTCTATCCCTCAGGCATTTCACTTAGTTCATTGTTTCTATGATGATGTTATTCACCTCTAACTTTCTTTGTGAAATATTCTTATAGTAGAACTTAGAATATTAGACCTGGAGGAAATATTAGAAATTATGTAGTCCAACTCCCTCATTAATTTATAACATAATTTATCCTTCTAATTATCGATATAAAACACTATTGAGGTAGCAAAAAAGAATAAGAAAAATCTGGAACTACATAAAATGAAGCATTTTTTTGAGAAGAAACAAAGCTTAAATGAGGCCTCACCTTTATCAATAAAGCTTTATTCATTTACTCCATAAATACTACATGATAGATTTTTAAAATTTGTATTATCTGAATCACAGTATTCACAGATATGAAATAAGAAGTGACCATGTTTATGGTTTCTGTTATAGGAAAAACAACTTTTAAGTGATTCTCCTATATTCATAATTAGTTGAGGCTAAAAATATATACATAGACACTAAATACATGTTGAGGTTTTCTATGTGGACAAATTTGAAAAACTTAACTTTAGTCTTACAATAAATTTTGAACAGCATGCTGTTTGATAACAAAAAGCTTATTTCTATATTTATTAATAATTGCAGTGCCATGATGGACAAGGCACCATCTCAGCTATAAGAAATATGTGTTCTGAAGTCCTCAAGCTCAAACATTTTAGTTTTGTTCATGTTTTAGTGACCATACACCTTTGAGAACTGGAAGGAGTCTTTCAACATAGAGATGGAAAAGAGAGACAGCAGCTATTTTTAGTTGCCAAGAATAACACATTCTAGTAGCCATTTTTTTACATGGTAGTGTGAGCCAAGTCCAGGGGTGTCTTTAAAGTTTCCCTTAAAATATGGGGCAAAGATTGTTTCTAAAAAGCATTCACAGGGGGCTCCTGGGTTGCTTGGTTGGTTGAGCATCTGATTCGGCTCAGGTCATGATCTCACTGTTTGTGGGTTCGAACCCACAGCTGTCAGCATAGCTCAGCGCCTAGAGCCTGATTTGGATTCTGTGTCTCCCTCTTTCTCTCTGCCTCTCCCTTGCTTGCTCTCTCTCTCTCTCTCTCTCTCTCTCTCTCTCTCAGAAATAAATAAATAAACATTTTAAAAAAAATCTACAGAGCTCTCAACCTTTGCAAGTTGGGGAATTAAAAAAAATAAAAAGCATTCACAAAGTCAAATTTTTTTTTTAAATGTTTATTTATTTTTGAGAGAGAAACAGAGACAGAGACAGAGGATCCAAAGCAGGCCCCAAGCTGTCAGCACAGAGCCTGATGCGGGGCTTGAACCCACAAACCATGAGATCATGACCTGAGTGGAAGTCCAACACTTAATCGACTGAGCCACCTAAGTGCCCCCACAAAGTTGAATTCTTAAATATTAAAAAAAATTTAAAAATAGATATCTAAAATTTTTAAGAATTCTTCCTATTCCTTTGAGAATCTGTTTCACTATAGTTAAATAATTCTCAGGTAAGAACAATACAGCCATTTCCTCCATTCTTGGCTCTCTGTTGATTTCAACCTTAGATTTTGCTCTATTTCCTCTGCTGTGAGCTTGCATTTCTAGGCAATAAAGATAACAAGGTAGGAAACAGTGTGACTTCTCCTTTCCATCTATATTTAAAAGGTAGGAAGTGGCTAGAAATTTATGTAAAGAGCCCACTAGTTGCCAAAAGTATTTGCAGATTGTTTCCATTAATCTTTTTGTTGGTCATAGGTAGGTCTTTTATCTCCATTTTAGAGAGTAGGACACTGTGGGTCAGAGAAGGTAAGTAATTTGCCTAGGGTCATATGGCTAATAGTAAGGCTGGAGGAGAACTCTAGATCTGAACAGAAACAGAGATAGAGTAAGATAGACGTCTCATTTGGTGAGCCACTCACCCTCATCTCTCTTCATGGCCCTTCTGCGCAGACAGAAGTAGTAAGAGCTTTGGCTGCCCTGGGCCTCTGTGCAGAATGAAGACAACTGCCATCCTATAGAAGCTTTAAATTTCTAAATTTTTTAGAGAAACTTAACAGAAGACCATAGGGGAAGGGGAAAAAAAAGGAGTTTAAACAGAGAGGGAGGCAGACCATAAGAGACTCTTAAATATAAAGAACAAACTTAAGGTTGATGGGGGTTGGAGGTTGGAGGGGGGCGGAAATGGCTGATGGGCATTGAGGAGGGCACTTGTTGGGATGAGCACTGGGTTTTGTATGTAAGTGATGAATCATGGGAATCTACTCCTGAAGCCAAGACTACACTGTATATACACTATATGTTAGCTAACATGACAATAAATTATTTTTTAATTAAATAATTAATTTATTTTTGAGAGAGTGTGTGCAAGTGAGTGAGGGGCAGAGAGAGAGAGAGAGAGAGAGGGAGGGAGGGAGAGAGAAGTGGGGCTTACCCAAAGTGAGGCTCAAGTTCACCCAAGGAGGGGCTTGAACTCACAAACCACAAGATCATACCCTGAGCTGAAGTCGGAGGCTTAATTGACTGAGCCACCCTGGTGGCCTTGAAGTTTTAAAGTTCTGAAATAAAGGCCATAACCTGTCAAGTATATCTGTAGTAAGATGCCATAAAAATTGAAGGTATAATATTGAATTGCTTCCTTTATTGGCAGTTTTGTAGTGAAAATTCTCCATAAGGAGTCAGTAGAGCTCACCATGGGTGGTGATGTGGGACACCTGTACCAGAGCTTTCTCTTCTGATGGCCTCAGATAAGCCTTACAGGCTTATTTTTGGGCTTTCAAATCTTTCCTCACGTGATGCTTTCAATTTACAAGCAGTTCATTTCTTAAAACTCGGAATCGGCTTTCCAAAGTGGTGTGAAATTTAGATGCTAATTGTGTTTTATTTAATTTGATGTGTGAGTTAAGGGGTACTACTTTTTCACAAGATACAATAAATCTCTCAGATGGAAGAGCAAATAGCATAAATTGTAACCAGAATAGTGTATGATATTGGGGTTCCTGGCTGGCTCAGTTGGTAGAGAATGAGACTCTTGATCTCCACGTTGTGAGTTTGAGGCCCATGTTGGGTGTAGAGCTTACTTAAAAAAATAGTATATGACAGGTGTGATGTTTCAAAGGGGCACATATACCCCAATGTTTATAGCAGCATTATCCACAATAGCCAAAGTATGGAAAGAGCCCAAATGTCCATCGACAGATGAATGGATAAAGATATATATATGTTATATATATATAATACACACCATATATACACACGATATCTTCATACACACACACACACACACACACACACACACACACACACAATGGAGTACTACTTAGCAATCAAAAAGAATGAAATCTCGCCATTCACAACAACGTGAATGGAACTAGAGTGTATTATGCTAAGTGAAATTAGTCAGAGAAAGACAAGTATCATATGACTTCACTCATATGTGGAATTTAAGATACAAAACATGAATAGAAGGGAAGGGAAACAAAAATAATATAAAAACAGGGGAGGGGACAACACATAAGAGACTCTTAAATATAGAGAACAAACTGAGGGTTGCTGGAAGGGTTAGGAGTGGAAGGATGAGCTAAATGGGCAAGGGGCATTAAGGAGAATACTTGCTGGGATGAGCACTGGGTGTTATATGTAGGGGTTGAATCACTGGATTCTACTCCTGAAATCATTATCGCACTATACACTAACTAACTTGGATGTAAATTAAAAGAAGAAAAAGAAAAAAATAGTGTATCATTTCATTTCATGCAAGAGAAAATGAATGATTTACAAAGACTTTCCTGAGAAATTAGGTTCAGAGAGTGGCTCAATTCTTACTTCCTCCCCGCCCCCTACCTCCTCATCCACAAGAAAAACAAAGCAGGTATTTTGCAACACACAATTTAAAGTGAAGCTATAATTATCACCTAGTAATCTCTCATCATAGAATTCCTAACATCTTCACACCATCCTGCTTTGGTAATTCTCTGCTTAAAATAAACGCTGTGGTATTAACTGTTGAATGCCAATAATCAATTCCTTGGCTAGATTACATAATAGAATAACAAAACAAAAAATTGCTGCGTAACAAATAAAGCCTTGATCTGTCTTTAGAAATATATGCAGCCACTCATGCCAAATGCCAGTATGTCATCTGCAGATAACCAGCAGTGCTGACATGGTGGACATGGAACATTCAGGAATGGCCTCCAGGCTTAAATCCAGCAGAGCCAGTCTCCTGCTCTCAACTCCCTACAGAAGGATCCTCACCTTGGTGATTTTCTTGGAACAGCCCCCCTTCCGGACCATGTTCTGGCTTCCTGGGACCCCAAAATTCCTTGCTTAAACAGCACATATCAGAGCCTGCGGTGTCTCTGCTAGATTCTTTGGTTGGTCTTATAATTAAATTGACATAAGACAGATGAACAGGAGAAGAATGTAATTTGAAACGTAAGGGAACCAATAAAAATATTAGACTTCCTGAAGTGACCAAAGCAGGTAGCCTTTATACTTTTTAAACAAAGAAACAATTATTTGCGAAGAACTGACAAAAGGATTGGGGCTTGAGGTGGCAAATCAATGAGGGGTAACGAAGTTTGTTTATATAGCCTTCTTGGCCCTGAGTTTCCTGTCTGGTGATAAGGGTGCTTTCTACCCTCCAGGTGCAGGAAGGGTGGTCTTCACTGGGGGATTTTATTTCCTACTTTAATGGGGGACAACAGGTCCTTCCTGTACCAGCTGTTTCTTAAGTAGCTTTAGTTTAAAATAATCAATATGTTGGGGCACCCGGGTGGCTCAGTCTGTTCAGTGTCCGACTCTTGATTTCAGCTCAGGTCATGGTCTCACAGTTCGTGAGTTCGAACCCCCGATCGGGTTCTGTGCAGGCAGTGCAGAGCCTGCCTGGGATTCTCTCTCTTTCCCTCTCTCTCTGTTCCTCTCCCACTTGTGCTCTCTCACTCTCTCAAAATAAATAAATAAACTTAAAAAAATACAATAAAGTTAAAAAAAATAATACGTTAAAGTGGCATATTTTGGGGCCCCCCACACTGAAACTCACCATTCCCTCTCATTGGCTGACTTCCCTGTGGCACTGCTTTCCTATACAGCCTACTCGTGCTTTGCTTCCCATTCCTCCGTGCCTCTCCTCCCTCTCACTGCCCTGGATTTCCACCTACCACATAAAGCAAGAACACTCAGTCTCCCTTACACTTCGTTGTCTAGTAAATTGGGCTTACATATAGCCCCACTATAAGGATCAGAAAAAAAAATTGTTGAAGTATATAAGGTACAAAAGCAAGTGGTTTTAGGAATAACTGATAAAAACCTACTTTTATACCAATATCTTCAAATTACATACATTATAAGTCATTGTTTCAATATGAATTTGGAGGCATTCTAGTGCTTGGATGTAGATTTCATCTCCTTTCCCTCAGAGTCCTAAGATTCTTTGTTATATTCTACCTGATTAAAAATTTATTGAGACTCAAGTATGTGTGCAGCACTATGTAAAGCTTTGGAAATGCTAAAAGGGCCTGAGACACCTTCTTTTTCCTCATAATATAGTTAGAACAGGGAGACAATACAGAAGTTCTGATTTGTGTGACCTAAAGTGCCTCAGAGAAGTGGGGAGTGTTGATGTTCTCAAGGATTTTGGAAGATTTCTTGGTGATCTAAGGGTTCTGCTTCTAGTTCCAACATGGAAGAGGGGTTTCCCCACACCGACAGGCAATTCTTGGCACCAGCTGCCCTGCAATTCAACTCAATGCTGACACTATCTACTCTGAGATAACATCAGATTCCACAGATGAAAGACTGTCTTGCAAGACTACCTCCTACCCCCCTTCAGGCCCAGGTTATCACCTGTGCTTCTGATGGGGCGGCTACAGATCAGAGAGGTTCCAGAGCCAGGGGAGACATTTTGCTTACCAGATTACTGGTTTAGTATAAAATGATGTAACTCAGGAACAGCCAGATAGAAAAGATGCGTAAGGGGGAAAGGTTAAGGAGCTTCCATGCCCTCTCTGGGTGTGCTGTTTTCCCAGTACCTCCATAGATTCACTGACATGGAGGTTCTCTGAACCCCATCTTTTAGGGTTTTTATGAAGTCTTCATTAGGCATGATTGATTATATTATTGGCCATTTACTCAATCTCCAGACCCTCTCCCCTCCACAGAGGTGGGGTGGGGGAGCTGAAAGTTCCAACTCTCTAATTACAAGGTTAGCTCTCCTGGCAAACTGCCCCCATTCTTTGGTGCTTTCCAAAAGTCACCTCATTAACATAAGACATCTTTATTGCTTTCATCACTTAGGAAATTCCCAGGGTTTGGGGAGCCATTTACCAGAAACAGGGATAAGGACCAAATATACATCTCCAATGGTAAATCACATCATCACAAGATGAAACTTTTGAATGGTGTTTTTTTTTAATGTTTATTTATTTTGAGAGAGAGGATGCGAATGTGAGCGGGGGAGGGGCAGAGAGAATCCCAAGCAGGCTCCATGCTGCCAGTGCAGAACCCTGTGCGAGGCTTGAATTCATGAACCTTGAGATCATGACCTGAGCTGAAATCAAGAATTGGACACTCAACTGACTGAGCCACCCAGGCACCCCATTGAATGCCACTGGTAAGGATGGATAATATCTGAATTGGTAGAGAGGAGAAAGAAAAGTACTTCTAGGGTGCACTCATTGTCCCTGCATTCTTTTTAACACCGCTAGGGGGTTATAGACTGCTTGAATCTTGCCAGTGAAACCCACATTCATCCATAATATAAATGAATTAATGGTTTGACAGTTTTCTCAAAACAGCAACAACAAACAAAACAAAGCTGAGTCTAAACTTCAAATCTGGGGATGCCTGGTTGGCTCAGTAGGTAGAGCATGTGATTTTTGATCTCAGGGTTGTGAGTTCAAGCCCCATGTCAAGTGTAGAGATTACTTAAAAATAAAATCTTTAAAAAATAATAAAATAAATTTCAAATCTGTGTCTTTGAACAAATTCTAATTCAAAAGGGCCCTCTTAATTTTGTTGATAAGAATAAGCACTCTTGATGAAGGTTCCCTTACTGATAACTTAGATGTTTAAAAGTAGATAAATTAATAACTGTATATGGTGACAGATGGTAACTATACTTATTATGGTGAGCATTTATCTTTATATATAAAGATTAGTTCCTGTGTTGTATACCTGAATCTAACATAAAGTATGTCAACGTCAACTATACTTCAATTAAAATTTTTATTTGTGATTTTGTTTGTGTGAAGTAGGCTCCATGCCCAGTGTGGAGCCCATCATGGGGCTCGAACTCATGACCCTGAGATCAAGACCTGAGCTAAGATCAAGAATGGGATGCTTAACCCACTGAGCCACCCAGCCACCCCTCAATTAAAAATTTTTTAAAAAGAAAAGAAATTCCTGCATATTTAATGAATAGTCAAAATATAGGATTATTTATACAAGAGCAAAAATAGGTAATAATTCACTGTAATATTGAATTATGGGATATCCTGGAAATAAGTGACTTGCTCTCATTGACAAATGATTATCTAGGCCCATATTTAACATTCAAATATGTGACCTATAAAGTGTTGATCTGGGAGTAAAATTCAAGAATTTAATTTTACTTGAGGACAGTTTATTAGTTGAGTTTGAGAACTCACAATTCAGCATAAAAACTCCTACTTAAATTTAAATGATTGAATTCAATATAATTGTTAAAGAGCAATTATGAAGGAAAGGAAAATAGATAATTAGGAAAAATTCTTAAAGACTGAAAAACTCTTGTTAAGGGGACAGATTATGTTCTCAGACTATTAGCCACAAATTTCACCTCTCTCTTTCTTTGAGTGAAACTAAAATTTCAAAAATTCAGTATATGAAATACATACTGGTGAGCCAATATGATGAAAGAATTTGCTTCAAAATATTCCAGGAGAAAAAAAGTTGGGAGAAGAGCCGAAAGGAGGAACAATTAGAGGTGATAGGTCGTCAAGCTTCATTATGCCTTCTCTCTCTCCTGTATATTTGAAATTTTTATAATATGCATTGTTTCATAAAATCCATGTATTTTCAGTAGATGACAATTGATGAATTAAATCTTAAAAAAAATTTTTTAATGTTTATTTATTTTTATTTTTTAAATAGTTTATTTTCAAGTTGGTTTACATCTAACACCCAGTGTTCATCCCAACACGTGCCCTCTTTAATGCCTGTCACCCCCTCACCCCCAATGTTTATTTATTTTTAAGAGAGAGAGAGCGCGCGAGTGGGAGATGGGCAGAGAGGGGGACAAAGATTCCTAAGCAGGCTGACAGCAGAGAGCCAGATGCGCGTTCAAACTTACAAACTGTGAGATCATGACCTGAGCTGAAGTCAGATACTTAACCGACTGAGCCTCCCAGGTGCCCAATGGCAAGAATTAAATCTAAATTTTCTTCATTTTCTTCGAGGGGTTCATAAATATACATTGTCAAGAAAAAAACCACAGGCCCAAAATGGAGTCATTTATACTAGGCCATCAACAAACTGGGGCATAATACTTAGCCTAATTGTAACCTCCCCAGAAAAGCAGTCTTAACCAGTCAGTCAGGAATTTTCTGATCAGCACCAGTGAAGTAATCTGTCACTTGGGCCCTCTCCATACCCCAAAGGAAGGTGAGGTCATCTGTATGATAAGACCTTCTCCCCCTTCCCCGTAAGGGAAAGTGACCTTGCCTGAAACAATCTTTTTTTTTTTTCTGAGTAACTTCCTCACCCCACCCTCATTCCTATAAAAACCTCCCATTTTGTACAACTCTTCAGAGCTCCTTTGTACTTGCTAGATGGGCTGCTGTCTGATTTATGAATCACTTAAGAAAGCCAATTAGATCTTCAAATTTACTCGGTTGAATTTTTGTTTTTAATGCATCAATTTCATTTCAGCTAACTGTATTGTTATTAGGGGCAAATAAGGCAGAGGAGGGGATAGACTAGTCAGGAGTGATGGGGCAGAATTGTTGGGTATATATAAGGAAAACAAACACCTTCTGAGGAAGTTTACATGAGTTAGTAACTGTTTAAATAAAGAAAGTGGGGGGATATCTGGGTGGCTCAATCAGTTCACCATTTGACTCTTGGTTTCAGCTCAGGTCATGATCTCTCAGTTTATGAGATCGAGCCCCACATCAACCTCTGCACTGACAGCATGGAGCCTGCTGGGATTCTCTCTCTGTCCCTCCCCCACTCACTCTCTATCTCACTCCCTCAAAAATAAATAAATAAACATTAAAAAAAAAAAAGGAGAGAGAAGATAGGAGTTGAGTTTCTTAAACTGAGTAGATGGCGACAGTACCACTAACTCCTGAGACTGTAAGAGTAAGGTAGGAGTCAGGAGGGATAAAGAAAAATGTAAAGAGAGTTGTTTGGCTGGGCTAATTTTCAGGCACCTAAAGGATATTGTTCTCCAGGAACATGTTTCCATTTTTTACCTTGAAATAAAATACCCCAATCCTCTTGGTAGGTACTACATCTTGATATTTTCGAGATATTCTTCCTCTAAATGGGTTTGTCTGCATAGTCTCCTATGGGCAACTTCAGGAAAATTTTGGAACTTCTCCGGCTAGCATTATGTTGCTGAGAAAATGTTGTTTTCAGAATTAAGAAATTAAACAGTTAATTTACATTTAATCTCAAAAATGCACATAAGAACTACCAAATCTTGAACACACAGGTAATAGGTAGTGGGGTGCTTGACAATGATTCATTATCATTTCCTCCCAGCTTAGTCAAAATTGCTGTCTCCTCATTGTGGTTTGAGTAATTTGACCAAAGTTGAGTTACTAAACACAGTCAAAGTCCAAATAAAACTTCATGTTTTTATTCCTTGTTCTTTTGCTTTATCTTAAAAAAAAAAATTCTCCACAGCATTTATAAAATAACAACATATCTGAAACCAGTACCATGTTCCTGCCGGTAGTGTTTCTCAGCTGAGCTCCAGGTCACAGAGACTAGAACCAGAGCTTCCTCCCTTTCCTATTGTACCTTTACCACGTTCTTCCATTAATGGAATATTCTCTCTGGTTCTTTCTTTTCAGTTCATTCGTCCGTAGCTTCCAGGTTAAACAAAGAAATTTCAGTAGATCATTTTTGTATATGTATTTATGTATGTTAGCTTCCTCGTTACTGCGTTACAGGACAAATTTCTACCACTAACCGGGCACCTTTTCTGTGAGATTTTTGTGAATATTTTGCTTGTTACTATTGGATAAAACACAAAATGTGACTTCAGAAATGTAATTTCTATTTTTAGTCCTTACCCAATTTTCCACAAACTACCTCACTCCTAACTTAAAGGGATCACTCCTAAAATAAAGATAGTTTTCTTTTTTCTTTCTTTTTTCTTTTTTTAACATTTGCATTTGTTTTGTTCAGGTGCTTTTGAGACTGCTGGCTAAGGGTTCAAACAAATTTAAGGAAGATTAGATTCTTCTGAGGTTGGACAATTCTGTTTTCAAACTTGCTTTGAGATCTTGTCATCTGATTGGCCACATGAAAGAATATAATGAGAAAAGAGACAGTTAGGAATCTGAAGGAGGCTAACAATTGATCTAGTGTCATAGGAAAGAGAGAGGTGAGCATGACCTTTAACACACGGTAAATCTGCTCAAGTGTAAGCGTGGCCCAATTTGATGTGTTGCTCTGACCAATTAACAACATTTCCCTTTGGAGATTGGTTTAGGCAAAAGTGAGGAAAGAAATTAGAAGAAGAGAGAGGAGAGACCTCAACTTTCATAAACCTAAGGAAACAGAATCCGATAAGGTTTTGGTGAGTGAAAGCCTACGGTGACAGCATTTGGGTTAAAGTTGTAATGACAGGCCTGGGAAGGGCAATGTAACGGGGTTCCTGCACGTCAAGAAGAAGCCTGAAGAAGAGGATCTCTGGTTCCAGGAAGGGGTGTTTGAAGGGTGAAAGTGGGGCATCAAAGACGAGTGTTACCTGTCATTTTACCTAGGCCACGTCCTAAAACACTCATTATCTTTGGCTTAAATCATACCAATTTAAGATGTGCATTCCTCCACTGACATTTGAGTCAATAAAGTAAAATATTTAGGAAACAAAATGCAGAGTAGATTATATTACACATTTTTACTTGATGCCTTAACTTTTAAGAACCAAGATACTGGGATGCTTGAAGGTAAACTTAAAAAAATATTTTAATGTTATTTCTTTTTGAAAGACAGAAACAGGGGCGCCTGGGTGGCTCAGTCAGTTAAGTGGCCAACTTCAGCTCAGGTCACAATCTCATGGTCTGTGAGTTCGAGCCCCGCATCGGGCTCTGTGCTGACAGCTCAGAGCCTGGAGCCTGCTTCGGATTCTGTGTCTCCCTCTCTCTCTGCCCTTCCCCTGGTCACGTTCTGTCTCCATGTCTCTCAAAAAAATAAATAAATGTTAAAAAAAAAAATTAAAAAAAAAAAAAAAAAGAAAGACAGAGACAGAGTGCTAGCAGGGGAGGGGCTGAGAAAGAGAACTCCATGCAGGACTTGAATTCACAAATCCCTAGATCATGACCTGAGCCGAAGTCAGATGCTGGATAGACTGAGCCACCCGGGTGCCCCTTGAAGGTAAACTTTTAAAGGAGAAATGCAAATGGTGTGGGGGATAGAGGAACATTTTCGTACATGATTTACTCTAAGGTATTGGCCAATCAAACAAGTACTTCTTGGGGCACTGTGCTGACAGCTCAGAGCCTGGAACCTGCTTCAAACTCTGTGTGTGTGTTTCTCTCTCTGCCTCTACCCTGCTCACACTCTGTCTCTTTCTCAAAGATAAGTAAACGTTAAAACACACACACACACACATAAATATTTCTTGAGTAAACAAGGTGGGTATATGGATTACACTCCATATTAATTCTTGCCTCAGTAATAATTCTGTGCTAATGATTTTTTTTTTTTGTAAATGTTTACAAGTCATCTGTTTAATTGTGCTGTTGACCTTTGGTCCAGGATAGTATTAAAATCATACATCTTTGTATTGATCAACCGTTAGTTTTGTTCTCTTCACACTCTCTTGATCTATCTGCTCTTAATCTGTCATTTTATTTAAAGATCTGATTTTATTTTATTTTATTTTATTATTATTTTTTTTTAATGTTTATCTATCTTTGAGACAGAGAGAGACAGAGCATGAGCGGGGGAGGGGCAGAGAGAGGGAGACACAGAATCCCAAGCAGGCTCTGAGCTGTCAGCACAGAGCCCAATGCGGGGCTCGAACCCACGGACAGTGAGATCATGACCTGAGCTGAAGTCGGATGCTCAACCGACTGAGCCACCCAGGCGCCCCAAAGATCTGATTTTAAAGCAATTAATTTCTTCTTTTCAAACACCATTTGGAAGTTATCTGAGGAGTATGTTTTTTAATTCTAATTTGGGAAAATTAGATTTATGGCAAAACTGATTGCATTTTGAAAATGGAATGATATCTTTGGAAACTAAGAACTTTAATTTTGAACTTGCTGACATATGAACCAATAAAAATGTTCCTAGAAATATCCATGGTGTTAAAACATCATTTTAAAAAGTTATACATAATTTTCATGCAAATATATAAAGAAGATGTATCAAAATTTCATCAACTCATTAATTAGTGAGGGAACCAGGAAGAGAGTAAGATCAATTCAAAGGATAATTTGAAGAACAAATTCTTATCAATAAATGTCAGTATTATATTGCTAAATATATACACACATGTAGTCAGGAGTGTTGAAATGACTTGGTCAATAGATACAAAACTGGTTAATATCCCATAGGGCAATAAAATAGAATGTTTGCTTTTCCCCTGGTCATCTACCATAGAACTTTACCAAGGTCCAACATCTGGCAAACAGATGCCCTACAACATTCTTCTTTCAGTAACATCTCATGAAATGTGTTCAGGATATATCACAATGAGAAAAGACAAATACGCATATTTTGAAGAAAGCCTGTACCCTAGGCCCCTTCTGTGTAGGCTTCCAGACTATGAAATACTCCTTTCGGAGAATGTCTTTCCTTATCCTTGAAAATCATTTAACACCCCCCTTTTCCCTCTCAGTGAACCTTTGCCTTGTCCCATTCCTACTGCATTTGGTAAGAAGGTAGGCTTGCTTTTTTGGTTCGATTAAGGTCTTAAGTGGTACACTTACATTTCTTGTATTACATTTCTTGGAAAACATATTTTTGGCTTATCCAAAGCCTCCGTTGCATTAATCCAAAGAAGTTACAAGTGCAGAGATTTTAGGCAGGATGGAAAGTGGGGAAGGAGCTAAGTTTTGACTTTTGTTCAACAAATATTTCCTGAGAATCTAGTAAGAGCAACACACTGTATTAGGGACCATGAAAGAAATCAGTTGCACAAGATTTGGTCCTTCCTTTCACAATTTGGAAAGTGAAAAAAAAAATCTACACAAATAACTATAATGCAAAACATGTTCTTCAACATATTGTGAATTTTTTAAAGTTTTTATATATTGTTTTTAGTAATCTGTACACCCAACATGGGGCTTGAACTCATAACCCCTAGATCAAGAGTTGCATGCTCCACCGACTGAACCAGCCAGGCCCCCCATGTGAAGTTCTTTAATAATAGAAATGATGGGTGATCAATGAAGAAAATTGTGAACAAAAGAAAAGCAGAAAAACATTATCCAGAATTCTACCACCTAAACACAACCATTATTAATATTTTAGAGGAATTTCTTTTAGTTCATTTTTTTTGATGGTCACCTTTTATTTTTCTTTTTCCTTTTTAAAAAAAATTTTTTTTGCATACTTGTCATCTTACAAATATGATTTTGCATCTTTTAAAAAAATAGTATTATATTTTAAGTCCTTTGCCTGGTTTCACAGATATCTGTTAGTTTTGCGTTTGCTCCATTGCTTACATTTTGAGAACTGTTTCTCACTTGCTCTGAGTGATTAGGGTCGGCCAAGCACAGTAATCCCCTTCTCTGGAAATACAGACTGGTCTAGGAATGAGCTTGTGACCTGTCTAAGCAGAACCAACTGTGTTTTGAGAGATTCATATGAATGCTCAGAGAGAGAGAGAGAGGTATCTGAACTGTCAGGGCCCATATTCCCCAGCACATGCAGAAAATTCTACCTAAGAATAAACCTAGTAGGGAAAGAGACAGAGAGAGAGGGAGAGAGAAAGGGACAGAGGGACAGAGGAAGACAGATCAGAGAACACTGAGCATCTGGATATGGATGTACTAAAGCTAGCCAGGAGCTGGAACTTGTTGTGAGCAAAAGTATTCTCCTTATTTGTTTAAAATAAGTGAGGTGGGGTTTCTGTCACTTGCCACCACAAAAATTCTGACAATATACATATGATTATGTAGTCTTAGTCATCATTCAAAAAATATCTGGTTTCTACGCAAAGACCTTATTTACAGCAAGGGTAATAATAAATGTGGCCAAAACAGAAAAGGTTCCCTACTAAGATTTGTAAAATGTTCTCCCATTTTACTACCATATTCTCCTTTGCTCCTTCCCTCCCTTCCTTTTATTCTCTTTCCATGTTTATTCTCACCAAACAAACATTTATTGATTGATTATTTTCCATATGCTAGCCACAGTGCTAAGCGCTGAATATACAACAGTGAATAAAACACACTTGGTTCCTGACTTCTTGGAGTTTATGAGCTCATAGACTTCCTTTTTCTTGCATTGTGTAACATCACACAGGACAGCATTGGTGCTGTAGTGTTGTTCTGTGTTTCAGGCAGAAATGGAACTGCTTTTTTTTTTTTTTTTACAACATAACATATTAATAAGTCAATACTATTTAAAAAAACTTTTGTTATCCTGAGATAACTATAAAATGACTATATAGGTTTTGAACAGTATAACTCAGATAATAACTAGAAACCTTTGGAAGTGACAAATGCTATGTTTATGATACTATATAGCCTGTTGACTTGTTTGCCTTTGAAATATACATGCCTTAAGTTGTCCTTGTTTTTTGATTGGACACCAAATTATTTCCTACACACACACACACACACACACACACACACACACACACACACACAATAGTATTAAAATCAGTGCACAGAGAAATGCCGCAGGTACAGTATGTGTGGTGAGTGGAAATAAGTAAACTGAATGTTATTTATCGAAGATTTTCCCAAGTTTTTTACATTTGCCCCTAGAACAATGTATAATTCTTTCAAAATGTTTTGACTAAAAGAAAAGGTGTTAACCTCCCCTGATAAAAACTCTTGTAATATTTTTAGAATGAAATATATAAAAGCATGTGAATAAAATGATGATAAATATATTTGGAAGAAGCAAACTCTTAACTGAATCCATCACAGAAAAGTTCTTTTCTCAGAAGTGAAGGTAGACCACCTCTCCTGCACAAGAGTACAGCAGGATTTAGAGCACGTTTGGCTTTCCTGCCAGGAGTCTGCACTTCCCAAAGCGCTCAGGGTTACAGCTTCTTAGCATTCCAGGCAAGATCTCTGTACGATGATAGCAGAGACACATGGGAGGAGGGTGTGGGGGTGGTTCTAACATCCTAGAAACTGACTTCCCTCATCATGTCGGGAGAAGGATGGTGGTTCTGGTACTTGGGCTTAGCAGGGTGACTGAAGTGCATGGCTCAGATGTGTGTCCTGTCACCGTGTCCTCTCTGGAAGGGATGGCCATCAAAGCTCCCTCTAAAGGGTCAGTGGGGTATAGTCCAGATTCTGGACCGAGGGTAAAGGCAGTCCGATCTAGACACAACACATTAATTATATTTTTTTTAATTTTAATGTTTATTTTTGGGAGAGAGAGAGACAGAAGGGAATTGGAGGGTCAGAGACAGAGGGAGACACAGACTCTGAAGCAGGCTTCAGGCTCTGAGCTGTTGGCACAGAGCCTGATGCAGGGCTCAAACCCATGAACTGTGAGATCATGATCTGGACCAAAGTCAGATGCTTAACCAGCTGAGCCACCCAGGAGCCCCTAATTATTTTTAAATAGATGAAAGCCAATCACATCTTATGTTTCAAATCTGACACCGATGATGATTTTCCATGTTAGAATCATATTATATATTTATATATTTATTTATTTTAAGTAGGCTCCACACCATGGAGCTCAATGTGGGGCCTGAACTCACGATGCTGAGATCAAGAGCTGGACACTTAATGGACTGAGCCACCTGGGCACCCCAAGTCAGAGAGCTTTAAAAGTCTTGATGTCCGGGCCATACCCCAGACCCATTCAGTCATAATCTTTGGGGGTAGAATCTGGGCATCAGGAGCTTTAAAAATTCCCCCAGATGATTCCAATTGTCCAAGTGGTAACAACGAACTCTTCTTTTTTAAGCCTGTTGGCTTTGATTACTTTAGGAGATGTTGTGACCAAAGAAATAAAGTCTTGTTTTAAAGTGGCACTTGCGTGGAGGATCTCAAGAAGAAGAACAATTATGGGGATCCTTATGAAGATCTCGTTATATTATTTTTATTCCTCTTGTTACATTGGTCCTGTATTCTCACTTTTTACTCTTCTTAGGACATGCTTTCATACGGCCACTGGATCACTCTCTGTGTATGCGTGAGTGTGTGTGTGTGTATGTAAACGGAACAAATTAATTTGGGGGATAGTGCTACCATTTCTTGCCTTAGGTTGCTTTGTTTTTCCACAAAAACAGGATAAAGTGGGGGGTCCGAAATTTGAACTGGACCACAGCTGTTCCCAGTGCCCCATGCTTTTCCACCAACCAGCTAGGGGAAGAGGGTGTTGAGATCAACTTGCCAACCAAGAGCTTTCTGACAGAAAAGCAAAGCAGAAGGTGCCTGGGTGACTCAGTCAGTTAAGCATCTAACTCTTGATTTTGGCTCAGGTCATGGTCTCAAGGTTTTTGGTTCAAGCCATATCTTGGGCTCTGTGCTGACAGCATGGAACCTGTTTGGGATCCTCTGTCTCCCTCTCTATCTGCCCCAAGTACTCTCTGTCTCTCAAAAATACATGAACAACCTTAAAAAAAAAAAGAAAAGAAAAGAAATGTAAAGTAAGTTAAGTTACTCAAGGGGCTTTATTCCACCCCCTACACTAGGAACTAGGTGAAATTTCTCACTGTACCTTAAGGCTGTCCTGAGAATGCCATTACCTTCAAATAGGGCACCCTCAAAGGGGGCACCTAGTTGGCTCAGTAGGTTAAGCCTTTGACTTTGGCTCAGGATCAGGTCATGATCTCCCAGTTTGTGGGTTCGAGCCCTTTATCGGGCCCTGTGCTGACAGCTCAGAGCCTGGAACCTGCCTCAGATTCTGTACTCCCACTCTGTCTGCCCCTCCCCCACTCGTGCTCTGTCTCTCTTTCCCTCAAAAATAAATAAACATTAAAAAAAAAAACCTTCAAAAGAGAAGCTAGTTAAAAGCAAAATATTTATTGTCATTAAACTAAAGAGAATTCCTTTAAAGATTCTACTTCAGAGCAAGCAGGCCTTTAATCCAACATTCCTTTGCTTCCAACTCCACTCCCTGCCCAATACACACATGGATGTTACAAAAAATTCACATATTCTTTTTAAAAAAACGTTTATTTATTTATTTATTTTGAGAGAGGGAGAGGGAGAGAGTGGGAGCACAAGTGGGAGGAGCAGAAAGAGAGGGAGAGAGAATCTCAGGCAGGCTCCAAGCTGTCAGCATGGAGCCCAACTTGGGGCTCAGTCTTAGGAACCGTGAGATCATGACCTGAGTGGAAATTGAGAGTTGGACACTTAACCAACTGAACCCCAGGAACCCCAAACATTCACATATTCAAACTAAACGTTTGTAATTACGATTATGAAAGTCCATGGAGGTTCAGTTAACTATCATTGACTTTCATTCTTTTCATGGGACTTTTTAAAAGTTTATTTATTTATTTATTTATTTATTTACTTACGTACTTACTTATTACGTAATCTCTACACTCAACGTGGAGTTTGAACTCACAGCCCCAAGATCAAGAGTTGCATGCTCTTTCAACTGAGCCAGTGAGGTGCCCCTCCATGTGGCTTCTTTATTTCAGTGTAGAATAAAAGAGAAAGCCTGGATTTTCATAGTAGAGAAATCTAGATTTGATCTCTTCCACTTACTCTGACTATGGCCAATTTTTTTAACTTTTCAGTGCCTCAGTTTCTTTGTCTATAAAATAGGTAGAATGCAGGAATAGTACAAATACATGTGAAGTTTTTGGTATATGATATGAAATCAGTATTTAATATTAAAGTTGTAATTTTTTTTAAGTTTATTTTGAGAGTGAGAAAGCACAAGTGGGGGAGGGGCAGAGACAGAGAAGGGGAAAGAGAATCCCAAGCAGGCTCCACACTGTCAACTGGGAGCCCGATTCAGGACTGGAACCCATGAACCATAAGATCTTGACCTGAGCCAAAGTCAGAAGCTTAGGGGCGCCTGGGTGGCTCAGTCGGTTGAGCGTCCGACTTCGGCTCAGGTCATGATCTCGCGGTCTGTGAGTTCGAGCCCCGCCTCGGGCTCTGTGCTGACAGCTCAGAGCCTGGAGCCTGCTTCACATTCTGTGTCTCCCTCTCTCTCTGCCCCTCCCCCACTCATGCTCTGTCTCTCTCTGTCTCAAAAATAAATAAACATTAAAAGAAATTAAAAAAAAAAAGAAGCTTAACTGACTGAGCCTCCCAGGCACCCCAAAATTTTAATTATATTTTTTAAAGTGATCTCTATACCCAATGTGAGGCTCGAGCTCATGACCCTAACTAAGATCAGGAGTCAGTTGCTCTACTGACTGAGCCAGCCAGGCACCCCCAATTTTTTCTTTTTTAAGTGTGAGGGTTTTTCTCAATCATGCATTCTCTAGTAGTAACTTATGACCACTGAGACTCCATGCATGACTGTAAACTCAATGAAAACGGAACTCTATCATTTAACCTACTGCCTGGAATAGAGGAAGTTATCAATAAGAATTTGCTGAATGCATGTATATTTCTCTTGTACGATATGCTCAAAATGTCACATGACCTAATACCTTTACTATGACATAAGAGAATTTGGGGACACATTCTAGTCATGAATGAAGTAAACTGTAAAAACAATCCTCATGTTACTCACTTGAAAACATTAACTTGTTCCCCATTTTGTTCTGTTCTTCTTTTTTAGGGCTACAGCATAATATCGAGGGTGCGGGCTCTGCAACCACAGAGCAACACTCCCTGTTTTCAAATCCAGACTACATTACTGACTAGCTGTGCAGAAATAAATTAACTATTCTGTTTCTCAATTTTCTCCTGCGTAGAATGGTTATAATAATAACACCTGTCCCACAGAGCTATTTGTTGATGGTTAAATGAGCTAATACTTGAATGTACTTAGAACAGCGCTTGGCATACACTACGAGTGTTAGCTCTTCTAGCTCCTTCCCTGGCGCCAGCCTATGCTGGTTATCCTATCATCCTTCTTTTCTGAGATTTAGGATGAACGGTCTCTCTTGTGGCCTTCTAGTTTCTGGAGAAGTAGGCAAAGTACTGGCTTTGCTCTCGTTCACCAGATTTGCCCTCCGGTATTGACTCTGTTCTTTCCGCAGCCATGTGACTGGTGTGTGGGCTGCACATCCAGAGCTACGCGTGCTGGAATGCTCTCCGACACTTCCTGGTTATGAGGGTGTACCCTTTGAGCAGTTTCCCTGTGGTGAGCTTCCCATCAGGAAGTGTTCTGTCTGTCCTCTTCTGCCTTGCTCCTTCCCGGAGCTCTTCTCTCCTGAATTAGTATATTCTGGATCCTCTGCTATGATTTCTCCTGAAAGTCTTTTGCCCTTCACAACTTCCTCTCCCCAAGCCCTCAAGCCGTGTGGCCTCATCCAGATGACGTATCTGTGTCTCTTCTCCACTTTCCTTTCCCAAGTCACTGCCCCTCCCTCCAGGGGTACAGTGTAGTCTCTCTGGGGAATGTTCTCTGATAAGTCTGTGGGTATATGCAAGGTATTTAAATGTTGCCTACAATGAGAAAAGATCACCCAGCTCCCTGACTGCAAAAAACAACAATAACAATAAAATGAGGACAGCCCAGGGCTCTTGAATAGCAGAACCATTTCCAGAGCCTCCATACCTAGCAGTGCCTAGCACTTAGTAGGGTCTTCATAAATGC
Organism: Paguma larvata; assembly: GCA_030068075.1. Taxonomy (NCBI): domain Eukaryota; kingdom Metazoa; phylum Chordata; class Mammalia; order Carnivora; family Viverridae; genus Paguma; species Paguma larvata. Next base: position 54,496,723 of record CM057825.1, read on the forward strand.
GTGTGGGATACTGAACCGGCTCAGCCTCCTGGCCACACCACAGTCTGTGAAGGACAGCCTTCTAGGTCTCCTGACTTCACTTAATTCTGGGGATCAGGCCCCACCCTCTTTGTTTGGTTAACTTGACCTGTGCCCATGAGAAACTGCAAATATTTCACTGTAGGTTCCTACCATATCTAAGGAAATGTTTATTTCCTGTCCGTTGCTAGCATGATCCAGCAAGATTTAAAAAAATAAATAAATAGGGTAGCGAGAGAGAGAGCCATGAAAAGAAGGGAAAAAATGGAGTGGTTATCTGCTCACCAGAAAGCAAACGCATAAAAGAGGGGAGAAAACACAGGTATTGCTAACAAGTGGCACGAGCTGGGATCCCTAATCAGTTCCTCCTTTTATGCTCCTGTCCACAGGCAACCGTCTCCCCTGGCATTCTCTAACCGGGTGTCTCTCTCACATGACCATTGCTGACCGATGTGACTTTCTGGGCTCTCTGAGACAGAAACACCAGGAAGGTGATTTGCTTCTGGCCTTCTCTCTGGACTCCCCCACATCAAAAGGCCCATATCTGCCAGATCTGAGGCGGGGAGGCGGGGGGAGAGGGAAGAGATTGAAATGTTCTTCCCTTCTATACAGGTTCCTCATTCAACCTGGCTGACTGGTTTTTTTTTTTTTTTTTTTTTTTTTGGAGAGATAGTGAAGGAGAGGGCGGAGGGGGAGTGGGTAGAGAGAATTTGAGAGAAAAAGATAAGGAGAGGGAGGCAAAGTGGGAGTTAGGTCGTATCTGTGCCTCTGACTTTTAGAATTTTAAGAGCAAATTTGTGTGTGTCCTCCTTAGAATTCCATACAATGGGAAATTTGAGACAAAATGTATATATAGTGTATATTGGGATATATTACGATGAAGATCAAAGGTTATTTAAGTGAGAGGAGGGAGTTGTCTCTTGGTGGTTACTAAATCTCTACTGTGTATTTTTAGAGCTCTTATTGACTTGTAAGATAAGGCGAGGAAAACAGGATTTCTAAGTATTGATAAGTGGCAATTTAGCAATCTATGGGATAACCATCAAAAAGTTTCCTTGTACAAAGTTATCTCGCTAAGAGTTTTCAAATTGTGCCCTTGGGTGTTAAGGGAGAGGGAACCGAATGGCTGGGGTGGCACAGGGGTGTCTGAGGCGTGCTGGCCACAGGCAAGGATTCGATGCATCTCTTATAAGTTTTCATTTGTGATAGCTAAGGTGGGAGCATTTATACCACAGACAGCAGCAAACCTCCAAATCAGTGTTTCTCGGAGAGCACCTTATTAAACATTTACCAGCACACCCCTGCTTTCATTTGCATTTATAGATAATGTCTGTGTAAAATACAGTTTTAAAAAAGTGTTTGGCCCGAAGCAAGTTTGAACACGATGCCTCAGTTGGGTTTTTCTCTTCCTTTCTGAGTAAAATACATAGTGAATATTATCCAGATCTTCCTTCGCTTGTGCTGGGGTTAAGGCCAGATAAAGCCATCAGAAGTCGAAAACACATTTAGTGCACCTAATCTGTAGAGCATCACAGCTTAGCCCCGCCTACCTTAACCGTGCCCAGAACACTTCGATTGACTTACAGATGGCAAAATCCTCCAACACAAAGCCTATTTGATAACAAAACGTTTGACGGTCTCCTGTAATTTGTTGACTACTGTGCTGAAGGTGAAAACCAGAATGGTTTTATGGGTGCAGAGTGGTTTGATACCGATGTCCGTTGCTTACTCCCTCCTCTACCAACCGTGATGGTGGGCCTGACTGGGAGCTGAGCCGCTGGTGCCCAATGTCACGAGGCTCACGGGGGAGCCGTGAGTAGCGTACTGCCTATTCCTAGCCCAGGAAGAGATCAAAATTAAAATTGGAAGTTCGGTTTCTACTGAACATGAATCACTTTTGCACCATGGTAAAGTAAAAAAAACATTAAGTCAAACCACTGTAAACTGGGTCCATCTGTAATTTGAAGAACTAAAAATTCTTTTATTATTTTTATACCATTTTGTTTTCAGAGATCTCAGTAATTTTATTATTTGCTTAAAACTATAGCAGTTATATGACATATCTTAAGCTTTCTAATAAATCCACGTAAAATGACTGCGTCAGGTACTTTAAAATGTTTTAAGATATATCAAAAGAAAGAAATATCCTTGGTTGTGGGCTTGGGGTTTAGTAAATGTAGCCTTTATTGGGTTAGTCAGCAAAGTAATTGCAGAAATGGATGTGTTCCAGAAAATTGCCACTCCTCTATGTTTTATGTGCCAGGGAGAAGTATTAATATTTCTTTAAGTTGTGGTTAACATTTTTGTTCTTTTTGGATTATGGTATTGGAATATTGTATTGATTTCTTCCCCACTGCTTTTGACTTCCTGATTGTTTTTTCCTTGCATGTTTTTTTATAATGGCTCCTTAAACTTGCACTTTGAGAACTTCCATGGTCAAGCCCATGATCAAGAAGTGTTGGTAATTTAAGCCTTAGGTCGCTCTCCCCAGGTCTCCCCCCACTCCTCTACGTGCTCCTTTTAAGGCTTTGTTAGGTCAGATTTTAGGTCACTATTTGGGCTATTTTTTACTTTGGTCTCTTATCCCATGAGGCTGCTAGCTGGCTTAAGGGATGGAAGATGCCAAGATTTAAGTTGAGCTTAAGGGAAGGGAGAGAACTCCTTTTGAGTTAAGCCTAAACCATGTGCTTGGCCTATAATCAGAGAGCTCTGCCTTGGGGATTTGGGTGTATGGTTCTTTGATTTCCATTTCTCATCACTTCTAAACATCTTCCCCAGGGCCTATGGGGAGAAAAGGTGGCTGTACCAGGCAGGAACTGGGTGCTTTGGAGTCCTTTGGCTTAATAGCAAGCCCATTATTCCAGTCATGGTCTTCAGGTGTGGTTGTCTGGTTTTGAACTGCGGTTACCTGCCCCCAGGCTCTCCGTGTCCAGGCTCTGATGAAGAGCATCTTTTCCCGATGTATACAAAGGTACCTTTAAGGCTTGTTTTCTGATCTAATAGCAAATCTTGCATACGCCTGCAACAGTGATGATCCCATTGGGTATACAGATTCTGACCCTGTGTCCCAGTTTCTTAGGACTGAAAAACAATCAAAAGAGTTATTTTGAGTGCTTGCTTCGGCAGCACATACACTAAAATTGGACCGATACAGGGAGAGTTAGCATGATTAGTGCTTGCCAGTGGCTGGGTTGGGGGTGGGTGAAATGGGCAAAGGGAGTCAAAAAGTACAAACTTCTCATTATAAAATAAGTCCTGGGGATGTAATGCACAGCATGATGACTGTATTGCATATTTGAAAGTCGTTCACAATGTAAATTTAAAAATTCCCATCATAAGAAAAAATATTCTATAACCAGGTATGGTGCTGGATGTTAACCCGACTTATTGTGTGTTCATTTGGCAATAAATACAAATATCCAATCATTATGTTGTACACTTGAAACTAAGATAATGTTGTATGTCAGTTATACCTTAATCATAATACAAAAAAAAGAATTGTTTCGACAGAGGAAGATAAGTCAGTCTTTGCTCATGCCAATAAGACTCTTGCTTTTCCCTGAAAATTGAGTTCTTCTGTTGGGAGACTTTCGTGTATCTCATGCATATGGCCTCCTGCCCCTACTAATTTGCCAGACTTGTCTGGATCTGTTTGAATTTAAGTAGCAGACCCAGTTTGAGTGCATTGCCAGAGGCCCCTCAGGCTTCTGCAAGGCCTGCCCCACCAGTTTGACAAACATGCTCAGGCATACTTGAACTCCACCATGGACAATAGATTTCCTACTATACAAATAAAGCAGGGGAGCAGGAAAAGAAATGGCGGCCAAGAAAGGAGAATGAAAGGGCAGTACGACCTGGTGCTGCTGCCTGCCTTAGGTCCTCTTTTGATTTGCATTTTGATGGTTAATTCGGCAATAAAAATTGCTGCACACCCACTCGTCTGCCTTTCTTCTCTCCACATCTTAGACCATAAATTCTTTGGGGGTCCGGCTCCCTCCTGGCTTTGGTGTAGGGTTTACCAAAAATGCTTAGGAAACATTTTTGACAGTTAAAAAACATTTTTTTTTCCTACACGAGGAGGAGTGACCAAAAATGAACTTAGATGTGAAACTGAAGCAAACAAAAAAGCTTTTCACTTTGCTTTGAACTGAGGACTTTGTTAAAGGAGCAAGGCTCTTTCTGCATTGTGATATAGTTCTATTGCGGCCAGTTTCACCAGGTCTGTCCCACAACTGTCTTTGGGCCTGGATCAGCTGTGCTGTACGTACAGCATGGCCTCTCTAATTCTCACTGCTAGCTTCAGCTCCAACACAATGGGAAAATAACTCCCCAAAGTTAGAATTGATCACCTTGATTGATTTCTCTCTAGTTCAGTTCTTTGCAAGAAACGATGAACATACAGCCAAACTCACTCTCCCTATATCTTGTATTTTTGGGTCTGCTTAGTGAAATATCATATAGATAATATAATATCAATACGTACATACAGATAATACATACATACGTACAGATAATATAAATTTGTTTTTTTGTGTGATTTTTAAAAAATTTTATTTTATTTATTTTTTAAAAGTTTATTTTTTTGGGGGGAGGGCAAAGAGAGGGGAGAGAGAATTCCAAGCCTGATGTGGGGCCCGAATCCACAAACCATGAGATCATGACCTGAGCCAAAATCAAGAGTCAGACGCTTAACTGACTGAGTCACCCAACTGCAGCTTTAAGATTTTATTTACTTTTATTAAAAAAAATTTTTTTTAACATGTATTTATTTTTGGGAGACAGAGAGAGAGACAGAGTCCAAGGAGGGGAGGAACAGAGAGAGAGGGAGACACAGAATCTGAAGCAGGCTCTAGGTTCTGAGCCATCCACCCAGAGCCCGATGTGGGGTTTGAGCTCACAAACCGTGAGATCATAACCTAAGCTGAAGTCGGACACCCAACTGACTGAGCCACCCACGGGCCCCCTAGGATTTTATTTTTAAGAAATGTCTACACCCATCGTGGGGCTTGAACTACATACGGCCCTGACATCCAGAGTCACATGCTCTACCAATTGCACCGGCCCGGCGCCCCCAGAGTTTCTTTAAAAGTAACCAGATAAACAAGTGCATGGAATTAATACAAACAGTACGATTTCAAATCTTTTTGAAGGTTATAAATGAAGATTCTTGTCTCAGAATTTCTTTACCAACAGATGTTGGGGAAGGAAAAAAATCTCCTCAACAACAAAATAAATTCAGGTGGCCTCAACCTCTCATCATCCACACTGATCACTCTTCTGATTACTTCTGTATTTTTATAAAAATGGTTGTGATGGGGTCTGTGCTGTCCTATCACCAGCCTCTGTTTACAAAAGGAGGCTGTGAAGGGCAGAGTGGCAGAACCCTGTATCCTGGTCCACAAGTTTTGGCCGAGCCTCTGCTAACTTTCATCTCTCCCCCTTTCCTTGCAGCTCTAGGTGTAGCCCAGTGACCAAGTTCTGGCCAAGGGGGATCTGAGTGGAAGGGAGACCTCTTCTGGGAGCTTCCTGCTGCTTGGAATTTAGAACATGAGCACATGACTATGCTTGCCTGAACAGCAAGACAGAGGAGCTTGGGTCCCTAAAACCATGCACCACTATATTAGTTCTGTCCCTCCCACCCGACTTTTATGTGAGAAAGAAATTTAGCCTATGGCTTAACACAACAGAGGTTTATTTCTTGATTACACCACTCATCCAATGCTGGTCAGCAGGGGGATCTGTTCACGGAGGGCACTGAGAGACCAGGGCTGAAGCATTCCATCTCAATCAGTGCTTCACTAGTGTGGAGACAGGCAAAGGGAATATGGCGAATTGTATACTCTTAAAGCTTCTGCCTGAAAACACACGTTTTTGCACATGTGAAAACACACGTCACTTTGTTGGCTAATGCAAGTCACATCACAATGCCTAGCCTCAAAGAGGGTAGGGAAGTGCAACCCTACTATGTGCCCCAATAGGAGAGGAAGTAGAATGTGTCAGTTATCCTAATGAGTACTATAATTTCTGTCTTGCTTAAGCCACTGTTATTTTGGGTTTTCAGCTACTTGCAGCTTCACCGAATCGCAACCAGTACAGGAACGATCACAGTAATGCTGTAATCAGTAGGAAGTGTTTGTCTAAGTCTCTGGAATTCCCAGGAAACACGCTTTCATATATTTCATAGTAAGATAACGATAGTAGATAAAAGCAATCATAGGTGTTGTGGACACATAGTCCAAAACAGTATTTGAGTAGTTAAGGAATGTATTCTGATCTGCTGTAAGTAAAATCATGTCTGTCTGCCCCTGCCCCCTAAACGTAGAAACCATTTGCGGTAGAAGGTTGACATAAGTATTTATTTCTTTAAACCAGACCTATTGTGCAGCACATGCATTAAATCTGTAATCCAGAGTGTTTATTTATTGTGTGTCACCCAGAAGCAGGCATAGTTCATTAAAACAACAACAAAAAAAATCACATTAGTCTCATGGATAAAAATTCTATAGACTACGGGCAGATGAAGTCTTTCCTGTTACCGCAGAGCAAGCTCGTGCACGGAATGGGCCACTCTTGCTCACTTACAGTCTCATTCTTGAGCAGGAAAGCAGAGCTGTATCAGATATGAATCTGAAGGACAAAAGCAGCTCTGGAGACACCAAGCAGTAGCCTGTGTTACAGGTTTAACACACTCCTTTAATTTCATTGGAAAAAATAATGAAACTGGAGAAAAGTATTTATGGAACTGGAGGAGAGCATATTTTGCTGGTTTTACTTTATGTTTGAAGTTTTGGGTATAGCTCTGCCCATAAATACTGAAATGCCTAGCATAAAGAACGCAGCCTGGGGCATACCCCATAAAACTTACAGTGCAATTAAATGAGCAATTTCCACTGGAAATAAAACGGGCATGTTGAGTGGAATATGAATTAAACTGTGCATAGGACTCAGGCTCGCACTAGGAACCTTCTGGTTTCAGTAGCAACTGATGCAGTCCATCTATAGGTCACGGCCGGTAAGTAACAAAAGACAACTGCAGTTAGTTAGCATGAAGATCCAGGCATTCCCAATTGCAGTTAATGTAGTCCCCTGTCATTATGTCTCTTGGAAAGGCCCAGCAAAATCATGCCTGATAACAAAGGAGTAAATCTGACCGTTCATTACACTACAGACACACTGAGCTCCTCCCTTGTGTTTGCTATGCAGAAGTTTCGACAGTCTCAAAACTTTATTTTCACCTTCTAAATACTCCCTCCTTCATCAGAGTCACCTAGGTATCATTAGATATGTGTTCGTAAAGATTTCAACGGGAAGACTGAAAAGCCATCCAAACAAACATCAGTTGGTGTAACAGACCACACTCTGCCCTGGTTCGTTTCTGGGCCCTTATTTAGAGGAAAGGACAATGACTCACTGATATCCCAAGGGAAAACTCAGTTCAGGAAAGGTTTCAAACTGCAAGTCTGAGGCACCACATGTATACTTTGGCTCAGAGAAGGACTGGCTTCTAAGTACAGAAAACACATTTATCTCCTTTGTCAGGGAGGTGAAGCAAATCCACCCAAGATAAAGTTTAGCCTTCATTCTTTGAGGAATTAGCATAAGGTCAAGAGAAGGAAAGCTTGAGGCCAGAGGAAAACTGGGAGAAACCGGTTCTTTCCTTCACAGTCCCAAGTGGCCCACCTCTACTGCCCTGGAGGATATAAGGGAGCAGAGAGCCTAGTAGGCCACATGGTTTGAATGGGTATTACCAGCCACTTAAACTGTTCATAAGTTAAACTAAAAAGTATTGCTTAAAAAAAATACAATAGGGGCGCCTGGGTGGCTCAGACTGGTTAAGTGCCCAACTCTTGGTTTATGCTTAGGTCATGATCTCATAGTTCGTGGGTTCGAGCCCCACATCTGGCTCTGTGTTGACAGTGTGGGGCCTGATTGGGATTCTCTCCCTTTCTTTCTGCCTTTCTCTCAAAGTAAATAAATAAACATTAAAAAATAATTTAAAAATACGATATTTTATGTAATTTTGTCTGAATTCTCCTCTTGCCAAAGTAATCGGGAGTCTGTGATGTTTCTAATGGTAAAAATGTACTACATATTTATGAAGTTTTCTCAAATGAAAAACAATGTTTTCCATGGCAGCAAATGGTTTGAAATTTTTTGCATACGATTTTGCTCTAGCTATACCCAAGTTTTGGCATATCTTACTTGCACGACGATAATTTATGCTATGAACCAAAAAACGCTGTTTCTTCTCTTTTGTCCAGGGGCCGTCTTTTCCTAAAATGAGCAGTTATTTGTATTTGGCTGGCTTTCTTGGCCACAGAATTGCAGCCATGGCGGTGTCTGGGAGGCGGTGCTGGGCTTACACAGGAGGAGGCAAGGGCCGGCAGGATGAGAGAGAGCTGGTGCGGGCGGGCATGCTAGGAGTGGAGAGCTGAGGCTGGTTACAAGGAAGGAGGCTGTGAGAGTGCTTGAGGAGCTCAGGCAGTAAAGTCGCTTTTCGTGTGTGACCCTCCTGTGTTGGACATTTCTGTCTTAGACTAAAGGCATAATAAAAAAAGGCACTTTATTTAGGTTAACAGAGCATTATATAACCGGAAAATTTTACAGTTTTATATGTATAATGAATAGTTTGTGGAGGAAAAAAAAAAAGACTTCTCCTAGGTTTATTATTTAGATTTTAAAAAACCCTCAAATCTTTAATGATTTCTTTTCTTTTCTTCTTTCTTTCTTTCTTTCTTTCTTTCTTTCTTTCTTTCTTTCTTTCTTTCTTTCTTCTTTCTTCTTTCCTTCCTTTTCTTTCGATAAAAGCTTGGAGGCATAAATTGGAGTTCTTTTAATCGAAATGGCAACCTCTGTGGTGCTGCTTTACTATATGTTTAGGGTTAAAATCATTTCATGTTTTCCTCGGGTAACTGCGGTCAGTTTGAAAACAGCGTTGTTAATTAGCAGGCTATGACGCAATTTATCACTGCATCTTTAGAGCTCTGGCGCCAGCTAGTGGTAGGAGAGGGGAGACGCGCGGTCGCTCTCAACTCAGGGGGAGGTGGCTCTCATCAAGTAGCCTCCCCTTAGCCTTCGTGCATCCCCCTTTTTTCCCCCCATCAATATAATGGAGGATCATTGTCGTGTGGCCAGAGAGGGGCAGGCGGATTTGCAGATGAAAGTAGAGAAAAATGGTGGGCAGGGCCGGAGAGAGGAAAGGCCAAACAAATACAATCCGTTCTTCCAACGCATTTGAGAAGAGATCATTTATTTGAAATATTCCTGCCATGTTGATGGAGGAGCTCAATCTTTTGCCAGTGAATGCTTAGCTTTTTGTTTTTCATTTATAGAGATATTTGAATATATATTTAGTATATGTAATAACTGTGGAACTTAACCACAAACACCACTGAAGACAGACATGTTGTAAGTCTAAATTTGTGTTCATTTTTAAGTAGCAAATATTTCTACTGTGAACAGGCTCTGCTACCTTCTCACTGGTACAACTCTAAGATGAATAACTCTCAAATGCTTAATAAAACAGAAGCCTCTTAAGACGATATTTGCAACTGGCACATTATGAAAAAAATATATAAAAATTTCAGGCAAAAGACACTTTGTTGGGGATGCACGAAGTGAATTTAGGCTTGGAGCCTGATCTGTCCTCAAGTTGAAATAGGTTATAAGGATTTGCAGGAAAAATGCAAACATACAGTTATGTATTTTAAGAACAAAGAATCTTTGGCACGCCATTTTTCTCATTTAATTAAGCTATAACTGATCTTACTAGGGTTATGGAGGGACTTCAAATGCTAATAAATAAAACCTGAAGCTGAGACATTTCTTTCATTAAATAGCAGGAGTGTTTATTACTTATTGCTAAAATCAATTATAAGTATTAATATTCGATGTGGAATTTATAATGAAAACAAGTTGAAGCTTGTAAAGAACTTTTAAAACATGTCATTTGTAGATCTCTGTGTCATTTCTAGAGAATAAGGATAATCTGAGCTACCATTTCTTGTAACAATATTTTTGGAAGACAGATCTAATTTAAGAGGAGGTTTTAGGCGGGAAAAATTGTCACAATCTTACCTGGCAGCCTAATGCATTACCATGCTGTTGGGGAAATACATTTAAAATCTTCTCTGTGAGAGACATCAGATGGTAAATTAGCTGGTTCATGGTGCTGTTGTGTGAGATTGACAGAAACTACAATTTTGAGTTGCACTTTCACTAAAATCTGCGCATTTCATATGAACGATTCACCTTCGTACCCACCAAGTTAAAACGTAGACGTCTTCTCTTTGGTTTTAAGCGTCTTGTAATGTTTGATATATCATAAAGCTCTGGTTAAAAATCTTAAGATCTTCCGTTTATCTGATCTCCTCTGAGTCTCTATTATCTCTCTTTGTGATGGAAGCTGAGCTTATATAATTGAATAAGCGTTTTAAATCAGTACCTGAAAGGGGATATTATTATTTTTTTGGAAACAGAAAATTAATTTTAACAAGGCTCTTTCAATGACAGTAGATTAATTGAAATTGAAGTGAATGATGGAGTGGAATTGTCATAAAATTTGGAGAATTACAGCGAGATAAAATAATTTCTGCTCTTTTAGAACAGTTTTGTAGCATGTAAGGACTTAGTTTAAATGCTGAGTTTGTGATTAGGTCTATCTTTAAAACTGTTTAATGGCCGCCTTAAAATATTTTGATGCCTACTATAATCCTTATGTAATTTCCCATATGCTGCCAAGTAAACGCTTTGAAATGTCATTCCATCATAATTTGAAATTTACTCATAAAGATTTTAAGATTTATCATTTGGCTTTAATTTCTTATTTCTTTTTGATATTATAAAGTTAGAAATTAACTCTCCATTGTAAAATGAACACATTTAAAGGAAGAAAGGAATATATACCTGAGTACATATATATTTTTTCCTCTTTGGAAGTTTCTCTAATGACTTTGAAATGGCGATAGCAAATAACCGGTTCACTCAATCTGGATTTTCCTTTCATTTGAAATAGTCTGTAAACTTTTTACAAAAGAAATAAATTAGGGCATCATTTTTACTTCTGGGTTTCCCTGAATGTGACAGCATAAAAACAAACTTATAAATACACTCACATATTCTGACGTTCACATCTCAAAAGAAGGCATACTAAAATGCGCATCTACATATAGTCAGATATTGGTTTGGCCTCTAGGTTACATGGTTCGTAAGTAGCGCAATCTTCCCTGGCAGAGTGATACCGATACCGAAGCCCTCTATGGACCTTCTCATTAGGACGCTCTGGCACAGGATGAGGAGGGGGACGCGGCTGCCAGCGAAGTGCTACAGATGGTTCCCCTCATTAGCCTGCAGAACTCCGAGCAGCCATCACGGCGGAGGCCTGGGATCTCACTTGGATAAGACGTTAAGCTAGCCTCCTGTTCAATGTCATTAGGATTTCTCCAAAATAATCTCCTTAGTGTACCCTGTTGGCCTTGGGCTGGTCTACTCTCGCAGAGAGTCGAGATGGCGGCACTGCACCCGGCTTGTCAAGGGGCATTGTATGATCTTTGGTTTTGACAAAGTCCCATAGCAAGTCAGGCTTGTAAACTTCTTTATCTAAACGCAGTGGCAGGACGGTCTTGTCCCCAAAAGCCCATTAGTATCGCTTTTGGAATTCCAGGCGATGCTCACCTTCATGTAAACGCTTGTCACACTAAATGCATTGACAATCTCGTTTCTCCTTTTCCCTTCGACCTACTGATTTATTGATATCATGGCATTTTAATTTTGTTTTGTTTACCCTTTGTTTATGAATCAGCCTTAAAATCGGGACACCAAGCCGAGGCAACCGGAAATGTTAGTTAAGTTTAGCAGTAGAAACAGCAGGGGGAGCCCATACTGTTTTATGCTCTGCAGTTTCTCTGACTGGATGATTATTATAATAATTATTATAGTTGTTGTCTTACATTTATAACAAAGATGTTTACAATTTATGTACATTTATAACACAGATGTTTAGAATACAGACAATCACTGCGTGCTAGACTATTACGATTTTAAGTCACAGAGGGTCTTTATTTTCTTTATTCTTTATTTATTTATTTTTAAATGTTTATTTTGAGAGAGAAAGAGAGACCAGGCGAGTGTGAGCGGGGCAGGAGCAGGGAAAGAGGGAGACTGAGACTCCCGGGCAGGCTCTGTGTTGTCAGTGCCGAGCCCAACACAGGGCTCCATCTCACGAACTGAACTGTGAGATCATGACCTGAGCCGAAATTAAAAGTTGGAAGCTTAACCCACGGAGCCACAGAGGCGCCCCTTTATTCTTTAATTATATCAAATTGTTAGGATACTGCTAAGAATAATTTATAGGTAAGAATTTAATGGAATTTTTCTCCCTGTCTTTTAATCCAGGGAAAAACCTGTTCTGAATTTTATTTCTCAAAAAATGAAATCAGCTAAAATCCCTATATAATTTATTGTGGCCATTCTCTCACATTTACACTTTTAAAAAAACAATAAAGTGTAAAAATTAAAATATACCATCTGTGGGGCACCTGGATGGCTCATTTGGTTAAGCCTCTGACTTTCAATTTTGGCTCAGGTCATGATCTCACAGTTTCATGAGTTCTAGCCCCGCATTGGGCTCTGTGCTGACAGCATGGAGGCTGCTTGGGATTCTGCCTCTCTCTCTGCCCCTCACCTGCTTGTGCTCTCTTTGTGTCTCTCAAAATAAATGAATAAACTTAATATATAATATACTATATATATGTATATATATAGTATCTGTTATATTTTTGAGACTGTGATAGTGAAGGGACATCTGACCACAATCACTCTGGTGTTCTAATAGGACCCAGACCTAATTTTCAATTTTGAAGTTAATAAAATGCAAAAGCCCAGTGGCCTTTAATACTGGTTTCTTATTTTTGATGAGCTCTTTGGGTCAGTAGGTTTTCACTACCATAAAATAATTCAGAATATCTGAATGACTTTTTGCTCCCTAAGTAAGCCATTATAATGTCTCTGGGCATGCATTTTATATATTGTAGCCCATCTTTGATTATTCTGCTCTGTTGGAGGGGAAGGAACTCTAGAGTGATACTTGCAGACCTGCATTGGTGATTTTGCGCATGACATCAGAGAAGCCACCTCATGGTGTGACATTTCATTGTTGTGTTAAAAAAGGTTTTGTAAATTTAAAGCAATTTCTATTGAATAATTTCTGAATTTCTTAAGAAATAGCTTAAAACTCAGCATCAACTGGACATTGACAAGGACATTGAATATTGGCACAACGCATACAATTTTTTTAAAAAAATAAGAAAGAATGATTTCTTTTCTTTTCTTTTTTTTTTTTTGTTTGCCAAAAAAAAAACTTAAAATTCTATGATGGCTCAACAATTCTGAGGATCCATAGTTCTGGTTCTGAAATTAAAAAAAAAAATGCAGAAATTAAAAAAAATACAACCTCAGAGAGATCAGGAAAGTTTAGGGAGAGTAGCACTTGAGCAGAGCCTTGAAGGCTAGGAAGAACTTTATGGGGATGATGGTGGGGCTGTAGTATGCAGTTGTGGTGAGAGAGAAAGATACTTCAGACAGAAAGAAGGTCACAGTTAGACCAGGACATAGGAAACTTGGCTACCTATGGGAGTGGAGTGCCATCACGAAGTCTTCATGTATAGGTAAGCAGTTAAAGCTTTATTCCGGAGGAAGAGGGAGACAGGGAGGGTTTTAGAGGGGGACATACTCATAAGAATAATATTCCAGAGAGCCAGAGAGATTGATTTGGTGACAGGGAACAGGATCCTTGAAGATTTAATCAAATTGATTTAGCGTCAGCATTAAAAAGCAAAATAAAGAAGTTATAATTTAAAGTCTCTGTTCACATAATTTTAGAATATGATTTAAGGTGTTTTCATATCATCTTCCTTGATTATTACAGTCAGTGCTAAAAATCCAGGAGAACAAGTCTGAGTAGAGCCGTGCGCGGGTATTTTCTTTCCACGAATATTAATAATAACATCTTGCATTTGGGGAACATACTTTATTTATTTTGTTTTGTTCTTTTGTCAGTCTGGTAAAGTTAATGGATGCTGATAAAAGTAAACAGGTATTACAGGCTGGTCCCTCCGCCCCCACAATCTCTCTTTAGTTGCAAATGTAAATGTAGGGTGAGAGATTAGACCAAAGCTGATGGCTGTGCCAGTTTTTCTGAGGAGAGTTGACAATATTATTCCATGGCTATTTGTTTTAAACAAGCTTTGAACTTCATTTCGTGTCTGAGACCGCGGTAGGTGTCTTATACCATGGTACTATTGTTGCTTCAATTATGTGCTCATGGGAAACACTTTTTGGAGGGAAATAGAGTGCCATCCAGTTACACGTAAGTGTTGTTTGGTAGTGTCTGTATTTGTTTCTAAAAAAGTTTACGATTTACAGATGTAATACCCTAGTATATCATGTCATTTACTTGATCCATAAAGATGGAGAAAAGGTACAGTCACTTGAAAAGAGCAAAAGGGAGTCCTAATTATAGACAGAGAAGAGATTTTTAAAATTTTAGTAAAATAATAATATTTTTTAAAAAGTTGAAGATAATACAGTTTATATAAAAATTTGAAGAAAATACAGTTTACATCAATACATTTAAAAGCCACATACTAGGGGCACCTAGGTGACTCAGTCAGTTAGGCATCCTTGATAGTCCATTAAGCAACTCTCGATACTGGCTCGGGTCATGATCTTACTGTTTGTGAGTTTGAGCCCCACGTCAGGTTCTGTGCTGACAGTGTGGAGCCTGCTTGGGGTTCTCTCTCTCCTTCTCTCTCTGCACAACCCTTCCTCCCCCAAATAAATAAATAAATAAATAAATATTAAACAAATATTCACATATGATACTTTAAAAAAAATGCCAGAATATATTGGCAGGGAGAACCCAGTAAGATAATCATTTTTTTCCTAAATGACCTGACAGAAAGTGGGAACTTCGATGAGATCTGGTGCATTTAGGGTAGTAAAAAAGTGGAAACTTAAAATAGTTAGCTGCTCAGTGTTCCGGCTCTTTTAATGCACTACGTATGTTTGTCTATCGAACTGATAGTACCAGGCTTCATGCAGCACATCATTTGTGGCTTATGTGGCCGTAATTGTCAACTTTGACCTCTATGTCAATGCTCGGTTCCATCTAAATCTATAAAAACATCTCGGGCTCTTTAGACCCCGTGTTTGGCATCATCACAATTTTTGCTTGGCTCAGACAGGGCAGGTTGATTATCATTAAAGTGTTATTTATTTCTATTTTATTAAGCCCCTTTTACATTCATGTTACAGGTTAATTTATACTTTTATTTCATGCACTACTTGGCTTTACTGATTAATATGCCCCATGGCATTCAATAAAGTCAGGCAGTGGAGGAAATAAGAGTGGTATTAATTTCTAACATTGCTATAAATTTGCCTTAATAAAACTAGCTCAATACCATTGCAGAAGTAATACAATGGATGCTTCCAAATTGTTAACAAAGATGCAACTAAACCATTTTCCTTCCTGAATTTAACATCCCCCCAGTTGCCTTTTCTTGCAAGTGTCGAAACAAAACCTGCCATATATTTTTTTCCTCTTTAAAAGGTGATCTGATAGTTGGCATAATATGACAGTACACGGCCCTGCATTTGACTTATTCCAATGCCTTATTCAGACTTAAGGTTACAAACTACGCAAATTAATGCAGGCCCACAGGCTCTTGGAAGGGGGATGACTTTGTTCATGTAAGAATTTTAATACAGATTAAAATTATCTAAAAAAGTTATGCCAGCATCAGTTTTTTGTCCTTCTCGAGTGTGTTAACACTCAGTCCCAATGGTAAATATTATTTCTGTGGTATCTGATAACATGAAGAAGGCTAGTGAGAATCTATGTGCTGGAATTAGTTTTTTGTCAGTTACCCCACCACTCCCACCCTAACTGCTCAATTAAATAAGGTTAGAATTAGGATTTGTAGGAATTTATCAATACAAAGACCCACTACCACCCACTGATTTTTGGGGTCACAAAATTTTGATATACTCTCATTGGATATACTCTCATTGTTGAGTAACCAAAATCATGTATTACAAGACAACACTTATTCTTTCCCTTTCATTTGTTAGACCACAGCCAGGCTGGCCAAAAATAAATTGTTACAAATTAGAAATTTGCCCTCATTTCCATTATTCTGAAAGAACAAGTACAATTTATTCACTCTGAAATTCTCCATTTCTTTCACTTTTCAATAATTCCTTTAAATTCTAGCATTTGCGGATGGGAAAGAAAATTGATGAAAGAAAAGCAGCAAACAACATTAAAAAATTCTCCTTTGCATAAAAGTGTCAGGAAATGTGTTCATTCAACAGATAGATGTTTATTGATTCGCGTCTGTGGTAGGCACTAGTCTTGTTCTGGCAATGGAACTGTGAGATAGTTACGGTCTCTGTCTCCCCAGAATATACAGACTCGTTCCTTTATTTACTTTAATAAAATGGTGCTGAAATTTCACACATTAGTGAGAAAGATATTTTGGGACAGAAAAAAAAATTCTTATTTTGGTTCTGTTGGTCTTCTGAATGAATGAGGAACTTCTAGATTCCTAAAATTCCCCTCAAATCACACCAAAGTAACAGGCATCTTTGCTCATAAAACAGTTCAAGAAACAGTGGAAGAGTGAGTCATCCTGTATCCATGCTGTGCTCAGGAGCACGTTTCTTGGCTTTTACTAAATCAGCCTAATGGAGTGATTCCCCAGCACCCGCCTCCGCACCCCCAAGCTCAACTCAAGTGAATCCAAATCTATTAGCTAGGTGGATCTGATGTTACTACGTTTTCTCTTGCTTGTGTTCTGGTTAAAATCAACTTTCCGGCAATTCACATTGAAAAGATGTGTTCTTTTCCTGTTCATGCATTTATGCAACCTCCAGCGTTATGTAAAAATAAAAATCCCCTCTCTGCTGTTGTTATTACCAAGCCCAAATTGATCCCCTTTGCCCATACAAATCAGAATTTAAGAGTAAGTACTTCTGAATCACTCCTCAAAGCAGTATTTAGTAAAAAGTTATTTTCAAGAGAATAATCTCCACCCTGGATCCTGAGGGTTCTGATTCAAGAGCAAAGCAACAATTTTGGAGACTTGGGAGTGTCCCATCTTAGACAGTTAGTTTTAGTAGGCTAAAGAACCGTTTGTTTCCAGAAACCAATGTATACCCAGAGCCCAGAGAATAAAGGACCCGCTTTGAGTTAACAATCTTCCTGCAGCATTTACTCACAAACGTGCTGACTCAATGAACTGCCTCAATCCACAGAGTCCAGTGCTAGCACTCAGTGGCTGCAGGAAATCTGGTTGTTAGCTACTCTGGAAAAAGAGTTTGGAATATTGACCCACACTCATCAGTTTTGATGTGTTTTGATGGAGCACAGGAAGTAAACAGACACCGTCTAGTTTATTATATTTCAGGATGGATTAAATAATACCATTGATTAACCAGTAGCTGGTCAATACACAACAGAACTTACGCACTCCTCAGCTAGTGGGCTAAACTAAGACTAAAGTTTTGGCATTATAATCAAATGGAGAAATCTTATTTTAGGTAAGAATAGGAAAATCACACCTGTTGGTAAAATGAGTTAGACAGTGAATTGAAACAGAATATAAGGTTATATGTTTTTAGCTAATATACTGTTTGCAACTCCTCAGGACTTTGAATCCATGTATAATTACATTTCTTGGGATCCCCCTTCCCCTCCTCGGCACATACTATCTAATCCAAAGTAATAGTAAATAAAATACAAATCAAATAATGCCCAAAATGCTTCCATCTTAAATTCCTATTCTGTTAATAAACCTAAAAACTTTAGGAGTCTCTAAAAATGTATCTCAGGAAGTCATTCTTTGCAGAACTTTCTGGGGTACAATGCTGAGCAGAATGGAACAATTGCAGAACTATGATAGGTTTGTAAATATTGGTATAAAATTTATGTATAAAGCTAAGAGAACTTATTTGATCGGCGAGAACTAGAGAAAATTGTTGCAACTTTAAATTTCAGATAGTCTCAACTTAAATCTTTAGTTAAATCACACAATCAGAACCCAACAAAAAATATGCGAATGTGAGATGGGGGGGTGTCAGGATTTCCCCCTCTATTTATTTTTTAAACAACTCTGTTCAAGAATTACTACCCTTTGAGGATAAGGATATTATTTTCTTTTTGAAGGGAAACATTGTACTCTATAGTATGACTGGTACTGTCTTTTGTGCCATTATTAATACATTTCCTGTTTAAGGAAATGACTTTTTTTTTAACCATGATAGTTTAAACTTCAAAATAAGTGCTATGGACTTTTAAAATGTCTTATCTTACCAATGTCATTCTGGGCATGAAGAATAAAGTATGGGAAATGCTTGTCATAATAATCCTATTGTCATGAGATTCTTCTTTTTGAATAAAGTGGCTCACGTTTGGTTTTCCTTTTTTGGGGGCAATTGGGAGAGAGAAAGTAAGTTTTGTAGATAAAACAAACAGACCCTTCCTCTCTAGATTAGTGATTTTTAAAAATACAAATATATACTATCCCTATCATATAAGTAAAGATCAGGAATAAATTCCAGAGTTCTTGTCTTCATATTTCCAAAGGCCATGCAAGTCTCCTCATACAGTTCTAGCTAATGAATTTTGTTTCCCTTCATTTTTATTTTTCTATTCTTACTGCATTCTTCAAAACCATCATTTAAACTTAATCAGATTTGAACTGAAGTATTATGTACAGAAAATAGCAGTAGCAAAAGCTAAATTTGTGGTTTTGGATGTTTCATGTTACGTACCTAAAGCGTATTTCACCAGTGAATAATATATGATTAATGTGTATTTAATAAACAACGTAGATTCCACTGTGAAAATTTCAGCATTTACTGGGTAGAATCTATTTATATTTTATTTAACTTACTGTAGTTCAGATATGTTTTCAGTTATAAAACAAGCAAGGTAGTAATACTGTTGATATATCTATATACACACATACACATATATATGTACATAATATACACGTATACAATATGTATATGTAATGTACATTAACATAGCATGAACATATGTTATACATGTACACAATATGTACATATAATATATATATACATATATACAGGTATAATGTATCTATATATAATGTGCATATATAATGTACATACATATGTGTATATACAAACATATACACATGACAGTAATATTTTCTATATATACATATATATAATACAAGCATATGTCTTAAGGTTTTTTCATTTGATATATATGTATGTATATAATATCTTTCCTGTTATTAAGGCCTTAATCTTAAAATCAAGGTGACCCTCGGTTTTGAAAAATACAGAGCACTATAACGATTAACAAATTATACTCTGCAAAGTAACTGTGTTTATACATTAATAATAATAGATATTACTTATTACATACTTATTTGTGTTAGGCAATATGCTAAGTGCTTTATGTACCTTAGTTTCTTTAGCCTCACAAGAAAGCCATAAGGTAGATACTTTACCCTCATTTCAGAGTGAAAAACAAACTTGGGATTGAATGACTTATTCAAGGCCCCACAGCTAGTTACTGGTGGAGCTAGGATTTTAACCCATGGCCATCCATTTACACACAAAGTACATTGAGCAAGATCAGATAGGTTTATTTGTAAAGTTTATGATTAGGAAAATATCAGATGGAAACATAATTATGACAAGACCAAGAAATGTTAGAAGATAGGGTTTAAGGGACAAGGATATGGCACATTAGTCTTTTCTCTTGCAGAAGGAGTAAGAGAGGGATTTTAGCCGAAGAGGCCGGCAGTGCAGTCCTCTAACACTGTGAAGGGAGCATAGATTTTATGCCCAGTTCCTTAATTCACTTAAGCAGGTTTTTGTTGATCACTGTGTTGGGTGGTGGTGTGCAAAGGCGAGGAGAAAATAGCAGCCACCTTTGAGGAGTATACAGCCTTACGAGGATATAGACCATCACACAACTAGTGTAGTAGCTCAAGAATGATCACGAACTGTACCGATTACAAAAGAAGGTGTGTAATCTAGAAAAAGGCGGTTGGTGTGAGGGAAGGAGACACGCCCTTGAGTTTTAAAGATTTACAAGTGAGGCAGGCAATATGATGAAGTGCGAGGTGAGAGGGTGGGCCTTCCAGGCAGAGAGAGTAGGTGGACTAAAGACAAGAAGGTTCAAATGAGTTTGAGTGGGTTAGTATAGCTATAGATGAGCCCAAAGACTAACAGGCAGACAAACCAGATTCTCCAGGGCTAAGGATCCCAGAGGTTCCTATGAAGGCTCTAGGGAAGAGGAATGATGAGGTTAACTTGTTAGGATAAACTCTCTGGCTAAAGCATAGGGAAAGGATTAGGGAGGGATGGCATTGGAGGGGACCAGGTAGGTGGGCTGTGGGAACATAGCAGGGAAATGACAAGGGCCTGACTGTGGGCAGTGCTGCGGGTTTGGTAAGAAGAGGACAGCTCAGGGTCAGTGTCAAATGATGTTGAGAAAAGATGTTTGTTGGGTTCCAAGAAGTCTCCCTGGTGATTCTTACTAGAGCGGTCTCCGGTGAGGGGTTTGCAGAGCCAGTGGGGCTGACAAGTGATGCACGGATGGGTGGAAAGGAAATACAGCAAGCGCAGTCTCTCACTTTTCTCCTTTTCTGCTCCCTGTGGTGATTTCCTCCTCTACTCCCAATCTTGGAGAAAGAAAAAAACACTTGCTGGGCAATTAATGAAAACTAGTGCATTGTGTGGGCCTCATAACGATCCTGTGATGCAGGGTCTACTGTGATCTTCATTTCACAGGTGGAGAGTGCAGGGTTTGAGAGGTTTATACACCAGCCCGAGGCCCACAGTTGGCAAGTAGCAGGCCTCTAGTTCCAATCCAGGTCTGCCTGGTTCTTGAGCTCAAGATCCAAGGAAGATCTGCCTTCCTCTAGAATTTAGCATCTTCATGCCTGCCCTTTTTTTCTCCCTTTGCAAGTCTCACTGCAATTGTAGAGCTAATATACTTATTCTCACCAAAACATAAATGATGGATTAAGCCAAATGTGTTCTTTCTCATGATTTTTGGAATGACCATCAGATGTGCTTATTTAACATTTTTTATTGTGAGATACAACATACAAACAGAAAAGTGAACATAACATGACGTACAATTTGAGAAAGCATCACGGGACCTCCAGAAATTGCCCATGTCTCCCTTCCTGTCATTCCCCGTCTTCTCAGAGGCAGCCACTAGCCCCACTTTGGTAGCACTATTACTCTCTGTTTCTCTGTGCCTTTCCAATCTGAGTTATGCAGCCCTAAACAATAGTTTAGTTTTGCTTGTATGTGGAATTATGTGTATTCTTCTGTGTCTTGCTTCTTTTGCTCAAAATCGTATTTTGTGTTGGGGTGCCTGGCTGGCTCAGTCGGTAGAGCATGCAACTCTTGATCTTGGGGTCGTGAGTTCAGGCCCCACATTGGGGGTAGAGTTTGCTTAGAAAAAAATAAAATAGACTTTACAAGAATAAAACAGACTTTATTTTGTGTTGTATGTGACATGAGTGCATTCATTTTCAATGCTGAATAATATTTCATCGTGTGAATTCACCATGTTATTTATCTATTTTATTGTCTAGGGGCATGTGGGTTATTGCCAGTTTTGAGCAATTATGACCAGGGTTATCCCTTTTTTGGTTAGGTCAAGGGCAAGATGCTCTAAGTATGCAATTTTAAACATCTTTAAATATTTTGGGAGGTTGCAAGCTCTTTCTAATTTTCTTGATCGAAACCCCACAGGTGGCTCTTGTGGGGTTCCTGATTTGCTTACTCATGAGACCAACTCTGAAGACTGTGAGGAGAATTTCTAAATTAAAATGTTTAAAGAGGTCAGGTGAACTGAAAAAAACAAAGAAACGGTTATTACCAGATCCCCCCATTTCCCCTAGTTTTTCCACTTCATTGTTGCAATCTTAGCTCAATGCAGTCGGCTTGCATATTTTCCTACATCGGTCCTTTGATCAGCAAAGTAATTTCTTTTCCTTCCTCTGTACAAGTCTTTTAATTATAGTAAGGCTACTCTTTGAAGAACAAACATGGTAACAAAGATGAACAACTTGAATCATTTTCGCAGCTATCTAAAATAACTGATCTTACATGGAATGAAGGGATAACTGTTTAGTTTTTGTAACGTGAGTCACTGAAATATAATACAACCAGTAATAAGATCAGGGTGTATCATATATTTAAGAACCACATAGAAAGTAGACAAAATGTAGCATAGTAGTTTCAAGTACAGGTTCCAGAGGCAGACTGAAGTCAGGTTCTAGGCCTACCACTTCTGACCTGTGTCAGCTGGGTGAGTTTCTTAATCTTTCAGGCTCAGCTTCCCTGAACTATACAATAGGGATGGTAGTAGTACTTATTTCATAGGGCTGTTGTGAGCGTCCAATAATAAAATGATGAGTACTAGTTATTGTTGGTATATTTAGGCCAACAAAAAGATAGAATAATCAGAGTATTTATTAACAGGTCTAAATAGAGACAGTCAATGTACTTATGTCATAGTTATTTATTCAACTTTTAATAGGCTCTTCACTGTGGTAGATACTAAGGGTCATACAAAAGTCCAGTTTGTGGAGATAAGCAAGTAGGCAATCACAGACAAGTGGCAACGTTAAATAAGACAGGTTTGGATGTTGTATACCTGAAATGAATATACTATTGTATGTTAACTGTACTTCAATAAAAAAGTTTTAAAAGTACATCACAAAATACAGTCAATAATACTTTAATAACATATGGTGACGGATGACTACACTTATGGTGGTGAGCACCGAGTGATGTATACAATTGTTGAATCAATATGCTGTATACCTGAAGCTAATCTAATGTAGTTTGGCAATTATACTTCAAAAAAAAAAAAAAAAGACGTTATTGGTAACATAAAGTAGCAAGTGTTGTGGCTCAGCCACAGGGACAGCTTTCCGGGAGATATATTTTGAATTCGATCTTATACTAAGTAGCAGACATAACTTTGCCAAGAAGAAAATTGAAGTCTTTTCATCTAGAAGATATGTGTGGGCAAAGAACAGAGGGTAAGGAGTAAGACCTCTTTTGGGAGACGTTAGGAAAGGATGGTATTGGGGTAAGGAAGGGAGAAATAGTTGGTGGAGTATTTTATAAGCAGCATCTTTAACATGCATGTATTTATTAGATGGTAGGAAAAATAAGAATTCAGTTCCATTTGGATTAACCCACTGAGTTAAAGTAAAACATAACTGTACAGTATCCAACTTGGCAGATTATATAGAAGAGAGAAAATGGTAATATTTTGGTTAAATAAACTTTTCATATTTTCCTTCTCATAATAAATATAGAAATAATGAAGCGCTTTGACATTTCAAAGATTCAAACTTCATATTGAAAAACTGACTGTGAAATTCCCCCAAGAATCATTTGAGTTAATATACGTTCATTCTTCTTTTCCGTTGTTTTTAGATATACGTCCTTCCCCACTGCTTCGATTGTAGTTTGGAGCAACAAAGAAAAAAAAATTTCTTTTACAGCTTGGCTGTAGGGATTGTTCCCAGAATCTTACACAATCCCCCAGTCTCTTGCCGACTCCCCCAGATCCATGGATTCCACTAGATGGCGCCCAGATCTACCGCTGTGTTTTGCCTCCGTGGGGCGCAGATCTGGAAACGGCGGTAGATTTTCTAAGAATGGCTGGAGAGATCAATATGGTCCATGTGCAGCAGTTTCCTACAGATCTGCTCCAAAATGCTGTAAGCCTGGTGCTCCTTCACACTGTTACCGTAATGGAATTACCAAATAAGGGCAACGATGCTGTTGTTTTGAGTCCGAGAACGCCCGCAATTTCGCAGTACGAGACTTAGCCACAAGCAGTAGGCAGACAAGGCATTTATTTAGCTGCAGGTCACCGCCTCTTCACGGGCAAATCGCGTGCTGGCGACTGAGAAGCTACTCCTTAATACCAAAATATTGATTTAGGCAGCGACACAGCTGTTTGTGGAGAAGGGAAAAAGGGACAAGAAGAAGGTATCAAAAAGGGAGAGATCTTAGTATTAGCTTTCTTGGGTGCATAATCCTCTCGTTTTCTGTCAATTGAACACTGCTCCAGTTGCAAAATCGAGGATGTATTTAATGTGGATTTCAGGTAGTAGGAGATGAATCATTTTGTTTTTCTTTTGAATGGCACTGGGCAAATTGCCTTTACTTCACATATGAAACGCTGAAGGCTTTGTAAAATTATTTTACACTTTATTAGTATTCTTCTAGAAAGGGACACATCTCTTTTTTCCAATTCAAAGTAGTGGATAATGACTTTGGCAGCATTTCCCTGCCTTTTTCAAGTTTATGGGAGCCCATTTCTCATCATTAGGCTTAAGATGCAGATCAGAAAGAATGAGCCTTATTCTGGAGCTTGTCACATCAGTGTTGCTTCTTAGGTGATTAAAAAGAAGCTGCCGAATCTTGGAGAAAACATCTGACAAAAGGTAATGGAAACACAGTAACAGATGAAAATCCGTGGTAGTTAGGCATAACCATCGGCAGAAAACCCACTCTGCTAAGTAACATGTGTGCAATTCAGCTCAAGAACAAAAATAAGACTCTTCTTCTGAGGCTTTTAAATAACGTGACCTGCTCTGGCCTCGAAAACTAAGGTTTATTTGAGCCTCCCTGGAGGTGATTATACTCGAGAGGAGGTGTTTTTTCCTGCAGCTAGTTTAGGAACTCAGCACCAGTCAAATGCTTTGTGCGGCTGCTAGTTGGCAGGTTAAAAGGTATGTAGCTTCTTTAATTAAAAAATCACAGGTTCATTTTAATTTTGGTGAAAATAGATTTTGTTATTTTTAAACTTCCCGTGGAATAAAACAGTACTCTTATTTCCTTTCCGCCTACTTGCCAGCTCTTATTCCATCCCCATCTTCTGCTCTCATGATAATGGGAGGGCTCAATAGAAAATTCTTAAAATCTCCCCAGGGTTATAATTTTGGTTCAGGGATATACAATGGTTCAACGTAAGTGTTTTTAGAAAAAAACACAATATGGGGTATATGGAAATTGTATAATAGTCAACAGACCATTTCTTTAAAAATATTTTTGCTAATAATGTTGGTTAGGCTAGAGGTAGACATGTGGGCTTTATATTCAGTTCTGGAAAATATTTTGCCTGATGTTAGTGGGCTTGCTTATTGTTTTGAAGGATATGCGATTTAATTCAGAAGTGAAGTACTTTTTTCAAAATGAAGACATCTATTTTTATTCATTAAAATATGGTATTTCGATATGTAACTAAGAAAAAATTATTTCTACTGTGTTACTAGTAAAAAATCTGGAAGTGACAAAAAGGATGGCTTAAAACAGATGATTGTTAACCATATAAATTTCTAGAAGTAATACACTTTTCACCTCTGGGTGCCACTGTTCAACTGCTTCTTGTTTTTTATGACTGTTCGAAAGCCGGATGCTTCCTGTAGATGTATTCTTAAAAGAATCTGTTAAAGAGACATTTCCTCTATCTCTAGTTATCTGCTAAATAACTTTTTGGCACATGGATGTAAATTCAGCATGGTTGTGATTTGCCATTTTAATTACCAAATGATGACCAAATAACATTGAAGATTGTTTATATGGGCAATTGGCCAGGTTAAAAGCCCGATTTCATCTCCTGTGGAAATAAATCTTGTACTTACCTTTTGGTAGGCATTTAACCAGAAAAAGCCATTAAAACACCAGGGAGTTTTAGCTTATATCTGTTGCCACCTACAGCCATGATTTTAATTCTGCACAAATATTTCCATAGAAATCAATTTTATAAGGGGAAATAATAGGTAGACTTTGGGGGAAATGAATCAATTAAAATATATTTTTAAGAATCTAACATTGTTAACTGAGATATTATTTTTTCACTTAATTTTAAAGCTTAACTGCTTCAATATTTCCATTTAAAAAACTCTACAAAGTATAGTTCTATATATTTTCAGAATTCTTAATTATCAGATATAATTATTTTAATAACTAAAAATAGGAAGCATATTTTAATTTTGCAAGATGGTACAAGTAATCTTTTCTTTTCACAAACCAGGCAGTGAGTTAGTATTCTATACCAGGAAACAAATGCACATGTTTGGTTGGTTTTTAAATCTCCAGTTATTTATTTTAAACTTGGGGTTTCATCTGAAATGCCAGAAGAAGGGGTTATAATGCCAAAGTTATTTTTGTTTTGTCATATACAAAGTAGTTAATCTAAAAATTATTGATTGATATTCTCCCTCTTTTAACTCTTTTAGGACTCAATATTTAAAGCAAAACTAATTTATCTAGGTGTTCTATAGCACAAAATTAATTCTACTGGGACTGGGCCAGGCCAAGCCTCATTATGGAATAGTTCCTCTTGCTGAACTAGCCTAAGCCTGCTTCTTCCTAGGATACTTTTTCAAAATTATACACAACACAGAACTTAACCCTTGAGCTGCTATAGAATCGATCATCAATATTACACTTATTAGGCCATTTGACAGCATCAGGGAAACATTAAAAGGAGAGTACGTTATACCCCTGTCGGTGCTGGCACTGGGCCTTTTCAATTAGACAACTGTAGTTGTGTATATTGGAGGGATTTTAATTTCGTGATTCATGTACCAGAGTTGAAGTATTCTTTAAAAACTTTCCTCCGGCTCCTACCTGTGTCATATTCAATAAGCATATTACCGACCCTGTCTTTTTTCATTTATATGTAAGCAGTGAGTTTATCACCTCGTCTTGGTGGCCAAAGAGTTGTTTAGGTAACCTAGGTGTTCGACTGACTTTCTTTGCTCAAATGTCTGACCAGATCAATTGGTTATTTTGATGTTTTTGTACATGCACAGAGCCCAAGAGTGTAACTGTTAGGCATCAGTTATTTGTTGCAGGTACAAAAGGAGTTCAGCATCATATGAACTCCTCATATAAATTTTATATTATATATATATATATATAGTCTGTGTGTGTGTGTGTGTCTGGTTTTCTTTTAATATCTGTGCAAATGTTATTGGGGGATGGATTTTTGTAAGTGTCTATTTTTATGTTGACTTTTTGCTTCTCGTGTAGCAGTTTGTGAGGATTTTCCACTGGAGAATCTCTTGCATTTTAAGTTTCTCCACTCAGTGTGGGCATCCCACTAAATTTTTTCATAAAGTAGTTTTCTTCATTCAAATTGCCTCATTTTCCATTAAAGTGTTACTAATTTGGCACGGCGTATCTCTATCTCTATCTATCTATACATCTGTGTATCTATATTTATATCTGTAGCTGGTAAGAAATATTTATTTGGTAGTAGTGATTTTGTGCCCAATCTACCAGCGTGTGGTCTTCCACAGAGAATTATATGGTTGGTAACCTTGAGTGTGGTTAGATGTCTTTATGAAAGAAAAGCAATAATTTAGCCTTTAGGTGGTTGCTTGATCTATATGCTAATAACCCACCTACCCCAAAGAATGGATAGATTTCCATTAAATTAGTAAATTGACTTGGTGCCTCAGTCTCACGTAGACGCACCAATGGAAGGTGTTACAGTTATGTTGTAAGGCCTAATTCATCAGCTTAAACTCATTTTATCTGAAATGCAATAAAAATTACTAAGTTTTCCTAATGTAAAAATAACTGAAGTCAATTATTCCAGGTTATTGTTAAACACCAAATAACAGGATTAATAAGTAAACATTTAGGTAAATTTAGCGGTTCTGGATAAGGAAATGTCATCGGTTTACAGAAAATTAAATTGTAAAAATCACCTAAATAGGTCTTATCGTTTAAAAGAAAGTAGGTTTAAAAAAAGAAGCTTTGTGAAAACATAGATTGGTGAATTTAATTTCTCCATAATATAGTAGTTTTAACAGAAACTGTTGCCTTGTGAAACTGAATTCTCAAACTGTAATGTGCTTCTGTTATAAATCCATTATAAAAGGTATTTAAACTGCATAGATTCCCCGCTCCTCCCTTCTATTCTTGTTAGCTTAGATGCTTTATTCCTTCTTAAAGTATCAATGAAATTTAATAAACATTTTTTTTATTAACACTTTAATCTCCAAATAGATGCAGATCTATTTTAGTTCAAATCTGTTCACAGTAAATAACAGCGTCCATGAGACTTTGGGAAGGTACTGGTTCTCCTCAAGAAGGTGTGCTTAGAGCTTGGCAGGGAATATCTTACAATTTCTTTTTCCCTTGCATCTTCCCGCCGCGGTAATCAGTATTCCCAGTCAACAATGAAAGAAAAACTCCGCCAAAAAGAACGCCCGTTCCCCAGTTTTCAATTTATTTATTTTTTTATTTCTTTTGGAAAATCCCCACTGAGTGAATTTTTTAAAAAAGTTAAATGTATCCTGGGAACATGCCGTTCAGGATTTTGGAATGGGAACTTCAAACGAAGTTGGTAAAGGAGTCAAATGCGTAAGTGGAAACTTTGAGGAAACTGGCAACGAGAGACTGGAAATCAGACAGTCATTTACGTTTTACTCCACCCCCCTCCGCATGTGCGAGTACAAAGCAGGGAGCTGGCAGGGCTGTGAGTCAGAATTCTCCTCTCAGGAACTGAGCGGGGAGAGATTCCCAGCATCTGTTTCCTCAACTATCACCCAGAGGATACTGGTGGTAAATCACAGGGAGTAAAAATAGCCTTGGAAGTCTAGTTCCAAACAAATGTTATATGGTTGGGTATGTAACAGTGGCGCGGCGTCTCTTCTCTCCCAATTCTTCGTTAGCTGAGTAACAGATCTGTTATTATTTTTACATTGATGAGTTATATTTGTTTAAGTTATTCATCAAAATGTTGAGCAAAGTCTTGACATTTTTATTGCCCCGAATTGAACCGTTACCTACATCACTTGGTGTTTGATATAAAAATCTGAACCATGTGGTTATACGAAGGTTGGTCTATAATCAATAATCACGGATGTTAAAGCTGTGCTTCAGACACAAAAAGCTTCTATTTCTGAAATAAAACACCGCTGCAAGCTTCGTATAATAATGATGATTGTCAGTAGACCGACGGGGTCTCCCTGCATTTTGGCTGCAGGAAATTTTATGGGTAGGATCTTGCAATTTAACACAACTTAAGATCCTTTAAGGTTATAATTTACATATAAGGAAATATTTCTCAGGTCTGGCTAGAATTGTTGTAATCTGATATTAAGTTATAGCTTCAGATTTTCAACAAAAACAGCAGCCTTAATAAATGAGATTAGCAAGTGGTGAAAAGTTCAAAGCATTTAATGGAATTGATCTACTAAATTAGCATTGACAATTTTTAGTGGCTATCTTAAATATACATTATTATCATGAAAGAATTAGTCCAATTAAGCCTTTACATTTGGAAGATGCCCAGTGTGACCTTGTTCTTCTCAATATGAAAAGTGAAAGGGTCTCTGGGCTTATTTAAATTTGGTGCTAAATCAGTGGATTTGGGGGACTCTTTCACTGCTATTTGGAAAGGAGAGGAAGCCCAAAGGTTCTTTACGGTGACAGATGGGTTATTAGAACAGTTATGTATTGCAAATAAAAACAATGGCCAAAGAATAGAACAGTACAATATCAATAAATAGATCAGATGAATCAACAGGAGCTGGGTTGTTTTCTCACGATTTCTCACTACAACCATCTATTACTGTGTATACTGAACACTTTAGGTATAATTGTCATGCATTTTGAAACTGAAATAATTATATTCAATATCAGGTTTTATTTAGAGCATTCTGAATTAATAAATAACCAGCTGACTTTTAAAACGTAGAAATCTATGCAAGTATACATGAAGAGATAAGTATGGGATTTTCCAGAAATCTACTTCCTGTCTAGCCACAGTATATTTTATATTCTATTTTGATATAGACCTCTATGATGCATTGAACATAAATATCATAAAA
Source organism: Paguma larvata (assembly GCA_030068075.1). Classification (NCBI taxonomy): domain Eukaryota; kingdom Metazoa; phylum Chordata; class Mammalia; order Carnivora; family Viverridae; genus Paguma; species Paguma larvata. The sequence continues at coordinate 54,526,683 of CM057825.1, forward strand.
ATAAAATTGGGTTTTGCATTTTTGTGCAGAGGTTCTGATGATGTCTGGTTATTTATATTTATTGTGAAATTGTGGGGCCCTGGCTCTGGAAGGGGCTTACTCTTGAGAACTCAGCTCCATAGTTCACAAGGGCTCACATATAACCTTCCTCACTGGAGCTGAGGGGTCAGCTCTTTGTGAAAGCATTTAGTAAGACATTTTAATTTTGTCGTTGTTGTTAGTAGCCATTACAATATTTAGTGGTTCATTTCCCTGTGGGCTTCTTACCCATCATTTTGGGACATTTTTAATAGAAAAAGATGTTTCCTTTGTGTTGGATTTCTTCAGAATTTGAACTTCATAACTAATACACCCAGCTCTCTCTTCCTTAAATAGAAGAATTCAGTTCTGTGTACTGATAATCCCATTCTCATTTATTGCCCCTCCCCCTCAGTGTTTCTAAGTTCTCCCTTGAATGGTCAGAAAATTATTCATATCCATCTTTAAATACAGAGCTCCAAGAGGGATCTTAGTGCTTTGGTGGGGTATCCTGAGGAAAACAGGAGGATAATATTATTCCCTCTTAAGTACTTATTGAAAGGCTGCTCTTGCCAGACTCTGCTAGGTACTGGGAATACAGTAGGGAAAAAAAAGGAAAATCTCGAGGGAGAGCAAGACTTGCCAACAAATAATGACAATACCATGTGCTAAACGCTACTGTGGGTATGTAGAACGTGCATGTGTATGCTCTAGCCTTGATTCCATATCCATTGTCAGAATGCTGTTATAACTGGTATTGCAATGCTGTTATCATTGCTATTTGGGTAGTCAGATTTCTACCCAAATAATTTCTAACTCTTTCTCTCCCACAATCAAGGTATATTTTGAGCACATTTTTCTTACCAAGTTTAATTCTGAATTTTCGTTTCTGGTTATTTATAGTGTTTCATCTGAAATTGTTATTTTCCCTCTGAACACCCTTTTTGGCGTCTCTGTTGTCCAGTTTGATGTTACAAAACACTATTTGTAATCTCCTAAATTTGAATGCTTTAGCTACTGCTCCCCATTCCAGCTGTAGTTAGCTGATGAAGAGTTAGTTGTCTGTTCCTGTTCATATTTTCCCATCGTGTCTCAAAGGGCAGGATCTAAAGGCTTCCTAAAGTCAGGCTAGATTTTCATCAATTTATGTTCTATGATCTGCCAGGCCTGCTACTTGGCTATGTAAGAAGGTGACTGTATATTACCAAGACAGGACACCTTCTTTGTAAAGTCATATTGATTATTCATGATCATATAATTGCAAATACACTTAGGAGTTCTGGTTATTTTGGTTCCTTTTTCAGTCTGTAGGCATCTACTTAGTTCTCTGAACCTTACACCAAAGTAGAGATGATAATTTTGTACCACTCATTCAGTGTTGTCAGAGGGAAAAAGTCAGAGCCAGGTGTATCAGAAAAGGGGACATCAAATTCCTCAATATGGTTAGCTCTACACGCATTCAGTGTTTGCTTACAACTAAAACAAAATCTCTTTTGGGGCGCCTGGGTGGTGACTCTTGGTTTCAGCTCAGGTCATGATCTCATGGTTTGTCAGCTAGAGGCCCCATTAGGATTCATTCTGATAGCACGGAGCCTGCTTGGGATTCTCCCTCCCTCTCTCTCTCTCTCTCTCTCTCTCTGTGTCCCTCCCCAGCTTGCTCATTCTCTCTCTATCTTAAAATAAATAAATAAACTTAAAAAAGAAAATGGGGCAAGTCCCATATTCTGGTCACAATCTGTCACATGTCAGCATTAGTTCCTTCATAGCCTGCACCAATCATGGCATGATGCAAACTTTTATTTGGTCACCATGGACAAGTTTCCCCCCTTTATTGATTGTAATATCAATACTCCTGTGGTGATATAGGACATGACACATAGCAAAATGACTGAAAAAAACAACAACCCTGTAATTTCCCTGTCTAGAGATTATCATTTTAACATTTGCTATATACATTACTGAGGTATATGTGTTTATTAAACACATATTTTACTTTGCGGCTTGCTTTTTTCACCGAGTACTATACAGTGTTCATTTTTCTAAGGTAATGCACATCTTATAACCACACAAATTCAACTTTTCAATACCAAACCTATATTGTATGTGTGTGTGTGTGTGTGTGTGTGTGTGTGTGTGTGTGTGTTTATTGTTTAATAACACTTCCTTAACTCGCTGAATAAAAAGAAACCTCTCCTTTATACATACCTTTCTGTGGCATCATCTCTTTTTTAAGTCAGTGGATTCCTTATCCTCTTAGTAACTGTGGTCTCTGAGAGTAGGATCTGTTCATGACTTATCCTATGTTCCTTACATTGTAGCTGCATAATAAATACTTATTGAATTAACGAACTTTAGCAATGCGAATTGAAATCCTGAACTTTTATGTTTTGATCTTAGTTCTGCTTCTGATTTTAGTTGGTAACTGTTTACCCAAAGACAGAAGAAAAATAAAGCAATTTCTCTCTTATTTGCTATGAAGTATGCTGCAGAAGGGAATTTACTGGCATGATTGAAAACAATGTCCTAATATTAACTATTTTGGAATAAGCTCTCTCTAATGCACGACAGACTTTATTCCTTTTTTTTTCTTTTTTTTTTTTTAGGAAGTGAAACATATTAGAGTAAACAGTTTGAAAATATAAAGGAGAAAAAACAACCGATCTATAATTATACTACCTGGAAATAATCCCTATTCTTAATTTGATGTGTGTTTTTTCCGACCTTTCTTTTCTATGTATTCCAGTGCATATGAGATATGATATTCACTTATATTTTTATCAAAATGGCACCATAACAAATTACTATTGACAATTGCTTTTTAATTTTTTATTAAAAACTTTTAAAACATTTATTTATTTTTTGAGACACAAAGACAGAGTGCAAGCAGAGGAGGGGCAGAGAGAAAGGGAAACATGGAATCTGAAGTAGGCTCCAGGTTCTGAGCTGTCAGCACAGAGTCTGATGTGGGGCTTGAACCCACGAACCATGAGATCATGACCTGAGCCAAAGTCGGATGCTTAACTGACTGAGCCACCCAGGTGTTCCTATAATTTTTTTTCTCATTAATATAACATTTTTACATGATGACTTTATGCCTAATCATCAGTGTTGATGGTTGTATAGTACTCCACAATCGAGATATGTCATAATTTATTTACTCTATCCTCCCCTAACTGAGTATTTAAGTTCTTGTCTCCTTTATACATTATACAAACAACATCGTAACAGATATCCTGGTTCATACATCTGGGCACTTACCTACAAAAGGTTTTAAAATCCTCTTTTAAAATATCAAATGTTGGGTAAGCTTATAGTCCCTTTTCTGTCCATCTCCAAATTAAAACAAAATATAGTTTATTTGTATTTCTTTAGTGTATCAGATTCCCTAAGATTTAAATAATTATTATTAAACCAGGGCATGTTACCCTGGTTGGTGATAATAGAATTACATTCTGCTTCAAATTCATTCTAGAAGACTTGTTTGGCTTCATTTGATATTTTGTGACATACACGTTGGACTTTTTTTTTTTAAGAGTTAGTCCTATATATGGAAGAAATAAAAATTTAAATGTTCACATTTCCTGGAGGAAGTTGATAAATCTAGCTAAATCTTTGTGTCATTTTATAAAACTATAAGCTTGTAGGGAGATTGGTTTCTGTGATCCACTCTGTTCTCCAGTTTCCGTCTTGCTAAGTAGGGACACTACTAATCATGCTTCTCATAGGGCTGTTAGAGTAACAACTCGTGATCAACAGCAGAGTCACCATAAATGGCTATGAAAATGTGGGCAGTATTACAAAAGTGCCTTCAATTAGAAAACGGTATGCAAGCTGCAGCTATACATGTGAGACTTTTTAAATTCTTGATAAAAGCACTTGCATTTGCCTCAGCTATTGCTTTAACGCGAAGTAATGTTTATAGCTAAGCTAGTGTTTATACTAGATCGAAATATTTACTAGATCAAAACATTTGTAAGAAAGAGAATGGCAAAGTCAAGTCACTGATATAGACTAGGAAGACTGGAAACTCTAGGGCTCTTTGTGTTGTCATACTGAGTAAGTCACATAGCCTCCCTGGCCTTAACTTCTTAATCTATATTTTAAAAAGTCTAATATTTATCAAGCGTTTACTAAAAGATAGGTTCTTTCTGAGTGTTTCTCCAAAATACATATTATTATTATTTATTCCTCATTCCATTTTATTGCTTCCTAGGAGTCCATTGCAAGTATCATGGTTTATTCAATCAGTCTTCTCTGGGCACTTGGGTTGCGTCCGATATTCTACAAATACAAATAATGGTACAATGAAGAAGTGTACGTATGTAGGCATCCATATTAGTTCTGGAAAGGTAAATACACAAGCCATTCATTAGATATTGGCAAATGCCCCATTCAGAGGGGTCGTGCTGTTTCCCATTCTCTGTAGTACTATTTGTCTCCCCATCACCTCACCAACAGAGTGAGGCTCTGGATGGCTGTACAGTCATCCCAACATCATATTAAAAAGCCCTCCTTTGCCTCAGCCATTTGACAGCATACCATACACTAGATTTCATATGTAGTTGGACTGATTTCTCTACCTTCTGTTCTCTTACATTGGTCTGCCTATTCATTTGCCAGAACCACATTAGTTTCGCTCAGGAGGCTCCAGAGTAAGTTTTGATATTTGTTAGAGCTACTCATCTCTCATACCTCCTTTCAGTGTTTTATTAGCCATTTTGACATATGTATTATTTTACTTAATCCACACAAAACTAATGAAGTAAATGTCATTATTACCATATTTTACAGACGAGAATACTGAGTTATATAGAAGATAGTCTACTTGATCAGCTTCATAGAATGGAAGATGATGGGGTCAGAATTTGAACCCTGGCCATCAGATTCCGGAGTTTGAGCTCTTAGCCACAGGATTAGTTTGCTTATCTTTTTTTTTTTAATTGTTTTTTAATGCTTATTTACTTTTGAGAGAAGAGAGAGAGAGACAGAGCACGAGGTGGGGCTGGGGGACTCAGAGAGAGGAAGACACAGAATCCGAAGTGGATTTCAGGCTCTGAGCTGTCAGCACAGAGCCTGATGCGGGCCTCGAACCCACAAACTATGAGATCATGACCTGAGCCGAAGTCAGACGCTTAACCGACTGAGCCACCCAGGCGCCTCTTCTTCTTCTTTTTAAAGAAGGGTAGGACTGTAACTCGTATGAAACTAACTTTAGTATCTCTCTGAAAAATAAAAAATGAACCAGTGTCCTGATGATTCATGCACTCCTAACGTCCAGTATCTGCCTTTTTTAAACTTTTTGATCCCAATGCTTTATATTCTGTGTCCCCAGCCTTCGTGATTGTACTGTCATGATTTTGTGTTTTAACGCTGGGTGGGTCTAGGTGAAAAAAAAAAATCAGAATCTGTAGGAGATGATCACCTGAAAGTATCATAGTTAAACTTCTAGAAAGAAAATGACAGCTGTTACTAAGAAAGGACTTTGAAAATCAGGATTGCAGTGTTTTCCCATTTTGATGCCATCTATCAAGCTAGATTTTTAAAGAGCTTCAGCTTTCTGATTTGGGGTAGAGAAAGCCCTAAAGTAACATTGTACATTTTGGGAATGAGTGAAAAAATAAAAATTGCTACTATTTTTGCTTAAAATGCATCGCTATTAATTGGAGATTGTGAGATTTTACAATTAGGAGCTAGAAAATAAAGAGAGATCACTACTTTTGCTTTTTAATTTTTTTTAATGTTTATTTGTCTATTTTGAAAGCGAGAAAGAGAGAGAAAAGGAGAGTGTGGGGAAAGGGCAGAGAGAGAGGAGAGACACAGTGCCAAGTAGGCTCTATGCTGTCAGCACAGAGCCCAGAGCCCAATGCAGGGCTTGATCTCGAGTCAGATGCTTAACCTGCTGAGCCAGCCAGGTGCCCTTTTTCTTTTCAATAAATTAATGCTGTGATTTGAGATCTGGTCCTATTCAAAAACAGGGGGAAATAGGAGATTACTATTTAGCGTTGTCAAGTAACACCAAATAATATTAAATTTGGTTGATTAGAGACTTCCCCCCACCCTCAAATAACAGTGGCCCAGGCTGTGATGTCTTAGAATTAAAAAAAAAACACACTTAGAAAACAGAATTAAAAAAAACGTTAGAAATTGACAAATTTCATCGTGGTTTCAGTTAGTAAAATCATTGTGTTAGCCGAAATAAATCAATAAACACATCCTGGATTTTCAAACAGCAATTTGGAATATTTAGATAAAAGCGGTGGGCCTGGCTGCGCACGAGTCTTCTCCAGCAGTTGAGCAGTCGTGTGGCTGTGGACTTTAACCATAGCGGCATACCGCAGAAGAATGGTCTGCAAAGCAGATGCCAGAGAGGAAAGAGGTAGGAGGGAAGAAGGGAAGAAAAGAACCATGGTTGACCAATGCAGTCAGAAGGGAAAGGTGAAAGACATCCGAGCGTTAGGCCGAAGAGTCAAGGTAAACTTAGCTCTTACAAAAAGGATCTTTGGGGCCTCACAGTGCAGACAGGCCACTGCTTTATAGGGAGCCCTTCATGCAGTTAGTGGTATGGGACTCAAATTTGAATTTGCCTACCTTAGAAGGATGCTATGTGAACCTTGCTTGAGTCTGCAAACTGATGACTCCAGAGGGCCAATGCTTAGGGGGGTGAATGGTGGTGTAAAGAAAGAAGCACAGGATGGGAAGTGGGTTGGCTAGATTCTAACGTCAGTGCTGTCACTCGCTGACTGCGTTGCCTGGACGAGTCTCTGAGTCTGTGGTCAGTTTCTTCTTATCTAGAACAAGGAGTTCAGTATGGAATCCTGGTACAGTGATCTCTGAGATCGTTCCCAAGTTTTGGGCATCCTGGTCTCAGGTAGCCTGGGTCCCCAGGACTGGGGGTTTTGTTTGCTCTGGATGATTACAGTGACCAAAACACAAACTGTGCTGAGACTTATGCTTTTTGTCGCTGTGATTTTGAAGGCGGGGTGCCCTACTGACATTAATGTTGAGGTGTTTTGAAGTTCATTTTGATATGTTGGTACATGTTATTCTTTCCTAAATTCTTAAACCGATCTCCTGTATGTACAAGCAGCACGTATTCCCTGTGAACCTACTTATGTTTTGGAATTTCAGTAGGAAGAGATGCTATCAGTTAATGTTTGAGGTTGATAAGGCATTCTGATAAAAAAGAGTTACTTTTGTTCTTTATTCTTTTTAAAGTTTATTTATTTACAGAGAGTATGAGTGGAGGAGAGGGAGAGAGAGAGAGAAAGAGAGAGAGAGAGAGAGAGAGAGAGAGAGAGAGAGAGAATCTCAAACAGGCTCCATGCTGTCAGCACAGAGCCTGACATGGACCTCAAACTCACAAATCATGAGAACATGACCTGAGCTGACACCAAGTCAGACACCTTACCAGCTGAGCCACCCAGGCACCCCCAGGAATTACTTCTTTTCTTGATCTGACTCTAGAGTAATCAAGAAACAAAGAAGCTTATGCTAGCATAATCATCAAGAAACTACTTATAAGTGAACTTCTTGATATATAATTTCATTAAATATTATTCTTAGCCATTTACCTTTATCTGCTACCTTCTTACCATTAGAATTAAGATATTTACAATCCTTAAAAAATAGTATCCTTTCTATAACAAAATGACAAGTTATTTAAAATTTATTAAATTATTTTAAAACAAACCACTCTTTCGCAATATCTAACAATTCTACTGAAGAAATACTTTTTAAAAAATGTTTATTTATCTTTGAGAAGGGGGGGCAGGGATAGAGAGGGAGACAGAGGATCTGAAGCAGGCTCTGTGCTGACAGCAGGGAGCCCAAGGTGGGCCTCGAACTTATGAACCATAAGATCATGACCTGAGCGGAAGCTAGACGCTTAACCAACTGAACCAACCAGGCACCCCCAGAAATACTTTGGTATTTGAGACGTGTAGAAAGCAAATTTCCAAATAAGCAAGTGTTTTTTCACTTGTTTATGTAAAAATGGCTCATTAGTTATTTTGTTTTTGAACTGGTATGGATCCAGAAATACTTCTTATGAAAAATCCTGGCTTTCTGTGCAGGTTCTTCTTTATCCAATTCTGCATATAGAAGAATAGCCAGAATCTTGTGAAGACTCCCAGTGTTCCCCAAAGTTATCAATTTTAACCAGCAGTTCTTTTGATTACTAATGCTTATAGATTCACTTCAACCATCAGTCAGGAATATTTATGATTTAAACCACTTCCTAAAAGTACCTATTACTCAATTCCTATAAATTCTTATCAGTTTAAAGCAGGGTATGGCAAACCTTTTCAGTAAAGGGCCAGATAGAAAATATTTCAACTTTGTTAATTAGATGGTCTCTGTTGTAACTATTTAACTCTGCTGTTGTGTAGTGCAGACTTTATTGGCTGTGTTCCAATAAAACTTTATTTATGGACACTGAAACTTGAATTTTACATAATTTTCACACGTTGCAAAATATTATTCCCCTTTTTATTTCTTTTTCCAACCATTAAAACATGGAAAGATCTTTCTTGTGAACCATGTGAAAACAGGCAGACTTGGCCTGCAGGCTGTAATTTGCTGAAACTTGGTATAGAAAATCGTTTATGAAGAAATATTGGAAAGACACAACTGATCATTTGTGGCTGAGAGTATTCTAAGTTCTGGCAGTGGAATGTGAGCAGAAGTGATGTGCTGTTACTTCCTGGCCTGGCCCATAACAATCTCCCATGCATGGTCCTCTGGTCTTTTCCCATATGTTGAATATTGTGGGGACTCAACATGGAAGGAGCCCGGTCCTCATTTTGGCTTTACATGAATGAAACAAACTTTTAGGGGCACCTGGCTGACTCAGTCGGTAGTTCTCAGGATCGTGAGTTCAAGTCCCACGTTGGGCGTGGAGCCTACTTAAAAAAAAAAAAAAAAAAAAGGAAAAAACTTCTATTCCCCAATTCCCCAAATTCAGAGTTAAGCTACTGAGATTTTCAGGGTTTCTATCTTAACAATTAGTGTTATCTTAACTAACTTTCCTTAATTCTTCCAGATGTTTTTGGTTTGACTCATACTAAATTGAAGTTTAAAACACTGCATGCTTGGATAGACTTTTCTTTGGTCTCCTCTCCTCCTCATCTCCTCCTCCTCACATTCAGCTAGGTTAAATAGATAGACAGCGTTACTTTCCATGTTTGAGAATATAGTTTGGTGGCCATCCGCTTTTATAGAAATGTTACAAGAAATGAGACGCATTGCTCTGACCACAGACATGTCAGTGAGGGAACTCACCCAATATGAAGCCCACCTGAGAAATTCTTTTAGAACTCAGGGCCAGGAAAAGTTTATCTTCCCCTGAGGACCTTGTATGTTTTCTTATCAACAAAGAGTATCGTTGACTGTGCCTGATTGTATTCCCTTTTCCCTTTTCCCTCTGGTTGCCAAGAAGCTCAGAGACAAATTTTTGGCTCAACATTAATAACTTCATCGAACCCTGTGGCCTACTTGTCTGCATTCTTAGTTTCCTCCTGGTCTCGACCTTCTATTCTGTTGTGTGTTTTCCTTGTTCCTGATTTTTTGGTTATTTATATTTTTCAATTTTATTGCTTGTTTTCTTGTAAGCTTCCTCAGATCCTTTGTGGAACAAAGTGGGGTAAATAAAAATGGCTTCGACTTATTAATAGAATACACCAAAAGCATTCCTTAATCACCAATTTAGTGGTCTGGGAATTAGAACTTCAGATTTATTTATTATCAGGCTCTCTCCTTAGTCATTGTGACTCCTGGTTTGATAAAGGAATGGTTTTACAATTATAAAAGCTGAAGGCCTTCACATTTTTCCATTCTACTTAAAAAAAGAAAAAGAATGTCATTTTATCAAAAGTTCCTATTGTTTGCCATAGAAATTGTAGAAAGGTCATAGATACATTTGACTGACAGATGATAGACTGGGGAAAGATATTTGCAGTGTTTAAAATCTTCATATAAAGAATATACAGTGACGTACTGCAAATCAGCATGAGGAAGATAAGAAATCCAACAGAGAAATGGTCAAAAGTATGAATAGGTTATTTTCCAAGGGTATAGTGGAAAATCTAACAAAAATATGTATGAACAGATGCTGAAACTTATGAGTAATCAGAGAAGAGCAAATTTTAATAAGTTATCACCTTATACTCATCCAACTGACAAAAATTAAAGGTGGATAATAACAAGCATTGGCAAGGATGTGGGCAGTGGGAACCCCTAAGTACTGTTGATGGGAGTCTGGACTATATAACTATTCTGGAAAGCAATCTCTTTTAGTATTTATTTAAAGTTTGTAAATATCTTATGACCCCTTCTATATATATATATATATATATATATTCCAGATAAATTCTTCCGTAAGTCCAGTAGGGGACACACAAAAAGTTCATCACAGTCTTGTTTGTGGTAGCAGGGTGTTTGAAGCATCTTATGTGTCCAACTCAAAGAGAGCAAATGAATAAAATGTGGTGGATGCATATTTTGCAGCACTTAGGAACAATATAGACTTACAGTAACATCTTGTGATTTTAAAAGATAGTCTTACTGAAAAATATATGAGAGAGAGAAATTTAAAACAGCCACAAAGAATATAGGGGCACCTGGGTGACTCAGTCGGTTAAGTGTCTGAGTGTTGATTTTGGCTCAGGTCATGATCTCATGTTCATGAGACCGAGTCCTGAATTGGGCTCTGGGCTGGGAATAGAGCCTGCTTGAGATTCTCTTTCCCTCTCCCTCTGTCCCTCCCCGACTCTCTCTCTCTCTCTCAAAAAAAAAAAAAAATTAGAAGAAACAGAACATAGTTTGAAAGGATTCAGACAAATTAATGTTATCAGGCCCATGTACTATGCATGCATACTGTGGAGAGGAGTAGGAGGGACAGCTGATCATGTACCATGAATTCAACTATCTCTACTGAAGTTATAGAAAGAAGTGTATGTCACTCTGTAGGAAGTGGGCACTCTAGTGTTGCCTTTCTATGGTCTCAGATACTCAAATCTAATACAATAATTCAGTGAGTGTAGCTGCACAGAATGTAAGGGTACATTCAGATTCACCTGGCTTTGATCTCGGCAATAGCTTTGAATTTACCAGTGTTTTGCAGCAGCGTAAACATGTAAACTTTGTGAAAGTATCTATCTTGGTAAAGGATGCACCTCTGACTTTATTTATTTATTCATAGTGTGGCATGGTGGCTGGGGGCATGAACTCTGGGGCCAGCTCCTGGCTCTGCCATTACTTAATGTTAATTACTTAATCTGACATGCCTAATATTTGTCATCTGAAAGATGGGCATAGGGATTGTTGTGAGGATTAAACAAGTCAATATTTTTAAAGCACTTAGAATGATACTTGGTATGTAGTAAGCCTTTTACAAGTACTTATTAAATAAATAAAGCCATTTAACAAATATCAGAGTACCTAACATAGATAATTGCTATACTGGGTTCTGAGAATACATCTCAGAAAAGAGGACCTTTATTGCTCTGCTCATCCTACCCTGGACCAAAGCTCCATCCTTTGCTATATCTGGGTCTTTGTTTTCTTCTCCCATGCTTGAATCTGTCTTTGTTCCCTGGCAAATATCCTAATTACTGAAGGTTTGGGTACCTGGGGAAGTACACTGATGTCTGAGGACCCACTCCAGGTAACTAGACTCTCCTAGTGTTAAATGCACACCTGATAACTGCTCTTGCAGTTTCTACCTGGTGGTTCTACTTGCTGCCCCTCCTTTTGCTGGGTACTTGCCAGAACACCAGCAGGTCTGTCCAGAGATTTTGTCTTTGCTAGTCTTTCCCATTTCAGTAAATGGTCCTTTCCAAAGGTCCCAGCCAGAAACCTAGGAGTCAGCTTTGATTCCTTCTTCTTTGCTTACCTAATCAAATCCATCAGCACGTCTTGTTAACTCTACTTCCAAAATATCTCTTCAAGCTGTCCAGTTGTGTTGACTTCTGCTGTCATCACCCAAGTTCAACTTATGACCTTCTTGTACCCAGACCCTTGAAGTAGCTTCCTAACTGGTTTCCCTGCTTTCACTCTTGACCCCAGCCTTATTTGCTATATGGTAAAAAAATGCAAATTGTATTTTAAAAATACAGACTGGATTATGTCTGACCTCTGCTCACACCTTTCAATGTCCTTTCATTGCACCAAGAATTAGTGCTACAGAATCATTATTTAATTGATAGAAGCAGGTTTTTTTTAATGAAATAAATTTGATGTGTAATATTGTATAAATTTAAGATGTACAGCATGTAACTTTGATACATTAATATACTGTAATGTGATTGCTAATGTGTGATTATTTATCATATTACATCATTGTAATACAATATTATTGTGTATATTCATTATCCTGTGCATTAGATCCTATGACCTATTACTACTCCTTACAGGTTTGCACCCTTAAACACCATCTGTCGCATCCACACACTCAATCCCCTGGTAACCACCATTTTCCTGTTTTTTACAGATTTAACTCTTTTAGATTTCACATATAAGTGATAGCAAACAGTACTTGTCTTCCTCTGTCTGACTTGTCTCCTTTAGCACGATGTGCTCAAAGTCCATCCATGTTGTCACAATTGGGGGATATCTTCCTCTCTCATGGCTGAATAATATTCCATTATATATATGTACCACATCTTTTTTGATAGGAGCAAATTTTAAAATCAGTGTTTTCTAATACTTGAGTCAACCCCAGAACTTTTTGCAATGAAATTTTCAAAATTAAAAAAATTGCACAATTGCAATATTTAATAGCTTCATATTCTTCTCTGTTATTATGTATTTCACTGCTAAAGTTAATTGGCATGGGAAGACAGATGATTGAGGCATAGCTGCTGGCAGCCTCAGGTCTGAGAGGCCGGTTTCTATATTTTTTTTAAAAAAGGTTTTGTTTAATTAGGTAATCTCAACACCCAATATGGGGCTTGAACTCACAACCCCGAAATCAAGAGTTGCATACTTTACCGACTGAGCCAGCCAGGCAACTCTGGTTTCTATGGTCTTCAAGCAGGTAAACATCCCTCCCTAGCTCCCCTAGTCTTCAGTTTTGCGGGGAAGTGTTTGTATTGTTTCTTCCTCAGAGCCATGGCCCTGAGAAAGGCTCTTCTAGTTCTGATCAGAATCGGGATCAGGACCAGCCCTGGGTCAGAAGCAGAATGTAGGTGAACAGGCGGAAGGGCGCTGAGAAGTCAGTGCCGGGGCAGCAGAAAGTACCTGGATAGATGGAACTGGAATGGAGTGGACAGTGAGGGAGTGAAGGTGAAGTTTCCAGGCCAGATTTCAAGAGCTGGAGGAGATCCGAGGTGGGAGTGTGAAGGGCCAGCGCTGGCCGTCGAAGCTGAGGGGAGAACAGCGGATGTCCTACGCACCTGACAAGGCTTACTGGAACTTTTTCCTCAAGTTACAGATGAGCTTCTTTTTACCCACCCAGGTTCTTTTCCCAGTGAGCCTGGTCACCACAAAGACCTTGTCAGAATTTCATGCTCTTTTAAGCATATGGGTCTCCATCTTGTGAGAATTACCTGGGAATATTTTTAAAATAATGGGATGCCTACGGGCACCTGGGCGGCTCAGTCGGTGGAGCATCCAACTTCAGCTTAGGTCATGGTCTTGCAGTTCGTGAGTTCAAGCTCCCACGTCGGGCTTGCTGCTGTCAGTGCCGAGCCTGCTTTGGATCATCTGTCCCCCTCTCTCTCTGTCACTCCCCTGCTCCTGTTCCTGCTCTCTCTCTCAAGAATAAGTAAAACATTAAAAAATTTAAAAAATGGGATGCCTAGGTTGCACCCACCTGAAACCAATAGAATGCATCTCTGGGGGGCAGAGGGGCTTAGTAGGGGTAGAGTGGTTAGGTTTAGGTGGGGTTGGGCCTAGGCATGTGTGATTTCTCTTAAAGCTCACACTGGGATTCTGATGCATAGTGAGGGTAGAGAACTACTACTTTAAGCACACTTGTTTCAAGGAAACAGGATCATTTGAAATCTTTTTAATTTAATTTAATTTAATTTTACTTTATTTATTATATGAGGGAGGAAGGGTGGGGGGGAAGAGAGAGAGAGAGAGAGAGAGAGAGAGAGAGAGAGAGAATCTTAAGCAGGCTCCATGCCTGGCAGGGAGCCCAACTCAGCATTCAGTCTCACGACCCTGAGATCATGACCTGAGCCAAAATCAAGAGTGGATCCTTAATCCATTGAGCCACCCAGGTGCCCAGAAATCATTTCATCTTAGAGAATGTTGCAACCAGGAAAACTCAAGAGTAGCGCTTCTCAAACTTTCTTGTGCTTCAGAATCACCTCGGGGTTTTGTTAAAAAGCAGATTTTGGTTTAAGTGGCTGGAAGTGGGACCTACGATGTGGCATTATTCCCAAGCATCCGTGTGATGTGGGGACTGCTGACCAGAGGAGCACCGGAGCAGAGCATTTCTTCGGATCTAATCGTTAGGGAGGCTGACTCTGTCTGGCCCTGAGCTTAGTGCTTTATACTTGCTGGACTCTCACAAGCCTGTGAGAGAGGCCCTGTTTTACAGATGAAGAAACTGAGTCCTAGATAAGTTCAGCAACATTCCCAGGATCATAATGCTGGTAAGTAGCACAACTAAAACTTGAATGTAGGTTGACAGGGGCACCTGGACATCTCAGTCCATTAAATGTCGACTCTTGATTTTGGCCCAGGTCATGATCTCATGGTGGTGATATCAGGCTGTGTGTGGAGCCTCCTTTGGATTCTCTCTCTCTCTCTCTCTCTCTCTCTCTCTCTCTCTCAAAATAAATAAACACTTAAAAAAATTAGGCTGACACTTTCAGGGATCATGAGCTTAACCACAACTTCAAAGGCAGGGTGGGTCATTCAGAGATTTGGCCCAAAGCTGTGTTTATAGAACATTATTCTTACGAGGTTGTGTATTTCTTTGAGATGGTGCTGGAAGAAGGGGATAAAAATGGAGAGGGACTAAAGAGAGTATGTAGTAGTATCTACTTTCAGACAGTGTGCTGCACACTGGGGAAATGGAGATGAGTCCACAGGATTCCTCCCTCCCAAGAATTCACTTTCTTGTATCTGGGTAGCAGCAGTGCAATGTGTTGTGCTGTAACAGAGGTCTGCCTCAGTGAGCACGAGAGGGAAGAAGTATCAGGAGGGATCCATAAGCTAAGCATAAGCTAAGCTGTATGCACACAGTACAGAACAATTGTGACGGAAGGCAAGGGTAACATTTCAAACAGTACTGAAGGGATAGCTCCAGACACATGAGGTATGATGTTTTTGTGTATAATAAAATCCACGATACATCATTATGGAGTCTTACTGAGACCCGCTCTCAGGAAATCCCTAAAAGAAGTAATAGTGGTATTTCAAAAGGTGTCTAACTGACAAACACATGGAAAAATCTGGTTTCATATCTCTAAGTAGCAGAAACAGTTTGCTATGACAGCAGAGAGACTGTGTGTACTAATCAGAACAGGCTAGTTGTGCTTGCAATAAAAATAACCCCAAGTATCAGTGGCTAAAACAAGAAAGATTTATTTCTTGATCTATAGGGTGATGTCTAGGGTGGATTGGTACATGGATGGGGTTGGGGGACTTCTGCTACTAGTGGTCATCTCCTTCACAGATGGCAGTTCTACCATCTTAAGATTCTACCATATGACCTGCCAGTATGATGCTTCAGGACTCATCAAAGCAAGGGGGGCAAGTGTGGAGTCGAGAACTGCCAATTAATGCTTTTGTCTGGAAGTAAATACTCACTTCTGCCCTCATTTCATTGGTCACAAATAACTACATGGCCATGTCTAAATTCAAAGGGATGAGAGAGTTAGAATCTTTGTGTTCCCTGAAGCAGAGTACAGCTGAATATCGGGGAATGTGACTGTGTTTACTAAAGTCGGTCTCTTCAGTTCCACGCAGGTGTGTTAGAAATAAAAGGGTTGTGCTTTTCTCACATGAAGAACAAAATGACCTCATTACTATTAGTTATTATTCTTTTTATATTTTAATATATGTGGAATCGTTGGCAGAGTTTTATTTAAAACTAGTAGCCGGGTGCCTGGGTGGCTTTTGGCTTAGGTTCGTAGGTTTAAGCCCCATGTCTCAAACATGGAATTCTCTTTCTTTGCCCACCCCCTCCCCCGCTCATGCTCTCTGTCAAAAGTAAATAAATATAAAAAAGTTTCAAAAAAAAAAAGTATTAGCAAGATCAGTCTTCATCAATATTAAAACTGTTATTTTAATCTTTGAAGTTAAACAACCATGGCTTTTACTTGAGGCAGCATGAATACAAATTCCAAATTCCAACCTGGATGATGGCAAAAATAATTATAACATATAAAAACATATTAATTAAATATAAGTGACATTAATAGTATATAAAATAATATTAATTATACCTGAAGAAATATGGCCCTGCTAAACGTCTAGGGATTACAAGAGGAACTTCCATATGGAAGCTACCTCAGTGAGCTGAATACAAGAGGCATTCACTGTTTTTGTTTTTTAAAAAATTGCCTTCAAAAATTCTCTTTCACGCTGCCACCTCCATCCTCCCCTGGCTCGGGAAATATGGGAAAGCTCTGAAGAGGAGGCTGGGTGGAACCTATGGGGGAAGAGAGAGGGGTGGATTTGGAGGGACTAAACAGCAAGCTCTGAGAAATAGTGGATTGCCCTATGTCTTCCTTCTCTCCTTCTTGGTTGATGCTCAAGTGGTAACGGAACTGTTATTCCCCTCCTTGGCTCTGCCCTCCGGAGACTGGTGCTGTCTGATAGACCCTTCTATGTCTGTGCTGTTGAGTATGGCAGGGTCTAGGCACAGGTGAGTATGGAGTACTTTGACATGTGGCTAGTGCAAATGAGGAATGGACTTTTACATTTTATCTAATTTAACAAATGTATATTTTATTTACTGAGAGAGAGAGAGAGAGAGAGAGAGAGAGAGCAGGGGAGGGACAGAGAGAGAGGGAGAGAGAGAGAATCCCAAGTGGGCTCTGCACTGTTAGTGCAGAGCTGGACTCAGGGCTCGAACCCACAGACCATAAGATCATGATCTGAGCCAAGACCAAGAGTCGGACACTTAACTGACTGAGCCATCCTCAGACACCTCTCCAATTTAACAAATTTAAATAGCCACATGAACCTGGGTGATAGGAGAGAGGGAGGTTGCTTTTTTCCCTGATATCCTGGTGTAGGTGTTTCTGCACATGACAGCTGCTGAATCTGCCACTCAAGGAATCGTTCAGGGTGAGTTTGCCCACTTTGAGAAAGGGGTAAGGGGAGAGCCTAGCAGAGACGTGAGCCTGTGGCAATGGCTCCCTCCCTTGGCCCGTGCAGCCCTGGCTCTCATCCCGAACAGCAGGGTCTGGGGGACTAAATGATGCCCGAAGACTTGCAGACATAAAAATGGGGACTATTACATGAATCTCAGACCTCGTCCTTTTTTAAAAGGAAGGCTAGTTGTGGCTTTGGGCATGGAAAAGAAGAAAGAGGCAAATGAACCTAGGGTAGTAACTGTTTAATGTAGCATTACATCTATTCCTTTGTAATATATTTGGGTATAAAATCTTTATTGTGCTCGAAATTCTTATTAAAAATGCAATGAACTTTAGTTTGCGCATTTGCAGCTTTTCATTCCTCAAAGCGTTCTTTCGTAAGAAATTATTTTTTTGGGATGGTGGTTGTTTAATGAAAGACATGGGCAGTTATCGAAAGAAAGCTAATGCCATCAAGCGTTTATCCAGCGGCTCCTGTATGCCGATGCTGTGCTAAGAATGAATGCACTTTGCAACACTGTTTGTGTTTTAGAAAAATAACTTCTTAGCTGTGAAGTCTCCATGAGTGTGTGTCCTGGAAGCCTATTTTTCTACTTTTGTCTACTGTCCGTTTTGGAAAACATTTGCTTTTATTACACAATAGTAAAAATCAGTGCTCATACTAAAAATTTAATGAACCGAGGGGCTTCAGACCTCCCGTAGCCTGACTGGCCTCCCCTAGACCTTTGAGCAGAGGCCAGTACAATGGAGTGTGTTGGCAAGATGCTTAGATTTTATTCTTGAGACTTAATGTGAAGGCAAGAGAGTTAAGAGAAGTAGGAAAGCAAGTATGATTCGGAGACATTTTGATTTAAAAAAAATTCTTACTTTCTCAATTAAAACTGTAATTCACCTTAAATAAACAGCGCAAAGGAAGTTCTTTTCAAAACATAGTATCTAATGACATCAAAAAATTTTTTCCCAACAGAGCATATGTATAAACAGGAAAATTTTTTTTCCAGTGGAAAGTTGATTGTTGACACCACCATGTTAACACTCAAATGCAAGAGCATTCCTAGTTCCATCCCCTGTACCATTCCAGACCCTACCTTTATTTTACTCTGACATTGTCCCAGCATAATATTCTGATATACTAATTACTTCTCCAGATCATACCCGTTCTAATGCTATAAGACAAGTGTTAAAGGTTTAGTTTTTGAGTTCAGAATAATTGGGTTATCGGCATCATCCTGTGACAAGTTTCCCCTTTTCCTGAGGTCTTTTGACTAATGGCTCTATTGTTATCGTTGGAGTAGGTCGAGCTCCATAGAGCCATGACGCAAAACATGATCTTTGGTAGAAATGCCTTACACATTTATTCCTTCCAGGAAACTGAAGGGCAACAAAGCCACATTCCAGGTTGAGAACCTGGCCTTTTGCACCATGACCTAACCTATTCCAGGTGAAAAATATTAGGTCAAAAATAATTTCATAGGAAAACTTTTTTACCTGGGTTCTTGCAGTGGTCCTTAGTCCTAGCCGTACGTTAAAATTGGCTCGGAAGATAAAAACAACAATGACAACAACTACCAATTGGGCGCCGTCGGAAACTTGTTACAAATACTGATTCCAGGGGCCCCATCACATACCTACTTGAGTTTAGACTCTCCACAGGAGGGCGTTGGGTATCTGTATTTTAAACAAGACTCCCAATGACCACAGAAATTTGACTGGCCTGATTTAGGGTGTCAAGTCTTGGGAAAGAGCACTTCCTGCTACATTTTTGAAATGAATTTAGTGGTCCTAAAGACATTACTAATGCCAGTGGCTTATTTGTCCTCTTTTACTTATTCATGTATGAATACTACCAAAGAAGAGTTATTTAACAGAAGGTTTACCATTTTAATTTCCAATCAAACCAAGTCTCTGATTCCAGGGGGAGATTTCATGTATTAAAAGTAAATTTTTCCAACAAGTGCCCTCTTTAATGCCGATCTCCCATTTAGCCCACTTGCTGGGATGAGCACTGGGTGTCATATGTAAGTGAGGAATCACTGAGTTCTGCTCCTGAAACCAATACTAATTACACAGTATGTTAACTAACTTAAATTTAAATAAATAAATAAATAAATAAATAAATAAATAAATAAAGTGAAGTTTTCATATGCCAGCTTTCAGCAGCACCAGATGGTCAGTGTGCTGTAGCTCAGAGCCCAGCACAGTGCTTCTCACCCTCTGCTTGTTTTAAGAGGGAGCTTAATATTAATGGAGGAGTATCTTGGGTTCTTCTTGTACTGTGAGACCAATTTGTCATTCTATCTCCAGATGAATCCTTTATTCGTTGGTTCACCCATAGCTTCCATTCAACAGATACTGTTTGAATGTCTACCGTATGTCAGACTCTGTGTTAGGTGCTTGGGACCGAATAAAAGACATTGAGGTTCTTCTCAAGGAACTGAGACTGGAACAGTGGTTCTCCAAGTATGGTCTTGGACCAGTTACAGTGGCATTCCTGGGAACTTGTTAGAAAAGCAAATTCTCGTGCTCCACCCCAGACCTACTAAATCAGAAAGTCTGGGGGTGGGACCCAGCACTGTGTTTTCATAAGTCCTGTGGTGATTCAGAGAAAGTTTGATAACCACTGGTCTCTAGGAGGAGCATCAGTTTAGCAGACTGTGGTAGGTACACTGGGGATGGGGAGGGGGCTGGAGGCTTTGGGGCCTCTTCTAGGAGAAGACAGTGTTTGAACTCTCAGAATCACTGGTGCAGAGTGGGGAGACGTCAGCAGGGACCATACAAAGAAGTTGGTATTTTACTCCAATTGCAGCGTGGAACCTTCCTGACCTTATATCCAGGTCATTTGCACTCGGTATCATCTTTTGGGCAGTCTTTCAGCTGAGTGGTGCTGGGCTTGAGCTAGGACTTGTAAGGAAAATGTGTAATGCGAACATAGCAGAGTGAGCATTGGTTTCTGAACTAATTGAAAATCCCACAGACCTTTACTGGTTTATTCAAAGAAGCTAAGTGTCTCTTCCATTCCTCAGAAGAACCAGAATCACCATGTAGGAGGGAAATGGAAAGAGTAGTGGGTCTCTCTGCTTCCTTGCCTGTCGTATCTCCACTTCCCCTGTGTATGTTTGCACAGTACAGTAACTGAGCACCAACTTGTTCCAGGAAATGTGCACATACACGCATTATTTTTAATATATTCAACAATGCTGAAAAGTAGATGCTGTTGTTCTGCAGTTGGAAAGGAGCTAAAAGTCACAGGGTGCTATAGTCCAAGGAAGAAAATTATTTATCCAGAAATCACTGGGGAAAACATTGCTCTGCACTCAGGATCAACCTGAGTTGAGGACATTGGGGTGGAAGAAGGGTAAGTGACTTGTTCAAAGTCAACATGCTGGAAATTGGGACAGCTGGGATCCTAAACCAGGCTTGTGGAAGGGGAATTTGTCACACTGCTCTGTGTGACCCAGGGGGACTGAGTGTCCTACCCCAGGAGATGGCCTGTTAAGTGTTCAGGCCTTCCAGGATGCGTTGTTCATTCTTTACTGGCTCCGCAAGCCACTTTCCTTTCCTGCCAAATTCAGTATCCACAAACATGTGTTTGCCTCACTATGACCACTCGTATATCTAGACATATGCAAAATACTGAAAGTGTGTGTTTTCAAGTACAATGAACATTTGATTTTAACCTTTAACTGTATTGTAGCTAACGATTTATAGGACTTGTTTGTATGGTTTCTGTCCAAGCAATAAATATTGTTTTATATTCATAGCAACATAAGGATGATCTTCAAGATCTGAATTGCCAATTTTTTCATTTTATTGCCCCAGCATTATATGACTCTTTGTCTCTTCAAATGGCATGTGGACTAGGCAGAAAGTGGACTGACTTCTCATGGCTAAGATTTTTATAAAATTAAACTTAATGATTGGGATTAAGACATTGCATAAATGTCGAAAAAAGAAGAAGTATATACATACATATGTATGTGCAGATATGTATATGTGTAGATACCAAAAGTCTATCTTGGAGCATATTCTTGTACCTAGCATGGATAATGTACCATATATATTGTAAGTTTTTGTCAAAATTAAAAGGAAAGGGTAATAAATAATTATTTTAAAAAGCCTCATCCATTTAATTCTCTGTTTTGTTCTTCCTATACTTACAGTAAACAATGAGAGAGATTTTGATTAAAAACTAAAGCTTTCTAGAGTTTTATTTCAAAGACTATCGGCAAAATTTTGTCGAAGGAATATTTCCTAACTTCTCATATCTATGTTCTGGCTTATTAAAAAAATATGGCATAATACGAGCTGAACACTTCATGTTACTTTCTGTCATTTCAGTTGGATCATAAGCTTTTTTTTCCTCCCCAGACAATTGTAAATGTGTTTGTTTTTCTGTATTCTTCTGCTATCGCCAATTGTGGGGCAAATATAATAAGAGACTCGGAGGAGGAGGACATCAAGAAAAATAACACCTCTTTCAAATATAGGAGCAGCTGCTTCATGGACATATGATGGAGTCTCCTGGGAACCAAGCGGAATTTGAGAAGGTCTGCCCCTGTCTCTAGAAGCTCTTGTCATGATGGATAAACTACAAATTGACTCAGTACAGCTTAAGAGAAGAGTTCCCTCTCCTTTCCTTATTTGCTTTGCCTTCTCTTAGTTAAAACCAGCAGACAGTAACTCAGATTAAAACGCACTATCTTGATATAAACAGCAGTGCTGATTAAATGGATCACTTTGCCAAGGGAGATTCAGCGGGAGTGTCCATTTTTCATTCAAACGTTCCAGCCTAGTAAAAGTAGCTTCCAGCTCTAAATATATTGAATCACCATTAACCTACTGGAAAAATGGGAACCTAAATACACACTTTCTTATTGGATGAACATGGCAGATTGTCTGATAATGCGAACAATTAAATGGAAGAATTTATGTATAGCTCTCCAAGGGTCTTGACAAAATTCCTCTGTCAGAGAAACACAATTCTCTTCCTGTACAGCAGCCCAACTAGACTCTTGAGATGTGATCTTTGGAGTTTGGAGATGTGTGATTTGTGTGTCGTGGATATTGGTTAGAGCTCTCCATGAGGAGTTAGTGTTCTAGGTCCTTGCAACCCTAAGAATGGCCCAGGACCGACAGCATCTAACATCATGTGGGAACTCGTTAAAATCGCAGAACCTTGAGTTCCATTTCTCACCTTCTGAACTAGAATGAATTTAAAAAGGTCCCTTGGGGATTTGTATACATATTAAAATTTGGTAAGTATTATTCTAGCAATGGTTCTCAAACTTTAACCTGGATCAGAATCTTTTGGAGAGTTTATTAAAACAGATTGCTGTGTTCTATCCCTAGAGATTCTAATTTAGTAAGTCTGGGATGCTGTCTGAGAACTTCTATTTCTCACGTGATCCCAAGTAATGCTGATGTTTCTGGTCCAGAGACCACACTGAGAACCTCTACTCCAGTCAGTGCTATCTGATAGAATTATGATCTGAGCCACATATGTAATTAAACATTTTCCAGTAGCCACATTTTAAGAGTAAAAAATTAATATATTTAAAAAAAATTTAAATTCAAGTTAGTTAACATACAGCGTAGTCTTGGCTTCAGGAGCAGAACCCAGTGATTCATCTCTTACATATGCCACCCAATGCTCATCCCCAAAAGTGCCCTCCTTAATGCCCATCACCCATTTAACTCATCCCCCCACCCATCTCCCCTCTAACAACCCTCAGTTTGTTCTCAGTATTTAATAGTCTCAAGGAAAAAAAAGAGTCCCTTATGGTTTGCCTCCCTCTCTGATTTTATCTTATTTTTCCTTCCCTTCCCCTATGTTCATCTGTTGTGTTTCTCAAATTCCACATATGAGTGAAATCATATGATATCTGTCTTTCTTTGAGTGATTTATTTTGCTCAGCACAATGCACTCTAGTTCTATCCATGTTGTTGCAAACAGCAAGATTTCATTCTTTTTCATCGCTGAGTGGTATTCCATTGTGTACACGTCATATATAGATAGATAGATAGATAGATAGATAGATAGATAGATAGATAGATATGATCTCTCTCTATCCCTATATATATACATATACATATCTCACACACACACACACTCATATGCCATCAGTCGATGGATGACCTCTTTCCATAATTTGGCTGTTGTTGGTAGTGCTGCTGTAAACATTGGGGTGGGGTGCATGTGCCCCTTCGAATCGGCATTTTTGTATCTTTTGGATAAACACCTAGTAGTGCAATTGCTGGGTTGTATGGTAGTTCTATTTTTAATTTTTTGAGGAAACTCCATACTGTTTTTCTAGAGTGGCTGTACCAGTTTGCATTCCCACCAACAGTGCAAAAGAGTTCCCTTTTCTCTGGGTCCTTGCCAACATCGTTGTTTCCTGAGTTGTTCATTTTAGCCACTCTGACTGGTATGAGGTGGTATCTCAATGTGGTTTTGATTTGTATTTCCCTGATGATAAGTGGTGTTGAGCATCTTTTCATGTGTCTGTTAGCCATTTGGATGTCTTCTTTGGAAAAGTGTCTATTCATATCTTCTGCCCATTTCTTCACTGGATTATTTGGTTTTTTTTGGGTGTTGAATTTGGTAAGTTCTTTATAGATTTTTGGTACTTACCCTTTATCCAACATGTCATTTGCAACTATGTTCTTCCATTCTATCGGTTGCCGTTTAGTTTTTTTTGATCGTTTGCTTTGTCGTGAAGAAGCTTTTTATCTTGATGAGGTCCCCTGACAACTTCTTACTTGGCATGTTCCTGGAGGCAAGGGTAATAAAAGCAAAACTATCTTTTATTTAAGGTAATATATGCAAAATGTTGTCATTTCAACATCTGATCAGTATAACAGTTATTAATGAAATATTTTACATTCTTTTTTGGTGTTAAATCTTTAAAATCCAGTGTGTATCTTATACTTAACAGCACATCTCAATTCAGAGTAGCCATATTTCAAATGCTCAATAGCCGCATGTGGCTGCTGAGGGCTTCCTTACCAGACAGCATTACCGGTACCTTACCAGTACTAAGGTCTTGGCTTAGTGTTACTTCAAGGACTGTTACTGCGAAACTTGCACAGACCTCAGGAGAGACAAGAAACGTAAACTGAGTTTAGTCAATTTAAATGACGCTCCTTTATTCTGAGGTTACCTTTCCTCATATTTGCCATTGAAATGGCCTCTCTTCAGTCCTGCTGAATGAGCAGCTCTGCTGGTGGGGCCCAACGGATCTGTGTCTTAACAACCCTCGAGGTGTTTTGATGCATGCTAAAGTTTGAGAACCATTGCTCTAATGAAATGATGACAAAATAAAGGGTAGATTTTAATTATTTTTTTATAGCTGTAATTGGCAAAATAAGAAATTGGCAACTTAATGCTAGTCCCTCAATTAAAACATGTATTTTTTATTAGTTCATGAAATCTGAAAGTCAGAAACCAATGTACTGGTGGTTAGCTAAATGATATTTTGTGCTGCTGTGGATAATAAATAGTTCAAAATTAGGAAAAGGCCAGGAAAATGAGTGTGTATATAAGCATACAAATGAGTCCCAGAAAGTCAAGGCTTGACTCTCATTAGTAACACCTTCATGCAATTACTGCTGGAAAACGAATACACTCACTAAACATCACTTACTAAGAAAACACATATTTCCTATGCAAAATAGTGAAATTAGTCAGAAGAAAAATCCCCTAAATATTGATGATCTCATTCTCTGGTTCTCTGGTAATTAGTATTTGGCTTTTATTGCAACAAAAGTTGTTCTACAAAAATTATAACATCTGATCCTCAAAAAAATCAAGAAACAAATCATTTACCAATTGTATATTTCCTTTTAGAAACCTTACTAAATAAAGCATAGTGCTAGCATATTATATTTGGTTCCTGCAGCCAACTGAGAGCTGGGAGAATATTGAAATGAAATAGAGTAGGTGTAATATGAAAAATAATAAAAGGAATTAAGCATGAATGATTGGGCGAGTAGCACCAAAAGAAAATCTAATAACCTTAAGAAACATGTCATATGCTCAGAAGACTCAGAATCTCAGTCCTGGGTTCAGTTTCCATCTATATATTTGACATTAGCCATTCTTTTTTTTTTCTTTTTCTTTTTTTTTTTTTTTTTTACGATCAATCACCTACTAGAGAGAGTGATTTTATTTTCCACTAAAACTTGACAGAAATCAGAAGCACCACGGTTTTACTCCTTTCCTTCTATCCCTGCCCAGAGAGCAAAAAATATGGAACGCTTCACGAATTTGCGTGTCATTCTAAGGCTCGATTTTCCTAAATATACATGAATTACATTGGCAGATTATATCAAGACTGTTGATTAGCGAACCAATTTTTTTTTTGTAACCCAATGTTCTTAAAATTTTTTAGATCCCTGAGGAAAATGGGCTTAAGAAGTCCAAAGCATTATTATTTCCCTTTTACAAGAAGTTCCTGTTAGGCCTACTCCAGAGGAAATTCAGGGATATAAAGAGAAAAGATGAGATAAAAATGACCCATTCTATTGTTCTCTGTGAATAAGGTACCTACCTCTACTTAGTGCTAAAATTAGAAATCTCCTTTGTAGTTTGGAGGTCTAATAGGCCTGTGGCTTTGGTGGGTGGGTCTCTGTTTTTCAACTCTAAAGCTGAAGCCAAGTGGATCTTTATTCCTTTGGAGACGGTAAAGTTGTACTGTCCAGTATGTAGTCACAAGCCACATGGGGCTGTTGAGCACTTGAAGTGAGGCTGGTCCGGATGGAGATGTGCTGTAAAATACACACTGAATTTTGAAAATTTAGTATGAAAAAGAATGGAAAGCATCTCATTAATAACTTAAAAAATATTGATCCATGTTGAAATGAGACTACTACAAGTTTAAAATTACATCTTTGGCTTCTGCTGTATTTCTATTGGACAGCACTGCCCGAGAGTGATATTTCTTGAGTATTATGAAAGCTGTTAAGAATTTAAGGGATATGGCATAATTTTCTACCATGCTTTGAGTGACTGTGAAAACCTACACTGTTTAACTGAAAACTGTTACTAAATATACAGGGATTGTGCCAAAAGTACTTCTTTCAATGTGATGATAGAGAGAAATCTCAGGTTCTGGGACTCCCTTTTACAGGTGTGAGAAGAAACTGAAATAATTATTCTTGTGATCTGGGAAAAAAAATAGTTTTGTCTGAAAAATTCAGATAATCAAGGCAAATGTCAAAGGTTTTTAATCTTTTTTACCATAGGATATAGTAGCATACAAAAGGATGTATGAAAAAATATATATACAGTTTAAATTCTTTTTTTTTAAATATTTTATTTTATTTTGAGAAGAGAGAAAGGGAGCAGCAAGCAGGGGAGGGGTCATGAGAGTGGGAGACAGAATCCCAAGCAGGCTCTGTGCTGTCAGTGCAGAGCCCGATGTGGGGCTCAAACTCATGAACTGTGAGATCATGGACCTGTGCTGAAATCAAGAGCCAGACCCTTAACCAACTGAGCCATCAGGCACCCACCCCTGTCTGTGTACAGTTTAACGAAAACTAAAACGGATTCCTCTGTGTCTAGCGCCCAGGCTGAGAAATAGAACATGACCGTAATCCAGAAATCCCCGTCGTGGCCTGCTTCTCCTCTGGAAGCACCTGTAGTTCTGACTTTGTTAATCCTTTCCTTGCTTTTCTTCATGGTCATCGATGCCGATTTATACGTTCTCTGAACATTGTATTGTTGAGTTCAGACCATTTAAAATTTTTCTATAAGTAAAAACATAACTGTACAGATTCTTCTGTGACTTGCTTCTTTAAACATTTTATTTATTTTTGAGATCCACTCGTGTGGGCTCGTAGCTGTAGTAATCTAATTTTTATTGCTGTTCGGCATTTGATTATAAAAGTGTACCATAGCTTATTGATCTCGTCTGCTGAATGCATTGAAGTTGTTTTCCCGTTTTCACTGCAATAAACAATGCTGTTATACATATCCTTCTGCATGTCTCCTACTCACCTACACATTTCTCTAGGATACATACTTAAGAGTGTGAACATGAGATCATAGAGTGCATGTGCATGCTTAATTTTACTAGGAAATGACTAGCTGTTTTCCCAAAGTGTACCAATTTCCTTTCTTACGAGCAGAGTATGACCATTCCCATGCCTCCTTAATCTTGTAAAGGGCTGAATCAGTTTCGGAACAGTCTTTTCCTGGTTTGAAATTCCATGATTTGCGAGGAAGGAACACCTTTTCTTGTGTTTATGGGCTATTTGTGCTCCATTATTCTATTTGGTTGTTTGTCATTCTTGCTGATTTGCAGAAGTTTTAATATATATTTTGCATTATGATGTTTAAAGTGCTACAATTATCTTCTCTCAGTCAGGCTTGTCTTTTCACCTTTTATAATGCTTTTCAATCAACAGAAGACATTAATTTCAATGCAGTGAATATCTTCCTTTAGAATTTGAGCTTTTTATGTCTGATTTAAGACTTTTTCCCCTACTTGAGATCATAAAGATGTTTGACTACATTGTCTTCTAAATATTTTATTTATTTGTTTGTTTGTTTATTTTTAATGTTTGTTTATTTTTGAGAGAGAAAGAGAGAGCAGGGGAAGGGCAGAGAGAGAGGGAGACACAGAATCCAAAGCAGGCTCCAGGCTCCAAGCTGTCAGCACAGAGCCGGATGCAGGGCTTGAACTCATGGACCGCGAAATCATGACCTGAGCTGAAGTCCAACGCTCAACCTACTGAGCCACCCAGGTGCCCTGCTTCTAAAAGTTTTATAGAGTTACTGAGTTACCTGTTGCATTTAAGTTTTTAATTTACCTGGAACTAAATGTTTATTTGTTTATTGTATGAAGTAGGAGTTTAATTGTTTCATATTGAAAACAAATTGCTCCACCACTATTTACTGGAAAAAATCCATCATTTCCCACTGATCTGCAACTAGCACTTCTGTCATATGTTAAATAGCAATTTATGTGTGGTTTGTTTCTGGACTTTTCATGCTGTTGCGTTGGTCCAAGATTCTAAATCCCCCTGGATTCTTAAAAATTATATGTCACATTGTATAGCTCTTCATTCATTAAAGTCTTCTTTGATATCTGTCAATAAAGATTTGTAGTTTTTTCCTTAAAGATTTTGCACATCCATTGTTAGATTTATTTCTAAGCACATCGTAGTTTTGATGCCGCGAGAAATGATATCTTTAAATTTTTTTCTGCTTATTATTGGTATATAGAAATACAATAGATTTTGCATAGTGGTTTTATATTTAGCACATATACTGAATTTGTTTTTATAGTTTGTTTATTGTATGAGGTAGGAGTTTTCATCTTTATATATGCTGTATTTGTAGACAGTCACATCATTTTCAAATAATGAGAGGTTTGTTTTTTTCTTTCTGAATCTTTATACCTTATTTTTTTTTTCTTGCTTTGTCGGTCTGGTCTGGACCTCCAGTTTAATTTTGCACAGAAGTGGGGAAAGTAGATAAATTTACCTTATTTGTGATCTTAAGTGGAATGCTCTGAAAAAATTTCAAAATTGAATATGTTGTTTGCTATAATTTTGGGAATAGATATTCTGTATCAGATTAAGGGAATTCATTTTAATTCATGATTTACTAAACATTTTTGCTATTAAGGAATATAAAATTTATCATGTGCATTTTATGCATTTATTGAGATAGTCATAGTTTTCTCCTTCTGTACATTAATGTAGCCAACAGCATTACTTACGTTTCCTTCTTTAACTCATTTTTATTCCTGAATAAACTCACTTGTTCATTTGTGTGTGTGTGTGTGTGTGTGTGTGTGTATTTAATACTTGGAGACATTTGGCTTTTGTTTTGTCTGGGATTTTTGCATTTATATTCATAAGTAAGATTGGTTTGTAAATTCCTCTTGTTGAAGGTCATTGTTTAATTTTGGTAACAGGATTATACCAGCCTCAGAAAAATGAATGGAGTAGTGTCTTTTGTTTTGCCTTCATAATCTGAAATTGTTTGTGTAAAATGGAAATTGTTTCTTAAATGATTAATACCAGTAAAGTCTCCTGGGTCATTTTCTTTCAGGAAAGATTTTAAACTGATAACCTAAATCTCTTTAATTGTTATAGGACTATTCAGGTTTTTGCTTTCTTCTTGAGTCAGTTTTTATAGGTTATATTTTATAGGAGTCATTTCAGCTACGTTTTTCAAGTTTAGTGGGATAACGCTCATGTATCTCTTAATTATCTAATGTCTTTTGCATCTTAATGTATATCTCATTTTTCTTTCATATATTTATGTAGTATTTTCATCTTATATATGCTCTATTTTAATTTAATTTTTATCTTGGGGTCTTCTCTCTTGTTTCTTAATATTGTCACAGGTTAGTAAATTTTACAAGCTTTTCCAGAGAACGAACTTTTGATTGTTAAATCTTTCATTTTTTAAAATTTTTTTTAACGTTTATTTATTTTTGAGACATAGAGACAGAGCGTGAGCAGGAGAAGGGCAGAGAGAGAGGGAGACACAGAATCCGAAGCAGTCTCCAGGCTCTGAGCTGTCAGCACAGAGCCCGATGCGGGGCTGGAACTCACAGACCACGAGATCATGACCTGAGCGGAAGTCGGCCGCTTAACCGACTGAGCCACCCAGGCACCCCTAAATCTTATATTTTCTACTTACTTATTTTTCTCCTAGCTTGTTTCCTTTCTTATCTTTTCTTTGTTTTTTTTTTTTCTGTCATTTTATAAGCTTTTTTAAGAAAGGCATTGTTTTCATTGTTTTTTTAAGATTAAAAAATTTTTTAAAGTAGGGGTGCCTGGGTGGCCCAGTGGGTTAAGGGTCCTACTTCAGCTCAAGTCATGATCTCATGGTTTGTGAGTTTGAACCCCATGCCAGCTCTGTGCTGACAGCTCAGAACCTGGAGCCTGCTTTGGATTCTGTGTCTCCCACTCTCTCTGCACTTCCCTTGCTTATGCTCTGTTTCTCTCTTTCTCAAAAATAAGCATTAAAATTTTTTTTTAATTAAAAAAATTTTTTTAATGTTTTATTCAGTTTTTGAGAGACAGAGAGAGACAGAGAGTGAGCAGGGGAGGGGCAGAGAGAGGAAGACACAGAATCTAAAGCAGGCTCCAGACTCCAGGCTCCAAGCTATCAGCAAAGAGTGCAATATGGGATCTCATGAACCATGAGATCATGACATGAGCTGAAGTCAGATGCTCAACCAACTGAACCACCCAGATGCCCCCTCAAAAAATTTTTTAAGGGTAATCTTATACCCAACATGGGGTTCAGACTTACAACCCTGAGATCAAGCATCACATGCTCTATGGACTGAGCCAGCCAGGCGCTCCGGTTTTCATTATTTTTTAGCTTTTCTTATTTTCTGTTTTAAGGTTAAAGCTGCATATTTCCTCTAAGTTTTCTTTAGCTCCATAATGTAATATTTTGTATGTTACCAATGTTTTGATGTCATATTTTATTTGTTATTCAGTTCTGAAGGTTTTCTGATGCCATTGTGATTTCTTCTTTGATCCTTGAGTAATTTAAAAGGTTGTTTCTTAATTTCCAAACATATAGGAATTTTTCTAATTATGTGTTTTTGGTTGCAAATCCACTGTGGTTGGAGAATGTTATCTATATGATCCTATTCGTGTGTGGGGGGGGTGAGATTTGTTGAAACTGCTTTGAAAATAACATTTGACTGAAATGTTTTAAGAAAGTTTGGAAAGAATGTACATTTTGAGCTATTAAATGCAGTATTTAATATTTATTTATTAGTTTAAATTTATTCACTGTGTTGCTTAAGCTTTCTATAAACTACTGATTTTTAAGTTTATCTCAACAGTCAGTTGTAGAGAAAGTGTGTTGAAATCTTTCAGTATGGTGGAGGATTTGTCAGTTTTCCTTGGTTTGTGTATTTCAGGGCGTTAACTACTTGTAGGCCACTTAGAATTGATATCTTTCAAGTGAATCAAATTTCCAATCATTATATAATGATTGTTTTTGTGTCTAAAAAGTTTGTCTATAAATGTATTAATCTATGGAACCGGCTACACCAGATTTCTTTTGTTTGGTATTTACCTTGTATATCCTTCTGGATCTTTTTATTTTTATACTCTCAGTATGTGTTTTTCAGCTTTAAACATTTCCCTTATAAATAGCATAAAGAAAGATTTAAAAACCCCTCAGTTTAGCATCTTTGTCTTTTAACTGAAGCAGTTAATCTCCTTATATTTGATGTAATTTTAGTATATTTATATTTACTTTTATTGTCTTCAACATTTTCCATTTGTCCTAACCTTTCTATACTAATATTCTGTGTCTGATAATTTAAGAATTTGAAGTGTTTTGGGTGTGATTGTGCTAACTTTTGTTTCTGCTGGCTCTGTCAGTGCATTGACTCTTTGTTTAGTAATTTTGACCCTTACATTCTTTTCATTTTAAGTTTTTTTAATGTGTATATTTATTTCTGAGGCAGAGACAGAGCATGAAGAACGAGGGAGGGACAGAGAGAGAGAGGGAGGCACAGAATCTGAAGCAGACTCCAGGCTCTGAGCTGTCAACACAGAGCCTGATGCGGGGCTCGAACTTGTCAACCACAAGATCATGACCTGAGCCGAAGTCGGACGTTCAACTGACTGAGCCACCCAGGTGCCCCTCGACACTTATATTCTTGAGTTTTCCTTAGAAAATGATCCGTTGAGCTTATTTGTATCCTAGAGGGAAAGGGACAATTTCCTACAAAGGATTTGCATTTGCCTTTGTTAGACACCTGGGGCATTACCAGTCCAGGACCACTTTAAATAAAATTGACTCCAGGTTTTATTTAGGCTGCTTCAAAAGTGAAAATGTGTTGTGCAAACTTGTGGGAGGGTAGTTTGTGGTTTTAAATTCTCAGGGTATAATTTCCCCCACTCTACTCGCTGCCAAGTTTTGAGACTGCTAGTTTTCCATGTAATCTTTATGGAGGGGTGGTAGAAATGGGTAGTTTATTTTAGTTCCCTCTTTCACTGAGTTTCTGTGTTTGGGCCTCAGTTTTATGAGGGTTCTAATATAACACACTCCAACGTGGGTGGTCCCAGGGTTTTGTTTTGTATTTCCAGAGCACAAAAATCTGTGCTCAAGTTCATTGGGCTCAGCAAATGCTCTGAGGCTAGAGTTGATTCAGTAATGCCTTTCTAGGTATTCTTTACTCTTTTGCCATCATATGGATGCATTCAAGATGTTCTTATATTATATCCAGCATTTTTAGTCACTTCCACGAAGGGTTGGTACTGATACTTAGTGCGATATGTTTCCAGAAATTCAATTATCTTTTTTTGAATTAGTATTATACAGATAAATCCTCACTTTTGATAAAGGTTTGCTTGTCAATTATAGATTTGTGGAGGGTCGTCTTGGTAGGTAGAGTTTACATAATCCTTGACTCCTTTCATTCCTTGAACTTCCAGGTATAGCTGGCAAGGGAAGGAAAGGCAAGGGTAATTTAAAAAGAGATGATATATAATTCCACAGAGTTTGAGAGGAAAGCGTGGAGAGGAAACTATCAGCCCTCTGCTTAATAAATATTAAATCATTTATGCTCGTCCTTCACCCATGTTATCTCACTATAATACTCTTGTAAGGCAGACATAATTATGGATTATTTTACAGATGACAAAGCAGCTAATATTAGTGTTTACTGCATGGTTAGGTCATTGCCAAGTAACTTACATGCATTTTTTTTTCAATTAGCATCATTTTATAGATGAGGAGACAGAGGTTTAGAGAATTACTTGCTCAGTATCACTCAGCCATGAACCAAATACCTGGAAAGTCATTTTAGATAATGGTATTTGTAGTATTCAGAATCTCACCTGCTTTGTTTGCCTCCTCATGCCTCCAACAGAATAGTACTAAAGTATTAACAACAACTAATGCCTATTATGCACCATACCCTCTGCTAATGGTTTTATGTGTGTTACTCATTTAATCCTAATAACAAACCTATAGAGTGGGTCTTATTATCATCTTCATTCTAAAAATAAGGAAATGAGAATTTAGAGAGTTTAAGTAAATTGCTCAAGGTCATACAACTAATAAATGAGGAAGCAGGGATTTGAGCTCGGGTGATCTGTGTCCTTTTGTCTGTGTTCTTGACTACCATGCTATACTGCCTCTCAAAACGTGACCCAAGACTTTGGGAATGGAAAGGAGATTTTACTTTCCAAGAGAATCAGTATTTCTTGCTAACAAGTAGGCCAAACATATTCCCCAGAATCAGGGGGTGATTAAATAAGCGAGAGGATAAGGAAAAGGACTGGTATCGTATTTTAGAATGCTTGATCTGGAAGTGGATTATGGAATGGGAAGGCCATCTGCCACTGCCGAGATTGATAACCAGTGAGAAGACTGTTGGTTTGGGGAGAACAAGTGCACAGATACGAAGAGATCATTGGAGAAAAACAGCTCTCCTGAGACTCACAGTCAATTCCTCCTTGTACTTGCATTTAGCCGTTGAAAATTATCCGGTGAAACGGGGAAGAGTTACTGGAACTCTGGGGTATGTTACTAATCTTAGAAATAGCATTCATAAGCTACTCTTTCATTCACTGAGAGTAAGGGCCCAAAGAATTACCAATGGGTGAAAATAGTTTGCAATCCGTTTATGACACCGTTAAATATAAGTGGTTCTGTTTGCCTGGCTTAAATACTCATTTACTTTGTGAGAGTGGGCAAATAGGAATTTTAACATTCATTCTTTCAATTATTTTGGTGAAATTTTATACCAAAGGAAAAAATATAATGACTCGCTCTAAATAAAAAAATTTATTTATCCCCAAATAATAAACCCAAAACTTGAACTGTAGAGTCCTTTTCTAGAGGAAACTGAAAGAGTATTTTTTTCTTCCATAGTTGGCACTTTCATTTAGCTTTCCAGTAGTTGTGATTAATATATAGGGGGATCTCAACTTGAGCCCGAGCTGGGGTTTGACTATGTGTAGATATGTCTGGTAGATGCATGGGGCAGCACCCGAAGGCTATAGGAAAGGGTGGCTGGGTAGCTACCAAAGGGGGGAACACATTTTGAAGAAATGGAGAAGCCAGGCATGCCTAACCCAGTGATAGAGTTAATCTGGTTCCTGTGTGGGAGCACGTTGCCTATAAAAATCAAAACACTGGGGCGCCTTGGGTGACTCAGTCGGTTAAATGTCCGACTTCAGCTCAGGTCATGATCTCTCAGTTCATGGGTTTGAGCCCGGCATCGGGCTCTGTGCTGACAGCTTAGAGCCTGGGGCCTGCTTCAGATTCTGTGTCTCCCTCTCCCTCTGCCCCTTCCCCGCTCATGCTCTGTCTCTCAAAAATAAATAAACATTAAAAAATTTAAAAAAAAGTCAAAACACAAGCAAAACCTAAAATTCTTTTTTCCCCCAATTTCTATTTATTTCTTTATTACATTTTTATTTTAATTTCAGCATTGTGAACATACAGTGTTATATTAGTTTCAGGTGTATAATATAGTGAAAAGCCTAAAACTCTCTATGGCTCAGTCACACAAACATCACTATGTTGGAACTTTTGAACAGGTCATAATGTCAGCGTTTGTCAACATCAGGCAGATGTTGGGCATCGTCTGGATCCCAAGGCACATCTCTGGTTCCTCTGGTGGCAGAAGAGCAGCAGTGTGGTCTGGCAGAGAGTGCAAGCTCGGGTGACATGGCAGTCGTGCCTGTGATGTGCAGGTACCCAGCAGATGCCAGAGAGAACCACAGCAGATGCTCGGATTATTCATGAGCACTCCTGAGTTCCAGAAGCCCCTGGTTTTGGAGAGGGAGCACTTATACTTCCAGAAGGACTTGAGAAATTGTATAGGTTGCTGAGGTCCTGCCAGGTGGACGCAAGGACCAGTAGAATTTGAGTTCTAACCATTAGTGTGATTCCGTTTATATTCACAGGTTGAGGCCTGGGGAAGCTCGGGTTGCAGTCTTATTTCACAAGAAAATTTTCAGTACAACTAGAGGCCACCAAACAGATATAGTCATGTTGCTGGGCTTATGGATACCATAGGATCTGGTATCCTTACAGAGCTTTCTAAAATGGGCAATGATGATCAAAAGGTACAAACTTCCAGTTGTAAGATGGGCAAGTTCGAGATGTAATGTAGAGCATAGTGACTATAGTCCACAATACAGAGTGTATATTAGAAAGCTGCTGTTTACTTAGAAGGAAAAAGGGGGCGCCTCACTGGCTCAGTTGGTAGAGCATCCAACTCTTGATCTTAGGGTTGTGAGCTTAAGCCCCATGTCAGACATAGAGATTTCTTAAAAAAAAAAAAAAGAAAGAAAGTTGTGAAGAGAGTAGAACTTAAAAGTTCTCAGTATTTTAAAAAAAATTTTTTTTTAATGTTTATTTATTTTTGAGAGACATAGAGGCACAGTGTGAGCAGGGGAAGGGCAGAGAGAGAGAGAGACACAGAATGGGAAGCAGGCTCCAGGCTCTGAGCTGTCAGCACAGAGCCCAACACGGGGCTTGAACTCACAGACCGCGAGATCATGACCTGATCATGACCTTCATCATGGATGAAGTCGGCCGCCCAACCAACTGAGCCACCCAGGCGCCCCAAAAGTTCTCAGTATTAAAAAAATATTTGTAACTATGTAAGGTGATAGATGTTAACTAAACTTATGATGGTAATTATTTTGCAATAATAATTGCAAAATATATATATATAAATATATATATATCAAAATATAAATATATATATAAATATATATATATCTCAAATCATTATGTTGCACACCTAATACTAATACAATGTTATATGTCAGTTATATCTCAACAGAACTAGAAAAAAAAGAGCTTTCTAAGCATGCACTAATTGACACATCGCTGTTTTGAAGCTTAGCATTATTATATATATTCTTAGGCTTTGTGAAAATAGAATCAGAATATATGAGTAAATTAAAGACTTTATGTTAATGATCCTGTAATATTTGGATTTTATTACTTTTCATCTCATAGTGGGTAGAGAAGGCTTTGAGGAAGAATGGCTAATGGTCAACAGTCAGAAAAAGAATTAACGGGGTACCTGAGTGGCTCAGTGGTTGAGAGTCCAGCTTTAAATTTGGGCTCAGGTCATGATCCCAGAGTGGTGGGACTGAGCCCTGCATGGGCCTCTGTGCTGAGTGTGGAGCCTGCTTAGCATTCTTTCTCACTCTCTCTCTCTGTCTGCCACTCTTCTCAACTCATGCTCTCTCTCTCTCTAAAAAAAAAAAAAAAAAGAGAAAGAATTAGTAGTTTTAAAATTTCCACTGATGAAATAGATGGTTCTTTTCTTTAAACAAATTTTTTTTAATGTTTGTTTATTTTTGAGAGAGAGAGAGCGAGCGCGACAGAGTGAGTGGGGGAGGGGCAGAGAGCGAGGGAGACACAGAATCTGAAGCAGGCTCCAGGCTCTACACTGTCAGCACAGAGCCCAATGTGGGGCTCAAACTTGCAAAACGAGATCATGACTTGAGCTGAAGTCATATGCTTAACTCACTGAGCCACCCAGTGCCCCTAAATGGTTATTTTCTAATACCAATTTATTTAGTAGTGCATTGCTTAATTGAGTAATTGCTTAATAAATATTTATTAAATAAGTTTTAACAAATTTATTTTCTTGTAAGACCAGTGGGCCTCAGGAAGTTTAATTTACCACTTTCATAATAAAGTGTTTAAAAAATTTTTTAAAATGTTTGTTTACTTTTGAGAGAGAGGGACAGAGTGCGAGTTGGGGAGGGATAGAAAGAGAGGCAGACACAGAATCTGAAGCAGGCTCCAGTCTCTGAGCTATCAGCACAGAGCCTGTCCTGGGGCTCAAACTCACAGACCATGACGTCATGACCTGAGCCAAAGTCAGACGCTTAACTGACTGAGCCATTAATTTACCACTTTGAGGTTACCTAACAATGCTGAAGTTTAGAAACAAATTAAGACGGATGCCTAGGTGGCTCAGTCTTCCAGACGGTGGCTGGCAGCTCAGAGCCTGGAGCCTGCTTGGGATTCTGTGTCTCCCCCTCTCTCGGCTTCTCCCCCTCTAGCACTCTCTGTCTCTCTCTCTCAAAAATAAATAAACATTAAAAAATAATAAAATAATAAAAATAAATTAAGACTAAGTGTGAGATCAGAAAAAGCTATGAATGTGTTAAAGACTGCAAACACCACCTTGTGACTTTTTTTTGTTAATCTCTCTCCATATTCTTAACAAAAAAATTTTTTTAATGTTTACTTATTTTTGAGAGAGGAAGAGTGCGTGTGCTCGCGTGCGCGCGAGTTAGACTGGGAGAGGGACAGAGAAAGTGGGATACACGGAATCCGAAGCAGGCTCCAGACTCTAAGCCATCAGCACAAAGCCCGAGTCGGGTCTGGAACTCACGAACCCAAAGATCATTATCTGACCTGAAGTCAGAGCTTACTCGACTGGGCCACCCAGGTGTCCCCTCCATATTCTTATTGTGCATCCATTGGTACGACAGAAACAAAAGCTCTATAGGTGTGGCATAAGCTTTCCTTAGTTATTAGTTTTTACTAGTGAAATTAGAGTATGTCTGATTTCTATTTAATTTTATTTGATTTTATTTGAGCTTTACAGAATTACCCAGAAAAATTCTTGTCAGAGTGGACAGGAAGCTCTGGGTGGTCCAGAGGCGACCATTTCTCCTGGGGGAAAAAGGGGCAGGGAGGAAGTCCACAGTCAATTTTAATGAAGACTGTGGGCAGGATTGGGTTAATCCTGGTTGCATCAGGCACTATAAATCTTTATTTCATTACCGTTTGGTTTAACGACTGAAATAATAGAAATAGAAATTTTATGACAAAATGAAATTTACCTGTTGACTATTTTGGTGGAAAATGGAGAATAGACTGCTAATTTAGGAGACTCTGTCTTCATTATTATAAATCACTACAGTAACTTTATAGTCCTATTAGCATTTATGAAGTAGTTAACAATGCTAGGATCTGTAGCATGACGATTTGAGAACTTGTGTAAGTAAAGGATGGGTCTGAACTCCGTGCCCTTCAAAAATGTCACAGCAACACTGTGTAATTTTTCTCTTTTTATTATTTTTCTTGTTTTGGACTAGTAATTGCAATTTTGAAATGTTCTTGTATTGCATTGCCATACTGACAGTCCTGATTGAAAGCTATGCTGAGAGTTTTGGGAAAGGTTTGGTAGAGGGAATGTACCTTTTCACTTTTCTACTTTATTCCACACAGATTCTTTGGGAAAATCTCAAGAAAATTACCTACTTGGATTTCTTCTCTTTTTTTAAAAAATTTTTAAATGTGTATTCATTTTTGAAAGACAGAGATGGAGCGTTAGCGGGGGAAGGGCAGAGAGAGGGAGACACAGAATCTGAAGAAGGTTCCAGGCTCTGAGCTGTTAGCACAGCTAACATGGGGCTCGAGCCCACAAACCATGAGATCATTACCTGAGCCAAAGTCGGAATCTTAACTGACTGAGTCACCCAGGTGCCCCCCCCCCCCACCCACATGGGTTTCTTCAATGTCTATACTCCTCTTTATTTGAAAAGTCTATGAAATATCTATACAACTGTAAACAGTATTTTGTCAAGTCTTTATGTCCTGAATTAGAAGGCACTTCTGGATCTTTTTTAGTTTCTCTGTTCCTACATTTCATAGTCTTAAGTACCTGCTCCTTTATTTAAACAAACAAACCCTGTTAAACAAATAAAAAAATTTTCTCCTAATTTTCCGAGTAATACATGCTTATCAACATAGCAGTGAACACATCACCTGTATGTAGTGCCATTTCCCAGCAATAACAGCTATGACTTTGATTTCTTTCTTTCTAGACGAATGTGGCTGTACAACTTTTGGTTTTGTTTTTAAATATTGGTATTGTAAGGGGTCTGTGAGCAGGCCCTGGCTCCCCACTGGGTCAGTGTTATTTTATTAGAAATGGGTCTTACTTTTCCTTGGTTTCTTTACTTCTAAGACCTACTCAGAGAAGTGGAGTCTAATTATTATAGGCTCGTCTCCTTTCTTATGCTTAGGAAGATAAACCCGAACTAATAATAGGAATCGAAACATTCCTTTAGCCCAGTCAGGCTGATACATAAAAGTTTTCTCTAATTTATTTACTGAAAGCAGAGCATTATAAACTAAAAAATGTTCATTATGACTAATGGTCTTTTCCTAAGGCAAGATAATCACAACAGTATTCTTAAGGAAATTCTCTGTATAATTGGGGTCAAGCTCATATATAGTTTTGTGTCTGTGTTTTCACTCAACATTGCATTACCAGCATTTTTCATGTCACTAAGTGTTTTACAAAAACATTATTTTTAATGGCTTCATGAAATTTCATTGGACTGGGGATACCATCATTTACTTAACTACTTCCCTATTTTTGGATGTTTTGGTTGTTTCCATGTTTAGAAACTTTTTTTGCTTTTATAACACTGTGGGGAAAATACTTGTGTATAAACCTTTGACCTTATTTAAGACTATTTCCTTGAGAATATGTGCTTTAAGGATCTAATAACTTCTTAATTGGTCCCCATAACTTCAGAGTCTATTCTCTTGCCTACTGCTGCAAGACGAATTTTCCTCAGACATCAGTCACGTCATCCATCCCAGGCTTATCAGCCTGTCCCAGTCCAGCTTCAAGGACTTCTTATTGCCTCCAGGAAGAAACCTGTGGATTCTTCAGCTTGGAGACTGGAGTACTTGGCAGTCTTGTTCCTTCCAATTTCTATAACCTATGTACCCTAAGGAACTAGGCTCTTTGGGATGGCTCTGTTCTCCCTAGCATCCACCATGAGGACTTTCACTGATAATTATTTTATTTTATTTATTTTAAATGTTTGTTTATTTTTGAGAGAGAGAGACAGAGTGTGAGCAGGGAGGGGCACATGCAGAATCTGAAGCAGGCTCCAGGCTCTGAACCATCAGCACAGAACCCGAGGCGGGGCTTGAACTCACAGACTGTGAGATCATGACCTGAGCTGAAGTTGGGTGCTTAACCGACTGAGCCACCCAGGTGCCCCTTACTAATTATTTTTAACTCTCTCTCCCTCCCCGTCCCAAACCAAACATAAATTATAACTCCAGCAGCTCTAATCATGTATGGGTTACATTGCCTGTTACAAAATATTTAGTTTATCCTCAAATATCTCAGTTCTCTCCCCAAAGTTTTTCTTCCTGTTTCCATCCCCAGCTTTTCTGGTTTTGCCAGGATTCGTGTGTGTGCACGTCCATATGTAAATGCATTGTGTAAGGTCTGAAAGGGTACATGCCAAACTTCACCTTTGAGAAAAGGCTCTGGGATAGAATTTATTGACTGGATTAAGGGAAACTTTCACTTTTTACTCTGTATACTTCTGTACGATTTTGAAAATTTTTACAAATAGTCATTTATTTTTAACTTAAAAACAATACAATTGTATATATTTGTTCAAAAAAAAAAAAACCTTACAGGGTTCTAAGCTATAATGGAGGTAGGGTTTATGAAATTGCTTTCTAATGTTTTAAAGCTCAGGGCAAGTGCTAATGTGGTTCCCCCCTCTAGCTTTGTTCTGATCACCTAGGAAGCACTCTGTGCTCACTTCGACTCCTACCCATCTTTCAAAGCCCAGTTCAGTCTTCAGCAAAGCCTGCCTTCTTCATTACTGAAACCCACAGTTGTTTCTACTAACTTAAAATCCTATGACATTGACTTCCTTGGTCTTCAGGCTGGGGGCATACGATGATGGATAAAGAAAGATATGTCTAGCAGCAATCTAAACTATGAAAAATGGTTCAGAATAGCTCTCTATTCATTTTACTCTTTTCTACTATTTTTTTTGTCCTTCGTATATAAAGGTTATTTATTTTTGCTTTTTGTGTTTAGTGACGGGCAATGATTGTGGGTGCACTGCCTTCTATGTGATGTTGTAAATGTCACAAGTTCTTTTGGAATTTTTTCATCCAGAATATGAAGGGATTGAATATTAGGGATCTTCCGATGTATCTCTGGTTCAAAAAGATCGTGATTCTGTTAGATGATATGATTTTACCTGATAACTGGCTTAATTTGCAAATGTTTACTTTCTCTTTTAAAAAGTCACTTCGAATCTTTTTATATGAAGAGATTAAATAGGATAATTCAGTGTAGTAATCTATTTGATAGGGTGGGAAGGACATTGACTTTGAAATGCAAAACACCTACCTTTGAATCCTAGCTCCACCATTACTAAATTCTGTTATTTTAGACAAATCACTTGACTTCTTTAGTCTTAGTTTCCTTATTTATAAAAATGAGGATAATAATCTTTATCTCCCTGGACTATCCATGTGGATGTACCCAAGGTAATTCCTGATATACAGTATGCTCTCAGGGAATATTAGTTTCCTTTCTTTCTTCATTAGTAACTTTGATTTGTGAAAGGCTCGTTGGGCTCTGTGCTCACAGCTTAGAGCCTGGAGCCTGCTTCTGATTCTGTGTCTCCCTCTCTCTGCCCCTCCTCTGCTCACACTCTGTCTCTCTTTCTCTCAAAAATAAATAGACATTTAGAAAAAAAAAAACCCCAGCAAATGCTACCTTATATATTTATGTATCTACAAAGGAAATTCAAAAAGAATAAAGTAGGTGCTTTAAAACCAAGATGTGGAGGGGCGCCTGGCTGGCTCAGTCAGAAGAGCATGCAACTCTTGATCTTGGGGTTGTGAGTTTGAGTCCCATGTTGGGTATAGAGATTACTAAAAAAAAATAATGCACTTAAAAGCCCTGAGATGTGGTAAGTATGAATATGTGGAAAGAGTTTGTGGAATCCTGGAATGCAGAATGTGTGCTGGAATGCAGAACGGCGATGGGCCCGTATATTATTTTCTTTCTCATAGGACTTTAGTAACAGGAGGGTTAGAAAAGTTGAATGCCTCTTTGATGTCATTAAATGAGCTGGTTAAGTAAACCAGCAGCTAGGAGCCTTGTATCAAATACGATAGTACCTCAGATGCTTTCAGGACTGACATCTGCTAGACACAGTAGACACATGGCCTACAGCCATGATAGTTTAGGGACCCATGACATTTTTAAAAAATTTCTTTTAAAAATAAGAAAAATAGGGGCACCTGGGTGGCTCAGTCTGTTCAGCATCTGACTTTGGCTCGGGTCATGATCTCGCGGTCTGTGAGTTTGAGCCCTGCTTTTGGCTCTATGCTGACAGCTCAAAGCCTGGAACCTGCTTCAGATTCTGTGTCTCCCTCTCTCTCTGCCCCTTCCCCGCTCATGTTCCATCTCTCTCAAAAATAAAAATAACATTAAAAAAATAAAATTATAAGAATAAAATGAACTTTTAGGTCAAAGAAAATATTTTAATATATAACATTAATATAAATATATATCTTTATGCCAATCAGTTGAAAAATGTAGTATGTATGTATGTATGTATAATGAAGGAAGGAGACCATAAAAGTCGTAACAGTCCTGGGTGCTGTAATGAAGTTTTAGATTTTCTCCCAGGAAACACATCTCCTGAACATGTCAGGCTGAGTAGTGGAATCCCAGTGGTGTGCTCAGAGACCCATTCCACTGCACGGGTCTTTCTGTTTTTATTCCCGGCTCCATATGAAGGTAGGAGATAAACCAAACATGAAAACAAAACAATAAAAACAGATATTTATCCCAAGCTTCAGAATCTCCTAACATGGGGTTAGAATCTTGAGCACAGTGACTTCCCTCTTATTCCAGGTTTATGGAAATTTAACGTATAAAGTCCATGAATATTAGTAAATTTGTAAAGGAAGGTTTTGGGAAAAAAATTAAACAACTACCACACACATATACACCAAGATTGATAATCTAATTTTGGCTGAATAAAAGAACATATGAACTGCTTAGAAAT
This sequence comes from Paguma larvata, assembly GCA_030068075.1. Lineage (NCBI taxonomy): Eukaryota > Metazoa > Chordata > Mammalia > Carnivora > Viverridae > Paguma > Paguma larvata. Next base: position 54,569,825 of record CM057825.1, read on the forward strand.
AGGATATGTCGAGTAGGACTGACCTTCTGAGATATGGGAAAGCAGATATTGTGAGAAGGAAGCCGTATGGCATAATATCTCCTGCAGAGGATTCATGTAACATAGGACATTGAGTCAGCAAATGAGCTGGCCTCAGCTCTGCCTCTTAAAAGATCTTTTGGCAATAGTCAGTAGTGTTGTATGGTGACAGATGGTAGCTATGCTTGTAGTGAGCATAGCATAACGTGTAGAGTTGTTGAATTATATGTTGTACACCTGAAACTAACGTTATAACATTGTGTGCCAACGGTACTTCAATTAAAAAAAATCATTATGCTGAATAAAAGAAGCCAAATTGTTAAAAAAAAAGAAAAAAAGGAAAGAAAGAAATCTTGTGTCACTAAAGGATGGGGCAAGGTGGAGACCAGTCACTGTAATTCTTTAGTTTTTTTTAAAGGTTATTTATTTGTTTTGAGAGAGAGAGTGCAAGAGGGGGAGGGGTAGAGAGGGAATCCCATGCAGGATCCGCACTGTCAGCGCAGAGCCCGACGCGGGGCTTGATCCCACAAACCATGAGATCAAAGAGTTGGACACTCAACCGACTGAGCCATCCAGGTGTCCCCTGTCACTGTAATTCTAAGCCAACCGTTCCTGACAGTGTGGCTCTGTGAGTCTGTCGTCCCTTGAAAGGCAGCCTTATGTGAAGGGGATCGTAAGTTGGTTGGAGAGGAAAAGTAGAAACTGTTTTCTCTCACCACTGGGTTTATGAGCTTCACTTTTCAGTTTAGATTGGTCGTTTTCATTAATAATAATTCATGTTAATAATAACTAATGTATCAGGACCACTTACTATGTGCCAGACACTGGGCTAAGCACTCCACATGGATTGACTGTTTAATCCTCTCTGCAATCCTACAGGGTAGAAACTATTGCCATTCCCATTTTACAGACGAAGAAAGGAGCTTAAGGAAGTTGAACAACTTATGTGAGTTGTCACAGCCAGCCAAGGGCTCTGACTGGGCAACTGGAGACTACATTCTAACCCATTACCAGCATGGAACCCATCTTTGCAGACTATATAATCAAGATGCAAGAGTTTAGGAAGTCATTACAGGCTGAATTGCATTCCTCCCAAATTCACATGTTGAAATCGTATGCCTAGTACCTAAGAATGTGACTTTATTTGGAAATAACATCTTTTAGAGGTAATCAAACTAAAATGAGATCATTACAGTGGAGTCTAATCCAGCATTACTGTTGTCTTTATCAAAAAAGGAAATTTGGACACAGAGACTTGCATAGACGTAAGATGATGTGAAGAGACATAGGGAGAAAACAGCCATCTGCCTCCCAAGGAAGAGACGCCTGGAACAGATCCTTTCCTCACAGCGCTTAGAAGGGAACAACCTGCTCACACCTTGATTTTGGTCTTCTAGTTTCCAGAAGAGGATGCAATGAAATTCTGTTGTTTAATCCACTCAGTCTTTGTGTGGTGCGTTATTATGGCAACCCTGGCAAACTAGTACAGGGGCTGAGACATCTTTTGTATGGACTAGTCCTCCAAGAAGATAGGGTCCCCAGTGCTACTTTGGAGTGCCTGAGCAGACTCCTTATTTTCCTTGTAGGTAGAGAATAATCAAATGTAAGTAACAGATTTTTTTTCCCCAAGAATTTAAAAAAACTGAAAATCAAGGTGGTCCAAGGATTTGGGGTTAATGGTGTAAGCACCTTGAACAGCTGATTCATGGCAAGTAAGACTTGGTACACAGTAGAATTAGGTTGTCTTCTGTGCTTTCAAATAAATGATTTCTTTAACATAAGACATTATTATCCAAAATGAATTTTCAACTCAATCCAAATACTTAATGATGGTAGTAACAATGGTAGAGTCATTTGTCCTTAAGGACATTTGGACAACCTTGGGGCAGAAAGAAATTAGACTGAGCTGAAGTGTTTTAATCACATTTAAAGATGTATCCAATGATACTTGGTTCAGATTGCATCAGATGCACAGTTATTTTGGTGTAAATAATTTAGTGGAAAATTTGGTACGATAATAAAAAAAAGCTTTTTTAATTTTTCCAGGCACATGAATTTTAAAAAATTTCTTTGTAAGAGACTTTTTGCACTTTAACTCATTTGCTCATATTCTTTGTGTATAAATAATTTACTTGCATACTAACAAAGGGAGTAATTTATTCTTCCTAAATTTCTCCCCCTTCTCCCATAGCACTGGACGTCATGTTCACACTGCTATGTTGAGAAAGTCAGTCATCTGTGTAACTGCGTTCCTGACAAGGTGGCTGCTTAGAGAGCTCGCTTGGCTTCTTAGTGTTTCCTTGGAAGCCCTTATATGATATTTATATAATTCTGCTAATCTACAGGGGCTTCAGCAAGCAAAAGTTATCCAGAAGATCAGCTGTTTCTTTCTTTGATGAATGCTTATTGTTTGTAAATGAAATTCACAGGTGAAAACATATCCTAAAAAAAATTATATTCTGTTATTAGATATGTTTTCTTCAAAGGAAACCAGTGATCAGGAGGTATTTTTTCCTTGGTTGTGACTTGAAAACACAGGTAGGACATATTTAACTGTAATTTTGATAGTCACATTCGAGTAAGAAATAGTATACCAGACATTTCATTGCATATGGTAAGTGTGTCAGACATCTCTTTTGCACCACCTCAGATGCTCTGGCTTAGCCTGTCTCGCTAGATCTCTGGACGGCTCCCACTGCAGTTGCTGGGTGGTGACTTGGTATGGCTCCCAGGATCTAAGAGATGGGAGGGTGCTGATGGATAATTTATCTCTCTTTCTACCCTTGGATGGACTGTTCTGAGGAAAGCTTTCTGGATGGCTTATCCCAGGAGACTGGCTCTTTGTAAAGGGACTACTTTTGTAAGACAATACCATGCATTTGCTTCCCAGTCTTACCGGCCTCCTTTTCCATTATCTTTTCCATTATCACCCTGGCCTGGGATTCCATCTCCTAATAAAGCTTAGAATTTAAGCCTCGACCTAAGCTTGATTTTCAAGGGAATTTATTCCAGGGTTGTAAAAGTTCTGTAAGTGTTTAGTAAATTGAAAGTTATCCAGAAGATCAGCTTCCAGATCTTTCAGAAAAAAATAGAGTCTGGGCTAAATGGGGGCTTTTGTTTAATCATTTTCATCTTTCTGTGCTTCAGAAGAGCTTGGTCTGTAGCTCTTGACCCAGTCATCTTGTGGCTGCCTGTGGTAGGGGTGGTGTCTGGAAAAAAAGCAACCAACATATCAAAGTCTATTCCACTGATAGTAAGGTGGTCTACCAGATGAATTGAAGAGAAGTTGCACTTCCAAAAGGCTGTTTTAATAAGGAAAGAGGAAGGGTGAATGATTCAGTGTGAGAATAATCCAGGCGAGGGGCCCGAAGCCCATCTTTCCTCAGAGACACGGTGTACTTCTCGGTAAGTCGTGGTTGTCTTCTCTAGGTACCTTCCCTGTTAGAAAAACCCCTATGTCAATTCTGGCTTTCATTCTTACTTGAGAAGAAAACAGAAGTGTTTCTCTAATGCCTTTTCAGTTTCACTGAATTTGTGATTGATGTGTACATGAGACTTGAAAGACTGAAAATGTGAGGCCGTTCTGTTAAAAGAACAAAAGGAAATTATTATTATTTTTTTTACCACTCTTTTGCCTTTAGTAACTACGAATTGTTAGGAATTTCATAGTAACTAAGGGAAAATTGTTTAAGACATTCAAGATGTTTAAAAAAAAAAAGATGCACAGCATCTGTTGTATATTTTAGTGCATGTTGGTGCCCAGGGCCAAGACCTTTGTGCTCTTGGAAAGAAATGTAGACATTATTATTACTTTTATTGCCGTAACAGTTATGAATAATAAAGAACATTGTTACAGAAATGAAAGTAAGGAGGCACCAGCTACGCTGACCTGTATGAAACCTTTTGCAATTTAATGAAAACAGACAAGAGATAACATTTAGAGTACTACCTATCTTTGTGTGTGTATATGAATTGGGGTCAAGTAACTATATTTGCGGTAACATCTTTAAGGACTATGTAATCGATCAAATCCATAGTAAATGAGGAAAATTATAATTTTGTATAATTTGGCAACTGAAAAGTATGAAAAGGAAAATGTGGTAGGGAACTTTAAAACAATCCTGAAAGGTCTGCTTTTATCAAGATACATGTGAGGGAGGTTTATTATAAATCAACTGATCAGACCATGACTCATCTTCAGGGATGTTACTGGAAGTGGCTATTTGGATCTTACCATCATTGGAGGTAATGCTTGATCTTTTCACTGACCATAAAGATGTTTCAAAAGCAGTGACATAAGCTGCACTCAGTAGAACCCACCAAGGCCACTGCAGCAACAGCGTATTTAAGTGTTTAGTCCAGCAAAGACCTGATGGTCGTCTCGCTTTTACTTCTGCTATAAGGGCAGACATGAAGAAACATTCATTTTGGCTAATATAAAGTCACTGCAAATGAGGCAAGAGAGCAGTGGAGTGTAAAGAAAGCCGTCAGTCCCTGTCAACGGGAAAATTAAGAGAAGTGTGGTGCTTCATGTTGGTGGATGTGGAAAGAACAGAATTCACAGGTGCATCCATCGGCGCCATTTGTAGACCGGCAGGAGTCTTGGACAGGCACGGCTGACCTGGGGCAGGGCTGGGGGTTGTGCTCCCAAGCTGCATCAATGTGGGGGGGGTTCTAAACGCCATAGGTGGAGCAGAGGAGTGTAAGCAACAGGTAACACTAACAGGTTTTGGGTTCGGGTAGAGGAGAAAAAAAGCAGAGGAAGTAAAATATAAAGGCTGAACATCCAACCCAGGCTCCTCTTAAGCGAAGAAATCCCTTTCATTGTGTCCTGAAAAAAAGCACAGTCAATAGTATAGTGCAGGCACACCCTCGTATCAGTCTGGGGATTGGCTACACCAGAATTTCCTAGGGAGCTTTAGAAATACACCACCCAAAAGCTCTGATTCACTAATCTGATGTAGGACTTGGGATTCTGTATGTCAAAAAAAATCTCTGCAAGTGCTCCTTCTAGCCAGTGATGTTTGGGAATTTCTGAACTTTAAACGCCAGCAGTAATGCTGAGCTCATTACTATTTTGTTCCTGGTTAGCTGATGCGATTTTATGTTGCTCTTATTTTAAATCAAAATCTCCATCTTCAAAATTTTCACCCATTTTTTTAATTCTTCCCTTTTTTATCCTTACCCATTTTTGGAGTAATTTAAAAGTCTTGGATCAAGCTGGAGAACTTGAATTTGTGATGGACTTTGTCATCATAGTTTTATGACCTTAATCAGCAGTAAGGTGATATGGTAGCAGAGAATGTGAATGATGAATTGACTTAGATCTGGGGATTGGAAGATCAGTGAACTGAAGAATTTTAGGATGCTGGAGAGGGTAAATTGAGATGACCATTCATTGCTGGGGAGACCACTGAGGCCTTCAGAGCAAGTGTGGACTGGGGTATGGGGAGCTGCCAAAGAACTAAGAGGTCAAAGTGTAGACTTGGCTGATGGGGGAGATTCAATATAGGCTAGGCCAGTCGTTAACTAGTCTGCCACTGATTTTCCAGGCCCGGGTGCAGTAGGTTCTCAATAGGTGTTTATTGACTGACTGACAATGGCAAAAGGCAGATTGAGTAGAGAGGTGAGGACAGAAGAAGAAAGTGAGGAGATTGTATCAGAAAATAATTGACTAGAAATCATAGAGGTGAATAGTTCTTAGCGATGGGAAAACCCAAGTTGGGCCTAAACTGATGGAGTCAAAAGTGACAACAGTTGAGAAAGTGAAAGCAGTGGTCATCATCATGGGTGCTTCTGTTATTGAGAATTATGGCCTAAGATTGAGGAGAGTAACTGTGACTCAGATTTGAGCAAAGTGTTTGGAGGTAATACAGACATGAAATAGAAATGGCAAAGAGGATGCAGAGAGCATGAAGTGAGGTCCTGGCTCTGTCTTAGGGGTGAGTTTGGGCAAGTCCCACATCCTTTCTGGACCTCTGTTTTTTTTTGAGTTAATAACATCTTTTCTACCTCTCTTTCAGAGTTGTTGGAAGCTTATATGAGATACAGTGATATATTTGTAAAAGTCATTTTGAAAGGTTAGATAATCTCTAAGGGCTCTCCCAGTTTTGAGATCATGCAACACAACTATTCCGGTTATTACAACATATGATGTTACGATATGTCATAAAATATGTATGTATGATAAAGTTACAATTGCATTTGAAAGAAAAATATCTAAAAGCAGTACTCTAGCACAAGTAGCCAAACAACAATTAAGCTAAATGCCTTCTATCTCTGAAATTAATAGGTCAAGTTTGAGGAAGATGATTCTAATACTTCTTTTTAATCAAGCACATGCTAGCACTTTTTGAAAGATCCAGAAAAATACATGTTGGACATGAATCTTGGGCTGCTGTTGCTGTAAATGCACCTTCCACAACTTGATTTTCTGTAATATCCATTACTCAGGTAAAAATAAGTTACAAGTAGATACTACTTTGATGCTGATATTTCATTTTCAAATTTATTACAATTAGTTATAATTCTGTAAATCTAACTTATAACTCCCAGTGAGTAGGCAGTTTTCTATAATGTTTTTCACATCTCTCTCTTTTCTTAAAAGTAAGCTCTATGCCCAATATGGGACTTGAACTCTCGACCCTGTGATCAAGAGTTGCATGCTCTCCTGACTGAGCCAGCCAGGTGCCCCTATGCTCCTCTTTTGACTTTGGAATATTCAAAACTCAGCACCCAATCTAGGAGGAAAATTGCAGTTGTAAAGACGAGTCTATCCAGTTCTCACATTGGTTTTATGTTCTACATTGTTGTTTCTGGAAACAACATCTCAAAGTCTCACATATACCCAAAGTTGGATTCAGGTATGGTTTCTATTAAGTGGTCTCCTGTCACTCATTTCTAATACAGTATTTGTAGCTAGTCCTTTAGGAGGTTCAAAAGCTTAAAATATGATCTTTTGGTAAAGGAAGGAGATATTCCCAGATCCATAGTGTTCTTCCTTGAAGTGTACTTGAGAAACTGAAAGTCCATTTCCAGAAGCCTAGTCTGTAGCAGAGGCATTATTTATGGCCTAAGAACATCATAAATACTGTAGGTTCTTTATTTAAACCTTTCCTGAATGGTGTTGGTTCTAAGAAGCTAGAGGCCAGAGGTGAAGAGAGGAAAAACATTTTTCTGAGAAAGATGAGGTCACTGTTCCAACATTTGGAAGGGTTTTTTTTTTTTTTTTTTTCAATTTACAACTAACACATGTCTAATGATAATTACCATGCACATGTATTACTCTTAGCAAAATAAGATACAAAGCAGGGGGCTGCAAGTTATTCCAAATTCCCTTGCTAAAGAAATAACAAGTATAGAAAACTCAGGGGAATCTTGTATCTAACAGATGAAACTATTTCATTCAGCTAGATTTCCCAGAACAGAACTGGGAGAAAAGTTATCAATTGTTTTCTTTGCTTTGGATTACAGAGACTGAACGCGGAATGATGTACATGGTAGCTTGCAGAAAAGGAGACTAACCAGTGGAGAGCTGGCTTTAGAACAGTAGAATGGGAATCTTTTATATTACTTTGGCATTTTTCCTGGGCCCACATTGCTGCAATATGACCGCACCATTTCCTTGTTCTGGTTTGCTCAAAGTTTTGCATACTATATATATTGTGGATTAAATTGTGTCTCCCAAAAAAGATTTGTGGAAGTCCTAACCCCCAGGTCCTCAGAATATAACCTTATTTGGAAATAGGGACTTTACAGAGGTAATCGAGTTAAAATGAGATCATTAGACGGGGTCTTAATCCAATATGACAAATGTCCCTATGTAAAAGAAATTTGGACACAGAGATAGGCATGCATGAGGGGAAGATGATGTAAATCCACACAGGGAGAAGACAGACATGTGGAGATGGAGGCAGAAATTGAAGTTACGAAGCCATAAGCCAAGGAATGCCCGGGGCCACTAGAAACTAGGAGAGCCATGGAACAGATTCTTCCTCATAGGTCTTAGAAGGAACCAATCCTGTGGACACTTTGATTTTGGACTCGTAGCCTCCAGAACTATGAGACGATAAGCCACTCAGTTTATGGTACCTTGTCAATGGAGGCCCCAGGTAATGAATACACTCTACTTACGCCAAACCTAGGAACTTCCATGTTTCTTCCAATCCTTTGCTGTCTATGGAGAAGTAAAATTTCAGACTCCCTAGATTGTCCTTAACTATATCCTGCACCCAGTTTCCTCTGCACGGCTGTAGATAGATGACTGGCAGGTAAATATAGTCCTGCTTGGGAGAATTCTTACTTGTGCAGAAAGGTTGAACTGTGTAAGTGACATGAATTGTAATGCAGATTACTTCGTGTCAGGACCAGTAAAACCTTGGACCTTAAGCATCTGACAGATAAAGGAATATTGACAGATCTTAACTATGGAGAGGGTGTTGTGATAATAACCAATTCAAAGTAGAATATTGCTTTTTTCCAAGGAAGATTCAAACAGGGAGTCAATAACATGAACCTTCACATCCGCCAGTCCAAGATGATGTACTAGCACGAGCATTGACTAATCAGGATGGTCTCGTCGCTTGTGTTCTTGTGTTGGGAAAGAACTTAGTTCAGTATCTTTAAGATTTATTCACCTTGTATTTGCACCGATCACATTCATTGAACTGCGGACTGGAGCCAAGAACTGTATTTTGAAGCTGAACTGGTGATAGGCAGACTGTCTCAGTCCTTGGAGGAAATCCAGCCGTCTTAAGTATTGAAGTGTTACTTTATGATGCTCTGGAGACAGTTTCATCAAGCCATATTCTTTGTGATCTGCTGAGACCAACCACTGAATTAGAATGCTTTTCCAAGACAGGTAGATTCTCTCAGTAAAAATTACTTAAAAAGCTGGTGTGAATGACTGATACAGAAATACCCACCTGGAAATTTAAGAAATATAAATAAAATACACCTGGTGGAAAGAAAAAAAGATTTTGACTTAACATGTATGGAATTATGTCCATACCCATATTCATACACAGGTTTTCTTTGAGCCCAGTTTATGTAAGTGTAGAGAAAGCTTTAGAAACCTGTTTGCATGTTCATGAGTACTTTACTTGATGTCGTCCTTTACCAGTTAGATATTGTTAACTGCCACCGCTACTACTCCTGTCATTAGCATTTAGTGGGTATTTGCTGAGTACCAGACAATGTGATAATTGCTCTTTCTGCATAGTCCCTTTGAATCCCTTTGACAACTCTATGATGTCTCTTTGTCTCCTGCTTACAGACTAGGAAGCAGAGTCTTAGCGATACTAAGTGGCTTGGACAAGGGCATACAGTAAGTGATGAGGCAGGAATTAGAGATCCAGATCTCTCTGATCCCAAAGCTTGTATTCTTTTTTTAATTTTTATTTATTTTTGAGAGAGGGAGCATGAGTGGGGGAGGGGCAGAGAGAGAAAGACACACACACAGAATCCGAAGCAGGCTCCAGGCTCCAAGCTGTCAGCACAGAGCCCGGCATGGGGCTCGAACTCACAAACTGCGATATCATGACCTGAGCCAAAGTGAGACGCCTAACTGACTGAGCCACCCAGGCTCCCCCACAAAGCTTGTATTCTTATCCACTTTGCACTTCAGTCTCAAGCCTACTGTCAAGAACACAAAACTTCTTATTGGAACAGGTAAAGATTCAACTCTGACAGACCACTTCCAATTGGCAGAGATCAATTCAGAGCTGACATGCATACAAAGAAGTAGCAGGATGCCTCAGGGACTGAGCAATGCAAAAGTAGCACCAACAGAGAGAAGCCATTCCTGGCACTAAACAGCCAGCAACAGCACTTTTAAATAAACCTAATGGACACCATATGCTAACTAACTTGGATGTAAATTAAACAATAAATAAATTTTTTTAAAAAAGAAAAAAACATAATGGAGACTCAGTCCTTTGTGTATACCTCATGTAGCCATCACCAATGACTGAGAACCTTGTGTAATGAGGACCCTGATTCAGGAGGTGACCATCCAGTGCAAAACTACAGAGGACAGGAACTCGCAGAGTGTGCAGAACATATAGAAGAAGGCTAGCAAACTTGGATGACTGAGAAGAAGAAATGGGTGGGATGGAAATGGAAATAACTCTTGGCCAAGAAAAGGAACTGTAAGAAGCCCGTATGTATTTTAAAACATGGCCATAGGTCCTTTGATGCCCTTCTTATGGAGACATAGGGGTCTCTGCCTCTTCTGTCGAATCGGGGCAGGCTTGCGACTGCTTTGGCCAAAAGAATATTATGGAAGTGATGCTATGTCACTTCTGAGGCTAGGTCACAAAAGATGTGGAGCTTCTAGCTCATCGCTCTTGAGCCCTGAGACTCCAGGTAAGAAGTCCTATTACCCTGGGGCTACCATACTGAAAGGGTCATGTTCCAGTGCTCTGGTTGACAGTCCCAGTGTTATAGCCATTTTCCTTCTCCTATAAGGTGCTGGACATGTGATCGAGGCCATCTGTCACCTCAATGCAGCAGAACGATCACCATTAACATCATGTGGAACAGGTTAATCTCCCAGCTGAGCCCAGCCCAAATTCCTGATAGACAAAATCATCCACGACAGATGAGTGGAATCCCCAAGTATGAATTCATAGTTTGTTAACCATTTCTACTCATTGATCTGGTAGAATAATTGCATGTGGAACTTTGGGGTAGTTGTAGAATGACAGAGTTCTCCTTTGTGAGTGGGATTGTGAGATCTCAGAATAGATGCAGTTTCATTGAATGACACTGGTTATGTGGGAACGCAATCTGCTTGGAAAAGGAATGCATCGTGAAGATGGTGTCTCAAGTATGGGGCTAGATCTTTGTGATTTGGATTCTAGTTTATTTCTCCTACTGACACACTGCCAGAACTCGGGCAAGTCCTGCGACCTTGTTAATACTTGGTAATAATACCTGCTGGACTTACCATCTAGGGAACGAAATGTGCCCTTGAGAAAAACATGAACTAGTATGTGTGAAAGTAATTTAAAAAATAAGTGCTACAAAAATGTATTACTTCTTCGTTCATTCGTAGATCTTCATTGATACTGCTGCTTGGCACTCATCACACTGTATCCCCTGCTTCTTGCACCTAGAATAGTACAAAGCTCAGAATAAGTGCTTAATGAATATTTGTCGTAAAGCTTCTTAGAGTTAACACTAGATAAGGCAGACTGGAGAAAATTTAGTTGGACACTAGTGCAGATTTTTTTTGTAGGGTTTGTAGTATAAAAGACATGAGAGATAAACCATTCCCATCCATCTTAATTTTCTAATGCACTCAATAGAATACCATATATTTGAGCTTGACAAATATTAGTAAAATGCCAGATGAGATCTGTCATCCAGAGGTCGCAGTAGGTATAATACTTACCAGTTCTGCCTTAAAGTAGAAAGAAGCATGGTAGGAGAGAAGGACAAAAGGAAGAGATAAAGATGCACATCATCTCAATGATTAATAAAGACAGCATTGTCCAGATGTTTATGGCCTGGACACCACCCTGCTAGAAGCACTGAGTGTCCTTTACTGACGGAGAAATGCCTGGATGCCCTAAAGAGTTACACAGGAAGTTCCCGGGCAGGTGCTGCCTTAGTTCAGTTAAACAATCACTGTGAGCCTCTTCTGCACCAGACCCTGCTCTGGCAGCTCAGGAGTACAGATATGCCAAAGACGCGATCTCTTCCCTTGGGGGGCTTACAGTCTGATGCGAGGACACTGCCTTCAAGTTGTTTGCAAACTTAGTCTGTGAAAGTGTTTCAGATGCTTTCCTTCCTCTGCCCAACACTTTCTTCCTTTCAGGATTTGGGAAATCTACTTGTAACAACAGAACGCCATGGTGAAGTTGCACAGATGTGGAAAACTCCCCATGTCATTTTCTTCATCATTTTTGGCACGTGGTTCTTCCTTTATAAGGTAGGGATCATAGTTTCTTTACTATGTCTGGAGTAATTAAAACGAAACACCCAGAATGCATCTAGAACACTGCCAACAATGTCAGCCAGGGTAAAATATCTTTTTCATAATCTCTCCTTTTCTTTCAAAAGTATTAAAGGGTTCTGTCTGCCCACACATTCTGTAACTTTTGCAGCCCTCACAGGGAATAGGGATGGATTTCTATAGTTTGGCCCTGTTCCTTACCTCTCTGCAGAAATGGGGTGGTGAGTGAGAACAGTCACTGGTACTGCAAGATGTAGGGAGTATCTAAAGACTCCTCATCTCCAAATAGCTCTACCTCTGACCATGCCTGAAATTCCATTAGAAATCTATTTCTTGAAGGTATTTGGTTTTTCAACTCCCTATTAAGATGCAAAAGTTTTCTAAGCCAAAAGGAGGCAGTGTAAATAGTGGAAATGAGAACAAACTTTAAGCCATACAGACCTGAGTTTAAATACCAAATCTTCTGCTTTGCTGCCTTGGGCACGTTATTTAAGGTCTCTGAACTTCAGTTGTTTCATTCATAAAATATCTTGGATAGTTGTTATAAGGCATACAAATAATGTATGTAAAATGGTAGACAGTCAATGGATGGTGGTTGTTATTCATGAACCTTTACATCAACTAATCAAAACCACCCTAGGGTAGGTGCTCTGGGAAGGAAGAGTCAACCAGAATAGTAAAGAGGAAGCAAAAAGGGAAGGTAGGCAGGCCTTCAAAATATTGCCTGAATCACAGTTTGTTGAGAGCAGGGTATCCATGAATTTGGAAGGGAAAAAAACCAGAAGTCTTTATTTACACTAAGCTCTAACTGAAATGTAACACTTCCTTTTTTAATATATATATAGCTAACAAACCCCAGCAATATTGGCAGTATCTGTGAATCATCACCGAATTAATTATATTTTTATAACATATTACAGTGGTTGCAGATATTTCAAAATATCATTTACACTAATTATTACTTTATATTTTTAAAAATGTTTATTTGTTTATTTTGAGAGAGAGGGAGAGAGAGTGAGCAGGGGAGGAACAGAGAGAGAGGGAGAGAAAGAATCCCAAACAAGCTCCACACTCTCAGCGCAGAGCTTGACACAGGGCTCGATCTCACGAACTGCAAGATCATGACCTGAGCCAAAATCAAGAGTCTGATGCTTAACTGACTGATCCATCCATGTACCCCATGACTACTTTAGAATTATGATGGATATTATTCTTGGACAATATGCTATTATTCCTGCTATTAAATGCATTTATTAAAAAGCACATATATTACTATGTCACAAAATTGCTTGTAAAAATATTTTGAAAACAGTATTTTAAGATATTTTTCTCCTTTTGCAATATTACTCATTTGCTTTATGTATTCTGAGAAGAGGTCTATGTAATCTCAGCTCCCAAAGAATGGAAATGGGGATCCTAAAGAGATATTTGCACTCCCAAGTTAATTGCAGTACTATTTGCAATAGCCAAGATATGGAAATAACCAAAATGTCTATTGGTGGATGAATGAATAAAGAAAATGTGGTATATTTACATAATGGAATATTATTCAGCCTTAAAAAAGAAGAAAGTCCTGCCGTTTGAACTGAATGGATGGGTGGATGTGGAGGGCATTATGCTAAGTGAAATAAGCCAGACACAGAAAGACAAGTACTATATGATCTCACTTACATGAGGAATTTGATAGAGGCTTACAGCAGCAGAGGGTAGAATGTTGGTTAACAGAGGCTGGCAGTGGAGGAGATAGAAATGGGGAGATGGTGGTCAAAAGCCACAAAGTTTTGGTTATGCAAGATGAAAAAGTCCTTGAGATCTACTGTACAGCACAGTGCTTACAGTTAACAGTTCTGTACAGCATACATCGAAATTCACTAGGAGGGTAGACCTTATATTACATGTTCTTTTTAAGTGTATAATGCAGTACAAGTGTTCTTTTTAAGTGCATTACACACTTAAAAATTTGTCAAAAGGTACATCTTATGCTAAGTATTACCACAATACACAAAAAAATATATAGCCACTCTGGGGGGCGGGGGAAAGAAGGATTCTATAGGTTTTACCAGATGCCCAAACAGGCATGGAATGAAATGGAATCTCCTTTTCTGAGATTTGTTGATAACAATAGAGATTCTCATCATTCCAACCTTCTATAAACGAAGCAAAGGGAATTGGAGATATCTCTACCTCTGCCTCTACGTGTATCTATCTATATCTATACATCTAAGTATTTTTTTCTTCTTATCTTTACATCCAAGAGTGGTCATTGTGGACAAAAAAAGAGAATAGTGTCAGTGGAATGTCTTACAAAGAGAAAGTTAAAGAAAAGTTTGCACTCTGGAAAACAGTGAGGCGCTTCCTCAAAAACCTAAAAATAAGAGTACCATATGATCCAGTAATTCCACTTCTGGGTATTTCCTCGAAGAAACTAAAAACACTAATTTGAAAAGACATATGTGCCCCTGTGTTCATCGCAGCATTATTCACAATAGCCAAGATATGCAGGCAACCTAAATGTCCACGAATGGATGACTGGATAAAGAAGATGTGGTGTATTTACTGTGATGAATATTACCCAGCCATTAAAAAGAACAAAATCTTGCCATTTAGGACCACAGGAACAGACCTAGAGGGTACTATGCTAAGTGAAATAAGTCAGACAAAGACAAATACTGCATGATTTCACTTATATGTGGAATCTAAACAACAAAACAAACAAACAAATAACAAACCAGAAACAGACTCATAAATACAGAGAACAAATGGGTGGTTTCCAGAGGGGGAGAGAATGAGGGATGGGAAAAATAGGTGAAGGGGATTAGGAGGTACAAACTTCCAGTTATAAAATAAATAAGTCATGGGGATGATAAGTACAGCATAGGAAATATAGTCAATAATATTGTAGGAAATTCATATGGCCACGAATGGTAACTAGACTACAGTGATCATTTTGTAATGTCTATAAACGTTGAACCACTATGTTGTACACCTAAAACTAATATTGAATGTCCACTGTACTAAAATAAAAGAAGAGACTAAGAAGAAAGGTTGCTACTTTGTTTGGCCTTGAATATCATATCTATTTCTTATGAGTGGGAAGAAAATATTAAATTAGTCCAATGAAGGGATGGGGAGCAGAATGAATTTATTATTTTTTTATGAAACGGTTAAGATATCTTGTCCATTCATCCTGGTCCCCTCATCTGTAAAATGGTTGAAATATTTAGGAGGTGTTTTGGGGACTTTATGCCTGGCTCCGACAGCTTCTCCCTCTACTTGTCTACGGTTTTTCAGGTGTGTTTTAATTTGTGGAAGCTGAAAGGGATACTGAACACTGTAACCAGAGCCTCTCAAATGCTGTGACTGAGAAGACAGTAAGACGAGGTAGGGAGAGTGAGGTATAGAGCTGGGTGCAGAGAGAGGGAAAAAGAGAAGATACCAAGAAATTTCATGAGCACTCTGACCTGGAAGGAGCCAGCTTGCCTAGTGGTTTCAGTCTTGTTTTTGCTCATATACTCCATGAAAGAATTCTGCAAGATTCTTTTTGAGTTGCCATCTAAAATTTTTTATCATAAATTTAAGTAGTTGGAAAGTATGTATTAGATGATGTACTGAATATCATATCTGTGATTAAAATAAATTTTTATCAAAACTTTGGAGCTGCAGACTTAGCTCATTAAATTTATGGAGAGTGTCCATCACATAAATTAATTGGCAAAGCTAGTCCTTATTGTCAAACCATTCTGCCAAATTGGACTTGCTTTATGTCAGAAAAAAATCTCACTTCATTTTTTTTTCACTTCAGTTTTTAATTCAGAGAAGGGTGTTAGCATGCAACCCTTTGAGATCTTCTTGCTACTGAATTCTGACTCTTAAGAAGTGAAGGAAGAGCAGCTCATACTCATTACATGCTAAATAAACT
The DNA here is from genome assembly GCA_030068075.1 of Paguma larvata. Taxonomy (NCBI): domain Eukaryota; kingdom Metazoa; phylum Chordata; class Mammalia; order Carnivora; family Viverridae; genus Paguma; species Paguma larvata. The sequence continues at coordinate 54,585,721 of CM057825.1, forward strand.
ATAGAACATATAAAGTTAAAAAAAAAAAAAAGAAGAGTGGAGGAAGAAAAGAAGGAAGCGAGGGGAAGGAAGAAGGAAGAAAAGAGGCTCACCATGAGTTTTTCTCCTGCCTTCAGTTTTTCTTTCTGAAGCTCTCTTGCCCTTCTTTCAAAGGACCCCTCCTCAGGAAGAAGCCATGGAGGTTCTGACACCCAGGACCATGCACCTGATTAGGACCGTGGTGGGTGAAGGGTATGTTTTTCTTGCAAAGTAGACAGAGAACTATTGGAGGAAAACAAGAGTCCTTGTGGCATGATCTTAGACAGATTAATTTCAGAAAAGAGGACTGAAGATTTAGCAGTTGATTCCCCAAAGTTATTGCTTCTCTTGGAAAGTCTTCATGCACCAGGGCAAGTGTACCTGTACCCCAACTTAAACAGCCCTGAGCTCATTCAGCTCCATCACATTTATTGCAATTTGCCCCAGTTCATCTTGATATTAGTGGTGGAGACCAGAACAATCTACTGATCCTGAACTCTTTCCGCCACTACATCTGCCACTGCCCCAGCGTGCCTATCAGAATGGATATGGGTGGGTTGAAGCGCTGTCGTCCCCTGCAATCAACCAAAGTTAGTGGATGATGATGATGATGATGATGATGACGACGACGACAACGATGATGATGATGGTGATGATTTTCTTTGTAAACTCCACTTGGTTAACCAGCCCTTTTGGTTTCACAAAACATGAATGCCCCGACTCTTTCTGAAAAAATGCTGCCTTTGTTCTTGTCGTCCCGCTGAGAAGGAGGGGAACTTGACTTCCCATTTCCACACAGTCCTTGTCATTGAGCAGCAGTGGGGAGTAACACCCCTTTGAAACACAGGAGTCGTTTATGTTTGGCACGCTCAGAAGGAGAAAAGCTGAACAGATAGATCTCTTCCTTCAAGCCGTGCCTCCACACCCCACTGGAGCGGGGAAGGGGGTGTCCCATCAGTGCGGTTGTTGGGCCAATTGCATTTCCCCCCACAGGCACGAATTTGCATGGAAATTGCTGCTTTGTGTTGGCAGGACTCTTCTAAACATTTCACCCAAAGAATTATACCCACCATGGGAGTTTGCCCTCTGGGTTGTATCTCTGTTGGACCAGGAAAGTGAAATTCCTCCACGAGAAAGGGCTTGCCTCAGGAATTAGCAGCAGAACACTCCAGCAGATTTCATCTGTCTCCCGCGTTGTCAGTGTCCATGGCGTGAATGCTGGGGTGGTGTGGGGGTTGCGGGGCTGGAAGATGGGTTAGGGGTTTGATCGTGCCTAAGGACTGGAGGAAGTATTAAATTATTTCCCCAAGTTCTCCCCAATGGGTGGGCAAAGGTCCAGACTGTGCTCCGGGGTTGGCGGAGGAGCGAAGTGGGAGCACAGTAGGAAAGAATCCAGGCAAAATCATGCAGTGGCCGCCCAGCGTCTCTTCTCAGATTCCTTGTCCCCTCCTCGTAGGGTCTCCCAGCGACTTCATGGCCCCCGTCTTTCCTCTGTCTCCTCTTACTTTTTCAGGAAAATGCCTGACACCTGCTATCTACCCCTCAGGATGGACTGACATTTGCCGAAGCTTTTCCCCAGGTAACAGTCTCGCGCATTTCCGTGGTAGGATGAAAAACTTGGCCTGAGGTTTTAGCCATCGTGAACAGGTAGGGAAGTTTTTCGTTTGAATTGTATTTTTTTTTTTTTTTTAGAAAATCTTCAGCATATAGGTGATTGCCTACTCTCTCTCAATGCAAGATTGGCCCTGTTTTTGACGTCTTCGTTCTGTGAAATGACCAGAAATCAGGACAAATCCAGGAAATGTGGGATGAAAACACCTCAGTGTTGGCAGAGAGTCGCATTGCTGAGGTGCTGGGTAGATATCTGTAGAATTCCCTCAGAGAGCTTCCAGTCACGGCCACGGTTCCTCAGACAGGTTAGAACCCCCACGAAGTCCAAAAGGGCTTCTGGAACCACTGTCAGCTAACTCCAAAGAGAGAGGACCGGAATGTTAGCATGTTTACATTTGTGGAGAGGAGCTGGGGGCTTCCGGGGAGTGGCTGAACAAGAGAATCTGATGCAGCCCTTCCCCTCAAGAATTTAAAGAGAAAAGACTGCGCATGTATGAGGCAATATCAAATAGGAATAAAAAATAAATTCGAGTATGAACCTTTGAAATATTAATACATCTAAAGTGCCCTCAGGAGACAGAGGAATCTACCAGATAGTTTTTAATGCCAGGTTTAAAAGTGTTACTCATTTTGATTTTTCATAAGTTGCCGTGTTTGATTTGGGAGGGCGGGGTCTTTTTATATAATCAAATGAAATTTTGCTAAGAGGACAGCATTTGTGAAAGGAGCAAGGGTTTGGACGGAAGGAAGAGGATGATGTGAGCCAACACAGAAGAGGAGAAGGCAGAGGAAAAGCCAAGAGGAGAAGGCAAAGGAAAAGCAGTAAGAGCATATAAAGAAAGAAGAAGCTGACCTTAATTTTTGGGCGTCAAGCAGGGGTTGCAAACTGGCAGTCTTTAGGTCACACCTGCATGTCAAGGGCACACACAGGGAAATGACAAGCAACTGCACAAAGAGCTTTCACCTCACACCTGTCTCAATGGCTCTTACTAAAAAGACAAGAAATAACAAGTGTTGGCAAGACTGTGGAGAAAAGGGAAACCCGTGCATTGTTGGTGGGAAAGTAACTTGGTACAGACCCTCTGGAACACAGCATGGAGGTTCCTCAAAAAATTAAAAATGGAACTACCATACAATCCAGCAATTCACTTCTGGGTATTAATCTGAAGGAAACAGAAACACTAATCTTAAAAAATGTACCCACACCCACGTACACTGCAGCACTACTTACAATAGCCAACATCTGGAAACAGCCTATGTGTCCATAGATGGATGAATGGGTATAGGAAACATCACTCACACACACACACACACACACACACACACACACACACAATGCAATACTCTTAGGCCATTAAAAGAATAAAACCTGGCCATTTATGTCAACATGGACTGACCTTGGGTCATTGTGCTAATGGAAATAAGTCAGAGACAAATACACATGATCACTTTTATGTGGAATCTTATAAAGAAAAAAAGCTCACAGATACAAAGAAGAGAATAATAGTTTCCAGAAGTGGGATCAGGAGCTGGGTGAAATTGCTGAAGGTGGTCAAAAAGTATAAACTTCCTGTTATAAGATAAATAATTCCCGGGTATTTAACATGCAGCATGGTGATATAGCTAATGATCTTGTCCAGTTAATAGTTGCTAAAAGTTGATTTTCACTACAAGAAATATTGTAAATTTCCATGGTGGTGAATAGTAACATGTATTCTGTTGATATTTTCACACTATATACAAATATCAGATCATTATTTTGTACATCCAAAACTAATATCATACATCATTTATATCTCAATTAAAAACAAACAAATATGTTAAGATTGACAATAACATTTAAAAACTGGGAGACTTGAAAATCTGGGTTTCTGAGTTCTCTGGGAAAGTCAGAGGAGCTGACAACATGGACCACAATCCTATGTGGTAATAAGTGGGGTAAACTGGCTCTTTCTGTTGGGAAGGAACTTTACAGTTTACATGTGTACTCCTGATTGTCGCACTCCAGGTCATCTCACTCATTTACATCCCCTGCTCTGCCCGCGTGGCGCTTAGTTTGTCTTGGCCTGGGGAAGGGAGGCTGCGCATGGCCTGGCTTCCCGAGGGGATTGCTGGTCTCTGCTGATGTTCCTGTTGACTCCTTTGGTCAAAGTCATCAGTGTAAAGGACATTGATACTGGCTGCTCTGCCTTGCTCTCATCACAACCTGCCAGGACAGGCTACCTTTTCCAAGCATAGCTCTGTAACACAGAACCTTGGGCCGGAGTCTCTGGAAGGCTGAGCCCACATGAGGCAGGGTGTGGGTTGTTTTGCTATACAGTATGTAAACCAACTATGGAGTCAGCCTCTAGGGCACTGGGTTGCCTGAGTCAACAGCTGTTATTATAACTCCCCAGGAACCTTCCTCTGCTCGACACCCCTTGTCACCTTCTTTACATCTTTTCTTTGTGGTGTTGTTTTTCTTTCTATGTTTAGCCAATTAAATTATCATAATTAGGGACAAGCTAATACAATGCTAATGGGTACGAAAGAATAAGCAAATGGTAAGTAACATCAGGGTAAGCAATGAATAGTAATAGAGTCTAATGTCAGGGGTACTCTCTGGATTGACTGGAGAGAAAAGGCAGGAAAGGTGACCTATTGAGCATTAAAGAGATGGAGTTGTTGACATTTGGAAAAACGTCTTCAGAAGAGAGGTCCTCCTACAGTTGAGTTGGTCAAGGGCTGCTGCTGCTGTCTGCGGATCGGAAAAGGCAGAGTGCACGTCACAGTGAGATGTTAGGAAGCTAGGAAGATGTGTCATGACATCAGGGAGGGCCCATGAGGACAGCAGTCATGGGGTCTGTTGGACACGCTTAAGATCAGAAACTGGAGGGGCGTCTGGGTGGCTCAGTCAGATAAGTATCCAACTCTAGATTTCTGCTCAGATCATGATCTCACGGTTCATGAATTCGAGCTCCGTGTCAGGGTCTGCACTTACAGTACTGAGCCTGCTTGGGATTCTTTCTCTCTTTGTCTCTCTGCCCCTCACCCATGCTCTCTCTTTCTCAAAATAAATAAATTAAAAAATATATCAGAAACTGGAAATGGCGCTTTTAGGGAAAGGAGTTTGCCAGCTTAAACACAAATACTAAATTAACAATTTTTATAATAATTAATGTACCAATGAGGCTGTGAGGTGAATAATTTTTCTGAACTTTAAATAGTTCCAGAAGTGTTCTGAAAAGCAAATATGTAAATTATGTAGTATTCTAAGAAAATAATGCATCTAAGAAATGCATCTCAGAATACACAGATATGAATGAGGTGAAAACTCAGACCCTCATGCCTTGTTTATTGAGACATTTTATTCTCACATTCATGATGCTATGAATTCCATGCTTTGGAATTGTTGTTTATCTGTTTGCTAGGTATAGTTGACACAAATGTTATGTTAGTTTTGGTACATTATTATTGTCTTAAATGAACATTCCTGTTCCTCTGCGAAATAAGATGCATTGGCCCTCCCTTACAACAGAGGCTCATGATGGGACAGGAGGCATTGCAGGAACTAAGATTACCCTGTCCAGGACACCCGAATTCAAGTCCTGTCTTTATAGTTTACTAGCTGTTAATCTTGGGGGATGTTATCTAAACACTGTAAGCTAATTTCTCAAACGAAGATAACAATACATAGTACATTGGGCTGCCATGGAGATTAAAGATAAATGTATAAAACACACAATTTAATGTATGGGACCTAGTTAGTCTCAATAAATTCTGGCTTTTTATTATAATGGTGACACTTTGTGTTGCTATTCCAGAAACTGCTTTCGAAAGGTCCTAGATTCTTTAATTATGAGCCTATCAAGCTATGTAGCATGGGATGAAGTGAGACAGTGGGCACAGACGTGATTGCTGTCACCTACTTATTCTGTTTTGACACCATCTCATGTTTGCAAAGCGTTCATGAAACAGATTGTGTTTACTGAAGAAACCTAGTGGGTAAAGGTAGTGAAGTGTGTTTGTGATTGGAGGAAATTTCAAGGAAGTGGTTGGGGAAGAACAGTCAGTTAGGGATGGGTGAGAGGCCTTTGCCATCATGAGGAAACTCAAAAATGTTCCTGTAGCCTGGGAGGGTCATCGAAAAATGGTAGGCGTGGTAGCTGGAAGAAACAAGGTAGGAGGCCTCTCATGACTTGAAGGGGGTTGAAGAGAACGAAGGGAGGGTCTGTGTGTGGATGGTGACTTTGGTATGTTATTCCTTGTTCTATAATGACACTATGCTCTAAGTACCAGGTTCGGTCACCTTCCCCGTTTCCAGCATGGTACCCAACCTCTGTGCTAAAAGAGAACCAGGAACCATTTCTTTTCTGCTCTCGGTAACAGTTACCCTGAGTATATTCTGATAAATGAAACAAAGGAAAGAAATGGACTTTCCATCTAGAGCTAGCTACAGCTATGCAAAAGAGGCCAAACAATGCTAGCTACAGCTTTGCAAAAGAGGCCAAAATAAGCAGCTGTCATGCATTTATCAAATTCAGGACTCTCTCAAGTATTAAATCAATCCCATCAAAGCAGTTTTATTGCTGATGGATGAATGGATTGAAGTAGATGTATAGCTTTAAAAGGGCTTGCCATTTGGAGTAGAAAACATGCTGTGAGGCCCGGTGGCTCGGTGCCACTCTTTCAGAGCCCGACGGTATTTACAGACTGGGTTCCAATTCTGTTGCTCCTGTGCTTACTTTTCTGAATTGTGCTATTTTAAGAGTATTCTATTTTCCAAGAACTTCAGATCGAATTCAGAACATTTCCATAATTCTGGTGGGTTGTAAATAGCCATGGTCATTCGCTCAAAATCATTTCATGTCTAGGCCAGCGCTTACCCCTGGTTAGTTTTTTGATGACTATAGCAGAAGAAATAGTATCTGTATCTAATTGTAGTATAATAAATAATCTTATTGCTTCTCTAATTAGCAGTTTGACTCTTTAAACATGGTGACACAGTGGAATCTCTCATCGTAATTATTTATTGCTGAAATTTAAATGGAAGGCTCTGTTTTATGTATAAAGACTAGCAAAGCGTGAGTTGTGTTTCTTTCCCGGAAGCAATGATGAGTTTACATTGACCTACTTATTAGCTTTCACCTGTCTTCATAGTATGTAGTAAGTGGCTGGGGTTTGTGAATTCATCTGGGACACAGTGGCTCAACGAAGTCTAGCAGCTTCAAAGAGCCAGGCTCTGTTCCTTTCATTTCTTGTGTTTCCAGGAGTATTTGTATTTCCTGGGGACTGGAAACTGAGTAGTAAGCAACAAGTGGGCAACAAGAAACCACCTGTCACCTGTATGGTCATAGGCATGGAATAGCTTCTTTTTAGACCACTGCAACTTCACTATCTTTAAAATGACATTTGAAGTACTTTTCCAAGAAATTTTAATGTGGGACAGTTTGTGTGAATGAGCAGAATTCCCCGGTATAAGAATTCTCATAGCACATTTGTCCATTACGGAAGTGTTTCTTTTATTAGCTCAAATAAACCAAAAGATTTGACCTCCTACACATGCTAATCACAGAAGCGTAAGTTATTCAGAGTTGAGAATACTACAAAGTACTTGTCAGCTTCCTGAAGATAGGTAGAAGTGAGTGAGTTCAAACAGAACAAGACAAGGGAAAGGATGTTCTCATTGGAGAAATTGGTGGACATTGAAATGAGCTACTTTAGAAGACTATGGAGTTTTTTAGTCTAAAGACCTTTAAAAATAGGGATAGTTCCCTACTGTTGTGTAGTTTATCTGATTTATAGACAGAAAGGAGTGGACTAGAGAAGTACTTTTTAAAAATGTTTATTTATTTATTTTGAGAGAGAGAGAGTGAGAAAGAGAGCGAGTGTGAGCAGGGCAGGGGCAGAGAGAGAGAGAGGGAAAGAGAGAATATCAAGCAGGCTCCTCACTGTCAGCGCAGAGCTGGACATGGGACTCTCGATCTGACAACCCACGAGATCATGATCTGAGCCAGAATCAAGAATCAGATGCTTAACCAACTGAGCCACCCAGGTGCCCCTAGAGAAGTACGTTTCAGTCTGTGCTCAGTGAGGGGTTTCTCAGGGTTGGATGCGAGGTCAGGTGGAGGCCGAGATGAGCTGGTGAAACAGAGGCACGTGCCTCTTCTGTGAGGTGTGTTCTACTAAACTGGGAAGAGATACAATCTTCATCTAGTTATTTACTTCCCAATTTTAATTTCAGGCAAAGGATGATCAGGAAGCAAATATTAATGGCTAAAAAGCATTGAAAATCCACTTTGAAGTGAGAGCATTTCTTCTTTAAATTTTGTGGTTAAGAGAACTCTCATTCAGTTTTAGTGTATGTACATTAGAGATTTCATACAAAGAGGTCACTCTGTGTGACTCATAGTAGGTACTCAATAAATGTTGAATGAATGGGTACAGAGAAAAGCAGATACAGCAAAAGACATTTCACTTCTTTATTACTTGAATGTTATTGGTGGAAGAAGCATTGAACATATTTGTTGTGTAGAAGAGGGGCAACATATTTTTTTTCCTGAAAGGGATCAGGTAGTAAATATTCAGTTTTGTCAATGTTACAACTATTCATCTCTGCCACTGTAGCATGAAAACAGCTTTAGGTAATATGTAATTGAATGGACATGACCATGTTCCAAAAAAACTTTATTCGGAAAAATAGGCATCATGTCGGATTTAGTGGGGGGCATAGTTCAGTGACCATTAGCATGGAGCACAGCTATGATCAAATTTCTCATCTTCAAGGTATATTGAGGGTAATGAATAAGAATATTAGGTGTTAGGGGTGCCTCATTGGTTTGTCTCAGGGTGCCTGGGTAGCTCAGTCAGGTAAGCATCCAACCCTTGATTTTGGCTCAGATTATGATCTCACAGTGAGATTGAGCCCTGAGTTGGGCTCTGTACTGATAGCATGGAGCCTGCTTGGAATTCTCTCTCTCCCTCTCTCTGCCTCTCCCTGCTTGTGCGTGTGTATGTGTGTGTGTGTGCACGCACATGCACTGGCTCTCTCTCTCTTTCAAAATAAATGAATAAACTTAAAAAAAAGAATATTAGGTGTGAGTATCATCACTAATAGTGGCTTTTTGTTGGATCAACATTTCGTGTAAATTTCTATTTCAGGATAGCTGTATAGAAAGCAACTGCATGTATTTGTGGACAAATGTTCATTTCATTTTGCTATCATTTCAGCAAACTATTCTTTTCTCCTCTTTAAGCTCCTGTAAGGTGCCTCTACATAACACAATATTAGAAGAAATATATACTTACCTCTCAGAATAAGAAGTCTTATTTATGAAAAGCTTTGTGTGCCACAGATGCAGAATTGGTAACCTATGGAATTAATTTCCTTTCTATCTTTAAAAAAATTTTTTTAAGCTTATTTATTTTGAAAGAGAGACCACGAGTGGAGATGGGGCAGAGAGAATCCCAAGCAGGCCCTGCACCATTAGTGCAGAGCCTGATACCAGGCTCGAACTCATGAACTGTGAGATCATGACCTGAACTGAAACCAAGAGTCAGATGCTCAACTGACTGAGTCACCCAAGTGCCCTTGATTTCCCTTCCTTCTTAACCTTGATAAAATCTTCTTTCTTTAGGAAGGACCCAGCAGCAATAAAACCAGATAAAGTCAGTCTATTAACAGTAGGCAATCCAACATGACCAAAAGCAGGATGCGGAAGACATTTCTGGCAGAAACAAAAATGGCTGACTCATAAATCAGCACGGATTTTGTAAAGGTCTCATGTACTACAAAGCTGCTCTCTTAATGGAAACCCTGACATATTTATTCTCGTCCTGTCTCTTCTCTGTCTCTATCTCTGTCTGACTCTCTTTCACACACACACACACACACACACACACACACACACACACACTTTTGTATAATTACTGGCAGTTTTAAAATATCTTATTATTATGGCACCTCAATACTTATATTGACTACAACTGCATTATTTCAAATCATTCCAAATTTGAGCTATTTTGTAAGAAGATTAGGACATTAATTGTTTTGGAATTAAAACAGTAAAAAGAAATAATCTTTATGCAGGGCAGATTTACGATACAATACTAATTATCTCATTAACCTTACCTACAGAACCATTAACATGGTCAAAAAAAAAAAACCCAGAAAGTATAGTATTTCAGCGCACAACACTTGTTAGAAAAACAATTTATAGCTAACTTGGAATAAATATCATTATGCAAGTTCTTTTTTAAAAAATCTGATAAGTAGCAAGTAGCTAATTAATACAAACTCACATGGTTGTATCTAGAAAATATCTGGAAATTTAGAAAATTTGGTTCTGGGATTTTGGGCGGCCCTAAGTAAATCTTTTAGCCTTTACCTCAGATTTTCCACTTGTAATACAAGGTGTCATTTTTAGAATCACAAATGTAAGATAATGAGAAATTAGGTGAATTTATCTGTTAATAAGATTTTATTTTTATTTTATGTTATTTTTTACTAATAATGTTCCTGGAACTCAGATGAAATGACTTGTTTATGATCTCATAGCTCATTGGAGCTTTAGGGGTGCAGAGGGTCCTTCTCTATGCCAGTGTGGCCTGACTTTGATGAGAATGGGGATTTCTTGGTGAAAGTAGGTGGTCCAGGCTGGGGCAGTGAGATTATTTACTTAGTAGTCTCATCCAGCCTCCTTCTGGCTATACCATCCCTACAGTTCTCTCTGAATTCAGCCTTCTCTGGCAGAGCTGCAGAGACAGGGGGGAGATTATGTCACAGCTATTCATGTGAGCCTGGTGCCCTGGAGTTCCTTGGTGGTCTTTCTCAACACCTCGGTCATCTCAGAGAAACAGAAGCCATTTCTAGCTTCTATTCTTTAAGACAAGATGATGGGAAATAGGACATTCTGGGAAACTGACGCTTCTGTTTCTTCCTTGTGTCCAGCACTGTGCTACTACTCTCAGTTCCCACCATTTATGCATGCCCTGCACATTTTTAAAGGCTTAAACAAGAGTACAGCAACATATGTTATTCTCTAAAGATCATGCACTTTCTTGGAGTAAAATCACCAGATTTTGGGTGAAGAGACGTGGTCCCAATTGTGGTTCTTCTATTCCTAGATCTTCTATTATTTGTAGCCTTGGGCTCATCGCCTGGCCTCTGAGCCTCACCTGTAAGGGGGGCATACTCCTATCTATCTTAAGGGTATAGTGGTAATGAGAAAGAGAACTCCCAGCTCCACCATTTCTTAGTGGCGTGTGATGGAGGGGAAGTTACTCAACCTCTCAGTGCCTCAGTTTCTTCATTTATAAACTGAGGTTGTTGTGAAGATTGAGTGACTACATGCAAAATACTTAGAGCAATGCCTAGCACATAGCAAACATTCAATATATATTAGTTATTCTAATTATAGTTATAATATAAAACTGCTTTGAATAAAAGAACCAAATTAGTGTAAATAATTATTTATTAGTACCTAAATAAGAGTTGGGTTTAAATGCATTTCTCAGGGGGTGGGAATCTATCAATTCTTGGTAGAAAGGACTCATTCCAAATATTACATACTCTCCATTTTCCTTTTTGTTTCTTTTTATTGTAGCTGTTTTTTCTTCTACTTACCTTCAATTTCTCTTTCATTCTCTGGGAAATGAAAAGTGATCTTGAAGGGAGAAGATGGAATTCTTTCTACTCCTCAGAAAAAAGAGGCTATAAAACTGCAATATAATAATGCTAATAATAAAATAATCTGTAGTCAAATCTGCAAGCAGCAAAAACAAACTTAACTCAGCTCTGTTTTTGGTGTGACTGATGAAAGCCTGCAGTTTGTTCAGTGAGTCGTAGAAAGCAGAGCACAATTCAGGTTGGAAAGCATCCCTGCAGTCCAGTAAAATTGTTGAGATTGGGTGGGGAGGGCTTTTCAAATGTTTCACCCCCATGTATTTATAAGTTTGAAATGACACAGGTTTATTAGGTAAATAGATTAAAATGTGTTCATCTGTGAATGATCTATTGGCTGGGACAAACAGTCTTTACACGTAGACTATTGGGACACTCATCTGAAGAGTGGGTGTTGTAAAGGCGGACAATGGTAGGATGCGGATTATGTGTTGTTGAGACTACTGGGTGGTGACCAGAAGGCATCTAGGTAGATATCCTACCAGTTCCTCATGTGTGGTTTCTGTCTGATTTACACAGCTAACTCCTTGGAGGGGGACAATGCAGGACACTGCCAACTGTCTGTAAGTAATGAATGGTTCTATAGGGAGAAGAGGACTCTGAGACCACCAGATAGTGGTTGATATCCACTGCCACTTCTACTCCAATCTGCCTACCCGTCTGTCTTTTTCTTTCTCTGTCTCATCTATTTCTGTCTATCCATTATCCATCTATCTATCTATCTATCTATCTATCTATCTATCTATCTATCTATCTGATCTATTCAACCATCAGTCATCTGTTATCTATCTGTCCATATATCAATCAATTATCATCTACCACATTTATCTATCCACCTATTATCTATTTATGCATCCATCATCTATGTATGTATGTATGTATGTATCTATCACTCATCCACCCATCTTTCCATCTACAATCTCAGATTAAACTGAATTCAAAGACACTGTTGCAGGGCACCTGGGTGGCTCAGTCATTAAGTATCTGACTTCGGCTCAAGTCATGATCTCACAGTTCATGAGTTCAAGTCCCACATTGGGTGACCTGGAGCCCCGCCTCAGGTGAGCATGAGCCCCACATCAGATAAAACACGAGCCCCACTTCGAGTGAGCCCCACTTCTCTTTCTGCCCCTTGCTCACTTGTGCCCTCTCTCTCTCTCTCAAAAAAAAAAAAACAAACAAACCAAAACAAAAAACAAAGACACTGTTGCAGGAACTGTAAAGAATTCACATTAAGTGAGGGGATACTAAATGTCTTAATCCACATTAAGGACAAACTGTGAAATAGGTTTAGACAGTCTCAATGGACTGGAATATCCATAGCTTAGTGGAGAAATCCCTCATTTGCAAATTGAGAAAGTCCTCATTAAAGCTGTGTGACTTAGCTGATAAGAGCAATTTCAGAAATTATACTGAGTTTGAGCAATAGTATACATATTTAAATTCCCCCAAGAATGTGTTTATACAGAGAAGAGCAGCAATGGCCTATTGTATTCATAATCTGTGCATTAAGGAGCCCCACAGTGCACATTTACACAGCAGACCATGGCCTGACTTCAGTGGCAATGAGCTGTGCACTGAACACTCATTGAGAGCTCCCAGGCACCTTCCCTTACTTGGTGGTAATAGTGCCAGTGGAACCCTTACACATACTTAGGATGCTAGTGTAACAAGCAGGATGAAATGAATGCATTTCTGCCTTTACTTTTACAAATTTGTTCTTATTTTTCCCTTTAAAGGCTCATTGCTATTGGCATTAACTAAAACACAAGAATTCCCAGAAATCTAACTTGAAAATTAGAGTCGAAATCTATGCAATGTTATTCAGAATTGAGTCATGTTATAATATACTATATATCATATATTGTCAAATATTGCTTTGGTCTGCAGACATAATTAATATAAGCTAGCCATTAATAGTATGATATATGATCCAGGGACCCTAAATATAACCAAATGCAACTAATATTTATCTCTAATGTGCTATAATCTTTATTCGTATCACAAAGCATTAACAAAGGGTATATTCTTTAATGACACACTCCCAAGGGTTTATTTGAACTTTTTTTCTGGTTTAATTAGCTTATTCATTTTAATTAGAGTACAGTGCAACATTTACATGGTGTTTAATCTGAAAGCTAATCCTGTTTTCTTAAAAGATTAAGTACAGTAATAAATATAAAATAGTGGTGGCTGTATCTCATAGGACTGGTACTTTGGCTACATGAACAACTTCTGCTGGAAATTGCAGAAACATAGATTTTCTCTAGTATTCTTTTGTTAAGACATAAATGCCACAAGTATGGTTTTCGAACTAATTAAGAGCTTCCACAAAAGCCAGATTCCTACCCTACCTCCTGACTCATGGATAGTCATACCTTTTGGATTTGAGGAGGAACTCCCAAACCTGCCACGGTCATCCTACAGCCTGTGTTCGTGTGTTTAAGCTCTCCTCTCTTGCCCCCACTGGAATTCTCCCCTCTCACGTCCAGTATATCATGATGAGGGAGGCTGACCTTTTTATACAGACAAGCATGTTTGGCCCCGACATTCTTCCCTAGCCCAGCTCTTGCTTTTGCCTTTGGCAAAGTCGTTGCCCATGTGCACAATCTGTATATCGAGCACTCTGTCTTTGACCTCCACACCGATAACGACTTTCTCTTCCACTTGGACATAGTCACTTTCATGGTCATAGTCTACACTGCTTTGAAGTCCCTTACTCAAACATGCTATTCTTCAACTCCTACTTCCTCTCCTTCCTGCTTCTGCTACAGCAGTACATGGCTAAAACTTCTAGTTCATCAACCTCCCCATTTCCTCCTATCTTTAGTTTCTTCCCAATCTGCTTAAATTTCATGGTCATTTCAACCTCTCTCTTGCAAATGCCCTTGGTCCCCTTGCAAGACTCATTCCATAATAAAACTATATTGGATGAACCCGATCATTCATTCGCCTTCCCTGTGTCCATTCCCAAATGTACTCCTTCCCATCACTATTCAAATGTGCATTTGTATCCCCTAGTTAAAAGAGTTCTCCCTTAGCCTCACCTTCTCATCAATTGCCTCTTTCATAGTCCAAGAGTCTAAGAAGACTTGTACATACATGATTACTTCACTTCCTCACTTGTTATTTGCTCTGTCCTGTTCCAATTTGGTTTTTACCCTCACCTCCCTGCCAAAATCCATCTTACTAGGTTGTCAATCACTTTCATGTTATCAAATTTAATTGTCACTTTTTAGTCCGTGGCCCATCCTACCTCACAGCAGCATTTGTCAGAACTGACAATTACTGCCATTTTGAAACACTTTTTCTCTTGGCCTCAACAACACCACATTTAACTACTACTCTCTCCTTTCTTCCAACTCTATCTTGGGACCTTCTTCTCTTCTATCCACACTCTGTGTAGAATATCTCAGAGATTGGACCTGGGCTCTCTGATTTTCTCAGATTCTTGAGAAATTTCATTCAAAAGATCCTAAAGATCAAAAAATCCATCTATTTGGAAAACACAAGTCCACAGAAAGACTTGTACATAAAGATTCATAGCAGCTTCATTCATAATAGCTCTAAACTGGAAACAACCTAAAAAGTCCATCAATGGGTAAATGAATAAACAAATGTGTTTTTTATATAATGGAATACTACTCAGCAACAAAAAAGAATGAAAAACTGCTACACACACTATGGCTGAATCTCAAATGCCTTATGCTAACTGAAAGAAGGCTGACATAAAGAGTATATACTAGATGATTCCATCTATTTAAAATTTTAGAAAATGCAAGCTGATCTATAGTGACAGAAAGCCAATCAGCATTGCTTGAGGCTGAGGGCAAAGGGAGGGATGGACTGCAAAAGAGCACAGGGAAACCTTTTGGGGTGATGGAAATGTTTTGTGTCTTTATTGTGCAGTGGTTTCATAGGGGTATACAGCAGTCAAAATTCATGAAACTGAGCACATTAAATAGGAGCAATTTAATACAAGTTATACCTCAATAAGGTTGATTAAAATCTATCGGCTGACAAGGCTTGCATTTATGTCTATAAACATAGATCTCTCTTATGAGCTTCAGACTGTGGATCCAACTATTCATGTGATATCATCATTTTGACATTTCATAGGCATTTCAAACTAAAGTATAAACTTGAACCCCCAGGATGCCTGGACGGCTGAGCTGGTTAAGCTGGGAGTCAGTAGGTGGAGAATGCCATATCTCACTTTAGAGCCATCTTCTGGAGAAAAGAACAACAGGGTGAAATGTGGCTGGTGGCTGCTTTTACAAGTAGAGGAAAGCACCCTGCATCTCAGGGTCTGCACCAAGGGGGGTGGTGAAAAAAAAGACATCTCAAGCCTGCTAAGCCGGAGGAGTATGTATCCCCTCTGAGGGCTTTCAAGACCATTGCTCCCCAATGTCAATATGCCCTTCCAAACAATGTCTTCTCTTCTCCCAAATGATGTGGTGATGCCATACTATCTCAGGTCAATCTTCAACTGTGCTGGCTGAAGAATGGACATTCCTTTTGCAAATGGACTGCTCCTCTCTGCCCATGGATCCTTCATCCCAGTGCCCTCCAGAGGTGCAGTCAATACTGTAAGAGATCACATTCTATTTATGCAGTGATTCCAACCTGAAGAGTTCAAGAAAAGGCAAGGTTGGAAGATGTGTTGTTCTACATTTATGCCATAAATTTAAGAATGAAAAATTTTAAACTACAAGAACTGCATTTTCCCACATACTCTGGGTAAGATTTGCATTTGTAGTCATCAAGGAAGCACAGGACAATCTGAGATCATTGGAAGCCAATATTCAAGGGTGGCAAGGTAGATGATGTCATATCATGAGTAGTGATATAACCAGCATTAAAATAAATGGTACTAGGGTACTGCAGCAACAAGAAGATGGACACTATCTCAATGCAGAAAGTTCTGAAAAGCCATGTCATTGTAATAACAGTATTGCTACTTTTTTATTGCACAGGAAATATGAAATCAGCCAGGAATGATGCAATTAACAATAAAGAACAAGAAGAGATGCTTAGACGTGTATACTGATTAGACAATACACATATAAGTAAGTTCATCTTCTATACTCTACCCATTATCTAAATCTCCATTGACAAATCACTGTACTTCACATAGGCCATGGATTTTATAGCACATTTTTAATCAAATTGCATAAATAGATGACTCCCACAAAAACATATTTGCCCAGGTCTCTACATGCCCCTAAGGAAGCCAGAAGCTCTCTCTTCCTTGACATAATTTCTGCCCTCTACCATAGAAATGAAATTTTAGCTAAACACATCATCTTATAAAGATAATATGTCGCAGCCTCCTTTGTTGCGAAGTATCACCATTCTGACACTTCTAGGTCATACCTCTGAAAAAGAAACGTGCAGGTGTTTCTTTGACTCTTTCCCTGCCCCTGCTGGCTGGGATAGGAAGAGAACTGAGGCATTCCTAGAACCAGAAACGGAGTCCTGGGATTAGGAAGGTAGAGTCACACTACAGGCAATGGTTCTCCTATCTCTAGATTGTCCTGGGAGACAGAAATAAAATCCTATTTTATTTAAGCCACTGTATTTTGAGGTCTCCTTAAGATAGCAATTTATCTAGGTGTTGTGGGGGGGAGCCTGTGGGAGAATAAATCCAGAGTTCAGTTTTATTTTACTTTTTTTCAAAGTTCATTTATTATTTTGTGAGAGAGAAAGAGAGTGCATGGGAGCAGGGGAGGGGCAGAGAGAGAGGGAGACACAGAATCCGAAGTAGGCTCCAGGCCCTGAGCTGTCAGCACAGAGCCTGACGTGGGGCTTGAACTCACAAACTGTGAGATCATGACCTGAGCTGAAGCCAGATGCTTAGCTTAAATGATTGAGCCACCCAGACACACCTCTTAATTTAAATTCTAAAGGTGAAATTTCTGAAGTCACTCTAAACACAGAAGACTTCTTTAGCTTCTGTTTTTTGGTTTTAAACTTTTTAAAAAATTTTTTTTAACGTTTATTTATTTTTGAGAGACATAGAGACAGAGCGTGAGCAGGGGAAGGGCAGAGAGATAGAGAGATACAGAATCTGAAGCAGGCTCCAGGCTTTGATGAGCCATCAGCACAGAGCCCTATGTGGGGCTCAAGCTCACAGACCGTGAGATCATGACCTGAGCTGAAGTCGGCTGCTTAACTGACTGAGCCACCCAGGCGCCCCTTCTTTAGCTTCTTAGGAAGTACTGTCCAGGCCTGGCCAACCAGTCTAGGCGGAATCAAAGTGGCCGTCTTATCTCTAGTGAGCAGCGTGTAGCTCTGAGGCCCATCACACCACTTATCTCTACTTTCCATTGGTTGCTGGCCTCATATGGTTTTTTTTTAATTTTTTAGTTAAAAAAATTTTAATTCCAGTATAGTTAACATACAGTGTTATGTTAGTTTCTGGTGTACAATATAGTGATTCAACAATTCCATACATCACCCAGTGCTTGTCACAAGTGCGCTTCTTAATCTCCATCACCTATTTCACCCATCCCCCCCTCCTCCAGTTCCTCTCTGGTAGCTGTCAATGCAATAAGACTGATGAAATCTATCATCTGTTACATTTTATAATCATTATTGCATGGCACCTCACAGTATCATCATGGGAGAGTGATGATTTACTCCATTTTAAAGATGAGCAAAATGAGATGCAGACAGATTAAATAATTTTCCAAAGTGTGTCTAACTCTAAAGAACTCTGTTTCCATCTCAGTTGTTCTCTCAAAGGGAATAAAACACAGTGTATGCATCTTACTCTGATGTCACCAGAGAAACTGGTTTGGAGAAATTTTGATGAGCCAGTGCCAAAATTCTGTCTCATAGGCTACTTGTTCTTGGAGGCTGTGAGCTGCAAGAGGAAATATACCTCCTTAGGAGATTAAGCTGGACACAGCCTGACCATCTGCTCTCTTGGCAGGGGCTGACACAGGCTGCCTTTATGAATAAGGGAGATGGAGCAGGGCATGTCACCGGCCAACAGTGCTGCTGGCTCTGAGGCATGAGGCAGACAGACTCCTAGGCCAGGTGATTGCTGTCAGCATCTTAGAGTCCATGGAGTAGACCTAGTGAAAATTTTATGTCTTGAAAGGGATGAAGAGGAATCTTGACAGCAGTACAGCTCCAATGGTGGAAGGAGACCCCAGTTTGGCCAAACCACTCTGCTAGGTATCATGCTAGGTGCTGTGGTTAGAGCAATAAACAAGAGAGTATACTGGGGTAGAAAGACATTAAGTATATATTGATGCACATAATTATTTAATTACAATTGTGATAAACTCTACAATAAAAAAGTAGAGTGTTCTTTGATAGCATATAGTGGGGAGGTCTGAGTCTGGTTGTGGGGCGGGTTTCAGGGAAGTCTTTCCTTGAGAAAATGGCATCTGTAATAAACCCAATAGGTTGTTTGTAGCACACCTTATAGATTGTTTACCAAACACCCAATTTCTCTTTCCTCTTCTTTCCTTAGAGGACTACCATCCTCCATATTAATTTTTATGTATGTAACTTCCTTTATCCAATCATGTTCTTCAGGGAAGATGGCCCCAGAATATAGGTCTTGATTGATCTGAGTTAATAATGATTGTCTTAGTAGCTTTGCCATTGATTGGTTTACGTATGTGTTAAGCTAGAGCCTAGAGGCGACCCTTTCTTCCTTTGAGTGTTGTCATGTCTGGCGACCTTGAGTGAAGCTCACTTGAGGACAAATCCCACTCACCAAAGGCAGAGCAAAAAGATGGAAAGAATCTTGGTTCTTGTCAGCTTTCTTAACTCAATAAATCAACTGTGGTGCACCCTAGCTTTGGATTTTTTGATGTGCTTCTCATTATGTGAGCCAGTTGAGCTTGAGTTTCTGTTATTTCCACCTCAAAAGGTAACAAGAGTTATCCGGGTGATGAATGTGAGTGGGAAGACTACTCCAGACAGAAAACAAAGCATGTGCACCCTGAAGTAAAAATGGAAAGTAGTTCCATGTGGCTGAAGAGCAGTGAGCGAGGAGGAGTGGAATTAGATGAAGCTGGAGAGTTGGCAGAGGTCAGATCATGCCACTGTCCTTTCTTGTACATTACCTAATAATTTATATTTGGGCTCCTTACTGGCATATCCAGGTTTATAATTCTTTTTTTTTTATGACTCCAACAGAATGTTGGATGAATCTTACTTTTACTTCTGTATAATGAAGAATGGGAAACTTATATATCTTGATGGTTTACAATATGAATGAAATTCGTTAGTAATCACTCAGTTCTCTAACTTACTTGGCTTATGTAACTATAGCCTGAAGTGGTTTCTGTATTGTAGCTCCTCACTTGCTGTCTGGTGGGACTGCCTGGAGGTTACCCAGTCTCGGTGGCCTTGAATTTGGTCCTCAGCATATAAGCATTTTGGGCAATACTTCAGAGAGTAGCTACTCTGGTTGTGTTTGTTATTATGAAGCTGGAGATCTTCAAATTCTTTGGTCTAGGGATCTGAGGGAGAATCTGGGAATTCTATCAAGTAATGAGGAAGAAGTCCATTGGCTCTTGCAGAAGAGTTCCCTTGTGTTCACAGCAGGTGGAAGAGGCCCAGGGGAGTAGTAGGTCCAAATATAGATCTACCGGGCATATGGGCTCTAAGAAGCTAGATTATTAGACAAGAAACCTTCCTGCTCAACTCAACCTTGCCAATGCATTGTCTTTGACTCTTCTGCATTTTTGGGGTCTTTGCTTATTTCTTACCAGGCTCCTGTGGCTGTCTGCTGGCAGGGGAGCCTTCTCTGGATGTTAGCCTATAAGATTTGGACCCTGAATCCCAAAAGCTCAGGCTTTGGAAGCAGATGCCACCTAATAGCTGTGTGAACTTGAGCACGTTATATTTACTCATTTTTAAGATGGTAACGATAATAGAACTTAACTCCTAGAAATGTTGTGAAAATCAAAGCCAGTAATCTCTGAGGGCTTAGCACAGTGCAGATTTTCAGTCTGTGATATTAATTATTTAAAATCACAATTGCTGGTCATCTCTACCATCAGTATTTGTGGACTGGGTCCTGATCCTGCCATGAATGCAGTATGGAGGACCTTATCACCTCTGCCACTGTCTCAGTTAATACAGTGCCACAATACAACTGTTTACTGAGCTATGTCCTAGGCCCTGTGAAGCAGCAACAACAATAACAAATTCTACAGCTTTCAGTGTTCACAAGCCAGAAGGAATACTCTGGCTTCACCATTTATTTCTCACAGTAAGCTCTAATCCAAGAATATGATTGCGATTGTGAGACCGAATTTTAAAAACTATGACTATAAAAATATTTTTAAAAGCTTGCTGGTAAAAATAATTAGTATTTTGATTTGTGCTCTTTGATAGATACGTTCAAGCACCTAAATCTACAGATTCATTACAAGTGCCACTTCATATTCAGAGAGAGTGACTTTTTCCCCCCTGTATGTGGACCCCTCTGGGATGTCTCCAGCGTAAGTACAGCTTTGAGCAAACCATGCTTTGCAAAGTCAGTTATTTGTTTTACTTCTGCCAGAATATTGAAAGTTTGCCTGGCGAACATTCCCTGAAATCAAAATGACTTATTATCAGGCTTCCTTTGCTTTTGATCCTGCTGCAGGATGGTGTGTTTTCCTAATGATGCAGAATCTCTCGTTAAGTTCAGGAAACAGGATATAAGGATAAGTCAATTGACTCAATTTATGGACATAATAAAACGGTCCCTATTACCTTCAGCAGTCAAGGCAAGACAAGGTGAAACACAGTGTTGTAAAGTTATTATGACAAAATAGTTTAGTATTTACCTGACCAAATAAAGTGAAAATACTGCATTTATTTTTGAAGCGGCATTTCAGACATTATGACCGAAAATTAATAGTGGTAGACGATCATTTATCCTGTCGCACTGGGATATTGCAGAGTTCACTCAAAGCCAGGAATATCTGCTATTAAATCATGGCAAACTAAAAAAATTTTTTTGAAGTATTTCCTTGTGTCTGCTCTATGTCTACTGTTGGCCCCACTGAGCCAGTGTTAACAGCTAAGGCATTTCTTTTTCCATCTTGTAATATAATTAAAAACAAATTTAGAAGCAGAATAGATGTTTTGTATGTTAGAACCCTGTTAGTTTTGGGGAAGGCACTGGCAATGCACACAGCTGTTCCTGACAATTATAAACTCAGAAAAGAAAAAAGGAGACGACAGAAACCAAATTGACCAAATATGGTTGCTTTTATCTTCCAGTGGGAAGCAAGTCTTTCGGGTGGCCATAGGAAAAATAGATGTATATCAAGTATTTTTAATCTGCTTTATTTTGAAAAGAGATGGACATAAGGTTTAAGGGGTATACTAGTTAAAGATATCCAAGGGGTACATATGATATTAGTAGCTTATGAAAATACTTGAGGTTTGGGCTAAATTTCAGTTTATTTCTGGTTTTTAGTTAATTTCTAGACTCTGGAGTCTAAAGTCTGAAGTAATTTTATGTTTCTAAATTAAAATGGGACGATGACTCTCAGTTGGGTAAGCAAGACTGTTGACATTGAGCAAACATGAAAATCTCCTAAGTTTTGTTTTGAATATCTAACAATCTGTTCGCATGTGTTGATTGTGAGTTGCAGAGTGACCAGCAATAAGGCCGTTCAAGTCTTTGCCAGCTATCACTGGTATTAGGCCTATTCTTGACAACTCTGAAATTCATCTGGCCATGCTCTCTTCCCTCTCCCCCACTCCCAATTCGTCTTGGTCTGCATGACTTCGTCTTAAAATTTTTAATTTCTAATTGTTCTATCCCTTCTTTTTAAAAAATAATTTATTGTCAAATTGGTTTTCATACAACTCCCAGTGCTCATCCCAACAAGTGCCCTCTTCTGTGCCCATCACCCACTCTCCCCCCTCCCACACACCCGTCACCCCTCAGTTTGTTCTTAGTCTTTAAGAGTCTCTTATGTTTTGTCTCCCTCCCTCTCTGTGTCTTTTTTCTTTCCCCTCTTCCCCTCCCCCATGGTTTTCTGCTAAGTCTCTTAAAATCTACCTATGCATGCAAACATATGGTATCTGTCTCTGACTGACTTATTTCACTTAGCATAATACCCTCCAGTTCCATCCATGTTGCTACGCATGGCCAAATTTCATTCTTCCTCATTGCTGCGTAGTATTCCTTTGTATATATATACCACATCTTCTTTATCCATTCATCAGTTGATGGACACTTAGGCTCTTTCCATGATTTGGCTATTGTCAAAAGTGCTGCTATGAACCCATTGGGGTACACTTGCCCCTATGGATCAGCATTCCTGTGTCTCTTGGGTAGATTCCTAGCAGTGCTATTGCTGGGTCATAGGGTAGCTCTATTTTCATTTTTTTGAGGAACCTCCACACCAGAGGTTTCCAGAGCGACTGCACTAGTTTGCATTCCCACCAACAGTGTAAGAGGGTGCCTGCTTCACATCCTCGCCAGCATCTATAGTTTCCTGATTTATTCATTTTAGCCACTCTGACCGTTGTGAGGTGGTATCTCAGTGTGGTTTTGATTTGTATTTCCCTGATGATGAGTGACATTGAGCATCGTTTCATGTGTCTGTTGGCCATCTGGATGTCATCTTTGGAGAAGTGTCTATTCATATCTTCCGCCCATTTCTTCACTGGATTATTGTTTTTTGGGTGTGGAGTTTGGTAAGTTTTTTATAGATTTTAGATACTAGCCCTTTATCCGATATGTCATTTGCAATTATCTTTTCCCATTCTGTCAGTTGTCTATTAGTTTTGCTGGTTGTTTCCTTTGCCGTGCAGAAGGTTTTTATCTTGATGAGGTCCCAATAGTTCATTTTTGCTTTAAATTCCCTCGCCTTTGGAGATGTGTCGCATAGGAAATTGCTGCGGCTCAGGTCAAAAAGGTTTTTTCCTGCTTTCTCCTCTAGATTTTGATGGTTTCCTGTCTCACATTCAGGTCCTTCATCCATTTAGAGTTTACTTTTTGTGAGTGGTGAAAGAAAGTGGTCTAGTTTCATTCTTCTGCGTGTTGCTGTCCAGTTCTCCCAGCACCATTTGTTAGAGGCTGTCTTTTTTCCATTGGATACTCTTTCCTGCTTTGTCAAAGATTAGTTGGCCATATGCTTGTGGATCCATTTCTGGGTTCTCTATTCTATTCCATTGGTCTATGTGTCTTTTTTTGTGCCATGTTCTATCCCCTTCTAACATTCTGCATAATTTATTTGTTATGGTTAGTATTAGTTGTTTGCCTTTTCCATCCCTCCACCCTAAAATGTAAAGCCTGGGTCTTTTGTTTTGTTTTACCGGTAGGCTCCATGCCCGACATGAGGTTTGAACTCATGACCCTTAGATCAAGAGTCACACTCTACTGGCCGAGCCAGCCATGCACTCCCAAGCCTAGACCTTTGATTTATTCACCAATTTATTTTGAGCATCCAGAGCAATGCCTGCCATATAGTATGTGCTCAATAAATATTTGTTGAATGACTGAATCATATCTTTCTTTTGCCTAAAACGTGATAACCATTTTCACTGGTCTTGTGATAAAGTATAACTTCTTTATGTGGCATGTACAATCCAGATCCAAATATATTTCTTTTCACTTTTCTCCTGAATGTTTCCAGCTCTACCAAACTGGCCAGTCTTGCTTGTGGGTGTTTGCATATCCTGATTCTTTTGCTTGGATTTCTCTTTGTCCTCTTCCTGAATACCTGGTTAAGGTTTGGGGACTTGGTTTAGAATTGTTTTTTTCCCCAAGAAGCCATACCTCGCCTTCCAAGTCTGGGTTAGGGATCCCCTCCTGTGTATTCTACAGCATGTTATACTGCCGTTATCATAGCAAGTTTATGATATTGATTGCCATGGACTAACCATCTTTCTTTTTTCTCCTTTAACTTGTCAACTTTAGGGAGCAAGAGCCAGGGCCTGCCTTGTTTATAGTTTTATTCATGTCAAATGCATTGCTTAGCACCTTGTAAGGAGCTTCATTGTATGTTTGTGGAATCAATGAATCAACATAAAAGGAAGAGTATGTAACTCAGACATCAGCTGCAATCATCCTACCTAGAAAGATATGGGGAAGACTGGCTCAATGCCCTTGCCTCAGGCATTTTGACTGTTTCTTGGGGCTTATCACTTCCAGCCCCAATTTCTTTTTTGTCCCTTAATTTACTATGGTGCAGTGGTTAAGCATGTGGACCTGGGGCTCCTCTAAGCTAAAATCCCACCCCTGCCATACCGTGCTGATGATGCAATCAGAGGAATCCAAGGAGAAGCTCATCCCCCGTATCTTCCTTGGGCTGATCATCCTCTCTAGGATAGAGTAAAGATTAGCTCCAGAAATGTATCACATTGAGCAGTTGACACCAGAGTGGGAAAAAAAGTATATCAAAAGGTCTCTCTTCATTTGAAGGAATTCAAGGCATCCTTGTGCTATGTGGGAGGAAATCATGCTTGATCCAGTTTCCTGAATGTATTTATGTGTGGCTCTAGTCTATTCCAAACCAAATGTTGACAGCAGAGAGGTATGGAAAGGGGTTTCCTGTTGTCAATCAAATGAGGGTGCTAAACACAGAAAAAAAATCCTCCATGTTACACTTGAACCATGTATAAGTGTATCCTCTGTATCTTTTTAAAAAATGAACATTTATTTATTTATTTATTTGAGAGAGAGAGAGAGAGAGAGAGAGATAGGGAGAGTGCACGAGCAAGGAAGGGATGCAAAGGGAGAGAGAGAGACTCTTAAGCAGGTTCCACCCACATTCAGCATGGAGCCCTATGTGGGGCATGATCTCATGACCCTAGGATCATGACCTGAGACAAAGTCAAGAGTTGGACACTTAACTGACTGAGCCATCCAGGTGCCCCAATATCTGCATTTAAATTATATTGTGTTTCTTTGTATTGTTAACAATGCATCAGAACTGGATTTTTTTCCTCATCTGAACATAAAATAGAATTTAAAGAGTATTCTGATGTGAGCTTACATGTACACACACACACACACACACACACACACACAGACAAAAGCATACACAAAATTAAAATTATTTTCAGGGTATTAGAATCATGCAGGTTCCTGGTTAGATAGTTCCAATTCAGCTGGAGAAAAAAGAAAAGGTTTTGGTCAATGACAGTTTTACTTTGCAAATTCAGGATGCTAAATAATATCAGAACAAAAAGTCTTCATTGAGCTCTTCTTTTTGTTATGTGAGAACAAACACATATTTTATGGAAAAAAAAGAGTATCATGATGTCAACATATGTATGTTTAACATACATAGCAGAAAAACTGATGTGGGTGTTTTGGGTTTCAGAGGACATTTAAATATGACTTTTCATGCTTTGTTCTTTACAAATAAAACTTTGGGGTTGACAAAATAAGAGCAACGACAAACCCCACCCCTCCCATTTACTGGCCTGTTAACTTCTTTCTGCCTCAGCGTCCTCAAATATAAAGTGGGAAGGGTTATGATAATCACACTGTCTACTCATGATACCTTGTAAGGACTCAATTCATTCGTAGTTGGGAAGTACAGAGTTTACGACCTGGTAGATCTCAGTAAGTCTTAGCTTTCCCAATCAACTACATAAACAAGGCTGTTGCATTTAGCCGAGTTCGCAATGAAGGTTTGGCAGTTCCCGAGATTATATCGCAACAGATAAATGAGGAATCCCTGTTGGGAAAAGTCCTGTCTTGCCTCCTGCCATCAGGATCTCTCCCCAGTGCACTCCCCAGCAGAGGGCTCTGGTCTCTGGCTCTCTCTCCGGCCCGTCTGTCTCTTCCACCCCTGTGCCTTTGCTTTTTCACGATCCAACCTGCATTTCTCTGCGCCATGGCGGCCGGAAATGCCCACCTCTTCCCTCTGTCTCTTTTGCAGCACACTTAAGCTCTACTGCCTCAGGCAGACTTCCAGACTGGATCGACCACCCTCTTTGTATGCAGAAAGCTCAGTCCAGTGACTGGGCCGGCTCCAGCTTTAGCAGATGCTCATCCCCCCTTGAACACGGCCATTTTCCTTCGGAGGCAGCTGTGGTTTTAAATGGCAAATTGCTTTTCTTCATTACAAGTAGAAGGAAAAAATAACCATAAATACCTTAACGGGTGTGTGTGTGTGTGTGTGTGTGTGTGTGTGTGTGTGTGTATGTGTGTGTGACAGGTAATCACATTGTTTGTGAAGCAGAAAATACTAACCGGTCCCAAGCTTTTGCTTTTAAGGCAATGCAGTTCCCCTTTGTGTGAACAGGCCTGGCAGAGGCCTCTTACTCTAGAGAAGCATCCTTCCGCTTTCCTCTCAGAAGTCCTCGCCTAAGTGCTGTGTTGGAAGCAGCCGCATTAGCAGGGCTGAGCTGCTGCAACATTGTAAATGCTAGCGAATAAAAGTGTCAGCAGCCTGGCTGTGGGAGGCTGGCAGGGCCAGGAGTTTAGTGCTGTTCTGTCCAGATCGGCCTTTCTAAGGGGGCTGGTTCATATCCAGCCCACACGAGTAGTGATTCAAAGTTATTTCCTACCGATGGCTCTTCCTGACCCCAGGAAAAGGTGTTTGGAGTTCTCCAGCCGCAGCCCACCAGGAAGGAGGAGAGCCTGGTCAGCTCGAACCGCCCTCTCTCTGCAGCAGATGGCCCCATCCTAGTTAATGGGTGGCATTTCGAGTGGCTGGTGGAAGCTTCCTTACCCCCGCCTGTACTGATAACAGAATTTTTGTATCACTTCTGATGGGACCCATAATCACAGGAAAAATATAAGCAGACTTGTTTTCTTTTCACCACTGGATGTATTTATTTACAAAGAGGGACTTTAAGCCGCCAGAGACACATATCACTTACGGGCAGTAAAACTCTTCCCCGTGATTCACAGATTTCTCGGGCTGTGCTTCCTGCAGCGCTGAGGGTCTGTAACAGCACAGTACTCAGAAGGCAACTTCAGCCAAGTCTGTCTTGGGCCACTGCACAGATGATTCCTGCATTTGGTGAGTTGGCAAAAGCAAATAGTGTTCTAGGCCTAAGGGTACATTTTGCACTTGCATTTGAGAGGAAAATGCAGCTTTGGGCCTTGAAATTGACTGTGTGGAAGAAAATGCTTGTTGTGTGTAGTGAATATTCAGTGGCCTGGCTTTCAAAGCTCGTCCACCGACAGCAGGATCTTGGCCTTGTAGCCAGGAAGGTTTCTCCAAGGTGAGGTCTTAAGGAGAGGAAGAAAACAGAGCCTCCTGTTGCTGAACACTCTTTGTCATGGGCATGTTAAAGCCTTGGAAATCATGACCAGCCATTTCAAATGTGTTTTCAAAGAGTTTTGAAGGCATGGGAAAATGCCACAGATCATTAGTAAATGAAGGAAATAAGTATGATGCCAAATATACAAGTCTGACCTCAACTCTGTGAAACAACGGGTATTACCTACACTGAAATGCCCATGGTTGGTGGCAAGCTTAGGCGTCTATTTTAGTCTTATGTCTCTTAATAATATCGGGTGATTTCCAGGCTTCCCATAGTGAGCATCTAACACTGTTTAAATCTGCATAAAATACGTGTTTATTTAAAAAATAAAGTGGAACACTCTACTCCCATCAATGACAGTTTTAAAGGGTTTAATTTTTTTACGAGGCAAAATCTATTATTACTCTCTTTTATTATTCTCTGTTGGAAGGTAAAATGGCCCCTGCCTACTTTATCCAACCCTTGTGATTGCTGTGTCTATGTTCACCTCGAAAATAATGATGTTTTTTGTACGTCCTGGGTTAGTGTATTTGTGACAGATGCTAACCTTTGGGGGGCAAGTCAGGAGCACTTGGTTTTAGCTTTGATGCGAAGCTTTTACATTTTCATGTTAGAGCAGGGTTATAAAATTCTGTAAACAATAATTGCAGCACACACACATACAGCACATATATGTGCATATAAACATTTGCCAGTGACGGGGCACGTGGGTGGCTCAGTCGGTTAGGTGTCCGACTTCGGCCTAGGTCACGATCTTGCCGTTCCTGAATTCGAGCCCCACATCGGACTCTGTGCTGACAGGGTGGAGTCTGCTTGGTGTTCCCTCTCTCCTCTCTCTGCCCCTCCCTTGCTCTCCTCTCTCTCTCTCTCAAAATTAAAGAAATAAACTTCAAAAAAAAAAAAAGAAGTTAAATAATGGTGGAAGGTAGACTATGATAAGTTAAAGATGAGAATTGTAGGGTGGCCTGGGTGGCTCATTCAATTGGGTGTCCAACTTCGGTTCAGGTCATGATCTCACAGTTCTTGAGCTCAAACCCCACATCCGGGTCTGTGCTGATAGGTCGGAGCCTAGAGCCTGCTTTGGATCCTCTGTCTCCCTCTCTCTCTCCCCTCCCACTCATGCTCTGTCTCTCTCTCTCTCTCTCAAAAATGAAATAAACATTAAAAAAAATTTAAAAATTTTCCAGTGTTATTACTGTTATAATAAAATCTTATTTTAAAAAGTAATCAGGTTGTTAGATATCCTAAGTTGCCAGGCCTTTATTTCAATTCATTTCATTTCATTTTCTTCATTTTTTTGCCAAGATTTGATTTTTGATATTTGACTCTTACAGGGAGAGAAGGCAAATCCCTTTATTGAATAGCTCCAATCTCCTTCCTCTTTTTATTGAAGTAACAGTGGCATATACGTTTTTAATGGGCGCTCTACAAGATCTACCCTTAGGTCATATCTATTCTGCCTATTCTCATGCATCTTTCATATTTTCATTTATGTTCTCAAATAGAAATTCTAGAAGTGTATTTTGAGAAATAAATAGTTCCATGACATGTTTTTGAAAAAAGGATTCTGTGCCTTAAAAGTTTTGGAAACTCTCCGTACTATGTCACTTTCCAACTCTATTCTCAATTCATATACTCACAATAAATGTTCTTGAAATGTTCTGCAGCTAAGAAATCCCTTAAAGGCTGTTTAAAACAGTATTTCTCAAGCTTATCCAACCAGGATATTCAGAAGTACTACTTCCAACATGCTGCACGAGCCCACATCATCAAAGAAACATTAACTGACTTTCTTTCCTGTTCTGAAAAAGAAGCATGAGAGAAGACAAATAAAATGAGCAGAATTTTCTATAAAAATAACTCAAGAAGGATTTTATGCTTAAGTCATAATCCTCTGCCCCAAGCCCTTTGATTGACTGTAGAATCCTTCAGTTTCTCAAGGGAGGACTATAGCAGCCATTACTTAAATTCAGGTCACGAAAACACTAGAAGCCAGACTGTAGTTCTTCTTGACCAGCTCTGATAATTTTTATTTATTCCCTAACTTCAGGGTAATGATTGTAGTATCTCCGTGTTGATCTGTTTGGTGTAGACTGTTACCACTACCACCACCCAGACCCCGCCTCCAACCCCAACACCGTCCTTTCTTTCAGCTTCATGTCTTTCTTGTTTCTTGACCCCAAAGTGACTGCTTGAGTGCCAGAAGTCTCCTTTTGACATCTCGTGCTCTCCCAACTCTATTACGTAGGTTGGCCAATGGATCTTCATTCTAACAGGTACATGCATGTTCTGCAAAAGAGTGGCTTTAAGCTTCGTAGCAGCAAAACTTTTGACAGTATCATGCCTTTGATTTCTCCATGAAGTCTTTTGGGCCTAGTTTGTCTGTGATATTTATATTTTTCAAGGACTGTGGCTATGTTTGTTTGTGCAGTGCCTAATGTATCGGAATCTTCCATTATTATCTCTTGGTGCTTTTGAAATTAGTTTCTGCACTTATTGAAGGATGGGCAAATCCATAAACAAAGAGAAGTGGTTGGGATGTCATAGTTGTTTTATAAAAGGTATCCATGACAAGGCTAATTGATTCAGGGGACTTCGTTTTCAATAAAGGAACAGAGATTAGTTTACTGTCGATCTTAATTATTCCATCCATCAACCATTTGTTGCCCCGGGCAACTGGCATCATCTTTGCTGCTTGCTAATTTTAGCTCATTTTACTTAGTGAGGCTTGGTTCTTTTGTTTCATTTTTGTGGATTTGGATGAGGAAAGAAGGACCTGACATTTCTATGGGTGAAATTCTAAGCTGCACTATGCTAAATTCACCAACAGAAGACCTTCCTTTTTTTAAGTGCTTGATTGAAATTCATACACTATAGGTGTTTGTAGGCATACGTGTAGATGTACAGATGAACCCATAAATAAACGTAAATAACATGAACCTGTAAATGAACATCATCTAGCCTAATTTGTGAAGAAGCCAAAATGAGTAAAGAGAAAATATAATTACCATTGCCAGAGGATATTTGGTCAAGGTCTCAAAAGAGTAGTGAAGTTCCAGCTCTTGGAATTTAAATATGGCTGGTGTGTGTTCTTTTAGTTATATTATTTTTAAATTAGTTTTTGGTTTTGTTTTGCTGAACCCAAGTACCATTCCACCTTCCTGCACATCTCCCCAGTGCATTCTGTTCCTTCGTATACCCTTGCTCTGTCTGCCTCTGCATTGCACTCTTTCTGGACTGCTTTGAAAATGTATAATTTGGATAGAAGGGCGTTCTAACTGGAGCCATAATGGCTCCTGTGTCGGGCTCTGTGATGACAGCTCAGAGCCTGGACCCTGCTTTGGATTCTGTGTCTCTGTCTTTCTTTGCCTCTCCCTCACCCATGCTTTGTCTCTCTCTCTCTCTCAAAAATAAATAAAAATTAAAGAAGAAAAGAGCAACTACACAGCTAAAAATATTGTGGACATATATCGCGAATGCAACATAAAACTTGTTTAAATAATGCATTTAGATTTTCACTTGTCTGGGAGATAACTTGACTTATTTGGAGCTTTATGTTGGGGCACAGAGTCACAACTGCTTGGTACCCGCTATTCCTTCCCATTGTTTTACATTCTCATCATGTGACTATACCGGGTAAGTTTCATCATACATACATGGTTTTCACTATAACCGGATGAAATTCATAACAACCTAATCCAACACATTTAATTGATTTCTCTTCCCTTTTTTGCAGCATAACAGAATAATAGTCCCCAGGTCACATAAACAGCTCCTGTCTTTGTCAAATATCCTGTTTGTTGCAAGGAACAGAAATTCACTTATGAAAGGTCAAGTCAAAGTAGTGCTGATTAAAATGGTATAGCATTAATCTCATGGAACCCAGTTATGGGAAATGTAGCTGGGCTTTTTGGGAAATAGAAAGCCATCAGGAAGCAACTCTCAATCTTTCTGGTTCTCTCTTTGGGCCTAAATGTTTTTGCATCTATGCTTTTCTTTTATGCTATTCTCTTCTGTGTGGAGTTCTTTGCAGGACTCTCAGGTTTTGAACCTTCACAATTTATGCATGCACAGAGTCTGGCCACCACTTGTGATGATCTCATGGTTTCATGCCTATGACCATCTAATGGACTCTCACTGACTTTTTATTTCTCCTCTTCAAATGAGAGATGATTGTCGATCTGTCCCAGCAGACTAATGCTCCATGAAGGCAGGAGTCATAACTGTTTTGCTCATCAGTTTATTCTCATTGCTTAGCACAGTTTATGACATGTGAACTGGTGAGCAAATCTTAACTCCAATATCTGGATCTCCTGAAGTTGTCTCCTATATTTTCATCTGTTGTCTCCTAGATTTTCTGTCGTCTCCATTATTTTCATCTCTTGGATTGATTAAATGGTCTCCTATTGAGTGCTGAACATGGCATTTGAAAAATTGAAGCGATCATTTGAAGTTCTGGATGATATTATCATCCCCCAGAGAGGATATACTTTCACTGCTGATGCTTGGACAAAACTAATAGGATAGAGGGTAATTACCTTCATCCAATTTGAGGTTGAGCTAATTCAAATTTGTGTTTCAGTCTTTACGGAGACTGTTTATTTCTAGCTATTGGTTCACAACCTCCTTGGAAGCTTCCTGGGTATAATCTGCAATCAGCTCCCTTATGCCGAAGGCAGGGAGAGGTGGAAGAAAGAAGCAGACCACTCCAGACTGGTAGGTGGCAAGTTCAAATAAATAAGGGAACTTATGAGGCTTGTCTCAGTGGCCGCAAGAGGAGATCATCTCCGCACCTGTCTGCGCAATCTGAAAAGTTTATGCTGAGGCCTTAACTGGGTTCTGCCGTGTAGACTCTCCAGATGGTCTCAACACCACATTGCTGTCTCAAGGCTGTATACTTGGGACAGCATCTGAGAATGAGGAAGGCAGCAGAGCACTCATTCCAAGGACCAGGGTAGGGGGTAAGGAGCCTCTGATTGCCCAGATCCAGCTCAGGGGACAAGAGGTGGTCATGTGCTCTTGATGACCTCCCCCAGTACTAGGAAGCCTTATTCTTAGGTGTAGCCCTTCGGTGATTCCAGCGGAAAGTTTAGGGGTGTTTCCAGGATCCTTATTCTTGGTGGACCCAGAACTCTGATTTGTGTGTGTATGTGTGTGTGTGTGTGTGTGTGTCAACAGCAGAAAACTGAAGCAGAAAGCTCTTTTCAGCTTTTCAGTCTCTTGGCCACTATCTAAAATGTCTCAAGGAGAAAAGTAGTGTTGAATTTCAGGCTAATGTTTATGTGCTTTCTTTTCCTGCTCCCTAGGACCTTAAATCTCAGGTCTTGATACCTTGGTGGCTATTTTACTTTATTATTTTTTTTTTCGTTTAGTGCTTTATTTTATTTTATGCTTTAATATTTTGAGAAAGAGAGTGAGCATACAAGTGGGGGAGGGGCAGAGAGAGAGGAAGAGAGAGAATCTGAAGCAGGATCTGCACTGTCAGCATGGAGCCCGATGCAGGGCTGGATCCCATGAACTGTGGGTTCATGACCTGA
Organism: Paguma larvata; assembly: GCA_030068075.1. NCBI lineage: Eukaryota > Metazoa > Chordata > Mammalia > Carnivora > Viverridae > Paguma > Paguma larvata. The sequence continues at coordinate 54,618,754 of CM057825.1, forward strand.
TGAGAATAAATCAAGAGTCAGAGGCTCAACTGATTGGGCCACCCAGTGCCCTGTGGTTTGGTTTTTAACTCATCTGGTTATTCTTGGCAAGAGGGTTGGTTAGATACAAGTCGACTCTATTGTAGCCAGAAGTGGAAAGCAACTATTGAGTAAATGAATAATATATTCTAGAGAAGGAATCTGATGGGTCTGTCTGGGATTAGATGTTTCCATTCATTTAATCAACTGGGGCCAGAGGGGAGGGTTAATGTAGGACTCGGAGAGCACCTCCCAGCAGGTCGGCTTACCCAGGGAGGAGTGGGACAGGGCACTTATTGTCAAAGATGTTTGCCTCAACTATCTTCTTCTCCATCATCATCATCATCATCATCATCATCATCATCATCACTGTTTTTAATGCCTCATTTTTTACACTTTATGATTTCTAAAACTCTGCAATCTGGATTTTCTCCTCTGGTTTCATTATTCTAGGGTCTGTCATCAGTATCTATGTTAACATCCACTCTTCTTCCCTACAGCGTTTATCTTCCCTCATTTTTACTACTGTCATCAACAACCCACCTAAAACTAAGTGTTCTGGTTCTTACAATGACCAGTTTTCCATTGTTCCCAACAGTGTCTGTCTCCTCTTGCCCCACCCACTCCCAAATTTCCCCCTGTCCTGGGGCTGAGATAGCCCGTGTTTGGTCATTATACCATTTCTCTCTGTCCTCTTCAATGCTTTCCACTCCTCATGTGCTGAGCTCCTGAACAGTTAATATGTGTTTCTGTGCCTCAAGCCAAGTGTCCAAGTGGGCTGGAGAGTTTGAGGACAACACGTGATGACTGAGTAGCAGGGTAGAAGGAAGGACCAGTGACAATACAAGTTTTAATATAAATTTTGTAAGAGGCCCCACGAGGTACCTCTCTTACCTAGAATATATTGCTTGGGATTTTCTGAATAAAGGCTCTAAATAAAAATACCTAGGTGAACTTGTGAGCTGATGGGAGCATACCCACTTTCGTTTGGCTAACAGTTTAGAAACAAGCAGTAACTATGGGGAAGAGGTGCTGCATTGGGGAAAAAGAAGAGGAAGGCAATGAGTAAAAAAAATTTTGTTTTTTTTCGATTTTGCATCATCAGTTTTGGTTCATCTTATCTGAGTCTGGACAAATTGAAGCTATACTCCACAATACTTTTTGTCCTGTATGGCTGCTTAAATCTGTCACTTAAACATAGCAACAACATTATCGTTATCATAAGAACTAGCATCTACTGAGAACTTATCATGTTCTCAATATGCATTATCGCTCAGCTCTTACTACAACTCTGTGAAGTAGGCATTATCACCAACACATTTATAGATGACCAAACTGATGTTGGAAAGGGTGAATGTTTTCCCAAAGATACATAAAGCTTAGGAAGTGGCCAATGTTTGAATTCCGGGGCCTGACATCCGAACTCTCACTTTGCTGTACTGTGTACATATAATATAGATTAAAATGTTTACTTTTATGGATTTCCACATAGTAAGAAAAATATATGGGAGAGTATGATTTTCTGTAGGAAAAGGGGCTGTACAGCAAAAGATTAAATCAGTATTTCTATATTTGAGTATTTACTAAACTGCTATAACAAAATGCCATGTTTAGTCAAAATAGATGATGGATGCCAATCTCTATTTCATACAATAGCCTGGGGGAAGGCAGGGGGTCCAGTATCACTTGGGGATTGAGACCCCATCTCTCCTGCTGCTTCTATTCCCAAAGGGGTTGCTCCTAGCATACTACTAGCATACTAGCAACGGGAAGGGGAGAGAGAAGGGAGCATATTCAGACTTCTTAAAATGCCACGAGCTGGAAGTTGCACACATCCCTTCTGCTCGTGTCCTGTTTGTAAGAATTTAGTCACGTGACTACATGTAGCTGCAAGGGAGGCTGAGAGATGTAGTCTTTATCTGGGTGGCTCAGTGCCTGCACAGAACTTAATAGGGCATTCTACCTCTACAAGGGAGAAGGAGAAGATGAATACTGGGGGAAAGTCTGGCTCATTTCTCTGACTGATTTCCAAACTAGTAACACAAGTGACGATATATTTATGAGTTCGGAATTTTTAAAGTTAGCTGGCATTGGTTATAACTGACTCTTTTCCTTATTTTAGATAAGACTATCCTGTCTTGGATACAATCAAGATAAATCTGTATAATACTCTCACTCAAAGAAAATTCCATAGTCTAAATTATATTAAAACCAGAAGAGATTACAGGCCATTGTTTTACTGCAAAAGAGATTATAAATACCATTAAGATAAGCTTCACTTTATAACTAAAGGATATTTATGGGTGCACTTGTATAGGGCAACTGACTGGATATTTGGAAACAGCTTACAGGGATTAATTATAAACATGCTATCCCTCTCTATTTGATTTGTAAGATAAGATTGATGGGTGTACACGCAGAACAAAAGGGGATTTAATAACAGAGATCAGCTTCACACCAAGTAGGCGGTCTGATTTAAAACAAACACAGCGCATCGGCAAGCTCATGACTCTAAGCCTCTAGGCTTGATTAGCATCTTTGGGTAAATTAAGATTTCTTAAGCCCCCTGTGGGGGCCCATACCGAATGCAGTCACCTGAGTGACTCACAGCCCAGGGAAGATGACATCCAGGACTGCACTTTTTATTTCCAAAGAACGTTTGCTTTGGAAATTTCTGTGCATGGGTGTTCATGAAAATTCACCATTTTCACATATCCCAAGTATCATGTAAAACAAAATGCCCTTTCGGGTGCAGTGAGCCTATGAGTTACTGCCACTTCCCATTATTTGGTGTAGCTTGGTCTCTGAAGTCAGGGCTTGTTTGTTTTGGAGATTGCACATTCTCTTTTTCTCACACAGTTTCACTGTCTTGCTTGCTTAAAGCGATCGTTAGTTTTAGTTCATGGACCAGGAGGGGGCCTCTCTAGGAATGGGCACTCAAATCACAGAACACGAAGCTATAAACATCTCCCAGAGCACAGTCCGGAAATGGATGGACAGATAAGAAAACTGAGCCCCAGGAGGTGAGGAGCTTCATCACGGCTTCATGGCTACCGCAGGACATTTGGGTCTAGGACCTATATCCATAGACTCCTAGACCAGTGCTCTTTAAATGCCCATTGGCGTTTATTAATTGTGAATCTTAGGCAGTGTGGGAATTTAATAAAAGTTCTCTGAAGTCCTATCTCTTTGTTTAAAATCCATTTTAGAGTCTACAAATGTTTGGATTCTCTAGCAAATTAGGCATTTCCTAGCACAGGTAGAGTCTGTCCCAAGGGCCTGGGAAGGTCTCACCTTGACCTACTAAGATTTGGACAAGTGAGTTATCTATATCCAATTGTTGTAATTGTGGATAAGTGTGTTCTGCACATTAATTTGTTAATGCTAAGAATTTAAATAGCCTCAGTTTTTGGAACTGTTTTGCATAATAATTTTGTTTTAATAAAACAGGAGTCTGGACAATTGGATGCTGTGGGGGTCTCATGATTTTTAAGAGCTGTTTGGGGTGTCGCTGTGTGCAGGTACAGAGTTGAAGCTGAGTAAACATTTGTTGAACTGAGTTTGCGTTGAGTTTGAATCAGAGAATTAAACCTCTACTTGATTGCTTTGCTGTTGATTGGATTCCCAGTGAAAATCCGCAGATTTAGCAGACAGGGCACAGGAGCTGATGTGAGGACACTGACTTACAGCTCTGGCTTCGTTTGTGAGTTGTGTGATCCTCAGGCAGTCATTTAGGCTTCCAAACCTCAGTTTTCACATCTGTGATGTGGGTAGAAGATCACTTGCTTCACAACAGGGCTGTGAGGCAGGGTTACACCTTCAAGTGAGATGATATTTGTGAAAGTCTTTTAACTTGGGAGGCACCATTCAGATATGAAGCACATTGGTTTCTGTTACTGTTGTAGTAGCTTTATTGCTGTATCAGTTCAATTGTAGTTGATTTCCAGTTTAGTAGCCTGTGTCCTCATAAGTTAGGTTTTTGCAAGCTGGATGGAAACAGTGTCGAGCTGATTATAAGGAAGTGTTTGGCCTGTACGTTCATATGGTGATCTGAGAACCAGACATCCAGCCGCGCGCCAGCCGATCTAGAATATCTTTGTCAATAGATGGGATACCTTCTTTGGGTACCCCCCAACCTGCCGGGGGAGGCCACTCAACAGCTTCAGATCTCCCCAAGAAATAAGCAAGGATGAGCTGTGTCTGACCAGCAGCACGCATCCCTGGGGCATTTTTTCTCTGCAAATTGCCTTCATCTCCTGAAGTCTACAAGGCCATAGTAAAGTGGCCAAGAAGGCAAATACTGTCTTTGAGCAGTCACAGGAAGTCTGAGCAGTCACGGGGACTTCCCTGTCTTCTGAACATGCATGGCATTGACAGTATAAAACCCCCATCCTGCCTTGGTTTTGTCTTCTTATTGTCTCTTTCCTCCTCTCCCTTTCCTTCTCTTCTTCCCTTTCTACTTCCCCTTCCTCTTTCTTCCCTTCCTCTTCTCCTTCTTCCTCTCTTCCTCCCCCTTTTCTCCTCCCCCTCCTCCTCCCCATCCCCTTCCTTCTCCTCCTGCTGCTGCTTCTCCTCTTCCCCCTCCTTCCTCCCTTCCCCCTCCTCCCTTCCCTCTCCTTCTCTTTCTTTCTCCCTTTCTCCTTCTCCTTCTCTTTTTCCCTCTCCCTCTCCCTTTCCGTCTCCCTCCCCCGCTCCCCTCCTCCTCTCCCTTCCTCCTCCTCCTCCTCCTCCTCCTCTTCTTCTTCTTCTTCTTCTCCTTCTCCCTCTCCTCCTCCCCCTCTTCTTCCTTCTTCACTTTCTTCTGGTAATGAAATCTTACAAATGCAAAAATCTGGGAACTTTTGTCCCAGACATAAAATGCTACCTCCCATAGCTATCCACTTCCTTCTGAGAGCTCTACCTTCGTGAGGGTTTTTATGTTGCTTCTGCTGATTAAGATGGGGAGAAAAATCTTAGCAGAGGCCTGGCAAGGAAACTGCACATGCAGAAGTCTAGAGGTCATTAAGTCCTTGGAAATCCAAGTACCTGAGGGCTTCATTTTGTGAGTCACCGAGGCAGGAGAGGGCACATAGTCAAACAGGCTGGCCTTATAAGCCAATGGCAGGAGTTTGCAGGTGTCCCTGTGGGCAGTGGGGAGCCACAGGAGTGTGTTAAGCAAAAAAAAGACAAGATCAGGTTTGCATTTGCTTCCCCTACTCCTTCTTGGAACCTTTGCTTGGAGGCCCACAGAGCTCCTGTGTCTCTGCATGTGGGAACCAGAAAAGTGATGTCTGAAGGCTTACGTTCCAGAAGAATAGACTAGTGGAGTAGAAGGGCAAGTGATTTCCTCCATAGGAAGAAATAATAAAGAGGCACATTATTCTGGCTTTCGGCAGCAGAGAAGATTAAGTACTGTGAAGCCAGAAGTGCTTGTTGTCAGGGCCTGGTGTGAGGGGGCCATGCCCAGAAGTCTTCTGCAGCCTTACCGTGGTCACATGCTGCTCCCACTGACTGGGGCCTATGCACCGTTAGAACAAGTTCAGTCTTTTTTATTTGAGAGAGAGAGAGAGAGAGAGCAGGAGAGAGGGCAGAGAGAAAAAGAGAGAGAGAATCTTTAGTAGGCTCCACCCTCAGTGTGTACCCGACATGGGGCTCGATCCTCATGACCCTGGGATCATGACCTAAGCCAAAATCAAGAGTCTCGATGTTCAACTGACTGAGCCAGCCAGGCGCGCCAGAGCAAGTTCGATTCTGATCAGCCCTGACCAGATCCATCTCCAGCCAGCCTGTGTTTTTTCTGGTTTGGCAGGAACGGAGAGCAGCGAGCTGCCTTCCATGGGAGGAGAGTTGCCCCTAAAATCAAAGGAAATTATACTCAGGTGGTATGGTTACCAAGAGAATCACCCTGTGATCGGAAATTCTCCTATATTGTAGGTAAACATTCTTGGCCTCTCAAGATAGACACAGCTTTGGGCACAGAATACGGTTTGTCTTGTCAGTTTACATGTGGGTGTGTTGGTAATTCTGTAACAAACCTGAGTCACCGAGGAGACCCATCCTGAAAATTATCACGTGAACAGATTCTGCGTAATTCGAGGCACAAACTCTGCAAGAAATGGGGTGATTTGAACTACTCTTTGACAAACTTATTTAATTAGGATATTTTAGCAAACAATATTGTGAGGGAATTAACAACTTAACCTGCAAATTGGAGAAGGAGTGGAAGGAGCCAAAGAGGTCCTTGAATGATTTTATAGTTCTGCCTGGGTCTGGCCTGAGAACAAGTGAGAAGCAGCTTTCCTTCTGGAAAACCAGAGGTGAGGTAGGTGTGTGTGTGCATGTATGTGTGTGTGTGTGTGTGTGTGTGTGTCCCTTTTCCTCTCTGACTGACTTTAGCCCAGAACACAGGGACCGTTTTGTCACACACAGTTAGTAAAAAGACAGAGCAGTGCCTAGTCTGTAGGGCTGGCCGATTGGTGTGCGGTACCGTCTCAAGAACTCTTTATTTTCATTGCTTCAAAGAGCAGCCTGGGACCCAAAGTGAGAATTACAGAGAGACCGGGAAATTCTCTCACCTTCGGGGGGTGTCCACTGGCAACAAGGTGACCTGCCTTTTGGGCAAATCAGCTAACGCTTTGACATGCTAGGCTGGCATCTGTGAGGGATGCGTGGAGGGCATTCTCATATAGATGGAAGATGAGCTTAGAGGACTTCTAATGTCCCCTCTAATTGTGGGGTCACTCAGGAGAAGGAGGGGAGCAGGGAGAGAAGATGGCAGGGAGGGGGGAGAGGAGAATGAGGAGGGAGAGGGAGAAACAATTACTTCCTGTCCTAATTGTAAATATGCCAGTCGAAGTGTAGAGAAATTATCATTGTAACTATTGTGTGAAGCCTCACTTAATTTCCTTTTGACTTTTTTCTTTCCCCCTCCCTCTATTTTGTCCTTTCCTTCTCTCAGTTTGCTGCTGCTACTGCTTCTCCTTTTACTTCTCATTCTCCTTTCAGAAGAAACTGGCAAGTGGAAGTTTTTCCCAATCTAGTACAATGCTATTGGGTAAAAAGTCAAGAGTTTGTTTTATCTGGGAGTTTTGGGAACACCGACTCTAATAGAAACCATGAGAACGTGTGGAGGAACAGAATTGTAAAACATTCAGTCAGTTACACAAGTATTTTAAAACGGATGGTTCCGAGGGGTGATTTGATTAGGTAAATTACCCTTGTAAAAGAGTAACTTAATCTGTGAGACACTCCCCCAGCAGAAAATTCATACTGCCCTGGTTTAAAATAATTTCTTCACAAATTGCACTTAAAAATAATTGGAAATTTTAAAAAAGCAAATCTAATTTTTCAATAAAAAAATCAACTTTTAAAATTCCTCCCTGGTGGTCCGGTATTATTAAATATTCTTCTGGATTTTTTTTTATCTTGCTTTATTGGAAGGAGAAAAACAATTATCTGTAAACGTAATTTTTAATGCATGGTAATAAAAATAAATGGCATAGTTCTGCCGCAGTTCACCTAAATCTTCTTCCCTGGTGGTCTAGTGGTATTAAATAATCGGTACCACATGTATTCATCATTTGCTGACAGCAAAAGAAAAACTTTGGCATTTTATTGTCTAAAGAAACAGGCATGATGTTATTTAGGCTTCTGGGGCGACTTTGCCGATGGTCTGTGAAGAAAGCATTTTCCTTGCTGGTGGGGCTGTGCTTTTGGTTAATTTACATGGCAATTAGTACAGAACCAGAGACAGGCACGCTTCACAAGGTTGATTTGAATTCCTCTTGCAGGTTGCCCTAAGAATTTTCTAGCTTTTTTCTGCATTAACTGGGGCAATGAAAATGTATTATATATTGTTAACTCTGTGTTGGGTAGGAAGATATTGCAACTGGGTAGACCTAGAAAATGGGTATTCGAAACGGTGCGATTTTCTTTGCACTGGTGTCGAGGGTGAATTGTTAGCAATCTCAGGAGAACACCTCAACCTTGCTTCCTTGAGCCTACTCCCTTAACTTGGATGAGGCTGAATTTATTGCTCCTTACTGTATAGAGCAAATTTCAAACTTGAAAACTGACGAATATTTCTGCTGTGCGTATTAGAAACGACGCCTTGTTTCCTTTTGTGATAAAAGATAGACTTACAAAAGCTGAAGTAAGAAAGTTAGGTCATTGCTCTTCTTGGTATACGTAATAAATACAGCAGTTGCCTGGAGCACCAGAAAACACATGGGTTGTCTGAAGTTCCCACGTGTGATCTGCATGTCAGGTTTTAGAAAGTACAATGAAAGCCAAAATGGTCTCATTTGCACATCTATTTATTTATACATATTTATTGCAAAAGCAATAAAGTCACTTCTCCCTTAGAAATACATGCCTTACATAAGTGAACTGATTGGTAAAAAAGCGGAGGCATTGATGGTTATGAATATTGCTATGTTTAATGAGGCGATTTTGTCCCCTGATGCATCTGTAGAGAGAAAATGGAGGCCCCACACCGGTTTGTCTCCTATTGTTATTTCTGATGAGACGCCACCATGTCAGAGGAATAAACTCTGAGACAGTGTTGAGTTCAAATCCTACCACCATGCCTTATTAGCTGTGTCGTGTCAAACAACTTAATTCAACTGTTTAAGCCTTAATCTCTTCACTTATAAAATAAGAACACCTTACTGGGTCCTAAAAGGATTGAGTGATCTCTTAGGACAATGGCTAGCACATGGTAAGTGTTCAGTATTCTCTAGCTTAAAACAGAAAAAGAAATTCATAGAGTGAATTATCACTTTTCATGTTTTGGGGGGAATTCGTTCCTTTGAATTAAAAAAATTCTCCAGAATTACTCTAGTCTTGGGTCATTCCACAAAAATGAGATCTTTTTTAAAAGAGAGATAACGACCTTGTAAATTCATAACCCTATATGGCTCCAAATCTAGAAAAAGCACCGCTCCCTGAGCCCATCTTCCTTAGCAGCTCCCCGAACTGCCTTCAGGGCTATTTTATTTTGACTACCTTAAGCCCTAGAAAGAGCAGAATGTGAAGACTCAATGTTGTCTCAAATGTCCAGAGCTTGCCATGCTCCAAAGAGTCTATAATATAAATAAGAAGTACTTGTTAGATTGTTACGAGATGCAACTTTGATTTCACTGTTTCAAGAAGGTATGATGATAACTCAAGGAATTCAAATAAAAGTTGCACAACAGATTTCACTTTGCTAGGGTCTCGACACTGTCCCGTCCTTGAATTGGACATGGTGTGTGCAAGGGTGCATCATCCAGGGAAGTCCAAGCACTCGAGCTGTAGACATTTTCTCTCCTCAAAGGGTTTCTCCCACACCAGCGGTATAAAACAATTAATTTTGACTCTGATAGAAATCTCCAGTTTGTAATTGAAAACATGCGTGCTGGGGTTGAGTGGCGTTGCTGCTGCCAAGCTGTGTGTGGCAGGAGTGAATCTCCGCCGAGCTCCAAAGCATTCCTGATTTTATGGCCAGTTTCTCCGCTGGAGTCCTTATTAGTAGTTTTTATGTAGGTGACTTTTTCGCGATCGACTGGGGAGGGAAAAGCTTTTTGTAAAAGCTTGGAAAGCTGCATTAAAGCCTTGGAGGAAACAGGTTTTAATTTTGTGGTGTTTTGATTTTAAATGACATTTGATGCTGTGGTTTTACCTTTCGACGTCTCCCTTCATTGATGCTAGCAGCGGCCCTGCACTTGTGGGGGGAACTCCCTCACAATGTAGCAATTACTGATTTATGTTCCAGTGATAAGAATGTGTTTTATTGTGGTCATAATATTTGTTCAATTTAACTACTATGTGCTGGAAAGTATCATAAAAACTTTTCCTCTGATCAAATGTTATGAGACGAAGGTTCATAAGCTGCTGTCGAGCCATGCACTTTCCTCCCAGGTATCTGTGTTCATGCCACCATGAAGAGAGGACAGGCAAGGGTCCTGTAAATTTCTGTGTCCTCCTACCCATATCTTAAAGTCAGTCCCCAATATAGGTCGTTTAAACATTTCCAGCGCATTCTTGTCATCAGTGAGACTCCTTTTCGGGACTCTCATCTATTCCTTTATAAAAAAGTTGAGAAAGACTCTTCAGTTCTCATGACCAGATCCCAAATTCCCATTAATCCTTCCCCAGACAATCTTTTGGAAGTCGCGAATTCCACTGAGTTTTGCCGTCAACGTTTGAACCTGACTTAGGCTCCCATATATTCTATGATCATCACTAAAGAAAAGGAAAAAACAAAAGAGACCCTTCTTGTATTGCGATCTATTATTATTAGGGGCGATGTGGAGCCTCTACTAAGTAGGCAGGGCTATTTCCCTGATGCTAGATCACCATACAAGTTCTAGGGAAAGGGCTTTGTATCTGTCTTCTACACTGCCACTGCCAGAGGAGTCTTCCCTGGTTGGTCTTCTCCAGCAGTTCTCCACAGCCTCCGGAGTCAAGTCTATGCACCCTCAGTGATCTAGCCCCTGGTTATGTCTTTAGGCTCATCCCTAGGACTGCCCCACCTCACCCCCATCCTCTGTTTACTCACTACTCTATCTTCCAGTCATGCGAAACTACTTGGATTCTCCAGCAGATTTACCACGTCCTGTTCTTCAAGCCCAGCATCTTCTGTGAAGCCTTTCCTGCTGCCTCAATGGGCTTCCATAGCATTCAGTATGGATCAATGAAGCTGGACAGGTGAGGGAATATACTAGATGGTGCAATGGAACCACCATGAGAGGGTTCTAGATGCTGATCTTGATCCATTGCAATGTGAAATCAAATAAGAAATGATTTTTTAATGCCTCTTTACATCCCCCGATAAGATGAAAAGAATTCGTATATGCTTTGTTCCTTCTTCCACTGAGGACGGTGCTGACCCCAGTCTGTTTCTCAGCAGACTCTGTCAGAGGAAGTCCCGGGACTGAAAGAGAAGAGTGGAAACCATTTTAACATGTAGTTGTTGTACAGCCCTTGTTTCTTTTCCCCTGCAAACTGTGGTGACTTGTGTGGTGAGTGGTGGAGGACCTTCATCGTTTAGCGCCAGGTAAAGGGAGAAGCAGAGATGAAGACAAGGATGGGACACAGTCAGCGGCTGCGGTTCCTCCCGGGGAATAATTCGTATTCCTCTTTTGAGACCATGTTGGTATTTCGATTCACAAATGGAAGAGTTTACAAATATGACCCCACTATAGATTTTAAATGCCATTTTTATTAAAACGCTAAAAATTCATTATATTTTAAAAATGAATCATTGAACTTCTAATAACTTAATTTGTAATCGTTAGGTCTGATAGTCACGGAGGGATTATGGAAGGGAGTAGGAAGATAGGTTGAGACAGGGTGGCACTGTGGTAAATCCGTGGGCTCTGGAGACCTGCTGTGTGGCCCCAGGCAAGTTACTTGGTCTCTCTGTGGCTCAGTTTTCTCATCTGTGAAAATGGGGCATAATAAAAGTACCTACCTTACACAGTTGTTACTGGGAATCGGTGTGTCAGTAGGCGTAAAGTGCTCCTGTCAGTGCCTGACGTAGAGCTTGTATCTCCTGGGTACTCGCTATGATATTTTGATCTCTTATTTCTTTTAAAACAGAAGCTGGCAGCTTCTAATACCTCTAAAGAGATACCAACCTTGCCTGTTTACTTGCCTCTCCCTCCATGAGACTCTGAGTTCCTTTAGCCATTTTGTATCCCTAGCCCTTACCCGGCAGGAAACACCCATAATTATTTCTTGAATGAATTAATGAGCAAATGGTAGTGAACTACTGCTTCTTCTTTCTTTCTCCTTCATCACGGAAGAATGAAAAAGGAGCGTGAATTCTGCCACGGTGTATGATTACTCTCTGGGGGTTGTCTGACCACAGCAATTAAGAATTCACAAAGATGATTAATCTTACACAGCTGTGCTAGTAAAATAACTTTGATAGGCTCATTGAACGGGAATTTCCCTGAAGGGTCATAGAAGCCATCTCCCTGCTTTTGGGCAGGTGGTTCTAATATAATGCAGAAATGTTAGCTGTGTACTATTTCTAATAAATCTCCAAAAGAGAGAATTACTTATCTTCCCTGATGCTAATATATAATAATTTAGTAGCCTATATCTCTTCTATAGAACTTCATCGGGTAGTTTTAAAGGCATTAAAGATTTAGGTGAGGTACAATGAAAATGGACGTCAGACTTTGGAATGAATTCTCAGTCAAGTGGCTGTTTTTCTTACTTTAGAGATTCTTTGAAAATAAAGTGGCCAAGTATCAATACTATGTGGCCTCATTGGAATTCTATCTAAGAAGAGGTCCATTGATACACCAAGTGGTTTTCCTTCTATATAGTAGGTGTCTGCTTGGGGCTGGGATATAGTAGTGCATACTGTACACATAGCCCCTGTCCTCTTGGAGCATGTAGTCTAATGGTAAAGTTAGAGTCTGAACAACCAATTAGAAGGGCTGTTTTTAAAGAAGATCTTGGTCAAGGGAATCTTTCTGAGGGATTTATCTTTAAAGAATAAAAAAAGGAGAAATTCACTCAGACGAGGATCGAGAAGTAGGTAGGGGCTAGATCATGCCAGGACTTACAGGTCACCTGTGGTGGCTTTGAATCATGGCCACTTACCTAAGCTGTATCATGTTTCCTAGAAATCCTTTTCTTGTATAACTCTGGCTTAGTGTAGGTCATAAGAGACATTTAGCAGGAGACTTGGGGGACAGAAGTGAAGCGTAAGCCACACTTTTTGTGTTTTGAAGGTTGGTGCAGGCTCCATGTGCTGGGGAAGGCTGTGCGTTGAGATCTGCCAGCTCACCCCATTGGTGTGGGGCAGCCCCCACCAATCTCTTCCTTCAACTTCCTCAAGCCCTGGCTAAGTGCGTGTTCAGCTCCATGGCTAAAGTCGAGGTTGGGGTTGGTGAGTGACACATGGGTTCCAGTTTGTCCTCACAGTCTCCATTTGTCCTAGATCTCAGTTCATCCTCAACGTTTCCAATGTGTCCTTGCTCTTGTCCTCATCTGGCTGGCCTTCTGATCACCAGTCTAGTGGATCTATGGTAACTTTAGGCTCAGAGCTAGAAGCAGAGGCAATGGCTAACATAGACTGCTCCATCAGCTCCCACAGTTGTGTAATGTCTACACCCTGTAATGATTCTCTTTCTTTATCATGGTGATTCTTCTTGTTTGATCACTGCCGACTGATACATCATAAGGATTTTGGTGTTTATCCTAAGAGCAATGGTGACTATCGAAAGGTTCTAAGCTGGATCAGAATTCTTTTCTATTCTCTCTGCAGCATGAAGACTGGCTTAGAGTGGGGATGGTTAGGACAAGGGCAGATATGTGGAGATCTATGGGCAGAGAATGCCAATGCTAGTCAATAAACATGTTTGTTTGTTTTTTTCTTCCTGGCCCAGAATTAGGTTATTTCTCCAGCTCTTTCACAGCTTGGTAAGGCCTCATGGCTGGGTCTTGAATAAGGAATGAAAGTGGATGAGATGTTTGCCCTTTCAATGCTTCACAACTCTTTATGCTCTCTCTCTTCCCTCATCTGCCAGCCAGAAGCAGAAGACCCAGTAGAGGACTCATAAGTCCTAGAAGATGGTAGAGCCACAGAATAGAAAGAGTCTGGGTCCCTGGACAACAGTATGCAACAGGAGGCCCAGCACCAACTCTCACTGAACTTTGCTGCTTGGAGAAATACATTTTTATTGTGTTCAATCACCTAGATTTTGAGCTGGTTTGTTAAAGTAGCAAGTATTATTTAACCTAAGTAATAAAGAATGTGGGCAATAGATAATCATGGAATAAGGTACTGGCAATGGAAATAGAGATATTTAGAAGGTAAGATTAGTAGTTTTTGGTGGTTGACTAGATGGAGTGGTGTTAGAGAAGGACACGTTAATCATTAGACAAGAATGTGTCCAGAGTTCCTAGGTTGAATAGCAGGATGAATACTAGTGAACTAAGTGAACTTGATATTGACTATGACCAGTAGCTTGTAATGTCTCATGATCCATATGGCATTTTGTGTTGTTTTTTCCTTCTACTTCTTAAAACGTCTCTACTATTATGTTACAAAGTGTAATCTCTATCAATTTCTAATCTTTAGATATAGGGGTCAGCCTGCAAAAGAGGAAGGTGGTCGTCATTGATCTTGCTAGGTCATCTTCTCCTTTATGTCCTTCTCTGAGCCTCTTAATGAAAGACAAAAGGTGATATAAAATGAACATCTCCAGGGACATTGTTGGTTTGGGTTTTCAAGATTGCAATTGCCAAGAGGTGCTGGCTGCCTCTAGGGAAAAGATGATTGCTAGCCTCTACCATCCAACCAATCTTTATGTCTTGGAGGATATTGATAATTAAAATGAACAACAGTGATTCTTCGTTTCCTCTGGATTTGGATACTGGCCCCTAGGAGTGGTGTTAATACCCATGACCAAATGGGAATTTATTGATATCAGTTGTTATAAGTCACCTACCAAATTTGGGTACAAATCAATAATCCAGATGTGGGAGACATAATATCCCATCATTAATTTCTAGATCCACAATCTTCATTTCCTCTGCTTGCCTTCCTTTCCTTTCTCTGGATAACGATGAATTCTTAGACTGGTCTAAGTGTGCTGATTTGTTCACTCATTCATTCAACCAGTAATTTGTTCCAGGTAATGAACAGAGTACTGGGGATGCAAAACCCAATAGGTTGGAGCTTCTATGTTACAGTAGTTATATTTTAGTGAAGTTACAGACAAATGACTAGGCAGTTTTAGTCCAGAGCAGTAAGTGCTATGGAAACGTGTATGAAGGAACCAAGCCCAATCTTAAGGAATCAGAAAGGCTTCTAGAGGAGGTACAGAGACAGCGTGAGCCGGTGAAGGGGTCATGAGGGAAGCGGAGGAGGGGAGGAAGCACTTTTACTAAGGGAACATGTGTTGGAAGGGAGCAATTTCCTGATCTTACACTGGTGATCTTTGTGAGGCACTGTCCACCACAAAGGAGACAGGATCCCTTAGAGCTGCCCCAACCTGTTCACAGAAGACTCTCTTCCAAGGAAACTGGGAAATAGAGAGCGTCTTCAGCTTGTTCCTCCTTTGGGGTTTGTTTGGGATGTGAGTCCTCCAATATTTTGAATCTAAACTTGTCTCTGGATGTGTTTGTGCGTGGGTGCGTGTGTACACATCTCCCTACTTCTCTTACTCCCTTTAATGTCGTCAGACTGCAGAAAAAGACCCCGATGAGTTAGACAGGGTAAGATCCTGGGACTGGATTCAAACATACATTATTTTCATTCTTCTACATGTGCCTGGTTAGGATGAGAGAGAGACAGTGCTTAAAAATGCAAAGGCAAATGGACCTGAAATTTTAGGCACCAACATACAGGGGCAAATGTGCCTGAAAATGATAGTTCAAGAAAGATGGCTCCTGACATATGTATGCAGCTGTGATCGGCAAGCACATGATTGTCGATGTGGGAAAAAGCTGAAGTAACCTGGAATATACAATCTGTAAAACTTCCCTGGGATCTCCAAGGAATGCTCAGGTGATTCAGAGGCAGAGGTCCACGGAACACGATTTTAGAAAATGGCGCTCTAAAGAAAATCAGCTTAAAACGAGAGGCTTAATTTCTTTTTTTCCCAAAGCTCCATGGAATTATTTTCCATTCGCTTTTGGCTCTTCCTGAAGACATTTCCATATGATGACATAGGGAGGGCACATTTGCAAATCACATTCCGGGTGGTGAGAGATAATGAAATTGAAGTGTCAGCAGTTTGCAAAAGGCAGCTTTTTTTTTTTTTCTCCCTCTCAAGCCCTGTTATTACCTTATTCAATTTGCACTTTATTTTGAAGCACATGTATAGAAATAAGCAAATTATTAATTCAAGCTTGTCTTCAATTTTGTGCTTGGCCCGCAAACCTCTAACATCTCCCCTAGTTCCCCAGGCGGACTGCTGAAGGCTTGGTGATAGGCTGAGGCGGGCGTATTCATTATTCAATATGAGCTGCAAGCAATTTGATATTTCATGCGAGCATGTGGCAGGGCTGAGGGCGGAGGGGGGGAGTGTCATTCAGGGGAACATGGTCTAGGCTACTACCATTTTCATGTTTAGCTGAAGGCTTAATATTAGCTGTGCTCACATGTTTCAAGGATAAGGATAATTCTGTTGAGAATCATGGCTACCGCCAGGTGTTTCTGTCTCCATGACGTGTCCTATTTCTCTGTGCAGGGAGCACATCTTGAGCCAGGCCATATGCTCAGCATCACGGGGGCTTCATGTGTTCCGTCTGGAGCGCTGGGAATAATGAGATCCTGAACGGGGAAGGGCAGAGTCCCTGGAAATCAGCCATACTTGGTGGAGGTGAGGAATGCTCATGGTCCCCAGTTCCCGAGGCCCAGGGAGCAGTTCTACATGACGTCTGCATTGTCTGTCAACACCTCCATTCCAAGAGTGGGCATGCACACCGCTCGAAGGAGTCCTGGGCCTTAGTCCCTGTTATAGGAGAAATGGGCCCTGCAGTCTGTCTTCTGCACACATCAAAAAATGTCTTTTCTTTTGCTTGAGAAGGTTGCCACCACACTTTAAGATCTTAGAAGTTTAGAATGGAAAGGTCATTAGAGTTCACTTGTTTTTTTTTTTTAATGTTTATTTATTTATTTTGAGAGAGAGAGAGGGTGTGTGAGCAAGTGGGGGAGGGGCAGAGATAGAGGGAGAGAGAGAATCCCAAGCAGACTCTGGGACTCAATCTTACCAACTATGAGATCATGACCTAAGCCAAAACCAAGGCAAACGCTTAACTGACTGAGCTACTCAGGCTCCCTGTGTTCACTTGTTTTAATGTCCTCATTTCTACCTATGTGCAATCCTGAGCTGAGAGAGGTTAGGTGATTTGTCTGGGGACACATGGCCAGTTAGATGTGACCTGGGGACCAGATCTCAGATACTTGGAATCTCAGTTGAGTGCTCTTTCTACTAAGATGCCAAATACTTAGAACAGTGCCTGGAACACAGAGAGAACTAAATTTATGTGTGCCCAGATGAAAGTTTTTTTGAAAACTCTAACATTCTCCTGAAATGTTCAGTCCAAGACATGTTCATTTTCAAAACCTTTCCACCATGTCAACGAAAGTTCTGAGAAATGCCTGCTGGGCTGTCTGAGAGAGCTTGTCTGCAGCTTTTGGAGTTCTGGAGACTGGATGCAAACCCTTCCACCGCCCAACCCCCTTTTCCTGGTGTTTTGTGGAGGGATGGCTCAGGTCTGTCTTGGCTGATCTGCTAACTGAGTAATATCAATGGTCACTTTGGGATGAGAACAGTCTGTGTGTTTGGAATAAATGATGAGTAAACTGGTATTGGGTTCTCAGGGAAAATAACAATGAAAAAGCCTGCGATGCCCTCACCTCATTTCAGCACTAAATGGCTTCTTTAAACAACAGATCTGCAGCCGATGGTCTTGGAGGCTCGTCTGGCTCATTCTCCTTGTGGCTGACTAACACGCCCAGTTAACTGACAGACAAGGACACTCAGGGCACAGAGCGCAACTGAGAAGTATGGGAGATGACAAGGTTTCAGCTGAGGTGCTGGGCAAAGGAGCACAAGGTCCCATTAGGGCACAAAGTGAAGTTAGAAACATGAAGAGGTAGAAATAGAAACATCAGAGCAACGTTAAGAAGCTTCTGACATCTCATTCTGTATTTGCTTTCGCTTCAGTTTGTACACACACATGCACACACACACGGTTGAGTTTATTGTCACACTCCAGGTGTGATTTTAAAGTAGTAGTTTTCCCTTGTGATCTGGGAAAGTAGGAGGTCCTGAGACCTTTTCAGGGAGTCTGTCAGCTCAGAACTACTTTTATCGTAACATTAGGATATTTTGTCTTTCTCACTTTCATTTACTCATGGTGTTTTCCAGAATACACAACATGTGACGCACAGCAGATTAAATGTGGGAGCAGGTGTGAGAATCTGGTAGTTTTCTCTTAGCCCAGATATTAAAGAGATTTGCAAAGATACAAAACCGTGCCATTATTCTTACTAAATTTTGTTTTGCTATGAAAATGTAGTCATTTTTATATAAAATGTTTATATTACCATGTAGTGGGTTTATTATCATTCTGAAATGAATCAACAAACATTCTAGACATTTCTCAGTTTTCATTTCTAATAGGGTAAACATCAGTAGCTAGAACTCACATAAACGAAAGTTCTTTGGAGTCCTCCACAATTTTAGTAGTCTTTTTTTAATGTTTATTTATCTTGAGAGAGAGAGAGAGAGAGCGCACACATGCATGAGAGTGGGGGAGGGGCAGGAGAAAGGGGGAGAGAGAGAGTCCCCAGCAGGCTCCACGCTGTCAGTACAGAGTCCCAAATGTGAGGCTCCATTTCACAAACCATGAGATCATGACCTGAGCCGAAATCAGTAGTTGATGCTTAACCGACTGAGCCACCCGGGCGCCCCTTGAAGCCTAGTTTTTGATCCATAATGTGTGATTCCTGTCGATAACTTACATTGCTAATTAAACTGGGCTTCAAGCGACTTTGGATTATTTGCACAAATCCATCACTCGAGGTACCAACATCTGCAACTAATAAGGTTATATAAAAGGATATGGCCAAGTTCAGAATTCAGATCCTCAGTATCAAGGAAATTAAGTCGATTTCAAGGATTCTGCTTTGAGGGAGATATGTGTGTTGAGAATGTTTAAATCCTGGCATGTCTGTTAAAACTTGATCTTATAATTTTATAGTTTTATCTCACAAAGCTCAAAACTATAGAACACATACACCGAGTTGGTATCAAGCTGGGTGCTTATTTGTATACTAAAATAAACCCTTATGCGCTGTCGAATACCTTTTTGATTGGGTAATGTCTTTATCTTGTTTTCAGTGCTCTGTGCTAATCCTCAGAAACAGATACGTACAAATGAATGCCTTGCTCCCCTGATGTCTCACCCCTCCAACCCCTCCCCCCCCACCGCCATGGAACAGGAAGCCTGTTGGTGCTACTTTTAAAAGGATGCATTATTTTTGTGTGTGTTCGCAGGAACCTGCCTGGTGATTATATTTTAGAGCGATTTGCACATTTTCTAGGAAAGAAAAAAAAATGGTGTAGTGTTTTGCAAAGCTCTTAGGAAAGAGAAATCTCAGCATTTCCCATTAGAATCACCTTTCGCTAGGCTGTGTAGCATCCTTTGCAGGTGAATTACCCAGGGAAGTTTTGGTGGTGCACGCAACAGGACCGAAGGGTTAAAGGCAATCAGAACTCTGAGCGATGGAGGTTTACCTTTTCTGTCTTCCAGAGGTACGGGGTATTGATCTAGTTCTGCTGCAAGGCTCTTTGCTTTATCACTGAATCTTAAACAGAAAACATCTTGAAGATGCAGAGGCTGGTGAATTACCAGAGCAGAGGCATTTTCAGAAACATCAGGGATGGGCAGGCTTTGGAGTTTGCAATGGCAGGGCCCACGCCTACATCACTGTATTATCTAATGTTAGTGCTTTTTTTTTTTAATGTGAAACTGCATAGGTTGATAGATTATAAACTGCCTCTGCCATCTATTTACATACTTCTCTTGACTTTTCCACTTCTCCATTGCAATCTCTGGTACTTGCGACTTACTTAGAGGTACTAGTATCATATGTTCAACGGACATCTCTGAAAACAGAAACAATTCAGTGCTTTCCCCAGTGCTTATTTTCTTGAAAATATTATGCACATTCTGATTATTGTTTTGTAGGTATCATTATATATTTTGTATTTTTTGTGTATGATGATTATTTTATAACTTCCCACTAAGACACACTCAGGATAAGTGCCTTGTCTATAACCGAAGACTCACAATGGAGGTGAGATTCAAACAGACTTTGGCTCTCGAGCAGAAATTCTTTGCAGTATACCAAACTCATGCCACCCCCACCCCCAAAAAGGTCAGTTGAGATGGAAGTTTTTTATTTTTCTTTTTAAGTGGAAAAGTATAAGCATTACTCTGAAAACTATATCTTGATGAGCTGTTCTGGTGTTATGTCTCTCTATAATATACTGCTGAAGTTCATGACTGAACAGGTAGTCATTGATTAGAGGATGAGGAACTTAGATATTTCCTTGGGGAAGGGTCTGCATTTCACTGGAGAGGTAAGGAGGTGGCTTAGATTTGTTACTAATTCATATATGCATTGTATTTAGTTTCCTATTGTGCCATAAGAAATGACTAAAAATTTAGTGGCTTAAAACAACATAAATTTATTCTTGTGTGGTTCTGTAGGTTAGAAGTCTGATATGGGTCTCAGTGGGCTAAAATCAAGGCGTCAGCAGAGATGTGTTCCTTTCTGGAGACTCCGGGGAATGATCTCTTTCCTTGACCTTATGAGCCCTTAGAGGATGCCCACATTCCTGGACTTGTGGACCCCTCCTTCATTTTATTTTTTTAAATTGATTTTTAGTGTTTATTTATTTTTGCAAGTAGGGGAAAGGCAGAGAGAGAGGAGGCAGAGGATCCCAAGCGGGCTTCCATGCTGACAGCAGCGAGCCCAACGTGGGGCTGGAACCCATGAACTATGAGTTCACAACCTGAGCCGAAGTAGGCGGCTCAACCGACTGAGCCACCCAGGCTGCCCACCCTCCTTCATTTTCAAAGTCAACAATGTTGTATCTCTCAGCTCATCTCCTGTGATCATATTCCCTCTCACTGACTAGGGACGGGTCCTCTACTTTTAGGGATTTGTGATTGCATTGAGCCCACTTGAATAATTCAGGATAATCTTCTCATCTCAAGACTCTTAACTTGAATCATGTCTGCAAAGTCTTTTATGCCAAGTATGTCCACGGGCTCAGGGAATGACGGTGAGGACATCTGTGAAGGACCATCATTCTGCCTACCACATGCATAGAACCTGGCTGAGTGTGACAGTGTCCCTATGAAGGGAACGCACCAATCTGTTTTCAAAGAGATGCCCTTGTGTCCAAATGAACCAAATGTCATGCTAAATCAGTGACTTTATTCAGGAAGTATTTATTAATCCTGTTGAACAATTAATATTTCTTGAGATCAGTGTTCCTTTTCTAAGTTAACTGTATATTTCTTTAGCCCAGTTTTAGGTTTACAGAAAAATTGAGGAGAAAATACAGAGAATTCTCATATATTCCCTCTCCTCTGATTTTCCCTTAGTATTGGCCTCTCGCACTGGTGTGGCCCATTTCTTACAACTGAGAAACCAATACTGAGAGGTTAACTAAAGTGCATTAGCTCACATCAGGCTTCACTCTATGTCGTGTAGTTTAGAGGTTTTGCCAAACGCATAAAGTCCTATATCCGCCACGTCAGTCTCATACAGAATAGTTTCACCACCCCCAAAGTTCTGTTTCATCTGTTCCATCTGTCCCCCTGCCCTCCAGCTCTTGACAGCCACTGATCCTTTTACTTTATAGAATAGCTGGGCCTTTTTCAGAGTGTCATACAGTTGGAGTCATATAGTATGTAGGCTTTTCAGACTGGCTTCTGTCACTGAATAATATACATTTAAGGTTCCTCCATGTCTTTTCGTGACTTGACAGCTCATTTCATTTCATCACTGAATAGTATCCACTTGTACGGAGGCACTGCAGTTAATTTACTTCTTACCTACTGAGAGAACATCTTGGTTGCTCTCAACTGTCGGCAATCAATAAAACTACAATTAACATCTGCACGCAGGTTTTGGTGGGTACATAGTTTTTATCTCATTTAGGTAAATATCTAGGAATGCAATCTCTGGATTATATAGTAAGACTATGTGGAGTTTTGTAAAAAACTGCCGAAAGATCAGTGTTTTCTTTCTCTTTAAAAAAAATTTTTTTTAACATTTATTTACTTTTGGGAGACAGAGAGAAACAGAGCATGAACCGGGGAGGGGCAAAGAGAAAGATGCAGAATCAGAAGCAGGCTCCAGGCTCTGAACTATGAGTACAGAGCCACAGGTGGGGCTTGAACCCACAGACTGTGAGATCATGACCTGAGCCAAAGTCAGATGCTGAACTGAGTGAGTCACCCAGGCACCCCGATCAGTGTTTTCAGTTTAGAACTTCAGAGTATTGAGGAAGGTTGAGCTGGCAGTGTCTTGGGCCTGCTTCTAAAACCTAGACCAGAGAAGTACTGATTTTCCGAACTTTATATATTGAAGTTCTGAGTAAGATGCATTTACAAAAGGATGCTGCAGCTGAAAAGCAATTTGAACGCTTTTGAAAATCTAATGTGCCATTACAGATGTCCTTTCCTCCCACCTTCCCCTCCACTGTTAACCTTGCCTAGGAGCCCCAAAGGTGACCTGTATTATAAGCGGGGGAGTAGTTAGAACCCCCTGATAGAATCAGTGACTTTGAGTGTCACACTGCAGTGGACCAGGTCTGATCACACTGGTGAGTATGCATGCAAACCTTCTCTCCTGGAGAAAGACAACATTGCAGTCTGGAAACGATGAAATTATTGTCCTAACAATAACATATGAGAGTGCTCTGCAGCAGAACGTAACTCCCTAAGGGCTTACAACTATGCAGCTATTTGTCTAGATAAATACACACACCACACGCCACCTACTCACATACACTCCACTGATGACGGATATGCGCAGCCTTAATGGACTCGTTTATGTTGCTACAGAGACCGTGTCTTAGTAGTTGGCAGGGTGACCTCAGTATGGGTTTGAATTCCAGCTCTCCCACTCACTTCCTGTATGACCTTAGGAAAATGACTTATCCTCTGTAAGCCTCAGGTTCCCCATCTTTAAGATGGAGGTAATAGTAGTATCTACCTTGTAGGGTTGTTGCGTGGATATGATGAGAAGATGCGTGTAAAGCCCAGTTCCTAGCTCCATAGTAAGTCTTCAGTAAGTGCTGGACATACAGAAACGAGTTTTCTTCTTAAACCCCTGCATTTTGGTAGGAGAGGCCATTCCCCCTCTCCCTCCCCAATGAAATCCCTGAGGCAGGATTAAGTAAGGATAGTGTTTAGTACCCCTCATTTATCCCCTTCAAGAATCCCTTTCATCCTGGCGACTGGGTTTATTTAATTCCCATCCTCCACCTTCCCCACCTTCCCAGCTCAGTCTGTCCAAGATTTCAGTTCCATCCCTGACTGCAGCCAGATGGTTTTAAGGAGTCCGAGGACACATGCTCATTGATCTGGTGTGGTCGGCTTTTGCATCTGGTCTCATTTTGAGCTGACAGCTCGGCTCTTCTGTGGCTGAGTCCTGACATGTGTGCCTCTTCCTCATTGATATACATATTGTTTCCCAGTGTTTTGTTTCCTGAGTGGATTTCTGCCTCTGAACTCAGTTTCTCTCCATATTTGAGTCATCAGAAACTTGCCCCCCACTAACTACCTCCACTCCCGAACTGGCCCTGAATGCCTCTCATTCATCTGGAAGCTGATTACGTCCTCTGCCTTGCCCCAGAGTACACCACCACTTGGCACGTGTGCTGGTAGTTCTTTGGGCCTCTCGGCTGGGCTGGACACAGCTTCAGCTTCACTTTGCAAGATAGTCATCCCTCTTAGCTCATCTCCATTTTTTCGGCTCCCAGACTTTGCTGTCTCTTGCAATCTATATGCCGGGCAGTGGCTTTGTCCCTTTCTCGATCTGTCATATCCCAGTGTGGTCAGAGGCCTGGATCTGTTACTAGAACTTGAGCTATTGGCCATAGACCCCAGTGTAACAGAAAGACATACCCAGATATATCTTAGAAGTTGGTCCAAGATGTACATTGTGATGTAAGGAGCAAATTATTCAGGTCGTTGGCAAGAAACATATGGCATATTCAAGATGGATAACTGAGGAGAGATTAATAAATGGACTATTTAAGTGTGGGGGTAGGGTCTGTAAAAAAAGCAACAAAGCATAGTGCAGAACTGCTGGGCTAATCCCAGGAGAGAGCCATTCTACCACTGAGCCTTGATGGAGCAGGGGGAAAAGTGGTTACCGGAACCACTGGGAGGGAGACAGAGTGTGCATCACGGGGAGAAGGACTGGGGCCTTCAACTGAGGCAGGCAGCCCGCCCAAAGCCACCATGCTGGGAAGCAGTCAATAAAATAAACACCTTTATATCATTCTCCCCTTCCCTCTGACCTGCTGATATTCACATTGGCTGAACCCAGCTAGAAGCCTCAGAGCGAGGAAGCCCATTGATCCAGTTCACACAGGTTACCTAAAAGATTGAGGACAGGGGGACCTGAAGAGGCAAACAGAAACAAGGGGTCACCAGCCTTTGCGTGATATCTGGTCATGTATGGCTGTGTTCTTTGTGTACACAGAGCCTAATTATGTCATTGTGGTGGTAAGGACATTCTACACACTCTCAGTGACCTTGTGGTTTATACTGACTGTCTATGACTGCTGACTACAAGTCAGGCAGAGTTGTATGAGGTTATAGATCCAGGACCTTCATGATAATAGCAATGTTATTTTGATCCTATATTTTTTGTGATAGGTCAAAAGTAATGACACCTTGGAAATGATGCACTGAGGATGGAAAGAGAATCTATTGTTTTATTTATGATTATTAAGTAAATTCTATGGGCTGAGTCACAGTACTCCAAAAAGAAGCTCATTTCTTCAACCTCCATAACTCATAATTTTATGCTCTTGTAGAAGTATGAAATCTCTATCCATAAATTCTAAGATGTGCTTCCTGAAAAAGAATCAAATGAGTCCAAAAAAAACTAGGATGTCAAGATAGGCAAAAGAAGGTTATTCACACCGATAAATGTTTCTTACTTCTCAAAGTGATTGAGTGTATGGTCCTTTAAAGTAGCAGAATCACAATAATTAAACATGAAATATGACGTGATTTACCAGAATGTAATTTTCAAGGATGCACCTTGACTAAAGAAAATTAAATTAATATTAATAATACTTGTAATAAGGGTGCCTGAGTAGCTCCATCAGTTAACATCCAACTCTAGATTTTGGCTAAGGTCAGGATCTCGTGGTTGATGAGATCAGGCCCTGAGTCACAGAGCCTACTTGGGATTCTCTCTCTTCCTCTGTCTCTTCCCCTCCCCTACTCCCCCCGCCCCCAAATAAATAAACTTAATAAAAATTTATAATACTTGTAATAATGGGTAATATTTAGAATTAGCAATAACTTCATAGATTCTGTGGTTGGAAGGATCCTTAAAGATATGTGGTATATCTACTCAGCTAATGCCTGACTCCTCTCTTCTATGCCCCCTAAGGGTTATACAAGGTTATACAACCACCTCGTCTATGTAGAAGTCCACTGACATTATTTCCTCAACCAACAACAGTTGTCATGGTTCAGATAAACATAATACTAATCTATCATGATAATGTGGCTAATTGCATTATAATTGTATATTATTGAAATAGAAATTTACTAGTGGTTTGAAAATAATCCATCAGAATTGAACCGAGCCCTCATTTTCATCAAATTGTTCTAACTGGGGGTAAATGACAGGGCCGAGATGAAATTGAGGTAAATTCTGAAAGAGACCTGGAGAGAGGGAGGAGCCTAACATGTCACTGTACATAGGCAGGGACCTGGACCCTTGGATGCCCATTGTACAGATGCCATGAGAGGCCCCCTGAGGGTGAGTATGATGCTCAAGATCGTGTAGTTGCTGAGTCGGAACTTGAACTCAGAGTGCCCTTCTCTAAGTCAGGGTTCTAAAGGACCCGTGAAGAGAATGTGAAGAGAGAATCTTCCCCTGGCTGGGTTGGGAGTACACTTTGCAGCGCATCTTTCTGCTACTTGGCATTATTATGAGGGCTCTACTTAATACGGGGGAAATGGAAGTGATCATTGCTCAGCATCAGTCTGGTGTTAAAAACATGTTAGATTGGGTTTAAGGGATGGCCAGGGTTCATTCTCGTTTCAAGGGAAGGAAAGGAAAGGCCTTTATGTGCACCTATAAATCCTGCCTTTTACAATAGCCTAATGGAATGAAGAAGTTAAAAATAGCCAATGCCATTTTCTTACTGGATACAATTAGCTGATCAAATATGTCAACTTGTAGATTCAGCTGATTGAATTGACGCTAGCATCCTGTTTAGCAAAATAAAATCGTGGCGAATGTAACGGATTCTTTTCTTCCATTTTTGTAAATATTATGGCTTCCACCTTTTCCGGTAATTAATCCTCTCAAGCTCCCATTCTAACTTGTCAAAAGCAGGCCCAGTTTGGGAGAAGCAGCTTAGGTAGTGAATCATGGGCGGGGGGCGCCAGGATGGCTCCATCGTTGGAGCGTCCAACTCTTGATTACAGCTCAGGTCATGATCTCACGATTTCTGGGTTCAAGCCCCACATTGGGCTCTGCGTTTACAACATGGAGCCTGCTTGGGGATTCTCTCTCCCTCTCTTTCTGGTCCTCCCTTGCTCTCTCTGTCTCTTTCTCTCTCTCTCTCTCAAAAAAAATTTTTTTTGCTAGGGCAGATTGCTAGGCTGCTCTCTGGAGATTCTAGCTCTGTGGAACACACCCCAGAATCTGTATTTTTAACAAGCTCTCCAGATAATTCTAAAGTCCTCTAGGTTTGGGGGCTAATGATCAAAGATTATGTTTTCAGAGACTTGCGGTTCTAAATATAATTTTCTCCCTAGCCTTTAACAGTCCTCTGAAAAAATGTAAAAATCCTGGCTAAGTTAATACTTAAGGCTTTTCATCTTGTAGGGGGGAGCTGTGGGGCTGGGGAGGTGAGGCAGCAGAGAGAGTGAGGGGAGGAGGTGGGGGACGATGGTGGTAAGGCCTGAGGAATGAAGATTCAGGAATCAAACGGTCTGGCGGGGGCGGGGACGGGGGCGAGAATAAAAGAGAGACTTGGCCAATTGGACAAACATGCTCAGGGCCAGCCCTGGATGAGTGAACAGAGCGTGTCACCTTTGCAATCCTACTTCCTTTGAGATGAAGATGATAATAGTAAGTGGAGTAGACAGTTACTACATTTCCAGAATTTATATGGTATGGTTTTTATCCTCTACTCAACCCAAGAAACAACACGAAATTGAATAGCTATGTAAACTAACCAGCAGGTCTGAGTACTGAACACAGTTTTTGAGAACTTTTTTTTTAGAATTTATTAGATACGAAAATATCTGACTTGGCCGTGAGGGGGCCACTTCGGCAAGTAGATGGTAGAAAGCTGAATGTTCTGGTTTGTTAGTCCTGTATTTTCCTTAACGCTGAAGAAAGTAAATACACAATAATTGAGCATCTTCTGTGGTCTTAAGGGGAGTAGAGTCCACACGTGGTGTGTGGTGGGAGAAGGAGAGTTCTGGGTACCCCAGCTCCTCAGTGCCACCGGGGCTGGGGCCGTGAAGATGAATGACACACCAGCGCTGCCCTGTCCACGTGTGTGGCCAGCAGCCCAAAAGCCCAACAACGAGTTCTTTAGTCTATTGAAAAATACTGTCATTTGAAAAGAACTATTGATACTTCTTGCTCACAAATTAGAAAGAAAAAGGACCCCATTTTCACGAGGAGTTCAGCAGTTTTTAGGTTGTCTGAGCTTTTTCTCCCCAAGCTTGTAGGCATTAGCTTCTCCTTGAATCGTGTCTTTTCCCTTTTTCTTAAGACCATGACATGTTAAACTGTGATTTACTCATCTCTGTAATTAGATGCAGTGATTAGAATCCTCTTTATCTTACTCTGCAGTTTTCCTTTATGGGGAATTATGAAAGAATAATAGGTAAAAAGTTCAGAATGGGGGAAAGAATAAACAGAATGCTGAATGGTAAAAGGAGACAGAATGCTGAATGGATAATAAAATATTTAGTGCTTTTCAATTAACTGTTCTCACGATTAGTACACTAGTATATTATATCATAAAAATCATGTCTATTAATTTTTTGCAGCCATTATCTTGACTGTGATTTACTCCCCTCAAATCATTAACAATGCCATTAAAAAGGTGGATGGAGATGAACGTCCTGGATAGAGTTCAGGGATATAATGGGATTATTGTTCGGGGTCACGGAGAGATTGAAGACCGGCGAAGAGAGAGAAGGAGGTCGGAGAGTGTGGAGTTGGTGAGGGGAGAGAGTAGAGGAAGAAGGCGCAGAGCTCCAGGGTTTGAGAGACAGCCGCCCACCTGGTGCCAGAGTTGGGGAGGAGTGCCTTAGATGAGGCGACGTCGTCCTCACCCCTGGAAGATGCGGGTGCGGGAGCCCAGTGACTGGGAGAGCATGGGCTTTCCTCCCGGTGGAATTTCACACGCACAGAGAGAAGATAAATATGTGTGTGTACAAGAGTCCCCAGGGTCCCATCGGAGGCAATGGAGCGTTCTTGTTCCAGGGTATGCTGGTGGTTTGAGCACAGCGTTTCCATCCAGCCAAAGAAAGGGCCATGACTCTTCATAAATAGTTCTCTTCTTGGGAAAATGAGATAAGTTGTAGAATCAGAAAAGTGTTAGTCAGGTAGACCAGCGAAGGCGGAGGCTCGGTGGACTTAGACCGCAGCTGCGCATTTTGAGAAGTTTGCTCATGGAAACACCTTTCCTTCATTTTCTTTACCTGCCTGGGTGTCTACCTTCAAGTAATCAGTTAATCAATATTCAGTTCATCTGTCTGTTTCTGGTTCTGCATCTTTAGAGTCTTGAAATACCTTTTGGCTGTATTTAAAGATAGGAATTTTATGACTATAAAATACAATGTTTGCAAGATTTTATTCTTTTTTAGTCCTCCCCCCCGCCCCCTGCCCTTATCACTAGCACCTGGGACAATCACAAGGCCTTTGCGAATAGAGAATCTATTTTAATTCTGGGTCTGAAATTCTAATTTTCTATCTGGGCTGCTCGGAGTGTACGTTGGAGGTGGGCCAGAGTCTCCTGTATATTTATATCGTGTGAGTCAGTGGTAGAGGCCAGAGTCAGAAGCCTCTGGTTTTTAAATTTTAAATGGTTTTTTTTTTCCAAGTGGTTTGGCCACAAGACGTGTCCTTATAAAGCAAGTTAATCTGTTGTAATTTCACAAGCAGGAAATTGGGACTAACTAGTCAATCAGACAGCATTTTTAGCAGTTTAGTGGTATACTTATGAGTTAATATCATTTAGAAGTTGTTCATTATAACTGGGAAACAACATTTCTCTTCAACAGCCGTGGAAGGCAGTATAACTGCTCGTGGCCTGATCTTGAAAGACGTCACTGAAACCTCATGAAATCTTGAAAACGAAGTTTAATAACAATATTTTAGTATATATATATTTTAATGTTTGTTTTTTGAGAGAGCACAAGCAGGGAGGGGAGAGAGAGGGACACAGAAGATCTGAAGTGGGCTCTGCATGGACAGGCTGACAGCAGCCAGCCAGATGTGGGGCTCAAACTCATGAACCGTGAGCTCATGACCCAAGCCGAAGTCAGATGCTCAACCAGCTGAGCCACCAGGTGCCCCAGTTACCATATTTAGAACCCAGAGTTCAGGTGTCACTTTTTTTAGATTACTATCTTCTTAATTCCCATTATGAGTTTATATATATATAATAATTTGTTATATATTTAAATATATAACTTATACATATCTTATGATATATAAATTTATATCATAAATAATATAGTCTTTATAATGTATTTATACTTAATAAATTATATTTATATGTATGTATATGAGTAGGATCTATTATCCACTATATATATATACACACATATGTATGTATATATATGTATGTATGTATACATACTGTGAACAAACTCAAAACGAAAAGCTGTGTGTCGGATTTCTGGATTTATAAGCCTTAGTGAGACCTAGTACCTTTTTATTAGAACTAGGCACTCTGGGATTATCTTTATCACCTCCTCCCCTGTTTTTTTCTCCATCCTCTTTTTTTAATTTTTTTCCATTCTCGTTTCTCCTTCCCCCTCCTCTTCCTGCTTCTTTTTTTCCCTGGTGCAATTAAAACAAATCTCAAGAGCTAACTCTGCACCTCGGAGCTTCCCTGGCATTACTGAATGATGCATGGCCCACTCAAAAATCTAACGCATCATTCCGACCAGTGTAACTTCCCAAACATGCAGCTACATGCCCCAAAGCAATGCTTAGCTGCTGTTAGCGTGCTGCCTCTGAACATTAAATATGCCACGTCCGTGATGTCTGTAGCTGTGAGAACGTGCCCAGAGATGCTACCAGTAGTCTGCTGTGATAAGCAGTCTTATTATTATATACTCTTGGCCCATAACGGTGACAGGTGACATTTTGCCTAAACAGTGTCAGGGATAATCCATCATTGGTTACCCCTAATCACTATCTGCCTTTCTATGGGGATCATGTCCTTTCAATACCATCCAGAATGTGCCTTAGCTAATGTGATTTCTGGCTCTGGAATATATCAGGGGAGACAAAGGCTAGATCCCTCACCAAAGGAAACCAGAAGAGCGTAATTTGCATTAGTAAACGTGGATGCTTACATAGATGTCACCTAACATAGGTCTCTACTGAGGTCCCATTTACATGCCTACTATAATTGCTCTATAATTGTTCTCAGCTTTAAATCATCAATTAAAAAATGAATTAAATAACTCTGTTTTCTTTTAACCTGGGGTACACTGCCCATATTACCCTTCAGAACAAAAACTGCCCTGCTGTCCAGACGTTTGGCCCCTGACCAATCACAGACAAGTCCCTCCACAGGAATTGCCCTTGACCGAAGGCGGTTTCCTTACTGAGGTTAGCTCCCCAACCCTGGAGCTGGGGAGGAGGGCGGGGAAGCTCACTTTCAATGATGCATGGCTAGAGAGGGTCCAGAGGTCTGGCCCCCTCACCTCCATTGGGATGGCTCTAAAAGTTTCTGAGCTGATGCCCTGTGTGTCTTGAGGCTGCACTCAAGCACACCCGTATACTATTTGTTGGAGTCACATGGGAGGAGGCTTATGAAAATTATAGAGGACCCCTCAGCCCTGAGCCATCTTTGAAATGGCCGTGCTTGTGATATGGGAAGATATTATTTTTATAGAAATTGGGAACTGAACCAAGTTTCTTATTACCAAGGCATCTGCAGGTTGTTCTTTATCGGAAGCCACCAGTCCCTTCCCAACCACCTGAAAACACTTATCTGAGACTATTTTCGTGGCATAACTAGTCCTGGTGGTAGAGTTAGTGCTACCATTTCTACCCTCATTACCATCCTGTTCTTCCACCCCAGGGAGACGGAGCCCCAGAGTAACTGCAGTGGGCCTGTCTCTGAGAGATTGGCGCTTTCTTCGGCAGCCGGCCTGGCGTGTGACGTGAGAGCTTTGAGCATGGTGAGGAAGGGGAGAGGGGGTGCTGGAGGTGGCAGGGACAGATAGGTAGTCTACTGGGAGTGGAGTTCAGAGATTTCGATCTTAGATGGCCTGGCCTTGCTGCGTGGGCCTTGGCGAGTGCTCCTCATTTCATCAGACTGCACTCTACCTCCATTTCTGTAACCCCCTGCAGCCGTCCTCCCAAGCAGCGTGGGAAGACAAAAACAGCTGTGCACGTTAGCAGCTTCAGCTGTTCCCACAGCAGCGCTACGCTGCAATATCCCGGGGGTCATCAAATATTTAGGAGGATGTTGTAGACCTTTGTATCGTGGCCAGAAATGCCATGTGCTCAGGTCTGGATTCCACTGGGTTCTTGTTCGCGTTAGCAGAAAATCGTGATAAAAAGGAAATGGCTCTTTTACCAAATCGTACGGCGCTCTCAGATCAACTGTGTCTTTATGCTCACCAGACACAGTTACAGCTTTTCAGTTTCTTGTTAGAGAAAACAACTAAGCAAGAGCAATACTGGAATCAGAGTCTGTCCCAGATGAAAAACACTTTAGAATATTTATTTCTCATTATAATCTATTCATTAAATGTCATAGCCTGGCCCTCTGGGGAGAGTCACATACTGGAGAGGAGATTGTGTATTTAAAGTCGGCCTTGGCTGAGAAATGTGGAAAACTACAAGCTGCCTGAAAATTCCCTGGTGACGGTCGATGCTGGAGAATGCAGCTGGGGATGCTGAGAAGCATGTGCTATTACAGCAAAGTGTGGTCTAAATTTCCACTAAATATTTCCTTTCAGATGTGTGACTTCTTAGGGGGAGAGATATATAGCTCTTGTAAGCAGGGACCAGAATACCCACTTCGGTAAAATTTGTTCTCAATTTAAAGTTGTTTTCTTTTTTTTCTTAACACAGCTAAAATGGCTTAGGAGTTTTGTCTTTTCTGGATGACTGGGAAGCCAATTTTTAGAGACCTGCATTGTAGCTTAATATTATGTCATTGGTTCAGTGTCAGCCAATGGGAAGATTAAGTGGATTTCCATATCCATAATGGCCATCTTCGGTCCGGTCCTAGTCACCATTTCCTTAATGACTGGAATGATGGAATAGGAATCTGTTCATTAATTTTGCCAATAAAAACAACTGGTGGGTGGCTTGTGTTTTAGAGAGCCGATCTTAAACGGTATTAAAAAAAGAAGAAATGGATGATTAAAAACCATAGAAGTTTTGAGAGCGGTTACCAGGTAGTATTAGGGAGAACCATCGAATTGCATAGCACAAAAGGGTACCTAGTTCCTGGGACACAGGCATTGTAGGCAATGACCTGAGGGCCGTAACAGACCCCAAACTATAGCAAATGGAAAATCAAGATGCATATCTTGAAATAACCAAGTTAGCGTCTACATTTCCAACACTAGGTCTTTTGAGTGCTGCCTGGTTATGAAACATTTACTCTGCACCGGGGATAGTGAAAATGGATCCCTTAGCAATTTTGATGAAGGCTGGTGTTGACTTTATGAAATCCAGATTGCAAAAAGCCCTGGACTAACGGTTTCAGTTGGAAGAAAGGACCTAACTGGATATATGGATTTAGAGTAGAAAGCTGTCCACGCTCTCAATTGAGTCAAAAGATTCAGTTCCTGGCTCAGATTTGATTTAACTGACTCAGTGACCTTGAACAAGTTCCCCAACATCTTGGGTCCTCTATTTCTTAGCCTGGAAATGAAGAGTTGCATTGGTACTGAGACTCCCAATCTGTGGTCCTTAGGGAGTAATAGGAGACTGAACTATTCTTTAGGTGCTTAAAAGACCTAAAGAAATAGTCTATTTCCTAATAAGGAGGCCATATAGACTATTATTTAATTAGCCCTGGTGATAGATGAAAACTTTTGAAACATGAGTTCACATAGGAAAAATAATGAAAGTCTTTTGCTTGGCAACCAAAAGGCAGGAAGCATTTCAGTCTCTAAACTAAGGCTTATGATCACCCTGGTTCCCAACAGAACTGAGAAACCCTGAAGACACTGCATTTGCATGGCATGAAGAGGGAGCCAAGGAAACATCTCTCAGGGGGCAGGCAGGCCGTGGTCGCAAGATTAGAAAGAAGGCAGGGGGTATCACTAATATTGCTATGTGACAGCCACTTATCTAAATGCATTAATTCATTTAATCCTCGAAAACCAGGTACTGTTAAAATCCCACCTTGAAGATGAGGAATCTGAAGCACAAAGGTAACACTTACTAAACTCTTTAAATGTTAGTTATTAGTACTAATGATCTGGATTCTTCCCAGTGGCCATTAATCCCACAGAAATGAGAAGGGCTGGATAAAGAGAACAAAAAAAAGGGCTTCTCGTCTTCAGTCTTCTTCAAGGAGAAAATTTATGGGCTCTGGACTAGAGGACCTGTGTTCCGGGTAAGCCTCTGTGTGATCTTGGGTGAGTCATTTTACCTTTCTGAATCATAATTTCACACACCACACTGCAAGATTATTGGGAAAACATAGAATAATGTATCTGCAAGTACTTTTGGAACCTAGAGGGTGATACAGACATGGGAGAATGAGGGATGACCTGCCTCAGTGGAACTGCTCCCCAGCGACATCAGTCATTCACTTAATAAACATTCATAGTATGCTCATTGTGTGGAAGTAGAAGATTAGGTAACCCTTATCTCCTGTGCTGAGATGAAAAAGTGGTTAGTGGTTCTGTGGCTCTGTTCCTTGGTCAGGCATTCTTGCTATAAAATGATATCTTTAGATTTCAATGTGTACCAAATTTGCAGTAACCTAGTTTCCTGCCGTTAGTTCATGGGCTTAACTGGTGAGTGTCAACATTTCCTTGCTTCTACCCCATTACCTCCCGATGGTGTGTGTTGTCATTGCTGCTTAGTCTTCAGGATCAATCTGTGACCTGTGACTGATTTTATTCCATTCTAGAGCTTATCATTCCCCTCCAGAAAACGAGATCAAATAGTTCACGTGACCAAGATCAAGACCAGTGAAAAGGTCTCGGTGTCCCCTCCGGGAGGTGGGGCGGGCAGAGTCATTTGTATATGCGATTTCCTGTTGGTGCACAACCACCGGACGGGTGCGGAGAGGCATGCATTCATCTTAATAGGTGGATGTTGTTTCTGGTTGTGTGATAAGAGTGGATAGGACGGAAAGGCAAATAGTTCTCAGCCTTACACATGGAGAACATGGTCTGGTTTCAAATGAAATGCCCTCGGCTTTCTGCTGTGATAAATTATATCCATATAATGTCACAATCTCTCAGGTCATAGGTGATAAACTAATTAATGCCGTTTCAGTAGTGGAAACTCTATATTGAGCTTGGAATCTAGAAATCTCTTGCTTGAAATAGAAAACCTCGTTAAGGGCTCTTTTTTCTACAGTAGGCCCTGGAGAGCTGGTACGTCATGACAGACGGGCATATCTAAGCTCGGCTGGAGAGTGGGCTCCGGAGATGCTGGGATGTGAGGACAAGATACATGTATTATCCAGGGACAAAAAGGTTTAGTGTTAAAAAGGAGAACTCAGGACGCCTGCTGGATGGCTCAGTGGGGTCAACTGTCTAACTCTTGATTTTGGCTCAGGTCATGATCTCACAGTTTTTGGGTTCAAGCCCCCATGTCGGGCTCTGTGCTGACAGAGTGGAACCTGCTTGGGATTCTCTGTCTCTCCCTCTCTTTCTCTACCCCTCCTCTGCTCATTCTCTCTATCTCTTTCAAAATAAATAAATAAACTTAAAAAAAAAAAATAAAAAGGAGAACTCAAAATAGAGACTGCAAAGATCCAGTGACTTTGAACATAAGTGCCTTTAAAATGAATGCAGATGTTGAAAGAAAATAAAAATAAATATTCACCAT
Organism: Paguma larvata; assembly: GCA_030068075.1. Taxonomy (NCBI): domain Eukaryota; kingdom Metazoa; phylum Chordata; class Mammalia; order Carnivora; family Viverridae; genus Paguma; species Paguma larvata. The sequence continues at coordinate 54,653,792 of CM057825.1, forward strand.
TGAGTGGTTTACAAAGAGTGGACTCTAACTGGGTGGGTTGGGAGGGAGCTGAGAACACACAACATGAGTATTTCTGTACTTTAACCTTTATGTTCATGACAGTGTCTTGTGATTTTCTTTTAAATATACATTTTATTGCAGATCTTAAGTAGTTAGCTTACTTACTAAGTACTTATTTAGAAGTATTTCTTTTGTGTTTTTTTTTTTGCATTTTTTTCTTGATCTATGGTTGATATACATTATTATATTGGTTTCAGGGATACAATATAGTGAGTTCACAATTATGTACATTAGAAAATACCATGATAAGTAGAGTTACCCTTTGTCACCAATGTGTTTTTGTAATATTATTGATGATATTCCTTATGCTGTGCTTTTCATTTTTGTGACTTATTTATTTGTAACTGGAAGTTTGTACCCCTTGGTCCCCTTCACCTATTTTGCCTATCTTACCATCCTCCTCCACTCTGGCAACTACCAGTTTGTTCTGTGTATTTATGAGTCTATTTCTGTTTGTTGTTTGTTCATTTGTTTTTTTAGAATCCACATCTAAGTGGAATCATATGGTATTTGTCTTTTTCTGTCTGACTTATTTTACTTAGCATAATACCCTCTCGGTCCATCCATGTAGTTACAAATGACAAGATTTCATTTCTTTTTTATGGCTCAGTAATAATATTCCATTATACATATATATCACATTTTCTTTATCCATTCATCTATCCGTGAACACTTAGGTGGCTTTCATATCTTGGCTATAGGAAATAATGCTAACATTTATCTTTTCCAATTAGGGTTTTTGTTTTCTTTGGGTAAATACCTTGTAGTAGGGCTATAGGATGATATGATATTTCTGTTTTTAATTTTTTGAGGAAACTCCATACTGTTTTCCACAGTGGCTGCCCCAATTTACATTCCTACCAACAAGGCATAGGGCTCATTTTTCTACATTCTTGCCAATATTTGTTATCTTTTGACTTTTTGATAATAGCAGAAGTACTGCTATTGTCTGCTAATATCCATGGAACTTAGAGAAACATTCTATTCTCTACGCCTTTCAATATCCATAGCATCATGTATGTGTCCTATTATGAGACTTTAAAATTTTGCAATTATTTCCATGGTTGTCATATTTCTTAGTGGAGAATGTATTGTTTTTTAAAAACTTTTAAAATGTTTATTTATCTTTGAGGGAGAGAGAGAAAGAGAAAGAGAGAGACAGAGTGTGAGCGGAGGAGGGACAGGGAGAGAAGGAGACAGAATCAAAGCAGGTTCCAGAGGCTCTGAGCTGTCAACATAGAGCTCCATGCGGGGCTTGAACTCATCAACTCTGAGATCATGACCTCAGCCAAAGTAGGATGCTTAACCCACTGAGCCACCCAAGCGCCCCTAGTGGAGAATGTATCTTAATGCAAGTGTAAGAGTTTTGGATCTATAGGAGAGACCCAATTTTGCATCAAGGTTCTGACACTTGTAAGATGCAGGACTTTGGGCAACTTATTTACCTTTCCCAAGCCTCTGTCTCTTTTGATATTAAATGGGTAATAATATGTATCTCCAACTTTTGAGAGAAATAAATAATATAGTATCTGTAGAAGTACCTGGCACGTGGGCCAAAAGATATTGTTTCTTTTTACATCTGTTTTTCTTAGCTCCTTGAGTTGTAGAACCAAGTATTGTGTTTCCTGTAATTCATCATAGAATATTTACTGGGTACTCAAAAATACTATTAAATGGGAGAATCTATTCTATGTTAATACCAAAGACATAAAAATGTCACTTTCTTGCCTTTTTAACTTACCTTTATTCTGGGGCAGTTGATTATTTACCCTTGATAATCCTGTTTTACAGCTTATATCTCTCTTCTGCACAAAATAGCATTTGATAGGTACTGCTAGAGTGAGGATTAGTTGCTAGTCCAATTATGGATCTCATTAAGTTTATACCGCCTTGTTACTTTGGCTCAAGCCAATTCCAAATCTATAGAGAATGAGTAATGCTAAAATTGTTCTTTATGACGATTATATTCTTGATGGGAAAACAGGCAAAAATATCTGCCCAATGAATGACTAAGTTTATGCAGTAAGTTCCTGTGAGAACCCCTGTTCCATTTTCCCAGGCTCCGTTGTTCTCAGTAACCATTGTCTCTAGCCATTAACAATCTCTTTAAATGATATATGGGGACTGGGGAATAAAAGGAGGAGGGCGTGAAAATATTCTGAGGAATTTTTCAGAAAGAGTTAGGCTCACAGGCCAAGAAACTTGGCATCAGTTTGGCTCTTAAGGTTCTAAAGAAGAGACGCTCCTCAGCAATCATCATGGGTGAGGGATATGCTGCGCAGCTTCAGGAACCCTCTGGGCACTTACACAGTCGTTTTGTGTCCCAGCGCTAAGGTCGCCAGATTTCAGCGGGATGTTCCCTAGCCTTGGGAACTCGCTTCCTTCTCAATCATCTGGCATTTATCCTGCCTAAGAAGTGGGCTCTGATTGGATAGGTTTGCCATTATACAATACACAGCTTTCCTGGAGGGCACAGTTTTCTATAAGTTGTCCTGGGTGGTTTCTCCAGTGTTTGCCATATTCTCTGGCTTGGGAATAATCACTTTAGAAATGGGGATAGGGATTTGGGAGCCTTGCAGGTGGTTGGAGCCATGAAAAGGGAATAGTATGAACAGAGGCAAAAATTGCTGCATGGAACATGTTTGAGGAGACTTCAAACAGTTCATGTTGGTTAGTGAGGTGTTTCTCAGTTAGTGGTCTGTGAACTTCTAAGAGTCCATGAGGTGTTGTTACGGCAGCTGTGAGCTCTCTTTATGCACTATAACTTTAGTTTGATTGGAATAACAACCCTAAAATAATGAATGTAAGCATATATTTGGCCACGATGTGGCCATCTTATATATAATTTTCACTGAGCAGTGTATACCATATTCATGGTACAGAGAGTTTAATTAGAACATTGTGATTGAACACACAAAATTGATGTTACTTGAATTTTATAGGTTTTGTAAGATTATTTGTATTTAATTCATAAATAATTTTTGATTTAGTGGTTTAAAAGCTATGAGCATGGGGTGCCTGGGTTGCTCAGTGGGTTGAGCATCCAACTTGGGCTCAGGTCATGCTCTCATGGTTTGTGAGTTTGAGCCCTATATCAGATTTACAGCTGTCCATGCAGAGCCTGCTTCAGATCCTCTGTCCCTCTCTGTCTCTGCACTTCTCCTACTCAGTGCTCTCTCTCTCTCTCTCAAAAAAAAAAAAATTAAAAAAACTAATTAAAAAAATAAAAGCTATGAGCACAAGGAGATTTTTTATTTTTATTTTTACTAAGTTTTGTTTGTTCACATTTAATACCATTGTGGTGAAATGATTTAATTCAACACTGGGCACCTGAAAAAATATATTAAATGGGGTCCATGTTCATTAAGTGTGCACTTACCATGATGAGCACTTAAGAGCCACTGTTGAATCACTATATTGTATACTTGAAACTAATATAACACTGTATGTTCACTATACTGGAATTTAAAAAAAAGATTTGAGAAACAATTGGCTGGAGTAGGAGTTGGCATTCTGTGAAGAGTCAGATAGTAAATATTTTAGGATTTGCAGACCAAGGGGCAGAATTGAGGATGTTATATTGGTGCTTATATAATAGAAAAGCAAATTTCCAGATTAAAAAAATTTTTTTAATTAAAAAATTTTAAGTTTATTTATTTGGAGAGAGAGAGAGAGTGGGAGAGCATGAGTAGGGTAGGGGCAGAGAGAGAGGGAGAGAGAGAATTCCAAGTAGGCTCCACACTGTCAGTGCAGAGCCCAACACAGGGCTTGAACTCATGAACTGTGAGATAACCAGCTGAGCCAAAATCAAGGGTTGGATGCTAAACCTACTGAGCCATCCACATGCCCCTCCACAGATTTTTTTTTTTTTATTGATGAAATACAAACAACACCATTGGTGTTGTTGCTGCTGCTGCTAATGATGCTAATAATATCTAAGTACAATTTTGTGTTTTTTGTTTTGTTTTGTATTTGTAATACAGGCCTACTAATGAAAAGAATGAAATTTCTCTTTTGGGGAGGATAACATTTCATTTAATTGGGGTCTAAAGTTAGTGTTCCCTGTCATCAAACAGATTACAAACATTCATCTGTGAAAACAATTGTGAGCTTGCAGGTTGTACAGAAACAGCCAGCAGGCCAGATTTGACCTGTGGGCCAAGTTTGTTGACATCTGAGTTAAACTATAAGGTATGTGTTGCGGGCGGAGCAATTTAGCCACCCTCTCCACACTTATTTTGTCTTCTGGAAGCTCTTCTATAAACTGGTGACATTAAAAGCAGCAACCTCTTTGGGATATCGTAAAGATTAAGTGTGATAATTCATAACAAGTACCTTGATCCCTGCCTTATCATCATCCTTCCATTTCAGAGAATATTTCATACTTACACTGGAAAGTAATATAGGTCACTGGGGGATTTTGAGCAGGAAATAGCAACCCTGGAGCTGCACTTTGGAAGAGTCATCTGGCAACAGCATGAGGGATGGATCAAGGCGGGGGCAGCGGGACAGTAAGGAGGCCGCTAAAATAGCTCTCAATCCGATCATGGCTTCTTGGTACTTTTATCGATATCGTTTTTATCTACCCCAAGTGAGGGACTGTTGGGGAGGAAACTAATTGTGGTAGACAGAGTAATGGTTCTAAAGATGCCCCCCTGTAATCTACGGAGACTGTGAATGTTACCTTACATGGAAAAAGAGACTTTACAGATGTGATCAAAGTTAAGTACCTTGAGATGGGGAGAGGGTCCAGGATTATTAGGCCAGTCTAGTCACATGAGTCCTTAAAATCAGAGAAACTTCCCTTGCTGCAGAAAACCAGAGGTAGCAATGTGAGAAAGTCTTGGCCCACCATTGCTGGTTTTGAAGATGGAGGAAGGGGACCATGAGCCAAGGAATGTAAGCAGCTTCTAGATGCCGGAAAAGGCAAGGAAATACATTTTCCCCAAGAGCCCCTGAGAAAGGAATATAGGCCTGCCAATACCTTGATCTTAGCCCTGTGGGATTTGTGTTGGATATCTGAACTATAGAACTGTAAGATAATACATTTATGTTGTTTAAGCTGCTGGCTTTGTGGTAAGTTGTTACGGCAGCAATAGAAAACTAATAAACCAATACTATCTAGTGACATATGATAATAAGAAAGTGGAATGAAAGAAAATTCCAAATAAGTCTAAATATTTCTTAAATATAATTTACTGCCTGTTGGCTTACATACAACACCCAAGTGCTCATCCGAACAAGTGCCCTCCTCAATGCCCATCACCTATTTTCCCCTCTCCCCGACTCCCCCATCCACCCTCAGTTTGCTTTCTGTATTTAAGAGTCTTGTGGTTTGCCCCCCTCCCTCTCTGTTCGTAACTATTTTTCCCCTTCCCTTCCCCCATGGTCTTCTGTTTAGTTTCTCCAGATCCACATATGAGTGAAAACATATGATATCTGTCTTTCTCTGACTGACTCAAATAAGTCTATTATGTTGCATTCCAAGCATTTTCCTTTTTTTGGAACATGAAGATTATTGTTTTTATGAAGATAGTTTTTCTTGACCCCATGAATAAATGATAAACCAATATTTAAAGAATATTTGTTTGAAAGGCACCAAATATTGGCATGTATGAGATCTTAGCTTGGAAACTGGGGAGGCCTACCTAAGTTTGATTCAATAAATTCTACCAATACTTCATAGAGTACTTTATTCCAGGTGGGACTTTCAAAAATGGTTATTTTATAGTTCCTGCTAAGAAACTAGTGAGCCATGAGTGAATATGAGTAAGGACATGAACCAGGTATTACAAGCTGAGTTCCTAAATGTTCCTAGAAAGTGTGGAGGGTGCCACAGCAGTTGACATTCTAGCAGATGGCCTCAGTGCTTGGTCTTGAAGGATGAGCATGAGTGATTGGAGGAGGAAAGATCCAAGGGTAGTCAAGCAGGGGTACTCAGTGCATAGTGGGATGAATTTGCAGAGTCCTAGGCAGTCTTGGAGAGCTCCAACAATGAGCTGGCCAGACTTTCAGCCTTCTCTTTCTCCTTTAGCTGTTACGGCTCTGTGGAGTTGAGTGGAAGAGAGGAGATGTCTGGGCAGAAGGTCTTATTCTGTAATTCTTGCATCTCGACTTAACAAGCTGCTTGGCCTGGCCCAGACTCTTTTCTTCCCACATTGGTCCATTCAACATTTAGAAAAATTGGAAAAACAACTATTATCCATATAATTATCTGTAGAATAGCACCGGATTTTTTTTTTCCTGTTCTGTAGAGAGAAGGAATATTTAATTAGTCTACCTGTGGGCCTAACAAATAACAGGGAGTCACCTCAGTAGGGGGGAGAATTGAGGATAGAGTAAATTGAATGATATTTATACATATTCCATAAACTGACCGACAGAGTTGAGCCTAAGACGGTGAGGAGGTATGTCAGCACTTGGGGTAAATGAAGAAGTTAATGAGACAGAGATGGAAGGACAGGTCATCTGGATGGGGATGGCGAGGGCCTTCGTTAACCTAGAAATTTGCTTCAGGGAAAGTCGTGTCCTGGAGGTTTCTTACCCAAGGCTGTGAATCCCAGACTTCGAGCTATGGAGAAATTGCTAACCATTATAACTCATTCATTGTCGTATGTCCTAGCTGAATCTGTACAGTAACTCATAAAGCTGTCTCGTAGCAGTGTGCACATAAGTCAGACACATAGCTCACAAGATAGCTTCTTGTACTTTCAGGTTTCTGCAGGGTCTGAATGGAGTCCACCTGGTTCTTGAGCAAATCCTACTTTAGCAACAACAAAATTCAATAAATCATCATCGTCATTATCATCTTCATCATCATCATCATCAGTAGCAGTAGCAGCAGCAATAACAGACACCTAATATTTCTCAAACAAAGAGCAGTTTACAAATACCTCCAAATGTGGGAAACCATTTCCTTTTCTTCCTCTGCCCTACGGCCAGGTGGGGTATGTAAGAGTGTTATCAGGACACCGAGCCACTACCTGGTGAAGATCAATGCAAACTGTGATGTCGTGTTCACCATGCCCTTAAATGAGTCCTATTCCTGAGGAATCCTTTCTCAAGCTGGGCTCAGACATTATGGCTATGAGAGGAAGTGTGCTGGCCTGGAGCATGAAAACAGCAAGAATTGAAATATATAAGTAAAGAGCAGAATTCTGTACGTTAGTGTTATGTTTCTGAGTTTCTCTGGGACGAGGGTGATTCATTATAGAAACAGAGATGAGCTCACATGGGCTGATCTGGATCTACAGGAAATCTTGGGACAACTCCAGGAAGGGTACTCTGTGTGTTAGAATCAAATGTAAGGAGACTACACCATTCCCTTCTTAAGTATCAACAGCAACAAAGTGAAAGCACACGCATGTCGGATTTGTTCTTTTTGAATTCACTATGGTGACTTGGGGAAATGTGGCTGCCCCGTGCTGGCTCCTAGTATGCATAAAGGCAGTGATTTCATGAGAACTATCAGAAGATTGGAAAAATTCAAAGACAAAAGATGATAAGAAAGATGAACTGAACTAAAGTAATTAGCTAAGTATCTGTGAGTAACAGAAGCCTCAGGATGGTTGTCCTGAGTTTTTGCTGTAAAGTACTTGTCTGCAATATTTTAAGGACTTAATAGAATTTTATTTTAAAGCCATGACATTAGCACAGTTAAGCCAATCAATGTTTTTTAATAGCCTTTTAAAGGTGCCTTTTTAATTGTGCTCTGTGGGAGGGAAAGGCACATGAAGACTGGAAAAACATCTAAAAATGGCTTAGTCAGATCTTTCAAAAATATTTGCAAGTGCAAATTTCTGGCTTGGTTTGATTGCTATAGAAGTGGGGTTAAAGTGCGAGACCTAAAGGGCTTATTCCCCAGTGAAAAAACAAAGACTAACTGTTGTGTACATACATTCAGCTTGGCCCCAGAGCAAAAATAGTTAGAATCGACACCATTTTCCCTTTAGAGATGCAAGAGAGTTGTGGTTTCTCTTAGCAGAGAAATAGCTCCATGCAGAAGTTTTCCTGTCCACCTTGGGGCCCAGGAGAGCCAGACAACACTCTCGTTGCTCCTTCTAGCAGTCCTCTGACCTCCTGAATGTTTGCCAGTGATCGCTTCAGTTTTTATAGTTAGAATGTTGCTAACATCTGGATGAATCGCAAAAAAGTACTATTCACTTTCCAACTTGCTATTTGGCGCAATGCCTACGTTATTGGCAGAACCATCGCAGTCCATCCCCTTTCTTCATAGCTTAGTTTTGTGTGATGCTTTGTTGCTTAAAAAATGCTTTCATATATATTATCCTGTTGGGAGCCCATGATAGTCATGTGATATAAGGAAGTTATTATTAGTTTCTGTTTTATAAATGTAGAAACTAAAGCTTGGAAATACGGAGAGGTCTATCCAAGGTCAGTTAAACAAATTCAACCAACATTTCATGAGTACTGTAGAATGCTTTATATATCCCAGGGGGCTCTCAAAAATTGTTATTTTATAGTTCCTGCAAACAAACTAGGAGCCACATATCAACCAAATCTCAATTCTTCTCCAGGGCTATTTCTATGAAATTACATTGTCTCTTGCATGGCTTGTGGACTTATCTGAAGAATTTACTTCTTTAAAATTTTCCAATCCAAGTATTTGTTGATTTGGGGTTGCGACTTAATGACAGAGCGTGGTATAGATGATTTGGAGAAATGAATTAACCAATGGAATAGATTATCTGGTCTTGCTTTTGTTTGTTTGTTTGATTGATTAGTTTCAGAAAGAAGAGTGATTTGGGGTATTTGCTTTTCCAGTGCATTTCACTGCAGTGTTCATCACAGTACTGTGTGCTGCTGTATTGACCTGCTATGATCGGTTCCAACCAGAGGCCGTCAGTGTACATACACAATGGAACAAACTCAACAAGGTGGAGAGATGGGTTGGAGAAGAGGGGAAGTGCCTCTGGGCCACCATGGCTATCTATGGCCAGGCAGGCACTATGTCAGTAAATTTTAATGCCTTTATATTTGGCCTTACACTTGGCTAGTCGTATCAACAAGTGACATGCTTGATGGTTTGTTGTTTTCCTTAATTTCCTAGAGAAAAGGTCTTTTTGAAAACTCTAAACTTTTCTAAGTGAAACTGAAAGAAACAGTTTCCCTCCACACACCCCCTCCCCCCACCCCACCTGCCTTGCCTGCCTCTCAGTTAGTTTTGACTGAGGCTCCTGGATGAGAAGTTTGTAGGAAGCAGAAAGTAGGAGCGATTATCAGGGATGGTGCTGTATTGAAACCAAGGAAAGGATGTATTCTAGGGCAGAACAATGTGGAGTAGCCTCACAGAGCTGAACTGGCACACTAGCTCTGCTGCGAGATCTTGAAGCATTTAAACTTTGTGAGGCTCAGTTTCCTTACAGTAACATTGATCTAATGATGCTTATTTTAATTGGCTCTTTAAAGGTTTACATGAAATAACCTATCTGTGAAGGGTCAAGCAGAACTCGTGGTATACAGCAGGTACTCACTCATGGTAGCAGCGACTGCTACTACTCTTGTCACTCTCACTGCCACCAGAGCCATCGGGTTAGAGAAAGCAGGAAGCCAGGTTAGCTCTTGTCTGTCGTCTCTTCCATCCTCTTAGATCCTGTTATCATGGATAGAAAGGGCAAGACTTCCATCAACAAAACCGGTTAGAAACCCATGACTCCAATGTTTTAGCAAAGAAGTGGGTCCTGCAAAGATTTTACCAATAGTATTTTAATTTTTTTTAACATTTATTTATTTTTGAGAGACAGAGAGACAGAGCATGAGCAGGGGAAGGACAGAGAGAGAGGCGGACACAGAATCGAAAGCAGGCTCCAGGCTCTGAGCCATCAGCACAGAGCCCGATGCAGGGCTCGAACTCACAGCCCGTAAGATCATGACCTGAGCCGAAGTCAGCCACTCAACCGACTGAGCCACCCAGACGCCCTTACCAATAGTATTTTAAAACCGGTTTAGTCTGGAAGCTACACGGGGCACTAGAATTTTGATTCCTATACCTGGAATCAAATTTCTGAACAGTTGCAATTCAACTGTTCAGCCACTGTGATGACACGCCTTAGTTTTCTGAACTTCAGTTTGCCTTTTGGTAAATGAGAGTGGAACTAGATTCCAATCAAATCAAAGCGGTAGACATGTTTGAATAATGAAGGCCAAATAGCAAAGGATTTCTCGTGTATTTCTTCTGCTCCCTTGTCTCCCAAACCCCAGAGGTGTTTGGCCACAAACACACACACTCCCTCGCTCTTTTTGTAATAAAGATTTTGATACAGTGATACTGGGGAGCCCATGCTTCCATTTGTTCACTTATTCAAGGACCCTTTCTGAGCACTTATTACTTGTCAGGCATTGACCTATTTAGGGAAGTGCTTGGGCTCCCCCAGGCATTGTAATGGAGGGTGCATGAATCACGGCTTCGTATATGATCTGGCAGCGTAAGAACTTTGTAAGTGGAAACAGTGGGTCAGGAAGCGAGGAGGCAAAGTCCGTCTCTGCACAATGAGAGACCGAGCTTGGAATGGTGGACTGCGATCTGGGAACCTCATTATTAGCAAGTTGGAGACATACTGGAGAGTGTTCAGAGAAAAGCCACAGAGATGATAAACGGGCGGAAAGACTGATTTATGAAGGCTTACACAACAAAATATGTATTCTTGGATCAACAAAGACTTCAGAAGAAAGTGATCACTATCAACAACTCTCTGAAGGTTGTGAATACTCCAGAGGCGCCCCAGAGGTGTTTGCCTGATATTTGAAATGTGACAAGGAATCAGAAGATGGCAAATTTAACTTGTGGATAAGGGAAATATGAGAACTATAAATCTATCCATGCCTTATTGATGGAAAGTAGCTACGAAGGGCAATATCTTTAACCTATTTTACCTCCTATATACATTTCTGCAGTTGTAATTATGCATAATCATTTGTTGTCTCTTTACATTCAGGGATTTTATGTGTATTTCCTATTTACACACACCTTCCCTGAAGATGTCAAGAATGAAATATTTGATTATTTTTTTTTAACCTTCCACTTCAAAGACTTAAAGATGAAAGCAGTTGAATTATGGACAAATTGTTTTTTTAAATCAAGTTTGCATGCTTAACCTTTGTTGAAAGTCGTTGTCCTAATGTGAATTTTATTCCTATGAAAAGCCAGATGGGTGACTCTTTATAAAACTGTCCCTCAGTGACCTGATCAACAGTTTTACATGCGTGCACGCTCACTCACACACACACACATACACTCACACACACACACACACGATACTCTATAAAGCTTTCAAAGGATATAAAATCAATTTAGAGGCAGAATCCAATCCCATGCTATTTTATTTATTTGGGACTCCTGTGAGTGCAGCAATTTTAGCTATGGGGTAGAGTGTAATACTTCAAGAAAATAGCCCAAGTGAGACCTGGCCCTAAGGTTTGGGCCACAGAAACCCTCCGAAGAGCTGGGTCCTATGGACTGACAGGGCTGTTTGCTCTCAGCATTGCTCACGTCAGCACCAGAACACAGAACTGGGTCCGATAGAGGACGAACATTATATATATTAAAATGCTTTTTGGCCCCACAACACTGATTTCCACTGATGATTCAACCGGTTCCTAGGCGGTGAGTCCATGGGGTCTGGCTGGGGTCAAGCACACTCCAGGCTAGAGCTGTGAGCTTGGTCCATCCCCCTGGCCACAATGGTTGGCTCAGGGGCAGGCCTGTGACCTGAGCTGGGACTCAAGGACACTTTATAAGAATGGTACAGCCCAGACCTTCTCTTCATGGCTGGGCAGCATGCAGATATGAAGGCTGGAACGACTGGGGTAACTTTTGCTGTCATGATGGGAGTCGGCCTGAGAAGGAGGCCTGTGTGCAGACCCATGCAAAGCCAGAGGAAAATCACAGCGAGTGGAACCAGAGCCCTGCTGACAAAATCCTATCTGGCCGCCTGTCTCTGCTCTTTTCAGTCATTAGAGTTAATAAATGCCCTTTCATTATTAACCACTTTTGACCTGGGCTTTGGTCCCTTGTGGCATAAACAATCCCAACTATTATTTGAATAAGGGACCAAGTTGTGTGGTAGAGGTCATGATTTCAGTTTAAGTGTGGAGGAGAGAAGGCCCACGTGAGCTGAGGCGTAGTTACAGCAGTTGTCGCATGGTGAGGAGGAGGGAATAGAAGGATAACAATTGATTTCCCTCGATTCCAGACACTGGGACTAGTCCTCACAGTCCACATCCACAACCAGCCTGCTCTGTTTGTCTCCTTAACCTAATTTGTAAATGAGAAAACTAAGGCTTGGACAAGTGGAGCAACTTGCTCGAGTCAAGTGGGGAGACATCAAGATTTGAACCCATGCTCTTCTCACGCCTCCTCCCTCTTTCAAGCCTACAACTTGGGTTCCAAATATCTGTGTGTCAGTTCCAGTTCTAACTGTTTGGCCTTGGACAAGTCACTCACATTCCCTGTGCCTTCGTTTCCTCCCATGTAACACAGTGATGATGATCCCTGCCTCTCAGAAGCATTTTGGAGCTTCATATGTGGGAAGCACTCGTGCGAGGTGAGTGTGAGGCATTATACTTACTGAGGAAGGCTTCAGGGAGGAAATAACACCTAGCCCGGGGATAGTAGAAGAGGTAGGTTTCTGTGGGGAGTTAACAGGGGAAGGATGAACCCAATGGATCAACTTAGACAAAGGCGCAGAACACAACTGAACTTTGGTCATTTGTACAAAAGAAAAAAAATTGCCCCAGCAGCTCCTGATGTGAAGCTTTGGGGAATAAATTCCAGGGAAGTGTTCCTTTATTTGTTTGTTTATTTGTTCATTTATCTTTCTATCCATTCAGGGAGACATACTCTCATAACTCCATTAACTTTCTTCCTCTTGCCTAAGTGCTACTAATCTACTGAAGTCACTCAATATGCGTAATTTCTCTAGCTTCCTGATTCCACATGGCTTTCCTTCCCTCCTCGACACTTTCATCCTTATTTCATTATATATATATATATATATATATATATATAATATTTATAAATATAAATATATCTCATTATGTGTATTTATCCATAAATATAAATATATAATTAATTAACCTTTTGATTTTCTTCACCCATTTCTCTTACCTCCCATCTCTGACAACCGCCAATTTGTTCTTTCTATCTATGAGCTTGTTTTTTATTTGTTTTCTTTTTCTTTTTTTTTCTTTTCTTTAGAGTCCACATCTAATAGAGATAATACAGTATTGGTCTTTCTCTGTCTGCCTTATTTAACTTAGCATAAGGCCCTTAAGATCCATGGATGTTGTCACAAATGGCAAGATTTCATTCTTTTTTAATGGCTGAATAATATTTCATTATATATATATATTTATATATACATAACATATATACCCATATGTATATATACACACATATGTACATGTATACTATATATACACATATATGTGTATAGATAAGTACACATTGATTTTCCTTATGCATTCATCCTTTGATGGACACTTAGGTTGTTACATATTTTGGCTATTGTAAATAATGCTGCAGTGAACATGAGGCTGCATATATCTCTTCAAGTTAGTGTTTTCATTTTCTTCAGACAAATGCCCAAAAGTGGAATTGCAGGATCAGATGATAGTTGTATTTTTACTATTTTGAGGAACTTCCATACTGTTTACCATAGTGACTGTACCAATTTGCATTCTCACCAACAGTACACAAAGGTTCCCTTTTTTCCATATTCTTGCCAACACTTGTTATCTCTTGTCGTTTTGATTCTAACTGATGTAAGGTGACATCTCATTATGGTTTCGATTTGAATTTCCCTGATGACTGATGATGTTGAGCATCTTTTCATGTGTCTGTTGGCTCTTTGTATGTCTCCTTTGGAAAACTGTCTACTCAGATCTTTCGCTCATTTAAAAAATTTTTTTTTTAACATTTATTTACTTTTGACAGACAGAGAGAGAGACAGCACAAGCAGGGGAGAAGGAGAGAGAGAGGGAGACGCAGAATCCCAAGCAGGCTCTAGGTTCTGAGCTGTCAGCACGGAGCCCGACGTGGGGCTCAAGTTCACAAACTGCGAGATCATGACCTGAGCCAAAGTCGGATGCTTACTGACTGAGTCACCCAAGTGCCCCTCTTTTGCTCATTTTTAAATTGCATTGTTTGTATTTTGCTATTAGTTGTATGAGTTCTTTATATATTTTGGATATAACCCCTTACCAGATATATGATTTGGAGATATTTTCTCCCATTTAATAGGCTGCGTTTTTATTTTGTTGGTGGTTTCCTTTGCTGTGGAAAAGCCTTTTTGTTTGATGTAGTCTCACTATTTACTTTTGCGTTTGTTGCTTCTACTTTTGGTGTCAGAGTAAAAAAATCATTGTCAAGACCTACATCAAGGAGCTTACTGCCTGTGTTTTTTTTCTAGGAGTTTATGATTTCAGGTCCTACGCATTCAAGTCTTTAATCTATTTTTAGTTAGCTCTTTTGTGTGTATGGTATAAGATAGTGATCCAGTTTCATTCTTTTGTATGTGGCCATCCAGTTTTCTCAACACCATTTATTGAAGAGACTGTCCTTTCCCCATTGTGTTTTCTTGGCTTCTTTGTTGTAAATTAATTGACCATCTATGCATGAGTTTATTTCTGGGCTCTCTATACTGCTTCATTGATCTAAGTGTCTGTTATGCCAATATCATAATGTTTTAATTATTATAGTTCTGTAATAGGATTTGAAATAAGGGAGCATGATGCCTGAAGCTTTCTTCTTTCTCAATATTGCTTTGGTTATTTGGGGTCTTTACCTTTGTCTCACATGTACTATATATTTTTATATTTTATTTATTTAAAATTTTAAAAAATGTTTATTAGTTTTTGAGAGAGAGAGAGACAGAGTGCGAGCAGGAGAGGGGCAGAGAGATAGGGAGACACAGAATCTGAAGCAGGCTCCAGGCTCTGAGCTGTCAGTACAGAGCCTGACGTGTAGCTCAAACCCATGAACCATGAGTTCATCACCTGAAATGAAGCTGAGTGCTTAACGGACTGAGCCACCCAGGCATCCCTATATTTTATTTATTTAGTTTTTACCTCTGTTTCTTCCATTAGACTATAAACTCCACAAGGACAAAGATCCCTCCCCCCCCCATTTTGCTTGTAGTTGTATCCCAGTGCCTTGAACGGTGTCTGGCACACTCAGTAAATATTTGCTGAATCAAAGGAAGAACCGTTTTTATACCTATCCTGTCTGGGGTGGGCCGTGCATGGATATCATCTGAAAGAGAATCCTTCTTTCCACTGATTATCTCACACAAAGAGTTGGAGAATTGTCAAGAGACATTTCTCTCCTCATCCTGTCAGTCCCTCCAGCCCCACCTTACAAGAGGATGCGACTCCTTTTTACGGATCCTTTTTCCCTTCTCCTCCTCACAATCCCATTGACCTACTTCTAACCCTCTCTCCCTCCTTCCAGGGCGCTGAGTTCATCTTGGAGGGTTTCTATCAGTGTTTCTGAGGTCCTGTGTATCGTGTAAGAGGACTTCTATCTTTCAAAGTCCTCAGAGTGTCACTTCTAGAAAACAAACTTTTCCCCTGCTAACCCTGATCTTCTCTTGGAGTCTAACTTTGATTTACCAACTTATTCTCAAAGTCTCTTTTTCTTGGGTCCTTTCAAAGGCAAGTACTTTCCTTTTTGACCAGGAAAGTAGGGACAAAATGAAAAAAAGAACACTTTGCCTATCTTAAGTGTATTCCCAATTCCTTAATTAAGAGAAGAGATAAAAACTGAACTCTTGATTTGTCTTAATTGGGCCGAGAAAGCATATCTGGCAAGAGACCTGATATTGGAATCACTAATTTTATTTCTCTCACCCTTACCTTCTTTTTGATTTCAGGACACCCATACTAAATAATGGGCAGAGATGCACTGGGGTATTTCTACTGGTGCAGTGGCTAAAATACTACATCAAACACACATAAAATACCTGTCTATATCTATTCTGCTCATATTTCTTATACTAGGTAAAACCTTGTTATTTTTACTAAGTGACTCACAGGTTCGAATCAAGTCTTTTTTAATTAAAATATCTGTGGTGGGCAAATGAAAACATAAATCAAGAAAGTGGTCTTAATTGAAGGATAGCTGAAAATAAATCAGTAAAGCAGCAAACTGGCTGTTTTGCATATTCACTTATTCCAATTCTTTAAAATTTCAGTTGAAAATTTCAAAGAACGGTAGGGTAAGAGATGGACAAATCCTATTAAATCACAGTATCTGTTCTTTGCCAAGATTCTCTCTCTGCAGCTTCTGTGTGTTTTTTTTAATGTAATTTATTGTCAAGTTAGCTAAGATACAGTATATACAGTGTGCTCTTGGCTTTGGGAGTAGATTCCCATGATCCATCGCTTACATACAACACCCAGCGCTCATCCCAACAAGTGCCCTCCTGAATGCCCATCACCCATTTCCCCCTCTCTCCTGCCTTCCCCCAGCAATGCTGTTTGTTCTCTGTATTTAAGAGTCTCTTATGGGTTGGCTCCCCTCTCTGTTTGAAACTATTTTTTCCCCCTTCCCTTCTCTCATGGTCTTCTGTTAAACTTCTCAAATTCCACATATGAGTGAAAACATATGATACCTGTCTTTCTCTGACTGACTTATTTCACTTAGCATAATACCTTCCAGTTCCATCCACATTGTTGCATATGGCAAGATTTTATTCTTTCTCAATGCCAAGTAGTATTCCATTGTATATATAAACCACATCTTCTTCATCCATTCATCAGTTGATGGACATGGGCTCTTTCCATAATTTGGCTATCGTTGATTGCATGAAGCTCCTGTCTTGTTGCCTTTTCTGTTTTGGATAAACAGTTAACAGAGAGCTTCTATGTGGCATTTAGGCTAGATCCTTCTATGTGGGAGTGGAAAAATACCCATTTCTAGGCATCCACTTTGTGGCCAAGGTGCTCTGACTTGGTGATTCTTCCTGGAGGCCAAGGTTGCTGGTGTGGATTCAGGGTTCCCTTGGTTAAAGGGAGCCCGGTGTCACGCTTTGGTCAGCAATAAACCACCATGTGATAAACAAGGTGATGTGAAAATTCTGTTCACCCTTCGGTGCTGCCAAACCTGGAGCAAATCTCACCAGTGCAGGCTTCCTGGAAGACACTTAGTGTTTCCTGCTTCTGGCTGGAAACCTGGAGGATGCCAACAATGACAAATAACGGTGAAGAGACGTGCTCAGTTGACCTGTGATGGTGATTTTAGGAGAAGATATTTCATTCGGGGGTTGATTTTAGTCTTTAATTGACCATTAATCTTGCTTTATGACTTTTTGAAAAAAAAGAAATATTTTTTCGATCGTATTTTTATTCATGCGTGCTTCATGCCATTGTATTGATTTCCAGGTAGAAGTTTAATTTTTAAGGATATCCGTTCTTTCCTCTTTGCCACATTGTGCCAGTATTAATTCTTAAACTTCAGGAGAAGATGTCTGTAAAAACAGAAGACTGAACTCAGATGCAAAGCAGGGTCTTTGAAGATCAGCTGGAGTACAGAGTTTAAAATGCTTATTTAATTATTATTATTTGTATTTCGGGAGAATCAAATGCCAAGTAGCAGAGGCCAAGAAGGCCAAAGTGATATATTCAAGTTCAAAAAGCAGGAGGCTGCAAGGATGGTGGGGTCACGGTGCTTTTGGGCAAAGAAATACCAACCAGCCCGATGTTTTATTTGCTTGTTTGCTTTTGTTTTGTTTTGTTTTGTTTTGAGTAACAAGTCACCCCAAAATGTAGAGGTTTGCAACAAAAATAGTTATTATTTCCCGGTTTCTATAGGTCAGGAATCCGAGCTTGCCTTAGCTGGGTCCTGTTTTAGGGACTCTCCCAGGCTGCAGTAGAGGTGTGGTGCAGACGCTTCAAGTCTCAAGAGCAGAAGGGTCTGCTTCCGAGCTCGCTCGAGTGGATGTCAGTAAGATTCGGTTCCTCACAGGTGGCTTCATTGAGGGCCTCAGTTCCTTGCTGGCCGTTGGTGGGAGGCCCTTTCTCAGTTCCTTGCCCCATAGGCCGCTCCATAGGGCAGCTCACAACATGGCAGCTGGTTCCTATCAGAGAGAGCAAGCAAGAAGGAGCCAGCAAGATGGAAGCTGCAATCTTTTATAACTTAGTCTCAGAAGTGATATCTCATCCCTTTTGTTTGTTGAAAGCAAGCTACTTGATCAAGCTCGCACTCAAGAGGAGGGGCATACACAGGGTCCTGGAATATCAGAAGGTAAGGATCATTGGGGCCATCTTAGAATTCTGCCCTATCCCTAGCATATACTACATAATAATGAAAAATACAGAAGAGTACAATTCTAATGGGATATTTGAGAAATTACGTTTAGGTATATTTTGTCTTTTTGAATATTTATATTTTTGTATCAATATGTGGATACAAAGTATACAATATGATTGTACACTTAGGTAAAGCCAGACAGTTTTGCAAGACTGACGATTGAAAACATTACCCACCTGCATCTCTGAAGCATACTTGAATCTGGACAAGGACCTGGATCTGCCAAATGACCGATTCCTCTATAAACCCAGGAATAGCTTCTGGTCCATTTTAACTTTCCTGTCCTTTAAAAAAAAGTTTTTTTAAAGTAGGTTCCACACTGGGGTGCCTGGGTAGCTCAATCAGTTGGGTGTCCAACTTTGGCTCAGGTCATGATCTCAGAGTACATGGGTTCGGGCCCTGCGTTGAGCTCTGTACTAACAGCTCAGAGCATGGAGCCTCCTTTGGATTCTGTGTCTCCCTCTCTCTTTCTGCCCCTCACCTACTCATGCACTCTCTCTCTCACCTTCTGTCTCAGAGATAGATAAACATTTAAAAAATAAAAATAAAAAAATAAATAAAGTAGGTTCCATTCCCAACATGGGTCTCGAACTCATGATCCTGACATCAAGAGTCACATGCTCTACTGACTGAGCCAGCCAGGTGCCCCTAATGTTTTTCTTTCTAGTTTTACAGTATGCCTTGACTATCTTGTTAAAACCATGGGGCTCTATTTCTGAAATCCTCACTTTTATTTGTTTACTTATTTATTTTTAACGATTTTTAAAAATGTTTTTTATTTTCAAGGGAGAGAAAGAGACAGAGTGTGAGTGGGGGAGGGACAGAGAGAGAGAGAGAGGGAGACACACAATCCGAAGCAGGCTCTAGGCTCTGAGCTGTCAGCTCAGAGACTGACATGGGGCTCAAACTCATGAGTCATGAGATCATGACCTGAGCTGAAATCTGATGCTTAACTGACTGAGCCACCCAGGCGCCCCTCTGAAAACCTCATTCTTAAATAATTCTCTGCAAGTATCTGCTTTTTCCCCCATAGATAGAATGAAAGACTTGACTTGTGAACTCTTGCTTATAAACTCAGATCTTAGCCATATTACATGTAGTATCATGGAAAGATGTTTCATTTTAGAAACAAGTGAATATTGAATATTAAGATGTTTTTCCAATTGGACAGTAATTCATAAGGGGAGCTGGCCAGGAATCTATAACTTTTATTATGGAAAGGTGACTGAAAAATAGGTGCTTATGGCTAGGTGCGTATGGACAACCATGATGACCACTGTATAAATAACAATAGATCACTGTAAATGAGATTGAGACTCAGTGTCTCTGGGCACTTGGGTGATATTTAGATAATCCCTCCCTGCCAGGCATTAGGTGGATTAAAAACCATTGGTCCCCGTGGCATACACTGATCACGGGTATGCATTGCTTCCCTCTGGAGAGAGTATTTTTTCTCTAACTCTGGTGTCTGTGAGGCAGCCTACCTAATGTAGGTGTTCTAGAGCTTCCTGAACTCACCATGAGAATGACCTCAAACATCCTGAGTCTGACTGGTTGTTGAGGGTGCAGAGGAGAGGAGCCCCCAATGTGGCACCGGCAGCAGTAATGCTAGTCTGGAAGGAACAATTTGCATGTCCAAGTCTGTCCAACTCCAGATGAAGGTACAAGAATGATTAGTTTGTGTGTGTGTGTGTGTGTGTGTGTGTGTGTGTGTGTGTGTAGCTCTAAAGGGCAAACATATAACTAAGAGATCGAAGTTATTAGAAGGAGAATTTCCACACTACATGCAGAGATTTCTAACCGTTGAAAGTGTTAAAAAAGGAATGGGCCACCTAGTCATGTGGTCCTTGGAGTCTGGAAGGTTGCTCATGAGTCAGGGCTGTTGCAGGGAAGGGTAGTGGACAATCATGAAGGGGAAATGGGAAAAATGAGTTCAAAAATGGGTGAAGGGGCAGGGAGCTGGGCCTGTAGATGTTTTATTAGTGGAGTTTAGAAAGAAAACCTGGAAAAATGAGGTTGGCGCTAAGAGGGAGTGGGATAAAGGCCATCTGTCTGTGGGGCCTGAGAAGATATTGGGTAAGTATGATCTTTCCCAAATCTTGCCTTGCTGCCTACCGAATATTTTGACTTTTCTAACTCTAAGAATCTGTGAAAGAATACGTATTCCTGGTGGGTTTGTAAAACCATCCAAATCCACCAGGCCCTAGTCTTAGTTTCCGAGACCACCTTTCAGATGCACCCTCTTGATACAGTTATTTGGAGATCTACTGACTTTGTCTCATTATTGGAACTTTTCTAGTGACTTTAATGTGGGGGAGGGGGAGGAAGGGATGACAACGACAAAAACGAAAGCCACAACAGCATGATTTATTACTGGACATACTGCTCAGAAGAGACAAAAACGGCGCCAATGAAAAGCAATCGTAAGGGGGTCGCAGTGGTCGCAGAGCCACCTGAGCAATTCATGGAGGTTGGCTTCACATAACCAGCTGCAGAAAAGCAGTTAAATGATTTTCTTCATGCTCTTTGGGGGAGACGGTGTCTAATCTGATGCAGTTGCTCCAAAGGAGCGCTGGTAATGACATCTACACCAAATATCAGTTCAATAAATTGCTTCCCTTCATTAATCTGAGTGTCAGTGTCTGCATTAATGGCGTTTGCACAGCAGAAGGTCTCAGAGAGAGATAATAAGGACCTGTTTTTAGTAACATGTGAGGGCAGCTTCGTAAAAACAAGCAAATATATAGCTTGTCCTTTGACTCTGGTGAATCAAAATCACTTCGTTTATTAATTTTTTCACTCCACAATTATCCTTTCAGTGACTACTATGTGCCTGGCACTGTGTGAGGTCCTGAGGTCCTTATGTTCAGGAACAGAAGTCTTTGGGGAACTTAGTCAGTGGGAGACAGAAATCATCCCCCACATGTATGATAAACTGGAATGAGAGCTATGAAGGAAAAGTACAGATTTCTTTGAAAGAATGTAACAGGGGAAACATAGAGATTGACTGTTTTTCTAGAAAAATCTGGGCTTCAGGCTGGAGGAGCTTGTACTATTACATGGGTGATGGTGGCTATCTTTGGGAGTCATCACATCTGAGCAGGACTGTCTCAAGAAAGTGGAAATTTCCTGATGTCAGCTATTGAATAACAGATTTCTGGCTAGAGCCTACTGGTAACAATGACCATTTGTGTCAATAACGATAGGTCATTGCAAATGACACAGTGTCTCTGGGCAGTCGGATAATATTTAGGCACTCCCCTCACACCTCATTGCCATAGGTGGATTAAAAACCACCAGTCCCTATGGTGCCCACTGATATGGGTGTGCTTTGGGATGAACCTGGGTTGCCTTTAGACGAGTATTTTTTTCCCCTCTGGTAGCTGTAAGGTGACTCACTTGATTCGGGTGTTTAGGGCTTCCCAGACTCCCTCTGAGAATGACATCAAGGTCCTGAACCTGACTGGTTGTCAGGGGTTTCGGAGAAGAGGAGCAGTCTGGCTCAAAAGTAGCTGCAGTAATGCTGGTCCAGAAGGAGCAACTTGTGTGTCCAAGAAAATGCCGCTCACTGGTGGGAATGTCACAGCACCTGGAGAGCTCATAACAGGCTGAGAATATGCGTATACCACTTCTGCCTCTGTCCTGTTAAGTGAGGGAGTCATTATCATGTGTCATCATGTGACTTGAATATAGAACCATCAGCATGCTCGTCCTCACGATTATATTTATGATTATATTTATTGAAATCTTATGTGTCAGGCACTATTTTAAATTCCACCCATTATCTATCTAAGGTCTCACTTGATTCTCACAATCGATCCCCAATTATCTATCTAAGATCCCACTTGATTCTCATCATCGATCCCCAAAACGTAACTTCTAAACACTAGAATTTTCAAGTCTAACCTCGTCATCAATGAGAAGATATTTTCTAGTTTCTAAAAGAAAAGAGTCAATAATTTTATATACAAGGTGTCCTCCTGCCCCACCTATCCACCTGTCTCTTAGAATGTTTTCCAGAATTTGACTGCCATATTTGACTTCGAGGGCAGGAGGAGGCCAGAGTAGTTTGGGGGCAATCTGCTATGTTCTTTCAGTTCACAGATAATTGGTCACATAATAAACAGTTGTATGTATCTGTCTCCCAACAGCGTACTGGGGTTGTAGGGACTGTAAGCCTCACAAGAACAGGGATTTCATCCACTTTTCGATGCCTTTCCTCCACTCACTAGAAAATGTTTGGTATGTAGTAAGGGCTTGGTAAATATTCTCTGATCAAAAGAAGATATTTTGTTGAATTACAAAAGGAAAATCTAGGCTTTCTAATTAAAGCTGCTTCTGAATCACTGTGTAATCTTGGGCAAATCCTCTAATATTTCTAATTTACCCCTTGGTTTGGTTAGAAATGAAATAGTGGTTGGAAGCCTCATGGAACTGAGAAGGTAAATGTTTGCTTAAGAACAAATATTTTTCATTGATTCATCGAAGGTAAGTGAAACAAGCAAAAGTCGCCAAGTGACCTTAATGTTTCAGTATGTGTTCATCTATGTTTTACTATAATGCGTGTCACCTGAAAAGCTGTATGCCCTAAATCTTGCTCTGCTTCGCGTCCGCGTTGATGGTGGTGAAGGTGAGGGATGTCGTCAAGGCATTTGTGAACATGCTTGGTACCTTTCAGCTTAGCAAGTACTTGCTTGGAATCCTCAGTGCCAAAAAGATGTCATCAGCCCCCACTATTTTATGAGCCTCCTAAAAGGGTGCGTATCCAGGAATGATACTCAAGCAGTTTGTCAGGGCACTGTGCAATAACTACCTTGAGGAGCTGCTTCTTGGACTGAAATCAAATTGCAACGGCTCCACACAGCCGACGGAGGTTTTAATATCAGTCCAGTCCATCACCCACAGAGAACACTATTAATAACCAGGTAAAAGCCTTTGTGTATAAGCCGATTCCATTTACAGTTATATCATGTCAGGCGGATGTCAGTGTCCTATCTTGTCTTAGTCATAATGATGGCTAATATGATCCATACAGGATAATAGATGGGGTGGGAAGGATTACGGAGTTAAAAATCAATCAGGGCTTCTCATACATTTCTATGCTTTTGTGGCTGGTTAAATCATCAAAGTCTGAAGATTGATTTTTTTGCTTTAGTAATCAATCCTTCACAATCTGTTACTTTTTTCCTCCTCCTTCTCCCAACCTACCGTTTTGTTTTGTTTTGTTTTGTTTTTAACATGTAGACAAGAGTTAAATTCTTCTCTGGATAAATACAGAGATGCACTCTTTGCCCCAGAGGGAAGATTTATCACATTTTGAAGGCAGAGCTGAAAAGTTGTACATGCTACTGTCCTGGACAGGCAAGATACGGGGATTGATAAGTATGAAGTAGTTTGTGTTTTTTTCCCCAGAAATAAGTCATTTATACTTGGATATTTGGCATTTTATTTTCATCCGCTAAAGCAGAGGCTCAGTTTATATCACCAAAAGAAATCTGAGCATAACATTTATACAACGAGACAGATTTGGCATGAAACACTGGCATCCTCAAACACTGAACACAGCAATAGGCTTTGTCTCCTTGGCTTGGAGATATGTATGATATATATGTATGTCCGTATTCGCCAAGGTTCTAACACTCAACAATAAGAGTGCTAATTGATACAGAAAAGCTCAAAGGGGAAGCCACATATCTGTTATTACTGAGAAGTTAGAATTTTTTGAACAAAACCTATAAGAATCCAGGCAATTGTCTCGGAGATGGTTGACAACCTTAAGTAGGTACATGAGGGGGTTTTTAGGGGAGAGAGTGGGACATTGAGATGGATAAGAAGTGGGAGGGGAACCCTGTGATGGCCCCATCTGGGAGGAGACCCAGTGTGTCAGCCCAACTTGTGACACGAGTTACTATTACTTGTACAGCAGTTGGTGTCAGGGAAATCCAACAGGGAGTAACAGTGTTCCATAGGTGTAGGAATATAGGAACCTGAAGGAGCCATTCATTGATTCACTAATCACAGTCTTTCCTAAAACAGCCACTCTGTTGGGAGCAGCAGATACACATGGACATCCTCAAGAAGCTCATTGTCATGTGGGGAAAAGAATATTAACAAATAATTTGGCTGCAAGGAGATAAACATCACAAGTGATGGGTGCAAGAGACCTGGCATTCTGAGCAGCAAGGCAGGCAGGAACCACGCATCTTCATTTACTCTGTATGGACCAGTATTTCCCTCTGGTCAACAGTGAATCTTGACAGGAGGTTGGAGGGTGAGGTAAAGATATTTATTTCCTCAAGGCCCTGCAAAGTGGGGCCACAGGCAAACCTAGGCTATGCCCCCACTTAGGTCTTGCTAGAATAGCATGGCTGTGGATCCTGTCCAAAGGTCAAAGCTTCTCTTTAGGCAGCCATCTTTGTATACTTTCTCCTTCTGGGTTCCAGTAGCCTCCTTTCCCATTCCCTTTGGGCCTTTGGGTTAGAAGCCAGGGCTATTACACTATCCCTTGTGGTTTCTTCATACCCAATCCATGCATTTGTATGTTGTCACTTATTAAGCTTCCCTCAAATTATCTTGATTTTGGCACTGCTTCCTGCTATGACCCAGCCTGATGCATATCCCAATTTCCTCTCTCCCTCTCCATCTCCTCTTCTATCACCGAATCCCTCAAGTTTACCGCACCAACATCCTAATTTACCCACTGATTTCATTCTTGTGTTCCTATAGCCTATTCACTATTCAGCAGCCAAAACAGTCTTTTTAAAAACAGAAATCAGATCATGACAATCTCCTACTTAAAACCCTTGAATGATTGACCAGAACTTTTGTGAAGTTCAGAGTTCTTACCCAACTTAGGATACCTTTCATGAAATAAACCCTTCTTTCCACTCTGACCAACTCTATGACCACTCTCTGTCTCAGAACTGTGTTCCAACTACCCTGGTCTTCCCTGATAACTCAAGTACTTTGAAGGTTTTCCTCCCTGAACATCAAATGGCTGCCCCTTCTACCATCTATTCTCAGAGAGGTCATGTATGACCACCAAACTACAGTGGTCACCAGTCATTTTCTATGACATCAACTTATTTTAATTTTCTGCATACCTTCCTGCCTAACTGCTTCTTCCCTCCCTTTATCTATCTTCTATCTATCTATGTATCTATCTATGTATCTATGTATCTATCTATGTATCTATCTATCTATTATCTCTCTCTTTCCATCCATCCACCCATCCATCCATCCATCCATCCATCCATCCATCCATCCATCCATCTATATATCTATCTATTTACCTGTCTATCCATCCATCCTTTCACTAGAATGTAAACTCTATTGGCATAAGGAACTTGTTTCTCCTGTTCTGTACTGTATCTCTACCACATCACACAGTACCTGACACATAGTAGGCACTCAATAAATACTTATTGAATGAATGAATGAGCAAATCATAGAATCAAGTCCTAGAAGGAATAGAGAATGAACCAAGTTCCTAAGGCAGAAAGTCAAGCAGGAAAACTAGAAGAATTGGGCTCCTACAATTGTAGAACTTGTTAGGACCAGATAGAAACCACTTTGTGGAATGGGGTTATGTGTAATGATCAGATGAGAATTCCAAGATTGTGCTAGGGTTGGTTTTACATCGTGTGTGTGTGTGTGTGTGTGTGCCACAGACCCCTTTGGAAGTCTGATGAAGCCAAAAAACCCTTTCTCAGAAAAATACTTTTAATTCATAAAATAAAATATCTAGAATTACAAGGAAAACCAATTATACTGAAACATAATTATCAAAATATTCTAAAAATTATGATATATAGTAATATAAAAATCTTCCTCACATGATGAAGTTACCTCCTGATAAATCCATTGTAAATGGAGAATATCTACGTAAAAAATGCTCTTAATACACCTCAACTACTAAACATCATAGGTTAGCCTAGCCTACCTTAAATGTGCTCCGAACACTTATGTTAGCCTACAGTTGGGCAGAATTCTCTAACACAAAGTCTATTTTATAATAACGTATTGACTCTCTCATGTAATTGATTGAATACTGTACTGAAAATGAAAAACAGAATGGTTGTATGGGTACAGAGTGGTTGTAGATGTGTCAGTTGTTAATCCCCCCCAGGATGGCGGAGCTGGCTGGGAGCTGGGGCTGCTGCTGCCCAGCATCACAAGAGAGTATCTTATTGCATATTGGTAGTCCTGGAAGAGATCAAAATTCTAAGTTCGAAGTATGGTTTCTACTGAATGCAGTTCTTTTTCGCACGGTCATGAAGTTGAAAAATTGTGAGTTGAACCATTGGTAAGTTGGGGATCATCTGTATATGCTTTCTTAATAGATAAATAGACAATTAATAGATAAATAATAATTTTAATAGATAAACAATAATTTTAATAAGTAAACAATAATTAATAGCTAAATAATAAAATCTAGCAATGTGTCTGATAACCACCAGATTTTTGATGTAGTGATGAATGTAGATGGTATTTTGAGATAGCTGCATCAACAATAATGGTGATGTGAAAACATATTTGATTTCTGTAAGTCCCGTATGTGCTAATTCTGCTCTGGATTTTTGTCTACATTCACAATCTAAGGAAATATTGAATTTAATGAAGATAATTTTTTTCTCACCCAAGTTCACAGACATCTTAAATTCTGTCCATTGACCCTTGGGAGACTGTTTGCAAATTAATGGGTCTGGGTGTGGAGGTGGAAGTCCAAGCAGCTTCTTTAAGGATGGCTGGGGGGAGGAGGGCTGGCAGAGGCATGTGCTGCTGTCAAAACATGACTTTATGAGAACAAGTGTGGCTTGAATTACCCCAGCATGATCAGAGACTGGCGAATCTCAAAAGACCTGGGGACCTAAGGATACTTCCTTGAACCAGATCCAAACTGTGATCCTTTTAAAGATTGAATTGCTCTGTTGGAATCATGAAAGAGAATACTTTCTTGGGTGATGTTTGGGGCTCCTGCTTCCCGATGGTTGAAGAAATAGTTTAAGGAAAAGGCTTCACATGGTATCTCTGTGTTTCTCTGGGTTCATTTTTATTTCCATACACATCAACACTGGGAAATGAAACCCTGTGGTTCTGGAAGACATTCCACACATATTTGCCATAAAAAAATCCTCCTTTAAGAGTGTTTTAGAGTAAGGTATTGAAACTCTACCATTAAATGGAGAATGCCTAAGCACTTACAGATGGGGTTCCTTAGGTCCATTCATTACGTTTATGATCTATAGACTCTCCCCAAAGTAGTTTCTTCTTTAACCACATTGGTTTGGGATGTGTGAACCATATCTGTAACTGCTCAGATTTGGAGATGCTGTCACTTGCCCCACTTAGGAGGTGACTCTCTCGAATGTGCCCCCTGCTCCTGGCTATAAGGAGGCAGACCTAGAGCAAGACAGACTTCCAAAATATAGACTTGTGGCTTCTTACTTGTCCTGTTCTTTGTCAAGCAGAGAGAATTAACAGAATGCAAATTTCTATTATATGAAATACCTGAAAATAATAGAGGTCCTTTGCCGCGTATTTTGTGAAACGTGACACAGAGGTCTACAGCTTGGAAAAGCATGAATTTGGCCCATGATAAGATTGTTTTGATCTGGTCAAAAGAACAGAAGAATTTAAATCTAGGCATGGAGTGATTCAAAGGTCATAGAACCTTCATGTCTACTGAACCAAAGAGTTCTTTGGTGTGCGAAGCTTAGGTATACTTCAAGGTTTTCTTCTTGGGTGCTGTCTATCCACTTGTCTTATAGTAGGAGGGTTTTCCGGGGTAACTAATTCTAATGCTTTGTGACAGATCTTGGCTTTGTGGCAAGTTTTCAAGTGGATTTGAAAGGCTTTGGGTTGTTGAAATAATTCACTACAATGTAGCTTGACATGTGACATCTTATTTTATTAAGGGGAGAAATTGGAATGGAAATCAAGAGCATGAAACATTCTTTGCTAAAATAAATCAGCAATAATTCCCTATAGGTTTGAAGTAGAAGTGAGGTTTAGTCTTATATGCCCGCCCTTATGACATCTGACAATCAGATTGAAACCAGGTGTAACCTGTATCACCACAGCCTGTCCCTTCCAACCACTTCCTGGTTTTTGTAGCTACTATATGGGATTCTGATAACTAGCACATGCTCTCCCAGTAGGGACTTGTGAAAATATTTAATAGAAATCAGGAAAGCATGTAAGAAGGGCAAAAACCCCACTTTTTGGTTTGAATTTACAATGTGGAGTGCTGAGAGCTTGTTGTTCTTGGGAAAGATTATTTTTCATCCTGTCTACTCCAGCCCAGCTGATTGTCGTGTGTGCCCGATGGCCTCCCAGGCCATAGTTCTCTGAGACGGTCAGATTGAAACACATTAGGATTAACTAGGATTCAATCTCCTTGACAGGAAGTCATGGCCAACCTTGACTTCAGGGTTGTGCCCAGGGTCTTCTTAGCCAACACCACTTCCTCTGTTTCCATTCCTAGGTCAAATGCTTATGACCCTTTAAGCCTAAACTTTTACAAGTAATTAGCAGTTGAATCTTCTCTGGACTCAATTCTCTTACCCATTTTCTCAACCAAATTCCCATTGAAATCAACGGACTAGTCTTATTGATTTAATTTAGTCTAATTTAATTTTAATCGATGACTAGCAGTTGCTTTCACTGGATGTTTAAATTGAGAAAGTCCCAATGAAGTAAACAAATAGATTTCGGTGTTTTATAAATGTTTACCTGTAAAATGCTAAGTCTAGTTGTGCCTATAGAGGAAATGGCCTTCTTTAACTTTTAGAAAGCATAAGAATCAAGCAAATGATTCATCAGAAAAAGCAGGATGCTCACCTTCAACCCTGTGAGTGCCATTCACTGTCTAAAGTCCTATCCTTCATATTGAGAAATGATGGTTTTAAGAATAATTGCCCACCAGCCACTGCTCTGAACATTCATTCACCTTGGAGCCAAGTCAGAGGGAGGGGAGTTTTGTCAGGGGAGTGGGGTTCTGACAACAAAAATTTTATTCCTTTTTGAGTGCTCAAAGCAACAGTCGCCCCACCCACCATGTACAGAGAAGTCCAGACCTTGATACTATTTTAAGAAAAAATGACTAGTTTCTGTCTTACTCTGAAAACTTTAGCCCATGTAGTTCCATGGACTTTCAAGACTTAGGAATCATCTGAGGACTGATTCGCCCATCGGAGCCTTTGGGAAATGCTATGGTCAGAACTGACCAACATTAGCTCATGCTTTAAATTCTGTTTGGCTCCCCCTACTTCCATTCTGACTTCTAATGTCTTTTCATCCTGGCCAGAAGCTGCGGCTATTTTTCTCCATGCTTGACCTAGCCATTTATCCCACTTTCTTTTGGCAGAAGAATAGAAAACAACATTTGCAGCATCCCTAAATTAATTATACTTTTCTCAAGCTAAAGAACTGTGACAGAGCCACAAAACAGCAACTGAAAACTAATTCCTTAAAAGAATATGAAAAAAGGAAGTTGTATAAGATAGGGTAATTAATCTTGCAATAAAAATAATTGTTTACAGTTAAAATTAATGTAACATGCATTCCTCAGCAGATAATAAATTATGGACTTTCTCATTAGCATTTGAATTGATTTCCTCTAATTTCTGAGGAGCACATGAGCATGTGACTAGATTAAGTTTAATTGGACTACAGCTGGTGCTGATTGTATGCACATGGGGTGGGGGCTTTGCTGAGTGATTGGCTGTCTCTGCATTTTGTTTCCATTGTCTTTCTCTTTTTCCATTGCTTTTTCCCCACAGGTAGGAAGATTGAAAATGCTAGGGTCTTAAAATAGAATTGACTAGAGGGAGGACTGTGGTTTTGGATAATATTAGGCAATGAGCTCCTACCAAGAACGATTATGATATAATATACGATTATCATATAATATAATTGTTATTACCATCTTCTCATCATTATGTAATTATTATTTTGTCAACAGCGAACTTACTGGGCATTTGCCACGCATTGGCATTCTTCACCGTAGCATGATTGGACGTGTCATTATTCTTCCAAAGAATTGGTACAGGTTAGGCCCTTGTTAGGCTATGAGGGTGTGTCTGATTAGAGCTGAAAAATTAAGAACAAAAGATTAATTGTAGGTTTTTAATCCTACAGCGAGATGTTTCTTTTAAAATAAGTTTCTCACTTAAATTAAGGAGAACTGTTTTGGAGCAATTTGAAAACTAAGCTTCTTCAGAGGATTTCATGGGACCTCGGTGGTCTAAGCTTTGGGTCTTTGTTACTTGAGGACTTAAGTCCTTTTGCTTTTCTTGATACACAGGAAAAGTTTGCAAGTAGAGTTTTTTCTGCAGAAGAGATAATTTTAGGCGAATTTAATGGCTTCTGGGTTGACGTTAGCACCTGTGCTTAGCTCAGGGTTCTAGTTTCCCCACCCCTTGTCTTACAGTCCGTTGTTTCCATGGCAGTTCCCTGAGCATGGCGCCCACACTAGGCAAGACAAACAAACACACCAAACTATAGGTATTCGCTGCGATTCCAAATAAAATGTTCCGAATTCTATAAAGTCTCAGAAGCTTTTCTGTCCTCTCTTATTTGCCAACTATATCTTACTCCCTACATAATATTGTATTCAGTGGATTAATCATAAATTCACATGTTGACCTAGGTAATTATATAGAGAAACAGAAAAAGAAGACTAGCAAGTGTGATATGTGAGGTTGTGTTCATGCTACCTTTGAATATGAAAATGTTAATATAATATTAAGAAAACTTTTTAATTTGAGTGTAGTTGACACTCAATGTTATATTAGTTTGCGGTGTAATTCAACATCTCTTTACGTTACGCTGTGCTCACCACAAGTGTAAGCTAGCATCTGTCACATACAATGCCATTTCAATATCATCTATGTTCCCTATGCTGTACTTTTTATTCCCATGACTTATTCATTCCATAACTGAAGGCCTGTGTCTCCCACTGCCCTTCACCCATTTTGCCCATCCCCCACCCCTGTCTTCTCTGGCAACCATCAGTTCCTTCTCTGTGTGTATAAGTCTGATTCTGTTTTCTGTTGAATAGAAAATTTTTGATCATGATCAGAGAGCTGCCAGAGTATTAAACATGGGATATTTTAAGCAGACACACACACACACACACACACACACACACACACTCTAAGTCTGGTTTTTCTTTCCTGCTTTATAATATTAACCATGGGAAAGAAACAAAAATTAAATGCTTGGCTGATGTGCTAATGTTTCAGTTGAGCAAATGTGCCCAGGAAAAATGCCAAGGGACCAGCCTGCCCGGAGCCTACGTTGATCCTTTGACCTTTTGCATTTTTCACTAAGTCCTATATGGCTCCCCTCTTTTTCACTCTTCTCTCGCGTGGAGCTATTAAAAATCCGTAATCCATATCCTTTGTTTCAGTTTTATCATAAACTGAAATACAGCCCCACTTAAATTTTCCCAATAAACAAAGTGCCACGTTGTTGAGGCCTTGCCTTTCACCTCATTATAGTGGGAGCAGAGTGTGATGTCACACTTGACCCAATACCAATCTGCCCATAAATGATATAGCCTGTTCCCCCCTTTGCTTCCTGGCCCAAGCACCGGGAAGGAGCTTAGTATGAAATTCATGCCGTGATGACAGATTTAAAAGTTGCTACAAACTCTAACAGACAGCAACTGCAGTTTGTAGGCATACACAACGTGTACCGCTGTCTTGTATTCTTAAGTGATGACATTCTTCGTTTAAAGAGTTACGTTTATATAGCTCATTACTGTTGCCTGTCTCTGAGACAGGGGTGGTAGGGAGAAGGGAAAAGGAGGCTAAATTGGATATGAAGACATTTACCAGAAGAATTTTCCAAATGTTAATGAGCAGCTTAAAGGGCTGCACACATGTGTTGCAATGTAATTGGGTTTGGTGCCTTCTGGGGACTTTGAAGCTTTTCCGCCCTTGCCCATTGTATTTTGAGAGGTGGAATGAGGCCCCCAGAATTCTAACACTTTGGCTCTGAAGATCCACATGGTGCTAAATTGTAAATCTGCAGACAGCCAACAAACAGAGGGCCAAGCGCCAGCGACTCTTGTTTGGTTTGGGCTTCTCAAGCAATTAAGTGAATGGCAGTCTCTAAACGTCTCTGGGGAGGTACAACATGCTATGAGGAGAATTTACTGGAAAGGGGCAAGGAGGGGTTCCTTCCCTGTCGTGGGGCTTTTCCTGGAAAAAAAAAAGAGAATAAGCAATTACATCCAAATGTGTCCTGAGAATTTGCCAACCTGTTTCTATCCCTTACTTCCCAGTCACCTTCATTGTCTATTTGAGTTCTCTATTGGGAAGACCTTGGGTTTTTTCCATGTGAAGCAATTATAACTCAGAACGAGCTTATATCATTGTTAAGTAAGTATATTTTGAAAGGTTCCTTTTGGCTGTTTTTCAGTCTCTTGGAAAGTGGTTATGTCCATTTATCAGAGAAGGAGCAAGATGCTCCCAGAACTTGATCCAAATAGGCTGTTTGTTCCTATCGTGGATTATTTCCAGATTTTTGGCTCTGCCAGGAGAACCACAGTGGGGATCGATGAGGCACTGGGTGGGGGTAGCCAGATGCCAGGGCTCCTGGCGTCTCTGAAATTATGCACGGGGGCCGTTGAGAGCTTCATGTTACATGTTGCCCAGTCTGGGTGAAGTTAATTATGATTACTGTTATAATTCAGAGAGAGTTTTATTGAACAGTAGAAGTTCCTTGATTTAGGGGGCCATAAATTACTCCTGCAGAAGCAGGAGGCTATTGGCCAGTATGATGACTCCGTAAAGTGGTCTGAAGCTTCTTGAAGAAGGTTCAGACGAAGTTCCTGAGGTTGCATTTGCTCAGGAACAAGAGCAAGTTTGGCCATGACGGTAGCCTCGGAAAATGAGTCCTTCAGTCTCAGTTATTTCTGTGAAGGCACAGGCTCGTGATTCTTACTCTCATGAGGGTGCCGGTCTCAGAGTACCAGTGAGGGCTGACAGTACTGGTTTGACTCTTCATTAACCTTTTAACTTTCTGGCGAGATTCCTATTCTTCTTCCTCTTCTTCCTCCTCCCCATCTTCTCCTTCTTCTTCTCCTTCTTCCTCCTCCTCCTCCTCCTCCTCCTCTCCTTCTTCTTCTTCTTCTTCTTCTTCTTCTTCTTCTTCTTCTTCTTCTTCTTCTTCTTCTTAAGTTTACTTATTTATTTTTGAGAGAGAGAGCAAGTGGGAGAGGGGCAGCAAGAGAGGGAGAGAGAGAATCCCAAGCAGGCTCCACACACAGCACAGAGTCCGATATGGGGCTCAAACTCACGAACCATGGGATCATGACCTGAGAAAATCCAGAGTCAAAGGCTTAACTGACTGAGCCACCCAGGTGCCCTAGTTTCCTTTTATGATGGCCTATTGTTGTATTGCAGAAATATTCTTTCTAGTTTGAACCTCACAACTATTTTCTGGCCATTGAATGTGGAGGCCAATGTGAAATTAAGTAGAAAGTATTTAAGTATGAATATTTTTCAGTCTCTGCATTTGAATTTAAACTGGGTAACAACAGAAATCAAAGAGGCAAGTTATTCCGAGGAGACTCCCCACTTGCATTATTATCCAAAGCTCAGAGGAACAATCTGAATGTTGGATGATTCTCCAAATTCAGCAGAATCTTTAAACTAAAGTACTAATGCTAACTATGAGGCATCAGGGGTCATTAACTACTCTTCTCTTCTTCCTCCACAATAGGACGAAGTATGTGTCAGGCTCTGTCTCAAGTATCAGAAAGCCATAAAGAAGTTTTTCACATTCTTTGGTCCTCAGTAGGGAGTGAAGACATAGAGAGATAACTGGAGGGGCTCAAAAGTACAGTGGGATAACCATGCTCTGGAAAGTGGGGAGGAGAACTCACGTCCAGCTGGGATGGTTGAAGAAAATCATTATCATCACAAAGCCCTCTATTGAATTCTTTCACACACGTGACCACATTTAATCCTTGAGACATTCCAGAAATGTAGGTATTGTTATTTTCATTTACCTGGTGAGGAAATTGAGCTCCCAGAAGTCAAGCAACTTGTTTAAGATCCCGTGGATAGAAAAATGGAGTCAGAGTTTGAACCCAGGGCAGACGATGTCAGATTAGGGAGCAGCAAACATTATAAGGGGATGGCGAAAGATGGAAGGGCAAAGACAAAAATGAACTCCCAGAATTCAAAGTTAAATACGTAGTTCGATTGGTCTGATTGGGAGGTTTGAGTGGGGGTGTGGGGGTGATTGGGAGATAAGCTTTGGAGAGGATGGGGTTTTACTTTGAAGGACTTGGAATGGCTGCTGTAGTCAAGGAGACCCGCCAAAGACTATCAGACTATGTCTGTTACGTTCACTGTGCGATCTCCCAGCATGCCTGATGAATAACAGACACTCAGTAGATAAAAGAAGAAGAAAGGACAGAAGGAAAGAAGACCGAAGAAGCAATCACGAAACTTTATTTTCCGGAGAAACAGCTTGCCGAATAATGTTTTGAGACGTCAAATCTTGATATAGAGAAATAAGATGACATGTGATTGGTGGCAGAGGCTGGGGGCAGAGCAAATGGTAGAAAGAGCATCGAATTTAAGCTGTCTGTTCAAATTTGGATTAAGAGAATTTTTGACTCATGATCCATACATAATTGTGCAATTTTTTTGCTCTCTTAAAAATCTTAGCCAAATTCATGCTTCCTAAAACAATGTTGTATCTGGTTGGGAATCTGTCTCACCTGGATAAATAATGTGGAATGATTGGAGATGAAGTGCTTAATTGCTTGTTTAATGTTTCCAGTATACACACAGTTGGGACCGTCTCGATGCTGCTCAGCCTTAAAATTCACTCTTTCAAACCTTTCTCCTAATAAATGCCAGGTTATTTTGGTAATCAGGGATGGTTATTGTGATAATGGCCAATTGCACATGAGTCATTAGCTGTCAGGGTTCAGGGCTTTATGTGATCAGTCAGAAATTTGAAGAAAATAAATTTGAATTTCACTTTGGCCCCTAGGGCCAGAGGACTGCTTGCGGCTCAGTAGATATTTTCCATTTGACTGAATGAGTATAATAGTTGATTGGACCACTTAAAACTTGACCTAGCTGTGAGATGGGAATAGCAATGCTTTAAAATCACTTAATGACTCACCATAATTTTCTCAAATTAATGTCTGTGTTTTTATTCCGATTTCTGCCTCCTAAATCTAGGGCATTATCATGTTATAATTGATATTCTGCAGTATTTTAATAGCTGGTATTCCTTTCTCCCATTTTTTCTTCCCTTCCCTGAGACCCCCAGTAGTTCGTGTCCAGATAGATCAAGCTCCTGAAAAAAATGTTTTATCATGTTTGCTCATTCATTAGTTTATCCATTCATTTGTTTGGTTCTTTCTGAAGTTATTTTTGAGCGCATCTCTGCATAAAATAGTCATCCAGAGATAAGAGGGGTGGACATAAAGGAGGGACACATAATATTGTAGCACACGGTCTTCTGCCCACACCCAGACACTGTAAGAAACTTTAATGTTAAAAACCAAGCTTTCCATTTTTGCCTCTGGAAAGTAGGGAGTTGAGGTGGGAAGAGTCTACTCAGCCCCGATGAAACTGATCCCTAATACTCCCTGCTTTTCCCTGTCTTATCTTTGATTCCTTCCCCTATGGTACAACATTTATTTGTCTTCTCTCTCTGTAACAGAGTACTCAGTGGCTCCCCAGGCAAATCCTGTTTGCTCGCCGTTCCCCATATCTGCTCTTATGGAAGCTGTTGGCTTCTTCCCTCCTTGGGCAACGTTTCTTCCTCCTTTCTGCTGGCTTATTCTTTAATGTTCAACTCAGTTTCTGTTTTCTTCAGGGAACTGTCATGCCCCCACCTGTCCTGACTTGTTCTTTCCTGAACCGTAGGATTTTGCCTGTTCGTTGTATTTTCTGTCATGTCATTATTTCCCATTTAAGTCTCTCCACCCCTCCTTACAGATGAGGAGTTCTTTGTATCAGTGACTCTTGTGTTTGATCTTTGTGGGTGCTCCCTACCCCCTGACCCGGAACTCCGTTTCATTCAACAACCACTGACCAATAAGAGAGGGGCTGCTAGGTCATTTGCTTCTTGCTCAGGGGAAGGTACGGTTGTGAAAGTGGTCAATTTGAGACTCTTATTAATTAATGTTTTTTTACAGCACTTAGTAGAATACGAAGAATGAGAAGACAGCTATAATTTTTTTTCACACTCTCAAGAGATTAAAATGACGATTTATCTTGCACAGCTGTTTTTGTTACAGGGAATGGTTCTTCTGACTCATGCGACCCAAATTATCTCCTTATTGTTGTTCTTGTTAATTTTATCGGTTTAAAACAGAAAATTTTCAATTGTTGTTGGCTTTCATAAATTCATTATTTTAGGACCCATTGAGAAGACGATTTGGGTGCAGAATTTAAAGGAAGCCGAGCATGCATTATGAACTCAGAAGGAATTTGAGTATTTAAAAGCCAGCTGTATTCTCCTGGTTGGCGGTCTAGACGAACACGTCAAAGGATAGCCTGTAAGGCTGTCATCAATAAGTGGCCTGTGCACGTGTGGAAGTCACCCCTCAGGCCACAGCGCTGTTGTCACTCTGGCCTTCATGAACTTTGGGTTCCTATGCAGCATCTCTAGGAAAGGAGAGAGGGCCTTTCCTAGAATGCTTTGCTTGTTGATGAGAGTGAACGATGTTTAGTTGTTTTATCCCATGTGTGGTCATTATCGAAACATTTCTAGCTGAGTTCTGGCTGGATCTCGCCTCACAGTTTGAAGCTGTGATACTTACATCCATATTCTGCAACAGCTTGTAAAATCGTTTTCTGACCACATTAGAGTTTTCTATGGGGATTATGTTATTTCAGGTAATAAATATGGAACATGTAAAGTATCACCTGCTAATTGGCACAGAAAGGATTTTGAAAAGATAGATTTTTCCTTGCAAAAATATGGATAGAGATGTTAACTTCAGTCATTACGTTTTTTTTTCTGGTAGCGATAAGGACTATGTTGCATCATAAGTAGTGTAAAACATTTATTTTTAAAGTTCTGGGTTTAGTTTCCAGGTGACTCTTTATTGTTGACAATATGAACAATCCATCTTAAATCTTATAAACGCCATTAAAAATACTAGCACTGCGAGCCATCAAAGCCAAACATAAAGGAGAAGACTAATAATATGACCACGTGAAAAGCAAAGCCAACATACAAAAACACACCCCATAAACAAAGATAAAGAAAAACTGGAAAAAGATATGCACATCACACAACACGAGCCTTACATCCCTAATATATAAAAAGCTCCTACAAATCAGTAAGAGCGCGAACGTAACAGTACGAAAGTAAAAATGGCAACAGATGAGTGAAAGAATATTAAAGCTCATGAATATCAAAAAACTACAAATTAAAACGGCAAGAGGTATTTTCTCTTAGAAATGAATGAACATTGAAAATAGTGCTGATAGGAAAATAGAGGAATGGCATTCTCATAAACTTCTGATAGTGATAAAAATGGGTAGAACATATTCTGTTGGCGATTTAGCAAAATGTCAGGCTTAAAGATATGTATATCCCTTGTACTTAAAGTTGGTGTACTCCTTGGTTCCGGAATTCTGCTTCTGGAAATGTATTTGCAGGGAACACGTGGACAAATACAAACATGTGCATGAGGGTATTCATATAGCATTGTTTATAACAGAAACTGAAATCAACCTAAGTGACTGATAACAGTGACTGGCTCAATAACTAATAGCATGACACCACAGGTAACCTACAGGCTTTAAAAGCCATGACGTAGGGGTGGTTGGGTGGCTCAACTGGTTAAGTGTCTGACTCTCGGTTTTGCCTCAGGTCACCATCTCTTGTTTTCGGGATTTGCAATGTCAGTGCAGAGCCTGCTTGGGTTTCTCTCCCTCTCTCCCCTCTCTTTCTGTCCCTCCCCTCCTCACGCCATCTCTGTTTCTTTCAAAATAAATAAATAAACTTAAAAAAAAAAAGTCATGATATAGGGGCATGTAGGTGGTTCAGTTAAGTGTCTGACCCCAGCTCAGGTCATGATCTCACAGTTTGTAAGTTCGACCTCCATGTCAGACTTTGTGCTGACAACTTAGAGCCTGGAGCCTGCTTTGGATTCTGTGTCTCCCTCTCTCTCTACACCTCCCTGCTTGTACTTTATTTCTTTCTCAAAAATAAATAAACATTAAAAAAATTTTTTTAAAGTGATGATGTAAACCTGTGTTTATTAGCATGAAAAAGTATATCCTATATGGTGTTAAATGGGAAAAAGGGGCTCCTAGGAGACCGTAAGTATTTATGTTCCCGCTTTGCCAAAAAATAATAAAACTCTATATTTGTACATACAGAATATGTGCAAATAGAGAAAAGTTTTAAAGGATATAAACAAAAAGTAATAACAGCCATTAATCTTTGATTATTACTGAGTTACTAATTAAAAAAGGAAAAAAGTAATGGATTTGTTGTTATTTTGGGTAAAACATACCAAATATGCTTCTGTCCATAATCACAGATAGTAACATAAAATCTTTTCCTTTTTAAATTTTTTTTAATATTTATTTTTTATTTTGGAGAGAGAGAGAGAGAGACAGAGCATGAGTCAGGTAGGGGCAGAGAGAGAGAGGGAGACAGAGAATCTAAAGCAGGCTCCAGGAATCGAGCTGTCAGCACAGAGCCCAATGTGGGGCTCAAACCCATGAGCCGAGAGATCATGACCTGAGCGGAAGTCGGCCTCTTAACCCACTGTGCCACCCTGGTGCCCCACAAAATAATTTTTTGAAGATGGCATACCCACATCCGCTTCTTAAGGTCACTCCAAAGACATGGTCAAAGCCAGACTACCAGAGAGTATAGACCTCTTTGCACTACAATAGGATGTTTATTGAGCGAGATGAGCTGATGGAGTTAAGTTTAGGACTTCCTGAAAAATGTTACTCTGGATTTTAAAACAATACCGGTGTCTGAGAATGAGAATGTAACAAGCCTCTAAAAGCAAGGCAAGGCATGAGGAGTGTGTGTGAACCCGTTAGGAGAGATCTTTTCTCCTGAAAGCATGTTCCGCGCACTGCTGAAGGCATCGAACGCATCCAGCGTTGTTTTACAGACATTTCCCATCAACCGACAAGCTGCTTCAGACCGGGAGTTCCATCCCATAATGCATTAAGCACATACTGGGCACTGGACACTGAGGTACTCCCCAGGGATACCAAGTTCAAGGCAGACAAACCCTGTCCTCCAGGAGCCCATGGAGAAGGTGGCAAGCAGATTAAACAGGCATTCAGAGCAATTTAATAAGTGCTTCGTGAGGGCCGAGGGTTGAGCTTACTCTGCCCTAACTTGTTTGGCAGGGGCTACGGGAACTTTCCTGGAGAGTGGATCCAGAGAGAGACCCGAGAGGCCAGCAGCAGTCAGCAGGGGATGCAGGAGACTTGGAGAAGAAAGTTTTCCAGGTGCAGGGACCACTCAGGGTAGAGGGCTCGGGGGGAGCCCATGCCGGGCAGGCTGCCGCTTTGAGTGTAGAAAGGAAGCATCGTGAGCCAGGCTGGTGGGTGAAGGGGGGCTGCACTTGGCAGCCGTGAGGGATGAAATAAATAAATAACAGGCAAACAAATACAAAACAAAGCCATACCCAGGCCCCACTCCCAGTCTGCTTTAATTGGCCTGTGTGCGGCGAGGGGTGGGCTTTGAACCTGGCCCCACCCCTCCACACCCGCCTGTCACCTGCCTGTCTCATTCCCGAGAATGGCAGCTCTCCTTTCTTCTAACAGACTCCGGGGAGGTTACAGCACCTCAGCCAGGATGGGGAAACATGGGGAAAGTGTGAAAGGCCTAGCCAACCAGGCTGAGAAGTTCGACTTTGCCTTCAGGACCAGGGAGTGGCTTGTTGAATAAATGTACATGCCACAAAGCCACCATTAATAATAACATTTAAATAGACGACAGAGCGTGTTTGCCAAAGTTCTGCGATTTTTATGGGAACCACCTGGTCTGGTGGTTTTGTGTGAAGGGGTGGGGTCTAAGAAAACACAGAAATAGATATGCTATAGAATGGGTTCTAAATCCATACTTCGGGACATTCAGGAGACACGTTTCTGAAGAGGCGAATGCGAATTGAAAACTTGGAAAGCGAATCAGGTTGCTATGAAAAGAATCCGTGAAGTAAAACCTCCTGAAATGTTAACAATAGCTCCTAATTTATTTGTTCTGCATTATTTGGATTTTCATCGCAGCATTGAATTTTTAAAAGATGGCCCACATATGGAACTTTTGCATAATAATATAAACAAGAAAGTAGGTTTTACTTCATCAGAGGAGAACGAGGCAGGGCATTTGGGAACATACATAGATTCATTTCCTGACTTAAGTTTCGAGTTTAAGGATAAGATTTTGAGAAACTAACCTTTCAGGTACCTAATTTCCTCATCGATAAATGGGAACACCACGGCAACCTCACAAGTTTGTAGTAAGGTAAGTGTAAAGCCAGGAAGACTTCCAGCATAATGCCCAGGGCACAGTAGCTGTGTAACAAATGGTGACTATTATTAAAGTGCTTTCAGAAAGAGTGTTAGGGGTTTTGAAAATGCTTCCTGGAATTTGAATTCGCCCAGCCTTTCCTAGATTCTGTTTCCGAAGCAGATTTTAGGGGGAAAATGGTTGGTTGTTGTTAGATGTTTCTTACTTACTTATTAATGTCCTGGTATCTCACCACGGCCAGGAGGACTAATTCGGCGCTACTCCCACAGGACGAAAAGTTTTTAGTAGGCAAGCTCCAAAATTCGGTAAGCCTTTTGCATAATTCCAAGAGGTTAATTGGGAATGCATTTTATAACTCACGCCTGTGAACTGCCCGGGAAACGACAGAATTCCGATGCTGGAGGTCACATGGAACTTGGAAGCATTTCTGAAGCTTTTCTGTGGTTAGGGTGGATGGCACGCAGTACCTGCTTTGAAACTTTTCCAAGCCAAAATGGTTTTTGCCGTGCTGTACGTCCTGGAACCCTGGGGATTGAGCACAGTGTTTCTCATGTACCGGGACTGGCGTGGTTGGTCTTGGTGCAAGCCGTCGGCAACTCACCCCATGTGGTGAGGTGGGCGGAGGTGCCTCCAGGTTGCCTCAGAGATGCCTGGCTGTGCCATTTCCGCCCTCAGTCTCTCTAATCAAGAATAAGCTCTGGGGACCTCTTAAAGAGAAAAATTTTAACCTTTCTGCATTCCAGTTTAAGACCCGCCAACCGTTTTCCATGGCGTTTTCGAGTAAAATCTTCAGTCTTTGCGTAGGGCGAGCAGACATCCTGGTCGGCCTGGCACAGTCTCAAGGCAGTACCTATTGTGCCCATGTTCTATATAATTCTTTCACTCTCGAGAGTATTCTGGCTTAGACACATACTACGTAATCACCCACACTAGCAGGCACTATGTAACCTGGCCCCCGCCAGCCTCCTGAACTCCTGTCTTACTTCTGCTTTGTTCACTTGGTTCCAGCCATTCTGGCCTTCTTTTCCTTCCTTGAAGATGTCTGGCTTGCTATTGCTTCAAGGCATTTGTCCTTGTTAGGAAGATCTTTGCATGGCTTGCTACTTCTTGTCTTTACCGGTCACCCTAGTCTAAAGTGGCCTGCACCCCTACTCCACACGCGGTTACTTCATCGAGGTTTACTTGCTTTATATCAATGTCTGAAATTATTCTCTGTCTTTCTTCCTCCTTGAGAATATGAGTTCCGTGAGGATGGGACTCGTGTCTGCTGTTTGCTGTTACATCCCCACTCCTTGAACACAGCCTGCTGGATACAAGGTGGTCAGTGAATATTTGCAAATGTGGATAAATGCACAAGTTTTGCTTTTCTCAAAAAGAGACGGGGAAAGAAACTGTTCAAATGGAGTACTGTTTAGACATCTAATTCATTCACCTTTAAAGAACAGCTTTATCGCGATTTAATTCACATACCATACATTTCCTCCATTTAAAGCGTGGATGGTTTTTAGTACATTCGTAGACCTGTGCATCCATCACCAAAATGGCCTTTAGAACATTTCATTGCCAAAAAATGAACCCTGCACCTCTTAGCCATCACCCCGAGTCGCCCATACCCCAGGCAACCACCAATCTACTTTCTACCTTTATAGATTTGCCTATTCTGGACATATGCGTGGAATCACGCAGTGTATGGTCCTTTGTGAATGGCTTCTTTGACTTAGCCCAACGTTTTCAAGGTTCATCCATGTTGTCTCATGGCATTCACTTCCTCGGATTTCCAAATTCCATCCCTGGTGGAAGTTAAACCTCCAAGAGGCGATGCACTAGGATGGTTGGTAGCACATCTTGGGTTCTTAACCATGGCCACGCATCAGAATTACCCCCGCCCCTGCCTGGTTTTAGAAAACACAGAGTATCTGACTCCTCTCTAGAGTCTATGCAGTGCAGCCTGAGTTGAGAATCATTGGTTTAGCTAATTACCTTCATGGGGTTGTTAGTTCATGTTATGCATTTGACTTTTATTTACTGTTGCAAGTAAAGATCATATGAAATTTGCTACTGAGAATATCGTCCCCTAAGGGGACAGACAGGCTCTTGCGGAATCGGATCTTCCATTTTACAAGTACAGGTGCTGCCTGCAGATGGATGAAGAACACAGAGCTAGGAGTTCTGACATGCTTTGATTGTACCTCAAGCTTTTCCCTTTGTGATGCTAGGCAAATTGTTCAACATCTTAGCACCTCAGTTTCCTTATCTGTAAAACAATCAATCTCCCAGGAAGCATTAAAAGAAATAGTGTTTGAAAAGTATGCCAACAACTACAACATGCATAAAAGTGTAATCTGTCCTATTATTGTGAAAAGGTAGAATTATGAAATCTTAGATTTATAAAACAGGATGGAATAGAAGACGGTGTAGACTGAAAATTGAGAGGATTGATTCTCGTAGATCGCAGGCTGAGCGAGACCCTCACTATGTCGTTGATTTCTCTTTCCTCTTCTGCAAAATGGTACGACTGGACCAGGTGATAACAGAAGAACTTTCAAGTGAAAAAATTATACCAATTAGTAATTCTCTGACCCATTCCTCTAATACATCTAATACCTCTAGGTATTCTTCTAATACCTTGAAGGACTTCCAGTGGCTTGGGCTGATTCTACCTTGATATTACTTTGAACATACTCACAACTACTTCAATTTAGTTATTATTCAGTCCAACTCTTGTGAAATCGACCTCCCCACAAAACACTTTATCATTATGAAAACTTTTACACATACAGAAAAGTGGAGAGGGTAGTAAAATGAATGACATTTCTACCTAAAAATTTGCCATACTTCTGTCTTCTTTTTCTGAACTAGTGATGGATATTTCTGAAAAGTGATGGATATTTCACTCTAAATATTCCAGAATGCATACGTGGAATAATAATGACATTTTCCTACATAACCATGATAGCATTATCATACGTAATGAATTCTCTAGTATCATTGAACATCCGGGCCATATTCTGGTTTTTACTGTCTCTTAAAATGTCTCCTAAGTCACTTTGTTCAAACCACAATGTATTGCACTGCATGCATGTACGGTGTCCCTTAATCAAGACCTCCCCCGGCCCCAAGCTGGTTTAATTCTCTTCGAAATTAACATGATGAGATTAAAAGCTGACTAGCTTTTCTGGAGGACATTTTACCTTCCAGATTTGTTTGTTCCTTGTGGTGTCATTTAACTTTTTCCTCTATCCTCTGTATTTCCTGTGTACTGGGAGTTAGATCTCAGGGTTGATTGGATTCAGGCTAAACAATTTTGGCAAGAATGCCTTGTGACAGTGTTTTATTTGCATCCCATCAGGAAGCAGTGCCCCACCTGAGTTGCAGAACACCCCAGATGCTCACTACAATTCTCGTTCATTGATAGGACAACATTTATGACAACATTGGGGAAATAACAAAATAGAAAAAAAACTAAACAGTTTATTTGACTGGTTACTAGTAACACAAACTGTATTAGTTTCTGGGAACTGTTACTATCCTTTCCTAATTAGGGAATAGCACTATTACGATTCTGTATTCTGTTAAATCATGTGGCGGGTTTATTTTGTGATAAGTTCTGTTTTCTTAGACTGGAAGACCCTACATAGGCATGCTTGATTTTATAGACTGTTGTGCTCTCCTCAATCAGTGTAATTATCTACCTACTGACCCCAAATCTAAAGGAACCCTGTAAAACATTTTCATTCATGAGAATACCCATGCACGTGGGCACGCGTACACACACGTGCGCCTGCCCTCACATCCCTGTGTCCTCGCGTTGTGAATCCCAGTTGTAACAATAAGGACCGACAGAACACTAGAGATGATGTATTAAACAAAAACAAAATTTAATTATTTATGTCATCAAAATTTCTCTCTTACATTACCATTTCTTTGCCACAAGTAAAGAGGGATAACGTGAGGATCTGTTTATTTAGGGATTTACTAAGACATTAGTCTATTTCAAAGGGAAAATGGAGGCAGGTGGGAAATCATTGCATCTTTTGGTCCCACTCTTACTATTCAATATGGCTCCAGGAAGCCTTTCGTCTACTT
The DNA here is from genome assembly GCA_030068075.1 of Paguma larvata. NCBI lineage: Eukaryota > Metazoa > Chordata > Mammalia > Carnivora > Viverridae > Paguma > Paguma larvata. The sequence continues at coordinate 54,698,772 of CM057825.1, forward strand.
TCTAATTGTTTCTTGCACCTGGGAGTGTCTTTCCCTCCCCCCGACATCTACCGTTCCTTATAAAACCTATAAGAAAAATCCAGACATTTCCTCTGAGCTACCATCTTGATTTCCTTCTGTAGCGACATTAGCATTAGGCCTTTCTCTGCCGCTTGATTCCCGGGTGACTTTTTTATTTCCCTGAGTTCTTTTCCTTGCTCATCAGAACGTTGTAGTCTTATATAGTTTTACATCGAGCAGTCTTGGTGCTTATGCGATTTGTACATATTTTTGCAGGCTCCTTACCTCCCTTTTTTATTCCTCCTTTTCTTCCTTCCCTCCTGCTCACCTTCCCTCCTTCCTTCTTTCTTCTCCCTGCTGCCTCATATTTGCCATCACGTCTTCCTTCTTGTACCTTTGATTTGCTTGCTATTGAAAGGGCGGAATACATTTTATTATTTGCTCTGTATTTTTAATTCTAATTGCTTTGATGTGGAGAAGCTACGAATATTTGGGAGGGGGCAGCTTTTTCTTCTGTTTCTAGACCTCCCCGGGGAATTTGTATATTATGATGAAAATGGATACTAAGCTGTCAATTCTGTGTGCTGCCAGGAAGCAAGCATTTGAGGAGTTCAAGTAGCTGCCACTTTACTTCATCTGTCCTTTTTGTCCCTTAAACAGATTTTACGACTTTTCAAATTTTGGTATTTCAGTAGACTTTTCTAGTTTTTTGTTACATCATCTTTGTAAAATGCTTACGAGGTGAACACATTTGCAGTCAGCCCTGCGTATGGAACTTGTCATTTGTGAAACTGTGTTAGTAAAGGATCTTGGGTAATTAGCACAGAAGGCAGTCAAAAAACTATAAGAAATATTCAATTTAAGTTACTAAATCATTAAGTGTGGGATATATATATATATATATATATATATATTTTGTAAAAAGGAGCCAACTTCAAAGTATATAAGCTTCTAGACTTTTCTAGTACTGTCTTTAGAAAGGTAGAATTAATTTTTCACTGTTCCTTATCCCCCTTCCCTCTACCTCACCTGGGATGGGCGGATGGTTAACGCGACTCTGTAAATTTACTGCCAATAAAAACTAACAAGACTATCTGCATTGAAATAGTTGTCTTGTGATATCACTTCTTAAATATAATAAATGAAACAGATATGATGCATGGCTTATGCATGCTCTTTGCATAGAGGTGAGCAAGAGATTTACCATTTGGTATAAGATATTTACATCCGTTCATCAAAATATGACTCCCTTTGTAGTCTTCTAAAGCCATGCCTATAATATACATTATTATGGTAATTTTAAAATGGAACATAGAGTAGAAAAAGAACATGATAAATGCATATCATCTTACTCTTTATAGCTCTAGTAAATTTCGTACCTTAGGCTAGACTGAATACATTTTGAGTTTCTCATGCAACAATCATTTTGGAAATGCGTCAGTCAACAGGCTTCCTTTACTCATTATTATTTAGCCTAAAGATCTGAGGAATCTGTTTTTATTCTGTTATCAATTTATTTCCAAGAAATGTCCCTGCCTTTGCCTACTTGAATGAACGTTTCCTTTCCTCTCATTTATAACGGGTGTAAAGCTAGACTCCTCTCCACTCTCATTTCATCCACTATTTCCAAGAGTCACACATTTCTTTTTTCCCCAGGATGCATTCATCGACAAATTAGAATAACAGATATCTCAGAAACAGCAGCCGAGCCTCTGAAAAAGTATTTTTCTTCCCTCTCCAAGCAAGGGTAGAGGATATCTTTCAGGTTTCTTTTATTTTTCTAAGCATGAAATCCTTTAGTCCAAATCCTGGAAAAAATAACTGGGAAGGCATTTGTTGAATTACACAAAGGGCGTGCGGTTTCGACCTCGGCAGGAAGGCAGGCTGCAGCCTGGCCGTCCAAACGCTATCCTTCCCTGTAAAGGTGAAATGATTTAGAGGCCTAGAGAAACTTAATTTTTCTTGATCACCATGTGCAACCCGGAATTTTAATGGCAGGCATAATTAATTCTTCTGATGTTAATCATCAGGGCTGGGCTCCACAATTATCAGTCTGGTGCAGCTGGGGCATGGTGCAGACATGAAAAATTAGGAAAATGAATCAGTAATAGGGTGGCAGATTTAATCTGCATCATGAAAACAAAGTTAAAAAGAGGAAGATCGAGAGAATTTCAGCTGAAGCTTTTGTGCCAATGCGCAGTGACAGAACTGAAAAATGTTGCCGATGTCCAAAGTGATTGGTAATTACCAAGCCATTGAATTTTTTATTGTCAATTTATCATTGCGCCAGAGGTTAAATTTAACATCTTCTTCTAAAGCCATCACTCTAAGAAGGCTCGCTGCGCATCACGTGGCTCAGAGTCAGTGAAAGGTTAATCAGGTATTTCTTTAGTTTGCATTTGTCTCCAAACTCCTTCCTCTTGGGCTGTGCAGGGCCACTGCCGAATATCTGCCGTGGGAGATTTTCCACTCTTCCTTACCTATGACTTTCCGATAAATATCCGCTTATATCACCCACACACTTCTCTCTCTCTCTATTGGTATTTACTGAGCACACTGGTGCAAGAAGAGAATTATTTCTCAAGTAAGAAAAATCCCATCATTTCAAGCCCTGGGGATACTTCATTAAGGTACAGCTGAGCCAGGGGGACTCTCATTCTCTGTCTCTGTCTCTCTCTCCCTCTCTCTGTCTCTCTCTGTGCAGTCAGAGATGTTGGAAGAAGTGACAGGACCTCTTCCTCAAACAAAATTAAAATTCCACAAACAACCTTATCAGATTCAGAGTCTCTCTCTCCGTCTCTTTTTTTGCACAGGATGTCCCTTTCAAAATAGTTGGAAAAAAACTTTGTTTAAAAGGAAGGGGAAATTTACCCATGCAAATACGGAATACTTCAAATAACAGCTTTTTTGAGAGTTTTCTGAAATATTTGAACAGATTCAAAGCAAATATTGAAATTCCGCTGGAAAAGCCTCTAATTGCTGATTTTTAAAGAGTGACTTGACTTAATTCAGTTACTGCCCCCATCGTTAATATCACCTGTTTCATCTTTTTGTTCTTTGCTTGCTTAGGGCCGCTTCTTCCATGTGTATTTTGAAATATAGAGCAATCTCTTATTAAAGGAATGGTATGTATTTTCTATAAATTAAAAATGGAAATAGCCTTTAGGGACGATTGAAAAAAAATCAATGTATACATTAATTACTGCAATTCATTACTCAAATAAAAATGGGCTCAACCTTGCATTGGATACAATTTTTAAGGACTGAGGATGTTTGCAAAAGACAAAGCCTGCACTCCTGGTCGTGTTAATCTGCAGATCAAAGACTCTGAATCCATGCCTGGTGGAAACTCCTCAGGGGATAGGCGAGCTGGGCTCCATCCCGGCAGCGGGGCAGTGAGTTATTACTGCTGAATACAAAAGCTGGTCATGTGACTGTCACCTACCAGCAGTGGGACAAGTCCTTCTCCTGCCTGGGCTTCCTGAGACCTTGCTTTTCTGAGCCCTTGCTTTTCTATAATTAAATCTGAACCATAAAAGCCATACCTGTCAAATGACCTCCAGCTGCCCTCATAAACAACACTGGGAGTTTTGCTGGTAGCAACTCTTTGCTTTTGGAAAGAATATAGGAAAATACCTTTTTAGCTTCCTAGAGACTTCTCTCTCTCTTCTACCTCCCCCCCAACCCCCCAATCTCCCCACACCGAGCTTCCTCTCTCCTCTTGGAATTTAAGCAGGGGACTGAAAAAGGCACAGCAAATAAAAAATATAGTATAATTTATTGTAAAGATTCTGCTGTCTTCTCCTGAATTAGTAACCTGTCCTTTTAGGAAGAAGACAGAGAAAGTGGAATGAAGGAATGTAATTTCTCTAACAGCATTTGGCTGCCTTTCTTTGATCATGTTTTATGGCTAGAGGATAAATTACCATGTGAAGGTTTCTGTTTAAAACCTGAATATGTTTAGTATGATTTGAATCCTGCCATATTTTGCATAGCTGCCTTTTGCCTGAGCAAGTTTAATGCAAAGATCAGCAGCTCCGAGCATAACACATTTTCGCCAGTTCTTTTCTGCTATTGGAATCCCCTTCTATTTTAATTGGATTCTTTCCAAAACTGCAACTAATTAAGAATCAATTCAAGACCATTAGCAAGTAGGACAAGCTAGCCAGTGTTGCATATTTCAAAAGAGTTAGTTTTAATGAGAGGCGTTACTGGATGAGGGGAAAGGAAACAGATTAAAGATAGTGTAGGGACCTTCTTCAGCTAAACTGAACGACTAATGGTACATGGAAAGATGCTGAACTTGTAGTCCTCTGTAATTGATCTACTTACTGTTTTTAAAGAAACTTAAAAAACATGAATGCAGGTATTTAGAGGTACATTAGGGGTTCAATAACGATTTATAAATGTTACAAATTGCTGGCTTCTGCAGTGGAGTGCTCCTTTTATAGGAGAAACATATGCTGTCTGCTTTTAGATCCTTTAACCTCAGCATCGCCAAGCCATTTTCTCTTCCCTGGGCTTTGTACTTGGTGCACATCTGCTTATCCAGACTGCAGTGCCTGCAGATGGTGCTTTTTAATTTGTTAAAGGGTTAGCAGAGCCATATTTTTGACAGCTGTTCTTGGGTTCCTTTACCACAAAGAAAAACTTTGTTAGAACCTGGTGTTTAGGAAGAGAAATTTGAAACTCACATCCTCATTAGTCACTTCTACTCTTTCTTGGATCTTAGTATCCCATCCTTCTTTGTTAATATGAGTTGCATGCAGGCCGATGTTTCTCTCCAGAGGATGAAGGTGGAAAGTTAGTACACAGTTAGCCTGCTTTGAACATTATAGTATGAATATATGTGTGGTTTCAATGGGGCAGCCGAATATTTAATCATTAGAAAGGATAGGCAATAAATCAAATGTCTGAACTTGGAGGCATTATCTGATATGCTTGATTTCAGACTTAACCTTCCTCATGGACTTCTGTCGTGAGAAATTACCTGGACTAAGTTTCTTCATTTGAAGCAATCATAACCCAACCGCAGAGCTTTTATGATTGTAAGATAATAGCAATAAAAAAGAGATTGTTGGCTTCTAGCAGTGGACAAGGACAATAAAAATATATTACTCTATAGAAAAATAATTTTACTAAGTTTAGGTTTGATTACATGTTTGAGATGGTATAGAGTAGGCACTAGAAAGGGAATTGCAATAATATTGAAGACTTATGAGTTTAAAGGATTCTCGAGAATGTGTAGGGCTAAGGAGAGTCACGCATGCTTATTGGGAAGGTTTTCTCTTCTTACGATTGGCATGGAAACAGAAGAGCAGCTAGCTACTTTGAATCTGAGTATTGTTATTTGCAATTGGTCTTGCAATGTGGGGAAAACATTGTCTCCCCTCCACACTACAATCCAAACGGTCACTTGACCACCACCTTGGATTCCTCCCTCACATTGCCTTTCCACATATAACCAATCCCCAAGACCGGCGGATTTTCCCTCCTTCGTTTCTCAGTGCTGGCACATTGGCTTCCCCCTCTCTGCCTCTGTCTTAGTTTGGACTTCCGCCCTTTCTTGCCTAGGAAGAGGACTAGATTTCTCAGCTCTGTATCTCCAGCCCCCGTACAGCATTCACAGTAGGAACTCAAGAAAAATAAATTGCCAAATGACTTATCTCCTACTATCTATTAGGCCATTAGGCTCTGGGGATACAGCTGGAAATGGAAGTCACACGATCTGTGTGTTTATGGATTCAGGCTCAGGTGAATGAACACGCACACGAGCGGTCTCTCTCTCTGAAGCTCCCTTGCCCGGGTGCCGTGTGAAATGTCTGTGTCTTGTTCTGAGGCACAGCTGACCATCTGAGGTACACACAGAAAAGAAATCTGAAAGGATGAGACGTTTTCCAACCTCTAAATTAGACATCCAAATGTTTTAAGGAGGTTGAAGAATGAAGTCACCTCGAGTCAAAGATTTGTGGTACATTATTGTAGTCATGGCCTCCAATTAGTTCATGGCTTCCTTGTACCCACGTCCCTGGGCAGTCTCTTCTTAAACTGACTCTGAATTTGATTGCGTGACTTGCCTTGGCCAGTTGTATACTAGCAGATATGAGACAGGGATGTGAAAAGTGCTTGCGTATTGAGGCTTGCCCTCCTTTGTTGCGCATGTGCCCACGGCTACGGTCACCGTGTGACGATGTTTGGCTAGCCTGCTGGATGATGAGAGGTGTACAACTCAGGAGCCCTCACCACTCTAGACAACTGTAGATCGTCTTTTGGACAGGTGAGTGAGGCCCTTCTAGACCATCCAGCTTCTAGCTGACTGGCCGTCTGATCAGAGATGCATGAGCAAACCCACCCAAGAGCAGCCTGATCTAATCCTGATCCAGATGAGCAGCGACACCCCCAGCACCAAAAGACTTGAGCAAAAATAGGACTTTTGTGTGGAGCCAAGCAAATTTTGGGCAGTGTATTATTCAGTAAAAGCCAACTGATACCAAGGTGGCAACGATCTCTTCCACTCTGGCTAGCCAGAGCAGGGTTTGGGAGACCGGGTATTTCATCGGAAGTTTCGATGAGAAAAACTCTAGACCTGAGTGAGAAAAATTGTTAAAAAGCAATCGATTTACAACGCAGGGATGTTTGACATTTTTTGGTCCTTAGGTGTAGCCGAGGAAAGTAGGAAACGAGGATGATGATAAACAGTGGTTTCGTATGATGGTGGGAGTGAGGGTTGGGGATGTTGAGATTGGGACTCAGGAGCCCAAACCGGGCAGAGGCCTAAGGAGCATGGTGCCTGGATGGGGAGGACCTCAGTTAGAGCCACCTCTGAAACCTACCCCTCTAAAACTTTGGTGTTTTTAAAGATTCTTTTCCGAAGGTCATAGGTGCATCTTGGTTTATAGGATCATCTCTTGCAAAATATAGTTAATCAATTCTGACTAATGTTCTGAGGTTAAGAAGTAACACAGAAACATCTGTTGTTTTTAGTCTGTCTTTTGGAGTCTTGACACAGAGGTTTTATTCTATTCATTTGTTGAACAAATATTTACTTATTTCCTTTAGGTGCCAAGTAATGTGATTTGTGCTAGAGATACGAACTCTTTTCTTCTCAAACTGCTTTTAGTCCAGAAGGGTTGACAGACAAGTGAACAGAGCTGGTATTCACAAAAGAGGGCGGGCAAATAAGATGGAGGCAAGAACAGCCTGCTTGGAGGCATGGGGGAGGTGAACCTAGCTCAGCCTACTGCTGAGAGTGGAGGGAGGGCTGATTTGCCAAGAATAGAGCTCAGAGGCTTCTCATGTGTAGCAGGTTGGCTTAGCTGTGTCTTACCGTTGGTATGTGAGCAGTTATAGTGGATGCAGATATTACCTTGTTAAAAGATGCACATGTAAGGAGAATGCCTAGAGAAAGTCCTTTGTTGAAAAGGTTTGTCATTTTGGAGGAGTCGCCCAGCTTTGGAGCCCTCCTTCTAAGTGTGCATCAATTTATGACACTTGGCACAGCCTCTCCCATTTAGAGAGGCTGCAAAATATTAGATATATTTTTCTATCTTGTCAGCAGGGGACAGGCACCTAGGGTTGGCCATCAGATGCATCCATGGAGGAATGACGGCTTTAAAGACCCAGTGACCTGGAGAATTCTCTGCCCAGCTGTGGGTATCTTTTGCACCCTGGGTCAGCAGTGGGAGCGATCGTGTTTGGAGGCCATCCTTGGACTGCGTTTCTGCTACCTGGCCTCCTTTGTTCTTGTCTGTTTTCCAAATCTGGATCTCTGGGCCCCCAGGCAAATCTAGAAGCTGCCCAGTATCCTTCAGCGATTTTTTTCTTCTTACACAAGGCAGTTATTTGCAACTAAGGGCGCTGACTGATTTACTCCATTACTGTAGTTTTCAATGAGATGGGAGTAGAGATAAAGTGGACTGGCTAACAGTACTGGGTGAAGTTCAGCTGCTGAGAACAAAATCTACTCCAGGACTTTTTAGCAGGAAAGGATTTAATACAAGGAATTCATTGACTCGTAGTTATTGGGATGGTCGAAGAAATCGATGGTTGGAGAAATGCCTCTAGCTCTAGATTGGCAGCAATCTTTGTTTGATTTGCTTCTGTAGTTCAAGTACCAAAACGGTTCCTGGTACATTGTAGGTAATCAATAATACTTCAGTTACAGTATTATTAATAATAATTATTATGATTAAAAGTACATAGGGAGAATTTTTGAAAAAGAGAAACCAGAAAAACTATCTTTTAGCCCATCCCCAAAGAGGCCATCAGTTATGGACGACTTTTCTGAGTTGGGAGATGTTTGGTCATATGTCAGAGAACTTAGAGGAATATAGCCACATTGGATATTACCGTCCACTAAAGGAAGATATTTATTTTCCCCAAAAGATGAATCAATACATCTATATTTAATGTGTATGATTTAGGCTACCTCCCAGAGAGTGGCATGAGTAATGTATACTTCTGGTTTGTATTGCTTGAAAATTTTGATTATGGGTCTTATAAAGTAAACTTTGGAATTATGGGCTTAGAGAGAAGGCTGGGTTGTTTAGAAAATTTGGAATAATTTGCATCAGGTAAGCCTCAGTCATAATACCAAAGTTTATCAATGATGATGAATTTCTTCTAGATTGTGGGGAAGAATGTGACAGGTTTTTACAGGTAGAGAAAGCAGAGGACAAAGGGCATGACAATCTGGGCTTCACACACAATCCCAGTTGAGGCCAATTTAAAAGACTTGACCTCTAAATTACTACTTCAACTTTGATTTTGGGGGGATAGAGCATAAACATATTCTTGGTATATGCTATTGTCTATTGTAATTTTGATTATCAATGTTTTTGCAATATTGCACACAATTTTTGTTTTGTTGGTGTCATAGTGAAGTGATTAATTAGGTCCATGGAAGCAGGAGAGCCCAGGACTTCTGTATGTGTTCTAGAAATATCACTGTTATTTTGGAAAGACTGATAAAATGAGAGCAGGGATTTAGGGACACTATAAAACATTAGCACTGAGCCAGTTACGTTCTTTGCTTGCTTTCTTCCTTCCTTCTTTCTCTCCCTTCCTCTCTTCTCTCCCTCTCTCTCCCTCTCTCTGTCTTTTAGTTTTACTTCTATCCTTTTTCTATATTTAAAAAACAGTCATGTATGAGAGTAGACCAAGAAATCTCAAAACCCAATTAAATTCATGCATGAAAAGTTCCATTAAAAGAACATTAAAAAATTTACTCTAATTCGAAAAGAGCCAGGGGACTTGGAACAAGTCTGACACTTCTATTGTTGTTTTAAAGTTTATTTATTTATTTTGACGTGCAGAGCCCAACATGGGACTCAGACTCATGAACTGTGAGATCATGACCTGAGCCCAAATCAAGAGTGGAACACTTAACTAACTGAGCCACCTAGGTGCCCTGCTGTTATTGTTTTTTAATTGGAGTATTGTTGCCATACAATATTATATTAGCTTTGGGGTACAACCTAGTGATTTGGCATTAATATATATTACTAAATGATTGCCAGATAAGTCTACTTACCATCTGTTACCATACAAAGTTATTACGATATTTAGTTAAAAGTTTGTTTTTTATTTTGAGAGGGAGAACGAGAGAGTTAGAGAGAGAGAGAAAGAGAAAATCCCAGGTAGGCTCCATGAGCTGTCAGCACAGAGCCTGACTTGGGGCTTGATCCCACAAACTGCGAGATCATGACCTGAGCTGAAATCAAGAGTTGGACACCCAGCTGACTGAGCCACCCAGGTGCCCCACAAAGTTATTACCATATTATTGACTATATTCCCTATACTGTACTTTACATCCCTGTGACTTCTTATTTATTTTATAACTGGAAGATTATACCTCTTAATCCCTTTCACCTATTTTGCGCACCCCCTGCCCCCAATTCACCACTTTGTTCTCTGTCTCTACAAGTCTGTTTCTGCAAAAGGCAAAATTTCATTCTTTTTTTGTTGCTGAGTAGGATTCCATTTTATATCTCTATCTCTATCTCATCTATATCCATCTGTCCATCTATTTCACATCATTATCCATTAGTCTACTGGTGGAAACTTTGTTTGCTTGCATATCTTGGCTATTATAAATAATGCTGTAGTGAACCCAGGGATGCGTGTACCTTTCCAAATTAGTGCCTTTGTTATCTTCAGATAAATACCCATTCCAGAAGTGGAATTACTGCCGCATATGGTATTTGTATTTTTGATTTTTTGAGGAACCTCTATACTATTTTCCACAGTGGTCACGCCAATGTATTTCCAGCCAATAGTGCATGAAGGTTCCCTTTTCTCCTCATCCTCACCAACACCTGTTATTTCTTGTCTTTTAGATTTTGGTCATTCTGGCAGAGGTGATACATCACTGTCGTTTTGATTCCCATTTCCCTGATGAGGAGTGATGTTGAGCATCTTTTCATGTATCTGTTAGCCATGTGTGAATATAATGCAAAGCAAAATGCCTCTAAGCTCTCCTTGTTTCCACAGAAGACCACTGCTGAAACAAACAGCGGAGCTTAAATAGTTATAGAAATTAACCATATAATTAATTGCATCCAAGTTGGCAAGTTGTCTGTTTACAACTTGGACTACTTTTACTTGTCAATAACGCAGGCTTGAAAGATGAATTATCTTACATAGGCGAAACGTTTCACTATGACTAGCTTGCCGACAGGGAGCGGACGGCCAACTGAGTCCAATCAGTTCATTGGGCTTCTGATCAAATAGGGGAACCTCCTCCTCCCAGAACCGAATCGCTTGATGCTTACAGAACAAACCGTGTATGCACACTTGCAAAAACCTTGGTAATCAGAACCACAATCGATACCAGAGTGTTCGGAGGGGAACTCTAGGTTTCAATTCAGATTCAGCATCTTTAACAAAGTTGTTTTCAAGTTTGTAGATGCTTCATCGTTTCACTCTCTTGACATTTCACCGTTTGTTTAGGTAGAGAGATGGAAATCATAGAGAGATGGAAATCACTGTACGTTTTACAGCCTGTCGACAAATCTTGTAAAAACATTTTCCCCCAAGGGGAATTTTAAAATTTATTAGTAAATGTGGTATTTGGGTGTTATCAGTGATCTATTAAATCCTAACCTCAGGGTGGTCTCCAACAAGTCTTCCTTCATTATTTGAGAGAGAAATTTCTTTTTGACCAAGTATCTTCCTTAATTTCCGTTTCGCTCATATCTTATTAAGTACTCAGAAACACTACTTTTTTATGTATGTATGTACGTATTTATTTTGCACATCGATGTATTTCAAATACACAAGAGCACTGAGCTGGAGATACTGTGTGCATCAATACTTAATTAAATCAAAGGGGACTTTCAGTGCACCCGGGGAGATTATTCTCAGAGGAACATTTGCCTGCACTCACTCATGAGAATCCATTCTGCACAGGGCATCATTCGGCAAAAAAAAAAAATGCTTTTCTTACAGTTTTGTTCTTTCTTCTCCTTTTTTATTTTTTAAAGTTCTTTTTAAATTTATTTTGAGAGAGAGCGAGAGAGAGAGCAAGAAAGGGGAAGAGAGAAAGGAAGAGACAGAATACCAAGCAGGCTCCATGCTGTCAGTGCAGAGCCTTACTTGGGGCTCGATCCCACGAACCGTGAGATCATGACCTGAGCTGAAATCAAGAGCTAGATGCTTAACTGACTGAGCCACCTTGGCCCCCCTCTTCTTCTTCTTCTTTTTTTTAATTTTTAAATGTTTTTATTTATTTTTGAGACCAGGAGAGACAAAGCATGAGTGGGAGAGGGTCAGAGAGAGACAGGGAGACACAGAATCTGAAGCAGGCTCCAGACTCTGAGCTGTTAGCACAGAGCCCGACGTGGGGCTCGAACTCACAGACCATGAGATCATGACCTGAGCTGAAGTCGGACACTTAACCAACTGAGCCACTCAGGCGCCCCATCTTCTTCTTTTTTAAATATCAGAGAGAACCAGCAACTCTTGCTTGGGAAGTTGGCTATTTTCACATACTATTTTCACAAACTAGACTATGCAAGAAATGAAACCATTTTTATAAGATGAACCTAATTTCCATCCATTTCTCCTCTGCCTTCCCATTGCAAGACTTCATTCTATTTGGTGGAGAAAATGTGTTCTCCATCAATTTTGGAGAACTCTCAACTCTATCAGATCAGGATGATTTTCAGTTAATGTAAAGTTTCTCTTTTCTTTGTCCCCTTTACCCTTGAGAGATATGTTCCAAGACCCCCAGTAGACGCCTGAAACCATGGATAAGACTAAACCTATATGGAGTATGTGTTTTTCCTATACATACGTACTTACGATAGAGTTTATAAATTGGCACAGTAAGAGATTAATAACAATGACTCATAATAAAATAGAGCAATTGTAATAATGTACTGTAATAAAAGTTATGTGAATGTGGTCTCTCCAAATATCTTACTCTACTGTCCTCGCCCTTGTTCTCGTGACGCTGTGAGATGCTGAAGTGCCTCTGGGATGAGACGAAGCAAAGGTGAGTGACTGAGGCACCGTGATGTGGTGTGAGGCTGCTGTGGACCTTCTGACAATATGTCTCAGGGAGAACGATCCGTGTCTGGGCCACGGTTGCCTGTGGGTAACTGCAACTGTGGAGAAGGGGGGACGGGACTGTTGTATCTGAACACCTGATCCTTACATAGAGTCAAGGCACGGGGACACCAGGTCATCCGCTACTGGGAAGGCCTGTCTCCGTGCAGGCAGCTACCGCACCATCCTTGGTCCTCTGTGGTCCCCGAATGCATCCACAACTGTGTCCTTCCTGTCCAGCTAGACAACCCAGCTGGTTGGCCTTCTCTTGTCTGCATTTTATTACCTGGGGAGGCTGCCTCGAGTCTTTTCTCCTGGACACCCCAAGCAGGTACTTCTACTCAGCGGCTCCAACCTCACACTGGGGTGTGAACTCTAGACCTTCCTGCTCTCCTGGGCCCATACAGTATGAAGCACTGGTCTTCTCTGCCTTTGTCTTCCCACCTTGATCGGGGGCACTCTGTTGCTTCATCTCCCAGCCCCGGATTCAGCCTAGGAATGATGCGGCAGGGATTTGGACCTCTTCTTAGGAACACCCTCCGGAGTCTGATTCTCTGGCTCGATCCCCATTCTCTCTCCTTTTCCGGCTCTTTTCGTTCTTCAGGGTTTGAAAAAACATGGACCTTCTTATTGATTGCCTATTCTTCCAATCTTTTCGGCTTTAAATCTGAGCGACGATTTTGAAACTTCTGCTTCTCTTGTTCTCTGATTCCCTGAGGCGATGGTTACCACCTAGTCTACTTGCAAGAAGAAAAAGTTGAAAGACAAAAGTTTTCTGAAAGCCCATCTGTTGGTACATGCAAATGTTTTCCTGGTCTACCAGGTTTTCTTAAGGCCCGGCAAGCCTACCACTCCTTTTATATCCCGAATTAACTTTTCAACGTTTTCTTTATGTTTCTCTAGTGTTTCTTTACTTTATATGGTCCAAATATCTGAAGGTCTGAAATTCTGCCTGTAGCTGCTTCATGGTACTTGCCCCACTGTGTAGGGATTGATGATTACTGATTTCATCTCGAAATAACCTAATAACTTGACTCAATCCCACCACTCTCTCCATCCCTCACCCCAAGCCTAGGAGTCATTTCTGGAGCGGGATTGCATAGTAGAAAGAGATCGCCAAATATTCACTTTCTGCAGTTAGTGGAAAACACTAGCCAGCACGGTCGTAATGACAGACCCCATTCGTGCTTGGTTATGGTTACAGGAAAGAAAACCTGAACGTGATTTACTCATGAACGAGATGAGGTTGGATTGTAATTCTCAGACAGGGGTGGGGTGTGTAAAGGTTAGGTCAGGTGACAGGGGGATGGGGATGGGGGAGCTGTATTTGTGCCCATTTTTAGAATGCTTGGTAAGTTCCGGGCGCCTGGATGGCTTGTTCAGTTAAGCTTCTCACTTCCGCTCAGGTCATGATCTCGTGGTATATGAGTTCTAGCCCCACATCAGGTTCTGTGCCGACAGCTCAGAGTCAGGAGGCTGCTTCGGATTCTGTGTCTCCCTCTCTCTCTCTGCTCCCTTGCTCGTGCTCTGTCTCTCTCTGTCTCTCAAAAATGAATAAACGTTAAAATTTTTTTTAAAAAAGAATGCTCAGTAAGTTTTAGGCAGGATTTTTACTTGGCTCTGAATTTTTTTGGTCATCATTGTGGGCCCTCGCATCTGCCTCAACATAAGGACACGGTGGCAGGGAGCACCAGGGAGGACCATACTCTCTGTCTGGACCCTGTTCATTCGCCTGGCGATTTATTAATTTGTACCTAGGTGGATATTGAGGTATAAGGCATGAAGATCACAAAACAAAACCAACAAACTAGGGCACGAGTACGGGTCAAGTGAACCATAAGGCTTAAATTTTCTTTGGACGGTCTCATTACATGGCAGGGTTATGGTAGGGTTAGAAATCAGTGGTTTGAATTTTATCTGCGCAAGTCCACAGAGTGGTTCAGAGTTTGGCTTCTCCAGAGAGCAATCCTAACAGAGTAGCGAGTAGACAGTCATAGGATTCTCTGGACAAGGATCTGGGTCTTAAGAAACGCCTTGTATTGGGGTTCTCCTCCTAAACCCCCATCGCTCACATTTCGATTTCAGCATGTGACAGACATTGGAGCCCTTGTTTAATTTTGGTTTGGGGCTGGTATCACCATCTCAGCCAAACTCGAGGCCACTGATGGGTGGCACCATGTGCTTCTCCTGCTGGACCAGAAACAGGAGTCACACAGCAGCCTGGAGAGGAAAATCGGGACACCAGGGTAGTCACAGAACGTACTTCTCTGCTCAGCTCTGCTCCCCCCGCCCCCCGCCCCAGTTTTGAGGCTCCCAAGGTGTGTCTGACATGTTCTGTAAACCCGGTCACCGGGAGACCCCCAGGGTTTCTCCGTCCTGGGTGGGCGCCCTCCGGGAACACCCCGGGTTTTTCCCGGACCCAACAAGTGTGCCGCAGGCGCCACTGCCAGCGCCGAGGGCGCGTCCACCCTGACCGCTCCTGTGCCAAACACTGCGCCCTGGCCCTGGCGTCCTGCCGGGTCCTCGAGGACTCAGGCGGCGACTCGCTTCTCCTCTCTGATCCTGAACATAGCGCTTGCACTAGAGTGTCAGGATGCGTCTTTTTCCAGGAGCGTCTATACCCTCCACCAAACCTCTGAACGTTCCCTAATGTAAGCAGATCCTTAAAATTAAGCCGGAACCTTTGAGTATCGAAACACTTGCAGTCATGAAATCCTCTTGCCGCATTTGTTTTATTCAGTGGGTTCCCTTAGGCGCTTTTCTGATCTGTGGTCTCCAAGGGCAGGTCCCCTGAAGGGATCCCTCCTGCTTCTTCCTTCAGCTCCAAGGGACTTGCTGGTCTCTGAGAATTGCCTTGTTGCTTCAAGTTCACCAAACTGCTGCCTAAACTCTGATGATGATGGTTTGGTTCTTATCCTTCTGCTTTCGTCCACCTTAAGGTGTCAGTGGAGTTAATTCACTGGCCGCCCTATAGGTAGGGTGTGGCTGGAGGGCTAGGTTTTTTTTTTTTTTTTAATTTTTTTTTTTAACGTTTATTTATTTTTGAGAGACATAGAGACAGAGCATGAGCAGGGGAAGGGCAGAGAGAGAGGGAAACACAGAATCCGAAGCAGGCTCCAGGCCCTGAGCCGTCAGCACAGAGCCCGACGCGGGGCTCGAACTCACAGACCGTGAGATCATGACCTGAGCCGAAGTCGGCCGCTTAACCGACTGAGCCACCCAGGCGCCCCTGGAGGGCTAGGTTTTAGTATGTGACTGCCTGGGTTCAAATCTTGTCTCTACGAGTTATTAGCTTTGGGGGCAGCTTGCTCGACACCCCCAAGCCTCAATTTTCTCACTCCTAAAATGGGTTAACAAGAAAATGATGGCCTCATGGGTTATTGTAAATATTCACCCAGGTAACGCATGCAAAGCACAATGCACAGTGCTGGGTACATCGTAAACATCCATAAATGTTAATTACTGTAATTGTAAGTAAATGATTATGGCACTGGATGTGATTTGGGGCTGCTGTTCAGAAAATTCTGATCCTTGTGTTCTGCTGACTGCTAATATTTTATTATTATTGCCTTCTTAAATTATGGGGTGATTTAGGAGGAAAAAACATGGCCTCTCTGCAGAGCAGTGAAAGCTTACAAATCTCGAGTAAAAAAAAAGACAGTTTAATTTTTTTGAATCTCTTCAATAACTGTCTCTTGTGTGGGTAATGTAATTACCAGTGGAAAAATGAATAAAAACTCAAACTCAATAAATTACATTTTCATTGAATTTCTTCACTTATTTTCTCAGGGGATAGAATTTTGAATTTCGGAATGCTTTTTTTTTTTTGCCACTTTATTTTTTATATTCTAAGACATGACATAGTATGCATTTTAATGTATTCATTCATGTCCAGTTTCAACAAAACTGGGTGGGAATTAGTACCCCATAATTCATGTGCTGGGGTGTCTTATTACAATTATAAAATTTTATTATAAAATGTTTTTTTAATATTTATATTGTTAATTAAATGATGATGAATCCTCATAAATTCTGGAGAGAGAATTATGGTCCATTAGTCCCTGCTCAGACTTCTTATTAGCCAATCAGAACATTTGATTTCTCCTTGTAACACATTCAGATGTTTGGTGGTAAGCTTGCTAATGCTGCTGTTCCCTGTCTAGATCTCTGGAGTCTCTGCAAGAAGAAAGTTCCCGAAGCAGTTTACAACTGTATTGAGATTATTACAAGGTGGTCATTTTCTTGGGTCCTTTTTAAAGCACTTTGTAATTGTTAAAAAAAAGAAAAACCTCCTTTGAGCTTTAGTTCCTAGGGAGGTTTCTATGCTCAGGAAGGAAATACAGTAAAACCGTAGTTCGCAAGCATAATTCATTCCAGAAACACGCTTGTAATCCAAAGCACTTGTGTATCAAAGCGAATTTCTCCATAAGAACTAATGGAAACTCAGATGATTCATTTCACAACCCAAAAGTATTCATATGAAAATGATAACAATACTGTAATACGATACAAAATAATAAAGAAAATGCAAATATAAAAAAAAAGAACAAATCAACCTGCACTTACCTTTGAAAACCTTTGTGGCGGGTGTGAGAGAGACTAATGGAATCACTGCTCGATAGAATCTTTTTCTGCCTGGGGGCTATTGTATACGCTGGCCTGAATGTTGACAACAGTACAGTATTAATACACTCTGGTCATATACTGTATTTAATGTAACTGGTGATAAGGCAGCAGAGGAAAGGGTCTATGTCTGCAGGCAGCCTGACCTAGAATGAAGCAAAGCCTTCCGAAGCTTACTTTTGTATGGAAAACAAAAGGACTGTCCGTAGGTGCTTTGAGGTGACAAAAAAATGCACTAGTGCCAGTTGCGGGCACCTTCCAACGTTCTGAAAAATCACTGATTTCTGTCAAACCCCAGGGCCTGAGACCGAGCATCCGAACATGGGAGATGATCACCCACAATCCCGCAGCGAGAGGGGGGAGGGAAAGAAGAACCGTTGGCTCAGTCGTGATCCTGTGACGTTCGGCATCCCGTACTACTCATATTGCAAGACATCGCTCTTGTATCAAGTTAAAATTTTTTAGAAATGTTTGCTCGTCTTGTGGAACGCTCGCAGAGCAAGTTACTCGCAATCCAAGGCTTTCCTTTACTTTAATTACATGGTAATTATAAACACAGCAGTCATATTCTGATAAAAAGATTTCCGGCCTGCTGCACACACGCACACACTCCTGTCAGTTGCTAGAGCTGTTGTGGTTGGACATCAAACGAGGATGTGATGACCACCCAAGCAGCAACCAAAGGTAGGGAACCAAGAACCCCCAAGAGAACGATCTAGATTTATGTTGTCCAATAATGTAGCCGATAGACGCATGGCTATTCAACGCTGGAAGTGTGGGCATTGTGACTGGGGAAATGAATTAAAAAATAGTTTATTCTTAATTAAGATTTAAATTTTAAATAGGAAATGAAAAAATCAGTTTCTCAGTCACTTTAGTTACTTTTTGTTTTGTTTTGTTTTTTTGAGAGAGAGAGGGCAAGGGATAGCATGCATGTGTGAGCAGGGAGGTGGGCAGAGGGAGACAGAGAGAATCTCAAGCAGGTTGCCTGCTCAGTGTGGAGCCCGACACGGGGCTCGATCCCACGACTCTGGGATCATGACCTGAGCCAAAATCAGAAGTAGGACACTCAACCCACTGAGCCACCCAGGTGCCCCACATCAGTTACATTTCAGTTGCTCGAGAGTCATATGTGGCCAGTGCCTGTCAGAATGAACATTGCAGATAAAAACATATCCATCATCGCAGAAAGCTCTATTGGGCAGCACTAATCTCCGGGGCCAAGGGGGTTGTTAAGAAGATGAAAGAGTCTTATTTCTTTTTATTCCATCTTATCCTAAGTCCAGGCATCCTCCACGCTAGACAAATGGGGGGTTCAGAAGGAGGGAGAGAGGATTGACAAGGCAAGACTCAGGAACGGGCTTCATAGGTAGCCAAAGCCTTGGGAGAGGAAGCGGAGGCTCGTTCCACTGCAGGAGAACTGCGGCATCTTCCAGGTGCCCGGATGTGCTGATTGTCAGAAGCCTGAATCCAGTGAAAGACTTCAACCGTGGCGGTGTTAAAGAAGAGAAATGTCCCGAGCAACCGTCAGACGAGCAGACTGTTCCATCTTTTTCTTCCATGCTACCCAATCGTGGCCTCCAAACATCATCCCATTTACGGTGCGTGCGTGTGAATCACCTGGGAATCTCGTTAAAATGCAGATTCCTCTTTAGTAGGTCTGCGGCGCAGTCTGCGTGCTGACAAGCAGCTAGATCATGAGAACGGTCCAGGGCTGCGTTTTGGGGTGTGAGGGTCCAGAATGTCCAGAAGATGTTTGCACGTCAGACCTTCTGTATAAATACTGTCCTGATTACTGGTTTAAACGTAGAAGGTTACACTTCTCTAGAAATTAATATGCCTTTAGTTTGAAACTCAGACCAGGACATTTTGTCTGGGAGAAGGGGGTGGAGGAAGTCTGTTGCTTTTGGAGAAATTAGACTCATTACCTGGCATCCCAACACTGGTGTAAATATATTTCTATGTTTTCATACAGAAATATGGGAGATTTAAAAACCGAGGAGCACGGACCTACAGAAAAAAATTCAAATTTCTTACATAAATAAAAAAGCAAGTTACATGTTTTGTTTTAGTATTGTTGTGACTATTTTCGTAACACTAGACCTTCGAACACAAAGCCGTTGCTCTCCGAGCCTGTGATTTAGAGCTAGTTGAAGAAGGAATCGATTGTCGGCAGAGGCCAGCTATTGATCAGAAAGGGGAATGGGAAACTGGAACATTTCTCAAACAGAGAAAAATTCAGAATCAGAAGCCAGAAGACAGGGAAATTGCTGCCTGGAAAAATACAATCAGGAGATTTCGCAGGAGCTAGGTATGCTATGGGATTCTTCTGCTTCTGATGAAGATGGAGAGGCCGGGGATAGCTGAGGAGAAGAGGATGCAGAAGGAACGAGGCATCTGCTCTTTGGTCGAGTCCTGCAGGACAAGCATGGTCGGCAGAGCAAATACGACTGCCTGACAGGACTGTTGGTTGGCCCTGGGTCGAAAGCATCATTGTGAATATACACCAGGAAGATTTAGAGCCGAAACTGCAAGACCTGTTCCATTATTTCTGCTCGTCTCCAGAGGAGAATCAAGACCAGGTTGAGTAGAAACTTCATGTTCCAGGATCCACACATGTATCATGCTTTGCTTGCTGGCTTTTTAAATTAAGGCTTCAATGTTTTTAGAAAAATCAAAACCAAGAGGAAAAGCATGCTCTTTAGATTCTCCATTTGTTCAGCTCAAATGAGCTGAGATGCTCATTTGTTTTGTGGTTTCACAGGAAGTCCAGAAACCCTCGTCCACCAGGTGGCAGTTACCTGAAATTGCAGGATATGTCAGGTAAGAAATAAAGCGTCTGATGAGTGCTAGTCAGAGAAACGAAACGAACAAAAACCAACAAAAAAGAAGCAGAGGTCTTTATATCTGAAAGATAACAGCAAACAACTCAAAGAAGATAATATTGTAAACTAATTCACCGTTAGGTTAATAGTCTGGTTCAACACAGAGAGGGATCCACCGGCTGTTAGAGCTATTGCCAAGCATAAAAGAAAGTCAATTCAAGACTGAATAGAATTGATACAAGGTATAATGGGTGAAACATATGGCCTTCCATCTTCATAGACTAATCCCATCTACCTTTCTGTGTGTGGGATCCACTTGCTCAGTTGCCACCACTTGGGTCCATGTGGCACCGAGGTAGGGACACTCTCTCAAGGGGAGATAAGGGAGCTTCTATAAAAACTACCGGGTTTACCTTGCACGGAAACCCTTTTCTTCTTCTTCTTCTTTCTTCCTTAAGGAGTTCCCACATTTTCTGTCTTCTTGCACTAGTGTGACTTCTTTTTTTTTTTTAATTGCACTGATACATTTTCCTATATGGTGAAATTACTTGTTGTATCTCTTCTCTATAGCCTCTTTTTCTCCCACTAGACTCTAAGCTCCTCGAGGGCAGGGTTCTTTGCCTGTTTTGCTCACTGATGGAGACTGAGCATGTAGAGAAGGGCAGGGCACAGAACGAATCCCTGGTAAACATCTGCCCAAGAACTGGGTGGTTGGGCTTTGAGAACGGGCCGGGATGTCTCTGTCATCCCCTGTGGACCTCGCCTTTATGCTTTCCTGTTATACCAGTTCTTTCAATTTCTTCCAGGTGACCAATTATCACCACCTTTGCAGACCTGTTGCCTCTTTTCTTTCCCTTCCTCCTTTCTCTGTAACTTCTTTTGCACTTCCAGATCTCAACTTAAGTGTGACTTCCTCCAAAAGCATTCTCTGACCTCACAGAACAAAATGAGGTCTTCTGCCCCCCGTTCTTGCAACACAGTTGCCCCAAGTCATATATTTATCACACTTTCTTGTAACTCCCTGGCTCACAAGACTAAACTTTGAGCAGGAACTAAGGTACCTTTATTATCATTGTGTTCTTTCCTACGCAGTAAGCACTATGCTTAGGACATAACGGGCACTCAAGGCAGGTGTGTTGAATGAATGAAGGAATCCTTATTCATGATGGGGTCTGTTTCATCAACAGTCTTATAAGCACTTTGGAAGCAAAGAGAGGATATTTGCGTCTCTGTATCCCTATCGCCAGACACAGTCCCTGCACATAGTAGCTGTTTGATAAATATCTGTTGAATGAAAATAACACTTTAGTCTTAATATGTCCAATAGTGTACAAATTTCCTTATAGGAAAAGTAGTGGTTGATTGTGACTTATAGAGCACCAACGTTCTTATGGAAATTCTTTGCAAAATAAAAAAGAATTTCAAAATAGGGTCAAACCCCTTCCAGTACACAGATTTTGGAAATATTTCCACTACCCTGGGCTATGAGCAGAAAAGTGTCAGACATTCCCCAGGCCCCTGGGCGGGTGTTCACACACCTCAAGGGCAACCCTACCCTTCTTCAAAGCACAGCCATCGAGTTAGAATAATGTAGCAGTTAGCAGATGAAAACCATACTTTATTAAAAACAAAAAAAAAAGGACATGAAAGGTAAAGGAGTCTGGCCAGTTCTTTATAATTGCTTACTATTTCCCTCTTGCATTTTAAAAACGTTAAGTTTCGAGGGGGCGGCTTTTTAATTTGGTTTCATTTTCCGAGGCGGCACTGCAAATAAACATCACTCAGAGGACCCAGCTCCCTGCCAACTCTTGCTGATGCTAAAGAGCCACGTGCAAGCGTCTGAGTTCAAATCTGACTGCAGACCATTGTAAAAAGGAAGTCAGGCAGAGCTGAGCCGCGCCGTGAGTAAAACCGGCTCTGTTCTCCCAGCGGGCGATCCCTGCGTGCACAGCGAGCGGGGAGAAATGAGAATACCTGCTGGGGAGACTGGAGAGGGAAATTGATTGCACACATTTAAATAGATGGGGCTAAGATTTTTTTTTTTTTTTCTGACTGTAAAACCCCTGAATTCTGCGATGAGGAATTTTAAGAACAGCGTTTTGAGGTGGACACTGAGAAGAAGTGTGAACTCTCTTTTCTCCCCCGAAATCAGTGCATCTTGGGTGCACGCCAGGTAGCTTCCTAAGTCCCTAAAATAGCTGTAGGTGTGGGGCAGAGAATGTGCTTAGTCCCTGCTGTGTGGCTTGGGGGACCTTGCCTGCTGTTTGCTGCAGAGACCGCCACTTCCAGGGGGAGCTCATCTGGAAGGCTGTGGAATCTTGGCTCTGGCCCCACTCATTTATTGGTTGGAGGGAGAAGGTGATGGAAAACGTGCCTTGGGAAAACACAGATGGGTAGGGGAACCGAGAGTCTTGTGCTTAACCCTTGATGGCCTAAGGGCACGGCTCTCAGGTGCAGTCAAAGAACGAGTGGCATCAGCACTGCCTAGGAACTCGTGTGAAATGCACATTCTCAGTCCGATGCTGACTGCAGACCAGTTGAAACAGAAACTCTGGAGGTGGGTCCCAGCACCCTGTGTTTTAAGAAGCCCTCCAGGTAGTTCTGGGCACACGAACGTTGGAGAACACCTTGCCTGAGATACTCGGAGGACATGACGGGATTGTTTACCAAGTAGGAAATGACCAGCAGAAAGGCTGGGGCTGAGGCATGGTACGGGCACATCTGTCCATTCTACCTCTTTCTATTGGCCAAGCAAGTCATGTGTCCGAGACCGGATTCAAGGCATAAGGAAATAGATTTGCCCCTCGTGAGGAACTGCAAAGTCACAGGGCCACGGGCATGGACACAAGGAGGAGTGAAGGATTGAGACCATCCATGCAATCGGCCACAGTCAATAGTAAATAAGCTTCTCTTTGAATTTATTAGCAGCACTTGCAGAATAAATCCCGGATGTGAATTTGACTTAGAGAAAAGTGTACCTTGGGGCGCCTGGGTGGCTCAGTCAGTAAGTGTCCGACTCTTAATTTTGGCTCAGGTCATGATCTCGAGGTTTGTGAGTTAAGCCCTGCATCGGGCTCCATGCTGACAGTGTGGAGCCTGCTTGGGATTCTCTCTCCCTCCCTCTTTTTCTGCCCTTTCCCTGCTCTCTTTCTCTCAAAATAAATAAATAAACTTGAAAAAAAAGTGTATTTTTCCTTTTTGTCCCCCCAAAGAATACTGATTTTGCTGATTTTGGTTGGATCGACTATATGATTCTCAAAGAGATATGTTTGTGTCTTCATTGAAACATGTAAATGTGAAAATAAGAGAAGAATAAAAGGAAAAGTAACTGTTTTTCTAAAACTCCGTACTAGGGGGTCATCTGGGTGGCTCAGACAGTTAAGTGTCCAACTTTGGCTCTGGTCATAATCTCATGGTTTTCCCATTCCAGCCAGACGTGGGCATGGAGGTCTCTGCTGTCAGTGTGGAGACCACCTCAGATCCTCTGTCCCCTCCTCTTTCTGCCCCTCCCCCACTTGCACCCTCTCTCTCTCTCTCTCTCACACTCAAAAATAAATAAACATAAAAATCTCCTCCATAATGGGGTACCTGGGCAGCTCTGTTGGCTAAGCATCCAGTGACCTTTCATCTCAACACAGGTCCTAATCTCATGGTTCGTGAGACTGAACCCCTCGTCAGGCTTGCAATTATAGGGTGGAGCCTGCTTAGGATTCTCTCATTTTCTCTCTGCTGCCCCCTCCCCACCTCATGCACTCTCTCTTTCTCTCTCAAAACAAATAAACATTAAAAAAAATTAAACTCCATGAGGTGCCTGGGTGGCTCAGTCAGTTAAGCGTCTGACTCTGTTTTGGCTCAGGTCACCATCTTGCAGGTTCATGAGTTCGAGCTCCACATGTGCTGATGGTGTGAAGCCTGCTTGGGAGTCTCTCTCTCTTTCTCTCCCTCTCTCTCTGCCCCTCCACTACTCATATTGTCTCTGTGTCTCTCAAAATAATAAATAAATAGATAAATAAATAAACAAAAAAATAAATAAAAATAAAACTCCATAATATATATTGATAATATTTAAGCTACTTTTTTTCTTAATAGTATATCAAATCCAGTCCTTAAAGACAAAACTGGAGATAAGATCACATCTACCTTGGACTTTTATTCTTAAGCAAATTTCTATATAAAAGGTCATCTCACGCACACCTCTGTTTCAAGCAGAATTTCTAAACTAGATCCCAGCACAGCCCTTTGGGTTGGTTTAATGATTGTGTTACTCCTGCTGATGAGCTGTTGACAGGGAAGCGTAGGGGGCGAGTGCGGCTCTCCCACAGTTGCCAGGTGTGACCGTGCATGGAGCAGAGATCCGAATCAAGGAGAAGTCAGTATGTGGAAACATGCTGCAAGCACGAAGAGTTTCCCCTGTTGGTATCTTTGAAGTGTGACCCAGTAGAAAAAGTAGCAGGCAGCCGTGACTTAACTGTATTTAACGTCTGATGATGGACACTTCCCCACAGAGGTGGCCAAACCTACAAAGACTCTCTTTTTGTTTTTCACGTGTAATCGGAATGCGATGACTTTTTTCTCATCGCCCTGGATCTTGGGGTTGTTTATGCTGTGAAAGAAACCTCAGATCACTTTTGAAAACTCTCTTACTTTCCCAGTGAAGAGACAAGGCCTACAGCAATGATGTAACTGACAAGACGTCTCCCAGTTGGTTCAAAAAGGCTACCTAGAGAAGCTAGGTTTTCATTACACTACAGTTCTCACTTGGGAGGGCGGTATTCATGGTCTGATGAGTCAAGTACAAAATGGGAAACAGAGTATTACGGTCTGGGGACACTCGCGGAATTCATTTTCCTATTTGTGAATTGGGGATGAACATGCTTGTTAGGTGCTTGGAATGTTTGAGCCAGGAACACGATCTTGTCTTTCAAAAATTAGTATTTACCATTCAGAGATGTGAAAAAAACACCACTGGTCAATCATTTTAAATAAATTCATGTGGCCAACAGTGACTTGTCTAGTGCTGAGATGAGAGCCTCTAGGGATAGAGCGAGAGATGAAGTTCAGTGTCTTTTTCAACAACCGCAGTTATTTGCTTGATTAGATTTTTTTTTTTTAAAAAAAGGACCTTCAGGGTATGGGAGCAGGCGTTGGTGAGGGGTCAGCACCGCTCCAACACCCAGCACTGAACACTCTCGGGGAATCCCCCCAGGGCCCCTTGTAATAGGTACGGCCAGAAGCCTATGCCTAAAATTCGCTTGGAACTCATTTCTTCCCTTTCTTTTTTATGATCTGAAGCAGAGGATAAAAAGATAAAGCATTGCACAGCCTGGCACGTGAATGCTTCCCCACTGCGCGCTGCTTTTGTGGGGAGGAAGTAGCAGCCGCCAACCGCTGTTTTATTAATAATGAGGCATTCACATAAATTCCATGCAAAATTGATTTTTGACTGTTATATAAGAATCAAATACCGGGCTTTAAAAAGTAATTGAGAAATCTATTTGTAATTTACTTTGCCTATAAGAACCCGCTGTCCTGCCATAAACAATTTTACAGTATTTTCCCCCCTGTTAAACAGCTATTTTTACACATCTGTTTGGCCTCTCTTGGATGACAGGCATTCAGGAGGTGTAGTGAATACAGGTTTGAAATAACATGTGGCCACAATTTCTTTCAGTTTCATCTTCAAGGGGATCTCTTGCAATTTGTGATATCATTTTCATCACGGTGCAGGTGAAGTGTGTTAATGGCTAATTATCTGACACTGGGTGTTGACTGATGAGTCATAATAGCTCTGTGGCAATAGGAAAGCATGATGAAACAGCTCAACGCTGCTAAAAAAAAAACAAAAACCCAAAACCCTTGATCCAAAAAACTAACAAACCAAAACAGTCCGTTTCTCACTTGTCTTTAAATGCCTTAAGCAGCTACAGTCCAACGAAAGAGTCTCCTGTAACAAAGATTTTCTCTACGAACCTATTTAATATTTAGTTTTATGTATAGTAAAGTCGGCCAAAGGTATTTCAGGTACAATTCTTTTGTTTCTCATTTTTCTTGAGATGGAGATTAGAGGGACAAAAACACTGAAAGCAGACAATTAGCATCGAGAAGTCAATCTTTTATGTGTTTTGTTTAACTTCTGTGTGTGTTTCCTTGGTATTATTCTGCAGAAGAGAACACACTTCTGTTCTCATGCTGGAATTTCTCTTCTTTCTTTGTAAAAGATTTCGAGACCCTGGTAATTAAAAAAATTCAGCTCACCCCAGTTTTACTGAGCGATACTTTGCCTTAGATAAAATTCTAACTGTACAGTTTAATAAATTTTGCTAATCGTATGCAGTTGTAAACCACTTTCATAATCAAGATAGAACATTTCCATCACCTTGAAAATTTCCCTCGTGCCTCCTTGCAGTCAGTCCACTCACTCAACGCCTGGCCAGAAGGCAATTGCTGATTTACTGTCACTATAGTTGCACCTCTTTTTAGAATTTCATATCAATGGAATCATAGTACGTAGTCCTTTGTGTTTTAACTTTTTTCCACTTAACCTAATGTTTTTGAGATTCATCCATGTTGTTGGGTATATTAATATTTTGCTCCTTTTAGTGCTGAGTAGTATCCCATGGTCTGGATATACCACTCTTTGTTTCTCCAGTTACTAATACTTGTTTTTTTTGTTTTCCCCAAGTTTTAATTATTATGAATAATACCGTAATAAACATTCATGTAAAAGCTTTTCTGTGGACATAAGTTTTTATTTCCTCTGAGTAAATATCTAGGAGTGAGCTTGCAGGCTCATATGACATGCATCTGTTTAACCTTATATGACATGGTACCATTTTCTACTTTCACACAAGCGACATAAGAGAGTGCTGGTTGCCCGCCACCTCACCAGTACTTGGTACTGCCAAGTGTATAGTAAGGAGCTCATGTATGTTTTTTTTCTTCTTAAAATTTACTTATTTATTTTCAAGGGAGACAGAGACAGTGCGGGTGGGGGAGGGACAGAGAGGAAGAGGGAGAGAGAGAGAATCCCAAGCAGGCTCCGTGCTGCCAGCACAGAGCCCGATGTGGGGCTTGAACCCATGAAGCTATGAGATTATGACCTGAGCCAAAACTGAGCCACTCAGGTGCCCCAAGCTCCTGTGGTTTTAAGTGACATTTTCCTCATAATTTGTAATGTTGAGCATCTTTTCATGTGCTTATTGGCTTTTGTGTATCTTTGTAAAATGTTTGTTCAAATCTTTTCCCCATTTTTATTGGATTATTTCCTTCTTATTGAGTCATGAGAAATCTTTACAAATTCCGGGTATAAGCCTTTTGTCAGATATGTGTTTTGTATATATATATATCTATATCTCATATATATACCATATATATATGTGTATATATATATCACAACTTTTGCTTACTCTTTTCTCCAGTTTCATTGAGATGTAATTGACATACAGCATTGTATAAATTTAAGGTGGACAGCATAATGGCTTGACATATGTATTGTGAAATGGTGCCTTTTTGTCTTTTCAACTTTTTTAAGAGCAAAAACTTTTAATTTTGAAAGTCAATTTAATAAATATTTCCTCTTATGATTTGCGCTTTTGTGCTTTTCCTAACTGGATGTCACAGATGTTTTTCTCCTATACATTTTCCCCGAAATTAAGTAGTGTTTGTTCTTATGTTTAAACCTCTGATCTATTTTAAGTTCATTTTTGAGTGTATTATAAGGTAAGGTAGAGGTTAAATTTTTTCCCCTGTGGATATCCAGTTCTTCCAGAATCATTTTGATGATTTTCTCATTTAATTACCTTGGCATCATAGTCAAAAATCAATTGACCGTAAAAGTTTGGTTCTCTTTCTGGACTCTCTTCTGTTCTGCTAAATCTGTTAAGTCTATCCTTACCTCACGACCACACTGTCTTGAATATGGCAGCTTTCTTGTAAGTCTTAGAATCAGGTAAACCCATCAGCCTTATTATTCTTTTCTGAATTGTTTTGGCTAGTCTAGGTCTTTTGCATGTCCTACAAACTTTAGCATCTGCTTGTCAATTTCTTCAAAGAAGACTTCTGGGATTTTAATTAGGATTGCACTGACTCTATAGATTAATTTGGGGGAAATTCATTCTAAAATATTAAATACACTTTAAACGGTTACGAAAATTGTAATAGACACAACAGGCACACTAAAATGTGTTGTGCAACAATTGTTAACACACTGGAGAAAATTAACATGTCCATTTGTCCAACCAGACTAACAAGTTCTTTTGCAGACAGAATAAAGTCTTTTCTGTCATATCTGTTTAGTGACAGTGTGACTTGAGATCATTATTAAAAGACTGTTAAAACCATTATTAAAAGACAGATGCACCTGCTGAATCAGGATTTTCTCAACTTTATGCAATCTAAATAAAATAGAACATGAAGAGGAAAAAGCTAGAATGCCTTTTGCAACTGTATCAAGGCAGCGTCATTATTTCATTAATTGACTTTATGACACAGATAGGTAGAAATTTGAATGTCACAAGTACATACTGATAAAAGCTTCTTTGAAATGTTTTATATATTTCAACTGCAGGCAAGCTTTCGATTCAAAGTCGAGTATAGAATTTGGATAGATGCTGCATTTTAGTAGAAAGAAAATTGATTTGAAACAACAGAGACATGAGTTTAAAAAATGACAGCTCTATCCATAAGTAGTTTGGGCAAGTTATCCGTGTTTCAGAGACCAGTCTTCCAATCTGTAAAATGGAGATTATAATGCCTGCCTCACAGGTGTGATGCCACAGAATAGTGTATGCAAAACACCTCGTGTGTCTATAGCTGATGTATATGAAAAAATGGTATTGGTAGAAGTGGAGGCAAAATGTAGGTCTTGGGGTCTGGTGGAAATTTGGGGTGTTGATGGGTGTTGAAATGGATTGAGACGTCGAGCAAGGCAGTTTGTTCGTTCTGTGTCTGGCTTACCTGTGATGGCGTGCCTTCCCTGCTCACGGGTCCTTAACGGCAACTTAATATCCCCTCGTAGGTGCTCAGAGCGGAGACCATCATGTCGCCAAACAGTGTTTCAGTGGGAAGGTCTGGGGCTGGGTGGTTAATGCCCAGTTTAAGTGACTCCCCACAGAAAGTACTCAAACATTTATTTCTCAAAAACTTACAATAAGTGGTGCTGAGTGTTCTTCATGCAGCATGGGGGTGGGGTACTGGCCTTGAGTGCATTTGGATAACTTTTCTTTTTTTTTTAAGTTTATTTATTTATTTATTTATTTATTTAGAGAGAAAAATCCCAAGTAGGCTCTGTACTGTCAGCACAGAGCCCGATGCACTGACTCACGAACCGTGAGACCATGACCTGAACTGAAATCAAGCGTCAGCCGCTTAACCGACTGAGTCACCCAGGCGCCCCTAAACAACTTTTCAGTTGTTTCTCTGACTGTCCCTTGTCAACCTTTCCTTTATTCCCACTCAGCACAGGCATGCCAGTGAACAGTCACCCTTGTGACCACCGTCAGCTCCCGCCAGTCATTACTGCTTGCCCTCCGCTGTTCATTTTTCACAGTCCCAATGCCATTGATAGGGGCGTGGCTCAGTGAGACAATGCAATGAACACAGAGTGGGAGACAGGAGCCTCAGGGCCCATCGCTTGAGCATATGAACTTGAACCAGTTCTAAAGTTCCCAAATCTCAGTTTCTGCCTGGATAAAGCCCCTGACTACTCACGGAGTTATCATGGGAATCGGATGAGAAATTGGATAGAGAATTGCTTTGTAAACTGTAGAGTGCTATATAAACCTCTGGGGTTGTTGTAATACGATGTCATTGTCTCCTTATTCTATTTCCTCCTGCCTCTAGGGCCACAGGAAGTTTAATACCATCTAAATTTCCCTGATTAGAGTGGGGTGGGGCAGTATGCTGGTGATGGCTATCCACACAAATCAAAAGCTAGAATTACAGACTCCCGGAGCTGGATAGGACCACAGAGGTCATATATTTAAATATCTATCTGTGGAGGGATGCTTGGGAGGCTCAGTCAGTTAAGTGGCCAACTCCAAATTTTAGCTCGGGTTCATGGGTTTGAACCCCATATCAGGCTCTGCGCTGACAGTGCGGAGCCTGCTTGGGATTCTCTCTTTCCCTTTCTCTTTGCTCCTCCCTGCTCTCAAAATAGATAAATAAACTTTAAAAAAGAAAATATTTGTCTGTGGAGAAAACTAGCATAGATTCCAGAGCCCCAGGGAAGAGAAAATGAGGTTTTCCACTGGCACCTTAGCTGGGTATCATAGATGCTTGTGTTTTCAGTTGAGGCAATCCAGACCTAAAAGACATGCAGGTGAGTGGAAGGAAAAAAGGTTCTGGAAAGAACTGGAATATTCTTGGTTTCTAGTAAATAAAAAGAAAACAAGAAATGATTCCAAGGAGAGGTGAAAAAATATATTTCTGATTTTTAAAGGGGTCTGTCTGATGATATTTTACTATTTAAGGAAAGCAAAGAATTAGGGTTTTCATAACAGTGATGCCAAATAAGATGCCAAACAGTCATGGATGGACTAGATGAGCTGAATCTTACTGATTTGTTTTTTGGTTACTGGTTGTTTTATTCAGTCATTTTCTTAGTTTACTGAATTTTGCTCATTCATTTACTAGTTAGTTTAGTTGGTTGAACATGGTCAAAGAAATACAGTATAAAAGTTATGAATAGATACACAAAATGTTATATATATATATATATGTATATATCCATACAATGGAATATTATTCAGCCATGAAAAGGAACAAAGTATTGATACACGA
This sequence comes from Paguma larvata, assembly GCA_030068075.1. Taxonomy (NCBI): domain Eukaryota; kingdom Metazoa; phylum Chordata; class Mammalia; order Carnivora; family Viverridae; genus Paguma; species Paguma larvata. The sequence goes on from CM057825.1 coordinate 54,729,548, forward strand.
ATGAATGAACCTTGAAAACTTTATGCAAAGTGAAAGAAGCCAGATATAAAAGGCCACATATTGTATGGTTCTATTTATAAGAAATTCTCAGAATAGTCATATCTATAGAGACACAAAAGATATTAGTGATTTCTAGGGGCTTGGGGGAGAAAAGAATGGGGAATGACTGCTAATGGATATTGGTTTTCTAGGAGGGGCACGAAAATGTTCTGAAATTAGAAGTGGTGACGGTGTGAATAGACCAAAAATTACTGAATTGGACACTTTAAAAGGGTGAAGTTTATGGTATGTGAATTATATCTCAACAACAAAGAAATCTAGTATAATGGTTTTATTTGTTTGTTTATTTATTTATTTATTTATTTATTTTGAGAAAGAGAGGGAGAGAGCACACGGGAAGGGTACAGAGAGAGGGAAAGAGAGAGAATCCCAAGCAGTCTCTGCACTGTCAGCTTGGAGCCTAACGAGGGGCTCACACTCACAAACTGGGAGATCATGACCTGAGCCGAAATCAAGAGTTGGATGTTTAACCATCTGAGCCATCCAGACACCCTCTAGGATGAAGAATCCTATCACACCAGAGATTTTTAGATGTTAGGAACAGGCTTTTCTTTTCTATCATCTATGGCACAGATGGTGAATAGTGATGGTGTACTTGAAAGGAACACTGATCTTGGCACGTGGTGTGATCTTGGGCAAGTCACTGCCTTTCTCTTAGCCTTAGCTTCCTACTCTACAAATGAAGATAGTTACTAGGGTAAAGGTGGGATAGCAGTTATAGGATGTACTTAATGAGCTGTCATCATGTACCAGGCACTACTCCTGGCATTTTACATTGATTTATTTTTCTTAGGAAATATTCTTATTTTGATTTTACAGGTAAAGAAAATGAAACAATATGTTGTAAAGTTGCTATCCAAATGGAAGACATGGATATGTTATTTTTTCCATGAAATCATTTAAAAATAATGTTTTGTTTTCAGCTTATTGCAGTGATGTGTCATTGGAGAAATCAGAAAATATAAAAAGCTATAAGGAAGCAAATTAAAATCAACTCATAAAACCAAAGAAAACAGTTATATTTTTGTATCTTCCATTCTAGTTTTTAAAAAATGTATTTGTATGTCAAGGTGCCTGAGTGGCTCAGTCAGTTGAGCGTCTGACTCCTGATTTCCACTCAGGTCATGATCCCAGGGTTGTGGCATGGAGCCCTGCCTTGAGCTCCACACTGGAGCCTGCCTGAGATTCTCTCTCTTTCCCTCTGCCCCTCCCTTGCTAATGCATGTTCTCTCTCAAATAAAAATAAATAAATAAAAAGTATATGTATGTATATTCATAAGTGTGCATACATATGTATATATAAATTTGTTTTATACTACAAATACAATATTGTATTTTGCTTTTAAAAGTGATTTTAATGTCTGGGTATGGATGTACCCTCTTAAGCTGTGCGCTCAGCCCAGTAGTTGGCTGGTTAATTGAAAATTTTGGTTTAAAGCAGGTGACGCACCGTCATCATCTATGGCACAGAATTTCCCCTACTGGTCTCAGCTAAAACGACCCTGATTTAGTTCAGATGGGTGAAATCGACTTGTTCAGCCTGGGAGGATAAAACCGAGATGCTGAGACACCAGCACTGAGGTACAGATGATTGCTCCGAACCTGTCATGATGATCCCATTCTTTCAATGAATAATTTGGGGGTTAGCATATAACCTGGCTCTGCCAGTGAGACATAAGGGGAAGTCTGTTAAGGAGTTTTGGAAAAGAATTTCCTCCTGCTAAGGAGAGAGATACTTGAAATGAAACACCCTCCCCTCCTCCATCTCCAACCCCGTCCCTCCCTTCTTGCTGTCCTTTCCTGGAGCTGTGGCTGCCATCTTGGGAACACGGAGGAAAGTCAAGACTGTATCAGAGATGCCAATCCAGAGGCTTGACGTATTCTAGCCCCTGAATTACCCAACCTTGGAACCACGTGGCTCCAGACTCCTAGATGAAATAATGAGTGCTAAAGTAATCGCCGCCCAAAGTGAAATAGCTAGTGGGGAATAGTAAAATAAATGATGTGGAGTTATTTTTAAAACATTTACATTTCTTAAACATTTAAAAAAGTACATAAAGCATATATCTATGCATTCATTTATCATTAAAAAATGTAGGCGAGAGTCTTTAATATATGGAGCATCTGTGTTACCCTTAGTGCATAAACAATATCAGTAACACACTTCTAATTTCTATGGTTTTCTGTTTGTTTTGAAGTGGATCACAAACTTAGAGACAATGCCAAGTCTGAGCACAGACCTCTGTTAACTTGGCATTTCTTAGTGTGTGGTCCGTGGGCTTCTAGAGATTTCCAAGCCCCTAGAAGGATGTCTGCAATGCCAAAATTATATTCATAATAGTATTAAGGTATTATTGCCTTTCCCACTATTATTTGCTCATGAGCATACAGTAGGGTCTCCAATGGTTCCATGACTGGTGATACTACAGTAGATTGAACATGGAAGCAATGTGAGAACCCAGCCACCTTCCATTAATCTAAGCGTTAGAGATTTACAATAATGTTAAACAGTGTCACCTCTCTAATTTTTTTTTATATTGGAAAATATATTTACTTGTCATAAAAATATGTTACTTATGGTAACATGTAAGGGGTTTATTATTATTTTTAAGAATGAATTTAAAGTTAATAGTTTATAAATTTCTCAATTTTAATTTCTAATATGATAAATGTCAGTAGGTATTTCCCACATAAACAGAAGCTCTTTAAGATCCTTAACCATTTTTAAGAAGGGACCACAATCTTGAGAATCATGGCTCCAGACTTGGTTGATTTTCCCCAGTGCTTGCTGTTGCCTAGCAATAGTATCTTCTTTGTTTCTCTCCCTTCCTTTCTTCCTTCCTTCCTGTTTTCCTTCCTTCCTCCCTCCCTTCCTTGCTTCCTTCTGGTCTTTTTTTTTCTTTCTTTTTCAGCAACCTGCAAAGCGTTCAACTTAATTTTCATAGAAACAATGACTGTCTTTCTTTTAGCATTCATAATGACAATGGTAGATAACTGAGTTCATAAGTAGTCCTAGGCACAAACATATCACACTCTTGGTAAGTGCCCACCTAATTGGGGAAAGGGGGAAGTACATGTCTGTCTGAATGAGGAATGTTCAGTGTGTTTTCCAGAGGGAATAAATACCACTGACTAATCAGACATTGGTTTAGTAGAAGCGCATTAAGAAAGATTCTACTGATTGCTGAACACATTTTTGTTTTTTTTTAACTTTAAAAAACAAAGCTAAAATGAATATCCTTATACATAAATCTTTGCATAAATGATTATCAGGATGAATTCCTAGAATAAGAATTAATATGTCAAAAAGTTGTGGGCATATTAAAGGGTTTTGGTATATATACTCAAATTGTTTTCTAAAAAAATTGTACAAATTTGTGTTCCTAACATTTCTCCATATCTTTACTAATTCAAAATATTACTGTTAATAAAGAAACATGCTAATTTTATACCCAAATTCTTGCTTTGATTTTCTAAGAATGATTTATCCTATGTTGTGAATTAGATGCTTTAAAAATACTTAGTAACAATTTATATTTCTTTTTTTGTGAACTTTCATTTGACCATTTATCTAGAGAGGTATACAAGTCAGGATTCTTGCTTGCGAATGACAGGAACTGACTTTAGTTAAGTAGAAAAAGAAGAAAAAGTATTTTAGTTAAGTAGAAAAAGAACTGGTTGCTTACGGTATTGGATAGCTCACAGAATTGAAGGGAAGGGCGAGAACCAGACTTGGAGAGAAGCCAAGAGAGACAAGGCACAACTGACATTCTGCAGTGGGAACAGTTATGATACCACAGCACAATCAACAAAACTAAAAGGCAATTTATGAAATGGGAGAAGATATTTGCAAATGATGTATCTGATAAAGGGTTAGTATCTAAACTATATAAAGAACTTACAAAACTTGACACCCCAAAAATGAATAATCCAATTAAAAAATGAGCAGAAGACATGAACAGATATTTTTCCAAAGAAGACATCCAGATGGCCAACAGACATGAAAACATGCTCAACATCACTCATCATCAGGGAAATGCAAGTCAAAGCTACAATGAGATCCCACCTCGCACCTGTCAGAATGGCTAAAATGAACAACACAAGAAATAACAGGTGTTGGTGAGGATGCGGAGAATGGGGAACCCTCTTGCACTATTGGTGGGAATACAAGCTGGTGCAGCCCTTGGAGAAAACAGTGTGGAGGTTCTTCAAAAAGTTAAAAATAGAACTACCCTGTGATTCAGCAATTGCACTACTAGGTATTTTCCAAAAGAATACAAACATCTGCACCCAGATGTTTATAGCAGTATTATCTACAATAGCCAAATTATGGAAACAGCCCAAGTGTCCATCAACTGATGAATATATAAAGAGCTATGGTTTGAGTATACAATGGAATATTACTCAGCCGTAAAAAGAATGAAATCTTTCCATTTGCAACAATGTGGGTGGACCTAGAGAGTATTATGCTAAGCAAAATTAGTCAGAGAAAGACAAAAAGCACATGATTTCACTCATGTGGGGATTTAGGAAACAAAATTATGAGGAAAGGGGAAAAAAAAAGGAGGGAGAGGCACACCAAGAAACAGACTCTTAACTATAGAGAACAAACTGATGGTTACCAGAAGCGAGGTGGGTGGGGGGATGGGTCCAATAGGTGATAAGGATTAAGGAGTGATAAACACAGGGTGTTGTATGGAAGTGATGAATTACTAAATTGCACACCTGAAACTAGTAGTACACTGTATGCTAACCAAAACTTAAAAAGAAAACCAAAATTTTATTAAATATATTTTCTGCATTCCCCCCCAGCAAAGAAAAAAGACACCATAGCTACTACCATAACTGCTGGTCAATGGTTGGCGTCATGACCACTGGCCCCATGACGGCTCAACAATGACTCCTCTCACCTCTGAATTCTACCACAGCACCTATGAATAATCTTTATTGGATTTTATTATCTTTCTTTCTCACCATCAAAGAGGCAAAGGTGGAAGCATAACATTGACGTGTCACATGGCCTTGTAGTCACAGACCAGTGAGCAAAGATGGCGGGCTGTCCACCAGAGAATTGCCTCCAAAGGGAGAGGTGTTGTCATTTAGATGGGCCCCTAAATGTCAGAAAGCAACTACACGGGATTTTATCCAAATGTATGAGCTCCTTATACACAGAGTATATTGACATATTATCTGTCACATTTTGGGAAAAAAATATTTTACCAGCTTGTTTGCTTTTAAATTTTATTTATATTTCTTTTCGAAACAGAAAAATTTAATTTTTTGAGTGTAGTCAAATCTGTTGATTTTTTACCTCTTTGGTATTTTCTTTTATATTTATGCCTAGAATATGTCCCCCAATCCTTACATTATATAGTGATCTACTTTCAAAGATTTTAATCATTGAATTTCTTGAATTTTATATTTACATCTTTAAATTGTGGCTGTGCGTATGTGCATATGGTGTGCGCGTGTGTGATGTGTGCATGTGGGGAGGGGGAAGGGAAGGGTCCCATCCCTGCTCGCTTCTCTGTCCCGCAGAGTTATGCTCCTGTATTGACTGTGTAATTCTTTCCCCACTGACTGTATTGGCACCTTTATCACATATTAATTCCTTTATATACCATGTGTCTTTCTAGGCTATGAATCCCATTCCGTTGATCTACCCACTGATTTTTGAAACAGTTTTTTTTATAGTTTAACTGCTAAAACTTTATAGGATGTTTGAATCACTCAGATATCCCATAATTATGTATGTTTTTTTTCCTTTTTAACTTATTTAAATTCAAGTTACTTAACATAGAGTGTAGTATTGGCTTCAGGAGTAGAATTCAGTGATTCATCACTGACATATGACACCTCGTACACATCCCAACAAGTGTCCTCCTTAATGCCCATCACTCACTTAGCCCACCCCCACCCACCTCCCCTCCAGCAACCTTCACTTTGTTCTCTGTTTAAGAGACTCTTATGGTTTGCCTCCCTCTCTGCTTTTATCTTATTTTTCCTTCTCTTCCCCTATGTTCATCTGTTGGGTTTCTTAAATTCCACATATGAGTGAAATCATATACTATTTATCTTTCTCTGATTGACTTATTTCACTTAGCATAATACATTCTAGTTCCACCCATGTTGTTGCAAGTGAAAAGACTTCATTCTTTTTGATCACCAAGTAGTATTCCATTGTGTGTGTGTGTGTGTGTGTGTGTGTGTGTGTGTGTGTGTGTGTGTGTGTACCGCATCTTTTTCTTTAAAAAAAAAATGTGTATTTATTTTTGAGAGAGCACAAGTGGAGCAAGGGCGGGGGGCGGGAGGACAGAGGATCTGATGCAGGCTCTGTGCGGACAGGCTAACAGCAGCAAGCCCAATGTGGGGCTCAAACTCATGAACCAGGAGATCACAACCTGAGCTGAAGTCAGTCGCTCAACTGAATGAGCCACCCAGGTGCCCCTAAACCACATCTTCTTTATCCATTCGTCAGTTGATGGACATTTGGGCTCTTTCCATAATTTGGCTATTGTTGATAGTGCTGCTATAAACATTGGGGTACATGTGTATGTCTTTTTCTTTTCCAAAAATATGACGGTCAGTCCTTTTTTTTTTCATTTGTTAAACTTTAGAAACATTTTGCAAATTTCAAAAATTATCCCCACGAAGACTGAGTTAAATCCTGAAATCAATTTTAGAATTTTATTTATATCTTTATAAAGTTGGGTTTTCCTATTTAGGGACATTTATTCAAGTCTTTCTTTGGATTTTGATAAAATTTTGACATTTGTTCATTTTGGTTTTATACCTGAGTTTTAAAGATTATTCTTATTTGAAACTTTAAAAAAATTCACTGGTTAATCATTCTAACCTTTATGACTTGGATAATTTCCTATTTTTTTCAGTTTTTTGTCTATTCAGATCATCTATTTCTTCTCAACACGATTAGTAATCTATATTTTATAATGAAAAAATCTAGTTCATCAATGTTTACAAATTTATTAACATAAATAATAATTTAAAAACTATAATGTATCTGTTTACCCTGTTTATTCTTTTTTTAATGTTTTTTTTCTTTTTTTGAGAGAGAGATAGAGTGAGTGGGAGAGGGGCAGAGAGAGAGGGAGACATAGAATCTGAAGCAGGCTCCAGGCTCTGAGCTGTCAGCACATAGCCTGATATGGGGCTCGAACTCATGAGCAGTGAGATCGTGACCTGAGCTGAAGTTGGACCCTCAACCAACTGAGCCACCCAGGCACCCCTATCCTCTTTATTCTTAATGAAAAAAAATTTTCGTTCTTTCTTTTTATCTTTATTTTCTGTTTTAGGTTTGTCAGATGTTTGTCTAGTTTTTCAAAACCAAATTTACCATTTAGATTTTTTTGTTCTTTTCTAAGCCTGTAATGGCAGTGATTATGGGCAAAGACTTTGAAGTCAGAAAAAGCTGGATTAAATTCCAATTTTGTCATTTACTAGCTGTGTTATCTTGGAAAAATTATTTAATACCTTGGAATCTCAATTTCTTTATTTATAAAATACAACTACTACTAACACACATCTCTCAAAAATAATGTGATGTTTCAACAACATAACTACATAAGGAATTTGATTCAGTACCTGATGGCAAATGCTCAAACTCCATTATCATTGTCTTTATAATTTTATTTTTAATTTATGAATGATCAGACTTATCAGTTTATCAACTATCAGTTTATTTTCAGACTTGATTTAATAATTTATTAAAAATTATGAATTCATTCTTGACTGGAATTTTGGCCACCTCCCACAAATTTTATTAATATTCTTAGTCATGCTATTTAAAACCTAGTCTATCATTGAGGATTTGATATCCTTTATAACTTAGTTTAGGAGAGTGTTTTTTTTTTTAATTTTTTTTTTAATGTTTATTTATCTTAGAGAGAGACAGAGCATGAGCAGGGGAGGGCCACAGACAGAGAGGGAGACACAGAATCTGAAACAGGCTCCAGGCTCTGAACTGTCAGTACAGAGCCCGACGCGGGGCTTGAACTAGGGAACGGTGAGATCATGACCTGAGCGGAAGTCGGACGCTCAACCGACTGAGCCACCCAGGCGCCCCAGGAGAGTGTTTTTTAAAAGTGTCAAGTTACTGGTTTTGTTAATTTATTAGTTTGTTTAAAAATTAGTTTGTTTAAAAACTGATAATAGTTTTTGGTTTGTATTGTGGTTGAAAATATGTTGGCCTTTAGAATTTCTGCTTTGGGGAATTAATTGTTGTTTTTATAGTCTGATATATGGACATTGCTTATTAAATCTTGGTGTATAAAAATGTTTATGACTATTTTCCCTTAGTTGTGGATTATATCTTTTATCAATATAAAATTACATCTTCGGCCTGTTTATTGCTTTTAGCTTGACTGTTGGTTTGTAAGTTTTTCTTTTGCTTGTATTTATCAAATGTATATTTACCCATTCTTAAACTTCTTATTTGTCTGAGCCACTTATTTTTTGGTGGGTCTCTTTTAAGCAACATAGATTTGAATTTTATTTCTGAAGATAAGAGATAAGTGTTGGCAAGGATGTAGAGAAAACGGAGCCCTTGTACACTGTTGGTGGGAATGAATACTGGTATACCTGCTATGGAAAACAGTATGTAGGTTTCTCAAAAAATTAAAAATAGAGCCACCATATGATCCAGCATTTCTGCTTCTGGGTATTTATCCAAAGAAAACAAAAATGCTAATTCAAAAGACACATGCACCCCTATGTTCATTGCAGCATTATTTACAATAGCCAAGATATGGAAGCAATCTAAATGTCTACTGATGGATAAATGGATAAAAAAAGATGTAGTATATATATTTATGCAACTGAGTATTAGCCAGAAAAAGTGAAATCTTGCCAGTTGTGGCAACACAGATGGAACTAGAGGGCATTATGTAAGTGACATAAGTCAGACAGAGAAAGACAAATAACATATGACTTCACTTACACATGGAATCTTAAAAACAAACAAATAAAACAAAACAGACTTACAGGTACAGAGAACAAACTGATGGTTGCCAGAAGGGAGGTGTGGGGGGGAATAGATGAAATAGGCAAAGGAGATCAAGAGGTACAGTTTTCCAGATATAAAATAAATAAAACATAGGGATGTAGTGTATAGCATAGGGAGTACAGTCAATAACATTGTATGGTGACAGATGGTAACTAGCTTTATCCCGATCACAATTTCATAATGTATATAAATATCAAGTTGCCATGTTATACATCTAAAATGAATACAATACTATATGTCAATTATTCTTCAATAAAATAGATGAAACCAATTTGAAATTACTGGTGCTTTAATGGGCTAGTTTAACCCATTTACATGTTTTCTCATAATTTACATGTTTTATCCTCTTTTTGACATTTTGCTATTTCCTTACTTTTTGTTTATTTGTTGTTTGCAATGTTTTTTACTTATTTTTAGAATTTACTTTTTCTATTAAGGAAATCTCGAAAGGTAGTCTTATTTAAAATTTTATTATTGGTTGCCTTCAAATTATTTTAAAAAACCATTCTTTATATTCCCCAAATTTTCAAAATCAAGAATTAAACTATATTAAAAAAAATCCTTATATTGGGGCGGCTGGGTGGGTCAGTCGGTTAAGCATCCGACTTTGGCTCAGGTCATGATCTCACAGTTTGTGGGGTCAAGTCCGTGTTGGGCTCTGTGCTGACAGCTCAGAGCCTGGGGATGCTTCTCTGATTCTGTGTCTCCCTCTCTGTCTGCTCCTCCTTCACTCGTGCTCTGTCTCTCTGAAAAACAAAAAATGAACATTAAAAAATATCTGTATATATTAGAAAGTTAGCATAGTTTTATTTTTTCCCTCATCACTTCCCCATCTTTGTTAATATAAACTTAGATTTAAGATACTTATTATTGTTATTGCTTACATAGCTTTTTTATCAATATTTTTAATATTTGCTTTATTGTTAACAAATTTTGCAATTAATACTTAATGTAATCAAAATATATAACTTCTTTCACTGTCATTGCTAATCCTTCAAAAGCACAATAGCTCTATTCTTATGTTATTTATTGCAAATTATTTCTCAGTCTTTCTTGTGTGTGCTTTCTTCTTATTGAGACAAAATTAGCATATAGCGTAATGGAAGTATTGGGTGTACAACATATAATTTGATGTCTGTATATGCTACAAAGTGATTATCACCCAAAGTCTAGTTACCATTCTTTGCCATACAATTGACCCCCAGAGTATGTCTTTAAGTGTTTTTTTTTCAAGAAGAGTTTGAGGAGAGTCTATTTTCTAAGCACTCTCTTATCTTCAGTCAGGTTTTCTGTGATTTTTGCACAGCAAAGACAATTTGTCTGGGTATAACTTTCTGGGTGGGAATGTTATTTATCTCTGACCTTCAGAAGTTGTCATGGATGCTTCTAGACATGTATTAGTATGTTCATTTTGCCTGGAATGTAGTGGATACTTGATATGCATATGCTTAACATTTTTTTAAGGTTAAAAAACGTTAAATTTGTTTAAATTTGTTTGATTACAACTTCTGCTCTATCTCTTCTAGTTTTTCCAAAAATATATATATGGTTCTTTGGTTTTCTGTGTCTATTATGCTCTGTTTTGTTATTTCATGATTTCTTTCATTATTTTCACCTTTGTTCCTTCCTTCTATGTCCCAGAGGATTTTCTCAGGTGGGTCTCCTACTTTGCTGGTGTAATTATCTGTAGCGTCATTTCTGTACCACATGGCTTCAAATGCAGATTTTAATTCTATCTTTGCATTTTGATTTTCCTTCCATCTTTTTCTATCTCACACATTTTTCTTTTCATCTCGCTTTGCCATCTCTTTCTCATGACCGAGTCTCTTGTTACGGATGTCTGTTCCTGCTCCCTAAAGGCCATTACTTCTTGAATTCTATTGAAGATTGAAAAAGTGTTTCTTTGAAAATTTCCTTCAATTCCTGTGGTAAATCATTTTCAGAGGCTGGGCTGCCTCTGAGTCTTTAGGATAATGTCCTCTATCTCTATTTCTATGTCATTTATCAAAATGCATGTTAGTTATTCTTCTTGTCACTTCTCTTAACACAGGATATCTATCCGGACTGGTGTTTCCTTCTGCCCACTTGGATATGGGTTCAATTCCCTTTTTAGAGCTACACCTGGAGGGCCAGCTGATGGCCAGAGCCACCAGCTCCATTTCTGGTGTTTGACTTGCTTTCATTCCTTAAGAGTCGACATTAGGTCTGGTTCTGCTCTCATTGCCTTACTTTCTGGCACGAAACCTCTAATATTCAGCATGTCGAGACTTTGTATTCTTTCTTCTCTCATATTGTGCTTTCTTCATGGGAATGCCTTCCTGGTTGGAATGCAGCACCCCAAAGCCTGCTTCCTCCTTCCATCTTGTTGACCAGGTAGCTGCCCTGACTGTTTTTAAGAAAAAAGCTGCTGCTGAGGGGTTGGATATGGAAGGAAAATAACACTCCAGCTTAAAAAGGAGCACTTATATAGTAGAAGAACGGCTGTCTGATTTAACGGGCCAGGTGGCAGACAGTGGGGAAGGTATAATGGGCCTTTCTAACTTCAGACAGGTGGGCTTTCTCTAGGTCTGGTGGCAAGCACAGGTGGGCCGCTAATTGCCTTTAAAAATCCAGGTTCATTGACCTTACAGTTAGTGGTAAGGAGTCGACTGTCGATCTTAATTTTTAGTGGAAATGTAAATGTTTGCTGTGTGTTTGGGGGGGAGATATTTTAGTAAAACAGGCTATATCAGGACTATTAGCCAGATGCCATTTTAAACCGGAAGTCCTTGGGGTCTTTTTATTTTAAAAACTAGTCACCAGGTTGCTTTTATCTACCAACTCATGTGTCGTATATGAGACATAAGCACGTGAAGAGCTAGAAGACGCCCAGTGGAATGAAGTGAGAAGACAGATTCGGGACTTGTGCTCTGCCTCTTACCTCTTCGCCTACCATGTCCCCACTGTCCCCCAGTGCCCCATGGCCTCTCTTTGTTCTCCTTTCTGTTTCTTTTCCCCAAGCCTGAATTTAAACCTTCTAGCCATTCTCTCAGGTCCCACTTAATACAGGCATAATGTTCATTTCTTCGCTGCCTCCCAAACTCCGGTTTTACTCTTCAAGATCTCCATAGGCCATGATGATTGGGAACTGAATTCTTGCAGAAACGGTATATTCTGGGATGGGCTTGGCTCTTCCTTCCACCCTTTACACAGAGGACCAGTGTGTCAGCTCACGCCTCAGTTAGGAGGTGATTACAGGTAACACGTGGAGGAAGGACTGTGTTGCTCTCTAACACTTGCAGATTCAAGACTGATGTGTAGGTACAGCGTGTTTCATGGGCAGAGGATTTAGAACTGGCATCCTGTTTGTCCCCCAGGCATGGTCACTGCTGCCATGATTTCTAGCCCAGAGGCACAGCCTAAGTTCCTGCTTTGTGGGGGGCTGAGAGAGAAAGGCAAGGACTGGTTTCTACTTACTGCCTATTGGGTCAGGATGGGTAACCACCGTCACTAATGTCAAATGTTTTTTAATCCTATTGGTCAAAGTGACGAATTACTATAATCGTGCAAGTCAAGCAAATACATAAAAAGATCTTTAAAACAACAAAAATTCAAATCTTAGAAGGGAAGGCATAGGACACCATTAAAATTCCCTTCATGAACCGGATGGTGAGGGCCTAGGTTATTTTCATATTTCAAATATGTTAAGGGTTTAATGTACTGGGGCCCGCAGATAAATCCCATATTTAATCTCTCTTCTTTTACATTTCCATATTTTTTATAGCTGTTTCCAGCATGAATATCATCCTCTATAAAAGTGGAGTAATTTCAAGAAATACCATAAAGGTTGTATACTTCCACCATACTTTACCTTTTTATTGGGTTGTTTTGTTATACAAAGTAAAAATGCACTTGTGCGTTTGCCGTTTTCACCGGAGCAATGCAAGCGAGCATCTCAGAATATCAAATAATTTTTCCTAATAATTTTTTGCCTTTCATTGTCTTTAGAAACACGGACCACAGTAGAATCTCATCACGGTTCCTTTCATTGTCTTTAAAGAAAGGATAAGAATTCCAAGTCTTTTAACCATGAGTTTCTGCTTGATCGACACTTTTTCTTTTCTTTTTTTTAAGTATACTATTCATGGAAACATATGAAAACTATGCCTATATGACAGCAAATAAACATATCTTCACAGATACCAAGATAAGTTGTGTAAATAATACCACAGTTAGGTTGTGCTATTGATTTTTGTGTGCCTCAGTGCTATGCATTGTAGACATGTTAAATAATTATTTGGTGAAGGAATGTTTGGTGTGTGGCTGATATCACTTAGATGGCCCCTGGCATCTCATACTTGATAAAATGAGACTGAAAATGTAAGAATGATCATACTTCTGGTTTGCAGGCAGAAGAGTGTATTTAGACCATTAGAAGTCAGGAAGTCAAATTGTGTGGTTCAATCTGTGATGTATTCAGCTTTTTATGAAAGCAACGGCCTTGCCTAGGCATGGGCGAGGAAGCCCATTCTGTGTGTGTACCAAGGCTCCTCCGTGCCTAGGCTGGAGGAGGTTTTTGTTCCCAAGGGGGCCGCTTGGGTCATCCCTGGGTGCATGGTACTTTCTGCCTCCGCATCTCTCCAACTCGTGGATATGGGCAATCATCCTAGCATAATTGATCAATTGACTATTTTAAAACTACATTTTATTCCTTTTAGGCAAAATAGTGGGTGAGGTGGTAGGCATTCTACATTTTTAGTTTGGTTTCTCTGGTGTTATGATGGGAATATTCCTTTAAAGTAAACACGGAGAAGCCTAGAATATGGCAGTAGGAGGCCACGACGCTGTGACTCCCCCTAAACATAATCTAGTTGTTGGAAATGTAGAAGATCCAGAGGACCCCGTTTTCCTCCTACAAGCCCACAAGAGGCATGCCTGGTGCCCTCTCAGTCACAGAGGGAGAAAACAAGTGGTTTGTGTGGTAAAACAAGGGCAATGTAATTCCCAAATCAAATAGTATATACTGAGTACCAAAACATGATACATTTGTATACGACCTTAAATGTATTATTTAATTGATCTTCACAGCAACAGAAAGTTGGCAGGGAGTGTTGCTTTTCTAGTTTTTATGGGCAAAGAATTTGAGGCTCTGAAAATTTAATCGATGTTCTTGAAGTCACCGATTGGTAGTGGCGGAACCAGATTTCAGTTTTGCTCATTTCTAGCACTGCATTCTTTCTTTTGCCCTAATAGAATATCAATAATACTAATAAAATATGCTGTCCAGCATTCATTAAATCAGGCATAATTTACTTCTCACAATGTCCTTTTCTCCTCATAATATGTCTATAAAGTAAGTACTATCATCCGCATTCTACAGATGGAAAAGCTAAGCTACAGAATCTACTATGGCAATTCACCAGGGAGGTGTGGGGACACTCCAGGGTGACTGATACAAAATTTGTTCTTGAGGAATTTTTAATAGAACCAGGGCAATAAATTGTGCATGTGTAAAAGACAATAATAATAATAATATATTTGAACAATACTTTAGTAACAGGAAAGCAGTGTCACAGAGCATATTTGATTATAAAATGGCATGCATTGGGAGATAGATACTGCAGTTGGGCCTTGAACAATGTCGGGTTTAGGGGTGCCAGTCCCCCCGAGGTTGAAAATTGCATGTAACTATTGACTCCCCCAAAACTTAAGTACTAATAGCCTGCTGTTGACTTGAAGTCTTACTGGTAACATAAACAGTCAATTAACACATATTTTGTATGATATATATACATATATATATATCATGTATTATTATATACTGCACTCTTAATAATATATATTATATACTGCACTCTTAATAATAAAGTGAGCTAGGGAAAAGAAAATGTTATTTAGGAAATCAAAGAAATAAGATGTTTACAGTACTGCCCTGTATTTATTGAAAAAATCCATGTATTCATTGACCCATGCAGTTCAAAGGGTGTTGTTCAAAAGTCAACTGTACAAGAGTTTGGAGAAGAGTGAGGTGGTTTCTTGGGGCCGAGGCAGTCATGAGGATCGGAGAAAGCAGGCAGAGTGTGAGCTGCTTCTGGAGGGGCTGATAAACAGGACCAGGTAGCCCTGAATGGGGTGAGACACGGCGAGCAAGTCATGAAGCGGCAAATGTGACCCACTGGGACCTTGTGAGTCTCATTTCTACTGAGAGCTGTCTACAAGAGAGGAGATGAAGTTGGAGGTTTCCCTGGTCGGCTCTGATGAAGCCCTTTCTCCTTAACCAGCAAACACAAAAATGAGCGTTGTTTTCAAGCTTCAGACTAAAGTTCTTTTTTTTTTTTTTAATGTTTATTTACTTTTGAGACAGAGAGAAACAGAATGTCAGCAGGAGAGGAGCAGAGAGAGAGGGAGACACAGAATCTAAGACAGGTTCCAGGCTCTGAGCTGGCAGCACAGAGCTCGACGTGGGGCTCAAACTCATGGACCTCGAGATCATGACCTGAGCTGAAGTCTGACGCTTAACCGACTGAGCCACCCAGGTGCCCCACCAGACTACAGTTCTGTAGGCAAACGGTAATCTCCAGCCTCCCATCTTTCTCAACAGAAAAAGCCTAAAACCTTTATTTAGATCTGGAAAGGGGTGGAAATCTAACCCATGCCCCATTCATTTTATGCATGGGGATAGAAGACCCTGAGACGATAGAGAAATCCAATAACAGGTACGAGGTGACCTAGTCAGACAATGTTCAGGAGAGAACCCCGGTATTTGGCTCAGCTCAGAGTTCTTCGTTTGTTGCTAGAATATTTAAGCTTCAAATAATAGAGCATTGTGATTATTCATTTTTGTAAACATGGGCTCAGCCTGGAGACCCTGGACCTGGCCAGTGGGCATGGTGACAGCATGGAGGCACATGTGTGATCACCGATCATGCCCGTGTGACGTTCTACCCTTAGTGAACCTTGGATCCATGTTTGCTGCGGTCTTCATGTAAGTGAATTTATGGAATATGGACACCTGAGTTCGCCCGCACTCCTGGATTGTATCCCCCACTTCTTTGTCCAGTACTCATTGACCACTTTGAGTCGTGGTTTCTCTATCCCTTCTTCCCACCGAAGAAACATGAAGGTACTAATTTCAGTCATTTACCTTCTTCCACCAGGTTCCAGCCAGTGACAAAAATTTGGTTGTCTTAAGGGTGTCACGTAGGGGAACAAAGCAGGCGTGCCATTTTGTTAATGTCAGATATAAATATTTTTATGAACCTTATACGTCTGGATTCATTAGCCATTTAATGAATTTGATGCACAGATGTTCAGGAAATTAGGAGCACTGACTTCATTGGGAAATTATAGCAAGCTTGGTGCCATCCAAGATATCAAAAACATGCTGTTCCTACAATCTGCCAAGAAACCAGGTATAGTAATGGTCTCTGTGTTATATATAAGCTCGCTATTAACACTCAATAAATGTTAATTGTATAAGAATAAAAAATATTGAGCATGACTCTCCCCAGTGGAGATCGGGTTTGGACATAAAGGGATGCCCTCTGTGTTGAGAATATATATTTCCTCTGGACTTACAGTATATTCACCTGATGGGAAGTAAGAGAGTCAAGAAAAGCTAACTGATGCCAGAGGCTGAGGTTATTAATTTTGAGTCATAAGAACTGAATTTGGCTTACAAAACTTATCATCAAAACGACCACATCAAATGTCTCAATTTGCTCTGCCAAACCCTTTGTGCTTCAAGGGCAGAATGGGTGGGGTAAGTGGCTGAAGAGAAAGGGCAGAAGCAGGCCAGAATGGGCCCTGAAGATAAGACTGTCCACGCTTCTCTGGGGGCTGGCACCATTTCCCAGGGGATTTGTCCTGTTGGTCACGTTATGTGCTTTGGAGACAATACCATGGAGGAGAAGAAGGGCTCCAAAAATTCTATGGTTCTTGGAAATGTTCTTCCCGGTTAAGTTTTTTTCTTTTAATGGCTCCCTTTCTCTCTCAAAACAAATAAGCAAAAGCCCCAATGTGTGGGGTTTGCCTATTTCTATGGTGTAAATACTCCCACCATGGCCAATTTCAAGCCACCATTGTGGGAACAGCTAGCTCATAAACTTCCCAAAAATGCAGCAATCAGCTCTTGCAAGCCGGTACAAGTGGCTCCAGCAAAACCCTTGTCCTCAGTATACAATAATCGTGGTGATGGATGCGGGGAAGTGATTAAAGAAACTCTGGGGTAAGTAATCCCCAAGGTCAAATTCTAGCTCTGCTATTTCCTAGCTCTGTGATGTCTAGCCAGCTATTTAACCTCTCTGATCCTTGGTCTCCTCCGCAGCAAAATGGAAATAATACCTCTTCTGAGGTTGATAACCGTATAAAGAAGATAGTGGATGTAATGCCCAGTACAAGTCACAGCCCCCTAATCCATGCAGAAATGTTATGATTATCAGAGACTGGAATAGTATTGATAACGATTGGCCCTGGCACGTGACTTGTGATAATATCTTAATATCCACCAGATATTTGGTGTTGTAGGCTTGTAGACCTAGGTGAGAAAGTGTCTCACAAATAGCCTTGGGAAGGGAGAATGTATGTGCTTGGTTTCTGAGAAATGCTAAGAACAATCCATCCGTGTCACGTTGTTTTAAAGATACTGCCTGCAGTGAGGATGATGCTTGTGGTGCCTTCTTCCTTGGTGATGTGTTAGCAGCTTTTTTACCCTTCGAAACGAACAGTCTATGGAAATAAGATGGGCATAAAGAAAAGCGGCAGGTGCCAAACCGTCCGAGTGTCTTGCTTCTCACAGGCTTGGCAGGCCGGTGTTCTTCCTCTGCCAGGAGACACACTGAGCATCACGCAGGGGGCATCTCCCACATCCCTCTCGCCACGGTGCACGTCTCCCCATCAGGCGGAGAGCGGCTTGAAAAAGGGAAATACAGAGCAGACAGGCCTCCTTCCCAAGGAAACCATGGAAATATGGCTCTATTTCTTTATGTCTCTCTTTCTCAGCTTCTTCGTTTCCGGATTCAGTTCGTCGTGCTGAAATTATTTGAATGATAACTGATGAGGAACACGAAAGTGTAAGACTATGTAAGATAGAAAATCTAGGTAAGGGAAAGAAATTGTGATCGTTGCCATTTGAGCACGCTTTAATCTCACAATACACCACTAAACATCCCGAAGGATTCTGCGGCTTTCCCCTTCCCACCATTATCTGAAAAAGCTTCTCTGCTGTCACCAAATTCTAGCATAAACTGCTCAGAGCTCTGTATTTCCCCATTGCTGCTTACTACTATATCACTAATTCTAATTTGATTCAGATTCAGCGAGCTCTTTCTCTTCATAACACGGAAGCCTTTTGGCAGCCATTGTCTCCATGAGTGGAATCATGAACAATCACACACACAAAGAAACTGCAAATTAGAGCTTATATTCCTTATATCTTCGCATGGCTGACTGAAGGAAGACAACTCCACAAACAATGCATTTTAAAGAACATTTGCAGGGTGAATATATTACAAATATGGCTAGGAAGTGGGCTGCAGTATATCTTCAAAAGTGACTGATTTAAACCCAAACTTAATGTATTTTGGAGGCCAGCAATAATTTGACTTGCTGAGTGGATGGAATTTATGGGTATAATGCAGTGCAAATAAAAACATCCTCTTTCAGTCATAAAGGTGTATGCTGTGTCCATGCTGGGAAATATAGCTTTCCTTACCCCTGACTTCCAGCGAGAACTCAGGGGAATAGCTAAGTCAGACCCAATGCCTTTTCTTTGTGGCCTTATGGAAATATCAAGTTTTATTTTTGTATTTAAGAGGCTTTTGCCATCCCTGGAACTGGGCTTTGTGTTTGAGAACCAAATAAATAAGAGACACTGAGGAACACGCTACTGAACTGGGGGTTGTTTACTTCATGTGGGGGCCCAGAGCAGAAAGGAAAAGCAGAAGGTAGAACTAGGGTTTGGGACATAAGACGTTCACAGCCGACCCAAGGGGAAGACTGGGGTTTGTGAGAAACCCACTGTCAAGGGACTTCCGATTTCTGACTTGTATGCTTCTGATGCATAGCCTTCAGGAAGAAACCTCTCATGGTACATGTGTGGCCAAATGCCCATGATGTACTGAGTTTGGGGTTGGAATGCAGGAAGTGATAAATTTCTGTGGAGGAATTGTCATGAAATGAAACAAAGCCTGCAGTCTCCCTCCTCCACACCCTCAGCCTTTGAGATCATCCACTGCTCTGCCTCTCAGCCCTCAGCCTGGTCTCTCCCCCCAACGCCCCATTGCTCTCCCTCCCTCCCCTCTGTCCTCAGCACTTCAGCCTTTGCCCACTCAGTCCACCCATTCCAGCTCTCCATGGAACACATCCGAGAGGTTGATCATGGGCACAAGAGTAGGTTATTTTTCCTGTCCTCGCCTCTCTCCATTCCTGATGGACCTCACATCTAGTAGGCGGATGATGTGATGGAATCCTATATCGTCAGAGTCTAGCAAGATTCACGGAACATCAACAATTCATGGTTCACGTGTTTGTAATGAAGGCAGGAAAAAAGTACAATGGCACACCCTTAAGGAGCTTGTATTTCTTGAGCTATTTTCAGCATAAATTACAGCTTTCAGAGAAGACATATTCCTGGCCCCAATCTCTTAACTTCATCAGTTTCTTGAGAAAAGCCACGAAGCTCTCTCAAGTCAATATTTGTTTTAGAAGTCTGGAACAAATACATATTGGGCTATCTGTGTATTCCCACCCCTTACTTCAAAGCTTCAGATTAGTCACGTCGGCCTGCCTTTTGGGGACAGGCAGAGGGTGGGAAAAGATGCTGGGGACAGATGAAAGACAATTGTGCAATCGTGATGTACCGAATAGTCACAAAATATTAGGTGTCTTGTTGAAAAATTCGAGTCCAAATTTCTGCTGCAATGTCTTTGCTTAAAGAGCTGTTCTGTGTATATTATTCCTTTACTTAATTAGTAAATCAGCCAGAATTTATAGCACCCCCTTATTGTTCAGATTCATCGTGGATTTCTAGGGCACATCTTAGCCGTAGTTTTCTGAGAGGAAAGTTGCAGTTTTAAAAGAGTGTAGGAGATACTGGAGAGATGGGGACATGGAGCCAATTCAAATAATTCCAGTTTCGTCAGTGGTTATAGCTGTGATTTTTTTCTCCAACTGTCAGGTGAGAGGAGTACATGATCTAATAAGATGTGTACTGCGTGGGTCTGTGGCCTGTAAGGTTGAACCCTAAGCTGGTTCTGGGATCCTAAAGACCAAACATGGAAATGGAAACCCATGTCACAGCAAGCTCACAGAGATTTGATACATCAACATGTATTTTTTTTTAAGTGTATTTATTTATTTTGAGAGAGAGAGAGAGAGAGCGAGCAGGGAGGGGCAGAGAGAGAGGAGAAAGAATCCCGAGCAGGCTCCACGCTGTCAGCACAGAGCCCGATGTGGGGCTCAAACCCATGAACCATGAGATCATGACCTGAGCCTAAACCAAGAGTCGGACATGCTTAACTGACTGAACCACCCGGGTGCCCCTGAGGCAGTAACATTTTGTTAAAACTTCTTGCCCTAGGCCACTAATATTTCTTTCCCTACCCTCTTCTGTATTTCTGTCCCCTGCTTCCCCAAGCCTTGGATGATCCAGACCCGGCAGGGTTCTTGGCCTTCAAAGATCCTTTAAGCCTTGGTTAGGATGACATTAGATTTTTGGGGACCCTTAAGAGAGCCCAGACTTTGGGAATATATGGGCTGGGGGTTCTGAAAGACTTCAGAAGGGACACAGTAACTACCCATCTTGGGATGGGGCCTTCCTTCTTTCTGGCTTGACACTAAAAGTTGCCATTTTAAAAATGACTTCTCTCAAGACTCGGGGAGGAAAATTAAAACTTTTCGTGATGAATTTTTTGCCAGTTAAAATTTACTTCCCGAAGTTGATAGGTAGCATCCCCCTGTACTTTCCTCCGGGGCCGGCATTCTGTTGGGAGGCTATGTTTTGAGAGCGCTTGGCCAGGGGCTGCGTTATCGGGTAACTGGTGGAGAGCTGTGGGGAAAACAAGAACCACACTGATCAGAAGACCTTGGATTCCATCCTATTCTGATGTCCTGTTAACTAATGTAACCACTTGACTTTCTCACCTGTAAAATGAGAAAGAAGGTAATACCTCCTCTCCTAACCAAACATCATTGGCGTTGGCTCCTACAGGTAACTTTTGGCTCTCTAGTAACTAAACTCATCAGAGTGGGATCCTTATTCCACATCTCCGTATGAGCGAATAAGATTATAGACAGGATTTATATAGTTCTGTCCAGTTTATTGTTTCCTTTCTCTGTAAAATAGTGAGAGCTCTCATTTATCGAGCACCTGCTGTGTGCCAGGAGCCCTCAGATGTCATTTGTTGCTAATTATCACAAGGATTCTTCAGGTTGGGGATCATTAACCTGAGTTTACAAGCTCAGAGGGCCAAGTAGGCTGTCTGCTCTCACGCGGGGGCGGTGAAGAGGCTGGAGCCCACCAGAAACTTAGGCCTCTTGACACCTGTGGTTTTCCCGTGACGGTACCTGGTTTCCACTTACCTACCTAAGTTGTTCCTCTCTGTATTTAGTCTGCTTAAGACAGTTCTGCTCAAAATAAATTGTAAGAGATCAGAAAACCCCAAACACCACCAAGTTATTCGGAGATTTATGCAGACCATAAAAAAATCGCTTTCAATAAAATATCCTTTCAAATTTAAATAAAGTTCTGCAGTTTACAAAACACTTGTGCAGATATGTATAGCCTCTCATCGAATCTTCAAAACTCACTGGAAGGGAGGATGTGGATTTATAATGTGCTTAATAGATGAGGACACTATGAAAGGCCACTTGCCACAATTTTTGAGAGGACAGGTAACCAGCAGGAAGCGGAGGTGTGGCTTGAGCCCAGGTATTCCAGTGTTCTTATATTGTATCACACAGCTCACATCCACTGACAAAAGGAGGCAGGGAAAGAACGGAGCTTAGAGAGTGAGGTCAGCAAAATGGGGGAACAGGAGTTTTCTCCTGTATTCCTCCTGCAAAGAATGCCGATTCTGACGGTCTTCCACAGATGAGAGTGCCTTTGTGGAGGTCTGGGAGTCCCCTGGAGAAGTTCCAGCATACTGTTGCAGGAAAAAAAAAAAAAAGGTGTGAACTGGATGCATTGAAGAAGGTAAGAGGTAGAGTTTCATTTTACCCCTATCACTCACCCCTCCCGCCAGACAGCCCAGCTCAGGGTCAAGAGAGTTCTCTTCGTGGCCCACGGTCTCTCCCTTGAGGAAGAGTGAGAGCATGTGAGTGAGCATCGGGGTTCTCCAGCCTGTGGGGTGTTGTTCAAGAGGCCAGTTTCTTTCCTGTCCCTCCCAGAATACTGAGGCGTGCTGCATGGAGAGCAGGAGCTGCTGGCAGAAGAGCAGCCTGGGCTCTCAGAGGGCACCGAAGGGAGAGGATCCTACAAACTGCTTGGCCGACTCCATGAAGACTCTGCCCACCAACTGCTAGGGATGCCTCACCTGCAGATCCCCCAACTGGCTCGCAACCGCCTCCTGTGCTCTGAGCACCTCACCCCTCATCCCCACTCAGTGGGCAGCTTGCTGGGCATGCCTCTGAGGGCAGTGAGTGCAAGCCATTGTAGAAGGCTAGTGAGCACGCACAGGAAGGCCGCCCGAGTCTGAGGGATTGGAGGAAAGCACATAAACCTGAGCATTCAGCACTGCCCTAGGGAGAGTAAACAGAGAACCTGGCCTGTCTTTGCAGGATCGACAGACGGCACAGATGCTTAAGAATTTCTCCAAAGGGAATGAGAAGCGTGATGCAGGTATATCCACAGATAAGGTCTGAGACAGCCGACAGAAGCTATGTCTCTTCCAGATCTAGTCAGTAAAGACCAGAAGAGGCGACTGCTTCTTCAAATGAAAAGACAGCAACACGCAATTTCGAGGGTCATGAAAAATCAAGGAAACATGACACTACCAAAGGAACACAAAAATTTCCCAGTAACTGATCCCGAAGAAATGGACATCTGTGATTTTCCTATGAAGAATTCAAAATAGTTGTTTTAAGAAAGGTCAATGAGGGGCGCCTGGGTGGCTCAGTCGGTTAAGCGTCCGACTTCGGCTCATCTCATGATCTCGAGGTCTGTGAGTTCGAGCCCCGCGTCGGGCTCTGTGCTGACAGCTCAGAGCCTGGAGCCTGCTTCACATTCTGTGTCTCCCTCTCTCTCTGCCCCTCCCCTGCTCATGCTCTGTCTCTCTCTGTCTCAAAAATAAATAAACATTAAAAAAAATTAAAAAAAAGAAAAATGCAATAGAAAGCATAGTAGACTTGATCAAGCAGAAGAAAAAATCTGTCACGTCAAAGACAAGTCATTTGGTATTATGCAATCAGTGGTGAAAAAGGAAAAAGAATGGAAAAGAGTAAAGAAGCCTCCATGAAGGATGGGATACCATCAAGTGAAATAATCTATACATTACTGGAGTCCCAGAAGGAGAAGAGGGAGAAAGCTTCCTTAAAGAAATGATGGCTAAGATCTGGGGAGGGATTGGGACACCCGAGTTCATGAAGCTCACAGGTCTCCAAAAAGATTCAACCCCAAAAGATTTTCCAAGACACATTATAATAAAACTGACTAAAACCAAACGACGAAAAGAATTTTAAAGGCAGCAAGAGAAGAACAGATTCCTCACACACAAGGGATTTCCTGGCAGAAACCTTGTAGGTCAGGAGAGGGTGGGATAATATATTCAGAATGCTGAAAGAATAAAACGTCAACCAAGAATACTTTGTCCGGGAAGGCTGTCCTTCAGCAAGGAAGGAGTTGAAGACTTTCTGAGACAAACAAAAACTGAGGGAGTTCATCACCACTCGACCTATTGTACAGGCAATGCTGCAAAGAGTTCTTCAAATTGAAATGATGGGATGCTATTTAGTAACCTGAACGCACGTTAAAAAAAAAAAAAAAGCTGGTCAGGGTAACTATATAGTAAAATTTATACTGCATATTATGTTAATACTGTAATGTGGTAGTGTGCCGATCCCTTAATTTTAGTATAAAGGCTAAATGACAAAAGTTTTGTTTTAATGTTTATTTATTTTTGAGAGAGAGAGAGCGAGCAGGTGAGAGGCAGAGAGAGAGAGAGAGAGAGAGAGAGAGAAAGAGAGAGGATTCAAAGTGGGCTCTGCTCTGACAGCAGAGAGCCTGATATGGGGCTTGAACTCATGAACCATGAAATCATGACCTGAGCAGAGGTTGGATGCTTAACTGACTGAGCCACCCAGGCACCCCTTAAATGACAAAAGTATGAAAGACTGTAGCTCAATAATTCGTTAATGGACATGCGACATAAAAAAGATGTAGATTAGAATATAAAAAACATCAAATGTTGGGGGGTATAAAAGAGTATAGAGTTTTGTATGTGATTGAAGTTAAACCGTTGTCAGCGTAAAATAGGCTGTTATAACTATAAAATGCTTTATGTAAGCCTCGTGGTAACTCATGAGGCGAAAACCTACAGTAGATACACAAAATAAAAAGAACGATGAACCAAAGCATTCCTCTATGGAAAACCATTAACTTACAAAGGAAAGTAGCAAGAGAAGAAGTAAGGAACAAAGGAACTACAAAAGAGTGTGAAAGCAATTAATAAATTGGCACTAATACTAGTAAGTCCTTACCTGTCAATAATTATTTTAAATGTAAATAAAGTCCTCAAAAAAGGAGCATAAGCGTCCGACTTCAGCTCAGGTCGTGATCTCACGGTTTGTGGGTTCAAGCCGCGTGTCATGGGTTCAGATTCAGTGTCTCCCTCTCTCTCTGCTCCTCCCCTGCTTGTGCTCTGTCTCTCAAAAATAAATAAACATTTAAAAAAAGGCATAGAATGGCTGAATGTAGAAAAAACAAAAAAACGAAAAACGAAAAACCAGACCCAACTATATGTTATTTATAGGAGATTCACACGAGCTTTAAAGAACACATAGGCTCAAAGTGAAGGGCTGGAAAAGGATATTCCATGAAAACGGAAACCAAAAGAGAACAGGAGTAGCTATCCTTATATCAGACGAAATAGTCTGTAAGTAAGAAAACTGTAACAAGAGACAAAGAAGGTCATTATATAACCTTCTTCTTCTTATTCTTTAATACAGATTACCTAATTTGGATAAGCTGGGAATGG
Organism: Paguma larvata; assembly: GCA_030068075.1. Lineage (NCBI taxonomy): Eukaryota > Metazoa > Chordata > Mammalia > Carnivora > Viverridae > Paguma > Paguma larvata. Next base: position 54,754,799 of record CM057825.1, read on the forward strand.
CCACGGCCAAAAAGTTTGAGATCCATAGACTAAAACCAGGATTAATATTTTCATGAAAGTTCTTCCATGTTATCTCACTTACAGAGTAAAAATTACACACGCGTGCGCGCACGCACACACACACATACACACACAGATAAACGGATCGGCGAGTAAGCCAACTCATCTATTTATGTAAGTGTAAATCTTGGCCCCTGAGTAATCTTCAGGGTAAACTAGGAAGGTACATTGTTCCAAGTTGGGTATTGCCTGGGTAATTTACTAATAGTTTTATTTTGTTATGGCTCCTCAGTACCTATATATTGGTAGAAAGTAGTATGTCAGGGAAAGCCTTGTTTTGTTCTCTGGCAGAATTGTGTTTAAATGGCATTTTGGTGTGTGGTCATGGAATTTGTTTGCAAAGCCTTATAGCCTTACGAAACAGTGGTGTGTTTACAGCCGTTGTGTTGAGGAGGATGTTCCTTACCACATTGCCAAGGTCTGGTTTCTAAGCACCCAGGGAGAATGACCTCTGGTCTCAACACCAGGAGTCTCTGGGCCTCTTTTGCTCATCTGCTTTTTGTTTTGCTCTGTTTTGTTTTGTTTTTAATCTCCCAGACATGGACTCATATGGCTGCCTATCTTTCCTTTTCTTTGTACCGGTTGGGAAGAAGCTCAGAGTCAAACTTATGGTCCGCCTTAAATCCTTTCTAGAGCACAGAAGGATATAAATATACAAACGAGCAAAAACTGTGGTAAAAATATTGTTTAAGGGACAAGGGGAGAACACTGAGTATAGGATCAAAGATCACTTCTTTCCTGAACTCCCTAGTCTACACGGGCAATGACCCTTCCCACCTACTACTGAGAGCCAGCCCTATTCAACTCTGTGCTCCATTGTTCAGACCAGGGTCTGGCAGCCAGTGGGTTTTCACTAAATGCTTGCTGTATGAACCAGAAAAGCTCACCTCCTAACACAGACCATGTCTCTCATCAAAAAGACTAACTTAAAGTCTTAGCTGATTAAAAAACCATATAAGGGGATCCAGACTGATTCGAATACCATTTTCGATGTCACTGGCCTGATATTTTAAACTGATTTTTATTTTTAAGCTATCTAGATAGGATTTTTTAAGTCAATAGCTAAGCCGAGAGAATATCCTCTTTCCTTATATGAGGAGGAGCTTCTCTGAAGCAGGTGGATGAATTTGTTATTACCTGACAAGAATCATTCCCCAAGCCATAATTTTTCAATTATGGTCATAAAAAGTTAGTGCTACTATCTATGTATTGAAACAGATTTCATTCATAGACACCTCCCCTACTTTGGCATGTAACCCTGTTATCCAAGTGCTTTTTGAAGTTTTATAACTTCAGCTGCAAAAATTAATTTTCAATGCCTGTGCTGTGGTCAATGTCACTGCAGTAAACCGGCTGAATCTCTGCCTCAAATTCTGTCTTGGAATGAGGAGGGAAAGAAGTAAATAATTTTATAGAATTGGTTGACTGCAGTTCTCAACAAATCAATCTAAGAGTAGAGATAATTGGCATGTGTTTTTTTCGGATGAGTGACAAATGTATAAATCACGTTTTTTTCAACATCACATTTTTCACGTATATCTTTGTAGGGAGAGCATTTATTTTATGAAAGACCAGAGAGGCCATGTCCCCTTATTTCCTCACCTGTAAAAGAAGAGTGTTGGGTGATACCATCATGAAGGCTGTTTCCAGAAAAGATGGAATAAAACACCCATGGACAATGAAAATATTATGCAGAATGAATGGCTTATGGAAGGATGTCTTTATTTTCACTATTCCTTCCACTGAGGTTGGAGAATCTATTCCATAACGAAGATGGGGGACTGAACCCTAACTATTTTTTATGGAAATCAGACCTATGTTATTTTTTGCTTTTGTATCTTCGGTTGTTTGGAGACAACCATCTTATCAGCTGGGCCAATAAGATCATTAATGGAAAACAGTGTTGTGACCCAGTAAATCTTTACTCCTTGATCAATAGTTATTTACTTCTGAGGGGTCACAGCTTGGTTAATATAGCAGATAGTTTTATTGATAGATAACATAACAATGAAAAATAAAGTTTAAAATAGAAGACGAATGAATATAGCACTTTCTTCAGGCATGAATATTATTATTTGAAAACTGTAATAGCTACTCGAATGTTGGAAGGGCAGACAACAAAAGCATTGAATAATTGTCCTAGGACTATAATCAGACTTCCATTATTGACCTCTGTTAATATTCTACTGTAACTGTCTGCTAAATTGGTTCCTTGGGGCTTGAAATATACAGTGATGTTATGAGTTCCTGTCGTAAATTGCCACACAGTAAAGCAGCGAGTCTCTGAAATAGTGTTGGCCCTAGTTTGATCAATACTCAATTCAAAGCAGTGCAATAGGCAACTGTTTCCATAGAAACATTGATGTCACAGAGGTTGAACAGCGGCTGTTACAACAAATCATTTCCTTTGAGCAGTTGTAATTGACTATATGTACAGTTGGCTGTCACTTGAGACCATTTACATCAAGCAAGTAACAGAACCACATTAGTTATTCCAGGAGTAAGAGGGTTAGCTCTTCCTTTTGTGACCTTACAAATACCTAGGAGGATATTGCCATAGCAACCAGCAATATAACTGGATGAACATTAAGGTAGCTAGCCTTAATGCGGTAGCAGTCTTTGGAAGCTGAAAGGTAGTTTTAATAAAGTTTACCTACTTGTTACATTAACACAAATCCTTTGCAACCCACAATAATGACTTGGTTCGTCACACAGACATCACCGATAACAGACATTACAATTCCATTTGCACTTCGTTTCCTGTTTCTCACCTTTCATTTTCCCTCAGCATGTAGCTGCTAAGGCAGCACACATGCACACTTGGCAAAATCTTGTTTACTAGATTCAGAGTTCGACCCTGGAGAAGCACTGAAGTCTGAAGTGCTCCAGACTTGAAAAGAGATAATGAGAGAAAGGAACCTTTGGCAAAAAGTTAATTTTTTACTTTGGCTAAACAATCTCTAAGTTTTAAGGACATGAAACAAAAAAGAAACAGCTGTGAGCTTAGTTTACCTCTGTTGTGTTCCTTTAGGCTAAAATCACAGCCAGAATGGGGTTTCATACTCTAGAATTCTTCACTTGTCCCACTACCTTACCATGGTCTTGCTGGGGTGGCTGTACCCAATGGCACATTTTGGAGTATTCCAGATAGTTCTGGGGAAATTAAGAAGCGTGTGTGTCCTTCGGTAGGTCGCTGGGCAGAAAACGGTATCAACGTGTTATCAAACTCTTAGGTTAAATCAAAGATCATAGGCTAGTGGGTGTATTTCTAGAACCATGGGAGTTAAATGTGTCTGGACAGAATATCTAGTTTCCTGAAAATCTGGCCAGCATCTCATGTAAGCTTTACATAGCAGGTGAAATGATCAAGAATGAGAAGCTGTAACGGCATTAAACACAAGATCATTGCCATTCGCAACGGCGTCAAGGATAGAGGGTGTGTCAGGGTGTGTTGGGGTCTAAAAAAGCATTTGCAGCCGCAACCTAGAGATCAGGCTTTATGTGCAAGCAGGTTGGAAAGAACATGTACTACCCGTCTCAGCCATAACTGCAGGTATGATTAGCAACTGTCATCTTGGTATCTCCGGGAAAGAAAAAATATATATGGTCATGAATGAAGACAGGAGGAAAAGCCCTTATAGGAGGTGTTACTTGGAAAGGATTTTCCAATACAGACCCACAATGATCAGCCTATAGATTTTTGACCAGGCTGCCCTATTCCTCAGGGTGAATCCTCAAAGGTAATAAAATTGAATTGCAATCAGTATTCTTTGATGCTAGCCTGCCACCCGACTGTTATTCACCTTGAACTAGAGAGCGACTATTTATAAGATTGTTTAGAGACACAAATCCAGTAAATTACTCTGTTTGGCCTTAAAAGAATGTTTGACTTGAAGCATAGAAATGGCTATAAATTTTACAGGAATAATTTATAAGACAACATAGCGAGCAGTGATCTTCTGGTTACAATGAGTAAAGAAAGACAGTTTGAAAGGAAAAAGTATTCCCTGTCCCCCCACCCCCTGCCTGAGGTCAGTGAACTTTTCCAGGCCTGCATACAGGAAATTTAGTAATGGCACCTGGACGTCCTGAGAGAGAAGGGAAACAGCTGCCCTCTGCACGTATGCCCTTTCCTGGAGCAATTCTTTTCTCATAGCTGGCCATCTTTCCTCTGACAACATGGCTTGGCCAGTGGAAAAGGAGAATGAGCCAACTATTACTGGGTACCCAGAGGGATCTGTCACTCCATGGTTAACAGTCAGTCAACAGCCCAACAGCACCTTTCCACAAAGGTGCCCTAGTCAGAATAGCTGGTGTGTGTGTGTGTGTGTGTGTGTGTGTGTGTGTGTGTGTGAGAAAGAGAGAGAGAGAGAGAGAGAGAGAAAGAACATGAAAGCCACTATGCATTCTAGCTGAATATGTTAATTCCTAATTATGCACGAAAACATTTTGGTCAGTCTTGATATATACAAAGTTTCATTGATTAACATATGCTATTACAGTAACATATCTTAGTTTTACCCATAGAAGAGTCTATCATTAGTTCATAGATTCTATGGATGAAAAAATAATACCATAAAGTAGAACAAAAAAGAAAGGAAATCCAGAGAAATGAATTATAAATTTGGCTTCTCCATTTGCTAAGTCGATACCTTCTCCCACCTTCCTCAGATAGAACCCTCATGGTGTGTGCAGTGAAATAGTCAAGGAGTACAGATTTTTCATTAGAACCAAGTAGAGACTTTAAACCCTGTTATATTTGTTGTTTTTGAACCTAGGGGAATACAAGAAAGCATCCCAAACTCATTGCTTCTGTTTTTCATTTTGTATCTCAATCACTTAAAAATGATTACGTAAAGGAATGAAATATTTCAAGAAGTGTTTTCTCAGACCGCATGGGACTAATTCCTTCATAAGTGATTTAATTTTTAATTTCTGAAACTCACAGAAGTACCACGACTCTCCATAATATTGCCAAAGTAAACTTGCTAAGAGATTACCTATTATTGAAGGTTACTCCATTTGATTTGATTAACCCTAAGAAGGTTAACAAGATTAAGTGGAGTTGAATTTTTGAAAGTATAAAAGTTTTGTCAAAGTATACGAGCATAAGTATTTCTTCAGTGGCTGAATCTTTTATTTCTGGGTTATTATCCCAAACGTCACTTGCTGGTCTACCGCCCGTTGCCATTTTCTGGCACGAGGGCTCATCCTTACCATCTTCCTTTCCACCTTGGCTTTCCTGGTATTTCTCTTGGTTCTTCCTCTTTCTCTCTGATTCCTCCTCCTCCCTCCGCCATCCCTCAAATTTTGCATTCTCCAGAAATCAGTCTTTGGTCTTCAATCTTACTCTACTTTCTTTATGTATTCCCATAGCTTCCATTTCCAGACAATGATTCCCCCTATTCCTATCCCATTCTGTCAGTCTCCCTGGGTCTTGGATTCGAAGACATCTGAATAAAGCGAACAAAGGAGGGAATCCAAGATGGAGGAGCACTGTGAGGGATTTATCAGGACTTTTGGAGCCGACGCTTAGGGAAGGGCTGGTGTCTGAGTAGGAGAGCATTTCAGGGCAGGAGCAGAGCCTATAGAGCATGGCTGGGTCTGCAACAGTTTAGAAATCTTCACGTTGTTGGCTATCATCATTACTACTACTAGCAGAGTACTAGTATTGCTATTACTATTGGAGCAGTAGTAATGCCTATGGAAATGGAAATGCCCTTTAAAGGAGTGACATTTTAAATTTTTACTGGTAATCCCCAAAGGGTTGAATTCACCACTTTCTATCACTAGATAGATGTCCGGACAGTGCGTGAGAAGCTGAGACTCAGTGCAGAAGGTGGCACCGAGGAAGGAGCCACGGAGGCGAAGGAGCAACCTCCCGGATGTGGCTTCTAATGCGATGACGTCATCCTCTCACGTGACCGGCTGCGTCTTCTTCCCGTCCCAAACTCCATACCCCACCTGTTTGCAGCTGCCTCACTAGCTGTGACGTTAAGGCCTCCTTCCCGTGACATCGCCAGGTCTCCAGTCACAGACCATTGTTTCCTGCAGGAAGACTAGTGATTCTTTCAATAAACTTCTGGGTCTGCTGACAGTGCAGTCCCCTGACTGGGTTTTCCAGTCCCCTTTATGCTATTTGCAAACCTGTCAAGGAGACACCAGGCAGCGGACATCATATCTCCTCTGCTTGTATCTTCTGCAGCCCAGACTGAGTCAGTCCCAAATTCTCAGCAAAGAAAATATGATTGGCCCAACCTGGGCCAGTGTCCTCCTTTGTTTTGAGGGGAAGTGATATAGTACAAACATGGTTTACCTTGGAGGGTCAGGGTAGTCCCAACAAGACAAGGATGGTCAGTGGGGTCAGAGAAGGTATTTCAAAGGCCTCTTCTACATTTGAGCAAATTAATGAAATAAATAATAGTGTTTCTATATTCTTAATTTAATAGCCCCGATGCCTAGAACATCACCAATTATGTGTCATTTCATCCAGTAGTGATAATGGATAATGTTTAAAATATTTCTAAGGGAGCAGACACACAAATTTACTGCTTAAACTATCTGTGTGACTTGGGCAAATCTCCTAAATTCATAGTTAGTCTGATGCTAATGGTTCTTGCATGAGGGCCTGAGGTCAACATCAGTTGGGTTCAGTCAGACAGAGACCAATAGTACCCATCTGTAACCATGTAAAAGAGTTCAAAGGAAGCTGAATTCTGAATTTGCTTAAGGGTGATAAGCTTTACTTCCAGTTAATAAAGGTTCATCTGGGGACGGGGAATGAGAAGACGGTGTATTTGGGGGATTTTAAATTATATTTACTTCTATTCTATTGAAATAAATTTATAATGCAGATTCCTGCAGGATGACTACTTGCCTGTTTGGGATGTGAAGCCAGATTTTACAGACCAAGATTTTTAATAAACAGTTCTGTTTTGTATATAGATGTTATTGAAGCATAGCTGATAATCATGACCAGAAAACAATCTATCCCATATGAAACTGAAATTGAAGAATGACCTGAGAATTTGATTTAGGTATAAAAACTTTTACAGCTCAGCTCGGCCATAGGAATGAGACATTCTTTCCTTCCTCAAGACTTGTATGCGGTGTCTCTGGAAATAGCCAGGTAATCTTCTGGGGGCAAAATGAACCTTTGCAGGCCCTATGTCATCTTTGTGATCCTGAAATAAAAAAGAAGAGGGAGAAGGAGAAGGAGAAGGAGAAGAAGGAGAAGAAGAAGACGACAAAGAAGAAGAAACACAGCAGTGGAAATGTACAATTTTAGCTGAAAGAAATTTTGGTTTTGGATATCCAGGATCATGAAAAGAAAGACATTACAGGAAGTGGGGGGGGGACCTAATTTTGTTTGAGGTTTGCAGATCTAGTTTAGACCTAGTCCCATTATTTCTAATTTAGTGGGTTAACTTAGGGGTGACTTCTCTCTTTAAGGTTTCAATTACTGGATTGTCTGTGATTGAAATCTAATACTTATGCAGACGACTAATCTGTGATATTGGTGCCAGAACGATATATAGATACATATGCATATACATGATTAATATGTGATACACCGTATTCTAATATTTTGCGTGTATTGATCATTTAATCTTCAAAACAACCTTATGTGGCAGGGATTAGTATTACCCCTATCATACCAATGAAGAAACCACGGAGAGGTAAAGTTCATTGCTTGAGGTTGCACTGGTGATAAGGATTGGGTCAGGATTCAAATCCCAACAGTCTGACTTCAGCGCTGAAACATTTCACCTCCAAGGAACCATTTTGGCTTTGAGAAAGTTGTTTAATCCTCGTGTCTAATTCCTTTGTCTTTAAAGGCCTGTAACCGCACTTCCTGCCTCCCTAGCTCAGAGAAGTGTGCTGAGATTAATAGCAGCGTGTGTCCATTTCAGCCTCTGTGAGTCTCTCCCTTATACACCAAGCTCCCTTTGAAGTCAATAAAAGCCCTATGTGTGTGTGAAGGGAAGCAGGGCCCTTGGCAGTTGAGGGGATGTGTAAATATTGAGGGAACCTATATAAATCACTTTTATTTTCTTGGAAAATGATCTATATAAACATCAAATAGCGTGAAATGCTTTGTATTGTGTGTTTGCAGGTAACATTCTCCCATATGTGAGATTCTCATTTTGAAATCACAATCCGTGGAAAATACCCTTAGGGAATAATTTTATGTTTCTAATGTTTGCTCCTCAGGTAAACCACAAGCTTCTCAGGGTCGGGAACTAGGTCTGATTCATCTTTGTTCTAAAGGTTTTCTCATTTTCTCCTCCTTACTCCCTTTTAAAAGTCATCTACTTTGGTACTTGGCACACAGTAGGTGCTCAGTAAAGCCTAGCTGAGGGAATGGAAACTGGGGGAAATGGATTTTGTATGATGATTTCTCTGTTGGTTTCATTACTAGCAAGAGAGATTACACGGAAGGGCAGACTGTTTTGGGATATTTTTGACAGGAGCAATTTTAAGACACTAATTACAAGAGAAAGGTATAAGGAATTGAGGCCAGATATTATGACGAGTTTCTTCACCAACAGGACTGTGAAAAGCTGGAAATTGTCCTATGGGACAAGGCTCCCATCTTTCTCTACAGGTTTTAGATCTTAGGTTGTTTGGGTTGGACTCGGTTCTGCCTGAAGGCAGGGGGTCTGAGAGGAAATGGTGGTCACCCTCCTAAGCTCAGATGCCAAGACTGGAACATGGAGGCAGCAAAAAAACAAAAACAAAAACAAACAAAACCCCCTCCCAAAAAACCATTTACCATGGATGGAGTGCCAAAGAGAGCATCTTGGCAGACACTGTGCCACAGAAAATTTTCACTATTAAAGTTGTTATTCGAGTTAAACTTTCTCAGACACAGTGATCTCTCCTAAGGGTTCCCCCAGCAGGTCTGGTTTTCGGTTGCTAACCTATCCCATTCACTTTACCATTTATCAAGTCGAGGGATATAAAAATCTTAGAAGCCGGTAACTACCTTCTCCCAGGAATTGAGACTCAGAAGAAATTCATCCTTGGCACTCATCGCTCCTGAAGCTCATTAATTTGGGTCCTTGTTTTCCTCATTACCCTCAGAAGGACAACATAATCACGGCAATTTCAATTCCTAATGACGGAGAGGATCAGTGACTTTCATTTTCCTTTTCCAATCAGTTAACCAGTAAGTCAATCAATATTTCTTGTACCTGTTCTGTGAAAGTCATTATGCTACAGTTAAATTTAATATTGAAAGAACAATTTAAGGGTAAGGAGTGCTCCAGGAATATAAGGATAGGTCAACGTTAGAAAACTTGTTAACAAAAAAAAGAGAAAACCCATACAAATCTCATAAGTCAGAAAAGCACTCGGTAGGGGCGCCTGGGTAGCTCAGTCGGTTGAGCTTCCGACTTTGGCTCAGGTCATGATCTCACCATTCCTGAGTTTGAGCTCTGTGTCGGGCTCTGTGCTGACAGCTCAGAGCCTGGAGCCTGTTTCGGATTCTGTGTCTCCCTCTCTGTCTGTGCCCCTCCCCTGCTCATGCTCTGTCTGTCTGTCTGTCTGTCTCTCTCTCAAAATAAATAAACATTAAAAAAAAATTTAGAAGAGCACTTGGTAAAAATCAATATTCAATATTAATAAAATCTTTTAGTTATATGGGATTTAGTGATACTGCTTTAAAATAATTAAAAGTGTCTGAAGATAATAGCTAGTGGAATTTGCATAGAAACAAGAAACAAGACAAGGATGTCTACTTTTCCCAGTTTACGCAATACTGTGGGCAGTCCCAGCCAATGCAATCAGACAAGGCAAGGAAATAAGAGGTATAAATATTAGAGATAGAGTAAAAACATTTTTATTTGCAGATAAGAATTAAAAGACTATTCGAATCAGAAAGAGAGCCAGAAAAGTGGGCAGTTCTCAGTATGCAAACAAAACAAAACAATAGCTTTTTAAATTGACCTTTTGTATTTTTAACTAAAAATTTCTGGTCGAATAAAATGAGAAACTCCATTAACAGTATTAACAAGCTAGAAAATTTGTAGAAATAAACAATAAGAAAACTGCAAGACCTAAATTTATATATAGTATATATATTATATATTATAAGGGGGCTCGAGGAATGGAAATATAAGTGTACAGGTACAGATATAAAAAGTCATGTTCTTGAGAGCATTCATTATTGTGAAGAAGTAAAAAGTTTAATGCAAATGCAATAAAAATCCTAATGGGATTTTTTTGAAGCCTGACAAAAATGATTATGTAATTCATTTGGAATAATAATACACAAAAGTAGCCCAGAAAAAAATTTAAAAGAGCAATGGGAGAGATGTTCTAAAGGAGATAAAATGTATTTTAAAGATTCACTAATTAGAGCAGTGTAATTTACCGGCCATAAAAAATGGAGATAAATCAGTGGGCCAGAATAACAATCTGCATAACAGCTCCAAGTATTCATCAGAATTTAGTGTATCATAAAGGTTAAACAGAAGGATAGTTTATTCAAATAAAAGGTATTATGATGGGCTAACATTCGAGGGGAAAGAATAGATCTTTATCTCGTACCTTACATGCAAATAACTTGTAGATAAATTGAAGATGTTTGGTTTTGTTTTGTATTTCATTTTATTGTGAAAAGACGAACACGTTAGATTAAAATATGAATATTTTTATAATATTTGAGTAGGAGGAGATCTTTCTAATATAATGCCAAAGGCTGAAATTACAAAGTTTTGATGGATCTAACTATATTAAAATTTAAAACTTTAGTATAAAAAAAACCTCTCAGTTAAGTAAGGTCACCGTGCTACAGGTGTGTGCTTAAACCATCCATCTTGTGCCAGACCCAAAGGCTACATTATCAGGAATTTTGCAAGATGATTGTTAAACAGAGCCATCACTAAAAATTAAATTACATAATATTTGCAATTGAATAAATTGTATTAAGAACAAAGCTTATAAATATACAAGCTTATCTCTTCCTAATTACTACGTTTGCTATTATCTATGCTCTTGGGTTTATGTCTGTCATATCTGTATGATCAGAATACAATATCTTCAGATTATAGGGAGGAAGACAACTGGAACCAGATATTGAAATACTACTGGCACCTTCCATTCTTGGTTTTGCTGTGCTTCTTGCCCCATGTCAATATCATCCTCTTTCACTGAACAATAGCGTTTTTACATAGTTTGAACATATTATCCAGCAACTATTAGACTTCCTTTTTTTTAATTTTTTTAGACTTCCCTTATTAATTTCACTGCCAGAGAGGCGAAGGGGCACTAAAACTTATTCTTTTATCTCAAGAGAAGGATAGCCTCCAAAGCACTCTGATCCACCTGTTTGGGGTAAGTGTCACCTTCCCCACCAGTCAGAATGGCTGGAAGGCTTTGCTTGATGATTAGTCCCAGATCTGGTCAGGTGGCTGGTCCTAGATCCATGTCAAGTGGGAGGTAAGATCTATCAGAATACACCCACTGCTTTTGGAAATACACATTAGGAGCATTTCCCAGAGAAGCATTGTGTTCTGGGCTGACAAAAGAATGGATATCCATGATGCTGAACTTCTACCTAAGTTTTCTCCAACTTTTGGAGAGATCCTTCTTTGAATTACAGAAGCTTACAGTACCTTGAGAAAGTGTCAATGCTTAAGCCTAAAGCCTACATTATTATAAAAGTGATACTGGAGATTTTGAGATTCAAAGATGCCCTTGTCTTTTCCTCTAAACTGATACTCCTCTGCCAGGCTCACTGCCGTCGTCAGTTGAATTCATAACCACTGAAATACTTTTCTTTTTTTTTTTTTAACTAACATACTAACCTAATTAATATTTGAAAACCATGAAGAAAAAAAATCATCCCCATTTTGCTATTTAGTCTCCCAAATACTTATCACAGATTTGAGTTTAGTTAACATGTATTAAGCACTTACTATAGGACGATACCAAAGGGGGGAAAAGTAACCTCTTCTCTCAGAGCCACTGCTTACTGTGGGACTTGGTATGTGTTATATTAGATCTGTCTTGGGCTGAGATCAGCTATTGGTCACGGTGAGAGACTAACAAACAGCCTCCTCTCTTTAGGATCTCCATGAATCGGAGGTTCTGGATGAGTTCTTGACATTGCATCCCTGTCCCTGTATACAGTCGTGACTTCAGCTATAAAATTAATCTCTGGCCCATAGATCATGGGCCTAAACAAGCACCTAAAGAAAATGAAGCAGTGGACTTAAAAGGAAATTAATGTAATCGTGTTGTCTTTCTACTTTGTGCTGTGGTGGTTTCATCACGTGTAATGTTCAACGAAGGGACCATTATTGCTTTCTCCTGTTTTTATTTGTGCTCTGTTTACAAACAAAAATCTGGACACAAGGAAATATTCTGAGGTAGTCTCAACACTGACAAGATGGCCGTTCAGTTCCGGTTATGGGTAGATGTTCTTAGGACTACGTTAAAGCCAGCGGTGGGCGATTATGGAAACCCAAGAACATCTTGAATGACCGTGTTTATTATGCTTCCTCTGGATGTCTTGATTTGGGGAAGAAATGGCTGAATGGAATCTGATGTCTCCAGTATTTATCCAGCTCTGGAAAAAGTGAATGGGATGTGTATGGAGGGTGGAGGTGGGACGTGGAGCTGGTGCTCGAAGTGGAAAATTTTAATTTAATGGACACGGTGGAAGTCTCAGGGGCCTGGCAATTTTGGCAAACCCATTCCAGGCTAACACGTTCAAGCCAGTTTTCATGAGCCACTGTAGCAAGGCAGGATTTGGGCCTCTTCTTCTGACTTTGAAAACGGAGACTGCTCTGGGCCAGAGATGTCAGTGTATATAGTTAACTGTTATGGATCTTACAATAAAAATTTGTTGAAGGTCATTAAACACTCATCTCTCTATGTTTATTACTTTAGTCTTTTATTTGTTGGTAGACATGGATCGTTTGATGTCAATTACCACCACACTTGGCATTTTATGCAGTAAAGGTCCTTATGGTTCTTGATGGGTAAATAAACAAGCTAGTGCAAAGCCACAGCGACAGTGGTTCTTGCATTTCTGCTCACTTAACGGGGTGAAGCCAGAGTGGGAGAAGGTCTCTCTGCAGGGCGTCTTCTGTGAGCGATGCTTTGGGCCTGAATCCATGGCCCTCACCTGCTCCCCTCTGCACCCCACAAGCTCTCCTCCTCAGATCCCTCGGCAACTGTAGGTGAAATTGGGGCGGGGCATTCCTTTTCTTTAAAAACTCATCACAACCACTTGTTTATATGGAATGCCTCTTTCTTTAGTACTATGTGAAGAGGGAAATTTATCTTCTTACTCAGAGTAACTATTGTTTTTTACTTATTTTAGGGTTAAGGTCAGGGCATTTCCTTTCCTCGCTCCTTTCCACCCTCCTTCTCTCTCTCTCTCTCTCCCTCTTCTCCTCCCTTCTTCCTTTCTTCCTTACCTCTCTCCCTTCATTCCTCCCTCCCTCCATTCCTCCCTCCTTCTTTTCCTTCTTATTTTCCTCCCTTCTTTCTTTCTTTTTTTATTTTTTCATTCTTCTTTCTTATAGAGTATTTAACTCAGAGTGACCTTCCATGTGTTGATTCCATTTGAGAATATTTTTGTTCAGTTTCTCCCGAACTACATATGTGTTTTCTTATTTTCCCACATGGTAAAGCCAGCGTAACACATTAGTATGCTCTTGGAGTGTGTATCTTGTGCCCATCTTTGCTAAATGTTCTGCCTACAATGACCTGATACCCTCATGACAATCCTATAGAATAGGTACTAATGTAATCCCATTTTACAGGTGAGGAAACTGAGCAATCACCTGATTAAGGCCACACAACTAAAAAGAAGCAGAACCAGAATCCCAAATGAAGTCATCAGATTTGCCAGATTTGCCCACGCATCAGATATGACCATTTTGCCAAACCGCTCAGGCCCTCTTACTTGGATGTCTGAGGCACCAATGTTTCTGAAAAATAACATTAATATGTATAAATACTCAGATAATTCCAATTATGATACAATGTACTTAGCTCTAAATGATACATGCCATAATCTACTCCTGATTTAATGTATTATAAGAATTTGACTCCACTTTAGGGTCATTATCACGAAACACCAATTATTCTTGTCTCGTGGATAAAAAAGGATGCTGGGTAACAGAAATTTTTGTTCTAAAACATCCAGAGAAATTCTAACACACATTGTAGATGACAAAGAAACTTTTTTCAATTCAGTACTGTGAAGCTGAAGAGGGAAAAGTTATTCAGAGAAAACCCATCTTTCTCCTCTTCAACTTCACAGTATTGAAGAGGGAAAAGATGGATTTTTCTCTGAATAACTTTGAAAAAAATATGATGAACTTAATGTTGAGGAATAGATAGTCTGCTCACATTAAAACAATCATTCATCCCTCTCCCCTTTTTGGGGACCTCTGTTTCACAACGATATTTTTTCATTGTACACTTGGTCTTGTAATGGTCATAACATGATATGGAGAATCATTAATATACGTTTTAAAAAGAAAAATAGTCCAGGAACCAATTGTATCGATTTATTCGTTAGATTTATTAGACAGCCACTAGCTAAAAGCTAATAATAATCTATGCTCTCAAACATATAGATTGTTTTGAAATTATACCTAATAGTCAAAACATAAGCTTTTTTTTTCTTTTTCTTAGAAGGGAAATGCTTCTATGATACAACCTCTTTATCCTGGCCTGTGAGAAAGGCTGGGAATTTTAGGTCTTCACCTGAGAACATTCCGATATATGTGTTGTGACTTCCTCTTGAGAATTAATGGCGGCTTCAGGAAAACAAAACAGGGGAGCCAAACCGTGCCCGCCTCTTCACACCTGGAGCATCTCCCGGTTAGTCAGCTATAGCTCTTCCTTCTGGCGTCGTGTTCTCATCACCCTTCTCCTTATCACCACATCACTTAGAGTAGATTGAATTCGGAGAGTTCATAAGGTGCCGACTAACATTATTGCCTTTTATTTACCGGCACATCTGGCATGTTTATTGGAATTGGCCACTTCATGAAAAATATTTTTCCTCTAACATTGAGTATAAAATGTTATTTGTCAACAGGTGATAAATTAATTGTCATGTTTGAATTGTTTTTGTGCATTTAGGCATATTAACGTGTCTAATGCATTTCTTTTTGAAGTGTGTAAATCTTACAGTGCGATGTTCCATTACCCAACGTAATTCTCTTAACCATTTTATGTTCCTAAAAAGCTCACATGTATATTAAATGATTCTTTTCATTCCCAAGATAGGAGATGAGGACTAATATAGCATTTGTGTGCTATATGTTTCCTTCCAAAACAGTCCATGATGGACTGAAGCCAAGGTTTTAAGAAAGTGCGGTATAGCTGATAACGTAAAAGAAGTTGTCACCTCGCGTCAGTCCTAAACTTGGCCAAGGACGTCCTTTAAAATGTCAGTGGCCATCATCTGAAATCTGTTAGTCATTCTTATCGTTCCATGAACAAGTCATCCTTTTGTATCAAACTGCCCTGTGTTATAAAATGATCATAATACCATAATACTGTGATTGTATAATGATAACAAGGGTTGCTATTTAATATCTTAACCAGTAAATTTTAAAAAACATCAAATTACAACTAAAATATATGTTTTATGGCACAGAACATCTCCAGTAGTCACTGTTTCTACTTAAATGAACATTCCTGAAAATACCTCTACTGTTTGCTCTTATAGAAAATTGGGCCTAGATTCAGAAGATTTGGGTTCAAGTTCTGACTCATAACCTAGAGAGTTATGTAACCTTAGCAAGTCACTTAATCTGCTTAAGGTCCAGTCTCCTCTTCTAGAAGAGCTTGTGTAGTACATACTACACCCTACTCTCTACCAGATTCGAAAGTGTGTTATGTATTGTAAAGGGATATTTAAATGCAAAGTTTTAATTCAGTGTTTCTAGCTAGGTCGCTCTCCAAGAATACTTTGAATGAACTGTCTTCAAGTCTTTAAATAGCAAGGATCAGTTTCTTTGCTTCTTTTCTCCCTGTTGTGAAGATTTCATTGAGACAAATACTATTAGAAACGTTTTAAGAAAAGAAAAATCAGGTTCAAGGTGAATGCCCCTTTGTTTAACTCAACAAAATTCAAGTGCAACAAAGGAATTTGGAAAGACACTTGGAGTCGAAATGGAGTTTGATCTCTATTGTGCCTAAAAAAACTAGCTTTGGTTCATAATTGTTGATAAATACAGTAGGATCTAATGTAACCAATGCCTCTAGGTCCAGAATGTTCAGTTTTGATTAGGGAGACTCAGCTTGCAAGGGGTAAGAAAATGAAAAATCTCTAGGGGGTGCAGTGGTTAAGGGCATGGTTTCAGAGCTAATAGGAATTGGGTTTGGACTCCTGCTTTGCAATGCGTTAACTGCATGCCCGTGGGTAAGTTGCTCAAATGTTCTGACCATCAGGTTCTCACTTGTAATATGGCCCAGCATATAGAGGTGTCAGGAGGATTTGTGAGACATTGTCAGCCAAGTGCTGAGCAGAGTCTTGACATGCAGTAAGTGCTCATGCTGTGTACAGTAGCTATTGTCACAGTCTTCATTCTTAAGGGTCTAAAGATGTTAGGGGATGTACTTGGGACTTTACGAAGAAGACTTATTGGGTAAGTCTACTACTTAGCTACTACTACTACTAGGTAAGAGACTACTATTAGGTAAGTCATCCAAGTGATGGACATCTATGGAAGGCAGAGGGCCCTCTGTAGTGAATTCCATTTATCACACTTATTTTCCAAACACTGAGCTGCTGCCTTTAATGAAACATTAAAAAGATCTTTAGCATTGTACAAGTTCCTGCTTTTTATCCCTGCTTTTCAATGGGAAAGTGAATTTTAGGGTGGATTGTCATAAACACAGAGATTAAGAAATGATAAACATTTGCTGAAATAATCTAAACTCTAAAAAAAGAGGGTGGGGCGCCTGGGTAGCTCAGTCCAACTCTTGACTTTGGCTCAGGTCATGATCTTGAGGTCTATGGGATCGAGTGCCTCATCAGGCTCTGCTCTGACAGTGCGAAGCCTGCTTGGGATTCCGTCTCTCCCTCTCCCTCTGCCCCTCCCTTGCTTGCTGGGTTCTCTCTCTCTCTCCGTCTCAAAATAAATTTAAAAAATTTTTTTAACTCTAAAAAGTGGGTGTAAATGGTGTATCTGCATTTTACACAAAGTGATTTCACTGTCCTATAAATTTGTTTATGTCCCTAGCATACATATATTACATATATTGTGTTTAATAATCAAGGAAGGCTTTTGTGCTAAGTATTATTAACTTCCTTTTACAGGTGAGGACACGATGATTTCTGAGAGTCGAAGTAATTTCCCAAGTTCAAATGTATAAAAAGGAGGGGAACCAGAATTTAAGCCCAATTCTGTCTGAATAAAAAAACTCTCCTTTATTCTACCATGTCATACCCACAGCTAAAGAATTCACCAGAGCTAAGTTGATGTGCATGTGAGGGAAGATGTCGTTCTTTTTTTGCTTCGATGCTCTCGAGTGGAATATATATGCTGTGGCTATGGCAAAGAGCCTTAGTAAAGAAAGCCACATTGTATATCAAAGTTACGTTCCAGGAAAATTAAACTTTTATCCAAAGACATGTAAGAAGCAGTTCTTTACTTAAGAACGAATGAAGTGGAAGGTCGAGATCCATTTCCAGGACACTACCACCCACCCTTTACAGTCTTTAGCACTGCCTTATACCGTATTAAATAACACCTAAAAGACACTACAGGAATAGGAAGGAGTTATTTATTATTCTTATCTTAAAAATGTTGACTCCGGGCATGATGGATGAATTTTGCACCAAAGGTAATGACCACATAAAGCTATTTTGTATGTGGAGTGAATTAGGCAGAAGAGGGTGTAAAGATTTTTCCACCTTCACACGCACCTCCGTTGCCTCCATATACTCGTCCAGGAAGTGACACACAGGGCTGCCTTTCTCCTCTTTATCTTTCTTCAAAACAGTAAAGAAGGGCTAACGTGTCCATCTATGTGCTTACTGTGGAGAGTAACACATTGTTGTCACCTACATCTAAAGACTGCTGCATGACATACTGTTCTTGTAGCTTCAATATTCCATGACTAAAGCAAAATGTATAAATTATTTAAGTATGAGACATACCATGTGAAATCTCTATTCTTTCCACATTTGTTAGTCGTACTACTCTTCTCTTGCCTCTTCCTACTGCTTTCTTATGTTCCTTCTCAGTTTTGCTGCTGCACCAGTAGCAGCAGCAACAAAAACAACGATAGTAACTAATGAATAGTAACAGCAGCTAACATTTCTTGGACACATTATAAGGTTCTAATAATTAAATACTTTACATGTATTGTCTTCTTTGCTCTCTACAAACTCTAGTCACAAAAATTCTTGTCATTCCCACTTTCCAGATGAAGAGAGCGAGGCTTGGGAATTATCCAGTTTTAGGTATCTCATAAGTTCTAGTTCTCATTAAGTACATACTACCCTGTTTTTCTCCCTGAGCGCAGTCGTAAAACCTGGCTAGAATGCATTGAATAGTACTTGACTCTGGAAAATGAACAATAGTAGGCAAACTGAGAAAGAAGATCAGGATTTGAAGCATCACTAAATGGACCATTGTTTTTCTCTCACATGAACTCAGTGCTGTCCGAAACCGACCAAGAAGCGGGCACTTGGTGCAGAGAGAGCTTCAGGAGACATACTCTACATCCGGGTTGAATATCAGGAAAGGAAACTCCTAACACTCAGAGTGAGAAAATTAACCATTTTTCTTTTTTTAAATATATTTTTAACGTTTATTTATTTTTGAGAGGGAGACAGAGTAGGGGAGGGGCAGAGAGAGAGAGGGAGACACAGAATCCGAAGCAGGCTCCAGGCTCTGAGCTGCCAGCACAGAGCCCGATGCAGGGCTTGAACCCGCGAACCGTGAGAACATGACTTGAGCCGAAGCCGGCCACTTAACCAGCTGAGCCACCCAGGCATCCCTAACCAGTTTTCTTTTTTACAAAATCTTTTCTCCATTGACTTGCACCTACTTCAAGCAATCCTGTAGTGATATGGGATTGAGAGCCAAAACTTTGAAAGAGGGAACTTTCTCCTCTGATCAATAGAGCTTTGGTCCCAGAACCTTATCTAATAGGGCAAACCCCTGTTGCTGTGCCATTAGAGTAACTAAAGCCCCAGTTTTCAGGCCGGAGGACTGAAGTTACAGGAAATTATTTTTTCAGGAGTTTTCAGTACGAGAAACTTCTTGGAAGATCACATAGAGGAAGAAGCTATGGGAAATGACCCCCGTAAAATTGTTTATGAACTCCAGGCCCCACCCTGCATGTGTGGACCTGGTTCTCATCAGCATGTAAAATACTTGGAAAATAAAGTCCAGGCCCCGTACTGGCCACTGGGTGGCGCACTTGTGGGATGGATCAGAATAGCTTTGTTAAAGCCTAACTAACATCAGAACCTCAACCCACAGGAAAGGGGTTGCAGCTTGCAGCCTGAACGTAACTAGATTGATCGATAGCTAAAACAAAAATGTCAATAGTCTCATAGGAATTAAAGAAGACCAAAAAGTTCATAACATAATATTTTAAAAAAATTTTTTAACGTTTATTTATTATTGAGAGACAGAGAGACAGAGCATAAGCATGGGAGGGGCAGAGAGAGGGGGAGACACAGAATCCAAAAGAGGTTCCAGGCTCTGTGCAGGCTCTGACCGGTCAGCACAGAGCCTGACGTGGGGCTCAAACTCACAAACCGTGAGATCACGACCTGAGCCAAAGTCGGACACTTAACCGACTGAGCCACCCAGGCGCCCTTATAACATAATATTAAAAATGTCCAGGTACAATTCAAAATCACTTGGCATTCAAAGAGCCAGGGAGAATCTCAGCTTACCTGGGAAAAAAAAAACAATCAACAGATGCTGACTCTAAGATGACACTGATGCCAGGGTGATCTGTCAAAGACTTCAGAGCAGCTATTGTAAAAACCTTCCAACAAGTAATTGCAACACTTTTGAAATGAATAGAAAAATAGAAAGTCCTCGAAAAGAAATACAGGGCATAAAGAAGCATCCAAAGGACATTTTAGAACTGAAGAACACAGGAACTGAAATAAAAAAAAAAAACCCTGAATAGGACAATGGGCTGAATAAAAGAATGAAGATGACAGTCAAAAGTCTGTGAACCTATTGATAGATCAACAGAAATTTTCCAAGCAAAAAAACAATAGAAATGGAAAGAAATCTTCCAGTTTTAGCTTCAGCATATAAACAGCTTGGAAGTCATCACTCCTATTCTTACAACGAGAAAAAGCTGGAACAATTAAAAGTTAATATTCCCCGGACTCATCAGAATTGAGGTCACAGGACCAAACACTGCCCCCAAATCTGGAGGGACAGGTACATCCAGAGAGACATAGCTGAGATCTGCTTGCCTCAGAAGCAAAAGCCATGGGGGCTATAAACTGGCAATGTCACGTTGACGGTAGCTTTGGCAAACTGCTGGAGGTCGAGTGTGGACGAGTGTGACGGTGAGGAATTCCTAGGGGGCTGCGGTCCTCCATAGACTTTACCTCTAGGAGCCCCAGCAAGTTCGCACAACAAACATATGAGAAAGATCATCTTGTGGCTTTGGAGGGAAGAGGAAGGATAGTCATCACAAAATGAAGGCAGAGCCTTCTCTGTAATAAACACCCACTCTGCAGGGGAAAGGACTTGGCCAAAACCTTCTTCCAAGTAGAGGAAGGCGATTCCTCCTACGCTGTCCCCCTCCAGCCTTCCTGTCTCACCTAAGGGGAGAAAAATCACAGTCACCGAGGGTCAAAGCCTCAAGAAAATGGAATGGAATACTCCAGCCAAGGAAGGGAGTAGAAGGCAGGTGGGGAAAGAGGAGAAAGGCCTACTCCACTGGAGCAACACTTGTGAAGGTCACGGCCAGGAGACACAAGTCCGTTATGTGACAGATTTAATCGGCAGATCATAGATGTGCCTCCGCTCTCGAAGTTCACCACGACACCACAGCACTCCAGTAGAAGTGGCTTTCCGCGGCAAGAACTGTGAGACCCAGACTCTTCGCAAGAGGATTCAGGGACATTTGAGGGCAAAACAATGACGCTAAAGGAATGTGAAGCCTCTAGCACCTGTAGCTACAGCAAACATGAAACACGTTTGTCAACTCCTGCCTAGATTAACATAAATCCTTGCACTACAGGCGTATTTGCCTCAGTTACTGCTACTCAGTGCAGTGTGTCTGCTTTCAACAAAAAAATCACAAGGCATGCCAAAAGGTAACAGAAAACCGAGTGAAGAGACAAAGCAATCATCAAAATAAGACTCAGATATAATGTAGAGGTTGGAATTATCAGACAGGGAATTTATTTATTTATTTATTAATTAATTAATTAATTTATTTATTTATTTAAAAGTACCGTGTGAAGAGTCAGTACTTTTATTTTATTATTTATTTATTTATTATTTATTTTGAATGAGAGAGAGAGCAAGTGAGTGAGTGCTGAGGGGCAGAGGGAGAGAGAGAGAGAGAGAGAGAGAGAGAGAAAGAAAGAATCCCAAGCTGGTTCCACGCTCAGTGCAGAGCCCGATCTCATGACTCTGAGATCATGACCTGAGCTGAAATCAAAAGTTGGACACTTAACCGACTGAGCCACCCAGGTGTCCCCAGACTGGAAATTTAAAATAACTATGATAAGCGTATGAAGGGCTGTAGTGAAAAAAATAGACAACACGTAAGAACGGACGGGTGATGTAAGCAGAGAGATGGAAACTGGTAAGGGAAAATTCAAAAGAAGATGCTAAAAATCACAAGTATCAGAAATGAGAAGTCTTACATGGGCTCATCAGTAGACTTAATGTAGTTAAGAAAAAAAATCCATGAATTTAAAGATAGAGTAATAAAAGCTTTCCAACTTGAAATTCAAGGAGAAAAAGAATGAAACAAACTGTAACAGAGCAGAAGATCAGGAGAGTGGCACGATATAAAAAAGTAGAACATGTACAGAATGAGCATGGCAGCAGAATAGTGGCGCAAAAGAAATATTTGAAGTAATAATAGTCAAGAAATTTCGAAAACTAATAGATGCCAAACCACTGACCCAGGAAACAGGGAGAACAGCAAGTCGAATAAATACCAAAACACCCACCCCAAGACATGTCATCTTCAAACTGCAGAAAACCAAAGACAAAAGAAAATCTTAAAAGATACCAGAGGGGGAAAAATCTCACTTCACCTATAGAAGAACAAAGGTAAAAATTAGAGTACTTCCTATCAGAAATCATACAACTAAGAAAAGAGGGGGACAAAATATTTAAAGGGTTGAAAGAAAAACATCACCTAAAACCTACACCAAAACCAAAAATCTAAAATTCTATACTCAGAAAAATTATTCTTCAATGTGAGGGAGAAACAGAGACTTTGTCAGATGAAAACAAAGACAGACAAGCAAACGAAAAATTGAGGGAATTTATCACCAATAGACTTGGTCAGCAGAAAATGTTTTAAGAAATTCTTCAGGGGCGCCTGGGTGGCTCAGTCGGCTAAGCATCCTACTTCGACTCAGGTCATGATCTCACAGTTCGTGAGTCTGAGCCCCACATCAGGCCTCTGTACTGACAGCTCAAAGTCTGGAACTTACTTTGGATTCTGTGTCTCCCTCTCTTTCTGCCCTACCCCTGCTCATGCTCTCTCTCTCTCTGTCTCTCAAATAAATAAACATTAAAAAAAATTCTTCAAGCAGAAGGAAGATGGGATAGGTCAGAAACTCATCTCTAAATAAAGAAAGGAAGAGAGTCAAAGAAGGAATAAATGAAGATAAATAAAATCTTTCATCGTTCTTATTCTTAATTGACCTAGAAGACAGCTATTTAAATAAATAAGAGTAACAGTATTGAGTTATTACAGCATACGAATAAAAGAAAATAATGACAGCACTTTTATGCGGGGTGTGAGGGACAAACTGGGAACTGTAAGGTGGCTGAACTACACATGAGGTGCCCTAGTGTTTTTTAAAGGTGGATTTTGATTAGTTAAAAATGTACATTGTAAACTCTAGGTAAACGATTTTGTAAAGCATAGTTATGCTGAGATATGCTGAGAGGAAATAAAATGGAATCCTATAGAATGCTGTAAACCAGGGAAGGCAGACAGATGGGGGGGCATGGGGGGAGAAACAAAGAGCAAATGCAATGAAAACAGTTACAGTCGTGGCAGATATTAATATGACTACATAAATAATCACCTAAACAATGAACAGAAAGTCAAGCACCAGGGGGCAATACTAAAAGATTTTAACATTTCTGTTATTGGCGTCTCAGAGAAGAGAAAGAGCGTGTTGCTGAACCATTATTTGAAGAAACAATGACCAAGAACTTCCTAAATTTGGCAAAAGACAAAAACCTGCAGAGGCAAAAAGCTCAGAAAACCCCAAATGGGATAAAGCCGAAGAAATCAATGCCCTGACATGTCATAATCACACTTCTGAAAACTAAAGACAAATAAAAAATATCTGAAGGCAGCCAAGACAGATAATTCGTCGGTTACAGAGACATCAATTAGCGTGGGCGTTTCCCATCGGACGCCAGGAAAGTCAAAAAGAAGTGGCAGAACACGTGCTGAAAATAAAGAACTGCCCGCCCAGAATTCTATAGCAAGTGAACATATCTTTTCGGGATGAAGGTGACAGAAAGCTATTCTCAGATAAAGGAAAACTCAGAGAATTCATCGTCAGAAGACCTACTCTAAAAGAATTGCCAATAGCCAGAGGGACCATGAAGCTGGAAGACAGTTGGAACACCAGGAATGAAAAAGAGCAGTAAAAAAGGAAGTATCTGGATCTATATAATAGACTATTTTATCCTCTTAAGTTGCTTAAAATACTGTTCACCACTGGAAACAAAAATTATTGTCTGAAAAGATTTTCAAATGTATAAATGTGGTCTGTTAGCATGACATGAAGTGGAGAGGGTAAAAGGCCGCACGTGGTAGCAAATTCCTGGAGTCCAGGAGTGGTAAAATATTGATTCTTACTAGACTTTGAAAAGTTAGGTATGTATATTGTAATGCCTAGAGTAACCACTAAATATTACACAAAGAGATCTAGTAAAAAAGAAAAAGGTAAATCAAAATGGACTATAAAGACTGTTCAAATAATTCACGAGTACAGAAAAGTAACACAGGAACAGGAAGCAGAGGGAACAAACAGAAAACAGTAATAAGATGGCAGATTAAAATTTTTTTTGAGGGGCGCCTGGGTGGTTCAGTTGGTTAGGCGGCTGACTTCGGCTCAAGTCATGATCTCGGGGTCTGTGAGTTCGAGCCCCGCCTCGGGCTCTGTGCTGCCGGCTCAGAGCCTGGAGCCTGCTTCAGATTCTGTGTCTTCTTCTCTCTCTCTGCCCTTTCCCTGCTCATCCTCTGTCTCTGTGTGTCTCAAAAATAAATAAACGTTAAAAAAAAACTTTAAAATTTTTTCGATGTTTATTTTTGACAGAGAGAGAAACAGAGTGCTAGTGGGGCAGGGCAGAGAGAGAGGGAGACACCGAGTTGGAAGCAGGCTCCAGGCTCCGAGCTGTCAGCACAGAACTTGACGCAGGGCTTGAACCCAAGAACCACGAGATCATGACGTGAGCCGAAGTCAGATACTTATCCGACTGAGCCACCCAGGCACCCCAGGAAGATTTAAGTCCAAGCATACCAACAATGCCAATAGATATAAATAGTCAAAACACATCAATAAAAAGAAATACTCAGAATGGATGAAAAAGACATGACTCAACTATACGCTGTTTATAAGAATCTCACTTCAAATATAATGATTTGAACAGACCAAAAGTGAAAGGATGGGAAAAGATACGCCATGCAAGCAGTAACCAAAAGAAATCTGGTTCTTTAAAAAGATCAATAAAATTGGGATGCTTTTCATAAGACCGACAAAAGAAAAAAGAAACCAACAGCAGGAATGAAAGTGTATATTATAAATCCTGCAGACTTAACGGGTAACAAGGAACGCTACAAACAGCCCTAAACACGTAAAGTCATCAGCTTCTAAAAGATGGATCAATTCCTCAAAAACCACAAATTAGCATAGTTCATCCGAGATGAAATAGATAACCTACTTAATAGTTAAATTCAACCCTATTAACTGAACTATTATATTCAACTGTAACTATTGAAAGAATTGAATTTGTAGTAAATCAAACAACTTGACTTCCATAAAAGAAATCTTTAGGTTCAGATGGTCTCTCTGGTCAATTCTACCAAACATTTAAAGAAGAAACAGAACCAATTCTACACACTGAGTTCCACATGATAGAAGAGTAACACTTTCCAAATTATTTTATAAGGCCAGTATTACCATGATACTAAAGTCAGACAAATACAGTCCAAAAAACCTCACTACTGACCAATATTCCTCATGAATATAGACAAAACACTCAATTAAAAATTAACAAAATGAGGGGCACCTGGATGGTTCAGTTGGTTGACTGAACCATTCTTGATTTTGGCTCAGGTCATGATCTCATGGTTTGTGAGATCAAGCCCCACATCAGGCTCTGTGCTGACAGCACGGAGCCTGCTTGGGATTCTCTCTCTCTGCCCCTCCCCATCTTGTGCATGTGTGTATGTGTGCGCTCCCTCTCTCTCTCTCTGTCTCTCTCTCAAAATAAGTAAATAAAAAATTTTTTTAATTAACCAAATTAATCCAGCAATATGTAAAAAGACTGATAAGTGTGACCAAGTGGGATTTATCTAGAGATGTAAAGCAAGTTCTATATTCAAAATTAACCAATATAACTCGTCATATTAACAGTCTAAAGAAAAATACCATGTGGTCATATAAATTGATGCAGAAAAGCATGTGACAAAATTCGGCCTGCATTTATGATGAAAACTCTGAGCAAACTAGAAATAGAAAGAAACTTTCTTAGTCTAATGAAGGGCATCTATATATATATATACATATATATATATAAACCCTACATATTTAATCATGAAAGACAGAATCCTTTTTCTTTAAGATTGGGGGAAAGGCAAGGATGTTCACTCATACTAAACGTTATGCTGGAAGTCCTAGCTAGTGTAATAAAGCAAGAAAAAATAAAAGGCACACAGATTGGGAAGGAAGAAATAAAATTGCCCTTATTCAAGGACAGCATGTTTGTTTATGTAGAAAATCGCAAGAAATCTATAAATAATTCCTGCAACTAATGAGTGAACTTAGCAAAGATGCAGGCTCCGAAGTCAATACATAAAAATCAATTACATTTCTCCATATCAGCGATGAACAATTAGACATTTAGAAAACAACACCATCGACAGTGGCACAAAAAGTGTGTAAGTCTAGCAAAATATATGCAGGATCCACATGCTGAAAATGTAAAAATGTTGATAGTAAAAAAGAAAGACCTATAAATGGAGAGACATATCATTGTTTATGGGTTGGAAGATTCAACATAGGCAAGATGCTCATTCTCGCCAAATTGATCCATAGATGTAATGCAATTATAATAGAAATTCCAGCGAGAATATTATAGATATCAATAAGCAATTTTAAAATTTATGTGGAAAGTGAAAAGAAGTAGGAGAGCTAAAATGGCTTTAGAAAATACTACATTTGGAGTAATCCCACTGGTCAGTTTTAAGACTCACTCTCAAGCTATAGTAATGACGACCATGGCATTGGTGAAGGGGCAGATGCACACAGCAGTGGGACAGGGCGCAGGTGCAGGAATAGACCCACTCACATGTGAACAAGTGATTTCTGACAAGCTAGAAGGTGATTCAATGGAGAAGAGACAGTGTTTTCAACAAATGATGAAACAATTGGACACCCATAAGCTCAAAAAGACCCTGAATCTAAACTGCATACTCAAAAAAAAATTAACGAACATAAGTAACAGATCTAGTAAAACAAAAAATTATAAAATTCTCAGAAAAAACATAGGAGAAAATCCCCGTGAGCTGGGTCAAACAAGTACACGTATTCAGGGGCTAAGAAAAAAATTCTGGCCACAGCCAGTCCTGGAGAGCAGGTAGGGTAATTTAACTCTCGTGCGTGACTGGTGGGAATTGCAGAATGTACTCCGAAGAACAGTTTGGAAGTTTCTTAACGTTAATACATTTATCATGTAACCCAGGGATCTCACTCCTGGATAGTTACTCTAGAGGATGGAAAGTTATGCTCACACAAAACCCACTTCCATACATAATTGCCAAACTGAGAACAACCCGAAGAGCCCTCAAACAGGAAATGGGCAAACGAATTGGCACAGCCATGTAATGGCATATGACCCAGCACCGCAAAGGAGTGAACCGATGGATACACGGGCAGGATGGCTGAATCTCAAAGGCAGTATGCTGAAGGAAGGAAGCCAGTCTCAACAGGCTCCATACTGTATAATTCCATTTATATAGCCTTCTTGAAAAAATAAAAACTATGGCGATGGAGAGAAAAACAATCAAAGGTTGCCAGGCGTTATGGGTGGGTCAGGACAGCACCAAGGAGTTTCTCAGGGTGAGGGAGCTGTTCTGTCTCCCGATTGTGGTGGTGGTTACACAAATCTCTACATGTATTCAAATTTATAAAAATATATGCCCCAAAAGGTCAATTTCATTGTATGATAATTTAGGAAATAGACATTTGTCTGACTCCGGAGCTCACATTTTAAATACTAAACGCTGCCTTGGAAATCTTCAAATGAATAGATAGACTTTGGTGAATACACGTACTTCTTATCAACACGGAACGAGTGACACAGTGAACAGTGTGGGCCATCGAAAGGTTAGAACTGTCTATATAATAACTACTTTCATATTTAGATCAGAAGTCCAGGTAAAGGGGCTGCAGTTACCTGGGCTCCATTCAGCACTTAGGATACAATTGATTTCAAAGTTACCATGTGCCTTGACTCTGTCTTTTCTTTGTCTCCCTAACTTCTGTCTAGGTCCACCACTCACTTCCTCTTACCCGGAACACTGCAGAAATGTGTTTCCCAGTCTCCAAGCCGCCATGCCTCTCTCAGCCAAACCTGTCCTCCACAGCGCTGCCAGAGAGACCTTTTTAAATCTGACCTTGCCGTGCACCTGCCTGCTGGATAAGCTCCTTCAGAGGAAGCGTAAAGCCTTTCATGATCTGGGTTTTGCCTTCTTCTGCAGCAACTGCTCTGCCGTTTGTACCATACGCATCTCAGCCTTACTGAACAATTTCAACCTTTTTTGTATCCTTTTCCACTCCTCTTTGCTTGGTTAACTCCAGCTCACGTGTTAAGATCCAATTCTCCGAAGGCTTCCCTGATACCCAGACTGGCATATACACCCCTTGTCTGAAGTTCCAGAGCTGTTCGCTGCCTCTGCATGCCCTTACTGTAATGGGTTATAACCATCTTTTCTTCCATCTGCCCTATTAGATTGTGAGCCCCGGCTCAGGAACCGTGATTTTATCCCATATCCCCAGTCTCTAGCACATGGCAGGAGCTCACTAAATATTTGTTTGCTTGTTTCTTTATTTATTTAATGAATTAGTTCATTTATTAAATGAACTAAAGCCACCCTCATTTTGGGTAGTAGAGAAAGTAGAAATGAACAAAGAAATAGAAGTAAAAGACTACACTGCCAATGCTTTGTGTGAACTGATAATGATTTGTTACAAATAACCATGAACATCAGTATGACCCAAATAATCATTTCCTCCCGTGGAGAAGAGTATGGGAGGGCTGCCGGCGTCACGGACGGTGGGGCTTGGGGAGACAAGGACACGAGGAGAAGGCAGCTCTGGGCCAGGGAGTGAGAGTCGGATCTCTGCCCTCAGTGGAGAGCAGAAGTGGAGGGTCGTGAGGGGAGTGAGATGCCCGTCCCTCGGGATTTCAAATAGATGATTCTCTTCTGCGAGCCCTGGAGTCAGGATGGGTGAGGCAGACCCGGCCCCTGTAGAAACTGCTCGACCCTGACTTCTTCAGAGGAATTCACCTTACGAGGAAGCCCTGAAAACACGAAATAAACCCTGTTTCTGTAATCACGATCTCTTCACGAGTCCCGTTGGAGGGTGCAGAGGAGAAGGGGTGCAGCGACGGTTGGAGGTCATGCATGACCACAGGGGCAAACCCCACACGCCCCTCGCCTGTCTGCTCTACTTGTGTATCTTCCTCTAAAGAGACCGTTAAATGAAAACCAGTCCTTTTTCTGATTCAGAACCCATGCTTTTAAAATTAATTTTGGATTTACATCAGGAAAATCCACTCTATGGCCTACCGTTCTGGAAGTTTTGACAAATGCGTGGATCATGTAAACACCACCACGATCAAGGCACGGAGTGGTTTCATTACCCCGCCTCCTCCGATCACCTCGTGCTGCTCCTTTTTTCTCCAACCCTTCCCACCTTCAATCTCTGGCATCCTTGGATCTGCTGTTCGTCCTTGGAGTTTTCCTTTTCCAGAGTTATCAAGTAAATGAACTTATATAGCCGGTAGCCTTTTACAAACACTGGCTTCGGGCGCCTGGGTGGCTCCGTCGGTTAAGCCTCCAACTTCAGCTCACATCATGATCTCCCTGTTCGTGGGTTCGAGCCCCACGTCAGGCTCTGTGCTGACAGCTCAGAGCCTGGAGCCTGCTTCAGATTCTGTGTCTCCCTCTCTCTCTCTCTGACCTTTCCCTGCTCACTCTCTCTCTCTCTCTTAAAAATAAATAAACATTAACAGTTTTTTTTTAAAAACACTAGCTTATTTTACTCTGCACAATGCATTTGAGTTCGCCTACATTGTTGCGTGGAACCACAGTGCTTTGGGCTGGTATGGGTGCCCCTTGCCTGTTCGTATACTGCTATCCTAACCCAGCAGCTCAGCACAAGACACAGATGAGATCCCTTCCTTGATTTCTACCAAAAGGAAAGAAATCCATGACTGTTCAGTACACTTAACCTAATTCTTAACCTAAGACTTTTGGGGACATGGGGGTGTGGGTTTACATCACAGCAAGGTGAATAACCTCAAGTTGAATTTATTCATTTCCTTCTTAAGAGTCCCTCCATGCCTCCCACCACCACAGGGGACTTTTTTTTTTTTTTTTTTGCCAGTGACTCAGTCTCCAAGTCCCCATCTCATGTCATCTTCCTGCTTCTCTGTCCCTCAGGTTTCCTTTCCCCTTCTCTCTCCCTCCTTCTGAAGAGCAATTTTACCTCTTTGGCTACCTTAGCTCCTGCTAACCCTGGGTCCTCTGGGGTTAACCATCACCCCCTCAAAACTTGTCAAGATATTTTTGTAAACAAAGATAATTTACTCCCTAAGAAAAATTCTGGTGCTAGCCATTAAGATATATACATATATATATCTTATATATATGTATATATCTCATATATATATATCTTATATATATATATCTCATATATATATATCTTATATATATATCATATATATATATCTTTTATATATATATATATATTCCATCTCAAAATGTAATAATTACAAAATGCTCTGAGATTCTTGCAAGTCTCCTTATCATTAAAAAGTCATCGTTTTTTTTGTCTAATTGCATGCATACCTCATAGGATGCAAATTTGTTTAAATTGCCATGCAGAGTTCCGCACTATTTTAAATGCTTTGATAAAGACTTCACTGACCACATGGTCTCTGGCAGAGTGAGAGAAACACATGAAAATGTAATCCAACATTTAGAAAGCCAAAAAGGAGAAAGAAAATGTATCTTTTATTTTTTTTTTAATGTTTATTTACTTTTGAGAGAGAGGGATAGGAGGGGAGGGGCAGAGAGACAGAGAGAGAGAAAGAGAGAGAGGAAATAGGCTCTGTGCTGACAGCAGATGGCCCGATATGGGACCCGAACTCAAGAACTGTGAAATCATGACCTGAGAGCCGAAGTCAAGTGCTCAACTGACTGAGCCACTCAGGCGTCCTGAAAATGTATCTCTTATATCAGGAAATAATTTGTTTCTCTGCTTGTTCTATGTTCCTAATGAAGGATTACACAGCACACATTGAGGAATCCTGACCAGTTTCACAGTGTGCGAGGGGAAGAGAGAGTATTAGATCCTGACCTTGCGATCTGCCGAGCACTGATGGCCAGGTTCTTCTTGGAGTCGGGGTCTCCACGGGTGTTGGCAGACCTCCCTGCGGGCGCTGTCGTCTGGCCACCTCTTCTCGGTGCCCCGAGTGCCTTTGCTCTTCTGTTCTGCCATGCCTTCTAAGTGCTCCCCATTTGAACACAGGCCAAGATCTTGTTTAAAAACGTCAAGGAGAAGAGAGCCAGAAATATGGGTAGAAACGTGAAACAGCTGTTTCTAAAATGAGAGCTCCCAAGAAGGGCAGGTTGACATAGGAAAGGAGAAGGCACGGATGTTTTGTTCAAGTAGCAGACAGAAGGGGAGTGAATAATGGCCCAGACAGATGATGGCTTGGCTCAGGCTGACCTGCTTTACTGCCTAAGGAAGGGGTTCCTTGATTGTGAAGATGATACCTTTTGGAAATGAAGAGACGAAGAAGGCGGGATCAGCAGCGTTCTCCTGACATTTGTAAACATGGTTTCTTCTTTCTCCCCTTAACCATTCTCTTCTTTTTCCCCTTAATCATTCTCCGGTCTATGACCAAACAGTGTTTTCTTTTAAATCAGGGCATAGTGACTCTAAAGGCAACAGGGCTTTTGCTCACAGCCCTTGAGAAATCACCCGGTGGGCGGGAAGAGAGGGTGGTGGGCACTCTCCAGTCTCCAATGGCAAGAGCCTAACCCTGCTCATTGACCCTCAATGCCCCAGCTTACAGAGGGGGCTGTCTTTGCCTTAGTACACACAGTGTACTTCTCTCTCTGTTGGAAACTTATCTTGGAGACCAATTATTTTAATTAAAGCCTGATAGCTTTATTTTCTTTGGGTCAAGAGGCAAAGGTTTGCACAAGAAGATACCACTTTGTATCCACTTCATGCTGGGTGGATCGGACCGCATGGATTGGAAGTCACTAACCTCTATACCAAATGGCAAGTCTTCCTTGCAATACGTAAGTTCTCCTGAATACCCGATCACGTACTGAGCATGGCCAGCCTTGACTAGCCACGGAGTTGCAAGAGCACAGAATGAGAGGTGGGAAGACCACGCAGCCTCCATGCTACCACTGTACCTGCCTGTGTCTGGTGTGTCCCTGTCCTCCTGCCATAACTTCTCATTTTGCCATCTGCCATCACCTATTTCCCTGTCTGTACCCAAGAGCAATGTCTTCTTTATTGACTTTAGCAATTAACTCACCAGATGGAACGCTGAAGACGGCCATTTAGGTCACCCCTCCAATTTACAATTCAAGAGACGGACACTTCCAAGTTTACGTTTCAAAAATTAAAACTACCATTTAAGAATTCAAGTGTTTTTGTTTGTTTGTTTGTTTTGTTTTGTTTTGTTTTTTTATTACTTGCTTCTCTTTGGCTGTCTTGATTCCCCTTCAAATTCCACTTCTGTTCCATCGGAACAGACTCTCTAATTATTTTGAATAATCCATGGCATGTGCTTTCATTCCATGCCATTGGATGTGTTTGAAGGGTTAGTTCCAGTGAGTCCCAGGGGCCCATCCATCCACAAATTCCATCAGTTTTTCTAGCTTCTTGAATTTCCTACCCATTTATGTTTTTTAATGTTTATTTATTTTTGAGAGAGTGAGAGTGTGGGGGAAGGGCATAAAGAGAGAGAGAGAGAAAGAGAGAATCTCAAGGAGGCTCCAAGCTGTCAGCACAGAGCCCAACGCAGAACTCAATCTCACAAACCATGAGATCATGACCTGAGCTGAAATCGAGAGTAAGCTGCTTAACTAACTGAGGCACCTACGTGCTCCTCCCTTTATTTTTTAACAGACACAGGTCATGTTGGTTTTAGCAGTCACTTCAAAGTCTATGATCTACCGGTTGAAGAAACCTCAAGAGCGTAGAAAGAACATAGCCAGACTGTCCAGTGTGGAGACCACAGTAACGGTTCATTTCTAACAACTGATTAGACAAACAAAATTTGCAGTGTTGTTATAACAACAGTAGAGGTAACGTTAGCCAACTCACCAACCCTATCGGTATGACAGACTCACAAAATTGGCCATCAAGACGTTCAAACGCCAGCTATCGAGGAAAACGCTCTTTTTTCCCCCTTCCTGGCTCTTACAACAGCTCAGCGAAGCGCTGTGCCATTGAAGCAGTAGTAGACGACGGAGGCCCAAGTGAATCTTGTCGAGTATTGGCTGAGAGATCTCAAATTTCTAGATGGATGCAGCCTACAGGGAAGGCAATGATGTGAAACTATACAACTGAAGCAAGCTTTTGAGCTCTAGGCTTCTTTGGACAAGCTGCTTTTTGGAGCAGCTTCATTTAGAAACAGGATTATCAAATAGTCCCTTACTATAAAAAACTAGAACTGCATTAGCCTGAGCAACCATTACTTCCAGTAGATTTTCTCTTTATCCGGATTACGATCTTTTATGAGAATCTCATAAAAGCCACGAAGTTGAACCCTGAAAATATTTATAGGTGCAAACATACACCATTTGGTGCAGGGTTTCAGGGGATTCGTGGGTATCATAGAGACCATCAGTGGATCCCCTAGGGGATCTGGTGATCCAGATTAAGGACCTCTGATCTGGTCTAAAACCAAAGGAGGCAACTGAAACCCAAGAGCACAAGTGGACCAACCTTGGGTTTTTCAGCATCATCATTATTTGGTGCTATTGTTCTTCTTTCTCCTTTCTTTTCTTTTTTTTTTCCTTTTTTTTTTTGTTTTGCTTGTATGTATATTTTTTCTTTGATGCTAAACTGATATGGGTGCAGAAAGTTTATTCTCTTCCAGAATGGTGTGTGATAAGAAGTTTATTTTTTCTTCCAGAATATTTTTTCCAGAATATTTTTTCCAGAATATTTCTTCCAGAATATTTCTTCCAGAATATTATTCCAGTATATTTTTTCTTTGATGCTAAACTGATATGGGTGCAGAAAGTTTATTCTCTTCCAGAATGGTGGGTGATAAGTTAGTTGATGTGACACCATAGACTCCATCGAAGAGCCAATACAACAGATTTGCCTCGTTACAGTGGAAGTCTGCCATGGTGTTAAAAATTACCAATATGTCTGCAGATGCTGTAGTCAAGAAAAGCCACACAAGGTCCTGCGGGTTGTGTGGGGCAAAGGTCAAGCCAAGCTCTACTCTGTTCCCTTAATGGGTAGCTGGAATCTAAGAATACTTATGCCAAATTTGCTCTGAAATGGTTTGGCCCTTGATTTGGAAACTTCTGGCACACCTAACCCCTTATTACTGTAACACCCTTTTATAAACATTTAATGTTGGGAAATTACACATTTTGATCAAAAAGCTTCCTTGTCCTTCTCCTGCCCAGTAACAAGCAGCAATATAAATAGCACTTTAGCAATCCCCTGTGTTAACGCCAGACAGCCCGGGAAATAAAATGTATATACGAGCTTTCTAAATGCTGCTCAAAGAACTTCAGCAGCCCAGGGAAGAAAGTTGGAGAATTCCGCATTTCGCTCCTTTTGCTCTTTAGAAATTTAGAATAATAGTATGTAGTCATAATCTTGATCGGTAAGAACTACGCGTTTTGTAGATAATCATCCTGAAACTCACATCAGACTTTTTGGAGCGCTCCGAGATACAGCCATCAGGCTCTGTTACTCAGTGAGCTTTGTTTCACTCACAGCTCTCTTTTCTTTGTTATTCTTTCTAAGACCCTCTGAAAAATCTTCCTACAAACCTGAACAGCATGTTCTTTGTGTCTCGGTAAAATACTTCAAAGTAAATAATGAGTATTCCAACTTAGATCCTTTTTGGTCCCAAATTGATGTCTGAAGACGTGGAGGTTAGATTAAGGTCTCAGGAGATACGTGTATGTGACGTCTGACCTGAAGACGGACTTCTAATTTAACATGGCACCGTGGTGGTGCCTTAACAGGAAAACACTCGCCTTCAAAAAGTTCTGTTTTAAAACCTCATAAAAATCAAAAGCAATCACTGAAGGAGGCTGAGTAAATAATTCGCCATTCGTGAGCCCTGTCTGCAAAATGATAGGACTGTGAGCACGGCCTTCCCGGGTAAAGCTTCTAACCATTTAAGTCACCATCCTAGTGTTATTACCTGAATCACCTCCGGGAGCCAGATCCACACCTGTGATCCGCTGGTAATTCAGTGAAGGAAGCAGCCCTCCCATGTTGCTTTTAAGTAGTTCTGGTGTAGTAAACCATGTGTACCATTTTGGACGTGCAAAGAAGATACGGCGGTAAGCTAAGGTTACTGCTCCGAGCTTAATGCCCAGCCAACAAAGCTAATAGCAGGAAGTGCGTGGTGGTTTAGCACCTCAATATGGTGTACTTAAAGATGCAAGGCGAGGCATGCAGACAATGGATACCAGTGCTGCTTGGAAAGCAATTCAGCAATTCGGCTTAAAAATGAGAGTAAATGATGCATGTTTGGAAGAGCAAGAAATGGTAGCTGTCTTGTTTAAACTAAATGTTTAAGCCACGACATGGCCATTGGAATAATAATCTCTTGGAAAGCAATATTTAAATGTATCCATCATCATTTAGGTTTTAGACACACAGTTAAATATTATTGATCATTTGCAATTGTGTGCATCCATGTGTACATATATTAAACTGAAAAGTAACAGTAGCATGGAAAGTGTAGAAGATGAGGTATAAAAATAGTACTTGAGTTTCTAATTACCAGTTTTTAATTAAGAAAGCCACAAGCAAATTATAAACATCCAGTTTATAGCATTGCAATCTTAGAGGCTTACACTCATGAATATGGTAATTTTTAATTTTATGCCCTCTTGAGATGTCTTGTTAAAAACATTTTATTGGCGATCCTAAAATTCAGTAAATTTGAAGCCCTTGGCACCCTGTAGATAGTTAAAGTTCCTCAAAAAAAAATGTCAGCAATAAATATTTGGCAAATATAAAGAATATGCACATTTTCCCAAGTGGGCGATTTTTTTTTTGTACTTCTTATATTCCAGTGATGACACTGCAGTTCAGAATGTGAAGGCATATTGATATTTTCTTCCAGAAACTGCATGGGTTGCTGGGAACACACTGCTTCCACCGGGTTATTTTTATGTGGGCACCTGGAAGTGGTGTCATGCTCCCTCCAGCTTGTGGAGTTGTTTTGGACCATCAGGTGTACATACCAGCAAGTGGTCTTTATTTAGAGCAATTAAAATCCTCGCATTCTCCTCTCTTGACACGCAATTACCAGGGCTCTCCTGTTCCCACTAATTGCTCTTGCTGGGGACATTGGTGAGAAGCCAATGATTTTGATGGGTAGCGGATTATCATTTTTACTTTGCTACCTGAGAAAAAAAATCATTTGCAAAATCCCATGTGTAATTAGCGAGACTCATGATTAATTGTCCTGCAAAATTAGCTTCACTGTTGCTTTTATTTTACTGCTTCAAATATTAATTAATGTTAACTCCTTTCCTTCAGTTCCAGCTTTTGAATATTCAACGTGGCTTTGAAAAATTATCAAGGTTTCTACTTGCATTAGCATGCTGGAGCTTTGATTTCAGGAATAAGTATTCTGATTTAAAAGATCACACTTGGGTCATAAATAATTTTTATAGGAGGACAAACAAAGCATCAGGGCATCATGGGAAGGCATTCATGCACTAACTGAAAGTAAATTGTTTCAATAATGATTCATCCCCGCGTGCTTTTGGGGGAAACATCAGCCGATATGCAAACCACCGCATTGTGTGGGGGCGAAAGCCATTCCCCAGGGACAAGCAATCCACGCTGGCATTTTTCTACCTGTAAATATGTGGTGGGTGAGACCCATCGCCTCGGTGAGAGATCACAGCCTCTCCAGTATAAAGGAGCCACGGAAGTTATCTTGTGCAAAGATTCCCAATCCTGGCCTGGGGCTGGTGGGCACTAGAATAGCTGCAATGTTTTTGAAAATTACACACTCCTTCAGTCCCATTCCAGGCCTAATGAATCAGACCAGATGGCATCTAGCCTGGCAATAGGTGCTTTTTCCAAATTCGCTACATCTTGGTGGGGGTCTAGATTTGGATCCCATTGATACCATCCAGCTGAACCATCTAGATGTATGAATTCCATCTATAACATCTGGGCCATGTGATGCTTGGATACTTCCAAATGCTGGGGAACTCACTCTCTTACTTTTGAAAATAGTTTCGAACGTGTGTTGATTTCTTCTGTTCTGTTACCTGCAGGTTTTTGATTTTGCGGTGCCAGATTTCAAATGCCGATTGCCTACGTGCAAGGGCAGTTCTCTCTGAAATACTTGGGATTAGACTGATGGTATCTATCACACGGACATCGTCAAGGTTACTTTACCCGTCATACCTAGATTTTGGGGAAAGAATCCAACGCTTGCTCTTTCCTAATGAACACCTCTGTGCCGTGCGGTGCAGGGAGGGCACCGTGATCCAAAAAGCCCTAGCGTTTGACGGCCGAGATCGGTCTGAGCCCAGCTGCCCCTTCCACCCCCTGCCTGCTCTGTCCGTCCCATCACCCAGCCCCGGAGCACAAGCTCTAGCACATCCTGTGGGAGAAAGTTCCGCCTGGCATCTCTGAAAGCTTTTATTATTAGACTTTGTTTTCTCTGAGATTCTCTTAGTATCAGAGTATCCTCCCGAAAGTCTAGGGTCAGGAGCCACAGGGCCGGATGCTACTTTGTCTCTTCCTTTCCGGGCAGCAGGAGCCTACAGGCTTCGGCATTGCAGATCTCCTGGCATGAAGCAGGGTTTTTTCCCTGGACACGGCAACCAAGTGAGGGCACTTCCAGTAGGCAGCAAAGGAGGGGGAGCCTGGGGGGTTGAGGATGGGCTCTTCAGACAGTCGTTCTCAGAGAGCTTCCCCGACAGGTATCCAGACAACTTAGAAAGGATTGTGTGGAAGTTGCTCCTCTCACCTGCTGTGTGACCCTGTGGAAGTCACTTAACCTCTCAATGCTTAGTTTCCTCATCTGTAAATGGAGATAGCAACAGCACCTCTCTCGTAGGTTCCAATGAGGCTGTAGCAGGTTAAAACTAGCAGTGCTTAGAACAGTCCCCTGGTACACAGTGAGGCCGGAATAAGTGCCGAACAAACAACACTAAACATGACTACATCCGTTTAAGAGCTAAATACGTTTTAAATCCCCGATACTACCTCCCAATAAATTTTAGAAACATAACTTAAAAAGAAATTGGTCACTGGATGCGGGACCTCACAAAATTCAGTCTTGGCTTAAAGTCTAAGGGGGCAGAAATCCACATTTAAATTTATTTTTTAACCTGGAAAACTTTCAAAGATATAGATAGAAATCAAAGCTGGGCCTCGAATCCTAGACACTGCATTTTAGCCCAAGTGGTTCGAGAGTCCTCTTTGCCTCCCGTTAAAGCTGGCTTTACCGAGGGAGGGCGGGCTCTGTGCGGATGGCCTGAGGACCGCCATAGTCACCGCGAATACGGTTTTTGCTTTTGTTTCTCCACTCATCCCACTTCACGCTGATGGTCTCTTGACTTAGAAGCTGAATGAGAGCTAGACCCTGTCAGAATTGCTCATGGCTTCTTCCCAGCACCTGGCACGTATGAATCAGGACAGGTTTGTTGAATGGCTAAGAGTGAGTAAAGGTGAGTTAGAGGAAGGCTCTAACTGAATAACGGCCGCTGACAGACAACTAGCGCGGTGGCTTAGGTTAGACCATTAGCGCCATTATGCTTCGAAGCGGCGGGAGACGCTGGGGGATGTTTTCCGCTGTAGAAACTTTCTCATCAGGAATCTTCCACGTCCATAGGGGACTGGTTAATTGTTTGCTATGAATATCATTAACCAATATTTTAAAGAGGTGAAGAGTAAGCGCCTAGCACCATTCAGAAGTAGCTCAGAATTGCCGAGAAGTGGCATTGCTACATAATGCCTCGGACAACTGGATTTAAACCCAGGTCTGGTGCGGCGGGCGCCTGTGCAGGTAGGATCCGAAGGGGCGGCGCATCGTGGTTAATGCGCGTTTGGCCCCACAGCTGCTTCGACTTACCCGCCTGCTCTCCCAATAATGGCAGTAAGACATAAAACAGAAGTCTGGACTCTCTGGGGTCATTAAAGGAATTGGTGCCTCCCCCGCCACCCATGCCGGAAGGGGTGTTAGTTCAAGTGCTCTGGCTGAGTTGCGGCTGAATGAGTTATCAACACACCCCTCTTCGCAGCCAGCTTTCAACCAGGCTCCTGGTGCGTCCCCTGGGTACTCTTTCCACCAGGGCGGCTTCCTGGTATCACCTCCAGTCCTAGAAGAAGGGATTGAGGTTGACATTGGGCCGACCAAGTCTTTTTTCATTTAAAAGCAGAGTGAGAAAATGTCTTCTTTAGTCTTTTATGGGTGATCTCACTTTTGAAACATTTAGCTTTAACTTTATTTAGTTCTACATTATTGATAAAGCCGGGAGAGCCACTCACTGTTGGCGAATGTTTGAAATGCCAGGATATGGTAGTCAGGGTTCAAGAAAAATGCGGTGATTCAGATTACTGCCTCGTTACGTTTGGTAGATGAATTGAATATGCCGTTGTGTGATCGGATTTTTGTTGCAGGCGGTAAGGTGTGAAAAGGAAGAAGAGAATCTTCGGACCGTTTTGATTCTATTGGATTTCGACTCTAAGAAACCTGAGGCTAACCGCTTCGGAGAAAAAAAACAAACCTGGACAATGAGTCCAAGGCTTATTTTGCCCTTCTGTAGATTTTTATGCCTTCTGAGGCCAACTTGGACCTTAGAAATATTTATTATTGGTATTTCTAATGAAGAACAACCCTTTATATACACGAATCACCTACAGTAACTTAGTGACACAGCGGAAGCATCAGCTTCTTCTCCAAGAGCTAACACGGGGTCAAGGTTACCTCTGGTCGGGAATATCGGGCATATGACATATTTGCAGGTAGGCCGTTTAGTTTTAAAATGGCTTTGACATCATATTTACTGCTAGGTTAAAGTACTATAGACCTGTTGTTAATAGGAGAAATATAGCTGGAGACTGCTCCAACACAACGCTAACGGGAAGTTAAGGCCTGCAGGAACACTACATAAATAGTGTTCCTCCTGTATTATGTTAATTCTTAGAATAAGCTAGCAGCAACATTTCATCATGACATTTGCATCTATATACCCTCTTGAAGTCTTAGGTTGCTTCATCAGGCACAGAAATATGTTCTTCTTGCCTGTGGCTGCCAAAGTAAATAGAAATCAATGGAAGGCAGCAAAAGTGCTGAAGTCATTCCAATAAGGGAAGTGTTGTTAATTTAAATTTTGCACTTGACATTGGTAAGGGCTAATAGCAGAAAATAATGTCCTACACTGACTTCTAAAGTCGTTTTGGTCATCACTTATCCCACGTTTCTTTGTTGTTGCAAAAACAGTGTTATAAATAAGAGACGCTTCTAATTGTGATAGATGATTAAAATAAGGGGGAGGGGGAAGTTTTGCACCTTTGAGTGATACCAAGTCCTTGGAAAACTTTTGCACAAGAGGGATCTTGTCGTATTGCTCGTGGACTGAGTGGCCTCTGTGTGTGTTCGTGCACACATACGCATGGATGCACGGGTATGCATTTCAGAAACTTCAAAAAGCACCTCCCGCTGTTTTCAAAACCAGGCAAATATGTTTGAGGCCTGGTGGTAATTTAAACTCGGAAGATATGCACAGAGCTGAAGGTGGCTGTACAGGAAATTAGAAGAGTCTTGACTCCTCTGAGCAAAATGAATGTGCTATTACATCGCTGAATAATTGGTGGGGTGTGTCTGTGATCTCGATGCTGAGCAGGTATCCATAAATCAGAATAAACGTTTGTAATTAATTGTTATTGGTGTTAATAAGAAAAGGTTTTAAATAAGCTAACTTGCATTTTCCTCCGTTAAATCTTTGGGAGTTTAAAGCTTGTCATTTCAACCCCAAATGGATTGCAAATCTACAGGGTCCTTGAAGATTTCGTGCTAGATCAGAGGAATATTGTAACCTGACATCGGCGATCTTCTCTCCTTCCTCAGGGGAGTTCCTAACTTTAGACAAAAATTAGATTCCTGGTCTGAGTTGTAGAGTCCCATATGCTGTTGGAATACCTGCTTCAAAGCCAAAGTGTAAGAAAGGAAACACCCAGTTTGTCAGTTCTTGGGGTGAAAGTTTGAGATCGAGTTGTTATGTCATGTCTGTCTGCTCTGCTGTGGGTCTGTCTGGCTTCACACCTGACTCAAAGATCAACTTTGTTAGGTGGACCCAGAACAGCTGCTCTCTCTCCGTCTTTTTCCTTTCAAAGACATCTGTTAAAGAATAACAGAACTCTCTAGATTCATTTCTCAGATTTGTGGGAAAGCCTGAGTCAGGCGCTTTGTGTCCCACCACACCTCTCCAAGCCTGATGATGAGGAATGTTATTATTTAATCCATATACATTTCTCTAAAGGAAGAATCCTAGAGGAAAGATAGGCGATGCATTTGCCAAATGGCTGGGAAAAGAGGCCACGGAAAAGAAATAGCCTCGTATTGAAAATCTGCTATGCGTTCCTTCTAGGACCGTAACCTGGGGCAAGGAGACCAAGGGAAGGAGGAGCCTGGAATCATGTGAGGATGAAATCAAGATACGGAATAGGCAGGGAGATCGTTTCATTAGAAGACACAAAAGAGAATGCTCAGGCCAGTCGCCACAGATGAAACTCAAAGACCAACAAATGCAAGGAGGCATTTATTCAAACTCAGCAAAAGAATAGTAACAGAGTTTGGAGACTAGGGCAGCAGTCAGGAAATATTTCCCAGCTAGTCCGGATCTGGGTCTGTGGCATGGGCAAGATGGGTTGAAAGGCAGCACAGTGTACGCTCTACTTCTATTGTACCCTGGTTTAGTATGCTCCCCCACACGTCACAATCATCAGTAATCTGGAAGAAGAGGCGACATAGACCAGGATACCATTAGATGAGTGTTCCGAAGCTAACAGGATCCAGCCAGAGTGGTTACCCTAAGACTGGGTCAGCGTGACCCAGAAGGCAGAGGAAAGCGAGGTTTATGAGTATTGGGCCGAGATCGCTCTTGCTTAAATGTTTCGAAATTATCTTAATGATGGAAAAGAGCGATAGGAAAGGAAACTCATTAAACTTGCCAGATACAAGATGTAGCCGAGCTGACTCTATGCAAGCATGGCAGAAAAACATTTAGAGGTCATAATACACTTTTTTTTTTTTTTAATGAGCTAGCAGCATAGCACCGAAGGGAAGAAACCATGTGTTCTGTTAAAGGTTTTTAAATAATTTTATTGTGAAAGACAATATGCAAGCTGGTAGCTTTGTCAGCAATGCTAATTGTTTGGAAGAGCATGCCCAAAGGTTCTTTTGGTTAACAGGACACAAAGGGCATAGAGAGAGGACCTGTTCTTCCACTCCTGACCTGAACTCACTGAGGCTATGTCAGAAGCTTCCTTCCTCTAATGGCCCAGTTAGGCACTGGTCCTGGGCCAGGGTGAAGGTCTACGAAGGTGGCTTGGTTCTGTGTTAAAGATTTTCCTGCGGCAAAAATTGCCTTTCTGGAAACACTTGAAAGACTGAAATGCCACATCTCCGATTTCTAGCAATATATTCATCTGCCGTCATTTGGCTTGGAAGCTTAAGCACGGAGACCACTTGCAGCCAGACTTCAGAGCGATCTGTCTCTAAGGAGTAACTTTCACATTGTACTCTTCGGTTTCACAATTCTTCTTAAGCTACTGTAAATTCTCAGCATAAATCTGCAGAAAGACTTCACCCTGCACGTCGAACCCTTATAAGGCTCCATTCTGCTCTCAGTTCAGTCTCCTTTCTAATGGCCAAAGGCAGACAGAAGAAAACCAAGAAATCCAGACACAGCACTGATGGGTTGAATCCTATGTCAAAGGGACAACTATAACGTATTACAAGATTTTCAACACCATAATACATCACTCAGGAAAAAAATATTTGGGGCGGCTTTTCTAGAATTCATCTTCCTGGCGTTAAATGAGCACATCTCCGGTGTTCGTGTCTTTCTGCTTCAATTAAAGCAATCATGCCTGCTCTTTTAGGAAACTATTAAGGGTTTATTACCTCTTTGGTTCACTGCTAGTATTCAATTTCTCCTCTTGGTTTCCCCTTTCCAATGCAATTTTTTTTTTTTTAAATAATCCTCTATCTGGCTTTGCTTCTCAGCACAAAATGCAGTTTGAGCTGTTGTTGGATGAGATGGCTGTTGATAAGATACAACACGTTTGAGGAACATCAGCAAGTGCTTATTGTCTCCGTGTATTCGATGCGTTGAGTGGGTGGGAGCGGGCAAAGGAAATATGAGGTGGGTTCATGTTCCCAATGGGGAGAGAAGATGTCGATACTCAACATCCAGGGAACAATTTGCTGCTGGTATAAAGCCGGATGTTTGATTTCTATGTTGCTAAGTAATCAGGAGATTTCAAATAAGAAAAGCAGCCTTCTTAGCTAAGACGGTCTTTCTAGAGGGAAGTATAACACATTTTCTAGCAGAGACTAAAAGGGAAAGCGTTTGGGGTGGAGAGATTGGCCTGAGGCTACAGGGAAGAAGGTCAGGAAACGGGGTGGAGGTTCAGATAGTCAGATGGTCGTCCGATCATAGGAGGAGGGACCTATCTGCTGGGAAAGTCAGGTGTGGCCCTGCTTATGGAAACCTTTAACTGCATGGCTGAGGAGCATGGATTTGAGGCAGGGATACTGGAGACTCTTTAACAGAGAAAAAATGAAAAAGAAGGAAGAATATATGGATTTCTCTAGCTGTGGTGTGCAGGACTCCCTGAAAGAGAGGATAGCAAGGGAACAGAATCCTAGGTATTTGGATCAGATGTCCATTAACATTCCATCTAATCCACCCTGGAGACAATAATTATATGATTCTATGCCAAGGAAGACAGAGACAGACCCAATTGGAAATATCTTCAGAGATGTCATAGAAGAGATGACATTTAAGTTGGTTTCATGGAGATGGTTGGAAGTGACATTTCAGGCAGCAGGAACAGCATAAACAAAGACATAGAAGGATTGGAAAGTGTGGGACCCAACGGAGAAGAGCTAGAGGTTCAATTTGTTTGCATGTGGAGAGTAACCCTGCGGCAGGCTAATGTGGGGAGGAATCTGGATGTTGGATCAGAGTTGTAATTAATTTGACAAAATCTCACCCACTTGCCCTGCTCATCTCCATAAGAGGACATGTGTGTTCTATGTTTGTTATAGGTCTACCCCGTTCTTGAATACTGAGGCTCCCTCAGAGGAAACTCAGCTTTTCCCAAGAGAACTCATGCCATTGGAGAACAATTTTAATAATTAGAGAATTCTTCTATATGTTGATATGGAACTTGTCTTTCATTATTTTGCTTCTGTTGATTCTCCTTCTGTTCTCTGAGGCTAACAGGAGAGGTATCAGCTTGGGATAACGTGAGTGCCAGGTGCAGGCTGGGTAGTTTGTGTTTAAATCTGTGAATAGCGTATCTTGGATCAGTGAGTAGACGTCTCAATTTCACTGAAACATTAGAAGCCCCTAAAGTTGTTTTCTTTTGTTTTGTTTTTTGTTTTTGGAGTAGGAGAAGGTTGGGATTATTTCCCGTTGAG
This sequence comes from Paguma larvata, assembly GCA_030068075.1. Lineage (NCBI taxonomy): Eukaryota > Metazoa > Chordata > Mammalia > Carnivora > Viverridae > Paguma > Paguma larvata. The sequence goes on from CM057825.1 coordinate 54,799,474, forward strand.
GAAGACACAACAGCCAAGCTGGGAAGAACATTTTGGAGACAAAGAAGAAGGCAGCATTAAAGGAGAGCTGGTAAGATCTCTAGAGCAAATGCTTAACTCGGGTATTGATCAAAGCATGGGATTGCGTTTGGGATTCAGGTTTCTCACCTGAAAAATTGAGAAGGTCGAACAGGTTACCTCAAGGGATACTTCCAATCCTATCTTGTGATTCTGAGTTTTTGGAACGGAGACATTTACAAAAGCAGGAAGAGTTAGCGTTATTGTCGGTAAAAACAGAGAGGACCTGGAAGGGGAATGGAAAAATGTTGAATATAAGAAATGTTACAGAGAAGACTCGGAAGGCTGAGATGACAGCTTGGCTGCCGGGCCAAATGGAAAACAGGAATTAACCATAACTCAACTCCTGGGTTATGGGGCAGTGTGTTCTAAGAGAGGGAGAAGAATAGAAAGTCAAGCCATGGAGGATATTCTGAATGTGAGACTGGGAGAAGCTGGCAAAAGGGAGAGAGGACGGTGGTGGAGATGTGGAGAAATTGGGATGTGTTTTGTAGGTAGAGTTGGTGGGATTTACTGATGGATTAGATGGAGGAAGGAGGAATATATTATGTTTAAATCTTAAAGCCACTTTAGTTGAATTGATGAAAATTAACAGAACAAATTTAAATCCCCATCTCCAACACAGTTTGACTGGATGATTATCGGTGGAGCTCCTACTGTGTTATGTTCCAGATTCACTCATTTGATAAACATTGTGAAGTACCTACTATGCCCAGGTACTATGCGAATGATACTGATAAAATTTGGGGCAAGACAGGTACAGTTCTCTCAAAGGTCTTAGAGGTGAGGGGGGGAGAAAACTGTTTATCCAATAATCACGCTGTTAAGGCATGACTATACATCGCCAAAAGGGCTAAGAGGAAAAAGTACACAATGTTTTTGAGCTTAAAAACAGATGGATCTAAACCAGGTTGAATGGTCAGGAAGGCTTCCTTGAGAAGGTGACATCTGAGGTATCTGAAAGATGATGGCAGAGAGAACATCTCACTCGAAGGTCCTGTGGCCAGAAGAAACATTGCGATTCAAGGAACGGAAAGGAAGCCAGTAAGGCTGGAGCTCAGAGAATAAGCAAGAGAGGGATGGTGCGTGGTCAGTCAATGGTCACATAACGTGAGGCCTCATAGACTTTTGTACAGATTTTGGTCTTTATTCCAAAGACAATGAGAAGAAGGTGACATTGATTAGGTTTTAAAAAATCTCTTTGGCTAGTGAGTTGAGAACAGATTCAAAGAGGATCTTCACATTTAGAGTTTCTAAGTGAATGCATAGATTGGCTAAAGCCTGAGTCACATGGGCTGCCTTGGGGAGGGGGTGGAGACCAGAACAGAGCTGAGCTTCTGCTAGAAGGCAAGGAGAGAGAAGTCCATTCAGCAGTACAATATATCATGGTTGCATTTCCACGTCAGCACATCTAGAAAGACTACATTTTTTTCCCCCAATGGCTACGTAACATTCAACTGTATTGCTAGGTCATATCTTAATAACCTCCATATGAATGGACTTTTAAGTTGTTCCAATTTTTTTTACTATTGCAAACCATACTGCAAATTGGAACATCCTTGAACATTTATCTTAGTCCTTATGAGATGCACAGCAGTAAAAATACCAAGTCAGAGTGGATGAATATTTTAAATTTTACTAAGTGAGGGTAAGTTTTCCTGAAAAATGTGATGCCATCTTTGAGCAGTACTTAGGGTAGAATCCTGAACTAGCATAAAATACCAGAGCTAGGAAGTCAGGAATTATGGCAGCCAGCAAGGTGGGGGTACAGTGATGCAGAGATGAAGCACTAAGCTCCTGACCTCCCATGATGGGCTCTATCAGAGTTTGCCTCAAAGCCTTTAACCCCCAGATGGGCAGCAACAGTCCTCTGGTCCACAATTCCTTTTGAGCAGTCAGTCCCTGAACTTCCAGCACACAGGCCACCAGGAGGAGCAGGTGTCTTCTGAGAAACTGGCTGCTAAGAGCTAGAATCCCAGGCATGTTCTCCTTAACCTCTCCATCCTTCCTGACTGCTCTTCTCTTAATTCCGTAACAGTACACTCTACTGTTTGTCCTCCTCCTTCATGGGCAGTTGTGTGAGTCTCACCTTTTTTCTCACCTTGAGTACTGATGCTTCTCAGGCTTTGGATCTGGTCTCTCTTCTTGTGCCAATCCACACTGTCTCCTTAAATGATCTCATTTCTTCCCATGTTCAGTATCGTTCACATGCTGGAAGCTCCCAAATTTTTGTCTCCAGCTCAACCTCTCCTCTGAGTTTCGAAATCGTATACGTGCAAATTAAAATGGAACACTTAATTCCTATCTCCAATTTATGCCCTCCCTCACCCAGTCTTTCCCATACGGCCAAATTGGTAAAAGGCACTTTCATCCACCCCCCTACTCTAATGAAGAACATAAAAGCTGTTTTGGACTCTGTCCTTTTCCTCACCTTCTCACTACAGTCTGCCAACAAGCCTTGTTGAATCCACTTCCACGTTCAATCTGTCCTTTTTTTCTGGCCTCTTCATTTTCCACCTTAGTCCACCATCTCTTCTCACTTAAACATCTGCCCTCTCATCCATTCTCCATACAGCAGGTAGATTTGGGAAACATGTAAATCAGATTTGTCACTTTCCTGCTTAAGAACTGCCCAAGGTTTTCTGCTGCTTTTAGGATAAAAATGTGAATTGAGTTACCCTTGCCCACCTGGCCAGGGCCTGTCTCGAACCACACCTCCTACACCTCTCCCCATGGACTTCATCAAGCTCTGTCTCACTGCTTCCCTTTCAGAACTTGACTATGCCGACTCTCTCCCCATTTCAGTACCCATGCACCTGCCAGGAATTTCTTCCTTCTGGTCTTTGCTTAGCCAGTTCCTTTGCCTCCCTCATGTCTCAACATAAGCGGTCTCCTCAGATAAGCCTTCCTTGACCCCCTATGGAACGCAGGTCTCCTGCGTTTGGCCTCTATCTCAGACCTTTGTTTTCTTCATATCAATCATTATTGCTTGCCATTTGATTTTGACTTTTTCTTTGCCTTTTCAGCTCTAGAATGGAAATACCATGGAAGATGGCACATGTGTGTCTTGTCCACTATGGATGTCTCAGTATTAGTAGGGAGCAGGGAATATTTGTTGGATGAATGAAAGAATCCTATTCATTGGTCTTATTCCCAAACAAAAGTCTCATTTCTCTTTGGCAGTGAATCACTTAGTTTTTGTTTATATCATGTACAGAATATAACCTTAGTTGATTTCCCACGTTTACTCTTCTTTTTAAATCTCCAAAGAGCATCCCCTTTTACCCATCTTGGCTGTAAAATTGGCTATTATCTTTTGGGTTTCACCAAATCAGAGACTAGAAAACTCAACCAGATTTTTTTGTCTGCAGAACATACAAAAACCACATTTCAAACGCTTTGCTGTGCTCTGAGTTAATTTCTATCAAGCATATGTTCTTTGATTCTGGATCTGTAGAATCATGCTTTCATGCTTTACCATGAAAACATGATTTAGTTAGCCTTAGGAAGATGTGCAGAAGTCTTCAAACACTTGCAGGGAAGAAAGCAGAGTTTGCATCTGTGGAGGGGCATTCCCGTCGACGCAGAGTCGAAGTCGTTCCCTTAATCACTCCTGAGGAAATGAGACAAGTGTACTTCTGGGGCTCTACGTGTTCCTTCCCTGCAGCAAGAACACTGCCTTCTCCCCGGATTGTTGATCGGCACATTCATTGCTGCCATCCCTCCCACCATTTCAAGACTGGTCAAGTAGTAGATGTCTGATGAATTAATCACGACCAGTCAGTTAGTGGCTCTTTGAGGCACTGAAATCTACTAACTTTAGTAGTTGGCAGGACAGCAAACAACAAGAGTTCTGTGGCTTGTGGCTTGACCTCCTCCCACTTCTGGGGTCTCTTACTCTTAATCTGAAAACCAAATATTTGTATATTTACCCTCATCAACCTCCTGGATTCATGGACTTTCTCATTCCTTTTCTCCCTGCCCATACATGTGGATGGGAGTAGGGGGAGACAGGGAAAATTCACTGTGATCCCAGAGACGGTGTGAAAGCACTGTGCTTGCAAAAGAACTACATGAAACCTTTCTAAACAAAATAAATCCAGCTTTTAAATTTTATCTATTAGCACAACCCGAACCTCCACCTCAATTCCAACAGCCTATAAAATGTCTTTTTCCTCCAAAACCAAAGCTCCATGACTGTTGATGTTTGAGGGCTCTGATCAGCCTGGTTTTATTGCACATCAAAAAATTTGAGGGGTGCCTGGGTGGCTAAGTCAATTAAGACTCTTGATTTTGGCTCAGGTCATGGTCTCATGGTTTGTGAGTTTGAGTCCCATGTCAAGCTCTGTGCTGACAGTGTGGAGCCTGCTTTGGATTCTTTTTCCCTCCCTCTTTCTCCTTTCCCTGCTCCCTCAAAAAAATAAATAAATTTAAAAAACAATAGAAAAAATTTGTCCTAACAATGGCCTGACATATTACGAAACTGTAGTCATTAAAATAGTGTGATATTGGAGTAGGTCAGATGGACAGATCAATCGAACAGGACAGTGTGAGAATGGAGCCATGTATATGCTAAAATTTAGTTTGTATCGGAGATCACAGTGCAAATCAATGAAGAAAGAGTAGATGGGTCCACCTGCATGGGAAAAAATAAAATGAGATTTCTACATTATTCCATGCACAATATAAATTCCAGATAGATTAAGTACCTAAAATATAAATCACATAACTCTAAGCCTATATGTAAAAAAATTATCCTTGAAGTAGGGGAGACATTCTTTAACAGGATACAAAAACATACGCTATAAAGGAAAAGGCACTTAAAGTTGACTATAGCAAAATTTAACTCTTTTATTTGGCAACAAACAAATCCATTGTAAACAAAGCTTAAATACAATTGAACAGAACAAATTATGCTTTTTTAAAAAAGTGTTTATTTATATTTCAGTTAACATGCAGTGTAATATTAGTTTTAGGTGTACAATATAGTGATTCCCTTCCATACAACACCAAGTGCTCATTACGACAAGTGTACTCATCAATCCCTGTCAACTATTCAACCCATTCCCCCACCCACCTCCCTTCTGGGGAAGTATTAGTAGGGAGAACCATCAGTTTGCTATCTATAGTTAAGAGTCTGTTTCTTGGTTTCTCTCTCTCTCTCTCTCTCTTTTTCTCTCTCTCTCTCTCTCACTTTCCCATTTGCTTCTTTGTTTTGTCTCTTAAATTCCACACATGAATGAAATCATTTGGTATTTGTCTTTTTCTGACTTATTAGTTAGCATTATACTCTGTAGCTCCATCCATGTTGTTGCAAATGGCAAGATTTAATTCTTTTTATGGCTGAATAATATTCCATTTTATCATCAACACCTGGGCTGCTTCCATGTCTTGGCAATTGTAAATAATGCTGCAAAAAACACAGGCTGCATGTATCTCTCTGAATTCGTGTTTTTGTATTCTTTGGGTAAATACCTAGTAGTGAGCTTTCTGGATCATAAGGTAGTTCTGTTTTTAACTTTTTGAGGAACCGCCATATTGTTCTCCACAGGGCTACACCAATTTGCTTTCCCACCAAGAGTGCAAGAGGGTTCTTTTTTCTCCACATCCTTGCCAACACTTGTTGTTTCTTGTGTTTTTGATTTCAGAAAAAGCACTTAGTTTTAACTAATATTTCCACTACTGAGGATTTATCCTATTGGAATTTGTCCATGTATGAAATAATATATGTACAAAAAAGTCACTGAAGCATAATTTTCAATAATGAAAGATTCAAAGTCACCTAAATGTCAATCAGCAGGAAAATGGTTAAATAAATCCTGATTCATTGATACAAAGGAAAATTCTGCAGCCTTGAAAAGAAAAGAAAGAAGAGAAAAAAGAAAAGAAAAAAAGGAAGTATGAACGAATAGAGAATGATCTTTAAGTGAAAAAAGCAAGATGCAGAACTAATGTTACTGTAGCAGAAATATAAACTTTTTTTTTGCCTTTGTGTAAGGACTTTCAGAAGTCTATACTAGCACATTGGTTTTCTCTAAGAAGGCAAACAATGCGAGAGGCGAGAATAGATGTGAGAGAGAGGTTTTTACTGTGTACTCTTGTAGCTCCTCACATTCCCCCCCTATGAATATTTTACCAATTTAAACATAAGAACACAAGATTTATTTGTAACGTATATAGTATGCAAAAGATTACTATGCAGGGAGCATGTAGGATTCTTACAAACTGGTAATAAAATACAAATAATATGATAGAAAAATAAGCAACGGATATGATAAAAGAAAACTGTTATTGCCAATAAACCTGTGAAGATAGTCAAACTTACACATGGTAATGGAAATAAGAAATAAAACCAATATTTAGCCATTATTTTTAAACCATTAAGCTGGAAAATATTAAATGTCCAATCGTTCGTGTACTGCAGGTGGAGGAAATAGTCCCCTCACCTTCTGCCGGTGGGAATGTAAATCAGAATGGTACTTTGAGAGTCTTTGGCAGCATGTAAGTAAAATATAAATTGTGTATACCATGTACCCATAGATTCTACTACTGAGTATATTTCCTATGAAAACTCTCATATGTGTATACAAAGGGACATTTACAATAGTGTTTGTAGAAAATAGTGGAAAACTGGAAAGAACAGAAACATCTATCAATAGTGGCTTAAAAATGTGGTATATACATAATAAAATGGGATTAGCTAACTAGATCTACATACTTCAACATGGATAGATCGCCAAAAACCTAATTTAAAAAGTTAAATTAAAAGAAAGCAAATTGCAGAAAATATAAAGAATGATGTCATTTATTCAAATAACAAAACACATAGGGGCATCTGGGTGGCTCATTCGGTTAAGTATCTGACTTTGGCTTACCGTTGGTGGGTTTGAGCCCCCACATTGGGCTCTGTGCTGACAGCTCAGAGCCTGGAGCCTGCTTCAGAGTCTGTGTCTCAGTTTCTCTCAGCTCCTCCCCTGCTCACACTCTATCTCTCTCTCTCAAAAATAAACATAAACAAATTTAAATAACGAAACATGTAGAAAGTAAAACTATATATTGCTTTTGGCATGCAAAAGTGTGTAAAATGTGTGTGTGTGTGTGTGTGTGTGTATATATATATTAAATTTATTTATTTGGAGAGAGAGTATGTGTGTGTGTACATGGGGGAGGGGCAGAGAGAGAATCCTAAGCAGGCACTGTTAGCAAAGAGCCTGATGCGGTGCTTGATCCCACAGCCCTGGGATCATGACCTGAGCCAAAATCAAGAGTCAGGTGCTCAACTGACTGAGCCACCCAGGCGCCCCATGAAACAGTCATGGTGTGGGAAGGATCCGCACCCAACTCATGAAAGTGGTTTCCTTTGCATGAGGGGGAATGAACTGGTTGAAGGAGATGGAGTTTGGAATCGCAAACATCATTTCTTATAAAAACAAAAACTGGAGGAAAATACGATCAGATGTTAACATACTCTGGAAAGTAGGAATGTAAGAGTAACTTTTTCATATCTTTTAAATTTCTCAAGAAAAGAATTTCTGGGAGAGAGAAGACTTTGTCAGGGGCAAAGAAGCCTGTAGATTTCCCTTCAAATGTGGGAGGACCCAAGCAATGTGCCTTTCCCTTTGTGAAAAAGAAATCCTGAACAAATACTTGGCTCTTCTGGAAGGAACTTTTGCCGATGATGGCTCATTTCTCTCCTCCCAACTTTTCACCCTGCCCTATGCCATAGATAATGCCAAGAGAGCTCCTAGGAAGGGCAGCTACTTCAAATCCTGGGAGGGTGGTTAGGGGTCAATCTGCCAAAGTGAAATTGTGTTTGAGAATTAATAATTTCCATGAACATGATTTGTAGTTTTTAAATTCTACGTTGTGTACGTGCGTTATTACTAGTATATATTACCAGAAATTTGCCGTATCATGGAGAATAAATAGAAAGTGGCTAAAGATGTGAAACCAAAATTTCAAAGATGAGATGCGTGTTCAATGATATTCTGAGGGAGTGAGCGATCCTCCCCAGTTTCTCCAAAAGAAAAATTTGTCAAAGATTATTCAGAAATTGTTCAGAAAGAAAATATTTCAGTGCGACAACTTGATCAGTAGACATATTTGGTAGTCATAGGCCTTCTACTTACAAGGGCTCTTTCTATTGTACCTATGAATGAGGTCGACCTTAAACAGCAGGAAAATGACACTCCCAACTCATGTGATACAATGCGGGTTGGGAGTGGGAGCAACCTGGGTGGTAGGGTGGAAGGCCCATTGTCTGAGCCTATAACTGATACTGGATTTGAGCTCAGGTGTGGACTAGAGGTGCATAGAGTCCTCTTGGAAGAAGAAATTTTGGTGTCATAGGCATTAAATAGTATCTTTTTACATTTTGATAATATAGCAGTAGCCCATCGGATCAGTTGGCTGCCACCAAACTCTGCTGTCATTCTCTTCACGACAGTGATAAACCTCCATGTCCATTTATTTAGTAATTCAGAAAGGAGACTTGCTTGTTCTAATACTGTCGTTTCTGTGAAAGAGAAAGGAACCAGACTGGAGAGGATAGTCACGGATTGGCAGTTAGTTAAGAATAACAACAGCACCAAAGTGCGTCATTTGGGAGAGGTAAAGCTTTCATGGGGCACTGGAATTCATGGGGAAATGTTAGCCAGCTCTTCCTCTCTTAGCTTGCCCATCAACTGGTCTCATTTCTAAGCCTTCTGTGTAGTTGAAGGGAAGCTCACTCCCACCTGCCAATCACTTACTTCCTATGATGCCTGATACTTAAAAAAAAAAAATAGTATGTTAGTAAACACAGGCATTCCTATTTGTGAAGATAAGTCTTTGCTTTTTACTTAAGCCTTGATTTATTGTCTTTGGTTGTTTTGGGTTGGGGGTGGCTGATTTTTAACAAGAAGATAAACTTACAGATTGAAATTCTTTTAAGCCATAAATACCACTAACTCGCCTGGTCCAGGGAAGTTCAAATAAAGACTCTGGAATTTAGCAGCTGCTGAATGTTTTCCTTCTTTTCCCATTGGCCAAGAAGAAAGAAAAAGACGCACCCCAGCAGCAGCGGTGTAGGCGCCAAGGCCTGACCCGAGTCTGGATATGTAAACCCTTCAGAGCTCCTCTTGTGGAGAAAGGAGGCAGAAGATGACAAATTGGTCTATGCCAGTTGACCTCTGAAAGGGAAGCATAACTTTACACAGCAATCTCTGATGGTTTCCTTATCTGCCTTATTTAATATAAACACTGTCCTTCTTGGGTCCTCCTTGACTCCCCTAGCAGGCTCTAAGGATTAATTCTGGGTTATTGGCTGTGTTCACCACCTCTGCTCTTCTCCCCAGTGTTTTGATCTCCCTTGGAGTCTCCCATTGCATGGAGCACAGCACCTACCATGAGCCGGCAAGCAATATATGCTTGTCAGCCGGTTAATTCAATAGTGTCAGTGCTGCGTGCACATTAAACACCTGGGGGAGCTTTAAATCACACACAAACAACAAATACTGCACTGGCCTCTCCCCAGACCAACTGGATCGTGATCTCTGGGTGTGTATCTCCAGCACTGGAATATTTGTAAAGTTCTGCAGGTGATTCTGGTACATGGAGAAGGTTGAGAACTACTGGATTAAATAACCTGCTGCTTTACTTGGCTACATTCTGTTTTCTTCCAAACTTGGAAGAAAACTGTATGAATTCTCCTGAGAAACAAATATTCCAATGACTGAGAAGATGCCAGTGTTATTTTATAGGAAGAGTAGAGTAAGAAGGGCTGGCTATACTGTGGGGTCCCAGGTAAGCTGCTCAAACTCTCTGTGCCTTGGTTTCCTCATCTATAAATTGGGAAGAATGAGACTATCTCTTAAGATTGTTGTAAAAATTAAATGACTTGATCTATGTAAAACTCTTAGAACAGTATCTGGTATATAAGTATTTTGTAATAAACACAGTATGAAGAAGAGGGTGATATGTTTATTGTTTCACTTGTTCTCTTCTTTGGTTAATGGCTCCAGCCTCCTCCTAGACTAAGCTCTCAGGACAGTGTTTGACTCTTGTCTCTTGTCAAGCCCTGCTACTCGGATCTGCCCTTTCCTTTTCATTCCCATTGCCCCAAATCTAATCCTCAGTCTCTTTCCCCTCTCTCCTGGATCATGGCCACCTAGCTGGTCTCCTTGCTGCTGATCTGTTTATGACTCAACCATCTTGATACGGCTCCCAAATAGCCCTAAGGTCAAGATGTAACCTTGGTGCCACCTAGCTCAAAACTCAACCTATAGCGTCATCATTGTGGAAATTCAAATCCAAGCTGTGGGACTGGGGTGCTTTAGTCACTTTTCCCAAGCCCGCGTATCCTCATGTGTAACTGGAGATCACCTAATAAGACTTTTCTACTCAGTAGGGTTGTTATGAGAATAGAATGAGAGAATGTCTGGAAATAAAGGCCTTTAGAAATCTACATGGCCCATAATAAGGGCTCAATAAATGCTGTTATTATTACTGTTATTATTTGGAAATTGCCTGCCAATAGCTCTTGAGACACCCTCATGCTGGCCATCTGGAAGTCCTTGCTGCTTCCAGACCACACCCTGAATCAGGCCTCTGCTTCCAGTGACTTTACCCTTAGGAATGCCCGCCCCCCTCTCCAGGTGCCTGAATCCTGTCTTAAAAGAATGTAAATTAGTCCATCTTCTGATTTAGTTCAAAGTCTTTTCTTTTAAGGCAGGGTTTCTCAGACTTTAATGGACATTCATTTTGAGGGCTTGTTAAAACTCTAATTGCTGGGCTCAGCCCTGGAGATCCTAATTCAGTAGGTCCAGGGTAGTGCTGAAGAATTCACATTTCTTTTTTTTTTTTAATTTTTTTAATGTTTTATATATTTTTGAGAAAGAGAGCATGAGTGGGGGAGAGGCAGAGAGAGAGGAAGACACAGAATCCGAAGCAGGCTCTGAGCTGTCAGGCCAGAGGCTGATGAGCGGCTCGAACTCGTGAACCATGAGATCGTGACCTGAGCCAAAGTTGAATGCTTAACTGACGGAGCCACCCAGGCGCCCCCCAAGAAGTCACTTTTGTAGCAAGTTCCCAAGTACTATTAGTCTGGCTGGTCTGAGATCCATATTTTGAGTTGTTTTACAACTTACAACTTCTATTTTAGTTATCTGAGCACAAATTCCTTTCCCTAGGAGATTGAGTTCTCAGTGGAAGGGCCCTAACCTACCTTCCTTTCTATCTGGAGACCTGGGCTGGGACTTGAAGAAAGGGCAGGGTGGAGAGCCCTGCAAATGAGAAACCCAAGAGCACGGGCAGACAGTGGCCTGCCTGGGGAAGGGTGAGTGGACGGGCTATTCAGGCACATAGGAAAGAAGTCTAGAGAGAGGTGTCAGGCTGAACTTCAACAGATAGGTGTGGGGAAGAACCTCGAAAGGCAGGCAGAGGAATGTACCGTTGAATTCCTAACCTGGGAAACTCAAGGACTGAACTGCATGGTGTCATGATGACAGTTCCTTCCCATTGGCTGCTGCAGAATTTGGGCTCCCTGTATTCCCAACGTGCACACCTTAGACACACAAGAAATGTCTGCTATTCTAGCTCCCAAAGTCTGTCATTCCGTGAGTGACTCTTATGCACAAAAACATGGACTGAGGCTCAGGGCAAGCCACGTGATCCTGCATACCTGGGACAAATCAGGGCCTTGAGGTCGTTGTGACTGGTACCTCCTCCCACAAATTCTGGCCCATTCCTTCTCTGAAAACCATTTGTGGTGGTTTGGAAGTTCCTTGACCAAGCATCCAGAAATATCGCTGCCTCTAGAAATCGGATGATTTTCTCACTTTCAGTATAAGCTTTGTTTAAGGACATAATCGTAAGTGAGAAAGAATGAAATGGCCACCAGGAGGTAACAGATCTGGACTCAGTGAGAAGTCCTTGGTATTGTTCTGTGGGTTTTCTGCTATGCCTGCCTCACAGGGTACTGATGAGGTTAAATAATTAATGTACGTGAATGTACTTTGTAAGCTCTAAAGCACTGCAGGAATATAATTAATTATGTTTATAATTACAGGTAATGTAATTATAATTGTAATTACTTTGTGGGCGAAAGCAGAATATATATATCCCATGCCCGTTCTCAAGCAGGATATCCTTGGCGAATACCCTTGGTGAGATCATCAATTTGTATAGTTGAGCTCGACTCACTCTCTCTGACTTTATTTTCACCATTGAGATATATGTGAGACTTTGGCTTGAGGACTTTCGATTGTGTTTTAGAAAACGGGAAAAAATTGCATAGAGTGAGGATGGGATATTCAACACCTTAAAGCAATATTCTTTGGCATTTATCCATCAGGTGCATAAAGTTAAAGCAATTTATGCCAAGATACAGCAATGATACTCGCAAAGATCCTAGAGTTAAACAAACATATACACATATGTGCACTTAATATATATATATGTATATATATATATATATGCATATACTCGTGTATTACTCCAAGTATTTCCAGAAATCCACTAGAATCTAATACAATCTAAGATGGTCATGCAGTTGCTAAGTTATAAGTCTGCTGTATGTATCAGGCAGTGTTTATTAATATTAAGTCAAAATGTAATACGTTATGCTATTTTGCTTATTCGACAAAATGAATGAATAAACTTGATAGAAGTGCCTAGAGGTTACTTCCTTCCATTAACACGCTTAATCTTAAAAAAAAAAAAAAGACCATGTTTTGGCCCATATTTTGAAGCCATATTTGCATGCGTGCCTGAGAGGCATTCCAGGGTTAGGAATTCTTATAGCCCATCAGAGAAATCTGTACTGTTAAGAGATAACACCGCTAGAACCATCTTCTGCATTTTCCCCCATTTGAAAGTCAACACAACTGCAAGGTACTTAACAGGAAAACTTCTCCTGGTATGGCTCTCCTTTGAAATGGCGAGCTTCCACCCGAGAAGCTAAACATTGCTATTTTGGAGTCTCTGACCTCCTGCCCTTGTTCCTACGCACTGTTAATTGTTGTTAATTTCTAACACCTCATTAATTATTTCCATTAAAGACGTGGGAGAGGGAAATGCCCTTCACTCATGGGTAGTCACACGAATAAACCATTAATAATTACAAAAAGTGTGTTACTTTAAATGTGAAAAGTGAATTTGAGCCATTTTCGTGAAAGTTTCTGTTTCTGATGGCCTGGCTGCGACTCTCTGAAATCTTGCCACTGACGTGTAGGTGGGGACACCGGGAATGATACAGTCATGGCTTAGGAAGAGGCTGAGTCTCCTTTTGCTTCCTTGATGACTGTAACATTTGGCCTCTAGAACATGATGTACTTTTCAGACAAGTTTTTCTCTGTACATTTTTTTTCTTCCTTTGCAAAAGAAGCTGGAGGTGGAACAGTTTTCTCCAGTGTGACAGCCCAAGTCAAGACTTAGCGTGGAGTTCCTGACTCCCACTCCGAGGCAGCCTGCCAGACCACGCGATGCCGGGAGGGGGGTCAGTGCTGGCGCCATAGAAGCTTCCACGTCCACCTCAGGCTTTCACAGAGATGGAGCCAAAGTCACTTCACTGACACTGGGCTCCCAATCTTTAAAGAAAAAAAAAAAAGCTTGGATTGCCATTAGCATTGTGGTTTTTATTTGGTGCTTATCTTAAAAGCTTAAGTAAAAGAGTCTTCCCACAAGTTTGTAAGAGTGTTGAGGATTAAATACTAAATTGGAAAAAAAGCATCAGACAGGGTCTCCAGGTTTGTAAATTTCAAGGTATAGACAAAAGATTTGGGAGTAGTAGATTAAAAATGATGTTTTGGGTGTAGATTTCAACAGTGAAATCTAGACAGTTAGATTCTGTAGCCAAAAGATAGATTGCAGCAAGGATAATATTGTGAACTTAAAGGGTCAGTAGAATCCCTCCTAGTCAAACTCCTTGTTTTGCTAATAAGAAAATGGAGGTCCAGAGAGCATCAGGTGACACCTGTGCAATGTTCCTGTGAACACTGGACACACAAGAACTGGCTTTTATGGTTTCCTGTTACGACTCTGCTCTTCCTTTGGACTGTGAGCTCAAGAACACACATCTTTTCTCTCTCCTTCTCTTCCCCCTTTCCCTTCTTCTGATTGGTCTTCCATGCTAGAGTCCTGGGGAGATCAGAGGGGACACCTTTCTACTTCCTGGAATAAACTGAAAACTCTACCGGGTGGTTTGGAGTATCTGATGACTTCATGGACAAAAGGCCAGGTTAGAGGTCTGTAAACAACAGTCCGATTTTAAGAAACCATTTAACCTGCAGGTCCCCATTTCTTCTTATCTGTAAAATGAGGCACTTATATTTTAACTCTTAAGGCTTATTAGACAGTTGGGTTCTAAGCTCTAAATTCCCCTATAATTTCTTCCTATTGTTTTACTCATTCCTCTTAATTGCAGTACAATAGTCTAATGGCCTATGGTTGACACCAGCCCACATTTTATTTATTCCCCCTTCTGTTAATGGGCGTTTAGTTTGTTGGATGCTTTTTTCCCATTAGAAGTAATGCCACAATAAATATTTTTGTACAAATCTGTGTGTGTGTACAACTTTGTCCAGATTTTCAATTTTACCAAATGCTGCCCAATTAGCCTCCAAATTGGCGATGCTCATTTACCAATCTTCACTCCCTCCACCTCTGTTCCCACGATTGCTGCAGGGGCCTTGCCACTTTATCGCGTCTAAAGCCAGATAGCAGGACACGAGGGCCTATTCTTGTGGGCGTAGGTCCCCAACATCTCTGTCCCCATTGTTCCTCCTCCGCTTCTCCCCTTCTGTCACTCCCCGGGGCCCTTTTCTTCCATAAGAGGTACAGAGGTAGAGTCTCACTTATATTCCTGTTTGTTTTCCACTCTTTTGTCTCTGCCTTAATAGTAAGTCTTTCTTTCCCCTAGAGGTTATGCTTTGAAATATGCTAGTCAGGAAGAGAATTCTTCTTCTGTTTAACACTATCTCATCCCTTCCTTAAGTTTAAGAACAGAGACATGTCCAGCTGCTTGAGCAGGGGAGGGAAAAGGGCAAAAGGGAAAAAAGACATGCTGGAGAAAAAAAATCAGAAAACATTTAAACATTTTATCTCTCAACATGTGCATTTAACAAATTGCCTTTATTGAAAATAATAAAATTACATGAAATCTGAAGAATCTGGGAAATCTAGCACTTGGGGCCATTGTTACGTTAACAGTCAACATTTCTGTCTTGAATTATGAGATAGTATTTCATTATTTGTGTCTCATATTCCCTATAGGAAAGCAACAGTTTATAATTAGAGCAACTAGATATATGCCCAGGCAGGGAGAAGAAAAGAGGCAATCCAAGACACACATTTATTTATTTATTTATTTATTTATTTATTTATTTATTTATTTATTTATTTATTTAAGGGAGAGAGAGATCATGAGCAAATGAGGGAGAGGGGCAGAGGAACAGAGAAAGAGAGAGAGAGAGAGAGAGGGAGAATCCTAAGCAGGCTCCACGCTCAACATGGAGCCCAATGCAGAGCTGAATCCCATGACTCTGGAATCACCACCTGAGCTGAAATCAAGAGTTGGCCACTCAACTGACTGAGCCACCCAGGCACCCCTCAAGAAACATTTTATTTTTTTATTTTTATTTTTTTCCCAAGAAACGGTTTAAAGGGGAAGAGATTGAATGAAGGGAAAAGTGAGGAGGAAGAGCTCATGATTTTGAGAAGTTTAGCCAGGGACACCAGAAGAATGCTTCTTCCTTTGGTAAGAAGTGGAAGGAGAATATGGCTTGAGATGACCAGCTGAAGTTGATGACTTTGAATTGGGATGTAGGGAGTGCATTCGTCTCCAAGAGATCTTTTTCTTTAAAATGGCAGGCAGGCCATGAGCCACCTGGGTGGCTCAGTTGGCTAAGCATCCAACTTCCACTCAGGTCATGATCTCGCAGTTCCTGAGTTTGAGCCCCGAGTCGGGCTCTGTGCTGACTGCTCAGATCCTGGAGCCTGCTTTGGATTCTGTGTCTCCATCTCTCTCTGCCCTTCTCCCGCTCATGCTCTCTCTCTCTCAAAAATAAATAAACATTAAAAAAAAAGTATAAAATGGCAGGCAGGACAGAACAACACTTCTGCTATGTTTCCATGTGATCTGTAAGGACAGTCTCCTCCTGTGGGTGCATCTTTCCGCCCACTCCCGGTGGCAGTGACCACCCACCCCACTTCTGCTCCATGCATCAGCTTCTTCGGGGCTGGCCATTCTCAGTGCATGTCCTTCATATCTGAACTTTGCTGGAGTGTGTGTAAGCACGTATACAGGCATACAAACAAACCCACAGACAAGAGACCGTTGATGCAGACTCTTCCCCAGAGGAAAAGCTAACTTCCCTCTATATCCTTACAACTGGCTTCCGTTGGCTTTACCTGTGAGCGTTCTTGAATGGGGGAAGCCTTATCACCATTCTTTTGCACGTCTCAGGGGAAGGGAATGACCCCACTGCCAGGTGAATATTCTACTGGAGATTCCCAGTCGGTTTCAGCAGTAGAAGGACTCACGGCTCCTCCTTCTTATCCTTGTGGTAGATAGTTCTTCCTCGGCCCATTTGAAGCATTTCAAAAATAAATTACTCAGCAAATTTTATTTCATTCCCATAGTTTCACCTCCCACTGCAATAAGGCCATGGATGCCTCCGCGCTGACTGCACCCTCCATTCGGCCCAGCCAGAAGCAAAGAAAACAAGGACATTTCTACCCAGTTTATTTGAAACACTATTTGAAACAGTCTGCTCTGAGTCATCAGTGATGTCCTGTTTCTAGGACAAAGAATAATTGCTCTGACCTCATAGTTGCTCTTTTCAAGGACTCAGGTTTAAAGGTTACAAAGAGCTATTCAAACTCAATTATTTCTAGCTCCCCCTCACTTTTTGCACTGCCTTTCAATGTGTGATGGAGTGTCCATTCATAGTCATAGACCAGTTCAAGTAATATGTGTCTTCAAGATCACCAAATGAAGATTCATTCATTCCTTCGTGGACCCTCTCGACCGCCATTTCTCGAGCACCTTGGCATGCGAGGCACATGCATTGATGCTGAAGAGTCAAGATATCCTGACAGATGTCTTCTCGAGGGGAACCCAGATACAATTGGCCGTGGCTAACTTGAAACAAATTGCCCATCTTTTGTGTTCTTTTCTCTGCTTTCCCTCCGTTTTCTTTTCTATATTTCTTTACTTTTCACTGCTTATCTCTCATTCTTCTTTCCTTTTCTCTATTTTTTCCCTCCTTTTTATTATCACACTGTGGCACGTTATTTTCAAAAGGTCACCCTTGTCTTCTGCTTTGCCCACGTGTTTCATGGTACCAATATTTATCCGTGGTTGAGGGCAAACCACTGCTCTGGCCAGTTCAGGCTCATTTGGCAATTTTAGGCTTCTGAGAGGAGGAAGAAAAATCTGCCAACTATGGAATGGGTGAATAAAGCTATCGGAAAAAGGATAGGAATTTTATGAATTGGAAAGAGGGACCATATTTCTGAACAAAGGGTCAACTTCTGGATTGGTCAGGATTGGCCAGGTTTTGGTGTAGTAATAAATGACCTCCAAACGTCAGCGGCTTCATCCAACAAAAGTTTATTTCTTGCTGATGCTACATGTCCCACGTGGGCCGGCGGAGGCTGCAGCCCCACCACGGCACTCAGGAATCCAGGATATTGGGCTCTCTGTCATTTCAGCATGTGCTTCCAAAATCACTTCTGCGGGGAAGGAGAGAGCTGGGGGCTCACCCACCACTGAATGTTTCAGCCTGGCAGTGCCCCACAGTTATTCCGCTCCCAACAACCAGATGAATCAGGTGGCCTGTCCAACTGCAAACTAGCTGAGCCATGCAACCATATGTGCCTGAGAGGAGAGGGCGCCTGACTCTTTGTGACATTAGTAGTGTCCATCGCAGCACTCAGAGTCAGCAAGTTTGAAACCAAGACTGTGGAAAATCCTGAATGTCTGGCTGCAGTGTCTGAAGGACGAATGTAGAACAAATAGCCTGTGTTCTGTAGCGACAGAGCTCACTCCTCGCCCCTCTGGTGGCTGTTTTACAAGTGCAAATCTCTGGCCGTCCAAATGCCTCACGGCCTCAGGCAACCTCTTCCACAGATCCTTGTATGTAAAGGCAGCATTTTAAATAAATACCCATGTATGTCCTTTTATCCAATAAAATGTCAGTCTTAAATTACTAAGATAATTCATCCCTAAGGTTGAAATATTCCTCTTAATTTACTTCTTTAATTAAGGGAGGTGTGGGGTTTGTGAGGCTTGGGCCATTAGGAAGCATAACCGTTCTGAGCCAAGACTGGGAGGCCATTCCTCGCCCCTGACAGCGTGATGGAGCGAGGCCACTGTAAGCCCGGGTGTCAAGGATGACAGGACAGCTCCATCTATTGTAGCCACCAACCTGAATACATAACAGAGTGCATCACCTCCCTCAGACACATTCTTTCAAAGTGAAATTAACTTTATGGGGTGCGCAATTGTAAAGTCTATTTGGATAGTTTTATGTAATGACCCAGGAGTTTTCAGACAAGTGACTTTTGGGCCGCTGTAAACTAGAGTTCGCCTGCACTTCTGGGCTTCCTGGATCGTCAAGGATCAAAGTCCTAAGGGCCATCCATCCAAGAGCGGATACGTACTCACGACAGATCCCTTGATGGAGCCCAGCCTAAAAGGGAGGAAAGATGATGAACTCAGCAGAGAGCTGAGACTCCAAATCCGGGCCGATTCTGGGTTTTCTTCTCGGTTGCCCCCTAGGAGCTTGTGTGACCTGGAGCAAGTTATATGACATCTCTAAACTTCGGTTTCCCATAAAACGAGATGGAAAATAATACTTGTCTCACAGGCTGGTTGAAAGAATTGAGTGAGG
The DNA here is from genome assembly GCA_030068075.1 of Paguma larvata. Taxonomy (NCBI): domain Eukaryota; kingdom Metazoa; phylum Chordata; class Mammalia; order Carnivora; family Viverridae; genus Paguma; species Paguma larvata. Next base: position 54,818,403 of record CM057825.1, read on the forward strand.
CGATGATACTTAACCTGGGGGCTGTCTCTTATTAAGTGGTCAGAAAATATTAACTCTTATTAGTGGCTGTTACTAGCAGTATTGTTCAGGATAGCAGGCACATACGGAGCTTAAGCAAAATACTGTGCTGGACCCTGAAAGCTATACCTGAATGAATAGGTCAGGACCTCTGCTTGTAGGGATTTGCGTGTGTGTGTGCGCGCGTGCGCGCGTAAGAGAGGGCGGAGGGAGAAAATTGGGAAATGTAAGGGCAGAACAAAGAGAAGAAGTAGGAAAGGAACAATACAAGATAACTAAAGTAAAAATAGACAGCATTTAACTGTGGGCTTACTCTCTAATAGGTACTTTACATAGATAGATCTTTATATAACCGATCTCATTTAATGTTCACGCAACCCTCTGGGTAGGCATTCTTATTACCCTCATCTTACAGTGGAAGAAAGGAGGCTTTAGAAAGATGAAGTCAGTTGCAGTGGGCAACACGCGGGGCTGCCTGGAGAAATGGAGGGAAGACCATGCTGTGTGGTCTGTTTGACTGGAGCGCAGGAGAGGAATGGTTATGTGGAACAGGATCTACCTGGTGCTCCAGGGACACCCTGCTCACAGCACAGGTGGTCATGGCCCACATGGAGTCCAAGGTCATCTCTAATTTTAGCCACAAGGTCATTAGCAGTGTGCTGGGTGATCAAGAAACAGAAGACTGCCTAGAGGCAGTGACCATATCTTTGAGAGGTTGGAAAACTAAAACATATTCAGGAAGTGCTTGAGCGCGCCTGAAATCTTGGGGCAAACTCAAGACATGCCAGCAACAGGAACCAATAGCAGACCAGTCCCACATGGAGACTGCTGGAGGCGAAACTTGCTGGTGATCCAAGGTTGACCACTAGATGGAGCTCTGCCAGGCATGGTGATCCCTGAGGACAGAACCCAAACCGACCTCCCCACCCCCCTCCCATTTGTCTTTCTAGCAATACAAGGCCAAGACCACCATTGATCCCAGTTTTTAACATTCCTCCATATGTTTTACTATGAGTTCAGACAATATAAGGAAACTTGGAAGCTTCAAAACTCTTCTGGCTTTTGCCCCAGTAAACACTTTGGGAAGAAAAGTCATCTCCATGTAAAATCTCCATTAGAATAACCTTGAGGGCTTATCTGAAATTAGCACCTCCAGAATTCCTGTTCTGACTCTTGGTTTAGTTTACCTGCTTGTGTTTTGATCTTACACTTGATATGCCCTCCTAATCAGGTAGGAAAGGAGTTGAAGCATTTCTGGGCTAGAGACCAATCTCTAATGTTATTTGAAAATAGCAGGCAGGCTTGGAGGTTAGGTTTTTCCCTTTTTATTTGTGTATGATTTAGTGTTCATCCTGCACTAGACACTAAAATGCATTGTTTAATTATCTGAGCTCAACACACCATTTTATAATTCATTAGTCAGTTGCTCTTTGCAAAAGCTTATTTCTTGTGAAACAAAAGTGAGAATCATGCAACTGGACTATTTATCTCTCTTTAGGGGTTGGGGGTTAATATCTGATAGCTCATAACATCTTTATTATAATGCATTTATAATGATTTACTGGAATCATTCTATGGCTAAGTATCTAATGTCAAAGCTGGGATCTGGCATGAAATAAAATGCTGTATCCTTGGGTAGCTCTAGGGAGAAAAAGGCCTCAGCCAATATTTTCTGTGTAATTCTACAAACTGTAATAAGGGTAGGGGTAATTGCCTTAATGTCAATTAAGCTATTAATAATGCCTATCTTGTCATTCCTAAATATAGCAGGGTCTCAATCATACATTACTGTCCTCTGTTAAGACTACTCAGAAATGAGATCACAGCTTATGTGACTCAGGAAGTCGGTCTAGCAGCCAACCTTACTCCTTTACATAAAAGAAAGCTTGGGGGTTGATTTGCCTGTGTTAGATGAAAAATGTCTACTTAGACATGGATTTGTATTTGCAAGGGCAGGGGTCGGCAGTCTTTGTAAGCAGGGGAAATCCAGCCTTAAAAACTGTTTCCTGTTCCTATTCTGCATCTCGATGGCCAGAGCCAGGTGCCCCTAATCAGGACTAGCGTTCTGGGTTCCAGGTCCGAGACTGATGTTCCAGAGAGTCCCGACAACCGTCCAGGCATTTTAGAGTTGGGGGCGTTCACGTTAGCTACAGGTGGTGCCGTGCGGTGTGTGTGTTATTTCCAGGCAATTTGCACGCACACAAGTTCCTCAAGGACAGACAGACAACAGACTGAGACATGCCACAGGGTAAAGGGGACAATGGTCCACCAGCAAATTTCAGCAGCCGAGGTAAGGAGAAAGGCATATTTGGAATACGGAATAGGAGGTGAACTGTGGGATGTGGTGAGCAGAGAGAATGTCGCCACCTCTCCCAGATCAGCCCTAAATCAGAACCATTTATCTCGCAGCTAAGAAACAGGACAAGACTCCTTCAGCTGGCACTTATATTTCTCCTGGGCTAAGATTTCTCAGCAGCCCCTTCCTTCTGCCCCCCTTGTTGGCCCTCTTGGTGAAGTGAACTTCTACTTGATGATATTTAGAGCTCATTAATTTGTCCCAAGGAAGCTTATTGTATGGCAGTTTAATGACAGAAACCTGTTTTAATGCAAATGGACATGTAATCCCACTAAGCCACTCTGAGGGTGTAAATTTAAAACAATTGCTAGGAACTGACACCAGAGTTTAATAAGATGGAGGGCCAGTTCCTAGATCCCCTACGCCCAGGGGACCCTGCTTGGACACCCAGCCCCAGCGGTTTTAGTGGAGTCGGCGGTTACCATGGCAATTTAAATGGGGGAGGGAGGAGCTTGAACGAGCCCTTCACAGGTGGTGAGTATCAGAGCTTCTGGAAGAGTAGACTGGGGTGCACAGAGCAAGGAGGGCTCTGTGCGGGGAGGAAATGAAGGGTGAGTGGGTGTCTCCTGCTCATTATTCCTCAGGGTATAAGGTCGGGAAAGGTGTGACCGAGACCCAGGAGGCAGCTTTCTGTCCTGGATTCTTATAAATACCTGATGCAGGCAAATCCCCACAGAAAGAGCAAGCCATCGCTCCTAGGACCCAACTTTTCCTGGCGGGTGACGAGGGAAGCCTGCCTCCGGGATGGAGGCGGGAGGTGGAAAGGAGACCGAGGCAGGAATTGTTTGTGAATATTTGCTCGATTCTGATGCTGTTGGGTACTACATCATTCTCCAGAGAGCCCTGAATAAGGTTATTATGGGTGAAGTCATTTTTGTAATAAAGTTGGCTGTAACTCTGGGTCATAAATCACAGGTTCTGGTACTAAAAAAAATTACTAAACATGCCTCCGTTACCACATACTGTCCTCCTTTTAAATACTTTGATTTTACTACAAATCCTCCATTGACTGAGGTGGGGGAAATACACACAATGAGCAAATGATTCCTTCCGTCCCCGCAGTGGCCGGGCCGGCATCTGGGCCTCCCGGAATGACTTCCTGAGGTGTGATGTTATTTATGGCGTGCTTTCTCTATCAAAAAGGCAAACAGCATCCCGAGTGACCCCGGAGCATTTGCATCATTGCTTCTCTTGCTAATTGATTCATCCCCTGGCAGGGCCCGAGACACGGGCTGTTAGCCGGACACTCTCCCAGCCGCAGAGCCTGTGGATTAAGGTGCCTAAGAAGCAGAGATGTTAATAAAACTGTTAAATGTCAAAACTGCAAAACCCACACCCATCCCGAGTCCATCAGCTCTTCGGGAATGATTCTGCAAAATACCATCTCCTCCTCTCGCCCTCCCTCGGTCTGAACTTCACCACCTTTGTTAGGGAAGGAGACTAAGAACTGTTATTAACAACATCGATTGTTTAATTTCTTTCATCGCATCTTCCTTTCCGACGAGAGTCCGGCCCAGAATGAAAAGGAATGTTATCATATGAAGTGCATTTCAGATGTAATAAAGCAGAAAGGAGAGGGTGGCCCCAGTGGCAGTTGTAAGAGGGACAAAGTGTGGATCTCTATAGCTCGGTGGCCGCAAAGCAGAAAATGAAGATTGTAAAAACGTCACATAAAGAAAAAATGCACAGTGGATTCGTTTTGCGATGCCCATAATTCAGTAATGCCTTTAAGTAGCTAGAAGAAATATAATAAATGTTTTTCCACAACATTGATCATACTGTATCAGAGGAAATATTAGTGTGCAGGGAGCCATGATTATACTGGTAGTAATTCTCGGTGCAGGAAACTAGTAGAAGATAGGACCCTTTATAGGCCGAACTTTTATTGGCCGTAGTTATTTACCTTTAAGAATACGCCTAATACATGGTCCTATAGCTAAATATTTTTGTGAAAATTCAAACCAGCACTCTCAGTAAATCAGAAATCCTGCCACCATTTTATAGAATTTATATATATATTTTCCTGCAGACGCTCGGATGTGTTCCAGAATACAAAACCAGCCAATTGACCATGTAAAAATTCTGGAATGTCTGTAAAACAGATCCTTCTTCTATATTCTCCACCCGGATAGGAGCAGACAGGTTTATGGCATGTGATTCCATCCAAATGCCACCTGTATAGATATAAAACATCTCTCTAAAGAAATTAAATGGATTATTAGATTATATACTGCAGTAAAACTATACCCGAAGCTATAGGCGGGAAAGGGTATGCGTGTCATGTAACGCCTTTTTTTTTTTTTTTTGGTCCTGGAGAAAGCTTTGCAGGACAGGTTTTTTCCTTAGGGAGAAAAAAAAGGGAATGGCTTCCTCATGCCAGCCTCTTGCTCCTCGGACTGGCAGGAGCTGGTAATGCGGTGGCTGAAGCGATCTTGGCGCAGGAAGTCCTGGCGTGTTAAGGGAAAGTTCTGCCTTCGCTCTGGAGGGACCCGGGACTTCGCTGTAGGAGCCCTCGAACTGGGCTTCCAGGGCGCACAAGACAAGAGCCGGCGCAGCCAGATTCTCGCAGAACTCCAAAGAGAGGGGAGACCTGGGCACCCTGATTCTCCCTCCGTCCCCCACAAAGCCCTGTTGGGAAAGTTTCCGGGAGAGGCGACAGGGCAGAGGAATCTCCGAGTGAAGACACCCGGAGAGCAGCGATCGGAGCACCGCATCCTTCTTCAGAATCTGGAAGGGCCGGCGTGCAGTTAGTTCAAAGGCCTTGGAAAAGCAAACAAACCTGGCTTCAGGCCGTAGATGTCCCTGCTCTGTTTCAACACGCGTCTCCCCTAACTCTCACTGACACAAATGGGAATCATTTCCCAGGCTTCCCTTGCCGAGACCGTCCCCACCTCTCTTTGCTTCGTGCAAGTCACAGGTTTCACGCACACGTGCTCCTACGGCGCAACAGTTTCGACGATGTTCTTTTCTTCTCCACCAAACAACAGGAGTATATTAGCTAAAGGGCAATTGGCATGTTTTATGGAGTTAGGTCTTGATTTTTTCGCTGGAGTTGGGTAGATGTTTTGTCTGTTTTATTTGGGTTTTTCCCCCTTCCTCCAACAAGGAAGAAGTGAAAGAGGGCACTTTCAAGTTCTTCCCATCTTGACTTTAAAGAGGCAGGCGGTTGAAGAGAAAACCCCCCACATAAGGGAGTCTAAGACTGAGAAACAGCTCGCCACAAGATGACGGTGTCTCTGAAGGAGTGCCGCCTGGGAAGTTGGGAAGCAGTCACCTAATGTGCTCAGCACCGCGGTGGCCGTAAATAATGCACAGGCCGAGGTGACCTAACAGGCTCCTGTCAAGTTCATCCCCAGTATGGCAGAGGGGACGCTTTATAAGTGGCATTGTTCTAAGTACTTCAAGCCGCAGTGGCTCTTCTCGGATATTTTTAATGAAAATTATTATTAAAAAAATAATAATTGTTATTATTATTATATTACTATTAATCTTAGCTGCCTGCCGGTTGAAAAAATGCTATTTAAAATGAAAACAGTTTTGGAGGCTAATAGCTCCAAATAGAGGGCTAATTCCCTCTTTAGATCTATTATCACATTAATGCACCTATTACCAAAACTTACTAAAGATCAAAGGTTAGTCCTGTTCTTTCTGTTCTCTCCTTCCTTCCTCTCTTTCCTTTATCTTCCTTCCTTTCCCTCCATTCTTCCTCCTTCTCTCCTTCCTTCCTTCCTTCCTTCCTTCCTTCCTTCCTTCCTTCCTTCCTTCCTTCCTTCCTTCCTACCTTCCTTCCTTTTACCCTTCTCTCCTTTATTTTCCTTTCCTTTTCTCGTCTTTCTTCTCCTTCTTTCTCTCCCTCTTCAGTGACTTGGAAAAAATTGTAATGAATTTCTTAGAGCAATTCTACAACAATGAAAATATTCAGGGTCACACATGCCTTCCCTGGAGTATTTAACAATGGAGTCGAGTACGGCGTCCATTTTTGCTGGGTGTGCAGAATGCGCCAAGTCTCATTTATCCTTGCAAAAATATTTAAGTGTGTTTAGGAGGGTCAGAGAGACCCTTGGAGAGTAGACCCACTGTACTTTTAGTAAAATTAAAAAGCAACAAAATAATAATGAAACAACAACCCTTGGAAACTACTTAGTGAATAAACAGTAAATTTAGCCTCCCTGGCAATCTAGGCGGCATTATTGACTTACACTGTGGCCAGATAAAGAAGGTAGACAACATTTGACAATACAGAACGTTTGATTCTAATAGGGAACATTTTATATTCTAAAATGAGACACACTTGTAGTTATCTCTACAACCGCTGGATGTCACTGTTGCATACGTCTGGCAGTAAAAACATTCCACTTAGGCAATCTGAAACCGATATTTTAAGGGCTGTTATGTTCCCTCCTTGGCACTCTACCTTTTGATGGAGCACATGCTACCATGCTAAGACAACTCTCTTTTCCATTCAGTGCAGTCAGTCCAATTGTCAATGATAGCACTCTACTGGGAATTCTTCTAATTTATACAGGATGAAATTCCCCAAACACAAGTATCTTCTTCACTATACTTAAAAGGAGTATGGTGCTTTTATAATAGTTCCCAACATTGTATATTAATTATAACTAACACATTCCGGATACCAAATGGAGTGAAGTGAAGACATAACCATAAAATACCTGGATTTATAAAGTGTCTTTTTTTCCCCCCTGAAAGAGCTTATATAAGAGTTTCATATCTATTTGCTCATCTGTCTTCCCAACATCCCTAGGGGGTTACCTGCTTTAATGCTTTTATGAGTCAAAGTTGACCTGTGAAATAAATTGAATGAAGTAATTATTTACACTGGCATCCCAGGAGTAAAGCAAAAGCAAACGTTGAAAATGTGTTCCAGACAGTGAATTCTAGTTTGCAAAAGTAATTCACTAAAATTTTGGTGTTCTGGGTTTTTTTTTTTTTTGTCAATTACTTTTATAATTCCTTAATTCACGGGCCCTTTAATTTTTCTTTGGAAAAGTTGTTTTAAAATATCTGAGCCATCTAGTGTAGCTGACGTTATACAGAAATAAGATCTAGAGACTTTTCCAAACCTGAAAAAAAACTGGCTCAGTAGAAGTGCTAGACTAGACTGATTGGGGGGAATAGGGGGGTGGCGGCGGGAGGAACAGGTGAACCAGTTGGAACAGTACTTAGCTTTCTCTATGGTCAGAAATGATCATGAGCTTCAATTTTGCCATCTTGTTTCATCTCTTTCTTTTTCTGAAAACCTTGGCGTTGTCTCTAACTTCCTCTTCTGCCTTTGCATTGCAGAAGCCAGAGCTGTTCTTGGAGGACCATTGGTCTAGATGGTGAGTGTGTTGGGCGGGGGGAGGGGGGGTACTCTATGTTTTAGGGCACTAGCAGAGAGCTATGTGCCTGCCATCAACGGATGCTTTGATCCAAAATTTCAGTCATTGTTTCCACATTTAGGGGCTGGAATGAACATCAAAGAAGTGGGTGTACGGAATTTACTGAGTGCCAAAGAAGTACAATAACATACAGAGGATATAAGCAAGTCCCAGTGGCAAAATTTGCTGCCAGTTCTTGCACATAATAGAGGCCCTAAAGTGACAGTCTATCTTTGACAAATGCATAATGATATCAATGCCAAGGGAAGGAACTAGCATGCTGAAAGGTGAATAAAAGAGTTGGGAACAATTCAGTGGACTTACACATTTCCTTAGTGTGTTTTCACACAACAAGGAAAGCAGATGACACAAACGCATTAGGTCATCGTTGGACGGGGCTGCAAACTCGCCAGCAATTTTAAACCGACCTGGCTCTTTTGGGATCCAGCTCTAAAGATGAAAATAAAATGTGATTAGAAATAATTCATCTTCTGGAGGGGGAAAAAAAAAGGAACAAGAAAGTGAAAATAGCTTTCTTGTTCTGTCTTGGATAGTTCCAGTTTTAAAGCCCATATGTTGTTTGCTATAACTTCTTCGCCTCCCAGGGCCAATGCATTCCAAATGCTTCAGCTAGTGCTCTGCACCGAGTAGTCTAGGAAGTTAGGGCCCATTTGTATCCACAGTCTTTGTTCAAATATGGATTAATTTTGGTTAATTTCAGTAGGTGCACATAAAGTGAAACGCACAGAACTGAAACCACTGAAATCAGGCCATCGCGTGATCATCTAAAAACCTACTTTTCAAGCTCCTTTAAGTTTTATTTTTGAAATAAAAACAATAAAATGACTGTAAAAAGTTTCCAAAAGCGTTGGCATTATGAGCAATTGCTAACCAAGGCTATTCCCAGAATGATCGTGCAAATTTGGATATAATTCGGGAAAAGCTAACTGCCCTGCAGTGCCAGCTCTAAATATTTCATTCAGGAGGTGATTTGAGAAGGGTCCTGTGGCATGTGGCTCTTGCCTCCTGGGCCACGTATCTTTGCAGATGCATATTGTGTTGCTGACACCAGGGCTAGCGTTGGAAAGCGAAGGCAGACTCTTGCCCTTAAGCTGTAATCCTTTGACTATGAAAAGGAGTGTGTGAGACCTTCTGTAGGGTGCTTTAAACAACCAGACGGTGGGGATCTGAGAGAAAGAAGTTCAGGTGGCCGGCAGAGAAAGAAGAAAGAACTGAGGGTGAGGGGGATGAGGGAGGGGGGAGAGGGGGTGATGGGCATTAAAAAGGGCACATGTTGGGATGAACACTGGGTGTTATATGTAAACCAATTTGAAAATAAACTATTATAAAATTAAAATAATAATAATAATAATAATAAATAAAATGCCTGTAAAAAAAATGTCCTGGTACTTGGCAAGCGCCTGCAGGGTTCATGAGCACAGTCTGGTAATGTGCGGGCAAGACCAAGGTGTGTGTTTATTTGAAGTCCTCCTGGTGGAGCAAGAGGTGGTACCAGTTGCAAACAGAACCAACGTTTCTGTCCTTTGCGTTAAGCAACCAGAGCACATTTGCTCCTATACACCAAAACCATTTCCAACACAGCCCCTACAGGTCTTCGGTGCTTGCTACAAAATTTCTTCCAATGGCCTTGCACTGCATCGCAAAGGAGTGCGTGGAAGCATCCTGCTCTGTTTATTGTGCATATTAAGTAAATGCAATGATATTCATTATGTCAAACTCTGTAATGAAATGAATGGGTGCCCGGCAACGTTAGAAAATGGACAAACAAGTATTCAACTGGCTGGATGAACCACGGCTTTCTGGCATTAAAAGTGTAATATTTATGAGTTAATTTAATCATAGAAGAAAATATTGAGTAGGTGACTGAGTAAAATGATGACTGTGTATTATGCTTTTGCCATGCAGCTGGATAAACATATTCAACGACAGACCTTGGCAAGAACTGCAAAGATGCTCTTGACAATGGCATGAATAAATATTAGGTGCTGCCTCGCATTCACTGCATTTGAGGTCTTGAGCAAAGCCAGATGAGTTTCAGCAGGGAAATGAAGAAGAAGCCACACACGCACACTGGGATTATGTAAACACTGGAGTCTTTCTCCGCTGCGCGGGAATGGCTCTAACATTCATTTTCATCTACATCGCTGACAGATTTTTTTGTCTTATTATCTTTGCACTTCTACGAGTGTACCTTAGCATTAAGACCCAGCTTGGGGGAAGCTTCGAGCAGATTTTTCAACAACATGGATGTGGGGAGAAAAGAAGTACTTGGCCTCCGTTGCCCAGAGCTGACCAAAAAAGATTTTATTTTGTAGTGACCCAACCCGACCTGTATAGAGCAGTAAACTGGAAAAATTTCTTCAGATTCCTTCTTGAATTTCTTTAGAATATATGGCTTGTGATTCCAAGAAGGATCATAAGAAATAACGATATTTTGAAAGAAATGTTGAGGGAGGAGATCAGTAACATTAACAGTCTCTCGATGAAGTGTTTACGTCCAGTGCAAAAAGAACCAGTTTGTAAGAGAATGTTCTAGAAATATGTCATTGTGAGTGTTTCCCTGTAGAATTGTCATTTTTATCAATGAAGGAAAGATCTTTCCCCCCAACTTTATTGAGATATAATTGACATATAACATTGTGTAAGTTTAAGGGCATATGACATATTTGTTTATACTGGGAAATCACTGCCATCATAGCATCAGTGAACACCTCCATCGCTTCACTTGATTGCCATTTTCTTTTTGTGGCAACAGCCTGTAAGGTCTACTCTCTAAGCAGCTTTTCAGTATACAATACAGTGCGGTTAACTATAATCACCAGTCTGAATGTCAGATCCGTCCGAGTGTAGTCATCTTATAACTGCCAATTTGTACCCTTTGGCCAACATCTTTCCAATCCCCACGCCCCAGTCCCTGGTAGCTACCGTTCTGCTCCCTGTGTCTGTAAACTTGACTTTTTTTTTTTTTTAAGATTCTGCATATAAGGGATACCATGCAGTATTTGTCTTTCTCTGTTTGATGTATCTCACCCAGCACAATGCCCTCAAAGTGCATCCATGCTTTTGCAAAGGTAGGAGTTCCTTCTTCCTCACAGCTGAATAGTATTCTACTATATATGGTATATACATATACCACATCTTTCTCCATTCATCCTTTGATGGACACCTGGAGTGTTTTCACGTCTTGGCTACTGTGAATAACGCTGCAGTGAACTTGGGAGTGCGGATATTTCTTCGAGACTCTATTTTCATTTCCTTTGAATATATGCCCTGAAGTGGGATTGCTGATCATATATAGTTCTATTTTTAAAGAACCGTCTATACTGTTGTCCATAGTGGCCATATTTATTTACATTCCCAGCAACAGTGCACAAAGTTCCTTTTTTTCCACGTCCTCACCAACACTTGTTATTTCTTGTCTTTTTGATGACTGCCACCTAAAGGGGTGAGGTGATAGCTCCTCGTAGTGTCGATTTGTGTTTCCCCAATGACGAGTGCTATTGAACTTCTTCTCCTGTGCCTGTTGGCTATTTGTAGATCTTCGGAAAATATTTATTCGGTTCCTTTGCCCATTTTAAACTGGATTTTTGTTTTGTGTGTTGTGCTGTTGAATCGTATGAGTTCTTTATGTATTTTGGATTCTAATCACATGTTGATGATTTGCAAATATTTTCTCCCATTTCATAGGTCACTTGCTTATTTTGTTGATTGTTTCTCTTTCTGTGCAGAAGCTTTCCAGCCCCACTATTAGTTTTTGCATTTGTTGCTTATACTTTTGGTGTCCTATCCAAAAAATTATTGCCTAGACTAGTGTCAAGGAGATTTTCCCCCAGGTTTTCCTCTAGGAATTTTATGGTTTCCATTCTTCTGTTTAAGTTCTTAATTCATTTTGAGTTAATCTTTTGTATGGTATAAGATAGGGGCCCAATTTCATTGTTTTGCATGTGATTATCTTAGTTTTCCCAGCACCACTTATTAAAAAGACCATCCTTCCTGCATTGAGTATTCTTGGCCCCCTTGTCAAATGTTAGTTGACTATATGTGCAAGGGGTTATTTCTGGCTCCCATCCTATTCCATTGGTCTATATGTCTGTTTTCATGCAAGCATATACTGTTTTGATTCCTGTAGTTTCGTAATCGTGTTTACAAAAGATCTTGTAATCTTGAACTCAGGAAATGTGATGTCTTCAGCTTTGTTCTTCATTCTCAACATTACTATGACCATTCAGGATCTTTCTTGATTCCACATGAATTGTGATTGTTTTTTTTTTTTTCTTGAAAAATGCCAATAGAATGTTGGTAGGGTTTGCATTGGATTTATAGATGGCTCTGGGTAGCATGAACATTGTTTCCTATAGGCAGCACATAGTTTGGTCTTTTGTTTTTAATCCATCCAGTTACTCTATGCCTTTTGATTGGAAAATTTAATCCATTTACTTTAGAGTACGTATTGATAGATAAGGACTTACTAATGCTATCTTATTGTTTTCTGGCTGCTTTGTAGTCCCATTGTTCCTTTCTCTCTCTCTCTTGCTGCCTGTCTTTGTGAACTGATGGCTTTCCACAGTCAACTTCTTTGATTCCCTTCTCTTTATCTCTTGTTAATGTACTGCAGGTTTTTGCTTTCTGGTTATCATGAGGCTTTCATAAAACATCTCATAGATGTAACTGTCTATTTTATATTGACAACCAAATCTGGATTACATAAAAAAACTACCCTTTTACTCTTCCCTTTTATGTTTCTGATATCACAATTTACCTCTTTTAATATTGTATATTCATTACCAAGTTATTGCAGCTATAGTTATTTTTTAAAAATTTTTTAATGTTTATTTTTGAGAGAGACAGGAGAGAGAGAGACAGAGCATGAACAGGGGAAAGGCAGAGAGAGAGGGAGACACAGAATCTGAGGCAGACTCCAGGCTCTGAGCTGTCAGCACAGAACTTGACATGAGCTGTGAGATCATGACCTGAGCCGAAGTCGGACGCTTAACCGACTCAGCCACCCAGGTGCCCCACTTTAGTTATTTTTAATACCCTTGTCCTTTAAGAAAATTTCTTATTATGGTCTTTGCTTTTGATTTTCTGGAGCACACACTGTCTCTAGAACAACAACAATAGAAGAAGAACTATGGTATCTGGGCCACAGTGTTTGTGCCACAGACTTCCACTAAATCTATGAATTTCCTTCACCTTTTATTGTTTGAGTTGACTTAGCATTAACATATGAGAACGGAATGCATCAGAGAGGTTAACAGAGCCTGGGGAGAGGGTAGAGAAGGTTGGGGGGGAAGGACACACCTAATTAGGTGTGGGTATTCTAGAGTCTAGTCTTGGCTGGTATGTGACCCTGGACAAGTCACTTTGCCTCTCCGTACCTCAGTTTTCAATCTGTAAAATTATAGGGGCTCCTAGGTAGCTCAGTCGGTTAAGCATCTGACTTTAGCTCAGGTCATGATCTCATGGTTCGTGAGTTCGAGCCCTGAATTAGGCTCTGTGCTGACAGCTCAGAGCCTGGAGCCTGCTTTAGATTTTGTCTCCTCTTCTCTGCTCGCACTCCATCTGTCTCTCTCTCTCAAAAATAAATAAACACTCAATCCATAAAATTATAGCAACAGTTGTTTGCCCAGCTTTGAGTGTGATTATGAGAGAAAAACTAGATCATCTAAAGCATTACTTGTTTTTGTTATTAAATCACAATGCATTTAGTTGAAACTCCGCCTTGTTCCAGAAAAAATTTCATTTGCACTCAGAGAAGTTAAAACGCAAATTTAAGATACTACCATGACTACGACTAATACTTCCCAATATAACCAAATGAAATATGGTGACCCTCAAGCTTCATTTTCCCTTATTTTCTTCTGAAGAAACCTCTCAAAAATCTTATTTTTATAAGGAAATCCGGGGGACACCTGGGTGGCTCACTTAGGTAAGCATCTAACTTTGGCACAGGTCATGATCTCACAGTTCGTCTGTTCGAGCCCCGCATCAGGTGAAGTCGAACCCCGCTTCTCTCTCTCTCTCTCTCTCTCTCTCTCTCTCTCTCTCTCTTCCCCTTGTAGAATTCTTTCTCTCTCTCTTCTCTTTCTCTGGCCCTTGCTCACTTGTGTCCGCTCTAAATAAATAAATAAATAAAAGGAAATCCAGCTCATCTCCCAACTACTTTTTCATCCTGGTAACATTATTAGTTGGATTCATTCCACTTTGACATGCATTTAACAAGTAAATGACCAGAGTGCTTGACCCGTGCAGTGGAGCTAGAAGTAGAAAGAGGGGTGTTTGGAGGTAAAATTGCCAAAATTTGGTGATAGGTTGGATTTGGGAAAGTGAGAGAGAATGAAGTGTCGAAGACAACTCCCAGACTTATACAGAAGTTGAGAGAAGAAAAATTTATAGGAATAATCAATAAATCCAAGAAAAGACCATAAATGCAACTATGATGGTAAAAGAGCACTGACCTTAAGAGTTTATTTTTTATTTTATTTTATTTGTTTAAGTAGGCGCCACACCCAACACAGGGCTTGAACACACGACCTGAAGATCAAAAGTCATCTGCTCTACAGATTCAGCCAACCAGGCACCCAAAAGCATACTGAGCAGAACTTCGGTTAAGGTGCTGGCTCTGCTCCAGTATGTATGACCGTGGGACAAAGACTTATTCTTCCTGAGTTTTGGTATCCTTATCTTTAAAATGGAGATACTAATATCATTGTCATTATTTTGTTGGGAAGGTAAAATGACAATTCTTTAAGTGCTTTTTTTTTTAAGTAATCTCTACACTCAATGCAGGGCTTGAACTCATGACCTGAGATTAAGAGTTGCACGTTCTACCGACTGACCCAGCCAGGCACCCTGATAAGGTTTTGAAGGCATTTTATAAGGAATCATCCTACTTCTTATTACTACAGAGACATAAGAAGTAACACAAAGAAACACATTGGGACATTTTGTCCTGGAAACATCCCCACTAAGTAACATATCTTCCTCTTCTTGTCTTTTCACTAATTCACCTTGTGTCTTTCATACAGTTGCCTAGGAGGCTCTCTCTTTCTCTTCTCTACCCTCAGAAGGATGCCTACACTCATGACCTCATCTTGAAGGGCACAGAGAGTTAATGTGGAGAAGAATCTCTTGAGATTCATGGCTAATTAGGGGCAGGAATCACGGCTTTGGAATGTTATGGGCTTCCAATGAATATTAATTGATTGGGCTTTAGCATTACCATTTTATTGCTAGGTTTTAAATTGGTGGGAAGAAGAGATTTTAGTCAGTTGGGACAGAACATCTCCATGCCTGCTCATGTTGGTTTGGGAACATCCATTAACCCCACAAAGTCAAGCTTTGGCTCATCCCCAGAACCCAAGGGAGGGATAAGGGCCATGGAAACCTGAGGGAGGAGCTAATTTTCCCCTACTTATGTTTCCCCAGGGCGAGCTCCTTGATCCCTCTCTACAAAGATGGACTGAAAAAAATCTGTGTGTGATTAACTTATTTTGACCACTCTAAAACCAAGTAAGGAATCTGGCTGCCAACAGTGGTGGGGTAGCGCTGGATGTAGCAGAGATCACAGGAGAGGGCAGATGTTTTCTGCCCTTACACTGAGTCAAAGAAGGCTCATTCTCAAAGGGCAAATAGATTCTTCTTGTGAAATACAGGTTTCATAAAATTTGAACGTTTATTAAACCTCGACATTGGGGCAAAGAGTACAGAAATATCTGAACTGTGCCTCATCTTATAACCTATCTGGGGAAGGGGAGACTAGTAAATGAAAGACTTGGTACTAGATAATGTCTCTGTGCTGTGAAGCAAGTTTTGTTGTGTTGTCGTCTTTGTCTCTTACATGTATTTTTTGAATCTCTGTTTCCTGCCTGAGCATTTCCAAGTGCAACAACAACAACAAAAATAAAAACATAGTTCAAACTATCTCCATACTTTCCAAGATCGGATGCTATTTCTGTATTAATATTTTTTCTAGCTGAGCTCTATGACCAATATGTGAACACAGAATTCCTATTTATTGGAGTCATTATTGGATATTATTGTTCTATTCTTTAATTAGTGTCTCTAGTATATTTGCCATGATGTCTTAAAATATCCAAATAAGGGGTTAGTCATTAGCAAATTTTCAGGGCTGTATAAGGAATCACTGTAAACAGATGTGACACTATGCTTCCCGGTGCATGCACGTAGGTGTGCATATATGTCACTCCAAAGAGAGGATCCACTAGCCATTCAGTATATGTAAGGCATTTAGGATAGTAGCAGCGTCATAACTAAGTCCTATATAAGTCTTGGCTACCGCTGCTTCTATTACTACCGTTACTACACTATTACTCTTGGAAAGACTAAGTGTTACCCTGTGACCAGGGGTCGGCAGGGCTGGTTTCATGGGATCTACCATCCCCTGGTGTGGACTTAACCCATGTGTATATTTGATATTTGCTTCTCACCTATGAGCAGCCTTTTGACCCTTGGGGGGGGACCATCTTTCTAGGTCCACGTTTTTGCCTTTGGCTGCCTTTTGGGAACTGTCAGAGTGTCATGGGGAATCTTTGGGATGTAGCATGCACGGGGGCCATCACTCTCAGGCAGTGCTTCTCAAATTATGTATAGTGAAAGGTAAGGTTTTTTTTTTTTTTTTTAATTTCCAATCTGTCACAGCCTGATAGTTTGTAAGGTGCAATAAAAATAACCTAAAATGGAATAAAAAACCAATACACACAAAATTCCAGTCCCATTTTTTATTAGATTCAACAGACGTAAACTCCTCTTGCCAAATGTCTCTCAGCATTTTAAATGCTTCCTCTCGACGCTGTGTTTGTCTCATCTCTGAACAGTAACCAAGATTACAATAGCAGGCCTCGTTTTGAATAGCGGTGCCTTAAAGGACAGGGAGGAACCCCAAAGGCCTGTCATTTTGTGGAGCTCAGAGGCCTCTCGCCTCAGTGGAGGACACTGGCGGTCACCAGGCCTCAGGCATCAGCGTCGCTGGTGTGAAGTTGGCACACAGAAGGTGACTGAGAGGCCATGAAGGACAACCGTGCTCTGCTGGGGGCTGGCCATTCTCTCAGCCGGGAATCGATGCACAGCGAAGCCGTGGGCTGTTGAGTGCAGATGCACAGGTGTGGAAACAGTTTGTGACAGGCAGGTTTATGGCATATAAACACATCGTATGATATACTGTAATCAACTATATAAACAACTTTAAAATTGTCTCTGCTTCCTATTTCCAGCATTTGGTTTTGTTAATCATATGTCTTCCTGACAGCAATTAAATAACCTTGAGAGAAAATGTACACCTGCTATCTCCCCTGGGGAAGCTACATCTCTTTTGTGAATGACATAAGTTCTCCATAAAGCATAACTGAAGATTGAATTGAATTTGGAGATATGTCTCCTCTCTCTTGTTTTATCTCTAGTTGAGTTGGAGGGCAGAGTTGAACACAGCTGATCTTTTTCTGGTTCCCTATTCTAAGATTCTACTTAAACCAAAATATTTCACTGAGGGGCTAATTGGAGACAAGAGCTAAATGAGGTTGAGATGGGGATGGCTGTGAGGAGGTCCCACGGTCGCCTCCTTGGCCTTCGTTCCCAATCTCTCTTCCTCAAGGCTCCCAGTTCTTTCAAATTTCCTTCTATGAACATTACACTGGTCCTGTTTTCCTTCAAACAAAACAACATAACAAGGCATTTGTTTTACTCGGGTCAGGTTCCACACAAGGTCCATTCATTACAATTGATGAATTAAAAGTTTCTCCTAATCGAGGGCTGCCTAGATGGCTCAGTTGCTTAAACATCTGACTCTTGATTTCGGTCGCGAGATCAAGCCCTGTGTAAGGCTTTGTGCTGGATGTGGAGCCTGCTTAAAATTCTCCCTCTCCCTCTCCAACTCACGTGCGCTCTCTCTCTCTCTCTCTCTCTCTCGCTCTCAAAAAATTTTTTTATTTTACCCTTTTGTACTGCTGGTGGGAATGCAAATGGGTGCAGCCACTCTGGAGAACAGTATGAAGGTTCCTCAAAAACCTAAAAATAGAACTACCCTATGATCCGGTGATTGCACTATTAGGTATTTACCTAAAGGATGCAAAAATAGATTCAAAGGAGTACAGGCACCCCAGTGTTTATAGAAGCATTGTCAACAATAGCCAAACAATAGCCAACTAGAGCCCAAATGTCCATCAGCTAGTATATATATAGTGGAGTATTACTCAGCCATCAAAAAGAACAAAATCTTGCCATTTGCAATGACGTGGATGAAGCTAGAGTATATTATGCTAAGTGAAATAAGTCAGTCAGAGAAAGACAGATACCATATGATTTCACTCTTATCTGGAACTTAAGAAACAAATCAGATGAACATATAGGAAGGTGGGGAGAGAAGACAGGGAACAAACCAGGAGACTCTCAACCGTAGAAAACAAACTGAAGGTCGCTGGAGGAGAGGTGGGTGGGGGATGGGCTAGATAGTTGAATGATATTAAGGGGGACACTTGTTATAATGAGCACTGGGTGTTATATGTAAGTGATGACTCACTGAATTCTACTCCTGAAACCAATATTGCACTGTGTGTTAACTAACTAAAATTTAAATTAAAAAATAAAGAAAAAAGGAAAGGAAAAAACTCTCTCTTTGAGTTTTTTGACAGGTATCCGGGCTCCCGGGAGGATGTCACAGGCTAGGTGGCACTGGGGGCTCAGCACAAGCCAGACACCGCTACACCCTGAACTGACCGAATCTTGACTCTGGATTTGTTCTATGAAGCAAAGTTCAGGGAGTTAGTACCCCCGGAGGTGTGTTCTTGAAGCCAGCCTGAGCAACGAGTGGTCCCAGTGGCACCGGATGGGCAAGCAGCAGCCCCAGTAAATGCCTCAAGCCAGACAACTACCAGCCCAGCTGTAGCCATGTGGACTTGGAGCCGCAGTTCCCCGCGCACCTCCTCCACCCTGATGAGTGGGCTGACTTCTCCAGGCCACGGAGCCAGTAGGAAGTCTTGCCAAAGAGCATCACAAAGGCTTCACAAACTGCCCAAGTCCTGTGTCTTGGAGCTGGAGGCCTCAGGACCTGGGACCCCATCCCCATCGTATTCTGCTGGGTCGACGAATGGG
Organism: Paguma larvata; assembly: GCA_030068075.1. NCBI lineage: Eukaryota > Metazoa > Chordata > Mammalia > Carnivora > Viverridae > Paguma > Paguma larvata. The sequence goes on from CM057825.1 coordinate 54,837,285, forward strand.
GAACAGCTGTCCAGAAGAGGAACATATGCCATGGAGCCTTTCACTCACTCTTAGAATGGTTCCACCCACTCTATCTACTTGATAAGAAAAATGGCTTCAAAACACAGCCTTTTGTCAGTGCGAAAACAATGCCAGAGCTCTTCGACCTATTTAACAGGGACCTAACCTGTTGGTCTGATGGAGAAGGAGAATGTCCTAATACTTCTTGGAACTCCACCAATTTTCTTTCTTAGCTCTTCAAGGAGAGCCCTGTCAGGGATGAAGGTTAATGATCCACAGGGTTGGAAATGCTCCTGGTACCATGGACGTTACTACAACTGTCAAGACAAATTCAAGCCAGGAGCTCACGAGATCGCAAGCAGGAGATGTGCACCACCATCCACAAGGCATCCTGGAAATATCACTGTGACGGGGGCCATGTCTTTACATTACAAGTGAATCTGAAACCATTTCAGCACTGGTTTAGACAGTAGGTTTGGGAAACAACTATCTTCTCAATGTTGAACCAACCAAAGATGACTGATTGTTCCCGTCTTCCAAGAAAGGCTTCGTGCTACTGGGAAGTGGTTGAGCATCAGTGGGGAGGCTATCTATGCATCTGAACCACGGAGGGCGCAATGGGAAAAGAGCACAGTATACCTCAAAAGGATCAGCTGTGTACGCCATTTTACTGCACTGATCAAAGCATGGAGTCTTCAACCTTCAATCCTTCCAGTAATCAAGATAGACCACAAAGGTAAGGGTGCTGGAATTCAAGAAGTTCTGGAGGGGTCCACGATCTGGATAAAGTTTTCCTCATTTTTCTGACCTCACTATCTGCCTCCCAATGGAGTTTGAAGCTGATCATTGGAGTTCAAGAGGAAAGGGACACTGCCTGCTGTTTGCTGCTTCGATTTTCCTTATATAGCGCCATCGTTGTAATAAACTAACTTTTCTTCCCTATCCAGAGATGGCTTTCCCAACACATTTTAATCAAAGGAACTGAGAGCGTGACAGTGATGTCTCAATGGACCAAGTATCTGAGCTCCACTGATAGCATGCCTCACTCAGGGCAACAAAAGAAAGGACTGAACAATTAAGCTCTCAGTGCATCCATTCCTACTTTTGGAAATTATCTAAATGGAAACCTCCCTCTGTTCTCTTGCGTACTTGATGACTTTAGTTAAAGAATAAACCAAGTCACCTTGTTGCCTATGAGAGGGGACCGACAGAGTTTGGCAAGCTCAAGTGTATGCTATTTATTTAGCATCAGCTGTCACCAGCCTCTTCCTCCTCCTCACCCCAAGTGCGTGAGAGCCTGGAGGGGAAGGAAAAGGCTTCTAGGCTGCTAATGTTCAATCTTCAGAAGTTTCTAAAGAAAACTACTAGCTCTGAATTTCAGTCTGGATACTGTTTAAAAAATGGATGTGATTCTACCATGCCTTTTAAAATATGATCCAATAAATACATTTGCATGTCAAAAAATGCATACACTTCCCTTATCATCTCTTTTTTTTCCCCTTGCAATTTTTGTTGTTGTTATTGTTGAAGAAATTGGCTGTTTGTCTTGTAGTTTCCAACAGTTTGGATTTTGCTGACTGTGTCTCTATTTATTGTGTTACTCTGTCACTGTAAGCTCTAAATTGGCAGTTAGATCTAGAGGCTTGATAAGATTCAGGTTCAATTATTTTGTCAAGATTATTTCATATGCAGTGTTTTGCACTTCAGTGAGGAGGTACATAATGTCTGACTGTCTCTTTTTGGCGATCCGAGCAGCCGTTGGTGGGCATCGCTCCAATCCACTGATTCATTAGAGGCTGCAAAATGGTGAGATCCTGATTCCCTCGGTCTTTATTCACTTATTAGCTGGAAAAACTCTATAAAGAGAAAATTCCCCTTGACTCTTTGGTTACTACGAGACCAGGGGTTTTTTGTTTTTGTTTTTGTTTTGTTTTGTTTTTTAGCACAATGGATTGGCTCCCTAGCATCCTCTAAAGGTGAGTCTAATTTTTTGTATCATACTGAACTTACAAATTTGAATATACTCGATATGTTCTAATCCATTGCATTCAGCGGCATCCTGATGCTCAGATCTTTGGCCAGCCGGATCCTCTCCAAGCAGGTTCCCGAACCCGTAGGATAGAACCCCAGTGAGTTTTCATAGCTTCCTAATTATCTGATATGACAAGATATTCCAGACTCATTTCATGAACTTCCTGCCTCAGGCCTGGAATCAGCCTCTTTCCAAGTGGCTTGGTTCCTTTGGTGGGGACTCTTATTTAGAGACACAATTAAGGTTCCAGGGGTGCTCATTCCCACTGGGTTGGCCATTGTTTACAGACATTTCCAGTGGACAGAACTAGAAAATGAGTACTTTTTAAACATAAAACAGAGTTGGAATCCAAATTGCTGCCTCAGATTTATTTGCAGGATTTTTACTTAATCTCATCGATCTTATGATTGTGTCTGCTCTCACCCAAGCTGAAAGTCCTGGTTCCCAATGACATAAATGTATATACACATTTTTGCTTTATCTCACACTACAGACATAATAGTTTCAGAACACCAATTCCAATACCACACAATATGTTTACTGAATCAACAGTGAATCTGGGTGAATTACTCTACAACTCAGCATGGGGATAGCGCTAAATTACAACTTAAAACTTAAAAGTAATAAGTAAAATGATTGACACGTTTGATGATGTGGAAACAAGTGCTTTATATTTAATCCACCTGAGTTATATCAGACCCATTTTGCAGATGGGAAAACAGAGACTCAGAGAAATCAAATATCTTGCTGAAGTTTCTAGTTAGTAAATGGCAGAGATGGGATTAGAACATAAGGAGATTCTAACTCATTGCACTCTGAGCCACCTAGTTCTGTTCACTCTAAGCACGTTCAGAAAATCAGAAAATAAACATTTCCCAGACCCCACTGATAACTGGGAAATAAAATCTTATTAATACTGCCAGGCTATTATTATTATTGTTATTGTTATTGTTATTATTTTTAGTTTGATAGAAACTTCAACGTTGAGTTGCAGAAGAGCTTTAAAAGGCATGAGAGTCTTGGGGGGATACCTGGGCGGCTCAGTCGGTTAAGCATCTGACTCTTGATTTTGGCTCAGGCCATGATCTCATGGTTTCTGGGATCAAGCCTGAGTCAGGTTCTGTGCTGACAGTACAGAGCCCACTTGGGATTCTCTCTCTCCTTCTCTCTCTGTTCCTCCCCAGCTCTCTCTCTCTCAAAATAATAAACAAACATTAATAAACTAAAAGGCACGTGTGTCTTGGGAAAGAGACTTCAGTGTATTTTAAGTATAACACATAAATATAGTATGACACTGAACATGGAAATTTGCATCTTTTAGTTTTTGTTCTCGGTCACGACTCTTGTTACATTGTGGTAGCATCTTCTTCCTCATATCTCTGTACCATCAAACGCCGTCTCAACCTTCAGAATTCTGCCCGAAATATAAAAAAAATTGAAAGATCCTCAGATCCTTTAGTTCATAATCAGCAAGACAGTGACTTGGCTAATTCTTTTAACGGGGGCAGTTCAAACTGCTTGTTGGGTTTATAGAGATAGGAGGTGCCAGATGATCAGAGGTTTCACTTCTTGGTTGGTACTTGGTGATTGTGCAAGCAAAGCCATTAGTTACAAACCTTTATTACTGTCCTTCCCAGCTTTTAATTTGTTCACGTTTTAATTATTCATTTCTTTCCATTGCATCTCATGCCTAGTCAACAAATATTGAACTTCTCTTTCTGTTTCCTAAAAGAAAACTTTTATTTTTTTTATTTTTTAAGTTTATTTATTTATTTTGAGAGAGAGAGAGCGTGCGTGCGTGCGTGTGCTGTGTGTGTGTGTGTGTGGGCATGCGCACGTAAGTGAGAGAGGGAAGGGAGAGCATCCCACCGCTGTCAGCACAGAGCCTGACATGGGGCCCATCTCACAATCGGTGAGATCATGACCCGAGCCGAAATCAAGAATTGGACGCTCAACTGACTGAGCCACCCAGGTGTCCCTCTTCAAGAAGACTTTTAAAGCCAATTACGCTTTTTCTCCGTCAGGAGCCTGGCCGTTTGTAGGGATTTGTGAGAGCAGTGACATCCGTCCATTCATTTCACCAAGGTGTATTAAGCACTGACCTCGTGTGTCGGGCAGCGTTCCAGGTGTTGAAGATGCAGGGAGGGTAACGTAGACAAGTTTCCGCTCAAGGATCTTACTTTCTATAGGAGGAGACAGAGGAAAGGCAATGAACACATAAAAGTCAGATAATGTCAGAGAGTGACCTGTTCTGCGAAGAAAACATTAAACACAGTGATGTGATAGGGACCGGGGCAGGGAACTTCCTCACCTTGGATGGGCAGAGAAATCCCTATCTAAGATTTGAGCTACATGAAGACCTGGGCAGAGAGATGTCAGGCAGAAGGAACGAGTGCAAAGGCCCTGAGGCAGGAATACACTTGGGGTGTCTGAAGACGAGGAAGAACACAAGAGCTGGAGGGCAGTGACCTGCCCTGTACGATGACTGACCTCCAAGTTTTTAAGAATTTGCTTGTTTGTTAATTTGTGCATTTACACTCCGTCGTGGTCCAGGAAAGATTTAGAATAGCTATTTGAATGTTGTTCTTCCTTAGAGCGCCTCTAGACTTGAGAAACAGAAAAATGAGTCCTTTAGCAGGGAAAGTCTAACAGACAGAGCCGTGAGAGGGCCTAAGCCCCATCCATGCAGCCTGTTCACTTCGTGTTCTGAAAAGCTCACCCACCTTGAAATGTCATTTAAAAACTTATTTTCAAAGAAAATCGTCGCACTGAATCTAATCTCAGATCAACAGACCCCGTTACCTTCTCTAATTAATCACGGCACGTGCTGTTTACCAAACTCCTGTAAAAACAAATTTCTTTTGTACACATTACAAAGAAATGTTACATAAAATTAAGCACCAAGTAATGACTTTAATTTGCGGTTAGTTAATAATACACAGATGATCACGCGGCTGTAAAGGAAGCCGCTTGGGACATTAACAGATATGCTGGCACGGAGGAATTAGAAACAGGCAGACTGTGAGCCCTGGGTGGGGAAGAAGGAGGATTCAAGACTAAATGGACATGAGGGGTTTCGGCTTCCAGTAACAGGCAGAGGCCTGCTGAAGGCCTTTCCCAGAGAAGCCCATCTAAGTGACTTTTAAGTTTCTTCATGGGTTTCTAAATTTATGTTACCTCTTGCCCAGCAAAAAGGTTTTAGAAAATTTAATGGAATTTTCATTTAACATGAGCTTGGCTGAATGACCTTGACTAAAAAGTTGTGTTTTGTTTTGTTTTCCAGCTTTGCAAGAAATTTTAATTGTTTCAAGTCCTATGAGCCACTTGACTAGACTAATTTCTTGGCACTTAATGATTCCAAGCTAAAGAAGCCTGGGTGGCTCAGTCTGTAAAGCGTCTGACTTCAGCTCAGGTCACGATCTCACAGCTCGTGAGTTGGAGCCCCACATCGGGCTCTGTGCTGACAGCTCGGAGCCTGGAGCCTGCTTCAGACTCTGTGTCTCCCTATGTCTCTACCAATCTCTCTCCCTCAAAAATAAATAAACGTTTAAAAAAGTTTAAAAAAATGATTCCAAGCTAAGATGCTCGACTTTGCACTTTTGGAAATAAATATAAAATAAAGTCTTAATATCTGAAGTAAATCAATGTTACTTTTTTCTGAGGTCTACAGGCTACGTAAGTAATCACGCAAACAGACACGTAACAACGAAAGTTCTGTCTCATTTTGTAGCAGATGGGATGGAAAACCAATCTGCCCAGAGGATTTGTGATTAAAATTTGTTTAAACCTCGGGGCACTTGGGTAACTCACTCAGTTAAGCATCTGACTCTTGGTTTCAGCTCAGGTTCATGAGTTTGAGCCCCGCATCAGGCTCTGTGCTGACAGCATGGAGTATGCTTAGGATTCTCTGTCTCCTTTTCTCTCTGCACGTCCCTCCCCCAAATAAATAAACAAGCATTTAAAATTTTGTTTGAACTCTAGAAAGGAGGAATGGAAAGTTGTCAGAAGACTGAAAATGGCTCGCCTCCTTCTTGCAGAACAACATTCCCTGTGTCTTCTCCGTTTCACTGCTCCCGCCTAAGAGTCATCTGAAAGGAGTTTGCACAGTGAAAGATTCGTGATGTCAAGTCTCAAGCGAGGAGTTCGATGTCCAGAGAAGCATCGAGAGACTCCTAAAGGTCGTTCAGGGCTCTCATCAATTCACATCGTGACTCCTCCTTGTCGCTGCATCCGTCCATGTGGCTCCTTTGCTTTGGATGTGAGATGGGTATCGAATGACTATTTACTTCATGGTGTTGTTTCGGCTTTCCAAACGGGGGACGCACATCCCCGTCATCTGGGTTGGAGATGATATTGGCCCCACACTGCCTCTCTCAGGCACCTGTAGCCGCTGCCTGTTTCCCAAGGACACTGGATGATGCATTCTTACCATTCTTGCTGATCACGGAGCAGGATGGGAAGGACGACGTTTGTATGATCTGATGTGGAATCAAGGCTCACCACAGTCCTCGCCGGGCTCTGGGGCAATGAGGTAGTGCAGGCACACATCCCGTTATGAAACTAATGGTGAGCTGAAAAAGGGAATTTAAAGAAGGGAAACCTCAGAAAGGGATTATCAACAACTCCAAGGTGGATATCCTGCTGTGCTCGTGTTTTCTGCAAATATTGACTCTGAAGGATTAAACACGTGCTTAACCACTATGTCATTGTCCCTGTGAAAGAGAGTTTCTGTTTGACTATCTCAGACTGAAGGCGATGGAGAACAATAGAGGCGGGGATGGGGTGGGGGGCAAGGACAGTGCCACAACTCCCCCGCAGGGAGGGGCCACGCTACGTGCATGGGTGCTGCTTGTGTGTGTTTAACTTCTGCTCCATCACCAGCGATAGGAGCACGGTGTGTCACAAACAAGCTACAAATATGCATCCACACACACCCACCCACACACACATATCTATGCACACACCCACACCCACACCCCCCCACATCCATGCACACACCTACACACACACCCACGCACACACCCATGCACACACCCACACACACCCATGCACATACCCGCACACATACCCGCACACACACCCGCACACACATCGTTTGAGCTGGAAGAAGAAAACGGTGTCAGGAGAGGATCTTTCTTCTTCCTTTGCATTTGCAAAGCCATCCCATACTTCCCCGGAAGTAGTCTGGGACACAGAAAGAAGTCTGTTCCAACTTAGGAGAGTTGGAAATGGGGATGAGATTGGGAGAAAGGAAGGGTCTCTCATTGGGCAAACCGTGATTGTTTCAAACAAGATCAGCTGGGAGCTGACTGAGAAGCCAACCCCAATACTTTGAGGTGAAATATTTGTACAATATGAGACGTGTATTCTTTCGCATAGACTTCTCAGAGCAGACTGTCTCAGGCTTGACTACGTCTTGACAACATGTATTGATCCTATCATTTGGATTTGTGTGTGGTGGATTCGATGATGGTTCAGCAAATATTCACGGCCACCCCCAACCACTGCCCTTCCATGCCTTCACGGGAGAGTGCACTCTCCTACTCCACTCAGGCCGGGCGTGGCCGTGAGACTTGTTTTGCCCAATGGAATACTAGCAGACTCGACACAAGTAGAGATAGAAAATACACTTGTGCGTTTAGGGTGGCCCTTCTTGGGCTTTGGCCACAACAAGAAAACACCAAGCTTGGCCTGGTAGCCCAAAGGGGATGAAAAAAACAGGTAGAGATGATCCGGACCCAATCTGTGACTTGAAATCAAGGCCAGCTGAAGTGAGCTTGGATCGGTCAAACCCAAACGTAGGAGGGAGAATACATGATGGCTCTCTCAAGCCCCTGAGACTGGGACTAGTCTGTGGCGTAACATCACCGTGGCTGTAGCTGACTGATAGAAGCAGAACTGCTGACTGAGCACATCAAAAAGACAAGGAACCTGTGTCGTGTAGTATTCGCAGGGCACAGCGAGTGAGCAGAGTGGTGGAGTAGGTGCGAGGAGAGCTGGGTATGGTGGGGGCCCCCGTATGGGGCATGATGCTCTTGCCGAACCCAGATCAGGGTCAGAATTTGGCTGTCGCTCTCTGGCAGCATCGGGGGTGCTAACACTGCTCTTAGGCAGGGAATACATCACCGTCTTGAGCCCAAGAGTGGGTCCCTGAAGGATAACATCGTTCCAGGCAGAAATCAGGAGAAACTTGGTGCTGATTTGTGCCGTAGCTGCTCGCAGTATAAACAGAAGCCACCAGGGCTGTCCACTCAGCACTTCTTACCAGCCAACAGGAAAAAAATTGTTTCTCTTTTTTAAAAGAAAGATGGAAGAAGGGCCCTTTTAGTGCAGGTGGTTGTTCTTTATAACGTAAACTGCTCAGCCGCAGGGAATTGAAATGGGTGAAGCCAATGTAGTCAGATAATGAATGGAGTTTGGGCAAAAAACTGTGAAAGAAACTGCTTGATTTTATTTTTCTATCCATAATAAGGTTTGTTTTGACAGTGGTCAGTTGCGCTGTTCTCACCGACATTGAGCATTCGCTGAAAGAGAGCTGACGTACCTCTGTGATATCAAAGTGGGTATAATAAGAGTTAGTATTATTAATTTATTTGCAAAATAAAATTTCAATTAGACCCCAATTGTATTAATTTCGAAGACCACTTATTGGACAAGGGAAGTCGAACTGCCACATTCGCTGCCCCCTGGTAGGACTGAGGCGGCATCACTTTCACCCTCAAGGGAGAGTGTGTTGGCCAGATTCCTCATGGAGATACACCTTGGAAAGGGGAGAGAACACAGACTGAGTGCTGGACAATCCTGTCCCGACAAGCCTGTCACTCGTAGACATGCCCCAGCCATTTGCATCTCTCTGGGATTCCTGATTGCTTTGCTGGAAGAGGTTACAGGTGTATTGCGAACTCGTGCCCGAGACCTGGGGTGACTGAGGTTCCGAGCTGGTCGTCAGTTCAGGACTCTCAGGAGCAGCTGGAAGGCCTGCCTCGTGTTCCCTACAGAGGGCAAAAACCATGAGTTTCTCTGATGCTCTGAGGGCTGCCAAGAAGGTGCCCTTTGCTGTCTACCTCAACTGTCTGCTGCATAGCACACTGCTGCCCACTGTGGGCAAAAGGGCTGCAGAGATGCTGGAGACATCCTGCAGAAACCCATGGAGCCTAATAATGTACGTCCAAGCCTGGGTTGAGAGTGGGAGTCGGTGGGGAGGGGCGAGGAAGCCAGGTGGGACTCCTGCAACGAAGCTCAAAGGCAGCCTTTTACCTCTTTCTTCACGTACACTGGATCCTTCTGCTCATTTGCATAGATCTGTCCTTTTCCTGGAGTCCGCACAAATGGCTGGGCTGGGGCTCTTGTGCGGAGCGCACGTTCTGCACGTCCGAACACCTTTCTTTTCGGATACTTGGAACGGAGAAGTTTGACCGGATTTGAAATTCATTTTCGTTATCACAAGAAATTTCAACATCCACGTCGGTCAAAGAAAATAAAAAAGAAGAGCTCTTAGATTCTTTAAAGATAATTTCGACTGCTGTAAATTTTTGAACGGCTGTAAAAAATGGATTTAAATTTTTTATCACCTACTTGTGTGAACAAAGTTTCTCATCAATGGGGACTATCAAGAACTTGAAGAGATCATTAAAAAGACTTGATCGGGACTTGCTTGTAGTCATTTCAAACATAAAACTTGGTATAAAACAGTTATGTGCGTGGAGACATGCTCGAGTTTCTCATTAAAATTTTTGGAAAAGATTTTATTTTGAGCTTTTATATGAATTTAATATTTAATATCCAACTCGAATGCTCTGTATTTTATTTTTATTATCATAGTAATAAAATACTAAAAAAACGCAATCAATGTTTTCACCTAGCCCGCATCCGTGTTTTAAGTCCCGCCCCTCCCACCGCTGGTTTATTCCAGTGCAGCGTGCAAACATCGTCATATCCTGTCTTGGCTTCAAGTAGGCATCAGAACACTTGGATGCTAATGCTTGTTTGTTGCTTTCTGGGACCAAATCACATGAGCAACTTGGGCCTCAGTTCTCCTGTCTGTGAAATGCCTGGATTGGATGAAATTATTTCTAAGGTTTACTCCAATTACCAAGTTATTGCTAACCATCTATTTACTTCTGTGGTCATGGCGAGGTTTTCTTTCTCATTAGGGTACATCTTAGGAATTGACCAGTGATTTTTGAATGACTTTAATACAAAATAGTCTTGCTACAAACCAAAGGGATTTGTATGAATTACACAGATAATAGAATCGGGTATGACTTTGTGGCCAAAACATTTACTAAGCAAGGAAAATTTAGCCAGTGCCTTGATTCCAAAGAACTCAAGGTGCTACACAAATGCCACACGCTTAGTTCTCCGAGCTAAAATTTCTGCAAGCGTTTACCTTGTTCCTTTAAGCTTATGAATGCAGACCAATTCGAAGGAAGCCATGATAGGTTAGGATAGGATAGGATAGGATGATATGAACACAGGCTCCCTTCGTGTTCAGAAGGCACTGCTGATATGGGCCGTGCTCCGTCAATCACTTTTACATCTCCAGGGTGCTGCCATTTACCTCTAAGTCATCTCCTTCCACCTTTAGAAACAACTATCTCAGACTGAGAGTGAGGCTGAGGATCCGATTGACAATCACTACTTTTTAATCAACTCGTTTTGAGCCAGAAGTCTACCTTACGTGCCTTCTCTTCCCCAGCCCCTGCGTCTTTATGAGCAGACACAGAATAATGACGATAATAGTGATGAGAGTAATAATAATAATAAATGAGCCGGATACATTTAGCATTCAAAAGCAGATAAAAACTCTACTGTAGACGTTAAAATGGACACAGTTTAGGAAGAGGTCTGGAAAAGTACATTGCTGGATATCAGAAAACTCTGAAGCATTGAAGTTTCCATTTCAAAGGAAAGGACTCAGAATAACTGAGCATGTGTGATCTGATCAGACAGGGACGGCTTTGGCACAGACCGTTGAATATGTAAGTGCATGACCCTAAGCGCTTATAGGCACTCCTGAAATTAGAGATATGTGCAGCCTGGAGAAGTCTGAGTTAGAGAAAAAGTAGTAGGCATGCATCACGATGCCTCATGCTCCCCTCTGAGATGTGTAGCTGGTATTTCGAGGAAGATTGAACATCAAAAGCTATGTGAAGAAATGATTTAACATCGCCAGCTCATTTGTTCTATGGATTAGTGCCGACATCACACAAAACAGGCACTCTACGGTGGAAGCAAGAGTTCGGGGTTTGGTCTTTGGGTGAAGAAGATAAAGCAAAAGTCAGGAATTAGTGAGCCCTTAAAAACAATGGAGTCTCTTGGGTTCCAGCAGGAATTCAAGTTGCATAAATGGAGCATTTCGCAAAGATGAAAGACACCATAGAACACTGTAAAATTCAAGAGCCTATATTGTAAGGCCATAGGAAGGAAATACCATTTATTAAATACATATGTAGGGCACTGTGGTAGGAGCTTTCTCATTCTTTGAGCTAAGTATAACCATAGAACCCTTCCCTTTCTAATCTGTGAGGAAGCTAGGACTAATGAAAAGGTTACAAACTTGGTTACAAAATTTGTTGTTGACTTTAGACATACATGTGATGGATGTGTCTGTTTCTTGGCCTAATTGAGGGGGTGTTCTCCAACATTACAGTATCTTCCCTACTGGTTCCCTAGAATACCCCCGTTGCAGCAATGTTCCTTAAACATTGAGGATTTTTGCCTTAGTATTTCTGATCTAAATTCAGTCGCCCAAGGTATGAAGCACTTTAAATGGTTCCCAGGCATTTATTTGAAAGGGAAGCATTTCTTAATCTACCAGGAAGCCAAGAGCAATTCTCCACAGGATCGGGACTATCTCAGTGATGGGAGTATCTTCTCTGGGTTCCGTGGCTGTGGAGGGGGTCACACTGCTACGATACTTTTTCTCTCTACGCTTTCTTTTGGCTACATACTCCCTGATTGACTCATCACATGACAATTTTGTAATATTTACTATCGGAGGAATAGGAAGATAATTCAGTCTTCTCTCTCACAAGACTGATCGAAATTTGAATGTTTATTATTGATAGGTTAGAAAAGTTCCTTGAGCTTCAAAACTTATTGCTACAAATGCTCTATCCATGAATTTCCTACTAGAGTTACATTCCAAGAACAGGTAATGCTTCAAGGACAAAACAAGATCTGAATATGAGCCTTCTATTTCATAATGTGGCCAGAGTCAACTGGAGGCAGACTCACAGCACAGCTGGAGAAGCTGAAAATTCAAGGTCTTTTTCCAAGGTGCAGGTGCTGCCTCCAGGAGAAAGCCTTCACCTGAGCTAGGAGACAAAGAGCATTCATTGCCCCAGCCTGGGGGCATCACCGCCCTTGCCTGTGGTGGTTCTGGGGCTGCTCGCTGAGTACAATCTCTCTGTCCAACTGGTCCCTAATGACAGCTCCTTCTCCTGCGCCTCTATGAGCAGGCTGATCCCTCTTTGCCTTCAACGAGAAGTATCCGAGCCAGGCACTGCTCATAGACCTGGGTTTTATGGCCACCTGGCATCCTGACCCTTAGCCTCAGGTCAGGCCTGATGAGGAAGAAGGAGGTGAGGACCTGGGACCGGAAAGTGGGGAGGGGAGCTTCCAGGCTTGACCAAAAGCTGTGGCCTCAGGTAGGAAACACCTCTCAAGCCAAAAAAAAAAAAAAAAAAAAAAAAAGTTCCGTCATGAATTTACGGATATGACATTGTCATAAAAGGCTGAGGCAAAGAGTCACTTTTGAAAACTATCAATAATAAACACTCTTTGATCAATCATGCTGGAGGAAAACCTGAATTACTCATCTATCCTCTTTCTAGGAAATATTACAAAATCATTATTATACAAAGAGGCAATCAAAGAATATGAAGGCTAAAATGTGTAGGGAAACCAGCATCATAGAACTATATCAGTTCTACTATACTAATAAAAATATTTTTCTGTTATTCAGTTATTTTTCTGGATTTTTTGGAAATTTGTGGTATTTGTCAGTTTTATAGAATTTCTGACTTGGTGCAATTTCTTTACTCATTCAAATTAATTTTTCCACTCCTACCTGATTTGGCATTCATCTGTTTGAATTCTTTTTCTTAAAGAATGCCCCATAAGCTGGAGCTTCAGGTGCCACCGCTGGGCTCTGTCCCTTCTGTTCACTTCTGCTGGGACGCAGAAGGCCCTGGCCAGCATTCCTGTATTCTCAAGGCTGGTGTCTCTACCAACAGGGATGTTAGAAGCTGGTGACTGGTTGGGTTTCATAGAAAGGACAGTGGATCGGAGTGGGATTTCGGTTCTATTTCTGGGTTAAACTTGTTCTAATTGTGTGCCCCTGAGCAGGAGACTGTCACGCCCTGGGACCATATTTTCTCATCAGTAACATGTGCTAAATAAGAGCCTCCTCATCGCACAAGAATGTCCTGTATCTAGTAACACATATAGTAATAGCATTACATAGTATTACATAGAGATGGTAGAAACCTATGTAGAAGAAGGTGGCCAACAAAAAGGAAAAACGATCTCTGTCATGCTTCTTCCTCTGGTTAGCCACAAACCGAGGCTCCCTGTAGCATCTTGGTGAAGCTTAACCACCTTCCTATGCTGTTCCCACATCACCCTGGAGACTTGTTGAAAACCGTCACAACGTCCCTTTCTAAATTTCCCAAGATGGCATTGGTGGTGCTGGTGGTGATGATGAGTTTCCTCTTTTTTTCTTTTTATTTATTTATTTTTTATAAATGAAAGAAGTGGAAACACTATTTTCCCTCCTGTTTCCACCTCTCTGTCTTTTTACCTTACTCAACCCTTCCTCCTCCATCTCCTCATCAGCCTCCCACCCAGTCAATAGCCCAATGCCGATGCCCTCAACTTCCAGTCAGATAATGACCTGGCCATGACCCTCTTCCAGCTCTTCCAGAGGCTTGTGAAACACCCTGGAATTGGGTGGTATTCTCCCCCCTGCAGACAGAGCAAGAGGAGAGGGACGACGGACAGAGGGCGGCCTCATACACGTTTGGGGAGGGTCCACTAACGAAGGGGCCAACGGTGCTTTGTGCTCCTTACCGGTCCCCCAGTGGGACCACTTGGGCTCCTTGGCTCCTGAAGAAGAAATCCCTGACCAGTATTCTCTTTCCGGTCACACCCTTACCTCCTTACCCCCTCCCCCAAGCTCCTTTTGGCTTCTGAAGTGTGCAGAAAATGAGCAAAGGATAACAGGGGGAAATAATCCATAAGGTCAGTGGCTAATCAGCCACACTTAAGCATCTAAGAAAGCAGAATAACACCCACAAAGGTGTCATCAACCAACGAGAAGGGCAATGAGTTGGTCCCATTTGGAAATTTTCTGCGTCTCTGTAAATTTGTTTCTCAAGGTAAATCACCAGTCTGCCTGGCTACATTTGTTAACAACGCATGTAACTCTTAACGGCATCTCAAAAGCATACTTACTCTCAATTTCGCTTCTCATTCGTTTTTATGATGCTAGAGAAATTCAGATTATATAGGCTTTCTTTGTGCTGAGATGGTAATTTTATATCACTGTAGATTAATAGCATTTTTAGTGATATTTGGTATCACTCATTTGTCTCCCGTGGTCGTAAAGATATATATTTTTTCTAATTTGGCTTTGCCAACAAATAAAAAATAAGAGTCTTTTTCTGTTGAATGAGCAAAAAAATCATTCTGATCATGAAGAATTATTCCTTTTTAACATCCCCACAACCCGCCATCTAATTGTTTTTGTTACTGCAGCAATACAGTTTCCACAAGAATGCGGGTGCGTGCCGGCGCGCGTGCACAGTTGGGCCTGCAGAGGAATCGCTCCTGGTTGCGACCTGATCTTTACTTTGAGACTATGAGTCCTGATTACTGAGCCTCCGGCTTCTCTGTTTAGAGCCTGTGCATCCAGGCAGCTCTGCTTCGGAAGACAGAAACCTCCTGTTCCTCCCCCCTCCTCTCCCTTGGTCCTAGAGTTTGGCAGATCTCTTTCCTTTTGTAAGCATATTGATACGGCCGGGATTCTATTCCGAGAACCGGTCCTGCCGTGTTCACTCGGAGCAAGTACCCATTCCAGGGATGGTGATTATGGAGTAGAAAGGCAGTCAGACTCGCTTTAGCTATCAGCTTTTAAGAGCCTCCTCCATCTGCTAAAATGTGCACTGCAAAGTTGCACATAAAATGCCGATTAGTACCTCGGTGCAGATTCAGATAACGATCCGCTCTCTCTTGGTTTACATTACACTCTCCTAACTACCTATTCACCTGTTCTATTGGAAAATTTTAATCATCTCCCTGACATTAGCTTGGCAATTTCAGCGGCCACTTCACAATCTTTCAAAGTCTTTCTGCTCCATTTCATTCCTATTTCTTTTCTGCGTGTGTTAATTATTTTTGCAGCCAGCATACGTGTTTGTCAATAATGCATTACATTTTCCATGTGTCAGTTCCTCAGCCCATCAAAGAACCCTGCTTTTTACGTTCCGAATCTATTTCCCCCTTTCCCTACTCAGCTCATTTTGCTCCGGGCCTGCCTCTTCTCCTCGTTCCGAATCCCTTGGAAGTTGCCTGGAACTTGGCGCTTGCAAAGCGGTTCCCAGTTTAATGGGTTCTAGTTCACCACGGAGCAGTAGGCCTGGGCCTGCAGTGGCCTGCAAGTTGTCTGAGAGGCCCATGACTCCTTCAGTACCTGAGATAACTTAAATGCCCTCGTTTTCTGGGATGCCCACTTCTGGAATGTGCACAAGACGGTTTTCCCATCTCGAATCAAGGACCAAGGTGTGAATCCTCCATTAAGCTTGAGGATCATGAAAACCGGTCCTGACTCCGTGGCTCCATTCCCAATGCGAAGCCTTTGCTTGATGAAAAAGCCTTCTCTTTTTATTTTTATTGTCTTAAATTGTATTTTTATTTATTTACTTATTTTTTGAGAGAGAGCGCACGAGCCAGGGAAAGGGAAGGAGAGGGAGAGAGAGAATCTCAAGCAGGCTCCACATCCAGCAGGGAGCCCAACGTGGGGCTCGATCTCACGAATCATGAGATCATGACCTGAGCAGAAATCAAGAGTCGGATGCTCAACAGACTGAGCTGCTCAGGCGCCCCAAAGCCTTCTCTTAAAAAAAAAAAATTTTTTTAAATATGTGTATTGTTGACACACACTGTTACATTAGTTTCCAGTGTACAACATAATGATTCCAACTCTCTCTACCTTATGCTATACTGACCACAAGTGTAGCCGCCATCTGTCACCACCCAACTCTATTACAATGCCATTGACCGTGTTCCCTATGCTCTACCTTTCATCCCAGCTGGAGCCTGTGTCTCCCACTCCCCTTCGCCCGTTTTGCCCAGCTCCCCCCTCCCTCTGACAACCACCAGTTTGTTCTCTGTATTTATGAGTCTGATTCTGGTGGGGGGGAAAAAAAAGCTTTCTCTTAATGGCCATTCAAAAAACACCTAGCATACCGCCAGGCACATAACGAAGCTCTATGAATACTTGCTTGTAAGGGGCTCAAGACCCACAGGTTGTAATCTGGGGGCCCGAAAACGGGAGGCCTGCTGCTCCTTTTTAAAACAATCAGTACCGTTCCCCCCTCTACTCCAACATAACCTATTCTTGGGAATTTTCTAATGGTTACCATTTCCTTTTTCATGATTAATATCACGGGTACCTCCGCGTTGTCCTAATCCCAAGACTCTTCTTTTGTCATTGCTTCTGAGAATTGACTGACTAGTTCCCTCTCACAGGCCAAGGAAGCGCCATTTTAAAAGAACTCTGCTTCTCAGAATGAATGCCCTTTTGGTGAAGGGCACATGAAGGGAAGTTTCTTTTCTTGTTTTGCTTTTGTTTCAGAGTCCCCCGGGGGTTACACACATCCTGTTCTAACTCCCCGGTTCCTTGGGGAAACACTCAGCCTGTGACGGGAAGAGAAGGGACACAGGCCCCGAGCACCACGGACAGGGAGGAGGTGCCCCCGGCTCCTCTCCGTCTGGGCCGCCACTTTGTTTTCTCTTCTGCCCAAGTACGTCACGTTGCGCACCGGAATCCTCCGAGTGCCACGCACTGACCCTTGGTAAGATTCCATTTCTGACTTCCCATCACTGACTTCCCACACCTTCGGTTGCCAGCACCTCTCTGGTACTTTTAACTGCCTTCTGTTGCCTGGGAGCCCTCCGTCTCCATGCTGCAGGGGGATGCCGGAAATGGCTGGGCCGAGAACACACAGGTGTGCCCAGACTGGGCAACACGAGGTCCAGCATGCTTCAGGATTTTAGGTTATCCGAAATTTCCTTTATCGTTAGCTCTTTTCAAATAATCACAACAAGTGATCATTTTCTGCTAATTGTCCTACAGGAAGCAGTGCTTTTCAAATGTTTCTCGTGGACTGTCTGGCAGTCTTGTGAACCAACAGGGGCCTCGAGAGAGGTTGACCGAAGGAGGAGACAGGGACGATAAAATCATGTATCACTCACCATTCAGATAATTATCTGGTTATAACCACTCCTGTAGAAATAGACGCCTTCTCTCCAGTAGGTGGCCTCTCTCTTTATTCCGGGGTCTTTGTGGAAATACCTTTCTTGAACTTAAAGATCCCCTCTAGAAATACTTTCCAGGACAAAAGACTTCTGGTGAAGTCTTTAATTCACAATAATCAGCAGGTGAGACAGTGTGCCACCTCTGGGCTCGGCGACCTTGAAGTTGGCACAGGACGCAGGCCGCACGGCTCCCGGTTTCCACTTCATGCCCAGCCGTGCTATCTGAGTCAGGCGGAGAAATTGCCCTTCCTGGCTACTCCCCTCTTCGTCCGGAGAAATAAAAATGAATCGTTAGTTTTATTTGGTGTGCTCACTCCATGGGTTAGGACGCCTAAAGAAAAATAAATGTATGACAAAAAATGTGGATAAATTCTCCGTACTTATTTATAGGCGATACTTCCTGTCAACAGGGCTTCGAGAAAATATTTCCTTGGAACGGTCATTGGGGAAGGGTGTTGTTAAGAAAACTTGAAGGGGGGTTGGGTTCCTACATCGCACCCTCCGTTGAATTTAAAAAAAAATTAAGGCTTCCATAAAATTCAGATAACTTCAGCCAGGGAAAATTTCGCCCAGTTTCCACACGTGTCAAATTGGAATTACGAAATTATGCGTCTCACGGGCTTCTTCGGACTACTTTGTATGACTTTTAGAAGTACCTGGTACCTAGTTAAGTATACTATAAAGATGAGCAATGATTATTTTTATCAACTAATAAAATTCCTAGTTGCTCTTATAACACCTGACCCATTAGGGAGAGGTTGCAGACTAATAGTCCACGAACAGGGTGAGGTCATGAACAGAGCTTTAGAAACTTTTTAGCTGCTGCGTTTTACAACCGAGAGATTTCTCCTAGAGTCAGAAAAAAAAATTTTTTTTTCCAACTTTGCTTTACAATGAGAGGACCTATAATGTGAGGCACATATTTCTTCAAGGTCACACAGCCGACGCTGAAGGGCCCTTTAGGAGGGCAGGTCTCACCAGTTTGCAAGATCCTCACTGTGTCCCCCTGAGCTCCAGGCATGCCACGTGGCCCCTGAGCACCTGCGTTTCCCTCTCCTGTCTTATACTCTACCAAGCACTCCGATATTCTGCTCCACACAAAGTATAAGACACGCGGTCCAGCAATATTATTCACATTTCAGAGTTGAGGCAACGAAGAAAGGGGAAGGGTAAGTGCCTTGGAAAACGTCCCACAGGGAGTCTCTAAAATTCAGACCCCCTTCTTCTTCTGCAGCGTCGCCCTGCTTCCCCAGCCCCATGAACAAAGTCCCTCCTCGGATTTCATCAGAAGCGGTCTGTCCTCTGTCAATTCGACAGAGATTTTAAGTAGCAGGGCGACGGGATGTGCCGGTTTCAAATGGTAACTTAAAACGTGACCTAAGGTGTCTGAAGAATGTCCTCTCCACTCTGCTAATAAACAGGCAGTCTCTAATTATTTGCATGGAGTTTGGCTCCCAAGACAATTCGGTGTCCGCGTGGCTCCGTTTCACCTCTACTTATTTCCATTACCTTGCATATTAGCTATGTCAAGTTGATGGGCCTGCTGTTCCCCGGGGTGGCTATTATAAATATGGTGTTACAGTGGGATGCTTCCAGTCTTCTGGAACCTCATTTGAACTAAGCAAGTTCTCTATAATGATCATTAATGATGTATTGCTTGCATATAAATGTTGGATATTAATCTTTTGTTTATTTTCTCTATGCCATCAGACTTTTTAGAGGTTCTTTGTAACATGCTCTTAATTGATGACGAGAAGTAGTTTCTGCATTTGGGAAAAGAGCGATTTTTTTCAGCTGACAATGCACTGTGGCAGATGAAGCCTTGATCTCGGAGCCCTGGCGGATAGACTCACTTCTCTTGGGAGATACGGCTGCTTCTTGCTCTGGGAGTTTACGTATAACTAGTGTCAAGGCACAAAACCTCACCTGAGCCAGGACTTGCCATTGGCATCTAACTTCATGAATTGGAGACAAGAAACTGTCTGTGCCAGGAAGTCCCTGCGAGATGCTCGGGATGAGTCCAGTCACCCTCTGGAAGGAGGGACATTGTAGGTGTTGGATACATTCTGTTCCTTTCTCACAGGACCTGAATTGAGCCCATGCTGTAGCGAGTCTGAGGATTTGACTTGGCCGAATCTCCTTCTGCCATGACCCAGAACTCAAGTGCCAGATGAAATCTAAAAGGGTCTCTCATGACTTGGGACAGATTCTTCTGTCTGTATTGAATTAGACTAGAAAAAAATGTTTGCAGTTTTGTTCATTTGACTTTATACCATGGGGTTGTTCCAGGAATAGTTTAGCATATGTGCAGGAAATGATGAGGTGCCAAGGAGCTCAGGCATAAGACGGACCTGTGTCTGAAACCCTGCTCTGCCACCTACTACCCATGTAGCTTTAAGAAAGTTTCTTTTTTGTGTGGATGTAGTAGACTGCATGGTTCCCCCCCACATAGTGTTAATGACATGTAATTAACATATAATGATAGATACATTTAACATGTATTTAAGAAGGTTTCTTCTTCTTTTTTTTTAAGTTTATTTGTGTATTTTTTGAGAGAGAAAGCAGGAGCAGGGGAGGGAGAGAGAGAGAGAGTCCCAGGCAGGCTCTGAGCCTGATGCAGGGATCGAACTCATGAACTGTGAGATCCTGACCCAAGCTGAAGTCAGATGCTTAATAGTAATTTTTTATTATTTGTTATTATTATTGTTATTTATGAAGGTGCTGATGCTAGGTTTAGCTGTAGAGTCCTCTCCTGGCCTTCCTCATCCTGGAAGAGAGAGGCTGTTTGCCGGGCTCTCACCGTGCACATATCCCGGCACCACCTGTCTTTGTTATCAGAAAGTAAATGTGATCGAGGTAAAGGAGACCTCGCTGGCTTTAGTTAAGAGCAGGATGCAGGAATGGCCCTGGGCCAAAACTGCAAATTCACCACAAGACTTTTATGGTGAGGAATGCACATTAAAACCTATTAGAAGCAAACATCTTGATGACATGGAGACTCACGTCTGAGGAAGGGATGGTGGGTCTCATGGGAGAAACCAGGCATAGACACAGAAGCCACTAAGGTGGGTGTGCCGTGGTCCAGGGTCATGTGGAAGTTTGTTAGTCCCATGGTTGCTCTTGATCCAGAGGTCATGGGTGGGCCATGTAATCCCCTTTGTCCTCCAACTCCTCACCATTTCTCACTTGAACTTTGTGAAAAGCTGTGGCTATGTTCTCTGCCATCATCTTCTTCCCGCTCTAATTCACTCTTCCACTTTGCTGCCAGAATGATGTTTCTAGAATGCAACTCCAGTTAGGCCCCTTCTCTGCTCAATGTTCTTTTCTGGTGCCCACCCTTTACCCAACTAAGTCCAGTGGCGAAAACCAAAAGCATAACTGCTTAGGTCTATGCACACTATTGCCAAGCCCTTGACCCCCAAATCCAGGAGGAGCTGGCGGACCCACACTAGAGGGCAGTGCGGGGAAGAGGCTGGAAAACTCAAGGAAGGCTTTTCACCACTCCCTCTGAGCATTCACCACCCAGTGGTCTGCACTGGGGAAAGATGAAAGGAAGACACACATGTGTTTCCCATCTTGCCTGGAGATTAAGTGTTTTCACAATCAAGGAAATGTTTATGGTTTCATACGCCTGAAAAGTTGTTTGGCCCCTAAAGTTGAGTCTGAACTCTTCCCAAAGCATCACTAGAGAGGACTGGGGACTTGTCTTTTTCAATGGATTCTATTTTCCTTTTGGAATCAAGTCTTCCTCTTCCTATCTGGGTGCCCCTAAAGTCCCAGCCTTTCACTTTTCTTTAAATGCCTACTTGTATTATCTGTTTAGAATTCTGTGTGATTCTTAGGGGAGTCTCCATCACATATGGTTTTTAGGTTCTCTGAATGGTCACATATATGGTGTAAAGAGAAGTTGAGGCCACTCATCTTCAGATTCTTTAGAAAAACTGAAGTTTTCTTTGACAAGTAAGGCAAGGACTCCTTCTTCAAATCCAGGCGGACTTGACTTGAAGGCAAACCAGGTGACTTTGGCAGAGGTAGAATTACGACCCCTCCTTGTCTTCTTCCATTTTTCTCGATCTCCTAGGCACCACATCAGCCGGCTGGAGAACTCTGCCTCTCTCCTGAAGACTTAGGAGAGTTCCTGGAGGACTAGCACAGTGGTGACAGTGCAGCAGCCTGACCCAGGCCCCATGACTTTGCTCCCAAAGAGGCTGCCCTTATATGACACGTTGCCATTTCAATATTCAAAAACCAAGAAAGACACATTATATCCAGCCCTTCCTCAATATTGATCTCACAAAATGTGAAGACTGGGAAAGCTTTTTTTTTTTTTTAATAAATGATCCTTGGTAGGCCCAGATTTACCTGCCCGACACAAATCGGACAACCTTTGGTCCCTGATTTTGAGTTGAGCCAAACAAAATGCATCGGCTTCTGGCACACGTAGAAAGCCCTGGGGAATGTGAGTGTCCTCTGGCAACACTGACTGTTCTAGTACCAGACAGACTGTTCGAGTAGTACCAGCCACTTGTCTAAAAGCTTCATTTACCACAATTTGCTTATAAAAATATATTGTTTCAAACATCAAACGACAAGCATTTCATGAAGATACAGAGATTAGCTCTCTCTTTGTCTCCCTGTCACAGAAGAGAGCTTGTGAGCACAAAAAAAGTTCTTCGACCACTTGCTGGGAATGAGAGAACTTGCTGGTACTACGGGCAAGACTTCCATTCACAAAATCATCAGTTTGTAAGTCTTATCAATTGAGAGCCTAGCAAAACGTTTGGCTCCTAAGATTATTGACCTACGTCCCAAATCAGCTTTTTAAAGACAAGGCTCTTTTGCTCTTATCACCCATTTGTCACGAGAGATATGACCTGAGAAATGCCTGTCATAAAAGCATGAACTCGGCAGCATTTTTCTTATTCGGTTAACACTGGGCAAAAAAAAAAATAGAAGTGAGCGATTTCCTCCAGCCCCAAACCGCTTTGTTCTTCCAACAGAAATACTGCAGTACATTACTCCAAAATGTAGACTAGGACCTTTGGGTATTTTACAAGTGAACAATGGCTGAGTCATTTAATTTAAGAAACACAGCTAGCTAAGCACTCATTTATTTGTGCAAAAAATTCTGTGGGCTTTTATCATGCTTGTACGAAATCCAGTTTTCTGAAGACTCTGTAAATCCATAAATACTCTTTGACATGATAGGCCATTATAGCTCTTAAAGACTTGTGGCTGTCCGTGGGATCAAACTCGTGCTTCATGGTGAAGCCTGGAAAGAAGATTTATATGTCAACCATTCCAAATCCTATCTCTACTTAAAACTCCCTATCTCGGGAATGAGCTGTAAACTATTTTTGCCTGCTGGTATGAAGCGTCATTCCCAGCCATAAGAGTCTTAGGAACATTTCAACTCTCCAGGCTCACATCTGGACACACCTGCAGCCAAATATCTTTCCCTTTTCTTCTCCCTGGGGGATGGAACTCAGCTTGGTAGATAAGTCTCATGGTCTCAGACCTACCACTTAACTCAAACTTGACCCGAGTCACATAAATCACTTAATCTTTTAGAGAGATGAGTGTTGGAATGAAGAGTCGAATTTCTTACCAAAGGTCATTTGTTAAGTTTCTGTTCACGACCAGAAGGAGAGGCAGGGCAGCGCTGCCTCATTAAAAGAATCAGAAGAAAGCTTCGAGAAGTCGGGAGTAGTAAGCAATGTCATGCGGGAGAGAAGGTTAGAGAGAATGATAACTCCGAAGAGGATCTTGGGTTCCAACCTCTCCCTCACTCCCTGCACCCAACAAGGCATTCGGTTTTGTTCATTTTACCCCCATGGTGTCTCTCAAACCCAGCCCCTCCTCCCCATTCCTTCTGCCACAGCCTTAGGTCAGGCCGTTGCGTCTCTCCCCGGACTATCTGTCTCTCTGTTTGTCCACATTGTTGAAAGCATTGCTTTGTAATACGCAGGACTAACGTAAGGCAAACAGGGTCTTTCACACTTGGAAGGTGCTTATTCTGCCCTCCTGACCTCCACCCTTCCTACCATTCCCTGAGAACATCTTGGCTCATTCCTGTTCCTCTACCTAGGACACCCTCTCATCTCTCCACTCTCGTTGCTGAAATTCTAAACTCCCAGAAAACCCCAGATGAAAATTCATAGCTCCTGACTCATTCGCCATGTCCTCCCAGCACTGCCTTTGTAGAAGTCAGTATCGATCTCTTGTCTTGTTCTATGTATTCATCTGTGTCCATTGGTCGTTTCCCCAGATTGCAAACTCTGTGAAGGCAGGGCTCATATCACCCAATATCTAGCACAAGGTGCTATACGTAGACTGTGCTTAGCAAATATGCATTGAAGAAATGAGTATAGGTACACAGGTCAGTGGTCTTGGTGATTGATCTTCGAGAGAGGAGAGTTAATGGAGTCAAAGAGATAGAACTCAGAATTCAAGACAGTGAGGGGAGACAGGATGGTGAGAAAATGGAAGTCTTTTGCAAGATGATATTATAAAAATATGATATATATGTGTAGAGTTTTTATTTGTGGAGGTTGTTCTCACGTAGTGCTAGCTTATCTCTTCCTATTTCTCTTCTGTCTATAGCCTAAGGAAATTCTCGTTCTTATCATTTGCTTACCCGGTACTGGAAACTTAACTATATGCAGCTGAGTCTTTGCTGATCACAAAGCCTTACAAATCTCGGATTTGTTTAGTTAATAGGATTGGCATCGAAACATTTCTGCAGTCCAGTTTCATTTTTCTCCTCCATCCAACATTACTGCCAGTGCATGCTGACGCATCAGCTGTTTTTGTCAATCCTTTTTGTCTTCCGAGCATTTTGGAATTATCTCTAAGTCAATTCGAGTCTTATGTTTTTATGTTCATCTTTACTTTTCTTATTTTCCCTACAAATTAACATGCGTTTTATTCTGTCACCTTAAAAAAAAATCGAACGTCAGTAGCTGGAGCCATTTATATCCACTCGGGCCCCTCCAAAGAGATTCCTCCTCTTCCTCAATGTCACTGATTTCCTATAAGCACAGAACATTTTTTCATGTGTACTACCTTCAAGCATGTGTCGAGACACTGCAGATCTGTCTTTAAGGGTCTTCAAGCAGCATTGGCAATATCCCCGTCATGACAACCTAGAGTTGTCCTCACCCTGTGGACCCCCCTAATGGCCGACCTTTACCCACAGGACCCATTTTCCCACATTCCCTGTCCTTATACCCACAGGTAACATGATAGCTATGATCTACCTCTCACTGTACCCAACAACTACTGGATAAGTTGCCACGCAGTTTCCATTACTTATTGTCACCAAGCCGGCTTCTAGAAGGGCTTCTGGCTGACTCTCCCATACTCACCATTCACCTCTGTTTATCCCGAAGGATTTCTGTTCCTCCGATGAGGCTCCTCAATTAGAGAGAACCCTGTAACACCAGATAGCGAGTGGGGCCAAGCTAATTCTATTTCTAATTCGATCTAATTCCGAGACCTCCTGCCTCTGCTCCATGCCCAGTGTGCCGTCCTCCACATCTCTTTCCTCGTACATGCTTTCTGATGCTATTCTATAATGCCTCAAAGAAAGTCTCATTTCCTTTTCCTCTCTATACCTTTAATTCATTTATCCTTGCCTGCAGAGTTATTATTTGTAAGAATAGCTAAAACTCCTTGAGCTCTTATCATGAGCCAAGCATTGTACTTTGCACCTTCTTTGGATTATTTCATTTGTTCCTCATTACTGTTTACATGAGGAAAGTACCCACTTTTCACACCCACTTTATAGAGCGGAGGGAGAACTGAGGTTTAAAGGGGGGAAAATAATTTGCCGGGGTTCCATGGTGAGAGAACAACAGCGGTAGGCATTCCACCTGTCCGCTGTCGTGTTTGCCAGCGTGCTGGAGCGCCTCGTTCTGTGAAGCCGGGTGTGCTCACTGATTGCCAGTGTGGCAGTGCAGGACGGAGACACTGACGTCTTGCCTCCAGTCCTCCAAGTCCCAGACAGCCTCCCTGGCAGGGCGCCTAGTGACAGCTGCCGTGGAAACGACCTTTCTCCACACCTGTTCAGGCGACTTCCATCTGGGTGGGAGGCTGGGGGTGTCTCCCTGCAACCTTGGCTAATTCCGGACCGGTCCCTTCTTCTGCTCACCCTGCCTTCGGAGCGGGTGGCACACCAGTGGGCGTCAGGCAGCAAGCCTCCCGCATGACGCGACTTGCCCTTGGAGAAACAGCCTTGAAACAAACTCACGCACCTCATAACAAGATCCCCTGCGTCCACACACGTTTCCCTCACAGCTTCCTGGAAACGTACAACCATCCGCATCACCCCCGGCCTTGCCTGCAATTTGGCTGGGCTGCTTATCAAGAACTGATGAAAAATCCGCATACAGTAAAAATTGAATCCAGACACAAAAGAGAGTCCCTGCAAATTCTTCCCTGTCATCTTTCCCTCCCTTTAGCTTAGACTGCTGTTTTTAGACTATTTTTTTTAAGTACATGACTTTTACTTCCCCAAATGAAATCTTTGAAATCAACTGAAATATTTGAGAGTGAATACGACCTGAAGTATTATTGCCATTATCTTGATCAGTTCTGCATATATTAGCCCCAGACCAGATTGGTTTTAGCTCTAGCTCAGATGCTGAACTTCAAAATTCAGGATGTTTCCTCTCTGTAAACCTCAATTGCCACCACCGCCCCCCCAGCCCCCACACCTATGAGAAAGGTTATGGGAAGAGCAAGACTACTAGATTCTGATTTTTTCCAGGTATCAATCTTGAATCTTCAAAACAACTTCCCTCTGGATGTCCTCAGAAATTCTTGACATTTATTTGGAGCTTTAGAAGCTAAGGTTTTTCGAGATGTCTCGCAATTTTCCCATCGACTTGATATCAGCAGCAGCATCGTCCTCCTTCGTAGACTTCGGGGCCTCAAACGCTCTCACCTGGGGCTTTAGCACCACTGCCCTCGTGTTTTCAGGCATGGTTCTCTTGCGACCGCTCATCTGAAGTACAACGACCTGGGCGTCCAATACCGCCATGTGCTCCGGCGGGGGTGGGAGAGAGGTAGCCAAGCTCCGATCGTGGAATCGGAGATGGCGACCATGGAAGAGCATGTCTGGGCATTTGGGGGTGGCATGATAGAACCGGCTGGCTTGGGGGGAAGGGGCACAGTAGATGAAAGCAAGCAGCAGGTCTGAGGAAAGCAGGTGGAGGAAAGCCACAAGGCGGAATCCCGACAGCGCCCTCAGGATTAGCCTTCTCCCAGCGCTCAGGGTCCTTCCTCTCCTCACCCCAGTCGGGCCTCCTGGGTTTCTCCTTTTGGTTCTCTTTCTTCCCCTGGAGCTCATTCCCTGCCTCTCAATCCTGCTGTGGCTACTCTAAGTCTCTCCTGCTCTTTTCCCTTCTTCCAGACTTCAGCCTCGGCTGGTGCAAATGGGACCCTTTTGTCCTTGCTGCTGGCTCCAGGCGTCCCTCCTGCCGAAAGCTACTGGCTTAGGGGGCTGTGACTGAATTCCTCTTTGGTTAAGGAAGGAACAGAGGCTTGCGTGTCTCTAGCGTGCTGGAGCTTGAAACGGGGTTCCTGGGCTGCGAGTTCCTGGGCATTTACTCCACACCCGAGCCGGGTTTGTCAGGGGCCTGTGTCACTTGGTTGCCCTTCACCATTGACGGTATGCGCTCTCGTGCAACAGAGCGCTTGACTCGTAAGAGAGCCCTGCGGGACCCATCTGGACGCATTGGTTTGGGGGGCAAGTGGGAGGGAGCGGACAGTAAGCTTTGTGCGAGCAGCTCTCTCGTCCATCCTGGGCACCACTCCACTTGGTGCTCAGAGGAATGGACGAAAGAATGAATAAAAGAAGCAAATGAATAAGCGATTGCCTGAGGGAACAAAGGAGCGAATGGTTGAATAACGCTGTCTGGAAACAAAGGACCAGAAGGTGGGAGCCACGGATCGCCTGTGTGAAAACCATGCCGCAGCACCTGCCGCTCACGCCCGGCCGTCGGGGAAGCCTCGGTCCCAAAGGCAGCTCTTGGACACCAGGAGAGCTAGGACACCCCACGGAAGCCGTCGAAGTGCATAACCGAGCTGCACTGCTCCATGGCTTAAGACAAATATTCACACGTCATACTGGTTCTAGGGTATGAATTTTTAGGCTATAATTCTTTAAAATTTATTATAGTTTTAAACTTAATTGGGTGAAAATATTTATTGGGGGGGGAGGGGATGCAATTACCCAATTATGAAAGCTAGCATGGATCCTAGGAGGGGCACTAAAACTATCTTTAAGTACTGAGAGGATTTTATTACAGCGACTCTTAAAACAATAATGAATGTTACGTGCCCCTCGGTCTTTTACACAATAGAAAAGGAGCCCACAATTTTCAAACAGAAAGCAGAGTCGGGTTTGTGGAGGAAGAAAGAAAAAGGGCGCTGTGCCAACGAATCCTCCTTGCAAGCCCTCCCCGCCTAAAATCGCTTTTTCTTCAAACATTAAGGCAAAGGCGGGGGCGGGTTGGGGGGGGGGGACTCTAGTGAGGTTACAGACAATGAAACGGAGCTGTGGGAACTAGTATTAAAAATACGCTGGCATTTTCCCAAACCGGGAGTGCTGACAGGTATAATCCTATTACTAAACTCACGTCGGCCATGAGATAGATGAAATAAAAACATGATCTCGTGCCACCAGGGTGGCTATTTGTCCGCAAAATCTCACTGCGTTGTTCATCAATCTGTCCCCCTCCCCCCACCAAATCGTACAGAGTAGAGAACAGTGTTAAGGAGGCCTTTAAAACACATCATTGAGATTACAGCACCTTTTAAAATAAACAGCACTGAATACCAACACAGGTAAAATGTCATTGTGAGATGGGGCTCCGATATTCAACGGTGTGCTTTATGGCTTTCCAGCGTGTGATAAAATCTGTTCACCAGATGTACTATTTGTCTCCTGTGTAGCATACTTGAGCATCCTGTAGGCCTGAGGCCCATTTATTTCATGTAATTGCCTTTCCTGTGCACACCTTGGGGCACCCTAATTCTCCATTTTATTTCAGGCACTGTACAGGGTACCATCTGGTAGTTTAAAACTCATCCTGTTTTATGGCACTACCGCAGCGGCTGTATTCGGCTGTAACGCAGGCTTTCGGTGGAGACAGGCTTCTTACTACCAGCCATTTATTTTTGCCTGAAATAAAGTAGACTTGAACTATCAACATGCAGGATTCGCACGTAGATCATCCCTGGTCCATACGAGCTTGACAGAGGTTCCTGGGCAACCTGCAGACTCGAAGCAGTTTCGAGTTGCTTTGCGCACAGCTGTTAACTGATAGAATTGGGATTCTAAATTCTTCGCCTACTTCTGCACGTAATGGTATCTTTTTAGTATCTCATTTGTATTATTTCAGTTCAGATGAGCACAAAAATAAATGTATTCCATCACATCTGGAAAAGTACCGCGGAGAAATTGCTTAATATACAAAGCTGCACACCTCATTACGAGGTTCGTCACTCATTTCAAACCCAACCTTACCTCTCTGTCCCTCATCGACGCGGCTTTTGTTTCACTGTTGTTTTCATTAAATTGCTAAATCATTTTTCAAGGGAATTCGCAAGATCTTGAAAAGGCGAGTTTGGAAATAATATACTTGGCAGAAGGAAAATAAATAAAAATAAATCTCAAAGCCACGCAGCTTCTCCGCCGCAGGTCCCCGATGAGAGCGCCTTCCCTCAACTTGGGCACAAATTACATAGGAAGTGACTGTGCTCTGTGAGGATTCATCTCCCGCCTCAGACCAGCCCCCCACCGCTGCGCCCACACAGCTGGGCAAGCCACTTTAACAAAAGGGTCCCTGATATGCAAATTACACACACCCAGCTGCACATTTCCAAATGAGTCATTGTTCACCTGCTGGTTCCCGCCTCACCAAAACCCTCTTGCGGCGTGTGTTATGCATTCCCCATGTCCTCTCCCTTCCCTCCTAGTCCAACAGCGAAGGTCTGTGGCTTCTGGAACGGGCAGGGAAAAGGCTGCAACCGGAGGGGGCCAGGAGGGGTGGTGGGACGAGGTGAGTGATGAGTTGGCTTACCAGCCACGGCTGCCTCTTGACATGTGTTATCTCGGCGTTGCCCGGGGAGATTACCAGTCTTTGGCCTGAGATACGGAAAGGCTTCCAGTGTACAATCTGCTACCTGGCACCGATGACCTGCGGAAATAAACAAACCAATCAGGAGATGATGCCGTGACTGTAGGCACCTCGGCCCTTCCTTCTGGCGCTGGTTGACAATGGCTCAGCCGCAACTGGGGATGGGATGATATTTAAGGGGGGAAACAGGCTGGCTAGAGACCTGTGTGCAGTAGAGTCTTTACATGTTTTGCATTTGTGGCAATGACAAATGTAGCTAAATGCACCTGGTTGTAGCTGTCTGCTGTGATCTAAAGCCTGTTTGAATAAAAGAATAACTCCCTCTGTTATTTATTGTTGGAAGCAGAGTTTACTCTGCTGTCTTTAACCTCAGCAGAAATCAGAAATGCCAGCTTGAGAGCGAACTGATGAGTTCTAGGCAACGGAGCAAAGAGTCGTTGGTTGGTGTCGTGTAAATCAGCAAAAGAAGACCAGTGACCAAATAGATTCATATTTATTTTCCTGGAGTTTCCCCCTTCTTTGACTCTGAGGCAATCTCGTCCTATAAAAATGTTAATGCTGGCCTGAATATGAAGGGGAATTTTTTTCCCCCACAGCTTTGTCAGACATATCTTCCCAATAATTAAATGTGCATCCTTGGGCTCTAAGAGCAGTCTTGTTGAACAAAGCAACGGCAAATCCAACTAACCTTTGAAGAATGAGGGTGTCAAAGTATAAGCAGATGTTTTAATCTGCACAATGCTGGGATTTTTTTTTGGATGCCAAATGTTCCTAAAATAGTTATCGTATCGAGACAGAAGAAGAAAGATACGCTCAGAAATAACCTGCAAGCCTCTCCGTCACAGCGACACTGTCTCGTTCAGCAGGAGTGATTTTGGAAGTGTTGTTAAGAAAGCTATATGTTAATCAGCATCTAACGAGAGTGTATCATAATTCTAGGATTATTATACACGAGAAGAATAAAATGAGAGAGCTCAGCAAAATTTTAAAGTGCACACACACAAACACACACAGACACAGTAAGTAGGTAAAATAAAAATACTCCTATTGTCCTGTGCATCTGCGTGAAAAGTTTCTCAAGTGATTTAAGTGATGTGTGTTATTTAAAAAAAAATAGGAGGATACATACTTTAGCCATGAAATTATACTATCATGTTGTCTACCTAGTCGAACTTGCATCGCTTTAGGGTAATGTTAGCACACGTTTTTTCATAAGTGGATGTATGCGGGAAAGATTTATAATAGGCGTAAGGAAAGATGTCCTGACTTCCAGAAGAGTTGTGAGAAGTCCAAATGGTTTACCCAAGAAGGCTGTGGAATTCACCTCCTGGAGACTTTTCGCGGCAGACAGGAGACTCCTGTGTTTGAGTTTACTTCGGAGTAGTTTGAAATGAATGAGAATGGGCTCATCAAGTTTCCCCAGGAGTCTTTCTCATTCTGTCACACGCCTGGGAAGCAGGCTAGCAGTCCATCGGTCCTCTACCAAGCCAGGCCTCTGTCCAGCCCACCTCCGAATCCATCATCTCTCAAGTCCCAGTCATCACTTATCAGAAACCCATGATCAAAAAGATGAAGCTGGGGGGCGCTCGTGCATTGCTGGCGGTGGGCTGCGGGAGGGAGGAGAGTAAATTGGGGCACTCCCTATGGTGGACGATTTTTCAAAATCTACCAAACTGAAAACGATACTTCCCTGTATCCCTGCAATTACGTTTCCAGGACTTCATCTTACACATCTATTTACATGTTTCGAAATGACGGATGAATTAGTGATTTATTGCAGCAATGTTTGTAATAGCTAATCATTGGAAACAACTTAAATATCCATCCAAAGAAGACAGATTAAATAAGTCAAACACATATATATTAAAAGGAAGAGGCATCTCTGTATATCTCTGTAGAAGGGGATTTCTAAGATACTAATGGATGAAAAAGAGGTGCAGAATACCATGTATAATATGTTACCACCTAAGTATACTTAAGTAGAAAGTATACTTCCCATAGCATAAAAAATAACTCGTGAACTATTAGACCATTGGAACCTGCGTGTAATAACTATTAAGATGAAATAAAATAAGTGACTGGGAGAATGAGAAAACAATCCCCCCAATAAAGTAGGGGATTGATTCTGTCTTATTTCCAGTTCTCCCTTGGCTCTTGTCAGGAAGCCACTAGTCTAGGGTGGCCATCCAGTGGGGATGGGCCTGTTTGACCGGTTTTCTCTTCTCCTTCCTAGTGCTGTACATTTTGAAGAGAGAAGGGGAAGAAGAAGGTACAGCCTGGTGAAAGAGCACCAGAGAACGTGTCCATGTTTTCCAGTTCGGTCACAGTATAAACGTGGATTGAGTGAACTTCCTGGAGTTACACAGAGCAGGGAGTTCTGCCTAAGATCTTGTGAAAAGGCAAGAGGGGCCAATGGTCAAGAGATGACCAGTCCCACAGAGGAAATGCAGGACCGTTCCCGGGGCCCCACTGGGCACAAGGTGAGCGTTTGGCGCAACCATTAGGGAGGGTTCCCCGTTATTAAAGCCAATGTGGATAAGGCAACTCAGTGACATTAATTTAAGAAAGTCACGTCTGGAATTCTGTGAAAATTATTTGAAAGCCCAGTTGTGGAGCCATTTGAAGAATCCAACATCTGTATTTAACACTATTGTTCGATGCTACAGTTGAGACAAGAAAACTACCAGAGGTGGCTCTCCCTCTGAGAGGTGAGAAACCCTGGCCAGTGCCTACACTCTCTAGATTATTTCATGGTAAGGGACAAATGTCTGTGTCATTGAATCATTATGCGGTTTTGTTATAATTTAATCAATTCTCCACCATAGCACCAAGCGCAGAGATGGCACCCAAGAAAGGGGCCAACGGTATCCTCTGCTAAAATATTTGCCACCTCAGACACTTGGACTCTTTTCTAGAAGGCTCTTCACTGAGTAGGAAGAGACCCTCTGGTGGGGTCACGAGAGAGGCCTTCATCCCATTGCTGATTCAAGGCAGATAAAGTAGAGATACTTTTCAACTTAATTTACAAAGCCAAGCTATCAGCTCACAAAAGGCCAGAATCACCGTAAGGGCAACTGTTAACACTTAGATATTATACTCCCCTAACTGAAACGTCTTACTTAAAAGAGAGGAGAGTTCAGTTGCAGGTCCTACTCCTGAGATTTTTATTTAAAGAATACCCTATCTTTACTCGCAGCTGAGAGGCTGAAGATTAAAAATTAGCCACTGTATAGTAGCTGAGCAGTAACAATTTTTCATAAAGGTTTTTACTACACATTTGGGATTATAATTTCAATATTATGCAAATGCATTTTATGGATCTGTAATACAGAATGTGTACTGGCATTAATGTGCATTAGCAGGCGAGCACAAAAAGGCTCCAAATGAGCCATTTTGGTGTCTGCTTTCAACATGTATTATGAATAATAAGTAAAATGTTCTGGTTTAGAACAAATAATATAAAATCCAAATTCCTCTTGATGTACATCAGTGATACAGCCCTATGCGATCCCAAGGAATTCTTCATCGGACAATTAAAAGCTGGCTCTTCACCAATATGTCCCTGCTTATGGTTCCTCTTCTCGAATGAGATGCGAAAGTAAAATAAATACATTTAATATGAACGGGGGGTAGTTCCCCTCTGCTGATCAAAACCAGGCATTGACCACACGAGTGAGTTAGAAAGGGCGTACGTAACCCCTTACATGTCAGGACGGTGGCCCAGGCTACTTCTATTTTTAGAGGCTCTGAGTCCTAAAAAAAATTGAAGACGCATCCAGGCAGAGTTACAGAACTTGAGGCATATTTCCAATTAGTAAAATTAACAGATTTAATGCCTCGAACGTGAAATACTTCAGACAAGATGACCCGTGTTATTGCGAAGATACTGAAGTGAATTTCTGCACAGCGTGCTTCAGTCTCCAATACGGGGACCCAGGCTGACATTTGTCTGATGTGGGTTTTCTTTTAACTCTGTCAGTTTGTCCTGTTGGTTATAGACTGGAGAGCATGCCCAGCAACCAACTTCTGAAGGCAGAGGCCTGAGCCAAACTGTACTCCTCAAGTCTAAAAAAAAATGTCTTTCCTTTTCCTTGTTTTTCAAAAATATTCCCACATTCCAATCTTGCTTGATAATGAAGAAATCTAGACTAAGGTACAAGTACTGAGGGGGGTCGCTGATTATTTATAAGTAAGATGAAATTTCTCTTTTCATTGGTGTAGTTAGGACCTTGAGATCTACTGCTCTTGTATCTTGCATGTGTGTTGAATACCTGCCCCGTTCTTTGGCAGTCTGGGGGAGGGCATGGTTGCACTTGCCAATGATTACAGGCTGGGCATTCAGCTGAGTCAGAATCATGTAAAAAAATCTTCTCTCTCAAATAGGTATCCTTACCTTAATGTATTTTCAGACACTACACCTTCCATGATTTATCCTCAAAATGATAAGAAAATATTGAGTCCTTCCTGGGTTCAGTGTTTTGTATGCATTGTCTTAACTGACCCACAAAGCAATCTCCCAAAGTAGGTTCTATAATCCCCAAGAAATGGCTGAAGAATCTAAAGTTTAAAAAGATTAAGTAATTGGTATGAAATCACACAGCTGTAGAGGTCTAATTTTAAAATCCAAATTCTTGACCGTGATATGCCCATGGGCCCATTATTAATATGGTGGACAGTAGCCTCGGGTTAACTTGTCATGGAAGTTACGGCAATGGTGTTTGATCCTTCAATCTGACACAGGCAGTGCAATTAATACTAAAGTCAGAATCCATTTCACCCAGCGATTGCATCACTGTTTCCTCCGTTGCTGCGGTCGGCTACTGCTTTCCATTTCTCCCTGACACTTTGCCATTCTAGATAGAGGCGCAGGGAAGGAAAGATGGATAGAGCAAGAAGGTCTATACGAGAATGCAATAAATACGTGCTGGACAAATCAATCGGGTTTTTTAAGTTCTCCAATTAAAATTCAGCAAAAAGTCTCTAAGCCCCTGCAGAGTGTAATCTCTGGTTTTTGTCCTCGGGTCCTTAACAATTCAAAAAGACCCAAATGAAAGCCTACTAGTACCAAGGCCTTCCAGGAATTAATTTATTCGAAACGAAGCTGTTGGCCATATGCAGATAAAGCTCCTACTCCAAGATACCTTCCCAATGGGTGAGATGGAAGGCGCTGACTATTAAGAGCTGCGGGGCTGAGGTGCATCCCCGAGACAACGGGCAGCTCATCCTCTGGACACGATGTTCCCGGCATCGTTCGCAGAGTTGTTTCTGTGCATTTGGCCTTTGCACGATCTCACTTAATCTTCACTGCATCCTGCAGAGTAACTATTATTATCTTCATCTTACAAATGAGGAAACTGAGGCTTAGGTAAAGTACACTGTCCAGGGTCAGATCGTTAAAAGTGGTTGAATGAGGATTTAATTCCAGGTCTGCTTGGTTTCAGACTGAGTGAGAGAGAAACAAAGAGAAGACCATGAGTGCGAAAGAACGGCTCTCAATTTTTCTGCAATACTCTAGCAAGTCTTGGCTTTCTTGTGGTCTTTCATAGTCCGCTCTGTTTTTTCTGGGTTTCTCCTATCACTCTCCTTCATTGTAAGCTCTTCTGTGTGCGAGAAGAGAGCACGTGCAAACCATTTTTGGCGTTCTTCCCAGGGCCTCCCACGGTGTGTGAGACAAAGTGGATGTTCCACAGGTATTTCATTTATTCCCCACACATTTACGGAGTGCTTACTCGGTGCCCAAGTTCCATAAAGAAGACAAGGCATGTCCTCCAGGAGCTTCCAGCCCAGTGGAGGTGGTTAAAGAACCACGGCTTCCAACTGGGTGTGGAAGTACTGTGACAGGGGGAGCAGGGGCTGGGCGACCACCTCGCGGCTCAGCAAAGTCTTCCCAGAGATGTCGTCCGAACCCACTCTGGGAGCATCAGTGACAGCCACGCAGAGTGAGGAGGGCACTAAAAGCAGAGGGATAGGGATGTGCAAAGGTCCCTCCAGGGAGAGAGAAGCACACGGCCTGTTCCAAGGATTACCCGAGTCACCTGGAGCTTTTGGTATACAGGCAAGGGTTAGGGGGAAGGGGCCACTGAGGGAGAGGAAGTGGGGCGGAGCGGGCAGAAGGGGACAGCAGGGGAGGTGGTGCAGAGACATGGGGCGTGAGACTCAGAGTGCACCAAGTTCAAGCGTTTGTGTTTTATCCCGACCTCTCGGGGGATGGGCTTCAGCAGGGGAGAAGTAAGGCAGGCACACAGTTTAGAAAGATGCGGAGAACAGACTGGAGAGGAGTGAGCCAGCGAGAGGGAGGGTCTGGCCTTCTGGAGAAGAGAAGGCCATTTTGTATATAACTGGGAAGGACACACACGTATTTTATTATGCTCCCTAGGGCACCCCCAAAATCTATTTTCTCTCGTCATGAATTTGTGGGAGCCACCCGGACGAAAATATTGAAGGAATCTTCACTTCAAATGTCCTTGTGTTCAGATATCCCAGCTCGCTTCCCCGAGATTTAATTAGAGCTGCCTTGAGGCACTTTTTATCTTAACAATCTCTCTGCGGGCAGAAGTAACAAAATAACAGGAATCGATATAAACAACCTAAGAGGAATACCTCAGAAAGAAAGAAATATTATTTTTGCTGATACACATTTTTTATTTTGAAAAATCATGACGATCTCCATTAGGAAATCATTCTTCCCTGGCATCGTGTTGCATGCTCAACAAATAGAAGGTAAATATGTTAAAATTGGTGTCTTTTTCATGGAAACCACATAACAATAAAGCTCTTTGTTTTCACCCAACTGCTGAAAACATTTGTGTAGGCAATTTCAGTAAACATTTGGAGAATTGGAAGTACTCTCTCCTACACATATGGTTCTTTATGAAGAGGTAATTTTTATCTATGTTCTACTCAATTGAATATTTATAAGTCTGTTTGGCTTCAAAGGTACCTGTTCTCCCTCCCCCAAAATACAATTGACCTGTAAGGCTCAAGCGAGATTTATCAGTTACCCTTTAAGAACTTAGTGAGTTATTTTCGTTTTCTCCCTATAAATTTATTCCCAGTACAATCCTAAATTTGTCTAATTTGCCGTGTTATTGCAATTAGTCAATTCTCCCTTAGTTACCCAAATAATAGCAGTATAAGTTTGAGGCTGTAAATCACTCATCCATTAAAAATGCCATTTCCTTGTACTGCAAATTCGATTCATTTGGAAGAGAGAAACCATGGCATGGAACAGAATTATGCAATGTCATGGACACATTAACATTTGGATCAAAATTTTACATTGTGTCAGCCAGTAAACAGTATAAATGGTTCAGATTTGCAATAAATAATTGTCTATTAATACTCTGGCATGCTGTAGCAAATTACAGTCGCACTTCGGTGAGCACAGCTGTAGGTAGGCGCCGGGGCTGAGGGAAGCGAGGACCACAGTTGGTTTGAGTGGAAAGAGCCCGTCACGCAGGGAGGCAGAGGAACTCTCCTCTCCAGCAACGGGTAACACGGCTGTGGATTAAACGCCTGTGCGTGTAGACGCCGGAGGAGGGGACCCAGGGGGCCCTTATTGTAGCTGGAACACGAGTCGCCAGAACACAGCCCTGAGCTATAAAGCCTGTGGGAAGCGCACACATGCTGAACCCAACAGGGACATCTATCCCATTTGCTGAATGTGAGAGGGATGGCGGCTCATTTTCCTAAGCAGAAAGCTGCTCCTGGTGTACAGGACTGACCTCAGCGGCGAAACTGCCTTCCGGCTGTAGCAGCCGCAACGCAATCGGGTGTTAATTATGGAGCCACGGAGGGACTGCCAGGAAGTCAGGCTCTCCCCAGAGTCTGGTGTAGGTATGACTTGGGCCCACCTTCCATCTCTCTCTCCAGAATCTGCCTCACTAGCCAGCCGAAGAACCTAAAAATTAACATCATTTTCCCTGTTTTGCTTAAGCCTTTTTAGCATTGTTAAAATGCAAGCAAGTGTCTGGAATGGCTGGTAAACAGACCTATTAACATTCATTAACATCTTGGCATGCAACAGGTTATCAGCGTCGCCAAAATTAGGGCACTGAATAGAATGAGGTGAAACATAGGACAGATCACCTTTAATAGGTGTGGGGGGAGAACGAAGTGTTGCCCAGAAGACACGATGAAGGCATTGGGCACTACAGGGTGCAGGGGGCACCCAGGGAATTAAGGAATGAGTCTCAAAAGTGACTATTATCTGGGGCGCCTGGTGGCTCAGTTGGTTAAGCGGCTGACTTCAGCTCAGGTCATGATCTCATGGTCTGTGAGTTTGAGCCCCGCGTCGGGCTCTGTGCTACAGCTCAGAGCCTGGAGCCTGCTTCACATTCTATGTCTCCCTCTCTCTCTCTGCCCTTCTGCTCACGCTCTGTCTCTGTGTCTCAAAAATAAATAAACATTAAAAAAAAAGATTAAAAAAAAAAGAAGAGTGACTAGTACCGTAGAGTTTATTTGTGAGGGGAAGTACAGCACTCCCATTTCCCAGATGAGAAAACCGAGAACCAGAGATGTTAAGGAATCTGCTCATCAGGTTTGCCCAGCCAGCGACAAAACCCAGGCATCTCTAAAAGCTCATTTACCTTAGTTCATAATTTAGCCCAAAATTCTCCAGGAATCCTAAAGCTCCCTCATGTTAAGGCTGTTAGGTTCAAACGTTTGAAACCAGGACCCCTAGCAAATACCAAAGTTTAATGGAATTCTCTCTAATGAAGAGTCTAGACTCAAAACACTAAATTTATTCCTTTATTCTTCTTACTCTCCTATTCCATGTCACTTAGCTTGGGAAGAAAAGAAAATCTTCTATTTGCCTCCAAATTTAGCATTCACTTACTATAGACATTTAAAATACATCAAAGAATTAAAGCAGCCTTATAAATCATATCTTAACAAGAGTATTGATATCTGAAAAAACTGGTTGTCTAGAGGAATATGATCTTTCTTCATTGAGCTGGATAATATTTTCATCAAAATTAAAAGAAAATTTTATCAAGCATCTATTAAGTATAGGGCATCATCCCGGATTTTAGATGATGGCCTAATTTTTGCTTTTCAAATCTGCTGAAAGCCAAGTTTAATGTGGAGCTATTTCTCAAGACAGGGGAGCAGCTGTGACTGATTTATCTAAATACTTTCGAACATTTGAAAATCATTTTTTTCTAATTCACCAGAGAATGATTAAACCCTTGTGGTCGTATGCTCTCTTGAGCAGTATTTGTTTCTCCCTCATGTTTGGACAATGTGGTCTCCTAACTGTGTCTCTGCCAACGACAGCTACTTTCTCTTGCACACCACCAGACTAATCCTCTCAAAAGTCATTTTTATGACATCACTCTCCTCAGAACTTTCGGTGGTTCTTCACTTTCTTCTAAACAGACTCCCCGGCTTGTGTTTAAGGCCTCCAGCGTCTGGGTACTGTCTGCCGTTCCGTGCGTATTTCCCATTGCTTCCTATTCTTCCCTCGGCCTGGTGGCCTCTGACCGGGGTGCTGCCCCCTCCGTCCTCCCTGCGTTCTCCCCTTCCGCCAGCCCGCCAGCCCGCAGGGTCCCCTACCATTCACAGTCTCCACATCTTCTGTGGCACCCTTTTCTGACGATCTTAGCTCCTTTCCTCTCCAGAATCCGTAAGTCGACACTTGTCACAGAACAATAAAAAGTCAAAACTGGCAGGGAGAGGGGCCATTTGTTATTCTTCTACAATAGCTCATTCTCATCTAGCTTCTCTCAATCTTCATTTTGTGAAATTGCACTGGAATAAGGATGAGAAGACCCGATGCCGCCATTTTCGCAAGAGGTGACCTTGGGCCGGCTGCGTGAGTCCTTGGAGACTCCGTTACCTTATCTGTAAAATAGGGGCATCTGGCCTGCCTGCTCCACAAATTGGATTTGAACATCAAATGTGATAATGTGTAAGAAAGTGCTGAATAAATTCTAATGTACTGTTATTCCTGTTTTTCAGAGGTCCCCCCACACAGCACAGTCCTCCTGTCTTCCGCACCCCACAGCGCCCAGTGCTAAAGAACACGGTATTAGGGTGGAGCAGATAGAGACTTAGCAACTATTCTAAGATGATGTTCCACAATTCAAGGATGTATCTCTCTGTATTTAGGAGAATTAGACAGACCGTTTATTTTATTCACTTCGGATGGCTCTTTGGGCTGTGGAAATTTCGGCCACCTCCTTCTGCCATATTATAAATAGCAAGATTTCTGGGGCCTTCAGATTCTACCCAGTGCTTTGACCTATGACCTGGAAAGTGGTCAATAAATCTCTGTGGGCAAAATGAGTAAATATTCACTTTTTATCTTTCTTTTTAAAAAAATTTTTAAATACTGTTTATTTTTGAGAGATTGACAGACTGCGAGTGGGGGAAGGGCAGAGAGAGAGAGGGAGACAGAATCTGAAGCAAGTTCCAGGCTCTGGGCTGTTAGCATAGAGTCTGATGCGGGGCTTGAACTCACGAACGGTGAGATCGCGACCCGAGCAGAAGTCGACCGCTCAACCGCTGAGCCACCAGGGTGCCCCTCATTCCTCATCCTTCAATAAGAATGTGATAACTTTTGGTTATTGATGTTTGCGCTGCCAAACAAATTTGTTCATATGATTTCAATCACATCCCTCAAATATAACTTTCTTCAGTGCTAATTGCCCCAAACGTCTAAGTACATGCATAGATACAAAAGCCTTGGACTGTTAATATCTTTCACATTTGCTTGTATATGTGTTGGACAAAGTTAAAAAGATGATCGGTGTGATAAGGAGGCCCATTGGCCCTCAAAACATCCTCATCTTTTAGTGTTAAAACAACAATAATGATTTGCTTCATTTGTGCACTACACCCCACTGACATGAGCTAATTGCATATCTTCTATGAAATAATGTCCGTTATTACGTGGGTAACTACACATTAACACCATTAGAAACACTGGTAATTACACAGCGTGTTACGTTAATGCACCTGTGTTATCTTCAGATTGCCATATCATTAATTCAAGCGACCTCTATAAATCTGTTTCCCACCACCATTTTCTCGTTCTGGGCCTCTTCAGAACACTTCACACGCTATTAGGAAAACAATCGATGAATCAGTGAAACTCAGCATTCCAAACTACTTGTAAAAAAGATGATCTGAAGGGTGATCCTATTGCATTTTCTTGTTTTTCATCGCCTCTCCTTTGTGTGACAGAAACAAACAACTCTCCAGCTACGTTCGGTGTCCTTTCTTATGAAATGCCAACTATTTTCACTTTGGAGAGAGTTGCAGCGAGGTTTGATTTAAAATGCATATAAAGACGTGTCTGGTTCACAAGCAGAATCACAGTCGAAAAGGGTCTGGTTCACCCTAAAAAATGCCAATCGAGTTTTCACAACACCAAGACGTTTAACCAAGGAAAGTTCACGTTTGCTGCTAACGCCCAAGTTGACGCCCAGTTTGCACCTAGCTGCACCAAACCTGACTTTTCTGCAGCCAGTGTGGCCCTGACCATGCCCTCTCCTTGCAAGCCTCCGTTCAACTGCGAAGCAACCCCAGCCCAGGAGATAAAACCCCCCATGGCATTTTCATAGTTAATGGCAGGGCTACAAAACAGAAAATAACAGCAGGAATCTGAAGCCAGTGCTTTTATTGGACTAACTAACGATATAAATAAAATGGTCCCTGATTGAGCTTCAGAGCATCACTGTCTCTTTATCAGGCCATAGAAAACAGATCCAGGAGGGCAATAAATACGGCACATAACAGAGTGGAATTAAATGATTAGGCTTGAATTAACACCCTGTTTCTGAGCCTCACTTAGTGTTCCATGGCCCCAATGAAACACTGCAATTCACAAACGCTCAAGGCCCATTTAATTTTTATTTCAAGCTAGTTCAGAAGAAGGGATTACCTATAACTCCCCCCTATTCCACTGTATAACTCTTGAAGTAACAACACTGATCCTGTCTAGATAGCTCTTAGGAAAACAGACTGTGAAAGTGACAAGGCTGTCCTTGATGGGGGAATAAGGAATTAGTTAGCTCGATTACTTTCCTCGGTATTAACAACAGAACTCGGCACCTGCTAGTCCAGTATTTTTACTTTTTGACTCGTGACTTCAGCCTAACAGATCCTAAGTCCTATCTGCAAAATGGAACTTAATTGTCCCCTTAGAGGGTAAGACATGGTGGCTCCTTTTCCCTCTGTGCCGTATGCTGTCTGAGAAGGCACCTGAGATCACCTTAAACCCTGTTTGAGGGAAGTTATTGCTGTTCTGCACAGTTCCACGTATACAGCGGCTCTGGAGCAAGAAATCCAAGCCTCATGTGAGAAGAAGAAGACATGATCATACCAGTGAAGCACTTAGAAATTTCAGAGGGCATAACTTCCACTCTGTACATCAGTGACCTGAACTGACAAATGAGATCAAGGGATATTTATTTATAAAGCAAGGTCCTCGAGAGTTGTGAGGTAAGAGAGCTTACAGTCCTAAGCACTTACTAGATGTAACTTCGCGCTGGGCTTTTTTCTCATTTAACCCTCACAACGTCCTGACAAGCGGGCACCATCATTCCCACTTTACGAATAAGGAAACTGGAGCGCGAAGAGCGATGCAGTAACTGCCCGAACTCACACAGAAGGCGACGAGCCTGAGATTCAGATCCGTTTCGACCTCATCCCAAAGCATGACCTTTCTATCAATACTGTGCTATCACCTGCTTAAGACTCCCGGCTTTGGCACAGACACTTCTCCAACGACCGAAGAAGCCAGCCACGATGTAGAGGAGGAATGAAGCTGATGCCGTACAGTGTCCAAAGGGTAGAAAAAGAACCAAAGGATTGGGGCCCCGTAGGAGAACAGAGATTCACCCAATTGTGGAGTGTTCCCCTGGAATGTAGATGCATCTGCCCATCCAAGATTGCCTCGGAGTGTGAGTCATGGCGTAAGGGGAGTCCGGAATTTACCTTTCATCACCTGAGGAAGAACCATGAGTCCTGACTGAAATACAACAGAAGGATTCTTCCACATTCTTAAGAATATGAGGTCTGACCATCCCAAAGTCTCCCCTAACCATCAGCTCCGCATAGCATGGAGCTGTGCACCAGACAATTAGAAGGGGACACCTCTTAGATCAAGCCTTCCCCCCTTCAATACTTTTTGACAAAATTACTGTAATCCTAACTCAAACTGACGCTTGAATACCTTCAATGAAATGCACACTTAACATACACAAAATTCCCTCTTAAAGCAAACTCATTAAACAGGCCTGGGCCTTGAGGACTAAATTGTGGAGAAGTTACAATAACAAGAAACATTTTTTAAAAGCTGATCACGAGTCAGCGAACTGGTGATTTACTGCAGCTTGAAAGTGTGGAGTTGTGTCTATCTGTTGAATTATGTCTGGGCATTCAATAGGTAGGAAAGTGTTTAATTTCATATTCTATACAACATCCTTGTAATTTTTAGTACCCAATAAATTAATTAAAATGCTTTTGACACTCAATTAATATTACATGGTAATAATTACATCTATTCCTGTATAAGTGAAAAATTCTCCGAAACTTTATGCTTTGAGAAAAGATCTTTGTTTACTAAAAAAGATATTAATATGATTTCAGTACATTGAATTTGAATGGTTAATTTTTCATTCCTGGGCCAACAGTTCCTAAGAAAAGGTCTAGGTTGTAATAGCTCACATGTGAGTCTCAACTTTTGCGGTTGTTCTTGGCTATGATTTTTAAGATTACAACAGGGCCCCTGAGATCTTATGGCCTAGACTTAGACACAATCCTAGGCTTCTCTTTGACCTTTGCTTTTCAGTCTTAATTTAAGTGACGTGAAGTCTACCTCTACAGGGTCAACAATAAAAGATAGACTGTCTTTGAACTTGTCTTCTGTCTACTTGACTCCACAGCAAACCATGGTTCAAATAGCTTATTTGGTAGGTAGGATCAACTAGAGCATTTTCCCTACCAATTCGCTTAGTTAAGTGATTGCTTTTGGACTTTGAAGACATAACTTCACTTTAAAAAATCCACGTAAAGATGGATAAAACTAGGAACAAAATAGCAGACTACGAGAAGTTTTCCTTTGCAACTAGCTGCAGAGGCAGGGTGTGAAGTAATCACAGAGAATGCTTGCTTTAAAATTGTGAAGTATCTGCCTTTATGAGTGAATGGCTAACCATGGTAGAGAGAACAACATCATCATTTTTAGGTCGATTTTTCTGTG
This sequence comes from Paguma larvata, assembly GCA_030068075.1. Lineage (NCBI taxonomy): Eukaryota > Metazoa > Chordata > Mammalia > Carnivora > Viverridae > Paguma > Paguma larvata. Next base: position 54,881,218 of record CM057825.1, read on the forward strand.
ACTTAGTTTCTTCACCTAAGATGAAGATTGTAACACCTTATGGGGTTGTGTGGAAATCAAGACATAAAAAGTGTGACTTTTACTCTAAACAAAACATAAAATGATATGCAAGTATGAGGTATTACTATTAATAATTCTCAGTGAAGACCAGCCAGCCAGGATTTTAAGTTTTTATCCCTGGTCGTGTCATTTTTTTTATTACCCATTGATTAAAACCTTGGCCACCCTGGCCTTATTTCAGACCTTGTAAATTTGGGTCTCCTTACACTTAATCACTGATCACATAAAGTTTGAATCCACGGCGCCAAACTACAAAGCCGCTTCTGGAACAATTCTGTCTGATCACCTTGGTCTCTTCAACACCCTGTTCTTGGTCTAAGCCTTTACCTTTTTGACAATATCTTTTTCTTTTGGCCAAGAATTTGAAAAGTGAAATGGTCCAGGAAACTGCTTTGTCAGATGCTCTACTTTTCTGATTTGACGTTAGAGAATTTATCCTCTGAGGTGAACATGTCAACTCGCTGTACCTCAGGTAAGTCTCAGCTCAACATTCCTCTTTGTTACCTGAGAATTACTATTATTGTGATTCAAAGCCCTCTGTTCGCCTACAGTGTTTATTTACCTGTGTCATCCATGTCTCTCCTCTGACATGTCTGTTCCTGAAGAGAAAGGGCGGTGGTGTTCTCTTCACCCGTCTCCTGGGCCTACAATATTCCCTGGAACATAGAAGAATCTCAATAAATTGGGGACTGACCAGCGGAGTTGCTGTAAATAGAGACAGTCACATTTGATATCACTAAAGCATTGAGGTCCTGACACCATTTTTTCCTTTCCCAAATGAAAACTTAATGTTCTTCTAATCTCTCACAATAAAATTTCACTAGCTAGGTCCTTAGCAATATTAACTTCTTACTTGTATCACTGTTTTTCTCAGGGTCTGAGGCTGGGCCAAACATGAGTGAGGTTTTCCAAAAATATATTTTTAATATAATTTTAGAGTCTAGTCACTAGGGGAAGGCTCATAACATTCAGCCTCAGCCACAATCTGGACTATGGGCTGCCAAGTGCTGCATAAATAAATCATCAAGTCATTTTGGCAGCCTGTGGGCCAGAAGGAACATCTTCTTCAGTTGATTTAAAGAGACATGGTTCTGAAAGAAAGAGGAGCGAAGTGAGTGATTAAATAGGTACTCTCCTGGGGTGTTATTCTTCTGGGGTCTGGGCAAGTGGCTGGAAGTGGCGACTGTCCATTTTGCCAAGGGTAGATTCTTTTTTTTCTCTTTATAACGTTTTTTTTTTTTTTTTTTTTTTTTTGAGAGACATAGAGACAGAGCGTGAGCAAGGGAAGGGCAGAGAGAGAGGGAGACACAGAATCCGAAGCAGGCTCCAGGCTCTGAGCTGCCAGCACAGGGCCCGACACAGGGCTCGAACTCACAGACCATGAGATCATGACCTGAGCCGAAGTCGGCTGCCCAACCGACTGAGCCACCCAGGCCCCGCTTTTTTTTTCTCTTTAATTGGAATCTATCATGGAGTTGAAAGAATCCATTCCCAAATCCACCACGAACGCCCCCTACCCGCTTTGCAACTATCAGTACACTTGAAAAAGGAAAACGCAACCCAGCAGTCAGAAGAGCAGGTTACAAGGACAGTGACCATGGATATGTAGACAGATTCAGAGAAGTCAGAGGAATGCCACGCAACAGGAACAACAGGACAGTGGAGGGAGGTCTGTATGATGTAGCATCAATGGCTGGGGGTGGGTGTCCAGACTAGAGCTTAGCTGGGCAACTCTCTGTCTCTCTGTCTCTGTCTCTCTCTGTGTCTGTCTCTCTCTGTCTGTCTGTCTCTCACTCTCTCACACACACGCACGCACGTACGCCCTGTGACTGTCTGCTTCCCCGGGCGAATCTCCCTGGCTAATCCAATCCAGGTGGTTCAACCGCTCAATGGCCTTCGGAAACTTGCCAGAACGAAGAACGCTGAATAAAAATGATGCAATGTATCCATTTCCTGTGGATTTAGAAGCCAGGCCCAGAATCGGAATCCTTCCCCCTGACCTCAAAAAAGGAAAAGGAAGAGCAGCTTTTGAGGTTTGCAGAAACCTCTTTTCTAACACGGTTCATAAAAAGATCTGTGTAATAGTCAGGGCCAGTGGAGCAAAAATTGCTACATCTTTTCAGAAGAGTTGATTAAAATATGATGCCATTGATGTACGAAGGTAAAACCCGACTCATTCAGGGGAAGCCCTCAAGATGCGACGTACGGGGCACCTGTGGGAACACACATTCAGACACAGAAATATCAGGCAAGCCTGCTTCTTACACCCCCATATTTGGACACACACACAGAGCAAACCTCTTCTTGACAAACATCCCGTTTTCTTCCTGCCTTGTCTTATACGTAACCATGGCCAAATATTAAAAATTGTATCCACTTCCTTTAGTACTTTGTATTTACTAAAATCCTGGCCAGTTGGATGTTCGATGATGTTCGTTCCTGGGAAGAAATTTCTTATCTGATGGCTATCTGTATCTGTCTCAGTCGGCAGCTGATAGACCTTCTTTGGGCTATTAACCACTTAGTTTCTCCCAGAAAAGAGGTCATTAGCTTCTAACATCACTCAGGTTGTCAGGACGTGCAGGTACCTGGTTCTCTCATTCTGGTTTATCTTTAATTTAATCTCTAGATTTTTCAGCCCTAGCTGTCGTCTGGCTTCTACTTAGTAACATATTTTTATCCGGTCATGGTGGAGGGGGTGGTTTGTTTGTTTGTCTGTTTGTTTAACAACTCAATAACCAATATAAGGATGACCGAACTGACAAACACCGCGCAAATGGATTTCCTTCCTGTATCTAGGCTCCAAGCTGGCAAAAGCTAGAAAGAGCAAAATAGATTCCGGGCAGTTACAGGTTAAGAATCATTTGCATAAATTAGCAAGTTTTGCAAATGAATTCATCTAGTGAGAAGTAAGACACGGGACACTGCATTTTAATAATTGACATTCCACATGAAATGCAATGTTCTTGAGGAGGAAATTGAGCTCCAGGTTGCTATTAGAACCAGCGGAGCAGCACGAGTGGAAAGAAATGCCATCCCCCATTATGTGAGTTACCGCTCCTGCATAACAACGACCGCTTTCGGATGGGCTTCTTTTAATAACGGCACTAGTGTGCGCTCACTGAGAGGGAGAATCAGGAATCTACTCATCAGCAGTGCTGAACGGGAAATGAAAATAAAGAGTTCTTGGGCATGCCGCTTTCACGTGCAGCCAGAAATTCTTACATTCTCCTTCTAAAGTAATCTTTCATTTTCTGTTTGATTTGGCCGCAGCTTCCCCTCCCTCTTCCTTTTCGATGTTATGAAACACTTAGGAGATTATTTAAAATATACGGAGTGTGAGTAAAAAAAATTTTAATTATCCAATTTGGAGGTTGTCTTTCCTCATGCTGGTTAAATTACAAATAAAGATACACGGGCCATTTTGTTGCCTCCTGGTTTGTTTAAGAACATGCCACATTGTGAACGCGGGTGAGGGTGCCAAGGGAGTGCCTTTCCTAAGGTGTTAGCCAGTCAATCAAAGTCAGGGTACCCAGAATGTGGGAAGTACAAACTGCTCACATATGCAGTCCCGGAGGTGGATACAAGTCCACCCGTAACAGTGTTTCCTGGCATAATTTATAATTAACATAAAATGAGTTAAATCACTCACTCGATAGACTTTTTTCCAAGTTCATGTAGAGTAAGTGTGTCATATCAATTAATTCTCAATGAACTGCAGCAGCCAATAAAATTTCTCCCAGACACTGGTAATAATCCAAGATATTGATGGAAGAGGTATCGTCGTTAATATGAGCATCAGCCCCAAATCACGTACAGAGAACAGGCAGAAACAGTTCCTTCCTTGGGATAGGGGACATGATTATTGCCAGCTGCCTGTTGTTCTTTCCAGTGTGTTAAACTTTTTGACTGCTTTCACTTTTTACATGGATAGCCTTTTAATGTTGCCTACACAGTCGAATCCCCCTAGTGTAGCTGTCTGTTTTTGCAGGATAGCTAATCTGAAAAAGTTAACACACATGAACAAATTAAATAGATTCAAAAACAAGGGATGGATTACATTACCCATATAATTGAGACATTGTCAATGGCTTTTCTGCGTGTTCACAACCACAAGTAATTGACATATAAAAAAATGAATGCAACCAGATCGGGATGATCCAAATAAGCATCTTCACTGATGTTTGAGGGAGTCTTTTGTAACTGAATTAGCCAGTTGATTCTGGCACTACGTAGACAGAACCTCAAAGCCCTACATTTCTTTGTTGATAATACATGGTTATAAAATAAAGGAGCCAAGGGCTATTTGATTTGTCGTTTCCAAGCTTGCGTTAAATGATACTTTACTGATTCGCCTAGATTTTCCTAAACAATAACACCTGTTAACCAGAAATGTTTATGATTTCATAGACATTTTCCTTTTTACCTAGGGAATCTTGGTCGGTCCTCAGGTTAAATGTGTGTGATAGTTGGAGAGGACGTTCTTTTGTCTGCGTCTCCATCTCCATGCTTATGGCCACATTAGAGGAGGAATCCTGAGGAGGCTGTTCGGATGTGGAACGAGTTGCCGTGGCTCTTCTCCCAGTAAAGGGTGTGTTCAGACTTTGCTTATTTATAGACCAATAAAAAGAAATTTCCACTGTTCTCTTCAGCAGGCTGAGGATAAATAGCTCTTCCGCTTCTAACATTTAATGTTCACGGATACAACAACAACTGCTCTGAATATTAAGCCAACGTTCGTATTTTTTTTCCTAGGAAGGGGAGAAATCCTTGAATATGAAACAATGGCAGATTCAGATATAATCTTTCCCGTTTTAGAACTGTTTTATTGCAAATTGTTTTCCTTAACAAAGAGGCACTCTCTGCTTAATTTGGTTCCGGGATGAAGCACCGGCTCACGTGCTGTGACGATTGTCTCCGTGACCTGAGAGCTTAGGGCTCCATGGAATGAACTCACTCCTGAAGACAGTGTAGCCACAGCACCAAATGCCCTCTGACGAGGGGATTACTGCTGGGTCGAGCTGCTCTTCGTGAGTATGTGTGCAGCAAATGCTTCCTATTTTCACATTCTAGAGTGAGGAACAGCATAAATTATCCCTAATTCTTGATTCTGTGATGAAGTAGCCATCTGGTCTGATACTATAGTGACAATGATATAGGAGTGAACACTCTATGCTTGGTCTACTGCACAGAAAAGGACAATAGGACATATTTTAAAATGTCAGGATCCATCAGAAACATGTTCGGGAAAGTTTGCATTTATGAAAATAAATAGTATTGAAGATACATCAGGATGCAAATCTAATTATGGCTGCTGGGCAGCTGAATTAAATTAGGAGTAAATCTGAATCTTCTCAATTAAAAACGTGTTATCCTCTTTTTTTGCTGTGTTTTTCGTTTGCAAAAAAGGACGCGTCCCTACACTTTGGGGAAGTTGGGCCACGAAAGCTATTGACCTGCCTACCCTTCTCCTTTGACTTTCGTATGTGGAACTCAGGCTCCATATATGAGGAGTTTGGCAATTTCCAGTTAGTTATTAGTGAAAATTTTGTCTTCACCGCTAAACTATGCTAAGGCATGTATATTATTGGCGTGGGGGCTGTTGGGAATCACATGTGTGAGAGCATAAGGTGTATCGACCGAGTAGCAAGGGATTTAGTTTTTTTAAAGGCCTCCCATTTAATTTATTTATCTCTCATTCATTCATTCAGCAATCATTGATTGAGTACTTTTCATGTATCAAGCGTGAATAAGGTGTCTCCTTGAAATTTGGGGGAGGAGAACGATAATAGATTTGGGTAGTCCTGATGTCGTTGATGAACATCACTTTTCGAAAGAGTGATTTGCAACCGCGCGATGATTGCCCATGAACATGCAGCGTCAGCGTCTGTATCCTTGCTGTAGGAAGCCAGTCAATTGACTGTCAGGGCTGCAAGATCTTGGGTGGGACAGAGGAGAAGCTGGCTGAGGGTAGGTAAAAGACCTGTTCGCTGGGTGAGTGTTGTAGGTGCTAAAGGCAGCTTGTAGATCCTGGTAGAGGCATGGAGTTCAGAAGACCTAAGAAAGCCAGCTGTGATTCAGGCAGTCAGAAGCAAGAGGTGTAACTCAATGGGGAGAACTCTGCATCAAGATCTGAGTAATAATGAGAGCCTCCAACTCTTAGCAGAGATAACTTTGAATAAAAATTGAGCCTTTTTATCTTAATTTCTAAACAGATACATGACACTTCTCAAAAGATCTCAGCACTCTTTCTCTGTGGGGTCCAGATGTTGGGAAATAGTCATTCCTTTTTTTTCTGAAGAGTAAGGAATTCAAGATTCGAGGAATAGCTATCGAGTATCTGTTGTATGTCACGAATAGTTCAAATTCACTGCACACAGAACAGTCCAATTACTTTCTCCACACTCAGCCGGCTTCTGCTCTGTCTCAGTGGGTATGACCCCATCATTACCCAGTCTTCTAAGCCTGTAACCTGGAAGCCATCGTGATTCGTTTCTAACTCTCGCATTCACCCCCATCGATTATTGCAAGTCCAGGAGAGCCCATTGCCATATATTGGAGCTCTATCCTATCGCTGCTATAATTGTACAAATCATTATCTCTGACTGCAATAGGCTCCCAGCCGATATTTCAAAGATGAAATTTACCCTCTGTTGTGATTATGAATCCCCTGGTGACTTGACACTGACCTTTGGAAGCAAATCTGTGATTTAGCCACTGTCCGTTTCTCCAGCCTCATCCCTTCTCCCCTCACCCCCTGGGGTATCAAACATCACAGCCATGCTCAACAATTTGAATTCTGCCTTTGTCTCTCCGAGTGTAGCCTTCCATTGGAGTCTTCTCACTTCCTCCATTTCCATCTCATCTGGATTGACAAGATTTTCTGCTTCCTTTCTAAAAGTTGGTCCAAAGGATAAAACAAGTCCTTAGTTCCCCCAAGAATTCTAAGATTGACTTCTCCAAGTACTGAGGTAGTGAGCAAGGTCCCAGGGCTGATGCCAGTCTTCTCGTTCACTCTTACATTCTTCTTCTGAAAGGTTCAGTACACACTAATAGTCGCTTGCCTAGGAACCTTACTCCCCAGCCCTTAGTGTGCTTTTTGCTGTGCTTCCTCTCAAAACACAGCAGATGGTCTCCTGATAGTCTCACCAACTTGGAGAAGAGCATTATCACTCTACTACCTTCCTGAGCAATGGCTCTGAACCATAGTTTCCCTTTGGAGAAAAGATATTTGTTGTCGTTTTTGTCTTTTCCAGAAGATTGCTAGGATTCTGGTGTCTGGCAGCATTAAAAGCCTCTAATTTGAGTGAAACCCTACTTCCTGCCTATGTGGGGTATGTCTTTGACCCTTATCACTCAAACAATAAAACAATGCTTTTATCAAAAAATATCCTAGTATTTTATACAAGAAGCACTTATAAAAAACAAAGGAGTTATTTGTTGAAACAGAATTATATTCTGTTTTTATATGTATAATTATAAGCATGGATGTTATGTATTCACTCAAATATGCCCTATCAAACAAGACCTTATTTAAAAACAATGACATTGGGGCACCTGGGTGGCTCAGTCAGTTAAGCATCTGACTTTGATTCAGGTCATGATCTTGTGGTCTGTAGGTTCAAGCCCTGCATCAGGTTCAGTGCTGACAGCTCGGAGCCTGGAGCCAGCTTCGGATTCTGTGTCTCTCTCTCTCTTTGCCCCTCCACTGCTCTCTCTCCCTTCTCTCAAAAACAAATAAATATTAATAAAATAAAATAAAAATAAAAACAGTGGCATTGACAGAACGTACAGTTTCACAGAAACAGATGCAAGAAATTTGCACATTCCCTCAGAATGCTGTGCACTCCATGAATCAGAGGCATGTGCTGCTCACTGAATATTCATGTGCTCCCATGTGCTCAGTGGGCCGTGAACATGAGTCACTCCTGGGTTGAAGCATTCCAGAGTCACTGTGCAACTCTCTGACTCTCTTTTCTCCTGCCATGATACAAAGATGAGTATGTATTGAGATGGTGGAGCTATAAGGTACAAATAGCTTGGATCTCTATGTCATAGCACTGCAGACAGCTACTCTGAAGAGTTAGCTGACTCACACTGGGACTCAGCATGAATAAGGAATAAGCCTTAATCTTATAAGAATAAAGCACCTGGGTGGCTCAGTCAGTTGAGCATCTGACTTCAGCTCAGGTCATGATCTCGCGGTCCATGAGTTCGAGCCCAGTGTCATCCTCTGTGCTGACAGCTCAGAGCCTGAAGCCTGCTTCGGATTCTGTGTGTGTGTGTCTCTCTCTCTCTGCCCTTCCCTTGCTCCTGCTCTGTCTCTCAGAAATGAACATTTAAAAAATTTTTAAAAGAAATAAACCTTTATTGTGCTAAGTAGCTGGGATTCTAGGGTTATATTTTTATTACATCAGAGCCCCTGCTATCTTGACATATACACCCATTATCTCAGATTCCAACATACACAGAACATGGAAAGATACTTTAAAATTGATTGAGGTATTGATATAGGGAATCATGCCAATTAATGTCAGTTTTTATAAAGATTTAGTGCATCTTATCTGAACATGCTGAGGATATGGAGAACAGTGATAACTAGTCTGAGGGCTTTCGGTGCTGGCATGTTATCTAAGTCAATGTGAACTTTTATCACCGAAACTTAGACAAGTTAAGAAGTTGGACACATACCAAAAACACATACATTGCAGCAAATCATTTTGAAGACTCGATAGAAGCTTTAAGTACTGGTTATGTAAAATGAAACCCTTTATATCTAATCTGATTTAGGCTCAGCAGTTCAATGAAGATTTAAGGCACAATTTGCTTGATGGAACTGTTTGAGACACAGATCTATTCCATTTTGGAAAATGAATTCCATCTCGAAGAGACCGCTTTCCCTCCCATGGTGGATATATAATCTATATTCAGCCACTCATATCAAATTCTTGGTCTTTGGAAAGATGTTGAACTTGGACATCTTCTCCTTGCTGCCCACTTATTAGTTGCTTATGGTTTACTTGCCTCCCCCATATCGGCTTCAAAATACTGAGCCAACAAGACAGAAGTATTAAGTTTCAAGAATGTTTCTTGCTCTTCTGTTTTTTTTTTACCAGAAATTATTTAAAAATAATTTTTAAAATTATGTAGTTGTGTACTGGGGAGATAGGATGAAGACGGGGTGGGAAAAGAAGAGGATTGTATCAGAAAATCTAAGCTAAGAATTGTCATTGAGATTAAACCTTAAATTTGGCTTTGAGTTCTCTAGTAGTCAAAGTAAGAGGGCGGCCTGAAAAGTTTTAGGGCTTTGTTTCAATTTTGCCAAAAGTAATGTTAATGACAAGGGTTACTGGTTGACAATAGAGATCATTAGAAAAATGATTTTGATGGCCTGATCTCAAGCAGCACTTGGTCCTGCCTAACCAGAGGAATTCTCTACAAAATTTATCTTCATGAAACTAAATTAATTTACCGGTTGAATGAAATTATTTCATACTGTGAATTCTTTTTGAATGCTCAAGGGAGGAAATTATATCTGAGAAATAGAGAAACAAGTTGAGCAGGATAGACACACACCATTCACAATGATTTTTAAAGATTTTTCTCTGAGAGTCAATTAATCACTTGCATTAGTGTGGATGCTGTGGATGGTAGTTAGCAGATCCCATCTGGAGAGAGTTCTGGGGGGTTCTACAAAATGTATAACAAACATTGTAGTATTGGGGGAAATAGCTCACTCTGATGTTAAAGAAACTGTTCCCCTAGATGAGCAATTAAATCCTGAAGTCTTTATTGACCAGCTTGTTTGGCCATAACCTGCTCCAGTATATTTTTCAGAAAAAAGAGTTGTTTCAGGGGCACCTGGGTGGCTCAGTTGGTTAAACGTCCGACTCTTGATTTCAGCTCGGGTCATGATCTCATGGTTTGTGCGTCTGAGCCCCATGTCGGGCTCTGCACTGACAGCACGCAGCCTGCCTGGGATTCTTTCTCTCTTTCTTCCTCTCTCCCCCCGCCTTCTCACTCTCTCTCTCTCTCAAAATAAATAAATAACCATTTAAAAAAAAGAGTTGTTCTAAAGAGATAACACATTTCTTTGTCGTGTCTCCTGAAGCCATCTTATCTTTCTAACTTTGTTGGCTTTTGTGGGCTTCATGGTAGTATTTGCAAATCCAAAAGAGGAAGCCAAGTTACCCAGTCACCAAACCCAGAGAAGGCAGGGTCCGTTTCAATGCCATGATTTCTTAATAGTGAAGCCCAGCCCAAGAGACAGGTGTTGGATCCCAGAGGGTCACCTACAAACTGGCGTCCTTGCTCTATCCTAAACTAGAGACCTTTGTTTTACAACGGCTCCTGCAGTTGGCTGCTACTGCAGAAAACTCTCGGCTCTAACCTGTCAGTGCACTCATGGCCTCGAAAGTCCAGGCAGACACTCTTGGAGTTTGGTTTGTTTTGACACGAGTGCTTACTTTATTGGCAACCCATAGAGACTGTCTGCGGTGAGAGGCTAACCAGCAGTACAAGCTCTTGACACCAGGGCTTAGAGAACAGAGTGTAGAGACCCTTTCTGAGCAAATTTGTTGTGTGAGTCTATGTGACTAACTCCTTACTCAGTTCTCCAAGAAGAAGTGAGATCTACCCTGGAATCTGTCTGGTACAGTTATTGTGATATTCACAATGGATGCTACTCTTTTGAGAGCTCACCTGGGGGAGAATGTTGGTTTGGAGGCCATAGGAAATGTAGGTGAGTTTTATGTTCTGTTCCTGGGGAAAGAGATTCAGACAACAAATCATATGGAGAAGGTTCGCTGGTGAATTCTCTTAGGAGCAAAGGAAGGAGGATTGGGCAGAAGGGAAGTTGAACTGTGATGAGGTTGCAACAGGAGTCTCAGACGATTTTACAGGGAAGTCTGGAGCTGAGATGGCCTTTCAGAGATGCCCCCAAATTGGAACAAAGGTGCTGGGCTTTGTGCTCACGTATAGTCTCGGCATTAGATATGGGCTGCCCCTGAGGAAGCAGCTAAGTTTGGGCAACACAGCTTCCTTTGGTCAGGGGCAGTTACTGAGGAGGGTCTCAGCCATGTGCTGTGAGCAAACGACACTTCTGGAAGTTGGAGGGGGAAATGACCTTGACCTTTTTGGACCTTGGTCCAAAAGGAGGAATCTGGGTGGCATACCACAGCATCTACTATACACAACTAACTGAGTTTTTGAGGGGGGGGGGAAGAGGGGAGAGAGAGAGTGAGAGAAAGAGAGAGAATGGGGGAAAGGTAAAGGAAAAGGAAGAGAATCTTAAGCAGGCTCCATGCCCAGCACAGAGCCCAACATGGAGCCCAATGCAGGGTTCAATCTCATGGCCATGAAATCGTGACCTGAGCTGAAACCAATAGTCAGACACTTAACTGACTGAGCCCCAACTAGCTGATTTTCTATCCCAGCACCTTCATATAGAAAATTAGCTTCAGAAATATATTGAAGGGAATGATATATTTAAGGGGTGGGGGTCGGGGGGATAACCACTGGCATCTTGACCCAAATTGTTACAAAGATATATACAAAGTAAAGGGCTATCTATTAGAGGAGTGGGGAAAATGATTCCATGATTCTCAAAGGCTATTAGAGAAATTTTTCTTAAAGTGATAGTGATAAGTACGCAGAAGTTCTTGCTTACATGACCTAGCAATAGTCAAGCCATCCAAAGTCCACCTGTGAGAATCTTTGTGGCTGGAATTGGTTTTGCTTCAGACCACACTTGACCTTCGAGGGGTGAGGAGACACACCACCACCCCATGATCATCTGGTCTCCAGACACAGCTTCATCCCTTGGGCCTTCAGAAGTCTGCCTGATTGAAACCTCCCATGTCAAGAGGCATTAAATGAATAAACCCCATGAGAGACCTTACTGTTAATGGTTTCAACCTGAATGGCTTCTCAAGGTCATTTCAAGTCCTATGCTGTATTTAAATAAATATATATACATATACATTATCAGAAATTCAGACAATACCAAATGCTGAAATAAAGAATTAAAAATTAACTTTAATCCCACCATGGCTAACATAATGGTAAATATTCATTTTTCTAGTCTTTTCTTGCTACCCATATGCAAGTACTATTTTATTTTTTATCTTTATTTATTTTTAATTTTTTAAATGTTTATTAAACACAAGCAAGGGAGGGGCAGAGAAGGGGACACAGAATCCACAGAAGCCTCCAGGCTCCAGCTTCCAGCACAGAGCCTGACGTGGGGCTCGAACCCATGAACTGTGAGATCATGACCTGAGCCGAAGTCGGATGTGTAACTGACCGAGCCACCCAGGTGCCCCTGCAAGTACTATTTTAAAAAATGATTTTAGTCTTTGAAAGACTAAGAAAAATCTGAGGGTGAGGGAGGTGAGGGAGGTGAGGGAGGGGGGAGAGGGGGTGGCGGACAATAAAGAGGGCACGTGTTGGGATGAACACTGGGTGTTATATGTAAACCAATTTGAAAATAAACTATTATAATAAAAAATTTAAAAAAATAAAAAAATAAAAAAAGTGAACATAATAAAATTTAAACAAACAAAAAAAATAAAAAAAAAATGATTTTACCATGGAGACATCAGCCTGGTATCCAAATCCTGGTTCCACCTCTTACTCCTGGTGTGAGCTCAAGCAGTCCACTCTTGATTTTTTTGTTCACGTATAAAATGGGAACAATGACAGTCACCTCGTGGAATTTTGTTAGGCTTTAAAACCAGGTGATACATGTAAACCATATATTCCATTGCCGGGTGCAAAAGAAGCATTCAATAAATGTCATATCCTTTACTTCTCCACTCGAGGGGCTGAACTGGAAAAACCACAAAGGATTGAACTTCCAGAACTGAGTTATGATCTGAGAAAAGCCTCCTGAAAAAGATCTCAAGCTTCACTGCTTAAATTAATTCCAAACTTTTTCAAGCTATTAACAGGCAATGCACAATTTGGTTCAGATATGTAACACGAGACTATGTAATTAAACATATATATCCTGAAATTAATTTTACATTCACTTTTATAATACAGTACACTTATATAGAATAACACATGGCTCTTGATTAAACAGCAGGCTGCCATTCAGTCAAACAGCTCAAGATAGATCATAAAACGTGAAAATGCAGCATCAGCACCAAAATATGGTTATGGGATTTTAATATTCACTTCCACACTTTTACCTAGGTAGCATAAAAGTGGATGTTTCGGAGAGAAAATGTTAAGAAAATGTTAAGCATTAAGTATATCACATTTCTGCTTAAATGCTGTTGGGTCATCTAGATTTATTGTAAATAAGACAAGAGAAATTTAGAGATTTGTCTTTCAAAGTAAAGTTAATTAGGACCAATATAATTTTGGTTTAAAATTTTCAATTACAGAAATAAAAAACTTTTAAAGGCGTTTGAGTTTATTATTTTCTGTATTTCTTATTTTATTTTCAAAATAAAATCTACTGAACTGTGCACATATTAGGATGGAAATATTTTCTAAATCTCAAGTCTAAATAATCCAAACTCATGCACCGTTGGGGGACTAGGGAAAAGGATAAATGAAATACACAGATGATTCCTTAAAGTCTTGTTTCATTCTTTAATGTGATTTTCTTCCCTTCCACAAACCTTTATCTGAGCAATAAAAAAAGACAGTCAAATTGGCCATTTGAGTCTCTTGTTTCTCACCTTCCCATGTGGGAAGACTTTTTAGGTAGGGGAAAACACTGTGCTCTACTAAAACACCCCCGCTCATTGTTCCTGACATTAAAGTCATTTCCCCCCAATCTGATCATGTCCAAATAAGATCTAGCTAAGACATCACATAATTTTAAATTTAAACTTCAAATTTAAAATACACCATGTTGTGAGATAATCCTCCAGGGGGCTTTCACATTTCTGTGTGCCTTGTGACCAGAGAGGCACTGGTAGCTTTTGTTCCTACCTTTCCAAGGATGAATGTATAGAGAACAGCCTTGGAAGGTAATCTCTCTCTCCCAAGCAGAGGACGGGTTTGTTAACTGCCTAGTATAACAAAGATATTGTCTCCCTCCATTGAGGTGGGCAGATTTGCTTGTATCCCATTATGAAAGATTTGGGTTCTCCAAGCTCGGGGCTCCTCAGGTGACACAAAGCCATGGCATGTACAGCATTCCATCTGAGCCTCCCCTGTGCAACTGTGAGGAAGGGGAGCAAGAGGAACAAGAACAAACATACAGCTCATGCTGCTTGCCGCGCTCTGAGTAATCAATTCCTTTGCCTCTGACCCAGGAGTACCATGTCTTCTGCCGGCATGTATATAATTGTGGCAGGCTTGCAGGCAGAGTAAGTCTCAGACACTTTATAGTTCTTGACATATGATACACGAATCCTAAGGGTACAGATAGGTGAATTTTAATGAAGTGAACTCGTATAAGCAAACCCCCTCCCCCAAAATAAAAGCCCAGAATACAACCAGTATTCCAGGATTCCCGTCACACTTTCTTACTGGTCACAGCCCGCCTACACACGGTAACCAACCACTATCCAGATTTCTAATGCCATAGCTTAGTTCTGTGTTTCTTGAATTTCATATAAATAAATTCGTACAGTGTCTATTCTTTTATATGGCTTGTTTTGCTCAAAACTACGTGGAATTTGGGGTGCCTGGGTGGCTCAGTCGGTTAAGCGGCCGACTTCGGCTCAGGTCATGATCTCACGGTCTGTGAGTTCGAGCCCCGCGTCGGGCTCTGTGCTGACAGCTCAGAGCCTGGAGCCTGCTTCCGATTCCGTGTCTCCCTCTCTCTGCCCTTCCCCTGCTCATACTCCGTCTCTATGTCTCTCAAAAATAAATAAATGCTAAAAAAAATAAAAACAAACAAACAAAAAAAAAACTACGTGGAATTTATGCATGCTGTTGTGTATAGTTTTAGTTTTTTCTTTCTCATTACTGGCTGGCATTCCATCAGGTGCCTATACCGCATTTCCTGACTTGCATATCTTCTTCTGAACCTCCACAATCCCTTATTAGTAACTTTCCTATTCAACCGATCACTTTTTGCTTTGTATTTTATTACTAAAGTGTATGTATTATTTCCTATACTTAAACTATCCAACCCTTGAAAACCTAAACCTCAAGAGAACCTAAGCAGTATATTAGTTCATTAATTAACTTATTCATTTGTTTATTTATTCATCCATTCGGTTATTCTAGAAATATTCAAAGAGAGCCCCTTGCGTCTGCAGTATGATAGATGCCAGCAGTGTGCTCTTCCACATAACAAGTACTAGAAGACATTTGGTGAATGATTGAGTAGTTAATAAGCAGGAAGCAAAGGGAAAGAAGGCCACAAGAAAATGGCTGCGGAAATTGACCAAAGAGAGAAAGTGTCTTGACTAATGCAGAGTTGATTGTGTTTCATGAGGAACAAGACTTAGGTTTTAAGAAAGATTCAAGGACTTCTATGGTAAACTGCCTTATAACATCTTCACAAGATTGTCTTATAGGCGTTTGTCAAACTTAATAAAAGAAAACTTGTAACTTACACCTCCCCAGATCTGCTCCTTCACAAATCTTTCCTATCTCATTAAAATGCACCTCAATCCATTGAGTTGCATTCAGCAACATTTTCTCTTTCCCTTATTCCCCACACCCAGTGCACTGAGCCCTATAGACTCCATCTTGAGAGCACATCCCAAGCCTGTATGTGGTCCATCTCTACCACTATCCATCTAGTCCTCATAATTTCCTTGCTTCGAGTCTGTCCTTGCCACACAGCAACAACAGATAGCTTCTGAAACATAGATCATGTTGTATCCTTGCTTAAAACCCTCAAAGAGTCTGTCATTGCTCTTACGACAGAATCTAAATTCTTTACTCCAGTTTTTATAGCATATTCTTAACTGTGGGTTTACTCTGTCCTTACTTAGTTCCAGCTAGAGGCCTTTTATTTGCCAAGCTTGCCTTGCCTTATGGCCTTGGTGCTTTCTCATGCCTTGTTCTCGATGCTTTTCTTCCTTATCTTCACATGACTGACTCCTTCTTTTCACCTGGTCAACACCTCAGAGAGCTTTGCCTAAACTTCCAGTTCCAAGTAGCCGTCCAGTTACTTCTGTCGCATCACCATATTTTAATGCTGTGGGTAGCACTTTCCCTACCCGATATTTAGTTTTCATTTTTGCATCTATTTTGTGTCTGCCTCCTTCAACTGAAATGTAAGTTCTATGAGGGCAGAGACCTAATCTGTCCTGCTCACCAAAAAAGAAGTGGAATGAGATTCAGTAGGGACATATGGAGCTTTCATTTTATTCACAATGTCCTGTTTCTTAAACTGACAGGTGCACCAATATTCATTTTATTAATCTTTCAATGGTACACATACATTATATGTATTATTTTTGTATATTTTATAATTATATTAACTTTTATAACTTAAAAAGTAAAAATATAAAAAGTTAAGTTATTTACTTGTAACTAAAATTTCCATGTTCTGTATTATACTTTTGGTAAATATGTTGTCTGATTTGTAACCTAACAGCTATAGTTCTATGAACTCTGTTTTCTACTTGGATATCGCAAATGGTTGAACTGCGCCCTCCCCCCAAAAGATATTTTGAAATCCTACATCTCAGAATGTGAACTTATCTAGAAATAGGGTCATTGCAGATGTAACAAGTAAGGATGAAATCATACTGGAGAAGGGTGGGCCCCTAATCCAATATGATTCGTGATCTTATAAGAAGATGGTCACCTGCAGAGAGAGATAGGAAGATTTGAGTGATGTGTTTACACTCAGTAGGAATTCCTGGAGCTACCAGATGCTACGACAGAAGCGTAAAACAGATTCTGTCTTGGGGCACCTGGGTGGCTCAGTTGGTGAAACGTTTGACTTGATTTCGGCTTGAGTCATGATCCCAGGGTTTTGGGATCAAGCCCCAAGTAGGGCCCCATGCTGGGCATGGAGTCTGCTTAAAATTCTCTCTCTTTCCCTCTGCCCCTCTGCCTGTCTCCCCTGCTTGTGCTCTCTCTCTCTTCTCTCTCTCTCAGAAAGAAAGGAAGAAAGGAAGAAAGGAAGAAAGGAAGAAAGGAAGAAAGAAAGAAACATAGAAAGAAAGAAAGAAAGGAAGGAAGATTCTGTCTTAAAGCTCTCAGAAGGAATCAGTGCAACGAACAACTTGATTTTGGACTTCTGGTCTCCAGGACTGTGAGACAATACATTTCTCTTGCTTTTAGCCACCCAGTTTTCAGAAATTTGTTACAGCAGCCTTTTGAAAGTAATACAGACGTGTTTGAGGGAAATAAATTAAACATGCATGTAGATGATTTAAGGTCTTTTGATGACAAAAGAGTGAGACCATACTGGACCCAACGATGAAATCAGCTTTCTCTACTTTTACAGTTTTTTTCTTCTGCAGGCTCCAAGAATGTATGCAGTGGTAACACGGTGAGCCTGAGAACCAATCCCAAATTTAAGGTGCTTTAGAACATACTAGGGTATATGAGAAAATTAAATAGCTTATTTTCCCTAGGACCTTCATTACCATTGGTTGAATCAATCATTGAGCTGCATCCATAGCTCTTTTCATAGCGTGTCTGGTACCATTATGACCTTTCATATCTTATTAGTTTAGTTGAGGTTGGTAGAATTACATTTACATTGATTTCTAAAGGGCGGTGTGTTTGAGAGCATGCTTGGGTGGTGTTTACCAAATGGGGTTGATGGGGTAAACACAGATAAAGAGTTAAGAACGCTCTGGAGTCAGCCAGATGATAAAGGCAAATCTTATTTAAGAATAATTGATTTATGTTACCCATAAATCTGAATTGTATCTGGGAAACCTCCTTTATATCCAATCAGTGTGTAGATAGGGTTAGAACAAGAATAACATCTAATCTCCCAAGATCACTTCTTGACCATGGTGAATAGGTCCGATTTTGTTTTTAATACAGAAATCTTGAGAAATGCCAGTGTGTGACAATAGTGCATCTTATGCTCAACTCTCAGTGGACATTCTTAAGTACTAAATGATGTTGCTTGAACAGAAGTCTCTGATAATGTGGGAATTAATGTCCACTATTATAAGAGTTTATCTCAATGAGAGAAGCTTGGGAAGATGGCAGAGTAGGAAGACGCTAACCTCACCCTGTCGCATGTTTACAACAAGATACCACTCACATCCAAGTATATAAGGTTTTATCTCTACATGACTCACTCTGACTTGGTCAAAGGATTCTACTTATTTGGAGGCTTGGATTGGTGATGCTACAGTCTTAGATCGGAGTGGCTTCTGAATTACACATGGCCAGATAACCTCTCTACAGATGACTGATGGACTAGTGGCTAAGACTACAAGAGTTGGAAGCAAATATATCTGAGTTTGATATTTGACTCCACTCCTTAGAGGCCACTGATCTTTAGGTAAATTATTTAACTTTGCTGCATTTCAGATTCTTTACCTCCAAAATGAGGATTAATGATAGCACCCACTTATTAGAGGTCTTGTGAGGATTAAATGGGGTGAGCATGCAGAGGTGAGAGGGTGACTGGTGTTAGGAATGAAGCCTCTACCCTACCGCCCACCAGACTGACTGACACAAGAGTTTCCTGTAACTGTGCTTTGCCAGCCCACCTGAGCCTCATGCTTAGCATCAGTAGGTGGTAACCTGCTCCTGACACTTGCTCTGGCCCAGTGGACAAGTGAACAACTGGACCTTCCCTGCCTTACTCCTCTGTACCCTCTTTCCACCCCTCTCTCCTACTCCTGGATTGGTGGTGGGTTGTTAGGAAAAGGACCAGAAGGCCAGAGGCATTTTTAGGAGAAGCAGCATCTCATCAGTCCAGTAACAGCTGCAAAGAGACCTCTCTTCCTGGCTTTGTCTTCCGTCCTGCTGCTCTGATTGTATGCCTGTTTCTCTTCAATTCCCTCCAGCAACCTCTGGTTTCACCTCCATCCACTGCATGTTCTCCCATCATGGCAGAAGTCCAGTACCATGATCCAAATGCACAAGGTTCTTAATTGGAAATGATATTATTAACAATGAGTACTGACCCATCAGAAGGGACTGTGGCGGAGGTAACCCTGGGCCAGAATCCAAAGACCCCATGCAGGGCAAGGAGTCAACACTTCATTGGCTGGATTCTGGGAGGAATCCTGGAGAGCTCCTGGAAAGGGACAGAGCAAGCTGGTAGCAGATGCAGCGGGCTTGGTGGTAGGATACTTGGGGGGCTCAGAGCAATGGCTGTTTACACAGAAATCCTTTAGCTGTTAGGCTGTTCCCAAGCACACAAATGAAATACCAGCCTGATCCCAGACTTCTCAATTTTCTTAACAAGTTGTTCTTTCTTTGGTTCCACATATGATATTTGTCTTCCTCTGGTTGACTTATTTCACTTAGCATAACACTCTCTAGTTCTATCCCTGTTGTTGCAAATGGCAAGATTTCATTCTTTTTGATGGCCAAGTAATATTCCATTAAGAAACAAAATAGATGAACAGGGGAAGGGGAGCAAAAATAAGATAAAAACAGAGAGGGAGACAAACCATAAGAAACTTCTAAATACAGAAAACAAACTGAGGGTTGCTGGAGGGGAGGTGGGTGGGGAAATGGGCATCTCACAGTTCCTGAAGCTGGAAGTCTGAGGTCCAAGTGTCGGCAGGGCCATGTCCACTCGGAAGCCCCCAGGGGAAGCGTCTTTCCTTGCTTCTTCCAGCTTCTGGCAGCCCCGGATATCCCGTGGCTTGTGGCAGTGGAATCTCAGCCTCTGTCTTCACAGTGTTTTCCTGGATCTCTAAACCTATCTTCCTTCTAAATTTCTGTCCAGTTACCCCATTTTATAAGGGCACCAGTCATATTGGAGTAGTGTGCCCCATGATGACCTCATCTTAACTTGCTAAAATCTGCAAAGATCCTGTTTCCAAATAGGGTGAAATTCTTCTGAATGTGGGTTAGAGCTTCAACATATCTTTTTTGAGGGGACGCCATTCAACCCATACTTGTGGCCCTTCCCCACGAGGCAGCCCTTGAGTGAAAAATTCATGAGGTTCTCTGTTCTTGACCAAAGCCACGATTTAAAAGCTGAGAGGCTTTGCTGTCTACCCAGACACAAAGCACGCTGGGCTAAGGACATGTGGTCAACGTCAGAGAGCAACAGTGCTCACCGAGCTTCAGGGCTGGAAGGCATTTCCGAGGTTTCTATGAGCATCTCCCACTTTACAGATGAGGAAAGTGGAGGCCCAGAGACAGGATTTACTTGAGATCTCAGAGCTTGTAAGAATGGCAGCTAGTAGTAGGTCCCACGCTTCTTTGCTCCTTTTCTATTCTATTCTCACAGGTAAGGCATTGGTTTAACCAACATTGCATTTGCCTTCTTTGGGGTCCTATTCTGATCCAGTTCCTCACCTTACGTAATCTCTGTAGACATAGCTTCTCAGATGATCCCTAAGGAAATACTTCTCAGAGACACCAGTGTATCCAACGAGTCTCAAAGAGTAATAATGAGAATCAGTGGGTAAGGCATTCTAACAATCCCCAAATGTGTTTTTAACACTGTTATTGTTGTTTTAACATTGAATACACTTAACCAGGAAATTCAAACTTCTTTCTGAAGCATTCCAACTGTTGTGTTTATACCCAGTTGTCACACAACATTTGCTCCTACTGTGTTTTAGTTGGCAAGGGCTGGAGGAAGGGTTTTTAGAGCCAAGTAGCCTCAGATAGGGAATCTTTCCAATCCCCAGGGACCTGGCATAGCCCCAGAATCAATAGTCACAGGGACAGATGCCAACACTCATTTTATCCAGTGTTTTAGCTAACCTTGGACCAAGCCCCTATTTAGACCCTGAACCTGGATAGGAAGAACCAGCTGAAAAAATAGAACCTTGCGAAGCTTATGTAGATAAATAAGTAAAAACTGAGGATTTTTTCCATCAGGGAAAAAAGGGGGGATCCTACAAAAGATATATTAAATTTTCATTCCCTTTTCCCCCCAAAAATCTCAAATGCTGCAACCATGTTGCCAACCTCCTGAATTAAAAATGGACAAACGCAGTCAGTGTTTTACTATCATTACGTATTTTCCAGACGACAGAATACAGAATTCTGTCACCACCGTGGAGTATTTCCTACTTTCATTACACAATTTGGAGGCTGTGAAATGAAAATATACATGATTTAAACAGCAGCGCATAAATCCGACATCTTTCTCCATAAGACATATCATTTATTTCTTCAGCAAACTTTGACTGAGCACCTACTATGACAAACCAGCCCCGCGCTCTGCACTGTGATTCTCAGGTGAGTGAGTCTGCGCCCCAGATGTGCTCACAGATAGACAGGGAAGACAAGGTTCCCCAGCTACGGCCCACCGTGTCCCTTGCTATAACGAAGGTGGGTAAGCCTTAGAGGAGTGTAGCCAAAGGAGAAATCCGGCTTCTGGGAGAGAAGTAGAAGACAGGGGCATGTTCCAAGAAAGGTTCAGTCTAATTGGCGTTTCAGAGAGATGGCTATATCGATAGTGCAGAGGCCGACAGCAGCCAACACGTACACTCTGTGTATCTACCCCGGGCTCTGGTATATTACGTGAATATTTAAAAGTTTCTTCAGGGGTGTCTTTCTCAGAAGGCAGATGAGGACAGAGAGGTCTAATGTATACCGCAGTGAGGAGGCTAGCGATCTGCAGGGTGAAACTCACCTTTCTGGACGTGGGCCCAGTGCCTTGTGGGCTGGAGCACTTCTCAGGACCTCTGCCTGACATCCTGCTCAGGGACAAGCTGCAATTGTTCACGTGTCTGAACAAGCCCCAGATTATGCCCTCTAACTGAGGACGCGCCAGGGACTGTAGTTCTGGGGAAGTAGGGGGGAGGTGAGGAGGAAAAGAAGGGGCCCGGGGGTGGGGGGAGAGCGGGACCAGAGAAGGGGAGGCTGCAGGTGTGGAACTCATCTGGCTTCATTTGGATATTGCTCTCCGGGACTCCAAATGGAAAATAGAACTGAACACCCATGATTAAAAAATGCAATACATGCTAAGAAAGTCTAAAGTAATTTACACCAGGCATTAAAGTGTTTTGCATGAGAATATAGTATGATGTAGACAACCGAAGAATTATGGCTTTCATTAAAAGGTTTGCAACTCAGTGTGCTGTGATATAACTAGAGCAGTTTTTCTGTCTTGGCGATGGTTTTTTATTTTAAACCCTGCCTTCCGCACCAAGGAATGCAAATGCCTCGGGAACACTCGGCCTTGGGGTTTTAACTTATTGTCACCTCTTGCTAATCACTTCCGTCTAGTACTCTACCTGCCATGCCAGGGTGAAAGGTGAACAGTTATACCTCTATCGCCCCTCAGCCTCATGTATCCTGAACCCAGCTATAAAGTAAACTGTCATTTCTTTCTTCATTATTCAAAGTTAGCATTCACTAGTTCAAAGCCCATTTGAGATTATGCATCAAGAGTGATATACATTAAGGTTGGGATTAAAGGAAAATCAGTTACATGAAAGAAAGGTGTTTTTGCCACAAATCTTGTGTGTGCATGTCAAGAAGTATATTCATTGCCTAATTTAAAAAGAAACCAGGACAACTCCCAGAGATAGACCAGTCTGGGATCTGGTCAACTGCATCTGGCCAGTCTTTCCATAAGGACACTTTCTGTTTGAAGTTTGACTGTGAAGTTAGAGGAAAAACATCTTTCCCTGGATAGACAGGCAGCTTGTTTTGTTTTTTTTTTTTTTAAATTACTAGGTGTAATTCTGACTTTAGGCACTCATAAAGAGTAAGCTCAAAAGTTGATTCATTCTGAATACTCTGAGGGTAAGAAAACTGGGCTTACCAGCAAGAGAGACAGATTTAGGCTAACCTGTAAAGAGAGATTAGGTGAATTTTCACAATCTCCTTTAACCCAGGGATTCTGTAATTTTATCAGTTGTTGCCTAATAATACTGATGATCTTGCTGGCCTATTTGAAGCAACCCTTCACTGATTTGATACAATTCTTGATGATGCCCAGATGGAATCGAGGGAACCGTACTGGGCCAGGCACTGAATTAGGTGTCGTTCACGAATCGTTCCATTTAATCCTCAAATGAGTCCCTCGATTCAGATATTGTGAGTTTCTACCATGCCTGCTCCTTCACGGCATGGTTTCCCATATACCTTGGACTATTTTAAAATTGGGCACCTGAGGTCTCAGATCTGAGGCAAAACTGAATTTTAAACTACTGCGATCACGTTCTGTACAATGTCTAGAACACTGTGAGCTCAGGAATGTTAAATAACAAAAACCAATAATGCCTGTATTTTGCTGGACCGGTTTTATAACCTAGAAAGAGAATGTAATGTGCAAACCAAATGTGTGAATGTGAATTTACCAAGATGCTGGGCTGTGGAGCAATGCTGGCTCCAGAGGTTGAGTGCCTTCTGGTCTCTGTGATGTTCCTAATTCCACCCTGACTCCCAGCACGTCTGGCGCTAGAGATGGGTTTGATAAATGTGTGTGGACCTGAACTTAGGCACACCGACCTCTCTTCCAGACCCTCCTAAAGCACCTCCAGTCCTCTTGCTTCCAAATATTATGATGGGAAGGTCAGAAGGGCAAGACCTTTCCATGTGTTTCTGGCATTCTCTCTGATCAAGACTTGATAAGGGGGAGTGTTATCTGAGGCCTCCAAAGCAGATGCTCCGAACCCATTTCTACTTTTAACGAGAAGTCAGATTTTGCCAAGGGAGTTTTTTGGGGCCTGGATAGGGGCTCTGTGGTCTGTAGAATTTGAGGAGAAGCATTCAATTCTTCTGTAACATGGGGAGGGTGCAGAATATTTCAGTGGGTAACAACTAGTGGAAACCATACCTCCGTCTCATAGTTTTGCACCCAGCTTAGGCATCTCAACACTTCCATCTGGTTTTGCTCTTGTATAACAAAAACATCAAAGCGGCCTTGGCAAGGATCATCCCCCAAATATGCTTTCATTATCTGTGTCAGTGAATCTCTGTCCAGTCAATAAAGGAGAATGTTTTACTGTGGTTAATGTCACTTGTTTCATGGAAATAACTCACTTAAGCAACGGTACCTAATCCCGAATAAATCCAGTGATTTTGTAACTAAGGAGAAAACAAACACTTATGGAGTCGCTTAATTCGATCCAGGCATTTTATTTAATGCAACTCTGTTTCCAAATATCTATCCCACCAGTGAGGAAGCACAGGCTCTGAAAGATTAAGCACTCTGCTCGCGATCACAGAGTGTATTAGTGGAGTTAGTGACTGAGTTAGGATTTGTACTCAGGTCCATTAGAGAAGTGAGACCCAGCTTTTTCTACTAAACTCTAAGACCTTTATTGGATCAACAGAGACAGAATCACTGGTTCGTAACTCTGCTTCTCTGTCTCAACGTGGTATGAGTTACTCAGCGCTGTCTCTCTGTTCTAAGGAGGACCCATGAAGTGTTGACACTCACTTCTGTGAATGTGAACATGAACAAGAGGGATGGCTTCTGGATGTGCTTGAGGGTTTGATAAGGGACTGATGCAGGCACCCCAAGCCGACTCAGCAGCCTCGAAGAGCCTGGATGGTAGATGCCATTAGTGCTTCTGACCAACACAATGCCAGGCGAGTCTTTAAGGCTCTAGGTGGATATGACCCTGTCTCTCCGACTGAGAGACCACAGGGGTGTTCATGAACATTGTACAACAGCAGCGTCGGCATGCAGCCACACCATTACAGATAAACAACTCGCATTTTCATCCGTGAATTCTTCTTTCAACACTTAAAAATTATACAGAATTTTAAGTCAGAAGCACCAAGCTGAAATAGTTTTCAGGTTATTCACTGCCTACGTACTAACTTTAAATGAAGATAAGTGCCTATACTATTCAAAGGAACTTACACATAGTAAACAGTCCACTGTCTTGCTTGTGGAACCTAGTTGATGGGTGAAATGAACAAAATCAGTACATTTTAATCAACTTGGGGGAAGAAGTGAGTGTCTATTTCTCATGCTTATTAAAAATACTACATAGTTAATATGTATATATAATTCTGCAGTTAATATGTATATATAACTGAATTACTTAGCACTAGGTTGCAAAAAAGTACTTAGTTATCACTTTTACTAATTATTTCCCGTGGAGAACTCATAAGATGGGGTAGTAGCCTTGAGTTTGTTTTTAGACAGGAAGAAGCTACAGCACAGAGAGGTCAGCCATCTGTTTCAGAGTCCACAGCAGGCGATGAGTTCTAACACATGCTCTGGGTTTCCAGCCAGAGTCAACTTGCTT
This sequence comes from Paguma larvata, assembly GCA_030068075.1. Taxonomy (NCBI): domain Eukaryota; kingdom Metazoa; phylum Chordata; class Mammalia; order Carnivora; family Viverridae; genus Paguma; species Paguma larvata. The sequence continues at coordinate 54,906,531 of CM057825.1, forward strand.
ACATAACCAAGGAAATGTCAGTAGGCACAAACGAGAGTGTAACAGTACAAGGTTTATACCGTTCCAGATGAATTCTTGAAATTACAGTTTGTAACAAAACATAAAATCTAACAGATCAGTGGGATGCAAGCGTCTTCTTTATTTGTATTCATTTAACGGCATCTTGATGAAAGTTTTTGCCTTCGAAAAATATCTCTGTTTGGTAGCTAGGAATGTTTTTCTTTTCTTTCAATGTTTTTACTAAACATCTTTCTATATGGCACCTTACTTAATTTCTGCTCAAAGCCACATTATGCGAAATGGAACTGAGGTTCCGAGGGTTAAGTATCTTGGCTGAAGCCCTGGGGTTAGTAAGTGGTAGAACCAGCACTGGGACTCAAGTGTCTTGCCTAAAACCCATGCTCTTCCCAAGACTTCCCAAAGCCTGCTCCGTTAGACTTCCCAAGGCATTTCTTGCTCATACGACTGAGAAAGGACATGAAGAACATGAAGACAACCCATGCTAGACTCTCACAGAATTTCTTACAGCCCCAAGGTTGATCCACAATAAAATGGTGATGTGGGCATTGGGTCATTTAGCAAAAGGTGCAGGATTCCCCTCCTCCAGGCTCACTTGGACTCCATCACTATCACCAGCAGCCCCGGAATCTCATTTCTGGCCTGTTAGCTTTATTTTTTTAGTGTTTATTTATTTATTTTTGAGAGAGGGAGAGGGAGGGCTCACTTGCAAGTGGAGGAAGGACAGAGAGAGAATCCCAAGCAGGCTCTACACCGTCAGCGTGGAGCCTGACACAGGGCTCATCTCATGAGCTGTGAGATCATGACCTGAGCCAAAATCAAGAGTTGTACGCTTGACCGACTGAGCCACTCAGGCGTCCCAAGACCTGTTGACTTTTTCAATCCAAATATTTTCTAACCCTCTCCATTCTCAAAATCTTCCCACTTCAAAAATATCTATAGCTACCAATAAGTGAATAGTGAATCTGATCATCCAAGTCTGCTTTTGACAGTGACCCTGTAGAGACATTCCTATCCATAGGCATGATGGATAGAGTGGAAATTTCAGACGCATCAGCAAATTAGTGGAGAAATCTTATAGGAGGATTCATGATCTTCTAGTGCCCCCACAACCACTCCTGGATGGGACCACAACCTGGAGTGGACATGGCTGGCCTCAGACTCCCTACAAGTGTGTGACATGCCCTCATCTCAGACTTACCAGATGCTAGATCAGAGAGTAGGTTGGACGTTACATATTCGTTTATAAAAACCAGAAACTCACTTAAGGTAGCCTAAAGGGAAAAAACTTACTTTACATATAGAGATATGAAAACTGGAGGAGAACTGAGGAAAGTTGAATAATTTGGTCTCAGAACAAGGGAGAACAGGGGCTGTTTGCAGGATGCAGATGCAGAAGTTCAAAAACTTTGTCTTGCTATTAATGTGACTTGGTTCCTAATACCCAGGCCAATTCTTAGCCCAACCTTTGAAAGAAGGAGCCAGACTGAGCCAGTCTGAGTCAGGTGGTCACTTTGAGCTAAGGAGCTCTAGCCTGTGAGGGTCATGAGGTCCATACATAATGTGGGGAGGAGAAGAGTTTACAAAGAAAGATTTCTGCTAGGAGGCCATCGTGACTGCCCTTGAGTCAATTCTTTTCACTACAGGAGTGGAAGCAGAGGCCTAGAAAGGTGAAGTGACTGTCCTAAGGCCAAGTACTTGGTAGTAGAAGAGCTGAACTAAAATACAGGTCCTCTTAATCCCTGGGACAGTGCACTTTGACCCGTCCTCCTGCTTTTGTCTCTTGCGTATTTCATAGCCCCAGTCTCTCTTTCCTCCCTCTCACCCTCCCCATTGGTGACACAGAAGTCTTCCAATAGCCCAAATCTGATTGTGACGCTTCTCTGCTAAGGAGACATCTATCACTTCTAGATCAAACTCCTTAGCACTGCACGCAAAGCCTTATGGAGTATATTACTCTGCTTGGGCTGCCATTACAAAGTACCATTGACTGGGTGGCTTAAGCCACAGAAGTTTTCTCACAGTGCTGGTGGTTGGGAAGTTCAAGCTCAAGGTGAAGGCAAAGTAGGCTTTATTCTGAAACACTGTCTTTCTGCTACTAGGTGGTGGGAATCTCACTATGTTCACGTGACCTCTTTGAGTGCTCAAGGAGAGAGGGAACTCTGGTGTCTCTTCTTTGTATAAGGACACAGCCCTGTTGTACTAGAGCCCCATCTTGATAATCTCATTTAACCTCAATTACCTATATAAAGACCCTATCTCCAAATACAGTTACTTGTGGCTTTGGGGCTTCATCATATGAATTTGGGGGCAACACAATTCATTCCATAACATGAAGCTTGTCCCATTCTTTGACACAGTCTCTCTCTTCCCCATTTACTTTACCTTCAGCCACCGGACCTACTTCACCCCAATCCCACAGGCCTTGCCCTTTTAGATTCCCTCCCTTGCAATGTTCTCTGTTCTTTGTTTTCTGCGTGTGCTTCAAGTCCCAACTGAATGGTTGTAACACCATGAAAGCTTACGGATGGTCATCCTCTGAGTAAGACGCTCTCCTTGTGCTCTTTCAGCCCTGCCAAGCATATGTGTTGTGTGTGTGTACTGTGTGTGGACCATGTATAGATATCATTACATTTGCCACATTCCATTTTAATTAATTAGTTTATCCACTGACCTCTCTAAATAGACTGTGAATTCTTGGAGGGCAAGACCTGTCATTGATTTTAATCTTTTCTCCCTATTGCCTACAGCATTTGGCACCTCGTAGGTCCTGGATAAGTATTGGTTGAATAAAAAGGCGGCAGGATTATAAAAAAGAAAGACCGATTACCATATTCTTTGCCTCTGTTTCATCACCATCTATTTTAGGAAAAAAATTCATGAACCATGAAGGTATACGTGTATTAGGAATTGAGGAGAAAACAAAGAGTAGAAATAAGAACATTTTAATGAAGTGATAAGGAAAGCAGAACTTTGCTCATTCACTAATGACAATGGGGAGACCCACTTCAGATTACGAGATTTTGCATAGTGGATCCCTTATGCATAAACGAGGGGTGAATTTATCATACTCTTTCACGTTGCTCTCTAATATTGCTACGAGACCACACGGAAACTGCAGTGGGAGACCTCACGAAGCACCTCAACAGGCAGATGAGAAACAAACATGATAAAATACAAGGGTACCACACTGCAAGGCTCACTTTTTCATTCACTTTGACAAGGGTAATGTAGTTTTAATTACTAATGATAATAAATATTGCCTACTAGTGAATGTCTTGTGGCGTATTTTGTAAACCTTTCATCGGAGCACACCACAGCACTCCCAAATTTGTTCGTTAAACCTTTGCTACGAACCAAGAGGTTATTGGCTGTCAGGAAAAAATGAGAGAGTTGGCAAATTAGCAAAAAGGAATTAATCGCCTCCTATGGTAACAACTGTATCCTTCGAAAAGTAGAGTGCAAGATGCAGTTTTTTAAATTTGTCTAGTTAATGGGAATATTATAATTGCAAAATTCATAAATTGGACAAAGGCCATATTCAGATCTGTCTCAAAATGATTGAATAATTGATTAAAACCTAGTTTCATTTTCAAGGTCAAAGAAGTAGTATGTAAAATGTGCTGGCCAGACAAGCTAGCGGAGACAGACAATTGTTTTCTTTTGTTTTGTTTATGTTTATTATTTGCAGTGCTCAATGCTCCTATTGAAGTGTGTTTGTCTTCATAACAAATCAGGCACAATTATCAATAAGAATTCAAAGAATGCTGCCAAGGTGTGAAATTATACAAATCATTCCACTGCAAAGAAAAGGCCCCGGAGGTGAACAGCATATTGAATTTTTCAAGGGAAAATTATGTGTTTGTGAATGTGTGTCTCTTGATGAAATGATTGTCATGGAAAATTAAATCTCACCTTGAAAGAAATGAGTAACAAAGAGAAAAATCACCATAAATTCTCTCTGTATAAAGGAAGTGTACCTTTTTATAAAGGCATGTTTCTCTAAGCCTCTAATCATAGTATATGATTATGTTCACATATGGATTGATATAAATATACATTTTTACCCACGCTCTATTCTTTGGGCCTAATTCAGATCCATAGCAAAGGCAAATAAAAAAACTTTGGCTTCATTCAATTTGTGTGTGCCTCCAGTTATGGCTCATGGACAGCCTATATTAGAATCTGCTAGGATACTTGTTGAAAACATAGATTTCTAGGTTCTAACCAAGACCTGATGAACCTCAGAGGCAAATGTTATAAGGAGGCAAGTTAGGGAAACACTTGTCTAGCTAATTTAGGCACGATTTATTTCCAAACCACACAATTGGTTTCAGGACGTCGGTACAGTGACATCGAGTGAAGCCTGACAAATTCATTGATGATGAAAAGGCTTTCGTGACTTGGAGACCAACTTCGATTACGAAATGTTGTTCAGGGTTGCCTGGTGGCTCCGTTGGTTAAGCATCAGACTCTTGATTTGGGCTCAGGTCATGATCTCAATGTTTGTGAGTTTGAGCCCCACGTCAGGGTCTGTGCTGATAGTGTGGAGGCTGTTTGGGATTCTCTCTCTGTCCTTCCCCTGCTTGTGCGCTCCCCCCCCTCCTTTTCTCTCAAAAATAAATAAATTAACTTTAAAAAATGCTTTTCAAAGGATTTGAGTTTTAATATTTTTAAGTACTCTATATATTATAAATGAAGACATAAATTAGCATTAATAGATTTAATAGGGAGCATTCATGGAAAAGTTATTATTCACAACAGGCCTGTCCTACGTTTTAATGCCTCCTAAATATAAAACTTTTATGATGTTCAAGACTTGGTTACTGGACACAGCAGTGAAAGCCTCATATGAAGAGATTCATAATTTCTGAGTCCTTGTTTGAAAAAGCTACAATTTTTAAGTCTGCATTCTATTTGTTTCAGAGGAAGATTCAGGAAGTGATAAAATAACAACCTTCAAGCTTTTTGTTAAATAAGTGTTGCATAGACATCGTATGAGTTATAAGAAGAGCCTAGGTTAATGGAGCTTGAATTAACGATGTCTGACGGAAAGAGTTCTGCAGGGCATCTTGGCCATGGACGTGGGCGACAGCTTGGTAACATCTATGGTAAAAATAATGAAATCCATGATCTCTGGGCGAACTGCTCAAAAGAATGTAACTATAACCTTCAATATGAATATAACCTCAATTCAGTATGCTTTACTCTAATATTCTTAAGTAGCAAACTACTTAAGATTCTTGGATTCTTGGATTTTGTGACATTTAGGAAACCCCTCAAAACTGCTCACTGGAAGGGCCCCAGGTCTCAGTCTGTGGGATGATCCTTGGCAAAGTTGTCAAGTGGGGGAATGTTGCCAACCTGCACCTGTACTATAACCTGTACCTTCCTCTACGGTGGCCCCTTGCTTTGGGGTCAGGTCACATATAGGGGCGTGGTTAAGTATGTATGACTTGCAATCAGAAAGAGGTTGTGTTTGAATCATGGCTTTGCCCCTTAGTAGCTATGTGACCTCAGGAAATGCACTTAACTTCTCTGTACCTCACTTTCTGTAAGTTTATCACCTATAATAATAGACTGGAATGGAATAAACCAGGTTATAGGTGTAGAAGAACCCTTAGTACATTGTGAGCATTCGCTATATACAGCACTGTGTGGTTGTATTTGTCTCCCATTCCCCCTCCCATCCCAGGCTCCAATGTTTTCTTAGCAAACTCAGCTCCAAAGGATTTCTACTGCATGTGCTACCCAGACCTGACCAGAGTCTTCTCACAAGACTAGTTCTACCTACTATTTTCTCGGAAGTTAAGTTGTTAGTATTGGGGCCATGTACTCTGTTTCCCATGCTAAACATTTAAAGGGAGCATTAGATAGAATTTATCAGATTGTAAGTTATAGCAACCTAATTGAGCAACCTAAAGAAAGGAGGGATTTATTGGCTCCCATAACCAAGAAGGGCAGAGATGTAGCTAGAGATGACTGCTTCTCACCTCTGTTTCTCTCCTCCTCCACAAATGGGGGGGGTCTCATTTACCCCACTTTCTACAGGCTTCCTCACTGCACAGAAGCCATGCCACTGGTACTTCCAGGCTCATTTCTTCATTCCCAGAGAGCAAAGGGATAACTCCAAAGAGAAGTCCTAGGAAAGGCCTCGGGTGGATTCATTTGGGTCCCGTGTCCACCCATTGACCAGTTATGGTGGCCAGAGCATACTGAGGCCTTGATCCCTCTGAATTGGACTACGCAGTGAAAGCAGGGGCAAAAGGAGCAGTTTCCAGAAAAATGGGTGCGGGTAGCATAGACCCAGCTGTGGGAAGAATCACTGTAAACTAGGCAGTCAACGTCTGTCTCTTTTCTAGGTGATTATGTGTAAGGCAGAAGAATTAATTGCTAATGACAATTTCAAATGGCACCTGTTAGTCTCTGGAGAATGGAGATAATTTATGACACTGAGATATAGGGCGCTCCAGAGAAATGGCTCACTGCAATAGTCACCAAATTTTTTTGGTCACCACATTGTCATTATAGAAGTAGAAAATCAGTATCTTACAGATAATAGAAGCTGCTTGATTCTGCCTTGACATGTGCACATTTGAGTGGCTGTTAGCTACATGTTCTAAAAGCAATGAGAGTTATCTGTGCCTCAGCATGTGTCTCTGAATGCCCAGTAGAGTGCACTGGTTCTTAAAGTGGAGTTCCAGGTCAACATTGCCTGGGAACTAGCGGAAAGTACAAACTCTTGCACACCACATCGGACTTGATGGATCAGAAACCCTATGGATGGAGCCCAGAGTCTGCATTTTAATGAGCCCTCCAGGTGATTCTGATGCATGCTAAAGCCGGAGAACCCCTGGAATAGTGCGTACTGTTGTAGCTGGTCTACATTCCCTCTTCAGGACTGCAGTGCTCATTCCCCAGGACCTTGGGGATTTGGCAGCTTCTAGCTCTCAGCTGAGTCTCCTGCTGGCTTTGCAGTCAGCTAAAGAGAGTTAGCTCATCCAAGGTCACACTTAGTCTCTGGAACTCCCTGCGTGCATGACTGGTCTATGGAGGTAGGGGATCTGAAGGCTTGACACCCTTTGCTCAACCTGGGACAATTGTGAAGGGCCATCACCATCCAGAGCTCCCCAAGGGCCACAGAGGCCCTTGTTGTGACTACATTGCTATTCAACTCGTCCCCCAACCCAATCCTACTATGCTTGGTCCTTCACAGCTGTTGATCTAAGGACATGCCCCAATAAATTTCACGCATGCAAATCACCATCTCTAAGTTTGTTCCCAGGAAAAACAACCTTAGATACTTGGACCCTCCCGATAAGAGTTAGGACCACCCACAGCCAGTCCCAGAAAAGAGAGAGCACCATAGTGACCACTCTGCAAATGCCCAAGACAACAGGGCACTACCACTTCCCTGCTGTTTTGGTTCCTCTCTTTGAGGCCCATGGATGAAAGTTCTGTATATCTTCCAACCCACTTTCCAGAGGACCTTACTGAAAATATTCTGTCCAAACCCTTTCTCTGCAAACATAGCACATTAATAATCCCTGCACGTGGTGAGAAATCGTAAACTGTAACCATTAACTCCCATCTCAGGTTAGAACTTCCCCTTCCTCCTCACTAGGTCCTTGGATTCAACGCATCAAAGGCTTTCTTATAGTTTCCCCCACTCAGGATGTTTGCATCCCTGTGTAAAGGCCAACTTGTTTGGAGCAAAACGGATCTGCTTTTAACGTCATGTCTGGGATTTAAATATTTGTCCTTAGCCCTACTGAGATGAGTACTGTCCTGAAAACCTACCACATAAAGTCTGCTTGGGCATAAGCCTTGCTGTGGGCTATGTATGGGAGCTTTCCTCACCTCTCCTCGGAAATCCCAACCCTTTCCAAGTAAAGATGTAGCATTCTTGATTCCTCCACAATCTGGCCGGACTCACACCTCACCTTCATTCTCGTCTTCAAACATCTTTATCTGACAACACTCAATGGCTCATTGTTCCCCAATCTCAACCAGGGTTTTCGTTCTATGAGCCTTTGTCCATTTCTCCCACCACGCGGACCACCGTTTGTATCCATTCTGCACCAGCTTCATCTCGCCCAAACTGAAAGGTCAACTCAAGCGCCATTTCCTCCATGAAGCCTTCTTGGATTCCCATGTAGAAGTAACATTCACCAGCTCTGAGCCCCACAGTCCGCTGCACCTGTCTCACAGTATCATCATACTCAGCCTTGAGGTTGACTGTACATCGCTTCTGTCTTCTGCTAAATTACAAGTCCTTGAGACCTGGGGTCATGCCTTGGACAACTTTGTAGCCCCTATAAGACCCAGAGCAAGTGCTTTCACCTAATGCAAAGAGGATTCAAAATATTTAGTATATTGGTGTTACTGTTACAGAGAAATACTAGCCTATTGTCACTGCTGAGACATTTTTATAAACACCGTCCTGTCCTTCTCCAAAAGAAACATGAGCACTAAAAATCAATAAAAGCTATATTCCTAAGAATCTGTGCCTGGCATGAACATGTGTCCTGTTTTGCCCCCGGGACAGTCCCAATTTATTCCTGCTGTCTTGATATAATTATTAATACCATCCTCTTTCACTTTCAAAAGTGTCCCAGATTGGATGATAAATTTTATGGTCACCCTACTTACACAACTCGAACCATTAGCTAACAATATGCTCTGCTTACCTATTTGTAGGAAAATTGCATGGTGAGAATTTCAAAAGGAGAGTGTAGCTTGCAGATATTTTTACCTGCATGCTCTTGCACGCAAATGCACACACATTTTTTTTTTTTACTCAGGGCCAGTGCACAAAGTTATTCCACACCGGGGTTTTAAGGGATGCTCTTCACCAGGTGGACACCAGTGCAAGCCAGGTTACATCCTTTGCTCCCTGCCCAGTGATGTGTCTTCTCCTTTGTGCCAGTGACCGAACATGGAGGCCGTTTGAAGGTCCCTGGTTTCTCTCATTCCATTGCAACCAAAGCTGACTGCTTTCTGCCTGAGGGGAGATATATCCCCCCTGAGGCTCTTCAGCAGAATTACTCAGATTGGCACGGGAGGATTAGGGGCAGCCCGTAACTGTGGTTTTTCTGCTCTCCAGATGCAAACAACTGCTGCCCGCAGAAAACACCCCAGCCTCACTGAAATGGTGAGGGGGACCTCAACGTATTCTTCTTTACATTTGCTTCCCAATCATCAAGTAAGTAGATAATTATAAGTAACTCATAAACACGTGCTTCATCTAATCCTCACAGTAGCCCTATTGGATGCTATTATAATTACTATTTTACACATTTTCATATTTATAGTTAGTATTGGTAATGGATTCCATGTCTTAGCCATTGCATAAGCAATTTACAGATAGTGCCCTGTTTCATCCACACCACACTAGCTGAATACAGGTCTATTGATAATTTATTGCCGACCATACTCAAACACGAGCTTTGTGAGGGCAGGATCTTATTTCGTTCACAGCTATATCCTCTGTAAACACACTGGAAAGTTTGTTTGGCACAGACTAGGTCCTCAGTAAATACTTAATGAATGAACGAGTAAATGAATGAGTGGATGACTGAATGAATGAGTGAGGGAGTCAACGAGCCCATGAGAAAGGCGTTCTTCTCCACATCTTGCAGACGAGAAAACCAAGATAAGAAGTTTGTCACGATCCTGTAGATCACAAACCAAGGACTTTGAGGTTCCAAAGTCCTAAAGATGACAATGTATATACCCTCCCCTCTCATTTTTCTGATGAGAAAATTATGGTCCGGGAAGCGACCTGCTCGGGACCAGCTCACCATTAAGTTGTTAGAGCTCAGACCCAGGAACTCTGAGTCTGACTCACACTATTTTCTGCTCCTTCTGCTGACAGGGGGCCAAGTCAAGCCCATGTCCTCGGTGTGCACGGCCATAGTGTCCTCTGCAGGGGAGAGGGGTGGGTGGGTCACCCAAGTAAGATGCAAACCCTTCTGGCATGAGGACGGTTGATTATAATCTCCTAACTTACCCCTGGGCATTAGTGTTCAGCCAACTGAGAGTGAAATAGGGACCAAAGTTGATTATCTGGCTTAGGTTAATGCTTGCTGCCCCGACGAACCATAATATTTCAGTAGGTTAACACAAGAGCTGCTTATTTCTTAATCACTTAATCATACCAGCATACCAGATAGGCATCTTGGTGACTGGACAGCTTTGCTCCATATGGAACTTCAGAAATGCAGACTCCTTGCACGTTTTTGACTCGAGAATCCTTAAGGGCTCCCATCCTCTACTTTCCATGGCGGGAGAGGGAAGAGAGAACATGAAGGTTTCTTAAACACTTTTGCCAAGAATGGACACAGCTTACTGCTCACAGAGAGCGTTGACGAGAACTAGACCACAGCTCTGCTCGGATGCTTGTGGGGCTGGGAAGTGCACACCTGGGGCAGCCAAGGGCACCGCAGAAGGGGGAGCACAAAGTTTTGGTGGGGAGCTAGCCATCGCAACCATTATGAGAAAAGAGGGGGACAGGGAAGAAACGGGAGATAGGAATCTGGGCTGCTATTTAGAGAAGGATGGAAATTGAAAGGAAACAGTGGAGACAGGGAGGAAAATGCCAACTTTGGCAGCCTTAGGAGATTTTGTGGACTTTCCTCTTTGTAGTGATGGAGATGGGGCAGACCAGTCTTTGCTGCCAGTTTGACGCACACGTGGAGGAGAACTTGCAGCCTCTCATCTTGATTACTATCAAGCCTCTGCACTCAAAAGCATTACCCAAGAGGTTCGCATTTCCATTCGCACCCACCCCTGCCTTCTCCTTTTGGGTTGTAAATTATAAATCGTGCAAAATTGGGCAATAGCAGAAAAGCCACAAGATATATCGAGTGCCATAGCCTTCAGTTATCTTAGTTCATTACACAGAAAAACAGGTGTAATTTTTTTTTATTTATAGGAAAATGGTATCAGGTAATGTCACATAATATTTCAAAATAGGATTTGTCTTTGTCAGCCAAATAGTGAACAATGAGGAAACACTGAATGTTCTTTTTAAGAAATGATGTGAAATTAATTTCAATCCGTTCTGATGGTTCAGTAAAAAAGAGAACTACAAGCTTTGGTAGGTTTCTTAATGCAGATTGTTACCGTAATTTAAAAACAACAAATAACAATAAAGTAATAATTCTATCATGCTGTCAGGGTGCTTGACAGCAAATAGCATATTTAAAAATAATAAATTTGGCAGTGCAATATATACAAATGAATAGACTCCAGGCATTGTCTTCAGATCAGAAAGATTCATAGGATCATTTTCCCTTATTTTAGAAAATTGTTTTTTCTGACAGAAGTAAAAATATTAAGAGTTTAATTATTCACAGGCTTTCTTCCTCTCCTGCCTCCCAAGGAGGATTCTTTTGTAGTAGGAGCAATGACAGGGTGGGGTAACGGGGAGAGATGCAGACTTAGAGAAGCCGAGAGGCTTACTGACTCGACATGTGTGTGAACACGAGGATGTCCAGAGAAAACCAAAAGAGTCGAGAGTGGAAAGAAGGTGGACAGACCTTGACCAGAGAAGGAAGAGCTGAGAACTGTTTGGAAGCTCAACCGGGCCGTTACCATGAGGAGGGGACCGTGGGGAGAGAGTTCAGGTAAAGAGGAACCTTCAGAAGTCTTAACTCATGCAGGGCGCCTGGGTGGCTCGGTTGGTTGAGTGCCCCACTTCGGCTCAGGTCATGATCCCACGTGGGTCTCTGTGCTGACAACTCAGAGCCTGGAGTCTGCTTCAGATTCTGTGTCTCCCTGTCTCTCTGCCCTTCCCCCACTTGCATGCTCTCTCTCTCTCTCTCTCTCTCTCTCTCTCTCTCTCTCTCTTTTTCTAAAAAATAAATAAATGTTAAAAGAAAAAAGAAATCTTGACTCATGCTACACAGAGTAGCTCCCACAGCTATTGCTGCCGGAGGGGACCTCACCTGAACTCCCTCTACCGCTGGCCTGTGCTGGGGAGAACACAGCCTAACAGATTAAGATAGTAATGATTATAGCTAATGCTTACATAAGCACACTTCCTATGTGCCACACAGGAAGCTAAGCTTAGCTACGTTAATCTTTATGAGGTTATAGCATAAAGTAACACGCTTACTAACCTTCTTTTGCAGAAAACTGAGGCACGGAGGGCTATGTAACTCTCTATACACCAGCTGACAAGTGGTGGAGCTGGGTTTAGGCCCAGGCAGGCTCGTTCCTGAGCCTATGGGCTGGGCCATGGAACTCACTTCCAGACTACTGCAAAATCAATATAGTCAATATGTAAGCCCTGTGTCATAAGAACAATTGAAATCTGGACTACACTCCAAGTCGATGGTGCATAGTTTCACTTACAGTACTCCCAGGTGAACATCCCTTCCAGAGAATAGCATGTAATCGTAGGTGTCCAAATGCCAAGTTGTTTACGTGCTCAGAGTATTAAAAGTTGATTATTTACTAAACTTTAGGAAATAAGACTGAGAAAACAATGATACAAGGAATTACTCTTTTTCCAAATTTCATCTGTCTCTGGCCTATTTTCTGGGCTTATATGACTTTGGTAATAACTGGATAATGTTGTAAAAGATTTATGCAACATTCAGAGTCTCTTTACTCTAAAGGCTCCATTTTGAGTGGCATTGGAACTAATTCAGAGGAAACTAGAGACCCTTATTTGTCCAGTTCTTGGTCTCTTCAGGTCCTATTTATTTATCTACCTGTTTGTTTGTTTATTTATTTGTTTATTTGTTTGTTTGTTTGTTTTTGCATATGGAAGTGTTTGAAACTTTATTTTTAAAAAGTTTTTTGTTTCAAATTTTCATTAAAATTCTAGTTCATTAACATATAGTGTAATATTGATTTCAGGAGTAGAATTTAGTAATTCATCACTTACACGTAACACCCAGTGCTCATCCAAACAAGTGCCTTCCTTAGTGTACACCACCCATTTAGCCCATCCCCCCCACCCGCTTCCCCTCCAGCAACCCTCAGTGTGTTCTCTGTATTTACAAGTCTCTTATGGTTTGCCTCCCTCTCTGTTTTTATCCTACTTTTTCTTCCCTTGTCCTATGTTCACCTGTTGAGTTTCTCCAATTCCACATATGAGTGAAATCATATGATATCTGTCTTTTTCTGTCTGACTTATTTCACTTGGCATAATACATTCCAGTTCCATCCACGTTGTTGCAAATGGCAAGATTTCATCCTTTTTCACTGCTTAAGAGTATTCCATTATTTGCACGTGTGTATGTGTGTGTGAGTGTGTGTGTATGTATATACATACATATATATATATATATATGTATATATCTTCTTTATCCATTCATCAGTGGATATTGACTATTGGCTATTGACGATTGTGTTGCTATAAACATTGGGGTGCATGTGCCCCTTCGAATCAACATTTTTGTATCCTTTAGATAAATTCCTAGTAGTGCGATTGTTGGGTCATGGGGTAGTTCTATTTTTAACTTTTTGAGGACCTCTGTACTATTTTCCAGAATGGTTGCACCAGTTTGCATTCCCACCAACGATGCAAAAGGGTTCCCCTTTCTCTGCATCCTCACCAACATCTGTTGTTTCCTGAGTTGTTAATTTTAGCTGTTACAACAGGTGTGAGGTGGAATCTCACTGTGGTTTTGATTTGTATTTCCCTGATGATGAGTGATGTCGAGTATTTTTTCATGTGTTGGTTGACCATCTGGATGTCTTCTTCAGAAAAGTATCTATTCATGTCTTCTGCCCATTTCTTCACTGGATTATTTGGGGGATTTTTTGGCTACTGAGTTTGGTAAGTTCTTTATAGATTCTGGATACTAACCTTTTATCCAATATGTCATCTGCAAATATCTTCTCCAGTTCTTTTTGTCAATTGTTTCCTTCGCTGTGTAAAAAGCTTTTTATCTTGATGAGGTCAATAGTTCATTTTTGCTTTTATTTCCCTTGCCTCTGGAGACATGTCAAATAAGAAGTTACTAACCCTTTATCAGATATGTCATTTGCAAATATCTTCTCCCATTCCATAGACTGCCTTTTAGTTTTATTGCTTGTTTCCTTTGCTGTGCAGAAACTTTTTATCTTGATGAAGTCCCAATAGTTCATTTTTGCTTTTGTTTCTCTTGCCTTCTAATAAGTTGCTATAGCTGAGGTCAAAAAGGTTGCTGCCTATGTTCTCCTTTAGGATTTTGATGGTTTCCTGTCATATTTAGGTCTTTCATCCATTTGAATTTATTTTGGGGTATGCTGTAAAAAAGTGGTCCAGTTTCATTCTTCTGCATGTTGCTGTCCACTTTTCCCAACACCATTTGTTGAAGAAACTCTTTTTTTCCATTGAATATTCTTTCTTGCTTGTTAAAGATTAGTAGACCATATAACTGTGGGTCCATTTCTGGGTTTTCTATTCTGCTCCACTGATGACATGTTTGTGTTTGTGCCAGTACCATGCTGTCTTGATCACTTCAGCTTTGTAATACTGCTTCAAGTCTGGAATTGTGATGCCTCCAGATTTGTTTTTCCTTTTCAAGATTGCTTTCGCTATTTGGAGTCTTTTATGGTTCCATACATATTTTAGGATTGTTTGTTCTACTTCTGTGGGAAATGTTGTTGGTATTTTGACAGGGATTGGATTAAATGTGTAGGTTGCTTTGGGTAGTAGAGACATTTTAACAATATTTGTTCTTCCAATCCATGAGCATGGAACGTTTTCCCATTAATTTGTGTCTTCTTCAATTTCTTTCATAAGCGTTCTATAGCTTTCAGAGTACAGATTTTTACCTCTTTGGTTAGGTTTATCCCTGGGTATCTTATGGTTTTTGGTGTAATTGTAAATGGGATCAATTCCTTGATTTCTCTTTCTGTTGTTTCACTAGTAATGTATTGACATACAACAGATTTTTGTACATTGATTTTATATCTTGCAACTTTGTGAATTCACATATTTGTTCTAGCCATTTTTTGATGGAGTCTTTCGGGTTTCCTACATAGAGCATCATGCCATCTGCAAATAGTGAAAGTTTGACTTCTTCCTTGCCGATTGGGTGCCTTTTATTTCTTTTTGTTTTCTGATTGCTGAAGTTAGGACTATGTTAGACAACATCAGTGAGAGTGGAATCCCTGTCCTATTCCTGACCGTAAAGAAAATCTCTCAATTTTTTTCCCATTGAGGATGATATTAGCTATGGATCTTTTGTATATAGCCTTTATGGTATTAAGGTATTTTCCCTGTATCCCTACTTTGTTAGTTTTTTTTTTCAAGAATTGTTCTGTATTTTGTTAAATGATTTTTCTGCACCTATTGAGAGGATCAAATACTTCTTATCCTTTCTTTTGTTAATGTGGTGTATCATGTAGATTGATTTGTGAGTTTCCCAAACAAAAACTAAAGGAGTTTGTGACTACTAAACCAGCCCTGCAAGAAATATTATAGTGTACTCTTTTTTTAAAATTTTTTTTAACATTTATTTATTTTTGAGAGACATAGAGACACAGTGTGAGCAGAGGAAGAGCAGAGAGAGAGGGAGATACAGAATCCAAAGCAGGCTCCAGGCTCTGAGCCGGCAGCACAGAGCCCAACACGGGGCTCGAACTCACAGACGGTGAGATCATGACCTGAGCCAAAGTTGGCCGCCTAACCGACTGAGCCACCCAGGTGCCCCTATAGCGTACTCTTTAAGTAGGAAAGAAATACCAAAAGTAACAAAGACTAGAAAGGAACCAAGAAAATCTCCAGAAATAATGACTTTATAGGTGACGCAATGGCACTAAATTCATATCTATCAATAATTACTAAGAATGTAAATGCATTAAATGCCCCAATTAAAAGACATAGGGTGTCAGAAAAGGATAAAAAAAAACATGACCCATCTATATGCTGCCTACAAGAGACTCATTTCACACCTAAAGACACCTCCAGATTGGAATTGAGGAGATGGAGAGCCATCTATCATGATAATGGATATCAAAAAAAGCCGGAGTAGCCATACTTCTATCAGACAAACTAGATTTTAAAGAAAGACTATAACAAGAAATGAAGAAGGGCACTATAACATAATAAAGGGATATATCAAACAAGAAGATCTAACAATTATAAATATTTATGCCCCCAACTTGTAAACATCCAAGTATATAAATCAATTAAAACAAATTAAAATATATAAAACAAACAAAAAAAGAAACTCACTGATAACAATGCAGTAACAGTAGGGGACTTTAGCACCCCACTTACAGCAATGGACAGGTCATCTAGGCAGAAAGTTAACAAGGAAACAATGACTTTGAAAGACACTCGTATCATTTATTTTTAAGGGAACTTCACCACCAGCCATGCTAGGCGTAGGGCAACACAAATATTAGGGAGAAAAGTACATTAGATACTGGAATACTTACTGAAGTTAAGACCACAGACTTTTGTACCTACTCTGGAAATTTATCATTCTTAAGTTAATTCTAGACCCAGGTCATTTCCCCATAGTTCATAATGGAATAAGAACATAGAACTAAGATGAATAAGATGTGTCTCTGGGGACCTCCATGAAGGCTGAGTTACTCCAATCAAAAAAGATTGAGGTGCTTCAGAAAACACTAATCTAACTGATGATGAGCTCTGGGAGGACTGACATAGGACTTAAAGTAAGCCTTTGCTCTATTCCAGCATTAGTACATGACTATAAAATGGCCAGTATGTCTTAGATCTATTTTTTTTTCCACATCATGTGTCATCACCAAGAATTTTATTCACTAGCTCCACAAGTGGTCATGACCTCCAGCATGTGTCTTTCATGGATTTAGATGGGAATAAGGACTCCATCGTTGCTCTCTTCCAAAAGTGAGAAGAGGATGAAATTCTACCTTTCATAGTTTGAGAGACAGCGATGCTGTGTTCTGCAAAAGGAGATTCGAAAATTGGGTTATCTTCTCTGGGTTGACAGTAAATCCTGTGGACTCACTCATACTGAGAGTGGACGTACCAGTGAGATGCTGGCCTAAGGCTGATATTTAGTCATGAGAGCAGAGGCCTGGATGACCAACAGCAGCAAACTAAGATGGCTGCACCTCGGTCAATCCTCTCCGGAGTCAGAGCTGCTGCTTCTCCCTTATGATAAATTGCATTGATCATGTAGGTTACAGAACCCCGATCAGCATCCGAGAAAAGACATTATGTTTTGACATTGTCAATTTCTGGAAGTGTCACACAGCACTGCGGGGAATGGCTCATTTAATTTCAGTTTATAAATTAAACAAAGCAGAAAACCAAGATGATAAATCTGAAATGTTCCAAATATTTAAACTTAGAATACATCAACTTCATAGAACTGGGGCCAAAATTGATACTACCAAAACTTCACCAAGACCACCTTCAGGAAAAAAAAGAAAAAAAAAAAAGGTTAACATGCTCAGAGTTGGAAAATGTGTCATACTTCCCAATGAGAAAGGTAGAATCTGGCCTCTTTTTTGGAAGGGCTGGTGTGAGAACAATTACAACAGGTAGTTATTCTTTGTTTTAGCTTATTTTATCCTAGTGAGGTTTTAACTTCGTTTTCAACTCTTCATTTTGCAATTAATATCTTCTTCTAAAAAGCCAGAAATAAATTTAACCTTTTGAGACTAATAGGTTCTTCAGGCCTTTTAAATAATAAGTCAGGCAGAGCCCTGAAAAACATGGCTCTGGGCGTCTTTGGCTATTTTTACAAGGAGTGTTGCACATCTGTGTGTCCACACAGAGCCTGGAGGTCTCACCTCTGGGCTCTCCTCACAGAGGCTTGGCGGCGCTTCATTTATCTTAGGAAGGGAAATGGTGGAATGGAGCCTGCCTGACTCTGGACCTGTGATTCCAAGGTGGAAAGAGTCCAAGATTGTTGCTCAGTCCATTAAGCAATCCCTTTTAGCTGAAGGGATTCATCTATCAATCTCGATTTTCAGCCAGTAATCTGCTTATTTAGAGGTTTAATTACATTTTCAGGTCACCCGAGCGCTTCTCCAAGATATTTAATAAAATGAGTCCTTATTTTATTTATCGCACAGTATATTTTACATGGGCTGCCCAGGACTGGGATGGAGTGAAGGGGGCAATTACTTATAAAAAGATAAACAAGTGAGATTTCCACGTTCCGAGTGTCCAGAGTTAACACAGGAATTATTTGGGTCCCCGGGCTCAACGACGATAGCAGATTGATCTAAAACTGCCCGTAGCAGCCACCATTCCTGAAACAGAAAGTCAAATATTGATTTCCCAGTGCTTTTATGACCCATTTAACAACAGGCATTTTGGATTGGTTATTTCTTAGGGCTGGAGAGAATGTTCCAGCCAGCCTCCTTTGGAGCTTCCTCTTAATTATCTTCTCTGGAGATGGGTAAAAATTGATGTGTGGCCCTGGTCCTGCACACGCACGTGAAAGTGCACGCGCGCACGCCATAAAGGAGGCCGACCCACTTGTGGCACCTAACACTATGTAAGTTAGCTTGGGTGACGGGTATTTAGATATTTTCCACAAAAACTACCAAATTGGGTGAGGGGCAGTTCCCACTGGGTATGTCTGCTAACAAATTCTCACTAATTGACATCAAGCCAGTTAATTTCTACGTAATAAGTGTTGAGTGATTCAGGGGTGTTCCCCACCCGCCAAGACGAGGTCTATACAAAGACCTCTACCTGTTTGGCTCTCAGAACAGAACATTTCATGTTTGGCCAAATTTTCAAAAATACTGGGAGTAGGAACAGCATTTTTAATCTTTTGCTCTTTGGGCTACTAATTACGTAGCTCAGGATATAAAGAGGGCTTTACAAATCATTATTTCCATTAGGAAGGTGTTGGAACCAATTCCACAGAGGGCTCCCCTCCTATTTGCGCAGCTGCTATTCCCAGGGGAGGCGGCCGCTGTGGTGCCGGTTGAAGCCGGGCTTCTGTTCTGTTTCCCCAGCACTTGGAAGAAAAACAAAACAGGCCTAATGAAAAACACACACGGGAAATGCTTTATTACTTCATCAGCCTCACCTACTGCGCTCTGGCACGGCTTTGTGATTGGGAGGATTTCTCCCTCCGGCCGGCTTGCTCCCTCTCCAAGCGGAGGCCGAGTGGGGCAGTATGAGGCCGATACTCTGTCATTTCCTGTCAGATCATTTTGGAGGAATTTGCTCTTATTTCCTCCTGGCCACAATTCCCCACCTCCACCCCTGCGTCCCCAGCTCAGCACTGGCCGTATGCCCTACAGTACAGTGGTGTTAACTTCAAAACACAGGGTTTGGCCAGGGGCGGGGGTGGGGGGGGCGGGATGTGGAAACTCTGGGCACCAAACGCAATCAACCTGTAACTTCCGAAAGCAGAGAGATGGGTCAGAACCACCGAGTAGAACCCTCACCTCCAGAGAAGACCAAGGAGCACCACATCGCTGGAAAACCAGTGGGTTTGGGGGTGGGGGTGGGAAGGGTGCTGGAGTGAGTCACGGTATTAATCCAGACTGTAATCTTCCCACATACATTTTCTTGACTTTTCACCAGAAAGGAGAGTCAGAGAGCAGACATTCCCCAAATCTCATTGGACCATTAGCAAGTGAATAACTCCTTTCATAAAAAATGTCTCCATTTCTTTATTCCACACAGAGTGAAACCTGGATATAATAGACAATGCATTTATTCACATGGTACTCAGCAACCCCCTACTACCAAATAATCCAGGCATGGTCAAGCAAGTATGGCTACCCAGGAAATTGGAATGCTTTAGGCCAGACCTCGGTGAGGCCACCAATGCCTCTCTGTGGCAATGCATCACTCATAGCTTTTTTCTGTTGTCCAGTTTGGCAACTTGGAAGTCGTACCGGCCTTCTACTTAGAAGCTGTGTAATGAATTTTTGGTAGATGTTCAATAAATATCCGATGAATTGAGAGGATGGAATGCTGAGACACCACCCAGTTTTGGGTAATGGAAAGTGGGTGCTTCCAGGTGGCACCCCATATGTTGCCACTCTCTTGGGGGTCAACACCACCTACCACCATAGCTAAATAGTTAAGTGTTCTGGAAGGTGGCTATAAGGGCAACTTTTCCTTGGTGAAATTTCTACCGGATTGGCTTCTAATGGGTAGTTGTTATCTGATATTTGTTAAACTACAACATAGGGCATAGGTAATACAGTACTATTACTTAGATGTTTCATTCAACATGCATATCTTCTCAAAGAGTGTTTCATAAATAGATGGGTCAGTAGGCGTGATATTTGTATAAGCGCCAAATGAGTTCGTGTGGGGAGCCTTATGGTGAGAATTGATTGGTCTATGTGCATGGATGTGTGTAAGTGCAGGGTAGTCCTGCCTAAATTTAATTCCATGGAAACGGAGAAATAAATCATGTAAAGTAGCTTGTCTGATGGGGAAAAAATTAGGAGAACAAAACGATCCTCCAAAGCAGAAGCCGGTCAAGGTACCTGCCACCGATAGATGGACGGAAGAGTCCTGTCTGGTGTCTCTGTACTTCATTTTGAGGCATTTGGTAAACATTATCAATCCCATCAACAGTTGACAACCACAAAAGCACTGAGAACACTAGTGACGCTAAGGATATGATTATGATGGAAACAGTAAACTTTTTATAAAAGCAAAAGGCCTAAAAATGTAAAAGTGCTGAGGGAAAACAAACCTTGCTCATAGATACAGAGTTGAAACTTTGACAGTAAGAATAAGGCAGAACAAAGAGTAGTTTTCCAACTTGTGGGAAGGTACACACCTAGGCGATCGACAATCACAGCCAAGAGACTGACGAAATAGGAGACATTCTTGTTTGGGCTCTTACAGTGGTTTCCGACCCTCACTGCACCTTTGAGTCATCCAAGGAGATTTTAGAACCTGCACTGGGTGAGCTACACCATAGACCAATAAAATCAGAACCCCTAGTGGTGGAGCACAGGCATCATGACTTTTTAAGGCTTCCACACAATATTTTCCCACATACATTTGATTCTACTGTGTAATCAAAGTGGGCCACAGCCACAGTGCTCAAGTTTTAGTATCAGAATGACCTGGAGGGCTTACAAAACTAGTTTTCTGGGCCTAATCCCCAAAGTTTCTCTTTTACCAGGTTTGTGGCATAGGCTAGGAATTTGTATTTCTACCATGTTTTGAGTTGCTGCTGCTGCTGTTTAACCTTATGATTTGTTCCTGACTTTATGGTGATAATGCACCTAGGGAAATGGGTTTTTTGTTTCTGCTGCATATGGTTCCTTCTTCAGTTTCAAGGGCCATATAAATCTACACGTGATGAAAGTAAGTGCTAGAGCAGAGTGTGAGATGATGCAGCTGCTAAGTTGTTTCCTTGACACTTGGGTTGATCATCAAAGAACGTGACCAGTTCCAGCGTAGACAGACCTACTGTGTCTTAGAAGACACCAGGTAAAACATATATCAGCAAGGAAAAGAGAATGGTGGGGTGTAAGGCATCTCAGAAATGCACCTTGGGGCTGCAAGTTCATACCCTTCCTCCACCAGATTTTACCAACAAATGAACATTAAAGCACTCATATGGAACTTCTATAGTAGCCAATGAGTATTTGCTATGTTGTAATATCAAAATTGTAGGCCGCCTGGGTGGCTCAGTCGACCGAGTGTCTGACTTCAGCTCAGGTCATGATCTCTCAGTTGGAGGGTTCAACTCCTGCATCGGGCTCTGTGCTGACAGCTCAGAGCCCAGAGCTTGCTTCAGATTCCGTGTGTGTCTCTCTCTGTCCCTCCCCTGCTCATTCTCTCTCTCTCTCTCTCTCTCTCAAAGATAAATAAACATTAAAATGTTTTTTAATTGTGATAAGCACTCTAAATAGAAAACCATGCAAATTATAAACGAAAACCATTCAAAATTACATGAGAGAAAATTGGACTTTAAGAATTTGACTTCGAAGAGTTTGAAAGTCAGAGAAAGACGGAATTAATTACCATCCCAGTTACCGTTAATTCCTAGCCACTAATTGTTTCAAGGAAGAGCCAGGTTCCACTTCTATCCCCATCTCTCCCTGGCCACGTGCCCATCTTCTCACTGCTGCCAGATGCAAACGTAGCTCGTGGAACCATCACACGGCTCTGGCACGAAAACCGTCTGTGGTCTTCCAGTGGTTGTGGCCACCATCCCTTCTTCCCGAACACTTTACACTTCAGGTTCTCACGGTTTCATGGCAGTCCCAACCTAATTTTTTTAAAAATACAAATTCTCCAACAGAGTCACAAAGGCTACCATTTCTAAAGCTCTACCTTAAGAAAGGCAGCCATATCATCATGGTTTCTCTTTTAAAAAATATTTTTATTTTTATTTTTATTTTTTTTTTTATTATAATAGTTTATTTTCAAATTGGTTTACATATAACACCCAGTGTTCATCCCAACATGTGCCCTTTTTAATGCCCATCACCCCCTCTCCCCCCTCCCTCATCCCCCTCACCCTCAGTTTTTTCTTAGTCTTTGAGAGTCTCTTATGTTTTATCTCCCTCCCTCTCTGTGTCTTTTTTTTCTTTCCCCTCTTCCCCTCCCCCTGGTTTTTGCTTAGTTTCACAAAGTCCACCTATTCGTGGAAACATATGGTATCTGTCTTTTTCTGACTGACTTATTTCACTTAACATAATACCCTCCAGTTCCATCCATCTGGCTACACATGGCCAGATTTCATTTTTTCTCATTGCCACGTAGTAGTCCATTGTATATAAGTACCATAACTTCTTTATCCATTCGTCAGTTGATGGGCACTTGGTCTCTTTCCATGATTTGGCTATTGTCGAAAGTGCTGCTATGAACATTGGGGTACACGTGCTCCTATGCATCAGCATTCCTGTGTCTCTTGGGTAGATTCCTAGCAGGGCTATTGCTGGGTCATAGGGTAGCTCTATTTTCATTTTTTTGAAGAACCTCCACACCGTTTTCCAGAGTGGCTGCACCAGTTTGCATTCCCACCAACAATGTAGGAGGGTGCCTACTTCTCCACATCCTCGCCAGCATCTATAGTTTCCTGATTTGTTCATTTTAGCCACTCTGACTGGTGTGAGGTGGTATCTCAGTGTAGTTTTGATTTGCATTTCCCTGATGATGAGTGACATTGAGCATCGTTTCATGTGTCTGTTGGCCATCTGAATGTCCCCTTTGGAGAAGTGTCTATTCATATCTTCCGCCCATTTCTTCACTGGGTTGTTTGTTTTTCGGGTTTGGAGTTTGGTAAGTTCTTTATAAATTTTAGATATTAGTCCTTTATCCGATATGTCATTTGCGATGATCTTTTCCCATTCCGTTGGTTGCCTATTCGTTTTGTTGGTTGTTTCTTTTGCCGTGCAGAAGCTTTTTATCTTGATGAGGTCCCAATAGTTCATCTTTGCTTTTAATTCTCTTGCCTTTGGAGACGTGTCGAGTAAGAAATTTGTGCATCTTAGGTCAAAGAGGCTTTTTCCTGTTTTCTCCTCTAGGATTTTGACGGTTTCCTGTCTCACATTCAGATCTTTTATCCATTTAGAATTTATTTTTGTGAGTGGTGTAAGAAAGTGGTCTAGTTTCATTCTTTTGCATGTTGCTGTCCAATTCTCCCAGCACCATTTGTTAAAAAGGCTGTCTTTTTTCCATTGGATACATTTTCCCGCTTTGTCAAAGATTAGTTGGCCATATACTTGCGGGTCCATTTCTGAGTTTTCTATTCTATTCCATTGGTCTATGTGTCTGTTTTTGTGCCAATACCATACAGTCTTGATGACCACCGCTTTGTAGTAGAGGTTAAAGTCTGGGATTGTGATGCCTCCCACCTTGGTTTTATTCTTCAGTATTACTTTGGCTATTCGAGGTCTTTTGTGGTTCCATACAAATTTTAGGATTGTTTGCTCTAGCTTTGAGAAGAATGCTGGTGCAATTTTGATTGGGATTGCATTGAATGTGTAGATTGCTTTGGGTAGTATTGCCATTTTGACAATATTTATTCTTCCAATCCATGAGCATGGGATGTTTTTCCATTTCCTTGTGTCTTCCTCAATTTCCTTCATAAGTTTTTTATAGTTTTCAGTGTAGAGGTCTTTCACATCTTTGGTTAGGTTTATTCCTAAGTATTTTATGGTTTTTGGTGCAATTGTGAAAGGGATTAGCTTCTTTATTTCTCTTTCTGCTGCTTCATTGTTGGTGTATAGAAATGCCACCGATTTCTGTACATTGATTTTGTATCCTGCAACTTTGCTGAAATCATGAATCAGTTCTAGTAGGCTTTTGGTGGATTCTGTCGGGTTTTCCATGTAAAGTATCATGTCATCTGCAAAAAGTGAAAGTTTGACTTCCTCCTTGCCAATCTTGATGCCTTTTATTTTGTTTTGTTGTCTGATTGCTGATGCTAAGACTTCCAGCACTATGTTAAATAGCAGTGGCGAGAGTGGACACCCCTGTCGTGTTCCTGATCTCAGGGGGAAGTCTTTCAGTTTTTCCCCATTGAGGATGATATGAGCTGTGGGCTTTTCATATATGGCTTTTATGATGTTTAAGTATGTTCCTTCTATCCCGACTTTCTCGAGAGTTTTTATTAAGAAAGGATGCTGTATTTTGTCAAATGCTTTTTCTGCATCTATTGACAGGATCATATGGTTCTTATCTTTTCTTTTGTTGATGTGATGTATCACGTTGATTGATTTGCGAATATTGAACCAGCCCTGCAACCCAGGGATGAATCCTACTTGATCATGGTGGATAATTCTCTTTATATGCTGTTGGATTCGATTTGCTAGTATCTTGTTGAGAATTTTTGCATCCATATTCATCAGGGATATTGGCCTGTAATTTTCTTTCTTTGCTGGGTCTCTATCTGGTTTGGGAATCAAAGTGATGCTGGCTTCATAGAATGAGTCCGGGAGTTTTCCTTCCGTTTCAATTTTTTGGAACAGCTTGAGGAGGATAGGAATTAACTCTGTTTTAAATGTCTGGTAAAATTCCGCAGGAAAGCCATCTGGTCCAGGGCTTTTATTTGCTGGGAGGTTTTTAATAACGGATTCTATTTCTTCACTAGTTATGGGTCTGTTCAAATTTTCTATTTCTTCCCGTTTGAGTTTTGGTAGTGTGTGGCTATTTAGGAAGCTGTCCATTTCTTCCAGATTGCCAAGTTTGGTGGCATATAATTTTTCATAGTATTCTCTGATGATTGCTTGTATCTCTGAGGGATTGGTTGTAATTTCTCCCTTTTCATTCACGATTTTATTTATTTGAGTTCTCTCTCTTTTCTTTTTGAGAAGCCTGGCTAGAGGTTTGTCTATTTTGTTTATTTTTTCAAAGAACCAGCTTTTGGTTTCATTGATCTGTTCCACTACCTTTTCTGTCTCCATATGGTTAATTTGAGCTCTGATCTTTGTTATTTCTCTCTTTCTGCTGGGCTTGGGTTGTTTTAGTTGATCTGCTTCTAGTTCCTTTAGGCGTGCTGTTAGAATTTGTGTTATTGATTTTTCTTGTTTCTTGAGATGGGCCTGGATTGCAATATATTTCCCTCTCAGGACTGCCTTTGCTGCATCCCAGAGCGTTTGGATTGTTGTATTTTCATTTTCATTTGTTTCCATATATTTTTTAATTTCTTCTCTGATGGCTTGGTTGACCCAGTCATCTTTTAGTAGGTTATTTCTTAGCCGCCATGTTCTTGAATATTTTCCAGGCTTTCTCCTGTGGTTGATTTCAAGTTTCAAAGCATTGTGGTCTGACACTGTACACGGTATGATCTCAATTCTTTTATATTTATTCAGAGCTTCCCTGTGCCCCAGAATGTGGTCTATCTTGGAAAATGTGCCGTGTGCAGATGAGAAGAACGTAAATTCCTTTGCTTCTGGATGAAGGACCCTAAAGATGTCTGTGAGGCCCATCTGTCCTAATGTGTCATTCAGGGCTATTGTTTCTGCGGAGATTTTCTGTTTTGTTGATCTATCCAATGCTGAGAGTGGAGTGTTGAGATCCCCTACTATTAGGACATTTTTATCGATGAGGTTGCTAATGTTTGTAATTAGTTGTTTTACAAATTTGGGTGCCCCTGAATTCGGTGCGTAGATATTTACAATTGTTAGCTCTTCCTGCTGGATGGTTCCTGAGACTATTATATAATGTCCTTCCTCATCTCTTATTACATCGTTCATTTTGAAGTCTAATTTGTCTGATATAAGTGTGGCTACTCCAGCTTTCTTCTGACTTCCAGTAGCATGGTAGATAGTTTTCCATCCCCTCACTTTCAATCTGAAGGTGTCTTCAGGTTTAAGATGAGTTTCTTGAAGACAGCAAATAGATGGGTCTTGTTTTTTAATCCATTCTGTTATCCTGTGTCTTTTGATTGGCGCATTTAGTCCATTTACATTCAGTGTTAATATTGAAAAATATGGGCTTACAGTCACTGTATTATCTGTAAGTTTCATGTTTGTAAGGCTGTCTCTGGTAGTTTGTGTTCTTTGCCTCCTTATTTTCATAGAATGCCCCTCAGGATCTCTTGCAGTGCTGGCTTATTTGTGATAAATTCTTTCAGTTTTTGTTTGTTGGGAAAAACCTTGATCTCTCCTTCTATTCTGAACGACAGGCTAGCCGGATACAGAATTCTTGGTTGCATGTCCTTCTTGCTCATCACATTGAAGATATCCTGCCATTCCTTTCTGGCTTGCCAAGTTTCCGTAGATAAGTCTGCTACTACCCTTATAGGTCTCCCTTTGTATGTTAGGGTTCTTTTGTCCCTAGCTGCTTTCAGGATTCTCTCCCTATCTTTGTATTTTGCCAGCTTCACTATGATGTGCCGTGCAGAAGGTCTATTCAAGTTACGTCTGAGGGGAGTTCTCTGTGCCTCTTGGATTTCCATGCCCGTTTCCTTTCTCATGTTGAGGAAGTTCTCAGCAATGATTTGTTCCAGAACCCCTTCGACTCCTTTCTCTCTCTCTTCTTCCTCTGGAACTCCTATGATACGGATATTGTTTCTTTTGAGTGCATCGTTCAGCTCTCGAATTCTCCTTTCCTGTTCCTGGATCAGCTTCTCTCTCTTTTTATCTGCTTCCTCTTTTTCAATGATTTTGTCTTCTAAGGCACTAACTCTTTCCTCTACCTCTTCAATCCGTGCTGTGGCTGCTTCCAGTTTCCCCTGTATTTCTTCCAATGTCTTCTTTAATTCTTCTTGACCGTTTTTAAGGTCTTTGAACTTTGCCTCGTGGGACTCCTTGCATTCATCTAAGCTTTTTTCAAGGCCAGCAATTAGTTTTATGATTAACATTCTATATTCAAGTTCTGTTATGTTGCTTATATCTGTTTTCATTAATTCTTGAGCTGTCACTACTTCTTGTAGACTCTTTTGAGGAGAATTCTTCCGTCTCGTCATTTTGGCTGGATGTGTTATGGGTTGTTTCTTGAAGTTGCCCTGGAAAGGAAAACTGACAGACACACAGAACACAGAAATACTCAAACGTACCGACAAATGGTCCAGACAAGCAGTTCACAACAGAAAAAAATAACAAGTGACTCTCTGAGGGCAATGTCCTGAAGTAACCGCTACACGTTAAGGACAGGGTATGTAGTGTGCTGGTGGCAGAGCATATATAGACAGAATAATGACTGGTGCAGGGAGAAGAAGGAAATGGACTTTGCCCAGGTAGAGCGACTAAAGGGTTTAATCCAGACTGATAGAAATCAGAATAAGGACAGGTGCGAGGGAAAAGGAATAAAGATCGATGTCGTCTAGATGAACTTATACGGCCTGGTTATTTCAGAAAAAGGGGGTTTAGTTGGGCCGTGTCTGTTTCCGCCTTAGTTTCTTGTCAGCTCTAGCACCTTTTCCCCCCGATTTTTGGAGTTGGGAGAGAGACAGTGGTTTCAGTCGTCCCCCTTTAAAGGGCAAGCGAAATACTGGAGCCCCCTACTCCTCCGCCATGTTCCCCGGAAGTCCTCTCTTTTAAAAAATATTTTTAAATGATTAATGAAAATAGTGCAGTAGCCAGCCAGGCCGAAGGGAGACTGTAAGCTCCTTCGTGATTTACCGAGGTTTGTTGGGTGGCCGTGGGCAGCTCTCTCACCAGAGAGCTCACATCCAAGCAGCTCTGTCTAGAATTGGAATCTTTGTATTAAAATCTGATCGTGTGGTTTTTGTGTTTCTCATTTTCAATGGTAAGTGGTAGGCATATAGACGGTCTTTTAACTTGTCTTCAAGAACTGGTAGTACCTATAGTCTTTGGATACATCCCGTATTTTGGAAGTTTGTTGGCTTTCACCTGTCAAGTGAGCCATGTAGCATTAAAACTCTGATTCGGGGGCACCTGGGTGGCTCAGTCGGTTAAGCGGCCGACTTCAGCTCAGATCAGATCTCACGGTCTGTGAGTTCAAGCCCCATGTCGGGCTCTGTGCTGATGGCTCATCAGAGCCTGGAGCCTGCTTCGGATTCTGTGCCTCCCTCTCTCTCTGCCCTTCCCCTGCTCACACTCTGTCTCTATGTCTCTCAGAAATAAATAAACGTTTAAAAAAAACAAACAAACTCTGATTCGAGGTAAAGTGATGGGGTTGTGGCTGCTTCAGAGAGGGAAGATTGAACCATATGTGTGAGTAAAGAAAGCAAAGGAGAAATATGCATCTTGATGACTAGTATTATAGTGTATTTTTAGACTACATACTCAAATATATTTGGTCTGATCAAATAAATCAGAATGTTTGGAAATAAGACACTCTGATTAATATTCTAATTAACTGAGTATTGTTCAGAGTTTGGGGGGTGGCATAGGGAGGAGAAATCCTTATTGAAATTTTTTTAGAAGAGAAAAAAATTGTACTCACCCAACTTCTCATCTTAGCAAATGGGGTTCATAAAATCAAATTTATCCATCTACGACTATAAAACTTGTGTCCAGTTAATCAAGATTTACTAAATGTGGAGTTCGGATTAGTTGTTACTCATTTAGTTTTGCTTTTCAGTGTCAGACTAACCTAACAAGCACCAAATAATAAGTTCAATTCCAGGGGCATAATAAAGATGAAAAGGAAAGATCCCCACCCTGTCGGTTACACATTAAAGTTCTTTTTATGGTTTAAACATGTTAGATAATGTAAAAATTTCCTATTAGTGTCCGTTTTTGCTTGAACACATTTTTTCTCTTAAAAGTGTCTTTTTCAGGAAAGCCGTGGGAGATTTTTGTTTTCTGGTATTTAAAGTAAGATAAAGTTTGGCCGATCTCTTTGCCTGACTATCCACTTCCCCCTCCAAAGGATTAATAACCACAATCCTAAGATTTATGGTGAGTGACAAAGAAAAATAAGTAAATTATCTGTCTGAGGAGCCATTCTTCCTCTCTCTGGCCATACAGACTATTTTAAATGCTGCTAGCAGCAGTCTAATTAAAATAATTTCTGTCAGAAGTCTGTGAAATATGCAGCCACAGCCCAGCTCAATGTTCTCGAGCAGGAATGACAAATCTCTGCTTAATTGGTACTTAATATGGTAGTACAGGATTAGTAATTCTCCAGGATAAAAGGAGATAACAAGTAGAAATCTCTTGCTTGGGGCAGAGAGCCTTGGCAGATGAACAGACCAAATAGTGCTTACCCCCAAACTGTTCCTATCAAGGGTTGTTAGTTTGGCCATCATTTATGAAATAAAAGACAATTAATGCACATTTTATGGCTGGTTCTAAGTCCTAATTAAATACAACTATGTACAAAGAATGTGAACAGCCTGACTTATGGAGACCAAAATAAATACTGGCAGAATTATGGTGACCACTGCAGCCTTAGCTCATCTTTTTATCCTATCTTGGGGATAAGAATCTTGGCAGAGTCATAAGCTACTTCTGAGGTACAGCCATTAAGCCGAGACTCATAGTGAATTTGAGAAAATTTGGAAATTGTAAAAGAGTTGAGGGGAGAAAAATATCCATAGTACTATTGCTAATAAGTTGGGTAATAAGTTGGGACCACTGCTAACAAGTTGGAATATTTCCTTCCTCTGTGTGTGTGTGTGTGTGTGTGTGTCTGTGTATGTTTATTTCCAGTGCATAGTTTCTATGTGTTGCTTATTCCAGAAATTGTTCCAGGCCATTTTGGACTTGACTTTTTTTTTCACTTAATATTAAGTAGAAACATTTATGTATATTCATAAATGCTCAGAATAAATATTACTTTTAATGTTGACACAGTATTCTATCAGGTAGAATAATAATAGCTAATATCTATCTTGCGCTGACTATGTCCCAGATGCTATTCTATAGACTTTACTTGTGTTAACTAATTAAATCCATAATAGCCCTATGAGTCCAATACTTTCATCATCTACATTTTGTAGGTGTGGATACTGATGCACAGAAAGATTGCATTAATTTCTCCAAGGCTACGTAAAGTGGTTAGTTGAACAAGGGCAACCCGGCAACAAAAACTGTTTTTAATTATTCTACTAGGTCATCTCTTTGAGGCGCTACCTCAACTTAATCAAACAATGCCCTTGATCGAAGTCAGGAAAACTTTCTTTGTTAAGGATCAAATAGTAAATATTCTAGACTTTGTGGTCCAAATACGGTTTCTGTGGCATATTCTTCTTTTCTCTCTCTCTCTCTTTAAAAACAAACAAACAAAAACACCCCAGCATTTAAAAACTGTAAAAACCATTCTTGGCTTACTGGCCATACGAAAACAGGCCACGGGCAGACTTGGCCCCCTACTATAGATTCAGAGTGAATAAAACCTAATTATGTGAGTAGCAATTAAGATAATTAATTTAAAAAAAATCGACACTAGTGAAGCCAAGTGATTGGATTGGATTAGTTGTTCTTACCGCAGCTTATAATGTTAGTATTATGAATATACTGCATAAGCAGTTGTGTATACATATTTATAACAGCAGTTGAACTGACTAAAAATATTTGTTTTCATCCAAACTTAAAATTTAAAGTAATTGTGATTTTACTTAGGGACAAAACGAATTTGTTCTTGATAAATCTCACAAAGTTGATAGAAAGTCACCAATTTACATTGAGTCATCGATGTATGCCTTTGGATGGATGACATAAAATTCTAGTGTGCTCTATTTATTCTTTTATGGTAGCACTTCTCAAACTGTGGCCCTGAAACCGGCAGCATTGGCATAGTCTGGCTTCGTCTTGTTAGAAATGCAAATTCTTGGATTCCATTCCAGAAACCAAAAACTCCGGAGGTAGAGCATATTAAAAGTTAGAGAACCACTGTTTTGGAGAAATTTAGTTCCATACAAATTACTTTTGGAACAAGGCTCTGCACACAGGCACACACATATCCACACAAATAAAAGGATTATTTGTGACCTAAAAATATCTAATATTATACCACATTATGATACATTATGGAACTACCATGTAGACAAGACACAAGAACCAGAATGAGCACATTTTAGGGTTGTGCGTGTATCGTAGGCAGGAATATGAATAAATCTGTACTGTCACACCTATCTTGTTATATGACACTGTATTGATTTTGTCACAGCTATTTCCTGGGTCATTACCTAAACAGGTCTTTCTTTATAACATTAAGGGATTTGAGACTTAAATATCTGAAAACTTCTTTTTAAATTGAACGTCCTCAATTATTGAGGACACTATTCCAGAAACTTCAATTGACAAGTTTATGGTAACAAAATGTGTCATTTTAAAATGTCACTCTCAAGATTTAGGTTCTGGGGGAAATGGAGAAAGCTTCTGTGCTCTCTGTCTGAATAGAGGTATAAAACCTGCACGGAATGTGTGGAGCAGTTACTTGAGGACTTTGAAAAATAAGCAGTAAATAGAAAATTGAGGAAGAGGACCCAACTTCAAAGTGCCACTGAACCGGCGTGAGTTTACAATTATTGTCTCCTTGTCACATGACCCTGGAGGCAGAAACAGTTGTAGAAATGCATGGCAGAACCCCAGCTTTCTGACAGAAAGCTTCGAAAGGGGAGTCCGTGGAAATCAGAAGGAGATTGTAGAAAAGGAAGGGTTTACAAAACAACCCCATAATGTTATTTACTAACTCCGAGACTCCAAGATTTGCACATGAATGATCCTCATCCTAATTAGTATATATAAGATTTTGAAAAGTGAATAGATTTGCATCCAGGTCTCAGACTGGGTGGTACACTCAGGGCACAGATCTGAATAACAATGGGCTTGAAATCTGAACTCACATTGGGACCACAGTCCCTAGAAGTCCACTTGGAACTTGTGGCCTGAAAATGATC
This sequence comes from Paguma larvata, assembly GCA_030068075.1. NCBI lineage: Eukaryota > Metazoa > Chordata > Mammalia > Carnivora > Viverridae > Paguma > Paguma larvata. The sequence continues at coordinate 54,938,705 of CM057825.1, forward strand.
AGGTCAATTGACTACTGAAACAAAAATATCAATATTTTTCATAAGCTTTAAATAAGATCCAATCTTGTAACATAATAGCCACAATTTCCATACTTCAATCAACAATTACTTGGCATATGAAGAACCAGGATAATTCAACTCATATGGGAAAAGGCAATCAATAAACATCAACGCCAAGATGACATGCAAGTTCAAATTATCTGATAGAATTTAAGGCAGCTATGATAAAAATGCTCTGATAGGCAATGACAAACTCTCTTAAAGCAAAAAAACAAAAGTCTCAACAGAAAAACAGAAAATACGAAGAAGAACCTAATGGAAATTTTACTACTGAAAATACAATAACAAATGAAAAAACTCACTGGATGGGCTCAATAGCAGAATGGAGATGATAAAGTAGAGTCCAAATTATGCTGATCATAGAAATTATGCGAACATAGAAATTATGCAGAGAAACTAAGATTGAAAAAATTAACAGGAACTCAAGTATCAGTGGGAAAATAATAAAAAGCCCAATACTCATGTCAGGTCAGTCCCAGAAGAAGAGAAAGGGAGTGATGCTTAAAAAAATTGAAAAGGCAATGACTGAAAATTTCCCAAATTTTGTAAGATGTAAACCTAAAGATTCAAAAATCTCAGTGAACCCCGATGGGACAAACTCAAAGAAATCCATGCCTGACACATCATAATCAAATGGTTGAAAACCAAAGGCAAGGGAAAATCTTGAAAGCAGTCAGAGAAAAAACAGCCTATTATCTATAGGAGAATAAGGGTTCTAATGACTGCAGATTTCTCATCAGAAACCAAGGAGACCAGTGGGAAGTGGCACAATAATTTTCAAGAACTATCAACCCAGAATTCTTTATCTAGAGAAAATATTCTTTAGGAATAAAGGTGAAATAAACATTCTTAGATGAATGAAAACTAACATAATTTATTGCTAAAGAAGTTTTTCAGAAAGAAGGGAAAGGATATTAAAAGGAAACTTGGAAGATCAGGAATGAGAGAAATATACATATAATAAACTATTCTTCTCTCGAGTTCTTAAAACCTCAATGAAAAGGAACATTATAGCATTGTCTGGTGGGGTTTTCGATGTGTGTAGATGTAATACACTACAACTACAACATCCAGACAGGGGAGTAGAAAAGGATCAATATGGTGATAAGGTTTCTATATTCTATTCTAAATGCTATTGAGTCTACATAGATTATGAAAAATTAAGTGTATACATTACAATCCTTAGAGCAATCACTCAAAATTTATAAAAAGAGATATAACAAAAACACAATAAGTTACAATAGAATAGTAAAAAATTGTTCAAGTAATCCAAAAGAAAAAAAATAAAAGGATAGGCTTAAATCTAAATAGCTCAATAATTATATTAAATGTAAATGGTCTACACACATCAATCAAAAAATAGAGATTACTAGAATGGATTAAAAAATCATGTCCTCCACTATGTGTTTTTTAGAAGAAACTCACTTACTATATAGTGATATAGTTAAGTTAAAAGTATAAGGATATGCGCCATATAAATAATAAGTGAGAAAAGTAAAATAATAAATAAAAAAGTATGTGGCACAAAAACATGAATTAAAATATTGCTTCCATTTGCTCTTCCTGGGAAAATATCTTCCACTCAAGAACCCTGACACTATATGATACAATATGAGGTAAATTCATTTGATTACTTGAGATTGTGTTGAACAATCATCAGCTCTTCTTAAGCTGCATTTTTATTTTTAAGTGGGCTAAAGACAAGCTTAATTAGGAATGGATTAAGCTTTCTTCTGTCATTTCCAAGGAAGTGTCATTTTTCTCACACTTTCACAAATGTTTCTGTGTAGTGACAAGCACCACAAGGTGCAAAGATTGATTTTAATTCTAAGGCAAAATCAGTCTGAATATTCATATATAATCTTTTAAATGAGAGAAACACGCACAGTCCCCAAGCTCACATGAGGCTCTAAGTGTTTATTAAATATCATAAATACGTCAGATTTGTCCCTGTGCTCACAGATAGACATGCATACACAGGCAGGTCACAGCTTCTTGGAAAACCACCCATGTTCTCTTCCTCAGCTATATTATGTAACACATATGGTTCCTGTCAGTAGCACTCATTCAGAGAGATAAAAATCCTGCAACAGCTAAGTTCAGCCTCTCTCCAGTGGCCCTTTCCTTTGATTTCCAAGATATCAAGTGACTATGCACTAAACCCTATAATTGCCAACCTTAGCCAGTCCCACCTCTGAAAGAAGAAGAAATAAATGGCCCATTTAAAAAATCTTTTTCAAGTACATTGTATAATTAAACTATCTTAATTCTTTCTGACAGTAGCCTTCTTAACTTTTTTAAAGAAAGAAAAGACATTGAAAGATACATGTGTTGATTAACTGTACATAAAAATTTGAAAATAAATTTTGGGACATATATTGTAATTTTTGTGTTATATACAGTATTAAATGTATTTGATAGCATAATAACAAATAATAGTCATGGGCATGGGGAAAGTTTCTTTCCTGAAAACTTTTACAGAGATGGAGCTAGCATTGTTTTCTTCAAACCTGGCTTGAATTCAACTTGACACATTGTTCTTTTTCTTTTTTGTTCTTCCTGTCCTTAACTTTTCTTCTGCAATGTGAAAATACAAGGCATATGTCTTCATCTCACTGGAATGCTTTTAACCTTAATGAAGGGTTGTAATAAATCAGTACTTTCAACCTGCTTTCTATCATCAACACATACATACTTCTTGAGATATTGGTCTCTACAGAGATTATTAGAAATAATTAGGACAAGTTAGAACTTACAATTATTAGTTTGTTAATGGACATATAGTTGCTTTTCGTTTACTATATTTAACTTGCAGAGAATTATCTTTGTGGACGTCTACAAACTGTAGTTATTGGATAAGACCTCTTTTTTAAAAAGTCATCAATAATCCAATTTTATGCTAGAATATGTGTGGAATATATATGCATATTTATACTCACACACAGACACACTCACGTGAAAAGGACTATTAAAGTAATTGGGTGAGTTTTAAAAGTTACATGTATAGATCATACAAACTTACAAACTAGGAAATGAAGGACATGGTTCACTTAAAGATCTTCTTGATTAACATGATAAAATTAGAATTTACCTCTTCTTGACTAGATACGGTATTTCGTTATGTCACATTTTGTATTTTTTATTAATTCAGGATTCGAAGATGTCGATTTTTTCGGTAAACAAAATTCAGTACTCTGAACCCCTCTCATTAATACACAGAAGAAAAATAGCCTGCAAAACCACAGTCCCAAAAAAGGAAGGTGGTATAAATAACCTCATAAAAACGTGGTGTCTTGGTGACCTATTTTAAATGCAGGAAATTTGGTGATAGCAAAACAAATCACTACTTTCCAAGATCACATCAATTAAGATGCAGCTAGGATTTCTGCTAAAAACCACAGCTAACAATGACTGAAAATGCAGCCATGAGGGATATGCATAAGCTTTGCAGTATACTAAGCTAAGATAAATTTTTCCGATGGTGACATCCATAAGAAAATTTTATAAGGCAGACTAACTACCTATCTTGAGTCTCAAATGTTTAAAGAAGCTGCTCTGACTTCCAATGAATCAAACCTACTCATTCACCTTTCAAGAGGCCATAAAGTTTCATGCATGAAACCCTGGATGAGAAATTATGAGATTTAGGTTATGGGCTTCCTTCTCGGAAGGAGAGAACCAGGCCACCCCAATTCTGTGGCATCCTTCTGCCACAGGGATGGCCTCTCACATGGGTGGCTAGGTTACAAAAGCCTTTTATATATTTCTGCCTGTGGAACAATGGAGTCCAAAGACTCGGTTTCCAAGGTCAGCTCTGTCACTTGGGTGACATAAAGAAAATCAATTGCATTGCCAAACTGCCATTTTCCTATTTTTAAAATGGGGCTGAAGGTATTCTTACGACGCGTGTGCAATTGCTTGTGACCAAAAAAGCGATATTCAGATGTCTAGGTAGGCTGTGCTGGATATTGTAGACACTGTTGGTGGCTTGATCTGTATTGACCTGTCTGACCTTCAGCATTTGAAACTTGCCCGTTCCCTTTACAACTTCCTTTCCAACACAACACACATTTTTCTGATCGTAATTCCAGGCAGAGGTGGATGGGATCTCAAAACTCATCTCAAAGCTGATCGATTAGAGAAACCAAGGCCCAGAAGAAGCCAGAATCCCTCAAGGAATCAGGATTTGAATTTAGGTTCTTTATACCACTGGTGTAATTCCCTTCTCTCTTTTATTCACTGACTTATTCGTTCCATAAACATTTGCTGAGCACCTATTGTGTCTTAGCGACAAGACTCCCCTAATCTCTCCTCCAAAATGTAGTCTGTAAAAGTATTATACCATCTTTCAAAGCTGGTGTCTATGGTGGAGTTAGGATTCTGGCCATAATTTAATATTGTTAAGTCATAGTTTTACAGTCATACTGGTACTTTTCTATGTTCTCGTTGTCACTGTTGCTACTGCTAAGGAAGCCTTCCTCTAAGTGGGCACTGAGAAAGAGGTCCAACGTGGAGCTCAGATAAAAGCAAGCCCACTCCGGGTAAAGCAGGAATACTTCTATCCTGGTACTTCTGAGGCACCTTAGTCCAACTCCTAGAGTTTCAATGAAATCAGAGTCAAAGAACCATGGCTTTGCATGATTCTCTTTTCTTTGGGAGGTGAGGAGTGGGGGGCTTCACCTAGTGGTTTCATCTCTAGATGAAGTATAGAAGTATTTATTATTATATCAAGAAGCCAGAGACGCTTAGATCACCCTAAAAAAAGTTAACTTGCTTTCTTTCCAACATTATGCCTACATTCTTGAGATAGAGGGGTAAGAAATGTCCATTTCCTTGTTTGAGAAGTTGCTTCTTTAGGTATCATATGTTACTTTGGCTCTGAGTAGCTACCATTCTGTGAAATAAACAGGCCTGTTAAGACTTATTCTAACTCCAGGAGCACCTGAGTGGCTCATTCGATTAAGCGTCCGACTTCGGCTCAGGTCACAATGTTATGGTTCATGGGTTCGAGCCCCATATCAGGCTTGTGCTGACAGCTCAGAGCCTGGAGCCTGCTTGGGATTCTGTGTCTCCTTCTCTCTCTCTCTGCCCCTCCCCTGCTTGTGCTCTGTCTCTCTCTGTCTTTCAGAAATTAAAAAACATTAAAAATTAAAAAAAAAGACTATTCTAACTCCAAATGAGTGAGGTTGTTCATTGGCTTGGTTACAGTCTGTAATAATGCTCCAGTGATATTATCAAACTCATCATCACAGTGTATATTTGTAGCTCCAAAGTCTTCTTTTCTCCCAAGAGCATGGGTGGTAAGACTGATGTTTTGATAAAATTCTTCATCACTAAAAATACACTGTTCAGTGAAGACTACTAAACTAGGAGCACACATGAGCTAATTATGGTAAGCAAGTCGAAATACAAAAGAAAATACATATTAATAAACTTTCTTATGAAATCTGAAACAGCTGTGTTTGTCTAGATTGTTTTTTTAATGCTTTTTTTATTTTTGAGAGAGAGAGAGAGAGAGAGCACAAGTAGAGGAGGGGCAGAGAGAGAGGAAGACAGAGAATCTGAAGCAGGCTCCATGCTCCAAGCCACCGGCACAGAATCCTACATGAGACTCGAACTCACAAACCTTGAAATTGTGATTTGAGCCAAAGTTGGACACTTGACCGACTGAGCCACCCAGGAACCCCCATATTTGTCTAGATTAAGAAGAGGCAGGGGCACCTGGGTGGCTCAGTTGGTTAAGTGTCCGGCTTCGGCTCAGGTCACGATCTCACAGTTGGTGGGTTCGAGCCCCACATCCGGCTCTGTGCTGACAGCTCAGAGCCCTGGAGCCTGCTTTGGGTTCTGTGTCTCCCTCTCTCTCTACCCCTTCCCTGCTCACTCTCCCTTCCAAAATAAATAAATTAAAAAAAAAACTTAAAAAAAAAAAGAAGAGGCACATGACATGCAATAAATTGATTATTTTGAATTGAGCAGTTTTGGCAAAGGGTTATATTTAGAGCACAGTAAAATTTAGTGACATCAGTTTCTTTTATAAAGAATGGATGTAATAGAAGAAAACCTTCCTTTGAATAATTGAGTTTGGAATGTCCATCAAGCCAATCTACTTCTTGCACATTTTCATGCAATTCGTAGGCAAAATGACTTCCATTTGTCTCTAGGGTTCATGCATGACAACTCTGGTTTCTACATGCCTTGAACAAAGCCCATTTCTGTCGAATACTCTGGAGGCACAGAGACAACACTCACATTCTTACTGGGGTTATGAAACATCTCTTTGCCGTAACTATACCTATTTGCTAGATTATTATTATTAAAGCTCCAGTTTTTTCTTTGTGGTCAATAAACCACATCAACTGAGCTAATCCTCAGCTTTTCCACACCAAATTATTTATTTTGCTTGTTCACAAGAAGAAAAGAAAGGAAAACAATATTTTCACCCTGTGTGACTCTACAAGTACATTACATAGAATTAAAGCAGTTTGCCCTCTGGTTTCTTACGTAGACATAATTAGACAGAGAAGGGCTTGTGCTATAAAACAACACTATTTTTATCCAAATTAGACTTATTCGAAAAAGCGATTTTGCTTCGGTTTGGCATATTTGAGATAGATCCCTTGTAGTTTATGTTTCCCTATTTATTCATACATGATATATGTGGGAAAGAAAAATGATTGATCATTCCACGTGCTTCTAAAAATACAAAGCTGGGATTTCATTTTTCAAATCTCTGCTTAAAAGATGAAGTAGTCCCTTAAGAGTTCAGGGCAGATACCATTCTTCCAGGAGTCGAGCCCAATTTCTAAGGATTTACTCTGTGGTTTTAAGGACCAGAGTCATTATTATAGATCCCGAGAGTAAGCCATTCTTGAGCACAGATGAGGAGCAGATTCTTGCCAAGGGGGGACCCCAGGCCACCATCCAAAGGACACACACACCTTTTGTAGGGCCGTACTACGAAACACCTCAACAGGATTTTTTTTGTTAGGTTCCTTTCACATATAATATAGTGCTCCAAGGACTAGTTACTACGGAAAATGAATAAAAATAAAGAACACTCCCTCCCATTATAAGGAAAGCACTGTCTCCTAAAGAATCAGGTTTAGGGTAGCGTTCTTCTTTCCTTCCTCACCCTGCTCCCCTACTTCTCTCTCCTTTACGACAACCTTACCAAAGTGCACTAGAGCAAAATATAAAGCCTGCGGTAGGTAGAAAAGGACATGAATGGAAAGGGGACTGTCTCCGTTCATCCGCTGTCCTCTAGATATACAGATAAAGAAAGCTCCTGCTTTTCTGGTACGGAAATAAGAGCTCACCAAAAATCCAAAAAAAAAAAAAAAATCAGAAGTACCATCCTGTGTGACTGTAACCCGGTGCCTTTCTAGAGGGGTATTGGGCAGTATATTTTGCGAACGTTTGGTGTCAATATGTCCAGTGACAGGAATTTCTCCTAAGGACAGTAATCATGAATGCATACCGAGAGTTAACTAGAGTTAACTAGAGTATGTTTATTGCAGCATTATTTATAATGGCGTAAAACTGGAAACAATTTCAATTTCCAGCATAATGGTTTGGTCAAGCGATGACATAATCATCTTTCAATGATTCTCTCAAAGAATATTGAATGATTTAATAATTTTGTGATATATTGATAAGTGACAAGAACAGATAACATTAAAAATTATGGGTGTGTGGAAAATAAATGTTGGAAGGCTCTCTACTAAAATGTTAATGGTATATATCTCTGTATTGTGATATTTGGGGTCATTCATCTCTTTCTAGATGCTCTACAACAAATATGAATGACTTCGATAACAAGAAAATACATTTTTTTAATATTGGGAAAAAAAGAAGTGCCTCGAAGAGATGAAATGGCTTCGTAGAAATTGACTGAATGATTAATTATTTAGAAATCTGCTTTCTACCTTCACGTTTTAAATGCAATCCAAAATAAAATATTTCTCTGTAGAAAGGCTTAATTGTTTCTTTAGGAAAACTGTCTTCAACTAGGCAATGTAGCAGCCTATACATCCACATGTTTTACTTTTATTCTTTTTTTTCCCCCAAACAAAGTTCAGATTTATGGTACCTGCTGTTGCTTTTAATGTCGTAGTCGCTCCTAATTTCTGTAGCACAGTGAAATTCCGCCAATCGCCGTTCCACAATTTGCCCTCAGCCACAAACAGTCTGGGAGACATAAAACCAAGATATTTTCTAAGGGCAGGTAGCAGACACTTTTACTAAACATGAAATACCAAAGCCACCCCAAGCCAGAAGGTATTCACTCAAAAGGTTGCAAGTAAGCAGCAGATAATTTTAAGCTGCTCCAACTGGGCAACTTTTGAAGCTGGATATAAGCCCCTTCCGTGAAAGAGGTCTTTGGAAAGAATCATGATCCATCCTCCACATAGAACCACAACTGTCCATCTGGAAGAGATGCGACTTTGACCTTGGAATAAACAACCTGAGATTAAAAAAAAAGAAGAAGAAGAATACAGAATTTTATTTTCTCTTGCCAAACTTGACAGGCATGGTAAAAAGATGGTTAAAGTCCCAGGCAATAGAGTCCCTGTCCAGGTCCTAGCTGTGTGAGTTTGGGGGAGTTTTAATTTTTCCATGCCTCAATTTCCTCAGGTGTTAAAGGGATATTAAAATGTGCTTAGTCTTATGGGGTTAAAAAAGAAGTTAAAACCATTTTTATACTTTGCATATATTTGACAAATGGAAAATAATCTACAAATGTTACTCCTTTTATTTTTTAATTTTAAGATTATTTTTATTATATTTATTTGGCTCAGTCCCCCAATAAAGGGACTCGTCTTCTTTCCAAGAAATAAATGATTTCCAAGAAATAAAAGCAATTCTTTGGAAATGTTCAGAAAACAGAGGCATGTTCCAAAATCTATTTCAGATTCGTAAATATAGACCCAACTGATTTTTGGCTATAATTCACAGCTTCCGCTCATAATTGCAATTCATAACTTCCCAAATCCTCTTTGCTTCAAATTACATTCCTACATAGCTCTCTATTCTGAAATGCATATGCATGATAAAAACAACTGACTGCCTCTTTCGAGTGGGATAATGTGGGGCAGTCATGAGTAGTGCTTAAAAAAAAACTGCCCTTTAAAACAAAAAAGGGTCTGTGTGTTCCTCTAGTTTTTGAACAATGTCAATCAGCAATGATTTCTTCACTTCCTGTGAATCTCACTGTGGTCACAGGAACGGACATATCATTAACTATTCTGAAAATGACTTCTATGCTGCAGAGGAATCCCACTTAATCTTAGTCACCATACCCACCTTGGCCATTCCTTCCACAAATCACCATCACCTAAAGGAAAAATTAACACCTTAGGACATCCTGAGTTCTGGTCCACAGAGCACAGTACAGGTGGCTACCAATTTTTGTATGCAGGCTAAACCATTCACCCTTTTAGCCATCCCTGCTGAGAGTCAAAAATGTAGTGATCTTTATATTACGCTCATCATTCATATTTGAACATGGGGTCCATGTCATGACCAGGAGACTCCACATACTATCATAACATATGTTCTGACAGCAGAGAGGAACATCTGTGGGCCAGATAATCCCACAATAAATGGGTTGTATTTTTGAACACAAAAAAAGTAAAAGACAATTTATCACGACACTTGCCTCTGCAAATTTACCACTAGCCTCTGTAAAACATTAATGAGCCCATCGATCCATTAACGAAATGTCCAAGTATCACAGATACTTAGGCACATAGGTGCACTGAAATCATTCCAAATTTCTTCATTCAACAAAAAGTATTCCCATTACACACTTTATTAAGAAAACACCTCCACTGCAAAGGCTCTGAAGAAAGAAATGATACCAGATTTTAAAAAGTAATTCATACATGTTCGGACTATATTTTAAGTCTGAGATATGTATTGTCGAAGAGTTATCTGCTACTGTTGTCAGAACGTAATGGTGGAACGGAGGTGAAGGATCTCCTTTTCTCAAAGGACCAAGGTCTGAGAGGTTCAAAGAAAAAGAAGTTCTTAGAATTAGGTTCCATAAGGGCAGGGGGAGGGGGGCTGTGTTTTCTTTTGTGCTATGTCCCACAATGGTACACAGTAGGCGTTCAATACTTGTTGAATAGATGCACAAATGAAGAAAAAATAGAAGATAATCTCATAAGTTCCCTGTATATTACTTACAGTGTACGTACATTATTCTGATAATTGCAGGTGAACCCTGGCACCCAGAGTAAGCAAACTTGGTCAGCAAAACTCTTTGCAGCGTGGTATTCCAACAATTTTTATTCCTGCCAAGCACCATCACTTAGCAACAGAAAGTGGAGGAACTATGTATTCCCTGGTTTTGTTTCTTCTGGCACTTAGGACATCTTGGCTACTACATAGGAATTACACAGAAAATAATATTCTGATGCCTACATTAGCAAAGAATTTATGTAAACAGGAAAAAATATTTATTGTTTAAATAAATCACAGAATTGGACCAAGGCCTTGAAAAGGCTGACGTTTCAGTAAAAATGGCAACTGTCCAAACAGTTTTACATTCTTAAGTACTTCAGAAAGATCTTTTGTGAAATGGACACTAGGGAATCAAAGTACCAGAAAGGGGGGGAAAAGAATTTGGTACAATATCACCATAAAACCCAAGTATTTGAGGTGCTTTCTTGAAAACTTTTGACAAGGTTAGTCACTATTTCTGAGACACATAAATATATATATTTGTAAATACATAGAGGGTTAGCCATAAGTTTTATCACTGCTGTTGTATATTCTTGCAGCCTCTGTTACTTCCTGGTATTTAAAAAGAGTGTGGCTATGAACAAGAGTTGGAGATATGGTTTTATATGTCCTTTTTAGACTTGGGTCATCATTCGATACATAAATCAAAAACAGGAACTCAGTCTTGCTACTAGAGTGCATGTGCTATTACAGAACCAAAAGAAAGCACCAGATTTTCCAAATTGGGATTATAATGAAAGTCATAATTCCACTCCAGGCAAAGTTTTGGTTTTTAATGTTTGTTTGTTTTTTTGCTTTGTTTTTGTTCGTTTTTGGCTATAGTGCTTCTGCTATATAAAATATTTTTATATGATTTTGTAGAATATCTCCACTGAAACAGTTTACCAACCATCCCTGGACTTGAAGCTTAATATTTTGAAATGTCTCTATTTCAATTCTTTGATACGATGATTTTCAAGCACCTATTAAATGCCTTACACCACACTGGGTCCTGTTAAAGATGCAAAAGAAACGCATTAAACAGCCCTGCTTTCTGAAAGCTTACATCATATGAAGTTGCAGTTGGCCAAGAGTCAGTGCTGAAACGTGTACTGTGAGCTGTGCATGCCATGGAAAATCAGGTGGACGAGGGGTGTGTGGAGGACAAAGCAGGTGCTGGTGAGGGAGGTGGAGCTGAGAAGAGGCTGACAGAGGAGGGAGGAGGGTAATTGGGACACAGAATTGGCAAGTGCAAAACTGTACCAGCAGGAAAATCGGGCAAAATAAAATGAACTATAATTTTTTTTTTTTTTGGAAATTTCAAAACGATCTAAGAGCTAACTTTCGCTGAATATTTATTAAGGACCAGCCCGACACATCATTTACTTGAAACCTAAAAACAAATGAGATAAGGTACTATTATTATCCTCATTTTCCAGATGATGAACCTGAACTTCTGAGTGCAGGTAACTTGGCCACACAGTTGGTAAGCAGTGCAAGCAGAGGTGAACCCAGGCAGTGGGTTCGGAACCCAGCTCCGAAGTCATGTTTTATACATTCCTTCGATCCATGGAATTCTACAGGCACTATTACTAGGAAGAAAGCGAGGCAGTCTTAGCCTAATGTTAGTGATACAAGCATCATTGTAGAGAAACTATCTAGAGATAGGAAACATAATTTCCAAGACTGCGTAATACCCTAGGTCTTGAGAATGATCTTTAAATGGTTTCCTCATTCTATAAAATGTGCACGCGCTCACCAACAATGCAGTGGTGATATCTCTTTGATCATAGAATCTGCTGTTATCGTGCAGTTCAAGAAAGGCATCTAAATTCTACACAAGAAGTCAGCCAAAGAATCCAAACCCTGGGCCAGTCACTTAACCTTTCTTGATCTCAGTTCCCTCATCCTAAATGAGGGGTAAGGACTTGGTGATCTCTAGGGTCTGTTTTGAAATTCTGCAAGCATTTTATAAATGTCACTAACAATTTCAGACAAACATTAGAATTCCAGAAATGGAAATGTCAACTGAATAATGAGTAGCAGGCGCCATGTGGAAATTCTGTCATGATCGTTCTTGAAAAATAAGCCTTCTTTGTTTCATTAGTGACACAGGAAGGCAAGTACCCCAAAGACTTCCTTTAACAACTTGAAAGTCTTTCTAAAAAGACAAATGCAGAAGAGCTGAGGTGTATTGTATGAAAAATGGGAAATGTGTATTTAATATCAATTTTTTTGGTCGTAAAATCACCATAGCCTCATACCTCAATTAATCTAAATATTCAAGAGAGTGAAATACGTTTTACTGAAGTATGCTTGAGGCCAACAGTATCATTAACTAATTGATCTCTTGCTTGGCCAAGTGATGAATCAACCCTCAGATATCTATTTCCTGACTGTTTATGTTTAAATGCCACTATTTCCGAAGGAGAAACTTGCAAATGAAGCACTTCCTCATTTAACGGGAACATTCTGAAAACAGGTCCTGGGAGATCTCTCTCAGTGAACTCCCAAGCATATCATATAATAATTTGCGTTTCCCCAGCCCCGGCATTTTCATGTCCTGCAGTAGAAGTGAGAAGGGGTGAAAGGTTCAGGGTTTCCATTTATCCTTTTTTCATTTACTCTTTAGAATAGCGTCATGATTTCATCTTTGTTCATGATTGTTCTTACAAAGTACGAATGTGTAGTTTTGCTCTGTGTATTTTTTTTTTTTTGTGGATAGCTTTTTAAATTCGTTCTGCATTAAGCTATAATTTACAAATAGCAAAGTGCACGAATCTTAAGTATACAGCTCAGTGATTTTTTTTCCATATCATGTACCATGTTAACCACTGCCCAGATTAGGATAGGAGACATTCTCATAGCCCAGAGAGCTTCCGTGCGTACCTTGCTAGTCAATAACATTCCCCTCACTGAGGTAGCTCGCATGCTGCTTTCCATTTTCATAGATGTGTTTTGCCTGTCCTTGAAATTCATATAAATGAAATCACAGGTTACAGACTCCTTTTTGTCTGACTGCTCTCACTCACTGGAACTTTTCTTCAGATTCTTCTGTATTGTGTGGGTATCAGTAGTGCATTCCTTTGATTGCTGAATGCAGGGATATAGGAGTTTGTATATTCAATCACCTGTTGATGGGTATGAGGGCTCCTGCCAGGCCTGGGGCTATTTTGGATAAAGCTGTGATGAATATCCCTGTGTTTTCTGGGCAGATATGTGCACTTGCTTCTTCCGCATGTAGCCCCAGAAGTGGAAGTGATTTGTCCCAGGATAGGTACGTGTTTAACTTTCTGTGCATTTTATGAACACCATTGGAGAACGGCCACATGAAACATCTATTGTGAAGGTGTTTGTAGCTGAGATCTGCAGGTAGGAAAAAAGTGGAATTTCTGGGCACACGCAGAGTAATCTCCCAGATCCAGCATTTGGACAGTGACTACATAGCCGAGCCAACAATTTTCCCAGAGTTACCTGTTCAGACATACATAGAAGGTGAATGCACCTTTTGCAACCTTCGTGGAGGCTGGGGAAATCCTGGCCCCTCAACCACAAGGAGATCATCATTCTCTGGAGACCAGGTGATGTTTCCAAACTCAGATTTCCTAGTAGGAAACGTGTCACCAAACAAATCCTAGCAGGTGAGGATCCTAGGCAAGGCCAACCTGCCGTCTCGTTTGACCATTTCAGGCTTCCACAGAATTTGATAACCTCTCACGTCTAAGACTTGCCCGTGTCCCTGAACACAGTAGACTTCAGCCTCAGGAAGTCTCAGTCATTTTAAAACCCATCTCCCTCTGTTCGGATAATCATCTTTCCTCTGATTTATAGCGGCTGGCCTGCAGGTGTTGAAAAGTTGGTCTTCATTTAGCCAGAGAGCAATCATCCCAGAGAGTATATTTCTACAGCTACCCACCGTCAACGTCAGCCAGCTCCTCAGTCCCTCCAGCTGTGAATCTGGAACGTGCCTTGGGTCATATTTGTGTCATTGGTAGCAAACTCTTGTAATTCTGCCCCCAAGTCAAAGGAGAAAAATGCCCACAGAGATCAAGGAGAGTGTCTCCTTACACAAATCTTTTTTCTGATAAGAGGTGACCCATAGCCAGAACCAGAGATTTATATACGCATTTTGACATAAATCTGCATCTGTAATTATGAGTCATAACGATCTTTATAGGCTGCACTAAATTGGTGAAGAAGAGTTACTGTTATTGACAAAGCATTGACCTGAACATTAGTGGAGGAAGAGCTAATTATTTTTTTTTTTCCTGAGGAGTGAGACTTCTTTTCTGGTTGTGAATCACTTTGAACCCGGGTCTTTGTTAAGTGTCTTTTCACATCTGAAAATAAACATAACTCAGCCTCCCATACTCATCCCATATCTTTACATAATTATAGATGCGTGAATATTTCCAAACATATTCTAGGAGCTTTTTTGATCGTTTCCAAGACAGTGATCACCAATCTGTATTTTGTGAAAGCAACTTATCTGGTCAGATGTGCTCCCCTGTCTCAAAGACCAAAGCCTATTTTTAGCTGGACATGCTGAGATTCAAGTGTGGAGCCACCATTAGCCTTAATAGAGCTCTGGGCGGCTCACTGCTGTGTAGTCAGCCCAGAAAATGTACTCTCTGGAGCGGTGGAAGGTTAAAGCGAGCTTTAAATCACAGACTTATCATACTTGCATGTTATTGGCAAGTCCGCCTAAAAATAGAATCTCATTACTTTAATTCTACAGTATTCTTAGGTGAGCCAACCTTTATTATTAATAACAGCATATCACATTTATATAGCACTGTCTGCTTAAGAGAACTTCACAAATTATACACATAAAACTTTCCTACCTTAATGTAACAAGCTATGGGTTAAGAGGGCAGGCGCTAGGTGGTAAGCAGTGGCCCCCTCTCTCTAGCCAGACAGGACGACTAAAGAAGTGTCATCAGGTGGCTCTAAACAAAGCCACTCTTTCAAGTGGAGCCATTTTAATTCTTCCAGAGTATGTTGTGTTTTGCACTGATGATTTGCAAGGCCCTGGGGACAGTCACAGTAACTGCTTCTAAAATACATTTTGTGTAGATCTATTCAGGTCTTAGCTCAATTTCGGAAACAATAAGGGCAACAAAAATGCCCACCTTATCCCTGTCTTCTCCCAACCAACCAGATGGTTCTGACGTGCCTTTCTGTGGGTTCACCATATCTAGCTTGAGAACCCAACCCCAGCTGTTAAGGATGGACGGAAGACGGAACACTATCGTCATTTAAGCTTATCCCAATTCCTTACCAAATTGCATAGAACGGTTAGGAGAGTAAGTAGCCATGTTCTACAGATAAATGCTGTGCAGCTGTGTAAAGAATGCCTTTGAAGAATGGGGCAGTGTACCTTAAGGTACCAATGTACCTTAATAATCGTGTGTGTGTGCGTGTGTGTGTGTGTGTGTGTGTGTGTAAGAAAGAGAGAGCTGTGTGGTGGCGATAGGTGTTCAGTCAGCCTACGATTGAGTGGGACAAACTTGGAATGGGATAATAATCTCTATACAGCAGTGTATTTTACTGAAAGTTCATGTCATCCAAAGAAGCTGTTCAGTCAAGACTTCCACAATAATGACCATTTATGAAATGCCTTCTCTGGGTCAAGCACAGAATGGGCATAGAAACACTGAATAAGACATAGTTTCTACCAAGCAGCAGCTTGCAGTCTACTGGGGAACATTAAGTAAAAAAGGAATTCCAATCAGTGGGAAAAGCACTTCGATAAAAACAGAGTATGCAGGCATTTCAAGGAGCCCATAGGAGAGGAGATGACCAGAACTTGGGTGGTCAGGGAGTGCTTCCTAGAAGAGGTGGCATTTAAGGTAGCCAAGCCAGCAAGGAAGGAAGGAATTCGTCTAGAGGATGAGGAATCAGCAGGTACAGAGTCCTTCAGGCAAAGAGAGCTGCACAGACCTAGCACTGAAAATGGGTAAGACGAGGGAGAATCTTGTGAGGGGCAAACAGTGTCCACCAGAGGCAGGAGGAGAATACTGATGGGCGGGGTGTGCCCCACTAAAGAGCCTGGCTTTATCTATCCTGAGAGCAATGGGACTTCACAAACTAGTATTTTAATGGGATAAGACTGTTTTTATTTTGAAATATAGCAGGTAAGATATTTCAGCTCACTCTACCTCATTCTTGCAGTTTGAAGCTAGCCCGCACTCTCTTCCCCCCCCTTAATTTCCTTTTTCTTATCTCCATACAAACTGTCCCAGGATATCTACATCTCAGCATTGAGTCAAAGTTAGCACACCGGGTCTTCCTGCGAATTCGGAAGTAAAATCAATGGAAAGACCCCCAAGACAGCGGTTTGTACCTAGATACATTCAATGCTCCCAGCAGCTTTTCTGACACCAGTCTCAGAGGTAAATCCTACAAAATGTCACCTAGTCTTGTGCTCTTTAGATGGACTAAGGCACGAGAAGAGGGACATAGGAGAATTGCACAAAAAAGGGCATTTCTCTCACACTGACCATGATAAATATGCTTGGTCAGGAAAGAAAAGGTGAACTAGAAAGCTCAGGAGTCCAGTCTGACAGGAGTGCATACGTGTTTGGGGTTCCCAGATGGAGAAGTGTTTCCTGAAATGCCAGCCCATTGGCACCGCTGACTCCTATCATGGTGCCTGCGACAATGTTTGCAGAGCGTTAGCTATTTCCATCCTGCAAAGTTTCAAGGGGACCCGCTGGCCCAAAGGATCAAGATCATAGTGGCATAAACACCTCTGAAAGCTTCTGGAGAGGGAACAGTTCAAATGCCTTTCTTCTGCCTCCTTTTCTTCCTTGTCTAACCCCATCGGTGATTCTCCCCCCGCCCCGCTCCCTCCTCCGACATCTCACACGACTTTTGGAGAAAGTACTGTGGTTATTAGCCTGAATGCTGACAAGAACATTATCCTGATTATTATGGACTCTCCCTTCCTCTTTGAAATTTTGTTTTTACATGCTAGTAACGTTCTCTCAACTGTATAATGAAGATTTGAGGAGGATTCGATAAGACAATCCATGTAAAGAGCTAAGCGTGGACCTGGCTTATAGGAAGACCTTAATCATTGTTAGCTATTCTCATCTTCCTATGGTTCCTGTGAATTATCACATAGCTCACAACAGCCTGCAGGTGCTGTGTCCAACATGGCAATTCTTCCTTGTCTTCCAACTTCCAAGGAGTCTTGGGAGTTTGGGTAACATATTTCGTTATCGTATCATCTGATAGGCACTTACATCTTTCAACGCAGTGCTCTTTTAGCAAATAGTTTTGAGGTGGAGATTTTCTGTAAGGGAAAAGAACTCACGCTCCTGCTAGGGTTTGGTAAAACTCTACTTGCACAACCCATTACCACTTGGAAAGAAATTTGGAAATCTATATCAAGGTCCATAAAAATGCTCAACTTTTTAATCCTATCATTTTTCTTTTATTTCTGGGAATCTTTTCTGAGGAAGTCACCCAGAACGTAAGAAAAAAATATGATTATAAATATATGAACCACAACATGATTTAAAGTCTCTAAAGATTTACAGCAACCTAAACATCTACCAATAGGGTTGTGGTTTAATTCATATCGGCATATCCAATCAATGAAATGTTAGCAGATCAGTTCTGAGGGTCCATTGGGAATTTTCAGAAGGATTCTGCAATGGCATTCACATGGGAGGAAGGTTTGAAGGAGGAAACTTAATGGACTCTTTTTAATACAGCCTCCTTTTGAAAGGAGTTATTTTCAAAGTTGCCGGCCAATTTGCTCTTCAAATATGAGCATCACGGGTAGATGGTTCTTTGACTGTAGCTACCAAATCCCGATAGCACACGAACGACAGCCTCATGCTTCCCAATAAATGGTTAGAACAAGCACAGTTTAGGGGCGCTTGGGTGGCTCAGTCAGTTAGGCATCAGACTACAGCTCAGGTCGTGATCTCACAGTTGGTGAGTTCAAGTCCTGCATCAGGCTCTGTGCTGACAGCTCAGAGCCTGGAGCCTGCTTCAGATTCTGTGTCTCCCTCTCTCTCTGTCCCTCCCCTACTAATACTCTGTGTATCTCTCTCTCAAAAATAAATAAAAACATTTAAAAAAAAGAAGAAACCCGGTTTAGGGCACCTGGGTGGTCAGTCAATTAAGCTTGGACTCTGGATTTCAGCTCAGGTCGTGATCTCACGGTTGTAAGATTGGGCTCTCCACTGGGCATGGAGCCTACGTAAGATTCTCTCTCCTCCTCCCTCTGCACCTCCCCCCTCAACCTAAAAGAATAAGCACTGTTTTTGGAGGCTACAGGTTATGACTTTGAGTCCATTTACATGCATGATTTCATTTTATCCTCACCAAAAAAAAAAAAAATCAATGAGATATTATTATTCCATTTTACAGATAAGGAAACTAAGTTCCAAAGCAGTGCGACCAATCTGCCTGACTTGAAAGCCAGCCATGAAAATGTCCTGAAAATTCGATGACATTGTGTGTACAAAGCCGCAGTAACCCCTCAATACATGGGAGCTGTTAGTTTTATAAACCACTATGCGACATTGCTTCTAGCACTGTTAAGCAATCCAAGTTTTTAAAAATAAAAAGTAGTTTTTGGTCTGAAACAGAAAACATTCCTGCCACGTGGACAAGTTCCAGAAGAATAATTTGGCCAGTACTTTCAGCCAGCATAGCCTTTCAGTGATTAAAACTCACCTCCCGTCTGTCACTTCAGTGCCCGTTCCTTGCCAAGCTAGAGATAAAGGTAAACAATGCTTTCGGTCAACGGGGCTCTTCATTATTGGTCACGGGAGAGGCTTCTGCAAAGATGGACAACCAGAACAACTTATCCTTGGGGAGTCATGCTAAGACACTTTAAAAACAGGGAGACGGGGAGGGAGAAGGTTGAGAATATAGAAGAGCGTGACTTAATTTGCTAAGAGAAAGTATTCTCAGCAAATGAATTCATCAGCACAGATGTATGAACTGTCATTTGATAAAATTAAATGAGGCAAATATTTAATGGGGCTAGGTGGTAGCAATCCAATTAAATGATTGGCTTTCTTAGAGTAAGAGTGTTCTTCTTAAAAACAGTCTTTTCACACGGCATATGAAATTAGCCCTCCATAAACATGTTCACCTTCTATTACATTCAAGACTTATTTTTTAAAAGCGTGTTGAGCCAGGTGCCCTGATTCTACCTCACCTCCAACTACTGCTCCCTGTGTCTTCGGTCAGATCACCCTGGCTTCCCCTTAGATGCGCAAATAGACTACTAGCTATATCAGAGCGTGAGGGCAGAGGCTGGGCGGTCCCAGGGTTCTGGAAGCACTCTCGCGGAACCAGCCTGCAGCAGGGAGCCAGCACCTACTTATTTCTAGAGGAAAACCCAGTGTGACAAAGCCCTCGCTTTGTTTCTGACAATCATAAAGTCTTTATTAAATGGAGGACAGGTATTCCCTGCTTCTCGAAAGTTCGCGTTATGCCACCTTGCTTTTATGAAACACCTAATTAGTACCTGTTTTCTCTAACTGAAAGAAATCTGAAGAGGATTTTCGCTTTTTTGAAAACAAGCCGAAAGCAAAAATAGCGTTTTACAGGGAGCCGTTATAGCGGCGACACACACCCTGAGCACCAAGGGTACCCTGGCCAACCTCCCTTCCCTGGGACTGTGCTCGGCATCTCAGCATCCAGCCGCCGTAGCTTCGAACTGTGTCTGAGAGCATCTGTGCTTTATCTAGATATTTTGTGCATCCATTACCAAGATGTGTCCTAAGGTATCAGGAAAGCCTATGAGAGGTTATTTTTGGGGTCTAGGAACGCTCAACAAATTTTCCGTATTCATTCATGATAATTGCTTCTTTTGCTTTATATTGTTTTGCCTCAGGAAAGATTTCATAGGAATGCTCTATTTTCAGACAGCGGGGAAACCTACATGAACTTATACGTTTTTGCACCACCTTTCTACTTCTCCAAGCTCCAGGACAGACTTTCCTTACATGAACGGGAAATAAGCATTATTTGGCTTCTCCTCTCCATTTCTGCTGTTTGTTTTTGGCTGTTTTTCCGACGTGAGAATGATGGCCAAAAAAAAAAAAAATGAGAGAAATATCATTCAGCTTTTTTTTTTTTTTTTTTTTTTTTTTTTAATGCGAGGGCTTACTTGGAAGAGGTGTTTACAAAACAAGTAAAATTCAGCTGGGTGGCCTCTCTGCCACAGAAGGTGAAAACTATGGGAAAAGGCCAACACTCTAACCAATGCCTGAGGAAAATCACCTCTCTGCCAGGCGCTTGGGAGAAAAGCCATGGAATGGAAGGCACAAAAAAAAGCATCTTAGAAAACTTGCTCTGAGCTGCTTGATGAGCTATTTGTGTCTCTTCATGGATTTTTTTTTTTTAAGAAAAATGAGACAAGACACTTTTAATTTTCCCCTCCTTTGTAGTCTTAGAGGTTGTTTAATCTCAAGTGAACTCAATTCACATTTCCCTGGCAGTGTTAGCCGTCAACTCAAACCATTTTGCTCATTGCATCATACTGCCAGTCAGCAGCAGGGACCTAATTAGCTCTTTGCTTTAATGGCAATAGTTAAATTTACATTATTAATTTAAATATTACAGACTCTGTGGACTTGAGCACATAGCTGACATAAAGATGTAAAATGAATAATAAGGTGCCGAAAAACACCAGAGTCATTATTCCCATCATGTTTAAACTTTGAGCTATAACGATGTCAATTAAAACTCTAATCCTAGCAAAAAAAAAAAAATGCTTTTCTGGTTTTCTTTTGTTATAAAAGCTGCCGGTACATTTAAATGCTGGGCTGGAGTATTCACGTTATACTTGGCAAAATACAGGGGTCGAACATGTCAAGAGGCATAATTACAGTTCTGATTACATTTTTTGCACTTTAGATATCCCCAAACGGTAAAAATATAGTGACTCCTTCAGCGTCCTGTCCTGCATCCCTGGCTCTCCCTACGTCCTGAAGCGCTGCAATCATTCTGTGGTGTCAAAACCTGTTTGGGTTGCAAGACAGATGGGACCTTCAAAATGAAATGTACCTATGACTGTTTGCTACTATATATATAAAATGTCTCATTTAGTCTCATCTGTGATTTTCCAAGAGGAAAATGTTTCCAGGAGCAATTTATCTCCGTCCTACAGGTTCGTATCACTGAATGACCGTCTGAAAAACAGGACCGGAATCTTTTCTTAAAGGGAACCTGCGCATGTTGGAGATGCTTTCCATGCAGTTGTTGAACAGTGTTGGACGACATTAAAATGAATGAAATGCACAACACGAAGTAAGTGAGAATTAGGAACTTCGAATTTTCATTACCCTTTCATTTGAGTTCGTACGATACTTCACATTTTATCTAGGGGAGCGAAACAACTGGTAGAAAAGATAGAATTAATACACGAAAACGTTTTTCATTTTAGTGCCGAATTGAGTTTTCTTAGCCTCCTTGCTATCTAACCTGCTCTCTACTGAGTAAACCAGTTTCGACTTCTTTGACATGCGCTCCGTCCCCTGTCCCCTGCCAAAGCAGCCCCCCGCCCCTCTAACAGGACTGCAAGCCCAGCTGAAAAACCTCCTCGGCCCCCAGACTCCAATCCCTCTTTTATGGCTTTATTATTCCTTTACCTTTGATTGAAGATTCTAATTTCCCCTTTCAAATAGGTTCCTTGTGGTCAGGCTCTGTGTCTGATTATGCCTCGCACTTGGGAGGCGATCCTTGATGTTGACAGAACGAACTAGAAAGGAGCTAGCTCTAGAGGGATGATTAGTAGTTCACCCACCAAGTTCAAAGTCGCTTTTCCTTTAGATGCATGAAATGCATTATTCTAATTTTAAAAGGTAGGCAGGATTTCATTATTTATTTGGATCCAAAGATCTGGGTTCAAACTCTACGTGATTTGCTCATCAGTGGAGTGGTCATGGCCCAGTCATTGCTGTATCCAAGGTTTAGCTTCTTTAGCAGCAAAGTGGGGAGAACAGTGACCCCCTGGCTATAGTTACATAGACAAGAACTCTGCAGCATTTTTGGTAAAACTAAATAACAAAGGCGCGGAGGTCTAAATAACAAAGCATATAATACCCCTTTGTGAACTGGAAATTACGAATAACAGTGTAAAGGATTATGAGTACCAATAAATCCAATCAAACTGTGTTTCATTCAACAGAACGCGGTGGCAACATAAAGGACTCCATCTTCAAAGAAGACAAACTGTACCAGAGTAGCATCTAGTAATTTAAAAAAATGGGTTAGCAATCAGTACTCTCTATAGTTGGTAGTTTAGGGTATCAGTTACAGGTATAGACTCTGGAGTTAGAATCCTTGGGTTCAAAGCTTAGAATAAAAACAGTGTCTACCTTTAGGATCCTTGTGAGGATGACTTACATAAAGTCTTCAGCACAGTCCTTGGCCTTTGGTGAGCCTTCAGTAAATGTTAGCTATTATCAAAGAATCAAACTGTATAAAATTCAAAATTAGCTCATCTGTATGTATAGATAGGCTTCATGTTACTTTTTAAGTAATTGTATGTATTTTTGTCTTTCCAGAAAATAAGCAGCCTCTCTTCTATTCTTGAAAGGACTGGTACGAGTTGCCCACAGAGGTCTTTTCTCGGTGTCCTTTGAATGAAAGGACAAACAAATCCAGGTCTGTATCTAGAATCAGAGCTTTAAAATTAATGGACAGGAGGTGTCATCAGGAGCCAGAAAAAGTGTCTATAGTCCACTGGTTACAGGTTATGTAATTGAAACAGTGTCTGCTGGACTGTCCAAACCACAGGGACCCATCTCGAGCCAAATGAAAACTTTGGGTAACACATCTGAAGAGTCCCATGTAGTAATAACCAGGTACCATGCTAGGAGCCTTACATGCATTATCATATCTCATCTTACCAGAGAACCCTAACTTGCTACTATTCTTATTCTCATTTCATAAAGGACGTCCCTGAGGCTCACGGAGGTGAAATTAATTTGACCAAAGTCAGACAGTGATCAAAGATGGCAGTAGGGCTTGAACTCAGACCATTGGTCTGACGTTATCTAACACTGCCTCTGCGGATATACTAAAGGATGGAGAACTTCAAGAGTTTGGAACTCCTGAGACCAGGCTATATCTACAAAAATTTTGAGATGCTCAAATTTTGAGACTTACCTGGAAGTTAAGTCTCAACTAAAGTGATTCTCCTGGTTGTTAACTCAAGGGCCCGGTTTTGAGCCAAAGTCGACTCCAAATCCTGTGAAACAAGCCATCACAGAATTAAAAAGGTGACACAGCCTGGAGGTCCCCCTCTTTCCTCTCATCCTCATCACCTGCTAGCTGCTGTACTTCCGGTGTGTTAAAACTCATGGGGCAGAGAACACTTAGCAAATTAATAGAAGAAAAAGCCTGACTTTCCTAGCTCATAAAAGGTTGATACCTTCCAGCCATGCTACTGAACAGAAGAGGATTTATGCCGTAACTTTCTTCCCAGATGGGAAAGTGCTTTACAAATAATGGAACTAATGCAATTTATTCCTAGTGAGTAAATTTGTCACCGTGGATGTTGTATTAACTCTCTAAGGCCAATTCAATTGGGGATTCAATAAATAAGCTCTTTCAGCGTACCACACGATGCCCCACCGGTTCGAAAGAGTCCTAGATAAATAGCGATTTGATCCTTTGCCACATTGAATTCTTGAATCCTCGAAACATGCTTTTGAGAAATGCGGAGAGGATTAATGCCTCCGTTTTCCTGCTGGAGAAGCCGAGGAACGTGCACTAAGGAGTGAATCAAGAGATCTCAGACCTGGTTCAACTCCATGACCGTCTAAACTCCTCACTCCATGAATGTCTGCTAGGCCTCTTCCTGGGTCATGTTTTTAAAAGTGATCAGCAAAACTGTGCTTGAAAAACACTTCTCTGACTCCGACACGGTTGTGGCTGGCACCCTCAGGTGAATCTGAAACTACCTCCTTTGGTATTCTGCTCTCACCAGCTTCTGTTTTATTCTTGCCCTTGGCCATTCTGAAGGGTTTCATTCTTTGAAAGGGCACCGCTCCGTGCATTACGTACTGGGTGCTTCCTTCATACTAAGCTGAAGGTCATTGTTTATTGAGCCAAAGTTGGCACTGAGAATGGAAACAAATGGGAAAAGGATGTGTATTTGAATTCATGTCGGGTTATTTATGCCCATGGACGATGGCACGGAGCACGTACGAGGAGATATTGTTTATTTATTTAGTTTAGTGAACTCGAGTTGTCCTTCATGAAACGAATGAGTATTGCACGAAACTGGATTTGGGAAAAGAAAGACACTTGTATTAAAGAGCAATGCACGTGACCGTGCTGAAGTGCAATTCTCTGCACAGAATTCCTTTGGAGAACTGAAGAGGATTCCTTTGGAAAAATGAAATGCATGCACCTGGCTTCATTAAACTATTAAGATGGGTTAAGTCGTTGCCCCCTGGGAAAGAAAAACAAACCCAAACTAGAGGAGAAGCCATCCCTTCTAAGTCAGTGGATAATAATTCAGAAGTCCATGTAATGCTCCTTAATTCCGATGTATCCTGCATAGGATTTAAAATGTCCTGGGGGATTTGCCGGCAGCATTGTTTTATTTGTTTTAAGCAACCGTTGCTTTATTTTGTTTTAAACAACGAAGCTGGATCAGAATTGATAGGTTTTTTTTTTCACCTAAATAAATAAGAAGGTCCATTTTAACATGAGCACGAAGCCGGCAACCGCGTTTCCTTTATTAGTAGTTGGTATTGTTATTATTCACTGAGTATTTTGTTCTCATGATGTCACCGTGGGTAGCTAGGTATTTCTGGGCTTTTCCGGATTTTTTCCTGTGAGTAATTGGCCTTCTTTGGATATTTGAGAGACGGCATTGTATGAAAAAAAGTATTAAAATACTCCGACGAACAATGTACGTGGCCATTGTGAATTCTACATTAAAGTGGTGTAGAAGCGTGTTGAGAATATAGAGGTTTGGTTCATTTGCTTCTTCCAGCTTGCCTCCTTCTATTTTGCAAAACATGCTGAATGTACTGTTTGTCTTGATGCAGACTGTGTTATTTATGAAAGGTCTGCATGGAGGAAGAAAACATAGGCAGTATTGTTCAAAGAATCATTAAGGAGATATTATTTCAGATAATAATGTAATTAGATTCCTTTAGAGGGAAATGTAAGTATTCGTATTTTTAGCTTTTAGATCGGAATGTAGCTGTGGCTAATTAAGGGGAAAGTCAACTAATTCATAATGTTTAAATGTAGTGTTCAACCTGAAAATATGTCTGAAATTACAAAAACCAAAACAACTCCAGTGCTGGCTCAAAAGCATTTCTTTAATTTGGCGTCAGATACACACTGCGTAGGGCAATCGAAATTCTAATTTTATAGAGCCTTCTCGATCTGAAAAGAAGTCAAAGGCAAAAGAAAATTCCCTACAAATCTGCCATGTTCAAAGTATCCACTTCAAAAGAGAACTTTTTTTATGTCCAATTTATCCTGACAAAAATTCTCTGGGGCTTTTATTTCAAAAGATGAAAAATGAGCCATAGCAGTCAATAGAGTGTGTGACTATTTATCTGTTTACACCTGTCCATGTGATTGCTCAGAAAACCAGATTAGACTTCGAATGTGATAAGAAGAAAATATGCAGTTCGCAAGCCCATCTTCCTCAGAGGAGAAATAGGCTAAAAACTCAAAATTAAGTTTTAGGAACTATGCATTTCATTTTGGGGAACAATAACTCAAGGCCTGATTATTTTTTCAGGTGAAATATACATATGCCCAATTTTTGAATAAACATATCACACAGCAAATCAATTCATGGTTTATACTTTATCCCAACAGAAAAACATCACAATGCAAATTGTTTAATGTTGTTCACATCTTAACTTACGTGACAGGTGTCTATCTGAACAGTCCTTCCATGTCTGCTTTTGATTAATTGAAGAATATCATAAATGCACTAGAGAAGCCTTTTATTTATAGTCTTCTTCAGCAAATACCTTTAACAAAGCAAAGGGCACTTTATCAAATTAATAATAGCCCGGAATCAGTTCCGTTCTCAGTGCCCGATTTTCACAGATTGCGTTTCTTTAAGAGGGTGTGCACCTGTAGCAAATTTTATACGGCAGGCGGCCACAGTACCATAATCAGAAACCAAATTCATTTTCACAGGAAAGTAGGAAATACACAACGGCATACGTGCCTCTTTTACGGCCACATCTGCACAGCTCAGGGAAAAGTTTGCAGATATGTCTGCTGATCACATTACAGGGCTGTTATAAGAGAATAAAGTTGCACCTTCGATGGGCCATTGCGGCTGAGTTAGAGGTCCCCAGTTATTAGAAGTTTTGCATGTCGCACGGCGGAGCAGATTGGAGACCCAGAAACACTTTATGCAACTCGCTGAGGTCTTGGTCATTCCCATAAAATATCAGTGGACTTGTTAAACAGAGATGAACCACACACACACGCGCACACACACACACACACACACACAAATACACGCCAGTAATAAAGATGACTCTAGCTTATTTCTGACTTTCACCTCCATGATAAAAAGTCCCTTGTGCTCATACAGTGCCTTCAGGACACCAGCTGAGAACAAAGCTGCTTTCAGAAGCAGTAAGTGATTTCATTCTATTAACGTCCAGGTGATATGTGAAGCCCATTATCAAATCACTAACGTGGCAGCAGGCACTTCCTGGCCACCCCGAGGTAGCTGGAATGTTCGTGAATGTGTAACTGGAAAAGGTAGTCCTAAGAAACCCTCTTTATTTTTTTTGACCGGTGTCCCTAAACGCTAAACACAACCAAACGACTGAGCTTTTAAATTTAAAAAAAAAAAAAAAAAGATAAAATTGAACACATAAAAGAGCACAGGAAACACTGAATCGAAACAATTTGTAGAATTTAATTGAAGGGTTTTGGGGAAGCGTTTGGGTTCCAGATGTAACGGGTGGCATGTTATCAGAGAAAGCCTGCAATATGAGAGGGGAAAGCTATTAATGTAAAAAATGAGAAATTCCGGTTCGCTGTCAGAACACATAGAGCGAACAGGAATCATCCCTAACTGTCCATTGTTCTCCTGAAGACATATCATAACACACCGGGGGCCACCTGTGTGGACTCCAGGCAGGCGATGTGCCCTGTAAAATTAATGTAAGTTGGGAACAGGAGAATCCGCTCCTAGACACAGCAGGCATACTGAAATACGGAGGCAAATCGCAAGGCTAAGAACAGAATCTGTAACATGGTTTAAAATGACAACCGCTACCTAATTTTGAGAAGATCTTGGAAAATAGCACACACATTCTTGTTTAATATTTTGTCAACAACTCCAAGTCCGTATGACTCGGGACCATCCTTTCTTTGAGAGCCCACCTCAAATCAATGAAAATTTATCATTTTCCAGACGGTAACACAGGTTGATCCAACAGGTCCGATTTTTTTTAAATGAGTTGCGTTACTCTAAAAACAATTAAGATTAGAATTCCAGGTAAAAATTTTAAGATTCTAATTTTAAGAATACAGTAAAATCAATATTGATTATTAGGAGTAAAAGTGCTAATTGAGGTTGTTAAATCTTTTAAGAACTAAGAGGAGAAAATTTCCAGTAAAACTACAATAAATTACTATTAAATAACCAGGATATTTGTGTGGACTTTAATGTCAGTACATCAGCCTCCCTGTAATTTTTTTTAAGTAGTGTATTACTGATTCAGCCCAGAAGAATATTCCAGTAATATTACAAGAACGGTATCACTTTGGCAAGTTACCTTTTCAACTGATTTTTCATTACATTCTAAAGAAACCTACTTTTCAGATCCCTTATGCTTTTAAGAATTCATTTTTAATTATTGCCTTTTTTTTTTTTTTTTTTGGCCCTCAGGTCTCTCGGAGCTTAATATATCTCCTGTTCTCACACTAGTGAAAGCCAAGCGATTTTACGGAAAGACCACATTTTAATATTTAACACAACATCCTGACAGCAGATATTCTTGATGACAAGTTTAAAAGAATAAGAAGGGCTCTCTCCTTTCCTGTGTTCTTACAAGATCTGACCCAAATTTTCAGTAAGTTGCCTTGAGCGGGCACATGTTAGCAAGGTCCAAATCCCCTAGAAAAAGCTGCTTTAATCAGGGCAGAAGCTGGTGCTGATTTCAGGTCAAAGAACCCCCACATTAAATCTGTATGTGAGCGTTTAAACACTCCACTTAAGAACTTTTCATTCCAGAACACTCCGAGGGCTCCACCTAGGCTGAAATCCACAGTCTGGAGCAACATTTCAATGCCCTGTAATACATTATGGTTCCCTTCAGAGGCAGAAAGGATTCTGGTCGTTTTCAACAGCTGCTGTTCTGTCTTTGCCCCCTCTCATTTAGTCTCATCTTTTCCATTTGATCTATCTACTTCTTATCCTCCCGGAAAAGAATTCACATTTCTCGCTTTCTAGCCATAGTTGAGGTTTCATCCACCCACCCACCCCCCAAAACAAAAGGGAGAAATGGAGACACTGCAAACTCGGCAACAAATTGTTCCTTATACTGACTCGGTCCCCTTCCAGCATCTTATGGGTGACATGGAGTGATGGTGGTGTTGAAGATTCCTGAAGGTCCCCCAGAAATACTTTAGGGGAAGTCTAAACGGGAAGTCCGCCGTTTAGACTTAGGAAGCATGGAGCTGGGAAGTTCCCCGAGCTGACGTCAAGCAGCCCTCACCTTCCTGATTGGTCCCTACTGGTGTTCAAAGAGCCCACTGAAACAAGAGATTGAGCACAGATTTCGTAAAAGCCATCCCTGGAATCTACCTCAAAGAATATCTCTTCGAATAGGTCTTTTTGTAGATAAGAAAGCTGAGGCCTATGAAAGTAAAAAGTTAACAGAGAATTGGGGCTAATCTCCTGCCCAGAGGTCTCTTTTCAAGACATAGGCGACCCCATGGCTTTTGTGGGCACCTGCAGTTTTGCTGATTGGTTACTTAATAGGGGTCCCTGGTGGAAACCATGTCAGTGGCCCTAAGCGTGTAGGTATTATGGGTAGTCTGCGGTCATCCAGAGCTCCCAAGCAGGGTTTCTGAACAGGCAGGAGGGCAAACCCCAATAACAGGGGCAGATGCATTGGACTTACTAAGATCTGCATATCCCCCCACAATCCTTCAGGCATGTTGCAGTGCCTTACAAACAACTCATACCATTGTCAAAGGCTCTGCCATGATCATGGACTAAGTTTTTCATTTTTTTAATGTTTATTTATTTTTGAGACAGAGGGAGAGAGACGGAGTGCAAGTGAGGAGAGGGGCAGAGAGAGAGGGAGACACAGAATCTGAAGCAGGCTCCGGGCTCCAAGTTGTCAGCATAGAGCCCGACATGGGGCTCGAACTCACAGGCGGTAAGACCATGACCTGAGCCGAAGTCGGACACTTAACTGACTGAGCCACCCAGGTGCCCCTGTAATATTTTTTAATAAAAAATACTAAACATTATAAAAATATCATCACTGATAATAACACCTGTTTGATATCCCTCTATATTTTATGAAGACTTTTCATGTAGTTATTCACCACATCCTCACAAGAACCGTAATGTAGTAACAGCGTCCCTGGTCTCCAGATGGGGAAACTGAGGCTCAGAGGAAGGAAGAGATCTGCCTGGGGATACTCAGCTGTCAGGAGGCAGAACAGGAACATGAAACCCAAGACTTCTGATCCTAAATCACAACCCCCCTTGCCGTGAGCTTTAAAATGTCCTCTGTAGAAGTTATCGTGAGCATCTTGCAGAACCCAGGTCTCTGAGAAGCCCAGATGTGTTTTCCAGCTACTGCCTGGCTTCTAGTCCTCTTTTTACTCTGTTTCAAATTTAATTTTGAGAGAATAAGGCCCCAAGGAGCCTCACTGTGGCCAGGAGACACTTGAGGATTGGAAGCCAGGAAGCCCACACTCAGGGAATCTGAGGCAGTGCTTAAAAGCTATGTGCCTACTGGGAACACGTCTTTTTAGGCCCATGCACTTTCTCTGCACACTTTAAATTTTACCATCTTGTGAATTCACGATAACCCCCTTTAACTCTAAGTATGTTTAACAAATACATTGGTCCAAGGAAACAAATCATTAAGAAGAACGACAAAGAAAACCCCAAGGAATTCAGTAATTTTACTTACTACTCACTTAATATTCAGTGTGCTTCAGATAACGTCTATCAGCTTGGGTTGCCCACATGTTCCTCTCCAGGACATGCCTTAGAATGCAATTTATGGTCAGGCCCGATGTCAGAGCTCCTGGGACAAAATCGGGAGCTGGAGTCTGGGAACTTGAAGTGAACTGTGCTTTCTGCCTCTCATGCTTCAAGGAAGCCTTTCTGTCACGCACAGCCTTAGCAAGAAAGGAGAGTTGCATGAAAGGGCCAGTTTGGGGTCCTTCATCTGATTATCTGGGAGCACCGTCCACCACTGCTTTTCCTGACATTCAGCTGGGTCACGGCCATAGCTCCAAAGAGGAAAAAAATGAGACTCTACTGTCCAGCTGTGTGAATGGCTGCCATATTGGCTCCCTGCAGGGCAGCTCTGGTGTCAATATTTGTGGTTCTCTAGTTTCTCTGGTTATGTTGCTAGGGAGAAGAGAAAAGCTACAGGGTATATGTCTGTGCACGTGCACTCACACACGTACTCACACATATGAAATAAACATTACTTAGAGCTGGAATCTGGTTCAAGCATCAACTCTGGCCCGGACTGTACAAAAATAATAGTGGCATAATCTTTTCAGCCATGATTTTCCTTTCTAGTTAATTTTTATGTTCTTTCTTCAGCTTTTTGTATACATTTCATCGTTTCTGCTTTGTTTTTCTAAGTATTCACACTTCTAGCATTTTCTACCCTAGTTGTCACTTCGGGCCAAGAGCATATTCGGCGACCTCAAAGCTTTCAAGCAGAATTTAACATGCTGAATTAATCTTGTCTTCATTTGAAGTGTTATTATAAAAGTAAATGGGAAAACACTTAACAAATTGTAAAACAATATACAATAGCAAGACGATATAGTCACAAATTTAATTCATTAACTGGATTCATATATTCATTTATTAAAGAAATATTTATGTAGTGTCCATCGTGAAGCAGTATAATGCCAAGTGTTTGATGCTGTCCAGCTGATGACCCCTACGATTCTGGTGTGTGGACAATAATTTATCAGTGAGTAATACGCCTTTGACGTTGCTCCTAAATGAAAAGCAGAGCATAGACAAAACCTTTCAATTTTAAATTTGCAAATAATTGAATTTGACTCAAACTTTGAAAACACACCATTCTATTCAAAGCATGAGTAATTCCTTTTTTTTTTTTAATGTTTGTTTATATTTGAGAGAGAGAGAGGGGAGAGATAGCACAAGTAGGGGAGGGGCAGGGAGAGAGGGAGACACAGAATCCAAAGCAGGCTCCAGGCTCTTGAGCTGTCAATGCAGAGCCCGACGTGGGGTTTGAATCCACAAACTGTGAGATCATGACCTGAGCTGAAGTCTGACACTTAACGGACTGAGCCACCAGGATCCCCCAAAGCATGAGTAATTTCTTAGCCTCATCAGCTGCAACAAATTTTACCTGGTAAACAAAGTCTAGGTCTACACTATGTAAAATAATCTAGCTATTTACTAAGTGTTTATTTTAATCTTATCATTACAGAGAGCAAATTAGAATAACTTATGGGGATTTTTCTTCTTTTCTCCTTTTCTTTTTCTATATTGTTGCTGTTAGTGGGTGGGGTATTTTGAGAGGAGGGGGCACTGATTCTCTTGGTGAACTGCGTTGGTCACGTGAACAGATGCCATGGGCTGGGCATGCTCTAAATGCTTTCTGGGCTTTGATGCCCCTAAATCACGGCAGATTTTGTTATTTGAATATCGTTGTCGATTTTATCCAATTGAATAACTTCAACCTAATTTTATCAAAAGCAGGGCGTCTCTGGATAGTACAGAGGAAAAAAGGGAGGCAGAGATGAGGCGAGCGAAGAAAGAGAATCCTTCTCCAATAAGCCTGTATTCAGGATCTACAGACAAACACTCATTTTGCAGTTTCTGCTTGGGTTCCACATAATGTGCCTTCTGTGCCTCATGGCATAAAACGGGGATACACGGTTTTTAAATAACAGGCTCTTTAAAAGCAGTTCCAAGTTCCCTGAGATTAGCAAGTTTATTTTATCTCTCTAGCGCACAGCCTGGGTGCGTCCAGGTTTGCCAAATAAACCAATAAGTGAATGAATGAAAGAACGAATGAACGAACCAATGACAAATAAGGGAAGCATGACCTTCTAAACACAATCTAATGAATAATAATGATGTAGGATTTCGCTCATGTCTTGAGATACAGCACAGGGCTCGATCCATACTGTACTTCCAATAAGCGCTTGGTACACGGTGAATTCCACTGGCCAATGCTAGCAACCTTCGTAAGCAAAGAACGAAACCGAACAAAAACAAAAACCAAACCTTAATCATTTAGTCTCACATTCACTCAGACTAAGAACACAGGTTCTGAGAGTATCCAGTCAATTAGTGTCCAGACTGTGGCTGGTGGTGGTCTCCCCATTTTACACACTAGAGAGCCGAGATACAGAGAGTTTAGACTCTTTCCTTGGAAGCTCCTAGCTAGACTGTCAAATGGCAGCCGAGGTACCTAATCCCTTGCAGAGAGTTTTTGTGACCTCTCAACATGCCAGCCTAGCCCGAGGCCTTTAGAAACGCGGGCCTTGTACGCTAGATGGAGAGCAGGAGCTTCTAGAAACGGCGGGGCCAGCCAGGGTTCCACTCTTGTGATATGGAATTGGGTGTCACGTCAGAAGCTGGGTCTTTGCGAGGATTACTCTGAATTAGAGCAGCCTTAGGTATTTGTGAATAACTCAATCGTGTAACTACTAGCAGCCTCCACCAAAGCTAGCGAACAAGGTTCGGGCCGGTAGTTCGGGCCGGGACTAACTGATGGCGCCACCAGAATTTTAAAGAACATTAAGCACACAGAAAGTTAGCCAGGATCAGAGCTATGCTAAGGTCGTAAGCAGTGAGAATTTTGTGATACTGCCCTGTGTACAGCAGGGACTCCCCAAAGGCCGGCCCATGCAAAGATTTTCAGAGGTTCAGAGTCAAATGAGAGCACTTTTTTTAAGAGACACAACACAGGGACTGTTTCCTAAATTAAATGTATGCAATTTGAAGGACTTCCTTTCCAGAGCACGGTCTTATACTGCATTCCTAAAATTCCTCTTTTCGTATGAAACAAGGGTGTGAGGAGACTGGGTGGATTCAATGTTCTTACTGGTCTACAGATGGGAGGGAGTCGGCAATTCCTTGTGAATCCTAGGATTCTTTCTGGAAACGTGGCTAGTTCATGAAATGCCACGGTAAGGTGACCGATGGACCACAGAACTTCACCTCTCTGCCTGCTTTCATGAAAGT
Source organism: Paguma larvata (assembly GCA_030068075.1). Taxonomy (NCBI): domain Eukaryota; kingdom Metazoa; phylum Chordata; class Mammalia; order Carnivora; family Viverridae; genus Paguma; species Paguma larvata. The sequence goes on from CM057825.1 coordinate 54,972,417, forward strand.
CAATAAAGCCTGTGACCACAAGTCGCAGTGACCCTCTATCGCTCCCGTGAATGCCTGCAGCAAAGGTGGTGACACCCAGACCGTCCTCTCCTCCTGGTGTCGACAACCTTCCGGGCGTGTTACTTGACTGCACGTGAGGTTTTTCCCAGTCTTGTTTGAGTTCATCCTACTCTGACACAGGCTACGTTTTCAAAATGCTTCGTTGGATTCCCCGTGATTGCAGAGACTTCAGAATCACTTGGTTCCTGGATCCCAAAAGCATTCCAATGCACTGGGGCCAGACGAGGCAGAAGCAACCCGTACTTCAAATGAGGTCGAGGCTGCCCCCAACCTCCCCATCCTCCCTCGGTCTTGCTTTTCATGACGGGATGTTAATTTCAAACCAGAAAGTCTATTTTATCGAGAAATAGAAACTCCCCATGTGACACCAGGGCTATTTAAGATCACACAGGCTACTCTGATCACACACACATGGGGCTCTGAAATCATTAAAGACAAATCACGCTGATTCTGGCCCCCCCAGCTGTCTAAGTGTTCAAAAGCTTAGATTGCCATGTGCTTTTTTTGCTGTTATTCATGCTGACAAGAACTTTTCATCTTCTTTTTTTTTTTTTTTTAAGCTAGTCAGAGAAAATGGGTGGTGCTTTTCTTAAAAGAACTGGAACAAAAGCTAGAAACAACTGGAAACTCTTATATTGTACTTGTTCGCTGAAAACTCTCCTGGCATGGTCAGGAGAGCCGGCCAGACCTGGGAGGCTCCTTCCCCAGACAGTGAAGCCGGACATACTCCTAATCCAACAGAGCTCACCATTCTCGGCGAACTCAGTGAGAACTTGGTTCAGCAGAGAAATTCTGTAATGACAGAGGGCTCCAGACTCGAGGAGCTGCGTGTCTGAGAACGCCTAGGACGGTCCTCTGGACTAGAGGTATGATTTACAGACCTGGTTTTCCCAAACTGGAATAGTAGTGAATGATGACTTATTTCCCAAACCTTCCACTTCGACCTTCTCTAAACAGGCTAAAAATCATGGCTTCCGAGGGGAAAAAAGTCACATGTTCAAGAGAATGTAGAATACCCAGATGTTGTACAGTAAGGCCCAGAGCCGTCGACCGACACCAGCACACCTCTGCGGTGTTATGAGCCACTACCAGGCTGTGGCTATCCTAGGAGAGAACCCAGAGTTAGCACCTCAGACATTTACAAGGATCCATTCAAATGAACAAATCTGACGAGGAGCATCTACGCTGATGTTAACATCAGATGGCCATGCTATAAAGAGAGTTCTAGACTTGGAAGTAGTGAAACTGGAATTCTGGCCCAAATTCTCTCATTAATTAGTAATGTGGCTCAGGCAAGCGATTTTGCCTCTTCGAGCCTTTCTCAGTTTCGTTATATGTAAAACAGAGCCTAGACTAGAACATCTCCAGGGTCTCAGGCATCTCTGTCATTTTCTGATTCAAGCTCTTAATCAAATATCAAGGGAGGACTGTTAAGGACTAGCATGGTTTTCAAGATAAATGATCATCTTCTACGGTAGAACATAGCCCAAGGGTCTGGCGAGAGCCGGCCCAAAAGTTTAAATCCGATCTTCACCTACAAGGAGTCTAACATTCTGGTGCAGGAGATACAGCACGTGTGTCAACTGCAAGGGGCCGGTGCTCAGCACTGGAGCTGCGCAGAATCCAAAGGAGGGAAAGCTGCGCCAATGTTTGAGGCAGAAGGAATTATTCTCAAGAGAGACAGAGCTCTAGCCTAATCTCCTTTGAAGGCTGGGGCGCCTGGGTGGCTCGGTTGATTAAGCGTCTGACTCTTGATTTCAGCTCAGGTTATGATCTCACAGGTTCTTGGGTTCAAGCCCTCCATGGGGCTCTGCAGGGACAGTGCAGAGTCTGCTTGAGATTCTCTCTCTGTCTCTCTCTCTCTCTCTGTCTCTCTCTCTGTCTCTCCTTTGTGTCCCCGCTCACTGTCTCTCTCAAAATAAATAAATAAAAAACTTAAGAACACATCTTCTTTGAAGGTAAGAAGCTGGATTGGACAACTTCTTGGGATCCTTAGTATATAAGATGAGAACGAATTAGCGATGATTCATGTTCATGGTACATAAAGGCTCCACTCTAATAGCTGTAACTATAATTATTCATACCGTGAATATTGGTAGAATTTATAAAGGACTTGTGTTTCTAGTACGGATATTTCAGGATAATTAATTACAAATTCATTGGACTAATCGTATCATACAGGCTAACTATCTTATATGTGACTTAATAACTAATTCTGGTTTACATAGTTGTTTACAAATAAATTGAAGATGATTGCTGAAAATGATTGCTGCTAAATCACTCGGGTGTCATTGCTTGAACTTCCTGTAACCATCTCCTCACCACTGGGCATTCTGGGGTGGCACACAGGCAATTAAAAAGAATTAAAATAGGGGGCGCCTGGGTGGCTCAGTGGGGTGAGCATCTGAGTCTTGATCTCGGCTCAGGTCGTGATCCCACAGTTTCATGAGTTCGAGCCCCGCGTTGGGCTCTGCGCTGACAGTGCGGAGCCTGCTTGGAATCTCTCCCTGTCTCCCTACCCCTACCCCGCTCACACTCTCTCGGTCTCTCTCAAAATAAGTAAATAAAGGTAAAAAGAATTTTTTTAAAGAATTAAAACAACTATTTGGCAACCATAAGGAAGTCTTCTCTTGCCATACCACTGACCTTCATGCTTTTAAACTGGGGGACAGGGCGAAGAGTAGATTTTACAGTTCTGCCCTCACCCAGCAGCCTTACTATATTGGGCACCAAGAAATCCGATAAGCAGGCAAACAGAGGCTTCAGCCTGGCAAGTGGCACACAGATGAGTGGGTGTCTCCTCCGTATTGTGTTCCCCAAACGTGACGCCACCCAGGAGAGAAGACTCCCGCTGGCCACATTCCGGGTGGAACTTCAAGTATGTCAAATTTAGAAATAGAAACAGAGACAAAAGGCTAATTTCACGAAATTGGGGCCATCCCAGCTCCGCAGCTCTGCTAATGGTTGGAAAGGGAAAGATTTTACAAAATAAAAAGAGCGCAGAAGTAGAATGGGAAAAGGCTTACTTAAAATTAATGTCACACCTCATTTTCAATTAGTCTCTCGTGAACTTTGCCTCACTCCCACACCCGTGCTTGTGTTTGCCGAAACCTGCAGACGGCTGTAAAATTAGTTTACATAAAAACGCTAATTAGCATACACCGCTGGAGGATAACAAACCAATCTTTTCATCTATTTTTAAATTCTTATTGTGAATCCTTAAAATATGCCCCTTTTTAAAGCATCACTGACTCAATTTTAAAACATTGCCAAAACCTGCTTTGCTAATCTGCAAACTCGATAATTCTACCCCAAACCTCAGCACACTCAGCAACAATTTAATAGCAAATATCTCTAGTGGGACCTCATATTACTAAGATTCTATTACTTTTTATATTACACGAAAAGTGCTAGTACACTCTAAAATATTATAAATAGTTCAGACCGGGCAATGCTTGTCAAAATATGTGGAAGTTTATTTTTTTGCACTCAGTAACCTGGGAGTTTTATCTTGTGTATTTATAATCTATAATGTGCCTCCCGTAATTAGTATGAAATGTAGATTACTAATCAACTTCCTAAAGTTTCTGGACATTTTATTTCTGTTAATATGATTACTAAGGGTGATAAGTTGTATGGTTAATAACCCAATCCCGCTACTAAATGCAAATTCTAAACATATCTTAAAATAATTGCATAGATGCCTAAAATGGGCTTCCTTAATTATATTCTTCTTAGACTGCTAAGCAGCCCTTTTTTGATTAAAGGCGTTTGTGTTTATGTTTCTTGAAGATTTTTAGTTTGAGGTTTTAAGAGACAGCTATTAATCTAGATGCTTATTTAATAGATGTTGTAATACATCTTAAATGACATATAAGAGGTAGACAACCCCCTTTAACTAGTAATACTTCCTATCCTGGCAGAAGTCTCTGTAAAACTGTTCAGTTTTTGAAATGTTCAAATTTTTTCATCATTAATATTAGTCCAATGAGAAGGTTATGAAAGTAAGTCCATCTATAAATACCGAGATATTTCCATATAGATGAGAGTTTATAACGCTCGTATCTTTTCAGCAAATTCATGCTAGTTCAACTTTTAAATTGATCTTTACTCATTTATTTTGCGACCACGATGCCATTTATTTATTTGTTTGTAATAAATACTATTCACTATGCAAATCAGTGTTTAATAAACAATTCACACTCCTTAATAGAGATGAATTGCAGTAGGCCACCTTCACCGTGAAGCAAATCCGCCGCTGACAATCGCACCAAGTGGGGACTGACGTGCTGGCAGCACAGACCTATCGGTTTCCCACGTGTCACAAAATGTCCCTAAGGGTCACAGAATGTCATGCTTTTGGCTCCGCTCTCTGCCCCTCCTCTGCCCTTCACCGTTTCTCTAGTACGTTCTATCACTTTAAATTCCTTCTCCACATTAACATCATTACTCTTCTTCTTTTAAAAGCATTTACAAGGAACTGGAACTGTCACAGGAACCAAAATACTCCAGCTTCTTTTCTCCCTGGAGGCGGATCCAACCAGCCAGCCAAGTCAGAAGGAACGGCTCCTTGATGAACCCTGACTCAAACAAAGGAGGGTTAACTGGAAATCTTACATTTCACACACAAAGCGCATCCCGGAGCCCTGCAGTGGTCTCACTCACGGGAATGGAATTTTCCACCTCTCCAGTGAGGGAAGCAGAAAACGGCGCCGGGTTCCCTTTGGCAAACGTGCAGCCCTACTTCCTACCCATTTCCGTTGCATAATCTGGACTGTGCCCCAGAATGGGACTGGTCAAAACGCAAAGCCAGGATGGCAGGCTTGGTCTCTGAGCCACTAGTCAGGTGCCCGGAAGTGACAAAGGTCAGAATAGCTTTTGCGGGTGGACGAGCAGATGCTAGCCTATCATTTTCCTATCAAACGGTTCTGACAAACCCAGAACCCACCACCGGTCTGAAAAGGCATTTGTGCTACCGGTGTAGTATTCAATAAGCTGGATGCCCCAGCGTCCTGGAACCATCAAAATTCCAAGCTCCTTTTACAGACACAGAAAACAAGACCCAGAGAAGTTAAATGATTTTCCAAAATTAGACAGCTAGCTAGAATGCTCCTGCTTTTCTTTATAGGCTTTTTTTTTTTTTTTTTTTTGGATGAGACATCGCCAGCTTTACTGGTTTTACAGCTATGAAGTAACCTAGACCATGGTGATTGCAGCCAGGAAAGCGGGGGCAGAGTGAGGAGCAGTGTGTTCAACTTTGGTCTCAGAAGTCAGTGGGGTGCCTTTATGTTCTTGTTAGTGAAAATATCTGCAGCCCGAAGAAAAACTGTTCAGCTCAAGGTTAGCCCCCTTGTAATGGGAGTTCTAAATTCCAACTCCAAAACCAAGGAAAAGCCATGGAGCTATAGATCGTGATTTGTGGGGAACACTGAAGAGGGGGTACATGGAATAAGGTGCAACCAATGCGCCCCAACTCCTCTTCCTGGTTATTACCTCCAAGTCTCACAACCTAGGACTGTTTCTCCAAATCCTCTCTTCTCCCTCTAGAACTCCTTCGAGGAGTTTCCCTACTCTCCCAGGTACGCTCCTGCCCCTCAACGTTTCCCAACGTTCTTCTCTGGGCTTCTCAAATCTACATTTCTACTTTCCTGTGTGTGTCCGTGTGTGCGTGTGTGTGTCCGTCCTTGCTACCTTTCTCATCTAGGGTCATATATTTAAAAAGAATATTTTCATATATTTTCAAGCTTCTACAACTCGAGCCGATGTCCATTGTGACAGTAACTAGAATAAATGGATTGGCTGTGCCATGGAAGGGTTTTTCGACTGCACTAGAGAGGGGATAATCTTTCTCTGTCCTGGTCCTCGGTGTCCACCTCCCCGCCCCACCCCCGCCAGATACACAGAGGGCATATTCAAGTTATTAAAGTTATGTCCTCCTACTCGTGACATCGGTTATGATGGAAGATTTTCGAGCATCTCCCTTCTGGAATGAAAGACATTAGAATCTACCGTTTGTGTCAGAGAATATTTATGAACTCTTAGAGTCCTGCTAATTATACCATGTACACAATTCCACATGAACGAACCAAGCGGTCAGAAAGTCCAGGATGACAATATAGCTGGGTAGCCATCTGTTCAGCTTTTGGTGCTTCTTAACCCTGGAAGTGACCCCCAATGCTCCTGATCGCCCCTACCCAAGAGCCTCACGTGTGTCTGCCCGTTCTTGTTCCTTTGGTTAAGGCAGTCAAATGGTAGCTCAAAACCAGCCTGCGAGGAAATTGTTCAAGAGTAAAGTATCGATGTTAGAGATAGAAAAAATAAGGAAGACATTTTGGTTGTAAAAAGGCATTCGGCTTTTTGCCATTGGCCAGTTTCCCCATTCAGTGGTGACCCACTGAGCCTTCCTCACTTCTCTTCCATTGTGTTTCTACTTTTTTCAGGAATTATAGCACTTCTGACAAAAAGAACTCAAATGGTCTGAAGGTTTTTTTTTAGGCCCTGAGAATATAGCTGTGGGTACATAACTCAATTCCCATACCCCCGATCCTGGCTTACCAAGGGGAGATGCAAAGTGTTGTGCTATACTGTTTGTAACGGCAGGTGAGAAAATACATTTTAGTAAGGCTTCATTATGAAGTATTTGAAATTAAGGTAGAGTCCCCAAATCTTAAACTCTTCAGAAAACCCAAATCCAGAGATCCGAGAGTTGGGGTTCTAAAAGATTTTAGGACCACCTCATATTGCTTTATTTGACAGATAAGAATATTGTCAACTGAAAGGGCAAGAATCATTAGCTCTCTGAGATTTTTTAAGAGATTAAAATGAGAAAGAGGAAGCATTAACTGGCGCCATTTTAAAAAGTAACTTTTGTCTGCATAGATCTTATGTAAACCAATATCCGGTTATCACAGAAATGTTAATGCCATGGATCTACTCAGGAAAATAACCATGTTAAGTTACAGAGAATATCTAGTAATGGTGACTTTTCTTAAATACTAAACTGTCAGCTTTTTTTAAGTTTTTTTTTTTTTTAATTCAATGGGGTGTCTGGGTGGCTCAGTCTGTTGAGCATCCCACTTCAGCTCAGGTCATGATCTCACGGTCTGTGAGTTCGAGCCCCGCGTCGGGCTCTGTGCTGACAACCTAGAGCCTGGAACCTGCTTCGGATTCTGTGTCTCCCCCTCTCTCTGCCCCTCCCAAGCTCATGCTCTGTCTCTCTCTGTCTGTCAATAATAAATAAATGTTTAACAAAAATTTTAATTCATTAATTATTTATTTTTGAGGGAGAGAGGGCAAGTGTTAGCGAGGAGGAGAGAGAGAGGGAGACAGAATCCCACGAGGGGCAGAAAGAGAGAGACAGAGATGGAGAAAAAGAGAATCACACACTGATATCGCAGAGCTCAAAGCGGGGTTTGAGCTCACGAACCGTGAGATCATGGCCTGAGACAAAATTGGATGCTCAACCGACAAGAGTCACCCAGGCACTCCTAAGCTGTCAGTTTTTAAGGACCAGTGTCTCAGCAGAGAAGGTGCCCATTGTCTCCTGACAACTTCAGAGCAGGACCTAACTGGGAGGGCTGATAAAAACATAGAGCCTCTATTGCCTTCTCTGACGGTCTTTTCTGGAGGAAGCAACAGAATCCTGGGAAAGCAGCAGCCTGGGTCTAGTTTTAGATCTGCCACTAAGCAACGATACGGTCTTGGGCAAGACATCCAGTCTCTAGGTCTTGATTTTTATGTGCAAATTAAAAGCTTTCAAACCCCCAAACACTTCTTTCCAGCTCTGAAATTCTTGAAATTCATTATGCAGAGCTAGGGAGCCATCTCATGATCTCCGTGTGTGTGTGAAGGGCGAATGTTTGGTCCAAACACAGAATGAAGAGGGCAGGAAAGGGTTACAGAGTTAAGCCTGTTGGAGCAGCAGCTGAACATAGAAGGGCCCCGGTTCCTGCGTATTTCATGTAGCCATTTTATTGACAGGAGAGGTTGTAGAGAAAGGAGTGTCGGTTTTCCAGGGGAAATCACTAGAAACCAAGGTGTGTGACTCAAGAGTTCAAGAAGATTGGAGAGAGAAGATGGGTAGGATGAAGACGGCACTGATATGGGACCAGACAAATACATAACTCAAGGGGTATGCGTGAACAGAAAGATCAGGCCAATAAAGTCATGCCTCTGTCATCTACTATCAGCATGGCCAGAGAATTTTCAAACGTCTTCTGGCTGTGGAATTCTCTTGTGGCCGCCTCTATTGTTAAAGAACCCATGGCCATTTCCTTCCTTCCCCACTTCCTGTCCCCTTACACCGAATCTCAGGCCAGCACCAGCTCCAGGTAAATGGGGTTCCTTCTCAGACTCAAAGTCCACGATTGAAGAATCCCATTCAGGTGCTAAATACAGGTGACTGAGCCAACACCCGGATGTTAATTTTAGCGTTTTGCTGGGGCCACAGCTATCTCCACACAGATTATACAGCCGGCTTTCAAAAGGGAGTAGCCATAACGTAGGTGCTGGGTAAACCAGTACTCTGTGGCTGCATTTCTATTCATCGTTTCAACACAGAAATGACAGAGAACGGGGAAATGAGATCCATTTGTAATGAGGAGGAAGGTGAAATCGCAGCTAACCAGGCACTCCTACCTCATTCGTGAAAGGAGGAGCCTAGTGTAGCAGAAGCCTTGCCCGACCACCTACGTAGCAGCCTGGAGATGGCAGGGCCGGTTTCTTTACGGAGTTTGATGGTTTGCTCACTTAAAAACATTTTTTTTTTCATGTTCATTTACTTATTTGGCGGGGGGAGGTGGGGAGAGGACAGAGAGAGAATCCCAAGTAGGCTCCATGCTGTCGGCGCAGAGCCCTCAACTTGGGGCTCAGTCCCTGGAACCTTGAGATCATGACCCGAGCTGAAATCAAGAGTTGGTTGCTTAACCCACCGAGCCACTCCGGCGCCCCTGCTGCTCAGTTCTTAATGAAAAAAAAAAAGTGGTATTTTTTGTGATTTCTATGTTTTTGTGGTTGTTCAGAATTAAAAATATATTATTTTCATTGTTAGAACCCTAAGCCATAAATATCTTGCTGGCAGTGCAAAGTATGAATTTGATAACTACTATTCCTAAGAAAACATGAATTTCTTTTAAAACATGATATATAAAGTAATATATATATATGAGTGTGCATATATATTTTATAGGAACCAGTAGTTAGCATAGTATTTCAGAGAAAAAATTGTGAATATTGATTTTTTTTCCCGATGAGATATTACCTGGGAATCACAGCCAAGGTAGGACTATTTAGACTACTTTATTCTTAACCTTTCCGCACATGTAAATTCATAGACATCAGACTATAAAATACACTTGCTACATCTCCCAGGGGACCTGAAGTCTGGTACGAGCTCTTATTTTGAAAACGAATGGTTCTTACACCTAAAGCACTCCAAGAATTCTTGGGATAGCCCACTCACGAGTTCAGTCATATTTACAGATCATTAAGTCTTCCTGTGTCTGAAAACGGACTCTCTCCTGGTGCCGTTTAGTGAACCTCACTTTCTTCTGCCCTGTCCAGTGAGGCGAAGGAGGCCGGTTGCCATTCTCCACAGTTCCACCCCACTGCCCGGAGGTTAATTTTGTCTCTCTTCGGCCTTCTCTTCTCCAGGATAAATAACCCACCTCCTTTCCTTGTGTACATAGTCTCCGAGCCCTGTCATCATTTTCCCCCTTCTATACATGAAGTCTATGCAATTTTCATACATGTGTTTTAAGTTACAGACCCAAAGTGTAACGTTCAAATAAGAACCCAGCCTACAATGAATTTACACAAGGATTATTTCCTAGCTACACATGGTACTCATCTTAACACAGTCCAGGATAGTATTGCTTTCTTAATGCCATCACTAGGTTAATGACTCGTGTATTTCCGGAATACCAGATCTTTTCCAGCCAAGTTTATGTCAAATTATACTGCCCCTATAGCCCTTTCTCCTACCACCAACTACTCCTCCAAAGAAAGCCACTGTTAATAAATTTAGATGTTAGTTCTTCTAGTGGTTTCCACTTAAACTCCAAGTGAATAATATATCCACACCTCTCTCTCCTGATTTTTCAACCTTAGGCAGTCAGTAGCTATTGACTTCTCTACATGAAAGATGAAAAATTTCACTCATTTATATGTCTTCCTTCTCTATCTTCTCCCCAAATTAGATTAGTTCATGATTTTTACTTCTTCAGTTGAGGAGCTGTATACTTTTAAATGATATAAAAATCCCTCCATTCCTGGATCTAGCAGTTTTTCAAAATATTTATTGACCTTGGTACTCTAAAAATAAGGACGTTAACACACCCCTCTACCTCCGGACATCTGTTAGGGTACAGCTTTTAGACTGCCAAGATTTATAATATTTACATTCTGTTTTATAAATATTATGACTTCTGATACTATTATTATATAAATATTATTTATTGCAGATACAAGAAAAGGGAAATTAATCCTAGGTCGCTAAACTCATACTGTTCAAAATATAGTGTTCTAAGCACCACCATCAAATAGATTCTCTATCCTTAAATTCCACCAAACCCTCCAAATCATGCCACTACTTAGTTTACTTCTTATTTGAGCCCTGGCTTTTTAGGCAGTTTTATAAATATCATAACCGGTAGCAAGCAGTCGAAACTGATTAACAATGAATTTGTTGAAAGAATATAGTGTAAGTCTCAAAATGAAAAGAAAAGCTAGGGATGAAGCAACTGCAAGCTTCCAAGATACTAGATTATGTAACTACAGAGAGAGTCCACCAGTTCCTGGAAAAGAGCACCTAATCGGCCTACCTTGGATCATAAGCCAAGGCAGAGCACCTTGATTGACAGTCCCGTCAAGGTTACATGCAATGGTGAAGGGTGGTTCTCAAAAACAAAAGCCGGGGGCCGGGGGAGGGGGGGAGCGGTGCTTGGGTGGCTCAGTCGGTTAAGTATCCAACTTCAGCTCAGGTCATGATCTTTCGGTTTATGGGTTTGAGCCCCACGTGGGGCTCTGTGCTGACAGCTCGGAGCCTGGAGCCTGCTTCAAATTCTGTGTCTCCTTCTCTCTCTGTCCTCCCCTGCTCATGCTCTGTGTGTGTGTGTCTCTCTCTCTCTCAAAAATAAATAAACATTAAAGATTAAAATAAATAAATAAATAAAAACTGAGGCACCTGGGTGGCTCAGTGGGTTAAGCATCCGACTTCAGCTCAGGTCAAGATCTCACGGTCTGTGAGTTCAAGCCCCTGTGTCAGGCTCTGTGCTGACAGCTCAGAGCCTGGAGCCTGCTTCAGATTCTGGGTCTCCCTCGCTCTGTACCCCTTCCCCACTCTCATTCTCTCTCTCTCAAAAATAAAGATTTTTTAAAATTTTTTGTTAATTAAAAAAAAAATAAATAAAAGCAAGTTGCTATCACCAGAACCAAAAAGAATAGAAGCAGAATAGGCAAAACAGTAACATTTATTATGTACAATAACACTTGTTGCATTTTAATTAATAACTTACATAGTTAACTGTTTGGTATCATCCTTCCCCATGAGGTTTTATGTTCCACAAGGAATGTAAACTCCACATGCTTAGCACAGTATACAGCATATAAAAGCACCTACTAAATCGTCGTTGAATATTGTCGAAAAGGGTTTCTAGGATATACTGCATAGAGTATCTGTATTTATTTTAATAACAAATACTTTCTGATGGCTGAATGACATATTAAACGAGGAAATACCCTTTCCAAAGTTTTCTATTAGAAGTATTGTATTTTAAAATAAAATCACCTCTCAAAACCTCTAGATCGTGGCAGGATCCCATGATCTTGTCTACATCCAAACAGCTCATGGTATACAATCACCTGATGCAAAGAACTGGTCGGGAATTTGAATTTTCATTATGCATCCAGGACGTCACAGCCTCTGGATCTCTGCAGCTGGATTTGAGAAAGCAATATTTAAGACCTCATCTAATATCTCCTTTGTAAATCTCCTTGCCCTCCCAAGGAATCAATCCTTCTCACTCCTCTGTATGCCACTTTTCCCAGTTCTTAACAAATTCAGTGGGATGCATTTGTTTATGTACCTGCCTCTACAGCTAAACTATGAGTCCTGGAACAGAAGAAAAGATGTCAGATTCATCTTTATGTCGCCAGTGCCTATCACAGAACTTGAAAATAGATAGTATTTATTAAATGTTTGTTGACTCTAAATCACCATCAAGAAAGAAAGTCTTTAACAAAGAAATAGAATGAGTCATAGAAACACTAGTCCAGACTCTAAGGAGAGATTTCACCTTCATTTAAAATAGTAAGACCAAAAAAGTAAAGAAAAGAAGGCAAAGAGAGAGGGAGGGAGGCAGGAAGGAAGGAGGCGGAGCTTTAGGTCTTTAAGTTGTAGAGAAATTTTAAGTTATTTTTCAAGTGAACGCATTTATGGATTGGCCAGCGAGGTATAATGTCTCTAAATCAAACGATGACAAAAGAAACAATGAAGAATGCAGAAATTATCCTCTCTAAAATTTCCATTTGTTTCTATCGATCAACAAGAATGTTAATAAGGAAGTTTCAGCAGGAGTCACTAATTCCTCACCAACGTCGGAAATTTAGTTTCACTTTTCAGAAGCTGTTCGTGGCCATGCTTGCAAAAATCAAAACTGTAATTCATCCCTAGACAATACCTAATTATTACTGATTACTGAGAAATAAGTCAACAAAGATATTTTCCTGTTTACATTCTTATCAGACTGTATCAGAACCATCTGTTTTCAAGTTTGTTGTTGCTGGGGTTTTTTTTTATCCCAAGGGATAAATACTCCACATTGTTCTTCAAATACATGCATGCAAAACTGCCTCTTGCTGCACAGCTGCAATGTTCACTGAAACATTTGGGTAGGGAAAAAAAAACGCCATACTCTTCTGGGAAAGAAAATGAAGGAAAATTTGATATCTCACGAATTCACCTTCAAATGAGGGATATGTTGGGGTCTGTCCCATCTCTAACTACTGTCCCCTCACCTGCATGGGTAACTATTGATTTTGCTAAAAGTATATATGTAGCTTTAAGACATTAACGTAACACCAACCTAGAAAACATAGTAAAAGACTCTAAAACATGAGAAAGATTCTGCCATTTTAAAACAAATAATATGTGACCTCTTTGCTCCCCTGTTCATCAGCTCTAATCTCCTGTGATGCATATAATAAATTTTCTTTTTTTAAAGAGAGGCATAACGGTTCCATTGCCAAAGAAGCAAGAGAAGGAGGTTAAAGTTGTGGAATACACTTGAGTTGCCACATGGCTTTGGGCAAGCAATTAACCTTTGGTGTCTCACTTACTTCATCTGTAAAATAGGGATAGCGTTTAGCACAGATGTGACCTCTGAGCTAATTAGGATAATTATCACTATTGATGGGAAAATATGGTTGATCGCTGATTTCACATCTTACGTCAACACGCAAGATCATTCCTATCTCCTCTACACTGAATCGTGTTTTTTAAGAAGTCTGTAAAAAGAAAGGAAGAAAGAAAGGAAGAAAGAAAGGAAGAAAGGAAGAAAGGAAGAAAGGAAGGAAGAAAGGAAGAAAGAAGGAAAGAAAGAAAGAAAGAAAGAAAGAAAGAAAGAAAGAAAGAAAGAGAAAGAAAGAAAGAGAGGAAGAAAGAAAAAGAAAGAAAGAAGAGAGAAATGATGACAAAAGCCACATATGGAGGCTGGGACAATACAGTCACAATGGTCCATATTCACATAGGCATATATCCACTAAGGTGGACTATCTTTTGATCTTTTGTATTTCTCGCTTAGATGTTTTCTACACTTAGACTAAATATGTAAACTACAAAAAATACAAGGAAACTTCACAAGATACACATTCAACCGGCAACCTGCACCTGCTGCAAAATGCTTTCCAGTCCGTTGGTAGGCGACACGATGACAGTAAGACAGTAGATTAGTCTTGAACTATGGAATTTAGGGTCGTCGAAGTCAAGAAAAAATACACACTCAAGACATTGCTCATATACTATCAACACTCTCTATTTCCTTGTGCATGTCTGCCTTGCAAGAACCCCAGCTCAAATAGCCAGGGACCAGGACAGACAACAGGGGTACGAGAGATGCCACGCCTACAAGAATGGGAGGGAGCTTTGAATCTTGGTACAGTAGGGTGTCCTTACCCAAGAGCACAGATAATGACTGTGCTCTGAGTCAAGGAGAGAGATGGAAGTTGAGGAAGACAAAAATGGGGATTCCCTGGGTTCTCATTGAGGACTCCCACCCATTCTTACTATGTGCAGCAGGTTTAAAAGAAATTACCTTTGCATGTTGGCAAAAGTGGCAACGAACCACAGAGGGAAACATAAAATAGAAAGTGCTCCAAAGATCAACATTATCACCTCTGCATCCTTTTGTGTAAACACGTGTTGTTCACAGGTCCAAAATGCCTCCCCATGGCTTCCGATACTAAGATTTCTCCCCTCAGAGAATTCTCTTTTCTTGAACTCAGTAGACCTCAGGCTCCAAATCTCCAATGTCTTTGAAGAAATTAGCCTCTCGACAAGTCATTCATACTAAGGAGTCTATCCCCCTCCTCCATAGTTGCCTCAAAATTATAGGCAACAATTTCCAAATTGGAACACTGAAGCTGTTGCCATTTTCATATTATCCTCACCTATCATAAGAAACATAACAATTAGCATTTTTAGCAGGACTAAAACTGCTAACACAACTTCTTATGTCCTACACCATTAAACTTGATTAGAAATCCCTTCACGATTAACATTCATCTCGCTGTATCGTGCTTGAAGGTTAATAATACCCGCCATCTCCGGAGAGGGGGGAAGGGAGCATACGCAGGAAAAGAGGAGCACGGAGGCCGCGGGAGAGGGAATTTCCCCTGCAGGCCACTAGAGGGTGGCTCGGCGGCAGGACGCCTGAGACCGAGGGAGGCACGGCTCCCTGTCTGGCTCGCCTGCACTTGACTTGGTAAGATGAAGCATTAGTATTCATCGTTCTTTGTGCTTCACTCTCCGCAGGTTTTAATTTCTAATAAGCCCCTTCACAAATGCCAGAAGTCATTGTTGGCTGGGCCAAAGCGTGATGGGGAAAAAATATCAACCTACAATATTAGACTGCTTAAAATAACATTCCGTCTAATTCTTCTACATCAACACTGGGTAAGATAAATACATAACGTGTATTAACAGAACCTAAGTTTAAGACCTTCATACTTTATGCAGCAGTACGTGGATATGGGGTGAACCGTGCATGTACGTTACAGGGAAGGGCAGTTACGTTGCATATAACGCATAAAGAAATGTACCTAGCCTTTAACACGCCAGCCGGTTCTGCTTACAGGACCGAGTTATCCGTGAAATGCAGTATGATATTTTGTAGTAAATATCCTACTTAATGGACTTTTTTAGACCCAGCCACCTGTGTGGATTTATATAACTGAGGAAGAAGCAGAAATGTTACCAGTGAAAAACAAACCTTAAAATTTTCCCTTGTCAAAATATGTTATGTTCTAAGAAAGAAGGCGGGGAATGAGCCTGTTTTGGTGGACTCCACACGGAGAGTAAAGCAAAATACAATACCTTTCTCTATCTGTAATATTGTTCGTGTAGCAAACCCTTGGGCTTGTTACAGTACAGTAAATGGGGTGTTTAATTTGGGATTCAATGTAGTCTAGAGTCAAGGTGCAGCAGTTTTATTACAGAAATACAATTTTATTGGAGGCTGAAGATTTAATTTCCACCTTACGTAGAGAGCCATAAACGTCATATGCCTATTTCACATTTTGCATAGCATTTGATATATGTAATTTCTGGTCTAATTCTAGAGTTTGAAAAGGTGGAAGAGTCACAATATGTAGATTCAAATTCTCCAACATTTTAGCCACCAATGCCATTGAAAAATGAGCAATTTTCTGTTTCTTAGTCCTGGATTTGAAGTTATTTCTTCCCTCTGCTGATTGAATTCTGGATCACACCCTTTCCAGCCCCTTCTAATTAGGTGACCCACAAAGCCACCCCCAGAACACCTTTGTGTGGGAGCAAATGTGTTCTTTGTTTCAATTTGTCTACTGGTTGCTATTCTACTTAAAAGTAAGATGATCACATGATATTGATAGTTTTTTCTATTGTGCTCAATAGCTGTCTGGGTCGCATGTTAATAATGGCTGTTCCCAGGGATACATTTGGAATTGGGAAATGTATTGGGAAGGTCGAATTTGAAAGAAATAATCAAATGAAGTTAGCTATAAAGCTATATCAACGTTGAAATCCAAATTTGTGGAATTGTGTCATTCTCTTTCCTTCAAACGTATTCCTTACCGGAAACACCCTAAACGCTGCCTTTCCATCTGTTTCCCTTTGCAGCTTTAGTTCTCGTCAGCATTTCATACCTTCTCTTCGCCACCAGGTGGAGCCCTTTGTTTATGGACATCTGTCCATTTCCTTTTTCTCGAAGATGCTATCAGATAAATAGCTCCAGAGCTAAAATACTGTTGCAAACACGAAAATTTAACACCCACAGATAAAAAAGTAAAGCTTTTGCAGGCACTGGTATAATAAACCTTGCCTTAAGAGTCCTATTGCTACTAGATTTAATAGCTTACACATTTTCCTATTTACAACTTCTGCACACCAAACAGCAGAATATAATACTGTTGTGTGTGCCATAAACAGTGTTGCTGCAGGTCTATTTTATGTAGCACCATCGTTTTTATAATCTCAAATGTTTAGCAACTGCAATCAAAAGGCAAAAAAAAAAAAACACTTCGCACACCTATATGCTATGAGCCTCAGTTTTCTTCAGCCTTAAAAAATATATACCTCATTGGGAAGAAAATGTTTTCCTTCAGACAAAAGAGAGTGGTAATTCAGCCGTAGGTAATAGAGGGCAATGTCAAATTCTTCTCTTAGTCCAATTCATCTCTCTTCGATTTGAGAGCCAGTTAAGGGTAAGTCAAAATCTCTCTTACCTTTGGTTCTATTTAGCTAATAAAAAAACGAATACCATTAGCAATGTTTAATTCTTAACATTGTTCAATTATTTTAAACAATTGATTAAAGATCTTCCCGTGAACAAAAGGCAGTAATATAAGAAAAAAATTAGAACCCTGATTTGCATGTGCAAGTAACTGTGGAATGAGTTCGCCTAAACTGGTTTGCCAATGACCTCGACCTTGATCTGGAAAGATCATTTATTCACGAGTAAAACATTCACATTCTCTACGCTAACGCCGTCTGGGATCTTTTCTCGAGGTAGATTACTAACTGGGACGTTTCAGGGCCCAAGTCTGTTAATAACGTATGCGTTTGACAACACCAGCGCGTTCTGGATTTGAGTGAACTATCGTTTCTGTGGCGTTTTTTACTATAATCAGGATTTTCTTTGTTTTCTCTATATGTGCCTATATAGAAAATTTTGCTCAAGCATCTGCAAAGCAGAGAATTTGTGGGGATGCTTTATTGAATCAGTCTCTGGGCCGGAGAAATCCGGCTTTTCTGTTGGAATCCAAACCGGTTCTGCAATCTGCTGTCAGAAGCTAACTGCGATGGAGCCCTCATACAACAAAATGCTGGCACCACCATTTTGCTGTCCGCTTGCACACAATAAAATGGTGGCACAGAAAACAGTTAACACATTGTGCCCACGAGAGTGGTCTTTGAAAATATCCTACTGTCTGATCCCAATATGGAGCTGCTTTTTGAAATATTATTACCAAGGGACTCAAGGTATTCATTTTTCTTTAATATATAGGAACTCTGTGTGTGTGTGTGTGTGTGTGTGTGTGTGTGTGTGTGTGTGTGTGTGTGAGAAATGCTGGAAGACTCGGCCGTATACATTCCACCAAAGAATAGAAAGAACCGGTGAAAAATAAACACCAGAGCTCAGAGGGAAGGCAAACCTAAATAAAAAACGCAGATCCTGAAATTGCCTCTCACAGCTCACAAAAGCCGGCTGGTGAATTTGGCCTCGATGACTCCTTTCATTTCAGCACCCACTTCGTGCATTTTAGAGTTAGGAAATTTAAGGGGGTATTCTCTCTTTTTCTTCTTCTTCTTTTTTTTTTTTTTTAGGAACCGTCCTGTAAAAATTAAAAGCAAGCCCACCTTTGACTCTCACCTGGGAACCCCACGCTCATGTTTTATAGGAGGAAAGAAACAAAACAAAACAAAGACCCATCGTCCCCTCTTCTGCCATTTCTTCTGCTCTTACTTTTAGTCATTAAAAATGATGCCTTGGCTCCGTGTAAGTGTGGAAATTCTCATTTTTCTGCTGTGCTTCAGACGCCCATGGACTCCTCGGGGACATAGCGAAGAACTAGCCAAGTGCACATGGGAAATGAGAATTTTCGTGGTTAGAGAAACCGCGGCGTTTGGTAATTTTCCACACGCAGCACGAGTCAGGAGTGACTTTTTTCTTTTAAACATGACGACTTTACTCGAGCACTTGGTATAGAGCGGTAGGTTCGGATTCGAACATTCGAACGCGTTGCAAGGTCTTACAACATTTAACCGGACTTCTTTTCGTAAACATTTGCGCTGTTTCCAAGTGCATCATGAATAGGCTAGAAGAGGACCCCCTCCCTTCTCCACTGCCCCCCTCAACAGAATTCTAAAAGGCTACTGTCCGTAAATGAGAAATAGCCCTGGAGCGCCCACCGGCAGGTTATGCAGTATGTGACACAGACCACCAGGGGCTGAAATGAAACCACTAATACTTTTTTCATAGGATCATTAGCTAGAGTTAAACAAGGTGTCAAAGTGAAAAGATGAGGAGGTTGACCCGGCTCGTTATAGTTGCATGCCTTCACTTTAATTATTTTTCACATTAAAATTAAACACCAATATTCCATTTTATAATTTAAACACGTTGTTACCCAAACACAGTACGTTACTTTTCACGTTGTTAAGCGACTCGTCGTGTATTTTTTTTTTTTTTTGTGGTTTCCATGTATGGCTGGTTTTTAATAGATACTAACAACCTTGTGAAAAATGCCAATTTGAATTTAAGGCTAAGGAGAGGTTATTTTTTAAATTTTCCCTGTTGTACTTGATGAGATAGAATTCACTGGTTTGTTTTGAAATTTAGGTCTTAAATTAAAATCCGCCTCCGACCAAGATGAGTAGGTCTAGGGTGCACGGTGTGAGTTTGCGTAAGTTCTTGACCTTCTACTGACAGTCACTGGGAAGAATATGTTCTCTTTATAATAGCCGCTTTACAATTTCAGAGACGTTGCTAGGCTTTTGCATGGGCTCATACTAGTTGCCCCATGTACCTTAAATAAAGCCAATCCAATAAATTTACGATTGTGGTTGAGAAATAAATGTCATGTCAGTAACCCTCAACCAGATACCAGAAGAAGGAGTATGCGATTGTTTAGCCCAAAAATTAAGTTTCGTGTTTTTAATTGGTGTCATATCCTGTCCTAAGTCTATAGTGCTTATATCAAAGGCGCCCATATTAACCCGAAAAGGAAACACGATAACAGCTCCTTTTATCCCCTGGCTCAAATGGTTGTATGTTCAACCCTAATTTTTGTTAAAACACTGTCAGGGGGAAGACAACAGGAAATAGTAAACATGGCAACACCATGAAAATAATTTTCGAGGGCGTTATTTCTCTCCGTGTCCAGAGTGAGTTCTACAAGCTGCAGAGGAAGCTGTCGTATCATTAAACCCAGTGCGACGAAAACAGCCGCCCTTCCAGCAAAAGAGCCACCGTCCTCGTTTCATAAATCTTGCTTCGAACTAGACTAAGGCCAGGAATTGACTCTGTCTCTCACATCAATGGCTTAAAACTGTTGCATCACAGTAGTGTGTTCAAAGGGAATCAGGAGTTTCCAACAACAACTTTGGGGGCAGGGAGGCAATTATAACTGACAGCCAGATGCCCGCCTGGCTGCTTTCAGACCCATCAAGACTGCAGTTGGTCTCAAGACCTCTGCGTCCGAACAGTGAGTCCCAGCGACTGAGAAACAACAATCCCACAAATCATCAACGCAAACCAAAACTGTTACCGGGACTGATCAAGACCTCAGACGTCAAGGGGTGGCCGCCTTCTCTCCCTTCTTCCCCCCCTCCCCCCGCCCCCCCCCCGCCCCCTCTCCCAAACAAAAAGCTTGTTAGTGGTCATGGGCCCAGCAGGAAATGTTTTGACACCCAGCGCCAAATGCTAATCCTTCGCCGAAGCTTTTAATATATTTCCATGTTTAGATTAAGGAGGCAAAAACCAGATTCCAATAGAAATGACTCAACATGTGGGATATGCAGATTTCATAACTGCGTTAAATCTATATTGCATTTAGTGGACTTCCTCTTCAATTCAGGATTACCTTAAAGGAGCACATTAAAATTCAAGGAGAAAGGGAATTCGTTTTAATTATCCTCTAAGCCATCACCAGCATGAAACTTTTTGTGCCTTAAATATGTGTTCTGGGGACAAAATATGAATAAGTTCTCTTAGGAGATTATACAACATTTCTTAATCTAGGTACGCATATGTCTTCATTTCTTCATTTTCACTGACTGTGCATTGCATGGTCTTGAAATACTCTTTCTGCGCAACTAGATTTGACGTGTATTTGCGATTCATAAACTATAACAAATATCAAAGTATTCTCATCCAAATATGGATAAGGTATTCTGGGGAAAACTCGGCAAAATTGTCTTATTTTGTAAAGCGGTTTGAATTTTTAATTATGGTATCCAAGAGTTGCAAAAATAATAGAACTAGATTCAACGCATTTATTCCTTTACTAAGGAGTGGTGGATTTTTCCATGCGATGACCTATTTTGCCGTTTTCATTTGTGTCTCTTAAGGTAACTAAAAATATGTCTTCTCAAGCAAATTCTTTCCTATGAAGTTTTTACAAAGATGTCTCGATGCACTAATTCAGATACATTTCCCTTCTGTGATATTCTCCCCAAGGGCTCCGGTGCGCACTCCTGTAGTTCTCTGTCCCAAACCCATTTTGAAACTCAGCTTTCTCAATAAAAACGTCAAAACCAGAGGCTTTTCAAGGAGCTGCTAGGAACACGAGCCCTTTCTTTGCAGCCAGCCTGACCGTCTCTTCGGTCTCCATCAGAGACCTTCTCCTTGTGGACCCACAGAGCCGTTCTCCAAACAGAGAAGCTTCGAATGCCCTTTTCCGGAAACAACACTTCCAGAAATGTGCTGACCAAGAAGACACAGCAGGGGTGAGGCAAGTGGCCAAAGCACTCACAACATCTTAACAAGCACTAATTAAATGTCTTTCTTGAAAAATATGGCTTAAGAAAGCCAAATACAATAACTTCTTACAGATGGTTTTAGGAACTAACAAGGCCCATAGGAAATGGTGCAGTCATTAAGATTAGTGTCCCCAAAGTCTCCTGCGACCATTAGTGACTGGAGGTGCTGTGCACTTCAGGAAGAAATGATGAGAATCTGTCTGATGTGTAGTGCCTCCCCCCCAACCATTTGTCTCTGAAGGGAACTTTGCATCTGTGTTAGTGCATTACACAGTCAATTATCGAAAGAACCAGTCAACTGAGTATAAAAAGAGTATTAGCAACCTTGAAATCTATTTTTCTGATGGGGTCCAAAGCTATTGTGAAAGACGATCGTGAACACCAAGGAGGCAGGAACTGTGTGTTGTCGTATCAACACCTCAAGTTCCAACACACAGTGGGCACTTGATAGCAGTTCATTCGTTTATTGAACAAATATTCCTTTACCGGTCACCTTGTGCCAGGCAGGGGCTAAGCTTTGGCGATCAGGTCAACAAGAAGACGGATAAGGCACCTACCTTTTAGAATAGATAGCCTGTGTGAAGGTGTCTGTTAAAGGGATGGATGGATGGATGGATGGATAAATGATCTAATAAAAGTATTTCTCAGACACAATTCTGACTTTCCTTTAGGATAGGAGCCTTGGGCTGAGCTCATGCAAAGAAATGTAGAGGCAGAGTCCCAAGAGAGACGGCTCAAGACAACCGCCGTGGCAGTGATCAGCCTCAGCATGGGCTTCAAAATAGATGCTTCAAAATAGACGGCAATCTGAGTGTCCGAGGAAGGAGCCACCAGAGTCAAAAGAAGTTTGAAGGATCTTAGAAGCCGTTCGAGGCTACCGTTAGCGCTAGCATTCTTAATAGGGTCTGAAGAAGTACTTGTGGTAATAGAGGCAAATAGAGGTCTGACACCCAGAAAAAGATTTTTACCCTCAACATATTCCCAAAAGACTAAAAGGTAAGTGTGTGTCCGAATGTATGATTAAGAAAAGGCCTCTCGTTCCTAGTTATTTGTAGAACTCTGGAAGATTCGTCTTGCCAGCCCCGAACTGCCTTTCGCTCCGGCAGGCTTCTTGGTCTCTTTGCATTTTGTTTGTTTGTTTGTTTGTTTTTTAAATTCTATGCCCATTGGCCATTATTCAGCGGCTTAATGCTGGTTTCTACACCTTATAGATGTAAACTTCATGATGTCAACTGGGGTCCAGGAACAAAATGACTCTTTTGAACCAGTAAGACCAGAGGGACTGGAGACGGTCAAACCCTCTCTCCAGAACAGTCCGCTGAGTTTTGGGGACATGGGCTCTGTCACAGAAAGCCTCAGGTACAACTTGTCGGTGGGAAACAATGAGTCAACCCAGCTAGGCCATTGGGGAGGTGGGGGGAGAGATTCAGAGGGAAAACTCCCGCTTAGGTGTTCTCCGTAAAAGAACCAGTTAACTGGATGGTTGCTGGTTGCTTTGCAGTGTGATGAGAAAGAATTTCCAAGTTATTGGGCTGATGGGCCAGTACCTGACCCCACAGAAACGCCTGTGCGAAGTCACTCCGTTGGTCAACATGACTTACCAACCACCACCACCCTTCGCAAAAAAAAAAGAATCCTCACTGAAACCAGGGGGAGAAAATAAACTTGCTTTGGATGTGGTGTGATTTATTTCATACATTCACTCAACAACCATTTACTAAGAAACTCTTCGGGGTCCTTTGCTGAATAACTCTATATGAGCAAGTTGGCAGGGGGAAAAAAGCTGCTAAAGAAGTTATTAAGGGAAACCATTAAAATTATAGCATTACAAATTAAATCTTTGGGTTTAGGGACAGAGTGGGGGAAGAAGTTGCTCCAAGGGGCCACCATTCACAAGGTGATTGCTTGCCACAGACCACACCGCACTGAGTTCCTTCCTTTCATTTTGTCGTTTAATGACTACAACAAATCTCTCAAGCAGAATTCCTTATTCTCATTTTACAGATGAAGAAACTGAGGGCCAAACAGGTTTGGTCACGTCTAGTAAACGGTGAGATGCGGTTTCCGATTTCAGTCATCTCCCCCCAAAGCCCACAGGACTCTGCTGCCTCTCTCACACGGTCTTCCGCTCACAGTTGAGGCTGTTTAATCTTCAAGTCAAAACTCTAGGTGATCGTCACTAACACATCTCGCCCATGTGAGAGGTGAGCGAGTATCTTTTAAACGTGTATATTCAATGCAACATTCACACGTAGCGTCCAAACATGTTGGTAACGTTTTACGAGCTCCAAATCTCATTCTTTGCGTTCTCTTTTACATCAGACCTCTCTAAGAGGGGCTACAGATAATAATGTTTCAAATCCAAAAGTTGTTGCTCTTGAGGGCGAAATAAGCCAGACAAAGAAAGACAAATGCAGTGCAATCTCACTTATATGTGGAATTTTAAAGAATCGGATGTGGTGGAAACAGGGATCAGATTTGTAGTTGCCGGGAGCGAGGCGGGGCGTGATTTAGGTAATGGTGGCTCAAATGGTACAAACTTCCAGTTATAAGATAAATAAGTCCTGGAGATGTAACGTACATCCTGATGGCTGTGGTTGGCACTGCTGAGTTGTGTATTTGAGAGAGTTTTTTCAGAGTTGTTGCTAAGAGAGTTGTGGTGTTTGGGGTGGTTTTTGTTTTGTATTTGTTTTGTTTTGTTTTTGTTTTTGTTTTTTTGTTTTGTGCTTTGTGGTTTTTTTTTGTTTGTTTGTTTTGTTTTGTTTTTTTTTGAGGCAAGGTGCAGAGAGAAAGGGAAAAATCTTAAGCAGGCTCCGTGCCTAGTGCAGAGCCCAACGAGGGGCTTGATCTCATGACTGTGAGATCATGACCTGAGCAGAAATCAAGAGTCAGATGCCTAACTGACTGAGCGCCCCAGGCTCCGGGAGGGTAGATCTTAAAAGCTCTCCTCACGTGTAAGGACTATGTGATTGGATGGGGTCCCTCTGTGTGGTGAGGAATATTAACTAATCTTATTGTGGTAATCATTTTGCAATATATACAAATATCGAATCATTCTGTTGTAGGTCTTAAACATGTACAATGTCATATGTAAGTTCTATCTCAATAAAACCGAGGAGGGGGATGGGGTTGTCTTTTCCTCTCCCAGACAGCGCAGTATTGCCTATGGTCCTATGGCAGCTGTGATGGTCACGGAGCCCACGTACATGATGCCTGACAGGATGTCCCTCAGAGGGCTGAGCCACTGGCAGGGAAGAGGAGAGAGTAAAGGAGAGACGGCAAATCTAGAAAAGCCTCAGGAGAAGCAAGGCAGAAGGAGAGGAAACAGCTCTCCCGTCTTCCTCTTGCACCCCCGTAACCAGCACTGTGGTAGCTAAATAGCCGCCATTTGTCGCCATCTTCCAGCTGGCCTCTCCCCCACCCCACCCCAGCTGCTTTCAGAAATGAGCAAAAGAGGCGTGTGGGGGCAGAAGACCCAGAAATCTTGGCTTGTTGTCTGAAACCTGCACCCAGGCAAACCAGGAGCCTCTCTGGGTCTGTTTCCTCATCTGTAAAAATAAAATCATAAGGCACATTTCTCCAAATATTGAAGGTCTAATGAGATTGTGCATTTTCAATAGTTTTATTGAGTTATAATTGATACATGAGAAGCGTGTATGTTTAAGGGAGAGCACGTTGGAAAGAGCAGGTGTAAACCATAGAACTTTCTTCTGCACCAGGCTTAAAATCTCACAGTAATGCCTGAATTTTTGGAGACATTTTCTGCTTATTTTTTAAATGTTTATTTAACATTAAACAAGGAAGGGGCAGAGCGAGAGGAAGAGAGAGGATCCAAAGTGGGCTCCCACCCTGACAGCAGCGAGTCTGCTGTGGGACTCAAACTCGCAAGCCCTGAGATCATGACCTGAGCTGAAGTCGGACGTTCGACTGACTGAGCCACCCAGGCGCCCCTTTATTATTTATTTATTTATTTAGTTAGTTAGTTGGTTTATTTTTATTTTTTAATTTTGAGACAGAGAGGGAGGGAGGGGCCGGGGGCAGAGAGAGAATCCCAAGCAGGCTCCACACTGTCAGTGCAAACTCGAACTCACAAACCATGAGATCCTGACCTGAGCCAAAATCAAGTCAGACGCCTAACCAACTGAGCCACCCAGGTGCCCCTTCCTTTATTTATTTATTAATTCTTTATTGTAAGTCTGCTTAAGTTTTAAGAGCCTCCGCAACCAGGTTGCACCTTACCTGGTCAACCTCATTTCTCACCGCTTTCTTTATTTTTTTTTAAATTTTTTTAACGTTTATTTAATTTTGAGAGACATAGAGACAGAGTATGAGCAGGGGAAGGGCAGAGAGAGAGGTAGACACAGAATCTGAAGCAGGCTCCAGGCTCTGAGCTATAAGCCTGACACGGGGCTCAGACTCACAGACCGTGAGATCATGACCTGAGCCGAAGTTGGCCGCTCAACCTTGACTGAGCCACCCAGGCGCCCCTCACCGCTTTCTGATGCAGGCACTCGGATACGAGAAGACCAGCCTTTCTCATTTGACATGCTTTTCGCTGGCTTTTCCCCGGAACGCGGACATAAACTCCCACCACTCACGGGCCTTCATCGTCCTGCATTCATTCAGCCCTTGACTGAGCACGTACTCTCTGCCAAGCAGTGTCCCAGGCTCCGGGTGCTTCTGCGAGCCAGGAGCCAAGTTCACTGTCCTCGAGGACCTCCGAGAGAGGACTCTCTGCGGTCTCCCTGGTGCTCTCTCGCCAGAACCAGCCCTCCCTGGACAAGTCCTCCTAGCTGCCAGTCCCCTCTCCGCTACGAAGCCTTTCTGCATTCCTACTAACTCACGATCCTATCCCTCTTTTTTCCCCACGGCACCTGCAGGCTGTTTCATGCAATTTGACGTGTGTCATTTTATTTCATAAAATTGCCACAGACGGAAAGCACCACGCAGGAATCTATTTTTCCACATCCTCATAACCAAGCATAACATGAAATGCTAACTGATCTCAGGAGAGCCCATTGGAAAGGCAGGGCACGTGGGAGAAACTTTCTGAGGGAACAGAACTCCCCACGGCCACTCCGTGTCACAGGCGCCATGGGCTGGTTGGCTCCTTTGGAAGGGCAGCACCGGCGGGGACAGACTGATTCATGGCTTGTCCAAAGCCAACCGCAGGGGAAGCCACGCTCAAGGACATGTTCCTGCCGCCAGCGAAAGACAAGTGTCTCCTAGCAACCAGATTCCAGTGGCTTCCTGGCCTCCAGAGCTTGTCCCTGCTCACTGCTTTGTTGCCTCTGGTTTTGCACTTTGGCATTGCTGATCGTGGCATTCATTCTAGATTCCAGAACCTGAGGAAGAAGGTCTGATCCTCAAGCTAGCTGACTAGATTAGCGCCGAGAACCATTTCGCTCATATCATCCTTTCGGTAATCATATAACTTTCAGGGAACAGAATGTTTGCTCTTAGCTTAAAAAGGGTGAATACGTTTTTTTTCAAGATTTTATTTATATCGGAGCAGCTGGTTGGAAAGACACATAAAAAGGAAAGAGCGCACATTCTTTCCATCAAATAATCAAAAAGTACTCAGACATTTTCAAGAAAAGATACACTGTCATTCAAAACCTGTTACGGCAATAAACTTTAACTTGGCAAATTCACAGATGCAGAAAGAAAGGCAAGTCAAATTTGAAGAAAATGACTCCAGGTCCTTAAAAGTTTTGCTGGCTAATAAAATCGTGCTGCAATACACGGCCTCGGCATCAATTCTTTCAGCGCTCCTTCTAGAGATTTCCAGCCTCAGTCGTATCAGAGGTAGTGGTACGTTTTTAAACTAGCGGGATTAAATTTAGCAGCTAACATTTCTTTTTCCGTTTTCTCTTGTTCTAATCAAATATTCATGAAGACACAACAAGTTACTCATCCATTTAAAAAAATGTTATTCAGACTTCATAGTGAGGAGCTTAAAACCAACTCTAAATATAGCCTTAACTCCCCAAGGAGTCAAAATTCAGATTACTCTTCTCTTTCAAAAAGAACAACTCAGAGACTGAAAGGTGACTGAAGCGCCTGAGTCATGTTCTGAGAGACGGAGACCCCCTGACACCCGGGCCCACCCCGAACCACCGCTGCCTGGAACCGCCTTTGATTCTGGAGCAGCAAACGCAGGCTCACGGAGCCCCCTGCTTCTCTGTTCACACAGCGAGCTTGGTCTCCGTCGGGTTATCAGCCCTTTGGAGGCATCTCTCCATCTCCTCTCTCTTTCCCTCCCCTTCTCCCAGCGAGAAGGGTCACGAAGTCTCGAGCTGAAGATGAATTCTAACTATCTCGGCGGTGGTGGTGGAGTCTCACTAAACCTAAAATCGAGACTTTTCTGCGCAACAAAACTCGAGGGTTTACCAGCTAGCTGCCGTCGCCTTGTATCTTTTCAGCATCTGCTTTTGAAATCTGTCTTCGGGTGGAGTTTTCCTACAGCAGTGTTGAACATTCCCTAGAACGACTTACGAGCTCTTGGACACGCTCCTTTGGGGTTCTGGGCACGTCTATTTTAAGGGTGCAGAATTCACCATGGGGTTAAAGCCACGCGCCTCTCAAGAGACCTTATTTGTGGATCAAGGCTTTTCTTACGGTCTCAGGTTGTTCTTCTTTCCCTGAAACGGTCAGGACCCCCGCCACCTCTCTTCAGAGAATGAGCCTCCTTAAAGTCCACGAGGAACTTTCGGTGACAAGGAAAGCCCGCACGTGTTCGAGGTCTGGTCCCTCCCTCTGTCATTCCACGCAGCTCCGTTCACGCGCTGTGCTAGGACTAAGTCAGCCAAGTTCAGCACCGTTATGGCTTTTCAAAGGGGAAAAGTAACCCTGATCTCTCTGCAGGCCCTTTTTAAACGGGAGTTGGGGCTAGCCCCCGGGAGGCTGGCCCGCATCTCACGCCCCTGAGCCCAGCATTCAAATCACTGCACAGACGCAGATGATTGAAGAATAACAGGTCTGGGTTTCAGCCTGAATCGTTTCCATTTTCGCCATGGATTATACAATTGCAAATGACCAGACCGATTAAGATTCTACAAAGTCAAACAGGTCGGGAGGCCGTGTAGAATAGTCGCTGACTAACTGCGTGGCTTTTACATTCCCATGGACCTGGATTAAACTTCCACGTCTGTCGTGTACTAGCTGTGTGACCTTGGGAAAGTCCCTTGACTTCTCTGAGCTTCCTTGGCTTACCTGGAAAACAGACATTGATGGCTACCTGTATGGAGGTCAGTGTGAGGAGGAAGTAAAATGACATATCGAAGACCTCAGCACAGTGCCTGCAATTCCTGTTTTCATAGATTATACTAGAGGGTGCTCTGATATGTATTGGTATATTGACTCGGCAGTTTTCTGTTCCTTCTATACAAGGCGCTCTGCTGGGTATGGGGATTTCCTCCCCGCCCCTCCACCTCGCCCCTGCAATTTGAACTCTCTCTTTCCCCCAGAACTGTAACCTAATTGCTAATCGAGAAACCATATAGAAACTCACAGGAAAAGTAAAAGAGGTCGGACACAACTTTTCTAGGAGTGCTCTCCATTCTCAGTAGTGTCCAGTCTAGACCTGAGGCTGATACGTGTGTCCCCATGTGTCACACCTGAACAACTAGTGCAGCCAACGAAATAACTCCACATGCATCCCACAGACATTTATTGACACTTACTATGTGTCGGGCGACGGATGTATGTAACCTCCCTGGGGTTCATTTTAAGCAGCACTCAAGGTCTGTTTTAAACATTTTCATATAAATTAACTTAAAAAAATTTTTTTAATGTTTATTTATTTGAGAGAGGGAGAGAGAGACAGAGTATGAGCAGGGGAGGGACAGAGAGAGAGAGAGAGAGAGACACAGAATCCGAAGCAGGCTCCAGGCTCTGAGCCGTCAGCACAGAGCCCGACGTGGGGCTTGAACTCACGGAGTGCGAGATCATGACCTGAGCTGAAGTCAGCCACTTAACCGACTGAGCCACCCAGGCACCCCTAAATTAACTCTTTTAACCCTTCAACTAAAGTAGGTGGGAGGTCCTAGCATTAGTCCCATTGTACAGATGAAGAAACGAAGCACAGAGAGGTGACTTGTCCAAGGCCACACAAGTACTATGAAAACTGGGATCAGGACCCAGCAGAGAGGTTCTAGGGTCTTCCTCCTAATCCCCATGTCTTACTGCTAACTGCATTTGCTCATCTGAGCGGCCAACTTCATGCCTCCAGCTTGCCTCTTTACACCTCTTCTCGAAGCTGGATTCCCTAGATGACAGGATTGGGCCTTCACTCTTTCCCTTCTGCTCTGAATACCTCAGAAGGGGCTACAAAATCCCCGTGGACACTGTTAGGTCCTCCATCGATCACGCCGTGTGTCATCAGGCACTGTGTTCAAGGCAATCTCTTGCTCTTTTGAATAAGAATTATAAACATACTTTGATGCATTAAAAATATCTACCTTAGGGGAGGTTTGCTTCATAATCTAATAAAACAGATTTCTAACTTGAAGGTTATTACAGCCTTTGAAGTATTATTTAAATTGTTCTAGACACAAATTACTTATAAAATTGAACTGTCACTTTATAGCAGAATTAAAATTAATTTGCTCCTCTAGATTCCCATACTCGGGTATAAATTCCCTTATGTAAAAGGCTCTGAAATTAGGAAAGCTGAAATCTGCACCCTTTTCTCTGTCCACTCTTGCGTCTCTTGTGGTGAAAGGCAAAGAATACAAACCATCGGTAACAACCAGAGTGAAGGAAGAATGTTTATTCAGAGCCGGATGCCACTTTCTCTCCGAGTTCTTCAGCTATATTTAAAAAAATTCATTTGAAAAGGAGAAAAAAAAAAAAAACCTCTCCTATTTGCAAATGGAAAACACTGTGGAAAAGAGGAAAATGGCGGCCCAAACAGTCCCAAGACATAAATTTTTCTTAAGGGGTGGGTGTTACCCTTCATACGCTCTTTTCAGAACCTAGCCCATCCTGCACACACAGTAGACTATTAGACCAGGCACTAAGTTTCATCCATGGCGAGCAAATGACATACAAAGAACAAAATTGCTCCCTTGAAGTTGAAATCAAAGGGCCCTGGTGAGCAGCCGCATGTACATCAGGACGGGAGAGCACACATGTGTGTGACGGAGGCCAGCCAGAGAGGGGCCGTGCTTCCCGGGGGTTGTTCTAAACAATGACAGACTGCAAAATCTGAAAGTGATGTGTTGGAACATGAAACACACACGCGCGCGCGCACACACACTCTCTTTCTCTCTCTCGTGAAAAAGATGACCAAAGTCCCTCCGAGCCAAAGTTTAAAAGAACACGTGCTCTGGACCTAGTAACAGTAATTTCGAAATCACTATTTATGATTCTATTCCTCGTCTCTTTGATCGGTTTGGCACACTATTCAGGAAATAACAGAAAGAGAAATATGAAGCTGGAGACAGAACATATAATTATAAAACAAAGCCACCCACCTTGCTCTCAGGGTCAGGAAGTACAATGGCCTTCTTTTGCAGCAAGAATGAACTTAACGCCAGTGTGTTAATCATGTATATATTTAAAGGAAAAGGAAATGGTTCTTTAAAAAAAAAAAAAAACCACTGCAATGTCTCAGTCCTCATGGCAAGTCTGACCAAACGATAAAAATAAAATAAAAGCAGCATACTGTGGTTCTTTGGCACAAGGCAGAACGCGGAGTCCACAAGTCACTCTTCCCCTGCTTTGCAAAGCTGAACAAAAAGCAACAGCAAAAGGGGCCGTTTGGCAGGAGAGAAGGACCTTAAAACACCTCTTGCCCTCCTAGGTCCTTCCCAGTGCCTCCTGTAGAGGCTGTAGAAGCCGCAAAGATCAACACCAATGTCACCATCGGCTGCTTAAATGCCACAAAAGTACACTTAGAAACGAGAGGAAAGTGACTGATACGGATTTGCTGAGCCGGCCCCACCGCCACTAGAACAGCCTTAAATGCCCACACAAGGAGAATAAAAAGAAAAGCACATTTTCAATAGAATAAATTCTTTTTTTTTTTTTTTTATTGAGACCGCGGAAAGTCACATGACCCTGCATGTAGCCTTTTAGGAAAGCAACCGAAATGGTGAAGAAAGTGAAGAAAGGCGTGGGGGCTGCCTCCTTCCTCCCGCCGCCTCTCAGCGCGTCCCACCGCGTGTCCGCATTCTTCTGGGCGCATCTGTGGAGCTATTAAGTGGGATAATCCCTCTGGCCTTTGATACATTTCTGGACATGATTATTTCATTACTCGCAGTATATCAGTAGGATCATAATAAAAAGGACTTCTGACAACCTGCCAAGAGTTTTGTGGCCTTGTAAACACAAAAGTGCTCTAATAAAATTTTATTAAGTGTTAAAAAGTCATAAAAAGTGAAATAACATAAACTACAAAATTTACTGTCCTCAGCAAATGCTGAAATATCGTCCACAGTAAAATTAAATTAGCATGTAATAGACAGAGAAGCAGTGTGGAGTGGATTTAAAAGAGGATCCAGGGAAAATGACACTGTAACCCAATCTGGGTCACGGGGATTTAATTCGGATTCTTCTCCCTAAATGTGAATAAATGTGCTGATTACAGACGAGAGCTCCGGGGTTACTGGAGTCTCACACATTGTCAATACTTTGGGAGAAATAATATATTGCAGATTGTAATGAGCTGGGGAGCTCGAGCGAGCGCGGCGCGGAGCCGGCTAGGGGCAGGGCGTCCACTAGGGGGCGCTGCGAGACCGGGAATCCCCGCCAGGCGCCCGCGGGGCCGCGCCGCCCCAGCCGCGCGCGCGCGCCTCGGCCTTCGCACCCTCCCCCCCCCCGCCCCGAAATCATATTTACAGGGTTTTTTTTCTTTATTTCTTTTTCCCCTCTCCTGTGACATTTTCTCCAAATCGGAAAGTGAAGTGTAAGTCGAGCTTCGCCGCAGGCAACCCTGGGTCTCCGCCTTCAGACTCGGGGTCCCGGAGTGGGGTGCGCTGCTCAGGCACCGCTAACCCAGGGGACGGGGCGGGACCCCAACCCCCCCCCACACCCCCACTCAGCCCAGCGCCGTGGGCCCGGCCGTTCCACCAAGTGAGGGCAAGGAGCGCTTGAGGCCCACGTCCGGCTCCGTCCCGGGCACTGGTGCGCTCCGAGCACGGCGGGTGGCCGGCCTCGCGGCGGGTTCAAGTGCACGCCCGGGGTTGGAGCCCGCGGCTCGGCGAGCGAATTCTCTCCTCCTCAGCCCCTGTCTGGAGTTCAGCGTGCCCCGCTGCTCCTGGGACCCCTCTCCCAGCCAGCCCAGCCTCGCTGAGCCGCCAGACTAGGGCGCGAACCCCGGCGCTCTCCTCCCCGGGGCCCAGCCCACGGCGCGGGCGCCCCAAGAGCAACGTGGAGGCTCCGCCTGGAAAAGAAGTCCGACTTCCTCTCCGCGCTGCTCTGGTGAGATCTGGAATCGGCAGGAAATGGCTCGAACACCCGTCCCGCGCCTTCGCAGTCAGCCCTCGCTTTGCTGAAGGGAAGCAGCTCCCACCAAAGTCTTGCCACCCCCTCCCCCACGAAAGACCCGCGCAGGTTTGTAAAGAAGGGTGCGAGATCTGAAAAGTATTGGTCTTCTAGGGAGAAACATGTTGGCGACGGAGCCCAATGAAAGATGGGGTGCTTTTTAGGGAGAGATGACCCGCGGGCCGCATCTTGCTGTGCAGTTGCAAAATGATGCAAACGCGGCCATCTGCGGAGTCAATATTAGGAGCGTATTGATGAGATGTTAGTGAAATAGGAAATACATGAGAGTGACATTTCGTGGCATCATTTTTCCTCATGGATGTTCAAGGTTTTAAGCTGCATTTAACAATTAGCTATGATTTGCTAGAAAGTAAATATTAAGTAAACTGGTTGCTACAGTTCAGAAGAGGTAAGTTCAGCTTACCATAGAAGATCCCCCGGTTTCCTGTTGAGGCTTGCACAGGTTACTGGGATGAGGATGCCTTATGTTTGTGATTTGACAGATGGCAAGAACATTTGATTTTGATGTGGCAAGGTAATGTTGAAAGCAAAGGGAGCACCCAAGGATCTTTTTGATAAAGCAGTGTTCACTTCTAGCCTAAAAGAAATGTCACTAATTTATAGTGGGAAAGTCAGAGCCCCGTGTTTTAGATTTTTTTTTTTTTTGTAACTTGAAAAACCTGCCTTTTAACAATTTTTTTAAAAAACACTGTTGATTGTCATTTGCGAAGTATTGAATTCAAAGTAGCCTGGACTAGATCATTGGAGTTAAAAAAGCAAACAAAGTCCGTTTAAATATGGTTTGACATTTGCCATCAAAGGCTTTGAGAGCTCCTAAAAAGAGAATTAAAAGAGGAATTGAGGCATCCCCTGCAAACAGCAATTGCAATGTGGTCATCAGTGTTGCCTTTGAAAATGAAGGCCAACTATGTTTATGGAAGTATGGAAGCAAATATTTTACTGTATAAGATCTTCTCAGCAGTTCAGACTAAAAGTTTTGTATTTAAATTTTTATGGTAAATGTTTTCTCATTGACTGATGAAGTCCAAAAGGAAACTTTATATTTATATTATTTTGTTCTGTGTTCACACTTCAGACTGAAGTTCGTCTGTCCCTCAGAAAAAGTATTTTCATAACTATCAAAAACACCATCATGACTAGCATTGTTAATTCTCTTCGGTAAAAATATGGCTGGTGTTAATTTTTTTTTTTAATTTTAAACAAGATTAGCACAGCCCTATCCAAGGAGTTTAGTGGAGGGAAAAGGATTTCTAAACCTATAAGTGCGTCCAAGTAAAATGGTTAATATCAAAGATTTTTGCAAGGAGACTTGGAAATTAATATATTTTAAATGAATATGAAGACACCTTTGAAAGGGATTCTTCCATACTATTTCCCTCTTCCAAAAAAAATCAGAGACTGTTATTACATAACAACAGTTCTGTCAAGATGGTGGATACTTTGAGTGTATTATGATGAAAAAAAAAACATCTTGGCCTTTGATGTGTTGGAGGTACTTGAAAAGGCAAGAAGGTTGTAGAAACACTTTACTCCTGAAATCTACAAGACCATTAAAATGTGCAAGTAATTATATTCTAAGTGACTGAGAAGTATTTTTTCCAACTGCTATTTAAACTTGGAAATGTTCGGTATACTTTAATTAGTACCTTTCTATTAAACGTTCCAAATATTTTGTTATATGTGCTGTATGATGAAACTATTATTGGACTTTGTGGTTTTCCTTCCTAAGTGAACAGTTTGGAAACGTTTTATTTAAATCTTCTTTTACATGTACCAAGGGATAAATTCGCACATGTACCCTATTGGAGTAAAAATCAACCGAAGTTCATTTTTCTCTCCAAAACCTGTCATTGATCCTGATCTCACAGTTTTTATGGACACAATCTGCTATTGGAATCAATTGAGACATCCCAGTTGGTAGGGAAATATTAAGACAGTACAAGTTTTCCATGGAAGAATATATATTAAGGCAGAAACTGGCTAATAACCAAAATTATATCAGAGGCGTGCTTGTAGCCTTCAGTCATTTGGATGGTAACCTTTAAAGGTAGTTTTCACTCAGAAAGGATTTCCCTGTGTTCTGTATTTATGAATATCTACAGTGTCCCACCCCGCAACTTAAAAATTCAATAACCGGATAGCAAATTTATGTATTTTTAAGGTGACCAAGGCTCAGGGTATGAGGAGCAGATTGGCTCCGAGAAAGAAAGCGAGCATTTAAAATTATATTTTAAAATATAAAGTTAATTTTAGTTTCTGACAGAAATCTTGTGGCCAGCTCATCAGTTTTCCAGGTCAGTTTTAAAGCACCATGTAAAAACTACCTTTTCCACATTAGAAGTTCATATTTAAGTTTCCTTGGCTGCAAAATCACTCTGAAACAGAGTGTTTTATGTTAAGGGCTGTTTCATGTGTTGGTCCCATTGATTACATACGAATGTATAAAAATCTTGTTTAAAGACCAGTAAAAGTGAGGAAATTCCAAGTCAAGTTGGCTAATTCCATTCATAATTCATCCCGAGTGCCTGACTTAAGAAACTTGCAAACAGTGTATAGCTATACATACAAAATCTGTTGACTTGCTTTGCAAGCCGGGAAGCAGGGCCAACTTTGACCTTCTTGCTCAGAGAGGCTTCAGTTGATAAAACTATGGAATGTAGGTTAAGCTTTTGGGTTACGCAGGAATTTTCCAATCCCAACCCTTTTTGTGATTTTCACTTTTTGAAAGTGTCAACAGGGAAGGGCAACTTTTGTGTCCTGAAATGGGATTGACTTTCACCCACCCATTTCCTTCCCGCTCGCACATTTGTTCAGTAATTCTTTGCGTGCTGGGAGAGCGAGAGGCCCTGCAAGGAGAAAACAGCATGCACCGTAGCTCTGTCCCCTTCGGCCGTTGCCTGTCCCCAGCCCTTTTATTCTGAGAGAATTGGACGCGAATTTAGTGCTCCTGTTAACATGGTTCAAACTGCTGCATCCGCAGCCATCAGTACTTGTGGGGACTGGCAAGAAATCCATGGAGACTGCATTCGGAGTGGGGAAAAACTACTGGGGAATCCCGTGCCCCGATATGGGGGAGCTTCTGGGCTGACCTTCGAACCCGAAGCAATCCTCACTCACTTTCCAAGGCTAATGCCTTCCCAGAGTTTTCATGTTCAGGAAGACATTAAGACATTTTTCAGACTTCCCTAAACATTCCGAGCTACTGTAATCTTAAACCAGAGCAACTTTAAGAGTGAAAACTGGCCCAGAGAGAGTCTTTACATGGTAACCTCAGTCTGATGTGAACTCCAGTGACTTTTTAAAAATGAGGCCTTGAAAAGGTGGGTTTCTGGAGGAAAGGCTGCGGTCTCTTTAGAACAGGGATCCTCGAGACCCGTTAATAACCACCAAACGCACTTCGTTACCCTGGAACACGTGACCCTGAACCACTGCCTCCCCGTCTTCCTGAAGGTAGGTCATTTCGTGTCCTGACAATTTAACGTCTGAAGGGATTTCCTGTCTTTGAAGTGCGGCGCTTTGTCACCTGTTTGGATAGGCTCTCTCAGAGTAAGGGCTCTGTTCCTACTTTGCAAGGCTCAGTGACTCCGTGTTCCCCGGTTGGAGTTTCCCCCATCACGGCAGGCAGAGTACTGCAGGTGTGGGTCTTTCCTTTACAAGTCGGCGCCTGCAGAGCCCATATTCCAGACTTCATTCCTCTAGGTCAGAGCCTGCAAGAAAGCCCGGAGCCATCCACTCACCTGGGCGAAGCCATAAAGAGGTAAGCTTTCATAATGAGGAGCCGTATATCAAAATTCAGAGCTTTTGAGAACCGGAATAACTGGTGCTCAGGCAGTAGAGGCTCTTGCTAGAGCAAAACCCAACAACTGGGGCCAAGTGCGCCACAGCGGGTGACACCCATTTAGGTAATGACCCACACTTAAATGTGCTTTTAAAAATGTATTATTTTTACTCAAGAATGCATGTTATTTCATGGCCTTTTAGAAGACGGAGCCTACAGTTAAATATTTTTAGGGCAAATTTGCATGTTTCAAAGGAAAGCGTGATTCCCGTGGAACAATATGTTAGGAAACAGCTAGGAACTGATGCTGGGAACTGCAGGTGTGCTGCTTTTTGCCAAACGATGCAACACGGGCCACACCTCTTTATAACCTATAACACACCCTGCAAATGAAAAGGTATTTGTGTACATTTAAATGACCATTTAGCCTTAGCGTGTCCACCAAGTAACCTGTGAGTTAGGCACATCCACCAGCGAATCGCTACAAAGACTCAACACGTTCCCCTTTGGGAGGCTCGCCACTTGTTTGAAAGCTTGGACACAAATCAGGCATCTTCACACCATCCCTCACTGACAGTGTTTCCATGCGAATATTAAGTAAACTATGAAGTTTATGCATTTGGGGTGCTTTCTTTTCAGAGAACTGGACTCACTGTGCATGAAATTAAGACCTAAGTAAGAGGGAGAAAATCAAGATCGATTTCTACACAGTTTCGGTTTAAGGTCATGATCAAACAGAGAAGAAACTGAGCGTGCCTAAAGGAAGGAGTATGAGGCTAACTCTGTATCTGATTTTTCGCTAATGAATTGAAATGCAGTTTTGATGTCTAGACAGTTTTCTTTGGGTGGGTATTAATCACTTTGATCCATTTGATTTCTCGGGAAGAAATTGTAGCCGTTGTAACTGAGTCGGCCCTACTGGCTTGCTTTCTCCCCAGTGGCATCGGAATCATCTAGAAAGAAACGTCACGTGCACAAAGCACACCTCTCTCATCTCTCACAAAGCAAATGGTAGGCTCTCCAGTGGAGGAAGGAGACTCAGATGCATGCACTTGTCTCACATTTTTGGGGACAAAAATGGTCCCGGCTCCTTGGCAACTGTACGCCAAGTGTGTGTGTGAGTATCAGATGGATTCTCCAGCTCCCAAATGAAAATGCCGTCTTTAGTCACACACTCCTGCACCTTTCACGTGAGGAAAATGTTCCAGTCATTCCTTGATTACATCACAGATGATATGAGAACAAGACCGTTGGAAACAGGGTACGGAGCAGCTGAATTTCGCTGCAAACTCGGGGCAGTTAAAAATACTTTGAAGACACACAGCTGCTCTTTCTTTTTTAATTGTCTTCAGTAACACGCCAAAAACCCCACAATGTGTACCTTAAAAGCATCGAGAGTATTTTAATTGGGTAATAACCATCCATATTTTCCTTCTGATAAATTAAAAGGAATTAAGAACGAAATTTTATGATGATTATAAACTGTATTACTGACCCAAGGGACAAGAACAATTATGAAAAATATGTTCTACATATTTGGCGTGAATATGAATTTAGACTTCTAAATCATTCATCTTAAAGGCTCAAGCAACTTATTAAAGCTTATAAAATAATATTCCCATAATGATAACAGGGTGACTTATAACCTTGATTGAGATGATGACATCAATATTGCAGCGGGCTCTGCACCAAATACCGAAGCTGACGTGGTCTTCGCCTGTTGGGCTTCTGATAACAATAGATACACTATAACAGAGGTGAAAGACGGTAACAGATTTTGTGTATCCGAGGTCCGTTTTCGGTCAATAATTGTTTTAAAAATGCTTTTAACACATCATATCTTTTCCTCTTCTCCCCTTCCTGTTCTCTTCTCTTTTTTTCCCTTCCTTTCTCCTCGAATTAAAATTACAAAACATGAGAAGAAAAAGTGATTTTTGGAAAACATGAAAAATTGGTGAATTGGAGTTTGACTACTAACTTTGGAAGTGGATCTGGACAAGATGAAAGTTTACTACTAGCGGCTGAGGAGGAGTTCAGCTCCCATGAACATGAATCCTCATTTGAGAGAAAACCACCACGCTTAGCCCGGCTTCAGCCAGGCCCCAGGATGGGAGTTCTCTCCGAAGGCGGGAGCATGTCTGGTTTTGAGTCAGCGCTACCTGCCAGGCCTCCTGATACATTAATTCTCACAGTAAACCTTTTTTGTTTTTTGTTTTTTTTAATGTTTATTTATTTTTGAGAAACACAGAGAGACAGAGCGTGAGCAGTGGAGGGGCAGAGAGAGGGGGAGATACAGAACCTGAAGCAGGCTCCAGGCTCTAAGCTGTCAGCACAGAGCGTGATGCGGGGCTTGAACTCACCAACCTCGAGGTCATGACCTGAGCCGAAGTCGGACTCTTTTTTTTTTTTTTTTAAGTTTATTTATTTTTGAGAGACATGGAGACAGAGCGTGAGCAGAGGAGGGGCAGAGAGAGAGGGAGACACAGAAATGTGAAGCAGGCTCCAGGCTCCGAGCCGCCAGCACAGAGCCCGACTCGGGGCCCGAACTCACAGACCGTGAGATCATGACCTGAGCTGAAGTCAGCCGCTTAACCGACT
The DNA here is from genome assembly GCA_030068075.1 of Paguma larvata. NCBI lineage: Eukaryota > Metazoa > Chordata > Mammalia > Carnivora > Viverridae > Paguma > Paguma larvata. The sequence continues at coordinate 55,011,599 of CM057825.1, forward strand.
GAGCCACCCAGACGCCCCCGAAGTCGGACTCTTAACCGACTGAGCCACCCGGGCGCCCCTCTCACAGTGAACTTTATGAATGAATTTAAGACAACTAGAGAAGTTGCCAGATTTCCATGATGTGGGCAGAAAGGGCTTGCTAAATGGAGGGGCTGCCCGTATCCGGATTTTTCTCAAGCCCGGCCCTGCAGAACCCCAGCAGTTGCTCCTCAGACAGTTACTCTATGTGAGCAGAATTAAGCCCTTTCGAGTATACATCTAGCTGTAAGTGGCTTGTTCCATTGAAGTATTGGTACTTTTTAGCATGACCTGCCTCTGTTATGATGATAGAAAATACCCAAAGATTTAACCTCTGCCCACGGGCCTGGGTTTTGCTCCAGCTCCATCGAGTGACCTCTGGCAAGTTACTTCACTGGTCTGAGCTTTCGTTTCCTCCCTTATAAAATGAAGGCAGTGATAGCTCTTTGCAGTATTATTGTATTCAGTGACCTAATATTCGTAAAGTATCTGGAACACAGTTTGCAGTCAGTAAATACCTATTATTGGAGTTGCCAGGAAAAAACACAATTGAATCTTTGATCTTGCTTTTTCACTACCTAAAATTTTAGAGCTGGTTCCAGAAAAAAGAACAACTAAATACATGGTTATAACACCAGTATCTGCTTTCCACTCAGAAACATAGCCCTGACTTCAAACTCGAGATTTCAGTGTGAGCCACCCTCCCCTCCTCCCATCATAGTCTGGAGGAAAATATTTTTTTAACACAAAAGAACTTAATTCTTTTTACTCCAAGTGAAGTTTGTTTTTCACCAAACAAGTCAGGTGAAAAGCTGACCCACAGATCCTGAAGTACACGCTTCATGGAGAGAAAGGAAAAAACAAAGAAGGGAAGAGTGTTTGGGGGTCTATGGCTAATACAAGAATGCCAAAGCCTGTGGAACTTTTTTCTAATTTGTATTTTACACCAATTCTTGCGGGAAGTGGCTTTTATAGGCCAAGATTCCTTCTGCGGTGAGTTTTTATGGCCACTTTCTGAACTCCTGAACGGAAGGACCTGGAGTAGAAATGCTGACACCCCTGCAGCTAGAACAGTGGGATTGGCATCCCCGCCATGTTGTCAGCGACACACAAAACAAACTTAGGATAATTGCTGCAGAGTTTAGGCAACAGAGGACCTGCGGTAACTTTTATGTCTGAGTGTGTTGTAACAGTCTGACAAAATGTTTGATCTAGATCAGCAACCGGAAGCCCATTCATTGTCGCTCTCAAGGAGGCCTAAGTAAAAACATCATTAGATCTTCACTGAAAGATAGCTGACTGCAGAATACTGGGAGTTTTGAACCGGAGTCCAGAGATACGACACCGTTTTATGTTGTTCTGTTCCATGGGCCTTAAGAGCCAATGGAAAGATACTGGAAGAATACACGAATGAAGCAGTCATTAATGAATCCGTTCGTGGTCTCAATACAACAACCACAGAAGGGGACGCTGTGACATCTTACTCCAGAAGTAGAGCTGTCCCTGTGCGTGTCATTCCGTTACCTTGGATGGCAAAACCGACCGTACTGAGGTTTGTGGTCATCCTGTGGTTGGCCAGACTTCACTGAATTTTGGGTTTTAGCTCTTACTGGATATCCTCGTGGCGATCGCCTAGTTGGGATTTGAGATTTGCTTTTAAATTTTGGATAGTCTGCCTTTGCTCTTTACAAGTGCCCAGTTGTCTTGGAGGACTTTCCGATTTTTTTTTTCTTGATTACACTCCACTAAATTATAGTCAGATAATCTCTCTCGAGCTTAGTTTTTTCCCTCTGGTTTTCCCTGCTGACCTACATACATATGCCAAAAGTCCTCGTATCTAATGTATGACTCCATAAAGAGTCATTCTAAGCTTACAAATTAAAATATATATTCAATCCCCCGGACCTAAATCAAGTGGTACATTTTGGAAGACTACAGTTTGTTCTCATCCTTTTGTAGGTAGGTGGGAAGAAGGTGGGTGAGATGTGAGGTCCTCATTTGCAAAGAGAGAACGTTCTACTTGGGGTAATAAAGGATCAGGTGATTCAAAAAAGTAGACCATTAAGAGCTAAATTTTGTGGTGCCTACCTCAGTGCTTTAGAGATCAAAGGAAAGAAACACCAACGAGGACAGAAAAATCTAGGAAAGGATTCTCCAGAAGAGGTGGGTTTGCAACTGTGGGAAGGGTGGGTGGCTTTGGATGGATGAAAAGAACATTTCCGGTAAGAGGGACGTGGTGGGTGAAGGTGCTGAGGCAGGAATGAGCTCAGTATGTTCCTAGAACTGTAAGGGTTCCAAGAAATTGTGCCACTGTGCTTACTAGTCCTGTTTGGCCAGAGCCAACCAGCTTGCCTCGGGACAGATTTGACAGCCTGTGCGCACAGAGGTCTACTTCATTTTAGCTTTGTGTCTCGTTTCTCTCAGATTTGGTTAAATCGCTACTCTGGATCCTGTCGTTTCCCCCACTTGAAACCTGGGCTTGGCTCCCTGTTGTTCAATCCCCGTAGATCGCTAGCAAGGCCTTCACGACCCACCCGTTCCGGGCCTTGAACTTCATTGCACCTCTGGCCCCTTCTTGCTCCTCACAACCCAGCTTTAAGCCACCTGGAACCCACCAGATTCTCTCTTGTCTCTGACTTCACATAAGCTGAGGTCTCAGCTTGAATGTCCCTTCTGCAGGGACACCAGGTGAAGGCTCCCCATCATTTGCTCTCATAGCTCCCTGCAGGAAGCATATTTTGTCTTGATTTCTTACCTAATATCTGTCCTTCCCACAAGACTATAAACCAACCCCTTGCCATGAGAAACCACGTTTGGTTGATTGTGAGTGGCCAGCACAGAGCCTGGCCCCCCCATCATTTATTCATTCAATCTAAAATCCCTGTTAAACACCGTATGCCAGGCCCTAATGCAACAGGGAGTGAAGCAAGCAAAAACTCTCTGTTTTTATATTCTGCTTGGGAGAACAAACACTAAAACTAGCTAAACATAAAATACATAGGATGTATATATTTATAGGCCAGCATAAACGCTTAAGAGAAAATAAGGCAGGAAAGGAAGACTGAAGTGTCTGGTACAGGAGAAGCTTTATGTGGAGTGGCCAGGGTAGGCCTCCCAAAGACCGTGACATTTGAACAAAGACCTAGAGGAGGTGAGGTGGTGGGACACGCAGATACTGGGGAAGAACAGGCGGGCCGGGGAAGAAGTAGGTGCAAAGGCCAGGACTGGCATGCCCCAAGAACATCCCCAGGTCAGTGGGCTGGAGTGCAGAGAGCGAGGAAAGTAGACCATGAGGTCAGAGCACAAGGACCGCGTGGGAGGGATATTAATCATGGGTATAGGATTGTTGTTTTTTGCTGCTATTACTTAATATAAGCATTTCGGATTGGGAGACCTAGAGGAACCAGGTTGTGTCTTTTTCTGCTCCAAAGACTGTTTCCAATGACAATTTTAATGATTTAAAACGATGCTAATAATTCAACATGGAACAAAGCTCCACTATCATAAGCTGGTTGAGTAAAAAGATACCAACACAAGCACTCACTGAGGGTCTTGAGCAAAATGCAGAAAGACCCTATGTGACATTAAGGGGCACCTGCCCCCAACTCGTGTTTCTGTTGGAGATTTATGCCTGGAGGTAAAAGAGCATGAAAGTTGGTAACTTCAGTTACCATAGAGTTTTGGTTTAGAGTCTCCCTTTATAGAAGGCAGAGGAGTGCGTGACTATCTAATGATAACGATACAGAAAATACTTGTGGTTTGTTGTTTTGGCTCAGTTCTTGGAAGCCTTGTTCTTGGTCTTCCACTGGTATACTTAGCAGTTAAGTAACTATTTTATCAGTGACACTCAGCACCATAACTAATGAAATAACAAAGTTACTCCGAGCCCAGGGAAGGAGTTTTAGACATTCCAGAAAGGGAATGGAAGCGGAAGAAATTCCTTTCTCGAAATACCTCTCTGTGGCTGCAGACTGCAGGGTTCATAACGTGTGGGGGTCACAGAGTGCCTTCTGTGCAGGACACCTGGCACAGCCGGCCATGGGGAACGTCACTCAGCACGCCTGAGGGGCTCCCTCACCACCCGGGCTCCGCCGGCACAGCCCGCACACCAGCCTTCCTTCTCTCAACACTTGGCCGCCAGCCGTCAGGCCCCCATGACCGGAGCCTCCGGAGCAAAAGGCCCACGAGAAACAGGGGCTGAATGCCTCCCACGTCTTTTTCAAAACCGGCGAACTCTCACCATGAGAACAGCCTTCCAAGCCTTAAGGTTTGGTTTCAGCTCTGTCACAACAAAGAAAAACAAATCTTCATGTTTGTTCAGAATCTAGACCACGTCCAAACCCTCTGACCGCCGTAGCACAGGACATGGCATGGAGAACATAAACGTACTAGAGAAAGAAACAGCACAATAGAAAAACCCGTTGGGGCTCAGGAACAGGAGGGAAACGTGAGAAGACACAGCATCCGTGAGGGAGACCTTGATGGCTTCTGTTCTGACCTGAGGCTCAGGCACGGTTTGTGGGCAAGCATTGGCTGTTTCTCAACGTTACGTCCTTGGCGTGTGATTGAAGTTTGGGGGCCTTTCTGGCTTTTCTCTGATCTCCACCTTCTGTCACTGTTCGTGAAAGTAGCCGAGCTTCAGGTAGGCCTGAAATCCTGTGGCAGTTAGAGCTACGTGATCAAAGTCTGTTGCAGGCATTTGGGCTGGCGCCAGCAAAGTCAAGTCGTGCTTCAAACGGGGCTTTGAGCACCTCTCAGCCATGGGCGAGGGCCGACTGGGTTTGATCTCGAACTGCGCACAGTTGGGGAGTCTCCGGTCCCTTGTTGATAAGCCCTGCTTGGCAGCGCTCTGCTTTAATTAACATGGCCCGTGGGTTGGTTCGATTTCCCATGTTTCAGCACCTCACTGGGTGTAACCTTATCTTTCCATTTCGTACGCATGATGGATCTGAAACCGCGCAGGTGAAGTTTGTCTTTGACTTGACAGCTGGATTACTTCCAAGTTTCACAACTACAGAAGAAAAGTTCCAAATCCCAGCTCTTCTTATCATTTGGCATTTTATGCAGCAGCCGCAGCGGGCGAGATGTTAATATGGTTAGCCACGGTTCCAGCGAAATGAACTTACCGCTTAAAAGTTTATGCGTCTGCTAAGTGTAAGTGTTAGAGGCAATGGAAATAAACAAATGACAGATGTAGTTGGGAGTGACAGCAAGGCGTCTCTGAGAAGCTTGGAAAGAGGGCGAGCGATTGTCGCCAAGCATCAAGCTACTTAGACAAATGAATCTAATTGAAGGAGACCCAAGGTTTCACTACCTTCCGGGAAGAATGTTCAGAGGGGAAAGGAGGACAGTGTGCTGAGGAACACAAGTCCTGCAAGATGCTTCTCAAGTCAGTATGAGGCAATCTTTGGTAGATAGCCACAGCACCCCCTTCCCTTTGCATTTGCATTTCTCTCAAATATTTTTTTGAAACCACCCCCGACCTTTTGTTTTTTAAGTCATTCTCATTAGCATACTGAGAAATTTGTTTGCAAAACATCCCTGCTCTGGGAATGTAGCATGGGCAAAAACACAAGGAGGGGAACCGCTCTGGTCGTCAGAGACTCTGCGTGTGTGTGTGTGTGTGTGTGTGAGTGTGTGACTTGAAGTGTTATCTGTCCTTACCATGGTCCGCATGGAGCATCTTCTGATACAGTTCACTCTCCCTTTGCAGATTTCTAGACAATGACAGCTTCTCAGCTAGTGTGATACCAACAAAGTGCCGTCAAGGATAGCAGAAAAGGTGTTTCTGTGCCCTGGAAAGGGATATCCTCCGCTGCAGACAGTCAACATCTTCACATGTTCATCGGTGTCTCGGGGGTTAACTCGAGACTGTGACCAGCTCTGAAAGACGTGGGTCCCAGTAATAGCTTTGCCGCTTCCTGGATGTATTGTTTTAGTCCTGGCTCTATGCCTTCGTTTCTTCATTTGTATATTGGGGTTACTAAAATATTGTGGAATTGCTGTAGGTATTAAACAAGCTGACATAGGCTTAGTGCCTGTCACACATATATTTCATATTAAATTTTTTTTCTGTTATGATTCCTTATTTCAGAGATCAGCAAACATCGGCATGGTTTTGTAGCATGCTAGAACTCTTCAAACAAGTGCAACTGTGCATTGCTTCTTTCATTCGCCACTGCAGAGCTATAGTCAAGCATTCAGAGCCACCACTCGCAAGTGTCTCTCATCTTGCAAAAGCCAAAGAGGTTTATAAATATAGTCCCTTACTTTAAGAATTTTATTTCCTGGTTGTGGGTCTGTGATTTTCCAGCCAGTGGAGGTCATAAGAGAAGGGCATAGGTAGGGATTTGGTTAGTTAGGCCGTCACATCTTCTCTTTTACAAGACCAAATCTTGTGTGTGATGCTAAGCTCGGGACATAGAAAATCGGCTATTTGGCCTTCCTTGGCCCTGCCAGCCACAAACATAAGTCATATTTGAGCAAGTCAGTCGTTTTTAATTTATTTATTATACATTTAAAAATCTGTTGAGGCTTTTTCTTTATAAACATGCATGGGGGTGCCTGGGTGGCTCAGTCGGTTAGGCGGCCGACTTCAGCTCAGGTCATGATCCCATGGTCTGTGAGTTCGAGCCCCACGTCTGGCTCTGTGCTGATGGCTCATCAGAGCCTGGAGCCTGCTTCGGTTTCTGTGTCTCCCTCTCTCTCTGCCCTTCCCCTGCTCATGTTCTGTCTCTGTCTCTCAAAAATAAATAAACATTAAACAAAATTAAAAAAAACATGCATGATGCCTTCTAATAAGCAGACTCAGAAAGTGAAAAATCGACATTTAAGTTTGACTTGGTGGCATTTAGCATACAACTATTGGAACGCTAGCAAAACAAATTTTCTGATGCAAGCCATGTGCAATAAAAAGAAATGAGGAACCACGTATTAAGGATGGCTTATATAATCTCTCGCCATCCGGAAATTCTCTGCATTGCTGCCCTGGGTAAGGAAGTGACAGGTGACTGTTCCTGGTTACAACGCTGATCCTATTTTCACGGGGTTCTTTTCTGTTTGGCTGACCTAAGGGATTCACCATCACCTGTTCGCATCACCATCACTAGCAGGAATGATGCTTTTCCTGCCAGGATCACTGCTTCTAGAAGAACAAGATCTTTGGGCACAGCGAAGGCTCAGGACCCCATGGAATGGAATGCAAATCTTGAACAAAATATAGCTGTGTCTTGAACCAGGAGTCACATTCTTTGTACTTGCCTCATACTGTAAGTGTCAGAGTAGCCACACCCAGGAGCTGCTACCAAATTTAAATACACGTTGAAAGTTGTTAAGATTGCCTAAGACTATCACAGCACTAACTTCTGGAAAACAATGATAGAGGAGTAACAGGTGGAGGGTCTCTTGCCAGAGCTGACTTGGGAGATGCTACGAAAGACTTGATTTTTAGATTTCTAGATGAAAGGGGGAAATCTGAAGACAGAATCAAAGAAGTCTCATGTAGTGAAGTAGTGAAGGGAAATCACTGAGCTGGGGTCGGTAGACTGGAGTCTAATCACATTCAGAAAATATGGGGCTCTAGGTTTCTTCCATCTATGACTTTGGGTGACACCATGTATCTAAGTCATAGCTTTGTCTTCTTGAAGATGAGTTTAATAGAACCTCCTCTATTTCACATGATACTGTTGAGGCAAAATGAGGGACGATATATGCAAAAACTGGAAAGATATCTGTATATATGAAGACTTCTATCTTCTCTCCTAGACTTGGAGCTTTTAGAAGACAAGGCCTTGCATCTCTATACCCAGAAGGCACTTATATTAAATGATTGGATATGCTAATGATTGACCGTTGGCCCTGACAAAAAATGTTGCCATCGGAGGTGTTGAGTAGAGCCGGAAGTAGAAACCAGGTCCCGGAAGGGAACACTAGCTTGGAGCATTCCAAGTGGGCCCCAGAGAAGCTATTGTTGTCTGGGACTATAGAGAAAAGAAAGTATAGATTGGGAGAGGGAACAGTCTAAAGGATTCCTGTCCGGGTCTTGATTCTGACAGAAACTTGTGGGGAAAGGTGCCAGCTCTCCGATGCTGTGAATACCCGTCTGAGTGAAGCAAAAAGTCAGGTGAAATCAGTTAGGGTGTTCTGCTCAGTGCGGCTGAGTGTGATGGATGGCTTGGTGTGCTGTTTATCCGGTGCAGGTTGGTATTTCACCTCTGTTTTCATTAGACTGATGGTGAGGTAATAATTCTTTCCTCTGGCTGAGAAATCTGTCTTCAGCCATTTGTTGATCTTCTTGAACAGGCACTTCAGGTGCACAGAAGTCACCCTAAAGGAGATTTTGAATGAAAACTTAAATAATGCTGGTCGGCGTCCATGGAGCTCTGGAGCAACACAGGCCATCTGTGAGACTTGCTGTGATAGTTTGGTACACAGAGTCACGTTTATTCAGGGAGAACAAGCCTTGAGGGCGCCTGGGTGGCTCCATGGGTTAAGTGGCTGACTTCAGCTCAGGTCATGATCTCACAGCTCGTGCGTTCAAGCCCCACGTTGGGCTTCATGCCGACAGCTCAGAGCCTGGAGCCTGCTTCAGGTTTTGTGTCTCCCTCTATCTCTTTCTCTACCCCTCCCCTGCTCATGCGCTCTCTCTCTCTCTCTCTCTCAAAAATAAATAAACATTAAAAAAAAGAGAACCAGCCTAAAAAATAGACCAAAGTAACTACACCTCCAGGAAACAAAGAGCCAATGTCACACTTCTGTCTCTTGAAATTTTCAAGCTTATTTGCAAACTAGGTGAAGGCAGGGCAGTCATCATGGGGTGTTTCCACAAAGATGAGTGTGGTAGTGGGAAGTCCCCCAGACAGGGATTCAGAAATCTACCCCCTGGTTCTCACTATGGGCAGATTTCTTCCTGTCTCTAAGACTCAATTTCTTCATCTCTGAAACAAATAGTAACTGTGGTGGTTTTAATTGAAAGCTCTTATCAAGAGAACATGGCTTTTGGGTTTTCTCCAAGGCTAGTAGGAACACATTGGAGACAATGACAGGCTTGTGGCGTTAATGAGCTACAGCACTACGGCCCCTCCCTCTTTCCAGCCACTTTAATGAGCAGCATAGAAGACAAGAGAAAGGTGTTAGCTCAGTTAGCATTGGTCAAGGAAGCCCAGCTTCCCACAACTGACAGGATAGGTCCTTCCAAGCAGCGTTCTGGGTTTGTGAGCTGAGGAGCAGGCAATCGGACCTCTACCCACAGAGTGCATGAAGTTGCTTCATCTGCAGGGACCAGCTGTAAAGTTTCATCCACTTACTAGGGGGTAGTTGAGTCATGGGGGGACACAGTTGGGGTCTTGGACTACTGGTCTCCTCTTAAGTTTTCCATTCACAATGAGGGTCCCTTCCATCCCATCAACATGTGGGGACAGCCCATCCATTCTTTCTGTACTATAGGCCACTTATCTTGACAGATGGTTCTTATTTAATATAACTGGGGTGAATGTACATCCTGATCTGTCCTTAACAGCCCTTTTTGTGCCAAAATAAATATTATAACACTCTCATTAACTTTCAAGTGTTTGGGTTTGGACAGAAAATTGTATGACACCCCAAACACAACAGATTAACTTTTCCATAAGCACCTTCTCCACACCCAAGGAATGCCTCATGTATGTCACTAATATCCATCCTGCCATCATCTTAGTTTGTTTATGACATACAAATACAAATAAATTGTTACTTTATAATTTTCACATGGCAGTTGGTATTCATCAATATAACTTTCAAGGTCCTCCTGACTAGACAGGGAATCATTATGAAGAATTGTAGTTACTACAATATAATGCTTCCAATGAGGAAGGATTTTCTTCCAAATACTTTTGTGAAGATAAACTAATATAACTTTTGTGGAGTGTCAATCAAATGCAGGCTGCTGTGATTAATAATTCTGAAATAACAATTCCAACTAAAGAATTATTTTTATTCACTCATCCTTCAATTAAGCAATTAGTCAACGAGTATTTGTGTAATGTTTCCTGACACTATTTCCTAGAAATACAAAAATGAAAGACAATCTCTGACCACAAGGAACTGGTAGAAAATTGGGATAAAGAGACAAGCCAGTGATGACAGTCTGGCTATGGTAGCACAGAACAGAAGGATCCAACTCAGCTTCAGGCCACTGTAGGGAGGGTGGGGGATGCTGGTGAAGGAGTCCAAGAGTCCATGACTTGGCGTGTCTCGAAGGGCATGTGAGATCCCCGTGAGATCACGACCTGAGCCAAAACCTAGAGTCGGGTGCTTAACCAACTGAGCCACCCGGGTGCCCCCAGATCATTTCTAATATTAGAAAATAAAATAAGAAAGAAAATTCAAAAGTCGGGAAACATTTCTTTTGCTTGAGTACTGATGTCTCTGTTGATTCTAAAGGAAGTTCTTGCTACCAGCAGAGGCTTCTGGTGGTCTGGAGGACTCAGTGGTTAATAAGCTTTCATAATTAGAAGACTCTTAAAAAGCTAAAATTTTATAAAATCACTTTCCAGTAGAAAGTTGTGGTCCACATATAGAATTTCAAGTTTTCCAGCAATCATATTATAAAAGTAAAAAGAAACAGGTGAAATTCATTTTAATAACTTGTTGTATTTAACCCAATATATCCAGAAATATTATTGTATAATATAATTAAATGAAATACTTTGCAGTCTTGTTTTCACATTAAGATTTCAAAATCCAGTATGTCTTTTACACTTAGAACACACTTCAACTTATAGAAGCCACACATGAGGGCCAGTGGCTCTCCTACTGTACAGTGTGGTTTCATAACATCAGAGCTCACTGTGGTCACAAATAAAAGTGAACCTAAAGCGTCCTGACCTGGTTTATTCATGACTGTTAATTCTGTCACCTATATAAGGAGCATATACTTCTTCAAGAAGGGATAAACGAAGATTCTACAAAGATCTCTGTTCTGTCCCAAGGATTCCCTTTTATTTGACCGTTAAAGCAACAGGCCCTCTACCTCAAACTATAATAATACAGTCTTCAAAATATAAATGCTTTCATTGTGGGTACAGCCAAAGCATTGTGGGCTTCACAGGCTGATTATAGATTCCACTGCCACAGAGGCCAGTTCGTGAGTAGGCATCTCTGATACAACTCAGAACCAATTATTCCATCACAAAAGACATGCTCCAGTCAACCCTTTACACAAAACATCACTTATGATAAGTTTTTTTCTCATTGAAATAGTTACAATGCTACCTTGTTCCATGTATATAGCTTTTTACATTTTGTGGGCCAAGACAGAAGAACGATATCAGGATGAAAGTCCTGCTAACGAGTCCCCTTGGGAAGGCAGTGATCTCTGGGTCTCCATTTCTGTACCTGTGCAGACCAAGGGGACCAATTTGGGGACCAAGGTCTTACTACCATGAAGGTAGAAACAGATAACGTCTCATCGTTCTGATTCTCAGTTTAGCACAGTGCTGATGTCACAACAGATTTCTCCACCTCTAAAAGTGTCTGTGAGGGGTGCCTGGATGGCTCAGTCAGTTAAGCATCCAACTTTAGCTCAGGTCATGATCCCTGAGCCCTGGGTTTGAGCCCTGCTTCAGGCTCTGTGCTGACAGCTCGGAACCTGGAGCCTGCTTTGGATTCTGTGTCTCCCTCTCTCTCTGCCCCTCCCCCACTTGTGCTCTGTCTCTCTTTCTCTCAAAAATAAATAAAAACATTAAAAAAGTTTTTTAAAGTGTCTGTGAGATATGGAGCCATCAACTGAGTCACTTCTTCTTAATTCTTCTTAATGGGTCACTCACAGTTTGTGACAGGAACTTTACTGATTACATACCCAGTGCCAGGGGCAGTGTGGAGTCATCGAGGAAATCACTGTTCGCTACAACCCGTATAAGAACTAATTATTCTCTAGAGAGGCCACATGCCATCCTGAGAGAATGCGGGGCCGGCGCCTCAAAGTTCTTCCCCAGACGAGGTACACAGCCTGGGGCCCACTCTGTTAACTGCAGCCTTCTCAGCTGTGAAAAATGAGAACAGCAATCCTTCCTGCTCTAGAAGAGAGTTGTGTTTATTAATTAGTTTGTATTTCAAAGTGCTTCACGACTGGCAAGTTTCACTGTTGAATTAAGGAAAATTCCCTTTCGTTTTATCCCCCACCACATTAGGATGAAAAGAAACTGTGCTCACTGAGGCTGTGAGAAAAATGGAGGGGATTCAGGCAAAAAAGCTAACAAACCTGACTTCCAAAGGTAGTGGCTCATTTCCCCAACTGCAAGATGGCAGCCATTAACGGAGCTCGGTAAATTAGGTATCTCAAAGGGCAACCGAGTCTGCTTTCTGAAGAATTGCATTTGTTTTAGATTTAATTTTTATGATCCCTTCAAGAAAAAAAGAAAAGAAAAGAAAAAAAGAAAATGAGCCATATCACACCGTGGTGGCGGATTTGAAAATGGAAGCTTCCCCTTCTTTCATACGAAGTGGTATAAACACTATCGTGTTTTCTTACTTGAGACCTCCTTGTCTCCCAACTTTTAGATCTTCAGATCACTTTGTCCTTTTTCTAGTTTATGCTAGAAATTATACCCACCAGACTTTTCTTACTAAGTGTCCCATTATCATCTGAAGATTAATTGTTCAAAAAAAAGAGAATTCATTCAGAGTCTCCTTGTGGGTAACCGTCCACTCACCTTTTTGTTTCCTTCCATCCTGTGGCAACGCAGCTGCTCAGCTGGGACAGTGCTTCCCAGTCTCCTTTGCATCTTGCTGGGGTCATGCGACAAGTTTCCACCTATAGAAAACGAGGAGAAAGAGGACTTCTAAGGAGTGATGTGCCTTCTTCACTGTCTCAGGGGGCTGAAAATGATTCTGAGACCTAGATAGAAACCTGAATCCTTTAGCCCACAGATAAGGAACATCTGCCTTGGATTATTATCTAAGTAAGAAATACATTTCTGTTGTGTTAAGCCATTCTTTTTAGTTTATTATTACAGTAACTAATGTAACCCTAACACACACACTGCCAAAGCTGACACTCTTCCCCAGGTTTCCCATTATAGTTGTCTTTTGCATGCCTGCCAGACTACGAAAGTCCTTTAGGACTTTGATGACATCCAGTATAGTTCAGAGCATATAAGGTGTTTAATAAATGCATGTGAAATGGAGGAAAGGAAGAAAGGAGGGAGGGAATGAGGGTGGAAGATATGTAGGAAGAAAAGGAGACAGGGAGAGAGGAAGGAAGGATGGAAGCAAAGGAGGGAGCGGGTGGAAGGAAGGAAGGGAGACAGGGAGGGGGGAGAAGCGATTGAATCAATGTGTGCGCATTAAAGGTGACTCACTTATTTTCCTTTAAGCTTTCCAGCTCAACGTGCCCATCCCTCCCCTCCATTAAGTTGTAAAACAGGGAAATATTTTTCTTTTCTCCATGGCCTTCCAAGGGATGGTCACAGAGCCATGAGAGAAATCACTGGCCAGAGGAAAGCAATCCCTTAGAGAAAGCAATCCAAACATCATCACCCTAGAGAGCTGGGCCACCGCCAACATCTCCATCAGCAAGTTGGAAGAGTTGTCTGACTTCCCAACACAATAAAAATGGAGACATGAGCATCCAGAGCCCCAGCCAGCACAATTACATGAAGCCAGAGAACATTATCACTTCTGGGCTGCAGGATTTATGACTAACTGTGATGGAAAACAAAGACAGAGATACTTGTCTGAATTCATCATTCACAAAAGGCAATACGTTTTAATCATAGAGAAGTTGTATACATTGTACTTTTTAAGTGAAAACCCTAGCAAACAGAGCAGAAACAGATGCCAGCATCCTAGAGAAAAAAAAAGAAAAATGAAAAAGATTGCCAGTTTGCTCCTTTTCAGAAGATACGCAAGTGATAGCCTTCATTGACGAAAAACTTTTAAAGGCACTTGAGGCAAGCATTTCTTGGATTTGGGAAACTGGTGCTAAGGAGGAGGCTTGTATTCGGCGTAGTGTCTGCTGATCCAGAAATTAAGTAGTGAGGCTAATATGGCCCTTCTAGGAAGTCTGTGATTTCCATGTGCCGTGACTGTTACTCTCTTGGCAGTGCATCTGCCCTGAACTCCTCTAGAACCATGCTCTTCACCCAACAGAGTCTCCTTAGGCATTAGCACTGTTGCTCAGTGATGGTCTCCACTCTCAGACTATACCCACACTATGCGTGAAGGCCCGTGGTGTTCATGGCCCGGTGCTGAAACGTGATGAATACTCAGAAAATACCGAAGAGCTCTGATTCAGTTGTGATTTTACGTAATTAAAATTCTTCACACAGACTATCTGTTTTCACTATTGGCAATGAAGAGGTAAACCAGCATGGTTTTAGAGTTTAACTATTTACCGGAACCAAAATTATAGCCTCGGAACCACTGAAAGTTTAAAAAGACTGCTTGAGGAAGGAAGGAAGGGACTACATAATCCTTCAAACACAAGATTCATTGCTTAATTCTGTCAATGCTTGGAATAGCTCCTCGAACCCTAAAAGTGAGCTTGTTTCCAGAACACCTGAAACAGAGACCACATTTTTATGATGTTTGCCTTCCACAGTCAAGTTTACATTAGGGAGCTGTATTTTCTCTGTATTTATTTTGAAATCATTTGAGTTTTCCAATGAAATAACATTCTCGTTTTCTTCCCTCTTCCCAGATGAACACATTTATTGTTTTAATCGTGAAGGGTTCTGCATGGGGCTGTGGTTGGTGGTTGGGATGCTCTGGAGGGGTGCACTTGGAAAAGAATGTGTTATTTGCATTTAAGAAAAAATACTTAGTGGGCTGAATGTCTAGCCACTAAAATAACAGTTCATGAAAACACAGTTATCCCAGATACCCTTCCATGAGTGGCAATCAGACTTCCTAGAGGCCCAAAAAGAGGATGAGAACTGTGAGGAGGGGCAGACCAGAGGGACAAGCTATGTTTGGAAGCAACCAGTAGGTCAAGGAACTAAGGATTTGAAATAAAGGAAAAGAAAGGGGAAATATATGGATCACCTCCTCTGTAGACATCCGGTTTGAACCTAAACTAAGTTAGCAGGAGGTTAAATCATTATCCAGTGGTTTGCAGCCACCTCAAAAAGATGTTGGTAGTTTCAACTAGAAGAGAGTCAATATTGAAAACTCACCATCACCACCAACAGGCTGCACAGCACAGCTATGGCCCAAACCTGCTCAAAAAGGTCCACTGTCATTTATGGTCATGTAAATGGCATTGGGCCTTGATGGGGTTCGGGGCAAGAGAAGAACAGTGTGCTTACTCAAGCTGGCATCCAAGGGAGACACTGGGGCATCCATCCCTGGGCTACTCATTGGACTCCTCTCTGGAGCAATAAAGAAATGACAAAAAGCTACGTGCCTTTAGTTAGGCATTTTTAACCTTCTAGGGTGACCATAGATTCAAAGAGTTATTTTTTTCATTCCCATAATGACTTAGAGTTTAAGTATGTATACATGCATATGTATGCCTAAGTATATATATGTACTTGCATGATTATTATTTATATAAATATGAATGAATTAAAGCATTCACAGAGTCAGAGGGGGAGGAAGAGAGTATCTTAAGCAGGCTCCACACCCCGCACAGAGCCCAATGTGAGGCTTGATCTCATGACCGTGAAATCATGCCCTGAACTGAAGTCAAGAGTCAGATGCTCAACCAGCTGAGCCACACAGGTGCCCCTGAATTAAAACATTCTAATCTTAGATTGTGATGATGGTTGCACAACTCCGAAAATGCTAAAGCCCACTAAACTGTAAGTTTAAATGGACAAATTGAACATGTGAATTGTATCTCACTGAAGATGTTTTTTAAAAATGAACATATTTATCCCTTTATTTTTCTACACATAAAAAATCATACATGGGGCTTTGTCATGTTATTGACTTCTTTCCTTCTATGCTTTTTTTTTTCCACTTCGCGAAGTCCTAGGGTAAACTAGGATTGGTAAATTCTGGCTGATGGATTATAGCTTTATTCCATTTTTAAAGCTGCCAGGCCAGGTCCATGTGATGGGGTCAGCAAGAAAAACTGTACCAAGGATGAAACTGACCCAGAGGGGTGATCTGCATGTGTGTCCTCCTGTCCACCAACCTTCCCACTTCGCATCGCCTCTTTGGGTGTGGATGCCTATTGTGGTCTCAGGCACCACCGTGTGAAAGATGATGTTTTCAGTGATACCTTCTTCTACTATGATGTGGACTGTGTGGATGAGATTGGTGGGAGTTGTTGTGAATGTCAAAACTGGTGTTTTGTTGTTATTGAAGTATAATTGAAATACAGTATCATATTAATTTTAGGTATACAGCATAGTGATTCAGTGTTAATATATATTGTGAAAAGTCCAGTTTTGTGGTTATTTTAAAACCTATCTTCATAGTCAGTTCATATGCGATAATTCAGCCGTACATTGTCATGGGTGGTATAATTGCAGTTGTAATTGTAGTTGTTGTTATAATAGATGATAAAATCTTGAAAGGGTTATATTCCTCAGTTTCATAGGAGCTATTCATCTCTTTCTTTCTCTTCTTTTTTTTTGATAGTTTGATAAATCAAGTGAATAGCATAGAGCAATGCTTCTCAAACTATTTATTGTGAAAGATCTAATCTTACAAAATTTCCAACAGATTGGTAACTTTTGTAAAACCAATAAAAATAAATTACCAGTAAAAAACCAAAGGCATACAAAATACATGCTTCCTTTTTAATATTGGATTCAAAAGACATTAAATTATATTTCATTAAATATCAAAGCAAATATAGAAAAATATATTGAATTTTTTAAAAACTATATACATTGTTCATTGAAAACATCTGTAGAGGTAAATAATGGAGAAAATTGCTGTTACACTCATAACTTTTATGATTGTGCCATCATAACACAAAGTACTAGTGGAATACATTCCCATATTAAACACCTATATTCATGCTTTTAATGACCAATTTTTATATCAATATTTAATGTTAATGTAATGGTTGAGTTTGCCTCTTGCTTGTTAACTTACCTCATCTAGGTTAGATTGATGACAATGCTATTCATAGGAGAAAATGTATATCAAGACTGTTTCTGTGTTTTCACAACACTTAAAATAGAGAAACCAATCTTGCAGAGATGTGTACATGGGAACAAGGACCAAACAGCAATGAGCTCCAGCTATTTATTCTGTAAAAATAATTAAATTTAAATCAACTTTTGATGAAAGATAGGGATTCTGTCTTTATATACATTGGGGTTATAGTTGGCAAATTAACCTTAAAATATCATATTTTAGACAGTTCTACTTCTCACCATGTATGACTTACCTAACAAGTTCAACACTTTCTTTAAAAAGTTTTTTTAATGTTTATTTTTGAGAGAGAGAGAATAGTGCAAGCAGGGGAGAAGCAGAGAGAGAGGGAGACACAGAATCTGAAGCAGGCTCCAGGCCCTGAGCTGTGAGCAGAGATCATGACCTGAACAGAAATCAGATGCTCAACTGACTGAGCCACCTAGGTGCCCCACAAGTTCGATACTTTCAAATCTGGCCTATGTGCTGTTCAATGAAATGAGTCCAATGGCAAGTGCATTTGAATGTCAGGGCAATGTCAAATTGCTATACAAATTTGTACCCACTTAACTCTCAATTTCTGTACATATCTCTTTGTGGACCAGTAACAGTTGAGGGACCAGCACTGATTCTTGGACCACACTTTGAGTAACACTACTATGTAGATATAGCATTCCTTAATTTATCAAACCACTTGAAATAATCTCTTGAGATGAACTCTAGCATGAGATGGGTGGTTGGACTTTGAAAACAGATTTCAGAGAGGAGCTAAGGTGGCAGAGTACTGGGAGGACCCTGCGCTTGCCTTGTTGCTCAAACACAGCTAGAGAAATATCAAATCATTCTGAATACCCAAGAAATCGATCTGAGGACTGAGAGAACAAACTGTATAACGAAAGGGGAGAAGAGGCCACATTGGGGAAGATGGGAGATGTAGAGATGTGGTTTGGGGGAGAAACATTGCAGGTGCTGTGGAGGGGAGGGAGCTCTGGTCATGGAAAGAGAAGAGAGAGTGAGAAACACACGGGTGATCACACAAGGAAAACACTTACCTAAAGCCTTTCACTGAGAAAATGAGAGGGACTGATTTTTGTAGTTTTTTGAACCAGCATGGCTCAAAGACTGGAGTTTTACAGGTCTATGTCATGGCTGACATAAAGCCGTGAGGGCGCTGCTGTGCTCCTGTGGTGAAGGAAGCCAGAAGCCCGGGAGAAGACAGCGTGAACTGAGGATCCCTGGGATGCCCTGGGAGAGACGGTTCCCCCTTCCTGGAGTGCATCTGGGAGAACTGCCATGCCTCTCAGCAGACAAAAGAGTTGGTGGGCACCATTGCACTCTCCTGCCCCTCAGCACAGGTTGAGAGACACCTGCTGAGGGTGGCTAACCTGGACACTGGTTCTTCACTGTGCTTTACTCCAAACTCCATGCCCCTGCATTTTGGTGCAAATGCCCTTCTGGGACAAGCCTGCATCAGTCCGAGTGCAGTGAGACCCTCCGCCAGAGCACCAGTGCAGACCATGCCAGCTCTCTAAACTTTGGAGTTTTAAAACTCATTCGGCCTGCCTGGGATAGACCACAAGCGTACTGTGCTACTGGGTGGGCAGACCACTCAGACACAGACAAGGCGGAGGCGAGGATCTGAGGGAAGCATGGAACACGTGAGGAGAGATTTTTCACTCTTCTGGGAGAGCTTCCTGAACAGTGAAGGGTGCAAACTCTCTTCTCCAGAAATGAGGGAGGGGGGCTGGTGCCATTTCTCCCCCTTGCCTCTCCCTTACTAACTTCTGTAAGCAGCACAGTGCCAACAGTGTGCCTAAACAGCTGGCACCAACCCCCACCCACCTGTGCTCTGCACGTGTGTCTGAGAACCAGAGCAGCAGTCCCCTTGCCTCCCCCTCGCCCCCACACACACTACATCTATTGACCATAGAGTGCTGCAAAGCTTCAGCTCTAGTAGAAATAGCATCAGGTCTCTTTTAACAAGCTGACCAGGGCACACCTACTTAAAATTCACCACACTCTGGCCGAGATCCAAACACTCCCCACGCGGGCAAGGAGGAACTCTGCAGAGAACTGACCTGAGGGAAAGAGCAGCCAAAACACACAGCAGAGTGCACACAGCATACACTAGAGACACTGCCTGAAGTGCCAGGCCCTGGACAGTATATGACCTCTTCTTCACAAAACCGTTACTCTCAGGAGCAAGAAACATAATAGGCTTTCCCAACACACAGAATAAGAGACCTAGACAAAATGCCAAGATGGAGAAATCATCCCAAAAGAAAGAACGATAAAAGGTCACAGCCAAGGACCTAATTGTAACAGATAACAAGTAATATAGCTGATCCAGAATTTAAAGCAACAAGAATAAGGATAGTAGCTGGGCTTAAGGAAAATTGTAGAAGACAATCCAGGACGCACCAGGTACTCCCTTACCACAGAGATAAAAGACCTAAAAACTAATCAGACTGGAATGAAAAATGGAATAACCTAGATTTGAAACTGGATGTAATGACAAGGACAGAAGCAGAGGAAAAGCAACAAGCAGAGGAAAAAATAAATGATACAGAAGATAAAACTATGGAAAATAATAAAAAATAAATAAAAGTATGGAAAATAATGAAGCTAAAAAGAAGAGGGAAAGAAAATATTAGATCTCAAATGTAGACTTAGGGAACTCAGTGACTTCATAAATCATAATAGCATTCATATCATAGGAGTCCCAGAAGAGAGGGAAAAGGGGATAGAAAATTTGAGGAAATTGTAACTTAAAACTTCTATAACCTGGGGAAAGAAACAGACATCCAAATCCAGAAGCACAGTGAACTCCCATCAAAATCAACAAAAGCAGGCCAACATCAAGATATATTGTAGTTAAATTTGCAAGATAAACAGAAAATCCTAAAAGCAACAAGACGAAAGTAGTCCCTAACTTACAAGGGAAAACAAATAAAGTTAGCAGCAGATCTTTCCACAGAAACTTGGCAGGCAAGAAGGGAGTGGCATGTTATATTCAACATGCTGAATGAGAAAAATTTGCAGCCAAGAATACTCTATCCAGCAAGGCTGTCATTCAGAATAGAAGGAAAAACAGTTTCTCAGACAAACAAAAACTCAAGCAGTTCATGATCACTAAACCAGTCCTGCAAGAAATATTAAAGAGGACTCTGAGTAGGAAAGAAAGACCAAAAGTGACAAAGACTAGAAAGGAACAGAGAGAATATACAGAAACAATGACAAAAACAGTAATAAAATGGCACTAAATTAACATCTATCAATAATTACTCTGAATGTAAAAGGACCAACTACTCCAATCAAAAGACATAGTGTCACAGTGTATTAAAAAATACAAAAACAAAAACAAAAACACAAGACCTATCTATATGCTGCCTTTTAGGCCTAAAGACACCCTCAGATTGAAAGTGAGATGGAGAACAATTTATCATAATAATGGACATCAAAAAAGACAGAGTAGCAATACTTATGTCAGATAAATTAGATTTTAAATCAAAGGCTATAACAAGAGATGAGGAAGGGCACTATATCATAATAAAGGAGTCTATCCAACAAGAAGATCTAACATTTTTAAATATTTATGCCCTAACTTGGAAGCACCCAAATATATAGAACAATTATAACAAACAAAAAGGAACTCACTGATAATAATACAGTAATGTTAGAGGACTTTAACATTCCACTTACATCAATGGACAGATCATCTAAGCAGAAAATCTACAAGGAAACAATGGCTTTGAATGACGCACTGAGGCAGATGGACTTAACAGATATATCCAGAACATTTCATCCTAAAACAGCAGAATACACACTCTTTTCAAGTGCAGATGGGGAAGTCTCCAGAATAGATCACACACTAGGCCACAAATTAGACCTCAATAAGACTGAGATGATACCATGCATATTTTCCAAACACAACACTATGAAACTTGAAGTCAAACACAAGAAAAATGTGGAAAGACCACAAATGCATGGAGGTTAAAGAACATCCAACTAAAGAATGAATGGGTCAAACAGGAAATTAAAGAAGAAATTTTTAAAAAATACATGGAAACAAATGGTAATGAAAACACGACAGTACCAAACCCTCTGGAATGCAGCAAAAGCAGTCATAAGAGGAAGTATATTGCAACACTGGTCTACCTCAAGAAGCAAGAAAACTCTCAAATATGCAGTCTAAACTTACACCTAAGGAACTAGAAAAAGAACCACAAATGAAGCCTAAAGTCAGAAGAAGAAGGGAAATGATAAAGATTAGAGCAGAAATAAATGATATAGAAACAAACAAAACACCACTAGAACAGATAGATCAATGAAATCAGGAGCTTGTTCTTTGAAAGAATTAATAAAATTCGTAAGCACCTAGGCATACTTTTCAAAAAGAGAAGAGAAATGACCCAAATAAATAAAACCACAAATGAGATAGGAGAGATCACAACCAACACCACAGAAATACAAACAAATTCTCTTAATTAGAGAATATTAATGAAAAATTATATGCCAAAAAATTGGGCAATCTGGAAGAAATGGATAAATTCCTAAAAACATAAAACATAAAATACTAAAACTGAAACAGGAGGAAATAGAATAGAATAGACCAATAACCAGCAAAGAAATTAAATCAGTAATCAAAAATCTCCCAAGAAACAAAAATCCAGGGCCCAATGGCTTCCCAGGGGAATTCTATCAAACATTCAAAAAAGAGTTAATACCTATTCTTCTCAAACTGTTCTAAAAAAATAAAAATGGAAGGAAAACTTCCGAATTCATTCTATGAGGCTAGCATTACCTTGATTCCAAAACCAGACAAAGACCCCACTAAAAAAGAGTTACAGGCCAATATCCCTAATGGACATGGATGCAAAAACTCTCAACAAAATACTTGCAACTAGAAACCAAGAGTACATTAAAAGAATCATTCATGACAATCAGGTGGGATTTACTCCTGGACTGCAAGGGTGGTTCAGTATTCTCAAATTAATCAACATGTTATACCACATTAGAAAAAAAAAAGGATAAGAACTATAATATCTTCTCAATAGATACAGAAAAAGCATTTGACAAAATACAGCATCCATTCTTGGTAAAAACCGTCAACAAAGTAAGGACATTATAAAGGTTATATACAAACGAGGCACGACTAATACCATTCTGGCTTTTCCTCTATGGTCTGGAATAAGATAGGGATGTCCACTCTCACCATTACTATTTAATATAGTACTGGAAGTCCTAGCCTTAGCAATCAGACAACAAAAAGAACTAAAAGGCACCCAAATCAGCAAGGAAGAAGTCAAACTTTCACTATTCATGGACAACATGATATTCTATGTAGATAACCCATAAGATTCCACCAAAAAACTGCTAGAATTGATACACAAATTCAGTAAAGTTGCAGGATATAAAATCAACATACAGAAATCTGTAGCATTTCTATACACCAATAATGAAGGATCAAAAAGAGAAATCAAAGAACCAATCCCATTTACAATTGCACCAAAAACCATAAGATACCCAGGAATAAACCTAACCAAAGAGGTAAATCTGCACTCTGAATACTTTAGAACACTTAGGAAAAAAATTGAAAATGACACAAAGAAATGGAGAAATATTCCATGCTCAAGGATTGGAAAAACAAATATAGCTAAGATATTGTTAAAAAATTGTTATGTGTCTGCACTACCCACAGTAATCTACAGATTTAATGCAATCTCTGTCAAAATACCACCAGCAGTTTTCACAGTGCTAGAATGAACAATCCTAATATTTGTATAGAAAACCCAAATAGCCAAAGCAATCTTGAAGAAGGAAAACAAACCTGGAGGCATCACAATTCCAGACTTCAAGTTACAATACAAAGCTGTAGTAATTAAGACAATACAGTACTAGCCTAAACACAGACACAAAGATCAATGCAACAGATTAAAAAACCCAGAAATGGACCCACAACTATATGGTCAACTAATCTTTGACAAACAGGAAAGAATATCCAATGGAAAACAGTTAACAAATGGTGTTGAGAAAACTGGACAGCAACATGCAAAAGAATGAAACTGGACCACTTTTTTTTTTCATCATACACAAAAATAAATTGAATAGATGAAAGGCCTAAATGTGAGACAGGAAATCATCAAAACACTAGAGGAGAACACAGGCATCAACTTCTTTGATGTTGGCCATAACAACTTCTTACTAGATACATCTCTGGAGGCAAAGAAAACAAGCAAAAATGAACTACTGGGACTTCATCAAGATAAAAATCTTCTGCACAGGAAAGGGAACAACAAAACTAAAAGGGAATCTTTGGAATGAGAGAAGATATTTGCAAATGACCTATCTGATAAAGGGTTAATATCCAAAATCTGTAAAGAATTTATCAAACTCAACACCCAAAAAATAAATAACCCAGTTTAAAAATGGAGAGAAGACGTGAATAGACATTTTTCCAAAGAAGATGTACAGATGGTTAATAAACACATGAAAAGATGCTCAATAGCACTCATCATCAGGGAAATACAAATCAAAACTACAAGAGGTATCACTTCACACCTATCGAAATGGCTAAAATTAACAACACAGGCAACAACAGATACTGGTGAGTATGCAGAGAAAGGGGAATCCTCTTACACCGTTGATGGGAATGCACACTGGTGCAGCCACTGTGAAAAACAGTATGGAGATCCTCAGAAAGTTAAAAAAAGAATTACCTTACGATCCAGCAATTACACTACTAGGTATTTACCCAAAGGATACAAAAATACTGATTCGAATGAACATATGCACTCTGATGTTTATAGCAGTATTATCAATAATAGCCAAATATGGGAAGAGTCCAAATGTCCACCAACTGATGAATGGATAAAGAATATGTCACACACACACACACACACACACACACACACACACACACACACACACAATGGAATATTACTAAGCCATCAAATAGAAGGAAATCTTGCCAATTGCGATGACATGGATTAAACTAGGGTGTATTATGTCAAAGAAAGACAAATACGTTTTGATTTCACTCATATGTGGAATTTAAGAATGACACAGATGAACATAGGGGCGAAAAAAAAGAAAGAGAGAGAGAGAGAGGCAAACCATAAAATAGACTCTCAATTATAGAGAACAAACTGAGGGTTGCTGGAATGGATATGGGTGGGGGGCTAGATTGGTGATGGGCTTTAAGGAGGGCAGTTGTGATGAACCTTGGGTGTTATATGTAAGTGATGAATTACTAAATAATACTCCTGAAACTAATATTACACCACATGTTAAATAACTGGAATTTCAATAAAGCTACAAAAAAAGAAAAAGAACCCTGAGATTTTATTATCCCATGGATTGATGTTAACCTAAAGGGAAGGCTCAGAAAATTGCTGTTACATTCTTCATTTGAACCTTTTTAATTCATTTTACCAATGACTTAGATGAAGGTATGAAGTTATACTCATCTGATTATGTACGCATATATGTACATAATATATATTTTAAAACAATAAGCAGTGGTTTGTATGATCCATATACCAAGCTAACTGTTGTACAATTACTTTATTTAATCTTTTTTTTAAGTTTTATTTATTTATTTAGTAATCTGTACACCTAACATGAGACTTAAACTTACAACCTCAAGATCAAGAGTCACATGCTCTTCTGACTGAGCCAGCCGGACACCCCTATTTTATTTAAATTTTAGAACAATAATTCTGTTAGGTAGGTACTGTAATCATCCCTAATTTATGATTTATAGTAACTTCTTCAAGGAAGACTACTGGTAACTTAGCACTACTTAGTGGTAGAGTTGGGATTTGAGTTCAAGCCAGCTGACTCCATATCCGAACCTCCCAAGTGCACTGATTGGCACAATTGTAAGTGAGAGAAACAGAATATTTAAAATACTTTCTAGGCAAAACTGCTAGGAAAAATTTCAACATTATGAAATTTAAGAGGAATAAATGTCAATTACAGTCAAACCTTGGATTGTAACATGTTCTGCAAGTGTTCCACAAGATGAACAAACGTTTCTAATAAATTTTAACTTGATAAATGAATGATGTCTTGCAATAGGAGTAGTACGTGACATAGAACATCACATGATCACAACTGAGGCAATGGTTCTTGAAATTCACTCTGATATACAAGTGCTTTGGGTTACAAGCATGTTTCCAGAACAAATTATGCTCGCAAACCAAGGTTTTACTGTACTCTATTAGATAGATTAATATGAGTCAATATACAAAAGCTGGTTGAGGAAGGCCTGGCACATGAGAGTCCCTTGGGATCATCATATCCTTCGGCCTCACCTCTGATACCAACTACTGCCACAGCACATGTCCCTAGAGACACCGCAGATCACTTCTATTAACATCACCTAACTTAAAGAACTCACCTTTCTGCCCTGAGTTGCTTAGGAACCACACTGGGAGAAAACTGCAAGTTACATGCAATAGCAACTGGAGAAACTCTTAACAAACTGAAAGTAAGAGCTGATGGATAAACTTGCTTGTCAATACTTTCACTGTGATAAATTCTGATGAGCATTCTATAGCCTCAGAGGGTCCTAGTAAGATGCAGTCCAGGTGTCTGCTGCATAAACCACCCCATAAAGCACCTTTGGTTGGCTTTTCCTTCGTCTTCATTTCATGCTCCCTGGTTCTCACCTCTGATCCCAGACACTCTCTGCACACAAGTTCTTATCTCATACTCTACTTTTGGAAAAATCCAAGTGTCTTGGTTCAGGCTGCTATGATAAAAATACTATAGACTGGGTGACTTATATTTTTAAGTTTTATTTATTTTAGTAATCTCTACATCTAATGTGGGGCTTGAATCCACAACCCCAAGATCAAGAGTCACATGCTTTTCCAACCCTAGACTGGGCGCCTTAAACAACAAACTTTTATCTCTAACATTCCTGGAAGCTGGGAAGCCCAAGATCAAGGCACTGGCAGATCCAGTGTCTGGTGAGAGCCCCCTTCTTGCTTCTTGGTTCATAGAGAGCTGTCTTCTCACTGTATCCTCACATGGTGGAGGGGATAAGAGAGCTCTCTGAAGTCTTTTCAATAAGGCACCCTTTTTGAGGGTGCCACTGAGATCCAAAGACCCTACCTCCAAGTACTATCACACTGGGGATTAGGTTTCAACACAGTGGTTTCAGGGAGGCCCTAATGCTCAATCTATTGCACCAGGTGATGACGGTGGCCTGGCAGTAAATCATGTAAACATTAGATGGTAATAGATGACAAATCCAGCCGAAGACAGGAACACAACATGGTAGAAAGAAAAAAGGAGAGCAGAGACAAGGAGACAGAAAATAGGGAGTAAAGATGTAGGAGTTGGCATAAAAGCATTACCATCTGAAGACCCAGAAGAGATCAGTTGGCAGTATTACCTACAATTCTCAGCATCCACAGAGACTCAGTCCTTCTCATGTTTGGGCTGTTTGAATCATTTTGTGGATACTAGAAGGGTTTGGTTGACACCCCTCCCAGGCACAAAGACACACAACTTCATGAGCCCAGTGATTTAGACCCCTTGCAATGCTTTCTTCAGCTCTGTGCCCAGCCCTGAGCAGCCTTTACAGGCCAGAGCTCCCCCACCCATTGAAGCATGCTTGGCTGGGCACTCCTGGACTTACTCAAGGTGTTTGCCATTTGCTTTGTGTGTGTTGTTTTTGTTTTGAGTTTTGTTTTTTGTTTTTGCTAATTGGGCTTTTTATGAATGGATCCAATGCTACAGTATCCTTTGTGAAAAAGGCCTGCTAGAACAATCAATGGGAATAATGCTAATAATACCTCGGGTGTATTTTTCATCTCTCTTTCTAAATGCTTGATGTGTCTTCACGTCTATGGTCTCTATCCTCACGACATCCCTGTGCAAAGGGCCAAAGCAGAGAGCATGCAGCCCAGGATTTAGCCCAGCAGTTTTCCAGTGTTTCTGGTAGAAAGTTTAAGAGACATTCGACTGAATCATAGGCACTTTCAAAGTCTTGCATTTCTAAACTTACAGATCATTTGTCTAATTGCTTTCTTTGTTTTTGGGTTCTTTCCAAAGTTAATTACCAACCTTAATTAGTTCTAGTTATGAGATCTCTAAGAGTATATTCTTTGTTAATATATGCTACTTTATTAGCTAAGTCTAAATATTTACAAAATCTTCTAATCTAATAGTTTGGCTTCTTTGATAATGACTATTTTTATCTCTTTATAAAAGGAGACATTGAGAGGAGAGAGAGAGAGAGAGAGAGAGAGAGAGAGAGAGAGATCCAGCCTTAGTCCCAAATCTTGTGGGAAACAGAAGAGCTTCTTACTTCCCCTTATTTTATCTTCTGTTATTTACTTTTAATTGGAGCCTCTGTGGGCAAGAGACATTGAAATAGAGTGAAACAGGTAAATTGCCATGGCATCAGAGGTGGTGGGTGTATGAAAGATAAGGAAAGGGCCAAATTTGTAAGCATAGCTGAAGACCATATGACATTTTTCAACATTGATGGCTTTGTAGTACCCTAAAATGGGAAACGCTTTTAAAGGCACCCCTAAATGACCTGTTCCTGCCCAGGTCTCTCCAGGGTGCCTTGACTGTGCCTACACATTACACAACTCAACCAAAACTCTGAGCCATTTGTCTGAATCTGAAATTATTCCCCCATAGATGCTTAGAGAAGACCCATGGGTATGCTCACTTCAGTAAGAAAATTGGTCCATAGCTTAACTGCTGGGTTTCTTAGCTAAGGTCTTTGGATAAACTCCAAAGCAATAAATCATCACATGTGCCAGGAGAGAATTTTTTGTGATAGTTTGATCTATCTATATGACCCTTATATACACTGCTAAAAAATAACAGTAATAATAACGGACACCTTGCATTTGTATACCACTGTACATACTACAAAGTACTTTCTCATTGATAATAAACATGTCAGTAGAGGTACCTTGGATTGACCTATTAATGTAGTATGGAAGATTCTTTCTCAACACTGTAAATGGAGATAAACAGACCACATGAAGGTAAACAGTAAATGCTAAAAAAAATTGCAGAGCATATTATTTGGAGAGGTATCAAGGGCATGAGTAGCCATAGAAAACCAAGTTAAAGTTAAAAGACAGAAAAAATTATGAATAGGCAGAAGGAAGTACAGAAAATATATACAGCGGACAGTGGCTGCAAACTCAAATATTTTCATTTGAGTGAAGTAACTGTGTGAACTTGCAACTATATGACAATAGCACATGCTTTGCCAAAAAACATTCATATTCAAAATTTGGTCTAAATGCTGAGGTAGTCAGGGGTGCCTGGGTGGCTTAGTCGGTTAAGTGTCCGACTTTGACTCAGTTCATGATCTCGAGGTTCGTGAGTTCAAGTCCCGCGTCAGGCTCTGTACTGACAACTCAGGGCCTTTAACCTGCTTAAGATTCTGTCTCCTTCTTTCTCTGCTCCTCCCCTGCACATGCTGTCTCTCTCTGTCTCTCAAAAATAAGTAAATGTTAAAAAACTTTTAAATGTTGAGGTAGTCAAATAAAGCACTTCTTCACTCTATATTTGGTTTCTTGGCCTCCATTTTCTAAACTTTGGAGGACAGCAAAGGAAGAAGCCAATTGGGTGGGTGAGCCAAAGAACAGCAAGGTCACAGAGAACAGGTACCATGAGGGCAAGACCATGTCACCTGTGCGTGAGAGACAGAGCAAGAAAGAAATGGCCAGAAGGGAGCCTACAGTGCCCTCTGTCTTTTGGGACTCAGCTTTCCCTCCCAATCAATCCGTCCATGTGTGATCCTGCGACAAATGTCTTTTCTGCTAAAGAGTCAGAGATTTTTCTTCCTCGTCCAAACAGCCTAAAAGAAACCACCCACATGCCCTTTTGATTTGCACAAAATCCTGACATAGTAGAAGGCTGGAAATCAGGGCTTCTGGAGTCTTGTCTAATGCTGCTTTCATTACATACACAATATTTACCTGCAGCATAGGATAACTGAGAAGCAAGGGTACATGTGTCCTCCTCGTGTGGCATTACATTCCAAACCTACTTGGTTCACAGTGGCCTTGAGATCATCTCTTTTCAGCCCTTTAAAAAAATGTGCTTCATAAAAAGGAATTAGTAGTGGTCCTACCAGTACTGGGAGAGTTACCCTCTCAAACTCATCCAATTTAGTCTTCAAAAAAAACCACACAGAGGACCTGAATACCTAAATATGTCATCATGTGAAGAATATAAAGTAAATACGTAAAATAATACAGCCATACATTAACTTAAATAGTGCTAATAAATTGTTAGGCTTAGCAGGCAATGGAAAATAGCTAATGGAATAATGAAGAGTTTGTTTATTCCTGGAGCAGACCACTATCATTTGTCATGTTCCCAGTTCCCCTGCTAAGAGCAGCAGCTAAGAGGCTTGCTTGGGGTGATGAGGCGAGCCCAGGAAACTACTGCTTTCTAAATTTTAAAGGAAGTACAGTTGTCACTCTAGGACTGAGAGGAGCAACAGGGAGAAAAATCCACACAAGGGGCCTTGGTAACGTGAACCCACAATAAGGCAGGATCAGCAGCAGTTAGGGATGTGACATTTGGAGGCAGTCAGGTTTGGATTCATGAAGATTTTTGGAGCAGGGGTGGGCCCCTGACCCAAAGGAAATGAGTCCTTAGGCTAGCAACCGACCTATTGTGTGTGTAGCCTTGAAAGGTGACCTGGTCTTGCTAAGTCCCACTTTCTCTTTTGTAAAATAAGAAAATAACAATACCTAACTCAAAGGACTAGTGCGAGTACTGTATGAGATCCAGCAAGCGAAGTGCCAAGCACAGTGCTTGGGCACGAACACTCAACCACTAACATGTAGCCAAAGATGCAGCGACACAGCCCGGAAGCCAAGAAGCCATGTCTTTAAGGCCAAACTAGGAGGGCAGATTTTTCCGAGTTTTAGTCACTATTAGAGTGAAAGAGAAATCCATTAAGTTTATGTGAGCAGATCACAGGACCAGCTACAATTCACTTAGTCAATCAGGAAAGAAAAGTCATTCTTGGATTAAAGTGGAAAAAGAGGGGCACCTGGGTGGTCGATCGGTTAAACATCCGAATCTTGATTTTGGCTCAGGTCATGATCTCAGGATGGCGGGATGGAGCGTGGAGC
Source organism: Paguma larvata (assembly GCA_030068075.1). Taxonomy (NCBI): domain Eukaryota; kingdom Metazoa; phylum Chordata; class Mammalia; order Carnivora; family Viverridae; genus Paguma; species Paguma larvata. The sequence continues at coordinate 55,041,823 of CM057825.1, forward strand.
CTGCTTGAGATTCTGTCTCTCTCTCTCTCTCTCTCTCTCTCTCTCTCTCTCTCCCCCCCTCCATCCCTCTCCCCCACTCTTGCTCTCTCTTTAAAATAAAAATTAAAGGGGCGCCTGGGTGGCCCCGTTGGTTAAGCATCCAACTCTTAATTTCGGCTCAGGTCATGATCTCAAGTTTCATGAGTTTGAGCCCCATGTCGGCTCTGCACTGACCCTGCGGAGTCTGCTTGGGATTCCCTCTCTCCCTTCCTCTCTCTCTGACCCTCTCTTGTTCACGCTCTCTGTCTCTCTTAAGTAAATAAACTTAGAAAACTTATGAAATAAAAATTTTAATTTTTAGAGAAAAATTAAATCTAAATAGAGAAAAATCTAATCACTGTCAGAAATTATCAAAACTTAGTTTGTAGGATAGTATTTTATTTTGTAACAAAAATTAGAGAAAGGAAATTATTTTTCTATTTGATTATGAAGGGAAAATATCGCAATCCCATGTTGATGATATAAGGCAAGCTGCATAACACACACCAACAATCTTGCACTGACGTCTAAGTCCTTGTAAGTTACTGCTGACAATGCCGCCAGCGTATCGGCGTGCCCCGTGAGAGATTTCCCAAGCCCATTGTGAATAGCGCGCACCTGTTCCTCATGCTCCCGTCTCCCTTGCAGCAGTGTGACATAAAGAGGGATTAAAGGCTGAGAGATTACTTAGAGGGCTATGTATTTTTGTTATGATTTTCAATTTTAAGGTTCTCGCATGCAGGAACTATATCTCATGCATGTTCTCTAGGGTATATTTATGGGTATCAATTACCGAATTAAAGAAATCTTGGAAATAAAAAATGTACAGTTCTTCACTGCAATAACCTTAGTTTTCAGGAGACATTTTCTTTCTTCGAAGTGCTATATGATCTTGAGCCAGGTGTTCATACAGCCCCAAGGTCAATTTCAGGGCTAGGTTTTTTCAGCTTGCTTGTGGTGATTACAAGTGAGGCAAAGAATCTGGACTAGAAATAGGGGATTTGGCCACCTTGGCCTCCACACTCTATCTCCCCTCTGGCCCAAAGCCAACTCATCACTCCAGGTAGTAATGGAGGCAGGCAATACAGAGAGGCCCAAGCAGAGGAAAGGCCAGGCATCTTCAGACCTCACTGGAGGCCACTTTCTTTTCAGCCTGTCTTCTGAGTCTTTAGAGCCATTGCTCCAGACCCACAAGAAATAGTCTCATAAAGTGCTGGTTGTCACTGGGCACAGATGGTTGCTGATGACATTTTCTCCCTGGCTGTTTCGCAAACAGCAATGGCTCCGTCAGGAGGTCATACCTAGTGCCACGTTATTGCATCTTGGAGCTCAGATACTGTGATCTTCCTTGTGTCTAACACACAGCAAGAACGCATGGAAACTAAAATAAATGCTCCTAATTAACAAATGAAAATACATTTGAGCCGAGTGAGAGCTGTCAGCTGTTTAAGAGGCCTCCTTGGCTGCTGGGGCTGCCCATGATAGATCAAACCATCTAAACACATTATAGCCACAAAAGACACGGGATTTTTCAGACTCATATACACAGAATGGCTTTTTAGTTCACTCTGCAGAAGATTTTTTCTTTACTTGTAATAAATGAGTTTAAGCCAAAATCAAATTTTGATACTTGTAAAAAAATCAGCCAGTACAATTATTAGCACCCGTTTAAGGAATGAAAACACTTCCACATGGAAACAATGATTCATGAACTGCTCTTCCCTATAGGAGATGAAGCCATTTGGGCATTTCCTCAGAGATGCTTATATTACTGGCAACGTTAAAAAAAACTTCATCATACAGAGAAAATTCCAGCCTTCAATTTTTCTTCTTGAGAGGGTTCAGCGGTTGCTTTGGTATATGTGTGTCTCCTGGTGAATGTGTGTGTGTGTGTGTGTGTGTCTGTGTGTCTGTGTGTGTGTGTGCACACACACGAGTGTGTTTCATAAAATTAGATTCTAGCAAAGGGAAGGTGCATTTATGCAAAAGCAATTCATCAACCACTTCTGCGCTCAGAATTCACCGAGGTAATTTAGATACTTTAATGGCAAGGTAGTTTAGGTAGGTAGGAGGCGATGTCCCCTCCCCCATCCGACTGCTATGGTAATAGAAAACGTGTGCTCTAAATGAATCTTTTCAGAAAAGTAATTCTAGTTTTAATTATTTATCCACTACCAAATATAAAATATAATTACACAGCCAATGTCCATGGGAACAAAATCCACAGCCCAGTATAGAACAGAAGAGCTTTCTGCTTTTAGAAATTTTCCATTTAAAAAAGATATTAAAAAAATAAGATTAGCCAAATGCAGCTTTTAGTGCTAATCTGATTTTCATGATGTTAGTGTTTAGTAAGAGCCCACCGCTTGCCGAAACACAATGGCTCCAGAATTTGCAGTGTTTTTACCATGGCCTTGACCTTTATGATGTCAGACATATATTACTTCTCTGCTATAATTTACTATTGACATCATGGATTAAATTTGTTGTTTCAGCTAATGTAACTGAGCAAGCAAGGTAGATTGTGAAACCAAAGCCAGCTACTGAAATACGAGGGTTGTCAAGTATAAATTTACAAAAGATATTCAGACTGGGTGTGGAAGACAAAAATAAATGGACAAAGAAGCTGTTTTTGACAGACTGCAAGGGGCTAGAGACTTCAACTTGAACATTGTAAATCCGAATGTCACGAAACACTGCCGCAGAGTGAGAGACACGTCTATTCCTCAGGAATATAAATGGTGATGGGAAACCAAACTTTCAAGACACTGTGCATTTGTGAAAAGTATATCCCTGCTGCCTGGTAACAAACTCACTGATCTCTTCTTCCTCTCTTCCCACCCAGCTTGGAAATTATTGCGAGTCCCTACCCTGGACCCAGCAATGACCACAAAGCCAGTGTTCCTCAGGACACCATTTGGACAAGAAGCCATGATTATATTCCCTAACATGAGCCACGACCAATTGTCACATCTCTGACAAATAATGTTTTCACATCAAAGTGTAAGTGGCTTGAGAGGGAACACTGTAACCCCTGAAACCTATAAAGATGTTTCATCATCAGCATTGTGACCCCATGGAAAGTAACTGAGCCACCTCCAGGCCTGGTCTCATAACAACAGTCTAACCTGCAGGACTGTGTCTGTTTGAGGCTGTTTGTTCATGGTCAGGCTTTCTTTGTAACCTTCCAAATGTTGCAAGCTAAAAGCATTTCAGAATAACTGAAATCAGAACACAATAAATATGGGCTACCTGGATGGACTGATGGGTGGATAACAAAATAACAGAAGCCTGGGAAGTAAAATGCTTTTCCGTGTCGCAACTTATTACTATGGATAATGCCCACTTGGATTTCTCAGTCTAGTCCAGGTTTAGACTAATGTTATGGATGGTATTCAGTGGTTATAAATTTGGGGCAATTTTATGAGGATTGAGAGCTTAGGGTTTCTCTTGTCCCTATTAAGTCGCTTAATAACCTGTTACCTAGCCTATCCTATGAAAGGTGAGAGAACACCATCTAAGTCCATGAGTCAGAAATACAATGAGTATTTATGGAACAACACAGAGCCCTTATGCTGTACTGGGCCTTAGAATTACATAGTCATCATTACAAATAGACTTTTCCCTCAAGTTTATAGTCCAATGTCCATGTGTGTCTACGTGTAAGAGAGAAAATGCAGATTCTAAGAGCAATGTTAATGTGGAAAATGAGGACATGAATACATTCTTTGCTCTTGATTCAAATTATGCCTTTGAATAAGCTGTTAAAAGCCTCAAATGGGGCCAGATGATATTTTCAGGTAGACATGAAAAGAAATGACACAGAAAGCTCTCCTTTATATCTACTTTGATTAGCCATGGAGATGCCACAAGTGAGGATGGGGTGAACTTCAAAGACCTATCACCATTTTGGGTGTGAGAAGCCTGGAAGGAAGATGCGCTGTGAACTGAATCCAAAAAAGGGACCCTGGAGATGACTCTAGATGCAACCTTAGAGAAATTCACAACCCACAAAGAAAGCTCTAACTTGCCTCGGTCTCTTGACACCTCTTCAAGTTAATTTGCGGGTGATGGATTGCAAGTTCATTGGACACCCTCTAGAGCTCCCTCTCTTGTTGTAATTCAAATGCCCATGGTCCCGTGTCTCCTTGATTTGCAGGCTTTACGTGGGTGGGAAATTTTATTGTATAAGTTGATGGCTTAATTACTCCTGAAGAAAGTACCGTGTTTCTTCAATTAGAAAAATAGTTCCTTTGTTTAGGAAAATCAACTCTTCCTTTGCCTGACCCTAGCACTTAGTTAACATCCCATGTTGTATTTACATGAGCAATTGATACTGGATTGTAGCTACCATGTATTAATTTATCTCTGTCTCCCGCCAAGACAGAGACTTTGTTAGGATATGTTCGGCTACATTAAAAAAAATACAAATACAGTGGTTTAACCAATATGTTCTCATATGTCACAAAGTTCACAAGTAGTATGTGCACAGTTGGTGTGTTTGCTTTAAACCGTCAAGGGCCAGGCCCCTTCCAGCTCCTTGCTCTGCCATCTTAACGTGTAACTTTCATTCACGTGGTTTCACCAAGGAAGGAGAAAATGACAGAGATATAGGAAGAAGTGGGGCATTCTTCAGAAAAGGAAACCTTTCCCAAACTCCTTAGCAAAATTTTACTTAGTCAAAACTAGGTTATTCTTAACTGCAAAGGAGAGTAGAAAACAGAGATGTTATAAGGGTATAATGCCATCACAAACAGAATAAGGTTCTGTGGGCAAGGAGAAAGGAAAGGACCAGACTAGGTAGACAGCACGTTGTATGTCTATAGTAGCCACAGCTGTGTACCTGGTAACTCTCCCATATGTGTTTGTTGAAATGCATTATAGATGATGCAAAGACTTTGAGACTGCTCTCAAGTTTTCTAACACACACACACACACACACACACACACACACACACACACAGAGCAAAGCTCTCCATAATGTTTTTCCTGAAGACAGGAAAGTGATAAGCATTACAGATGCTCCTACACAAACAGTAATTAAAGTTCCTTGGACATTTTCTTATTTGAAAAAGGAAAAGCACACTGGACCTTCAGGAGAAAACCTGGGTTCTGGAACTGATTTTGCTACCAATGATGCTATTTTACCTCTCTGGGCCTCAGTTTCCTAACTGGTCTCACTGCCTGCTCTCTTGTTACTTTTTCAAGTCCATTCTCTATCTAACAGATACATATCTCTCCACTGCTCAAAATCCATCAGTGGCTTGGCTTGAATCCAAAGTCTTCTGGGTCTGTCTTTGTCTATGTCTCCCACTTCATCTGGTACTACTCTTTCCTTTGCTCTCTCACTCTGCCACACTGGCCTCCTTTGTTTCCTTAACTACTGCAGGCTCACTGTTGGCCTTTGCACTTGCTACTCTCTCCGGAATGTTCTGCCCCAAGGTCTTCAGTGACTGGCTCCTTCTTACTGTTCAAATCTCAGTTCAGATGTCACCTCTTAGCAATTATATCTAAACTACAGTTTTCCACCCAAACCCTCTTTATCACCACATTTATTGTAGAACCCTGCTTATTCCATTCAGAGCACAGACCCTTATTATCTTGATAATTTATTTATTTGTTTATTGTCTGCCTTCCACTGAGAATGTAAATTTCTTGACAACAGGGACTTCCTCTCTCTTACTTGCCATGGGTAAGTCTGGCATGGTTTCTGTCAAGTACACATACAACAAATATTACTGAACAAATGAATGAAGAATGAAAATCTTAACTTTGATCTTACAGTTCCCTTCCAACTCTAAACCCTATGACTTCTATCTCATAGGGTTACCATGTGCATGAAATGAGATCATATATGTAAGTGTTTAAGCTAATAAACAGTACACTAATGTTAAGGCTATTTTAAAAATAGTGTTATTTAGGGCAATTTGTAAACTGTTAAACAAAATTCGGCTCTTTGAACATTATTTACAAAACAAAGCTGGAAATGATAAAAATTAGATCCAGAGCAAATGAACCATATTGAAATAAAGTGTTTTCTAAAAAGGTGATATTCTGGAAAACAATACCGGCAGAGTAATTTTTCCCTCAATCGGCTGTGTTGAAAGTAATATTCTTCTCCTACTCTATAACATTTGAGGTAGTTCTATTTGCAAGTCATTTCTAAAGGGCAGCAATTTATTTTGTATTAGTGATTCTGTGAACTGCAGACCCCACGCTGTGAGATCATATATCTCTGTAATATCTGCCAGATATGAAACTGCATTGATGTGAGTTCAAGATTATAGAAGACATACCCACTTGAAAACTTCCATTGGCCCAGTTGCCTTTCCGGATGGAGTACTGGACAAGAAATGGAACCCAAGTCTGCCTAGATGTTTGTTAGGGGTATGCCAGACTCAGCCGGAGCCAGTCAGCACTTACCTTAATGACAGAACAAGCGTGTAATGATTCCCAAGCACTGATTTGAAGCAGTCATCTCACTTCACTTGAACATTCATTAGACCTTGATGAGAGAACATTGTTAGGAATGCCAGGCCTCATGTCATCTAAACAGTCAGTGGCTCCTCCAGCCCCTATCTTCTGGCGCTCAGGACCCCACAACATGGCCCAGCCTAATTCCTATGCACATAATCTCTCTGCTCTTATATGTAACCACTATATTCCAGCCAAACTGAATTGAATGTCAGAATATGTCTGATACTTTCTTACCCGCCTGGCTCTTCCAGGCAGTCCCCAACTCGAGATTCCTCTTCCACAACCCCCTGCCATCCCTACTTTAGAAAAAAAAACCACCTCCTTCTTAAATCCTACAGTCTCCCCCTGGAATCCATCTCTCCATCATCTTTGTATTTAATTATAATAATTACAGATTGCATTTATTGAGATCATGGCCAAACACTCTTAAATATTGTCCGTACCTTATCCTACAGCCTTCAGATCACTCTATAAGTACTACCGTAATCTCACTTTCCAGATGAAGATGCTGGAGCCAAAAGGATTTATGAACTAGTACACAGCTAGTACATGCCAGGGTTGACTCAAGAATAGACATATGACCTCTAGAACCAGTGATGTGCAGGTGCCAGCTCGTACCAGCTCAAGAGAGCTCATCGTTAGTGTCTCCTTCCAGCTCTGCATTCAGTGATGTATTGGTAGCTTAGCAAAGGCTGGAGTGAGAGTATCTACACCATGGAAACAGGCATGAGCCACAAACCAGTACAGCCCTCATTTTATTCTAAACCATCAGTTGTTAGACATCTGCCAGTACACCACTGTCAAGAGCTCGCCCTCTCAACCATTACATCACACTGCTTCGCCTGTTTGCGTAAGCATTATTCCCAGTGGATTCTGAGTTCCTCCAGGCAAGGGACTATGTCATACTCATTTATATCTCATGCTTTCTGGGAACATTGCCTTCCATTTCCACAGTAAATATACAATACACAGTTATTGGAATGATTCATAATCCATTGTCAAAGTAGCTAATACCAATTATGAAATGAAAATACTGACATACTTAACATTATTATAAGATGAAAAAGATAGTAGTAGCTTCTCTTCTAGTTAAACCAAATCATTTCTCACTATGAAAAATATTATATATGTTATATATTTATGTCTTTATTGTAAGGGACTGATTCATATGATTATGGAGACTGAGAAACCCCATGATCTGCCTTCTGCAAGCTGGAGATCAGGAAAGCCAGAGGTAGAGTTCCAGTCCAAGTCCAAAGCCCTGAGAGCCAGGAGATCCTGTGGCATAAGTTCTAGACCAAATCAAAAGGCTTGGGAATGAAAAACCTATCAATGGTGTTTAAGTTCTGGTCTGAAGGCAGAAGACCAATGTCCTAGCTCAAACAGTCAGGCAGAAAGAGTAAAATTTCCCTTCTTCCCTCTTTTTGTTCCATTCAGCCCTTCTGTGGGTTGGATGAGGCCCAGCCACATTAGGGAGGTCAATCTGCTTTACACGGTTTAAGGATTCAAATACTAATCTTTTCTCTAAACACCCTTGCACACACACCCAGAAATACTGTTTAACCAGATAACTGGGCATCCTATGGCCCAATCAGATTGACAAATAAGATTAACCATTACACTAACCAATAAATAGGAAGGATGCTGGGTAATAGTTGGCCTTTACCTGACCTCATCAGACCTCAGACCTCTGGGATCTTACCTGACCCCAAGAACTGCCCCCTTCAGGAGTCCCCACTGTCAGGCCCTGTCTCCCCACCTTCCTTTAGCTCAGACCCCTTAGATAGGGACCCTATCCAGGTCATAGCTGAGCTTGCCGTGCCTCTAGCATTGGGCAGATTACACTGCTGACATCTCCCAGGAAGGGGTCTGTCTATAGGCCTCCCATGGCCCCCTCAGTGCCCACCCCATCCCACATGCTCTAAGTTGTTCTCCTGCCCCTACTGGAGACTCTCAGCATGCCATATGACAGAGACAATGTTTTCTGTTTTGTTTTGTTTTGCTTTTTGACCAATCCTAAGCTCCTTGAGGGCAAATACTGCATTTTTCATCTGTTCTTGTCCTGTTGCCCTTAGCACAGTGCCGACCCCCAAGCAGGGAATTGTCTGAGAATAAAAGAAATTATGCCGTATCAGAAGATAGTCAAGTGTTCTGACAGCATCTATGGGGCACCTATAAGGAACGAGGAAATAGTGGCAGCAAAATGTCTACCTGGAACAGCAGATGATACAATCCAGAGGGGTTTCACTTTATTTAATGAACACTTATAATATTGGCTATGTACCAGGCATGATTCTATGCATATCTTAGAAATGCAATAATAAGTCATATTTAATCTTGAGGAAACAAAGAGGTTGCATAACTTGCCTGTAGTCACCAGCTGAATTGCACAAACCAAACAGCGTGGCAGCGGAGTCCTGCTCTTGACCAGGAACTGCTGCTGCTTTTGTGAACCAGACAGCTAGGAGGGAAGCCGGCAGTCAGGCCAACGGGGAAGATTCAAGTTTGGGGAATGACTTCCAGACCAGAAGCCAGGGAGGCAGAGTACTAGGGAAGCCTGGGAGACAGAGCTTGATGGGGGCAAAGATGCAGACTGTTCTCACCAAACACAGGTGCAGCTGGGACCAACAGGGGCAGAGCCAAAGGAAGTAGGTTCTTGATGCCAATCTCACTCTTCTTAGAGAACAGAAAGCAACTGACCCGTCCTTCGCACACTGTTTGGTAGCTAGGGGCAGGCTCTGGGGGGAGAAGCCCTAGCTCTGGGTCCCAATTCTACTGCTGAACAGCTGTTGACCTTGGAGTTACTTAACCTCACTGAACCTCAGTAATTGTTCTAAGGACTAAATGAGATAATGCATTGTAGAAGGTCCTCAACTTAGTAAGCACTGACTAAATGCTGATTTATATTATTATTACTGTTGTTACTCATTTCAAATCCCCTTTGGCCTTTTCTGAGCTGATGTAGCAAATTGAAAATTTGTGATTGGCTTCTGTAATATGTCTGATCCTGACCTTGAGCCAAATATATCTTCATTATGAGGAATTTGTTCATTCTCAAAGTTTTTGTGTGTGCTTACTGTGTGTATGCACCAAGAACTATCTTAGATGCTTAAGAGACAAAGATGAATAAAGCACTTTGTGCTTTAGGGTAAATAAAAAATGTAAAAAAAAGAAAACAAACTTAGAGGTCATTGTAATAAACGGTATCCCAGTGGTATAAATGAGTCACCATAGAATAATGGAGAATAGAGTGCCAGCTGATGGGAGGGGCCTGGAATCTTCATATATGAGCTCAGTGTTGAGGGGTCAGCAGGACCTCATAGGTGGCAGGGAAAGGGGGTAGCTGGCATTCCCAAGGAAGGCACAGAATGAGCAAAAGCATAGAAATGAAAAGGAACAAATTATTTAGTATGGTTGTGAGTAGGCTGTAGAAGAAAATGAACGTGGAAAAGAAGACAGGCATCAGATCTGTAGACAGTAGAACAGTGCTGAAGGACTTTATGTAGAGGAAGTGATGGAATTTAATTTGTATTTTAGAAAGCTTATTTTTGGCAATAGTTTTAAAAATTTATCAATAGTGTCATCTCGACTTCAGTAAAAACTTTAGTGATTTGTGTATGCCAATCACAACCTTTGGCTTTAAACATGTATCTCTTGTACTCTAAATTCCTTAATATTTTCTTTAAATTAGCTGCCTTTTTCCCCCTGAAATTATTTTAAAATAAGCTTTATATCACAAGTATAAGTAAGAAGTCAATGAATTTGCCTTAAAGTGACCACCACGGAAGCCATATTAGCCAAACAATATCATAAAATTTGATTCAGATACTTTCCAAAAGCGTTCAGTCTGAAGACTATTCTAATTTTGTCTTTCAACGCTTTCATAAGTAGCTTCACTAAAATGCTCCTCAGAAAAGTTGTAGTGGGCAGAAAGATGGGTGACGTAGAGGCAAGAGTTGAATAAACTGAAAGTATGAAGTGGAAAAAATAAAAATAGAGGAGGCAGAGGTAAAATGATAGTTCAAGCCACGAGGGCAAAGAGATAGAAGATTTTTGCATGGGCTATATTTTCACACCTCTGAACCTTTGCTTCTGCTGAAATAGCCATCCCGAACTCTCCAGGGTCTCTTTCACCCAAATTGCTGTTCTATCCCACTTGTTTCCACAAAATTGTTTTTATAGTTGGTGTGTCTCTGCCGTCCTTGCCAGTGAAGTTGTGTGTTGCAAGCTTTGTATTTTTGAGAACTTGGTAGTTGCCTACAGTGAGTGTTAAGTTGAAAAACATGACAGAACAAAAATTAGTTTAGTAACTGTCAGATGGATGCGAAGGATATACTAGCACCAACATGAAACTTCCTTCCTTTTTTTAAATATTTTTTTAACATTTATTTATTTTTGAGAGACAGAGCATGAGTGGGGGAGGGGCAGAGAGAGAAGGACACACAGACTCCAAAGCAGGCTCCAGGCTCTGAGCTGTCAGCACAGAGCCCGACAGGGGGCTCAAACCCGTAAATGGTGAGATCATGACCTGAGCTGAAGTCGGAAGCTCAACCGACCGAGCCACCCAGGTGCCCCAAGACTTTCTTCTTGATCCAATTAAATTTTTTTGTTAACGTTTACTTATTTTTGAGAGACATAGAAACAGAGCGTGAGCAGGGGAAGGGCAAAGAGAGAGGGAGACACAGAATCTGAAGCAGGCTCCAGGCTCCGAGCCATCAGCACAGAGCCCGATGCGGGGCTCCAACTCACAGGCTGTGAGATCATGACCTGAGCCGAAGTCGGCCACCCAACCGACTGAGCCACCCGGGCACCCCCTTCTTGATCCAATTAGGTAACCTGGGTAAAGAAAGGAAAAGGCAGTAACTTTCTGATCACATGACCCATGTTATGAGTCCAAGTTTTAAAACTTCTTTGATCAGGACCTATGGAAGAAATACATTTTATACCTGGAACCACTGAGAATAAGACACATACACGCACACACACACACACACACACACACAACTAAAGAAAAGAGCGCCAGGCAATAACAGTCACCCTTACTCTGTACACAGTGTTGCAGTATGCTTTATCCCATTCTATCGTGTTTTCTTTTTTCTTTTTTAAAATGTTGATGGGAGAATGCTAAATTGATTTCACTCCCCAGTACTGGCTTGTGAAAAACTCACACTTTGAATATCTCTGAATTAAGGGAAGGAGGACTGGAGGTAAGGAAACAACAAAAGAGGCTATTGTAATCATCCAGGCAAGAAATGATGGGTCCTGCAGGATGCTAGTGGCAATAGAAACGAAATAAGGCAAAACTGACTGTGTGATTATACTCACCTTTAAAACATTGTAACATTTCACATAGGGAGGTGGAATTTATGAATCCATTTATTGTGAGTTAGTTTAATGTGAATCTAGCTCCCTAGCAGTTGGTCACCTTTGGGGTGACTTTTGATGAGAAAGTAGCACTCCTGGGAAAATTGGCTGGTGGCATCGACCTTGCAAAACAACACATTCAATCAGATTCAAATCTGAGTTTTTTTTTTATGTTGGAAAGCATTCTATTTGCAAATTCCATTCACATCATGCTCTTCAAGAAATCTTCAACCGTAGAGAGACACACTTGGGTTTTTAGGACTGTACAGCAATTGTCTTGGATGATAGCTTGTTTTGTAACCCTCTGGAAGCCAAACGAGTGTGACAGTGATGAAATTAAAATTGTAATTACATTGCGCTCATATTGTTTGTTCGAGTGAGACTTAATGACTGGGTTCCCTTGAGCGAACGGCCAAATATGAGAACGTTTCAAGTTTTAAAGCAAGGAAAGATGCATTTTCTGGAACGGCTCTGGAAAGGCCACCTCTATTTACAAGCGTGGCTATAAAATAAACAATCTTCACCTTTAATTTACGTTCACTACCACACCAAGATGCTTAGGTGTTAAGAAAGGACCGTACGACGATGCATTTGCCAGACAAAAAGCTTTCCCCATTATTAATGACCGGCGGTGCCCCAGTGTAATCAAAGGGCACAGCTGCGGTGATATACAGCGGTGACAAACCTCGGGATCTTTCCTTCTCAATGCTAACCTAACAGCTAGCGGCCGAGAACTTCAGTGCTATATATCTACAAGATAAATAGCACAAGATATGAATATACGTATTGCTTACAGTCTTGAAAAGTATTGTTATATCCCCCTCCACAATCATTCTAAATATGACGCAAGCGCATTTTTCACCGTTTCAGTCCAGTGCTTGTTGTTTGTAAATGGCGATGGTTTTCTAGTGGAGATTTAAAACCCTCCGACTGTCCCGCTTACTGCAGGCTGATTTGAAAACCGGTGCCTATGCTGCTGATGGTGTCAGTAGAGCAGGTTTCCAGAGATTCATAACCCCTTTTACGTTGACAGGCAGCATCAAAAGAAGGAATCACTTCAAGAATATACTAGAAATCATTTTTATTTTTACTCCTCGATCATGCCAAGATGATCTAAAGGGAAAACTGAAAGTCACTCATGATATGAATTTGACATGAAGGAATCCGTAAGAAGAATTCACTGGTGTTTTTATTTCCAGCTATTAAGCCATTTTTTTTCCCTCTCTCTCCTGCTTTGAACTTGTGACCGGTAAGTGCCATATTTTGCTTTGTTAAGAGTTCAAGAAATGCATTTAATTGGGAGTTATGGCCAAGGTAAAACACAGACTAAATAACCAGCATGAAAAGAAGTTAGCTTTCTGCACTTACTCAGGTGTGAATTCCTGCAGAAAATTTCTATAATCACTGATCAGGTTTCCATTAAAAATAAAGTGAACAAAACCACTGAATGGACAAAGCAAGGTCTTTTCCCAGATCAATAGCAAAGACACGTCCATGCACACACAGAGGAAGTCGGTGCAGCTCCATGACCTTTTCATGAACTTTCTGGGAGACGGAAAGATCATTCAAAGGGCAGAGGTCAGCGCTCATGCTGGTCACAAACAAAAATCAGATTTAACCTTGTAATGAAGGGTTCGGGGCTCTCACCTACTGAGGCAAATTAAATACCAACATTGTACATTTTCCTACATTATCTACTGCAGGAGAAACTGCTTTTGTATTTGAAGCACATGTTAACATTAAATTAGGAACTCATATTATTTTGCTATTTTTCTCAAGCATCACCAGATTGAAGTTGAGGTTTAAAAACTGGAAGACCTCAGTCAAGGTGGGAACCGTTAGCTCATCTAGAAGAACAGATGCTCAAGGGGTCCTCTCTGGGTGCTCCCCCCAACCAGCTCCAGGACACGGCACAGAGGGAAGAGCAGGGTTCCCGAAAGGCATGATAACAGGGAATGAAGAAGAGAGCTCCAGTTAGAAATAAATTGCATAGGTCATGAGGGGAAGCCTGAGCGTTGCTCCTCTGTGGACATGACCCACCATACAAAGAAAGAGACCAGCTCTCATTTTTTTGCTCCGGAGATGTTCAGGGCAGAAGAGACAGCAGTGGGAATAAGTAGGAATCTAGAGCATTCGACAGAAGAGCCATATTTTCAGTAGCCCAGACTCAGGTCAGCATCACTGGGAAAACCTAAAAACTACATGGCTTCCTGGGTGGAAGGTGTCCACACAGAAGTGCTAACCAGTAACTTTTCTCACCAGTGTTCTTCAACAAAGGGGAAACCAAATAGACCGAAGACTTTCAGAATCAGTTAGTGATAAGGCATTTTTGGGGGCTTTGAGAAATCAGGCAAGTGTCAGAATATAGGAATTCCTCTATGCAGAAAAATTCAGGCTCTTAGCTATCAATCCCGAAGAAAAGGCATTTTCAGAGAAACAGATGCAACCACTATATGTCACAAATGGCTTTGCATCTCTCTATGGATGGTACATGGTAGTTCAAGGTTAGAAAGTTCTGAAGCCTTCAATAAATGTACCTGTAACACATAGCAAAATCTGGGCACTAATTCTCTTGTGTTTACCATGTGTCCTAAAGATACATGCTCTTCTTTCCTGACCATTATTCTATTTTCCTGTGTACAGCGTTTAATTTTTGTAATCATTGACATATGATGTAAGCAAATTTCAATACTTTTGAAATCTATTTCTACCAGTAGTTATTCTGTGAATATTTAATTCTCAATATTTTGTGTTAAATTGGAAATTAGCTCTTAGCAAAACAAGCTTATCTATGTGGGCATAGTGGAATGGCCAGGGAGGGTAGATACCTAACAAGCCTACTGAACTTGATATTTAGAGAAAAAACTTGGTAGAGGAGGGTTGGGGGATGCTGGCAAATCAGAACAGAGATAGGCCTTGACCAATCGGAATGGACCATGGGTGGAGTGCTGGGCGGGATCCTAAAACTCATCTGCAAGTACCAGTTAAATTCTTTGACTGCCAAACCGTGGGAATGTGGAGGATATACTGGAGAGGGACTGTTAGCTCAGGAACTAGATAATGTACAGTATCAGACATAGAGAATCCTCTTAGACTTGGGAGAAAGATAGTGTTTGGTTAAATACCCATCTGCCTGGGTTAGAGTCCTGACTCTATCAATTACGATATAAATACTCTTGGACAAATTAATTATCTTCTGTAGGCCTCGGTTTATTCATCCGTATGATGGGGATAATAATGGTAACCTCATAGGACCATATAGAGAGTCACATAAAATGCTACACTAAATGCTTTAAGTGCGCGGTTCATCTGCCCGCAGTGACCCGTTGAGGTAGATGCCGTTTACTGTCATCTGCATTTTACAGATGAAGAAACGGAGGCTCTCGTAGGCTGGCAAACTTGCCACCATCTTACATTTGGTAAGAGGCAGAAAAGGGACTCAATCCAGGAAGTCCTGCATGGAGCCCTGGTCACGGTCTGACCCCAGAAGCTCTATTCTATGTTGGTCTTAATAGCTCTGCTTAAATGGCCTCCCACTGAGAGCCATAGTATTTATTTAAAATAAATAAGCTGCTTATAAAAGGACTTAATGTAATGGATTTCTGCCTAGCTTTTTCCAGAGAGGCCAACTTGTCCAAGTTTACACAACTAATTAGTGGCAAAATTGCATTAAGGGTCCATCTTCTGGCCCTTAATGCAGTGTTCTTTCTACCACACATGCAGCCATGAATATAGGTTTCAAAACAGATTGTAAGACCACTCTGTGAAGCATGACATAGTGGATAAAAATGGGGACTCTTGAGTTAGACTGCCTGTATTAGAATCCTGGTTCTACTGATATGTCCTGTGACATTATTAAATTTCAATGACTTCTTTGTGCCTCACTTTGCTCATCTGGAAAATGGGGATGATCATAACAATATGACCTATTTCCTCAGGTCATTGAGAAGATTAAATGAGAAATGCATGTAGAACATTTAGAACAATGCCAGGGACTGTAAAACCACTTGGTGAATGTTAGCTGTTATTATTTTTTCATTCAAGCACATAGCCACTGTGTAATCAGATCAACAGCTGAATTTCAGAAATTTTGCCTTTGCCTCCAGAATATGCTGGGTCAAGAGGACCAACGTGGATACGTGGGGGACTGAAGTACTAAATTAGAAGGATAGAGAGTTATTTAAAGTCTCCTGAAGAGGAATGGTTAAGCCTTAGTTCTGAAATCAGATAATACTTCAAAGAATCTTGGTAACATTATAGAGAAGGAGGTCTGAGAAAGTATTATAGTTGAAAAAGGAAAAAGTTAGAGGGGAACCCATGAAAGCATACCATACCCCAGTGACAGTAAATTTTACTAAGAGAAGGTTTAGGCTTGCAAGAATTATGATATTATTCAGATCAGAAATAGAAAGCAAACTCAGCTAAAGATAATTTATGTGAAACATTTTAAATGTCAATTTCTTAAAGGAAATATAATATGGAACATAATATAAATGTATATTAGAATGAATGAAGAATTATAATTAACCTGAAATAAATATTAAGTCCAATTTTGAGGGAAGAGGGCATAAAGATTTCAAAAACCTATTTCCCTTTCATCGACTTCCATAAAATTTTTTTTAATTCTTCACAGAGCACAGTGAGCGAGTTTCTGCTTCTTCTCCCTTTTAATGTGTTCAACTTGGTTTTAAGCACGCATCAGAAAGCAGCTTACAATGAAAGCCTTTTGTCGTCCGTAGACAGAAATGTCAGAAGCTGAGCCCCAGCCAACACAAGGTATAAAAGAATTCCCCCTGATGCCATCTGTCCTTCAAGGTCAAGCCCTGCACAGCTGCATGCTCAGGATGGCCTAGGATCACCTGAGTAACCTCTGGATGACGTTCATATTTGAGAGGTGACCTAAGATGGGGAAGAAAGAGGAGAAATAGCAACATGATACTTAACAGATTCTGGTCTGAGTGATCACACATTTGGCTTTCTGCAAGGCATAAATCCATTATCTTCAAAACTGGCCTGCTTGCATTGCTGGCATTCCTCCTAAACAGCTGCAAATGATAAGCCTTACTCTACATAATTTTCTTTAAAGTACCTTAGAGATATGATGAACCATATACATATATGTGATGGACCCTATTTTCCCTGTTTCAGTGTAGAAGTTCCAGAGATTTCAGTGACCCACTCCATTTTTTACTGACTCGCCATGAGTCCTGCAAAGCTGCTTCATTCTACAGAGATTCAGATTCCAATAACGAGACCATATCTTAAAAAAAATAAACTTCAAAAAAATTACATAACTAGATTACGCTTTGTAATCTACCGTTCTATTTTTCCTCGCGTGGGGAATTTTTTTCCCCTACAACATTGTGTTAAGCAAATGTTTTAACCAAGAGCTTCTGGAAAAAGAAGTAGGTTGGCACTGGTTCCTGGCAGTGCTTGAACGAGATTAGCACCTATCAAGAACTAGGGGCCCTAGATAAAATTACTTTCAGGGTTTTTGGGTAAAAAAAATTTTTTTAACCAAATGGAGCTCTCCTTTTCCAATCTATTGAACAATCATAGAATCAGAATCATGAAATTTAGAGGGGTCTACAGT
Source organism: Paguma larvata (assembly GCA_030068075.1). Lineage (NCBI taxonomy): Eukaryota > Metazoa > Chordata > Mammalia > Carnivora > Viverridae > Paguma > Paguma larvata. Next base: position 55,059,275 of record CM057825.1, read on the forward strand.
AATGTGTTGAAGTCAACGTATGACGGGGCTGCAGAGTTGACCGTTTATATCTCCTCCCACTTGGGTTGCATCAAATCAGGTATGGCAGAAGTATTTACACTTTGAACACTGTAAAAGTCCTTCTTCCTCCTACCATCCCAGGAGCTGGTTGCTATGTATTTATCAAGTACCACGGATTTAACAGGGTCAGGGATTCAGCCCTGGACCCTAAAGCTGGGGAAAGTTATTTCTGTGGACACCAGTCATTAGGTACTTGAATAGTATCTATTATGCTCATGCCTTAAATAGATAGGAATGGATGGTGTAATACTGAGGAGAAAAAATTCAAATTATTATGCTTGTTAATTTAGTATTTTTTAAAAGGGTTTTTTTAATTTATTAAATATAAAAACTACTATTAAGAGAAATTGAACCTCACGTGGTGATGACTGACAACTACGATTCTGTAGAAGTGTAGAAAGGTTGAGAGTAATGAATCTTCTGAAAACAACCTTTTTTAATCAAAAGAAAAATATCTCTATGATATGTGTTTGTTCCTTTTTCCTTCTAAAGAAAAAAATTTACCTCATACATTAAAAAAACAAGAATCTTCCCATATGTTTTACATTAATGAAACGATTTCCTCTCTGAAAGAAAGACTGTTAAATAAAGTGGATTTAACTTTGACTCATCATTAGCTCTGTCTCCTCCCCTGTTCTGGCATTCTTGACTTTCAGGACTATACATCCTTCCAGGAGAGTCTAGTAGTAAAATCATGGAGGGAGTTTAGCTTTTATTGATTCTGAAAGAACAATATAACAAGATACTGACAATAATAAACAGATACAAAGTTGTTTCAGCCTGAAAACAATTGCAGCCATATAACCCTTGGTGGCCTCTTTTATATGAACTGTTATTTTTCTCTCCACAATGACTAACACGGGAACTATCATCCATCCAATCCAGCAGGTTCTACTTGCTCAGGAAATGGTTAAACTACTCCAGGCCAGCCCTGCAGCCTCATGGAAACGCTTTGATTTGTCTCCCACACAAAACCAATTTGAGTCATTTATTTTACTAACAACTCCCGACAGAATCAAGACACTGCACAAAGTCTCCTTTTAAGAAAAATTTACCCTCACAAAATGTGACTTTGCCAAGAAAGTTTCCTCTGGAAAAGACACAGATTTCACGCACTTTCATGAAGTGTCTAGAGAGCTTTTACTTAATATTAAGGAATTGCACAATTTGGCAATTTTCTTAAAGGAGCCTCACAATTCCACTCTAGTTTAATTTGATGCTGTTTCTGACATGTAAAATAAAGATTTGACTCAGAAATTATCCAGGGTAAACAATTCAAATGTGATTATTACTCCAAGTGCTCCCAACCACAGAATAGGAGGATGTGGGTCCCTGACCCTTGTCTTGTGGTTATCCAGTGAGTCAACAAATACGTATCCAGTGTCCTCTGGATACATAAAATTATAATAGATGTCTGTATAAGCTATTCTAGTTCAAATATTGCAAATATTTCTATATCCTCTCTTCCAAAAACAGACTTTCCTAGGGGAAGAAAATCAAACGGTTAAAAATATACTTCTCAAATAACAACTCCTTTTCCAAAATGGGTGAATCATAATTGAATCAGCTTCTCCCTGATGGAGGGTCACTGTAGGAGCAGCCAAGAGGGAGGGTGACGTTCTCCTGTGACACCTCAGGGTCATCCTGCAACTAACAAGCCACTGGCTTCATACATACACCTGAGTGAGCAAGATTTGGGGTAATGGTGGAAGAAAAGAAAAGAAAAGAAGAAAAAGCGGAAAAGAGAAAGAGGACCAAGAAATTCCTTTGAGAGAAAATAAAATCTCTTTTGTATTCCAATTTCAAAGTGAACTAAGTTCCGTACGTGACACTCTCAAACTGTAAGTCTTAAGAACACCATCCTGCATCAAGTCATTAACCTTTTAGGACTACTCAAAGCAATGTAGTGTGACTTTATTAATGAATGCTTTAATGTGGTCTATAAAAGCTAACAAACACAGACATTGCTATGATTCATCAAATTTAATATTCCATCAAACCTTTCAGTTTAAAAACCAATGCTTTTTTTTTTTCATACCCAATCCTCAAAATGAGAGTCCTGGACTCCAATTAAATTAATGTGTCAAAAAATAAAAACCATAAGAACTTAATACTGGTCAAAATTTTTGAATAAACAATAAAAGAAATAAATGCTGTGCAACATTAATTAATAACTCCAGAAAATATTTTATTGAAACCATAGACAACCAAGAGATGTAGCTCTTGAGAACAGACTTGCTATTTAAGGCACACATTGTCTGCTGTGTTGCTAGGAGCCAAAAGACCCCATTGTAAAACAGCTGGGCTTCTTGCTTCAGGCAAATGCAAATTCTACAGTCAAAAAGCTTAAATAGAAACTTCTAGAATTTTTGCACTATTGTACTCAATGACCTTTATATTTTGGAAACTAATACTTATATGCCTGACTTTGTAAGATGTCTTCTTGTGTCATTTCAATACATACATTTTCTCGTTGATATTTTATAAACCGTGCTGCAAAAACAGTTCACCTTGCCTGTATTCAGGGTCCATCTGCAAGAGTTCTTGGAGTTTCCAAAATGTCAGTTTGCTTTAAGGACATCTTCTTATGGTTTCGTTTTTGAGTGCTTGTGTGCTGTGGTATTTATCAGAAGAAAAATGAAGAGGAGAACTTTGGTGGTCTCATTTGATTTTGTGTTCAAAATCTAGGTCATGGTCAATGCCTGCTCTGTGCCAAAATTTAGTACAGTTTCAGGAAAACACTGTCCCAGGTCCTGAGAACCTTTTGTAGACAAAGAAAGGGACCTATACATTGTGTCACCAGGACAATCTGCCATGTCATCAAAGACAAATCCAAGTGGATTATTATCTTTTTCTCCTTAGATCATCCTGTAGATGTCTTAAGTGCTTGCAAACTTTATTCCTCTTTATCTGGTTGTCAGATAGGTTATCTCTCATTTTACTAATGCAGTATCAGACACAGTGAAGTTAACTGATGAGCTAAGACTCCAACAAAACTAAATCAAGAGGCTACTGACATCAGGGTCTTTCCATCATTCAGAAAGCTACTTCCTACCTCCTGGAACAGAGAATGCCAAGTTATGTGAATTTTAACCAGTTCAGTTAATTTCTCTCAAATACACTGCATGCAGTGCAAAGTTCTCAAGCACACTCCAGAACAGACAAAAAAAATGTGAATGTTGTTTAGATTTTTTTTAATGCAAGAACGGAATCTATAAGATAGTTTAAATGATATGGGAAGTGAAAAGCCACTAGGTTGCTGCTACAGAATGTGAATAATTCCCTCACATTATCTGAGATTTGTGTGGCAAACTGACTCATGAATCATAGAGTAAGTGTAAAAAAAATGACAAAAAGTAGGTCAATTTTTAAATTTCAGCTATATGTCAATCTGTCTTAGAAATAAGTGAAAAGGCTATATTTTCAGTGAGAATTAAACTGATGTACAGGGAAAGAATTTGGTATGATTCAAAATCATAGAGGCTATATTTAGCCAAGACTTTCAAAGATATACTCCCAACCATTCACCCTAGGGATGAGTATGCTAAGTTCTGAGACGTTAGACAACTTAACTTCTTTAATCCTAATTAGGGTCACGGTTGACATGATCAAGTTCATCTGTATCATTTCAACTATAAATCGGGCCTCAGTAAGAAGAAAGGTTTTTATTAGCTATATTCTGAGCTCCCTTCTAACTATAATGTCCAACTAGTCATTACCTCTTATCAGAGAAAATCCAGGTCCCCTGTTTTCCATTTGATGCTCTATTCATCCTTATTTCATTTTTCGAACATTGGGAGACAGATGTAGAATAATGTGTAAGGTACATCACAAGCCATATTATTGTGAACTCTTGGGTTTGTTGGTGAGGATTGTTGATAGAAGGGTCAAAGTCATCCTAGAAATACAGATCATGGCTTTGATATCTTTACAGGAAACCAGAGGATCAAGGACTGGTCCAAAGGAGCAACCACTGGATGGTGCTGTAGAGCTTGGGTGACAGGTGAGAGAGAGCCAGGCTGACTGTGTGGTGGTCCTGGCTGGGGGGGCAAGTGCCCACTCTCAGTCTCCCACTTGTCCTGGATGAGCCTTTACCATTCCAGCTCTAGCCATACCTGTAGGTCTTAGTCACTAGAGATGCAGCCAAGGGTGTGTCCTTTTTGGCTACAGATAGAAAATTAGGCAGCCATTCTTGACCAGGAACATGGTGGTGGAGAGGGATAAGAGTTGTAGAAGACTCTGCTTCAGGGGCTGACTGAGCATGTTCTCAGGGCAATGGAGGCCCTCACAGAAAGTACCGTAACACACCGCATTAGGAATCAGCAACCCAAACGACTAGAGTTCCCTTCATGTCGCCCTCATTGGATACAGCACTGCGCTGAGTCCTGCAGACTCTACAATGAGCAAAAACCCAACAAGGTCACTATAGTCCAGTCACATGTCTTTACTGGTCAAAGCTGCCTCATATAATAAACTCATTCAGAGTGGATTTCAGCACAGCAACAGACTCTTGTAGGAGTATTTTGTCATGAGCTCATCTCTACCCAACTCCCCAGAACTGTCTATCCCCTTTGACCTCTGTGTCCAGAAATAGTGAAATAGTAACTGTTCTCCAAAACGTCCACAATCCCCTTCAACTATATATCTTTGCACTTACTTTTTTTTCTCACTAGAATTATCTTCCCACTAACTCTTTCCTTATTAATTCCTTCTACTCTCTTCTTAGATAGCCAGGAGTCTTTGTCTTTTCCTCCAGCCCCATCCCAAACTGACCTGGGCCCCCTCGTGTGTGTTCCCATGGCGGCATGTACCTCTCCCATCAGAGCTTTAAATTGCCTTTTGCTTGGCTGTCACTTCCACTGGGCTCTAATGGGTAGGCATTACCCATAAGGGTAATGTCCTTGCTTAGTTCCCTGCAGAGAAAGCACATGTATAAAGAGATACTTATGACGTGAAGCAGTGTGCACTCTAATGGCTGCGTGAAGGAGAAAGTCAAGGTTACTTGGGACTTGGGTCTGAGATGGGAGAGGAAGGCTCTAGAGAAGAGTTGCACCTCAAACTAGTCCTGACAGTGGATAAGACTTAAGACAATGAATGAAGGGACCCACCAGGCAGGTCACACAGGGTAAGCAATGACAGAGGCAGAAGGACTTTCAGGAGGGTGAAAGATGGATGTAGAAAAAGTAAGGGATAAAATGGGAGAGGCAGTTTGATATTAGATGGAAGAGGGCCCTTATTGTAAGCTCAGGCGTTTAGGCTTCATATTATATAGGGAGCCATTGAAAGTTGTAGGAGAGAGTTACAATTACGTGCCTTGCAAATACCTTTACCACACATCTTGCTGTGAAATCTGAGTCATTCACTGATGACAATGCCAGAGGCTCTACTGTCAGCCAGGAGATTATTAGATAGTGGAATTATTTGGTGAACAGGTTGTATAGGACAGACTCAGAAGCCTTCGTATCTATGAACTGTTGCTTCCTGCTAGCAATCATACTTGATTTGAAGGAAGGTACTTCCGTTACATTCCCAGAGACAAATTAAAATTACCATAATTTATTCTTCATTTTTGACCTCCAGGGCAGAGGCCTATAATAATCCTACAAGTCACTTTATAACGCATCGCCACATTATTCCCACAAGCTCCTTCTCTTATTTCATTATTTTCTCCTCCTCACCCCAGAACCCTCATCACCTTTTCTCTTGTCCCCACAGAGGCATTCTGATGTTGTTGATATATGCATGTATCTTTGTAGATCTAGTGTTGTTTTGTATTTAACAAATTTGAATTTGTTTTTTAAATTTGGACAAATGGCATTACATTTTGCATCTCATTTTCTCTTACTTGTTCACTCATAATTTTGCTTTTAAAATGTATCCATAGTGCATATGAAAATATTGCATATCTAAACATTGAAAATATGCCTCTGTTTGCCGCATACTTTTCCATTGAATGCAACCACCCCACTTACTTATTTATTGTCTTATGAAGGGCATCCATGTTAATTCCAACTCCAGGTTACCACAAACAGCACTAAAAAGACCTCTTTGTGTGTGATACCTTTGCAGAAATGTCTCCGGGGTGTGTCCAGAAGTGGGCTTGGAGAAATAGGATGATAACATAATTTATTGTCTTTCCTAAAAGAACATTTTGGGAAGTAAAAGGGGCACTAGTAGTATATTATGCCCAAACTTCAGGTTTCCCCTGCCTTCCTGTCAAGTGGGGACCTCTTGTCATCTTTACTTTAATTTAATTAAGACCGTGAAATTGCTTTCTGAAACGATCATACTCCTTTACTCTTCTCCCAACAATCAAAAGAGTTCTCATAACCCCACATCCTTATAAACACCTGGCATTATCCAACTTTCCAGCAGGGACATTCTAATGTGTCTGAAATGGTCTGTGTTGTTCCAATGACCAGTGAACTTGAGTACCCCTTCTGGTACCAGCTCACCATTTGAGCTTCTTCTCCTGTGAACCGCCTCATCATATCCCTTATGCATTTTTCTTTGAGGTTTTTTTCTGGCCAATTTGCCAGAATTCTTTGTATATTCTACGTAATAATCCAACGTCATTTTTTTAAGAGGTAGTTATAAGCATTGCAAATTCTTCTCCCAGGCTGTCATCTGTCCATTAACATTGTTTATGAAGCTTATAGCTTACAGTTCACCATTTTCTCTTTAAAAATAAAAAGACGCTATTATCTTCTTCTTCAGGTTCTGGCTGACTCTCTAGCTCTTTGCATATTCTTTGTAAAATAACAGCAAGATCGCCAGTAACTGAAACGTGGCCTAGGATTGAAGACATCTGGGCCTGCAGAACGGGATAATAAAGCTGAAAAGGACCTTGGACATCACCTAGTTCACACCCCTCGCTTTATAGATACAATATTCCAAGTCACAAAAGAACAAGTGCCTTGACCGAGGGCTAAAAGCACAGGTCTCCTGCCTGATTCCCAGCTGGATCTTCTTAAGCACACCAGGCACAAGGTGAAAGTGTCTATAGCTCCAGCCTTTCCTTATTAACATTCCCTAATCAGGACACTGACTCGCCCTTCCATTTCCCATTCCGTAGAGTGAGTCCTGTTTTTGCTTCACAGTGGACCTCTTACCCAAGGCTTGAGGGCGCCAGAAGGCTAAAATTTTTTCATTTTAGGATGTCATTATTATCAGCATATGTTTATTTCTTGCATTTTCAACATTTTCAAAGTAAAGCAATAGACCTCACCTTGCTGTGGATAGCATCTCTGAAAAGAGCCCACCAAACCTCCCGAGGCCAATGCCAACAAAACCCGGCTCCATGGCTTCCCCTGTTTCATATTCACACGATGCAAAACACATGGGCCAAATTTATGTCACTGCAATTTGCCTGGCAGCCTGCATTTAAATCACCAAGGTTTGCAGCTCCACGTTTTAGGGTGTCGTTTGCAGTCCTGTAGGCAAGAGCTCTGAAGGAACAAGTGCGCATGAAGGCTCGTTAGCCAGCCGGATGTGATGGGGCTCTCCTGGCAGACTAATTAGTATGCTGCAGCATATCTGCATATCTCTCAAATAGACATTGTTTGTGTCTCTCCTCAGTGACAGGGGAGACTGTTCAGTGGGACACCTTAGCTTTTAATATGCAGGGTTTGTTAGAAGAACAGCTCAATTCATATTTCCCTGGTTTGATGGTAAGTGAACAGCAGTGGCAATATTAATCTGTAGTAACCTGTCAGTGAACTCTACAGCTAATATGATGTAGTTATGATTTTACCATCAATCAGGACTGAACAGGCTCTGGGCAATCCTCACAGCACAGCCTCAAAAAATCTAATTGTGCAAAAGCTTCATTGGTTTCCAACATTTCTTTTTTATCTGTCACAGGCTTTAGGCCTAGTACACAACCTTTTATTATTGGCCTTATTGCATTAGCTTGTTGGACAAAGGAGAAAAGGCTAAAGCAGAGGGTTCCCCTGCATTCCATCATTTGTTTGCATGCAGGATTTTATTTGACAGTCTCGTCTTGTTTTAGATGTAGATAAAAATTATTAGGACATATGGCATCATGTGAACTTTTGAACTGCCAATTGCCATGTGTTCTAAAGGACTAGAGGCATTTAACAATTCTGATCTACCTACAGAGGCGGAGATGCCATGTGGATGAGCCATTGAGGTCTCCCAGGGAACTGCATTTAGAGTCAACATAACCTTGCACGTCCTCCTTGACCAGTTTTTATGCAGGGGAAGAGTACAATCGCATAGAGGTGGAACATTAGCAACTGAGATGATCTTTAGCCAAAATTAAGGTTGAATATTTGTGATATGATGATAAGAAGCAGTTCACTTTCTCTGAGAACCCTCTGCACACACAGTAGGAAGTAGCATGGAGCCACATGGCCTCCGTTCATACGCAGAACATTTTCCCGGTGTCTGGGACACAGTCAGACTCTATTCCAATGAAAGCATGTGTGTAAAACACAAATCCACATCAAAGTAGCTCTGGCTCTTGAGTCTACAGGGTTGGAAGGGACTATAAGACTTAAAACATATAAAAACATTTATGAAGATGAACTATTAACTTTATCCATTTAGGCATTTTAATCTTTTGCATCTTAAATGCGATTGAGCCTTTTGCAACTGGGAAATTGCTAATCAGCATGTTGGGTAAATGTTTCTATTTTAAAATGTGCACATTTAGAAATAACAGCCAGCCATAAAGTACATATTTATGTTTGTGATTTAATGTATCACAAACTTTATATTTTATTTCATTTAGCTTCACAAAGAGACCACACTATTTTTTTTGCAAGCATTATATAATTTCCACAACAGCTTTATGACTCAAGACACACATATGACAATAAATCAAATATGTATACAATGCCTAAGTTTTTCAAATTTGAAATGCCTTTTAATAAAAAAAATAAGGATTATATCCATTCCTTACACTATTCTAACTTATTTAAAGATTCAGTTGAAAATTCCTATTCATTAATCAAGAAAAATCTGCATAGAATTATAGAGATTGTCTTTTGAAACACTGCACCCTTGCTTCAAAGGAAACATACTGTGAGTAAAGGCACATCAACAGCACAGCTGAGTGTTAACTCTTCACAAACCAGCGTGCACATTGTCCACAACCTAATAAAAACATCTACACAAAATGAGGAAATGGCTGTGACATCCTGCAATAAGCGTGCAGGAACGCGCCTAGGAATTACCGAGGCGGCTGCTGGAGCAGAGAGACAAAAACAGGATGTGAAAATTATTGCAGGAACGGTGGTGATTTTGAGAGTTCTCTGGCTACCCCTCCATCATTGGTGAGATTTGCTTTTTAAAAAAAAAATTTTTTTTCCCTAGAAGATTCTTCTCAAATACCTAAATCTAAAGGATCTTTCAGACCACCTGAAAACATTTCAGCTTTGACAGACCTCTTGGAAATTTACAGCTCCTAATGTAACCATTCCTGACAATGTGGTCTGCATACCCATAGCATGGGTTTTTTTCAATACAGGAAAAATGTTTGCATTTGTCAGAGCAAGTTTATTTCCACAGTATCATGGCTATAAGGTGGGGGAAAGTACTCGATCCTTTTGCGTTATTATTAATAAGCAAAACATGACATAGAACATTCCCATGAGCAGGTTCGAAGTCTGAAAACTAGGAAAGATCCCAAAACTGAGTAATCACCCCCTAAAAAAAAATCTAGACAGTCTAACTCAGACATTCCTGAACATTCAGACAATTTTTTAAATTAAAAGGCATGTACAGAGACATAGCTACTACATACATGCAATATTCATGACAAATACCAGTGACAGAGGAAATCTCTCCAAAAGCAAAAGGTGCTAAGCAAATGAAAAGTACCATTTCACCAGCATCCTCCTTGGGTGAGCTGGAAAAAAGATCACTGGATTCATCTTCTTAATGTCTCAATAACTGTAAATTGAGAAAACATGTCTTTCAAAAGAGTTCACTGAAAACAAGGGCAAAAGGTTTATTGAAGAGAATGGGAGGTAAAGACATGGGGCAGAAGGATGGTGAACTTCCTTAAAAAAAGACTATCTGAGGACACCTGGGTGGCTCAGTCAGTTAAGCATCAGACTTCAGCTCAGGTCATGATCTCATGGTTTGTGAGTTTGAGCCCCACATCCAGCTTTGTGCTAATAGCTCAGAGCCTGGCGTCTGCTTCAGATTCTGTGTCTTCCTCTCTCTCTGCCCCTCCCCTGCCCTTGCACACTCTATCTCTCTCTCAAAAATAAATAAACATTTAAAAAATTTAAAAGACTCTCTGGTCATAGTGATAGATAAAGATACAAATTTCTGGAGGAAGTAGAGGGAAAAGGTGATGAAATCCACATATTAATTTACTATAAATTTGGAACATAGATAATAAACATTACCATGCAAATTGTTTATATTTTCAAACCTTCATCTCTACACATATATATTACATATAAACATAAAATATACCTTCTCATGCTATTATAAAGAGTTTTTTAAATAAAATGTCTATTAAAGTACATGTTAGGTACATATAATTTTGGCCAGGTTTGTCCTCATTGAGAATATTTCCTAGACCCCAGATAATTTAATACAGATTCATATAATTTATGTGTTTTTTAATTATAGTCTTGTTTGGAGGGTATAAAGAGCAATAACTATTCTGGAAATCTACTGAGCATGGAAAGAACTGAAAAATGTAAAAGTCATAACGGCAAAATGTGTGAAGTTCAGCAGCCAATGAGAGGGAAACACAATTATAAGCTCAGTTGGTCAGAATACAATAAAGCTAATAAAAAAATACAATACAAAGATTAATTTCAAAATTTTTAGGAAAACATCAAGTAGTACATGAATCATAGAGGTAGGATTAGTCAGCTCCTTTAGTATTTTGCAGCAGAAAAAAGAGGAAATGAAATTCAAATCCAGTCACATTTACTTGCATTCTTTTTTGGATAACATTATGGTATCAATACAAAATGTTTAGATTAAGGCCGTAGGTCAAACGAAATATATGCTGTGGATCAAATGAAGTATGTGGTTAAACCATATGAAACTTCCGTTTCGTAGGTTAAAATTGGTTGAGCTTTAGCAATTCCATGTGGTTCACGTATCTTAATACATGTTCTAGTGTAGATAATTTCAGATAGTTTTTGAAGTCAAATAGTCATGTTTGGATGCCATCTTCGTTCTACCATTTTATTAGCTATGAACCCTCAGGCAGGTTACACGCTTTTATCTCTCCTGTAGTGCCCCCACCTAGATAAAGGGCACTGTGGTGTCTACTCTTGGAGTGTTGTATAGATTAGATGAGTAATACATGTGCAGTGCCTCATACAGGGCTTTGTCCTCACCTAATGAAACTAGTTCCCCAAAGGTCTCTATCAAAGTCAATAGTTTATAAATGAGAAAAGAGGGACCCTAAGGTTTTGCTGAATCTTCTGAGATGCTCCATGATTTTAAATGTTCTGGGCTTCTGGGCACCTTCCAGAGAAGCCACACCTAACACAAGCCAGCTGTCCATATAGGTGAGGGCATCCCACCAAAACATCTGCTTTGAATCAATGTCAGCTTCATCTTTGAAAGATATCCTGAATCTTGTTTCCACACCTCAGTCTGCCAGGGACAGTAGAATTTAAAATCACCAGGAAGACACAGAGAATAATTCTTTGAAATTCAATAGCTATGAAATTGGGAAATGGAGTGGGTGGGGAGCTTATGTCAAGCCCCTCACACTTCATAAGCAATTTAATAACTCCTCAATGTCTGATGATATTAATCCCACTGGCTTTACATATTTGGGTTATTTCCTTTGGGGTAGGCTTTTTCACACCCTATCCAGCCAGAGAAGCAAGTGCTTATCAAACTCTGGAGGATGCTGGTGGGCAGCTTCTTCTCAGTGGAGTCCTGGTCTCCAACACCCAGTGTGCTCTTCCTACATAAGCTTCCAGAATGAATTCCACTGCCTATAACCTTTCTGGCTGAAGGACACAGAGCCCTGAAAGTACACCTAACAATTAACAATAAGCTTGTGGCTGTGATGAATGATTTCCATGTAATATTTCACTTCGTTCTCACAAGTCACTTCCATTTAGAAATGAGGAAACAACTTGAGCCTTACCAAAATCACATTAGTAGGTACCAGGGAATTGCAGAGTTGGACTTCTCTGTTATTACACCCTGATTCTTCTGAAAATCAAGAACAGCCTAAGAATAAGCATGCTGTAGAGGAGTTGTTTTTCCTTACGAGTAGAATTTCTATATCAAATAATCAGCTAAAGATGACTATTTTTCCTCATCGCGTCCTCCGGCTCATTTCCATTATCCCTCAAAATGGGTCAACATCGCCCTGCCTTCCATTAATGACTAAAGGGTGGTCCTCTCCTATATGATTCCCAGTGTTTTCCTTTAAAGGGAACCCCTTCCATGAACCAATGTATTGTTTCACTCTTAGCTTGTCACTGGGTATCTTTCGACTCCAGCACCAGTTCCCCATGTCACAGGTTTTTCTGGTGTTAAAAGTATCAGATTTTTCCCATTGCGCCTTTAGAATCTGTGCAAGCCCAGGATCCCTGGCACAAATCAATATTCTACGTTAGAGAAGTGCAGGAATGAGCCAATAGAATTAGCAGAGTAATTTACTATGCCTCGGCTACAGCTGGCAGGGACCACAAAGGGAAGCAAGCAGATGTTTGTTTGATAATGGCGGTTTCCTCCAGTGGTCAGAGCCCAATGCCCATACTCTGTTAGCAGTCTGTCCAGCTTAATAAAAAGGGATAAGGGAGATTTGAGTTTCCTCAGTTTGTAATGCCAATTGAGTCCTCCTTCTACTATTTCATTGCAATAGTCTGTGTTTTTCATGGTTGTAATATGGAATAATATCATATGAAGGTTTAGATGTGTTGTGGTGAAAAAAGGAAAGAGTTTGGATGCAGACAGGTTAGAAACTGTTATTGGGGTCACCATTTCCTATTATTGTAAGAATTTCCTATAGTTAAAGTGTTCAGGAAATCTTGGCCAATGATAGCCCACTACAAGCTTGATAGAAAATAAAATGGCAGCAAAAGGCACGTGGAAGAACATGTGAGTTTTCCTCCGTTTCTTTGCAATGTAGTAGTTTACAGAAGTTTTGTTTTCTTTTTTAAAAAAACAATGAATATATAATAAAACACAGAGTCAAGGAAAACACTGTTTCCTTTGGATTAATTTCCTTTGGATTAATTTTCCTTGCCTTCATGCCCAACCTCCTGGGAGGGAGATCAAAGCTTCAAGGGCAGCAATGCCCTCTTTTGTAAGGCCACTGAGGAGACAACAATACATACGCTATGAACCCACAGCAAGTCTTGGAATCTACTTTTGTTTTTGTTTTTTTCTTTTGGATCTTATCTATAACTTGAAATTTTTAATCTATCAAAAAGTATTCAGCCAAGGTATATAAATCTGAAGCTCACTATGGGAAGGTTCTGAGTCAAGTTCACAGAAGAGATCATCTCCTAAATGAGAATTGAATAAAGGTACAAATATTAACAATACAGGATGATTGACACAAACTTTAGGGGATAAGGCCAAAGGAAGGTGTTTAAAAGAGGAAATTATGAGACAGCATTATTTTTAAAAAGCCACTTCAGCTTGAAATCTCAGTGAAGCTTACATAGCCAGAGGTATGGCAAGGGAAAGGTGAAGGAAATAGCAGGGGCAGAAGTGCAGACTTGGCGAAGAATGAAATTCTTGTAGTCAGAGAACAGAAAAAATGTTGCTTGGGGTAAACAAAGGAGTTGGTGGGGAGGTAGTCAAAGAAGCCTGGAAGAGAAAAGAGCCTAACGTTTGGAACGCTTGGAATGCCAACCTCTACTATATACATATTATATGTTAGACTACTGGGCACCATTGAGGGGTTCTGAGCACAATCTGTCCAGTCGGTTCTGTAATTCAAGAAGGTCCTCGATCATCAATATGTAGGTTGAATTTGTGGGTACAGATTAGCAGGAATTTAGGGGATAATGGAGGCATGAATGAAGACAGTAACATGAAATGAAATGGAAGCTAAACTGAGGATTTGGTGTCAAGGGACTAGAAAATGCAGAACTTCCCAGATAACTGGGTGATGCAGTGGGAAGGCAGTAGTTCAAGAGGAAGGAAGGACCAATGGCAACTGAGGTTTCAAACTCTGGGAACTGGATGCCATTAAAAAACCCAGACCATTGAGAAAACGAACGGATGGGAGACAGTGCTGAGTGTCTCAGTATGTCAAGGACTTTTCGTGCAGTATTTCATCCCATATTCACAATTTTTATTAGAAGCTATATTATTCCCACTTTATTCCTGAGGAAACTAGGACTCCAAAAATAACCAATTTGCCCAAAGTCACATGGACAGCATGTGGAAGAGTAAGGATTTGAACTCAACTCTGTCTGGCTCCAAGGTTTATACTCTGTTCCAGAGACTTCCCGTTGGTGCTCTAAAGAGTTCTAGAAATCCTCAGAGGCTCCTTGGGATCTCCTGAAGGAGAATGAAGGAGGTTACATCTCTGGGGTCCCTTCTTGGCTTTCACCTAGCTTAAGATTTCCTTTAGCAAAAGAGTGTTCCTACTAGAAAAACCAGCATGTCCTATTTCATCTTAAAAGAAGAGAAGTGCTTGTTTTTGGACACACTGAATTTGAGAAGCAAATGGGACAGGTGACATTGTCCAAATGTTAAACATGAAGAACTGAGCTTAGAAATGAAGATACAGATTAAGGAGAGTGTGTGTGGAGCGAATCAGTGCAATGGGCTCCCTAGTTCCATGCTGGTATTAGCAATACCAGCTTTCTAACATAAGTAATCACTTTCTTACATTTATAATACTAGTAATCACACCCAACTGTCATGCGCTAAAATGGCTGGAGGGTCCTAGTTTCTCGGTGATGCTGGACGCTGCTCTCTTGAATGTCTACATAACCTCTGCTCCCACCAGCTGGGTATCCAATTTATCAAGAGCACTTGAGTTTATTCCCAAATGAGTTTTTGCCAGTTGCATCTGTTTTTTATCATTCATAATTTTATCAAACAATATCTAAACCAATGCAATATTAATGCAAAAGGAAATGAAGTTTTTTCTTGAAAAACAAGTTGAATTATTTGGAGAGAATAGACAAGTTACTTTGCCTTCAGATGAAATGGGAATGAGATTATTGTGCAATATTGCGGAAAACCGTAAAAATCTAGACTGATCCTGGGCTCAGATGGATTTTCAAATGTCTTTAAATTCTTACAGCATCATGACTGGAAGTTGTAGATGATGTATTATTATTTATTATTATTATTACTATGGCTTTACTGCAAGAACGTTGAGTTGGCCTTCAAGCATCAGACCTTGGCTCTATATTAAAAGAGTGGGAAATTAATGTATATTAGTAATTTTAAGAGAAAATAAAATGTTACATGTGTTTATATGTATCACTTTTTATGATGCCGATTTAAAAGACTTCTTTATTAACCTACATCTACTAGTTCTGAGCAAGTAGAATAAGAACATGTCTACCATGTATTTCTAGCCCCTGAACAGAAAGGGGATTTTTTTTACCACTTGAGCACAGGTCAATCACTTGACTCTTCTGATCCTTAGGTCAAACCAACTAGAAAATTTGGCAAGGAAGAAAGAAATTGTTGCACTGGCCTGAAACTTCCTACACCTCCCCAATATGAGAGAGGGCAGGAGTGAGCGTTTAGATTTTAAATGACTTAATTATGATTTCCATTTGGAAAATTATGTGGAAAGACTTTCTTCTCATTTCAAATATCTGTAAGCTCACTTATTACTAATAGGCACAATTCTGCCAATCTCCATAGTGACATAAAATAGGATTCCAGGCTAGGCTAGCAGGGAGTGGACTGCTGTGAAGACATTTTTAACTGTGTATGCAAGGTCAGATTTTACTTTGCTGCCCTGGAGAAATACAAGGAGCTGCAGCAAACAGAAGGAGAGGCCACGCTGCTCCCCAGCAGCTGCTGCATCGTGACCCGGAAGCCCTGAGCGCTCAGCACCAGCCATGAGGCCTGTGTCTCTAATTGGCACTGCAGCCAGTTAAGTCTCCTCCCTTTGTGTGCCCTAGACTGCCAGAACCAGAAAGAGAGAGAGAGAGAGAGAGAGCGCGCGCAAATAATATGTGTGTGTGGTGTGTGATCACCTGCTTCCCTTCTCTTGTTGCCATGGGTTACGGAGCCCAGAGCTGGAGAGTGGGGCCAAGCACTCGGGGTGGAAATAACTGCGTCAGCCTCTGAAAAAAAGAAACTAGAAATAGGGAGCAGGGAAACAATGGGCAAAAGAACAAAAATCAACATCCCAAGGTGGCCTGACCATGAGTAAGGAAGCCAGGCACCCAAAACGAGAGCAATCCTTCATAAATCTAGCTCCCACCAGACACGCTGGTCTAAACACTGAGGAAGAGAAGAGAACAAATGCAAATGTCTACAGCAATCCTATGCCACCACCCCCTTGGGCCTTCCATACAGGTCTAGGACCCACCTTGGAGAAAAACAAAGTGTGTTAAGAGTTAAGGCAACAGCTGTCAGGGAGCCCATGCTATGCATAGCATTATGGAATACCAGGCACTGAGCGGAGAGACACACCAACAGGAAGGAGGCTGTGACCTTGGGGAGGCCACTGTTTAATTAGGCATCTTAAGTCTGTAAGTCAGGCTTCTTGTGAACCCTGCACCCAAATACTCATTATTCTTCTTATTTGATGGCCCATCAAGGAAAAGAATGTGTTTCCCCCTCTTTCCTATGGCTTCTGAATATTTTATATGAAATGTCATAACTTGTATTAGAGAGGCTTTTCAACAAAGTCCAATCTCCCAATTTTACAGCTGAAAAAAAACAGGCTCAGAGAGGTTAGGTGCCTTGATCAAGATAATCCAGCTTGTTGGGGCTTTTTTTGTTTTGTTTTGGTTTTATTCATTTGCTTGCTTGCTTGCTTTTTGCCGAGGGAGAAAGTGGGAGGAGACTCCTAAGCGATGCAAATGATGTTTACTTATGTTGGCAGACAGGATGGCCAGAAAGTAAGAATCCCACATTCTTCAGATTGAACTATCAAGAAAAGAGATAACTAAGATCCCTGTTTTCCTGATAGGGCCACCCGTTGTCTTTGGGTGTGAGGACAAAAGCTGCTTCCCACCAACATTGCAGGGTCCAAGTCTCATGCATGGCAGGACATTTGCGTGATCATTAGGACGGACATGGTAGTGAAGGTATGATCTACAAGGCTTTCTAATTCAGACCATGACACCACTGTGAGCTTCCAAGAGCAGTTTCTTCCTTCCCTGATCCTTGTCGGAGGAAAAGAGCCCTCAGGTTATTGCAGTATCTACTGACTTTGGCCATCTTCTCCTTCCTTAAGTTTGTGGTGAGCCTGTGTTCTTCACTGGTTACCATCAGCGATTGATGGGAAACTGATTCCATGAGAGGCTTTGGCTAATCTGTGTGCCAGAAGAGACCTAGTTTCTTGATGCCACGTTGCTGACTAGCCATTTGCCAACTATCTTTCCTGCTCTGTCTCTCACTTGCTAAATACGGTGAGGTAGCCATTCTCTTTTTGGCTTTCAGTGTGTCTTGCTACCTTAAGAACTTAAGTTCTCACATTAAAACATGGAGAGAGTGGTGTCACTTGTATGCTTCTGGCTGTCACGGTAAAAACATACTGTCTACCTGATGCCGGTGGACTACAGATAACTATGGCTGCTTGACTCCATGACCCTCCCCAAGAAGGCTAATGTCAGAAAGGGATGAACATGACCCTTCATAGAAGTGTGGCAAGGTTGTCCAGCTCTTCTCTCTCCCCTGAGCAACCTGTGGTGGTAGGGCAGGACACAAAGAGGAGAGCATAGCACAGGTTTCTCAAAAGGCAAATAAACCATGTCTCAGCCTCCGTGAAAGCTTATCAAGAAGCACTAGAGAGTTCTGATGCTGGGAACACATAGGAAGCTGAAGGCTATACCTTGGAATGCAGACTGCCCAGGATAAACCACAGGAAACAGGTGTGTCCAGGTTCATATCCCATTCGAAGTACCACAGCTATGCCAAAGGAATAGAGGGGAGTTAAACTTCTCTCTGCTAAACAAATTAATCCAGATCCTAAATCCTGCTTATTGTTAATGGCCAGATATCCTTGAGATGGATTCCTCGGCAAGTCCTTTGATCTCACTAGCCCTCTGGGGGCTGCAGATTTCTCTCGCTAA
The DNA here is from genome assembly GCA_030068075.1 of Paguma larvata. Classification (NCBI taxonomy): domain Eukaryota; kingdom Metazoa; phylum Chordata; class Mammalia; order Carnivora; family Viverridae; genus Paguma; species Paguma larvata. Next base: position 55,077,532 of record CM057825.1, read on the forward strand.
TCAAAGTCCACAGATCTTTTTCCTTCAGGGGTTTATCTAATACTGCATGAGTTTTTTTAAATCCTTATATCATGTCCTTCTTTATTTCACTGTGCTCCCTTTGCCTCTTCCTCTATCCAAATCACTCTTTTATTCACTTTCACTTTTGATATCCACAGAGAAATAACCTCTCAGCACTCTGGGATTCAACAACACACCAACAAAAAATGCTTACAGAGCCCCTATGGAGTGCCGCCCCAGGGCCAGGGCTGGGGTACAACTGCAAACGGTAAATGTGCTCTGTCCTCACCACACTCGTCCAAGGAGTCAGAGAAGTCAGAGGTGGGAAATTTCAGTTGAGAAGAAGGAGAGTTGGGGCTGGAGAAAGGGAAAAGCGGGTACAAAGGCCCCAAGTCGAGAAAGAACGCAGCATGTTGAGAGAAAGTGAGAGGAACCCAGTAAAGCCGGAGCGCAGACGGCAGAGGAGGGGTGGTGAGAGACGATGTGAGAGGAGCCTGGCAGACACCAGGTCATGGAAACCTTAAGACCTTCTAAACCACATCAAAGAATTAGACTTTATCCCGTGGGAAACGGGAGGCATTGAATGTCATAAATAGGGGGTAGTGTGATCAGATGTGAACTATAAAAAGATGGATGCAAGACTGAAGGAGACGTGGGAGTGTCAGTGGGGAGACCAGTTAGGAGATAGTGAGTGGGGGTAATAAATACCACGTGAACCAGAGTAGTGGCAGTGAGGATGAGAAATCTGAAAAGAGTAGAGACTTATTTAGAAGTGGAAATGCCATCTGATAGCCGCGTGGACTGGTATATGAGAAGAGCATGGGCTGCTCTGAGAGGCCTCATTAATTATGGAACAGGAATACAATGGTGACCTCCGATGCCAATCATGGTGCCTGCCCAATCACAGCCCCTGCTGAAGGGACAGGTCTCCAGGAGCCTGTATGAAACAGGGTAACCCTACTCTACCTGGTCCTAACGGATAAGACCAGGGGTAAGCACCTGACCCAAGGGCAGGCCGTCCGTAGACTGGCCAGCAACCAGTGATGTGGCCTGGCCCATCACTATAATCTGCCGTCTTGAGAATATAAACTATGAAAATGCCAAGAGAATGAGTCAGTCAGTAATAAGAGCTGAAGTTTTAAAAGGATGGAGCAAGAGGGAACATGTGCAAGCTGAAGTTATTGGGACGTGGAAGTTATGAGTAAGCAATTGCAGCCAGTCCACAGAGAGGCTAGAATGGAGCAGATGACAAAAATAAGCAGATAAACCGATAGAAGGCATCCCTGTGACTCCTGAGAGCAGCAGAAAGCATAGGTATTTTCTGGAACTATCTCCAGCCCTGAGCGTTTTCTATTTCAAATGCTGTTCCACAAGCATCTTTGCAACAAATCACCTCCGTAATTTGAGTCTCCGTTCATTGTAATGAAAAAGCATTACGCAAATACGCACCTGATATTTTGCCCCATGTCACATGCTTGTCTCTGCCCATCTTGCTGCATGTCTCCGGGGTGGTCCAGAGATGCTTGCCGGCCCTAGATTCCTCGGGAGGAAGGAATTCTGCCATTCCTGATGGCTTTACAAAAGCTGCCTTTGGCTACACTCAGTAGGTACATCAAAATCAGAAGAATGTAAAGCTTCATTCCAGAGATTCTGCTCTATGGCAAAATTTTAAACCCATGACGTGTTTCGGTGGGTTGAAAATGTCTTTGAACGTGTGCTCCCATATCCAGAGCTATGATTAATTACTGGTGGCCGCTGCTGGTTATGCCTGCAGCTCTCAGCAAGAAAATGAGTAAAAACTATTTGAGCTTTTACATTCACTATCTGACAAAGAGCCTCTTTAAAAGAAAGAAAAAAAGAAAAGAAAAGAAAAGAAAAAACAAAGCTGGATGTACTTTGTAACAAGGTTCCCATATTTTCTGGGCAGCCTGGGCCCAGCCAGCACCTGTCCAGAGATGAGCTATGATGGAAGCTGGTGAGATGTGCTGCTTTTTCCCCGCACGCGAAGTTATCCTCATCATGCTCCGTGCACATTTCTGAATTAGTTCCAGCTAGTTAGTGTCACTGCAAGACAATTTAGACTGCCATTGTTTGAGTATTCAACATACTCTTCGATGATGGATTCCCAGAAAAGGCAAAATCCATTATTTACACACAGTAGGAAAATAAACCTTCTCTCCAGTCTATGACATGAAGATCGAGAAAGCTTTTCATTCTAGACAGTTGGAAATTTTGTGTTCAAGTGGCTTTGTCAACTCTTTTAATCAATGTCTTTTGGAAAAACAAATTTAGCAGTTCGACTCCTTTATTCAGTAGGGGTGAGGTGTAACTAAGGATATTAGCTATCAATGAATGGTTCGTGGTCTGTTAGCCAGCACAGTCTTGTAATAAAGTGCCACTAACTGACAGCTGTGCCTTGAGGTAGCCTCACAGCGAAACAGCAACAACAAAAAACCTTCCAGAGTTGAAAACGTACAGGTAGGGAAGTTTGGTTCAAAGAGCGTTTCTCTCCAGCTAGAAGAAAAACATCGCAGCGGATTGAAGATATTCCATGGTATAGTCACAATAGTTTTCAAGTCGGTATGGCAGGTTGCTGATGCTCTCTGAACTACCTTTCGACAGATGCCCAAACATTCTCAGCCTGGGGGCCAGCCCGGGGAGGGGATGTGAATGGCGGCCCGTGGACTGTGGGTCAGGAGGGGAAGAGACTTCTGCTTGACAGCAGGGCTTTGCAGGACACCACTTCAGTTGCCAGGGAGACTTCGGGTGGTGGCAAAGTAACTGGACTGAAGCAAAAAACTATAAAAGAGTATTTCCCAAAGTGGGTTCCTAGAAATGGATTAGATATAACATATGAAAAGGAGTCCAAGATCAGATTAGTTGGAAAAATTTTGGGTTAATTAAGCTACACAGGGTGTAGGACTTCTCGAATCTTTTACTAAGCTAATTAATCTGCATAAAAGAGTATAGTTTGTGCTCTTTTCAATTTCTTTTTAGCAGGGGGACCATGGGACCCTTTTTATGGAGCAGCTCATCTCGCCAGGCTAGTATGCTGTGAAAATTCTTTGGGAGAGATTCTGGTACCCACTCTCTGTCCTCTTCCTGACTCTCCACAAGACCCTATCATGTTGTCTCTTATAACCAGCTTAGTTTTGATCTCTTCCGCAGTCTCTTCCTTGTCCCCACTCCATCCTGCTCTCAGCCTCACTCTTTGACGTCGAAGGTCCTGTCAGTTGTTGTTGTCCCAGGGACAACACTGACTCTGTCTCATCCTGACTGGGTCCTCCTAGATCACACTCCTGGGTGTGCTCTTCATGCGTGAACAGCCCTCTCTCCTGTGCTCCCCAACACAGGATTTCAGAGCCATGGATCACCACATGAGGCCGTGCTCAGCCCCCTTGGTCCCTTCAGCAGGCAGACTTGCACTGATTATCCAGCGGCTGCACTTCTCCCACCTCACTTCCAGGCTCCTGATGGAGACGTGTCCTGTGAAACCTCCATCCTCTATGGGGCTCTGAGGTGCCTTGAGGAACTTACAGACTCCAGGAGGTCTGGAGGGAAAGAAGCAGAGCTAAAGCTGTTCCCTGCCCCCTGTACATTCCCTTCCAAAATCTGTCACTTTCTCCCTCTAATTAGAGTCCCTACCTGCCTTGCATAAACAGCTGGCTTGGGGCAAAACCAGGAGGAAGTGATGCTGTTCTTCCAACCACCACTGTTTCTTAGGCCGCATCCCCCAGGCCCCCACCTGGAGCCTCTTCCCTCCCACCCTCATCTAGCCTTTCCCCCCCCGTACAACCTCCTCTTATTTGATATCAGTCATTTACACATAAGTATAATTTTAAGTCAGTTTTTACCTCTCTGGGGACATTTTAAAAATATTAGGTAACGAGGAATGGAATGAGTGGCCTCAGGAAGTAGGTTAGGAAGCTCTATTCCCTGCATGCTAAAAACCACAAGATTGCCTTTACAGAATGCTAGTCCTGGCTATGACATTAAGTAGGAGAGCAAATTCAAGGGACTAAATAATTCTGTACCACTGGCTAGGCTCCCAGGTGGTAAAGGTGGATAAGCAGATCTCATATTTCGAAAAGTTATACCTGGAGCTAACCATTCAGTACCATGATTACAGCTCTTACCAGCCGAACCTCCATGCCATTTTTTATATTTTTATGTCTTGTATTGCACAACAACATTATTATTTGACTGTGCAAGAAGGAAGAGAAGATGAGAGAGTGACCTGGAGTTCTAATAATGCATTTTCCCTCTTAATATCACTGGATTGGTCATCATTCAGAACCAGGAATCCAACATCCACTGAAATTGAAGGGCGGTAACTGATGGGAGTCACAGGAGGCACCAGGGGCCACTGCCTGCCTGGACAGATCCACGGGGCCATGTATTGAGAATGCATGTATCCATTGGTGGATATGTGCAAACGGACAAGCAAGCAGACTGGCTAGCTAATGCTGGGTTAGTGAGAATTTAATTTCTCCCCGTATTAAAAAACACCCCTGTGCTAACTAAGTTACAAGCCTTTTTGGATTCCTTGCTCTCCGGTATCCATTGGACTCCCCCACAAGAGAGCCTCCCTCGGCCGACCAGTTTTGGCAGGGAATGAAAAAGGACACTTAGATTTAGTACCAGCTCCTTTCTGAGTAGGGACTTTCTGAGTTCTAGGGACTTTCTCAGTATGAAGCTTTCTTTGAACAGAAGTTGGTATTTCTTGCAACGGTTTCGTAGTAGGCGACTGGGACCCATCGGCCATCTTCACCTTTCAGACCCCTGCACATGTCTTCCTCACAGAGGCCCGCCCAAGCTGCTCCATGTCCCTTCACCCTCCGAAACACACCCTCTCCCCATTCGCCCTGATTCTTTCAGTATTACCTTCTAATGAATTAAATACTCTGCTCTTTTACTTTGTCTGCTTCTCTCTCCTCCACTCATTTCCCATAATGGAGGGCTATAAATAAAGGCAGGGACTTTTTTTTACAGGTTTGTTCTTTGCTTTTTCCCCAGAGCCTAGAATAGTGTCTGGCACATAGCATATGCTCAACAAAAATATATTGACTAACTGCCTAATTAACTAAAATTGTTAATGCTCTGGAAGTGAATATTCCCCTCCCTTAAAATGTGAAGTCTGTTGTTCTACCTTTACGCACTTAAATTCATGCATGTTTTTGGAAATGTATCATGTCCCAAAGCAGGGTACTGCCAGTACTAATAAAGTAAGTGCTAAATTTTAGTGTATAGAAACAAATATTTCAAAGTCCATTAAAGGCTATTTTTCTGTTGCATATATATTATACATCTGAGTTATGTTTCCCTTATAGATAGTATTGGAGTAATATGCTACTTGCCCTCAGCTACAAAGTGTTTCCCTATATTTTCAGCTTTATCTAGTAAGTTTCCTGAAAGATCGCTAAAAAAAATCTTGGTATATAGACAGAAAACTGAGAAGGAGAAATGAGACTCACACAAGTCAGGAGAATTGTTGGAAGGGCATGAAGCTGGAAGGAGACACATTTAAATTAGGAATTCACACAATTCCCTCACTAGTAAGGTTTCCACTTGCCACAAATGTGTTAGAATACCGCTGTGCACTTGCACATTATTTACTAGTAAATAAATTTCATTAAATATCCAAAGTTAAAAGTTGAGTAAAGACTGAGTCAGACCTAAAAGGCATATTTACAAGAATCCGCAGCTTCCAAAGCATCCATTTTGAGGTGGAAGTCTGTTTTAAGTCACATAAAACATTTCTAATTAACTTTTATCATCTACCCAATAATTAGAAGCCTGTACCAGCAAGAAACTCTTTTACCATTTACTTAATAAAGATAGCACTGAAAGGGACCTTGGTCATTGTCCATTCAGGCTGCTGTAACAAAAACACCAGACTAAGTGGGTTAAACAGCAAATATTTATTTCTCACAGTCCTGGAGGCTAGAAAGTCCAAGATCAAGGTGCCAGCAGATTCAGTGCCTGGTGAGGGCCTGCTTCCTCATTCATAGAGGGCTATCTTCTCATTGTCCTCACAAGGTGGAAGGAGTGAGGGAGAGTTCTGGGGTCTCTTTCATAAGAGCACTAATCCTATTCATGAGGACCCTCTCCTGTGACCTCATCACCTCCCAAAGGCCCAACTCCAAATACTATCACACAGGGGATTAAGTTTCAACATATGAATCTGGAGGGGGGGTAGGGGGGACACAAACATTCAATCCATATTAGCCATAATCTGTAGAATCCCCACATTTTTACTTGAGAACTCTATGACTCTTGAAGTTTGCGTGTCACAAGTGACAAGATTAGGCCAAACCTCTAACTCCCAGTTCTCTCGGTCCCCTCTTCTCTCAGATACCCTACTTGGACAGATAAAGACAATCATTAAGTTACCTTTCAATTTTCCTTACTCCAGCGTAGCTAATTCAAACCATGTTGTTATTTCATGACGTTCTATTTCCCAGCATGTTGTGGCTCTACAGATACTCAACCATTTGAAGACATAAAATGTCAAAAACATAATCAGGAAGTAGGAATTGAAAAGACTGAACCCAGTTTCCCTTCTATTCCTGTCAAAAGTGACTCTGTGCCAAGCCATTCAGGGGAAACCAGCCTTGTCCTTGGGGTTGTCGAGAGCTGAGGCTGGCCTTGAAAATAGGGGGATCTCAGAAGACCAACCTGGGGAGCTGAGAACTTGCCTTGAGCATGGACTTTGTCAACACCTGTAATCCCTTTGCCACCTAACTCAGTACCCATATTTATTGAATTGGATCTGTATCAAATTTAAAACTGAGCTTGGAGCAAACTTTATCTGGTGTGTTAGGGGACAAGGGATCAGATGAACCATTATTTTTCTTGATTTAATTATACCATTGCTATCCTTTTAAATGAATGCAGTTGCACACACACACACACACACAAAAGGTAAATAATCTTTACCTCGTAAGATCATTGCAAAAAACTAAATGACATAATTTATATAAAGCAATTAACACAACACAGGCCATAGAGTTTAATAAATGTGGGTGATGACAATAATGATATACAAATGCCTTCTTCCTGCCATCAACAAGGTCTGGGCTCAATCAGTTATTTTAATATTATGAAGGTGTAGCATGAGATATCTTGTGGTGATAGAGCGGTTCTATATCTTGTGGTGGTTCGTGCATCTACACATGGGATAAAATTGCATAGAATTGTACACATATACAACTGAGTGCCAGTGAAACAGATGAGATCTGGATAAATCACATGGATTGTACCGATGTCATTTTCCTGGTTTTGACAATGTACTATAGCTATGTAAGATGTTACCGCCGGGGGAAGTTACAGAGGACCTCTCGGCACTATTTTTGCAACTGCTTGTGCATCTATTACCACAAAACGAAATAAATTATTTTAATCTATTTTGAAATAATTAGAAATTAGTTTAAATTATTTAAAAATAAAAAGGCTGTAAGAAAGGATTCATGGTTTTCCCATATTTTTATAACCTCTAAAAGATTTCATTAATAATATAGATGTTTCTATGTTTCCTCACTTATTGAAAAAAAGTTAAGGGAAAAACTCTCATCTCTTCCTGGAGATTACTATAATTTAAATGGAAAACATTTTTTTCCAGTAAATGTGGTTCCATGAGTTTGAGACAGATTTATGCAATTAACTGATTTACAATATCACTCACTTAAAAATATTTTATCTTTAAGTATACATTAAAGGTGTTGAAATTTAAAATATTGCTGAACAGCTGCCAACTATTAAAGTTATAATAAAATCTAGTGGTCGTTACCTAAGGCAGGGGTGGGGGTGGGGGGAAGAAACAAGCACAAGTCTATAGGAACTTTATAAAGACAACTGATAAAAAGATCCAGTGTTCTTAAGGAAAAGTATGCACTTGCCCATCCCCAAGTAATATATTTTAGCCATGGATTCTAAGAAACCTATCTTTCTGTGCATTCACAGAAAGACATAAAGCTCAGTCTACTTACTTCCAAAGGAATTTCTATTTTCCATAAAAAGCTGCTCAACTCAGAATGAAGGGACTGACTTATATTTGACCACTAGGTGTCACTGTTGGTGGTGCCTGGGCTGTAAGAAGGGGGAGGGGAAATTGAAAGCTATCTCTTAGGGGATTTTTTTGGGTTGTGAGATTGTTTTTAAACATAAAATTCTCATTTTATTGCCATTTTGCTTATCTGGGTTAAGAGGGATGACGTGGAAAGGAAATGGAGAAGTATAAAGACAGAGCTCTTGGAGAATCACGGGCCATCACATCACTTTAGGAGATGGGAAGTGTGTGGCTTAACTATGGAGCTATAATACCCAACAAAAATTGACTATTAAACACAAGCCCATTTTAATAATTCCCTAGCCACATGACAGGAAAGCAGAACAACATCAATTACTTCGCGTTCAGAGAGGGAAGCATTCCTCAGTCATGTCTGCCTGGTGCTCAAGAAATTAGATGAATAATTTATATCACAAGGCAGAGTGAGGGTCAGTGTGTGTGAAGGGGATTTGAGGAAGGAGCTACTGAAGCACGTCAGAAACATCATCCATGAGGCCGCAAACAAAGCCCGTTGGAAGAGCCTCAGGAAGTTGAATGGGATTTTTTTTCCATCAGCTATCGGTGAAGTATAATTTAATTCTAGACTTGGCTATAAGAAATGGGAACTTTTTCAAAGCCCATGGAAAATCAAACAATGAAAAAGAGATTTTCCTGGTGTTGTACTTGGCACAGGACTCCAGCGATAGCAAGATGGGTGGTGCCTGTCTGGTCTCAGGAGGGAGATCGTCCTTTTCTTCAGAACAGTCCGGGCCTGCTGCCAGGCTTCAAGGTCAGGGGCCTGTTCCTGGGGACCCAGTGGCATAGCCTGGATCTACGGGCTTGCCGGGATCATTGGCAGAAACCCACAAAGGAAGCTGCTCTGTGCCAGTGCTATTTCAGGCAAGCGTCTCTAGCTGGAGCTGTTATTCTTTCACTTTCCTAAGGGGGAAAAAAGTTTAAGAAAACCAAGGAGTTGGGATGGAAGTGAAGTTGGAGGAGAGAGCCCAAATGAAGGGTAGAAATCTCTAATGAGCAACCAGAGGAGAATTCTTTAAAATGGAGAGAGAAGTTGACCACATGGCCCCCCAATTTTTCATACTTGAAAATATTTCCTTATTTATGTTATAAGCTAATGCATGAAGTGATCATTTCTGTCTTCTGCTTTAGATATTTCTCAGGGCAGTATTGGTGGTTTGTTCTTAACCACATTGAAAGAAAAGAGAAAAATAAGCAGCTAACATTTGAGTGCTAACTCTATGCTAGGTATTACTCTCAGTGCTTTCCAAGTATTAACTCGTTTAATCATCAAACAACCCTGGAAGAAAGTACTATTATTATACCCATTATACATGAAGAAACTTGGGCAGAAAGAGGTCAGACAGCTTGCCCAAGGTCACAGAGCCTGTAAGCCACTCATCCAGGCAGTCATAAGACTGGAGCTTGAGCTCTGATCCCGATCACCCAGTCTCTCCTTATTGAGCCACTTTTGGCCATTTGATGACTTGTGACATGTCTTCTTCGCAGTCAAGATACTAAGCAGAGACCCACAAAATGTTTGCCCAGAGGGATTTCTCACTAGTACGTTCTGGCGAAATGCCACAGCAAAGGATGAAAGGCGTACTAGAGTGGGAGGTGCTGGCCCTCGCTCGTCAAGCCTTTCTCGTGGCTGCCGCTCTCAACACTACCTCAGGTACGTCCTTATGACGGGTCTCTGTCACTTATGCTCTCACTTCCACATCATGCCTAGCTCTATGAGACTATATATCAACCTCTCATTGTGATGTACTTGAAAGTGACTTCCAGACAGTGTAAGTAACAGTAGTTGGTATGAAAACACATCTTTTCCAAGAGGTTTTAAATGCCTACTCCCCACCATATACATATATACTAAGCTTTTGCCAAAATAAGTTTAAACCAGTTGTGTAATTGTACACAAAATAGCTGAAGCTTCACGAAATGCCTTGTGGGCATCGACAGGCAGGGGATGGGGGGGAGGGAGACAAAGCAAACACGTGTGCTCCCTAATAACCCTGGGAGCTGCATTGATTCTAATGGATAGTTTCTAGTCCAGCAACAGTATTGCATTCTGTCATTAATGGATGTGGGGAGGCCAGTTTCCTCAGTTGGAATGAAGCCACTATTAGTAGATAGCCCCCTCCCCCTCCAAAAAAAAAAAAAAAAAGAGGAGAAGCAATCCCAGGAAATAAACCCAGAGGAATCATTGACTCTGGGAAGTAAAAACGAGTCTCAGAGCACAAAATGTTTTGTGGAGGTTCTCATTGTATTCCTTTTAGGACAGACCTAAGCATGAACAGTGGAATCATCCAACAGATTTCTCATTCCTGTTGCACTTGGAATGAGCCAGCATTATTTCATGATTTGTCTAGAAAGCTAATTATGCAACTAAGGGGACTTTAGAATTAAACTGCCTTCAATTCAAGTGACCAAAGAAACCTAACTTTCAAAATCCTCTCTCGAATCTGGCCAATTTTTGGAAAATGTTTTCTTTTTTACTTTGCCACATACATATCTAGATACCATTCCACATTATGGGAAGGTGCCATAGAAAAGCAAAAACTAAAGAAGTAAATATAAAATGTTTATTAAGACAATTGCAATTAAAGGCAAAGTTCCAAAAATATAAATTCTTCCATATTCGTGAAACATAACTGTAATAAGCAACCAATTGTCAATTTATCAGAAGTAATTTTTCAGTAGTGACTATATTTTATATTCATATTTTCAACAAACATTTTTGGGTTCTGCTAGGGACTGGATTGTGTCTCCTCAAAATGTATACATTGAAGATCTTACTCCCAACATGAAGATAGGGCTTTTAGGAGGTCATTAAAGTTAAACGAGGTCAGAAGAGGGTCCTAATATGATAATATTGATGGCCTTAAAAGAGATAGCCCTCTCTTTCACTCTCCATGAGCCTCTGTTGAGGAAAGGCCATGTGAGGACACAGCAAGAAGGTGGCCTTTTGCAAGCTAGGAAGAAGTCTCATCAGCTGCCAGACCTTGATCTGGGACTTCCAGCCTTGAGACCTGTGGAAGAGAAATACCTGTTGTTTAAGCCACCCAGTCCTTGGTAATTTATTATGGGAGCTTGAGCTGACTAATACAGGCTCCTACTTTGTACCAAAGACATTACTGCTTGCTGGTCTACAATGTTGTTCAGCTCAGATATGGTCCTTGCCCTCTTGGAGCTTATGGTCTTGTTGGAGTGACAGACATTAAACAATTAATCATAAAAATAAGAGTATAGCTATTAGTTATAACAGTAAAATACAAAAGTTAAAGGGTAATTTGAAAAACTGAGAGGAATTCAATTTAATTTGGGAGGTTAAGGAAATGACATTTAATTTAAGTCCAAGAAATAAGTAAAAAGTTAGCCAGATGATGATAAGGATAGAAAGTTCTGGACAGAGGCAAGAGTATTATGTGCAAAGGCCCTGAGGCAGGAAAGAGGATGTTTATTTTAAAATAACTGAAAGAAGTGAGTGGAATTACAGAATGGTGAACAAAGAAAAAGGACACAATATAATTCATGTTTGTAAAATGGCACTGGAGCTTCTATGCAGAGAATAAATAGGGTGGGGGAGGGTGAAAGTTGATGCAAAAAGACTGGCTTGGAGACAGAGACAGGAAGACAGTGGATTCAGCTAGGGTGGTGCCTGTGAAGATAGGTAGAAGTAAAAAGATTCTAGGAGTCCTTTGTAGGTGGAAACAAAAGTATTCGGTGATACAATAAAGGTGGAGGGAAGTGGTTAGAGAGCAGTTGTTATTAAGGATGACTCTCTGGCTTTCAGTGTGAATAACTCGTGCCCAGATGTGGCATTTACAAAATGGGGAAGGCTAGCAAAGGAACAGAATTGGGAGGTGAGAGCTACTGTTTGGAACTACTGTTGTACTTGTTTCTGTGAGACTGATCTTGAGACTGACCATGAGACTATTCTCTGAGGTGAGACTTCGGACGTATCACGCATTCTGAATTCAGTAGGTAATGAGGATAAATGACAAAAACCATGAAGACCAGCGCAGTTCCAGCCAGACTTCTTGGATGTAGGTTACTACTGCAGGCTTGGATTAGGCTCCTCTTGCAAATCTACTTCCAGGGTAAGTATCCATTGCTAGTCAGCTAACAGGGGAATTTCAGGAAAGGACAGCTCATGAACTGTCCACACTGAAGGGCAGGGTCACAGATGAGATGAGGGAATCCTTTAATCTGAGTCAACACATGACTTAGGAAACCTGGAAAAGGTAGCAGTTTTCTCTGGATCCCTGGGCATAAGTGACTTGGGGAAGGGATTAGTCCTTACTTGTTTCTCCCGCCATAGACTTGGTGCCACCACCACTATGGTCTGTTAGACATAGACTAGCAATTCTTTTACCAAAAGCCTTGAGGATGTGAGACCCCTCCTTGCTCTTCCAAATAGTCTAGTATTAAATAATAAGATGCAAATTTGAGAAACATATTGACAATTATACTTATTCTAACAGAGTTAGAATTATTGCAACAGAGACTGTTGGTTTCCTTCTAACTTCAATTCTTTCCTCCCTCCACAGCAATGGGACTGCAATTCTTAATGAGAGATGCTAGAAGCTAGGATTAGCCTTGTGGTGGTGAAGATGAAGAAATGTGGTGGGCAGGAGAGCTGCTTAAGAGGTAAAACCAGCAGGAGTTGGTGGTCAATGAATATGGGGACTGAGGGAGACATTCTAGGAGAACAAGACAATGCCCAGGTACGCCATTTGCAAGAAAGAAAATAATTATGATGTTTCCAGATACACAGAGAGAAGACCAGGTTTGGGAGGGGGAGTCATGAGCTCCACTTTGGACATGCTGACACTCATGAAGAGATCTGAAAGAGGTTGCTGAATACATAAGCCTGGAGTTGAGATGAGGGCTCTAGACTGGAAATATAAACTTGTGAACACCAATATTTCCTGAGTAAGTAGTAAAAGATGAACCTCCAAGGGAGACTAAATAGAAAGGGGAAAAGATGGAGGAGAAAACTAGGAGAATGTGTCATAAAAGCCACAGGCAGAGAGTAGTTCACGTAGGAAGGACTGGCAGTGGCATAAAGTGCTTCTGAGAGCTTAAGTTCAAAGAAGACTAGACATATCCCTTGAATTTAGCCACATGGAGGTCCCTGGTGACTCTGGGGAGAATTGTTCCCAATGATGAGGGAAGCCGAATAAGACCAAGTTGGACAGCGACCAGCATGTGTAAAATGGAGCCACCAGCAAGTATAGGCAACACCTCATTTCCCTTGCCAGTTACTCCTCCTCACTCACCATTACTCATTAGCAGTGGTCAGAAGCTCCCCTCAGCATACTCTTCTACATAAAGATCACCATCATCATCACCATCAAGAGTAACTCTACTCAGGGCACTATTGAAAACTCTAAGTGTTTCACCGTTTTTTAAAATGATGTTCACCTGTGATGGAACAAGGGTTTGGATGGTTTTTATGGCAACAAAGACAGATACACAGACTGATCTGTTCACTCTCTTTCGATCCCTTTTGTAAGAAGGTTGAGCACAGGTTGGGAGTGCAGCCCATGGTCATGGAAGTGACTAAGATATCTGTTTGGGGTTGATGTCTGGCCCTGCTTGTTCTGCTCCCATCAGCATCCACATGACCTGTGGAAATCTCCAGGTGTGGGCAGCAAGTGAATAAGGAATCAGATGACAGGATCCCCTACTCTGTGGGTTATCAGACATAGAAGGAGAGGGAAACCCAAATGCATACATTAAGGACAAACCGAGGAAGTGCTCTTTCCCTCAAGGCCACTAATACAAATCTTTTCCTAAGACAGATAAAAGTTCAGACTTGGGGGGAAAGGAGCAATAAAAGACAGGGGCGATTAACTGAGTGAATGGAATGTATCTACCAAGGAGAGGGTTCTGGAGAAACGGTTTTAAAGTGAGAATTCCATTGTTTGGCACAGGTTAGGAAGGATAATTATAGCCAAGGGGAGTAGAATACTTGGAAATGACTTAGATATTAGAGGGACAGAAACAAAGAAAGACTGAGGAGTCAGTTCTAGCTTCAGGGTTTGCACAGGTCTGCAACCACTGGTCAGAAATTCCAAAATTGAAAAATCTCTGAATATTGAACCTTTTTCCCTAACTTATTTGGCAGTCAATTCTGACTTGACCTAAACATATTTGGCTGCAAAACCTGATCTGAAAAGATGTAAAAATATTCACAATTATCTCACTTCGAGGTGAATAGTCATATACTTTCTTGCAGGAATATTAATGTGTTTGATTACAGAGTGCTGCCTACACTCCACTGGGGTGTTAGGCATTGTAATGCAGATGATGCTGAGTTTTCTTCCTGAAATACGGAAAATTTTGAATTCTGAAAAACATTTGGCCCCAAGGATCTGGATAAAGCATGCGGACCTACATGGGGAGGGTCAAGGGGACTGTATTCCTGACTGTATGAGGATGATTAACACAGAACAAATGCAGAGACCACAGCCTGGGCAAGACATCCACCCTCACGGAGCACATACGAGGTCTGCAGTTGCAGTCGGGAGATGTGGATCAGCCTGGCGCTGAACCCAGCTCTGTATTCCTGTAAGAGGCAGGCCTAAAGGGCCCCGATGGTCTCCAGCCAAGAAACCCATGTTTTTTGAGGGCCTGCTGCATGCCAGGCACAACTCATTACCTCATTTTATTCCTCACATCAGCCCCTTGAGAAGAGAAAATAAGAATCACAGAGTAAATGACACATTTGGGGATCATATCCCAACTGTGTGACTCCAAAGCCCATTCATTGCCCACTTTACATGGAAGTCTCTCTTTGAATATAAGTCAGTGGGCTGAGGACTAGAAAGGGCAATTATAGCAAATTCTTATGGAATATATTCTACATGCAGGCACTTCATTTAATTCTCAAAACAATCAAGGTGGGTTGGTGTATTATGATACCATTTTTCAGAAGGATAAACTAAGGCTCACAGTGGAGAAGTAACTTGTCCAAGGTCCTACAAACATAATCAGGGGTGGAGCTGGATTTCAAACTGACATCTCTCTGTCCCCAGAGTGGCCCTGCTCCCTGTATGCTATGCTTCCTCCTGAACATAGATTGCTAGTGCCAGTGGCTAGATATTTATACACACACACACACACACACACACACACACACACACACAAATACAAATGTACAACTCCTTTTCTTAATAGCCATGTGATTACCCACAGTTAAGTGCCAATGGCCTTCTGGGATCTCTCTGAAGAATGAAGTGATAAAGGTCACAGTGATGGCCAAAAAAAAAACCTGTTTATTATCAGGAGATTACATTTCCTGTCACTTAAATGAGCCAGAGACCTCCAGACACTCCAGCAAGATTCCCATTACATAGAAGAACAGCTTCAACATCAAAAGAGAGCAAGATATGGGCAAAGGAGGGGGAGGCGTGCTTTTCTTCAGCTGTTGATGGTTGGTCAAGTGCGTCTAATGGCTTATTAATAAGAAGCAATTAATTGTGTAGCCAGCCCAGTAGTTCTAAGAAATGAAATCCCAAATCTGATACATGAAGGGCATCAGGGATTGAATAACTGTTAAAAAGCAGTTTCTGGCACTGCTTTGCATCAATAAAGATGTAAAGAACAAAGGAATAGTGTGCAACTGCACGATCAATAGACACTTGAAATATAAAAGCTGAAAAAGTGGAGAAGTGTGGAACCTGGTAAATGTTAGTATCTTCTTTCCAGAGAAGAATCAGAATCACAAAGACACAGAGTTAGAAAGGACCTCAGGAGGTCATCCTGACCCACAGCTTAAATTCTCCCTGGCTGGGGACAGCTAGCCTCTTATTTAAAACAGCCAGAGAATTGCAGTAGACCGTATTCCAGAGAAACAGGAGAATGTGCGTTTACTTATTGCAGGCGCTGGACACCTGGCCCACTGGGAGCAGTAAATCGGAGACCAAAACTATGAAATACAAAGGATTTCTGAACTCATCAGAACTCCTGTGATGAACAATGACATCTGCCTGCATTCCAACAGAAATCATGTGAAATCAAAATTTCAGCCAAAAGAGATCTGGACCCCATAATGGGAATTCTTATAATTCCGAAGCCAGAACTCACAAATTTCAGCCACTGAAATGAAGGGATGCAGAGGCCACCTGGGGGAATCCCCTGGCCCATGTGGTGGTTGTGACAACCTGTGCTACTTGGCAGGAAATAATACCTACGTGGAAGGGATGATCATAGTTTATAATCATAAGCTAAGAGAAGTCTTCTTTTTTAAGCTAAGCAAATTCTAATGCTAGACTGAAATTAAAACACACACACACACACACACCCATACTCCCATACACACATTTGGAGATTCCAGGAATGTGGGAGGTATAGGATAATAGCATTTGTATCACAATGCTAATTTATTAGTTAAGCACGAAATGTGTAAGATTTCCATCTTTCGGTGAAGTTGCACTAGCAATGTCCCTGCATCCAAATGTCCTCAGTTCCTATTAATAAGGCTAAAGGAAGACTCGGTAAAATGTTTGGAATGTTTTGAGATCTCTGAACCCCTTGGGAACACCAGACATATTAATAGAACAGATTTAATGATCTCTATATCATGCAATGCTTGTTGCCTAGAAACATCCCCCAAAGATTAGTAGATGCTGTTTTTGTCCATATTCCTGTATTTCTGAGTTTTTTACATTTGTTCATATATTCAAAGAGAGAATATGTGTAAGTTATATCTGTTCAGACATTGTTTCATTTCTGGATGCTTTTTAGGGAAGTGCCAAAGAATTCAGAGGACCTAGGGAGTTGGCAGAGCATTCTGTGAGGTTAAATACGTTTGGTAATTAGCATTGCCATATCAATGCTATAGCTGAGGAAATAAAAGACTGAGGGTTGAGGCAAACATTTGTGACAGTGGTCCTTTTCTTTCAGTCTAAGAGACCATCTTGGTAAAAACAATCCTTTTTACGGGACCTAAAGCTGCCAAGCGAAGGCCATTTGTAATGAAACTGTTCTTTCGGTTACAAGATTGTCTTCTAAATTTTGAATCCCACGGGCTTTAAATATAAAACTTGCTGACACAAGCTAATTTTAATATAGCAATGTAGTATGCCATGTTGGAAATGTATGAACATGTTTGGGCTTTAACTGTTTTCTAAAAGAGTTTGCTAGATTTTGTGCCTAGGCCATCCAACACTTGAAAGACTGGTAACTGTATAAGTCAGAGCTACACTTAGCTGGTCATATGAAAGAGGAACCGGTGGCTATCTTGGGGATAGCATGAGGCAACGGGACATGCACTGCCCATGTTGCTATGGTTACACCTTCTGAGATCCATCCTAGACTAAAGAGGAAAGGCCTAGTTTCCTTGGAGACACCCAAGCAGTTGGAGTAACTCATCAGGATGTGCAGTAACCTGCCCGGATGGTGAGAAATCCTTCACATTTCTCTTTGAATATACATTCTCTATTCTCCAGTGGGTCATGGGAGAGAAGTGGGTGCTTTATGTCTGTGAGTCTGTGACTCTGGGTAAAGGCCCACTCATTATGAGGGAGAAAAACCTGGCGACACCTGAATGGCTCAGTTGGTTGGGTGCCCAACTTCAACTCATATCTTGATTTCACAGTTTGTGAGTTCTGGCCCTGCATCAGGCTCGCTGCTCTCAGGGCAGAGCCTGCCTTGGATCCTCTGCTGTCCTCTCTGCCTCTCTCCCACTCACACTCTCTCAAAAATGAATAAACATTTAAAAAAATAAAAGAGGGAGAAAAACCTGTTTCAAGTTTCACTTCTGGAACTAGAAATTTAATCCTTGATTAGATAAATAGTAAGATCAGTGAGTAACAATTAGAAACCATACGTAGGGGGCTCCTGGGTGGCTCAGTCGGTTAAGTGGCCGACTTCAGCTCAGGTCATGATCCCATAGTCTGTGAGTTTGAGCCCCATGTCGGCCTCTGTGCTGACAGCTCATCAGAGCCTGGAGCCTGCTTCAGATTCTGTGTCTCCCTCTCTCTCTGCCCTTCCCTTGCTCACACTCTGTCTCTGTCTCTCAAAAATAAATAAGCGTTAAAAAAAATTAAAAAAAAAAGAAAGAAATCATACCTAGAATCCTACGGGATTATGAACACGTCACATCATGTCTTTAAAGGGAAAAGGAATGATGAACCTACTCACTTCCATTTGGCCTATTGACAAGGACCCAGAGTAACACAACAACACTATTTCTATAGGTATTCCCCCACCCCCATTGCTCTTTTTGTTTGGTATTTGTGTGAAATCATAAGGAAGAGTCACTATTAATAAATATACACTGTGTATCAGAGATGTGCTAAGGGAATTTTGAAGTATAGTAAAAAAAAAACACATGATATTGTGAACCAACAGATTAACACAGGAATATATTTTATGGTATGTATGCAATGATGTTTTCATGCATTGAGCCCATCTTATTAATCAAGTAAATAAACAAAGAGAGTTTTCAATAGCTCATGAGCATCTGTAGACTATTTACACAATTGCCAAGGGGAATGAATGTTTCCTTCTCATGTTTTACCAAACTTACTAATTTTATGATGTGGCATGCCTTCTCATGTTTTACCAAATTTACTAATATTAAAAGTCTTGATGAATACAGAATAAATTAATTGATAAGTCAGAAAACAATTTATGAACCTGGAGTAGAAAATATGTTCTTTGCCTCATGTACAATATAATACTGTGTTAATAACCAGTAAACACTGAAGGCATTGCCATGTCCATGTTAGATTGGAGAAACTGTTGAAACCTTGCACAGCAGTGGTTTTCTTCCACTGATTCACAGAATGAAAACAACATAAGGTATGTCTGATTTTTTAAAATTTAAGCAGAAGGGCTAAAAACAATGAAGAACCCTCCACTGCATCAAGCCTTAGAGTTAGAACCAGAGGTAATGACACACCTGGAAAACCAGCAAGAAGAAAGTTTATGAGATAATAACCCCAAACTTTAATCTTAACCAGAAAAAGACAAGAATCAAGACACAGGTTGTTGGATACTGTCCTCATGCAGTGGACTTTCCAGCCTGCCCAGAACTTCCTTTCCTTTTTCTATGAGGAAACCACCCTCCCCTAATCTCAGGGCAGAGTGAGACTGGGTACATTGCCACTCCTGAGGTAGATGTTTAATCCAAGATTTTACCATCAGTATATTCCCTCCCCTTGGCCATAATTATTGTCTCAAGGATAGGTACACGACTCCAGTTTGACCAGTCATAACCAGGCCTAGCAGCTCTTTGCTGAGCTGAACATGAATCCAAGAGGCTGGAAGTCTGCAGTTGCTGGGGGCCATGATATGAAGAGGCTCTATCCAAGAGCGAAGCCAACAAATAGAAGAATAAGTAAGAGTGAGACTGAGTCCAAATAAATTTGAACTCCAGATTCCAGCCATGCTTAAGTGCACCTAGATTTTTAAAGTACTATATTATCTATTAAATTCTTTTTCTTTTAATATAAGTCAACTTAGGGGTGAGTTTTTGGGCTTTTATAACCAGGACAGTCCTGAGTAATACACTCTAAAATAATGAACACGAACTACAGTGGGCCAGTGAATATGAAGTCTGAGTCTGTCATTCTGGCAGATGACATAGAAGAACTCCCATCTGTGCCCCAGATGAACCAAGACCCTTTGCTTGCTGAATTCACGTGCCAAATACAGAGTCAGCCAGAGGTAGAAGGATACCATGAAAGATTACAGTGGTCATACTGGGGAGAAACCATCTCCAGGCTAAGATGATTTGACACAATTAAGAAACTAAAGTCCAAATTGACACAAGTAATATCTGATTTATCCACTGCCAACAGCAAATGAAGAAAAGAGAAGACAAAAATGGAGACCAGCCAATGGACACGTTTTGGATTTGCAGAGCATCAGAACCATCTGCAATGAGAGAGCACAATGGACTATAGAGGTTCCATATCAGTAGACCAAGCACACACTTCCAGGAAGCTTTTGATAGGCAGGCTTTCCTGGGTTGCCTCCATCATTCCATCAAGCTCCTTGCGACCTCTGTCTGATATGATCAACAAGTATCCAGAATTTTAAAGTTGAAAAGAGGCAGAGAGAAAGAACTACTTTCCTTTGATCAACTACATACAATTTTGCAACAACATGTTAAAAAAGGATTGCTTTGTAAAATAAAAATATAAGCAGAATTTTAGTGTGCTAAATTCATACATGTGTATCATACATGTATATGCATAAGAACAAAGGTCTATGTAGGAAAAATTGGAGGCCAGGATAAGTGGCCTGTGTAGAAAATCTAAAACCTAATTCCTAAATTGTTGACAATCTACAGAGATGAAACCTGGAAAAACGGATAGGAACAGATGAAATAAAAAAAGAAATATTTTTAATACAGGTTAGAGGTAATTCAAGTCTCAAGAACATGATGTAGAAGAATGATGAAAAAAAGAAGTATCAATGGAAGCTTAAAAATGTAGACAGGTTGGGGCACCTGGGTGGCTCAGTCATTTGAGCATCTGACTGCTGATTTCAATTCAGGTCACAATCTCATGATCACGGGATCAAGCCCCATGTTGGGCTCCATGCTGAGCATGGAGCCTGCTTAAAATTCTCTCTCTCCCTCTGCCCCTCTCACCCACTCATGTGTGCTCTCTCTTTCTCTTTCTTAAATAAAACAAAACAAAACAAATAAAATAAAATAAAATAATTCAGACAGGTTCAGATGTCCCTGGATTCCACATCCTTCAGTGCGACTGTGAGAACTAGTTACACATCCATTTTCTTTACCCCATCCAGAAAAGGCATGGACTTCAAGACAGACTGTGAGCTTCTCAAGGGCAGGAGATGTTTCTTCTTCCTCTTCTTCTTCTTCTTCTTCTTCTTCTGCTTCTGCTTCTGCTTCTGCTTCTCCTCCTCCTCCTCCTCCTCCTCCTCCTCCTCCTCCTCTTTCTCCTTTCCCTCTCCCTCCCCCTCCCTCCCCCTCCCTCCCCCTCCCCTTCCCCTTCCTGGTCTCCACCTCTCCCTCCATCTTTCTCTCCTCCTCCCTCTCCCTTTTCTCCTCCATCTCTTCTGTCTCCTTCTTCTCCTCCTCCTTCTCCTCCTCCTCCTTCTCCTCCTCCTCCTTCTCCTTTAAATTCCTAGGACCTTCCAAAGAGGCTGTCAAATACTGCTGAATTCGTTGGTTAATTAATTCCAACTGGAAGTGACAATGGCATTCTTAACTAATCCCTAATTTTACCAATGAGAAACTAAGGGTCAGAAGGGTGACAAGTGTAGTTCAAAGTCACAAAGCTAGTTAAAGGAGCATCTGAGACAAGAGTTCAATATTACTGAGATGAGGAAAAAATTTCTCATGTGCCTGAAAAAGTATACTGGATGGTAGTGACTCTCCTAATCGATTAGAAGATGGTTGCCACACAGAACAGAGAGATACTTCAATAATTTCAGGAAATAAAAACTTCCTTCCTGTCTTATTTACCCAGATACTGTTCAAGCAACACCAGCCAGTGAACTGAGGAACAAAGAATGGAGCAGTGGTGATAAAAAGAAACTTCCACAAATATATTATCAAAATCATTATTTGGACTCCCTGTTTGGGCTGAAGTATCTAGAGACATCAACCTACCAGTAATTTTGTGGTGTTTGTTAGTACCTTTAGTTTGTACCCATAGGTTGGGAACAAAAGAGGAAACCAGAGGGACAGATGACAGAGAGAATGAAAACTCACTTACATACCCTGGTTTAATTCCACACAACTCACTTAATGGAAACTGTTAGCCTTGGATTAATCCTCTCTTCATCACCACCCAACTGTGCAGCCCTCTATGGATCTTTGCGGCCTCATCAGTAACTGAGAATCGAGGACTGAGTGATCACTAAGGTCCCTCCTGGCTCTAATGTTACCGAATTCTGAGTGCCACGGGGATACGACATAAAGGCATAATCAAATTCATTTGAGGTTAATCTAGAATTGTCCATCCTTCCTTCCTCTTCTGGCTTTCACTGACGAATGAATGTAAACCTGAAATTCATTTTGTTTCCAGAGATCCTGGGATGCTAAAATGTTTCATAAAAAATCAGCTTTTAACAAGAATAGGTAAGAAAGAAAATTAAGACAATTAAGAAATAATGAAGCCCTTATAAAAATAGTAATGATTTAAAGGCAGGTAAGGGAATACTCTTATTGGAAATGTTGAATACCTGCAAATGAGCAGTTAGATGATAAACGCACAGTGGGATTAAGGGATTTCACTAACACACAGACAAAACCATTTATAATAATTTCTTCCCAAATTTGGAGATAATGCAAATGTCTTGATTATTACTGAAAAGATACATTTGCTTGAAAATTGACCATCCTGCAGTATGTTGAATATTATATCTGAAGATATTATCAGTGTTTTGCTCAAACGTATTCTCTTTTCAAAAACAGCAACTTTCTAGATTTTCTTGTAAATCAAATGATGTTTCTGAAAACTATCATAACCAGACTTGCTCTCTTAAAAAAAAAAAAAAACTCAGGGTGTGATGCTAGGAGCTGTAACAACCCACCCTAAACCTCAAGCACTTGCTCACTCAGAGTCCAATGTGAATATCCCTAGTAGGGAAGCTTTCCGAGGAACACCTCTTCCAAGCAGTGAGTCAAGAGCCTGGACTCCTTCCATTATGAGGATCCTCCATCTCCCAGGATCTTAAAGGATCTCACTGTCAGCCCTAAGGAGAGCAAGGGTGAGAGCCTGAAAGATTACATAGAAGGTTTTATGGCCAAGCATGGTGGTAGCTGAAGTAGCTTCTACTCACATGCCTTTGGCCAGAACTCAGTCTCGGTCCCACTCAGACACCAGAAGGGCAGGAAGAATAGTTCAGCAGTGTGCTCAAGAAGGAGAAAGAAACAAGACTGGTGAACACCAGCAATCTCCATCACAATACAGAAATCGACCCCAAAAAAGAAGTTGGAAGAGAGCTGGAGGATAGGCAGGGTTCTGCACTGGGGGTCACTCAACATATGTGAATGCTGGCCAGCAATCAAACAGTCCACAAATCTTCAGAGTGACCCCTGTGTGTGTGGTTCAGGTTCTGTGGGAAGAGAAGGGAGGGTTTGGGCAAATACTTCCTGAATCAGACAAAGTTGTTGCCATCATGATGCTTACAGAGGAGTTAAGCGGACAATATATGGAAAGATAAATACCCAGACACCATTTAATAATATGAGACAATATTACCCTGAGCTTTAAGGACAGGGATTTGGCTTTCTTTGGGGAGCCCAACACTAGGTACATAGCATGGCATAAGTTGGTACAGATACATGTAGTTGACTTTAATTAAATGGACTATAACAGATAGTACAGAGAAGTGCACTGACTAGCCTTAATTACTAAGTCCTCTAAGTTCAGTGATTACTACAAGGGTGGTATAACAGACATTTATTTGCTGCCTCCCCAACACAGCCATTATTCCCCATCTCTCAGCAAATGGTGTCCTAAGGTGGGGAAGTGTCTCCATTCTTAGGCAAGAATGGTTTGTCCACACCCAATTTCAGAGGCAAACATCAACTGTCTTGTATCAAAATTCCTCGTATACAGATTGGCGCAAGTCTAGGCACATGAGGCTGTTAAGGTTAAAGAGAGAGAAGAGACAGTGGATCCAGAAGCAGGTGGTACTACAAGAGATACTCCTTCTTTGCCTAGAAGAGAGGGAGAATGTAAGATCTTGGACAGCCATGTCACTTTGCTGTCATAAGGGGAGATCTCAGAGCCGTGGGGATGCTGCCAGACACTGCCCAAGGATAAAGCTTCACCATGGCATTCAGAATGGAAAGCTGGTGACAAATTGTATCTGTGGTGACACTGCTTAAACTCCTAGATTAACTCTCTCCTGAAGCCATATGCCTTTAGATTTTTTAGTTTTGTACCAATAAACTTCGTTCTTCTTAAAGCCAGTTTGAAAGTGGTTTTTGGTAACTTGCAACACAGAGTCCTTATTGACACAGGTGACATGGCCACTAGATTGTTTCCTATCCAGCAGTGTTTCCCTTCTTTCAGGCAGAGCCTGAAAATGCTGAACAATCACTTTCCCAATCTCTCTGGTAATTAAAGCACATGTAGGAATATACTCACTCCTGGTGAATAGGACCTGAAGGAAACTCTTCAGTTGAGGAGTTGGGGTATATGGGAGGTGGTTCTGGAAAAATTCTTACCTCTTGACAAAAAGAAACACACAAGAAGAAACTTCTTATCTTGCTGTTGGCCACTATGTGTGAGGACGTGATAGCTGGAGTGGGGCAGCCATGTTGTAACTATGAAGAAACGAAGGCAACACAGAATGGCAGACTGAAAGTTAGAACCTGGAGCCTCGATGACACCAATCAGTTGCTGAGTTTATTAACTTGGCAGTTATCCTACTCCCACCTTCTTTTATTTATTCCAAGTTATTTTTTAGATGACAAATCATTTCATTGTTTACATTGCTTTTGCCTGAATGGAGGAAGTTCAGGAGTCGACAGGGCTTAAAGGCAATAGAATTGTTAGAGGCTGAAAGAAAAGTAGACCGAAGGTTTCTATAACAATATAACAACAATATCTACAATATACTGAACATCTACTACATATGAGGGACTTCTTCATTTACATTCTTAATTTTAATTCTCTAATCTTCACAACAATAAGAAAACATTATTATGCTAATTCTGCAAAGGAGAAAGTGGAGTCTCAGAAAAGTTAAATCGCTTGTCCAAAGCTACCCACCCATTGTGTGGCAGCACCCAATTCCCACGCATCTGCACTCGCCCTGTTACATTGCTACAGTTACGGATTTCAGGTCTAGCAAATACAGTAGGCACATTTTTAGAAGTTGAATCAATATTTTCTATACAGGGATTAAACCTAAAGTTATGAAGTAGGTGAATACCCAGTGGAGTTAAGTTAATGTGACGGGTCCCAAGAATCAAGACGACCTGTGCCTTTGCTTTCCTGCAAGATTCTATTTCCTCCTAACCTCCTCTTTGCCATTTACGTGCTGTCTATGTGAGAAAATCATCAACTGGTTCTGTGCAATCTGGGCCCAAGTACAGCAGGGGATGATAGAGAGCTCTTTTTGACAGTGTATCATCCCTTCCCCTTTCTTCTGATGGCAGTACTCTGCTTTTCTTAAGAGAAATTACATACTCTGCCTTTAGCTTTATGCACAATCTGGTGGAATCATTAGTCAAGGGGTCATGCGACCTTCTGGCTAAGGTGACAAGTGACCCACATATGCCATAAAGACATTCACTTGTAGGACTCCGCATCTTGAGGGGAGTGATGCTAGAATGGGGAAAATGGTTGGTGCCCATGTACTCACTTCAGAGGGGGTATCATTCTAGACCACCAAGTGTTTCCCACTCTCTGTACCCTACTACCTAGACCCCGGCCGCAGCCCTTCCTGAGCCCAGTTTACATCTTTCCATTGAGTACCCAGTGTTCTTTGATCAATCACTTTCCTGCTTAAGCATATTTCCATTTAAACTTGGAAAGTTAACACTAGACTGTCAACTCTGTGAGGGCAGAAGCCATGTCGGTTTAGGCTCATTGTTGCATCCAGAGTATCCAGCACAGAACTTAGCAGATAGCAAGCATTCAACAAATATTTTAATTTCTTAATTAATTAACGAGGTCCAGAAATCAAAGAGTCATGCCAGTCTATAATCAAGTGGAATATTGAAGCTTAAATTTCAGATCCTCTTTAAGGATTTTTCTAAGAAGTTATCTGCTGCTTGTCTGAGCTGAACAAAAGCAGAACCTTTGATACTACGAAGAATGAGCAGCAGTTTAATCAGAAACAAAGAGAAAGTATTTCCTCTCATGGTACTAAGTCTAGAATGTGCTGTGAAAGACAGGCAGAGAAATCTGTGCTTCCCTGTGTGAGACAGCCTCTATGCCACACATCCCAGGGCTTCTGATCCTTACAGAGGGTGAGTAGGTAGACAGAGAAGGGATAGAAAAATGAAGACTATTTCCAAAGGAAGCCACAGTGCCCCTCTGTTAAGAATTATAAGGCCGAGAGTAGGTGACTTGGCCCGGAGTCTACCTGCTAGATGAAGAATGGAGATGCGACTAGGGCAGAAGGAGTCCTCAGCACATTGCTGCCGGCTGTCCCCCAACTTCTGTCAGTCTCTCCCAGTCTCTCTGTCTCTTTACGCACCCCCACACACACCACACATGCACGCTTGCACACGCACCCACACACACATGCACTTCGAGGCTGTGAGAACCCAGAAACATACAGACATAAAACAAATGGAACTGAAGGAAATCCAACACCACAGCCCCCTGGTAATGATAATGATGAAGAAAAGCTGCTGCCAGATGCATCGTGTGATGACGCCAATGATCTAATTCTCTTACTATCAAAAGATGCCGGTAAAGGCAGCCTTGACAGAAGGCTTTAAAAAATCAAAAGAGCACAGCATCACTGGAACTGTGTTATCTGATTTATGTCTTTTCAAAGACCAGGCTTGTGTCATATGCTGATAATAGACTCTAGCCATCAAAATGTTATTTTATCTGGTATCTTGATTTTAAAGAATTGTGGAAACTGGCAAATGGAACGGGGTTATTTATATGATGTTTGAAACTATCGTAGTCTACTAGGGGAAAATGCAACACGCACACACAGACTCACACACGTGCACGTGCATGTTCACGCGCGCACGCTCACACACACACGCACACACCAAAATCAAAACCCAGGCCATAAAAGGCAAGAGCCTTGATGTTATAAGTGGTCAACAATGTAATTTCCAAATTAGGACATTTTTCTTTCATAATTTCATAATGCAAGTATGAATGAGCGCTAAGTTGGTACGTGGGTGCCCATAAGGTGAGACCCTTACCCACAAGTACTTGAGCACTGCCAGAATTCAGAGCCATCACTGCCAGCAGATGGAGACTCCTGCTAAAGAAGAACCCACATCAGGAAACAGCCTCATCTAGTAAGTCACACAGAAATAGAAGGGTCTCCTTGGAGCGGGCACAACACAAATTAAAAAAAAAAAGTTTTAAAAAAGTTTCAGTAATTGAATGTAAAATCTCCCCAGAAGCATGACCTAATCACTCCACGTTTCATGCAATCTAGAGATGACATCTTTTTCCTTGAATGACTACACATTAATCAGACAGACCTCCACACTTGAGAAGATAAATGCCAAGCAAAGAAAAGGAAGCCTTCTATATATTTACCTTACTGTTTAAAGCAAAGACATTAGAAATGAATGAGATTTTTGACCATTTATCATACAGAGAGAGACCAATTGTCTTGCAGAAATTTTTATGTCAAACCACACCTGGCCATACATGTTTGTCTCTTGATTCATGAGCCCTAAATATCACATTGCAACACTGTTGGGCTTAAGCCAAAAATAATGTGTTTAAAACTTCTTCCTTGCAGTCTTAAATTAGCTGCAATGCTGGAAGAAAGAAAAAAAGCTGCCTCGATGATCCAAAAACTATGAAAAGTCTCAGTGTTGTTTATTTAGTGTTTTAAACATATTATTTAATGGGATTTGGGCAGTATATTGACCTTCCTAATGAGGTTTGACTAAAGCCAATATTAAAATTAATGTGCCCTCCCTGAGCACCCAGTGACAGAATGTAATAGGAGCTGGCTTGGAAGGCTCTGTGTGGCAGACAGAAGCCAGCCTGGTAATAAAAACTGGCCTAGGACAATCTGTATGCTGATGATCAAGAATTAACTTTCATCACTGTTAGGGATTCCAGGAATCATCTTTTCAGACGAGACCTAGTGTTCAACGATCAGAATATATCGATAGGAAATATTGATTATAGTGGTTATAGTTTGTGAAAACATAAGAAGAAAATATAAAAGACCCCGAGAGCAGTTTTCAGTGGGAAGACCAGGAGCACGTGCATTGGAACTCCTTGTGGGTGAGAACCACTGCAGGGCAGCCGTAACGCCGGACTGGACCGTCCTGCAGCACATCCACGTTCTCTTCTCGATTGAGCACGTTTTCCAGACGCACATGCATTCTCAATTGTTATTAGGATGCTCACTCGCTAACTGACCTCCTCGAATCAGTCCTACTGCTCACCCCTAAGCATCACAGAACTACCCGCCCCTAATCTCCGACGGCACCACCAGTCCGGGCTGATGAGGATGTAGGCGGTGAGTCATTTCCATCTCCCAACTTCTCCATTTTGCCTCCTTCAACCCCCTTCTCCCTCCGAATCTCCAGGTGGAAATGACTAATGATAGCTTACCATACGCCATCTAGCAGATTCAAGGCAGCTTTCAGAACATGGCTTTTAGTGAGAATAGGTCTGGCTTCCATTTATGTATTCTTGATGGTCACCTCACAGCGGGGTGGCTCTGGGTGGGCTATTTTACCTTTCTCAGATATAGTTTCCCAGTCATAAAAAAAAATCGGGGATAAGGAAAGAAATTATATTCACAAATGTTTTAATACCAAGAGGCATTTCTTTGGGTTAGATGGAATAGGGTTCTGCTAATCATTCTAAGTCTGGAGATTCAAATACTGTATGTTCATTTTTTTAATATAGTCCATCTGGATATTTCAAACTCCAAAGAGGATTCAAGAGGCTAACTACCCAGTTCATCCTAAGAGTAAATATATTTACACGGGCTGCCTATTCTACTGCATCCCAAACAGCGTAGTTCTCATCTCAAACTCCTCATGGTAAAATCCCTGGGCCGTGTTCTCTGAGAAGATGATTACAGATGCTCTCCTTCTCTTTGTATTTAAATCCTCAATCTTAGTGGATGAGGCAAGCAGGTCAGGAAAGAACAATAAACCAGGAAAGGACAAGGACTGATTTTCTATTGAACTTGCCTAACTTCTATTTCATGTTTAAGATACCAAAATAGTTCCTCAGATATGCTTGCAAACGGTGGCACTGCCCTTGAATACGTTCCCCCGGCTCCCATCTGAGTCAGTGTAATGAGTCTGCATTTTATAAGAGCTGAGCCTGGTCCAAATGGAACCGTGTAACTGTTAGAAAGATTAATGGACTGTATCATCCCACAGTTGACTATAAACTTCTAATTGTGTGAATCTCAGTGTGGCGTCTAGAGCTAAATGGGAGTCTGCTTCCTCAGTCGCTAATATCCACTGATATTGTTCATGATTTTTCTAATGCCAACCCTAGGTACATCAGGGCTGGGCAGACCCCTGAGGAAAACAACAACTTTTGTTGTAGGTACTTGAGAGCAGTCATTATCACCGTTGCCAATTAATTCATCAATCCGTGTTTACCAAGCTGCCACCGAGAACAGGGACCGGCACTGAGCCCTGCTGAGTGAGGGAAGGATGGAGGAGTCTATGAAGACTGAGCCTCTGCTACGGAGCAGATGTAAATATGAGCCAAGAGGGGACCGCATGACATCAAGCAACTCCCTTACTCCTCTGAGCCTTAAACGGGGAGCAGGACA
Organism: Paguma larvata; assembly: GCA_030068075.1. Taxonomy (NCBI): domain Eukaryota; kingdom Metazoa; phylum Chordata; class Mammalia; order Carnivora; family Viverridae; genus Paguma; species Paguma larvata. Next base: position 55,107,017 of record CM057825.1, read on the forward strand.
CCCACCAGGCCATCTACCTGAAGAACAGGAGTCAAAATGTGTGTGTGAACACACTTTGGAAAACATTAAGGTCAACACAAATGAAAGCATCCATCGTGACCTATAATAGAAAACACTGGTCCTGGGGCGACTGGGTGGCTCAGTTGGTTCAGCTCAGGTCATGATCTCACGTTTCGTGGGTTCGAGCCCTGCAACAGGCTCTACGCTGAATGCTTGCTCGGAGCCTGGAGACTGCTTTGGATTCTGTGTCTCCTTCTCTCTCTGCCCCTCCCACGCTCATGCTCTGCCTCACTCTGTCTCTCAAAGATAGATAAATGTAATAAAAAAAATTTAAAGAAAACACTAGTCCTGTAGAGCTAAGAATAAATCAAGTTAATTCAGGTACATCTGCACCCATTCTCTTCCTTATAAATTCACGCTCCTCTCTTTTCACATTTCAGAACACTTTGAGTGGTTCATCCGCTCAGTGGTTTATTTCAGCCTTGAAAATCATGTGTGGAAGCTTCTTTAAGGCACACTTGCTTTGTCCTTGACAGAACCACATTGTATTAAAAGAACTGTCAAGTATTGGCTCTTAGTTGGGATCAAGGGAAAGCTAGAAAGGACTTCTTTCCTCTACTCCTACCTACCTGTTTCTTTCTCTGCTCCCTCTTTTTGTGGCTCCTTTCTGCTTCCTCTGAACAGGTTAACACAGAGATCTCAGCCCTGTTCCCTCCGTCACACAGGAAACTGGACCAGTAAGCAGAATTCACATAACCCCTGTGTCCTTCATCCCAGACACCTAACTGTGTAAGCTGCATTTCATCACTTTGCAGAAATGTCCCTCTCTCCTTCCTTATGGTTGCATTAAGTGAACAGATCCCCTTGTGTTCTAAACAGTCTTTTCAAGAAATTAAGGAAAGAGAAATATTAGTTATCTACGTTGTTACAGTGCATTGTGAAACTTGGGATGGCATAATGCTTATTGGCAAATTGTACTGCAAGTCTCCGAAGTTAATCAAGTTGCTGAGGTTTTCAGGATCCGGATGTTGGCAGAATTTCCTCACACTCCTATGCCAATTTAGATGTTTAAATATCTAGGGAACAGTAAATATAGAACACACAACTACAGCAGTAAGAAGGAACCATGGCTGCAGTCCTGTCTAATCAGCATGTCCCCTAATTCCTCAAAACTTCCCTTTTGACTAGATGGAGAATAATAATATATATAATACCCTTCTCGGTCCTGGAAAGGGCTTTGCTGCCACTCTCAAACAGATTCAGGCATTTTCTGCCACTTCATTTATAACAAGCTAATTTATGCTCTGTAGATCAAAGAAATGGACTGATTAGGAACAGATTTGTGTAGATTCAAATCTGCATTTTGAGTGATGGAAAAGCTAAAGCCTATTGCACTCTATTGTAACTCTGATTCCATCGACTCTCTCAAATTGTTACAGTGGGGTCTATAAAAGGACAATCCCAAAGAAGTCTGAAAATAATGAGATGGCAAAAAGGTACAGCCTCAGACTTTACCCGCAATCCCTGTCAAGTCCCTTATCAAAACGTGGGTAGGTTGTGTGTTAGCCAAGATGCCTTTATATATCACCAAAGGAAATGGCGGCCAAGTTTGGGTCTTCAGACTTATCACCAAATGTTTTCTGTTGCTTCACCCAAAAACAAGTAATAGTATGGAATTTGGTCCTGGGGAAGAACATTTGGGGAGGGGAAGTTAAAGTGGGAGAAAATAACAGAAGGAAAAGATTCCTAATACCAACAAAATCCTGGCATTTGCAAACATAATTTTCTGTCAAATCTGGACCGTGCAAACTTAGGTAAGTGAACAAAACTCCCTGGATGCTACAGGGATAAGGGAGGAAATGGATAAAGCCCCAGGGACCCAGGGAAAAGAGGCCTGTGTTAGTTGAAGGAACTGGTATTGTTTTCCTCTCATCCTTAGGAGTATAAATTGTGGAAGATATGAACAAACGAAAAGCCCAATGAGACTATTTATGAGGAGAAGCAATAAAACCCACACAGATAATGTATGACAGAGAAGGGGAAATGAACTTTCTGAAACAGAGTACTAACACCCTCTTCGTGGGTGCAAAGCACAAGATTAACGACGCCACCCTCAGACTCCTTGGTGGCACTTCAGGACCTTGCTTTACAGCTCCCTTTCATTTCGCTGGGATGTAAATAATTGATAACTTGAAGGGACCCGAGAAACCCACTGCAACTGAACACAGATATTTTTTATGACATCAATTACAGGGCTAGTGACTTGATGAGAAAAGGAAAATATTTCAAACCACATTTTAATGATCTCCACCAAGAACCCCTAGTGTTCCAAATGAAACGTGGGTTTCTAGGCCTTGTTGTTTTTCTTTTTTCCTCCATTTTCCTCCTCTTAGGGAATATAAGTTACCACTGAAGAGAAGAGATGGTTAATTATGTCTATACTTTGCAGTGGTGGCTTGCAGGCCTCCTTATTTTAATAGAGAAGAAAAGGCTTGGGACAGCGGAAGGCTTTGAGGGGAGGTCCCTTGTGTGTGCCCCGTCAGGCCACATGTTATATGACAAAAGTGTTGTGGAGTTGGGTTTGGCAGCTAGGGCTACAATTGTAGTTGAGATTGTCATTTATGACATTACAACACTAGGGCGCATTACAATGATATGGTAAGCAGCACCATTAAGGCTGTTGAAAGGAAGTCAGAGTTCAAGTATTTGTGCATGAAGCACTTTATGTGGTGGCGACTTCTGAATTTATAGTTGTCAGGACGGGAATAGAAAGGTTGATTTGGTCTGAGAACAGGTCTGTTCATGCTGGGGTCTGGTTGATTGTGAAGTCCAGTCCATTTTTCCTTTTTTTCTGGCAAAATTCTTGCAAGGCTGTTACTGCTTCATCAGAAAGGGCTAGAACCATGTCCGGAAGGTTATCCACAAACCCTGGCTATGCAGCACAGTGGGAGTATGCTCAGCACCCATGCACGCAGGTCCTGAGAGAAGGGTGCTTTGAGGTAGTATTGGTGTGGGAGACACAGAGGGCCCGGGTATGTCTCTGAATGAAGAGGGAAGAGGGTGGAAGACGCTTCAAACCAATTCCAAGAACAATAAAATCCTCGTATTCTATGACTCGTTACATACATTTGAATCCACCAGGTCAAAACACATACCTTGAAATATCATTACAGGGCACAGGACTAGTCTCCTGGAAGCAGCTTATAATAAGGTTTGGGCGTGTTTCTCCACTACTGGCATCACCGCTGTTGTGCCGTTGCACCATTTCTTTCTTTGGAGGTGCCTCAACCACCGAGGGGAGAACGCTTTTGGTCAGTTAGTTTAGAAAAGAGATCTGCCAAACTGCTTGTTCCCGGGATGAAAAAGATACTGGTTAACTGTTAGGCCACAATTCTGAAGCCCTCATACTTTAAAGCAATATAATTCTGAGCTTCCATGTTTTGTAAAGAGCTGTTCACCGACTTGGCTCCTAAGCAGGAAGAAAGGGGGGTGAACGGTGCAATGAAAACAAGAATTCTTTATCTTCCTTCCAATTTTTTGATACAAATATGTCCTTGTTTCTCCAGTTGCATTTTCTCACCTCTCTCCCATACTTTCCTAATACTCTGCATCATCTGATGATGTCAAATACGCTATAGGATGTAAGATCTTCAAAATGTCAGCAGCAAAGTGCTTCTTGTGGCTTTTTTTCCTGGCCTATCTGTAAATGGCACCAGGAAAAATCAATCTGTTTTTATGAGTCTTCCAACCCAGCTGGGTCTACTTAAGAAAAATCTCCAGATGAAATTTATTGAGATGTTCCTAAAATGCCTCCTATTTACGTATCACAAATGAAACATTATTCGGAATTTGGAAGTGGTTTCTGGAGGACTTGAGTCTTCTCATTTTGAGTCTGAAGGAATAGTCCATAATGACAATTTATCGATGGAGTTGATATTTTATCACATCTGTGTTAATTTGGGACTGCTGACTTACCGTTAATACAGCATTTGGCTAGAAAACGATGGTCATTCTTGATGGTCTGGTAACTTTTTTCTCCATTTTATGCCACAATAACTGCCCAGTCTTATTGTTGCCCATTATGAATATATAAAGTTATATCGCTTACGTAATGTCAAACGACGAAGTGTCAAGAAGACCTGGAGACAAGCTGGGAGGGTTTAGATGGAAAAGGAAGTTGTGTGGTCCATGCCAGCCTTGCCTGTAGTTTTACTGAGTATTGATCCCTTTCTACATACTGATTTAGCATCCTGAATTATGATGCAGTATTAAATTTAAAAACCACTTGAGAGCTTGGCCCTCCAAGGTTGCTCTATGTCTCAACCACTTCTGACTCTGATGGTCTCTGCCTCTCTAGAGGAGGTGTTTTATTAGAATTGTCCATAAAAGACTGCATGGCGGTTAGCCCTGCAGTGGTGAGAATATGCTATGCTTTATAAGCATCTGGAGTGCCGGGAAGCGTGAGCAGTGTGGTTTAACAAAACTATTCACAAAATCATCGTCTTGAAAGGAACTTCCAGGGACCATCCAGAGGCAACAGACTTATACATTCGCTAAAACTTCAGAAAAGAGGATTCCACAGATTTCCTTGATAACAAAGTTCATTTTACAAGCCTAATCCTAAAGGAAACTTTCCCCACCCCTCCCCAAGCCCCTGCACTTCACACTCATTCCTACTTCTCCCAAATCGAGGGCCATTGAAATTCCACTTGGTCTACCACAGGAAAAAGTAGAGTATAATGTATTGGTCAAAGTTTTCAAAAATTAGGAGTCCTTAAATTTTCAATTAGGTATAATGCATTACACTCCAGGTGTTATTTATATAGTTTCTATTTGTCACATATGCACCGAGGCTATTTTTATGAGTGAAATATGTCTGAACGCTATGCTAGAACTTTTTCTTTTTTAAGTCAAGCAAGCTGGATTGAGTTCTAGAGTCTTTTTTTAAATAGGTGTCAGTTAGTTGCCAGTATGGCAAAACACATGCTATATTCCTATCATATTCCTATAATATTTAATGTCCAAACATAGTAAAGGAGGAGAAAGAAGGAAGGAGGAAGGGATAGAAAGAGGAAGAGGATAGACAGAGAAAGAGAGATAGAAGAGGAAGAGGGAAGGAGGGAAAGAGGAAGAAGAATGAAAGGAAGGAAGGGAGGGAGGGAGGAAATTATTTGTTCATTGATTTTAGATCTGTGTGAAACTCACTCCCACACTTTTTTAGCCTGATGTGGGGCCATCCTGTTTCTCATTGCTCATCACTGAGGCAATGCAGGGAAAGGGGAAGGAACAAACGGCCAGAGGAGCACAGATGGCTTTGTGTTCCATGCAGGACCATGGATAGCTTTGTGCTCCATTCCTGGCTCTAGATTCCAGGAGAGCATGGGAAGAGCACAGAGAAGATAATGTGAGAACAGAAGGTGATTTATTCATGGCAATCTAAAATGATTTCTTTCTTGTTCACCTTTTCTTCCAACGCCTTAGGCAAATCTACTAATTCTTCCCTTACGGTGGTAAAAGAACAAAACCAAAATAAGGTTAAGGTGTGGATTTTCTCTTCTGCAGTAGGAAAATATATAGGTTTCAGAAATGAAATCGTTTATTCATATCTGGAATCCCCATTAATTGATGGTGTTTATTAAAATGCAATAATTCATCGGATTTTATAAAGAAGTAAGCTATGGACTTCTAACAAATTAATTATAACTTTTTATTTCAATCAAATGGCTAGCTCACTGTACCATGTTTTACACACAATTATCACATTTAATCTTCACCCAGTGGAATAGGCCGTTGTTCTCAAAGTGCAGTTCCTGGGCCAGCAGCATCGCTCAGGAACTTGTTAGAAATGTAAATTCACAGGCCTCACCTCAGACCTACTGAATCAGAAACTCTAGGGATAGGACTAGCCATCCATGTTTTAACAAGCCTTCTGACACAGCACAGTTGAGAATCACTGGGCTATGGAGTATTCTCATTCTAGAGTTAAGAAAACTGAGGCGCAAAGTCTTTAAGCAATTTTACCAGTACCACACAGTGAGAAAGTAGTCAAGGCCACATGACTCCGAAGCCCTTACTCTCAACTATGAGGTTATGCGGCATGATGGACTCAGTTTACTTGGGAAACCAGTGTCAAGAATATAGACACATTGAGAAATATACTCCAGAGAAAGAATTTAGATTTTTTTTAAAAAAATTAACAACATATGGCTTAAAACATGTCTTACTTGGCTGAATTTCTGTCTATAAAATTCTTGAACTGAAAAAATTCTGACTCAAAGTGTTGAAGTCAAACATCAGGTAGACGATGGGAAAGAATGCTTGGACTCCGAAGGTCCATTGAGCAAATGGCTCCTGTCCCATGTGACAAGGCAGCCACTAGATTCAGTGCCACCAGAATGATGCTACATCAAAATGACCTCTGGAGGCGTCTGGGTGGCTCAGTTGGTTAAGTGTCTGACTTCAGCTCAGGCCATGATCTGGCGGTTCCTGAGTTCAAGCCCCGAGTCAGGCTTTTTGCTGACAGCTCAGAGCCTGGAGCCTGTTTCAGATTCTGTGTCTCCCTCTCTCTCTCTGCCCCTCCCCGGATCACACTCTCTTTCTCTCTGAAAAATATATAAACATTAAAAAAAAATCTCTAAATTCACTAAAGAAAAGCCAGGAATCCCAACTCGTGAGGCAAATCTTGCAACTTTAAAACATTAGCTACTAATTCATGAAATTTGAAAGAAGTATGCAGAATTTTTTTTAATATGGGTTTTGCTTACAGGCTGCCATTTTGCAACCTCTCACTGAGAAATCCTGACAACATTTAATGAACACAGATGAAACGACTGAGCGGATATAAAGTTTATGAAAAATATACGTGGGGAAAAGTGTGGGAAATTGAACTTATGGAACTGTGCTAAGTGATCACATAATCAAAAGTAGGCTTCAACCTTATGGCTATGTCATACTGATCCCTTTTATTAACTCACAGTTTGGAACAGTGTTTCCTAATATCACCGTATTTGTACAATATTCATTGAGATTATGTGACTGCAAACCCTGGTTTCACAAGAAATTGCTTGAGTGAATGGTGGAAAATAAGCTTTTGAGGCATATGTCAAGTGTTTATGTGGGCACCATTTTAAATTCTCACTGAGAAAGCCACTCTATGGACTGAAAAACATTCAGAGGAAGCAGGTTTGGAAAGGTTACTACAAAATCCATCTCAACTGCAAACAGAAGTGATTTTAATGCCTGTTATCTTGGAAGCAGTTCAAAGTTGTTTTTTCCATTGTAAATAGCATTAAAGTGCTCTGTGGAGGCAAGTATTACTTTTTTCTTGGCCCACTGCACTTCAGTAATGGCTCTTATACACTGAAGGCACAACAATAAGACTCAGGAAGTTATGCACAGTATATCAGGGACAGCAGAGGAGAAGTGGGAGGGGAGAGGAGGTCATATGGTAAGTATAGAAGAGAAAAATTTGGGGGCGGAGATGCTGTGCATGCGAATACCAGCCAAGACAGGGAACATCTGGAAAACCTGCTCTGTATTATGTGGTCATTCCACAAACTTTTCCAAGGAATCACATAAGGAGAATATTACATTTTAATTAGAGTTGGGGCTGATCCAGAGAAAAGGGAAAAAAAGGATGGTTTGGTGAACAAGCTGCATTTTAGTTCGGCTGGGTCCATGAAATGCAATTAACCACTTAGTTCCCTCTAGAGGTGCTCAGCCTGTTCCAATGGCTCAGTGACTTCATGAAACATCACACTGGACTCTTTCTTGCCTAGCCCTACCCTGTTAAAAGGAGAACAGAAGCAATAGGTGAGTGTCAATTGAAGACATGGGGTCAAACCTGGACCTTTTCATTGGGATGGCCCCAGAAAGCCAATATGATACCCTTGTCTCCCTCTGCCTTTCTTATGTCACATGGCAAGTTTATCAGTTATTCTCTGAAGGCAAAAGGTAACTGGGAAAGAATAGATATATGAACGTGATGAGGTATGTAATTTATTTAAGGTAATATTCTATTTCAGTTTATGAGAAAATACAAGTATTATGCCAAGAAATAAAATATTCCACATGTCTTGAATCCTCCTTAATAGAAATTAAATACATTTTAAATGCTAATAATTAAGTTTTTAGTTTAGCATCTAAAAAATGAAATTTAATGTCTCTAATATTAATAGAAAGGTATGAAATAAATATTTCTTAGAACTTTGTTGTTGTTTACAAATTCATCATAGCACGTTTATTGAGCTCAAACTACATCATGGGAATTTATCAAGAGGAACCAACCTCTCCACTCAAGAGACTAACAGTCAAGTAAGAGGGACATGCCATAGAGCCTTGAAATGTTAATAATAATATAAGACAATTATATATATAATGGCAGTCAGTAAATTGCCAAGCTAATGGTTTGTAAAGAAGCACCATAGGCTCTAGGGGTAGAGAAAGCAGGGGTGGCTTCCTGAGAGAAGTGGTGTTTGTCTGGTCCTTGAAGGCTGGGTAGTATCTGGATAAGTGGCGAGGACGCAGAGGATCAAGCAGTGAGTGGGCTATGCTCTGAGTAAATGCCCAGGAAGGCATTAAGAGTGTTCAAAGGGCAGACGATAGTGGCTGAGAAGAGGCTCCTGGAGGTGGTGCAGGGAGGGTGACATTTTAAAGGAGCCAGTGGCCAGAATGTATATAGGACATTGACGAATGTCCTATATAAATATTATAGGGATTGTAGAAGACACTGTTTGAGGAAGGATCCCTGGTGTAGGGAAGAAAAGCTTATAATTGAAAAGGGTCCAAAATGAGTAACTAGAGATTTAAGGAGTACACATACTAAACATATACCAGGAATCACAAAAGTGGGACACTTCTAAATGTTTAAGGGATGTTTTTTCTTCAATGGTATCTCTGTGGTACATTACAGTTCAGACATGATGATGTCCACAGTGATTTCTATGTTTCCCTTTCTTTATACCCCAGGCCACAAATTATTATGCCATCTGAAATAGTCTAAATTCCTGACCCCTTGCATCTTGACCCCATGCCAATAACATGTCAACTCCCTTTCTTTCCTCTTTAAGCATATCTTCTCCAGACAGTATTTGACCCTTATACTTGAACAACAGACTTTCCAAAAGTTGGAGAGTTTTGCAGACTCTTGCAGAGAAGGAACATGGCATCTGATTTTTGGACTCACCCTCCCTCGATACTCTTCCAGTTGCTGTGGGTATACATACTGCTTGATTTTATTTAATAAGAAAGCTCAAAATGTTTCCCAATTCAGAACATAACCCTGCATGCTGTTCCCTCTAGTCTAACCAGAAATCCCATTCTCCTCCTCCTCTAACTCAATAAACCAAATCTAATTGGAGAATAATTATAAAATACACTGATGTGCAATTTGTTACACTAACCCAATAATTAATTAATATGCTACTTATGGTTCAGAAGAGCTCTTAAGACACAGCACAAATTCTGCTGGATGAAAGAGAATACCAAAGACATAAACCAGGGGCAGCATCTTTATATAAGACAGGCCAGGAGATAAAGACAAGATCTGCTTGCCCCTTTTTGAAACTATGGTGAGATTTCTTTTACTGCATTTGAGGATTCTCCTTTTGCCCTTTTTACGTGTGAAGTAGATTGTGTGTTTTGCAGATGAATTGGTAGCTGAATCCAGCTGGTGGATGGACTTTTTCTGTTTAAATTTTCCAACCACCAGATGTCTTCAGGTGAGAGAATAGTCCTAATCAATGGAACCCATCTCCTACGGACTCCTGGTGGATTTAAGCATACAAGCTACACTTATCTCAGTAATACACAACTCCTAGCTGCTTTCGCCTTCCTACAATCGAAACTTGCAGCAGGAAATGCCTTGGATTTTCCTTTTCATTAATAAAATGTGCAGTATGCATAAATAGCCCTGGAGATTTCATTTTAAATGATTATCAACCTATCTATCTTCTATTTGTCTTTGGGGAGGGGAGAGTTGAGGTTAAATCAAACTTTGTAATTACAGCAATGAGCAATTATTAAATGACCACCAAATCTTTTTTTTTTCTTTTTGGACAAATGAACATATTCCTCATAGCAGGGTACAAGATTCTGAGTGACACCAGTCAACAATCCACCAATGCACCTTCGTAAACTGAAGGATATTATGTTTTATTTTAATACTTTCAGCTCTGGTTTGTAAATTGGCTTTTATCTTTAGAAGTGTAATGAACTCTTTAGAGTACTCACCACCTGGGAAGCTACAGGTTTCTCATCTAAGGGTGAAAGAGCCTGAAATGATCCAGAATGATGCACCTTTATATCCTCTTCTTCGCAAGGCTCCTAGAAGCCTTTCTTTTAATCGGCTCCATTTCCCTGGCAAGGCACGCTTGAAGCATTTCCCTGGCTCAGCGTGGGTGTGCCTGTGTCAGAACCCTACTTTCCTGGAGACCTCATGTTTGCACAGCAACACAGTTCACTTTGGCAGGCCAGCGCCATACATGACGAATGAGGACTCAAAACCTACAAGTTCAGCTGATTTCCAATCTAAGGCCTATACTAAGGAAGTAGTAAATCCGCCACAGTGTGGTTCTTTGCCAGGGTCTGTATATGAGTAGTGCTTTGTATTTTTATTGCTTTTAACATGAGGTTTGAAATTCAGCTGAGACTTGCCTCATTTTATAAAAGAACAACTGATCAATTGCCTACCTATTGTCTGCAACAAAGGATGTACCGCACTAAATCATTGTATGTTTAATCCACATTTCTTTTACATGGCATGTCGTGTCGAAGTGGGAGAGGCTTTCTGTTCACACGCAACAGTTAACTATTCAAATCCCTCCCTTCAGTGTGTCACCTGATCCTTTTTATCATGCATTAGAAATCTCCTGAACCTGGCACAAAGAGCAGTATTTATGCAAGCTTACTTTTTAGGAACATGGACCTATTTCCAGAAATTCTTTTTCCCTTTCAAAACAAAAACATCAGTTTATTTTCAGCCATGGGATTTTCCTTAACAAAGAGAATTAGTCAAGCCAAATACTTTGGACTCATCCCGTGTCGATTCATGAAAGGAATGCTAATTAGGAAATTCCATATATTATATGAAGCCATATTGGACAAAGATAAGACAAACTTGCTTAAATGAATTATTATTTGGAGGAATATCCAAACTGTAGAAAACTGAAAGGAACGACTCCCTTCCTTTCTCTTTAAATTGTGCACTGTCCATCCTCAATATCCATACTATTGTATTTCAGATTTTAACTGTCTAAAGTCTACAGGAAAATGTTTTTACCTATTTTTCTCATTCTATAGAAATCTCATCATGGCATAATATGTGTATGGATTTTTAAAAATAAAGACAATTGTGACAATAAGGCAGACAGATGTATTCAACACTGGAAAGCATCAAACAACCTGATAAAATAGATTAAAATAGATTACAGACTTCCTATAGATCATTTTGATGGAGTTAGAGGCTAAAATATGGAATGAACATAGTGATTGCTTAATAAATGATCACTGATGTGATAATGGTCACAGAATACAATGCTCCTCAAACTTTTTTGTACAAGAGAATCACCTGGGGTTGTGTTAAAAGTGCAAATTCCTGAGCCTGTCGCCAGAAATTCTGATCTGGTAGTTGTGGAGTGGGTCCTGGGAATCCACAGTTTTGACCGATACCCCAGGTAATTCAGGTTCAGATGGTCCATGGGCCACACTTTGAAGAAATACTGCCATGGGGCATGAATTGTAAAGAAAGCAAGATTTATTTCCCATAAGTCCAGAGCATCTCACAAAGTAAGAGGGTGACAAATGCTCTCTGAAGAGCAGAAGGGAACACTGCCAACCTGGAAGGATAGGACACTCTGCTCATTTGTTCATTTACTCATTCCTTCCTTCATTCTTCATATTCCACCAAGCACCTATGACAAAGCATTTACTTGCTCGCCAGACACTGCGGCTTCTCTGTGAGCTCCAGGCATAGTCAGGGGTAAGCCCACAGAGAAGCCCATTGTCGGACGAAGAAGCATCATGCAGAAGAGCATTCTTTTTCTCCTCGAATTTTCCTTTCTTTGTGGGCATTTCAGCTTGTGCTCATATCATTCATCACCAAGCTAAACTATCTTTGCCTTTTTTTCTTGCTGACTTTTTTATTGAGATATAATTGACATATAACATTGCATTAATTTCAGGTATACAACATATTAATTTCAGGTATACAAAATATTCTGATCAGAATCATAAAATTATTACCACAAAAAGTCTAGTTGACATTCATAACCACATAAAGTTTTTTCCTTGTGATGAGAACTTTTAAGATCTACATTCTTAGAACTTTCAAATATATAACACAGTACTGTTCTAGAGTCACCATGTTGTACATTATATCCCTAGTCCAGTTCAGTTTCCATTTTGTTTTTTTAGATCCCACATATAAATGAGATCATACAGAGTCTGTTTTTCACTTTCTGACTCTTCATTTTTATGACAGAAGGTAGAGCATGGAAGCCAAGTGTAACACCAGCTCAGTCAAAGTGGGGAAATTGTGTATTGGGGAATTTGATACCATTTTTTTCATCAGAGAGTTAGTTTTCTACTAAGGATAAGTTAATGATGTCATATAACTCACTTTCAACATATATTGCTTTTTCCATTCAAGCTAAAGGACAGGCCAATTTAGCCTTTAAAATAGACCACATCCAGCATGCATGGGTGGCTCAGTCGGTTAAGCATCAGGTTGTGATCTTGCAGTTCGCGAGTTCAAGCCCTGCATCAGGCTCTGTGCTGACAGCTCAGAGCCTGGAGCCTGCTTCAGATTCTATGTCTCCCTCTCTCTCTCTGCCCCTCCCCTGCTCACTTTCTGTCTGTCTGTCTCTCTCTCTCTCTCAAAAATGAATAAACTTAAAAAATAAATAAAAATAAATTAAAAAAATAAAATAGACCACAGCCTAAATTTCTTAGAACTGTATGAAAATAAGTCACATTTAATATCACCATATATACTCCCTGGTATAGAGTTCAGATAAATAGGATTCTCAAGAAATCTCTGATACAGGATATTATTCAAGTAAAATGGTAGAACACACATTGCCAACCAGTATAGGAGAAGCCAAAAGTGGTCTTCCTGTTCTAAGCCTTGAAGCTCTGACTTAACGCAGTATCTTGAGGTAGGATTTTTAAACTATCAGATGCTTAGAAACTTTCGATTCAATTTTTATATTTATTTATTTGGGGTGGGGAGAAGAATGAGTGAGGGAGGGGCAGAGGAAGAGGGAGAGAGAGAGAATCGCAAGCAGGTTCCCTGCTGTCAGCACGGTGGCCTACACGGGGCTTGATCTCACAACTGTGAGATTATGACCTGAGCTGAAATCAAGAGTTGGATGCTTAATCAACTGAGCCACCCAGGCACTCAATTCAATTTTATATCTAAAGAAGTTCTATTTCCAGAAACAGTAGGATAGGGGTTTTTTTCAGACCAGATTTCCTGCAGAAAACAACAAAAAATATTGGATAAAATATTAATATAAAAAGTCTCATAAATGTATCAATAAGCTGCCAAGGTTGTAAGGAACCATCAGACCAAAATCTAAGGGGAAAAGGGAAGCTACAGAAGAAAGCAAGACCTGAGCATCACAGATGCTTTTATCCAGGAGGCATTTTCTGAGTATTGTTGGCCTTCCACAGAGGTAGAAAAAGTCAAGGTTCAGGGCCAATCAAGAGCAGAACCTAAGAAAAATCCTTACCCACATAATGGAGCCCAAAGACTACACCCTCAGAGAACATGTCAATTGGAAGTGAACTAGTCTCCACTGTACCAATTCGTGGAGAAGGGAAGAAAAGTGGGAGAGGGGAGAGATGTCACACCCATAGGCCAACCCTTGTGTGGATTTGCATTCCCTGGAAGTTTCAAAGAACCTCAAACTCTGAACTTGATTGAAAGTGGTAGAGGACTGGTAATGCCCACAAGTGCCAGGCAGAAGCAAAACCTCTCTGGAGAATGTGCCTTTGTGATAAGCCGCAAACACTCCCACCAGGAATTTTTCAAAGACAATGACAAGTACATACACAAAAGTTACCAAACATACTAAAACAAGACACCATGAGCAAATTTGTTATCTGCTGCATATCCCAAAATTTTGCTCCAGAGAAGGATCACTAGGAGAGGAGAAGACACCAGCCCCACGCCCCAGAGCAGGTGCCCTTTAATCCACTGAATATTTGATGAAAGGTTCTTTTGCTAGAAAAGATTAAAATACCTGTTACGTAATTAGGGGAAGATAAACACTGGATTTTCTTAATTACATGACTCAGCATGGCCATCTTCGACAATTAAGAAGCCAAACAACAAATTCCTTTAGGTGAGAAACTTAACTACTTGGAAGAAAACTTTATATGTGTGAGGAATTCAAAGAGCACATAATCTTCTTTATAATCTTAAAAACACACACACAAGGGGCGCCTGGGTGGCTCAGTCAGTTAAGCGTTGGACTTCGGCTCAGGTCATGATCTCACAGTTTGTGAGTTCGAGCCCCGTGTCAGGCTCTGTGCTGACAGCTCAGAACCTGAAGCCTGCTTCAGATTCTGTGTCTTTCTCTCTCTCTCTCTCTGCCCCTCCCCTATTCATATTGTGTGTCTCTCTCTCAAAATAAATAAACACTAAAAAAATAAAAACAAAAACAAAAACCACACACTAGAGGAAAGATTTAGTATGTTTTCAGAGGCAAAAAAATGATGTGTAAAACTGAATCTCAAGTGACAAGGAGGTCAGAGGCAGCATGGAGAAGTGGCCTGTGGTCTCCTTGGGATTCTATATGGCATATCAGATTAGTCCAACTGCTAAAATCTGAATTTATCAGGCCTTTTGATTTTGTTCATGTGTTTTAGATTCAAAAAATGTATTTTGCCAGAATTCTTTGCCCTTAATTTTTAAAACCATGTGTGTTTTAGGGTCAATTTATTCTGCATGTTTCCTATTTTCTTATAATTAAACCATCAAAATATTGTCCTTTAAAAACTATTTGATGTCCACAAAATCATCTGAGCCCTTTCAATAAGCTTCTTAAAAGCGTTTTTATCCCACTGAAAAACAGAAGTTGCACTGTGTTATGGGTGACCTGATGCAGAAACCAAGAAACCCCTTTAAATTCCAAAATCCTTGAAGTCTGAATAATTTCTGAACTTGGAGAAAATGAGTTCACCCATTACTGAAGTTTCTGTGTTGCTAAGAAGACATTTGGAGCAAAGATGAGTTCCATAAGAGGGGAAATCAGAGCTGCAGAAGAAACTGAGGTATGTGAATTTAGCTTAGGCCCCTGAGGAATAGCTGGAAGCCCAACTTGTCACATTGCCATCCACAGAGCAAGAAAAAGCTCAAATGCACATCAAATGTTTGACAGGACTAAAAAGAAATGTGATGTCCATATGAAATAATATTTGTTCATAATACTAAGAAAACAATGAGACATAAATGTATGGATTTTGGCTCATCCTGTTTGCTCTCCAGCATAATCCTCTGCTGTTGGCAGCCCATGGAAAACCCTTAATAAATGTACCAACATTGAATAATTAATTCCTCATAAAGGATAAATAGGATTTGTTATTCTAACGCTAACTCCTGTTACATAGAACAGCAGAACTGCGGTGGCAGGCCCAGTGGATGGAGAAGGTTTTTGTAGAAAGTTATGGATAGCAAGGCAGGAAAATGAGCTGGGTTCTGTAGAAAAGTCTCTCCCCTGCTCTGCTGGTGTTGACAGGAGCCCAAGCTGAGCAGCAGCTAGCATGCCTGTGAGGGGAAAGCTCTCCAGCCAGGCCCCAGGGCGCGTTCAGGAGGCATTTCCAGGGAACCCATAAATACTTCTGTTCTGAGCGGTTCCCAGCTCTTGGAGAGCACAGGCTTGTTATCACCAAGCATCAAATACTGAACAGACAGGATGCAGGGGCTTCCCCACCAGAGGCGCTGGCACACGAGCTCTAAGGAAAAAGGATCTGAGTCCGTTTCCTGTAATTGTTAGAGAAGGATGGTGGCCTGGCCCTTGGGTATTGAGAGTCCTGTGTACATTACTGTTCTCATGTGATCACCAGGATCTCAGCATATCCAGGCCTTAATCATCTACAGAAAAACTCCCTCTGCTTAGGCACCTGAGAGAATTAAAAACTTGATTTCTCTATTATACCTAATATAGTTTTATTCACAGTTTTCAAAGCTGTAGCACATGCTTTAAATATCCCCCTTAATAATGCTGTTGATTTTAACCACAACAGCAATGATAATAGTATCAATAACAAGCGTTACTGGAACAAGTGAGCTTAGCAAAGTTGCAAGATACAAGGAAGAGACATAAAAATCTAGTGTATTTGTATACACTAGCAACAAACTATTAGACATTTTAAACAGCTTTTTGAAGTACAAGTCACATAAAATGAACTGCATATATTTCAAGTGTACAATGTGAAAAATAAATAAAGTGTACAACTTTATATGTTTTTACATATATATGTCATACATGTGTGTGTATGTGTATATACATGAAACCACCACCACAATCAAGAAAATGAAGGTATCCTTCATTCTCAAAAATTTTCTTTGTCCCTCGGTAATCTCTCTCTCACCCCTCCATGCCTTTCTTCCACCCCCATCTGTTTTCTGTTACTATAAATTAATCTGTTTTCTAGATTTCTATATATATGAAATAGTAGACTATGTACTCTTTTTGGCCTGGCTTCTTTTACTCAATATTATTTTAAGGTTCATCTATGTTGTTACTTGGGGTGCTTGGAACTTCTTGGATTTGTAGACTTATAATTTTGATCAGAATTTAAAATTTATTCAACCATTATTTCTTCAAATACTTTTATACTCTCCCCTCTCTCCATGCCTTCAAGAAATCTATAACACGTTTATTGGGACTCATTAGCTCACTGGTGCTCTGTTTTTGTTTTAGATTTCTTTTTCAGTTTTTTTTAATCTCTGAGTTTCATGTAGGATAATTTTTATTGCTTCAAATTTATTAATTTATTTTCCTCTTCAGTGTTCAATCTGCCATTAATTCTATCTAATAAATTTCTCCACCCTGACACTATTTTTATCATAGAAGTTCATTTTGGGTATTTTATTTTATATTGTTCACGTCACTACTTAACATTTTTCATCTTTCCTCTAGTTTCTTGAACACATGAAAGAGTTATAGAAACTTTTGATATCCTTACCCACCAACTGTAATGTCTGGGTCATTTCAGGGTCAATTTCAATTGATAAATTTTCTCCTATTATAGGTCACATTTTTTCCTACTCCTTGGTATATCCAGTAATTTTTTATTGGATTCCAGACAGTGTGAGTTTTACCTTCTTGAGTGCTGGATTTTTTTGTTCATTCTCAAATATTCTTGAGTTTAGTTCTTGGGTGTATTTATACTACTAGGGAACATTTCAATCAATTTGCGTCTTGCTATTAAGCCTTGTTAGGTAGGACCAAGGCAGCATTTAGCTTAGGGCTTATGAATTTTATGATATTTTTCTTCTCTGACTAGTAGGAACAAAAAATACTATTGACACTGTGTGAGTTATAAGTATTGTTTACTGTACACTTTTTGAGTGACTCCTTCTCTGCAATCTGATAATTTCCTCTGCAGCATGCAGTGACCAACAGTAGACTTATGGGGACTTTCTGTAGACCTCTGATATACTCTCTCAGTGCAGTTCTATTCTCTCCAATACACTGATCTACAAACTCTATCTATCTTGGCCTCCCTGAACTCCCACTTCTACTTTCTCAACTCAGGAAGACTGCAGGGCTATCTGAATTGCAGCGTCCTGTACTGTGGCCTGGAAACAGTCTCCAGGTGATGAGCTGAGCAGTCATAGGGCTCACTTTATTATATTTTTTTCTCCATCACCCAGAAATCACTGTCTTTCATTGCCTGATGTCTCATGGCTTAAAAACCATTGTTTTATATATCTTGTTCAGCGTTTTAGTTATTTCAGTTGAGAGGACAGATCCAGTCCCTGTTACTCCATCTTGGCTGGAAACAAAGTTGCACAACTAGAAACTGAAATTTAAAATATATACTATTTATAATAGCATCAAAAATATAAAAGTCTTAAGGAAATATTAATACAGTGTATATAAAACATACATACTCAAGATTATAAAAAATTTCTGAGAGAAATTTAAAATGTACCTAAATAAACAGAGAGATAAACCGTGTTTATCTATCAGAAGACACAGTGTTAATAAGATGTCAATTCTCCCCAAATTGATCTATTGACTCAGTGCAACTTCAACCAAATCTAACAGGATTTTTAATAGAAATTGGCAAAATGATTTAAAAACTTAATATAGAAATGCAAATGAAGATCTAGGAAACTGAATTATTTTGAAAAGAAGAACAAATTTAGAGTAATTATGCTACCCATTTTCAAGACTTATTATAAAACTATAGTAGTAAAGATGGTGTGGTATTGCAGTGAATACAGACATATAGATTGATGAAATAGAATGCAGAATCCAGAAATGGATCCTCATATCCATGGCCAATTGACTTTCAACACAGGTGTCAAGGTGCCAATTCAGTGGGATGAAGGATAGTCTTTTTCAGTGAAAAGATCCAGGAAGAATTGATTATATGGGAGGAAAAATTTCTAGAATGTATCTCACACCGTATACAAAAATTAACTCGAAATGGATTACCTAAATGTAATATCTAAAATGATAAAACTTTTAAAAGAAAATGTAAGAAAAAATTTTAATTTGAATTAGGAAACTGTTTCTTAGGTAAGACACACAAAAGTAAATGAATCGCAGAAGAACAACTACAACAAATTGGTCTTCATAAAAAATTAAACTATAAGAAAGAGTCTGACTCCATTTTGATGTTTGATTTTGACTGCTGACAGCTTTCAAACTCCACCATTCCACCTTCCCCTTCTGCCCCACATCTGGGCTAGCTGATAAGAAAGCCCAGGGGCTCCTACCTTTGTTGCCAAAAGGAAGTTCAAAACATGCAAACCCTGGCTTTCATGCACAGGAACCCTCACTCCAGCCCCATTCCCTCAACACAGTACAAACAAAACCAGTCTCTTTTCCCTGCTCTCTCAAGTCATTTTTATTCCTCCTTAGGAGCCTGCCCTGCTCTCCCCAGAAAGTCTCATTATTGTGTAATAATCCTTCCCTACCCTCCTGGTGTGGTCTCAAACCTAAATCAAATCTAGTGGAGAGAAATTTATCCTATTTCTGTGGGATAACCACCCAAAACTTTTACGCTTCAAAAGACTCTGTTAAGAAAATGAAAAGGCAAGGCACAGACCAGGAGAAAATATTTGCAAGCATGTTTCTAAAAGGAGCATTTATCCAGAACATATAAAAGAACTCTTAGAACTCAATAGTAAGAAAAAAACCCACTTTGAAAACTGGCAAAAGATTTGAACAGATTCTACACTGAAGAAGGTATATAAATGACAAGTAGTCATACGAAAAGATGCTGAATATCATTCATCTGAGTATTGTTGAGGATATGGAACAACTAGAAATTTCATATATGAATAGTGGAAATGCAAAATGGTGCAGCTGCTTTAGAAAGCAGTGTAGCCATTTCTTATCAAATTAAACACAGACTTATTATACAACCCAGTAATCCCACTTTTTAGGTATTTACTCAACAAAAATGAAAACATACCCATACAAAGACTGTACTTAAAGGATTATTGTAACTTTCTTCATAATAGCCAGAAACTGGAAACAAGTCAAATGCTTACCAACTGGTCCACTGATAAACAAAATGTTATGTACCCACATAATGAAATACTACTCAGTAATGAAAAGGAACTACTGATATATGCAACATTATGAATGAATATTAAAAGCATATGCCAAGTGAAAGAAGCCAGACACAAAAGACTACATACTGCATGACTCCACTTATATCAAATTGTACAAAAGATTAAAGCAAGGATTTAATCAGAGGGAAGTGATGTCAATATGGCACAACAGAATTTGGGAGGTGATGGAAATGTTCTATAACATCACTGTGGTGCTAGACATGTGAGGATACATATTTGCCAAAACACATCAATTGTACCTTAAAACTGGTACATTTTATCGTATGTGTATTACACCCAAATGAAAAAAATTTTAATTAATATCTAGCATTGATTGACTGATGAAGCACTGTACTGGACTCTAGATTGTTCTCTGTTTCACATACGTTATCTTACTCGATCCTGGCACATTTTCAGTATAGTTGGGGTATGATTCCATAAAGACATGGCTCAGGGAGGCCAAGGGATTTCCCAAGATCATTATCTGTAGGTAGATTGCAGAGTTGGAATTTTTTATTCTAAATTCAGAACCTTTCACCTATAAAGCCTCTTTTTCATGAAAATCTAGGTTTTTAAATCTTTCCCTGATATTTTCAATATGTGGCTTTATACTACCTTACATAATCAAGAAAAAAGATAAAGACCATTTAAATCAAACTTTTAAAAATTCAATTATTTTGTTTTTTCAGTTCAATTATTTATAGAGGTCTTTATAATTCTCTATGTGACCACCATATTTAGCAGTGATTTTATATTTTACGATAATTTCTCACTCTGACAGAGTACACACATTACTCTTTTAGAAATTAGCATCTTCTCACTTTTACTCAGAACCTTGGAGGGAGTGACTATGAATTTGATAAAGGAGATGTCCCATGGTAGATTAGTTACAGTGGAGTAAAAGTTTGGGCTTAGTCCTGAATAAGCATTGTTTTTGTCACAGCTGGGCTGGAAAGAGAGAATGTGCTGCCTCAGCCTTTCTCCTGCTTATCATGATGGCTTAAGAATATTACCATGATGGATTTTGCCATATCTGTGATCCACTTATGTTATTGTTTATTTAATTTTTCTTTAAGCCTCTTATTTTTTGTAACTACTCTAATCCTCAACAATAATGTCTACAACATCACAGATTTGAGAAGTTATATAATACTTTTGATAGAGACATAACAAGATGCAAAAAGGGACATTTTCTGGCACCTCAGAATTTGGGCTAGTTTCAAAGCTTTAAAAAAAAGATGAGAATGACCCCAGCAATCTAAAGCAGGGTGTCAATAAGTGGCCAACCTGTTTTGTTAAGACTATCAAAAAAAGGTTAAAGATTCATCAAGAGGAGATACCCCTTTACAGTAGACAGTACTACGGAGTCTTGCTTTCTTTCCTCAAGTCTCTTTCCCCTCCACTTTAAGCAAAGAAACAGGGCCTCAAGAAAACCACACATAGAGACTGATGATACTTGTCACACACAGAGGCTGGCCTCTTACTCCCTAGTTGGATGTAAGCTTTGGGCAGTTCTGAAACATTAGCAAATTCTTGGGAGAACCCCAAATTGTGTTCCCTGGAACTTGGAGGAGTTGAAGAATCCAGAAAGCAAGCAGCACAAGGAGAGAGGGCCAAGCAGAGCAAACTGACCTTCTAAAAATGACAGACAGAGCAAGATATGTGAATGCCTGAGTCATGTGTATGAGGCCCCAACAAGTACAGGAATTAGAGCTATCTTGAAAGGATGCTACCCAAGATCTATCTGCTGCGGTGAGAGAACCCAGTGGAAAAAGGTTAATTGGGATAACTGCCAAAAGATAGAAGCCAAAGAAGTGTCATAAAAAGTTGCAGAAAGAGTTCATCAGCTCATCAAGAAATGATCTTCAGTAGGGTGGTGGAAATATCTCCAAAAATATGCCCAATGGGGACCAGCTTGGGCCTCCGTCCTTAGGAAGGCACTGATCACAAGCTTACAACAGCTCCCAGCGAGCCAGTTTTTCTGTTTTCTTCTAATCCTCTTCCTCCTTCTAGCTTTGACTCTTGGAGCCAGAGCAACATTGTGAATTGGAATCTGAGACTCAAAGTGAGTGAAAGAAAACATTACTCCTTTTTCCCACTAATAGTCTTCAGGATCAAGGGTCAGGTGGTAGAGCATAAAAACTCTGAATTGGATGAGACTGAAATTTGGATATTTGTGTGACTGGAATTTTTAACACATGAGCATGAGACTGTTTTCTTAATGAAAAAACTAATCGTCTGAAAGTAATTTAAAAAGTTATAAGAGGTTCCTGGTTAGCTCAGTCGGTTAAGCATCCAACTCTTGATCTCAACTCAGGTCTTGATCTCAGGATTGTGAGTTCAAGTCCTGTTTGGGCCCATGCTGGGCATCAAGCCTACTTAAAAAAGAATATGAAATTCATCTAGAATATCATCCAGCAGCACAAGAAAGATCTGACAGAGCAAGTGGCAAGGTATTAAGGGAATAAAGACAATGCTATTTCTTAATTGTATGTTATGGTGTTCAGCTCAATAACTTCATACATTTATTCAGCTCAACAAATTCAATTAACAATTGTTAAAATATTAATTCATGAACCCCTAAAATCATGTTAAACCCCCCAATGGTCCTCATTCCATATTCCATGCTTTGGGAAAGACTGAGTCATATCACAGAAAAAGGAGACCCTGACAGCATTTCAGCCCCTGGCCATCGCTTAAGTGTCAAACAGAATCATTTAGCAATAAGGACAGTATCTCTTGAGTGTCAAACAGAATCATTTAGTGATAAGGACAGGATCTCAGAGATAGCAAATGACTTACTCCAAATCACACAGCTACTTATTTAACCAGATCTCAAGTATTCTAAGTCCTAGATCACAGTGCTTTCCTGAACACTACGTTGGATCCCTGGTTTACCATTAGTAAGTTTTAATATTGTGCTGAAAATTTAATTGTTGAATATATATAATCTGTCTGCCTAATTGTTTTACAACAACAACAACAATTCTGAATTTTTACAATTTAATTAATCCAATATTAAAACTCTAGGAAAATAAATTGCCTTCAGATTTCTACTTTATCTCTAATATGTCTGCCAGGCCACACACTTACCTCAGAGGCTGGGCTTGAAAAACTTTGAGCGGGAACTTTTTTGTAGAGTTTTCATGAATTCGACAAATGTTTATTAAACTTCTCATGTGCCAGGCCTTGTGCCAGGCACAGGGAGTTCAAGAGTTCTTGCCTTCTAGTCGTTCAGCCCAACAGAGGAGAAAACAAGCAAATACAATAAAGCATGATGAGTGTTCTGATGGAGGTGTACTAACTGGGTGATATGAGAACCAAGAGACACCTGACCAGTTTCAGGGCGCCAAGGAGACTCAGGTAAGGCTTTGCCTAAATACATAAAATATAAATATATAAATACATATATATTTGGTTCACATCAGAGGTCATGACTAAAGTGACATTAAGATTTCCACTGGCTTGCATGATTGGATGGGCAGGAATAGATCTCCTGACAGACCCCACACCCTGACTGGTGGGGTTCTAAGTGTAAGCCCCTCTCCCTCTCCCTACATAATTTGAAAGGAACATCACTGCATCTTGGGCAAATAGAAGAGGAGAAATGCGTTGTTCAAGAACAAGAATCTGCCTTGAAATTACATCCCTTCCTGTGATTTTCCAAATGAAGAAGTCGAAATACACAGCTAACTTGGTCAGAGGCTGTGGTAAGCAGAATAACGGGTCTCCAAAGATATTCACATCCTAAACTCTAGAACCTGTGAATATGTAACCTCACATGGCAAAAGGGACTTTGCAGATATGATTAAGGTTAAGGATCTTGAGCTAGGGAAAGAATCCTGGATAATCCAGGTGGGTCCAGCCTCCTTAAAAGTAAAAGAGGAAACCAGAGAGTCATAGGCAGATGTGATTATGGAAGAGGAGTTAGACAGATATACACTTCTGTCTTCAAAAAAGGAGAAAGAGCGTATAAGCCAAGAATTGTGGGTAGCCACTAGAAGCTGGAAAAGGCAAGGATTCTCCCCTAAACCTACCATCACCTTGATTTTAGCCCAATGAGACCTGATTTGGACCTTTGACCTACAAAATTGTAAGGTGATAAACCTGTGTTGTTTAAGCTACCAAATTTGTGGTCATTTGTTATAGTAGTGATAGAAAACTGATATAGAGCCCAAGGCTCCTTACCAGAGTGAGCCGAAAGTATGGTTAAAAAATGGTTTCCAGAAAAGTTGTTGATATACAAACAAACAAATGTCAAAGATAATCATCCAAACTGGTTGTGTGTGTGCGTGTGTGTGTGTGTGTGTGTGTGTTTAAAGCTGGATATAGTGGGCTGTTTTGTTTACTAAAGAAATACATTTTCATTGGGGAGTGGTGAGGGTTCCTTGAGAAAGATGTATAATTTTTTGCAGATGAGGATAGTTGACCTCAAAAGTCTAATGAGAAGTTTGCCGTGAATACCATGTACATCTTCACCCAATGGGAAAACAAAGGTGCTAGTCATCAGTGGACTGTTGGCCGTAAGAAGTCATAAGGAGGAATGACCTGGACACACTCCTGAACACCAGAACATAGTAAACATTTATTCTCTTTCCAGTACTCTGTGCTGCTGAAAACATACCTAAGGAGACAAATGGGTTACTGGAGCAATAAAAGCCAGAGATCTGTGGTGTGAGACTCATTACTTACTTTTACTGTCCAAATAATCAGAAAGAGTAATCTGTAAGTATTCTTTCATAGTGATGTTGGAAAGGAATTCTTCTTCCCCCTTCTCGGCCATAAAAGGTACCCATGAGGATACAGGCAATTGCATCATGAATTTTTCCTTTGTCCTCACCTGGTTTTGTGTTTGCTTCAAGTGGGATTTATGTGAAATAGACTCTTATTCTCTCTAAAAGTTCACCTACAGGTACAGATCAAACAATAATGGCTGTGTGATAAAGCACCTCTGCCCTCCTCATAATGTAATGAAACTGCCTCAAATGAAAACGCTTCAAAGTTCTTTTCCATCTTTGCTTTCCCTGAAGTACAAATCACTCACTGTTTTTTGTTTCCCTGCAGCCTTGCTCTTTGTGCCCCCTTTTTAATTCATGTTCCTGGTAAGGAGGTGTTGATTTTGAGGAGCTTTGTACAATATCACAAATTCCTAGAATTGGAAAACCTCAAGAGTTCATTTAATCCTCCTCTTTGTTCATCTAATCTGGGGCTTTGCCCAAGCCAGCCAAGGAATCCAATGTTCCCCATACTCCCTAAGATCCCCCAGTTTGAAAACTGTTACGGGCCGAATTCTGTCCCCCCAAATTCATATGCTGAAGTCCCAGCCCCAGTATCTAGAATGTGACTGTATTTGAAGATAAGATCTTTAAAAAGACAATTAAGGTAAAATGACGTCATTGGGGTGGGCCCTAATCCAATCTAACTAGTATCCTTATAAGAAAGTGAGATGAGAATAGACAGACACACAGAGAGGGAAGACCAGGTGAAGATATAGTAAGAAGACAGCCATCTACAAGCTAAGGAGAGAGGCATCAGAAAAGACCATCCCACTAACACTTCTAGGCTCCAGAATTATGAAAAAATAAATTTCTGTTCTTTAAACCATACAGTCTGTGGTATTTTGTTATGCAGCTCTAGCAAATTAATACAAAGGGCAAACGCATTAGCCCACCTACTGTTTCTCCTCATGTCTAATAAAGACCTCATTTGCTCTAAATAGTGGCCTTTTATTTTGTCTTTCATGTAAAGGGTAGCAAGTTCTGTTGAAAGTATTCTGAATATATCAGGGGAATCCAGAGTATTAGATGCTTCTACATCTAGAAGGGGCATGGAAATTACTATTTCAACCACCTTTCTTCACAGATGAGGAAACTGAAACCAAAAATGTTGAGTGAGTCTTCCAAGGTCACACTGCAAGTTGCCAGTCAAGCCCAGGAGATGGGCACGAGCCTTGGACCCCTGGCCCTCTGCTTTCGAATTCATGCCAGAAGAACCAGAAACATTTTTAGGGAAACAACACTGGAAAGCATAATATGATTCAAGAGAATTGGGAGCGGAGGGTGGTATCACAGGTTACCTGTATATGGTAGCTGTTGGTGCTTATTTTCCATGATAATAACAATTTTACAGAATTTTAAACTTATAGAACAAACAGTTATGGACTCACACTTCATGATCAATTCGGGGACTCACTGTACATTTGACAATCTATCATTATCTGATATTACGATTTCCCTCTTTGGGAGGGTATTACCATGACCTCGCCCTGCCACAGTAAATCTCACGAGAGGACACACCACGTTGTGAAAACCCATGCATGCTGTCTTGTTGCTGATGGTTTCACCCACTCCTCTTCAGCCCTCCATCTCATTTTTTTTCTTTTTTTGGGCCTACGACCTTTCATTGCATATCCATCTTTTTGTAGAAACTCTCTGAAGGATAGAGAGCTCTATATAAATCATAAAGTAATGAAAGATACAATTACATTGTCTTACTCTTCTTTGTTTTTTCTCACCAATTCTTCAGCCCCTTATATGGCAGAGTGGCAGGTTTCACACATAAAACTCAAAGTACTAAACTTCTTTCCTTTGGGTCCAGTTCTCTCCACTGGAGCACAGTGAATCTGTCAGTTTCCCTGAGCTGACTCACTGCTGAGTCACAGATGCCACTGGCGGCCAAGGCAGGGGGCCGCATCAGCTGATGGTGTCAATGCCCGGGGTTGCTTTCCTACAAAAGCTAGGAAGCAACAAGTGAAGGCAAAGCCTGCCAATCTAGGGTAAGATTAAGCCCATTTAATAGAGCACAGAAATAGGGGTCAGAGCTGCGTTGGACTGTGATTTGTCTGGCTATTAGTTAAGCAGAGTTGCCTTATATAAACCTTCTGACTCATTAGGTTGGGGTTCTCAAAATGAAGTCTGTAGACCAACTGGGTCATAATCATCTCAATCATCTCAATCATCTCATGTTAAAAACCCAGATTGTTGAGCCCCACTCCAGACTGACAATTTTAACAGCTTCCCCAAATCAGGAGTGATCGCCTTTAGGACACCAGCTTGTTGTGTTTGTCTTTAAAAAGCAGTACCATATGATTTCACTCATATGTGGAATTTAAGAAACAAAACAGATGCACATAGGGGAAGGGAAGGAAAAATAAGATAAAAACAGAGAGGGAGACAAACCATAAGAGACTCTTACCACAGAGAACAAACCTGAGGGTTGCTGTAGGAGAGGTGGGGGGGTGGGCTAAATGGGTGCTGGGCCTTAAGAAGGGTACTTGTTGGGATGAGTCCTGGGTGTGTTATATGTAAGTGATGAATCACTAAATTCTACTCCCAAAGCCATTACTAACTATACGTTAACTAACTTGAATTTAAATAAAATCTTGGAAAGGAAAAAAAAGCAATGGGATGGACATTGTAGTATATCCAAGCTATTTTGGTTTAGGGGATCACCTCTGCTTTTGACAAGTGTTAAAAAACATTTATGAAATCAGAATCTCAGGGCTGTGGCCCTGAGGTTTGCATGTTCATTAAGCTCCCCAGTGATTCTTTGGTTCTAGAAAATTGGAAAACTCTTTCCTGTAGTTTTTTCTCACGATCCTTTTGGTTGATAATTTGGGGAGAGTAAAAGAAAGGAAGAAAGAAGGGGGGAAAGAAAGGAAAAAACATCTGTCATCACTTTGGTCTGCGTCGTTCAATTTGGTATGTACTTGCCCTGTCGGGCAGTTACGCTATCACTCCATTTTGCCCTCTCCAGCATCCAACCTTCTTTCTTGTGTGGGGTGAACCATTTCCTATGTGTTGTATTAGTGGGACACAGTGCCTGAATCCCGTGTGCAGCTCAGGCATAAGAGAGCTCTTCTGGTCCCACCCCCCACACCCCCGGGGAGCCAGACTTGAGAACGTGACCACACTTTGCCATTCGATGTTTCCACCACCAGGATAAGGGAGCAGGGTGAGCGATGGATTTGTAGCTGTGGCAACAGTATTCTAGAGGAGTAATGATCCTGGCCAGATGACATTGTCCAAATATCATCCACTTTATAATGGTACTACTTGATAAATAGGCAATAATATGACAGAGTCCCGAACAAGTCATTGCAAAATTCTATCTAATCCTGGTTATACAGCTGGTGAACTGCCTGACTTTAGGCAAGTTTCTTCTTCCTTCCAGGCCTTGCCTGCATCATTTATAACAAGGAAAATTATTATCCTTAAGCGGCTTAGTAGAATTGTAGTAAAACTAAATATATATGTGCTTTGTAAACTGCAAATTACCATAGAAATATTAGTGGAAAGTGGATTTTTAAAATTTATACTTATTCTCACAGAAGCAAAAATTTCCACTCAGCAAGAAGTATTTTTAGAAAGAGATTCTTGGTTTTCTTGTGTGACTCTTAAATTTAACATCCAACTTGCTGATTTTTAACATCATGAATTTTTATATTTTGCTAAGTCCCTGTTGTTTCATCTGCTATCAGGCAGTCAAATTCCCCAAAGGAATAAAAGCTTTAAATAAAATGCTATACACACTACAGTGAAAACTTCCATCCATTTCCCAACAGCTGTTGCTTTTTAGAGAAACCAAATATTTTTGGAAAGGGCCACAAACATTCTGGATTCAAACCATTTATTAGCTTTGGAAACATAACATGTAGTCATCTTGCCAGTCTTAATCTTGCAGTTCCATTAAACACACCACAACTGCATCATAAAACAGAAAAGGGAAGAATTTATAAACAAATAAAGCAGTTAATTGGGGCAATAAAATAGCAGTTCCCTCCCAAGTGTGGAATCGCTGTGCTTCAACCTACAGAACCCTGAAATCTGCTTGTCAGAAATCTAGTGACTAGCAGAGCCAAACGCAGATCAAAGATTTCAGGATTCTCCTGGGTCCACACCACTTACCTCTGCCGTCACGCTCTCAGCACCTCCTTCCCCTCACCTGGCATTGCTGCGAGTCTTTCCCAGAAGAGGAGCAGCTCCAAGCACAGTACTCTCTTGGTCACTAATCCGTAGCCAGGGTTCAAGTAGAAGGAATTGCTGGGAGATCCACACTCATGGCTACAACTTCAACACGACACTCAGGTGGGGAGACGGAGACATCTTCTCAGATGTGCTTCTGTTTCCTGGGCAGTGAGGTAACCTAACTGCGATCTCTCTCCTGTGCACTGCCAAGACAAGAGCAAGCTTTGGAGCCACAGGAAGTGGACTGGAATCCTACCATTGCCTTTTGCCTACTTTATGGCTATGAGCAAAAGCAAGATTTTTAATACGAGTTTCATTCACATATTCATTCAACACATATTGATTGAGCAACCTACTACATACCTGATCTTTAAGATCTTTTAGCAGTTAAGTGGTGATGCTAAACCCTTACTTCAGAGATTTGTTATGAGAACCAAATGAGAAAAAAAGTACACGCCTATATGTGAGATAAGTGTGTGTATACCCTTGCAAATAGTATGTGCTCACAGATATTCACCCCATTCATTCAAGTAGCAGATGAGAATTATATTAAAATCATATCTTCACAATATTGCTTTTATTCAAGAAAGAGACAGAGAAAACTTAGGGTATCCACCCCCAGCCTCCATAAATGGGCCCTGGCTTCACTCATGTGAACTGCAGAATAGTCAGAGGGATTACTGCTCCGAGGGGCCCTCTGCAGCAGTAGGATGGAGCAGAGCCAAGTGGGCCATGTGGGGAGTGCACTCATGACCTTTGCCTTGTTAACACCCAGGACCTGCACTCTCTCCCACCCCTGGAAATGTTTACAGTCCATTTATGTAATCAGATGTGTGCACATGCACGCGCATGCGCGTGCGCGCGCACACACACGCGCACCCACACACACACACACACACACAATCTAGCAGGAAATTATGTTTCTTGGTAGAGGTCTGGCTTTTGGTATGTTTTGTTTAAACTCTCTAGAGATAAACTGCCATTTACCTTTGCTTAATAGCCCCCATAATGCATAGATGAGAGGTGTACCCAAAAGATGTTCTACTAACGAGTTATAATACTTATGAACAGTTACTTCCCTGATTTAAAAAAGAATGAGATTAGTATATGGTACTCCTATAAACCATTTTCTCATGTTTGTCAACTAGGACACTATTGATTAGAGTTAGAACTCCTAAAAGGGAGGCCATGGAGGTGGGATGGGAGAAAGGAAAGGGACTTCATCTCTTCACCAGATTAGTATCTTAGATACTTATAATTCAAGATTTCCAGGCTGTGCAGTCAACATGTTAAGTTAACTCGTTTCCAAATGTACTGGGATTGCTCAAACCTAAATGAACCTTTTATTCGTGAAATCGTATGTGGCTAGAGAGATTGAACCCATGTGTCTCATTCATTTGCACACTGGCTGTAAAAACATCTCTAAGTTATACTCTGGAAAAGATCCATAAGCCTTAAGCAAGAACATCATCTCCTCCACCTTAAGACCTATTGAGAAACTGTGTGGGTGACAGTGCCTTCTTGTTTCTACCGCTTGCCAGCTCCTGTCTCCTCTTACATGTAAACAAAACTCAAGCGAACCGGGAGTCATTTGGAAGGCAGTTGGAGTGCTGTCCTTTCATCAGCTCACCTGGTGCTCTAATAAAATATCCAAGAAGCCCACATCTGGTAGGTAATAAAAGCCAGAGTGGACTGAAGACGCCTGGCTGCTAAAATGCTCTAGCCACCAGACAAAGCCATCGCGACATTTTTTTCAACTGTTGCCGATGCCAGGATTTTAATGGGGCAAAGCTGAGAGCACTCCTTCTATGTATTTTTCCTGCCCTGGGTTCACTGGCTGTGCTGCTCCCAGGCCGCCAAAGGTTTTCTCCACAGCACCATCAAACCGCTCACAACCCAAACAAGGAAAATGCGTCTTAACATGACAGAATCAAACACAATAACACTTATCTCATACTCCCATTTCCCCAGGGTGGTGGCACTGAAGGGCGTATCTCCTTTTTTCTCCACCTCTTCTGAGCCTCCCAAATAAGAATAAATGTTAGATCTCTTTGCAGGAAAAGACAGCTATGCCAACCGCAGAGGACATGTTCTGACTGTCAACAGTGATGGATGAGATTCTGTACATTTAATAAATATAAATGTCATAATCCAACCATCAAATTTAATAAACAAAAATACCACAAACCATCTTTCCTCTCTGCTCCATGTGCTCCTTTAAAGCTGATAACATTAGAACACATTTTGCCCAAGCTATAACCTCACCATCTGCCTGGCTCGACTTCTGAGGACTTGGTATGGGTTAGAAAGAAAAGCAAATGACTTCACACTGAGAAAAAAACGAGGGACGGGGGCCTGGATGGTTTTTTTTTCACTCCTCCTTTTCCTTCTGACCTATTTGTTAACTATAGAACCAGATGTAACTATCGGAGTATAAGTTCAACCCTCAAGAATTATTAGGGAGGCAGATCGTGGAGAACATTTTTTTGCATGAGTTACACGAACACAACTCTAAAGGCTTCCCCTGCAAGCTGAGTTGTACATTTCAGGACTTTGATTTGGAAATGAGGAGATGAGATGCAGACTGACTCATTAAGGATGCACTTTCTTTTGATGGCAAATTAATAATAATCATCACCACAACAATAAACACGGACAAAAAATTGTTTCATTCCTTGGCCACATTCAAAGCTATAACCAGAAGGGGTTCTTTATGTTGAGTTTAGGAAACCTCAGTGGCTCAAAATAATGGAAAGGGGGAACTAAGTCCAAAGAACCTTAGAAAATGTCTAATATGAAGAGAGAGACAAAGATAGGCTAGATCTAACTTTTTCTATTGTCTTTTTTTGAGAGCCTGCTATGGTACTTTATACACATCTTCACAATTTGATCCTTTCAAGAACACACTCCAAAAGATATTATTAACCCTATATTGTGGGTTGAACATGTTCAAGTTTAGAGCACTAGAATATGAGAGAACTAGCCTGACTTATTCTGGAACTGCTACTCCTTCCTCTCTGGGAACCTCAGTTTTCCTTTGGGGAGCTGATCCCTCCACGCTCTCATGTAGTTTGACCCCACCTC
Source organism: Paguma larvata (assembly GCA_030068075.1). NCBI lineage: Eukaryota > Metazoa > Chordata > Mammalia > Carnivora > Viverridae > Paguma > Paguma larvata. The sequence continues at coordinate 55,138,868 of CM057825.1, forward strand.
CCAGTACCAGGATTCACATTTTTACCCCATCTGGCTCCAAGCCCAAATTCACAACTACTATGGCATGGCACTCGGGAAATAGATTCAGATGCTCCAGCAACACTGGTGGTTAGGGTCATTGTCAGCCATAGAAAGGACACTTCTTCATACCTAAAAATCCCTAAGGTATTAAAGCTAAATCCAAAGAGACTGTGGGTTTTAGGACGTGTCCATTAGCTGTTGCTACTCTCATGCCATCAGAGATGTCCAGGCAGCATCCTGTGCAAATATCTGCACAAGAGAAATCATTTGACTGTTTCAGAAAGTGTTGCAATTTTCCTCTCTTTACAAACCAACCCATACCTGCAGTTCTTCCAGAGTACACTTCAAACCTCACACCACACATACCATGTTTCCTAATGAAGCCAAGGAAGCTAAGTGGTCATCTCATCCCCCTTCTGGTTCCGTGTGTCCAAAAGCAGGCGTGGGTTGTCCAGGGGCTGGGTCATGTCTCAGTGGCTAGCAAAGCAACGTGCGCCCCAAGACAGAATTAACCTAGCAGGGAGGGGGAAGAGGAGAGGGGCGTTCTGTGCACATTTATCCATTTAGGCAACCTCACTGGAAACTCAGAGCTCCTGGGCTCTTTAATATATAAAACCCAGAAACCTGCAGCTCTGGGCAAGGTAAGAGGCAAGGGGATAGAGCCCGGGCAGAGGACTTCTTTCACTTGAGTTGAAGTCTCTCTCCACTCCCCTAGTACATGGTGGGGGAAAATGCAGCAGAAAAATCTCAAAGAGATTTTGCTACCAAACTACTACTAGGACATCACACTGCAACTGAAAAAAATGTTATTTGGAATTGAGTAGAATCTTGGAATTTTAAGGGCCTCTTTGTCTCCTTAGTTTTGATTATAAGGCAAGTCATTTTGCTAGTGTCACAAAAATGCAATTAACTTCAGTGTAACAATTATTGTTTTTCCTCTTGACAGAACTCTCAGGCCATGGGAACCTGCAGTGCTTGGAACAAATATTGCTGCTTACCAGAGATGATGACAGGGGTGGACAAAACTCTGCAAGAAACAGTCCCTGCCCTGAAAGCTAGGAATCTAATTTACACAAAGGCCATGTCAATGCTATCATTTGGAGACTTCTACAATTTTCATAGCATGATTTCATACTTTGAAAACTAACGTTTACTATTACAAATCTGCCCTCAAGAGTCTTCTATGATTAAAAATAAAATGTTGGGGGAAGAAGCGCAGGAACCAAATTTCCCACCCTGGTGCCATCCTCCCCAAAATACATATATAAACGGTGCTAGCCAAGACGTTGGAAAGTGGGGAGGGAAAAAGACGGAATGCCTCCCTTCTGCCCACATCTGTCCTTTCTTACTAGCCAGTGCCTTTAAAAAGAAGAGATGCAAGGATCCTGCGGTCTGCTCAACGGAGGCTACCTCCCCTCAGGGCCATATTCATATTAGCACCTTAGTCAACAGCAGAAGAATCTGGCGTCTGTTCTTAATTATCCTTTTTAATTCAGAATACTAAAACAGTGAGTTCAATACTCTGCCTTCTTAGCTGAACCTTAAAATACCCATGTCATTTAAACTGTCCTCCTTGAGCTCTGGAATCCAGAAAGGTTAAGTGTGCTCCCCTAAGATACATAGCAAGGGCTTAGAAATTAATCCCGGACATCTGATTTGTTTCTAACTATACATGAGTTAACAATGGCTGACTAATAGCAAACTTATTTTGAAAATGCTTGCTAGCTATTTTTCCATTACTAGAAATTACCTGGTAGTTTGCCTCATAAATATTGTATCGTTATGATTCCTAATATCTCTGTCAGAGTTCTTAACTTTTATGATAATAGGCAACTTGGAAACAGTTTGCCAGACATTAGGCCATAATGTACAAAATAAGTGACTTACAAATGGGTTGGAGCTATCTAAAGCATGTCTGGTAAACAAATAACTGATACTGAACAGTGAAAATCAAAGCTTAAGTGCTGTCTTTGTGAAATGAAATAAGGACTGCTTTCTGGTTCTTTGTCTCACTGTGTACTGCTAGAGCAGCTGCTTTCCTTTTCATTAAAAACAACTCCTGGAACAATAAACCCAGGAAAAAACTATGGGAGGCAAAAATACAAATACAGCCATTCTCTAACAACACCTATAACACTATCTGCTGAGTAGCTCTGTTAGTGTAAATAGAATGTCTAATTCCCTAAATGTTAATACTTTTTTTTATTTCCAAAAGCAAAGTACTCCCATGAAGAATTAAGGCCATTCGTTGAGGGTGGAGACCCAGAAATAAATTCTTCGGGATACTCCCACCCAAGTTCCAATTGAGAACAGTTTTATACAGATGAAACCAGATTAAAGTAAATTTTACGCACAACTTTGAAAAGAAATAAAAGTTTAAAGATTCAAACGTTGGAAAAAATACAAGTAGAAGGATGAAAAAAGTTTTGTTTGGATGATGGTGAGGGATTTAGGCTTTTTTTTAAAATTTATTTATTTTAATCCTTTGCCCCACTCTACCAAAGTCTGGAGACAGCTTAGAGAAATAGGAAATGATTTTTGAAAATTGAAGGAGCCTAAATAAAAATTTTAAACGAAAAAATATCAACTCCAAGAGTGATATTAGCAGAGAGGAATGTAGACCATATGGTAATATAGAGTTGCTCCCAAGCTTCCTCGGAGCCAAAATAAAGAGGGAAATGGAGTCATTTATAAGATTCAGCGTGTCAACAAGACAAAAACAAACCAAATGTACAGGAGAATCATATTTCCTGAAACCGAGACCTGGGAGCATTTTTCCTGTGGCATCTCACGAAGAGGAGGCAGGCTGATACCCAACAGCATCCCTGCAGCATCGGCAACCAGGAGTCCTTCAGGCAGGTTCATCCTCCACTGTTTGCTATGGCATCAGGCCAAGGCCAACTGAGCAAGCACGATTCTAAGACGGGTCCGGTACTGTGTCAGAATAATATAGCGCAGTGAGCTTCAACCCTGGCTATGTATCAGAATCTCAACTGGGACCTTTGAAATATTCCAATACCCAGACCACATCCTAGCCGAATTTAATCGGAATCTCTGGTGATGGGTCCCAGGACCTTAGTAGTTTTTAACAACAGTTTCCTGGGGTGCCTGGGTGACTCACTCAGTTAAACATCGACTTCAGTTCAGGTCATGATCTCACAGTTTGTGAGTTCTTGTGAGTTCGAGCCCCACGTTGGGCTCTGTGCTGACAGCTCAGAGCCTGAAGCCTGCTTCAGATTCTGTGTCTCCCTCTCTCTGACCCTCCTCACTTGCTCTCTCTCTCTCTCTCTCAAGAATAAATTCTTAAAAATTTTTTTTAAATTAAAAACAGTTTCCCAAGTGATTCCAGCAGATGGCCAGGGCCATGGGGCCTTTGTGATGGATGTTCTCCCTTCTTTTTCCTACCGGTACTTCCCCGTTGCACTTCCCCACTGTGACACCCAGGCCAATATACAAGATTCACTGCAGCTTAGAGCTCTCATTTCCTTCCCACCTTTGTAAACAGTGATTTTGGCTGTAGCCAACTCTCCCTCCCAACTATCTGTGCCTTGGCTATGACCTAACATCTGCTGTCAATCTTCACTGACATCATTTAATTCAAAAATGACACCAGTTGTAATCTTTGGGTAGGCATTTGTCTGTGTAGTCACAGTTACACAGACACAAATCATAATTTTTCTTTTTTTAAATAATGTAGGACAAGTCATACATTTTGACAGGTACTGCAGAATGACTTACTCAGTACCCACTCCCTCCCTCATCTCCTCCCTCGTTTTCCTCTGCCCTCTACTAGAAGGGCTGGAAAATTAACATATCTACTCAGCTTCCCATATAACTAGGGTTCATGAATCTCGTCACAGATAGAGGCATGGTCCCCAGGAAAGACTCCTATTCCTAAATAAAGAGACAAATCTTCATGAAGAGAAAGGTTTTGCGTGACTCCCTTCTTCCTGTCTGGAAGCAGCCAACTTTAAATCACATGGATGAAAGGAGCACACCGAGCATGGGAAGAGAGAACGTGAGTGACGACATGGACCAACAGCACCAGCCCTAGACTGTCCATCATGGGACTTATTACATATGGAAAGTGAACCCATGTTTGGTATTAAGCTACAGTAGTCAAGTTTCTGCTGCATACAATCACATGCAACCCCAGGCAACACATGCATGGTACTATTGAACAAGGTGGACTAGAACAGTGTTTTGTTGTTTTTTTTTGAACACTGTCCTATATTGAATCAACCTTAAATAGATATGTAGATGTAGACATGGAGATGGATGGTAGATGGATACAGATAGATTTTATTCCAGTGGAAATGAAGGGTGTCGCTAATCTACCCAATTTCTCCTCATCCACCACAAGTTAATACAGTTGTGCCTTTTTCTCTGCTGCAAGAATTAACAAAGAATAGGGAGGTTTTTCTTGTCCAAGGATTCTAGAGAAGATGAGTTAGATTATACGAGATGGAAAGTGACCCCAAGAGTTAGAGGAGGTAGATGAGGCCCAATCCAGGGGACAGAAGGATTCCCTCAAAGCAAGATGGGAGACAGAGGATGTGACAAGTTCCTCAAGTGATGAAGACTTGTGTTCCACTCCCTCAGGGAGACCACGGAGTGGACAGGTGGTAAAGATCATGACCTTGACAGTTGGCAGGGTGTGCCACGTGTGGCCTGAGGTGGGTGAGGGAAAGCTGTGAAGGCAGCTCTGCAGGCTGCCCTGACCAGTACTGCCTGACAATGTTAAACAGCACTCCACTCAGCAGAAGGTTCATTGGAAAGATTAAGGCCACCATGAGCTGGGACCGTGGTGTGTCAAGGTTTCCCGGCACCACTTAAATTCCCAGATGCTTGTTAATTCATTAGAGGTAGAGGAAGCCCTCCAAAATAACTGATACTGGACTCATTTTGAGAAAAGAGAACTTAGAATTAATATGGCTGGGGGAAAAAAACAAAGAAATGTGAGAGCTGATGGTTCTTGGATCTTCACGTTGGAGAATTCATTCTTATCACCCAGCCCATTGGTTAAAGAGGTGTTCATTCTACATTATAATCTTTGGGAGCAACCCAGTCACTGAGGATTGTATTTGTCAGAAGGTAATTAAACCTCGGAGAAAAGGATCATATTTGTTTTTTATCAAACTAGAGAAAAGGAGTGAGGAAGCCAGTTGCCCCTTTTGGTAAGGCTTCAGTATCATCGAACTGGGGAGTGGAAGGGATTCTGAAGTTCACGTAGTCCCACTACTCATGTAGAAAGAGGATTTGCTAAAATCCCAGCATTGCACTTCAAACTCTGACTTGAGCATCCTTTCAGCATACGAGGCGCTCTGTGGGTACAGTGTCACAAGCAGGAAGTGAGGGCAGAGCCTCAAAATGAAAAGGTGAGAAATGAGTGCCTAAAGGTCTGTCACAACACTGTTTTCACGGATAGTGGGGTGGTAAAACAGGGTAAAGTCAAGGGTCCGCAGTGAGGGTCTCTGGAGAATGGCAGTCACTGAGACACTGTTCAAAGGAAAACTCAGGGAAATTTTTGGTAGAATGGGGACAGACTCCACCGGTTGTACAACCTTGCTGTGAACCCAACTGGCAGCGGAGGTCACAGAAAGGTCTTACTCAGGTGAGAACAGGAACAGGAATATACATACATGTATTCACAATTCAAATCCTACTTCCTGCTCTGCCCGGTAATATTCATTTTCCCCAGGAAGATTACTGCATTTCATCTGGAGTTTTGAAGCCATTAAGAACGCACTCAAGTTCTTCCGCCACCTTTGTCCAGCAATAAACATTACTGAGCCCAGCAGCAGTCAGCTCTTCCAGCGGTATGTGAGGGACTATTGGGGGAATTTGAAAATTTTATGGTCTGAAAAGTGGGCCTTAGCACTTTAGCTTTTATTCTCTCAGAGAGCTTATAAATCGCTCTTCATTTAGCAGTCTTCATGAAAATGACAGCTTTTGTCAGTCAGGCTAAAGTGAGATTAGAAATAAAAATTTTAACCATTAATCCTCACTGATTAAAGTGAGACCAGAAATCAAATTGTTACCAACTGTGTGCTAATTTCAGCTTAATTCTTTGGCAAGAGGCGTTGGAAATTTTCGACTCGCCGTGCTAATTCACAATGCCTTACTACTGATGGCAGAAAGTCAAGGTCTCCTTTCCTCCTGGGTCCAGGGTGTGAACAATGACTATGTCGAAATCAGTCCAATAAAATATAAACATTAAATTCTTAGCTGTGTTGTTTCTCAGCCATCACTTTCCACACTACTCACTCCTCCTACTCACTGCCAACCTCCCCCCACTCCACCAACAGCTATGAAAAAATACCTCCCCAGAGACTAGAGAATCACAGCCGAATGGCTGGCCTTTCCGCATCAAACAGAACGTCTGCAGCATCAAAGCAGGTGTCACCCCCCATGCAAGCCGTTTCTATTACATACAGTGCTGGGAGGGAAGGAAAATCTTCATGCCAATAAGCCACATCAATTCATCAATCAAACTGAATTCATGCGCTAATTAAACTAGCACAAATTTAAAAAGGCATTTGTGTTACAGACATGAGAGTAGGGTGGGGAGGGAGATGGGAGTTAAAATCCCAGGGAAGTGAAAACTTGACAGACACAGTAACAAATAGAAAAGGCAGTAAATACATGACCAGAATTCACCGCAAGCCTTTCCATGACTTAAAAATAATAAATAAATAAATAACACTCACACATACCAAAACTAGAGGGGGAGGGGCTGCAAATATTTTCCTGGTTGGGCCAAAACTGTCATTGGCAGGAGCGTCCTTTGTGTTGTGCGCATGGGAAAACCCCATCCCTCTTTCTTCATATCTACTTGTCCCTTAACACTGAACATTCTTCCTGCTCCTTTTGATGACTTTCCAGGGCTACAAAGTACAGATACACGGTTAGTGCACTGCACAAAAGCCTAGAGCTGAGGGAAGAATGGAGACTGAAATCTAGTCCACGCTCTGACAGCAAAGTCACATGCTCCGGCATGGAGTTGCTGTCATTAGGAAGCAGTGCCTTTTTCCTCATCCCAAGTGCCCTCTGCTTGTGCACCAGAGGGCTGTGACCCCACGGAGGCCAGTGGAGGTCCTGGTCCTTGCTTTTATTTACCTCTCGTGTCTCCTGTTTCTCCTGTTTCGGTTTCCTCCCTCTGGAACTTTGAACTGAACACTTCTTCAGCTGTTTCTGTATATCACAAATATCTGAACAAAGAGAAACAACTCAATTACCCATCCAAGTGTTTCATCTATATGACACCAAGTACCCACATACAGGGGAAACATCTTAGTGCTTAGTATTGTGTAGACAAAACATCTGGTTGATCAACTTAGTTCATGTTTCTTTTGGATTCTTGAGTACCATAGAAATGCTCTCATACCCACTCACAGGTTGGATCCTCCATCGTAGAGTGCAAACTAGTGTTCCTAGGCTCAGAGAGTCTAATTCAGTATAGTGGAGGCCTGAGAGACAATAAAGATACAAGAGGGCTGTTTTCCTCTTACCACTAAATAAATAACATTTAGCCCGTATGCCAAATATTATAGGAAGAGAACTTTGCATCTTTAGTCCAATTGTTCTGACGCTTCGTTTCACAATATTCTTTCACCGTCTCTTGTCTGTGTTGTATTTAGAGGAGAAAAACTTTAATATTTGCTTCAAATATCCCAATTTTATAAAATCTTTCAGGTTCACCTGTTTCTTTTAAAGCTTGCTCTTGAAAACCAGGAGTCCAGCGGCACGAGCCTCCTAAAGTTAGTATTGGGGCAAATCATTGGCCCAATCTCAGCTCTCTTTGATTGAAATGATGGAGAAAAATGATTAGAATATATCAATCATGTCATCTGAATCTAGCCTCCTGGTCGGGGCACTGTAGAGCATCCCGGTGAGGTAAATGGCAAATGTCATTCTCCTCATTTGCCAAAACAGAGGAGCAGTCGAGTGAAACAGCTAGGTCCATGGTCAGACAATGAGTCAACAGCCTAAGGGAGAACTTTCCAAATCTTCCCAGAATTGGCCCCAAGACTTGGTGCACAAGGGGTGAAAACTAAAACTCCTTTTCTTTTCCCCAAGGCAGACCGTGAAACTGTAAAGATGAGCTGGCATTTTGTTTTATTTTGTGTAATAAACTGTTCTTTTCACAGCAGTTGGCCCCGGGGGAGTTTCGAATAGCACTGCTTGGCTGCAGCTGTGGGTGTGGCCCCGCTCAGTCCACAGGCAACTCGGAGACCACAGCTGTGTCGGGCAGAATGGATCTTAAACCTCCCATCTGGGCTGCACACTTTCAAGTTCACCCCCCAAAACAAGTGGAGTCGTTTTCACAAGCCAGAATCCCGCAGATGGGAGGTTCTGCTCTTCCTCTGCCCGTGGTTACTTGGGGGCACATCCGTTACCCCCAGAGGCCGACCCCCACATGCGGCCGGGACAGTTTCTGAACCGTCCCGGGGCCATCCCTTCGCTAGCCACGAGAAGACTCCGCGTGGGGGTTGATAAAAGCGGTCAGCATTTTCACAGGGTCCACCGGGTGGGAGGTTTTTTGTTTGGTGTTTTGATTTTTTTTTTTTCCTCATTATGATTTCTCGGGCTCCCAACAGTCCGTTCTGACAAGTGGCATACGTGCCCCAATTCGGTAGGTTCGCACGCCCTTCCAGAAAAAAACTTCTTCAGGGGTTTTCTTTGAGCCTCGGCTTCCAGCTCGAGCAAAGAAATGACACAGTGACCCCTCCACCAGCAGCGTCCAAACCCAGGGACGGAAGCGCGAACTCTGAACCCCTTCTCATCCTCTAAGCGAAGGGAATCACTCACTTCTTTGTCTCACTGAGGAAACTATGCGGGCTTGTGAATGGCTTCTTTTCTGACTGGGTTACAAGTACGTCAGAATGGGCACCGTCTGGGAGGGCCAGCGAGGGAAAACGCACGTCTGGGCGGCGGGGTCGCCGCTGCGTTCCCGGGGCGGCAGAGAAAGCCCTGGAAGGCCACGCCGGGCCGCAGGAGGAGCCGCCGCCAGGGGGAGCGCCACGAGCCCGCCGGCCTTTGTTCGCGCCGCGGCGCCGGGAAGAGGGGGGGCGTTGCGGGCGGCTGCCGGGAAGGGCGGAGGGACGCGCCGGGCCCTCGGCGTTGGGAAGCACCCGCGTCTTTGGCAGTCCGAGTGGCTTTCGGGCTTTTCGGCGGGTACTCTCACTGTCTGGGGCTGTGCGCCTCCGTCGGCTCCCACACGTCCGGCCTTCGACGCGGTCCCGTCCCTCTTCGACGCGTGACGTCCCCCTGCGCCCGTAGGGGATGGGGACCGGGACACACTAGGGGTGCAGACCGTGCGGGCGGGAGACGCCAAACAAAGCCTGGGTAGAGCGCGAGCGAGAGGGGATTATGGAGGGGGTGGGGCAGCGTGTGTGTGTGTGTGTGTGTGTGTGTGTGTGTGTGCGCGCGCGCGCGCGCGCGCGCACGGGAGGGGGGTGGAATAGAACTAGAGAGCCAGAGGAGGGAGAGAGGGCAGCTCAACCCAACAAGTCTAAGCGGAACCCTGTCCCCTGGGAGAGGCACTGTCCTTCAGAGAGTCCCTGCCGTTGGGTGCTTGTGGGCTGGTGGAGAAGAGTGAGCCACTCATTTAAATGGAAGACAGATGGGTCTGCAGGTATAACTAACGTGACAGATATGCGCTGGTCTTCTCAGGGATCCTCCTTCCTAGGGAAAGGCGCCAAAACTTCCCTCAGGGAGTTGCAATAGCTTATCTGTGGCGCGTCAGGCCATCCCAGAAGAGACTCCGTGATCAAAGGCTTGGGAAAAGTGATAAGAACACAAAGGTTTTTTCCCAGTTAGCAAGCTGAGCAAGTTCCGGGGACCATGGCCACTTTCCTCTCTTGTCATGCTTTCTTCCTCTCCATTTCAGCCAGACTGCCTGGTATTCCTATAGACTTGGAAAGCCCGCGTCTTTCTACAGCCAGAGCCAATTCTGGATGGAGTGACCCATTTGCTGATGACACCAAGAGGGAAAGACTGACTGTGATCCTGGGAATAAAGGTCACTAAGAACATTTTCAGACCTACTTCCATTAGTCTGGAAGTGGGGGAGATGCAGTAGAAGTGTGATCACTCAGGTTTACACACTAGCTTTTTAATTTTAAACTCCATTCAGGGTACAGTAGGAAATGGTGCAGGTACTTGGGTTAGCTCATTCCTTTTTACCCAAGTTGAGTCCCTTAAACTCCTAAAATAACCCGTTTCTTTCATATGAGCATGGGTGCTCACTTAGTCTTCTTTTCCTCATTCATAAAATTGAAGAATTGGATCAAGGTATTTTCCAGTTCCAAAATTAGAACAGTTATCTCTGTTCCGGAATTTGCAGAGGAAGCTTCCTTATTTAAACGTGTGAGGCAATGATGGAGCGAAGAACGTGAAATACAAATTTTTAAAAGAAGAGAATGAAGTAGAACAGCATTTTCTCCAGCTGAATCTCCATTTCCAAATTTTTTGTTGCTAATAATTTACTGTTTCACGAGGTCACATCTAAAACAGTTAATGCTCCTTAAGTGAGAAGGCAATGTCACCTCTGGGACCAAGCATGGAAATCAACGAGGGAGAACTATGGGGGAGATCATTCGCTGTTCAACAGGAAACCATCTTCCTGCACTAAGAAAAGGCTCTTAGCCTACTTCAGATTCTGTGTCTCCCTCTCTCTCTGCCCCTCCCCTGCTCGCACTCTGTCTCTCTCTCTCTCTCTTTCTCAAAAAAAAAATAATAATAATAATTAAAATAAAAAAGAAAGAAAGAAAAGGCTCTTAGACTTTAGAATCCTTGGGTTTTCAGTAACAAACCCTGCTGGGATGTAGCTGATTTTTCCCAGCCTCTAATTTTTTTGTTCTTATTTTGTCCTCTTATCACTATTGTGTACGTTTTGTAGTTTGAGGACAACAGAGAGACAGCAATCCGACTGCGTGGCAAGAATATTTCTTGGTTATGCACATCAAATTTTAACAGTTGTGAGAATGTCCGTGATTAAGGCCGTTTCACCTAACATTTGTCTAAATTGAGAAGGTTCCGATGGTGAAATTTAAAGTCTGTGGCTAATGAAGAACACAGGTTTTTTTAAACTTCCTGTGTAGAGGGCAGTTCTTTAGCCTCTCTGTTGGAAGGAACTATGACAATGTGGGTCTGATAAAATATGACTTGGTTTCAAACTATCAAATAGCATTATAAAAATGTTTGGACTAGATTTAGTTCTCCTCAAAGGTGGCAGATTGATAGAGCATGGATAAAGCAAGTCGGCTTCCAGGAATGATTGCTTCGTGAGAAACCGGCCCTTCTTTCTCCAGAGTGACATGGACATTCCCAGACAACATCTTAACTTGCAGAGCTCGCAAAGCACGAATCCCAGCTTCCTTCCCTGCTGAGAAGCAAGCCTCTCACAGGAGTGGAAATTTCTCTAGGAATTATGGAATGGAATGGGACCTTGCTGAAACTAGGGGTCACCAGGTCATTGCATTCTAATCAGCCAGAAGCCAGCAAGGCCATCACCATAGCTAAACCCTCCAGAACAAGCCCGTGAAATATGTTCTCTGAGCCCTCTGGTTCCTAGGTCAGCTACCTCCATAAGTGGTTTTCCCTCCGAGTCCCACCATGTTCTCACAGGGATCACAGTCCTACCCTGATGCAGGGCCTCCTGGTCCCACTCCTTCCGTTCCCCCTTCCTCCATCCCCTTACCTCAAGGCCCTTCTAGGTACATTTGCATCTCATTCGTGTGACTGGTGCACCTAAGGCTAGTGGCTCTGTGAAGCAGGAAAGAGTCTGTCATCATTCCATAATGGCAGCTAACAATTCTGGATGAAGTATTTTGACTGTAAGTGTTGACAGAGCACAAGTCATGGGCTGTAAGTATGCTTTCCTCAAAATACCATACGTTGTTTTTTTGTTTTTGTTTTTGTTTTTTAATGTTTATTTTTGAGAGAGAGAGAGGGAGAGAGGGAGCAAGCAGGGGAGGGGCAAAGAGAGGGAAGGAGACACAGAATCCGAAGCAGGCTCCAGGCTCAGAGCTGTCAGCACAGAGCCCGACGCGGGGCTCAGCCCACGGACCGTGAGATCATACCATACATTGTTTTTAACTCAAGACTCTAATGGCTAGGAAAAAGAAAGTTTTAGTTGAAACAAATAAACCTGCACTATGGATAGCTCTCTAAATAGATCATTTACATGTATATGCATGTGTTCATAAATGCATATAAAGCTCCAGATAATATCCAGTTAGAGTTTTTCCTATGCTTGGTCTCTTAACTACCTCCATATCTGTTTGGCTCTTTTAGCACAGACTGGTCAAAGGAAACAGTGTCTGTCTTGTTCCCCTTCTTTGTCATTAGGGGATGGTCCCCTTCGGCATTTTTTGCTGATCAACTAATTACAAGAAGTTCTGTCTGTGCCGACACATTTTGAGCTCAGACTTTACAGAGCAGTCACTCTTTCTTCTCTCCCCGCTGCCCCCACTCTCCTCCTCCCTCCTTTCTGTAGTGGTGGGAGGGATTTTACCAACTATTTCGGCTTTTTTACAAGATAGAATAATTTATGGACTAAGCACCTTGCCCACCCCTCAGAAGTCAATCCCCCATGGTTAGTTCCTGGGTGGACTATTAAATGTTCCTTCCCTTCCTTGCTCGCATGGTTGCTGCTGTGAAGGAGCAGCTACCTCACTGGGAAATTTTTGGTTCCTCACATCACACTGGTTTCTGAAAAACTCAGTGAGGATCTTACCAGCAGGCCCAAAGTCAGGTGCCAAAGCATCAGCCAGACCACGTGACTGCCCCTTCAAGATGGCCTCAATCACTTTTCTTTCCACAAGGAAGCAAAACCATCTGCCCCACCTTCTGACTGGCCAACAAGTACCCCGCATTTGTATAAAAATGAAATCAGCCCACATATATCGATTGCAAGCATTCTTAGCAAAGCCCTCTGCTAGGCACTAGGTAACCAGACACAGGAGCAGGCGAGGTTTGCTAAGAACACTGCGGAATTGCTGAAAATAGCGACAGGAAGAGGAGAAAGCTCCCGGAGGCCAAGCTGCAGCGAATCCTGGAAAGCAGTGCATGACACCGGAGGTCCAGACGGCCAAACGGCCTCAGCAGAGCAGCGTATTTTTACAGAGTTCATTTAAACCATTATGTTGTGTACACTCTCTCTTTTTTTAAATGATACATCACTGCTGACAGTTGGCATGTACTGTTTTCGTAGCTTAGCCTTTATAAATATTACGAGCACATATCACAGCAGTATTGTTATAACGAGTTACAATGATGTGCTCTTTGAGAGAGTGCCAATGACTGGTTTATATCCTTGGTGATGCTGCAGCATCTAATAAATGTGGTATAAATCTTTTCCAAGGTTCAGCAGTTCTTTTAAGCCAAGAACACTACGTGTGGGTTGTTGGGTTCCCCGTGTTGCCCCCAACCTTTGAAACCCCTGCTTCCTCAATGCTTTGATATATAGTCCCCAATTTTGAGGATGTTAATATGGTCAGTGATCTAACCACACTCCTTTAATAGAGGGCAGCCTTTATTATAATCTGGAAATAATTTTCATCTAAACATCACCAACAGCCAAACATAATAAAATATGTATAAGTCAAGTAACATTACACAGAGGCCGCATGGGCAGAGTCAGCCACAGCCGCTCTACAGCCGTGAGACTCAGGGAGGTAAGGAGGGAGGGAGCGTCTCTGCTGTCACAGGGGTGCTGTCATTGTTGGGGGCAAATGGGAGAAAGCAGTCATCCTCTACTAAGATGGCTCTGTTACCACAGAGGTAGGCCAGCAGGTTTTCTCTATGCACATCAGGACCCAAAGCAAGGGACTGAGGCAGTGAACTAAGCAGCATGCTAGAGGCAGGGGCTGACAGAGTTCATGAATTCACTTCGTTGGTCTGGGCAGGTGGCATGGTCTTTGCTCTTGGGCTCTTCTTTCTACCAAATGGGGCCAGGGTAAGGACGGAGAAATATAGATCTTTAATAATGCTGGGGCTCCTGGATGGCTCAGTCAGTTAAGCATCAGACTTCGGCTCAGGTCAGGATCTCATGGTTCATGGGTTCGAGCCCCGCATCAGATTCTGTGCTGACAGCTCAGAGCCTAGATCCTGCTTCAGATTCTGTGTCTCCTTCTCTCTGCCTTTCCCCTGCTCTCTCTCTTTCTCTGGAAAATAAACATTTATAATAATAATAATAATAATAATAATAATAATAATGCTGCCAAGTCCATACTCACTATGTCGAGGCCATTCTCAATAATGACGGCCACAGCCCTGACTTCTCACACCTCCTGAGTCACTCCCCATAGAAGGATGCCATCTCTGGCCCTCGAGTACCCAAATCATGTCCATGAGAATAGGTCCCACATGCTCTGGTCCCTTCCAAGTAGGGTGCATTAGAGTGATTAGTTGGAATTGTAGGTATACTGAAAACTAAACAACTGAACCCTGAGTCATTAAGTCTTCATTTAACCCTGCTAATTGTATACATGGTCCAAGAGCTGCCTTCAGATAATCACGCTCAACAGAAATTGGCTGTGGAAATGGAATTAATCTATAGTCAGCTGTCCCAAGCTTGAGGTGGTAATTCTTTTGCAAAACATTAATCTATTCTGTATCATCGATGAAACCACACCTGAGTCAGTACAAATGCAGTAGCGTGTTTTAGGGGAACGCATCACAAGGCCGGGGAGAGACTCCCTGTAAGGTACGTCCTTCATTCAGGCTCTAAATCACCTCCATTCCTGACTAGGCTGGGGTGACTTCATTACCTTTTCCTGTGAATTATTAATACCAGAAACACTGAGCCTTGAGGCAATGGTTGGAAAAAAACTCTATGCGTGGAGGAAATGAACCCCACCTATATTCAAGTGCTTCTCGTTTTCTGTTCTGGAATTTCCTCAGTTCCCCCCACCCGCCCCCGTTTCTTAAGTGTTTGTGTGTTTGAAATAGCTGGCGTCTGGCTCATTAGAGGATCTAGTGCTGTTGCTTGTGTTTGCTTATTCTTTGAGGAATATCTTTTTGAAAGAAAAACCTAGTTCCTCTAACTTTTTCGCAGCGCATGCCCCAGGTCCCAAGTGACTTGTGGGGATGTAAGTTCTGAATAAATTCTCTGCCTGCCTTTTTGCTTTGCTGGGAAAATAAAGTGATAGGTGAAAAATGACTTCCATCAGTGGCCCCCTCCTATTGACACAATAACCTGTAATCTCAAAAGACAGATGCTCAGATCTGGGGAGCCAGGACTCCTGCTTCCACTGGATGGCTCTCCTCGGCTTTATCCCCCATCCTTCCCAACCCTTGGTGCCTCCAGCACTCTCCCCTTAGACTCCTCCTCCTCTCTCCCTGATCCCCAGGAGCACACTTGGTCTCAGGACCTCTCGCTTGCCCTCTTGTCCTCACACCTGTTCTCTAGCCACAGCTATCCTCCCTTGACCGTCCAGACATTGTGAAAGCATCTTGTTCAAAATTAACTTTATTATAGTCCACATCCCCCAGGCCCTATCTCAGCACTGGACCTAGAGGCAAAACTAAATAAAATCTGAAAGATCTTACTCTTTTGACTTATCAAAAGAAAATCTTGCACGTGTGCACAGTTCTTAATGCCCTCAATACATGGACCAAAGAAGACTTGGAAAATTGGAGATAGGAAGAAAATGATGGACATTGTTTGGACCATAATTTCTGAAGTTGACCTATTTCAGAAGAAAACTGTGACAAATCACTGAATCTTGGTTCAAAGGGGACTTATAAGCCTGAGAAAGACGCATTTGACTGAGTAGGGGAAAGAAGGTTCACGAGGCTTCTGGAACCTTAACCGAGTCTCAACCTCTTGAGGAATTAGGGGTAAATGAAATCAGAAACATGTGGAATATATTTCCTTTTAAATACATATGAGGCTAGAAATTAAGGGGAAAGTGTTCAGCTAAAGTTATTTAGGGTTTGGCTTTACCCACAACATCTGAAAAATAGTTCAAGATGTTAGATGAACCCAAAGTGCAACCACGTTCACCTTCTACTGAAAACAGAGTGTGTGTAGCAGCTGAGAGGAGGCATGTTTAATGTCAAGTTAATAAAAGGAGAAAAAGGTATGTTGGAGCTGAAAGGAGGAGGGAATGTTCAAATATGCACAGAAAAAAAATTGTTAAAGCTAGAGGAGCTTTGGCTAGAGACATGGGGCAAAGAAATCTGAAGGCTTAGTACTGTTTCTGCTTCATGCACCTCCCTGGGGGTGTAGGGTTCACTTAGCAAACAATGTTTTTCATGAGACTCTCTTTTGTCATCTGATTTTCCCTCAAAAGTTGAAGCTATTGCACCTCGATAGTAACAGAGGTGTCTTATAAGCACCAAAGATAAGTTTAAACGTGACTGACTTTTAGCTAGACGTCTCGAAAGAACTGGTGCGTCTTTATGCCTGAGTGGTTGAATTCTTGGATGCCCTGACACTCAATGAGCCAGGACCACATTGGGCTACGCTATAAGAGGGAGGGAGAGCCTGAGACTTCTCTGGAACTGCCTACAGCAGCGGAACAGGCTTTTAGTCTATGGGCCTGCTGTGGTCTCTTCTGGGACACCGTGGATGGTAGAGCTATCACTCCACTGGACACAGAAGGATCAGCTTTCTTTAAAGTCCACAGTCTATGCCTCTGCCACCATTTCTACTGTGCCCACTCGGTCTGAATTTTGATGGAATCTATGGCCTTGAGGTCCCCTTTTGAACTAGCGATCATCCTCTTTCTTTTCTCACTGGACCGCAAGACAAGAGACAGCAATAAACTTGACTGGTACCCTATTAATACTTGTGGAGTCTGGGACTATCGGTAAAGAGGGAAAAACGGCTTCTTGTTCCACCTGGAAAAGAACTGGAAAAGAAGCTTTAAACCAGACTAAAAATCTTTTTTTTTAATTATTTTTTTAATCTTTATTTATTTTTGAGAGAGAGAGAGAGAGAGTGTGTGTGAGCAGGGGAGGAACAGAGAAAAGGGGGAGACACAGAATCTGAAGCAGGCTCCAGGCTCCGAGATCATGACCTGAGCCAAAGTCGGAAACTTAACCAACTGAGCCACTCAGGCGCCCCAAAATCTTGATAAAACTTAGAGGTGGAAGAACAGGACCAACAGATTATGTCTTCAGAGGATGCCTCTGGCAACTGGGGACATGAACTTCACTAAGTCTATGAACATGTTTTATTTCAATTTTCCCATCCGTAAAATAATAGGATAACAGTGTCTGCTCTGCTGATTTCATAAAGGGATTGTTACATGATTAAATGAGATTAAATGTGTATAGGTGCTTTGAACGATAGGAAGCACCCTCCAGCACTCCATACCTCTCTTCTGAGCTCTGAGTGGCCTATTTGACATTTTTGCCTGAATGTTCTAGAGGTATCTCACACTTGACATGTCCAAAATGGATCTCTTGTTCTTCTCTTACAAATTTCTACCTATTTCAACCTCCTCATTTCTGCAAATGACTCCACCACCCAATCAGAGGTTTAAACCGGAAGCTTGAGAGTTTTCGATGATGCCTCCCTCTGCCTGCCAATTCAGCAACATGTCCTGTTGATTCAACTCCATTTTTCTGGAACCTGGGCACTTCTCTAGCCCATGTTCTATCCCCCCTGAACCACTGCAAAAGCCAGCTATTAGTCTCCTTGCTTCCTCTCCATCCCCACCCCCTCCCTCTTCCATCTGTCTCCACCTGCTCCCCACCCTTGCAGAGTCTGTTCACCTCACTAAAGCCTGGAGCAGTCTTTCAGATTTGATCCTGTCACTCTCCTGCTCAAAGTGATTCAGGCTTTTCTGCCTCCCAGGAACTTGAAGAAAAATTCAAGAACATAGGAATTCAGAGAAGCCTCCACTATGCTGGGACTTAGGATGTGTGACTTATGTGCAGAACTAATATATCTTCAACACTTCCCTCTCCACAATCGCTCTGACTGAGACCTGACAACTGGGTCCCCCTCAGCCAGAAGTCCTCACTGGTCACACCAACAAACAAGTCCCCCCATTAAAGGGATGTGTGTGTGTGTGTGCGTGTGCGCACACATGTGTGTGCATGTGTGTGTGTGTCTGCTTATTTGTGCAACTTTTGTGCCTTCCATCTGCTTACCATCTGTAATTTCAGGAAGGAAAGAGGGGAGGGAATGGAATATAATGAAATTAATAACAAGATGAGTTCTTTTCCATTTTGTAGTTCTTATTAATAATAAGTATTTTTACTTATTAATGGCTTATTAATGGTCTGACATTTTCTCTCTAAATTTTTAGTATTTTCTTGATGTGCTAAAAATGTTAAATTTGGAAAAACCTCAAACTATTTTACAGCACCTGAGAAGTTTCTGGAAAACAAATGGGTTTAGAATTTGGAATACAAACAACTCGTAATATCCATGTGCAAAGTCTTGGCTCAGTGGATTATCTAAGACAAAATTTTAATTTAAAACTGACTTCCTCAGCCACCCCTTATTAGTGATTTGTACTCAAGAAAGATAAACTAATTTTAACACTTTTCTAAATGAAATATATTTAGAAAAGATAAATTCAGCACCAGAAATATTCTGTAAAGTTTTACACAACTAACCATAAATACTTTCTGAACTATCTGTTGTTTTAAATTAACGGGTCAGAATTTTGCTTTTGGGCAAAAAGCCATTTCAAAACGTTCTGAGTAAAAATTAAGTATAGTGTAATTTCGAGAATAAGTCATATATTATAAAACAGAACAGAACTAAAATATTTCTAAGCCTTCATAGTTTTTATTTTCAATTATCTGCACTTTTATTCTAATCCAGAAACCCAAATGATCAAGTGTTAACTAACCAAATTTAAATTCCCGATGGCACCTTTCCTCAGCCATCAAGTGTCAAGTATGATTAATCTGAGACGCAGAGAAGCGGAGGTGGTTTGGACGAAGTTGCACAAGCATAATGTAGGGAAACTATATGAGTGTCATGAGCCTTAGAACCCTGTCCCTTCCTCTCTGCCTACCACGCCCCTAATTATCAGCTGCGTCATCCCATTTCTTAGATGTTCAACTGCAAAGTGAGAATACACAGGCAGGTGGTTGCTTAAAAATGCTTTCCACATTCCAAAACACCTGATCCAGATTCTATGATTTAACACACCGAATCATTTTAATGGAGGAAAACCTTCAAGTGAATCCATTGAAGGCAGAAACTAAAAATGCAGAGTCAATTGTCAGAGCCTGGGTAGGGTTTAAATGAGACTTGACTTTGAAAGACAAAACTAAAAAGTATTAAAAGAGGTTAACTTAATCATATTTTAAATTGGGAGCTATAATTGCATAAATTACTTTTTAGAACCAAGGACAAAACACATGGAAGATTTTCTTCACATGATTTTTCTACCAAATTTATGATAGTATAATACCACATTATGATAGTCATTATTATCATAAAAATAGTAAAATATTTTAGAACTTCATTATTTTCTCCAGGGCCCTCTGACTCATTTGATTTCCAAATATCTCTGATGAATTACTATCCCATCAACATTCCTCTTGATTTTCTTTCCCTTTTACTTATTGCTAATTTTTCTATTTCGTCCATTCCCATCTGTCAGTAGCTTTGTGTAGGATTCGCACAATTGTCAATATCACTGTATCAACTTCACAAAATCCCTCATCTTTTACAAGATTTGCAACTTCACTTTGCAGTAGATTTATATTGTTTTGTCAAAGAAACTGGCAAGTCTAGCATGAAATAGAAAAGACACCTTTAAGCAACGGCTAATTTTATAAATAAATGAATAACATTAGTGAACATTTTCATGTTATGGTTACCTTTGCCCCCATGTGCATTTTTTTTAATGTTTTTATTTATTTTTGGGAGAGAGAGAGAGAGAGAGAGAGAGACAGAGCAACTGGGGGAGGGGCAGAGAGAGAGAGGGAGATACAGGCTCCAGGCTCTGAGCTGTCAGCACAGAGCCCGATGTGGGGCTTGAACTCACGAGCTGTGAGATCATGACCTGAGCCGAAGTCAGACACTTAACTGACTGAGTCATCCAGGCGCCCCGTGCATTTTTTTAATGAACGGGACACACTGATATAATAAGGCAGCCTTGTATTTGTGAGTTCTGGAATCTACCCCTCTTTTTGTTTACACGAATCCATCTTAGACAAAAATCAAAGACGTTTTCCTGATTCCTGATCCCTAGGAAAATTCCTGTGAGAAAATACTACATTTTAGAAACACAATACTAATACTATGGGAACTCTCCTCATTTGAATAATTAATAAATGAGAAGCCTTGACAGAATCATGCTGCATCAATTCATAAGACAGTTGTTTGCTATAACAGCTCCTAGCAAAATTGTGTGATAACTGCCTTCCCGCCATATTTCACAGGGAGAAATATTTCTTTTTAAAAATATTCTCAGTGGCGGAATCCGCGATATCTTTATGTGAACGGCCATTTATCAGGTAATAAGGCAGCAGATCACCTTACAAGGATCCTCAGCTCAAGGTCATTTGTTTCGGAGAAAAGGTGGTCTCAGTGGGGCCTGCGTCCGTATTACAGAAAAAAGGAATGGATTGACCTATTGATGCTGGAAGGTAACTTTTAGAATATCTAGTGAAAACAAATGCTGTTCCGGGAGGGGCTTGTGCAATCATTCTGATGATTTTGCTTTCTCTGCCCTGCTGCTTTTCTGAATTTTGTCTGCAGATGTGTCATTTGGCTCCAAGATGGAGCCCTACCGGCCAGATGACTGAATAGTACTAAGCACGGGTTTCCGAGCCAGGATTCCCCAAACCGCCACTTCCAAGCAGAGTCTAAGACAGTGGGTGGCTTTTGGTGGAGACACAAATCCAGGAAAGAGTGAGACCCTGCAGACAATAAAACGGGAGGGAAAGCCAAGGAAAGTTTATGTCGTCCAGTTGGTCAATCCTGTGGGTGACTGGAGCTCACTGTCACCAGGACCTTCAGAGAAACTACAGGAATGTACCTGAGAATTATCTGCCTGGGCACAGAAGGGGAGGGATTTCTCCTCTAGCTCCCATAACCACCGATCAAGAGCTGCCCATGAGGCCTTGCCCTCCTACACTTCCAGGTTGCGAGTGTGAACAGATTTCCGCAGGCATCGCTCTCATCCTGGTTGTCAGAGAGGCCTCGGGGCAGGAAGCAAGATGTCTGCGGAATAGCCGAGGCAAGGCACCGTTCCATCTGGCCAGCATGAAGCTAATTACAGTAGTGGCAGCTACAGTAAAAGGTGCACCAGGGAGGAAGCAATGAGATGAAGTGTTCAACACAAAGAGATACAAACCCTGAGGAGAAGACTAACGAAAGCAAACTCTGGTCAGGGCACCCGGCAGTCACGCACCGCTGGGGATGCCGAGAAGAATAGGTGCTTTTGTGGCGCCTGCGTGTGGTGACATGGAGCACAGGCAAAGGGCCCCCACCTCCTTCTACCGTTTTCCACATTCTTTCTCAAATGCCATTTTCACCACGTTTGTCACCGCTGCCTGCTCAGGAGGATGGGTGAGTTCTTATCACACTCAGCTGGCCTGACAGGACCCCATAAGTCTTCACTGTATTCTCTGGTTCTGTAGACTAGCAGAAGGTATGACTCACAGGAGGCACTCTTTAAATAGTAACTCTTTTTATTTTTGCTCTTTAAACCAACTCTTCACTCCTTTTGCCTATACTGTTAATTCCTTAAAATGTATTTGTTTAAACCCTGCCTTACTCCAAAAACTACCCGACGTGGCAAGTTCTAAAGTTAAGTCCCACTATGGCTTTTGTCCCTGTATGTCCTTACACAGGGAGAGCCTGCTCGAGGGCTATTCCTTGGGAATTAGAAATTCAAAGCCAAACCCAGTTAATGAACGTATTCACCTACGACACAGTATTTATTGGGCACCTCTTATGTGCCAAGCACCGGTTGAAAAAGGTGGGGGGCCGGGTGGTGGTGAACAGCACGATTCCTTCCCTCGATAAGCTCACAGTCCACTGTGGGGAAGAGACACAGAGCACTAAAGAGACAGTTGTGACATGGGGGGGTCGGGTGGAGATAAGCACAGGGAGCTGGGAAAATAGTCAACCTAGATTTGGAGGAAGAAGGAGTAATGGAGGACTCACTTGGTTGTACTTTGAAGAAAGTAGCTGGCGGCTCCAGGCGCAAAGCCCTGGGGCACCTGAGGGACACAGGGTAGGCGGATCATGAAGAACCTTGTATAAAATGGTAAGCAGGTAGCATTTGATCTTAAAAGAGACAGAGAACCATGCAAAAGAATCTGTCCACTTCTCAGTGTCTGGTCTAAGGCACCGTCATCTCTTGCCTCCATTGTGATGGCCTCCTAATTGCTTCCTCTTCCACTCTCGCCCCACCAAAATCTCAGCGCACCACCCAGGGTGACCTTGCTAACTATAACTCAGATCGTATCGCGCCTCTGCTCAAAAACCCCCACAGCTCTCCTGACCACTCAGAAAAAACCAGAGTAACCTCAGCGGCCCAAAGGCCCTCGGTGATGTCACACCAACACCATACGGTCACTCCGTGCCCCCCTTTCACTGGGCTACACTATTCTACCCTCCTCGCCATTCCCCCACACAGCAGCCACATTCTTCCCGATGTTTCCTCACCTACAATGCTCTTCTGCCTATCCACATGGCTTGCTACCCTCACTTCATTCAAATCCCTGCTCAAATTTGTTTAGCAGTGAGGCCTTCCACAACCAGACTATATATAAAATTCTAAACTCCCTTTCCCCCGCCCTTTCCTACCTCCCTTACTATGCTGATTGTCCTTCCTAGCATTTATCACTCTCTGACACATACATTTTTGTCTTTATTTTATACACGCACATATATGTTAACTTACTTATGCTGTGTATTGTCTCCCCCAGCCGCCACTAGAACATGAGCTCCCATGAGACAGGAACTTTGTTCTGTTCTCTGCTTATCCTTGTTGCCTAGGTCAGAATAGCATCTGAGTAAGGATTCGTCGGACAGATGAATGAATGAATAATTTGAACAGTTTTAAACAGGAGGGTAACAGGATGAGATTACTGTTCAGATGGCAGCACAGCTGAGAACAGATTAAAGAAGAATAAGACCAAGGAGGCCAGGGAGGGTGAGAACCTGAGCTGATGATGGAGCAGAGGGGAAGGGAGGAGAGACAGGGGGGAGAGGTGTTGGGAGCTGAATTCTGCACGTCTTGGGGCTGACTGACAGACAGAGGGGAGTGAATGGGTGGAGTCAGGAGGACCCTTCGCTTGTGGGAGGGTCAGAGGGGTAGGCTTCATTAAGATCAGGGGACAGGAGGAGAGGAGGGGGTGGAAGGAGGGGAAGTGTCGGAGAAATTCCCACTTCCGCTTGCCACATGAAATAAAATGTAACAACAAAATGTTTGCTGAAAATGAGGGAAGAGGTCATGAATTAGGGGAAATCTGCGGGGAGGGCTGGAAGAGGAAGCTCAGAGGGGACCTGCCAAAGACATCGAAGGCAACCTGGAGTAAGAAAAGAAAGCACGCCGGAGCATGAAAGACTTGTGAATCAGGGTGCGAATCCGGGCCTTCCCAATCCACTTCATGAAAGTGATTTAACCTCTTTGGGGCTGTTTTTTGCTCACTAGGAAAAGGGATGAATATATTCTATTATGCCCGGCTCTGATGCACCGTAAGTAAGATAAATATGCTTATATCACATAGCCAGGGCCTGGGGGATCCACATTTTCTGGGGACTGGAATTCTTACAGTTGGCAAAATCATCTTTAAAGACTAGAATACCAGTGTTTTGTGTATTCATCCAGAGCCTGCCTATATGAATACAAACATCTATGTCTCCTCCTCTTCCTTAGAAGGAAGCAAACCCTGTATGCTTGTTCTGCTCCTTGCTTTTTTCACTTAACACTCAAACATGGAGATTGTCCCATATAGTACCTTTAAGAATTACCATGTTCTTTTTAATGGCTGCATGTGGTCCTATAGTATACACATGTGACACTTTATTTGGCCAACAGAGGACCATGCCTTAGTTATCTTTCCCTGCCTACTTTCTTTATTTTTTAGTTTTTATTTTTGAGACAGAGAGCGTGAGTGGAGAAGCGTCAGAGAGAGATGGGAACAGAGGATCCAAAATGGGCTCTGCGTTGACAGGGTGACAGCAGTCAGCCCAATGTGGGGCTCGAACTCATGAACTGCGGAGATCATGACCTGAGCTGAAGTGAGATGCTCAACTGACTGAGCCGCCTACTTTCTTGAACAATGCAAAGAATCAGTAAGCATTCGATGCTTGCTCACAAATTAATTACACTTGAAATAAAAATGAGTATTTATGTAGAATGAGAAAAGAAATCACCACAAATTACATATTTTTTAGATTATTTTTTTAATAATAGTTTATTTTCAAATTGGTTTACATATAACACCCAGTGTTCATCCCAACATGTGCCCTTTTTAATGCCCGTCACCCCCTCTCCTCCCTCCCTCATCCCCCTCACCCTCAGTTTGTTCTTAGTCTTTGAGAGTCTCTTATGTTTTATCTCCCTCCCGCTCTGTGTCTTTTTTTTCTTTCCCCTCTTCCCCTCCCCCTGGTTTTTGCTTAGTCTCACAAAGTCCACCTATTCGTGGAAACATCACAAATTACATATTTTTAACCTGCCCAATGCCACGTGCTTCCTAAAATCCAGAAAACTAACACAATATTTTTATTAGTTAATTGTCTGGCATACCTCTATAATATTTTTCCTAGATTATTTGGCTGCAATCATGATCACTTCTTC
Organism: Paguma larvata; assembly: GCA_030068075.1. Classification (NCBI taxonomy): domain Eukaryota; kingdom Metazoa; phylum Chordata; class Mammalia; order Carnivora; family Viverridae; genus Paguma; species Paguma larvata. The sequence continues at coordinate 55,163,634 of CM057825.1, forward strand.
ATATGGCAATGATTTTGTAATATAATTTTTATAGAAAGGATAAAAAGACTTTTCAATCTTTGCCCTAGCTGGGTTGAACTAAATTTATTTTTTATGATTGATAGCTGGGATGCAATAGGCATTGCACACAGACACCTCTCTGTTTATTATATGGCTAGAAGTTGGCACAAATACAAGAATCATGATGAGTTCTATTTCACACATTCTTGTCAGAAAAGAAAAAATATATCGGAGGTATCTGAGCCCATTAGAGCTGCCAAAACAAAAATATCATAAACTGAATGGCTTAAAAACCAAAAATTCTTTTCTCATAGTTTCTGGAGGCTGAGAAGTCCAAGGTCAAGGCAGATTCAATGTCTGGCGAGAGCTCAGTTCTTCACTGACAGACATCTTCTCACTGTGATCTCACATCTCACGTGGCGGAAGAGGCAAGGAGGCTCTCTGAGGTCTCTTATAAAAGTACTAATTCCATCTGTGAGGGCTCCACCATCACGACCTAATCATATCACAAAGGCCCCACCTAATAACATCACACTGGTCACTAGATTTTCAACTTAAGAATCTGGGGTGGGGGGGGGGACACAAAAATTCAACTCATAGCAACAGCTTTATGTATAGTGATATATGGTTCATTACTGAGTGTATTCCTGACAGAAAAGCACTTTCACTTTCATTAGCCATTGATGAGACTAGTTTCTGGTTCTAGAGATTTCAAACCTCTGTGTCCTTCATCACTCACTTACTTTTAATGCCACGCCCTGTAAAAAGCACGTCAGTACTGTGATAGGACTTTTGGACTCCGCATCTTTGTGTCCTGATGCTGAGTGAGTCAGTACAGTGGGCAGTAAAAGTATTCTGGGGCCATTTCTACACTGGGGTGGTTAGCAATAACTGAACTGAACATGGAAGTGACTAAAGGCCACCTAAGCATATCTCAGGAAACCCAAACTAAATGTTGTCCCAACCCAATTTCCCTCAACTAGATCTCCAAAGTACTGATGGCCATTCCAAGCACCCTGGCAACCAACTGGGGAGAGACTGAGGGGGAAGCCAGAGTAGACAAAGACAGTGGTCTTAACTGATTACATTTAAATATCTTACTTGTACAAACTTCACAAAACATGAGGCTATGTGAACATATTACCTGGACCCTACCCAGGGTCTTGGAGCTGATGATGGAGCAGCTTACAAATGAGGGACTCTAAAGCATAAAGTCCATTAACATCATGGCAAACTTGAGCTGGAATGATACTGAGTACCCAACAAATCGTTGTTCTTCTCTTCCTCCCACTCTAGAATGGTCCCTCCTAAGGCTACGTGCCCAGCGCCCAGGACATGACTGTAGTTCCACAATGTGATTATCCAACACCTGACAGGCACTACATTTTATTTACCATACTTGCTCAGCTTGACTTCACTTCGGATGAGCCTTTGTTTGAAGCTGGTCCAGCTCTTCAAAACAGAAAAATAGATTTGGTATTTGCGATACTCTTATTTGACAGGATTTCTGAAAATGTAGGCTATACCAACCACGCTTCTAAGAATAAAAGAGCTGGAAGTTGGCTTCTGAAACCCAGATGAATTACACAGGAACAGTGCCCCCATGATAAATTCAACTAACACCTCATTTACATCAATATTGTACAGATGGACGCAAAGAAATTTATTATGAATCTTGGCCCCAATCCACACTCTTCACTAAGGTATGTTGGGTTTGGATCATTTTATTCCTCCACCAAATAAAAAAGAAAATAAAAGAATAAAACAAAACAAAAATCCTGCCCCCAGTAATTTATTATATTCACTTCTTAAACAATTTTTTTCTCAAAAGATAAAACATGTTTCTATAGCCTCTTCTACACAGGGAGCAGAAGTAGAAGGCAGTGTTTCCAGAGGCTTGGATACTCTTTGTTCTAAGCAAGATTCTAATAAATGCATACAATTTATAAGCGATACTTCGAGGACTATCTCACAGAATTTAAAGCAATCCAGGATTTAATAGCAATCAACAGAATCAAGGCAAAGTGAAACTATTACGGCTGAACACACTGGAAAAGTGGAGTTTGAATTGATGCCGCATATTATTCATTTTGACAAGTGCAAACTCACACTGAAGATAGCAGGAGAAGAGACGGGGACTGCAAGGAAGGGTAATACAAATGTATTATTAACACAGAAACAAATCTGACTTTAAACCTGGCGTGTCTCCTGGTTAGCGGGAATAATAATAAGGCCTTGAATTCTCATTGTACTTTGCATTGGAAGTAATCAAAGAAGTCCCAAATTTGCATGGGCGATATGCTTGGTGGTCAGTCCACAGAAGTTGTATCTTCAAAGGAAACCTATTACCAAATTAAATGTGTGCATTTGGGGGATGCACGCAGATAGGTGACATCAAAACTGCACTCAGACACCAAGGAATAGGGAAAGTAGGGTTGTGGGGCTCTCTCCGCAAAGGCCAGCCGGGCAGCTAATCAGAGACCGACCGATTCGCATAGTGCGGGTAGCCGCTGAGGACACTCACAGGGCAGTGAACTCCAGCAAGGCTCTCAGCTCCTCCTTCGGACTAATTGGGGAAAGCCCTAACAAAACATCTCAGAAAACTGGGGTCCAATGGACTTTCACAAATACTCCAGTGGGACCAAGAGTGCAAAGACACGATCAGGATTCCAGCCGCACGTGGCGAGCGCTAAGCCGGAAGACACGCGCTGGGCCCACCTCTCCGAGCATACGCCGGCCATGCGCGGTGTGCTGCATCGGTGTGCTCGCTGTCCTAGTGACCTTCCCCAGGCGAATCCTGTTAGTATTCCCCGCTTACTTGTGAGGAAACTGCAGCACAAAGGGGTTGAGGAATTGGAGACATCAGTCACATCCGGGTGATATCAACACGACGGGCAGAAAAGAATTTTAGTTTAGTGGACGTGACATCTGTCCGTAGAAGTGTTCGCCTTGTATGTGTTTGCTCCCCGGATCCACAAACTGTTCCAAGATTTACGGACACAGTCAAACCTCCTGGGTTCCGAGCTCCCACAGGGCTCCTCCCGTCTCTTCGCTCTGTTCCAGTTGATTCCTTAGTAAGACATTCATAAACACAATTGCTAACCTAATGCCCCAAACGAAACCAAAGGAAAAATAGGAAGCATGGTGAGAATGCACCTACCGGAGGACCTGCTTTGCCTGATGGGGAACACCTGCTGTGTCTGCTCCACAAGGGAAGTCCGCATCCTAATAAAGAGTTAAAGTGGCTGTTTAGGAACGCTGGTGCCCTGTCCCAGGTAGCCATTATTCTAATACCACTGCTCCTCCCGAATTAGTGTCAAGTATGTAAACCCAAATTTATATTAGCATAAATATTGAGGAATGTTTAATGCTGCGCTGTATTCTTGATTTATAGGAGGACAAAACAAAACAGATAAATCATTTTCCTTAAGTGCCACGGCAATACATCTTTGAATAACCAGCCCCTCAACTCCAAAGGCACTAGTTTCTCCTTAAGCCACATTTGTAATTCTCATTAGTATCCAATGAGAGCTGGACCCACCAGGGAGAAATAAAACTGAATGGATACCTTGCACTTCAGATTTTCAGAGCAACGTGAATAAAGACATGACTTAATCATGGTAGAGTATAGTGCCAGGAAGGCAAGGAACACCAGAAAGTCAGAAACCCAGACTTAGGCATTCGTTAACACTGAGCTACATTAAATTCAGCGAAGGCGGAGATCTCAAATGGATTCGTTCTATACAGAAATGTTGCCGGTGACGAGGAAAGGAAGAACGCTTAAATGAAAGCACATCTCTCTTATCAGCCCTAGAGGTCTGATTTTCAGATCCGCGAGAGGTACATTGTTCTTTAAGAATTAAAAAGGAGAAGTAATTATCAATAATGTAGTCAGCTTGTGTATGTCAGACAGATAAAGTCAAGCCACTTTTAAAAAATCAATGAGATACAGAATATGATTTTGTAGCCTAATGGACAGCCACAAATAAAGAAGGGAAAGCATAACCACAGTACTGGACTCAAGATTTTCAAGTCAGGTCCAGAATTTTCTCTCAAGGTCCTTCTGAGCTCCAAAAATAAGAGTAGGAAAGACCGGAGACCACTGTCAGCAGCAGGCAAGCTTCTCACCGGCTAAGAGCCTTGTGTTAAATATTCGGGAATTTCCTGAGGTAGATCTTTAACTGTTGGTAGTTTAAAACTGGCTATGGTGGGAGTATTTACAGGATGGAAATGAGCAAAAGCTACATTTGTTTCCAGCCACTCACCCAGCCACCCACCTCCCACCCCTCACCCCTGCCCCCAGAGCCATTTTACTAGCACACCACTGGTCGACTGCTAAGATGTATCCAACTATGTCTTTAAAAAAAAAAAAAAACTTTTTATTGTCAAATTGGTTTCAATACAACACTCAGTGCTCATCCCAACCGGTGCCCTGCTCAGTGCCCGTCACCCACTCTCCCCCCTCCCAGACCCCTCTCAACCCTCGGTTTGTTCTTAGTATTTAAGAGTCTCTTATGTCCAACTATGTCTTTATCCCAATTCCAAAGGCATAGACTTCTACTCTCACGCTTTTAAATAACGAGTCAAAATAGTGCATTAGTTGTCAGTCCAGTGACTAGGAAACATGGCCACATTGTTAAAGCTGCCTTGGGTAATGAAGGCACTACCCAGTAAAATATAACTCTGTAAAGAATGATTGTCTGGTAAAACATACAGGGGTTGGAGAATCAGAGGAAATCAGTGGGACTCCCGCTCCGCAACTGGATAGCCTAAGGCCATCCACTTCACCTTTCTGCCACTTCCTTTCCTTCTTCATCTGCTTACTGGGAGAGTACTAATACCCTTTCTACCTATTTCCCAGGATTGCTGCGCAGATGCACGTGAAACCACGTTCTAAACCGTGAGGCGCAGAAAAAAGGTCAGGAAGCCCATAAAATTAACCATGCATTTCCCACCCCTTCATAATGTACCCTCCATCATGGCAGGGACTGTCAGCTTGTGGCCCCTAACCATCTTGCAAGTGACATGGGAAGAGATGACAGCATGTGTTTCCTGAATGCACTACAATTCCCAGAACAGCCTTGCACACACAGCCTTGCAATGTCCAGAAAGATGACTTCTTTGAAGACTTCCTACTACAAGGAATGAATAACCAAGGGCTTTGCGGAACTACAAAGAAATTAAAATTCCACCGAGAAGTTATTTTTTATCACTTCAGTCTCGACATCTTTTTTTCATCCCTCTGAGTACAACTTCCTCAGATTTGATCTTTGAACCGTCTACAGGCTCTGTTTCAAATCACTCCTCCAAATGCACTGTTTCTTACAGTTGCTGTGGCCCAAGTCCATGGATTCCTTCCAGTCGACACTGAATTACATGGGACTTGTTCTAATAAGCAACAGAATAACAGATGCCATTGGTCACAAAGGCATCAACTAATCCCTAATGTCCACTAAACCCTGTTCACTTTCATTTCCTACTGTTCTCCTTTGTGATTTCTTTTTTAGATTTTTACAACCTACAAATAGACCTTCTATTTTCTCACTGTAGAACAGCACAGAATCGTGGAGAACATATAGAATTCGGGGCTCAACAGATCAAAGTTTAAATCCCAACTTTACCAGTTAATAGTTTCATGACTTTCAGGAAAACGATCCACCTTTCTGACCTTCGGTTTCCCCGTCTTTGAAGTGGGGATGATAAATTAAGTGAGACAAGTTATGTGAAAGTACCTAGCGCGGTGCCAAACACAAAGTTCCCCCATACTCACCTCCCCTGCGTGTGGAAATGCTTGCAATCCTTCCTGCCATCTCTCAGAATATCCTAAGAGGTTTGCCTCTAGCCTTTGGTTGCCAAATAAGAACAAAGCTTTTAACACTCTGAATTAATTGAGGTAAATCATTGTCTGTTGCTGTTGGGAAATGGTTTAAAGGCTGCCTCTGACCGATCAAGGTTGGATCTGATCCTCCCGGAAGCCATTGTTCTTTTTTTTTTTTTTTTTGGTTTGCTTTTTCATCCTTCCTTCCTTTTTTTTAAAGTTTTGTCTCATCAGGTCAATAAGTATTTATACAGGTTACATGGGGCTTGAGGTGTGTCATGGTTGGGAGACCCTGTTATGAGAAAGAATATAAAACTACACATACGAAGTTAGGCATAAAGTGTGAATGTTTCTTAGAATGCAAATGGAAGGGACGCTGAAGCTTAAGGTTTATTTGCTTTCCAGTAAATCTGCATCTGATACGTACCACATGCCAGGCACGATATGAGGTTCTGGGGATACAGACCTGAATGCAGGAGACATGGTCCTACTCACGTAGATCCAGCAGTCCAGTAATTTGCAGACAATGCTGAGCCTTTTCTCACCTCCTCAGAGAGCTACACAGCCCGTGCTCTTGTCGCGGTTGGAAGTCCTTAAACACCAGCACCTTTTCCTGTTTCTTCCTGACTCCGTGCTAGAAATAACCCAGACTCTTCTATACCCGGTGGCTCTCTCAAATTTCCTCCAGCTCGAAAGAGAAGACAGCCTTCCCCAAGGGTGTCAGTGGAAAGATTTCTGGAATTTTCTCAGAATATGAAACCTCCCTGAGATGAGGGATGAAGTCATGGGACCCAAAAAGTGAAGCAATGTTCTTAAGCTAGAAAGGTAGTTCTCGCCCAGCCGGAAGGAAAGCCCAGTGCCCTGCTTTGGGCTTTAATGGCATTTCTGTTATGCCATATCATCCCCCCCAGACTTGCTCCAAATGGGGACTAGGAAAAGGCAAATACACTTTATCCCTCCCCGGAGAGGGATTTTAGCAAGTCAGTCCTCAAAGCACATCACGGGTAGCCAGTTGTCTTTATTACCTTCTTGGCACCGTAACCCATCACCCTTGAAAATTCTACAGTCATCGTCGTTGTTGGTGGGGATGGCTGTCATTATTTACCAGCTTCATCCAAAAAGTACACTGAGGTCTGGGAAACACTTGCATCTTTATAAGAATTAAAGATAAATCAAAACTAGAACATAACTCCCGTTTCCTTTTTATTTTAACCTTTATTTTCTCTTTCTCCCTGAAGCACATCTAAAGAGCTGAATTCAATCTTACCAAATTATCCTTTTTTTCTGGTCTGGTTATAAGAGTTTGAGTGTGTGTAACTTCTGGGTTTTTCATTTTAAAGACAAGGATTAGCCACTAGATGCTCCTTGAAATATTCATCAATGTCTAATGCATACAGAATACGACTTAACATTCAGGATAATATAATCTTGCCTTTTTAAAAATTTCATCTTTGATTAAATGGCACTGGTATTCGAGAAACAGAAACAATGATGCCTGAAAAGCTGTATATATAAGATAGACATTGATTCCATTTTGGAGTAATAGCAAACCACAACACTGCTATGAAATTATCAAATTGGGGTTAGAAATCCTTAAAGAATGAAGGCTGGGGAATTTATTGTATGATCAACATAGTGCATCTTCGCAATAGCAGCAAAAAAGCATGTAGCAATTGCGGCTGAAAACATCAATGTAAACGTTATTATGCCTTCCCGGTTCTCAGTCATATTGGCTGCTGACATCGCTCAGTGTCGGTTGATTGTCAGTGGCAAAGCAGGTCTGTTGCCTATTGGCTCGCCAGCGTCATGTGATCCCACTGCCCGCACCCACGTAAATCACCGAGTGAACCGTTGTGTGAAATCATGCCTACACCCTTTGGTACATTTGCAGCGTGACAGCTCACCCCTCGAAACAGATTGGCCGTCTTCAGACCACATTTGTGCTGCCGACAATCCTTCCTGGAACGGGAGCCTCCCACGAACCTCAGGCCTCACATTCTTACTGTCTCGCATTCGCATGCCAGTTTGCATGGGCTTTGCTCCCTCACAGGTGCATCGCCTGCAGCTTTATTTGCTTAGCTTCTCTTTGCATTTGTGCGACGTCTGTTCACAGGACTCCATGACGGACCTTCTGCAGTGGTACGAACTGCCGTTCCAGTTCTCACGTCCCCAAATCTGATAAAGAGCTTAGCAGTGCATTTCAGTCTCTGTGTTTGGATAATTTATGTGGTGAAGATGTAACAAAATCAGAACTGGAAGGCTATTGAGACATCTTATTACCTACAAGAAAAAGCACTACAAAGCGTGTCCCCAAATCTCAACGTGAACATTTGGCTTAAAGATTTCTTATTTTCCCAATACACAATAATATTTTCATGTGCTGATAAGTGAGGGTGGGGAATAGTATAGCCTTTCTGGAGGACAATTTGGCACTCCTTGATGAATAATTTGAGATGTGTGCAAAAATAGAGTTATAAGAATGTTAAATCAGAGGTGTTTATAATCGCAAAGTAACTACTTATACGTATATACGTTTATAATTGTTATATATACTTATGTGTTTATAATTACAATAATTATAACAGGGCAATAAATAAATGTATAAAGAAGAGATAGATTATGAAAATAACTTAGAGGCACCTGGGTGGCTCCTTTGGTTAAGCGTCCAACTCTTGATTTTGGCTCAGGTCATGATCTTACAGTTGGTGAGTGGAAGCCCCACTTGAGGCTCTGCACTGACAGCATGGATTCTGCTTTGGGTTCTCACTCTCCCACTTTCTCTGCCCCTTCCCTTCTCACTCTCTCTCTCAAAAGAAATAAACATTTTTTTTAAAAAGAAAAGAAGCTAGATGTCTGCCCAAACATGACTCTGCCATAATTATTGAAATTTTTTGAGATTATGTTTATAATTTTAGGCTATCTTATTAAGCAAGACAAAAAACATTAATGATTTTTTACAGCATACAAATTTGCAAACAAACAAACAAAATAGCATAAACAAAGTCAAACGCTTGCAACACATATATTGAAAAAAAAGTATGCAAGGAGCTCTTATGATTTCCTTTTATTTGATTGATTTAAGAAGAAAGACAAAGAAAAGAACGCTAATAGAAAAATAGGCAAGGAGCACGAATAGATAATTCATAGAAACCCAAAGGCCAATAGACAAGAAACAAAAAGATGCCTGGCTTCACCAACAATCAATGAAATGCAAATGAATGCCTAATTAGATATTTTTCAGCAATTACACTGGAGAAAAGGACCAATAATATTCATTCATGTCAAAGGAGTGAGGAAACTGGTAGCGAGAGCATAAATTGGTACAACACCTTTGAAGAACATTTGGAAACACCTGATATAATACATATTACTCTAATCACATAATACAAAAATTGCTTGCATTTAATGAGTATTTGGTAGGTACTCAGGCTAAGTGCTTGTACAGTTGCATGTTTTAACCATTTAATCTTCACAACTGCCCTGTGACCAGTGCTGTGCACTCGCAATTTCAGAAGGCACAGTTCCCCTAGACTTCCCTGTGAACAGTGCCTCCTAGGGCTCTGAGGGCTGTCTCCTTGACTGTGAGGTAGTACTTTCATATCCCCGTTGTAAGAAAGCTAAGCTCTGGAGAGGTTATATAATTTTCCTACAGTCATGGCAATGGTGTGATTATAAACCAGCAATCAAGAAAGAAGGAAGGAAGGAACGAAGGAACGAAGGAAGGAACAAAGGAAAGAACGAAGGAAGGAACGAAGGAAGGAAGGACGGACAAAAGAAAAGAGCAAAGAAAAAGTCCTGATCTGTAGTGTTTGCCAATTTCTATGGTGTAAACACTTTCACTGTGGCCACTAACAACTATAGACATAAGGTCACTGAACTTGGAGTTGAGAAGAAAAATGCATAAGTGGCTCTCATGTGTCAGCCTCAGTATAAACACACCCCAGTTCGTAAGTGTTCCAACCAAGATACAAATTCAGGCAGTTTGGCTTTCAAAGTAGATGTCAATGGCTCAAAATTCTATTTCTAGGACTACACAAAATGTACAAAATAGATGTAGCCAAAGTTACATGTGGAAGGACATTTGTAATGGAGCCAAACTGAAAACAATGTAAAAGTTTATTTATTCATTTATCAGCTATTTACTGAGAGCCTATTATGTAGCTGTCACTACACTGGTGTCAGGGATACAGTGGTGATAAATGGACATACTTCCACCGAACTTATAGTCGAAGGGAAAGACAAGAGACAAGTACTCACTCAAATTATAATTTACCTAATCAAAAATATTATATAAATGGAAAAAATAAATAGGTGTGTGTATATATACATTATATGCATATATATGCATATCTACACACATATATATGGACATATAGTCTAAAACCTTTAGCATAAATTACCTCATGTAATTTTTTTTCCTTTTTAAAACTATAGATATGTATTACTTTTATAATTAAACATAAAAAAATTAAATAACATCATTGCTGTGCAGAGATGTTTGAGTTTATGGTTTAAAAGAAAGTAGGTTATGGAGTGCCTGGGTGGCTCAGTCCATTAAGCATCCGACTTCGGCTCAGGTCATGATCTCACAGTTCATGGGTTTGGGCCCCGCATCAGGCTCTGTGCTGACAGCTCGGACCCTGGAGCCTGCTTCAGATTCTGTCTCCCTCTCTCTCTCTGCCCCTTCCCCCAGCTCACACTCTACCTCTCTCTCCCTCCCCCTCTCTTTCTCTCTCTCAGAAATAAATGAACATTAAAAAAATTTTTTTAATAAAAGAAAGTAGGTTACAAAATGGCATGCATAAGTTTTCCATACGAAAAATCCTACAAAGATAATTGAATTGTTAGTGGTGGTTAATTATGTAATGTTTTTTCTTCTTCTTTTTGCCTCTTTTTACTTATCACCTTTCCTACTCTGAACCCGTGTAGCTTTTGCAATAGAAAATTAAATATAAATTATTTTTAATACATAAAGGGAATAAAAAGACAATGACATCCCTTTATCTTGCCATATGAACAAGCTCAGAGCCACTTTCCTGCAGGAGATCCACTAGAAAGAGCAAGCTGGTGGGGCGGTGCTGTCCCTAAGGGATAAGGGTGGGCTCTCTAAGTCTGGAAGTGCCATGGCGACGGGCAGAAGGTTTCACATTTCACCTGGGTGTTTGCCTTCAAGTAATGACAGCAGTTGCATGTCAAGCTGGTCCAACCCAAGGGGGAATAAAAGAGAGAGATGCCCGATAACCGCGAATCATGAAATCACCTCCCTCACTGGAAATCATGGTCAGGTTCATTTGAATTCACACATTTTACACATATTTCTCTGCTTCCACTTATCATGCCAAAGGTCAATCTACGGTTTACATTCATATCAATATGACGTGTCCAAGCCATTGTAATTCTTAGAAAAATACAATGCACAACTGCACACCAGAAAAACAACCACCCGCAAGGGGAAAAATTTCAATAGCGCTCGGATTGCTCAACAAACCAACAAAAGCCAGGAAATTCAAAGTTAAGTTTTACACTCCCTTCTTAACTCCACACTATTGTGAAAGAGAAATAAAAGGCACAATGGCGTGCGTTAGGGGTGCAATGTCAGCAGTAACAGCACTTCCAGGCTTTTATTGACTGTGTCATAACCTTAGCATTCTATAAACAGGGGATTTGGCTTAACACCTGGGTCCTTTAAAAGAGAAATATCTCCTGGAAGCCTAGACTGGGAAACCCGAAGAGGTTTCCTACTCTCTTAGGTATACACAGTAAATCATTATAGAAAGAGGAAACAGATAAACTTGTAGTTAAGATTACAGCCATTCTCGGCTCTCGGGAAAATAAATAATTACAACAAAGAAATCCTATTTACTTATGAGACCAGAAGAGACTCCTGAGTAATCTGGTCTACCAGCTAATTATTAGACACATTTCTCGTGCAAAGCTTTGCATTTAGGGAATGAAAGTATTCCTCAGTGGTGCGTTAAAGTGCTAATAGTTTCATGTTTCTTTTCTTACCATTTGCCAAACACAGCAAGCTCCGTTTTGAGTGTTCAATTCCTGAATAAATTGAAATTCTCCCCAATTCCAGGACAACAGAAACATTTTAGAAGTTTAAAATTAAGCATAATTTCATTACCAGGCATGAAACCTGGACTCTTTTTTCTTTTTTTTAAACCTAGCAGGAAAAGTTTATTAAGGAAGTTAAATGAGTCCCAGAAAAGTTTTCATGAATTGGCTTGAGTGAAATTGTGAAGGAGGAGAGGCACTTCACAGACACTGGACACATAAGGCTCCTTCCTGTGGGGAAGCCCTGAACCACAGGAGGGGCGTCTTGAAGATGGTCAGGCTTCAAGGAAAGCCACCCACCCACCCCAAAGGAAAGCCATCTCTGTTTAAAAGTCATGACGAAAAATGGGGATGCATGCTCTCTCTCTCAAAAATAAACATTAAAAAAATTTTAAAAGGAAGGAAGGAAGGAAGGAAGGAAGGAAGGAAGGAAGGAAGGAAGGAAGATGGGGACTCTTGAGCAACGCTTAGGGTTTGATTCCTATAGCTAATGTCAAACCAAAGAATGATTTGGGATTAAGGCTCTTCTCCCTGGTAACGTACAGAGATTCTCGGAACAGAGAACAAACTTCAAATAAGCGAACTATTTTCCTCTTTGGAATCTTCACTTTAGGAGATGGCAATGGTCAGAACTGCTCTTAGGTAACTAAATACTAAGCTGCTTTAAGGTGAATTCTTGCCATTGGCTGTCAGGAGATACAAAATGAACAGAATAAGTTACCTTGAACACATTAAAGGAATTTTCTTCTATTTTAAGAGACTTTTTAAAAAATCAGATAATAAATCACTCCACTCTCAGCATTGGATAGATCCACAAAACAGAAAATCTCCGCAGAAACAATAGCCCTGAATGACACATTAGGACAGATGGGCCTCACAGACATCTTTAGGGTCCTTCATCCAGAAGCAAAGGAATTTACGTTCTTCTCATCTGCACACGGTACATTTTCCAAGATAGACCATATTCTGGGGCACAGGGAAGCTCTGAATAAATATAAAAGAATTGAGATCATACCATGTACACTGTCAGACCACAATGCTTTGAAACTTGAAATCAACCACAGGAGAAAGCCTGGAAAATATCCAAGAACATGGCGGCTAAGAAATAACCTACTAAAAGATGACTGGGTCAACCAAGCCATCAGAGAAGAAATTAAAAAATACATGGAAACAAATGAAAATGAAAATATAACAATCCAAACGCTCTGGGACGCAGCAAAGGCAGTCTTGAGAGGGAAATATATTGCAATCCAGGCCCATCTCAAGAAACAAGAAAAATCAATAACACAAATTCTAACAGCACGCCTAAAGGAACTAGAAGCAGATCAACTAAAACAACCCAAGCCCAGCAGAAAGAGAGAAATAACAAAGATCAGAGCACAAATTAACCATATGGAGACAGAAAAGGTAGTGGAACAGATCAATGAAACCAAAAGCTGGTTCTTTGAAACAATAAACAAAATAGACAAACCTCTAGCCAGGCTTCTCAAAAAGAAAAGAGAGAGAACTCAAATAGATAAAATCGTGAATGAAAAGGGAGAAATTACAACCAATCCCTCAGAGATACAAGCAATCATCAGAGAATACTATGAAAAATTATATGCCACCAAACTTGGCAATCTGGAAGAAATGGACAGCTTCCTAAATAGCCACACACTACCAAAACTCAAATGGGAAGAAATAGAAAATTTGAACAGACCCATAACTAGTGAAGAAATAGAATCAGTTATTAAAAACCTCCTAGCAAATAAAAGCCCTGGACCAGATGGCTTTCCTGCGGAATTTTACCAGACATTTAAAACAGAGTTAATTCCTATCCTCCTCAAGCTGTTCCAAAAAATTGAAACGGAAGGAAAACTCCCGGACTCATTCTATGAAGCCAGCATCACTTTGATTCCCAAACCAGATAGAGACCCAGCAAAGAAAGAGAATTACAGGCCAATATCCCTGATGAACATGGATGCAAAAATTCTCAACAAGATACTAGCAAATCGAATCCAACAGCATATAAAGAGAATTATCCACCATGATCAAGTAGGATTCATCCCTGGGTTGCAGGGCTGGTTCAATATTCGCAAATCAATCAACGTGATACATCACATCAACAAAAGAAAAGATAAGAACCATATGATCCTGTCAATAGATGCAGAAAAAGCATTTGACAAAATACAGCATCCTTTCTTAATAAAAACTCTCGAGAAAGTCGGGATAGAAGGAACATACTTAAACATCATAAAAGCCATATATGAAAAGCCCACAGCTAATATCATCCTCAATGGGGAAAAATTGAAAGCCTTCCCCCTGAGATCAGGAACACGACAGGGGTGTCCACTCTCACCACTGCTATTTAACATAGTGCTGGAAGTCTTAGCATCAGCAATCAGACAACAAAACAAAATAAAAGGCATCAAGATTGGCAAGGAGGAAGTCAAACTTTCACTTTTTGCAGATGACATGATACTTTACATGGAAAACCTGACGGAATCCACCAAAAGCCTACTAGAACTGATTCATGATTTCAGCAAAGTTGCAGGATACAAAATCAATGTACAGAAATCGGTGGCATTTCTATACACCAACAATGAAGCAGCAGAAAGAGAAATAAAGAAGCTAATCCCTTTCACAATTGCACCAAAAACCATAAAATACTTAGGAATAAACCTAACCAAAGAGGTGAAAGACCTCTACACTGAAAACTATAAAAAACTTATGAAGGAAATTGAGGAAGACACAAGGAAATGGAAAAACATCCCATGCTCATGGATTGGAAGAATAAATATCGTCAAAATGGCAATACTACCCAAAGCAATCTACACATTCAATGCAATCCCAATCAAAATTGCACCAGCATTCTTCTCAAAGCTAGAGCAAACAATCCTAAAATTTGTATGGAACCACAAAAGACCTCGAATAGCCAAAATAATACTGAAGAATAAAACCAAGGCGGGAGGCATCACAATCCCAGACTTTAACCTCTACTACAAAGCGGTGGTCATCAAGACTGTATGGTATTGGCACAAAAACAGACACACAGACCAATGGAATAGAATAGAAAACTCAGAAATGGACCCACAAGTATATGGCCAACTAATCTTTGACAAAGCGGGAAAATGTATCCAATGGAAAAAAGACAGCCTCTTTAACAAATGGTGCTGGGAGAATTGGACAGCAACATGCAAAAGAATGAAACTAGACCACTTCTTACACCACTCACAAAAATAAATTCTAAATGGATAAAAGATCTGAATGTGAGACAGGAAACCGTCAAAATCCTAGAGGAGAAAACAGGAAAAAGCCTCTTTGACCTAAGACGCACCAATTTCTTACTCGACACGTCTCCAAAGGCAAGAGAATTAAAAGCAAAGATGAACTATTGGGACCTCATCAAGATAAAAAGCTTCTGCACAGCAAAAGAAACAATCAACAAAACGAATAGGCAACCAACGGAATGGGAAAAGATCATCGCAAATGACATATCGGATAAAGGACTAATATCTAAAATTTATAAAGAACTTACCAAACTCCAAACCCGAAAAACAAACAACCCAGTGAAGAAATGGGCAGAAGATATGAATAGACACTTCTCCAAAGAGGACATTCAGATGGCCAACAGACACATGAAACAATGCTCAATGTCACTCATCATCAGGGAAATACAAATCAAAACCACACTGAGATACCACCTCACACCAGTCAGAGTGGCTAAAATGAACAAATCAGGAAACTATAGATGCTGGCGAGGATGTGGAGAAGCAGGCACCCTCCTACACTGTTGGTAGGAATGCAAACTGGTGCAGTCACTCTGGAAAACGGTGTGGAGGTTCCTCAAAAAAATGAAAATAGAGCTACCCTATGACCCAGCAATAGCCCTGCTGGAATCTACCCAAGAGACACAGGAATGCTGATGCATAGGAGCACGTGTACCCCAATGTTCATAGCAGCACTTTCGACAATAGCCAAATCATGGAAAGAGACCAAGTGCCCATCAACTGACGAATGGATAAAGAAGTTATGGTACTTATATACAATGGACTACTACGTGGCAATGAGAAAAAATGAAATCTGGCCATGTGTAGCCAGATGGATGGAACTGGAGGGTATTATGTTAAGTGAAATAAGTCAGTCAGAAAAAGACAGATACCATATGTTTCCACGAATAGGTGGACTCTGTGAGACTAAGCAAAAACCAGGGGGAGGGGAAGAGGGGAAAGGAAAAAAAGACACAGAGAGGGAGGGAGATAAAACATAAGAGACTCTCAAAGACTAAGAAAAAAACTGAGGGTAAGGGGGATGAGGGAGGGGGGAGAGGGGGTGATGGGCATTAAAAAGGGCACATGTTGGGATGAACACTGGGTGTTATATGTAAACCAATTTGAAAATAAACTATTATAAAATTAAAAAAAATCAGATAATAAATATGGAATTGTATCAAATCCTTGTGGGGCATCTCTCAAAAGACCACATGTTTTTCCCTCTTATATTAATATGATGAGTAACATAATAGCTTTCATAGTGTTAAACCATATATGCATTTTTGGAATAAACATAGATCCATTCATATGCAGTTGGCCAAAACTCAGCCACAGGACCATATATAACTGAAGGAGATGGAAAGGTAGACACAGAAAGGGAAGTGAGTTGGTGAATAGCTCCCCAGGCTCTGCAGCACCAGCCATGCCATCTCTGGATCTGTAAGGATACCCGGTGCTACAAGGAGGGGCTCCTAAAGAAAAGAGCAAATCACTCCCCTTCTCGGTTACCTCCCCAACTCAAAAAAGCCAAGAAATAGGGAAAATCTGGAGCCAGTAGGGCAAGTCAAATTTTCTCACCAAATAAGAATAATTTTTGTGCTCACATTGCAAAACTCCGTACTCATATCGAGGAAACAGAAGGTCTAGTGGCATCTGGGTGGCTCATTTGGTTAAGTGTCCGACTCTTGATATTGGCTCAGGTCACGATCTCACGGTTAGTAAGTTCAAGCCCTGCATTTGCACTGTCAGCGTGGAGACTGCTTGGGATTCTCTCCCTCTCTCTGCCCCTCCCCAACTCTCTCTCTCCAAACAAATCCATAAACTTTAAAAAAGAACAGAAAAAAAGAAAGCAGAAAGTCTATACTTTTCACTCCTCTATGAGCTGAGTGGATATATATAAGGATTTATAGGTACTAATATTGTTAGTTTTGTAACTGTAAAATTTTCACATTTTTATGTTATTTAATAAATGAGTAACTGGTACAGAAACCAAATTATACATTTTATTTTAAAAATTAGAAGCAGACAGCAAAGGTAAAGGAACAAAACTTTTAGCTGAAAAGGTGAATAATCTATCACGTAGACATTTTTAAATTGCTTCATGAACTTAATGGATATTGTATTCAAAGGTAAATTCCATCTAAATGGGAATGTGGAGAGTAGGATCTTGTCCCTCTGCCCTGCCCAGGGACCACTTGTGTGTTTGGCTTCTTCAGACTGCAGAGGGCACTCAGTAAGGGAGAATCTATCAGCATGGACTGGGAATGTGCCTTCCCTTTCAGGCATCAGCCTTAATTTGATTGATCAACTAGATCTTACAGAGACATGACAATGTCTAAGTGACATTGCACAAGGTTAGACCGAAAGCCATAGATTGTTACAACCCATTGATACACACCCCCAGCCAATTTATTTAGACCAAATCCTATGACTATCATATGTTCTGGGATTGCAAAAAAGTAAGGTTATGTTTTCCCATAAAATATTTTCAAAAGAATTTGCATTTTCCAGAAGGTTGGGGGGGGGGAACCTTCAAAAGTAAGAAAATATGAATGACAATTGAACCTCAAAGTTGATTCTAAACCAGACATAGAGAACTTCTCTTTCTTTGCCACTGACTCCCTCTTAAACCCTCCTCTCTTCTCAAGGTCCATGAAAATCACCATAATGCACTGGTTTTCCCAGGTACCTCCTTGATGACAACCCAGAAGAGTTAGAAATTGTTTCCTTTTTTAAGATAAGAATTGAAGCTTAAGAGATCTTAAATGACGTCCTCAAAGTTACCCAAACCCATATTGAGGGAGCCTGGTCTCTATCTCCAGCTCTCTGACAGACCCCCATGGCCATGCTCATCACTAACACTACATTCCCTACTGCATTTCCTTAGTACAAAAACTAAGGCTCATGCATTCTTTTATTTCTCAAAGGACGATGACGGTATATTTGCCTTGTAAAGAACGTGGAAATCCCATACTCCTTGCACGAGAGCTCTATGGATTCCAGAACTCCGCATCACTTCTCTCCACTTCTACCACCACACTGGTCCGCCCCCATCTCCCAGCCGGATTACAGCAGGAACTTCCTAACTGGCTCCCCGTCCCTGCTCCCTCCCTTTCCCCACCACAGGCTATTCTTATCCAGACAGATCCTTTCAAATCCTAAACCGGACTGTGTCACCACAATGCTCAAAACTCTCCAGGTTAGCCATCAAATCAAAATCACAATGAGATACCGCTTCACGCCCCCTAGGAGAGCTCCAAGCAAAAAAGACAAATAATAATACGTGTTGGTTGGGATGTGGGAAAGTTGGAACCCCCACACATTGCTGGCGGGAATGGAAAATGGTGCGGCCGCTTGGGAAAACAATCTGGCAGTTCCTCAAAAGGTCAAACATCTGACTCAGCAATTCTGAGAAATAGGAATGAAAATGTGTTTCCACACAAAAATTTGTTCATGAATGTTTACACCAGCATTAAGCCTAATAGCTAAAAAGTGGAAACGATCTAAATGTTCATTAACTGATGAATGCATAAATAAAAAGTGGCCCCATGGAATATTATTCAGGGGTACAAAGAAAAGTAGTACTGATGCATACCCCGACATTGACGACCCTTGAAAACACACAAGTGAAAGAGGCTAGTCACGGAAGATCACACATTATGAAATTCCACTCAAATAAAATGCCCCGAATAGGCAATCCATAGAGAAAGAAGTTAGATCAGGGATTGTCCAGTGCAGAGGGGCTTGGCTGGGGGAGGGGGGTGAGGAATGACTGCTAATGGCTCCAGGATCTCTGGTTGGGAAGATGCACATGCTTTAAAGTTGACTGTGGTGAGGGTTTTGCAATTCTGTGAACATACTAAAAGCTATTGAATTGTACACTTTAAGCGAGTGAATTATATGGTATGTGAGTTCTATCTCAATAAAGCTGTATATATTTTGAAATTTGTTTCAAGGTTTTTTTTTATTTTGGGGGGGGAAGGAATGGGGGAAAGGGCGAGGGGAGGGCGGAGAGAGAAAATCCCAAGCAGGCTTCTCACTGTGAGCACAGAGCCCAACATAGGGCTTGATCCCACAAATTGTGAGATCATGACCTGAGTTGAAATCAAGAATTGGACATTTAACCACAACTGAGCCACCCAGGTGGCTCCCGAAGTTGTATATTTAAAAAAAAAAAACCCTCCAAAGCCAATTCTAGCGCGAACCTGGCGCATAGTAGGTGTTTAATAAATATTTGTTGAAAGAATGCATAATTAAAGGAGCGTTTTCATTTGTAGATTAAGTTAAGATCATGGAATGCACAAGCAGAGTTCAGATAGGGAACGTAGGTCCCCTTAGGATACACCATTCCTTGGAAGGTCTTCACCAAAAGCTCAAAATCTGGTCCCTCCGTTGGTCCAGCCTCCTCCAGTGCCCACCCTTTCCCCTTTATCCCATTCATTTCACATGATTCCCTGTTCTCTATGAGGACAGAGGTCGTAGCTGCATCCCCCAAACCCCCAGCGCCGTTCTTGCTGCTCACTAAACACTTGTGAACTTAGCGCCGGCACGTGAAATCAATCAATATCTATTTACATCTACTTTATTAAGCGTCTACTTTATGCCAGGTGGTGGGTGCTATGTGGACTATAAAAAGGTTAAAAGGCTTCTGAATTGTTTGACCCTTATTACAAGCATATATTAGTTTTGTACTACAAAAATAAAATAATGTAAAAAAGTTTCTATATCCTGGTGTCTTTCGACTATTTGAAAGGAAAAAATTGAGAGCTCAGAAGACCTGCCATTGATATCTAACAATCACAGGCATTGACCTAACCATTTGGGAACAAGCCACGATATGCCAAGTGGCAGAACAGCGCATATTAAATATGACGGTGCTTTCTGATCTGATCCTTGACTCAGCCACGTATTAACTGCACGATTTCAAATAGGCTGCTCGGCTATTTGGAGCCTCGGTTTTCTCATCTGTAACTCGGGGATCTTGACACAATTATCTACTTCACAGGGCTGCTGAGATGATAATAGGAGACAGACAACCCATGTAAATATTCTGCAAAGTATCGGTAGTAGTATGAGCAGTGGCACAAAGAGGAAAGGTGGTCTCTACAGAGACCCAGGAGGCAGGCAGCCTTTGGCTTAGGGCTTCAAAAGGGGGAGGTTTGTTTAACCCCATGGTCTCTGGAGTCAGGCCATCTGGGGTTCTAATCTTAGGGTGACCACTTACTAGCTGGAGGAATTTGGGTGAGTGAAGCCTCAAAATAATTCTCTTTTATGATTAAATGGGGAAATTAAAAGCACCTACTTTGTGGAGTTGTGACAAGAATTCAGTGAGCAATTGGTATGTTACAATGTGTTCAGCAAATAGTAAGTTTTCCATCAATGGCAGCAGTTACTCAATCCTGGTCCTTAAGAGGGAGCTGTGCCAAGCACGTTTTGGAAAGGGTAAAGAGGTAAGATGCCTAAAAACGCTCAACCAGAGAGAGGCATACATGCCACAACGCCTTGCAAACAAATTATTAACCTCCCAACAATAGTTTATTGTGATTACATTCCATAATGATCTTCTAGAAGCTATCACAGGTACAACTCCAAAGTTTTCCTTTCTCTGGTTGGTTTGGAATACCTTACAGAAAGCATTAGAAAGCTCTCTAGCAATTCAGCAGTCCAGTGTTTCCCTGCAATGGGCTATCTGAAACTCCACTATAAAGTTGATCATCATTAAACATATCATAGTCTTCCATAACAATGGTGTCAAAGTTGGGGGCAGTATTTCTACGTGTTTGGATTCAACAGGACACTAAAGACGAGCGGTAGATTCCAGAAGGAGAGGAAACCAACAGGCTTCATGCTTCGAGAACCCAACTTTGGTCTCATCTTAGTTGGAGGGTTCGGATCACCATTTCCCCGCCTCTCATCTTTCCCATTATATATTCCCATATGAACTCAGTTAGGAATTCTTCACCTGTTTCCATGCTTCTCAAACTTCAGTGTATATTGGAAGGACCCAGAGAGCTGGCGAAAACACAGATTCCTGGGCCTCACCCCTAAATTTCGTATTCAGTAGGTCCAGCAGGCAGCACTGGAATTCACAGTTCCATCTGTCTCCCAGGCAAGGTGACGCTGCTGGTGAGGGGAACACACTTAGAGAACCGATTACCTATCCTGACAAATAGCTACTTGGAAAATATACTTTTTAAAGGCTGCCTTCCTCTTTAAAAGAACCCCGAGAGCAGAAGGGCCTTTCAGATAAAGTCCAATGCAGCACACAGCTTGGGAAGTTTCTAGAGGGTGGACCTTCTGAGAGGCACTGAGTCAGGAGCTGATCTGTTGCAGCTGCTCTGATGAAATGTCCTATAATCAGCGGCTCCTTGTCTCCGCAGACCTCCCTTAGCACAAAGGGTTCCCAGCCCAGCTGCCTGCTCCCAGCTTCCTGGAGCAGAACTGCAGCTGGCCCCACTTCCCCCCATACAGGGGACCCTCGGGTGTGGTGAGGACCTGAGCTCGGCCTCCTGGGGGGACTTCCTCCCCACTTCCTCCCGCCTCCTGACATCAGCTCTTCTCATCAGGGAACCAGTCTACACTGTCTTGAGGCAAGTGCTGGAGGCTTATTGTCATCTCAACTGGTAGAAGGACCCTGGGATGGGGTTTGATGGGTGGGCTACACCATTTCCATTTCCCTAAATGACTATGTCACCACTAGGAACTCTTCCTTTTGAACGAAGCACTTTTCCCCCCAGGAATCCCATCTTATAATGCAAACAGTTCTCAGGAAGGAAGAGTGTGAATTCCTTATCAAATGGAGCCTGGTACCAGCCTCAGAGGAGAGATTGCCAGACCTCACCCACGAAGCGATGCTGACAACAGCAACTTTGCCTCCCACACTATTGTATCAAGGTCCTGCTGAGAGGGGCTTGCCGAGGGCGGGCAGGGGAGTGACTGGGGCCACAACTGAGGTTGGGACCAGTAGCTCTCCCCACACATGGTGATGTTTTTAAAATCTCAGGATCAAAATCGGAAGCCTATAGATGGTCACCAAACCCTTCACTACAGAGAAACTACAGAGAAACGAAGAAATGCCCTTTGCAATTGAACTCCTACTTAACAGCACATTTTGTTGATATTTCAGGACAAATTCACCTTCGTGGCTTGTATTTTATGTGATATTTTATTTTGCTTTTATTTTATATTTTATTTTGCTATCATCTATTTTAACATCTTGAGTCGGGTTTCACATAAAAGAACCAGAGCCAGGATGTTTGGGAAATTAACAGATGATATTTAGCAAACATTTTGACGGGTCATAAAGAAACATCTGCAGCCAAGTCTGAGACTGGGAGTAGTGCGTTGGGGGAAGGAGGCCCCAGCAGCTGCATTAGGTTACAAGGGCGAGCCGAGATGAGGGCTGGGAGCTGATGGCAATGCGATTCAGTGAGTCCCCAGCAGGGGGCACCCTGTTGCAGTAAACTCTCTCCTTTTCATAGCTTGGCTAGGGTCTGCGGACCTTACACATAATTGGCATTTTGATTTCTCTAACCCTCTGCTTCCTCCTTCAAAGCGGACACTCCTCTCTAAGAGGCTTTCCTCCCACATCTCATGAAAATGGACATTTTGATAGGAGGTGGCTCTTGTGGAGAGGATTAAAAGCAAAATCTGAAGAAGGAAGACAGTCAATGAAATTAAATAGATTATGAAGAAGGTGGAATACCTAGTTGCAAAAGTTTAAAGACGGTCCTGCCTGATTTTCATGACTGGCCCAAAGAGCACAAGGAATTCCTAGATTGTCTCATAAAAATCTGAGTCAATGGTGCACAACAGTATAAAAGGGACTCCCCGTATGTCATCTCTCCAGGGTCAGCTATGCATTACTGGACAGCCTGTGTCTGTGCAGAAAACACCCATGTTCTCCTGGCGGTGCGTAAATAATCACAAAAAATAATCCACTCATTAGCCAAAACAACCGGCCCTATTTTAGGCAATCCTAAAATGTCTTGGAAGCAAATAATTCAGCAGTAGACAACAGTGTTCCTTCAAAACCAGGCTCCAGGATTGCCAGCCGTTACTATTTAAGAATCTTAAATAACCTATTTTTTCCCCTTTGAATAAATAATATTGTATTTGCTTTGAATAAATAAATGAATAATTTTGAATAAAATTAGACCATTTAGTTCATTATACTCCCACTTCACAGTGCTTTAGACACATTTGGGCAAAATCCTCATTTTAAACTTGTTATGGTTTTTGTAATTTGATAGGTATTTTTTCATTTTTCTTTTAAAGATTTCTCGTTAGAGGTTTTGTCTAGCTAGCTTTCTTTATTTACACTGGCTCTTTTCTCAGCCACATTTTAAAAGCCAATTCATTCTTTTTAAAAAGAAAAAAATTTTTTAATGTTTATTTATTTTTGAGAGAGAGAGACAGAGCCTGAGCACAGGAGGGGCAGAGAGAGAGGGAGACACAGAATCAGAAGCAGGCTCCAGGCTCTGAGGTGTCAGCCCACAGCCCAATACAAGGCTCGAACTCAAGAACCATGATATCATAACCTGAGCTGAAGTCAGACACTTAACCAACCGAGCCACCCAAGCGCCCCAAAAGCCAATTCATTCTTAAAATATTAATTCATCTAAGCCTCTTGAGGTAAGTGTCCTGTCACAGAGGGGTAAACTAAGGCACAGAGAAATGAATGACTTGCTAGAATAGACAGAAGTGGCAGGTAGCCCAGGCAGGACTTGAACGCAAGAGGTCTGGAGCCAAAGTCCAGGTACTGAAGCACCATGTAATGTTATCTGTTCATGAGGACAGAGGTCATAGCTGCATCCCCCAAATAATGAAGAGTCCTGAGTTGTATACAAACTCAGCTATATTTAACTAAACATAATAACCTAGGTAATCTAGTCCAATCCTTGGCTCATAGTAGATGCTTGACAAATATTGGGGGTGTGGGCGGAGAATAGATGTATACAAGCATATGGACCCTCTGAACTCGTTTAATGAAGTGGTTGATAGCACTGCTTAAGCAGAACTAGGCTATTTCCAGCTCTTCCCATGACTATCTGTGTGGCCTTTTTCAACCAGTTTAATCACACTAAATTCAGTTTCCCCACCTGCAGATAAATACTAGCATCTACCTCACAGAGTAGAGATCAAGATAAATGAAATAATGCATGTGAAAACTTAGCACAGTGCCTGACGAGGGCTAAAAGGTTGCAATTCTTTCCTTCAGTTTCACTGAGACTCAGTTTTATTTGAGGATTTAATCAGTGTTTAGCATCCTATCCTAGGGTAAATATTTACTGCAATTTTCCCTCAAAGAAGGCCAGTCAAGGAGCACGTTCACGTCTTTCTGGAGAGACACAGAAGCATTTGGTAATCAATACTGATTGAGGGTTTTGAAAGGAAAAAAGATTAAGAGCACTATTAGAAAGTCAGTTATGGACCGAAATTTGGCAAGGTGGACAGAGCTTCAAGTCCAAGACTCCTCTGTAGCCAATACTTCATGCAAGAGAAAGCCGGAAACTCTGCCCTTACCAGAGGGCAAAGAAGGATAAAGAAATGAGAGAGGAGAAGCTGGGCTAGGCCACAGAGAGGGAGTAGGCCTCCCCGCCTCCTTCCCTCTCCTCGCTCCATATCCTGCTACAACTGCCCTCGTTTGTTCTGCTTCCTCTGGCTGGATGCCCCCTCACCACACTTCCTCCTGGAGCAGCTGCTCGGTGGTGAAAGAGCATCACGAGATGCCTCTGCTGCCTCGGGGCTGCGACGGGGGCCAGGTGGCCTCAGTGAGTGACCAGAGGTGCCCAACCCTGTGGAGGAGGGAAAGTGATTTCCCTCGAGCCTCCATAGATGTGTAAGGGACATGGCCATCTTTGCCGAACGGTTGCCTTTGCTATAAGGAAAAGGAAACAATACTCAGTCCTCAAGGTTGTATTTTAGACCGTTGCGGGAACCATGATGGATGACTCAACATCACCCTAAGGAGTATTTTCCCAGTGGTCAAGGCCTGGCTGGGAAGCAGCGTGGGCACCATGTCTTTAAGGTCAGGATCTGGGGTTCTCATGGACCCACAGGCAACTTTTAAGATGACGTTTTAACATGGCTATTCTCGGTGCCGTTCCTTGACGATTTCCTTCTCACCCAGACAGGACTTGTCACTGATGAAGATCACCTAATTCCAAAACACATGAAGGCTAGGAAGAGCTACAAGATACCCTGGTGCTGGTGGGAGTTAGAAATAGTGAAGAACACTAGTAATCTCTTAATGGCCCACGAACAAGCTTGGAGACTCTGCTCTGTGATATGTGTCCCTATATTTGTACAGCCCAGGGGCCCCCAAAAGACAGCCGGGGAACTTGTGTCAAAAATGGTAAGGAAGAAATCCCAAAGAGATTCCACTATACAACTCGTTTATTCATTCACATTTTCCCATTATGTGCCCAGCCAGGAGCTAGAGAGAGGCGTGAGGTGCAGTTCTTGCCTCCAAGGAGCCTGCGGTCTGGCCAGAGGGAAGGTCAAGGAGAGCAGCCTTCTGCAGGGTGAAGAGCGCAATGATGGAGACACATCAAGGTGCTATGTGCACCAGAGGGGAGCTCAGAAATGGGTAACTAACCTAGCTGAGGCTGCCCACAGAGAAAGCTTTGCAAGGCATGTGATCCTTAGCAAACCCAGGGGGCCCAGAGTACGAAAGGGAGGGATGGTTCTAGCCTAAGCATCAGGAACTCACCGAAGCATGAAAGCACTTGGGGCAATTGGAAACTACAAGGAGTGAAGCTTATTTATGGAAAGACCACAGGAGAGAACTCTGGAAAAGTAGGCCAGGGCCAGATGGGCCATGCTAAAAAAAAAAAAAAAAAAAAAGGATTTTATCCTCCAGGCAGAAGGAAAACACTAAGGTATGAGTTAGGGAGTGATATGATCAGATTTGAATCTAGAAATATCGTTCCAGTACAAGGGTAGGAGTTCATTTTCAGGGGTCGGTCTCATGACAGGATGACTATTACCTTGGCTCACTCTACAAATCCTTTCCAAAGTGAGCACTCGCGGTACGTTAAGCAGCCGTCCTGACGTTCCAAACTGGAAGACGCCCATGCCTAAAACCCTAACACCTCTTATCTGTGGGAGATTAAACAGGACAACAAGTTATTTGCAGCTCTTTCCATTAAGAAGTAATGTCCTGGGGTGCCTGAGTGGCTCGGTCCGTTAAGCATTGGGACTCTTGATTTTGGCTCAGGTCATGATCTCCTCGTAGTGAGACAGAGCCCAAGTCAGTCCCCATGGCTGAGTATGGAGCCTGCTTAAGATTCTCTCTCTCCCTCTTCTTCTGACCCTCCCCAGCTCGCTCGCTCTGGAAAAAAAAGAAGTAAAGTCCTTTTCCTACCCTTTGAACGAGGGCTAGCCTTGTGATTGATTCACTCTGCCCGACAGAATGTGGCAGAAGTGACATAGTGAGACTTCCAAGCCCAGGCCTCAAGAAATCTTGCAGCTTCCACTTTCACCTTCTTGAATAACCACCATCATCATATAAGAAAGCCCAAGAGAGCCTCCTTGGGGATGAGAGACCCAGCAGAGAGAGGCCCAAACATCAAGCCATGTAGCAGTTCACTCATATATGAATGAAACCATCCCCAACAAGCCAGCATCTGACCACCTCACCCAACGATGGTAGCCACAGAGGTGACCCCAGGGAAGACAAGCAAGAGAACCAACCAGCTGAACCCAGCACAAATTACAAAAGTCGAGGGCAAATTAATGGCCGTTGTTTTGCACTATTGTGTCTCAGAGCGGTTAGTTACACAACAACCACTCTTCTGCTTGGCAATTCCCCAAAACTGGCCCTGTGCCAACAGGCTGTCCAGCGCTTCGCTGGAATTAATACCGTCTGGAGGGTAAATATACTCCCCATACCTTGTGGAGAAAGGGTTTCTGCTAGCATTGTCTTAGTATCCTTCCCTCCAGAGTGCCAATTAGGGTGCCTGACTTTGTCTAACTTCTATCTAACTATAAATGCACTCCCCTGATTGATGAGACAGCAATATTAATTAATAATTCATAGTAGGGTCAGACTTTTTCACATGTAATCACAACTTAAAATCTCAAGAAGTGCTCCCGTACAGAGCCAGAAAAAGCAGCTTTTCCTTCAAATCCTGACCTTAAAAAAAAAAAAAAAAAAAAGGTATCTTTAGTCCCTTAGAACTAGTCCCTCAGAATTTTGGGAAAATGTGTGAAAAAGTCAAAGTTGGCCAGAGATATTTTTTTCTCCTCAGGGCAGGATGCCCCTCCTGCAGAATGTAGCTTTCATGTGAGCCGTGGGGACAGACAAGGAGAAGACAGAGTGACTGGGTATTCACAGCCACTTGGATTCCATATGGCGGGTAGTGGGGGAGGGGCACTGAACTAGGCACTTGAAACCAAGTCGATGTTATGAAATTCACGGCATCTAAATTCCTGCATGTACATCAAAAGGGAAAGAGCCTTGTGGCCACACACTTGAACTCCCTTTGAACCTGCAGGAATTCTCTGTAGCGTACTACCATGCCTCATCTTTGTTCCATAAATCTAAAGTTAAGTTTCTGTCTTTCTGCTGTCACCGCCTCATACCAAAACAGCTAGACAGATTTTGACCAAGTTTAGAGGATGTGTCTGAGATGTCCTGACTTGAAAAAAATAAACCCCAGGATTCGCAAGCATGAAAGTCACTTCGGAAGGCCCCCGAAGGCAGGTAGAAATGAGACGTTTGAAAGACACTTGTAACTACCAATCAGAGACGTGGCCAGGAATTAAACCGGTAGGACCGGAGAAAAAAAAACTGGGTTTCAAATGTGAGCTTTAACTAAGACCATCAAGGGCTCCCATTGCCGGCATCCGTTCTCATCAGAGCCGTTTCTCATGAAGCTACATTTGTAAAGTTCTCTAGAGTGAGCAGCAGCAGGGATTTCTTTATTTAGCAAGGGTTAGATATTGTTCCCAGCAACACAGGGAGAGGTCAATGAGTGTCATAAATAGCTCCGGGCCATGCCCTTGGGAGATGCACCCTATGGAAACAAAGACATAGTGGAAGCGGAGTTTAAACTTGATGAAGAGATGACATCTCCTATTCTTTTTGGTAAGACTTTCCCTCACAAGAAGGGTGGTGCATAGCTTACCCTGTGAATACGCACAAGGGATCCAGTAGAAACGGTTCTATTAGATACCTGCTGTGAGCCTTCTGAAAGCACTTGCGTGTTTGCATTGTGGTATTAAGTAAAGCTGTCTAGGTATCCCTGTATGTGCTCACAGAGGCATTTAATAAACAGTGGTTGGATGAGTGAGTGAGTGAGTGAATGAGTGAACGAATGAATGAATGTCATCTGAGGAGCTGTGAAAAGGAAAGGGGAGAAGCAGCAGCTAACAGAACCCTTCGCAAAAAGCCAAACCTTGTTAGCGAGGCTTAAAACGGAATGGCAGTTTTTGTTCTATGACTTAATAGAGTGTTGAAATTTTTTCAAACTAAATTTAAAGGATCTAAAATATAAAACCGTGGCTTTAAAAAGCTGGGATTACAGTGCCTCCATAATGCTTGTCCTAAGAACTGTTTACCTCACGTTTAATATTGGCACTGCCACTGTTTTTGCAATGAATTGACAAACCAGTTCAATACACCTCATTTAGAACCATTATGGGGTATTTCATCAAAGATCTGGTTATGAATGTCTCCCAAGAAAGGATCAATGAGGTTTTTATTATGGTCAGGATGGATTTCTTTGGGGAAAAAAAAAAAATATATATATATATATAATGAAGGTGACTGGACTAAAGCATGACCTGGACAGGGGACATGTTCCATTTTATTCTATTGAAGGTAAACGTAACTTTTATTTTTACAACAGTCTATTCCCACATATATTATCCATGTAACTGTTTATGTTTCAAAACCCACTTGATGGCAGTTTTACAAGCAGCGTAGATAGACTATTCTCGGGAGTTAGTGCTTGGAGACTGCCTGAAAGAGAAAACTGCCTTATAATTAGCACACTGGGTACATTAGCAATAAAGCATTCCTTGGAGGGTAAAACAAGCCTGCAGCTCACCAAACCCCGCTTTCTCAGGAGAGTGTTACAGCGAGGTGCTGCTGGCCCATACATCACCACGACTGGGTCAAGGTTCCCCTGCACCATGGTCTTAATTAAAAATCCTGTGAAACATGGTATATTTATTAATTTCTTTGTGTATCTTCTTTGCACAAAATGAATTAATTTAGCCTTAATATGGTCCTATTTAGTTCCAGATAGTTTTATAATTTGATAAGAAAAACATTTCTAACCGAC
This sequence comes from Paguma larvata, assembly GCA_030068075.1. Classification (NCBI taxonomy): domain Eukaryota; kingdom Metazoa; phylum Chordata; class Mammalia; order Carnivora; family Viverridae; genus Paguma; species Paguma larvata. The sequence goes on from CM057825.1 coordinate 55,193,057, forward strand.
TTTAATATTTTTCTTTCCTTTGTACCTGCCAAGTCAGTTTCATTTGAAGGAAGCTGAATAAAATTTTCAAAAATGTCCCGTTTTATATTATGTCCCCAGTTTTGTTCAGCCTTATTAGTAAGCCCTTTCACTTTTTGTCTTTCATACAAATCTCAGAAACATGTAACAAAAGCACTTGAGAAAAGCAAACACTGTTTTCCTGTAGACATCAGTCGAGGTTCCTTGGGTACAAGGCAAAGAACCAGATTCTGGCCGATCGAAGTCAAGAAACAGGTGGTGCAAAGGATACTGGAAAAGCTTAGGTTGAGGAAGAACTGAACGGTGGGCCTCAGGCAGTGCTGGAGGGCTCCCCATCAGAACCCCTGGCTGGGCCTCATCAACCTTCAGTCTCTCAAGAGAGGGGATCTGATTGGCCCAGCTGGATCTAGTCACCCTTGCACCAATCAGATGTGGTCAGGAGCTGGGGGAGGAAACCACAGGTAGGGTGGCTGAGGGCACCGCGAGCTGAGTGGTCACCCTTCCTTACACTGACTGCACTCTAGACCTGTATGTTGTCAACATCTCTTATGACCTTGGCTTCATTATACCTGCCAGTGGTAAGCACTTGTATTTTTTTCAGAAGAGACTGAACAACAACAATAACGCCAGATATTTGTGCAGAGTCTTACAGTTCCAAAACACTTGGCATACATTATTATTATCAATAGCACATTTTGATTAATTGTAAGAAGCTATCATTCACTAACTTTCCGATGGTAAATGACCACTTGTGGTGTGCTAACAATATGCTAGGTTGGTGCTAGGCATCTAGCATAGATTATCTCTCATCCTCTCTCTCTCTCTCTCTCTCTCACACACACACACACACACACACACACACACACACACACACACACACACTAGGTTTGTATTATTATCAAATTTGTCAGATCGTTTCTGGACCAAGACAGGATATAAGCAAAATAAAATAATAAACACAAAACTAAAGTGATATCTCACACATGGACTTGTTTGACCTTCCCAAGATGCTGATGAAATCATAATTAGTCACAGTACACAGACAAAGATACCAAGGCCCAGAAAGAGTTTCTGCCCTATACTTGTATACCTATCAGTAGTAGAACTCTCCTCTCCTAAACTGCCTGTCCAGTGCTATTCACAATATGGGGCCAATAGAGCTTGAGTGAATCTATTGATAAGGATATTTCTAGAACCTTCCCTATCTTAGTCAAACTCGGTTTTAGTTTATAGGATCAGGAGTAATTACAGAGATAAATCCTTGCTGAGCTGGATTTATATTTTAGTTTCTTTAGCAGAGAAGAGAGAGAAATGAATGAATTATAGCATAGTCTAAATTGCCATAATTAAGAGACTCAAAAGTTAGGTGGCTTAATTTCTCTCATACCTACGAGTCTGGAAAGAGCAGGCCAGGGAAGCCTGTGTACTACTAGTATCCTTCAAATGTACTTTCTGGCAATCACCATGCCCAGCAAGTGAGAAAGAAGAAAGTCTGGAGCGAGCAGCTTAGGCTTTAAGACCCAGAATCTGTACCTTCTCACTTCAGCTTATTGGGCCTAATTCAGTCATGGTCCATGCCTACTGCAAAGGAAGATGGGAAATGTACTCTCTAGCCAAGTGGACAAGTGCCCACCTAAAACTTAGGGCGAAATGTTACTGACAGTGGGAAGGGGAAGTGGAAACGAGGGGGAAATTAGCCATTTCTGACACAAGGAGTATTTTCACATGTTCTTTTTTTAAGCAATCAGAATTTGAAAGAAAAGTTACTCATAATCAGGAGCAGATCTAGGTTTTCTGGGACCTGAAGCTTATACAATCTGGGAGGATGTGGTAGGTGGAGATGTGTTTCAAGAAAAATAATACAAAAATATTGAACTCTTGCAAATGTTACCAAAATACATGATCTTAGGAACACAATCCTCCCCCCACCTGGGGCCCTATGCCTTTGCATAAGCCCTAGGGTCTTGTATAGACCCTAGTATAGACCATCGTGAGAGGCCTAGAAACTTAAGCCTCATTAGCTTCAGGGTAAACCAGTTTATACCTGTGACAGGTGGATTTCTCTAACTCCCTGTTCCAGCAGACTTACGAACACATAAATGCTATGACTTTGTATCTGAAATAAATGGCTGAGTCAATGACAAGAGACAGTCAGTGTGATTTTTTTTATAGTAACCAGTTCAATCAGTCCAAATCCTGGCAGCCCATCTGGTGGTCGAGAGGCCTTTAGTGAGCTATTATGACCAGTTAGTCTGTCAGCCATAAATAAACATGGCCAGAACAAGGACTCCTAAAAAGAAAACGGTGATGTTTGTTCTACTGAAGCTGAACTGGAAGAGCTGGATCCCATTTCTGCCCATCCTGACCAGCATTGTGACCTGGCCAGGATGTCGAGAAGGTATCCTCTGCCAGCCTCAGGTCGCACATCTGTGAAATAAGGGACAGAGCTGGATTCTGCTCAAGCCTCCTACACTGTACGGAAGATTCTGGTGGAATCTTAGTGAAATGTATTCTGCCCTGCTTTACCTCATGGGCCTGAGCTCCAAGAAAAATGATCCGTCATTGAAATGGCCACTTAACCACTTGCCTAGAGTAGATCGTAAAGTATGACAAATACAGTCTTACTAGAAATATACCTTGAATGGGGAAGAGAAAGCTGGTGTGGGTGTCCTCCCCACCCTGGAATGCAGGCTTCCTCATTAGGTATTTCTAGACCTACACAGTTCTCCTCAGCACAGCTGAGATGTTCATTCATTCATTCATTCATTCATTCCAGGAACATTCATTTTCTGCTTCCTCCATGCAGGTAGGCCTAAGGATACAGGAAGTGTGTGTGTGGTGGGCGGGAGGTGCGCGCGCGTGCGCAAGGTGAGAAGGGCTGTGCCAGAGTTATGTGGAGTCCCGGGGACACACCCTAAATGCTTAACTGGGACGGGGTAGAGGTGTCACATCAAAGGAGGATGAAGGGGTATTTAATATTAGTCATTACGAAGATTAGTTTTCTCCTTGTTCACCAGGCTGACGCAACCTCTCCCTTTCCAGAATACTGGGTACACAGGACACCAGTCACATACCGATGCATGGCACTTTCTCCTATAATATAAACAGTGGAGGAGGATAGGATGAAATAGGAGCAGGTACGAGTGTGGGAAGGACACTGATATTTATTAAGCACCTGTTTGCAGTTAGGCAGTTTATATATTGTTTCATTTCAATCATATTTTTGAAAATTCAATGAGGAAGATAAAATCCCCATTTTGCAGAGAAGAAAACTGAGGCAATAAAGAAATAGATGATAGATAGATAGATAGATAGATAGATAGATAGATAGATAGATAAGCAAGCTTAAGGAGTTTGCCCAGGCTCACAGACCAGTACTGGTGAACAAGTGAGGATTTGAACCTAGTTGTCTCCGACTGCAAAGCCAATATACGTTCTAGATACCAGACTTACTCATTCTTCATTTACCTCACCATACATAAAACACTTTATTACTCCTCGTTCATAAATAGTCTCACACCAGGCCTTTCTTCTGCGGCCTTGTTTAGGTTAATAACAAGGAAGCCTACCACAGCCTGGTTTCTCCTGGTATAAACATCAGTCAGTTCAAGATAAACACGTAGAACACGGACTACCTTAGCAAAAGCCATTAAATAATGATTAAATGGCATAAAATAATAAATAAATTAATTTAATGACATTTAAGTAATGATATCTAAAAAAGAATTTTGGCAATTAAACACTCCAGAATATTGTGTCACTATATTATCAATACCAAGCCTGCAGGGAAACAAGTGTTCTGCACTTTCAGCTCTTAAGAAAAAAGAAATTTTAAAAAAGGAGAAGAAAAAGGAGAAGGAGGAGGAAGAGGAGGAGGAGAAGGGGAAAGGGAAGGGGAAGGAGAAAATGAAGAAAGAGGAGGAGGAGGAGAAAAGAAAAAGAAGAAAGAGAAGAGGAGGAAGAAGGAGGGAGATGGGGAGGGGAAAAGGGGAATGGGAAGGAGGAGAAAAAGAAAAACCCAAGGCCGTAATTGTTGGAAGTGTTTTTTTCCCCCACATAAACCAATTTCTGTGTTGACTGGCGGCTACGTGATTTAGTTTGGCTAGTTGTGGTTATACCAAAAGCAAATTTTCTTTTTACCAAATCCTATTATCTACCTTATTACTGGGGCATGGGAAAACATTACCTAGTATTTCCCATTTGGTATTCTTAGAAGAGAATCATCTGTCTTCCTTTCTAAGCAAAAGTAATTAGGTCTGTTTTTTAGTTAGTATTAATATTCTAGCCACTAAGTTCAATGTGCTATTATGGAAACAATATATAATATATTACTGAGAATTAAAAAAAAAACAACCTGGCCATAACCCACATGATACATACTGTTCTCAGCACTGATGTTAGACTAGCACAACAACTCCAAGCTGACTCGGGATTCTGTGTCTATGCACAAAAACCCAGGAGTTCTGTCTTCTGAGGCTCTTTCAAAACTTATCTCAGCCAATTTTGCATTGCATATATGAAAGTACTTATTGTAATAGTCAAACTTTTATTGAAATCCAACTCGTTTTTAAAAGTAAAAATCCTTTGCACTCTCTAAGATTCAAGACCTTTTCAAATTATACAACAGAAAACTAACATTGAATGAGAAAAACTATTCTCCGAAAATTACAATACACGTGTGGAGATGCAGGCCACTACTAGCAGGTCAGCAACCGTCGGGTGAATTGAAGCATCTGGCTGGAAAGAGAGAACAGCTACCCCAGTAATAATTTGGGCAAAAAACAGGTAGTAATTTCCTATTAGTTCATTCCAATGTAAATAGAACCCTTTAATTACAATTCTCATATACTTTATTTTTATGTTTTTTTTTAATGTTTATTTATTTTTGAGAGACAGAGAGAGAGGCAGAGAGAGAGTGTGAGCAGGGGAGGGGCAGAGAGAGACGGAGACAGAATCCGAAGCAGGCTCCAGACTCTGAGCTGTCAGCACAGAACCAGATGCAGGGCTTGAACCCACAAACCAAGAGATGGTGACCTGAGCCAAAGTCAGACACTTAACCGACTGAGCCACCCAGGTGCCCCAATTGTCATATACTTTAATCCTTATCCAGATTTCATGAAGAACAGAATCAACCATTTCTGGGTTGTTTTCAGATATGAACATTTTTATTCACCTTCTTTAATGAACCTTAGAATCAATCGTAGAGTTCATGTAGCTCTGCAAACCAACTCTATGGTTGGAAACACTGAAGCAGAAAGAAGCAAAGCGATATGCCCAAGGTCACAGCCCTTTGGAAAAGCCAAGATGGGAAGCTAGTCCTCTAGACTAGGTTTCCCACTCTCAGCACTATGAATATTTCAGTCCAGATAATTCTTCATTGTAGGGGCTTTGTTGTGTCTTGTTATCTATTGGGCAATATTACTCTCACCCTGAGCCCGTTTTTTATGTAGGAACTGCTTCCAAGCTCTATATCTCTTTATAGGATTGATGTGTGTGCCTTATAGGATAATTAACAGCATCTCTGGCTCTACCCACTTGATGCTAATAGCACCTATCTCCCCAGTTGTGACAACCAAAAATATCTTCAGACCTTGCCAAATGCCCCGTGAGGCCAAAATTACTCTAATTGAGGTCTGACTTCTCTAGACCTACTTTGATTTGCCTAATGATGCCTCAGCCCAAACCTAGCTCCAGATATGCCCAGGCTTGCTTTAGGAGTGTTTGTTTGTGAGAAGGCCATGCTTTGTTCTTAGAAGGAATTGTGGGGAGATGGAGAGGGCACATATAATTGAGCATCTGCCAGAGTTAGGCTTAAATTCATGTTTCTCTGCTCACTTGAACAATATTTTTAATTTCTCAGATCCTCATTTCCTCAACTGGAAATGGGAATGACAGTGCCTCCATCCAAGGTTAAGTATTACTTAAGAGTCTATGAAAACCATGACTCATTGCCTGGCACCTAAGAAAAGCACAATGATGTTAACTCCCTCCTATTTTTTAAAATGTTTACTTATCTTTGAGAGAGAGAGCAATAGAGTGGGGTAGGGGTAGAGAGAGAGGGAGATAGAGGATCCAAAGCAGGCTCTGTGCTGATAGCAGAACCCAATGCGGGGCTTAAACTCATGAACTGTAAGATCATGACCCGAGCTGAAGTGGGATGCTTCAGTGACTGACCCACCCAGGCACCCCAACTCCCTCTTATTTTGATCCTTCCCACTAATCATGGTATCAACACTACTAGAAAAGAAGAAGCATTTACCACTGGAAATATGGTGGTGCTATATAGTACAGATCTAGAAGACTCAGATGTGAAAATGCTGGTCTATATTGGAGAACTTTATGACCAAGCTTTGTCGGGAAATCTCAGGCCTCCACAAAGAACAGTCTACCTGAATTCTAGCTATTGGTGAAACTAAACCAAGAGAAGGACAACCATACAGTTGAGATCCAATCAGGAGTCCCAACACAGAAACGCACATGCAGGTAAGATTCAGACCTTGAGTCAGAGCCCAATACATGAGATCTGGGTGAGTTTGTCAAGGATGGGGTCAAGGTTGAGGATCAAAGGACATCCTCCATATTACAGAGATCTTATTTCTCCAGAAAATCTTTCCAAAACAGAAGTTTCTTCCTTTTGGAAGCCTGTGGCAGTGTTACAACTTTAAAACATGTTGCAAACATGACTACCGATTATTTTCCATGGAAAAATATCTGGAAAAACTTTACTGCACATGGCAAGCCAACATGATTCTCAAAACAACTCTTTAAAAAACAAGATTAATGTTTAGTTAAAACTTACAGTTCTTAAAATTTTACTTTGCCCATGATGCCTTATTAACTATTGGACAGTGTCCATCTCATCCTGAGCCTATTATTTATGAATGAACTGATTCCAAGCTCTGGACTATATTATGAATGAACTGATTCCAAGCTCTGGACTGTCTCTATTCTACATCTCTTTACAGTATCAATTAAAGACTTGTGAATAATGCAAAATCAAAATCAATAATTCAAGTTTAAAACTGTTATTTCCAATCTCTTCTTATTGCTCTTAAATTTTAGTATTCTGTTTCCCTAGAATTAAAAATGCTATGTACTTGAAGATATCTATAGCAGCTTTATCTATAACAGTACCACCACCATCGCCAATACCTCCACCAATAACAAAAACTTGGAAACAACCCAAATATTTGTTGTGTATTGAATTCAAGACACAAAAAAAAGATAGGCTGAAGTTCTAACTTCTAGTACTTCAGAATATGACTTTATTTAAAAACAGGGTCTCTGCAGATGTAATCAAGTTCAGATGAGGCCTTAATCCAATATGACTTTAGGGTGGGCCTTAATCCAATATGACTGCTTCCTTTTTAATAGGGGAAAACTTGGACCCCGACACATATCTGCACAGACAGAAGACTAGATGAAGAGACACAGGGAGAATGCCCTGGGAAGATGAAGGACTTAAATGATGTCTATAAACCAAGGAATGCCAAAGATTGCCAGCAAACCTCCAGAAGCTAGGAAGAGGCAAGAAATTATTCCCCTACAGGTTTCAGACACATACGCAGGTAAGATTCAGGCCTTGAGTCAGAGGCCTTGTAAATGAGAGCTGGGTGATGTTTATCAAGGGAGGTGGGGAGGAGGTTAGGGATCAAGGGACTCCTACCATATTATGGAGATCTTTCTAAAGGGAGGAGGGTTTTGGTCCCACCTTATATTTGGACTCAGGGGGAGGTTGGCCCACACTATCCAGAAGCTGCCATAAACTCCCATAAACTCTGGAGTATAGTGTTGGTAGTGAAAGAAGAACTTTCCTAAGTCGCCCTGGAGTCAATATGGCTTGGATAGGACCCAGAAGTTCTTTTATGCCCCTGAAGCAGACACAGATGGTAGCAGCCCAGAGCCCATCAGGGTGAGAAATAAAATGGAAGGATGAGCCCAGGGGTCGGATGTTAGCATGTGGTACAGACTCAAGGAACCTGCAGTGCCATGAGAGTCAAGGTGAGGGACTCCAAGTTCCTAGGGGAGACCTCCAGCTTTGCCCACACAGACCAAGGGCTGTACCAGCAATGGGCCTTCACCTCAGCTGCCAGTCAACACTCTCACTTTGATGGTCACCGTTTCAACAGTGTCACAACAGGGACAAATAAAGATCCCAAGGGAATATCTAAAGGCACAAGGATCCACATCCCTTCCACCGCGTCCTCACATGCCGAGATCCTTCTGAGAGGAGGGTAGGCACAGATCTGGGTGGAGCCTATTTTATCCAAAGCACATGAACATCTGTAAAGACTGTTTACTGCAGGCTAAATTCACCAGTTAGCAAAAATCTAGTTTTTAACATTTTCTTCCCGCTACCAAGACATAAATGAGGATTTACAAGGGAGATCAAATTGATCTTAGGTAAACAACGACAACAAAAAATAAACAAATAGATCTCAGATATACTTTTGCATATCTGATTATATTATGAGGAAATTTGTGACCATACTACGTGGGTCTGTAGACAATGATTAAAACGAAATACCCAAAATGAAAATAACTTATGTTTTCTTTTTTTTTTTTTACATTGTTTTAAAACAAGAACATCTTGTCTAGTCCCTGTCTCTGAAGAAGATTCTACAGCTACTGCATTATAACATATTTACACTAAGACGTCTAAGTTTTTGGAGAGTAAACATCTTTCCAGCCAAGGCCTGGTTCCCATATAAAGGCTTCAATACAGTTAAAGATGCAGAAAAGTTTTCCTTTCTTAGTCCTCAACTCATCCAGATTTCTGAAATAACAGAATGAAAAATGGATAGAGAACCAGAAATGGCTCAGATAACCTTCACCTCATTCCTTCCCATTCACCCACCCGTGGATGATCCGCAGATACCAATTATGAACGGCAGTCCTTTCTTAGCTACCCAGGGCCAACTATGCTCCAAAGAGCCAGTAGGGCCGCCACCCAGGTCCTGCCCCACATCTGTGACCACTTTTCCTTTCACACACTTTTCAGAGCTCACGTGGTATCTCCCCAAAGTAATTCAAACTTAATATGAAAGAGCAGTCTGCATGTCTTTGTTTTCGCACTTTCGCTCTTATTCAGAGGGAAGGCCAGCGGCCCCACGCAGGTTGCCGAAGAACAGGGCCTGTCTCATGGCCGGGAGTGCCTGAGGCATGTGGTTTGAAGGGTGTGATGACAGAGCGGCCTTGCTCTCTGGAACATCTGCTCCCTCTGTGCTCTAGGTACCAGGAATCCTCGCATCAGGGACTCATTCCATGCTCTTCCCAATACCTCTTGCTTTCAAGAATTGCCTTTTAAAACGCATCCACGAACTGGCAGAAGTAACACCTTTAACAGTCGTCAGCTACCACTCACATTATTATTGACTAGCCATGCATAAGGCCTAAGAGGACAGGAGCCAGGCTAAGGACCAGAAGGAAAGCAGCAGCACCCCAGCAGGTGGAGAAGAGAGGGAAAAAGAAATCTGGAGATGATTCCTTCACTCTGGAGAAGTAATTACAAGAACAACAGTTACCACTTTAAATGGCCACTCTGTACTTGGCACTTTAATCCTGAAATCCAATTAATTTCTGTAAAAACTCCTTTGAGGTTAGTATTGTTACCTCCAGTTCACAGGTGGTTAAAATGAGGTTTAGGAAGTTTAGGTCATTTCCTCGAGGTCGTGCAAGTTGTAGCACTGTGAGGTGAAACTCAAGACTGCTGATTCTAAAACACATGCTCTCTCCTCTGTTTTCTCTGTGTGTGTGTGTATGTGCTGGCGTGTGTGTGAGTGCCTGCAGGTGTGCAGACTCTGCTGGTAAAGAATGACTTGAAGGTATCTGTTAAAAGCACCCAAAATAATAACTTTGGCACTTCTGCTCTTTGAATTTTAGTAAGTTATCTTAAGAAATAATAGATATGGGCAAAGATGTAGCTAAAAGGTTTAGCTAGAAGGTAAAGGAAGCTAATATTCAACCCTGGGGGATTAATTTAAAAATAGTACCTTATTTACATACAATAAAAATGCTGTGGAACCACTAACATGAGGCAGAAGGAAGGGGAATGAACCTAAAGAGTTCACAGTATGCTAAATTCATTTCTTTGTTTTAAGTTTGTGCTCTGGGTACTACTATATACATAACAAAGTGACCCAATTACTCCATTTTTCCCACCCCCCCACCCCTCCCACCCCAGATCAGGAATTTGAGATGGGCTCAAGCAGTTCTGCTTGAGGTCTCTCAAGCAATTGCAGTAGGATAAAAGCACATTTACCTGAAGGCTCACCCAGACTGGATATCCAAGATGGCAGACAGTTGGGAGATGAGCTTGGGGGCTATTGGCTGCAAGACCTACTCATGGCCTCTTCATATGGCTTGAGCTCCTTTATAGCAAGGGGGCTTTGAGCAGTTGAATTTCTTGCGTGGTTGCTTGGGGCTCCAGCACCAGTGTTAGGAAGAACAAGGCAGAACCTGAATACCTTTTCTCATCCAGCCTCGGAAGTCAGAGAGAGTCACTTCGGCCATGTTTAATTACATGGGAGTCACAAGCCTGCTCCGGGACAAGCCAAGAAAACGAGGAAAGGAACGTCAAAAAGTTTGCAACCAATTATTTAAGCTGCCACAGCATGTCATTAAAGAGTTTTTCTAATATAGCTGCATTTTTGTTAAGTTGGCATGTGGCTAGGAGAAGAAGATTAAGGATGTAAATAAAATATTAAAGTTATTTTCACTGGAATTTGGATGAATTTTATTTTAATCTTTTTTTACCTGAATTTTTATCCTGAATCTCTATAAATTTTGTGATCAGAAACAAATCAAATAAAAATATTTAATTTTTAAAGTTTGAAATGAATCCTTAAATAACATCTTATCTCCACATTCTTTACTAGCTAGGAACTTTCCCCCACATATCCATCTTCCAAAATCACCACAGAGCAATCTATCACACATAAAACCTTCAGGTACAAATTACACATGAATTCATACATGCTTTCTATCACATTCATGTCAATAAATCTCCTCAGTGTCTTAGACCCCTGCTTACCTGCCATGCCTGCAATTCATAATGAGCCTTAAGACACAATCCGTGCAGGACGCCATTGAGGAAGTGATCATGGCCATGGCCTTCTCATTCGACACCGTCAGGAAAAGTTACAAGGCCCCCAGCCATGCTCTCCTGAATACGGCAATTTTTTGGCAGCTGGTGGTAGGTTTTTTTCATAGAAAGTAAAAGGAGATCTCAGATCAATCAGTAACATCGGCTTTTGAGAATATTACCCTGGGAGGAAAAAAAAGAAAAGATATCGGCTAAGTCCACCAAAAATGATCAATACTGCCTCTATGCCAAGAGGCAGTGGGATAATCCATTCGGTCAGGCTACTTTCAATGCTAATACCAATTGCTGCAGACAGAAGAAACAGATGTCTTTCACTTAGTGAGTGGAGGCATGTACAACACCAAAATATTCCCAAAAATCTCAGAGGCTAGACCATATTAACGACCCTCTCTTTTGCTTTCCTCCTCTCCTGAAAACACTGTTTAAAAACTAAGGTCACCAGCTGTTGCACGCCATCAAGAACTAAAGAATTTATAGCAAGAGTCCTATTTAATTACAGCTCATGAAACCGATCCTATGGTATTGCAGACCTTATGTATAAATATTATTTATATCCCCAACTTTCAGGAAAGCAAGGCCTATTTCACAACCTTGCCAAAGGTCAGGGATCTCCCCCTGATGTTAAACATAAAAGGAGTTGTATAACATAGCTAAACAGATTACGGGCTGGTGTGCAGACGTGGTTTTCTTCACACAACTATAGCTCTCTTTTTCTGACAATGGAGAAAGAGCCCCATTCAATACACATCTCCTTACAGCTGGGAGAACCTGTCTGAAGAGTGTGTACTTAATTCAGAGGGCCATGGGGAGCCATTGAAGGCTTACCAAGAAAGGAGTGACGTTACCTAAACTACACCTTAGGGGGATTAAAGCTAAAATTAGCAGAATAGAAAGTAAAACTATATAAATTTGAAAACGAGTTCTTTATAAAAGAATAGAATAGAATAAATAGACAAATCTCTCCCAAGCTTGATTAAGAAGAGCAAAATAGTAAAACTAGGAATGTGAAAAAGGAGGCATAATAGCAAGATCCAGAGAGGCTAAAAGGACTGTCATAGAATATTACATAAAACTTATAGTGACACATTTTAAAACCTAAAGAAAACAGATGACTTCCTGGAAAAAAATATAATTTTTCATAGTTGATCCAAAAACTAGTAAATATGAATAGACCAGGTACAAAGAGGTAATGACAGGTAATCTATTGGATGAATCGAAGAAATATATTTGGATTAGAGGTTGTTTGTAAGGTTTAAGAGGTGAGTGTGGGGCGCCCGAATGGTTCAGTCAGTTAAGCGTCTGACTCTTGGTTTCTGCTCAGGTCATGAAATCACGGTTGGTGAGTTCAAACCCAGAGCTGGACTCTGAACAGACAGCACAGAGCCTGCTTGGGATTCTCTCTCTCCTTCTCTCTGCCCCTCCCCAACTGTCTCTCTCTCCCCATCTCTCAAAATAAATAAACTTTAAAAAAAACTTATAGAAAGAAAGAAAGAAAGAAAAAAGAAAGAAGGAAAGAAAAAAAGAAAGAAAGAAGAAAAAGAGGAAGGAAGGGAGAGAGAGAGAAAGAAAGAGAGAGGAAGAAAGAAAAAGAAAGAAAGAAAAAGAGGAAGGAAGAAAGAAGAAAAGAAAGAAGGGAAGGAAGGAAGGAAAGAAGGAAGGAAGGAAGGGAGGAAGGAAGGAAGGAAGGAAGGAAGGAAGGAAGGAAGGAAGGAAGGAAGGAAGGAAAGAAGGAAGGGAGGGAGGAAGAAAGAAAGAAAGAAAGAAAGAAAGAAAGAAAGAAAGAAAGAAAGAAAGAAAGAAAGAAAGAAAGGAGGAAGGAAGGAAGGAAGGAAGAAAAAGAGGAAGGAAGAAAGAAGAGAAGGAAGAAGGGAAGGAAGGAAGGAATGAGTGAAGCTAATTCTTACTAACCTGGCCTAACTAAATAAAAAAAAAAAAAAAACTGATTTAATGCACAGGAAAGCCAGGAGGAGGAGTTGAAATTAGGGGAAAGATAATGAATCACCTTGGAAAGAAACATCACGAGGTATAGCCAAGTGGCAATGTCCATCCAAGTGGCCTAGTACACTGACCACCAAGTATGTATACGCAGAAACGAATCAGGATGATCTTCTGGTACGCGAAAAGAAAATAGGTTATATTTATTTTTACCTCTTTGCTTAACTTCTAGATGTTTGTCTCATTCTATACTGTGCAAAGGATATTAGTACTCTAGTACAAATATACTGGGTATATATACAGCAGCATGAATGCTCAAAGAATTTTTAGTAATATGGATGGGTAATCAAAAACATTTGGCTGTTTACATGTATGGTAGACTTGAATCAGCAACAAAAAGCCTAGAAAACAAACAGTCCTGACTGGAGCACAACAGAAGACTTTTTTTCTTCACGAAGATGCAATTTATGCTTAAAGTATTTGAACAAATTGAAAAGGGATTTGCTGAGAGACTCTCAAAGAATAAGAAAGAACTGAGGGGAGAGATGGGTGTGGGAGGGGGGAGAGTGGGTGATGGGCACAGAGGAGGGCACTCGTTGGATTGAGCACTGGGTGTTGTATAGAAACCAATTTGACAATAAATTATTAAAAAAAAAGGGATTTGTGCACTTTCAGCGAAGTTGGGATTGAATTCAGTGATAAGGACATAGATAACAAATGACAATACTTTTTTGAAACAATTATAAACTCTAGGGAAAACAACATATTGTTTCCTAAATTATACTATTCTAAATTATAAAAATATTGTTTCTAAATTATACTACATGGTTGAATGCACGAAAAGCATTTGCAGAGTCATAATTATTTAAACACAACACAAATGTTGACATAAATAAAATCGCTATATCATAATACTAAGCAGATGAGGACACAGGAAGGGTGTGAGAAAGAGAGTTACATCTTCATCTTCCATATGAGAAGTCGATGTGAGAGATAGTGTCTGACACTGAAAAATAAAAGTGATATCTATATAAGTATCAAATAAGAAAGTAAATCTCGAGAAGGAAACATTACATTTGACCTCTAGGAGAGCAGAGCCTCAGTGGGAGAGAGAGACGCACAACATTATTTGCCATAAATCGGGGACCCAGAGGACAGGAAAAATAATTCTGCCCAAGTTGCTCAGGAAAGACATCACCGAGAAGAAGGAGCAGATGATGAGAAAAGAAAGACATCACTGAGAAGAAGGAGCAGATGACGAGAAAATGCCAGCGTCCATTCTTTCCAACTTTTCATAATAGGATACGCTCCCTGTACCCTCCACTTTGGATTTTAACCGAGCACAGCGTCACTAGAGATTCTGTTTCCTGCCTCCGTTCCTTCTAAATGTGACCATGTTACTAAATTCTAAAGGATGCAGATGTAACATTTGCAATTTCTGGGTTACATGCTTCAAAAGCATCCCCATTATACTGAGGAAAAATTGAGGCTCAGAGATAGTAAATAATTTACCAGACATCTCACAACTATTACATGATAAAGCCTAAATTAGAATTTACTTTCTGCCTCCAAAGTTTTTATGAAAATCTTTTTTATGAGAATCAAAATATCCCATACTCATTGAGAAAGATATGGAAAGCTAGGGAAAAACATTATTTAGAGGGAAGAAAAAATCTATAATTTCACCATTCAGAGACAATCACTCGATATTTTCAAAAACTTCTCCCCAGTGGTTTTCCAGTATATGGTTGAATTCATAGTCCATATATAATTACCTGTCTTGGTTTTTTAGTTAACATCACATCATACTCATAAGTTTTAATGGTACCATAATGTGCTATTATATACACATTCCATACATTTGGGTGACCATTCTACTAATACACATTTGAATGCTACCAGTTTTTCGCTCTTACACAAAGCACTGCCATAAACCTCTTTATACGCTAATAATCCTCAATAAGAAAATAAATTAAAAGATAAATAATTCTAATAAAAGGTATGGGAATTATTAAGACTCTTGTTACATTTTACCAAATCTCTCTCTGGGAAGGTTTATCCATTCACACCAGCAGTGACTGAGAATGTTTGTCTCACAACACCCTTACCGTGACTATTGTTACTTTTAATCTTTGCTAGCGGATAGGTGAAAAATTAGACATACCATTCTTGTTTGAACTTACAGATGAAAGTTGCTTTTTCACATCTTTTTTAAAAAATGCAATGGTCTTCAGAGGTTATGCTAATTCCCCTAAATTATTTCAGTTCTAGACACGCCATGAAACAATCATAAGCCCTTGAATTTTCTATTACAACATGCTGCCTCTTCAAATATAGCATATCTGCCATCTTTATTTCATTTATTCACCCACCCATCCGTGCAATCCTTAAACAACCTTTACAGAAAGTCTTTAAACTATTCACATCCTTTAACCCCACAGGCTCTCTTCTGGTAGAATGCCTTCTGTGGACGAGTCACATTCGATTTGTTTTCTAAAGCAACTTGAGGAAAGTAAACCCAAGGAAAGAGCCCCCATCTTTTGCTTTTCTTTGTTTCCTTCACCTCATGTCCGAAGAGTAAAACATATTACCAAGAACAACTGTCTTGAAAACGGTGGAAATTAAGCAGGTGGTACCACCTGCAGCCATGGAACCACAGGCTCTCTAACAAGCTCCCTACCCGGCTGGGCTGACGTCCAGTTATTCTCAGTCCTGTCGGGAACAGCGTCAAGCCTCGACAAGATTCTAGTTCAGAATCTTTCTGATAGATAGATAGATGATGGGGAGATAGATAGTCTCTGAAATAACAAAGAATGATCATTTCACTTTCTAATTTAATCTGCTATGGAGTTAGCACTCTATTAAACAGCTGTCATATCGGTCACTCATCAGCATGTCGTGGGGTCGATCTATCTGTAAACCCATTACCCACCATAGATCTCACTAACAGTGTATCTCTCGGTGGGAGAGAGTAGACTGGCGCAGGCTAGTTCTCATGCATCCAGGACCATTTCCTCTGCAACATCACAAATGCATTATTTGTGTCTTAGGTGTGGCGGGGATAGGCGGGTTGGTGAGCGTTCTGGGAGCCTTAAACTGCTACAGACCCATAGGACTTCAGGCCTCATACACCCAAGCTTGTATGCACTTGTTCACTTAACCAATACAGTGGATGCTTACTATATGCTAAATTTTAGAGACAGAATAAGGAATATGATGGATGATGTCACTTCCCACATGTATGATCCTTGCATGACCCTTATAGTCTTAAGAAGAAAGATAGTTAACACAAGGGAACAATTCTAAAAGCAAGACAATGTCAGATTATGATAAAAGTCAGGACAGTGATATGGTAGCGTAACTGGGGGCTGGCCACTTTAGACTTCCTGAGTACAGAAAGGCCTCTCTGAGAAGATAACATTTCAGCTGAGACGTGAAGGGTAAGAGAACACCAAGGAGTCAGCCATGATGAACCTCCAGGGAAGGAGGTCTCTGGCGGCAGAGAGTGGGGTCTTGAAGGCACAGAAGGTTGAGCAGTGTGGCTAGAGTTTCTGTAAGGGCTGGGGAAAGACAAAAAGGAGATAAGTTTCAAAAGAAAAAGAAAGCGTCTTCTATGAGATCCCGTTAAAGGGATTAGACCTTACTGCAGGAGCGAAGGGAAGACTTTAAAAGGCTTTAAGTATGAGGGGCACCTGGGTGGCTCAGTCTGTTACGTGTCTGACTTCAGCTCAGGTCATGATCTCACAGGTTCATGGGATTGATCCCTGTGTCAGGTTCTACACTGATGGCTCAAAGCCTGGATGGAACCTGCTTCAGATTCTGTGTCTCCCTCTCCCTCTGCCCCTCCCCCACTCAGGCTCTGTCTCCCTCTCTCTCTCAAAAATAAATAAACATTCAAAAAAAATTTTTTAAGGATGAGCTGGATGTCAGGGAGCGACCAGTCCGATTTTTGCCTCTCTTGTCTGCATGGCTATCTCCCTTACCTCCAACTGTTTGCTTAAACATCGCCTGTCCCACGATGCCTCCTCTGACCACCTTATTTAAAATTGTGAACACTAACCATCCTTTCCAACTGCTCTTCTCACACTTCTGATCCCTTTGAACCTGCTTGACCTTTTCTTTCCCCAGGACATTTCTCACCTTCTAACATACGATCCAATTCACTGATTTGTTGTATTTACCATTTGTCAGTCTCCCGTGGGAAGACGATGGAAGGGGTTATTTATTTGGTGCACTGACCTATCACCCCAAGAGCCTGGATTGGTGGGTGGCACATAGTAGGAACTCAGTAAACACTTACTGACTAAATGAATGAGTTTACATGAAGATAATAATTTGGTATAATAAAGAAATAGCATATTCATTTTTTAAACCAGTTGTTCCCATAGAATGATCTGAGAAAACACACTGTTATCCACAGCAAGGGAAGAACTGGGATGGGACTCTTCAATAGCAACTGTTACTACATCATTCTGACCATCTCAGTGGCAATTTTTCTAAGGTATTAACAGCCAGGGTCCTCAAGGGGTAAAGAGCTCCTCTGTATTATTCTTGGGTATTTACCCAAGCTGGTGTGTCATTTCACCTGGACTGTCACAGGGGCATGAAGCGATGTGCTTTTGATTGCTCGTGACTTCTTGTGCTTTACCTTATAGTCCTGCTGCCAGTACTAATTATAGAGTGGTAAAGCCCGTCCTCTCATGTCCTGGAACGTACTGGTGTGCACTGGGCAGCTGTGACTATCAATATTGTTACGTCGGTTCACAGAGGGGCACGAGATAATCAGCTCCTACAGTTACTGAGCTTTCAAGCAGAAAGATCACACAGAAAGATTATTACGAAATATAAAAATACACTGACAAGCTCTGCTTTTGTGCCTCAGAATTGTACATACCTTCCCACCCCAGGCAGGATCACGAAGCAGGACTGGGATGTCTAAAGCAGCCACAGTGAGGCACAGGTGCCAGCAAAAGATGGACATATAGGGTTTGGTCCGGACCCTCCTGTGAGTGCCATTTTGCTTAGCAAAGAACAGACAACTCTCGCTATGCCTCAAGACCTCTGGAGCAGCTACTCTAACCAAAATTATAACCCACTCCCCAATCCCAAAGAACTGCATGAATAGAAACTAGAAAATATCACAAGAGGGCCTGATAGCCTCAAAGTCCCCTGATCTCAGCATGCAGTGGCTGGACGTGTGAATCACGGACTCTGCTCCAGCCTTTCTGTGAGTTCACGGGCACTGCTGATCGCCAGCCCCAAAGCCATTAGCCTCGGTCCTCCCCTCGAGAAACCCCACTTGCCCTGGCTTCTGCTCTCCCTCAGCCGTATCTTCCGAGTACATCTGTGATGTGCCACCGTCCTGCCCAGTAAGACACAAGAATCCCGTTATGGGGTTTCTCAAAAGCTCTTCATCAGTAGTAAAGAGATCCATGAGAAGAAATAGCCTCTGAACCCCCTTCGGTTGCTTCAGCTGGATGAGGGGGTGTCTGCACAGTGCCTGGGAACATGGCAGCCATCTCACACCCAAAACCTACAGACAAACTTTCATGCTGACGATGGCTCAGAAGAAAGACATGAGAACCTGGGTCCACAGTCATGTCACACAGCCGTGAACACCCTCCTAGAGCCACTCTGCTTCTGTACTTCCTGATATATATGAGAATAAAGACCTTTGTGGGTAGAATGTTGTGGTAGGCTGGATAATGGTCCCCCAAAGATGTCCATGACCTACTCCCTGGCTCCTGTGAATGTGTGAGTTTATATGGCAAAGGGGAAATTAAGGTCGAAGATGGAATCAATGTTGCTAATCCACTGACAACCTTAAAATAGGGAGATTACCCTGGATTATCTGGGTGGGCCCATTGGGTTCACAAGGGCCTTTAAAAAAATGAGAGATGGAATCAGAGAGAGGACCAGGAGATGGCGGAGTGAGGAGGACTTGGCAGGACACTGCTGAAGGAAGGGGCCACAAGCCACAAAATGCAGGCAGCCCCTCGAAGCTGGAAAAAGCAAGGAAATGTTTTCTCCCCTCGAGCCTCCGGAAGGAATGCAGGCCTGCTGACACTTGTGTCAGACTTCTAACCTACAGAACTGCATGTTTTAAGAACTAAGCTTGTAGTAATATTACAGCGGCCTTTGAACACTAAAATGGATGACCATATGCTGTATTGTCTAAATCTGGGCACTTTTGAGAATGAAAGGGATACCGTTAATGATCTGAGCCAAAAAAATAAGGGTAAATTGCAAATGTCCTGGGAACACCCTGCTTATCGTTTACATTACCGTAAATTGGGTTTTCTGACAATTGTGGTCAAAAGCATCCTAATTACAGTGAACGTACCAACACGTTCCATATGTTGGCACAAGTACATTTTTGAAATGCTTTAATTTTAAGACATTAATTTCAACACACACACACACACACACACACACACACACACACACACACCCCAACACCACAGGAATTAGCAACTGCCTCAACTGGGCACCCCCCACACACGTAAAGCGCCCCCTCACAACAGGGAAAACCCAATCCTGAAGTTAGCTCAGAGTGTGGAGGAGAAGGAAAAGAAAAGAAGAACCAGTCCTCGCTTTCGAAGTTTACAATTAAGTCAGGAAGACAAATGTCACAGAAATTAAGGGCCTAATGAACTGATTTATAGAAGTAGCTGCTCCTTGGCAGAGCCCTCAGAATGTTCCTATGCCAAACTGTTTGATTTCCCAAAAGACAAAGAAAATGGAAAACTAATATTTTCACTCCCTGGTCTAAGCCTCCTTCCCCTAAGCACTGCGAAGAGTTCTTTCCCCAAAGTGAGCTAGAAGAAATAGAAAGCAAAAGTTTCATTTTGAAAAGCTCGACCAGAAAGAATTTGGCATTATGAAAGAATTACGGTCACCCACTGAATACAGAAGAAAATATATATTCATAATAACCTCCCCTAAGGAAACTGTAGGTTAATGCATCTCTCTTAATGCAAGAACATAAGGACCAGCACTGGAATAAGCTTAGGAAATTTGCCTCGGGTATTTAACTGGACAACAGCAGCAGAATTAAGACGCAAAGGCTAAATGCATATGAACCCTAAAGGAATGAACTCAGATTATCTATCGATGAAGTAATGCAAGAAGAAAGAGGTGAGTTCAAGGGCTCCAGCTTGGGAAAGGAATTTCGTTTCCTGAGATCACTGGAGCAGCGCGGAGCCCCGCACACAGAGCCGTCAGCCTGGGGAAGGATCAGAGCACTCCAGGGCCGAGGCCACTCTGGGAATTCGTGGGAGAGGGGCTCCACTTACCAGAACAATTTCCTGCATTGGGAGGAACAAGGGAAGATGAGGGGAGAGTCTTTGATTTAGGATAGGGATACGACGGGATTCTGTCGGAAACCACAAGATGGCCTTTTCTTTTAATTGATTGGTTCGGGCGTATTAGGAAATGTTTGAAGAAAAGCAAAATGCCCTTTGAAGAGAGAAGTCTGCAAAAGACTCTAAGTAGGTGAGGAGAGAGACTGCTGGGGCTGGGAAGCGGTTAGAAACGACTTAGGTATTCCACGCCAAGTATCTCTTACGCCAAAGCAAGCCAGTCTGTGGGGAACAGGGCCCCTGGAATTCAGCCTCTCACGTGTCTTCTTTCTCTGAGAGGGGAAGCCAGGGGGCATGACGGACATGAGTATCGACTGGTGGGCAAGTTGAAGACCAGGAGGAGCCGGGCCATCCAATTCAGTCAGAAAGATCCGTCCACTCCAGTTGGATTTCCACCTGTGACACCGCAAAAGGAAACCACAATTCCCACATAGCGAATGATTTCTTCACTTTTGTCAAGAAAAATGTCTCTACTCCATTCAATCTTCTTGAACTCTCCATAGCTTCCAGCCATTGATCAATACCTATTATCTTGCTCTTGCTTCTGAAGCACCCTCGCAATTTAGTCAGCCTGCCTTCCTTCCTTTGCCTCTTCCTTCCTTCCTTCACATATGCATTCGATAAATACGTATCAATCCTCCTGGAGCGCCAGACCCTAAGGGAAGAAGAAGACCAGGTCTGATTCATATCCCAGTATAACACACTCTCCTCGGGCAACAGAGCCAGGAAGGTCATCCCCTCTCCTCTGGGTTCACCTTCTCCGTGTTTCACAACTTCACGACCGGCCTCCTTTCCCGGCCAGCTCTTCGCATGGGTACGATGTAAATCAGTGTAAATCCAAACCAGTTTCCGTCACCCCTACCCCCAGAGACCCAGCTCTGCCTTCTTGCTCAGCAGAATAAAGTGACACCTCAATTTGGCCATTATGTTGCTTTCAGCAAAAATATATCTTCTTCCCCACCCACTGCGACTGACCAGGTCAATACTTTGAAGCTCAGCTCAAAACTGAAGAGATCCAGAAAGTTGCTTTTGGCCGGCCCCATTTACCTCGTGATCACTCTTGTCCTCTGTGACGTGCCCTAAACATCTGCACACTCGCACTTCTGTATTCTCCTGTTCATGCGTTGCTATTCAATTGCTCCATGGTTTTGTGTATCTTGGCTTCCTAAATAACTTCCTTTATTTGATATTCTCAGAAGCACTTAGTACATAACTGCACTGATAGTACATTTAAAATGTTGCTCAACAAATATCTGCCCCACTATCATTTTTCTTTTCCTTCCCCTGTTCACCAAAGGACTCCACTCACTCATTACCGTGGTTAACAGTGGCATTTCAGACTCACCTCAGGCCAAAAACAAAACAAAACAAAACAAAACAAACCACCTTGAGTCTACAGTGTCTTCTCTGTGTCCTCTAGGGCCACAGCAAATGAATGCTTTGAATATATCACATTTTCCTATTCGTCTTTCCTCATTCTCCACAACCAAAGCAATTGCCCAAATCCATTCCAGCCTAACAACGGCAGCCCATCTCTAAGATTTGGAGATAACTCCACCGCAGGGCTCAGCAAATGAGTCAGTGTGTTAAGGGCTTTGAAGATATCCAGGGCACATCAAGTGTGGCGCACCTTGGGCAAGTTCACTCCCCATGCCCTCACTTTACACAGCACTTAGTGGGGCAACCCCGCGCGGCAGAGAGTCAGCTGTGGCCTTCAGAGCCAGATAGGCCAGGTCGGCCACTTATAAACAGTGTGAAATAGGTGACTTCATTCACCTTCCCTGTGCCTTGGTTTCCTCACCTGTGAACTAAGATAATGCTGCCTTCTCACAGGATCACCGGGGGGCATGAAATGAGGAAAAAATGCCAACGTTGCAGCTCTTCAACATCTATTCCCTTGCCTCTCGACCTGCCCTGCCATAGCACCTATCACCCTTTGCTTCTTTGTAGGCTCAAAGTGGCTTCTCTCTGCCACTGGGCGATGTTTTTATTTTCATCCGTTGAGAATAAAATGGTTTTATTTTCCAATGAAAATTTAAAACTTATCCAAAAGCAGAAAGGAGGGCTCCTTTTTGAAGCAAGTGTCAGAAAGCCCAGTGAAACTACGTGAGCAGGAAGGGAATTAATTGGGTCACAGCTGAGAAGTCCAGGGTATGACCCATGTCAGACCTGGCTGGATTAGGGCTTAAAAATGCATCCGGGACCCAACCCACCCTGGCTCGTGGGCAGGCCCTACTCTCCTTCCATTGTTGATTCCCTTCTCAGGCACCATGAGATCCATGACGGTGCAGCAGCTCCTGCCTCCCAGGTTCAAGTACATGATGAAAAATCAGCCTCCTTTCTCCTGACTTCTAAAAAACACTTGACTTCTTTTTGGACTAACTTGGGTCACGGGCCCATTCCTGAACTGATTGCTGAAGCCGGGGGATATAAGCTGGATTGGCCAGCCTATGAGTGGCACCATATGGGTGCATGTCACGAGTTTAGGAGATGGTCCTGAGTTTAAGGTGGCAGATCTCTGCTCTGAGTTGGAGTGGTGGCTAGAGTCTGGCATGTTAATGTCCGAGGGCCAGGAAAGGGGTGCTTCTGGCAAAGAGGCAGCAAGAAGATTTGGGGGCTCCTGGAACAACTTTTCAGGGCTTCACCATTTTGCTCTGACCCAATCTTGTCCATGTGGAATGGGGTTAAGTGCACAGGTCGTAGGCTGCCTAGGTCCAAATTATTTTGGCTCTGCCACACCCAGGCTTAGACAAGTCCCTTCTCTGCACCTCTGTTGGCTCGTGAATAAAAAAGAAATAATTATGGGGCACTGGGGCAGCTCAGTTGGCTCAGCTTCTGACTCTTGATTTCAGCTCAGGTCATGGTCTCCTGGTTTCAGAGATTGAGCCCCACGTTGGGCTCAGGGCTGATAGCCTGGAGCCTGTTTGAGATTCATTCTTTGTCTCTGTCTCTGTCTCTCAAAATAAATAAATAAACTTAAAAAAAGAAATAATTATGAGTCTTCAGCAAGTAAAGATCTTAAGACAGTGTTTGGCTCCTGTAAGCACTCAGTAAGGCTTCTGTTAATGGGGACCTTAGGAAAAGCATGCCCACAACACTGCCGAGGGCATTAATGTTGAACTGCAAGTAGATGATTAAAGCTATGTTTGTGGAAACCTCTTCAGAGAAGCAATGACCCAAAATGGCACTCTGGGTTTCCTAATTCCCTGAGACGCAGGCACAAAAACTTTGTATTATACACACACACACACACACACACGCACACCAAGTGTAATTAACAGGTAATTAAAATTTAAATTTAAAAAGGGAAGGATGGCTATTGAACGTCCTAGCTCCGGGGTGCCTTTGCTTACTGAGGTCTTATACGGATGGGCATCTAACACGCATTTCATTAAACCAGGAAAGCTAGAGCCTGGCTAATTGCATACCTGGTAGCCGGATTCATTACAGAGGCCCCTTAATCAGATGGTTAGCGTGAGTGATTCCCCTTGGAAGGTGACCTGACTAGTATCTAAAAACACTCAGATGTCCCAACCGGGTTGATGGAGGGCAGGAAGCGTAACCTTTGACCAGGCAAGTGGTAACAATGTTGGCCTTTCTGCAACCAAGAACCAAAGGAATTAAAATTGAGTCAGTCACCAAGTAGATTGCATTTAGGGTCACCTATAAATCTCTCTGAAGCATTTACCAAAATGTTTGCTTTTCTTAGTAATTTAAAACGAATGGGAAAAGGCTTTCTACCAAACACTGAAAAAAGAAACTTGGTCCCTTCTCCATGGTTCCATTCCAGCCGGCCGCTGTTACTTTACTGAGCACCTCCTCAACCTGAAAACATTACTGCAAATTACAGTGAATTCTTCCACAAACTAAATATATTTCTGCCCCTTCAGCTGAATAAGCTGAAATTATTCTTCAATGATGTACATATGTGGCTGACATTGAATTTCTCACGAACTAAAGCAGAGATGATGAAAATCCGTTTCATGTAATTTACTTTAAATCTCCCTTTGTTTTCCACTTCCCCTTTAATAACATTCAGATTGTGTTTTGCAATGCCACCAAGAATCTGAGTGGGACACAGGGGACCCAGTTCTGTGGTTGTTCCCGTTTGTAGTTATGCTGCTTATTCTAGGGGTGGGGGTGGGGGCTGGATGGAGACGTTCTTTTACAGTTAGGTTAAAACCAAGCAAATATAAGTATAAAAGCAGCTCAGACCCGATTTTTGGCTTTGTCTTGTGTCGTAAGGTTTGGTTAGTCAGTGTAAAGATTTAGGTCAGGTTGTAACTCTGCTTTCTGACTCCTTTCTCCGATGTCTCAGCATTGACCAGGGCTACTTAAGGACCGATGCAAAGTAAATGTAGCTTTGATAATGCTTCCTACTTTGACACTACATCATGTTATCCTTCTCAAGCAATGTATTGATTTTAAAATTGGCTTCCTGACTTCTAAGTAATTGTCAATTCTTTTTTTAATGGAGTTCCTGCCTACCAAATATACATTGCCTTTTTGTTTTTCTCCTGTAGGTGAGGTTACATTCAGAATCTCTCAGAATCATCCCTGTGTTCTTAAGATAAAAGAATCGAGGCAAACAAATGGAGCTCTGGTTCCTCTCCACACACTGCCTCGACTGCTTCCTGAAGACTCTCTCCACCTTCCCTGTTTTCACAGTATCCTAGAATGTCACCGTCAAAACTGTTCATAGCCTTGGTCTAGTTGTAAAAGACATGATTTTGTTTTGTTTTCATATGGCAAACTCTTCTGTTTGGGTTTTATATTTATATTATTAGGATGGTGTTGTTCAGTTGGCTTCTATCCCCTAGACCCCACTGGGTAAACATGACCCAGGCAGGAATTTACCCTGCTTGCAATTTTACTTGTAATCTGAACTTTATATACATTGCCAGGAATGAGTTAGAAGTGCCATGGGGATCTAGAAATTACTGGTGACAAAGAGCGGCCTGAGGATCCAGGTTATTTCTCAGAGGGTCCAACCTGCATTGGTTGGACTCATTTCTGAGAAGGCCTGTGATGATCTCTTTATTAGACATCCAGGTAGATGGAAATGCCTTGGCAATGAATGCCCTTAAAGGTCACAGGAAAGTAATGAAAACTGTCAGCAAGAGTTCAACAAGCTAGAGAGAGCCTTTCATCCAGGGTCTGCCATCGCCCCCCTCAGACCGCCCTCTCTTCCAGGGAAACCCGCTGGTGGCCTCTTGCTGTTCAAGGGCCCCCAAGAGGTGGCCTTAATGCTTTCTCTCTGTGGCTTTGTTTCAGCATATTCATTGTTAATCATTCATCCATGTTTCTTAAGTGTTGGCGACATCTCTCATAGACCTTGGCAACCACTACCCCTGCCCCGGGCCCCACAACCTAGAATGTTCTGGACATCCCCCTTTTCTAAGCCACGCTCCAGCTATCCAAGACCCCAGAATTGCCAGTACAAATAGCCCCAAGGAGGAGGCAAAGGACTAGCTATGGTGGGGTAGAGGACGATGGAGCGTGGTAAGGTTGGTGCTCAGGGTTGGAAGAGAAGTGAGGACGGTGAACCAAAGCCCACGGCCTCTGTTTGCAGTTTTGCCTCAGGTCCTGCATGTAGGGGGTCAGATGGTGAAGGAGAGAAGCCGTCCCAGCACTCCCGAAGCCTCCAACCCAGCTGGGAAGACAGCTATGGAAGAAGGAATTAGAGGGTGCCGGGCTCTGCAAGTGAGAAGCACAGGGTGCTTTGGAGGGTTCCATTGGGGGGGGGAGCCTGAGCGGGGGTGCATGGAGAAGAGTAGGGACTCCTCCTGGGAAGTCTGCCACGGTCTCTACCCACAATTACCAGCATTCGTACACTAGGACTCAAATATGCAGGAACTGTAACTTTCTTCGTTATGCGTGAGTCCAATGTGCTGAGGTAGCTTTGTCTCTTCTCATCTCAATCAGCCTAACTCGTTCTCTTTCAAGTTCCCCTTAATTGACAAAAATATTTCTTTTCTTCCACTAGCAGCTGAGTAGTACCTTAAGAGCAACACAAGATCCATTTTTCTTAAATAAAGAAGCAACTTGTTTTTTTTTAAACGGTGGAGTATAAAATCCCCACCTTGCTACCCATTTCAGGTGTAGCTTGACTCCCAGCTCTATGACCTTGAGCAAGTCACTTCATTTGCATTCTGGGAAAAACAGTACCAAATCTCAGAGGCTGGCATGAGGAGTAATGAGATGAAACACTTCTAGTACATAGCACAGTGCCTAGAATAGGGCAGGTTTCAGTAAATCGTAGTCATACTTCTCTGTATCCCATTAATTTTAGAAACCAGACTGTTTTTTGAAAGTTTTTGAATTAAAACTAGAGAAAGAAAGAAAGAAAAAGAGAGAGAGAGAGAGAGAGAGAAATAAAGAGAAAGAAAGAAAGAGAGAGACAAAGAGAAAGAAAGAAAGAAAGAAAGAAAGGAAGGAAGGAAGGAGGTAGAGAGGGAGGGAGGGAAGGAAGGAAGGAAGGAAGGAAGGAAGGAAGGAAGGAAGGAAGGAAGGAAGAAGAAGGAAGGAAAGGGGAAGGGGAAGGGAAGGGAAGGGAAGAAGGAAGCATGCTATATTCTTCACATTAAATAATACTCTGGTTCTCTTTAATGCTAAGAATCCATGATTATGTTTTCTACAAAGATAGGTACCTAAGAATAAATACACACACACACACACATAAGAAAAACTCAGAAACAGAAAGTGAGAAAAACGTTCCTTTAAGGTGAAAGAAATACAATTAATGCAAGTATCGTCACTCAGACTTCCGTTTTATTTGCAGTGAATTTGTAGTTTAAAATCAGACATGAATTCCTTTCCTGGAATGGCATTTTTGGAAAGATACTAGACAGAAATCACGTCGTGTTGTCAGGACCCAGGGCTGCAAACAAGTCAATGGCGATGGAATGAATACCTCGACACAGGACTGCCTTTGAGCCTGAACCTTCCCCAGCTTCTGTTGCTATTCGGAGTGTAGATACTCCACCTGTTCTTTTTATCTTTGTTCCCCATATCATGCTCCTGCCTTCTAGACTCTACTTAGTTTCACTAAAATGCTTTCCAAAAATGAAGTCCTAAGATTTAAAAAATCACGTTCTGGAATTATCGAAACTCCAGTAACGCTGAAGACATGAAAATCCACGGAATCCTAGCTCTCAATGCGTTGATAAATAGCACTTTTGTCCTCACCTTGGTTTTCTGGTGTGTTATGGTAATGTAACACGCTACCTTTCTGTATTTTCTGTCTCTGCCTCCTTTATTTATAGCGGCTGACAAAACCAGACATCTGTATTTTTTGTTTTGCGTAGTTTTGGGGGAAGGTGGATCTGTAGTGCATATAAATGCACTATTTTCTAGATAATGCAGTAAGTGCAGCCTAATAGTTTTTCTAAAGCCTGCGTGACTACCTCCATAAAGTAAATTTAAAGATAAAAGCTGTTTGGAAGGCCGTTTTTAGTTGTTGAAAAAAATAATGGATGCCATAAATAAAACGTTAGGAGACAATTTATTCAAAAGGCACACCCCGTATTTCTCCTCCTCTTGCAGCTACTCTATTTGCAGGACAGGCTTTGTTGCAGGCATGCATTGAACAAACCAATCTTAAGCACTGTCATGCCTTTTAGTTTCTAAACTTACAAACATATCCCCAGTTTTCTACAGAACACATTTTGTTCATTCACTGTGAACCCACATACTTTAATTACTGTCAGTGGCTTCAGTCACAAATGGTTTACATTTTGATAATCGCTATCTTCTGAGGAATTCAAACTGTTTTAGAATAGCACCTTGGAAACACATCATAGTTCAGAAGCCCTCCTAGTGCAAGGTTTCATTTTTATAGATAAGGAAACTGAGGCTCTTAAGAGATTATGCGACTAGCCAGGATTATTCTTGGCAGAGCCAGGACTGCAATCCCAGGGTCGCAGTCCCAGACCCAACCACAGCTGCCCCCTGTCAGCCAGCCCCCAGCATCTCGGTCTGGTCTTGGGTGGGGGGTAGAGGGGAGGGGAGGTCACAGAAAGATAACATCCTACTTATCAGTGTTTCCAGCTCAAGCGGACCAGACAGCTGCTACCCGCCTCTACGGAGGGCTTGTCAGAATAACAGAATCCTAACCTGACTGCCCAGAATGTGACTATTTTTCTGTCTTGGAAAAATCATTCTTTATTTCACCAGAAGCTGAGTCCTGGGTACTAGGTCCCAACACAGTGGCAGCCTGACTACCGTGTATTAGAATTGGAGTTTCTGTGGCATGGTATGTACCTTTCAACAAATTTTACTGCAACCAAGCCAGATCAAAGGACTGTGCCATGATTCTCCAGGAGGTAACTAACTCCCTGGGGTATGTCCTGGCCCTTTGGAGGAGGACAAGGGCCTGGAGGGAAGTCAGAGCTACGTGACTTTTTCAGACTTGGAGTCAAACCCGGAAGCCAAGTGCCCTATACACCAGCACGATTCTCGGCAGCTGCCTTCAGGCATGGAAGGTATCCTCTGGGCTGACAGAACTGGTGCAGTTCACACAGTCGCAGGACACGCTTTCCCCCCAGCACACGTCATGGGTCTGCAGAACCCTGGGGAGGGGTTAAGAAAGCAGATGGCAGCAGGGCTGAGCAGACTGGGGGAGTTCTGGAGAGTTCG
Organism: Paguma larvata; assembly: GCA_030068075.1. NCBI lineage: Eukaryota > Metazoa > Chordata > Mammalia > Carnivora > Viverridae > Paguma > Paguma larvata. Next base: position 55,222,112 of record CM057825.1, read on the forward strand.
AATTTCCCGAGGGCCCGCTGATACGGTGGTCCTCCTCGCCAGAGTTTCAGCCGTCCGGCTGTCTGCCAGGCAACCAAGAGCACCTGCCTGACTTCCCAGCTGGCCTAGGAAGCCCTCATGGGCAATAACTTAGTAATGGCTGAGCACAGCTGCATCTGAACCGACGCCCTGGTAAACTGCCCTAAAAAGGTCCGTATCCCTTTACAAATCCCCCAAGCTTCGCCATCTATTTCACTTGTTGCTTTTAAAGTTTCACATCCTTTTCAACATGTTAAGCCACCATTTCAAGAGTATTATTGAGTCTGAGGGAGAAACAAGCTCCGGAGCAAGTCTGTTGGCCACTTTTGCCCTCCACCTTTTATTTCACGGCTCGCCCACCCCGAGCCAGCGGGCAAGGCTTTGGTTTAAGGATTCGTGCTGCGTTGCTCATTTGCAGAATCGGTCTGCAAATGATGATCTACAGAGAAATCAGCACTGGAAGAAATGCATTAAACAACACCTGCACCCCCCGATGAGACAATTCTTCGTGAAAGACAGTGACGCAGCACCCTGTAAGATTTCAGAAATACACAGATGCCTTCTCCTGGACAACCAAGAATTTCTCAGGAATGTTAGACAAAGAAAGTCTTACGTCCACAACATTATTATTGCTGCCAGCAACATTGTTTAATAGGAGACTCCTGATTAAAAAAAAAAATCATCTTACCTTTGCTTCGTGAATAATATTGCGCTTCCGTGAATGCTCCTGGAAATTTAGAACTATAGTAATATACTTAAAAACATGCATTTCCTTTTTAGTCTTCCATCCAACCAAAATATGATCATAAATATTTAGTGAGTAATATTTATCACTAAAAGTAAGTGATAAGTAAATATGTATCATCTACTAAACACAACTAAAAATTGTATAAAATCTGACACAATTAGAACTCCTGGATCATTTTAAAGTTTGTCCTGTTGTTTAACTATTCTTTCTGTTTTTTTTTTGTTGTTGTTGTTTTTGCTTTTTTTGTTTGTTTGTTGTTGTTTTACTACTTCCTAGTACTTTATGGATTTAAAGACACCAAAACTTCTCTAAAGTCTGACACAATTAGAAATCCTGGAACATGTCGGGATAGTGTTTTTCCTTTCTTCTTTTTTTTTTTTTTTTATTATGGTTGTCATGTTTGCCACTTCCTAGTGCTTTACAGATCTAAAGGCACTAAAACTTTTTACATTCTGCCAAAATTGACAGCTAGCTCTTGGCCCCAGTATAACTCTACTTGAGGAATTCTCTGGTGTGAGTATTTGGCAAGATTGTTTTTTATCTTCTGTATCGATATTTCTGACAAGACTGAGAAGTAAATGTGCAGGGTATCCAAACTCCTTCCCGATGCCCATACACGTATTTCATTCCAAAAGAAAAGTGGTATTTTTTGCTCATGCTGTTTTTGCAAAAAGGCTTAAAAGAGAAAAGTTTTCATATTCCTTCGAGTTTTGGGGAGGAGATATGGGGCTTGTAATGAATAGTTTTAAAATAAATTGACAAATAACAGGAACATTCTAGTAACATCTTAAATTTGAAAATTACATATAGAAAGGTAATCTTCCAAAGCATCTTTTTCCCAAAAATACTTCTCATGATCCCTCACTGCGGAAGCCTGGGTGGGAAGTGTACAGTTTCCTTGATGCCCTTTATAATTGCTAGAGCTTTCCAAAGCCCATGTTCTAAAAGCATATTTGTATTTTTTTTTATCCCTACCAGCTATTAGAAGAGAAATTTTCCTCAAGGCAGACAACCTCAAGATAAAATGGCTTAAATACCAACTGTGCTACAGGCTGTTTTGAAGCCAGAGTTCCCCACCCGTTTTATCATGTTTGTTACACCTCAATCTAGAACCTCGTCTAAAGACACGGAAAACCAGAAGAATAGTCAGTGTTACTTTAGTTACTACATTTGGAAGTTGGGTTTAAGGAAATCGGTGATTGAAGAGGTGAGCAAAAATGAGGAAATGTTTCTGGGGTCCTTGGCAGAGAAATTCAAATGAAACTTCCCGTGAAGGAAAAACTACTGTACAGAGGGGACACCATACCTCACAGTTGTACCTTGGACAACTCTTCTTGTTCATGGCTCTATGCAAAGCAAAGAGTACACAAAGAATCCTTGAATGATCAAAGGGTTTTTTCAAGTATCAATATTCTCAGGACTTCATAGGCTCTAACAATTATGCTGTCTATATTAGGTGTCTTTGGCTGCCACAAGAAATTACCAGAGACTGTGTGGCTTCAATAATAGAAATTTATTTTTGCACAGTTCTGGAGGCTGGAAGCCTAAGATCGAAGTGTCAACAGGTTTGGTTTCTCCTGAGGCCTCTCTGCTTGGCGTGCAGTTGGCCACCTTCTCACTGTGTCCCCACTCGGTCCTAATCTCTTCTTTTAATAAGGACATCAGTCATATTGGGTTAAATATAAAGCCCCCTTATATGACCTTATGTTACCTTAGTTACTTTTTTAAAGTCCCTCTCTCCAAATGCAGTCACATTCTGAGATACTGGAGATTAGGATTTCAACATACGGGTTTGAACGGAGATATAACTCATCCTGTATCATAAGCTTGTTAGAAACATAACTCTTAAGTGATAATATTTGTTTGGGTTATTTGTAGTGTTCTTACATTTTCATTAATGTAATGGTGGCACTAAGTTACTGGTCTGTCTATATGATGCTGAAAGACTGCAGACTTGAAATTCAGGCAAACTTTAGAATTTCCCTAAGATTATTAGTAGAGGTACTTACTTTTCTGTAACTGTGAAATGCAACACACTCCTACTGATAACAGTAAGGGGTCCAAAAGAAATCACAAGTTTATCTGACATGTTTTTATGTAGCCCGCTGAGGTAGAAAGAATATTGTGTTATAAACCAAGAGAGTTGAGTTTTACTCTAATTGGGGAGAAATGAATTGCCTCGGGGTATTTGTGTCTTATTTCCTTAGTAAAGGGTAACACCTAAAAGAGTAGACTTCTAGGGGCACCTGGGTGGCTCAGTGGGTTGAGCATCCAAGTGTTGATTTCAGCTCAGGTCAAGATCTCACAGTTCATGAGATCGAGCCCCAAGTCCAGTTCTGTACTGAGAGCATGGAACCTGCTTGGGATTCATTCTCTCTCTCTCTCTGCCCCTTCCCTGCTTGCTTTCTCTCTCTCTCCCTCTTGCAAAATAAATAAACTTAAAAAAAAGTAAAGTTCTTTTAGACTCAAAATCTAAGATAGTAATGTTGCCATTATGTTTTATGATTCTCAAAGTTGCTGTCAACATTTTTAGACATTAGAAGATTTCTGGAGTAAATTTTCTTCATACTGTTTACAATTAGTTAGATGTTTTATACTATAAAGCATCAAATGTGTTGAGTCATTCTGTCCATCACATTCCCAGAAGCTTCTGAAACCATTTTGTATCAGTTCTTCGGTTTGCCCTAAAACACAGATAAGGTAGTACCATATTGCTTTCTGCTGTATTTCTATATTTTACTGTAAAAATTTTTTTCTTTTGCTCTCATAATATTTAATATTTTATCCTGGGTAGGGGAAAGTGGTAGCATTTTTCATGTTCATATTGAGAATACTAAAGCATTCCAGGATTAATAAATATACCAGACCACTGTGAAGGTTCCTTTCATTTAGAAAATCAAGCATTCAGAGACACTATCCCCTCAATTACAAATCTTTTATGAAAGTAGTTGGCAATTTAATTGATAATTAAGTAACATGACAGATAAGCCATGGATTGGGGAGATGAGAAATTATAACTATTAGAAGGCAATGAATGGGCTGACGATTAGAATCAAATGGGATGCATGGGAAAAATGTAGATTCTTGATCTTTCTTTGGAGCTCTAGTGTGAGGCTAAGAAACCTGTATTTTAATGAGTATCTCAAGCTATCTTTATAGCCAGGCATATTTAAGAAACACTGCAAAATTCAGAGACTACCTCACTAGAACCAGCCCTTGAAAATGGCAATGGGAATGGAAAAGAGGGGGGTAGAGACAGACACACTTAGAATCACTACAAATATTGTAATACTCATATTTCTATATGTTTTATCATGGTACCACTACTTAAAATATATATAAGATATACTTCAAATGCATTATAAATTTCCAATGAATTCTCCTTCATTGAAAAATAAAAATATTTTACTTTTAGGTTTTACAAGGGAAAACTTTTTTAACTTTTTTAGAAATCTTCTTTAATTTCAGAGGAACAAAGCAATGGAACATTAAGTGCCATTAATTCTCCAGAAAATTCAATTCAGCAAATACTTTTGAAGTATTTTGAAGGAACCACACAACCATACAGGAAATATAAGGATGGAGTCCTTGCCTTCAGTAAACTTTCAACCTAGCAAGAGAGAAGATAAAATTCCAACCAACTTTAAAGAAGGACAATGTAAAAAATGGGGAAGAGAGAAATATACTGCCTTGTAGATTCAAACAATGGAGAGATTATATATTGTTCAGATACTAAGAAAAGTCCTCATGAAGGATGGTCAGAAACACAGGGAAAATTTCAACCCATTTAAATATGGAGGGAGGACATCCCAGAAAAAAACAAAGTGTGTGAAAAAAAACTCAGAGGAAGGAAAGCATAGTGTGGGTGTAGGATTAAAAGGGTTCTGGGACCCAATTCCAATATGGTGGGGAGACGTGCAGGGTTCCTACAGCAACAAGCAATTCTCAGACATCAGCTGGATGTCCTACTACAATTCAACTCAATTCTGACACTATCTACCTAGAGACAGCATCGGATTCCACAAGTTAAGGTCTCAGTCCCACAAGGCTATTCTCAACTTCGGATGCCACATCCACACTTCTGACCCACCAGGAATAGATTGGATGTTTCAACAAACACCTGCATGCATTCAGTTAATTTGTGAAAGTGGCTCACAGAACTCAGAGAAACATTTTACTTACCAGATCACCAGTTTATTATAAAAGGATATAATGCAGGAAAAGCCAGATGGAAGACATGCAAGGCATATGGGAAAGGGCACAGAGTTTCCAAGCCCTCTCTCAGCACACCATTCTCTCTGCATCTCTATGTGTTCAGCAACACATAAGCTCTCCAAACCTTCTCCTGTGTGTGTGTGTGTGTGTGTGTGTGTGTGTGTGTGTGTGTGTGTGTCTGTTTTGAGGCTTCATTACGTAGGCATGATTGATTGACAAAATCACTGGCCACTAGGGATGGATTCGACCTCTGGACTTTCTCCCCCTACAAGGAGTGAAGAGGGTGGGACTGAAAATTCCCACCCTCAACTGATGTGGTTAGCTCTCCTGGTAACCTGCTCTCAACTTTAGGTGCCATCCAAAAGTCCCCTCATTAACATAACAAGACCCCTTTGCCACGCTCATTACTTAGGAAATTCCAAGGGTTTTAGGATCTCTGTGCCAGAAGCAGGAATGAAAACAAATATATATTTTTTATTATAAATCCTGATCAAGGATATTATGACTCATCTAGTTAGATAGAGAGTAGAGAGCATAGACGATAGTAGCATGTAGTGGTCCTTGCGAAGAGGCAACACCACTCATGCTACGACAGTGGGCTTACCTCAAAGGCAGTAAAGAGTCATTGAAGGTTTCCTTGGAAGTGATATGATGGGAATTTTCTTTAGGAAAATATACCTAGTGATGAACAGGAGGACGGATTGGAAGAAAAGGTCAGAGCTATGGAGTTTCAACTTGATGAAAGAACTCATATGTTCTCTACAGCCAAGGTGATTTCTTTCGTGAAGATGAAACTCACAAAGAGTTAAAGGTACTTGTCCCCTAACTTCAGCATGATCAGAACTATCTGGAAAGCTTGTGCAAATAGAGTGCCATAATTACAGCTGGGAACTTCAACACTCCTCTCAGCAGTTAATAGAAGTGCTAGACAGCAAGCTAGGAAAGATGTAGAAGAACTGAACAATACCATCAAACAACAGGATCTAAATGGTATCCATACAACTCCACCCAACAAGAGCAGAATACACATTCTTTTCAAATTGCCACGGAACATAGACGAAGGTAGACCGTATGCTGGCTAACAAAACAAATTTCAACAAAGTTAGAAGGATTGAAATTGCACATATATATTCTCTGACCACTATGAAATCAAACTAGAAATTAACAACAGAGAGATAACAAGTAAATCTCAAAACACTTGGAAATAAAGTAGCACATGTCCAAATAATCCATGAGTAAAAGAGGAAATCTCAAAAGAAATTTGAAAACGTCATAGAACTAAACTGAAGGTGAAAATACAACATAATAAATTTGTGGGGTACAAGTAAAGCAGTGCCGAGAAAGAAACATGTTTCCTTTAGAAAAGAAAAAGATCTCAAACCAACACACTAAGTTACTGCCTCAAGAAACTGGGAAAAGATCAAGATAAACCCAAAGCAAAGAGAAGAAAGGAAATAATAAAGAAAAGAAATCAAGGAAATTGAAATAAGAAAACAATAGAGAAAATCAGTTTTAAAAATTCTTTTTTTAGGGCGCCTGTGTGGTTCAGTCAGTTAAGCATCCATCTTTGGTACTGGTCATGATCTCATGGTTCATGGGTTCAGGCCCCGCATCAGGCTCTGTGCTGACAATGTAGAAACTATTTGGTATTCTCTCTCTCTCCCCTTCTCTCTCTACCCTGTCCCTTGTGCTCACTCACTCTCTCTCTCTCTCTCTCTCAAAAATAAATAAACTTAAAAAAAAAATAAAAAAAAATTTTAAATCAGTAAAGTTAATAAACTTCTAGTAAGACTGAAAAAGACAGAGAGTAGACACAAATCACCAATATTGGGAATGACATATATTTCAATACAGATGCTATAGTCATTATAATGACAATAAGGGGATACTACAAACAACTTTATACTCATAAATTTGATAACTTAGAAGAAACAGACCACTAGACACACTAAAAAATCACAAACTACCAACTATTAACCAAGATGAAATAGATAATCTGAATAGTACTATAACCATTAGAGAAATTAAACTCATAATATAGAAGTCCTTCCCAAAAATGTCCTGGGCTTGAATAGTTTCACTGGAGAATTCTACCAGACACTTAAAGAAGAATTAACCTGAATTTTAAACACTCTTTTTCAGAGAAAAGAAGAGGAGGGAACAATTCATTTTATGAGACAAGTATTACCCTCAAACGGAAATCAGACAAACAGCACACGCACACGAACCCTACAAAGAAATATCTCTCATGAACTTAGGCATTAGAATCCTCAATAAAATTTTAGCAAGTGGAATCCAGTAATATATAAAAATGATTATGTATCCCTACTAAGTGAGATGTGTTCCAGGTGTGCCAATCGGGTCCATTATTCAAAAATCACATGATATAATCCAACAAATCAACAGGCTAATGAAGAAAACTCATACAAGCATATTAATTGATGAGGGGAAAACATTTGACAAATGTTTCTCCACTTGATAAGAGCATCTATAAAACTCTACAGCTAATATCACCCATAATGGTGAGAGGCTGGATACAAGGTAAAGATCTTCTCTGTTGCTGCTTTTATTCGACATCGTTTACTCAGAAAGGATCACAGTCTTAAACGGAAAATTAGAAAAACTTTTAGGAAAAAAAAAGTAAGAGGAAATCTTTGGGACCCAGAGCTAGGAGAAGAGCTCCTAGACTTGGCATCAAGAGCACAGCCCATAAAAGGGAAAGCTGATCAATAGCACCTCGGCACAACTCTAAAATTTTGCTCTGTGATAGATCCTGTTAAAAGGATAAAAAGATAAGCTACAGACTGGGAGAAAATATTTATGAATCATTTATCTGAAGGACTCGCCAAACTCAGTTACAAATATCAAACAATCCAAATGGAAAATAGGAAAAGACAAGAACCAACATTTCACCAAAAAATACGCAGATGACATATATGCACAAGGACAGATGTTCAAAATAATTCACTATGAGGAAAATGCACATTAAAACTACAATAAGATATCACTCCACACCTTTCAGAATAGATGGATAAAATTAAAAGCCATGGCCAGAAATTGGATCAGTCTCATACATTGCTGATATGAATATAAAATGATATAACCACTCTGGAAAACAGTTTCACAGGTGGTTTTTTTTTTATTTTTCTTTTATTTTTGAGAGAGAGAGGGCAGGGGAGGGGCAGACAGTATTTGAAACAAGCTCCAGGTTCTGAGTTGTCAGCACAGAGCCTGATGCGGGACTCAAACCCACAAACCATGAGATCATGACCTGAGCTGAAGTCGGATGCTCAAGCAACTGAGCCACCTGGGTGCCCCATAGGCTTTTTTTTTTTAAACTAAATCTACAACTACAACATGACCCAGTAATTAATTGTACTCTTGGGCACTTAGCCCAGAAAAATAAAATTTTGTGTTCACACAAAAACCTGTACAAGAATGTTTATAACAGCATTATTCATAGTAGTCAAAAATTGGAAACTACCCATGTTCTTCCATGAGGCTAGGCCACCTGTGGAACATCCTTACCATGGAATACTACTTAGGCCCTAAACAGGAAGAAACTATTGATTCATGCAACAACTTGAAAGAATCTCAGAGAATAATACGAAGCTAAAAAAAAAAGCCAATCCAAAAGGTTATATAATGTTTGATTCCATTTATATAACAAATATAAACTTACAAATAAGAAAAAAAAATTGAAATAAAATTATACAGATGAACAGATTAATGGTTGCCAATGGTTAAGGACGGGAGTAGAGAGGAAGGAAGTGGTGTAGCCACAAAGAGATCGCACGGGGACTTTGTGGTGATGGAACAATTGTGTACCTTGATTGTGATGGTGGTTACACAATCTATGCATGAGATAAACTTCCCTGGAGCTACACACACACACACACACACACACACACACACACACACACACACAGTTGAGTGCATATAAAACTGGTGAACCCTGAATAAGCTCTGTAGATTACACCAAGGTCGATTTCCTGATGTAACACCGTACTCCAGTTATAAAACACATTAGCATTGGCAGAAACTAGGTGAGGGGTACATAGGACCTCCATGTATATTGCTTTATGCAATTTGTTATGGATCTATAATTATTTCAAAATTAAAAGTTAAATAAAGTCTAAAGCTTTTTTTTTTTTTTTTTACAAAGGACGAGGTACTCGGGAGATCTTTCACTTTTTACTTCATATACTTCTATAAATGGTGTGGTAAATACATAGTAAAAAGGCAGATGGATCTCAGAGGGAATAAACACACAGATTTCTGATTCAGTAGGTCTGTAGTGGAGCTTAAGAATTTGATTTTTTTTTTTTTTGAGAGAGAGAGAGGAAGGCAGGGGAGGGGCAGAGGAAGAGGAAGAGAGAGGAGGGGTGCAGAGCCTAGACCCAGCATGGAGCCTGATGTGGGACTAAGGGTCTCAAGACCATGAGATCATGACCTGAGCCAAAATCAAGAGTTAGATGCTTAAGCAACTGAGCCACCCAAGGACCCCAAGAATTTGCATTTCTAATTGGTTCCAAGGTAAACTGCTGCTGCTGGTCTGGAGTCCACACTTGGAGAACCACAGATTACAGACAATGGAAATCAATTCAGTCCTCCCTTTTTGGTCTGATCCAAAAGTGCTCCTTCATCTAGGGATTAGATAGTTGCAGAAACGAATCTGAGCTGTCCTGTCAAATTTCACAGAGGCCGTTTCTCTCAAACAGACAAACACAGACGAATACCAGTTCAGAAAAAATGTCTTTCACTCAAACAAATGGCTACTCGACCTGGTCCCGGAAAGTAAATAAATAGGTTAATTATTAAAATTAAACAAAATCAGTTTGTAAAGGGAGCTATCCCCATCTAACCTGTACCTTAAAATGAATTGATCCTTCTGAAATGCCAGGCAAAAGCAGTCTGAGAAAATCTGCTCCACCTACACTTGGTAACCCAGAGCTTCGTGTTTTCATATCTACCCCCCGAAAGGAAGGATTTCCACCATCTCACACACATAGAAACCCAGTGTAGCTCTGTGAATAAAATGTTATTTTCTTTTTCAGTTCCTTTCTCAGTCACATTTCATGCCCTCTTCTCAGAATGTTTATCACCACCCAGAGTCATATTTCTGTTTGAGTATCTGGCAAGTGACTCCCTGCTGAACAGGCCGGGGAGAAGCCCCATAAATCAGAGCCCTGTAGTCCACAGGCAGCCTTCCCAGCCAGCAGTGGGACCCCTGAATATTCTTCAAAGCTAAGTACTTCGGAGCAGCACTCTTAAAAATAAAGATCCAATTACTCAGAGCTGGCTGGCATTAGAAATAGTCCAAGTCCCCCAAGTGAGCAGGCCCCCAAGCGGTTGTGAATAGTTCCCTTGGCTCCCAAAGAGGTCTAATCAGCATGCACCCAGTGAGTTCATGGAAAACATGCTTGTCTATACTGCCTGCCTTCTCTAATGGGAGAACAACATACCCGCTGGGACGCGAGGAGATGGAAACAAAGTACGAAATCATGGGTCTGTAATTATCAGTAAGAGATCATGACATTTCAACATAAGGAAGTTTGGCATGTCTGTCGTACGTTTACTCTTAAAAATAACACCTTAGAGCATGACAAATTCTCCTGAATACTCCTACATGCTTCGCACTCAGTGTGTTCTTCAGACGAGCAGCACTGGCACCGTCTAGGAGCTTCTGTAGACTCGGACCCACCCAGACCCACTTGATCAGCGTCTGCGTGTTAAGCTCCCAGGTGGTTCACAGGCACATTGAATTTTGAGCAGCTCTGGGGCCGAGTAGCAGATCCCTGTTAATGACAGTGGGGAAGCTTCACGGAGACAGAGATCACATGAGTGACTGGATCACCTCCGCAAACACCGCAAGAGCACACTGGAGAATTGAGCAGTGTTGAGTCCAGGCCTGAACAGCCAGGAAAACTGCCATAATCTGGGACATTCTGCCCTCACATAATGGGCATGAAGGCTAGTAAGCTCTGAGACTCAGTCCTAAATTCAAACCCTCACATATTCCCAAAGAAGCACTAATTCAACCCCATCACCAGTTCCTAACTGAATTTCTCATTTCCCAAATAACTGGTAGCTTGACAGTTTGCAGAGATTCACTGCTGGGAAAGTTTGAAATGATTGAACAAGATACCAGGTGAAGTACTCTGGAAAGGCTGAAAAATTGATCACAGAATCATTACCATTATTATTTGCCTTTTCTTTGTTTTCAAAATCTCTGTTATTAGTGATGAAACCATAGGCATTCACCAAGGAGAGAAACCAGGAAGTAGGCATGTTCTATAGAGTCCGTGCATTCTAGAAGGCTGTGTTTGGTGGTATTTAGGAAATGTCTTGCTGGGGCGCCTGGGGGGCTCAGTCGGTTAAGTGTCTGACTTCAACTCAGGTCATGATCTCACAGTTCACGAGTTCAAGCCCCGCATCGGGCTCTGTGCTGACAGCTCAGAGCCTGGAGACTGCTTTGTATGCTGTGTCTCCCTCTCTCTCCCCCTCCCCCGCTTGTGCTCTGCCCCTCTCTCCCTCAAAAATAAATTAAAACATTAAAAAAATAAAAAAAAAAGAAAATGTCTTGCTGTTTTACATTGTATGAACTTTTATTAAGCTCTAGCTTCATAATAATCATAGTAACCAGAAATAGATTTTGAATGACTAAAGTTTAGGTTTTACAATTTCAGCCTTCGGTTTAAAACATTTTATCTCATTACACATATATTTTTAAATATATACTTAATGATGATTCATGATGATTCTAATATTGGTTTGGGATAACCCCACAATATGCTTTACTTTTGAAATGATATTCTTTTAATAGGAAGATAAATCAGTCCTTCTTTCTTGGGCACCTGGGTGGCTCAGTCAGTTAAGCGTACAACTCGTGTTATTGGCTCAGGTCATGATCTCACGGCTATGGGATCAAGCAGTGAGTCGAGCTCCGTGCTGGACATGGAGCCTGCCTGGGATGCTCCCTCTCTCTCTCCCTCTGCCCCTCCCTGCTCACTCGCACACTCTTTCTTTCTCTCTCTCTCAAAAATTAAAAAAAAAAATTAGTCCTTCTTTCTCATGGATAACTATTGTATAAAACATTCGAGGAGCTTTTCTTACTTATCAAGGGGAATTTGAGGGCCTTCTATTTGCTTAGACTTGGCAAGAAGCCATGTTCACACAAGCGCCTTGCCTTTCAGGTGCTCACCACCTAGAGGAGGAGGCAGGCATAAAAACATGGGGGAGCCGCCCAGGTGCCCCGCGTATTAGGAAACACTTCTAACATGAAGGAAAGAAAGAAGGAAGGAAGGAAAGGTGACTCAGACTCGGTGAAAATAGAAATAATGTAGAGAAAGAAGAAAATATTAAAAAAAAGTGAGATCCTCAAAAACATGTTATTTTTTTTTTAATTTTCTTAGTGCTTCTATTTTTGAGAGACATAGAGACAGAGCGTGAACAAGGGAAGGGCAGAGAGAGAGGGAGACACAGAATCTGAAGCAGGCTCCAGGCTCTGAGCCGCTAGCACAGAGCCCAACGCGGGGCTCGAACTCACAGACTGTGAGATCATGACCTGAGCCAGTCGGCCAAAAACATGTTATTTTAAAAGACATACTCAAAAGACAGTAAAGAATTCTTACAAACTGTGATCACTGAAATGAAAACAAACAGCAATAGTATGGCTGGAAGATAAAGTTGAGGAAAATCTCCACAAATCAAATAAAGAAGATACACATATGACTCTGGAGGAAACAAAGTGAAAAGTTTACATAATCTGTTCAGGAAGTCTAACTTCTGAATATAGCAGTTTAACAAAGAAGGAACAGAGAATAAGGTGAGAAGGAAATCATCAAAGAACGCCAAAGAAAGAACCTTCAGTGGAGAAGTACACAAGGTTCCCTCTGAAGAGGGTTTTTCGAGTACCCAATCTAGTAAATGAAAAAAAAAAAAAAAAAGGCCATATCAAAACTCATAATCATGAAATTTCAGAACTCTGGAAACAAAAAGGAAACCCAAGAACACTGATGTAAGGGCCACGTACAAACGATGGCACAGGAAATCATAACGGGAAAACTGGAAACAAGAAGACAATGGAACGATGCCTCAAAAATACTGAGGGGAAATAACTTGAATAAAAGAATTCTATTTGCAGCCAAACTATTGATCAAATGTAAAGACACGGTAAAAAACATTTTCGGAAATGCAAAAACAAAAACAAAACAAAACTAACCTTCTCTGCATTTTTTTAATAGAAAGCTGCTAGACTAGAGGCTTTACTACCTGAGGGGGTGATCAAAACAAGAGGAAGATTGGGGATTCAGGAAACAAGGGATCCAACAGAGAGAAAAAGGCACAGAGAATCCACACAATAATGGTAAAGGGAGCTTGTAGGGCAACAGCTAGGAGCCAGTCTACACAGGAGCTAGGTGAAAATGGGATTCCAGAAGGGTGTATCTTAGAAAAGGACTGTCTGATTTGTTGGATTGTTAGCAGAGAAAACTTACCCCTTTGTCCCAGGTTTGGGGAGAAACTAGAACAAAAACAGAAATGGAAAGTAAATGAAAAAGAGAAAGAGAGCTATTGATCTGAAGGAAAAGAGCACAGGAGACAATAAAGGCAATGGTACCATCATAGGGCTTGGTTGTGAATAAGATGTTCATAGTCATAAACTCAAAATATTGATCTAACCGAAATGAGTGACAGTGTCTGCAGGAGGAGGGTGTAAGAGCCAAACCTCATCATCTCATCATTAAGGGAGGAAACTCATAGATAATGCCTAAAGGTGGAAAAAAATGTTAACAGTGTAAGGATGTTATTCAGAAACATGATCGCAAATACTAGAGGAACAGGTTAGAAGATTTAAAACGTGTTGCCAGTGAAGAGGACTCAGGAAAGAAAAGCTCTCAGGGGCTGCTGTTCTTCATTTTACATCTTTAAAATAATCTGTCTTTTTAAAAATTGTATCTGCATACACCTTTAAAAAAGCTTTAAATATAAAAGGATAAAAGTAAGTAGAATCACGATATCAAAATAAACCCATAATCTAGAGTCAGACACATTTCATGATAATGAATGCATATTTCAAATTTAATGACAACACCTGTTAACCTCTCAAGTTTTACAATTTCAAGTTAATATACTTTTTTAAGGAAGAAAAATGAGAGGATTATGACAGAATCATATAGCCATTGTATTAAAAAGTGGTTAAGGGGCACCTGAGTGGCTCCAGTTGGTTGAGTGTCCGACTTTGGCTCAGGTCATGATCTCACAGCTCATGAGTTTGAGCCCCGAGTTGAGCCCTGCGTTGGGCTCTGTGCTGACAGCTTGGAGCCAGGGGCCTGCTTCGGATTCTGTGTTTCCCTCTCTCTCTCTGCCCCGTCCCCCACTTATGCTCTGTCTCTGTGTCTCTCAAAAATGAATAAATGTTAAAAAAAAATGTTTTTAAGTGGTTATGATAGTTTCAATTATATTAAGTACACTTCAAAATCTTAAGTATTTTGTTTTCTTTTTTATACCATGTATCACTTTCTCGGTATGTGTTCATTCTTTCCAGTGTTTAGAAACAACACTGGGTAGATGATATATAAGAGCAAAATCTCCTGTCCTCAGAGGTTTAAAAAATTCATTTCCCATGTTTTCCAGAGATCTAGCTGGTAGAATCCTTCATTTGATTTTTTTCTTCAAGTCACTATTTGAATAGTTTTTCCCATTTGTAAACAGGACTATCTCCAAACAGTGGCTCGCGATACATTTCAACTTAAACATATAAACATTTCAGTGGGACAGAACACTGCACTTTATTCCAACAACAGATTAGAGATGAAATAGTGGTTTTAAGGTTGTTTTTGACATTTAAAAAGGGCTGAAGTATTTTCATCCCTTTGCTGCCTGTTGTTTCTTGAGAGACCTAATAACTTGAAGAGAAGGTCCCAGCACATTATATACACTGAAACCTGTCCAATGCAAAGTGATATTTTCCTTTCTATTTTTCATTTCTGGATGCTGGCTCCAGTCAACAATATAATCATTTTCTCTTATTGATTTTCCTATAAAACGTACCCTTGTTAGATTCATTGATGACTATACATTACAGAGGCACCTGATAAAATTTCATTGTGTTATTACCACCGCACAGGAAATGCTTTTTGCTGGATGAAAATAACCACTTCTCAAGGTGAAGATGAAACTGGGTTTAATGCAGAATTCCAGAGAATGGTGTCCTTATTTGAAAACTAATCATCAAGAACTCCCACCTTCAAATCAATTCAATATTATTCTCTGCTAAGAAGGTGTACTGTATCACTCTAGCTTGACTTCTGTTTTCCAATTTCAAAAAAAAAAAAAAAAGATGAATTTTCCCACTTTAAACACTTAACAACTTAAAGCTTTAAGTCTTCAAAAGAATTCTGATTCACTCGCGACTGACCTGTGTTGTGCACCTCCTAAATCACTTTGTGTACTCTTTGGTGGCCTGTATCTGATTAACTTGGATTGATCTGGGCTGGACTTGTTAAACAACTCAAATCAAAGGGAGACTTTGCATTTGCAGGGTTGTGAAAATATATAATCCAGAGTTATTTTTCCTTTTTTATTTGGGGGTTTTATAATAAAGTATAATATCATGGGGCCCTCTTTTTATTTTTAAAGTATTTTTTAAATATTTATTTATTTCTGAGAGGGAGAGACCCACACAGAATGTGTACAGGGGAGGGGCAGAGAGAGGGGGAGACACAGAATCCAAAGCAGGCTCCAAGCTCTTAGCTGTCAGCACGGAGCCTGATGCAGGGCTCGAACCCACAAACCGCGAGATCATGACCTGAGCCAGAGTCAGATGCTTAACCAACTGAGCCACCCAGGTGCCCTTGGGGCCCTTTTTATTACTGAGAAATATTTAAGTAATTTCTTTCATTTTACCAGAATTATAGGCTTCCTGTTATTCCTAAAGCACCACTAAAACAACAAACAGTACATTTTTAGTTTATTCAAGGGTTATGGATTATTTCTAGGAAGTCCACCTAAAAAGGAAACAAAATGTTAATGCCGTCACTTAAAAATTTGAAATGACATATTCGTGCAAGATTTACTTTTCAGTTAAATTTTGTCCCACTTCTAATGGAATGGCTCATGAAGGTACTGTTTTAAAAAAGTAAAGTTCAGGGCACCTGGGTGGCTCGGTCGGCTAAGCATTCAACTTCAGCTCAGGTCATGATCTCATTTAACTTCAGCTCAAGTCATGATCTCACAGTCCGTGAGTTCGAGCCCCGCCTTGGGCTCTGTGCTGTCGACACAGACCCTGCTTTGGATCCTCTGTTCCCTCTCTCTCTGACTCTCCCCTTCCCAAAATAAAAAAAATAAATTAATTAAATTAAAAAATGAAGTTCAGGGGCTCCTGGGTGGCTCAGTCGGTTGGGCGGCCAACTTCTACTTGGGTCATGATCTCACAGTCTGTGAGTTCAAGCCCTGGGTCGGGCTCTGTGCTGATGGCTCAGAGCCTGGAACCTGCTTCAGATTCTGTGTCTGCCTCTCTCTGTGCCCTTCCCCTGCTCATGCTCTGTCTCTCTGTCTCTCAAAAATAAATAAATGTTAAAAAAAAAAGATTTAAAAAAATGAAGTTCAATTTTTCTTGGTGGGAAATGATTTTTAAAAAGCAATTTCATATTTAAAATTAGAATGATGGTTAAATTTAAATGATAAAATATTCAGAATCCCCCATAGATTAGATGACAGAGAATTTAGGAATAAAGCTAATTTTAAAAATTAGAACTCTTAATGCTAACGCTTTAAAAAAAATTTTAATTTTTTATTTATTTTTGAGAGAGAGAGAGAGAGAAAGAAAGCACAGGCAGGGGAAGGGCAGAGAGAGACAGGGACAGAGGATCCAAAGCTGTCTCTGTGCTGACAGCAGTGAGCCCCATGGGGGGGTTTGAACTCTCGGACCATGAGATCATGCAACCAACTAGGCCACCAAGGTGCCCCTAAAGTTAACACTTTGCTACAATACTGCAATACCTTCTAATTCAGTCTCCTCTGAATTAGAGAATATTTTAAATCAATGCCGTTTTATTTCTTTAAATCACACACAGTCACTGACACAGTTTACAGGACACTGCTAATTAGAGGTTACATCCTAAGGGACCTGACTAACAGAGAAACAATTCATAATTAGCACTCTGATTGTACATGACTGGCTGCTTCTCCAGACTTAAAACAGCATGTACACTAACCTGGCCTTTGTAGATTATTAATTTCCTTGACAAATCCTTTCTGCGGTCTAGAGGTAAGAACCCAGCTCTTATCTCGATTATCGGAGCCCTTCTGACTAAGGAGGTTCATTGTGGGTTGATCCACAGCACGTGGGGTAGATTTTCAGATAGCCCAACTTTGCTCCTGAATACCTTACTGTCTTTGGCTTAAACTGGAGCAAGCTATTTGAGTATCTGCAAGCCTTAGGGTCCCCACTTGAAAAGGGTGGCAAGGGTGAGAGTCTGTGCAAGTTCAAGTGAATCAAGTATTAAAATCAAATTTGATCCTGAAAAAAAGACGACCAGGCAGATAGCGTTTTTCTCCATAAATCATTTGGAGGGAGTCCTGACCACAATAACGTCCCACTTGGCCACTTGTATTAAATGTGTGTAAACATAGCTACTCTTTTAGCCATTCTAAAAAAAAATATATGCACTTGGGGACTTATAAACAGCATATTTTTATTCATTAAATCATTTTTGAAATAGGCTGTGAATGAGAACTTAAAAGCACTTAAGAAAATATTATTCATTCTGTAAAAGAGTTACCATGGCCTAGAATGCAAACTGGTCACTTGGGACTATTTTAAAACTACAAGCAAGACGAGGCAGAGGTCATTGCCCTCCTCCCCCTAAGACAAGCCAAACCCCCTCAGACTTGGCCCATCCACTCCTGAGTGGGGCTGGGCCATCCACTGGGGCTTTTGCAGTCTGGACCAAGATTTTTTTTTTTATTTCAACAAGGCAGAAAATCATAAAACTAAAAACAAATTTGTTGTAAGATAAAAAAAAAAAAAAAGTACTTTGTGTTCCAGATTTTATTTTAAAACATTTATTCAGTCTTCTCTATGATTTCAAGCCCCACAGCCCAAAGGCATTAAACTGTATTGAAACTTAATGGCCTGAAAAGTTTCCTTTTGAATTAAAGCACATCGAGTTACGAAAGGGGGAGGGGACGGCATCTGCAACTAATCTGAAAGTTCCATTTCTGGTCCTGGACTTGGAGAACACAAAAATAGCCAGCCGAAGACTCTCAAATCACACAGAGGGGAATATGATTTCTGGGAGCTGAGTTTCTATACCACTGCCTCGCTAAGGGAATTTTCCATTGGAGCAGAGTGACCTAATAAAGAGGGTTAGGTGAACATTGAGAAGAGAAAAACAACCTACATAAGCTTGTCCGGACTCCGCTCCTTCTCACCAGGTGATTCACTTATTGTAGAGACAAATTCTAGGATCTTTCATTTTATGGATAAAATGGGGCCCTTGTTTCCAGACCAGTGGGCTCCAAAATAAGAATCACATACCAGGATGGGGCGCCTGGGTGGCTCAGTTGGTTAAGTGGCCGACTTTGGCGCGGGTCATGATTTCACAGTTTGTTAGTTCGAACCCTGCGTCGGGCTCTGTGCTGACAGCTCAGAGCCTGGAGCTGCTTCAAATTCTGTGTCTCCCTTTCTCTCTGCCCCTCCCCCGCTCACACTCTGTCTCTCTTTGTCTCTCAAATGTAAATAAAAAAAATTTTTTAAAAGAATGACATACCAGGATATAGGGAGATATCGCCATGTAAAATTTTTTTATTTAGATCATTTACATCATTTAGTAAATCTTTTTACTTAGATCATCTTCTTTAATTTTCTGTTTACATAAAGTCCACGGGACATCCTCTAAATAGGTAAATGTACCCATGGTGGGTACTCAATTAAGGAAGTGTAGAGACAATTTTTCTAGACCCTATACCTGAGGCACAGCCTCAACTGCCCCTTGAGCTGAGGAAGGGCTGATGGTGGTGATTCTAAACCTTAGTCCACGGAGGAACCCATCGAATGCAGCGGATACTGTCTCCATAGCTCAAAGAACCTGACCGACAACAGCTCTCCTGATTGGATTTTGTTACTGCTTCCTGCTCTTTTGCCTTTCATTAAAAAATAAATAAATAAAAGTCACCGTGCATCATTAAAAATGGGACTATCCCAAAAGTACAAAGAGCTGGGTCCTGGGCAAGTCTTTATTAGCAACCGTCACTGCAAAATACGTATATCTGTGTTAGTGCAAAACAGAGCAACAAGACTGTGTTCCATTCAACATCCTATTTCTTTCTTTCTTTCTTTTTTTTAATGTTTACTTATCTTTAAGAGGGAAAGAGAGACAGAACATGAGCAGGGGAAGGAGCAGAGAGAGACACACACAGAATGTGAAGCAGGCTCCAGGCTCTGAGCTGTCAGCATAGACCCCTGATGCGGGCCTTGAACCCACGAACTGTGAGATCATGACCTGACTTGAAGTCAGATGTTTAATTGACTGAGTCACCAGGTGCCCCCAACACCCTATTCCTTACGGTGGTGTAGATTATCTCAGGGATAGAGAAACGTTCACTGTCACAATGGGCATTTTTATTATCAACCTCAATCTGCTATTTTTGAATAGCTATTTTTGTCTCTATACAAACAGGATACAGAGTACAACTTTCTTTTGTTGATTAAGTGCCACTGTTTCCTCTTTTGAGTGTTAAGTTGCCTGAATGGTTGTTCAGGGAAAAGGAGAATGGGGTGGTCTTGGAGAAATACACATTCAGTTTCTAAGGTTCCAGAATCTTCAAAGGAAGAAAGAGTAACGCAAACTACTAGTTAAGGACTTGAAAAAGGTATTTTTAAACAGCCAAATGACTTACTATTTCAAAGAATCTCCACCCTTCAATAAAATAGCCCTTCGCTTTAAGAGATTCCGATGATCGTTGCCAATGGAGATTGTATTTAAACAGTATTTGCTTTTGAAAAGTTTACATCCTCATAAGTTTTAAGATACCTAATTTTAAAGATAAAATGCCTGGCAAAGTTCTCCAAGTCTCAAGGAAAATGATCAGCATGACCAAATGACCCACTTGCTTCATGGGTACCAACTATATATACTCTTTCCTCAGGACCCTTTTTTCCTCTTTACTTAGGTGGCCAAACCCTGGCAGGTCCCACTGTTATAAACTCTTATAGCATAGATCTTGGAGACCCTTTTCATAATTGTATTTAAACAATTGCATACTTTTGGTTTTAAGATTTTATAGATTGACTTTTCTGTTCCCCCACATCCCATCTGAAAACCACCCCTAAAACAATAGGAGAAACAAGACACGAAAACAGAAGCTCCATCTCTGATGAGACAAAGAGTCATCTGCAAGCCCCGTGGAAACATGTGGAAAGCAGGCGGAAGGTGGTAATTGACCCAACCAAGCCAAAAGGGTCAAAGCTGAGTGCCCGCTGAGGGACATACTGAGGAGAAGCCAGCCCAGCCAACAGAATCCCCAAACTGGGAAAGCCTCAGGAATGGGAAGTACCAGGGCCCGGAGGATGGGATTTAAATGCCCCATGAAACCAGAGTGTTTGGCTGACATCTTCATACAGAGCAGTTGTTCACTCCCTCCTCTGACTCAGATGCTCAGCTCCACCCTGTGAGGCCAGGAGATGGGAAGTGTATTCTCTGGAGAAACGGAAACACACTCAGATGGCCGTGACTGCTCATCTTCATACGAAACAATGAGATGCCAGGATCTTCTCCCACCTTCCTTCCAAATGCAACAGTCAGATGTATCCACCCTTCACCAGAGATGATAGCCCCTTAATGGAAAGCCCCAGAGAACACGCCAACAGGTAATTACATCTGGGGGCTTATTGAGGACGAAGGCAGTTCACAGTCTGATTATTCTATAGGGACTCTCACCAGCTAAGTTTCTCACATACCAATAGTGCCTCCAATCTTCAATGTCCCTCCCTATGTTCTCAGCAATTTTCCTTTAGGAATTTTTCCTAAGGGAGCAGTCAGAGAAGTGGACAAAGATGTGTATGCAACAAAGCCTAGCCCAACATTATTTATAATAGTGACAAATTAGAAACCTAAAAGCTTCCAACAATTGATGTTGGTTAAATAAATGCTGTAGCCATTAAAAAGGTACAGTATATGTAGTGACATAGAAAGATACTAATGGGGGTGCCTGAGTGGCTCGGTCGGTTAAGCGTCTGACTTCAGCTCAGGTCATGATCTCACAGTTTGTGGGTTCGAGCCCCATGTCAGACTCTGGGCTGTCAGCACAGAGCCTGCTTCAGATTCTGTGTCTCCCTCTCTCTCTTACCTCCCTGGCTTGCACTCTATCTCTCTCTCTCAGAAATAAATAAACGTTTAAAAATTAAAAAAAAAAAAAAGAAAGATACTAATGGCCTGGTGATAGTGATAAAAGGCAGGTTTAAAACACTGTATGTTAGGGGCACCTGGATGGCTCAGTCGGTTGAGCGGCCGACTTCGGCTCAGGTCATGATCTCACGGTCTGTGAGTTCGAGCCCCACATCAGGCTCTGTGCTGACGGCTCAGAGCCTGGAGCCTGCTTCGGATTCTGCATCTGCCTCTTTCTCTGCCCTTTCCCTGCTCACGCTCTGTCTCTCAAAAATAAATAAATGTTAAAAAAATAGTTTAAAAAAAAAAACACTGTATGTTATAATTCCATTTGTATAAATACATTTTTATATATGCCTAAAAACATGAAGGATTTTTTGAAACATTGGTTATCTCTAGAAGGCAGCATTATGAGAGAATTTTTATTCTCTGTATTGCTTGAATATTTTGTCAAACATATCAGATAAAGACAATTCCTATTTAGAAAATAAAATGTTACAAATAATTTTTAAAAAAATTTTTAATGTTTATTTTTGAGAGAGAGAGAGAGATAGTGAGGAGCAGGAAGGGGCAAAGAAAGAGGGAGACATAGAATCCGAAGCAGGCCCCAGGCTCTGAGCTGTCAGCACAGAGCCCAATGCAGGACTCAAACTCAAGGTGAGATAATGACCTGAGCCGAAGTTGGATGCTTAACCGACTGAGCCCCCCCGGCACCCCACAAGGAAGAACTTTAGAAAAGAAAAATATGGCCACCAAAAGAAAAACTCCAGTAGAAAAACTGGAAGACAAAATCAAGAAAATCTTCTAAGGAAATAGATGATAAAAGAAAAACATGAGAAAATTAGAGTGTCAATGAACACTGAACAGCTGACAAATAGTACTGATTAAAAGAAAGAAAAGAGAAAATTCTCAACTAAATAATACAAGAAACATTTCCAGAACTAAGTTTATAAATCTGAAAAGTGAAAGGCCTTCTGAGAGCCTAGCGTCATGAATGCAAAATGTCCACATTAGGAAATTTTACAACATTAAAGATAAAGAGAAGATCCTAGTAGCTTCCAAATGGGAGGGTGCTAGATCTGAACATATTGGGAATAAAAATGACAGCAGGTGGCTGAAGGCTGCATTATAACCCAATGAAACAAGGTTATAGAATTCTAAACTGAATTCTATAACCAAACTATTATTCCAATGTGAGGGCAGAATAAAGATTGTGTAAGATGCAAGATATCCAAACGATTGCCTCTTCTGCCCCTTTTTCTCAGAAACTTTTCCTTTTTTTTTCTTTTTTTTCTTTTTCTCACAAAACAAGTGACCAAAACAAGGAAGAGGAAAACACATGCTTCAAGAAAATAGGGAATCCAATGTAGGAAAAAAAGCAATAGAAAATCCTAAGACACAGGTCTCAGAGCAACTGGTTCAGATTAGAGCAAGAAAACCCAGGATCCAGGAAAGATGTTTTCAAGGAGAAAAAGTTGTAAGGGAGGGTATAAGGAGAACCTGACAGAGTATCAGACAGATTAACCCTGAGGGCAACTGGACTGAGAGACTGTAAAAGGCAATGGAAAGATCTATAATGGGTACAAAGAAAACAAACCCAGTGAAAATCAAGGGAGTTAGTAACTCCAGGGAAAGTGAAAAGTTACATGGTAGGAGAAATGTAATCACGGTACTAGAGCACCAAGTACACTAGCGAGCCAAGTAGTGTTGGCTCAGCCAACCCTTCTGACCATCATAATTTTATGAAGTCTGAAATGCTGATCTTACCAAAAATAATGGGGAAAGACTAGAGGGTAGCATAAGTGAGCTAAGTCCTCAAGAATGATGAGGAGAAGTGATAAGTCAACAGAGAGAAGCGTACACTTACTTAGAAATGTGGAAGTCTTACCAGAAGAAACCAGCAAAATAGCCGAACGTAACTGAAGGATGGGGACCAGAGTTTCATTACATAGTAATGGTAGACATTTATAGCTTTTACCTAAAGATGAACATCGGTCCTGATATTGTACTGCAAAACTTCAGCCTTAATTCTATACTATAAAAAGTAGACTATCAAACGGCACCTGGGTGGCTCAGTTGGTTAAGGGTCCAACACTTGATTTCAGCTCAGGTCATGATCTTACAGTTCGTGGGTTTGAGCCCCACGAGGGGTTCTGCGCTGACGGTGAGGAGTCTACTTGGGATTGTTTGTCTCCCTCTCTCTCTGCTCCTCCCCTGCTTGTGCTCTCTGTCTCCCTCAAAATAAATAACTAAACAAACAAGCTAACAAAAAAGTAGACTGTCAAGTCTTTGTTAAGTATTTAATATCCAAAGGGCAAAGAAATTCCTCCCATTCTACCCCTTCATCACAGGCCTGCAAAGCCTTCTCCACCGAGATGAATTAACTCAGACTAGACGCTCTACTGGCCTGAATAAAATACAGATGTGTAACAGTCTCCAATTTGCAAATGGATTTGTTGCAGAAATTCCTGGGCCAGTTGTTTGGAACATGGGAGTGTTTTTTCTTCCCCACCTCCAACCCATATGACATGTTTTAGACGATTACCCATCTCAGAATTCTGGATAGTAGTTTTCTAGGGTCAATGGGATGGGGGGGCACCATAAGTCAGATGTGTTATTGTTAAGACTGAGCTTCTGTGTCAGATGGTGGGTTTATGGACACTTAGTACTTCATTAAATTACAATAAGTAAATAATAAAACCAGGATCACTGACGAGAATGTGTCATGAACCAAAAATTATCAACCCATTTCTATGTACCTAAAATCCAATGGGAGACAAAAATATATTAGCCCCAAATCCTGTCTAACTGATGATAGAACAGATGGCACATTTGCTCATAAATTCAGCAATTACACGCAATACATATTTATTTATTTTTAATAGTATTTGTTCACTATATTTTTTGTTTAATTTTTTATTCGAGTATAGTTGACACACAATGTTTTATTAGTTTCAGGTGTACAAGATAGTGATTCAACTTCTCTATACTATGCTATGCTCACCGCAAGTGCAGGCACCATCTGTCACCATACAGTGCTATTGCAATATTGTTGACTGTACTTCCTACACTAGACCTTTTATTCCTGTGCCTTATCCATCCCATAACCGGAAGCCTGTATCTCCCACTCCCCTTCACCCATTTTACCCAACCCCACACCCCCCTCCCTCTGGCAACCATCAGTTTGTTCTCTGTATTTATAGATCGGATTCTGCTTTTTGTTTGTTTATTCATTTGTTTTGTTTTTTAGATTTAATAAATATTTATTAAACATCTCCTAAGGGGTAAGACATTGACCAATCCTTTGGTTACTGTAATCAAGAGAGACATGGCCTGTGACCTGTGGGCATTGGAGAATCCACCTTTATTTTTCAGAATTCAGAAACTATATTTAAACATATGGACCATTTCAAATGTGTTAAAACCATACACATAGTCGTTCTCTTACGCATCCCATTGCTGGTTATCAAGCAAAAATGAAAAGCAACAATAAAATGGATTAGAAAGTATACTGATTTTAGCTTGACTGTGGGCACTTGTAAAAAGCAGATTTAATTAGGAATATGGAGAGTTCCAAAGAGGTCCAAGCATGGTCCTTGGGAGGCTCTAGAAGCTGACGGTGCTGGTCGTTCCCCCTCCCTTGACATAGACATCCTTGAGTACTGGTTTAAGTTTATTAGTCAAGACCAGGCATATTTAGGTCACAGATATAGCAAGTACATGTTAATATTGAGAAAGTAACTAAAGTCTCTAATCTCTCCTCGAAAAGCAATTTTCCCAATGATCTTGATTTTTTTCTCTCTCTTATACACCTTCTTTTCCAGAGTTTCTCTCTAGTTCTCTTGAGTTGCTTCCTCTCCTCCTAAAAATGTCTCAGTACAAAACAGCTTTTCATCCAGAGATCCTGGTTTATACCATACCCCACACACCTCACAGACCACACACACACACATCCTGATTTTATATACCACACGCACTCGTGTGCCCGACAGCTCCCATAGCCAGCAGCCTCCCGTGCTGGGCAGGCCCAGACCTGCGGTCACAGTCCTACCTCAGTGCTAAGGATTCACATGGGCTCATTCACAGAAAATGTACTAACCAGCCAGTTATATGCCTTTGCCAGGGGCCAGGACTGCAGGCGGGTGATGCTTGGTTCCCGGTGGCCACACATACAATCCCAATCTCCCTGCCATCTAGAATAACAATGTCATAGGAAAAGGCAAGACAGTTAGAAGGGAGAATGGGGAGGAAAAAATTCACATCAGTTGAATGACACTTTCATAGCACTTACTCTTTGCCTGGTCTGTTTTGAGTGCTTTACAAATACTAACCTGCAAGACAGATACTATTATTTACACTGAAAGATGAAAAGATGGAGGCCAGAGAGGTTAAGTAACTTGTCTAAGGTCACACAGCTATAAAGTGATGGATTTGATCCAAGCAAGTCTGGCTCCAGAGTCTGTGCTCTTAATTACGACTCTGAAACTCCTCGAGCCCGAGATAGAAAGCCTAGACTCTACCTTTCTAATTCCCGGGATAATCATTAAGCTCTTTTATCTGTCAGAAGGAGTAAAAAGTGTGGGTATGGAAAGTGCTTCAGATAAGCCCAGAAACTTGCTAGCCACTTAGGACAGAAGCTTAGAACAGGGATCAAGAAAGGAGAGCCTCGGGAGACAGGATCTTTAGACAGTGAGGATGGGTACTCCCTGCGTGGGAGTGGATAATGCTGGCGGCCAAGGTAGGGGAGGTGACTCCAATCCTGGAGGCACTCATAAACAGGAAGCAAACCAGAAAAGGATTGTTGGAGCCAGTAAGAGGGACACCCCGGCTAACGGTGGATGTAGCATATTGGAATATGAAGCCGAACCACTCTCATCAGAGAAGAACGTAAATAGCATTTACAGACCTCGGCTTCTTTTCAAAACTCAATGAATGTTCATAAAGCCCTTCAATGAGGAAAGCATAACATTCAACAGAATGTATTAAGGAGCTCGGCCCAGATTTTTCTCATCTCAGCCAGGTGTTTACCTCTAACTTGACTGTGGGCTGGTAAGCATGAGACGTTCGGTGGGGACCTCCGCCACCAAGGGCACCTGCCTGAACCCTGCGGCACAGTCTGCAAACTGAGAACGGTGGGGCTCCTCGGAAGCATCACCAGTTGGAGGGAAAATAAATAAATAAAACGGGGGAGAAAACAGGGAAGCCGAAGTTAGTCAAGATAAAAGAAATCTACAATAGGAAGGTCAGCCACTCTAAGAATAACTGTCCTGTGAAAACAAAACCAGGCCAAATATAACGTCTCCTACCTCAGCCAAAATCATCTGCCTTTGGAAGTCAGGGCTAAGTTCCGGTATTTTTTTCTCCTCTATTCCCTATAGGCTCTTCTAAGGTAGGCCATTCTCTGCGAGAAGATATATGTGAGCAAGGTTTCATTTGACATCTGTTTTCCAACTATTAAATTTGTGGTGGTTATTTTTAGAACAAAAGCTAGTTTAAGAGATAATTAGGTGCCCATATGTGATACAGGCTAGACAGTGGCAAACGTTTTTCAGGATTATGTCTAAAAAATCCAAACTGAAACGGAGAAGATCATGTAGATTTGAAGTTTAGCTAAATGATCCCTTTTTTAAAATTCAGCAGTATAATGTATCTGTACCTCCATTTCCCCGTTTGCATATTGCACTGTTGTTTGCATAAAACGACTTCCCTGACCCCTCCCCGCCCCCAATCTGTGAGGCCGGCATGATCAGTTGGGTTTCCAGTAGTGGTGATGGATTTGCTCTGATCCACCCTCACCCTTTCTGCTGCTTCCGCCCATGATGAATGGGCACCATTACAAGATGGCGACCGGGGTTAGGAGTGCGTCCTAGAGAGGCTCACCCCCATGGGGGAATCAAACGCTGGACCTTGGCCTTTTTTGTGTGGTGCTTTAACCTACTGAACTAATCAGCCACAGAAAAATAAGGATGCTTATCACTGACTTGCCAAAATAGAAGCGCTGTGAGAATATATTTAAAAACAGAAGAAAGGAGAGAGATCTTAGAAGCTTTCCTTCTACAGAAAAACATCTATTTAAATACCAACTAATGTTATTATAAGTCAGAAACAGAGGCCATGGCAATAAAAGCTGTTTCTCTAAGTCAACAACTGGCTGGAGACTCTACTCTGTCTATAAAATGAGTTTTATAAGATCATGCTTATTTTAGAAACATCAATACTAAAACAGCAGTAACAGAAAGGGTTTTCCCCTAAGTTTAAGCACTGCTTGGATATGCATTATATCCTGCCAAGCAATAACTGAACAAATTCTTCTCTTAAATTTCCCCAAGTTCAAGTATACAGCTTTGAGCACACCACAAGCTTTATACAACAGCCTAGCTTTAAGTATGCAATAATCGCTCATTTCCTGGCCATTAATTCAGACATCATGCAATCACTCAAAGGCATCCATTTTCCTTTGCTGCTATTTTGGGGACTGCTGCCCTATTGTCATCTCTGCCTTAGACCCCTGACTTAGTCGTCTTTTAATTAGAGCCAGCCAGAGCGACAGGCGGAGTCAGCCTGCTGAGGGTGATTCATCACATGGCTCTCTGCTCCCTGGCCTCCTAGATGACAGTTTATAAACAGGACATCTTGGGTATCAAGATTGCTGTTTAAGGAAACAGAAGAACAAATGGTGACCATCTTGTAAGCTACTTCCCTGAGATTAGTCTAGGACCATATTTACTGACACTGTATTTTGATTAGACATCCAAATAAACTTTACCAGGGATGGGTCTTGGAAGATGCGTTGCCTGAGCTTGCCCTCAAACACGGCGATGTCATAACCTAAGAGCTGTCCAAGATGTTAACTTGCATACTTCGAATAGAGCAATTTGGGCCTATTTTTAATAGATCTGCTTTTTAGCTAAACCCTTGCCATGTTGATCAACAGCAACAGTACCAGTTCTGGAAAAGAAAAAAAAAATCAGCTCAATACTGGTAGGCTCTTTCACCACCATTATTGAAATCACTACTTATTAGCCCACACAGCACTACCGTTCAACAGTAGTTTCCAGGTAAAACTAAAAGACTGACTTACGCCGGCTGAAATCTAACCCTACTGTCCCAGAGAGAAGACATAAAGGCCCAAAGTTATACTAGGCTGTAATTCAACTCTACAGTCCTGGGGTGAGCTCGTACATGTGCAGGGTATTGAGTTAGACACCTAGTCCTGCACTGGGGAAGCTCACAGCTAGAGGGACAGGTGCTGGTAAGGCTGAGGGGAACAGCATGATGCATGCAGTACCAGCACTTTGCGCTGCAGAAGATGCTAAGGCCAGAGCTGGACTGGCTAGATCTAACTCAGCTCTTCCGTGTACTGTGGAGTGTGAGCTTGGGTAGTCTACTTAACCCATCTGTATCTCAGTTTCATTACTGTTTGATGTGTTTCCTTCCAGCCCTCTGAGTGTGTAAGTGTGCGCAATCTGACATACACACACAAAGTTGAAATCTTATTTTTTGCATATTAATATCTTATTTTACACACTTATGAGTCTAACAGAAGCATTTTTCCATGCCAATATTATTTCCCATGACTATATAAGAATATAACATACAGGGATGCCTGAGTGGCTCAGTCAGTTAAGGGTCGACTTTGGCTCAGGTCATGATCTCATGGGTCATGAGTTCAAGCCCCATGTCGGGCTGTGTGCTGACAGCTCAGAGCCTGGAGCCTGCTTCAGATTCTGTGTCTTCCTCTCCTCCAGCCCCTTCCCAGCTCGTGCTCTGTCTCTCTGTCTCACTCTCAAAAGTAAATAAATATTTTAAAAAATGTTTAAAGAATATAACATACAAATATGTATTAACTTAGTAAGCAACTCCTTATTGTTGGACCGCTACATTGTTTCTATTTTCCACTATAATGAACTGTGATAAATATTTTTTTCCTATCTTCCAAAAGAGCTTAATAGTATTGGATTGAAATGTTCCATGAAAGATTTTAACACCTCAATAAAACCATCTAAAGCCTAATAGTTTAGAAGGTAATTATGCCATAACTACTTTCTTCTTCTTTGGTCACATCCTATTCCATTTTGAATACTAATGCAGATTTTACAAATACTGTACAATAGAATCTAATTCAATAGTGAACAGCGTATGTTGATTTGACCTCCTGGTGTAGTTCCAGGCATTGATCTAGGTGCTGAGGATACAGCAGTGAACAAGAGAGACCAACCTCAGACAGTAATTACACTTCGGGTGAGCATACCATAACACGTAAACTTGCTTAATCACTATGTTGTATACCTGAAACTAATACTGCATTGTGTGTCAACTATACTTCGGTTAAAAAAAAAAAAAAAAAGACAGCCTCAGTCTTCATGGAGTTTACCTCCTAGCAGGGAAGACAGAAAAGCAAATACACAAGTAAACATAAGGTACCTCCGAAGCTGATAAGTGCTATTAAGGAAACACTTGGGACAGAGATAGGTAGTATGTACAGGAAGTAGACACTACTAGGAAGTTCCCATGGAAACACTATTTTTTTATAGAGCGACCAAAGAATAACTCACTAAGAAGATGATATTTGAACAGAGATTGAAGGAAAAGAGGTGGGAAAGTGGCCCAGGCTGAGTAAACGAGAAAGAGGTCGAAGGCCCACTGGCTGGAACCAAGTGGGTGAAGGAGATGTGTTTGGAGAGCCAGCAGGGGCCAGATCACATTTGGCCTAAAAAGCCTTTGTAAAGACTTCTAGTTGAGTTGATAGACTTGAGTTCCTAAAAGATCCTTTCATACACATTCTGAAAGTACCCACTTCTTTCTAAGGAATGGTTCCCGAAATAACATTATTAGCTATGAGTTCTAGTTGATGTATTTTTAGCGGCCTTTTTCCCATTAGAATCTGCCAAAAGATGTCCTCTTGGATTCATTCTGATCCAAATGGCTATTCATGAGCTTAAGATCTTTATTCTTGAAAGCCTTGCTGTTTTGTCACCAGAGAGAAGTACAGAAGGCCCCAACCCCCCTTACCTGCCAACTTTGTTTTCCTGTGCCCCATACTCAGTTAACCACAATCCGAAGCAGAAAATCCTCCTTCTGACGAAAGGTCAGAAGGCCAGTAGTAGCCTAACACTGTCGCGTGAGGCCTAAGTCATTCACTTCACTTCATCTCATCACGTGGGCATTTTATCATCTCGTATTGACACATGAAGAAGGGTGAGTACAGTACAATAAGATACTTTGAGAGAGAGAGAGAGAGACCACATTTGCATCACTTATAATACAGTATATTGCTATAACTGTTCTATTTTATTATTGTTGTGGTTAATATCTCCCTGTGCCTCATTTATAAATTAAATTTTATCATAGGTATGTAAGTATTTAAAAAAATTGCATATATAGAGTTTAGTACTATCCATGGTTTCAGGTATCCACTGAGAAGGTCTTGGAAAGTATCTTCTGTGGATAAGGGGGAAGCACTTCTATATAAAGGCTAAAAACAAAAAGCAAGTAAAAGTAAACATTTTTCTGAGTACAAAATTGGTTTCCATAGAGATCAGAATTGGGACCATCTGATGTTTTATAAGTGTTCTGCAAGAGAGCACAAGAGAAAGCTCCTAGAGTACAGATAATCCTAAGACAGCTCAAATGTGAAATGCTGATAGGAGCAAAATACTAAGAGGATCTCTCAGAACTCTGTGATTTGATATAAAATTGAAACATGAGTGTCAGTTTCTATGAAACTCCCCGATCTGGGCTTTCAGTCTTGCCAAAGAGTTTAAGAGCTTTCTCTACAAACATAGCCCTCTGCCATCTTCCCACAGGCAAAGAAGTGAATAAATGTGGGCGGTATCAGAAACCATATAACGAATATATGGTATAACAAAGAAACACTATATCTTTCAATAAACATGTTCTAAACATAGACTATATGCAAAGCATGACGCTTGCTATTGGATATGCAAAGCATCTGGTCTCACAGGGTAACAAAGTGATGGAAGTGATGGATTCTCTCTTAAATGCACCACATGATGCAAGATGGAAAAAGAACATGTAGGCTAGATGGTTGGGGTCAAGAAAGGTAAAAGAAGTGGTGAGAGTTAGTTGGAGGTAGATGGGCTGAAAGGATTTGGTGTCCCAGAAAGAAAAAACTACAAGAGATAAAGCCCATGCGGAGGCTACGGTGGTGTTAAAGAAGCTGTTCTGAGTGGTTGGAATCTAGAGATGGAGAGATGGGGTCTGGAAGTGATGAGAGCCAAGACATAAATACTTGCTCTTACCCTCTCGGGAACAATGGTACATCCACAACTGGAAAAATGTATACAATTCTGGCCCTCATATTCAATATCCACACATGGCCAGAAGCTTGAATAAAAAGCAACTAAAATAATCATGTGGGTGAAACAGTTCTCATAGAAAGAAATGCTAAAAAAATTGACTCTCGGTCCAATAAAGGCTAAAAGGAAAAATGCACCAAAGTCTATGAAGTTAAGATAAATAATGAGTAGGGTAACATGACGTGCTGGCTCATCAAATCCCAGAGACCAGATTCTAGACAAAATCTCATCAACCAGGGCATTTCATACATAAACCCAGCTAAAGTCAATGTCTCCTAAACGTTGATCATAAGGATTACCTGAAGGGCTAGTTAGAAATACACATCCCAGGGTGCCTGGGTGGCTCAGTTGGTTAAGCATCTGACTCTTGGTTTCAGCTCAGGTCATGATCTCATTGTTTGCGGGTTCAAGCTCCACGTCAGGCTCTGTGCTTGGCAGTGTGGAGCCTGCTTAGGATTCTCAGTATCTCTCTCTCTCTCTGTCTCTCTGTCTCTCTCAAAATAAATACATATCTCTCAGACTTCATTCCAGTGATCACCACTCCACGTCACCCTCCTGCTAGCCTCCTGAAACAAAGTCTCCAAAAGATGTGCCTAGAGGTTTGTATTTTAACAAATGCCTCAGATGGTTCTTATGCTGCAGCAAATTTGAGAAACTCTATTCTAAAAGTATAGGTTGGAAACTCCTAGGACCAATAACATTAATCCCAAAAATTCTCTCACCTAGTCAGTGGTTCATCTCAAATATACCAATTAGCACTACATCTGATAGTTTGGACTCCCTTGAGTGGTAGTACTGATGAAAAGTAAAGGAGATTCTCAGTGATGTGGGATGTTCCATGATGACTGGGGCTATTTGTGGATAGCTCAACTGACCCCAGTTCTCACCAGCCTCACCGGCCTCTGGAGTCCAAGTAACAATGGTTGACTGTGACTAGCTCAGTATCCCAAGGGTTTATGCAAAACTTTAGCCTCCTTCAAGATGTCCTTGTGGTTTCCTCAAGTTCTGCCCCCAGAAGCAAGTCCATTCAAAGTCAGCCTCTCAAGAATCATCGTGGAAGCTGACAAGTCACAGGCCATTCAAGGGAGGCTCCACCTGGAAGTTGTCCTCCTGTTCCCTGCCAGTCTCCCTCCAGATGCCCTTCTCTACAGCCCTGTTCCTTCCTTCAGCCTTCATGACCTTATTAAATGGCTGAGGAAGCGATTGGGATTTGCGCTGCATTCCCACTCGGGCTTTAACTTACCCAGCACCTTGCTGCTACAAGGCAATT
Organism: Paguma larvata; assembly: GCA_030068075.1. Taxonomy (NCBI): domain Eukaryota; kingdom Metazoa; phylum Chordata; class Mammalia; order Carnivora; family Viverridae; genus Paguma; species Paguma larvata. Next base: position 55,255,073 of record CM057825.1, read on the forward strand.
CATCTTAAAAGGCATGATTTTCACCTGCTATGGATTTTAACTTTCATGATTATCATTTTAAATAACATCCAAGTACATAAAGATTTAAAAAAAACAAATTTATAATAGAAATTCTTTTGCCAAATTTCGGCTTGATAGAATTTGAAATAGAGTCTAAATCAATAAAATTATGGGGCTTCTGCATCCTATGAACCACTATGAAAGGATAATGCTTACCCTGGATTTGCATGAGTCACCAGCAGGTGGAAGACCTATGAAGCTTAGTAAATATGGTGTGTGGGTGCTTCTAAAACATACTTGTATTTCAATAGTTTATGATAAGTGAATGTGTTCTAACTAAGAGCTCAGTTAACCAGAGTCACAAATACAGCTGTTTCATAGACCAAATCCAAACCCTAAAGGTTTGGGACAAGGTTAATATTTTTATTAATCTGAGTCAAACTTGATCCCTTGTATTCGGTCCTTTCCCTGATTGCTAAAACCTTCAACAAAAGGCAAAGGAAAGATCACAAATCAATCAATGACAGACGTTGATTCACTACATGGGGACACCTGCAGTCTGAAAATTCTGGAAGGACCTCTCATTGGGTAACGTAGAGGACCAAGAGAAATTTCTTCCAGGCAAAAATTTCCCACGTGTTAAACAAACACAACCATTGTAAAAATTCTGTTTATAACTTAATCCAGTGTGCTAGCCAAGATCAGAATCAGCCTGCTACAGCCAAGTGACTTCTTAAAAGAACTACATGAATGTCATAGGGACTAGAAGCCATTGCTAAGCGAGGCACTCCCATGCATAACCTGTTATGTTAAATATGTTAAAACACATATTGCCTTCATGTGACAATGTTTATGCCTTTGATAATGGTAATTCTCTTGTTCAGATGCTTTCCCAGGAATGGGATGTACTCACTCTATCACTTCTATTTCTCCATATAATTAAGGACTGACCACTTGTGATGTGGACTCTTATCTAGAAAAGGGGATAGTTGTCTAAAGATGTCACCCTTAGTAATAGGCACCTATCAACCACTTTCCATTATTCAACATTTTGTATTACAAGACCCTTTTCAAAATAAATTATGAGCCAATATATTTGCTCATCTGGTATGTTTGTGGACCCTAGACATACATCAATGTTATTTTTTTATTTCCCCTTCAATTTACTGGATAATAGATCTTATGCTGAAATGCTTCTTTCAATTTAGCTTGTAGTAGATCTAAAGATTCGGGGTTGTAAGCTCATTACAATGGGAGTAACATAGGAGAACAATACCATTGCTGGTGGCCCCGGATACCCAGATGTAAGAGGGGGAATTCCTTATAACAAATTGAATCTTTGTGTGAACAGATTCAATTCCTATGGAGACAGAATCAGACATCAAAATCCAATAAAAGGAACACTGGCATGCAAAATCGGTAGTTGTGAAATATGTAACACAAGTCAAATATTGAACTTGGACTCAGGGAAGAAGACTTTGTTCCTACTGTGACCTACTGGAGGTGAAATGGAAACACCCAGTCTCATGTTGGGCCAGACAACAGAAAGTGGCAGTGTAATCCGGCTCAGAATAACTCCCTATGGACTGGGCATAAGAGAAAGGCAAGCATCCCAGGGGCATTTGCATTCCCAGAACATTTTACATTATTATTTAATCATTCTAAAAGTTCTAAATGTGGAACAGGTAAGTTGTACCAGGACCTCTGGACAGGGTTTACAGACGGATGTCTGTAAAAACAAAATACACACATATTTTGGGCTTATTTTAGACATACTTCTGTGCTAAACTTCAGAGATATACAAATATGCATATTTTTATAGAATGGTCCCTTTCCAAGAAACCCAACAACTAGGATTGCCAGATTTAGCAAGTCAAAATCTTGAACACTTATTAAATTGGGATTTCAGATAAATGATAAATAATTTTTTAGTATAAGTATGTCCCATGTACTACCTGGGGCATACTTATACTAAAAATATATTCATCCCTCATCTGAGACTCAAATTTAACTGGACACCCTATATTTTATCTGGTACTCTCTGAGCTTACTGCCACAAAAGGACACCACACTTGAGTCTGCAGATAAGAAACTAAAATTTGAACTAATTTGCCTGGTTCCATGTGACCTGAATACCACGAGTACTTAGGCTGAAAGCAGTAGATTTGGTACAAAGGGAAATAAATCCTCACTGATAATCTTGTTCTTGCCTACAGTAGAAGGACACTGCATACTATCATAATGCTTTTATTTTTGTTAAATTCCCTTGGGTTAATACAATACAAAACCGTAACACTTTGCATTTTGTAGTAGCCTGTGCAACATAGGAAGACTGCCGTCTCTACGGGACTCTACATGCATTGCCAACAAGACCACAGTGACAAGGGGCTAAGCACACACCTCAGTTACATTTAGATTAGAGAAATAAGGGGTTGTCAATGTGACACTTATGCTTCGCGATGGGCAAACCTGGAGTGGGTTTATTTATCGTTTGGGGTTCGGTGTGTCTGTGTATATGTGTGTGTTGAAGGGTTTCCTCCTTATGATCAGAAAAGCACTGATCGCACTGATAGAAACAGATTATTTTTTAAAGTCAGCATTAAAAATTATAAAATTATAAATATTTTGGACAATGCAGAACATGTCTATCTCTTTTAATAAACGTGCACCTATAAAAGGTACAGAACACCTCAAATGAAACATTTGTTTAAATTAGGAAATTAATTGTAGTACAAATACCAAGGTGACTCAAATATCAAAGATTATCATACGTAATTCATTTCCAAATACATAGGATATCTCAGAGAATAAGAAAATTATTCAGCCATCTCCTATATTCTTTGATATTCTGCTGTTTTTTAGTATGTATAGAATCCCATTATTTCCCATTACACATCAGGAAATCAGACACTGATTTCAAAATAAAACTGAAGTTGAGCTTCTCTACTACACACATTGGTTTCCCTCTATTTACCTAGAAATCACGTTAGCACAAGAATATCACCTGGTAATGACTGACTCTCCATAGGTGCTCAGGAAGTTGTGCTAAATGAATGAATCAATGGTTCCAGCAAGATTTGTTTGGAAAATAGTTCAGATGGTACATACAATATTAAAACGTGTCGAATGCCCTTTAGCATAGATTTCATTGAGATTTGAAATGAGAGTTTTGAAAAATCTGTATAGTTGGAGTCTAAGAACACTGACGTCAAGCCCTAGTTTGGCTTTAGGCTCTGGCGCTAAGATTTCCAAAATTGTGTGCTGGTTTTTTCTGCATCCAAGTAAGAGTCCATTTGTGTTTGTGGGAAAAGAACAGCAGGTGTTCCTGGATCTATTCACATCTTCAAGGAGACTGCTCAGGAGGCTTACCTACTATTCTCTACTTTGCCAGCTTTTGTTTCAAACACCATTCTAGCAAAAAGAGAAACACATTCTTTATTGTTTCTAACATTCTAACTCTAAATAAGGTGAAATATAAATTCTGAGTTTCTTCACCAATGCAGTGATCATAAAGCCAAGATCATGGCTTTAGTTCCTGGATATGTCAATCAGCAGACTACAGAGAAAGACATGAAAATAAATCGTAGCCCTTCCTACTCGTCTGCATCAGTGATACTTTAATAAATATCAGGAGAGAAAGCAGACTACTATGCATTTTACATTTAACCAGCTCAGCACCTACCATGTAAGTATTATAGGCTCATTTTACAATTGAGGAAACTGACTTCCAAAGGTCACATGATAAGGAAGCAGAGGTGGTAAGATCTGAACTCAGGTCTGATTGATTCCAAAGGCTGTGCTTTTGCCAAGTACAAGTATTGTGATGCCCCCCCAACTAGACCAGGGCAGATGGCTTACAGTGGAACATCTCTGCCAATGGCTGGTCAATTTGGTGCACGTATGCGACTAATACTGGATTGGGGGTGTCTTTTCCTATCTGAAAGAGCAGTAGACAATTCTGTTCCTTTACAGGATGGAAAATGCCAAAGTTTGGCCCAATCAGCTGTCATTAAAAAGTGCAATGGGGCACATAAAATCAAATTAGTACCAAAAGAATAAGATACATCATTATTTCTTTCATTGTTATTTTTGGATTTCTGTTCTTTGTTTTTTTGTACTAGCTTGCTGAAACATCAAGGTTAATATCTCATTCAGGTTCCAACTTCCCAAATGACCTTTATCTCAATTACCCTTCCATGCAACACCTGCTTCTGAAAAACTGACCTTCAAAAAAAAATGCTCCTGAAATGGAACTTTATCTATAGATCTGTACCCTCTGGAACAATAAGTACCTCCCACTCATCTTCCTCTCACTTCTGGGGTTAAGTAAGTTGATTAAAGTTCAGCTGACAGAACAAACAAGTAATAGAAGGGAACTTTCTCAACCTGATGAAAAGAAGGTATAAAAAAAAACCTGCAAATAATTTCAGGTATTGGTGAACATGTGAGATCCTAATACTGAGAATAAGACAATGATGTTCGATCTCACCATTTCTATTTGACAGAGTGCTAGAAGTCCAAACCAGTATAATAAGGCAAGAGAAAACTAGTAAGGGGTATACATATAGAAAAGGAAGAAGTAAACTGTCTTTATTTGCAGATATAACATGACCATGTATATAAAAACTCCTAACTAATCTACAAAAAGCTACTAGTACTTATAAGTAAACTTAGCAAAGTTGTATGGTATGAGAGAAATACACAAAACTCAACGTCTACATATTAACAATAAATCATTCAAAAATGAAATTTAAAAGCAATAATGACGACATTATCAAAAACGTGGAATACTTAGGGATAAAGTAAACAAAACATGAGTAAGAACTATACACTAAAAACTATAAAGTACTGCTGAGAAAAAATAAAGAAGACCTAAATAAACACTATGATAATTAGATGGAGGAAACAATACTGTTTACAGGTAAATTCTCCCTTAATTTAAGGAAATCCCAGTAAAAATCCCAGCAAGTTTGTGTGTATGTGTAAAGATTGACAAATGGATTCTAAAATTTACATAGAAATTCAAAGGACCTACAATCACTTAAACTTTTCAGTTAAAGAAAAATAATATAGGGGGATGTACTCTGCCTGATTTCAAGACTCACTCTAAAGCTACAGTAATCACAACAGTGTGGTATTGGCATAAGAAGAGACATACAGATTAACAGAACAAAATAAAGTGTCTAGAAACAGATACATATGTGGTCAACGGATTTACAATAAAAGTACCAGAGTAATTCAGTATGGAAAGAATAGTCTCAACAAATGCTGCTACAACTGGATATCCATATGGGGGGAAAATGGACTCTACGCCTCACACTACACACAGAAATAAGTGTAAAAGCTAAGACGTTAGAAAATCTTTGTGGCCTTGGAGTGAGGAAAGGTTTCGTTTTTTGTTTTTTTTTTTTTAATGGGACACAGAAAGCATAAGCCTAGAAAGAAAATAAATAAGTTGTACTTCATGAAAACTTACAACTTTTGCTCTTCCAAAAACACTCTTTATAAAAAAAGAAAAAGCAAGCCACAGCCCAGGAAAATATGTTAATAATATTGACAAAGGACTTATAGTCAGGATATTTTTTTTAAAATAAACTCTTAGAACTCAATTAACTTTGGGCAAAAGATTTAAACAGACTAAAAGACATATGAGTTGCTAGTAAGCTTACCAAAGACACCAACATCACTGTCATCAGGACAATGCAAAATAAAATCACAAAAAGACACCACTACTCATGTACTAAAATGGCTAAAATTTAAGTAAGTGCCAATGCCAAATGACAGCAAAAATATGGCACAACTAAAATTCTCAAATACTGCTGGTAGAAATGCCATATAGTACAACCACTTTGGAAAACATTTCGCAGTTACTTATAAGGTTAAATATATACTTACCATACTACTGAGCAATTCCACTCCTAGGTGTGTACCCGAATGAAAACATATGTTGACACAAAAACTTATACATGATCATGAATATTCACAAAAGCGTTTCTCAAAATAGCAAACACTTAAAACAACACAAGAGGTGAATGGATAAACAAACTATAGTCTGTTTTGTTTTTTTTACAAAACGCATTTCAAAAAAATAAGCTGCTCCATGCAACAACGTGAATGAATCTCACACAGAATCTCAGTTCATATTGGGGCATCCAAGGTGGCTCAGGCAGGTAAGCGTGCAACTCTTGATTTCGGCTCAGGTCATGATTTCATGGCTCATGGATTCAAGCCCCGAGTTGAGCTCTGTGCTGACAATGTGGAGACTGCTTGGGATTCTCTCTCTCCCTCTCTCTCTCTTTACCCCTCCCCCCCTCAAAATAAATAAGTAAACATTTTAAAAAAGAACCTCAATTCATATTGACTGAAAGAAGTCAGACATAAAAGTACATGCATATAATCCCATTTATATGAAATTATAGAATAGGAAAAATTTATCTATAGAGATATCAAACAAATTAGTGGTTGCCTGGGACCAGGAGTGGTGTAGGGGGTGGGACTGACTACAAAGTATCATGAAGGTCTTGGAGGATGACAGAAATGTTCTATATGTTCGTGTTGGTGGTAGTCATCCAGATACATACATTTTTTTAAACCTGAACACTATACACCTAAACTTGATATTTACTATGTGTAAACTATACCTCAATAAAGTTGATCTTAAGAACTAGATTGAGAGGTACCTGGGTGGCTCAGTCAATTAAGCATCCGACTTTGGCTCAGGTCATGATCTCATGGTTCATGAGTCCAAGCCCCACGTCAGGCTGTGTGCTGACAGTTTAGAGAATGGACCCTGCTTCAGATTCTGTGTCTTCCTCACTCTCTGCCATCCCCCCCCACTCAAAAAGAAATAAACATTTAAGAAATTTAAAAAAAAACTAGATTGAGATATTATTTCTTACCTATCAGATTAGTAAAAATCAAAGAGTTAGAAAACTCTTGTTGATGTGAAGGGGATAGAAACACACATATATTACTAGCAGCAGTGCAAAATTAGATCGTTCATAGGGAATTTGCCAATAGTGACCAAATGACCAAATATCTCACTTCTAGGAATCAATTCCAAAGATATATTAACAAAAATATGGAAAAAATATATATACGACTTTTCATTAAGGCACTGTTTGTTCTGCAATAGAAAACAGAACAATAGGAAAATACCTAAATACTGGAGACTATGATATATTCAGGACAGAGATACAGGTCAGAGTTCTCTGAATATGCCTCGTGTTTTATTTATATGTATGAATATACTTATATTATGTTTTCTACTTCCATTCACTGAAAATGCCTAAAATAATGATCAACCCAGTAGCCATGAGTTTCTCAATTGTGTTCTCTAAATACCATTTCCCACTGGAAAAAAAAAAAAAAAAAAAGCCAGGGTTCTTAAGAGAGGTAGCTAACCCAGGCCTGGGAAAGGAAGTGTATAAATAGATCACAATAAAAGCCAAATAAACATTGGATGCCACCAAATACTACCCCAGTCAAAGGGATTCAGAGTCTAATTGGAGACCCTCCCACTGGCCAAAGACAGGACCACCCGAGGATTAATAAAGCTGATAAATACATGGATTGGAAAAGCAAGTCTTCAAAAGTCCATTTGTTCATAATGGTACTAACAAAAATACACTCATTGGCCATTGAAGAATGTTAGGGAACAAATTCATTAATTTGAACACTGGTAAATAAAGGGGAAGAAGAAGCCATCAGCAAATCCAGACTGCAGGAAAGGCTGTATGTAGGACAAATACCTAGTTTTATCGACAACTAAATGCCAAGGAAAAATAAAGAGATGGAGGCGTTCTCTACAGATTATACAAGATTATGTGACTCATCAACCTGATAGCAACGTATGTACCTTATGTTGATCTTTATTTGAACAAACAAAATTTTTAAAATACATTTTATGAGCCAGCTAAGGAATGTGAACACTGACTACATATTAGAGGATAGTAAGGTGGCACTGTCAATTGACGATCACCATTATAATGGTGTTTATTAAGGTTTCAAGGGAGTCCTTTTCATTTAAAAATATGTAGTATACTGAAAGGTGATATGGATCATCTAAGATCTGATTCAACACAATGACTCACAGAAACAATGGGAATGGATGTATAGGCAAAAGAAAATTGCCCATGAGTTCATTACTCTTGAAGTTGGACAATGGGTATGAGGAGTTCATTATGTTATACTCTCTAGATTTTTGTATGTTTAAAATTTGTCAAAATAAAAAAAAAAAAAAGGTTTTGGAAGCACCAGTAAACAGTTGAAAGGAAAAGAGAAATCGAATCAGGGCATGTGAGTTAAAAATACATGTCCCCAAGAAGAGAGATCCGACTCGGTGAATGTGAAGAATTACATTATAAAATTCAACCTACGCAAAAATGTAACAGGAAGATAATATCGGATAAGTCCTGATTGGTGAAACACAAATCCTACAATAAGGCCACGAACCCTGGAGCAGCAAGAGGAAAGAGCTCAGGGACCACTAGGGAAACAGGTACTCACCTAGAGCAGACGCAGAAATGGGGAACCTCAGTCTGGACGGAATAGGTAGCAAAAAATAATAGAAGAACAACGGGGATCTGAAACCAGGACCAGAGCAGTGGAATGAAGATAGTGCTATAAATTCTAGAGACAGTTCACAGAACAACCGATCCTGAGAAGAAGAAGGAAGAGGGGCCAAAGAAGATTCAATTCGATTCAGTAACTATTTCTCGGGCAGCTGTGTGCCTGACATGGCTTCAAAGACCTGGCAGTCTAATTGGGGAGATGCGTAATTAAAATAACTAACTATAATATATACAAATGTTTTATGGCAGAAATGAGCATGAACGTTGTAAGAGAACATGGACTACGGAGCAACAGAATAGACGGTGGGGTTAACTGAGATGGTGGGAACGCTGGAGGGAGAGCGATCTAGAAAGGACTGTTGTATTTGAGGTGCTTGTGCGACTTCAGGGACAACAGGAGGTTAGATGGAGGTCACATCAGCATATAGGCAATGACTTCCAAAATAAACGATTAGCTCTAAGTTTGTCGGAAGACAGCCAAATTGCCATCTTTACCCTTTGGTCCTGTAAGTACAATATTTTATTTTATCAGCATCTTCATCAAGCTTACATTTTTATTTCTTTCAACATTTCCTGAATGCCAAGTAAAGACTCTTCCAATTTAATGCTACTATAAAGACTTTGTGAAGTCATCTGGACCTAACGTCAAATTCCCTGATGCACTATTTAAGGGCATCATTTAAGATAGATTAAAGCAATTTATTTATAAATGCTCGCCTCACTGTGCTTACCAGTATAAGTATAGAATGGCATAGTGATAATGGCTACCTTCGGTGAGAAAAAAATGTTACCTCAAAGAGGGAAATGCAATAAATCTTTGTTTCGATGGCTGTGTAATGAGAGAGAAGGTAGGTGCAGCTGTGCTGATGTACTTAAATAGAGGTAACTTCTCCAAATGAAAACAAATCCTCTTTCTCTTTAGAAATCTTGGTACTCGATGTCTGTTTTGGAATTGATAGTTTCCTTGGAAACTCTGGGAAATTGAGAAGCCGTCTCTAAGTTTCATTCATCGATTAGTCCAAATATATACAAGAGAACAATGCCTTAGGAGTGCTTGCGACATTTGCTATGCGTGGTTCACCGGTCACACGCGGTTTTCAATATCAGTTGGCATCGGGAACTCGGTAACCAAAATGTGTCCTGTGGCACGAGGTTCATTCTGTAGCAACCCGACGCCATTTTGAGCCATTTTCTTGGGCCGAGAAAGAAATCCAATAATACCACATACAAAATGAAAGGTGACCGTGAGATATCTTTGGACACTTGCATATGAACTTCTTAAGTTTCCTAGAAAATGAAACAAGAATCCTTCTGGTGGGCCATTTCATCGCCTGCACATTCTAGATATCTTTATAGTGAGGAAACGGAAGTCCATAGTCTCAAAAATAACCCCGCCAACTTGAAAAATGAACGACAGGTGAATAATGGTTCCGGATGGAGACGTTTGTTTAACTCCCACCTCACAGAGATAGGGACGGGAAGACGGCCTCAAGATCCCCTTCCCATGGAGCGCGCGTTTTTATTTTTATCTAAGCAATGCGCATGATACAGTACATGACTAAACATAATCCAATTTGATTTGTGTTGCAGTGGCTCTCCGAAGAACAAATCTGTAAAATTACCACATGTGAAAGCTTAACACCGTGATATAAAATGGCAGTGGCACGGCTCATATCTTAAACTGACAGACTGATGGTGATTATTGCAAGGACAATGCCCTGCATATGTCAAACGATTTGCAAATAATTTATGTCACCTTCTCCTCCATTATTGTTTTTGCAGAGGACATAAACTGTGTCACCAATATTAAACTGTCTGCAAAAAGAGCCGAGCTCAGCTTTCTCCTCTCGGCGAACGCGGAGCCATCTGCACCCAGACAAACATGCATATGGCCATCATTTGTCCAACATCTTACACAGTGTGAAGGTTTCTTACTTGAAATGCCAACCTGTGTGGCAGATGATGTATGTGTTTCCCCAGCCCTGTGATTACCGGGCCCGCGCCGCCGGGCCGCGCGCTCACCTCATCAGTTCCACAAGCTGCGCTCCGAGGCGCGTGAGGCATTTGCGGCGATATGGCTGCTGACACGCGGGGAGGCGGGGCGCGCTGCAGCGAACATCCGCCTCCGGATTGTGTTCCAGTCGGGGTCAAAGGCTGACCTGCAGAAATTAGTGTGGGGAGAGATTCAGGGCTCGGAAACAGCGACTCGAACGCTGGGATGAATATATTCTGATAAAGGGAAAAGCAGAGGGCGCCCCCCCTCCCCCGGCTCTCCCCGGGCCCGCCGGGGTGCCCAGTGCCTTCGAAAGGGCCGGTGTTTTGTCCCTTTGGAAGAGGATGCAGTGTGAGGTGTACTTGTTGTCATTAGCCATAAACAGAAAGGGTTACGCCTACAAGTTGAAGGTATAATTAGTTTTAGGGATTTGCCATGACTGTGGACCAGAAGCAGTGGAGGACATTGTCATCGGTACGGCGACATGACAAGACGCCTCTTCTGCTGATCTAAAGTTGGAGGAACACTGAAGTAAGATTTTCTTTTACGTATATGTACGTCCACACATGCGCACACATGCACGGGGTAAAAGTGAGATCCGAAAACATAAGTTCTAAGCTTTTTTTTTTTTTTTACTTGCAAATGCTCTCCAGAACCCAGACATTGATTCAAGGCAGAATACAGTGGTTTTTTTTTTTCTTACTACAATCCTCTGTTTTTATCAGGGAGGGAGAGGGAGCAACAGAGAACTAAAAAGTTTAAAGATTGTCCCAAAGGGATCTGTTTGGACATCAAATAGTTTTTACAAAACCACACATTTTGATGAGTTAAGTGTAAATTCATCAGAAACATATGGATTTATTTTCCTATAAAATTCACATGGACATAAAATATCTCCTGACCCCCCTCTTTCAATGGGGGGGGCACTAAACAAAGACATGTGATATTTAGTTCTTGTCCTCTACCATTTACCATATTTGGACATACACAAAAAAAATCGTCAAACGTGGACTTTGAAAACTTGGGCAAAAGTACCTGAAAAAAGTACCATTTTTTAATAAAAAGAAATCATTCCTCAAATTTAATTTACAGAACAAATATCTATGTACTTCCCAGAAGGAAAAAAATCCCACTTAGGCCCAGTTACGCTTATGGGACCAAGCGAAATAGAAGCTATCAAAGCCATCTAAGTAGTGACTCAATAGGATATGATTTCCAGAAAATGAAGACTCTCAATTGGAAATAACAGCCAGTTAACAGAATTTCCATCAATATTTGCCACTTTTGATTACCTGTAATTCTTTCAATTAATGACAAGAGGGAAGAAAATGGAAACATACATATGTTAATAATAAAACCATAGAAAAACAAGCAAGATGGATTTTGTGAATTTACATTTAGGGAGTTTTTAAGATGTGGCCAGCAGCCCCCTAGGAACTTATTCTGACAAGTTTAATTTACATGTTTTAAAATGAGCATTGTCAAAGTTGGCAGAGCTAAATTACACCCAGTTTATCCCTCCTCCATCTCCCCCCTCCCCCCCGGGCTTTTTGTTCTTCTGTATCCTACAAATACCAAAGGCATGCGTAGTAAAGTCTCTTTTACATATGGAAGATTCTTTGGGTGGGTGATCTGTTAGATTAATATTGTAAAACAATGTCTTTTTAAACTGCCTACAGGACATTTCCATTTGGATGTCCGACTCCACATGTCCAAGACTGGTTCCCAAACTGTCAGTGTGCAATGCATGTGCTTTTCTACCAACTACATTTTTTTCCGCGATTGAGGCTCAAAATCTTTGCCACCACTTTTTCTTTCACGTCTCATTAGCTCTCAGCCCTGTAACCTTTTCCGTCCAAGTTTTTCTCAGATCTGCCCCTCTATTTCCTTTTTCTTGGCAACCTTCCTAATCCAAGGACTCATTACCTCGACCTAAATTAATAAAAAGGGTTTTCATTTTTGTCTCCTAACTACAGGAGGCATAAAATACATCATTTCCTTATCAGTCTTGCTCAAGAGCCAATTTAATCATATCTCATTTTTCTCTCCAATAAAAATAACACTGGCTTTGTGGACCGCTTCAGAATCCACAAAGCACTTTCATGTTAATTAATTTGTTTGATCTTCACACCAAGTCTGTGAGGTGGACAGAACAGGTATTAACATTTCCATTTCCATTTTGTAGATGAGGCAGATAAAACTTGCGGAGGGTGTAACTTGCATGAGACCATTCACACAGTTACCACTTGGAGCCAGGAGTCCAACTCAAGGTTTTTGACTCTAAGCCCGGAGCCATTTCCATTACACCATACTGTCCAACGACTGCACGTTGCCTAAATGTCAAAACTGCTTAAGCATGCTCAAGGCCATTTGTCACCTAGTCCAAATTTATACTTACACCTTCATCTTTCATGGTTATCCTACAGAAACCTCTGATCCAACCACACTGATTTTCCTACCATTCGTGAATTGGCTGGGCACTGTTTACTCCTACTGTGACCTTTTAATAAAAGTCCTCCCCTATTCAAAGTCTACCTTTCTACCTTTTAAAATGCAATTCAGGGGGGTGCCTGGGTGGCTCAGTTGGCTGAGCGTCCCACTTAGACTTCGGCTCAAGTCATGATCTCGCAGTTCGTGAGTTGAGCCCCAGGTCTTCTGTCCCCTCTCTCTGCCCCTTCCCTGCTCCTGCTCTCTCTCCTCAAAATAAATAAACATCGATCAATCAATAAAATATAATTCAGTTTGCCTTCTCATGAAGCTTTCTACAACCATTCCATTAAACGTCAGTAATTTTCACATGCTCAAACTGTCATTTTTGGAATCCTTCTTTTTATACGACATTCTGTCTCTTCTTAAATTGCTGCTTTTTTTGCCATCGCATTTAACTTTGCACACGTCTTTGCCTTATCTACACCTATATATTATAATCTGCTAGAGAGCATGGGCTGTGTCTGCCTTTGTATCTCCTTCAGAAGCTAACAAATGCAACGTAAAAGATGTTTAGCAAATATTTTTTTAATTGACTTAAATTCATTTTGATTGAGTTTTGTTAGACGGTTTTATATTTGGAATTTCCATTCTGGCCTTATAATAGGATCCCATATACAGGTATCTTGACTACCCTCTCTTAGATGCTTTCCAGTTGACTTGATTTTTTTTTTTAATTTTTTTTTAATGTTTATTTATTTTTGAGAGAGAGAGACAGACAGAGCACAAGCAGGGGAGGGGCAGAGACAGAGAGGGAGACACAGAATCTGAAACAGGCTCCAGGCTCTGAGCTGTCAGCACAGAGCCCGACACGGGGCTCGAACTCGGGAACAGCGAGATCATGACCTGAGCCAAAGTCGAACGCTTAACCGACTGAGCCACCCAGGCACCCCTGACTTGATATATTTTAAAATTATAGTCCCTTTAAATACTACATACATTACATTATTAATAATCATCAGATGAGGAGTTTAAAATAAAGTAACCTTTTTTTAGTCTCTTCTAGAAATCAAGTTTTCATGTGACACATTATTTTCTGATTAGAGATGGTGGTCACTGACTCCTATTAGAAAACCACTTGAGGGGCACCAGAGTGGCTCAGTTGGTTGAGTGTCCGACTTTGGCTCAGGTCATGATCTAACGGTTTGTGGGTTCGAGCCCCGTGTCTGGCTCTGTGCTGACAGCTCAGAGCCTGGAGCCTGCTTCGGATTCTGTGTCTCCCTCTCATCCTGCCCCTTCCTTGATCGTACTGTCTCTCTTTCTCTCTCAAAATAATAAACATTAAAAATTTTTTTTAAAGAAAACCACTTGAAACAACTGCTATAGCAGCAATATGTCACTAAACATTTAAAAAAATTTTTAAAAAGAAAACCACTTGAAACAACTGCTATAGCACAAATATGTCACTAATCAATAGTATTAATTGAATAAATTATAAAGCTTTGACAATATACCAATAAAGTGGACATTTGCCTACACTTATTCCTTGATGTATTTATTAATCATCTTAAATTAATATCTAACACAAGCATAAATAAAGTTCAGCATTTCAATTTCCCACTCAGGATAATTTTCTTTTCCTATTGTTCGAAAATACACGTAACAAATTTTTTCAAGGATTTCTATATTATTGAAATGTATCCAATCATACTAATCCTGGCTTATCTGCATTTACTGGGTCCTTAGCACACTTTGAACATTTTAACATCAACTATAAATGTAGAATAACATTTATTTTATATAGGGTTCTCTCATCTACCTTCTTGAACATATGGAGCATGTATAATAGCTATTGTAACGTCATTGTGTGCTAATTCCGTCATCTGTGTCATTTCTGGGTCTATTTCTACTGATTGATTTTTCTTCTTATGTTAATTTACATGCCTGGTGATTTTTTTTTTGGATGCCAAACATTGTGAACTTTCCATTATTAGGTGGTAGAGATTTTTATCCTTAAATATTTCAAGGTTTTGCTCTGAGATCAAGTTAAATTACTTGGAATTAACTAAATTCTTCTGAGGCCACAGGTATCAGGCGATCTTTCCATTCTGACTCGTTGGAACACAAACTCTTTCCAGCCCACCATGAGCCCTAAAGATCATTCTTCTTACTCTTTTCCAATAGTTCTTTCCTGAGTCTTGGTGGTTTCTTCTTATGCATGTGATGATCAACAGTCAAGACCAGGAGCAAAACCCTCTACAGATTTGTAGAGTTCTGTATGCAGTTCTCCCCTCTCTGGGACTCTGCTTTGTGTATTCTGGCCACCGTGGCCTCCATGAACTTTGAACTCGTGTATTCTCAATCCAGGGAACCCAGTGGATTCTGTTTGGGTTTCCCCGTCAGTTAGCAGCCTAGAAACACTCTCTAACATTCTCTGCTGCTCACGAAGCAGAGGCTGGAGCAATGGTAGGGCTCACTTTGTTTCCCTTCATGCAAAGATCACAATCCTGAACTTAACTACTGTTTCGTATCTGGAAACCATTGCTTCCTATCTATTGTCTGATTTTTTTTTTTTTTTTTGTAGTTGTTTAAGGCAGGTGAATAAATCCAGTGCCCATTACTCCTGTTGTGACTAAAAGTGAAAGTTCTTAGATAGCATTATGAAAGGTAAAGGTTACTCTAGGGTACAGAGTAAAAATGAACTTTTCTTTTTGGGAATTGTCAAAAACGAAACAAAACAAAACAAAAAAAAAACAGAAATGGTAATTTACCCTTTCTAACATAAATCCTTTAGCAATAATATTCAGTTCAGAATAGAAAAAGTAAAACGCATCAACTCTGTAGAGGAAAATCCTTGTTTTATACATGTATGAGGATATAATTCAACACTTTAAACGTGATGTATCTAACCTCCTTTGAAATCATTTTAATTTCTTAAAGGTCACAAAAAACACTGTATTGATTGTTTCAGTGGCCAGAAATATTTTCTGATACACTATTAAAATATAAGGTATTTCTCGCTTTGTGTTATTTGGTAGAAAAAAATCAAAAAATAGTGTGACTAGCTATACAAATCTGTTCATAGTCAAAGGGAAAAAAAAGAGAGCGCAGAAAAGAAAGAATAAAATAAACAGAAAAATTGCTCTGAGCACGCTGGTACTTTTTTTTCCTTACATGCCCCACTTTGTATTGGTAAGACCAGATAATGAGTAGCACTTTTTCTTTGTAACAATTCATTAATCAGAGAAATGATCCTTGCTAGTGTTTAGATGTTTTACTTAATTTGGTACCTCTGGCCTGCTGCCCCACTAGTGCCAAAATTATTATTTCTCACCCAGCAGGTGATAAATAACAACTTCAGTCGTGATTAATACCATGAATCCTTCAACCTGACTAATGCAAAAAAACTTGAGACCTACAGAACAAGTGGGTGATAATTGTTGTGAGGACTGTTGGAGCTCTGCTCAGCCTGTGAGGAAAGAAATCCACAGGAAATGAAGCGTTTGCTAGCAGGCCAGCTGATCCTAAGAGGCTTCATTAAGCCCAACTCAGCGACATTCGCCACTTGAATACCAGTGCTCGATTTTCTCCCTCCCGACACTAAGTTTTAAGTATCTTCAGAGAAAAGACACCACTAACTCATTTTTGCATGCATTTAAATATTTATTGAATGGAGGAATGAATGGATGAATGAATAATAAATGAGAAAATAGAATTTTTGCCCAAGTACTCGACATTGTAATATGGGTCATTTAAGAGCGACATATGGTTATCTCTTGTCATTTCTCTAATAACGCAATTGTGTACAAATATAGTTTTGCTCAAACCCATAGCAAAATTAACATTCTCTGCTGGCACAAAGAAAACTGTTAGCAATGGCCAGCAACGAGAGCCACATGGTGCCGTCAAGTTGATTATTATCATTTAACACTACATAGTAAGGTAGTGTACCAGTGGTTCTCAATTAGGCAAATGGTAAGGGGAATATACATTGTTTGAAGAGCTTCCCATAATATTACTTGCTTCCTAATTGAGAAACTTTTTTAGGTGGCACTATATATTTTAAGTCACGAGTCAATGGATTCATAATGGTGGTCAATAGGTTTAATATATAGCCTACAGACATATTTGTTTGACAGGCTAGTTTGTTTTCATTGTTTGTTTTCATTGTTCTTATGTTATTTTAATGCTTTGAGTAGAGGGATGCATTCTCCACTTTGGCACAGCCCCCACTGTTCCCTATTGTCTTAATATCCAGTCTATCTCATTCTATTCATTACAAGCCTGGCTTCTGAATTGAATTTGTGATTCCTGGATAAATGGAGAAGTATTAAATAACGAACAAGAAAAAATAAAAACTTAAGAAAGAAAAACCTAGGTTTGGGATATGTGGCTAAATATATCCAGAGATTTTCAAGATTCACAAATTATATAAGCATCAATTTCTTCAGTTAAGAAATATTTTAGGGGTGCCTGGGTGGCTCAGTCGGTTGGGCGGCCGACTTCAGCTCAGGTCATGATCTCGCGGTCTGTGAGTTCGAGCCCCGCGTCGGGCTCTGTGCTGACGGCTCAGAGCCTGGAGCCTGCTTCCGATTCTGTGTCTCCCTCTCTCTCTGCCCTTCCCCTGTTCACACTGTGCCTTTATGTCTCTCAAAAATAAATAAACATTAAAAAAAAAAAAAGAAATATTTTATTTCTGCCCTTACCTTAACAAGCAGGCTAAAGCCTGGTAGGGTATCAAAACCACTTGAAAAATGCATAATGTTGCAAGTGATATGGAAACACAGAAGAGGGGAAGGTAACCAAGTCTAGAACTCAGGATAACTCTTAAGAATTGTCCTAACTTGGGGCACCTGGGTGGCGCCAAGTTGGTTGGGTGGCTGACTTCGGCTCAGGTCGTGATCTCACGGTCTGTGAGTTCGAGCCCCAAGTCAGGCTCTGTGCTGACGGCTCGGAGCCTGGAGCCTGCTTCAGATTCTGTGTCTCCTTCTCTCTCTGCCCTTCCCCTGCTCATACTCTGTCTCTATGTCTCTCAAAAATAATAAATAAACGTTAAAAAAAAAAAAAAAGAATAGTCCTAACTAGGATTTAAAGTATGTGGAGACACAGGATGGAAGGAGAACCCTCTTCCCTCAATAATATCTCATAATTCTTAATTAAAAGTAAAGAAAAGTACCTTAAGTTGGAATCTAGAATACTGATCTATCACTGATTAGCTCTTAAATTTAAAGAGGAAATTGAAAACCTAAACAAATTAATGACCAAACATATAAATTGAATTAGTAGTCAAAAATCTACTCGTTCCTCAAATCCAGTAACTTTTGAAGAATGGTGATCCCTATCTTACACAAGTTTCAGAGAAGAGAGAGAAAATGTCACTCAAGTCATCTCTTTAAATCAACTTTGCTGACATATGGTATAATTTTCACAGATTAAAATATAGTTTGACGAGTTTTGCCAAAATGTTTTATACATCTTATAAACAACACCATAATCAAACTATAGAATTTTTCCATTACCCCCAAAAAGTTCCCTTGTGCCCCTCTGTATTCAATTAACAAAATAAATAAAATAAAAATTTTAAAAGCACCCCACCCCATGCAACCATTGATCCCTCATCACTATAAGTTAAATTTTCCTACTCTAAAATTTCATATATATGTACATAGAGTATATACTTTCATTTCTGGCCTCTTACCCTCAATAAGGTTTTGAGATTCGTCCGGGTTGTTGCAAGTAACAATGGTTTGTCCCTTTTTTTTTTTAATTTTTTTTTAATGTTTATTTATTTTTGAGAGACATAGAGACAGAGTATGAGCAGGGGAAGGGCAGAGAGAGAGGGAGACACAGAATCCGAAGCAGGCTCCAGGCACAGAGCCCGATGTGGGGCTTGAACTCACAGAGTGTGAGATCATGACCTGAGCCGAAGTCGGCCGCTTAACCAACCGAGCCACCCACGCGCCCCTGTCCCTTCTTTTTTTTTTTTAAAGAAGCATATTTATTTATTTATTTATTTATTTATTTATTTATTTATTTATTTATTTTGCCTTTGGTCTCTTTTATTTTATTTTTTTAATAGTTTATTTTCAAATTGGTTTACGTATAACACCCAGTGTTCATCCCAACACGTGCCCTCTTTAATGCCCGTCACCCCCTCTCCCCCCTCCCTCACCCCCCTCACCCTCAGTTGTCCCTTTTTATTACTAGGTAGTAGTCCACTGTTTGATCATACCTATCTATACATCTATGGATGGACTTCTGGATCTCTTTCAAAATTTAGGCTATTACCAATTAAACTGCAATGAACATTTGGGTACAAATCTTTTTTTTTTTTTTTTTAATGTTTATTTATTTTTGAGACAGAGAGACACAGAGCATGAGTGGGGGAGGGGCAGAGAGAGAGGGAGACACAGAATCCGAAACAGGCTCCAGGCTCTGAGCTGTCAGCACAGAGACCGACGCGGGGCTCGAACTCACAGACCGCGAGATCATGACCTGAGCCGAAGTCGGACGCTCAACCGACTGAGCCACCCAGGAGCCCCTGGGTACAAATCTTTATATAGATATAGTTTCATTCCTCTAGGTCAAATACTTAGAAATGGATATGCTCAGTCACATAGTAAATGCATGTTTAAGAAACTGCTAGTTGGGACGCCTGGGTGGCTCATTCGGTCAAGTGTCTGACTTCAGCTCAGGTCATGATCTCACAGTTCGTGGGTTCAAGCTCCATGTTGGGCTCTGTGCTGATGGCTCAGAGCCTGGAACCTGCTTTGGATTCTGTGTGTGTCTCTCTGTCCCTCCCCTGCTTGCACTCTCTCAAAAATACACGTTAAAAAAATTTTTTTAATTAAAAAAAAAAAGAAACTGCTAGCTTTCCAAAGTGCTCACACCAATTTATATTTCTACTGGCAGCGTATTAGAATTCCAACTGTTACTACCCATCTTTGTCAACAGTTCTTAATGTCAAACTTTTCAATTTTAGCTATTTTAATAAGTGTGCAGTGGTATCTCATTGTGGTTTAATTTACATTTAACTGATAACTAATGACATTCAGTTTGTTTTCATGCATTTATTGGCTATTTATATATATATGATATTTATATATATTTGATATATATGATATTTATACATATATAATTTCTGTGTAAGTCTTTTGCTTAGGTTTTAACCTGGGTTATCTTTTTCTTGAGTTCTAAGAGTTCTTTATGTGTTCTAGATACAAGATGTTTATCAGATACATTATTGCAAATATTTTCTCCCAGTCTGTGGCAACTTTTTTCATTTTTTAGTGTCTCTAGAAGAACAGAGGCTTTTAATTTTGATGAAGTCCAATTTTTCAGTATATTTACTTTTTAGAAGTGTTTGTGTCCTAGCTACAAAATCTTTGCTTACCCCAAAGTCACAGATTTTCCCCAGTATTTTCTTTAAAAAAAATTTCTTTTTTAATGTGTATTTATTTTTGAGAGACAGAGCACGAGTTGGGGAGGGACAGAGAGAGAGGGAGACACAGAATCCGAACCAGGCACCAGGCTCTGAGCTGCCAGCAGTGCAGGCCTCAAACCCGGGAAAGCAAGAGATCATGACCTGAACCGAAGTCGGATGCTTAACTGACAGCCACCCAGGCACCCCTGTGATTTTGTTTTTGATTCTGGGTTATTTTAAAGTGTGTTGTTTCATTTCCAAATATCAGGAGATTATCCTAAATTCACACATTAACTATTTGTTGAGAATCTACCATATGTTCAACAAGCAGGTACACTCTTGGAGATTAGGGGCAGTAAATTAGGTAGCAGATCTTTATCCAGACAACTTACCTTGCACAGACCCTGAAAACTGAAGGTTTTTACTAAATAAATGAAGATAAGCACTTTGGGGAATGTAAACATCAAATCTGATTGGAACTTAACTCTCAAGAGTATTAGTCTAGTGATGAAATAAGAAAAGGACACCAAAAGAAAGACAACGTGGGTATTCAAGAACTTGACGAATTGCTTCCTGCGCTGTCTAATGAGAAATTCGGCACTTCTAGTAGATAGATAACAGACGCCTAAAATGTTACTGCTTTGGGTTGGAAAAAAATTTTAACATCATACAGTCAAATGACTGGCAATGTGCTACTGTGACTCTACATTATATGAATGCGTTAAATTATCATTTACATAATCATGGCCTTATATCCAGCAATATATCATAGATTAAGTGATCTTCCAGTCTATTTAAAACATCAACTATTTATCATGATAAACAACTAGACAGCTAGGGAGTGATCTTTCCTTGTTAGAAGCCTCGACATTTAAAAAATCATTAATTGCCTTAATTTCATTATTACCTTTGTCTTTTTACTTTGAGACTCCACGTATGGTCGTTGATGAGACTTGCCATTTGTTTTTCCTCGTGGTATTTTCTTCTTGGTTTTCAGTTTCTCTGTTCGTTGTACTAGTTCTAAACAATATTCCTGTGATGATACCTTGCTTATTCCAACAGAAACAAATAAACAGGACCAGGAATTCAAACCAAATTCATACAACAAACACCTAAAAATACCAATATCCTTAATGTTTTATTTTTAATTCTCTCTGGTTTTATAGGAGTGAAACATCACACTGATGAAACTATATTGCATTAAGCTCAGTAAGGCAACATCTCTGATTTAAAGAAAAAGCAGCATAAAATTAATAGTTTTATTTTCTTGTTCTTTTACACATTATTATTTAAAAAAAACAATTTTGTTAAGTTTAATTTGAAAACCTATGCAGTGAAAAACAATAAGGAGCTAATCCCCCAGAAACAACTTTGTGCCTATGAATGGTATTTCTCTAGAATATATTATTTAACCTAAATGAAATAATTACCGGTTCAGCATTAACAAAATATGCATGTTATATGGGAGCAGAGGGTATGCTCTCCTCTCAGGAACACAATTTTAACTCACTAATCATTGAAAGTGCACATATTAAATACTAGGGTGTAAAAACCACAACAATAATGCGTAATATCTAATAAACCAAACTTAGGACACTGATCTAACAGTCAGTTAAAGTGCCTATTTCAGTAATTTGATATACATGGTAAAGTTTTCAAAATAGTAAATAACAAAGTGTTTTCTTAAGGTATAGTCCTTGACTATCTCACACTAATGGAAAAAAGTATGAGTCAGGAGGGAAAAACATCAGTTTTCAACTTAAAATAATACTTTTTCTTCCAACACAACCTCATCAGTAGGTAGGCAAGGATGAAATGAATGCTATATATCTTTAATGTTTTAATAGGATGTGAATGTTAGAGTGACAGCACCAAGATGGTGACATAGGTTGTTCCTGGCTTCACTCCCCCTCACAAGAACAACTAACAACTATTCAAGAACGAGACATCTTTTGGGGCACCTGGCTGGCTCAGTGGGTAGAACATTTGACTCTTGATCTCAGGGTTGTGAGTTCAAGTCCCATGCTGGGCATAGAGTTTACTTTAAAAAAAAAAAAAAGAGGGTGACTGGGTGGCTCAGTCGGTTAAGCATCTGACTTTTGATTTATGCTCAAGTCATGATCTCACAGTTCGTGAGTTCGAGCCCTGCATTGTGCTCTGTGCTGGGCATGCAGCCTGCTTGGGATTCTCCTTCTCTCTCTCTCTCTCTTCTCCTGCGTCACTTGCACGAGCATGCATGTGTGTGCTCTCTCTAAGAAGGAAGGAAGGAAGGAAGGAAGGAAGGAAGGAAGGAAGGAAGGAAGGAAGGAAGGGAGGGAAGGAGGGAGGGAGGGACGGATGGACGGACGGAGGGAGGGGGAGGAGGGAGGGAGGGAGAGAGACACCACTGAGAGAATCCTAGGACATGAGGTGAGACTGAAGCACCCCCGGCATTTCAGAGACCGAGAAAGCAGCTACATGCTGATCACTTTGGCCCTCCCCCAGGCCAGGGCGGCACCACTCAGAGCGGTCTCCCCTGAGTCTCTGTTTCCTCCACTGGGAAAAGAGAGCCCAGCGGGAGCAACCAGCCTCCTCCCCAGCACTGTGGGTCACTTTGTAGGAACCTCTACTCTGATCTTGCATCACAAGATTGCAGGGGAATCTGTGGGGCCCACTGGCGCTGGGCACATGACTATGACAGAGAAGAGGGGCTTGCAAGAAGCAGCACGCAGGTCTTGGCAGACAGAGCGCAGTGCCCGAGTAGTTAATCCCAGTAGTACCTGCAGTGCCCGAGTAGTTAATCCCAGACATCCGCAGCACCGGCTGCACTCTGACCAGGGAAACTCAGTTAAGGTGCAGATCTACCTGATCCACATACTCAAACAAAGAGTTTTGCTGGCCCTGCAGCCCAGGTGCTCATGCCCAGGCAAGGTGCTGAGTCACAGCCCCACTTGGAGTGTCTTCCAGTCCCATCCGACCAGAAGGGCTGGCGATAACTTCTGAAAGCTGTGCTGGCCCAGCGGCACCCAAGCTGAGAGGCGGGCAGAGCCAACAGATTGTATAACAAAACTGATAGTCCTGTTTGGTCAGGGAGCTTGAGGTGTGGGTCGGCTGGAGTCAAGACAAGCAAAGAGCTTCACCAGCTCTCGAGCTATTTCTCCTATTGTGCCTGGGCAAGGAATCTAATTCATATCCCTGCTCATTGCTGAAAACAGCCTTCAGCTTCTCCAATCAGGAAATCTAATCAGAGCACACAGGAAGCTGTGAAGTCCATTCAATAACCCTATCTACAGGGACATCTGAACAGGGAATGCTGCCCATGGCTTCCCCTGTCTTTAGAGCAAAACTGGTGGCCTCAACCTGACCAGAAAATTAAGTGCACCCTCCAGATTTAACTGGGTCTCCAAACAAGTTGTATAGGCCCTGGGTCCTGTCCTGCTGCCCTGTCAGGGCAGGAAAGCTAATTCACAGCCCACTATTACTGTGGTACCCAGTCTCAAACTAGTCAGCCTTACCAGAGAATCCAAGCAACCATGGAGCCCATCCCACAGCCTCGGTGGGTAGAGAACCAAGCCAGCAGTCCTATCCAACTGCTCTCAGTCAGGGCCACACACTCCACCATCCCAGTCCTCAGAGCTCAAGCAGCTGCCTCACCCAAAATAAATAATAGCAGCCCTCCCCTCCCCCTGCCCAAGGACATCACCAGAAGACACATCTAGAAACCAAAATGAGCTGAATGGCTTGGCTACCAAAGCAAACCTCTTTCTCTGAAAGAGAAGCCTGATGACTCGAATGTGCAGATTCCAACGTAAGGAATCATGGATATGAAAAATCAGGTAAATATGACACCATCAAAGTAGATAACTAAAGCTCCAATAACAAACTCTAAAGAAATAGAGATCTATGAACTGTCAAAAAGAACTCAGACATCCTCTTAAAGAAGTTTCATGAACTACAAGAAAACAGACAACTAAATGGGATTAGGAATACAATACATGAACAAAACAGGAAGTTCAACAAAGATAAAGCAACCATTAAAAAAAAAAACACAATAAAAACAAAAACAGACATCCCAGAGTTGAAAAATACAATATCTGAAGAACTGAATAGAGTTACAAAAGTAATCGACTATGCAGAAAAAAAGAATCAGTGACCTGGAGGATAGGACATCAGAAAGTACCCAGGGGAGCACAAATTAGAAAGAATGATAAAAGAATGAAGTCTGGGGCGCCTGGGTGGCTCAGTCGGTTGAGCGCCTGACTTCGGCTCAGGTCATGATCTCGCGATCTGTGAGTTCGAGCCCCGCGTCGGGCTCTGTGCTGACGGCTCAGAGCCTGGAGCCTGCTTCAGATTCTGTATCTCCCTCTCTCTCTGCTCCTCCCCCACTCATGCTCTGTCTCTGTCTCAAAAATAAATAAACATTAAAAAAAAAAAAAAAAAGAATGAAGTCTATGGGAATTATGGGACTCAAGGAAAAGAAACAATATTTGCATTATGGAAATTCCAAAAAGAGAAGAGAAAGGGACAGAAACTATATTTAAAGAGAAGAAGGCTGAAAACTTCCCAAACCTGAGGAGAGAAATTAGATCCATGAGGCTCAAAGGACCCCAAATAAGTTGAACCTGAATAGGGCCACGCAGAGACACGTTTAATTATCAAGACTCACAAAGAAAGAAAGAATTTTAAGAGCAGCAAAAGAGAGAAGTTACATACACAAGACTATTGGTGGATTTCCCAACAGAAACTTTTTAAGCCAGGAGAAATATTGTCCAGCCATAAAACTTGAAAGCCTATGGAAACTGTGGTAAGCCTACCACATTAGACCTTGAGGGCATTAGGCTAAGTGAAGTAAGTCAGACAGAGAAAGACTAGAAATACTGTGCGATCTCACTTACATGCGGAGTTAAAACAAAAATGAAAAAAACAAACTCAGAGGAAAAAGGGTAGGCCTTGTGGTTACCTGAGGCAGAAGGTAAGAGGAGGAGCAATATGAAAAAGGTGGTCAAAAGGTACAAACTTCCGGTTATAAAACTAACAAGTATTAATACGGGATAGAATGTACAACATCAGGACTACAGCCAAGACTGCTGCTGTATGATATACAAGGAAGTGGTTAGGAGAGTAGATCCTAAGAGTTCTCATCACAAAGAGAACACTGTTTTCCATTTTCCTTCCTTTTCTTTAATATATATAAAAAGATGGTTATTGGCTAAACCTACTGCGGTAATCATTTCACAAATACGTAAATCAAACCATCATGCTGTATGCCTTCCACTCATATGTCAGTTATTCCTCAATAAAACTAGAAGTAAAAAAATGAACAATGATATGAGTAAATCAAAGTTTTAGAACTTTATAAAGGTTAATAATTATGATATAAACATGCATCAGCATTCCAGCAACTATACGTTATCAGTTAATTGGCACTAAAATTCTTCATCCTAATTATAACCGATTTTAACAAAAATAACTCTAAAGCATTGCAATATCCTAGAATCCTTTCTGATTCATTCTGAGAAATTCAAATTTTGCCAGATGTAATTTCATTGTTAAATACATTCTATTGCATTTTAATTATTTGAAAACTGACAATCCATGTAACAAGAAATGCTATACTACAGCTTACTATAATAACTAAAGTCACTGTAACATTTCTGGAAAAAATTTCAAATTACAATTTAATATGATAAATATGACAAATTTTTTTTTATTTTTTTAATGTTTATTTTTGAGAGAGAGAGAGAGACAGAGTACGAGCGGGTGAGGGGCAGAGAGGGAGGGAGACACAAAACCTGAAGCAGGCTCTAGGCTCTGAGCTGCCAGCACAGAGCCCGATGTGGGGCTTGAAATCGTGAACTGCGAGATCATGACCTGAGCCAAAGTTGGATGCTTAACTCACTGAGCCACCCAGGCGTTCCTAAATATGGCAATTCTGATCAGTGAATTCATAAAATGGTATTGGGACAACAGCCTAGCAATTTGTATAAACAAGTAAATAAATAAGGACACACACAAACAATAAAGCCAAGTCCCTAACTCTCTCATTTCTTGCCTTGAAATTTCTGTATAGACCCAAAGAAGTACATGGATCAGAAAGTCACAATGAAAACAAATGCACATAAAATTTTGATGTATTTATTTACGCTTACATTTAATGTATTTATTTACACTTATATTAATGTACTTTTTACATTTAAAACAATACATTTAAAATGTTTAAATTTACTTCTGGAAAAAATAAAGTCCAAAGCAAATGCCAAGCTGAGGACAAATATTCACACCTATGAAAAAAACACATTAATTTATCTATGACACAAAGATCACGGCGTGTAAATCAAAAAGAAACAATCCAAATGGCACCAGACAAAATCAGAGGTTACAAATAACCTGTGAAGATATGAAAATATTTAACCTCACTTATATAACTGGAGATACAAAATGCAAGAGTAATGAGATATTTTTTACTTAGATTGGCAGATATAAATGTTTCACAGTGAAACAGTTTTATGGGAATCTAAATTGATATAACTTAGCTATGTGAACCTTGAACAAATTTCTTATTCTCTCTGTACCTCCTTAGTTTTCTCATCTTGAAAAAGGTGATGATATTCAATCATAGGTTTACTGTGAAGAATAAATTATTTAATATCTGTGAAGAGCTTAGAACAATGCCTCATACCCTACAAGCACTATATGTCTTTATTAAATAAATATGTTTTAAAAATTCAGACTTTATTTTCTAGAGCAGGTTTAGGTTCACGGCAAAGTTGAAGAGAAAGAACAGACTCCCCTTTTACTCCCTTCCCCCACATATGCATTCTTATTGACAACACCCCCCACCTGCGTGGTACATTTGTTACAACTGATGAACCCACGTTAACAGACCCATCATAATCACTCGAAGTCCACAGTTCACAGGACAATACAGTTCACTCTTGCACCTTCTGTGGGTGTGGACAAATGTAAATACACTTTTTAAAAGGATAATTGGATAACATAAACTTTTAAAATTTATTAAAAACCAGAAGCACATGCTCTTTGAAAGAAAATTTCTACCATTGGGAATTCATGTTTCAGAAATATTTACATAAACCTGTGAAGGTATATGTTCGATGATGTTCATTATAATGTAACTTATGCACACTGTAAACCATTAAAATCTCTATTGATGGCACATCTTCATATAAGGAAACATGATGGAACCACCGAACGTGTGTCCACATCTCCTTCTACTCTATAGCCCATAAACTGTCAAAAAAGATACATATGTTTTAAAAAATATATTCATAACAACAGTGAAAAGGAAGAAAAAGTGGCCCCAGAAGGTCAGAAATTCTGAAGAACTCCTGATTAAAAAAATAATGCAGATGGCATTAGATCTACAAAGAAATAAGTTTGGACAAAATCAAAGCTCCAAACGATAGCAGAAGGTCATCATGAAAAATGAATCTAAGGAAATTATATCAGTCAGTGGCGTGTTATACAAAGTGCAGGAGAGATCCTAGGTATTCAAGTGGTTAATTAGAAAAATGAATTATGAGGGGCGCCTGGGTGGCTCAGTTGGTTAAGCAGCCGACTTCGGCTCAGGTCATGATCTCACGGTCTGTGGGTTCGAGTCCCGCATCGGGCTCTGTGCTGACGGCTCAGAGCCTGGAGCCTGCTTCAGATTCTGTGTCTCCCTCTCTCTCTGCCCTTCCCTTGCTCACGCTCTGTCTCTATGTCTCTCAGAAATAAATAAACGTTAAAAAAAATTTAGAAAAATGAATTTTGAGAAGCCAGGCTAATGGAGCTCTACTCCATCTGCAGCTTTTGCTAAGGATACAAAAGCAAGTGTTCAACAGCAGTATTTACTCTCGGATGATGTAGTGAGCACAGATCTGGGATCGGAGAGACAGTGAAGTACATAAGGAACAACTAATCCCAAGAATGAGGAACAACACACTCACAAGACAAACTGCCACCAAACTCAACTTAGAAGCCTATCATGAAAAATGAGAACCAAGTAAGGTTATATTACTAGCATCTACAAAGAAATGATTAGCAATTCTCAAATGCAAAGAAAAATTAGCAGACAACCAAGAATTGTCGAACACATAAAGAAAACTAACTCCATGAGAAAAAGACCCCAAATTCAAAAGGAGTAACTTATGCAACCAAAGATAAATTTAAAATAACATCTTCAGAGATTCCAGAGAACACTGTTATGTGTGAAACAAAAATCAATAAAATCTTGGAAATTAAAATTACTCTTCTTTGGATAGCAACTTCTGCTACGATAAGAGTAATAGGGGCCAGATTTACCCTCCAGCCTGAAATATCTAAAAATTCAGACAAAAACATGAAACAATGGTTTCAAGACACTGGATATCAGGCAACAAAGGACAGTGATCCCCGAGAGATGAGAAATGAAGTGATTCCTATGCTTGCCCCCCATTATTGTCTTGAGTTTCCAGGACAGGGCGCAGGGAAGAGAAACCTGAGCAGAGCCTGGCAGTCTCCCTATATTGAGGACATAGAGGAGAGAGTCCAGGGAGACAAAGGCAGCTAGAGTTTGCAGGAAGGAAAAGAGAACTCCAGAGATCCGCAGAGGATCCCCTTTGACTATTCAGCAGGATACTGATCAGTGCACATGGAGGGGGAAATTATCTGAAAGGTTTAGAGAGGGCAGCATGATTACAGACCACACGAGGGGAAGAACAGTGCCTATCCTCACCAGTGAGATTTTAAAATTTCATAATTCACAAAATGTTCATGTATTTAGAAGGGTCTTGTCTCAGAAGAGAAAATAATTAGCCCTAGACTAAACACTGTTCGTCTCATGTCTGACAAATATTACAAACAAGACCTAAAAGGATCAAACCATTTCTAAGTAATTTAACTGCATCCCCGAACAAAGCTTGAGAATTGTCATAGGAATGCAAATTTTTCCAGGTACCCAAAAGATAAAATTCACGACATCTGGCATCAAATGAAAAGTTATCAGGTATGCAAAGAAGCAGAAAGATAAAACCTATAATAAGAAAAAAAAGTCCATATGCAGCAAAACATAAAACTTTCATGAGGTAAACAAAAGAAAAATCTAAATGAATGGAGACGTTCACCATGTTTTAAGACAGGAAATTCAATATTTTTTAAATGTCAACTCCCACCTAATAAATATGCAAGTAAAAAGATCTTTTATTCTTATTTAACATTAAGTTAGAGGTGCTGGTTACCATAATATGACAAGAAAAAGAAACAAAAATGTAAAAGGACTAAAACTGCCATTTTCTAGGAATTGTAATATTTCATCCATAAAAAACCAAAAATCCTTAGAAAGATCATTAGAATAAGAAGGTTCAACAGGATGACAGGGTAGATTTTACATAAAAGTCAAGAACATTTCTTTATACCAACAACTTAAAATTTTAATTACATATCATTTATAGTAGCTAAAAATAGAAAAAGCAAGCAAATAGCAACAAAATCAACAAGCAAGATTTCTCTATGGAGAAAAACTTTATTGAAGGACATTAAAGAAACATATGGAAGCATGACACATTTATGAATATGCTCAATTGTATAAAGATAGTGATTCTTCCCCAAATAAGAATTTATAATTTCAATGTAAATCCAGTCAGAATCCTGGGGAAATTTTAAAAGTTGATTCTAAAATTTGCATGAAAGTGTAAAGATCCAACTTCAATTCCTGAAGACAAAGAAGAAAATGGGATACTTGCCTGATCAGATGTCAAAACTTGATATAACTAGTTATTATGAGCATTTGATTTTTATTTTTTATTTTTTTATTTAAAACTTTTTGGTTTTTTTTTGCAAGACAGAGCATGAGTGGGGGAGGGGCAGAGAGGGACAGGGGGAGACACAGAATCGGTAGCAGGCTCCATGCTCCGAGCTGTCAGCACAGAGCCAACACGGGGCGCAAACCCAGGAACCATTAGATCATGACCTGAACCGAAGTGGGACGCTCAACCAACTAAGTCGCCCAGGTGCCCTGAGCATTTGATTTTGAGGCAAAGTAGGATAGTCGATTTACCAGGCCAATGTCATACTATAGCCAAGAAACAATCCTATGTGCAACGGGAGAGGTAATAGAAGTGGGGTTATGTACCAGCCAGAAAAACTCAGACCAGTCAAGAAGGTCAATAAACACTGCTGGGAAAATTAGTTATCCATTTTGAGAAAAGAATGAAGTTAAACAGCTACCTCAAAGCATTAAAAAAAAAAAAAAAGATCTACCTGGTACATTAAGAACTTTAAAAGGAAAGGCAAAATTTGTGTAAGAAAATGTTGAGGAGTGGCTTTATAACCTCACAGTCGATGAATACAGCGGGTTGATGTGCAACACTATCCTTTTAGTGCTGTTCTCTCCCGCAGAAGCCAGAAATTTAAACTTACATATTCCAGACTGCTTTACAAGCAGGGCGCTGGATGTACCTTAGGTACAATCAGGTGCATTTGTGAAAATTTTAAAAAGTGAAAATGATGTGCAAGGTACAATTCTATTTCTCCAGCGAGCATTTCATAAACGTGGTTTTTTTCTGTAGCAGCATTGGTAGAGGTCCTGGTAATCTGTTCGCTAGCTTTGTGAAGCTAAGAGGCAGGGTGTGGGCATCCACGTTGCCAATGCGTATTACAGCAGGCAATGTCAGACTCCTGCTCCACGCCGCAGCATGCCACGGGCACCCGGTCATGGCAGCCTGTTGGTCACAGCAGTGATGGAATGGTTGTGGAGCCCACGGTTTCCCAACTATAAGAGGCAGAGGCTTCACCGGTGACCGAGTTCTTTGGAATCATTCCTGAAAGTACGACCTAGATGTTTCTTCAGTACTCTCAAAAACTCTGTAAGCCATTAATATCTTATAATAAATTCCTTCTTGTTTAAACTATCCAGAGTAAATTCTAGTAGGATTTTGTTTAGTTTTGCTTCTTAATGTCTTAAAAGATTTATTCATTAATAGGGTTATCATGTATTGTCATCAAAATACCTAAGAGTCAGGTGAGCAGAGTTTAGTCCTTTGTAGGGCAATTCTTCAAACCAACCAGTATCTGAAGAACTTGACTTTTTCCCTCAACTTTTATAAAAGTGTGCTATGCAGTTGAAAATTTTATCTTTCTCAACATATCTGAGGTCAGTTTCATTGTCTTCCTCCACAAATTTCAACAAAAGAATGTGCTTATGGATTACACAAAGTGTCCTTTGCCTGTATTACTTTTGATATATGATTTTTTGAGGTCCCTCCTAAGTTGGTAAAGTAAGCAAAGCCTACAAAGGGAACATTAAAATACACAGAAATAATTCAACTTGACATCACACAATGTGTTTAGTTTCCAGTCTGGGCTCTATGACATGGAGATCCCCTATAACCACATTGGTTCTCAAGACTGTGTCCACCTGACAGGTTAAAATGTAGAAAATAAACCAGTCGTGAAGGTTTAGGGGTCACCTCCCAAAGAAAACATCAAGGCCTTCTTATTCTCATGAATGATGGGACGCTAAAAGTGACCCTTGAATTATATGTAAGGATGGGGAAGGGTGTCCTTTTTTATAAACAAGGCACAAAAAGCTCAAATCATAAGGAAAAGACTGACCAACATTTCAACTATATAAAACTTTTTTTTTTTAATATTTATTTTTGAGAGAGACAGACAGACAGACAGAGCATGAGTAGGGGAGGGGCACAGACAGAGAGGGAGACACAGAATCCGAAACAGGCTCCAGGCTCTGAGCTGTCAGCACAGAGCCTGATGCGGGGCTCAAACTCGGGAACGGTGAGATCATGACCTGAGATGACCTGAGCCGAAGTCGGACGATTAACCGGCTGAGCCACCCAGGCGCCCCTCAACTACATAAAACTTAAGAACTTTTATCCATTAGAACATACCATAAATGGAGTGAAAAGACAAACCACAAACTAGGAGTGCAAATATTTATAGCACTTAGAACCAAGTAGGCATTAGTATGGTTATTAGTAATACAAGCAGGACTCCTATAAATTACTAATGGACAAACAACCTAACAGAAAAACAGGCAAAGCCAACATAAGTAGTCATATCACACACACACAAAAAGGAAAAAAATAATTGGCCAATAAATATATAAATATATACTTAGCTTATTGGTAATCTTGAAAATACAAATTATAACATTAGGAAAAGACTGTCTAATAATTCCTTGGCAAAGAATTACATAAGTATAAAGTGCAAACTGGCACAAACATTTATGAAAACAGTTTGAATTACCTAGTTAAGTTAAATATACACATACTTGACAACTAGCAATCATACGCCTAATTATATACCCTGGGAAACTGTTGCACATTTATACCAGCTATATACAGGATTGTTCATAAGCAACATTTTTTAGAACATCAAAACTCTGGACACAACCAAAATGTCCACTGACAAGGGAACAGAGAAATCAAGTGTTACTTTTGCAGATAAAAGAATACAAACAGAATACTACATAATTAACCACTGCTAAGTACAAGAAAATGGATGAAATTCAAAAATATAACATTGTGGGAGAGAAGCAAAACACAGAAGAATCCATATAGTATAATTCCATTTATAGAAAGATCAAAAGCAAAAAATTAAATCATGGGAATGATTAACACAAAATTCAGGACAGTGGCAACCTCTAGTGGTGGGGCAAAGAGCTGGGATTTGGTGAAAACAGTGTCATATAGAGGTGCAAATATGATCCACGTAACAACAATATAGTAAGATATTGAGAAAAAAGAAGGTGTTTGTATATCTTCAAAAGCAGGGGCGCCTGGGTGGCTTAGTTGGTTAAGCGTCCGACTTTGGTTCAGGTCATGATCTCATGGTTGGTGAGTTCAAGCCCCACATCGGACTCTGACAGCTGACAGCTGTGATGCTGACAGCTCTGTGTTGCCTAGAGCCTGCTTCGGATTCTGTGTCTCCCTCTCTCTCTGCCCCTCCCCTGCTCATGCTCTCTTTCTCCTTCAAAAATAAATAAACATTAAAAAAAAAAAAAAAAAAGATCTCTCTTTAGATTGTCTTAAGGAATTAAAAAAAAACTTCTATGAATCTATATACAACATATATTAAGTAAATAAAGCTTATAAAAAATAATGGATTATAGACTGCCCTCGGTAGCATTTGAGGCAAGGGAGTGGTTCATTGGTACATGGGAGTTTTTACTATTTTTTCTTTTTTGTATGTTTAAAATTTTACATACTAAAAACCTCTTTAAGAATTTAGCACTTTTAATTCTAAATGAGCATTTCTTGTCTCAAGATTAAAAAGCAGCCTTGATTTCCAGATTTCCAGTTTTAGAATGCAGAAAGCTGAAGAAAGCATGGTTCCCACCCTTAGGATAATGATGAACGGACAATCTACAAATTCACCCCATTTCTTGACTGGCAGAAAGCGTGACGGCCAGCTAACCAGGTCTAAGGAGAGAAGATACACAACCATTTACTTTAAATAGACACTACTGAAATGTAAAAAATAAACAGACATTACTGGACAATGGTAAGAACTCAGCTAAAATTTCTAATTAATTGCTACAGGCTGAGTGTGGCCTGACAAAAGACGATTAAAATCCTGGGGCCACAGCAAAAGGGGAATTCACATTCACTCCCAGACTCTTGTCCAAGGACCTCACAGGAAGTCTATGAAAAAAATAAAAAATAAAAAATAAAAATAATTGGAGAAATAGTGGGAATCTAAGAAAGTGTCCCTTGTGGTCCCTTGAAGAGAAGAACAGCAGTAGTTGCAGTAAAGGCACAAAATTCTCACCTGGATCCTTCTCCCCTATCTTTCACATGGAACAAAAGGTGCCAAACAAAAGCAATTGTATATTCATATAGAAAAACAAAAACAAAAAAAACAAAAAAAAAAAACAAAAAAAAAAACCTTAGACTCTTACTTCAAGCCATTAAAATCGACTTAATGTAAATCACAGAAACTGTCAGGTAATCCAAGATTCAATTCCAAGCTGTTTATAAGAAAGACATTTTAATCTCTTTTAATGTTTATTTTTCGAGAGAGAGAATGCACATGCAGTGTGTGTGTGGGGAGAGAGAGAGAGAGAGAGAGAGAGAGAGAGAGGATCTGAAGCAGGCTCCACACTGAGAGCCTGATGTGGGGCTCAAACTCGCAAACCGTGAGATCATGACCTGAGCTGAAGTTGGGGACACTTAACCGACTGAGCCCCCCAGGTGCCCCTATAAGAAAAACATTTTAAATAAGACGATATAAGTAGGCTATAGATCTTGCAGAATTAGTAAAAAGAAATATAGAATAGCTGTATCAAATACCTAAAGTAACTGAAATAACTAAATATCAGACAAAAAACTTTAAAGCAAAAAATATTACCAGAGATAAGGAAGGATAGTACACATCAATAAAGGGACTGATTTTCCAAAAGAGATAATAATCTTAAATATCTATATACACCTAACAGAAGATCTTCAATATGTATGAAGAAAATTTGATAGAAGTGAAAGGAGAAAAAAAAGTAACACAAAATTCTATACTCTACTCAGTAATGTAGAACAAGTAGGCAGAAAATTAAGAATACAAAAGACCTGAATAATATTGTCAACCAATTAGACTAACAACATTTATAGAATACTTATCCAACAACAGCAAAATACTCTTTTCAATTGCACATGAAACATTTACCAAGATAAACTATATCCTGGACCATAACACAAAACTTTAACAAATTTAAAAGAAATGAAATACAAAGTATGTTCTAGAAATACAACAGAACTAAACTACAAATAAATAATAGAATGGTATCTGGAAAATCTTCAAATATTTTCAAATAAAAGAATACACTTATAAATAACCCATGGGTCAAAGAAGAAAGCACAAGGGAACTGGAAGATATTTCAAACTGAATGAAAATAAAAGCACAACATCTCAGATTTCCCTCCAAGGAATGCTTGGAGGAAAATGCTTAATATTAAAAGCTTATATTAGAAAAGAAACTTTGAAATCAGTCTAAGCTTCCACAGTAAAACTATAAAATGTAGAGCAAGTACCGGCATCTGGCTGGCTCGGTCAGTAGAGCATACCCAACATGACCCTATCTTGATCCTGAGGTTGTAAGTTCAAGTCCCACCTTGTGTATAGAGATAACTTAAATAAACTTAAAAAAAAATGTAGAGGAAGTAGAAGAAAGGAAATAATAATAATAACAAGAAACTGAGAACGACAATACACAAAAAAGTCAATGGAATCAAAAGCTGGATTTCAGAAAAAATAATCAGTACAACTGATGAATCTCTAACCGGACTCAGAAAAAGAGAAGACAAAAATTACAAATATAAAGAAGGAAAGAAGGGATATTACTACAGATGCTACAGACATAATCATAGAATACCAACAACTCTATGCCTATAAATTCAAAAACGTGGAGAAAAATACACAAATTCTTTGGAAAGGCACACACCAAAACTCTCTCAAGAGAAAACTAATAACTTCAATAGTTCTAAATCTATTTAAATTAAAATTTTAAGTTTAAAATCTTCCAACAAAGAAACCTCCAGGTCTAGCCAGCTGCACTGATACATTCTACCAAACATTTGAGGAAGAGATAATACCAAGTGTAAACTCTTCTAAGAGAAAGGAATACTTCCTGATTCTTTAATGAGGCCAGCATAAAAACCAAAGGTATTACAAGATAACTGGAGACCAACATCTCTCAAGAATATGGACACAATAATTAATCCTTAACAAAATCTAGGAAATCACAGGCAAACACATCATGATCATATGGGATTTATCCCAGGAAACTAAAGCTGATTGAACATTTGAAAATCGATTAATGTAACTCTTCATTTCCGAAGACTAAGGGGAAAAAAAGATTTGATCTCAATGCGTACAGAAAAGGCCTTTGATAAAATACATCATTCATTCACAATTTAAACACACATACACAAACTCTCTACAAACCAGAAACAGAAAGGAACTTTCTCAATCTGTTAAAGGGCATCTACAAAAACCTACAATCTTATTTAATGGTGACTAAGTAAGATCATGAATAAGGCAAAGATGTCCATTCTCCTTACTCCTGTTCTACACTGTACTAGAAATCCTAGTCAATGCTATAGGCAAAACCAAAAAAACAAAACAAAACAAGCAAAAGGCATATGGATTAGAAAGAATTAATCATGAAGCCACGAATCATGAGATTATGACCTGAGCTGAAGTGAGATGCTTAACTGACTGAGCCACCCAGGTTCCTCTGAATTCAACAGTATATTAAAAGAATTATTCACCATGATCAAGTGGGATTCATTCCTGGGTTGCAGGGTTGATTCAATATTCACAAGTCAATGTGATACATCAAATTAATAGAGGAAAGGATAAGAACCATATGATTCTGTC
This sequence comes from Paguma larvata, assembly GCA_030068075.1. NCBI lineage: Eukaryota > Metazoa > Chordata > Mammalia > Carnivora > Viverridae > Paguma > Paguma larvata. Next base: position 55,291,833 of record CM057825.1, read on the forward strand.
AATAGATGCAGAAAAACCAATTGACAATATACAGCATCATTTCTTAATAAAAACCCTCAAGGAAGTCGGGATAGAAGGAACATACCTTAGTATCATAAAAACCATATATGAAAGTCCCACAGTTAATAATCATCCTCAATGGAGAAAAACTGAGAGCTTTCCCCCTGAGATCAGTAACACGACAGGGATGTCCACTCTCACCACTGTTGTTGAACATAGTGTTAGAAGTCCTAGCCTCAGCGATCAGACAACGAAATGAAATAAAAGGCATCCAAACTGGCAAAGAGGTCAAACTTTCACTTTTCACAGATGGCTTGATACTTTACATGGAAAACCTGAAAAGACTCCACACAAAAACTGCTAGAACTGATCCATGAATTCAGCAAAGTCGCAGGATATAAAATCAATACACAAAAGCCAGTTGCATTTCTATACACTAATAATGAAGCAACAGAAAGAGATGTCAGGGAATTGATCCCATTTACAATTGCACCAAGTACCATAAAATACCTAGGAATAAACCTAACCACAGAGGTAAAAGATCTGTACACTGAAAACTATAGAAAGCTTATGAAAGAAACTGAAGAAGACACAAGGATATGGAAAAACACTCCACACTCATAGATAAGAATAATAAATATTGTTAAAATGTCAATACTACCCAAAGCAATTCACACATTCAATGCAATCTCAATCAAAAGAGCACCAGCATTCTTCTCAGAACTAGAACAATCCTAAAATTTATATGGAACCACAAAAGACTCCGAATAGCCAAAGTAATGTTGAAAACCAAAGCTGGAGGCATCACAATCCCAGACTTTCGCCTATACTACAAAGCTGTAATCAAGGGAGTTTGGTATTGGCACAAAAACAAACACATGGATCAACAGAATAGAATAGAGAACCCAGAAATGGACCCGCAAGTGTATAGGCAGCTAATCTTGAGCAAAGCAGGAGAGTATCTAAAAGAAAAAAGACAGACTGTTTAGCAAATGGTGCTGGGAGAACTGTACAGCAATAGGCAGAAGTATAAAACTGGACCACTTTCTTACATTATACACAAAAATAAATTGAAATGGATAAAAGGCCTAAATGTGAGACAGGAAACCATCAAAATACTAGAGGAGAAAATATGTAGCCTCTTTGAACTCGGTCACAGCAAAAATGAACTACTGGGACCTCATCAAGATAAAAAGCTTCTGCACAGCAAAGGAAACAATCAACAAAACTAAAAGGCAACCAATGGAATGGGAGAAGGTATTTGCAAACGACATATCAGATAAAAGGTTAGTATCCAAAATCTATAAAGAACTTACCAAACTCAACACCCGAAAAACAATCCCAGTGAAGAAATGGGCAGAAGACACGAATAGACACTTTTCCAAGGAAGATATCCAGATGGCTAACAGAGACATGAAAAGATGCTCAACATCACTCATCATCAGCGAAATACAAATCAAAACCACACTGAGATCTTAACCTCACACCAGTCAGAGTGGCTAAAATGAACACTCAGGAAACAATAGATGTTGGCAAGGATGTGGAGAAAGGGGAACCCTCTTGCACTGTTGGTGGGAATGCAAACTGGTGCAGCCAGTCTGGAAAACTGTGGAGGTTCCTCAAAAAATTAAAAGTAGTACCCTACAACCCAGCAATAGCACTACTAGGAATTTATCCAAAGGATACAGGAGTGCTGATTCATAGGGGCACATGCACCCCAATGTTTATAGCAGCACTATCAACAATAGCCAAATTATTGAAAGAGCCCCAATGTCTATCAACTGATGAATGGATAAAAAAGATTATACATACACACATATACATATATATTTTTATATATTTATATTATATATTTATATATATACATATATACAAACATATACATTTATGTGTATATACGTATACACATATATACACACTCGTATGCACGCACACACACACACACACACCACACACTACTGGAACACTACTCAGTGACGAAAAAAATTGAAATCTTGCCATTTGCAGCAACATGGCTGGAAACGGGAGGTATTATGCTAAGTGAAAAAAAGCCAGTCAGAAAAAGAAAAGATATCATATGTTTTCATTCATATAAAGAATTTGAGAAACTTAACAGAAGATCATAGGGGAAAAGAAGGAAAAATAAGTTACAAACAGAGAGGGAGGCAAACCATAAGAGGCTCTTAAAAACAGAGAACAAACTGGTAGTGGGGGATGTTGGGGAAACAGGGAAAATGGGAGATGGGCATTGAGAGGGCACTTGTTGGAATGAGCACTGGGCGTTTTATGTAAGTGATGAATCATGGGAATCTATTCCCAAAGTCAAGACTACACTGTATATACTGTTAGCTAACATGACAATAAATTATTAAAAAAAAAAGATAAAGATTTAAAAACTTAAAGAAAAAAGTCTAGATTTTATATATTGAAGTACAAATGGTTCTGGTTCAATTAAATGAATGTTATGGTAGTATTAAAAGAAAAAAGGATTGGGGAGAAGCATCTCCTTCTCTCCCTGCCCCTCCCCCATTCGCGCACGCACTCTCTTGCGCTCTCAAAAGTAAATAAACACTAAAAGATTGTATTAAAAAGAAAAAAGAAAAAACATCATTAAGTCCAAGTATACAAAAATATACACCAGAAAAAAAAAACCACCCAAAAACAAAAAGTCATAAGAATTCTGCAAAAACACAGTAACTTGGGATTTTTTTAAGAATATACATTATAAAACTAATTAGTTCAGGAAGGCTGTAAGTAGCACTATAGTCCAAAGAGACTACACAAAGCTTATGAGGGATTTAGACTAAGGAGAACCTAATATATCCTTTATATGGTATAAATCTATGATCTTGACAACAACAAAAAAAGGTGTAGCATTCGCTAAAGGCCAAACAGGTGCCAGACTGCCTGTATTTGAATTCCAACTCTGCCACTTACTTAAAACTCTATAACCTTGGGCAAGGCATTACATTTTCTCGGTCTCCACTCCCTCTTCTTAAACTGGGGATAATATCCCTCATATTGTTTTTGTAAGGATCATAAATAAAGTAAAAATGCCTGGTATTACATAAAAAGAAAATATAAATATACAATTATTCTAGATATTGTCAAGAATTAACATAATTTTTCACATCTCTTTATAGCATCCCTGGTTTTATATAAAATATAAGAAAATCTGAAAGGGACAAAACATGTAATCCTTAGGACTTATATATAAATTTCTGTTAATACCTCAGTGAAAACTATCCTCTCTTCCCCAACAAGAAGAATAAAACATTATTAAAATATTCTTGTCTCCAAAAAATGAGGTCCTTGAAACTATCCATTTATCAAATATAAATTACAGCTGCTCTGATGAGATGTTTAAAAATTCAAGGGACGCCTGGCTGGCTCAGTTGGTTAAGCGTCTGACTTTGGCTCAGGTCATGATCTGACAGTTCGTGAGTTCAAGTCCCGTGATGAGCTCTGCGCTGTCAGCTCAGAGCCTGGAGCCTGCTTCAGATTCTGTGTCTCCCTCTCTCTCTGCCCCTTTGTCTCTCGTCCTTTGTCTCTCTTCCTCTCTCAAAAATAAATAAACATTAAAAAAATTAAAAAATAAAAATAAATAAACCTTCAACTAGGTTTAGCTATGAAGAATGGTCGTAAACGCATCTGTCCCGGGATTCGCTGCCTTGCAATTGTTTACACTCTCTGAGTACATACTTGTTAAGAACATTTTTCCCATGCCTACGTTCATCGTGTACCTATTCAAGTAATCTTAAAAGTATGGAACACAGATTACTTGCCTTAGAAAACACAGTTTATTCCACGTATAAAAGCTCGAGTGGCTTTCAGAAAGATCAAAAGGAAATAAATACACCAGTCATCCAGTTCTTTGAGCTGTATTTTTATATGCATTCGTGTTTCAAGAAAACAAAAATTTCAAGATACAGAGTACAACAGAGCAAATGAAATCATTTGGAATCACTTTAATTAACAGTATAAAGTACCTGTATAGGATACATTATATAATTTATTCTGAGGTTTCAAAAAGCAGTGTTTTTGGTTTTAAAATTCTGATTACCATCATTTACTAGATCTTTCACATATTTCAAGTTAATTTTTTTAATGACTAAATTAAGACATATATCTAAGACGATCTGATAGATGAGCTGCCTTTCCCACGATCTTCAAAATAGTGCTGTTCAATTCTTCTACAGAAGGCAAGGAGGTTGCTATAGTTTTTCACCTTCTCAGAAAGTTCATCATTGGTCAACTGTGTGGTAAGAATGGTATACAAATGGCCAAATACCAGTGCGTCTAGTTCAGTCGGCCTAAAACAAAAACAGAAATGAGAGTAACATGAACAGCATTTAACTCGTACGGTAGAATATACGCTACTTTTTAAAACATTTCATTCATCTATTCAAAAGAAAGTCACGTAAGAAATAAATCCTACCTCAACTTGATAGAATTTGTTTTTCCTTGGAGTTTCTGTTGTTAGATATGAAATAAAAACCTTTTAAATTATGATTTGCTGGTTGTGTGACTTGCTTTTTAAAGTAGTAATACATTAAAATTATTTTGGTATAACTGATTATATTCATTTTACTCATTAATTTATCCATGAAACAGGTGTCCAATGTGCCAGGCACTGTGTGCTAGGTGCTGGAGATACAAGAACACCAAAGATATTCTAAGACATGGGCGTAAAATATAAATTACCACAGCACAACTTAGTAAGTGCTGTAATAGATGTATAAACAAAATGTTTTCAAAGCAAGAGGATTTCACTGTGGTGCAGGGACAAATGACACCTGACTACTCAATCATATATTAACAACCTCATTTAATTTTAACTTTACCACTTTTAAGGTAATTTAGCTTTCTGAAAGAGAATTAAACATAGCTTCGACAAAAAAATTTCTAAGGTTTTTTCCCCCTTTAATTATATATTAGTAACAAAAAACTGAAATTTATCTACCTCACTACTAATGGTCTATAAATGAGGCATCACCGACTGCATTATATTAAAATAATTGCCGGCACAATCTTACTAAAGGGAAAGTATCATCATAATTAGGAGCTAATTATTGCTGTCAGCCCCATTGTGATAAACTTGAGAAAATATGTGTTAGCCTACCTACATGTGAAAGTATGTTGCAGTAATCTAGTTTACAAGAATAGATTTTGGTGTCCATCATATCTAAGTTTGAATCCTAATTCTGCCACTTACTTACTAGCTATGTGGCCTTGATCACTAAAGATGAACGAATGACCTCATGCTGCTGCACGACTTTAAATACCTCTTTATGCCACTGATTCCCCACTATCTGTCCCCAATCCCAGTCCCTCTTCTAAACTCCACAATCATACATACACACGTACTGCATAGCATCTCCGCCTGATGCTGAATTAGCATCTCAAACATGCTCACCCCACTTCCCAAACTAAAAGGCACTACTATCCTCTCTCAGCTCTCTGTGCCAAAAATCTCAGGGTTACTATTGAGTCCTCTCTTTCTCTTGCCCTCATATCCATTAGCAAGTGTTGTGAGACACAACCGCCAAGTATGTCCTGATTCCTACTAATTCTCTCTCTCCGTTACATCTACTCTGAGCCACCATCATGTCTCATCTAGACCCCGGCAATAGCCTCCTAACGCTGGTTCTATTCATTGTCCAGGGAGTAGCCAGAGTGATTTTTTTTTTTAAGTCGCCACACCATACCACTCCAAGCATAAAATATTCCAATGAATATCCATTCCACTTACAGGGATACGCCAAACTCCCTACATGAAGCAAAGTCTAGATGACCTGGTCGCTGCTTATCTCTTCGGCCCCATCTCCCACCACTGTCAACACACAACCAATAATGGCCTTGCTTCTTCCAATCAAACATAACGAACTCAAGCCAGTCTTCCGGCCTTCACACAATTATTTCTGCTGCCTGTAACAGTCTTCCCTTGACTTCACATTGCCGGATCCTTGTTTTTCAGAATAAAGTTTAAATGTCATATCTTAGGGCCTCCCCTGAACACTCTACTAAAGTGGACATTCGGTCACTTATTACCATGTGATCCATTTTAATTCTCCATGTAGCACTTAATAATATCTAACATTTGTTGTTAGGTGTCTGTCTCCCTCTACCAGGGAGATCTTCTCTACTTGCTTCCTGCTGCGTCCCCAATACTTAGAACAATGCCTGGTTCAAAGTAGGTTCTTAGTAGTACGTTTTGATGAATAAAAAGGTGATGCATTTCTGTTACCACACTCTGTCCACTTAAGTGTTTCCCCTCATTATACTCCAAGCTCTTTAAACATAACACTGCATGTATCTTTTATATCCCCAGTTCTTAGAGAAGGATATAAAGAACTGAGTCTGTGTTTGCTGGATGCAAACAGAGAGAAATGCATCCTGCCTAAGGTATGTAGGATGTTTAATTTTTCAATAGTACTTGCTCATATTCTTTCAAAGTCTTTCCTTTTTTGACACATTCATGAAGAATTATTAAGTAGATGAGGGTAGCCAACAGGACAGTTTAAAAAGATCACAAGTGTCCTTGGACTTAATAGCACCATGATCCTGTCATACAAATGAAGAATCAATAACAAATGGATGCCTGAAAAGAACCAGGGATGTAGAAGGCGGATAAATGTAGAGCTGAGACACTTTGTGAGAATTAGTATAAACACTAACTCTTCTGTAGCCCTAAACATATTTCTTAAAAGATATATCTTATCTCACCATTTTTTTTCTAAGTCTTGTTTAGGATTAACTACTCTTTGCTTCTTGAATTAGATCATAAAAAAAGGTGAATTTATTTCTTGATGCAACTTCCAGTAGTGTAGACGGGCCTCATTTATCAATAAATGAAAGCTTTGAAGGAGTTCAAGTATAAGTGTATATTCAAACTAGAGTGGTCTGGAAGTACCCCTGAAGTGGTCAAAATGTTATTTGCTGCAAATACACATCCACATAACTCAAAAGTTGCTGAATCCTACGGGTAATGAGCATACAGAAATTGATCTTATGTTATATAAAGATAGCAACTTTGTGGCAAGTTACTTTAGAAAATCTAACGGGAAGTAAAATACAATATACTATATCAAATGAAACATACATACATAACTTCTAATGCATATTTCTGTAACCTTTACAAATTGCAGCGATTACTTACATTAATTTTATGTATATGACATATATAAATTACCAATTCCTACAATTCTTTCTTTTTAAAAAGTTCGCTTTGTGGTAGTGGTTAAACAACTGTATACCATTACTAAAAGTCAGAGCTAGAAACATAAAACTGTCACTTTACTATATATAAATACCATAACAAACCTGATTTAGAAAAAAATTTTTTAATGTTTATTTTTGAGAGAGTATTTGTGTGAACAGGGGAGGGCAGGGGGGGTGGCCAAAGGATTTGAAGTGACAGCAGAGAGCCTGATGTGGGGCTTGAACTCACGAACCATGAGATCGTGACCTGAGCCAAAGCTGGACGCTTAACCAACTGAGCCACCCAGGCGTGCCTAAACCCAATTATTAATTTTTTTAAGTTTATTTATTTTGAGAGAGAGAGAGAGAATTCATGTGCATGCACAAGCAGGGAGGGGCAGAGAGAGAGAGGGAGAGACAGAATCCCAAGCAGGCTCCGTACTCTCAGCCTGGAGCCCAACACGGAGCTCAATCTCACGAACCAAGAAATCATACGTGACCTGAGACAAAATCAAGAGTCGGAGGCTTTACCGACTGGGCCACCCAGGCGCCCCTAAATCTGATTTAAAAAAAAAAAGCAATAAACTCAGAAAATATTTGCAATTCATATGCAAGAGCATCAACAACAAAAAAAAACCACACTTTGCCCAATATTTCTACTGAATTGTTTAAGAGCCACGATCCTGATGAACATCCTGTTTTAGTAACTTTTCCTATACCATATAAAGAAAAAACATTTCTACCCTTCTGCTAAGTAGTGGATTGTAGTCTGAATACTGATAGCAACGCTTCTCCTAAGATTTTTAACATCTTTTATATATATTATACATCTATCTTTATAGACTTTTATTAGAAAAATAAATTTATTTTGAGAGAGTCGTAAATATATTTTTAAGTTCTTTATCTTGCATAATCATTCTTCCCACATTTCTGTGGGTTATTATTCTTTTTTTTCCTATTTTTGAGAAATAATTAACATATATCACTATTAAAAGTTTAAGATGTACAACATGATGGTTTGATTTACATATATTGTGAAATGATTATCCCAAAAGGTTCAGCTAACATCCACAGGTTATCTACTATTCTTTCATTTGAATATCAAAATAAAAATACTGTAAAATATGAATGTTTTCTTAATCTTTCCCATTAAATTTTTCTGCACTCAACTTTTTTGCTTTATTATGATTGCATACTTCTTTATTTCTTAAAATTTTTATGTTTTTATTTATTTTTGAGAGGAGAGACAAAGCATGAGCGGGGGAGGGTCAGAGAGCGAGAGGGAGACACAGAATCTGAAGCAGGCTCCAGGCTCTGAGCCGTCAGCACAGAGCCCGACGAGGGGCTCGAACTCACAGACTGTGAGATCATGACCTGAGCTGACGTCGAACACTCAACCGACTGAGCCACCCAGGCGCCCCATATTTCTTTATTTCTGACACCTTTCATAGTCAGTCCAGTTAAAACATTAATTTTGTCCGTATTCAAGTAGTTTTTCTATCCCTTATGCTAACTTGCCATGTCTTCATACTCTAGCAACAATCTACATATTCTTTCTTTATATATTAATCACTGATCTTTAGGACTGTCATTCAAGTCCCTTGCCAACCTTTTTTATATCTAACCTTTGAAACTTTGAGCAATTCCTCCTTAATTTTCTCAGGTGGTGATTTTTAAAATTATTATTATCAAAGTATAATTGACACACAATGTTAGATTAGTTTCAGATGTACAACATATTGATTCAACAATTGTATACATTACTCAATACTCATCACAGTAACTAAGTCACCATATAACATTATTACAGTATAACTGACTATATTCCCTATGCTGTACTTTTCATCCCCATGACTTATTTATTCTATAACTAGAAGTTTGTATCACTTAGTTCCCTTTATCTATTTTGCTTATCTTTCCCATCCACCTCCCTTATAGTAACTGCCAGTTTGTTTTCTGTGTTTAAGAGTCTGGTTTTTGTTTATTTGTTCAGGTTTTTTGTTTTTGTTTTTGTTTTTTTTTTAGATTCCAAACATAAGTAAAATCATATGATATTTGACTTAGCATAATACCCTCTACGTCCATCCATGTTGCTGCAAATGGCAAGACCTCGTTCCTTATGATTAATATTCCAGCTATATGCATATATATGGTATATTTTTATTATATGTTATATATATATACGTACATATATACACACTTTATTCATTTACCTATTGACAGATACTTGGGTTGCTTCCATAATTTGGCTTTTGAAAATAATGCTGCAATCAACAATAAATATGTATCTTTTCAAATTAGTGTTTTCGGGGTTTTTTTGTGAGTAAATATGTAGTAGTGAAATTACTAGATATTTCTATTTTTAATTTTTTGAGGAAACGCCATACTGTTTCCCACAGTGGCTACACCAATTTACATTATCACCAACAGTGCACAAAGGTTTCCTTTCCTCTATCCTCGCCAACACTTTTTTATTTCTTGTCTTTTTGATAATAGCCATTCTGACTGGTGAGGTGATATCTCATTGTGGTTTGGATTTGTATTTCCCTTATGATTAGTAATGTTGAGCTTCTTTTCATGTGTCCGTGGGCCATCTGTATGTCTTCTTTGGAAAAAATATCTATTCAGGTCCTCTGCCTATTTTTTAATCAGATTGGCTTTTTGATGTTGAGTTGTAGAAGTTCTTTATATATTTTTTATATTAACCCCTTATCAAATATATCATTTGCAAATATCTTCTCCCATTCAGTAAGTTGCCTTTTTGTTTCGTTGATGGTTTCACTGTGCAAAAACTTTTTATTTTGGGGTAGTACCAAGTTTATTTTTGCTTTTGTTTCCCTTGCCTGAGGAGACATATCTGTAAATATGTTGCTAAGGGTGATGTCTAAAGGATTACTGCCTATTTTTCTGTTAATTTTATGGTTTCTGGATTTAGGTCTTTAATCCATTTTGAGTTAATTTTTGTGTATGGTGTAAGAAAGTGGTCCAGTTTCATTCTTTTGCATGTGGCTGTCCAGTTTGCACAACGCCATTTATTAAAAAGACTATCTTTTCCCCATTGTATATTTTTGCCTCCTTTGTCATAGATTAATTGATATATATACACCATATATGTGTGGGTTTATTTCTGGGCTCTCTATCCTGTTCTATTGATCTATGTGTCTGATTTGGTGCCAGTACCATACTGTTTTGATTACTGTAGCTTAGTGGTATGTCTTAAAATCTGGGCTTATGGCGCCTCCCGCTTTGTTCTTCTTTCTCAAGATTGCTTTGGATATTTGAGGTTTTAGTGGTTCCATACATATTTTAGGATTATTTGTTCTAGTTCTATGAAAAGTGTTATTTGTGTTTTGATAGGGACTGCATTCAATCTGTAGATTGCTTTGGACATTTTAACAATATTAATTCTTCAAATCCATTAGCGGACTATATCTTTCCATTTGTATATATCGTGTTAAATTCCTACAGTATGGCATGCATAACAAAACTAACTCCTAACACATAATAATGCACTTCAAACAATGAAACACACCTCTTCTGGGTTTTTTAACCCCTAAAAATTCCTATATCAGAAAAACAAGGAATTATTTGATACTAACATGTGGATACATTTCTTTTGTGTTAGAGACACAACAGAGATCTGATGATCTCTGAAGCACAAATGGAATCTACATTGCAAACATTACTAACACAGCTGTAAACAAAAAACTGTCAATTTTACTGTATATAAATACCATAACAAACCTAACTTTTAAAAAAAATTTTCAATGTTTATTTTTGAGAGCGAGCGAGAGCGCATGTGGGAGCAGGGGAAGTGGACAGAGGATCTGAAGCAGGTTCTTTGCTGACAACAGAGATCCCAATGCAGGGCCTGAATTCACGAACCATGAGATCGTGACCTGAACCGAAGTAGGACACTTAACCGACTGAGCCACTCAGGCACCCCTAAACCTATGAATTTTTTTTAAAGTTTATTTATTTTGAGAGACAGTACGTTGCATGCACAAGCGAGGAGGGGCAGAGAGAGAGGGAGAGACAGAATCCCAAGCAGGCTCCGTGTTCTCAGCCTGGAGCCCAACACAGGGTTCGAACCCACAAACCAAGAGATCATGCATGACCTGAGATAAAATCAAGAGTCAGAGGCTTCACCGACTGAGCAGAGGCAGAGAAAGGGGGGACAGAGGATCTGAAGTGGGCTCCATGCTGACAGCAGACAGCCCAGTGTGGGGCTTGAAGCCACAAACTGCAAGATCATCACGCTTAACCAACTGAGCCACCCAAGCTCCACTATTTTCATTAACTTCTAAAAGGTAAGTTCATAATAGTGTTTGTCCATCCAACAATATGTTTAATTGTTTATTTTTATTCACTTTTCTAATCCCCAGGGTATCCTCCTAGCTAAAAAAGCATAGTTACATTTCATGTTTTAACAGTACTTTGCAAATGCAGAATTTTATTATGATTATGTAGTTCCATAGCAAGCATCTGGAACTACCCCTAGTAGCACCACTATCATATAGAAAATAATACTGGTTTACGTGTCTGCCCTAAAGACAAATCGTTAATGGCAAGGACTACATTTAGAAATTTTAGTCTCCCAGAGCCTAGAGCTGTGTCTGATGACCAAGAAGTGCTAAGTAAATGTCCAATGAGGGCAAAAGTGAATTTAAATACAACAAAATCTTTTCACAAATATTTCTCGATAAAACAACTCCTCTATGATAAGTCTGTAACCTAACAGTATAGAAAAGAAACTTAAAAAAAGACAAAACTTCTTACTGCTTATTGAAGAAATATGGTTGTGTTCCCAGTCTTTGAGAAAGTGCTTGACAACACTGGTCTACATCTTCTAAGACCTAACGAAGGCAGCAGACCACAAAGAAAATTATTTAAATTAGCAAAACAATAAAATGTGTCTAATGTTTAATTTGCATCACAGTTTATAACAAAAATATAAATTTAGATAACCTTTTATAATATATTTAAATAAGACTACAGAACACAGAACATAAGCAATAGTTTTTTCATAAGCAATACTTTCTATATAGCGAATAGGAAGAAAATGTGAGAACAGATTTCCTTTAAACACAAGTACGCTTAAGTTACTTATAAGGATTACTATCAGGAAAGTTTTTATCTCAAAACTCCACGCCCTACAAAAATGGTTTTCCTGAACTCATATATTCAAATGACTTTACATACATTAAAAAACTTGCTTCATAAAGATGACACTGCTGACCCACCATGAGTGAAAGCATCTGAGTTGTTTTCCTGCTAGTGGAGGACGGATTTCATTTACTCGATCTCTATTCATTTACCCAATCCCTCTTGTGGCCAATGGCACACATCGGTAAACTGTCTGCTAGGACTATGGCAGCCTTGGAAAAGAGACATTAGTCTAATGACTGAATCAGTTCAATTTCATGACCTTGACAAGATACGTATTTTTTTAATTTTGCTACTTCAGTAAATTTAAGATAAAAAAATAGATATATTTACCACTGTACTTAACAGGGTTTTGTTTTGGTTTTTTCAAGCCCTGATGTTGCAGATCTATATTTATTGACATAAAAGATGCCCACAATATATTGGTGAATGGAAAAAAAAATAAGATTATAGCGTGACAGGTATGATACGATCTCATTTAAGAAAAATGTTATTAAGAGATATCCAGAAGAATGTTCTCCAAATAGTTAGCAGTGACAATTTCTAGGTGGTAGGATTTCAAGCAATTTCTATTTCCTTTTTGAATTTTTCTGTGGTATGTAATTTGTTTTACAATAAGCATATATGATTTTTATAAAACAAATAAAAACCACTTCGAGACAGAAAAAAATAAGAGCAAATGTTTTCTTAACTTTTTTATTATGTTGGGATTTTTTTTTTTAACTATTAGTACAAAAAATGAACTTCTTAAGGCATTAAAGCTGAGGCTTTTGTCAACTTCAATCTGAACTCACCTGGTCCAGAGTCTTGTTACCCCATCCAATAGCTTTCATCTTACGTTGGACTTCCCACTGTTTCTGATAGGCCAAAATATGATTCAGGGGCCAAGGGTACGGAGATCCGTATCTAGCATGAGTGATCTGGAGCAAAAAGATTTTGTGTAAACATGATTCTTTCTAAAAACAAAGCCCGTTTTTACAAACAGAATTCTTAGGAAAACATATCTTCAGAACACAAACACAGCAATCTGAAAAAAATACATAGCTTGCAATCTAAAAAATTAAAATTTTAAGCCATTCCCTTTAAAAATATATAAACTTCTATGTACTTTGCAACCAGTTATATCAAACAATGACACATAGCTTCCCTAAAATGTATGTGCAAGCAAAATTAAAGTAAGTGAAAAACTATATCACTAATGGTATAAACCACAATGTTTCATTTATGAGCAGGGACTTAAGATTCTGAGCAAAAGTGTTTTCTCATTAAATTTTAATTAAGATAAATGCTGCGGAGCCACTCACCTCCCCTACTGTAGCTTCATCACACCACTGAAGATACAACTAGGAACAAAAGAACAGTCACTAAAACTTTAGAACACCAAAGAGAAAATGGATAAAGAAAATTATTTTTTGCCATGGTGATTTTTTATAGGCCAACTTTATAAATGTCACATATAAGAGAGTTTTTCTCCTTTGGCTATTGCTGCTATATAGAATTCTTAAATTTAATTAATGGCAGTACTTAATAAAAGTATTTCTTACTCATATAATAGTATATCTGTAAATACCATCAATATATCTTACAGATATTAATTAAGTAAACCTCCCAAGCCCAAAGTCAAATAAAGAATGGGCAAGAATCATGTCTTTTTACAAATAAAAAAACTAGATCTGAAAATGACAAGCAACTTGTTCAGACATAATAACCAATGATTCCAGGAACCATCCTAGACCTAGAAGTGACTGACTATATTCCTATTTCTCAATGATTTTAAAATAACCCATAAGAAAGATTATCTTTCATACAAGGAAAAGCTCATTTTCAAGGCCTATTATCTTCTGTTATACCTCGGCCGTCAACAGCATATTGTTGACTAATTCCATGTAGGCTTTCATTTCTGCTTTTTGGACTTCATCCAGCCCATCACTAAGAGAATGGCCCTAAAAGGAATTTAAAAAAATTTAAAAGAGCATCATATTAAATAGACAAAAACTTTCAGTTATCTTACTACCAAATAATATAAATGTTTTCACATCAATGTTGTTATGACAAATGCCCAATAAACTTCTAAAATATCTTCTAAAATAAAATTTTATATGAAAAATGGTTAATTATCTGCTGTCACAACAAAATATTAATAAGTAGTATTTACACGCTATCATAAAAGCGTATCGTTCAATGGACAAAATTATATTTTCAATTATTTCACAAAAGAAGAAAAAAGAATGGTCAGTAAACCTTGTTTCTCTAAGAGACTAACCTTATTAGTAATAAAATAAATGCCGAAAGATTGACATCTGTTGCTTATAAAGAGGTCAAAGTTGAAAAACATGTTAGTAAATGTATAGGGAAATAGACACTAATTTTTAAGTTCTAATATACCATAATAATGAGAAAATGCAGAAAATGGTATATCCTTTAGTTCAATCCAGCCATCTGTGGGGAGGTTTTAAAAACGCACACTCCCTTTAACATCACAGTATCACTCTTAGGAATTTATCCTAAGGAGATAATCTGACAAGTTTACAAAGGTGTCTGTAGAAGAATATTTACCTGAACACTCAGGAAGAGCCAAAAACTGACTACAACTTAAGTGTCCAAAGATTTAAGTAAATAAATTATAATACATCCTTATAAAAGAAAACCATACAACAATTTAAAAGTTGATGTATTTCTGTAGTCATTAACATGGAAGAATTTCCAAACACATTGATGATTTTAAAAGGCAGGTTGCAAAATAGCACAGAATAGAAGGATCTCTATTTTTCTATATGTGCAAAGAAAAAAGTCTGGAAAGATGTTCTCCAAAATGTTAATGGGGGTTGTCCTTTAAACTATTAAACCTAAGCTGAATAATTCAAATGTATATATTAATATTGAACTTCCAAATATATCTTACATTTCCTTCTCAAAGGTTAACCTGACATTTTAATAACAACCTAAGTTTTCATTTATGACCAAAATTCGCATAAGTGTAAGTTAGAAAATTATCTAACATTTTGTAAAGATCAAATTACATGTTTTGCCATTGATTTACATTATGGGAGGAAAAATTTACACTTTAAAAATATTTCTCCACTAGTTTATATTGGCATTTTATGAAACTAGGTTAAAATCAATGTAAATGTTAAGACATGCTAAAGAATGATGAATGACTTAAGAGTAACTGTGATCAAATATATTTAATATCTTTTTTATTACCTTTGCTTTAACGAATTGGACTATTGGACCAAGTTCTGATACTACTTGATTTCCTACATGAATAAAAGGTACTTTACCTGTTGAGGAAAAAGAAATGTATGAAAACACTTTCAGTAAATTAACATAAAAATGAACATGTTTTATTAACATGCTGATCTTGTAAACTTCTAACTGTTGAAAATTATAGTTAAATGTGTACCTTAAATTCCACAAACTTTTTTTTAAAGTTTATTTACCCTGAGAGAGAGAGAGAGAGAGAGAGAGAATGAACAGGGGAGGGTCAGAAAGAGAGGGAGAGAGAAGATCCCAAGCAGGCCCTGAGTTATCAGCATGAAGCCCAATGCAGGGCTCGAACTCTCAAACCCTGAGATCATAACCTGATCCAAAATCAAGAGCAGGACGCTTTAAATACCTGAGCCACCCAGGTGCCCCAAATTCTATAAACAATTGC
The DNA here is from genome assembly GCA_030068075.1 of Paguma larvata. Taxonomy (NCBI): domain Eukaryota; kingdom Metazoa; phylum Chordata; class Mammalia; order Carnivora; family Viverridae; genus Paguma; species Paguma larvata. Next base: position 55,307,854 of record CM057825.1, read on the forward strand.
TAATTTTAAAGAAAAAAAGGAGATGCATTTCTAGAATTCTCACTTGTATATAATAACTGATCACAATAATATTCCTTTTTCAGAACTAACACTAACAAATCCTATATAGCAATAAATGCTAATTATTCAACTTACATGAATAGGCCGGACATTGGTTCACAGCCACTGATAGATTTGCAAGAAACGTAGTGGGTCTTTCTCTTCAGAGTACAATGAATCGATCTAATTTTAAACTACATTTAAGAAAAGACTTCTTTTTACATCTACTTTTAAACCTCAGACACCCATTAAGTTCAATATCTTAAGCACATAATGATATATTAATAAGTGTCTTTGACTCAAAAAAAATCAAGAATTAAGAGAATTAACAATCTTTGAAGGTATGCTAGTTTATGAATTCTAATACAAAGTATGTTCTCAAACACATCTGGGGGAAAAAATAAAAGCATGCTTATAAAAACTGTTTCTCTATATAAATGTCACATTAAAAAAGTAATATTTCACTTTTACAAAAACTAATAGTTGATGGAATTATCAGAAATGAGAACAGTCTCCAAATAGCAATGAAGTTCACATTCCATAACATTCCATAACAGTCTCCAAATAGCAAGAGTTCACACTAACAGCAGGTTTCTTCATGGTCCTTTTCAACAGACTCCGCTAGACCTCGCACAGCCCTGGGGTAACGGATGAGGCCCACTGAGGCCCACGGCACCGACAAAAGCTTCACCTACATCCATAAGATAACGTGCATTATAAGGGAAAGGCAGGCCTTCAGGGAAACAACTCAATAGATGTAGTTAGAAGACATTTCCATGTTACCAATATAAAAACACTGCATTCCACATACCTTTCTTCTAATCTTGCAAAGGAGAAAAGAATTTAGTATTAGGTCATGGTGTTTTTTAACTTGAGATAAAATCTTTGTAAGTACTATAATGCTGGAAATAGTACAGGTCCTCTGAGATAAAGTGATCTAAGAATGAAAACTATGTGTGGATAAATGCCTAGACTAAGGCTATTTTTAGGGCATAGCATTTTGAAAGCAAAGTGTATTTCTCATTTTTTATAACCAGTTTGGCATTCTTAGATGCAGTTTGTATTTTGTTTCTTTTCTTAAAAATACTTTCAGTATTGGGCGCCTGGGTGGCTCAGTTAAGCATCTGACTTCAGCTCAGGGCACAATCTCCGGTTTGCAAGTTCTAGCCCTGTATCGGGCTCTCTGCTCTCAGCACAGAGCCCACTTCGGATCCTCTGCCCCCCTCTCTCTGCCCCTCTCCTGCTCATGCTCTCTCTCCATAAAATAAATTATTAAAAAAGATTTTTTTTTTAGTATTGTAGACTATGAAGCAGGAAATCAGTGTGGGTAGTAAACTGAGTACTCATGTATCTCTAAATATAAAGAAATATATAAAAATCAAGGCAACAAATTAGAAGTAAATGTTTCTTGTCACTAGTCTGACTTAGAGCGGAGCCAACGCTGGAGCACCTGAGTGGCTCAGACAGTTAAGCATCTGACTCTTGATTTTAGTTCAGGTCATGATCAAGGTTCATGAGTCTGAGCCCTGCCTTGGGCTCTGTGCTAACAGCACAGACCCTGCTTAGGATTCTCTCTCCCTCTCTCTCTCTCAAAACAAATAAACTTTAAAAAGTGGACCCAATGTTACATCTTTATTATTGCAGGTATCAAGCGAAAGCACAGTGAGACATTTATCCTCTGGCACCAATCGAAGACCATTAAAAAAAGAACTGAGAGCCCTATTTCTTATTTTAGGCAAAATAATAATTTTTACAACTTTTGTTTTTAGGGGCTCCTGGCTGGCTCAGTTGGTAGAGCATGCAACTCTTGATGTCAGGGTCATGAGTTCAAGCCCCCACATTGGGCATGGAGCCTACTTAAAATAAAGATTTTTTAAAAAGTGTTTTTAAAAAAGAAATTTTGTTTTTAGAGGAAGGAAGAAGAAAGCAAGTTTGTAGGTTCAGAAAATATTAGAAACAAAAAGAACCCCGGACACCATCTAATGCAATCACCACATATTACAGATGAAGTCACCGAAGCTCAGAAAAGAGAAGTGAAATTTCCCAAGGAGACTTAATCAGTGACAAGGTCACAGGAGGATTAGAGTAAAATTTCCTAGCTCTTAGCCAAGCAGTCTTCTGACTATTCCATGCTCTCTGCTTTAAAAATCTACTATAAGATCATGCAAACAAATAAAACATCCCCTGATCACCCCAAATCATATGATGAAAGAGAATAATACTAGTCATATGATGAAATTTAAATAAATGCCTTAAGACAAAATGCCATTTTCATCTATTTATGGGAGACTCCTCCCTACGAATGTACATATGTATGTACGTATGGCTTGTAGCCTCTATAGTATTTATTTGTCTTTCATAGAGTCTATAAAAAGGCAGATATCTACATAGGTGATACTTAGTACAGTCATTTTAGGAAACAGGTAGATGAACTATATGGCTTCTCCTCATTTTCCAAAGATAGTAACTTTAGTATTAGATTATTAATTTTTATATATGTATAGTTACACTCTTTTTGTATGACTAGAAGGAAAAAGATGGACAGAACCCAACAAAATTCATTTCACCAGAATTCAGAAAGTTTATAAAATCTCTATACAAAATTAACAGAAAATGAGTCGATGAATGGCCTTCAAGAATCTAAAACATGTCTACGCTTACAAATCTAGAAACTCTTTTATGGAGATGTTTTAAAATGTATATTCATAAATCTATAAATGCAGTTGTATTAATGTAGAATTTTCAGTGTGTATAGAGGCTGTCTTCACAGCTTTTTATAATTTATTACCACCTTTCCTTTAAGAATCTAAGATGAAAAGAAAAAAATGCTGTATACAAGTCATTTCTAAGTTATCTTCACAGTGAGGAAACAGATAAATGTCTCCCTAAAAGCAATGTAACTCACTTATCCCAACCATTTATACCTCATGGATTTACCCATAAAGGAGTGATTCTGTGTTATTACTGCACCAGCAAAACCATAACTATAATCCATACCAATTCCAGTTAACATTTATCAGTTTTGTGGCACTATATTTTTATATTAAAAATTTTTTGAACCAGGGCCACCTGGATAGCTTGGTTGATTGGGCAACTAACTTCGGCTCAGGTCATGATCTCGCAGTTAATGGATTCAAGTCCCGCATCCGGCTCTGTGCTGACAGCTCGGAGCTCAGAGCCTGCTTTAGATTCTGTGTCTCCCTCTCTCTCTGCCCCTCCCCCTCTCACGCTGTCTCTCTCTCTCTCTCTCTCTCTCTCTCAAGAATAAATGTTAAAAAAAATAAAAAAACTGAAAATTATAATGAAAAAAATTTATCTCAATCTGATTATTTAAAACTGTACCCTAATCTAATACATGACACACAGAAAAGGCAACACTAATTATAAAAAATAGCAGAAATGCTAAAATCTTAATAGAAAGTATTTTAAAACTGTTGAAATAAAAATAAAACAAAAATAATTAGAAACCAAAAGCTTTTAGAGATGACCTTAAGATCTTTGACAAGTAAATTATTCGAAAATCTCTCTTCTTCCCTCTGTACAAGAAAACATAGCTTACAGAAGTGTGTTTGATAATGAATGGATTCATTAATATTAAAATTTGTTTTCAGAAGTGGAAACAGCACTACGTAAATAAGACTAGGGATATCTGACATTATGTATTTCCTTAATATTTCTTAATCTGAACTGTAACTTTCCACTAACCATCGATGACCACAGAGCGGAAATGAACAGCCAGGTCCGCCCAAAGATTATCAAGTTTACGATTGTTAATTTATAAAACCATGGGAAAATTCTTCAAAAGGTAAGCAAAACAAAAAAAAACAGGCATTTTTAAAACCTAGGTACAAACTGAACTATCACTATAATTTTATCGATACAGAATATTAATAGAGAATTAAAAAAAAAAAAACTTACCAGATGGAGACATATATTCTGCATTTGCCCTACAAACCACTTTGACAGGCAGGTTACACATTTGCAAAAAGGCCTGCAAGTCAATACAAGTATAATTAGCCTAGTGAAAGTATATATTTATATTTAAATACAACTTCTTATTTATTTTCTAAACTTAAGTAATAGCTCATAGAGTAACACTTTATTGGAAAAGAATGAATCGATTTAAAGTGAAATACTTGTTCAAACAAAATCAAATGTCATTTCAGTGCTAAAAAAAAAATCAAGGACTTAGACACCAGTAAATGCATGTATGACTCTTAGAGCGTTTATACACACATTAAAAGATGTAAATTATCCACACTTACTTTATTGCATTAGTTTATATAAGTCAGCAATACTATATATAGGTTTAATTTTCTTTAATAGATGACTATAAAGTCAAATCTTATTAGGTATTGCTTAATTCCACTACTCTTTACAGGATCTTCATCTTTGTCTCAGAGGAAATCTCTCAAAATGTTATTTTTTGCTACTTCCAAGTTCTCTCCTATATACTCAATATTCTAATGTGTAACTTTTATGCTCACCGATTCACTTTTTAAAGACATAAGTTGTTGATTTTCACTTTGTTTATAGTAAAAACTTCATACGCAACTTAAATGTCTAACAATAAAGAAGAGGTAAATCCTTTATGGTGAATCCAAATCATGGAATGTTATGCAATCACTTTTACAAAATCACAAACTATATCTTCACACATGGCTGCCTGAAATAAGTTTATTTCCCAGCCTCCCTTATAACTGGGTGTGACCAGTGTGTAACTTCTGACCAATGGGACTTAAAGTTCTGGGCAAATGCTGGGAAGTTTCTTTAAAAGGAAGGGATATGGCCTCTCCTCTGTTTTTCCCTCCTGCTCACTAGAATATGAAAAGGATGACTAGAGCCACAGCAGTCAAACCGAACCATGAAGCAGAAGCAGAAGCCGAGAGGTGGCGGCAGAGCAACAAAGGGAAAGACAGACGTCTAGTTCCTTGATAATCATGGAGTCACCGAACCTAGATTACCTGTGTTTATGAGAAAAAGAAACAAACTTCTATCTTTGTAAGTCTCTACTATTTTGGGTCTTCTCTAATCCCTAGCCAAACCTAATTCTAACTAATGCACCAACAATTACTGTGCCTAGTTTTAAACCCCACCTCAGCCAGCCAAAAGTTGATTCTGAGTAGTGCACACTGTCATCTAAATACTATAACCTGCGCTTCCAAATTATAATAGTGAACTACTTGACTGACCCACAAGTATAAACTAGGATCAAAATTGTGCAGAAGGCTTATTAAAACACAAATTGCTAGGAATGGAAGAATTAGAGACAGTCAGTATCAACAGCTCTAGATGAGAAGAAAAGGAAGAAGGGATTAGAAGGGTCTTCCTTCTATTAATAGGTAGCTGTACCGGATGACGGAGAAAGGCTGAGCTTGTTAAAACATAAACAGAAAAAAAAAAAAAAAAACCAGCAAAAACACACTGAAATGATAAGAAACAGGCAGAACAACAGGCATACAAGATTCATGAGAAGGTAGAGGGACGTAAGAGCACAGGTGGAGGGATCCGGTTATTTGTCAGGAAACAGGACGACTTTCTACTCGGAGGCAAGGGGTGGCGGGTGTCAGTGATAATCACTGCAAGATGGTAAGCAAGAAGGACAAGAGATGAGAATGTTCACATTCTGTGAAATGGGAGAAGAAATCATCTGCTGAGGAAGAAGGAACAAGGGGATTGAGGCCTTCAGAGAAGAACGAAAAGAATCTGAAAGAACTACTTAATATTATCTTCTCAAATGTCTGAATAATATTCCCTTGTTAACAATTATACTATAAAAATAGTAAACATGGTATATTTTGCTAAACTAAATGTATAGTGGTACTATACTAATCTTTATTCCAAAAAGCTGTATTTCACTAAAAAAAAAGATTAAGCAAATTGGTAATGTTTTGCAATCAAAGTCCTGTTTCCAGTCCTGTGAATTTTTTACTGAAAAAAAAAAGTTTAGCAATTTAGCAATGCTCAACTCACCACAGACCTCAATTGATGACATAATTCTAGTTAGCCACAGATTAATTTTACATTTACTACAATTAATCTTCATTAATTGGTTCAAAAGAAATTTTATGAATTAATCTGCAGTTCCCAAAGAAGTCTGATGTCAGAAACAGAACATTTTTATCTAAATACTAAAAACGCAAACCAGAACATTACCATAACTGTCTTTGAGAATATAAAAACTTTAAATCCAAACCAGGCTTTGATCCAAGCCAGGCTTTGATCCAAACAGTATTTCTCCTTTGTCACATAGGAGGGAAGAAAATTTCTGAGAGGTTCCAAAATAGTATTTTCAACATTCACTTTCACTTTCGATCTCTTTCTTAGGTTGGAATGATACACCAACCTAAAACGCATTTTATTTTCAATTCTGAAATTGCAGTCTGCATATGTTTATTCTCATGTGAATCCAAAGAAAAATGTAGTTCTAATTATAATAAGGAAATTAGGATAACTCAGCTAACTCCTCTTCCCCCTCTGGATACTTTATTCCAAACTAATTCAAGTGATTAACAATATAAAATAATTTGCACCAAAAACTTAGCACATACTATCAGAATAATGATCAATAACTGTGCTGTCCAATATGGTAGCCACCAGTCACCTGTGGCTTTTTAACTTAAATTTAAATCAACTAAAATTGAATAAAATTTTTAATTCAGCTTCCCAGTCACACTCGCCACATTCCAAGTGCTCTATGGCCACGTGTGGTTAATGGCTACCATATTCATTGGTATGAACATTCACAACATTGCAGGAAGTCCTATTAGACAATACAGATCTACAGAACTGGTGATCAGTACACAAAAGACATCTTAGCAAGACAGGCTGACAGCATCTGAAAGTGATCAGGCTAAATATTATAAAAACAATCTGCACAATATTAGAGTGCCCATAAACTCTGCAATTGATCAATCAACTTTTGATGACAGTGACACATTAAGCACCATAATATTTTCAGTTAAAAAAAAACTAAATTAAATAGGGTTTACTCTGAGCAACTCTGATAAAATGAGGAGATAAATTTATTAACATGTGAAAACTAAGAACTTATGAATGAATAAATTAAAACTTCAGTTGATAAATATATTCATTCTTTGAATGGTAAGAAATTTTTTAAACACACACACATACACACACAGAACATAGTACCCAGTACTTGACTTCTAAACACTTAAATAAGCTTAATGTAGTTTCAACATACTGAATAAATTAATTAAATTCATAATATTAAAAAATCCATTGAAGCAATGTTGATACATTTTTTATTTCCGAAAAAATGTAAAACTAATACCAGATCATGGAGAATCAAACATAAAGAACTGAAGTTACAAATTTATCTCTGCAATCTTCCAAAAATCTACTAAAATAACAGTGAAGAAATAGAAAACTGATAAACCCAGAAAGACACAAAGAAGGGGAGAGGAGACCAAAGCAGAACAGAGATATCTGCCCATTTCTGTCAGATGGAAAGCAGACTTAGCAGGGCAGAGGAAGCTGAAACCCAAGAGCATGCACAGGAAAAAATATCAATGTGTCCACATCACAGAAACTAGGAGGATTCCAAAACTGAAGGCACCACGTACCACAGAGGGTGGAGGTGAGGTACAAGACTAAAAATAAGAGTGGCTGAAGTCTATATAAGCATCACACAACCAGCCCATTCCCAACCTGGTAGGAGACAGAGGTTCATTCTCTGAAGAAACCCAACCAGAGAGACTCCTGACTCAAGGTTCAAGCCAACACAGCAGAGGGCAACTGGCTGGGTGGGGGTGTCACACTGAAAAGAGGCACTTTAAGGGAGAGTGTACACACTGACCAAAGAGACCCACAGCATCCCTCTCCCCTCTCAGCTCTCACACACTGACAATGAATTTAAGTACCCCCAAGATAAGAGGAGAACTATAGAAAAGCCCTACAAATGCTGATGGTTTTAGTAGGGGTGAGGGAGGCTGGGATGGTCGCCAACAAAAATGGCAGTTCACTGTACAATGTCTACAGTGAAGTCCACATGTCAAAAAGTCTCTCATCTCCCCATCAGCTTTTTAGTGCCTTACTCTTAAACATAAATTGTTAGCAGGACAGATCAATAGATATTTGAGGAAAGCCTCAATCAAACATAAAATATAGAGCCAAAACAAGCCACAAAAAAAGGAACTGACAGGAAACAAAAAATAGAGAAGACAACTTCAAAGAAAAATTATAATGGTTAATATTTATTGAGCACTTACTAGGCACCAGGAACTTGCTTTAGAGCTTCGTCCAAGAGGTAGGTACAACAAATATGTCTATTTTAATATGGGAACACACAAATGTATAAAGAGGTTAAGGGATCTGAACAAGCATATAGGAAGGGAAGAAAGGAAAGGAAGGAGGAAAGAAGGGAGAGAAAGAAAGAAAGAAAAAAGAAAGGAAAGGAAAGAAAGGGGGAAAAAAGAAAAAATGAAAAGTGAGCCATACAAAGGACTGAGCAAATAAACGACAATGACATTCAATGTCTCAAGAGCAACTCTGAAAGCTCAATGGCAATACAAGGACTTCAAAAAATCTTGTCAACCTAAAATTCTACACGTGGCCAAGGTATTAATGAAGTGTGAAGACAATAAAAACAGTACCACATAAGCAAGGTCCTTAAACTTTTATTTCCTATGTACGCTTTCTCAGGAAGCTAATGAAGAATGTGCTGCACAAAATAAAAATAATAAACCAAGAAAAACAAAAAAAGAATACAGGATCCAGAGAACATGGGGATCCAGCATAAAAGCAAAAAGAATTCCCTGGATGACAATGAACAGCAGTCATAAGAAAACTGCTCTGAAGCCGACAGAGGAAGGAACTGTTCCAATTGGAACAGAAGGAACAGGAGTTTCCAAGGTAGTATTTCTGAGAGAAAAGACAAAAAAGATCTGATGTATTCGACCGTTCTGAGGGGGAGTATTATAGATCAGTCAGAGTTTAGGAGAGAAAACTACTCAAATGAATTAAATAGAACAATTTAAATAAAACCCAAGGGGAGGAAAATCATGGAGAAAGAATATGTTCGTAGTACACTGAGCCACTCCACTGAGATGAACATTTACGTTTTAATTATAATGTAACCACTGAATATTAACTTAATCAAAAAGTGAGAACACTATTGGGAGCTGGAGGAGAAGGCAGTGAGTTGTAAGAGGGGAATTTGTAGTAACATAAACATCTTATTTAAAAATGCAGAGGTAAATACCTGGAAAAATAATACAGCTAAAAGAAGTGAAAATAGTTATCTCTGGATATCTAGATTTAAGGTGGGGTAAGGATAGGACGGTAGACTGTTTTTCACTAGTGCCGAGGCTCTCATACATTACTGGTGGGAGTGTAAATTAATCCAACCGCCTTGAAAACGTTTGGTAATTTCTACTAAGCACATGACTACCCTATCAGCCAACAAGTCCATTCCCAGAAATGTATCAAAAAGAAACAAGGCATATAGCCACTAATATACACATACACAAAAATGCTCTGAGCAGCTTGATCCTAATAATCAAATACTGGGATCAATTCAAATGTCTATTAATAGGAGTAGCAAACTTGACTCTTAAAATTCCTAACCTCCGGGGTGCCTGAGTGGCTCAGTTCATTCAGTCTGTTACGTGACTGACTTCATGATATCATGAAGTCATGATATCATGGTTTTTGAGTTAGAACCCCGCATAGGACTGTTTGCTGTCAACACAGACCCCGCTTCAGATCCTCTGTCCCCCCCCTCTCTGCCTCTCCCCCTCTCTCAAAGCTAAACATTAAAAATAAATTAAAATTCCTAACTCTAAGTTAAGAAAGATATACAATGTCACTAACTGCTATTATGAGCAAGGAAAAAAATACAAAGGATTATATATTTTTCTTGATTCTTAATTCTTTAGAAAGAGCATTCAGTGAGAACTTTTGAATCAGAGAAATTTGAGAAATAGTCCCAGAAGATGATATCTACAATACTCCATAAAGATCCTAAATCCTATGTCTTCAATAATTACTTCTGAACTGTGTCTTCTGGGAACCATAGTTCAGATCCTTTTGTAAAAACTGGTTTTGAAAAATAAAATATATTTTATTTGCATATAAGTGAAAGTAAAGGCAAAAGTATAGAGAATAAGAACAGTCTGTTACCAGTCAATCAGACCATTCCAATACCTTAAATCCTAGATTCAAAAGTTGTTATTGTTAATAATAATGCCATTGCTTTGATTAGATTATAAAACTAACAGTTCAAATGTTGGGAAAACCTTTTCAAATTGCTGTACATAACATAGTATCAGGAATACAGACAGGGATCCCACTACAGTAATATTTCAGTAACATGGTGACAAGCTTCTGATTCTTCTCGCTTCTCATTTCAGATTCCTCTTCTTTCTAAAACTACCGTTTCCTGTTGTAATTCCCATTTATATACCAGATAATGATTACCAGCTCAATAAATAAATGAACAAATGTGAAAACCTCAACAATACACCAAATCACAAAATGAAGACTAAAGAAGTCTAAAACTCAGTAAATCTTCTAGTGTTCCTATGTGAATTTTTTTAATGTAGCAACAGAAACTTCTGGTAATAAAAACATTTTTTAAAAGGCTGCTTAGTCAAAACATAAAATTTATATTCAATAACTAGTTGGAATATGGATCAATGCAGTTTTCTTGAAGGATAGTTTGGCAACATCTATAAAAATCCTAAATGTACATATCCTTTGAGCCTACAACCATATTGTTCGAAATATATCATGTGGACATATCTGCCTAAAATTATATAATATATATGTTACGATACACATGCCTAAACCCTACTTACAGTGTAATTATACTATACTTCCAATATTTATACTTACAATGATAGCCTAATACCCATCAATAAGAGACTGATTGAGTAAACTGCAGTGAACCCATCAATGGAACATTTGTAGTCTTCAAAAAAGAATGGCACCCCAAAACCTATAAAGAACTTATCAAACTCAGGGCAACGGGGTGGCTTGGTCAGTTAAGCCTCCAACTTTGGCTGGGGTTTGATCTCGCAGTTTGTGGGTTCAAGCCCCACCTCAAGCCCTGTGCTGACAGCTCAGAGCCTGGAGCCTGCTTCAGATTCTGTGTCTCCCTCTCTCTCTGCCCCTTCCCCCACTCATGCTCTCGCTCATTCTCTCTCTCCCTCAAAAATAAACAGTAACAATTTTTTAAAAAGAACTTATCAAACTTGACACCCCACAAACAAATAATACAGTGAAGAAATGAATAGACATTTTTCCAAAGAAGACATTCAGATGGCTGACAAACACATGAAAAGATACTCAACATCACTCATCAGGGAAATACAAATCAAAACCATGATAAGATACCACCTCATGCCTGTCAGGATGGCGAACATTAACACAGGAAACAACAGGTGTTGGCAAGGATGTGGAGAAAAGGGAACCCTCATGCACTGCTGGTAGGAATGCAAACTGGTGCAGGCACTCTAGAAAACAATATGGAGGTTCCTTAAAACATTACTCAGCCATCAAAAAGAATGAGATCTTGCCATTTGCAGTGATGTGGATGGAGCTAGAGTGTATTATGCTAAGCAGAATAAGTCAGAGAAAGGCAAATACCATATGATTTCACTCATATGTGGAATTTAAGAAACAAAGCAGATGAACTATGAGAAAGGAAAAATAAAAAGAAAGGAAAGCAAATAAGAGACTCTTATGGAGAAGAAACGGAGGGCTGATGGCGGGAGGTGGGTAGGGCTCTTGTTATGATAAGCAGTGAGTTTCACAAGTAAGTGATGAACCATTAAATTCTACTCCTGACACTAATATTATACTATATGTTAACTAACTAGAATTTAAAGAAAAATTTGAAAGAAAAAAAAATAGAGTTGGTCCTCAACTGAACTTCTTATACTACACTCCAAAAGATATTTCTCATCTGGAATCTTCTGTATGGCTACTGAAATGACATGAGACAACAAACACCAAATGCAAATTTGCTTTTTGTGTTATTTTTCTTCTAAAGGCCTGGAGCAAAATATTAAAACACAGCTCAAGGGGCACCTGGGTGGCTCAGTCTGTTGAGCCTCCAACTTCGGCTCAGGTCATGATCTCACAGTTCATGAGTTTGAGCCACGCGTCGGGCTCCGTGCTGACAGCTCGGAGCCTGGAGTGTGCTTGAGATTCTGTGTCTCTGTCTCTCTCTGCTCCTCCCCCACTCATGCTCTGTCTCTCAAAAAATAAATAAATAAATAAATGTTAAAAAGATTAAAAAAAAAAAAAAAACAAAACACAGCTCAATAAGGCCTGCAAAAGGCTAACTTATTTAGTCCGATGCATAGCTTCCTATGAACTAATTTGATGGGAAGAGCCAATTCTGCATATCTAGAAGAATGAATGGAAAATATTTATGCATTCATCCTCATACTCAATATATACTTACTGAGTAGCTCTATATATCATGACTGTTCTAGGCACGGAGAATAGAACAGTGACCTTAAAGTCTCGGCCTTCACCATGTTTACATTCTAGATTATTTTTTTAATTTTTATTTATTTTTTGTGAGAGAGAGAGAGAGAGAGAGCACGAGCAGGGGAGGGACATAGAGGGAGGCAAAGAATCCGAAGCAGGCTCCAGGCTCCGAGCTGTCGGCACAGAAATGAACCCATGAACCGCGAGATCATGACCTGAGCCAAAGTTGGATGCTTAACCAACTGAGCCACCCAGGAGCCCCTGAGTTTACATTCTAATGGAGAGAGATGATATGCAAATAAACCTGAAAATATGTATGGTGATTCCTGCTTAGAAATACAAAGCAGTATGAAGGTATTGCTAGTATATGTAGAGTGGTCGGATGAGGGCTCATCAACAAGGTAACATTTGGGCATAAACCTGAAGAAAGTTAGGGAGCCAGTCATGTTCGAAGACACTGAAACAGTCTTGTGCCTCTACTGGTGTGTCTGAGGAACAACAAGACCAGGCTGACAGTGCAGATTAAGGAAGTGAGTAGTAACAGGGAACATCAGAGACAACCAGGAGATCATGTAGGATTTACAGATATTTGTAAGGATTCTGACTTTTACTTTGCATGAGATGAACAATCTTAAGAAGGTGCTCGGCTGAAAACTGCTGGAATCTAACATTTTAAAGATTACGAGCAGCTATACAGAGATTAGATTGTAAACAGCAGAAGCATAGAGGCAGAAGCACTAATTAGAAGGATTCTGCAATAATCTAGGCAAGAAATGATAGTGGCCTGGATTAAGACAGGAGTGCTGGAGGGGACGAGAAGTCAGATTCTGGCTACATTTTTAAACTAGGGCCAAAGGGTTTGCTGACAACTGGATGTGGATATAGGACAAAGAGAGGACTCCAGAGATGGCTCGAGGTTTCTGACATAAACAACTGGAACAATGGAAATGCCATTTACCAAAATAGGAAAAACTGCGGGATGAGCAGCTTTTGGTGGGAGCAGGGAGACTTAGGAGTCTTTAGATGGACTGCTCTAACACCACCTCCTTGTCAAACTTCTGACAGGCAATGACTAGCAGACAACTCTGCTCTCCTTTCAAAGACCTGATCTCTAAGGCACAGTTATTTGCTTTGAAACCAGATAAGCAGATTCTACTGAAATGTTGAGAAGCCCGACCTTAAAGGCCACCCACCCCCTTTTCTTTTGTGGACAGAGGTAACAGAAGTACCTACGAATCAGTATAATCTCTGTCGACACTTTCCTGCAAGTTCGGTAATACTGAGTGTTAAGAAACGGGTAGAGCTATAGTTATCAGGCAGAATAAAAACACAACCGAGGACAGCTTTTATCTTTGATCTCTTCTGTCCCCTGCATCTATAGCCCACCAAATTTAAAAAGAGAAAAGTCAATAGCCAAAGTATAAAAAGAATGGACATCAGTCAACACCAAGAACACCAAATAATCTGTTAAAAAGTGAGGAGAGGACCTGAATAGACATTTCTCCAAAGAAGACATCCAGATGGCCAACAGACACATGAAAAGATGCTCAACATCACTCATCATCAGAGAAATGTATATCAAAACCACAATGAGATTTATCACCTTTACGCCTGTCATAATGGCTAGTTTCAAAAAGACAAGAAATAAAAAGCATTGGCAAGGATGTGGAGAAAAAGGAACCCTTGTACACTATTGGTAGGAACGAAAATTGGTGCAACTACTATGAAAAACAGCATAGAGATTCCGATTCAGTCATTCCGGTACTGAATATTTACCCAAAGAAAGCAAAAACACTAATTCAGAAGAAACAGGTATACCTATGTTCACTACAACATTATTTTATAGTAGCCAAGATATGAAAGCAAGCCAAGTACCCGTTGATACATAGATAAAGAAGATAGTGTTTGTATACACACATATACCATGGAATATTACTCAGCCATAAAAAGGAATGAGATCACTTATATGTGGACTCTAAAACACAAAACGAATGAAGAAACAAACAAAAAACCCGAAAAGACCCGTAAATACAGAGAACAAATTGATGGTTGCCAGAGGGGAGGAGAGTAGGGGGATGGGTGAAGGAGAGTGGGAGATACAGGCTTCCAGTTATGGGATGAATAAGTCACAGGATAAAAGGTACCGCACAGAGTTATATGGTGCCATTCCTTATGGAGAATTATAAGTCTTCAGGAGATTTAAATTAAGCACGCAGGTCTTGTAATTAATATAAGGTAAGCAGAATAGTATTAATGAGAAAATCCAACAAAGCATCTCAAAAATTATGCATATGTAGTGTAAGTCTTTGTTCCCAAAGAAATATACTAAAAATATTTCAGAAAGAATCTGGAGAGGCAAACTTAATAAAATTAAACTTAAAGCTGAAGAAATCATCAATTTCTTTTACAGAAAATAATAAATACAATGCTTCCTGACAGGAGAAGGGAAACGAAATCTGCAATATTAAAAACCCTGAAATACCAAACATCTTTTAATTGCATTAGATTAACAACAAAACAAAACAAGCATAAATAAAAATATTCAGTTCATAAAACGATGAGAAGGGAAACATAGCTAGCCAACAACGGGCCTGCGCTGGCCACTGCATTTGCACAGGGAGGACGCTGCCTCATTGACTTTCAGTCCTACCATCATTTAGAGTAAAGTGACTTTCTGCTGCTGACTCCTACGCCATACCAATGACTGGGTGACCATTAGCACATTCTGACTCCTTAATTGTCTCTGGTTAAGTGCCTAGTACAACCTAACGGATCCTAACAGAGGACAGACTTCAGCAGCACAGTGTTTAGAAGACTAGGATGCCTTTTGCAAAATGAAAATCCTCTGCATCAATTTTAAGAGTCAGTATAGAATAGTACCACTTAGCAGAGCAGAGGCCTCCCAGCAAGACATCTCTGGGTAGAATCTTGGTGACTGACTATTAGAGAAACGTCCTTTACCTGAGAAGCTGTCTTTTTTTTTTTTTTTAATTTTTTACGTTTATTTATATTTGAGAGAGATAGTATGCGAGCAGGAGAGGAGGGGCAGAGAGAGAGAGAGACGGAGACAGAATCTGAAGCAGGCTCCAGGCTCTGAACTGTTAGCACATGGCCCGACATGGGGCTCAAACTCAGAAGCTGTGGTATCACAACCTGAGCCAAAGTCAGATGCTCAACCGACAGAGCCACGCAGGTGCCCCAAGCTTTCTTATTTCTAAATGAAGAGAATTTATTAGGCAGATTAATTGAGGTACTATATGTAAAATACTTTAGATATCATCCGGCACACAGTAGTTCAATAAATATAAGGTATTATTATTAAAACTAGGAAGTAATAATATTAGTAACAATAAATACTCATTTATCCATTTGCAAAGGAAGAAAGACTATTTAACCTTGGGGATTTCAAAAGAAAGCTGACTTTGCTTATTTTATTAGCTTTTAACACCTCCTTAAGAGAAAAAGATAGGCCTCCCCCTCCAGACCTCAGAATAATAATTATATACTGTAATTTATTTGTTCCTTTATAATCAAAACAGCAAAACTGTGCAGAAGATAAAATCTCTAAATAGATATTAAAAGGATAAATAAAGGAACATAACCAATAGTACTTTTTTTTTAATTTTTTTTAATGTTTATTTATTTTGAGAGAGACAGAGTGCACGCCGGGGGGAGGACAGAGAGTGAAGGAGACACAGAACCTGAAGCGGGCTCCAGGCTCTGAACTGTCAGCACAGAGCCTGATGCAGGGCTCAAACTCACAAGCTGTGAGATCATGATCTGAGCCGAAATCAGACACTTAACCAACTGAGCTACCCAAGCACCCCCAAAAGTACTTTTTAAAAAAAATAAGGTAAAGAGTAAATATATGATTTCTATGTTTGCAGTATGCACCTTATATAAAATCTTTTAAACAAGGCAAAATCAACTGAATAAAGATGTTTCGATATTGATATAAACTTTTACTCTATGAATAATTTTTGAAAGTCACCCACACTGACAAAACTGATACATGAATTGATTACAGGCCTCCCCCTCCAGACCGCAAGCTCTGTTATCACACCCTGACCATGTCTATCTTGTTCACTACTTTATCCTCAGCGTACTACAGGTTCTCATGTTAACATTTGCTCCAGGAATAAGCCATAGATATGCACAATAATGAATACAAACATACCTAAGTTTGTAGGAAACTAGTAAACTACAACAAAGACTAGCATTTTGTTACTTACTTGAACCAAAGATTACCGCATTAAAGTTAGATGTAACTCCTCTTAAATTCAGAGTTATTTTTAAAGATCAATAAAATGACAAATATCAACAAGTAGATATTGTTTTGGAAAAATAGTTACAGGAATTTAACTTAAAAAAAAAACATTATCAGAAACCACATTTCGATGAGCATAAAAAGCTTTAAATAGAGCAAATCTGGTACCAAAACCATGAAAAGCTATTGAGAGCACATACGAAGACAGATCATATCAGAGAATAGATCTTCCTTAACACAACTCTCACCTGAAACTACTTTTGGAATCTCTGACTCAACTTTAGATATACCAACATCTGACAGCTGTAGGGAAAAAGTCGAGTTCAGAAAGAAAGGAACAAAAAAGATAACCAGAATACAAAAGACACAAGCTCTCCCTGTTAGAATTAAATATAAATAAAAGTTGTAAGGTCAATATTAAGCATAAGGAGCTATAAAACAGTCAAAGGCACAGAAAGAATAATTCTTATAACCCAAGAACCTAAAGCAATACCAGTCGCCTATTTGGCACTCAACGAACAATTTGGGAGTGAAGAAAGGAAACTACTTTTTTTTTTGAGCTTCTATAATGAGTATTTTAAAGTTTTATTATATGCAGATAAATATTCCCAACAAAAATAACAACAAAAAAGCCCACCAAATTTTAAATTCTTAGGATAAGCTAAATAGTAGATGGCAGGGATGTAAAATGTATTCATTTTGATAAACTAACAGTAACTCCATATTGGATCATTTACAAATAAGCAACACCATCTAGTTTCTTTCCGTTTCTTTATTCCAAAAACAAAATGAACATTTACTTGTCTTACAAGTTAAATACACAAGAATACTCTTTGCATTTAAGCAATAAAATCAACATTGCTTGCTAATAAAAATATAAAAATAGGGGCGCCTGGATGGCTCAGTTGGTTAAGCATCAACCTCGACTCAGGTAATGATCTCACAGTTTGTGGGTTCAAGCACCGAGCTGGGTTCTGTGCTGACAGCTCAGAGCCTGGAGCCTGCTTCAGATTCTGTGTCTCCCTCTCTCTGCCCCTCCCTGGCTCATGCTCTGCCTCTGTCTCTCAAAAATGAATAAATGTTAAAAAAATTTTTTTTAATAATATAAAATTTTAAGGAATTCTTCTTAAGTTTTTAAAAGATTAGGTGCTTTAAACTGATTAATATTGTGGAATTTAAGGGATTATAAACATAGCTTCTAAATGTATGTAGATGATATTAACAAAGTTACCAAATTCTAGATAGGGAAAAGCAGTTTTCAGTCTGACCATATAAAGCTGTCCTTAGACAGCAGACCTCCGATTTTCTTTTTTAGGACAAAGCTTCTATTCATTTCATAATTAAATTTCAGATATTTCACGTAAGAATTCCCTAAGGACTGTTCGAAAGCATGCAATACCATTTTCAGGGCACAAAATGAAAATGGTTCTGAATTTTAATTCATACCTAGTTTTACCAGGACACAAAAGAAGATCTGTGACAACCACCAAAGAATTATTTCTCCCCCTTACTGAAGAGGCATGTTTTAAAATTAAAAACCAGGAACAAATCTACCTACAAAATAATTCATTTTTTATATCAAAATAAAATGCAGACCCTGTAAGCTGCAGACCCTGTAATTGAAATAACGTATCTAAGGTTACAAATGAAAAGTGTTAGGTATCATTCTTGGAGTGACAGATTAAGTTCCTAATCCTGTTATAGTAATAGCCATATTTGTAGTTTAACATAAATTAAGACCTTAATTATATTTGTGACTATTTTAAACAAAATAACAAATTTCTTTGTACCTGAGAATGTAATTTATAGCAAAGCCAGGTTCATTTTCCAAACCAATCTATTTCACACTGCAGAAGTACTCTGGTATAATGGTATAATGTAATTCTTGTTGCAGAATGTTGAAAGAGTAGATACACTAAGAGCACAGAAGAGGTTTGAAGATAAATGAAGATGCTATTCATTCAAGGGTAATTTCATCTTAGAACTATAAGAAAGATGTTTCGTTCACACACAGGCTAGTGTATGGCCTCAAATTTAAGTGTATTTTCAGCTCCAATATAATCCTGCTGGATCGATTATGCTGATACTGTATATCTAATAATGAAGAATTCCAGCCTTTTTCTATTTAAAAAATAGACTGCCATTTTTTCATCTTACTGCTAGGTCTTTATTGTTCTGTTTAATAGCAACACATTTTAGAATCCTGCTTGCTATTTACTTTTTAAACACAAAAGTATATGGTTGATACTCTAACTTGCAATCCCTCCTGACTGCAGGAAAGTACATTTTTGCTAAGTTAAAGAGATACTGTTACCAAACCATTACCCTACAAAACCATTTTATTTCACTAATTACTAAAACTGACAACTCTAAAATCCACCTAATTGTATTCTGAATATACTTCATTTTCCCAAATCCTGTAAGACTAATTTAATGTTTTATGTATACCATACCATTTATATGCTGAGGAATTAACACTGAAAATGTTTCTAATTTGCTAAAGTCTGTTTGCAATTTAAGTTCAATTTTAATTATCTCAATTTAAATGATCTTTTCTGAAGATCATATTGTATATATATAAGTCATTTTGGGTTTTATAAGCATAAATTGCCAAAATACTTTAATACTCCTGTTACATAAAAGGTGACATAAGACATTCAATCTGAAAAATTTAAATTCAGTGATATCAAGGAAACATCCTGCAGCCTCCATTTTTCTCATTTTAGAATACTGAAAAGGATTTTACAAGTCCCCTTAAGTAACAAATGTTCCCTAAATCCCCTCTACCTCTAAGCCTTCCTTTCTTTCTTCTAATCTTGAAAGTAAATACAGAAGCCTCATTGTGCAGAGGATGATCAAAGTGGGAGAGAGAGACAAATGTCAAAAAACTCTGAGTTACATCTATTTAAAAAACGTTTCTCATAAAACAGTGTCCTCTTAATTCTCTATTAAAATATATCCACTGGTGTCATCTTTGTCAGGTTCGAACTGACACTTAAAAATTGCGTACAACCAGGGGCGCTTGGGTGCCTCAGTCGGCTGGGCGTCCAACTTTGGCTCAGGTCAGGATCACGCAGTCTGTGAGTTTGAGACCTGCATCGGGTCTGTGCTGATGGCTCAGAGCCTGGAGCCTGCTTCGGATTCTGTGTCTCCCCCTCTCTCTGCCCCTCCCATGCTCATGCTCTGTCTCTTTCTGTCTCTCAGTAATAAATAAATGTTAAAAAAATGTTTTTTAATTGCATACAACCATAAACAACTTATTTAATGAAAAAAAATCTATCCAACCAAACTGCAAATTCAAAATCATTTCCTCTACAGCTGTCGCGGTAGCTGTCCGCGGTAGCCATCTGAATGCCATGACATGTTTACAGTGGCTCTACTTTCATAATCACTGTTATTTCTCCGGTGGATAATTGACTCGCAGTCGAAAGGAGAGAGAGCTACTCCTTTCTCCTGCTCTTCCCAATCACTACATGAGGATATTATCGTTTAACTGCTAATTAATATGTCCACCTAAAAGGAATCATCTGCTAAAAGGAAAAAGCAAGAGCCAGCTAACAATTTATCAGCAGATCTGACATGTTCGTGTTCATGGCCCAGAATTAATAGGGCCTATAAAAATGTCGACTTTTTTAAATGATACAACATATTCAACAGAAAGAAAATAGGTTTTTTTCTGTTGTCTTCCCTTTCATTTTTAGGGACAGAGTATTTATTCACAAAAAGTAGGGAAAAACTAGAAAATTAAGTAGAATAGTGATATTTCCCTTAACTGGGACTTAAATGTCATTCTTACAGGAAGTGAGTATACAAACTGAGTGACGTAAAAAACAGCATTCTCTTTTATGCCGCATTCTAATAATGATCGTCAGTACGAGACACTCTAAAAATAAATTCAAACTTTTACAATAGATTAAGTCATATGAAAAAAGGAAAACAGGTGTCTTTTTAAATTGGCTTCATATATAATAAAATCCCTTCTAAAACTTACTAGAAAGTAACATTTTATTATATGCACCCACAAAATATGTATATATAAATCTTTGTAGTCAAAATAGACTCTAATTCAGCATTCGACATCATCTTGTATTTCTGCTATTTCTATTGCTTTCATTTTTTTCAAAAGAACTTCTTGTTTATTATCTAACTTGAGCTTCACAATAACTCGTAACATAGGTAAGACTGCCTTTATCACATTTCAGAGACCCAAAAGCTGAGACATGTTTATCTTTCACATCTTAATGCAACCTACAAGTTGTAAGATACAGCTTGCTAAGAAATGTTAGAAATAATTTTTGAATTAAATGTCCACTTACTTTGAATAAAAATTCAAAGACCTACATCACTGGACTGGACTGCTATGCAACAAAGCGTTATGAGCACGGATTCTTGATTCCAGACTCCTGGGTTTGCGCTCCGTACTACCTATGTAAGTCTGAGCCACGCACTTTAACTTCCTAATGTGTACGACGGGAACGGTAATCCTACCTACCTCCTAGAGCTGCTGTGTGTGAAAATTATCTCTGATACCTAAGGTACATTTCACAAGACCTGGCACATGGAATAAGTGCTTATAAACTTCAGCTTTGGTTATTACGGTTGTTCTCACTAACATTGCCTGCAGAATGCAGATTACAACAGCACCTACCTCCTTTAGCTGCTGAAAGGATTGAACGAGTCGTTAAGAATTAAGTGCTCAGGGGCACCTGGGTGGCTCAGTCGGTTAAGCATCCGACTTCGGCTCAGGTCATGATCTCACCGTTCCCGAGTTCGAGCCCCACATTGGGCTCTGTGCTGATAGCTCAGAGCCTGGAGCCTGTTTCGGATTGTGTCTCCCTCTCTGTCTGTGCCCCTCCGCCACTCGTGCTCTGTCTGTCTCTCTCTCAAAAAAAAAAAATATATTAAAAAAAAAAAGAATTAAGTGCTCAGCATAGTGACGAGCACACGGTAGGGACTCAATCAATGCTGTTGTTGCCTGTTACCTCTGTAAGTTGTGGGCTCTGTGACCTTGGGCAAAGCATTGCTTCGTTTCAGTTTCTACATCTTTAAAAATGAGGTTCATAATAGTACCTTCCTCTAGGGTTATGGTAAGGACTGAATGAGGTATTTCACATAAAAGCTCTCAGTAGAATGCCTTAATCAATAAAAGTATTCAATACTTTTGAAACAAATCTTATTCAGTATTATTTTTTAAAAAATACATTGTTTAAATTTGAGTATTCAGTATTAACATTTTTTTTGGTATGGCATTAATGATTAAAAAATTGTTTATACAAATTCATATATGTCCAAAAAAATTCTTAAACCTAACACTGATTTTAATTACTTCAGTGTGTTGAGGCATTATAAAGCCTGCAAACTTCCATTCCTCCTGCTGACACAGATTGTGTACACTTCTGTGAATGAACAGGAGAGAAAAATAATAACCAACATAGTTGCATATTTACATTATGCCAAGTACTTTTTTAAGTGCTTTTTTTATATATTAACACATGCAATCCTCATGACCTCCAATAGGATAGCTTCTATTATAACTCCCTTTAACAGATGAGGAAACTTGACACAAAAAGTAACGTTTAAGGTATGCTGTATTTGGAAGAGACCAACTGCCCATTTCACTTGTGGAAGCTGCTATAAAGATAGCATATTCCAAATCAGTAAAGACCTAAACTTCTTGAAGAAAATAAGACATTTTTTGCAGAAAACTTGCAGGGGAGTTCATATATATTAGCTCATACTGTATTTCTAGACATGTGCTTTTCCATACAAGAGCCGTCAGCTACATGTGGCACTGAGCACTTGAAATGTGGCTAGCACAAACTGGGATGTGCTATAGGTATAACTACACATCAAATCCTGAACTTAATATAAAAAAAAGTAAAACCTCAGGGGCGCCTGGGTGGCTCAGTCGGTTAAGCATCCGACTTGGGCTCAGGTCATGATCTCACGGTTCATGAGTTCGAGCCCCGTGCTGGGCTCTGTGCTGACAGCTCAGAGCCTGGAGTCTGCTTCAGATTCAGATTCCCTCTCTCTGCCCCTTCGCTGCTCACACTCTTGTCTCTCTCTCTCAAAAATAAATTAACATTAAAAATTTTTTCAAAAAAGCAAAACATCTCAATAAATTTTGTACTGATTACATGTTAAAATGATAATACTTTGGTACACTGGGTTAAATAAAACATTATTAAAATTAATTTCATCTGTTTCTTTTGACCTTTTTTTAATGGGACTATTACAAGATTTTAAACTACATGTGGCCAACATTACATACATCTATCTATCTACATATATATTGGACAGTGGTTTAGGTTTAGGAAGTGAGACAACAGTAACAGAATTATTATCAAAGTTCTTTTCCCAAACGTGTGTGTGTATACATATACACACACACTCACACACTGCTCATGAGAACCAGAAGAACATGTTATACTAACATGTCACTATATTCAACATATGAGATTGTTATATGACTAGGCAAACACTTCAGGCAACACCAAAATTTGTGGATGAGGGGAAAAGCCAAATCTAAGAGAAAATAACAGCCATGGGAAAAAAATTTATTTTCTTTTAAACTGAAATCATAAGGGTTCTTTTAATCAAGAAAGATCTCACCACTTAGTTCCAGGAGTATAATAAATGCCAAGTCTATGTGGTAGGTAAAATTTAAATTTCCTGATGGCTTAACTGGTAGACTATTAAAATATCTGATGCTTCATATCTGGTATCGTCTAGAAAATATCCAGGTTATGGATACCTGTCACATTGTTTTGATCAATTTTACACATTTAACTGATCATTCTAAACGGATGCTGGTCCACTATATAGAAGAAAATTACTCCATAAAGTTTACATCAGATATCTGGAAAAGTCACATTTATAGTCATGGCTACTATCAGCTGTCAAGTCAAAGAATATTGAAGAAAACCAAGAATTTTTAATATATGCTGGTTAATTTATCATCTAAGTGACATATGTAGGATAACAAAAAAATTGAAATGGTTAAGCAAAATTCTGCATTTTTAAAAGGTTCTTTTTTTCTGGTTTTACTTTTAATTGCAACTGTGATTTAAAAAGCCATGGTTAAAGTAAATTAATAGGAACGACAAAAACAGAGTTGCTAAATAAAGTACACACTAAGATTTCTTTTTTCTTCCCTTCCCCAGATTATTTAAAACATTTTTTTTTTTTAATAGTAATATACTGGTATCTTGGTTTGTACTGAAAGCTAGTTAATTCTCAACATCGATACTATTTTCACTTGAGGGTGGGTAATGCTTTGTTGTGGAGGGGCTGTCCTGTGCCCCTGGCACTCACTTAATAAATGCCAATCGTACTCTCCCCAACAGTCAGGACAATCAGAAATGTCTAAACACTGACAAATGTATTCTGTGGGGTAGAAATCTTCAGTTGAGAACCCGGGTCTATTCCTACCCAAAATACCTTCTTATTTGGTAAAAATTTCTTCAATAATTTTAGGGGCTCTTCACAGGGGATCTCCAGACAGCTTCGGCAAGATCAGTAGACGCCCTGCAGCCATGTGCAGAACAGCCTAGGTATGTTTCCATCTGTGCGTGTCCGTTGGCATGTTTTCTAGAAAAATGTTTCACAGTTTCATTGGGTCCTAAAAGAGTTATCCCAAAAATGGCAATGAAAAAAGGGTTAAAAATTAGTGCCTTGGCTAAAAGATTCACTGTGTCTTGAAGCTATACTTTCAAAAAGAAACACTGAAAATACTATTTTATACACAGCTAATAATTTGCTTGTGCTATCAGTTATCAGGCAGAATTGTTTTCACCATACTTACAAATCTTTCATTCAACAAATATTTACTGAGTACATCCTGTATGTCAGGCACTATGTTACTTATTAAGTACCTGAAAACTAAACTTAAATTCTCCCTCACCAACAAAGAAAAAACGAGATTAATGGCAGCATAAAGTCCATATTTATTGCATATAATCCCTGAGAATTTCTGCTTCTCTAAAGTGGACATAGGGAAAAAAAATACGCTAGTTTTAAAAATAGTATCTAAAGATAAAATAAAGGTAAATAAATAAAATAAATGTAATTTACATTTTTGGTAAAAAGATCTAAAAAAATCTAAAAAAAGAAACTCGAAGATACTCCTAGATCCACATATGAATAAATTATTGTCCAAATATATTTCTGTCTATGTTTTCCTTCTTTCCCCATCTTAAAGAACACAAAAATGTACTGAATGACATGCTATCAGACAGTTACTAAACCCAGAGAATACCAAGTTATTCTGAATAAAAAAATGTGAGACGACCAAGGGCCTAATATCATGCCTAGAACACAGCAAAGCTCACAGGCCCTTCTCTTCCCGTTCCTTCTGTCCTCCAGAAGCTCACAGTCCCATCTCCAAAAATGGCACATGTCTTAGGTTTCTCTTTTATCTTTCAGGTGTTCCACAATAAAATCCTCTTTGTGATTCCAATGATGTAAACTAACTAAATAAATAATAGCTAACTGTGTAAAATATTTGAATAATTTTAATTCTATAATCTATATAAACTTTTTTTTAGTGAATTATGGTATATTCATACATGTGGGATAACATACATCATGTATATTCATACAGTGGGATAACATACATCAATAAAAAATGAGTAAATTAGAGGAACATCTATCAATAAGGACAAATATAAAAACACGATTGTCAAGTACCAAAAAAAAAAAAATCAAACAACAGATAGAGTTTGTTTAAATTTACATGAGTTAAAAGAGCGATCTATAATACTAGATAGGTTTGTTCCCTTTTTACATATGCATAAGTTAGCCATAGTCTACTCATATGATGAGCAAATTCAGTATAACGAAAGAGAAGGGAGGCAGAAACAGAATCACTGAAAGTTATACTGGGCCCTTTAGCAACATCTATAAGGTTTTTTTTTTCCTTAAGTTTTTATTTTAATTTCAGTTAATTAATATACATTGTTATGTTAGTTTTTAAAGCAAATAATCCCCACGTAGCCTATCCTTCCTAAAGTACAGTTTAAAGCTTACAGGACCACTAGCCTTTTTTGGATTCCACAACTGTGATCTACAAGGGCTACTGCATTCAATAAGTGGTCTGGGGGCAACAGACCTAATATAATCCATAAATACATAAGGAATAGCTAGAGAAGAGTATGTCTACTTTAAGATTACCAAAAGGATTTAGGCTAGAATGAGCACGATGAAAGAACGATGCTTAAAAATATGTGATTAATAAATCTTTACAAATAAGTTACTACACATTGTCCATAAATGAACTTATCGCCACAAATAATCAATACCATCATATCTAACCAAAAGCTAAACTACGAAGAGAATACATCTAGTATACGTGATTTTTATAAAAAGAATGAAAACTTTTATTCTATCTATTGATAACAATTAACTGAAAATATTACATAATAAAATTACACTCCACAGAAGAGATGTTATATTGATAATGGTAAATCACATAGAAAAATTACAAACATACCACATCAGAGACTGCCTGGTGAGGAAAAAACAGATGCAACTCAAAGTGAAAAAATCACATTATTTACATATTTACCTGCACAGCAAGAGAAGCTGCGTTGTCAGAAAGCAAAATTTGCTCCCCTGTGGAGACACGATGAAAGGTCTGAGTCAAAAGTGAGACTGCTAACCAAGTAAAATATACTTACAAATACTTTCATTTGAAAACTCTCTTCCCATTTTTAAAAATAAAAGGTACAGCCTTTCACCAAAGTAATTATAAAGTTCTCTATCAATGCTATTATGCAGTCACAATTTGGATTAAATTATCACAATATGTACATAATGATAAAACAAGACGATGTCCTCCAAAACTAGTTGGTCATTTGTTGTATTTTATCAACAATATTTAACTAAAATCACTCACTTAAAAATGAATTCATTTTTCAAGTTTTCAAGAAATCTTCTTCTTCTTTTCATTTAGTAAAATGGTATGTGCTCAAACCCCTCTAGTTAAAAGTAAAAGCATTCAAAATCATATAAAACCAGCTTGCAGTTAATATTGCAGTGTGTCTAGGTCTGTCACACAAAAGAAAGATGACAAGTTTGCAGCAATAAAAATTCCATGCTTAGAAGACTAGGGCTGCCGCCTATTAGTCTTCATTACTTTGCAGTCTTCTGACAACTGCAGCAGGCTGCTGAGCCCCAAATGGGGTCCATAATGTGATCCGATGATATATGAAGAGCTGCTAAAGGGAGCCTGAACCATCCTAGCCTATACATTTTAACAGTTCCTTTTTACTGAGAGCCCACTTTACCACAGGACTTCAAAAATCTGCTGTGTCAGCTATTGGTGCAGTAAATCTGCCAACTGCTCCTGCAACCACATCATTTTACACTGCCTACAGCAGCCAATATAATGAGTCAATAATAAACTAAGGACCTTATAGGCCATGAATAGTTGGTTTACACAGGCAGCCACAAGTTTAGGCAAACTCTCCAATACGAATTATCCGAGAGAATCCCTTCTTTATGTTTCGTGTTCTCTCAGAAGTAAATGATATTACTGAGGGGTTTTTTGGTAATAAATATATTTTTTGGTAATAAATATATTTTATTTTATTTATTATATATAAATATATATCTTATTTATTTATTTAATATTTTATTAAAAATGTTCATTTTTAATCATGAACAAGTACCTACCTTTCAGTTGCTGATATAAGGTAGCATTTTCAGGCCAAGGCTCTGCAGCTGTGGAACAAGGCAGTGATAATTAGGTACATAAGGCAAACACATATCAATAACTAAATTAACAAGCACAAACATTTGCCTAGAGCACTTAATTAAAAGTCAATCTCCAAGGTTACCTTATATATATGGCAACTAATCACACCACCTTATATTGTACAGCATCCTGTATACGTAGGTTAGATAATTTCTTTTAAATGCGTGTTTGGTTTATCATTTGGTGGCGGGGTGTGTTGTTGTTGTTGTTGTTGTTGTTTTAATGGAGAAGTAGAAGACATCTTGCCTAATCAAAAGTGAAAATTTAAAAGCTAAAATAGCCTCTATGCTACTATTACTTTAGCCTCCAAAAACAGACATCCCAAAATGTTACTTATAGGATACTGCGTTTGATTCACTATCAAAAAAAGTGAAACAATATTTATAATACTTTACTGTAAACTTTTAACAAAGTAAAGTTTTAAACAGAGGTCACTGTATGAAAGAATCAAATATATCTCTTTCAGACTATTCATCTTTCCTTATAAGCCGGTAGTAT
This sequence comes from Paguma larvata, assembly GCA_030068075.1. NCBI lineage: Eukaryota > Metazoa > Chordata > Mammalia > Carnivora > Viverridae > Paguma > Paguma larvata. The sequence continues at coordinate 55,335,876 of CM057825.1, forward strand.
TTAAACCTACAGAAGAATCTTATTGTATTCTAGAACATTCCATTACCTTGAACCCACCACCACTACCACCACTCCACAAAAATAAAGCGGTAACATGATGAAGCTGTACCTACAATGTGAAATAAAGCCACTAGTAAAACTAATTTTAGGGCTGTCCAGGCTTGACTATAATTCTTAACCTCTCATTGAGATGCACTAAACTGTCCGGGGCGGGGGCGGAGGAACCCTTTAATTTGCTTTTACTCATACTTCAGAATGAAAAGAAAAACACAGTATCATAAATTTTAAATGCTACTTTTGGTTTGGTTTGAGCTACACAAAATCGAACTCATATTTAGGAATAATTCCATGAAATCATCAAGCGAATAGTGGACCATACATAGTTTTGTATGCTGTTGCTCATAATATTATACATATATGTAAAAGCTACTGAATTTCAACTCACATACCAAAGAGCAGTAAAAATTAAATATTTATTATTTGTATTGTAAAACTTTTAACAAAGTAAAATTTCAATAAGAACCCAATTAACCTGTGTAACAGTGTTTTTAAAATAAAAGTCAGGGAAACAAAAATAAGCTGACATCAGCAAATTACTAAAAAAAATAACCTTTTAGGATAAATTGTATGGTCAGCACACCTACACTGTTTACATCAGTACGAGAAACAATACAATGAGGTTCATTCGTTATAAGATCCTACATCATTGAAGATTCAATTATTTAAAAATTCAATTATATGCATCTTAATCTTATTAAAGCAATAAAGCGTACTTTACAAAAATTTAAAAGATATTGAAACTAAGTTTCTTGAGGGCACAGATATTTCCCAGCTATATGTTACCCTGTACCATGTTTTGCGTACATTAATTGTGTGAAAAAGGAAAGGAAAGGAAAGGAAAGGAAAGGAAAGGAAAGGAAAGGAAAGGAAAGGAAAGGAAAGGAAAGGAAAGGAAAGGAAAGGAAAGGAAAGGAAAGGAAAGGAAAGGAAAGGAAAGGAAAGGAAAGGAAAGGAAAGGAAAGGAAAGGAAAGGAAAGGAAAGGAAAGGAAAGGAAAGGAAAGGAAAGGAAAGGAAAGGAAAGGAAAGGAAAGGAAAGGAAAGGAAGAAGACATCTGATTAAATCTGCCACTCTGGTCCCTAAACATTCTGGCTAATCGAAGTTTTACTGAACTTAACATTATCAACTATGCTAAAGTAATGGAGTGTTCTAATTAGATATTCTGGTTTATCTTAACTTAGGTTAGCTGGGCTTTACATGTACTAAACAAGGATTACTTTTCAAAACAATGGAATAACATACACTTAGCACTAAGCATATACTCCAAATATTGAATTTAAGAATTCTGATTACTCAGAAGCTACTTAACTACTCTGCAATACTGCAGAGTTCTCATATGAACGGCAATTTATGTTTTCAGTAGTTCCAGGTAGCAGTTAATTTATTATCACAACCATGGATTCTCCAGTTCTAAAATAATGGACATTTGTGAAAGTAATCTTGAGACCTACCACCTAACTACAAAGAAAAATAAAGAAGCTGCCTACAAATACTAAAATCTCTGTTATAAATAAAGAACTAAAGATGCAAACTGGGGTGAAGGGTTATGTTTTCCTTGATCCATGATAGCAAATTTTTTCCAACTCAGAAACTACTGTTGAAAATCAACTCTCAAAAGTAACTCTGCCAAAATATGTGATGTTATCTTCACATATAGAACTTTCATTTAAAAAGAGAAGGCAAGTAGATTGCCTTTATATACATGTCATATGTATACGTATATGTACATGTACATGTATATATGCCAGTTTAGCAGCCTGGAATTTTAATACATCCATGGGCCAGGAGGCAAGAAATGGTAGAGTATGCAAGAAATGATCAACTGCCTATCTCACCCTTGAGCAGCTCCAAGTACACAAACATCACTGATTTAAGTGCATCCCCCATCCAAACCAGCTCAAATAATTACATTTTAAACACGACATGGGAGAAGAAACACCTAGAGTGTTATTCGATAGAGTGCCAAAAGTGAAAATCCTAAGTTGTGTGGCATGGCAATGGATCTACAAACCAACCATGCAGGTATCTTTCTAGGAAATGAACTCTATTAACTGTCTTCCTAAGTAAATCCATGAATCATGAACATTATTATCCACACAGAACAAATATCGATGCCTGTTTCTTGGTTTGGGCAATATTAATTGAAGTTTTCTTTACTGAGAATGTCTATTATGTGAAAGACAAAGCCCAAAAATGCAACTGCTTTCCCTATTCCTCTTTCCCAAGGTTAGACAAGTCAATACCCACCCCTTGCCCCTGACCACATGTGAAAGAGAGAGAGATTAAGAATTTAAAATTATGGTGCTGACAACAGTTCTTAAAAATCTGTAGCATTTAAAAAGAAACATCTTAATAATAAAACATTTTCATCTCTTACTAGTTTTACTTCCATCGACCCAAAATGTGCTAGACCATAGACTAATTCAGTAGTGAGTAAAATTTCATGACTCATCTATGCTATGTTCAATTTCTACCACCAAAAGCACTCCCTGGTGTGAATTCAGTGCCTTTTTAAACTTGCCTTCGGGAAAGACTCGCCTTAGAATAAATACAGAAGGTAAAACTCAAAGCTTCTGAGAAAGAGTTTGGCAGAAAATGGGGACTGAGAGAGAATGTTGTATAATAATGTAATATAATAATAACTGGTATTATTAGTGCATCAAAAGTAAACTTTACGCCTAACACACATCAACAGTTGGTGTGACTCTTGGAATAAAGATCAGAATCCTAAACTTGGCCTAACACATCACCCTCTCTACCTCTCTGGCCTTCTGGCCTCATCGTAACTCCATTCTGCCAACTCTGTACTCCAGCTACACTGGCCTTCAGACAGCTTCTGAATGCACCATGTTCCTTCCTGCCCCAAAGATTCATTTCTGCTGTTTCCTCTGCCCTGGCGCTGTCTTCCACTCCCAGTATGTCTCCGCTCACACACACTGAGATGTTGGACCAGCTTCCTGGACGTACTACCTGAGCAACTGCACACGGCTTGCGCTTAGAAGGACTCCGCGCTTGATTTTAAGTCTATTACACGCTGCTAATACAGTCTTGGTACGGTTTTGAACAAGGAGCCTCACGTTATCATTTTGCACTGGACCCTACACATTATGTTGCCAGTCCTATCCTCAGGGAAGCCTTCGCTGACCTCCCCAAATTGTGCAAACACTCTCTTTACAAGCTTGAATAGCATTCCATATCCTTTGTACCATTTACCAAAGACAATATTTTTACACTGATTTGAGGACTACCTGATTGTTTATCTCCCCTAGGAGAACATGAATTCAGTGTTCATTTCTGGTCTTTGCTTTACTACTTCATCCCTGGAACCAAGCACCTAATAGGCAATCAGTAAATGTTGGCTGAATAAATGCTTTTATTATTACCACTATCAGTACTGTCTTAATTCTGTACTGTCTGGGTAAAGAATGCAGCAGACAAGATAAAGAAATTACAAAACATGGCCAAAGAAGAAAAACTTTACCAAGTAAACTTCAATACTACAACCAATAACCCAAATACAAAACTATCAAGCAGCTGCCTAAATAACTGGCAGAATCTAATTCTATAAACTTACCTATGCACTGACCCTAAACCTGGAAATTTGTTTGTTTCATATCAAATATATAGTTCCCATTTGATATTACCGTTGAAGCATTCCTAAGACGAACACAAGGCCTTCAGTTATCTGACAAGTCATCTCAGTATTCCCCTTTCCACATCCTACAACTCTAACCCAGGCATTACCACTTTTTAAAGCCCCATCAATAAAATATTTAAGGTCCAAATATTTCAGGTCCAAATAGATTTAGGAATCATATGGCTGGTATGCCTAAGCTAACAAATCATGCACGTTAAAAAGCATACATTCAAAAAGAAAACAGAATTAAAAAATTAATTGAAGTCCAAGCTCCAATACTTTCCTCCTATACGTCAAAGGATTGTCTTACATAACACAGAGTGGATACACCCCGCTCTACTTTGGAAAACACTGCTCTAATTAAATAACTACCTATCTGACGTTTTAGCAGGGAACCCAGCTGCTCACATACCCTTGAACAAAGAAGAGTCCTCCTCTATTCTAGTGAAATCATTTTTGACTATGAGAAAAGGTTGGAAAGAACACACACAAATTAACTGGGGGTGGGGGGCAGTGTTATAAGACCCTCATACCCCTCCAAAATACTTAATGCTACATACTTCATGCTTTCTCACCTTTGTGACTTTGTTCAATTTATTCCCCTCTGGACAGAATAGTCCCTTTACCACTAATACCCAAATCCTATACCATTTTCAATACCAAGTTTAAATGTCACCTACATCGAAAAGGCTTTTGAACTGAACACATCTAATTTCTTTTATCTATACTGTCCATAAAAGTTTGTACTTGTTTTATATTATACATTACTTTCAACTCTATTCTATTATTATGTCAACACCTTATCTCTCTTTCTAAGCAGTTAGTTCCTAGAATGCAAAAAAAAAAAAAAAAATCCTATGGTCCTAAGGTTATTTATTAAAGACTTGGCTTCTCAATAGCTCCAAACTGAATGTGGCATTTACAGTAATATATGCCAAAATATGAAATACAAATTAAGCTAAACTTAATGTTTGTCTGAATGTCATTAAAGCTAATATCTTTATTACAAGAGTTTCAAAGTAAAACTACCCACCTTTCAGAAATTCTTTCACAATAAGAAACTACTATATCATTTTCATAACTGCAATAACTCAGTCTAAGGTACTTAGCGACCCACCTTAATTCACTATCTAAAATCAGAAGACTTCTTATTCCCCAGCAAAAGACCCATGAAAGTTTTTTTTATCATTTTTATAAAGAAAAAACATATTCCTATTCTATAAAGAAAAAAAAAACCTAGAAATAAAGCAAATATCAGAGCACCTCGTAACTAAGTTTCTATCCAATTAACAGTATTAAAAGTCTTTTACCTACTTAGCCTTTTACCTATTTTCCAATTCTGCAGAGGCAAAATTGCCATGATTATTTTACATCTAGTGTCTTTTTTACCAGAAGCAAAGGCGATGCCTCTTAAAGTTTCAGTCTTCAGTGGAATGGTGAATTTTTTATCAAAATGAGTGATTTTAAATTTTTCAAAGAAATTTTCCCCATTGTCGTAAGTATTTATGTTGGAGAGAACAAAGTTTAAAAAAGAGAGAGAGGATACATACTCTTGGGCTTTTGAAAGCTGTAAGATAAACAAAAGCATAAACACTGTTAGAAATGTACACAGGGTAAAACAATACCCAAAACCTCCCAAAATACACATTTGCGTCTTATTCAATTATCTTTAAAGCATCTACTATTTTTAAGCTTTATCAACCAACACAACATAACAACAACAACAAAATCAAGACTCTTTACTACTAGTCTATTATAACTTTTGGAGAAATGACTACTGGTCCATAACTTCACATATAGCTATGCCTAGTCTCTTACAGATGCTATATTTTTTTTTTTTACCTGCAGGTAAATTATTCTCTCAAGTATCAAATTGGGTCATTCCAGGGGCGATGTTCTATCTATCCCATTCAATACAGAGTATTTCATGGTATGAGAGTGCTCTGACCTAATAAACACCTCTTGATGTCTAATCTAAGAGGACAAGAGAGGGGCCATGGAAAGAAGTGCCCTCTGTTGTTGTTTTTTTTTAAGTTCTGCATTCTTAATGCACAACATGACTCTCCTGGCATATGAATGTAGGTGAAGACATAATTTGTAGAATAATAGGCACTAATATTACATGCTGCTTCAGTACTGTCATATTTCCAATCCATCAAATTGATTAATGCTATAATAACTATACACAACCCTATCATTTGTGCACTAATGAAGTCAAACCCAGTATATCCTTAGGCAACTAAATTCCAAAAGCTCCGGATGTCATCTCTTCAGCTTCCTAAGACTACTCAGACAGTGTTATATAAAAGGAGTAAGAAGCATGTGTAGCCTATCTCTAAATTTGGATGGCCTTCTGCCAAAAGAATGAATGCAACTACTACTGAGATAACAAAATACTCAGAAAGCACTTGGCAGCTCGTAAACATGGACAAGTTACTGTAAGACACGCAGAGAAAAGAAGGAAATAAGTTGACTAGTTTGACACAAATACCATGCTGATGATCTCCATGATATCACCACAGACATCTATCAGGTTTCAGGCAGTTGTGATATAAAGCCTTCATTTAAAATACATTTTTAAGATGTTTAAAGTATGATGACATAGGACTTCATCAAAACTAGCATTTTAAGAGCTATGTGTTAGATTCGATAGCAATTTAACCTGTAGACTACAGTACAGTTCAAAGATAACACTATACCCCAGAAAATACTGATCATGAAAGTATTGAATATCGATGTCCCTGAGCTAGTGTGTCATAGGGTATGTTTAACGACACTACACAGGATGTATAAGCAGGAAGTGACCCTTCCCATAAAAAGAGTTTAAAACCATCGTGCCATCACCTCAATAGTCAGAGATCAATGTTCATGTCAGAAAATGGCTCATGTGGGAGAACAAAGAAGTGCAGTTGTCATGGTGTCATTTCCATAAACCTGAAGAAACTGGCAGGTAAGCATCTTGTAACACAGTAGTAAGGCTACTGTCTTAGTCCATTTGGGCTGCTATAAAAAATACCACAGACTGGGTGACTTATAAACGACAGAAACTTCTCACAGTTCTGGAGGCTGGCAGTCCAAGATCAGGATGCCAGGGACTAAGGAGCACTCTGGGATCTCTTTTACAGGGGCAATTAAAATGACCCAAAGCGACGGCATGTGAATGAATGATACAGTAGAATTACTATCCAAGGCAAATGGGTTCTAATAACCTGCCATTCAGAAAGCAGAGGACAAAAAGCAAAACAGATTGAAAATTCAAGAAAACTAGTAGAAAGCAGAACTTCCCCATCACAACAAAAGTTAGGGTCCAAATGAAAGTAGAGAATCATGAGAATCTATCTCCATCTGGTCAAACACGAACTAAAACTTCTATCTAGGTAGATGATGATGATGATGATGATGATGATGATGATGATAACGGTGGTAACAGCTAAGATTCCAAGACACATAAAGCTTATATCCAGAATACACAAAGAACTACTACAACTCAATAATAAAAAACAAATTACACAATTTTTTTAATGGGCATAGGCTTGAACAGACTTTTCACCAAAGGAGATATATGAATAACCAACAACCACATGAAAACATACTCGATATCATTAGTCATTAGAGAAATCCAAGTCAAAACCACAATAATGAGATACCACTTCACACCCACAGAATGGCTATAATCAATAAGACGGGGGGCGGGGAGAAGACAGAAAATAAAAAAATGTTTAAAAGATGCAGAGAATTTGGAACTCACACACACTGCTGGTGGGAATATAAAAAGTTTGGCAGTTTCAGAAAATGTTAAACACAGAATTGCCATATGAGCCAGCAATTCTACTCCTAGGTATTCACCAAGGAGAAATGAAGAAATATATATTCACATGAAGACTTGTACATGAACGTTCACATCAGCATGATTCTCAATGACAAAAAGTGTAAACAACCCAAATGACCAACAACTGATGAATGGATGAACAAAATACAGTATATCCATACCAAAGAATAGAGTTTGGCAATGAAAAGGAACCAAATGTTGCTACATGCTACAAAAGGGATGAACTTCAAAAGAATTACGCCCAGTGAAAGAAGCCAATCACTAAAGAAAACTAACTGTATTACTCCATTTATATAAAATGTTCAGAATAGGCAAATCCATAGAGATAGGGGAATAGATTAATGGTTGATTCAGGTTAGGAATAGGAAGTGATTGTAAATGGGCAAGAGATTTCTTTTGGGAGTGACAGGAATGGTCTACAATTAGATTGTGGTAATAATCACAACTCCGTAAATATCTTTTAAAAAAAATCACTGAGGGGTGTCTAGGTGGCTCGGTTGTTTAAGCATCTGACTCTTGATTTTTGGCTCAGGTCATGGTCCCACAGTTTGTGAGTTCGAGCCCCACATCGGGCTCTGTGCTGGCAGTGCAGAGCCTGCTTGGGTTGGGATTCTTTCTCACCCTCTCTGCCCCTCTCCTGCTCATGCGCGCGTTCTCGCTCTCTTTCTCTCTCCCTCTCTCAAAATAAATAAAGATTTTTTAAAAATCACTGAATTGGACACTTCGAAGGGTATGTAAACTATACTTCAATAAAGCTGAGGTAAAAAGAAAATTTTAAGACTCTTACTGTATCTATTGTGCACTTAAGTGCTTGACACGTTAACTATCTCACAACTTTATGAACTAGATACTATTATTATCCCTAATTTACAATAAGAAAACTGAGACACAAGCATAGATAATTTACCCAAAGTCACAATGTTAATAAGTGACAAGAGCCAGGGTCTGACCCCAGGTAGTCTGGCTCTAGTCAGTGAACACACAACTGTATTAGCTAACAACTTATACAGCCCACAAATAAACATTCTTGGGTAATTATGAAATATGAGAATTAAAACAACTATAATCATCCTACAACAGTGGTTGCAACCCTTAGTGTGTAAGAATACATAAAATCATGTATTTCCACCAAACTCTAAACTCCGAGATTCTGATGTCATACAGAGATGAAGACCAAGAATCCAAACATGCCACAAGCACTCCCAGTAAATCTGATGCAGATGGTCTGTAAGTACCACAAAAAAATGACTGTCCCTGGGATACAGAATGCACCTGATTTAGGATTAAGTTCTTTTCACCTCTTTCATTCATTTGCCTTAGAGAATGTGGTAGTGAGGTTCTGTGTAATTTTATTGAAGATTTCTGTTCAACTTATTTCACTTAAATACTTGCACGTATGGCTTAAGACCATGTTTTAACATGCCTTAGTAACATGTTGCAATTTCGTGTTCGAGAGTAAACCTTTAAGTAAATGGAAGCATCGCTTATTTTGGAACCAAAATGGTTAAAATGATAGTTTTTCCATTAGATGTAATCAATAAGGAAAGTAAAATTAAGTTAGTCATTATGAAACTCGAACATGAACCATCTAAATCTATCTATGTGAATCTGGAGATCAATTTCAAAATGGCATTCAAGAATCAATTTCATAAAACTAACAAACTTCTGGAGGTTAACAAGGGTCAAGAAAACTAATTCACAGCATCAACAAGCCAATAACTGAAGCTAAAGTGAATACAATTTAAATTTAAAACCCTCCATTCTTTCTTAGTAGGTACACATGTGTCATCTTCCAAATGGTCATGTTTAGACTTTGTCACATAATAAAAATAATCAGCCATCTGTCATTAATTTCCAATAAAAAGCAGGTCAACTACACATGATCACGAATAGACATGAACCACATGAACCTTTTAGCCAGGACTCAAGATTTGAATTCTCTTTTAAAAAATGGTCATTGGGGCCTGTGGGTGGCTCAGTTCGTTAAGCATCCAGCACTTGATCTCGGCTCAGCTCATGATCTCACCGTTGGTGAGATTAAGTCCCACACCAGGCTCTGAGCTGTCAGTGCAGATTCACGCTCCCTCTGCCCCTCCCCAGTTCACACATACACTCTCTCTTTCTCTCTGTCTCTCAAAATAGACATTACAACAACAACAAAAAAGATCCACTACTATATTGAAACTATCTGCTTCAGAAGTGCCTGGGTGGCTGAGTCGGTTGAGCACCCAACTCTTGATTTCGGGTCAGGTCATGATCCCAGGGTTGTAGGATTGAGTACCCCGTTGGGCTCTGTGCTGAACGTGAAGCCTGCCTAAGATTCTCTCCCTGTCTCCCTCCACCCCTCTCACCACTCACGCTCTCTAAATTTAAAAAAAAAAAAAAAAAGAAAGAAAGAAACTATCCATTTCAATAGATATGTCCTGCATAAGAACGTAAGTTCATCAAAGGTTAAGAACTGTTTTACTCTTCACTGTAACCCAGCACCTGGCAGAGGATCTAGAACAAATTAAGTACTCAACCTAACAAATATATTCTGTAGGAAATCAAGCAGGTCTTTTGCTATCTAAAGCCTGAAAGATATCTGACAGCAAAAAGTTGCTAAAACTCTGGAAATAAAACCATCAAATGAAATTAAGGAATAACATCTCAACAAAAATGTGTACTAAATTCAACAGTAACAACTCATCAACTCATTTTCTCTCCAAATCGGTTAATGGTTCCTAACCGAGGTGCACAACCTAATCATCCATGGGGGTTTTAAAAATATCCTGCACTAGAGCTGTCCTTAAAATTCACATACAACAGGCCTTTGGTGAGAAAAAAGGGAACATGTGTGCCAGTGCATGGATGAGGTTTGAGAAATGACATGCAAGGCAAGCGTGGCTTGTTTTAGAGAACTCCACGGATAATGGACTATAACGTGTGATAACACCCTGCCACCTTTACACACCATTCTACCCACGCCCACATCCCGTCTACCCCCGCCTTGTTTTAGAACCTCTACTAGTTCATGAATGGGACTAGTCAGTTCCCAGATTTAATTAAAACAGATTCCGCTGACCCCTCTGCACCAGTATCTTACCACCTTGTTTACCGTGGCATATTATATTTCTTAAAGACAGCCACAACAATATATCCTGTCCTAGAAGCTCTTCTAGAACCTCACCAACACCCCACCTACCCCATCCCCCTATCGAGAGGTGAAATCTAAATCCCCTCCCCTTGAATCTGGGCAGACTTGTAACTGTTACGACTGACAGAATATGGTAGAAGTGATGCTTCAAGACTTCCAAGGCAGAGTCACACGAGGTGATGCATCTTCTCCTTTGGTAGCTTGAACACATGCATTTGGAGAACTAAGTAAAATGTCTCACCACTCTATGGCCTCCAGGCTCTGAGGAAGCCCAGGTCACATGGAGAGGCCATGTACAAATATTCCAGAAGACAATCACAGCTGAGTTTCTAGTCAGCAATTCTTAGACACGTGAGTGAAGATGCTTCTAGATGTTTCCAGCCCCCAATTGTTGGATCATCCCTAGCCTTTAAGTCTTTCCAGCTGAGTACCCAGACACTGTGAGGTAGAAACAAGCAATCTCTCCAGTGGCCTGTCTGAATTATTGACCCGTAGGATCCATGAACATAATAAAATGGCTGTTTTACATCCCTAAGTTGTGGTGTGGTTTGTATACTACAATAGTAACTGAACAGTTACAGTTTTGATAGTTACTATTAGTCACAGATCTATCATTAAAGACAGAATTAAATATTAATCTATCTGAAACCTCAGAATTCCCTCTGTTCATCTAAATCAGACTCCTGACCACGTCACATTTATAAATCCCACTTCACTGCTTCAGGCATGAATTTTGATATTTCCACCTTCCCTCTAGTCAATTCCATTTTATTAATCCCTTACCTCGAAACTTTATCTTCCTGAAATCTCACTCTCCGGCTTCCTGACCACATTACTGTGCCCTGACCTCCAGTCCACAGAATTTGGAACCCAGTGACTACAATGGCTTACCTCCATCAGAAACTCTGGTCTGTTGGCAGTTACTGCATTATTCAAGAAATGAGGAAAAAAAGAATCCAAAAGAAAAATGATTTAAATATGCTAGCTAAACTCAAAGCTTACCATAATCTTTTCATAAAAAGCAGACTAATAAAGCCATTTACCTATGACACAAAGATAATCCAAAACAGTAAATAACGAAACATACTATTTATTAGTCTTTAAACTGAACTCCATGATTTCTAAGGCATTATCTCCCTTTCTACATATTTAAGATTAAAATTATTTTACCTTCTCCAAATAGCCACCACATGATAGCATGGGAAAATCAGTACAAGTATATATGATAAGGAGGTGAAATCTGTTTGAGAAGAAGATACATCAAGAACAATTCACAATGTCAACTAAAAAAAAATAAACTACCACATAAATACCTAATATTACATAACCAATTCTCATTCACTAGCCAAACTAGGTCATCAAATTAATGAATAAAAATTACAATGGTAACAAGGCCTTATGAAAAAAAGAAAGTAGCTTTTATTTTTATATTCTTATTGACATGTAATCTTTTTTTAATGTATAAAAGAAGAAAATCGGAAACTTATCACTCATGATGCCGAAACATTCTGATATAACGTAAAGGCTAACAATCAAAAGAAAAGGAGGTCAAAAGGCCAGATCATTAAAGCATCAGCTGCCAATACTAACTTACAGAAATAAATGCTGGAGTAATGATGGCCCTCTTCGGGCCTAACAAATGATACAATTTATTTGTATGAAGTTCTAGCCACTGCTCTAGTTTGAACAGGTAATGAAATATGACAGATGTGGGGCAATTCCATTACAATATCTAAGGATACTATATCCCCTGGGATAAATATACCAAACTCTTTTGAAAATCCTAATGCAGATTAAAGTCATCCAAAAACTTCTTTGGTTTATAAAAGTTCTTAAAGATAAAAATATATAATCAGCACAAAAACACAGCTAAGTGTATAAGCACAATGAAATGCTTTTTACGGCTTCTATTTTGCTAACGCAGTTACAGTTAATGGGAATTGCCATGACAAAATGATTGTTTTTATGAAAAGAGCCCTCTTTATCACTAACCAATCAAATTTCATTTTTATTACTGATGTAGAAAAGTTCAAAACCATGATTCATTTATAGGGCGTACAAAAATAAGAAAAGTGTTCAAGAATAGAGTAAGGATCATTTACAAAGCAATAAAAAATTAAAACATGCATTTCTCTTACTGGCAAGGCAAATATTTCTACACATAAATGTCTGTGGCTGAATTTGCTGAATATTATTACTTCTGTCTTTGAACAAAAAATGAGAAGCCTGAATTTAATATCTCATCTCCATTTGGTATCTTCAGTCTATCTGATAACTGCTTATCAAGAAATGTAAAAAATGTTTGAAAAATGTTAAAAAGTTTGATGATTTTTTTTCAATTTTCACTCAAATATGGATGGCTTGAGCTAACATTAATAACTCAAAAGTCTTCACAGAAATAAGACTAGGAAACCTTTATGTGGTACCCATCACCAAAATCTTTTAAATTAAAACCTAAAAATCATGTAATTTCAGAACATGGAATGTTAATAAAACATACAAGAAAATTAAAACTCACATTATAATTAACTACGGACTACTTCAAGGTCAGAAACTTTCAAGTTATATTAACATCATATCAAAGTTTTCTAAAATCAACAAAACACTGCCTCTGAGAACATGGTTTCCAACCTAATAATGAATATAAGTATGATAAAATAAAACAGGCCACACTACTGTCAATAAATTGTACTTTGCCTCTAATCTGAAGCATAACCTATTTTGTCTTTGCTTTGCTTCTCCATCTGCCCCTGCGATATTACCTTCACAGGCTCCAGGGTGATAAGGACTACAGCGTGAGACTATTCATGTGACTAAAATGAATGAAAGAAGATGCTCAGAAATGTGATGGCCAGTTCAAAACATCTCAATAATTCCTCAGTGCCTCCCTCAATACTGGAGAATCCTCAGAATACTAAGTGAAAATAACTAACAAAATATCTTTATTTTCAAGAACAAAAGAATTGAACACAGCTATATTTTCAATTATCTGCTATAACTGTCATCATTAGATAGTCAGGCACGCAGATACGAGAGCCTTGACTATCATTTTCTTCATTCTCGATAAACCTATGAGCAGTAGCAATACTTCGATTCTACTTTTAAACTATGTTTTCCACTTTGAGCTTCTAGTACTCTTCCAAACTTCTTTAAAGTCCATATTTCTAGTACTTACATGGAAGAAGGATGAAATAGAAAATTCTTTATTGCTGATATAAAAACAGAATGTTGTAGGGTGCCTGGGAGGCTCACTAGGTTAAACACCCAACTCTTGATTTTGGCACAGGTCATGATCTCACAGTTGGTGAGACTCAGCCCCGAAATGGGCACTGTGCTGACAGCGTGGAGCCTGCTTGGGATTCTCTCTCTCCCTCTCTCTCTCTCTCTTCTCCTTCCCTGTTCATTTTCTTTCTCTCTCTCTTTCAAAATAAATAAACTTTTAAAAAATGTAAATATGCCTGTTTTGATAATACTTTCAAGATGCTTAGCAATGGATTCCATGGAACCCATAAAACTACTTTCCCAGATCATACTACAAATTAATGCTACTGCTAAAATGAAGTTATTAATAAACTTAAATAATTAAGCATCCCCATGTCCACAAAGATAAATGAAATATTGAAAGTCTTCTTTTTTTATCCTTTATATAGTTTACTGAGCTTCTAAAGAAAGAACAGAACTGATATTGTACTGATTTCAAAAGATTAATAATTATAGTATGATGAAATTAACTGATAGGCTTAAAATCTAGAAAGGCATTGGTGAAGTAACAAGGTCATTCAGAAAGATGGTATAGAGTTACTAAAAATAAAGATACTGTGGACAACATGCTATCCAAAATGGCAATAGGTTAACATTACCAATGGAACACCCTCAAAGGCTCTCAGGCAATAAAAGTAGTAACAAAAACTATCATGTATTGAACATTACCATGTACCACCCTATACTAGGTGCTTAAGACATATTATAAAACATATTATCGCCTTTTACAAATAAGGAAACTGTGGCCTGTGACAGTGTGCCCAAGATCACAGAACAAGGAGAGGTGAGCTTAGAACTCAGTTGTCTTACTCCAATGGCCCAGTTCCTGATCTTTATATTCTATTACTTAACAGAGCTTCAATTTCCTCATCTATAAAACAAGAATAATATCTATCAGACAGGATCAGGGGTGCCTGGGAGGCTCAGTCAGTTAAGCATCCAATTTCAGCTCAGGTCATGATCTCAGTTTTTGAGTTCAAGCCCCACATCGGGCTCTCTGCTGTCTATGCAGAGCCCACTTCGGATCTTCTGTGACCCTCTCTCTCTCTCTCAAAAATAAAATAAATGTTTAAAGAAAAAAAATTTTTTTAAACAGAATCAAATTGTTAATATTAGCAACTAGGTATATCAATCATCTAGAACAGTGGCTCAAAAAAGTACGCTTACAGTGTGCCAGATACAAGGCTAAATTAAGCATTATTCTTTTCTCATCCTATTTAAAAAATTTTAAATTACTTCACCATCTTGCAGATAAAAACCTGAGACTTAAAAAGGCAAGTAATTTACCCAAGGTCACATTTAGTGAGTAGCTAGGTCTGACTTACTCCAAAGTCTATCACAGGTGTAAAAACAAGGTGAAAGAAGTGATTGACTGACTGTCGGGGCACCTGGCTGACTCGGTCCATGGAGCACGTGACTCTTGATCTTGGGGGGTATTTTTGTGTTTTTTTTTTTTTAAACATTTATTCATTTTTGAGACAGAGAGAGAAAGAGCATGAGTCGGCGAGGGGCAGAGAGAGAGGGAGACACAGAATCCGAAGCAGGCTCCAGGCTCTGAGCCGGCAGCACAGAGCCCGACGCGGGGCTCAAACTCACAGACCTCGAGATCATGACTTGAGCCGAAGTCGGACGCTCAACCGAGTGAGTCACCCAGGCACCCTGATCTTGGGGTTTTAAATTCAAGTTCCACTTTGGGTGTAGAGGTTACCTAAAAGTAAAACCTTAAAAAAAAAAAAAAAGTGATTGACACCGTGGGAGATTTCTGCTGCTTCGTGCTCAGCACCTCTCTCCTTTTGTGTGTATCTGGTGGCTCTGTGGAGCCCTAAAGCCTGGAGCCACTCCTAGCACAGGGATAAGCGATAGATTCAGGC
Source organism: Paguma larvata (assembly GCA_030068075.1). Taxonomy (NCBI): domain Eukaryota; kingdom Metazoa; phylum Chordata; class Mammalia; order Carnivora; family Viverridae; genus Paguma; species Paguma larvata. The sequence continues at coordinate 55,351,669 of CM057825.1, forward strand.
CTGTCCATCACAGTACTCCATCTTTTTAGCTTCAAATGTGCTCACGCAACCCAAATGGGGATACTCAGCCTTCCCCCAGGATATACTGGAAAAATCTTGCCATAAAACAAACAAACAAAAAAAGCAAATAAATACTGAAAATACACAGACTGTATAAAAGATTTTGAAAATGATTCAATATCCAGGACTATTTTTATCCCTATTCCAAAGTTCTAAATCTAGCATATCATCATCTAGAGATCCAAACTATTAACACAAAAATTAAAAAAATTAAAAATTTAAGTTTAAAATTATAATTTACTCTCCTTTCCATATTATTAAGTAACAAGAACAATTCAAAAATCCTCTTCCACTTTAAGAAATTTATCCAAAGAAACTACTCAGGAGATACACAAATGTCTATGAAAGCACTTTTCACACCAGAGCAAAATCATAAATACCAGTGATGGTGTTAAGATACCATCTTGGTATCTAACCAACTTGGCTAGACTGAAATACATTTGCCAGAATTCTCTTTCTACTGTCACTGATTAAGGTAAGCTACAAGGGAAATTCTCTAGCAGACTCTGGGAAGACAAAAGAGAAGCCAACAGCCATTTTGTAGCATATAAACTCCTTCTCCCATTTAGCCAAACACTAAATTACGTGCTGCTGTGAAGGGATTTTGCAGATATAAATAAAGTCCCTAATCAGTTAATTTTACATTAATCAAAAGGGGGATGGGGCACCTGGGTGGCTCAGTTGGTTAAGCGTCTGACTTCAGCTCAGGTCTCACAGTCCTTGGGTTCCAGCCCCACGTCGGGCTCTGTGCTGACAGCTCAGAGTCTGGAGCCTGCTTCTGATTCTGTGTCTCCCTCTCTCTCTCTCTGCCCCTCCCTGCTCCTGCTCTGTCTCAAAACTAAATAAACATTTTTAAAAAAATGTTAAACAATAAGGCTCTCAAGAATATCACAGATAGATGCAAGACGCCTTTAAATGTTTTAAGTTTCTGAAAGAAATATCAGTATGTTGGCTCACACCCCACTGAAAGGAATAAGCACACTGGTAAATACACTAAAAATTAAAGTTTTCAACTACAAAAACAGATTCACAACTATTTATTGTATTTATAATAGGACATATAGATATGTACCTCTAACCTCTTGAGGTGGATGTCTTCTGAAAAATCCATATTATTGCCAGAAATAGAATACTCTGAATAGTTGCTAGATTTGAGTCACACTTAAAAGTCACTTACAAATCAAACATAGGGTTTCATATAAATTGTTGTTTTGGCCACCCTTATTTCACTACTTGCCCAAATACAATCTTTTAAAAATTTTTAATTATATTGTTTAAACTACACAAGTAAAATATTCTCATTATAACAATTTAAACAATTGAAATGTAGTTCCTCCACCCTCCACCAACTCCCTACCCCACTATTCTGAAATTACAAGTTAAAACTGATTGAATATTGTTTTTCTGTGCTTACATAAACATATACGTGTTTATATAGGGTTTATTTAACAACAATGGGGTTCATACAGTATATATATTATACTATAACTTGATTTTATTTAAGATAATCATAAATTTCAAGCCAATATATTCAACAGGTGTATGTCTTCACTTCTAGTATTTGCAATAATGTGGGCATACCATACTTTGGCATATAGTTAGGACATTTCTGGGTTTTTGCTATTACAATTAATGCTATAATGAATATTGCTATATATGCTTTAAATAACAGTCCTTATATTTTTATCAGATAAACTAATTCCCTGAAAAGTTTCTGGATCAAAGGATATGGTATTTTAATAAATATTGCTATATTAAGTTCCCCAAAAGTAGCAACGATTTACAAACTCACCAATAGTTTGAGGGTAGGTGTTTTCCATGTCTTTGCCAGTACTAGAAACTACCATCTTCATTTCTGTGCATCTGACTAGAGGCAAAACTATCTACTTTCATTGACAGAGAGCGTCTATTCATATGTTCATTGCCATTTGCATTTCCCCTTTGTGAACTGCTTATTGCTATTCTTTACCCTTAATTCTGCTGATATTTTCGTTAATTTGTAGAAACTTCTGTCTTTTATCATAGAAAGTTTTTTAAATTTTTCTGCAATCAAATCTGGCAATTTTTTCTCCCCAGGATTCTGGATATCGTGTCTTGCTTAGGCTTCGCTCTGCTACTCAAGATTTTGCTGAAATTATCTCCTATATTTTCTAATTATTTTATTACAATTTGGCTTTGGTTCTTATTTTACATTTAAATCTTTAACTCATTTGGAATTAATTCTTGTGGTGTTATAACTTAGGAACTGTCCCAACACCATTTATTGAATTATCCATCTTTGAATGCCTCCTTACAACAGATCATTACAAATAGCTAAGATGACAAGTTAAAATTCCTAGAAATTCTTAAATTCCACTAACTGAAACAAAATTCCAAATTCATTAAAAGTTTACTAAACTTTTTCTTTAGGAGAAATCACACATTGGGATACATGCATCACAGTATCAGCATACAATATGAAACGGTGGATTTTTTTTTAACATGGCAGAAATGGAAATTAAACCAATGATCTAACTTTTTTTTTAACATAAACAGTAAAAAGAGAAATAATCATTGCTTGAAATCTTAAGATCATTCACTTATTCAGGTCATTCTATTAAGCACCAACTAACAGGCGTTCAGGATACAAAGGGGGGCAAAACGAGTAGATCCCTACTTTCATGAAGCTTGTATACACTAGTGCGGGCTTCCCTATCTGCCAGAAAACAATGTATTTAAGTGTTTATGATATGATAATTTATGATTATCTTAAATAAAATCAAAAAAAGAAATGTATGTTCACACAAACGCAAAGCAATAAAGGACCTGCTACAAATTTTATGACGCATTCAGTACTTTCCATTTCCAAGATACTAACAACTTCATTTTAAATGTGCGTATTTGGTTGATGGGGGGTGTGGGAGAGGGGAGAGTGGGTGACGGACATTGAGGAGGGCACTGGTTGGGATGAGCACTGGGTGTTGTATGGAAACCAGTTTGACAATAAATTATTAAATAAATAAATGTAGCTATTTATCCTGGTAACTGTCTCTTGATTCATGTTGAAAATACTGCTGGGAAGTTAAGATTAACTCCATTTAAAGATTAACTATCCCGTCAATATACACCTACAATACCTATGTCTAGTCTCCTTACTTCCTCAACAATATTTCTTTCGCTACAGTAAATAAGAACCATGAAAACAGAAAACATGAATCTATTTACATCAGCTACACTCAGTCCATCAAATCAGAGGTGTTTCTAAAAAATAGACGGAGATTGACTTTTCGATGAATCCTGCAGACCTAGCAAATGGCAATATTGTGTTGCTGAGAGAAAAAGCAAGAACTCTGGTGGCCCTTCAATAGCATTAGGTAACAAGGGTAACTCATTCGTGACAATTCATCTTAAACTTCAAGTCCAACAACAGAGGCTAACCCCACTCTCAGACTTAACGAAGCCTTATACCTGGACTCTGTAGCCACGCCCCCTCAATGCCAACCCACGACATCCTTCACGTACCCCAGCCCCTCTTGACCCAACCGGAGGGGAACCAAAGTACGCCCACGAGAAAGAAGACTGTATTCCTGCCCCTGCTGGGTGACCTTGGCCAAGTGTCCCCCCTCCCCCCTTAGTTTTCTCCCGTGAAACAAGGCTGGTACTCCGTGTCCGCCTCTATCCCCAGGCCTGGGTTCTGCATCTAATTCCTCAAGGCTGAGGCAAAGCTGCAGACCTAACCCGCAGGCTGCTCCCCGCGACTGCCCCGCGCCGCCCGCGCCTACACCCGCAGCCCGGGGCCACACGCGCGCTACCTGCGATCTGCGAGACGAGGGCTTCCGCCACTAGAGACATGTCGGCTGGGCGGTCCTGCGCCCGCGGTTCCTGGTCCCCACGGCCCTCGGCGTCCTCTTCTGCAACCCCGGCGTCTCCCAGCTGCTACCAGGCCTGGCCCGGCTGAGGCTCAGACTCGCGCAGCCCACCGTGGCGGCGGCAGAGGCGGTGAAGACCCCAAGGTTACCGCCAGGCCCTGGCCAGGAACTTCCGGCGCAGCTGACAGTGGCGCGAGAGCGCTTCCGCCGGCACCACTCCGCCCCCTCCCGCGGCGCGCAGACTTCCCTAGTGCAAATCTCCCGGCGGCAGCCCAGCGCGCAGGGCGGCGGGCTGAGTGGTTCCTGACCGCGGAAAAGGGGAGTCCGGAAAGGGAGATCCCGAATGTTTTCAGTATCCTTTCTGTAAGCGAGAATTTTGTAAGCAAATAACGTTTTTAAGCGCACCTTACCAGGCACTTTAAAAAATATAAACAGCGTTCTATTTCATGTCAGCTTCTCAACAACCCAATAAGCCGGTATTGTGATAACCATTTTAAGGATAAGGAAACAGAGAGTTTAAACTGCCTGCTCAGGGAGTATGATGAGGTCCATATTCAAATCCACGTTAAATTTCCTCTGTTCCACTATACTGCTAGGTTGATAAGTCAATGGACAGAGATAAGTGTTTATTCTTTTATTCAAACACGCTTGCTGGAGAGGGGGCTTGACTAACACCTAAGCTGAGAGACAGTTTGCCCTTCACCTCTGTTACCCGAAATTAAGCCATCTTGCAGAATAAGATACTTATAGTTTGACACACTTCTTCCTTTTGGAGGTGGGCGAGAGGAACAGGAAGAGGAGGAGACATTAAATCCATAAGTGACTTTCTATACAGTTTATACAACCTATACAATTAAGGGAAAATCAGAATATGTTACAGATTTAGAGGCAATAAAGTATTACAAGTGAAACCGACTTCAGAGATCATCTGGTGAGCCAAAGCCCCCTTTCACTGATGAGAAATTTGTAACATTACCACAAACTAAATGGCTTAAAACAATTTTATTCTCTCCCAATTTTAGAGGCTAGATGTCCAAAGTCAAGGTGTCCACAGGGCCATGCTTTCTCTCAATACTCTAGGAAAAATCCTTCCCTACCCCTGTTTAGCTTCTGGGGGGTGCCAGCAATCTTTGGCCTTCCTTGGCTTATAGACACATCACTCAAATCTCTGCCTTCATCATCACATGGCAGAGTATGTTCATGCCCCAATTTCCCTCTTCTAAGGCCACCGGTCATTGGATTAGGGTCTACCCTAATCCAGTATAGCTTCATATTAACTTGATTTCATCTGCAAAGACTATTTCCAAATAAGCTCACATTCACAGGTACCAGGCATTAGAAACTTGAACATACCGTTTTTTTCTTCTTTTGGGGGGGGATGGGTGGACACAATTCCACCCACTACACTAAATAATAATATTTTTGAGGATAAGTCATCAATTTGCATCACCTTCTGAAACTAGGAAACTTGTTAATCTAAATTTCAACTTCCCCCAAAATTTAAATGAACATAAACACAGCAATGTTTGAAGACACAGCATCTTCTCACTGGCTGAGATTCAGAGTTGACAAGGGGCTGAAAAAACCGGTTTTTTGGTTTGTGCTAAGGGAGATAACCCTGACAGTAAAGAATATACTATGCCCATGGGTGATAATGACCAGGAGAAATTAACTGTCCCAGGTACTGGGTGTCAATTGAAAGAAAAGCTCTCAATTCCTGTCTGTTTCTCTGCACAGTGAAGTAGTATAACTTGTAAAAGTGAAGATCTGTCACCGTATTCAAGTTCTATTATCAAGTTTGGTCTGTCACTTTTTAAAAGCTAGAATAATATTTTTGACTACTTTTTTGTTGTTGTTAATGTTTTATTTATTTTTTGAGAGAGCATGAGTAGAGGAGGGGCAAGAGAGAAGGGTTCAGAGATCTGAAGCGGGCTCTGCGTTGACAGGCTGACAGCAGCAAGCCAGATGTGGGGCTCCAATTCATGAATCATGAGATCATGACCTAAGCCAAAGTCAGATGCTCAACCAGCTGAGCTACCCAGATGCCTCTTTTGACTACTTTTTTTTGACACATGCAGATTTTTTTTTTTTTAAGATTTCTCCATGTCGTAGAGATTATGTGAAAACCTGAACCAAAGTCCTTAGTATTGGACCAGGGAATCCAAACTCCAACAAGTCCAAAAAGCAAAGGCAAGCCCCAAGATGGAAGGAGAATGACAAGAGCCAGGGACTGGGCATACATTACAAGAGAAATAGAGCAAGATTAAAGGCAAAGGAGAATGCACCCTCAAATTTTCAGTTAAGTGTCTATGGCTTGATGCATGGATGAATTGGACTGGCTCAAAGATACTGAGTTGGGACTGACACCAAGCCTATTCTAGCAAGCTTTTGAGAAAGAAACAGGGATCTGCTGGGGGGCACTGTCCATATTCAACCCTTTCATCATTGTAGTCGGGGAAACAGACTCATCAGCGCCATATGGATTCACTTTTTTCCCCTAACCGATGGTTCTTTTGCTTCCCACACAGGCTAATTTAGACTGGAAAGAATCTATAATGTGGGAGGTCTTTATTACTAAAAATTAGATCCAATAAAATGCAGATGTCCGGACGGTATCCACAAACAAGCTGTCTTTAAATAAATAACCAACTGGAGAAAATGTATTTATGCATCTGTATTAGAACAACTGGCAGATTTAAAACTGAAAATCTGTTTAAGATCACAATTAAGGAAAATACAAGAAAACAAGCCACTGGAATTTTTAAGGATGAGGTATAAAACAAAAGTGCTAGGGAATCCATATGTTACTAAAAGGATAATCACACAATTACTTAAAATGAAATATTAATGCATGCTATTAACATTGTTTGCCCTAATAAAATCACTTTTCTTGCAAAACTGTTTCATCGTGAGAATATTTTCATGTCTCTAATCTAGATTTTACATTACTATATTAAACAGGAAATATACAGCTATCGCGATGAATATATACTTTATTAAAGTATATTGAAATACTAAGGCATTTTATCTGCATTTCATTTTTCTCTGACAGAATGTTAATATTTTAAATGTAAATATTTTCTTTTTTGAAAAATGCCTGCAAGATAAAATTTTGGCTGAGATTCCTTCAAGATTATACTACTTATTTGACAATGATATAATAAATTCAGGCCTTTTCTTCAAATTAAACTATCCTCCCACCCTCACCAACACAAGTAATTGTGGATAATTCTATCAATCCAAATAAAGTGTAAATGCAATTAAAAACACTAAGGTAACCATGTTGCACCCCAGAACGTTTTTGTTCATCTGTTAACAGTTTTTACTTCCTCCAAAATAATGGCGGGGCACTTGGGTGGCTCAGTCAGTTACGTATCGACTTCAGCCCAGGTCATAATCTTGGCATTCGTGAGTTTGAGCCCCATGTAGATGTCTGTGCTGACAGGGCAAGATCCTCTGTCTCCCTCCTTCTCTGCCCTTCCCCCTCGCTTGCTTGCACTCTCTCTCCCAAAAACAAATAAAAACTAAAATTAAATAAAATAATGGAACTGTATGCAACTACAAGCGATCTAATATATCAGGTTTGCAAAGATACTTTTTAAGGGGTACAGAAATGTGGCAGCCATTCGTCCTTAATATCTCTCAACTCTTCTTTCATCCATTTTGTTTAATTCTAAGAAATCATGATTGACCCAGAACTAAGTTCCTACCATTTTCTCACTTTCTGATCCCACCCTCTTGTATTTTAGGCTAGCACACCCTGAAATTAACAACAGGCGTACGGACTACAACAATACACTTTGCTCAAATATCTGCACTATTGATTACAGCGCTCCTAGATTCTTCAAATATTAACCAGTTTTCAACAGAAATTAAAATGCTACATTTCTGCCTAATTTGGCGGAATGTGTACGTTGTCTCATTTTCATAGCTTTATGTTTTTATTAGGGTCTGAGTCTTTTAACCATATCTAGTGAGGGTGCTTTTCACTGGGGGTTGATAAATGTCTTATCTAACATTACAGGAACTGAATTAATTAGGACTTTCCTGGTTGCAAGCTATAAAGACACAATTACGCCTAGCTAAGCAAGTCTGAGTTTATTGCCTCTTAGAGGTGAAAAACACACCAGAGTAATTCAGAAAACTGAATGAAGAGCTCTAGGAACCAAGGTATCAGCTCTGTGTCTCTCCTTCTACTTCTCATATCTGTTCAGCGTTATTCTTCTTAGCCGAAGACACACCTTCTCCCAGCTGGCAGGAAAAATCTTCTTACCTTGGCAGCCCCAACTTCTATAAATGAATAATCCCAGGAAGAATTATAATCGCTTGGATGTTGTCACCTCTGAATGAGATACTTTGTCCAGGTGAATGAGTTCCATAATAGACCAGGCAAAGGAGGAATAGAATCTGTTACAAAGGAAAATGAGAGAAAAGATGCCAGGCAACCAATGCCATAGTACCACGGTCCACAAAGAAGAATCAAGAGTGCTATAGGAGGGCTACCACTTGTTTTAAAACTACAGAGTCACTTAAGCTCTTTAATTTTTCATTTCCATCAAGGGGGTCATAAAATGTAATGATGCCTTAACTACCACCCCTAGAGTTGGGGAGGGGGAGAGAAATTCAGATGACTGTGTTAACTAAGAAGAAAACCTGAGAATGCCTTCAACAGAATTATTACATTTATTATTTATATAAATATTTATTATGTTATTATATATATTATGAAGGTAGTTACTGTCACACAAATGTAGTGAGCTAACTTAACCCTAAATCACTGTAGCAATAAACTTGCAGGGTTTTTTTTAAGTTTATTTATTTATTTTTGAGAGAGAGAGAGAATGAGTGAGGGAGGGACAGAGAAAGAGGGAGAAAGAGAGAAGCAGGCTCTGGACTGCCAACTCAGAGCCCAATGCTGAGCTCAAACCCACAAACTGTGAGATCGTGACCTGAGCCGAAGTTGGACGCTTAACCCACTGAGCCACCCAGGCGCCCCAACTTGCAGGTTTTCAAAACAAAAAAGAAAACCACTGTACACAATGTCTCATCCCATTGTGTATATACTGCCCTTCCAGAGCTGGCTAACAAGGATATATTCTTTCCGAAGCTATAAGTAATATGTGTGAATATTACAACATGGAGAATATGAATGATGCCATGTTAAGTAAAAAAAGCAAAATTTAAAAAGTACTTTTATGGGTGGCTCAGTCAGTTAAGCATCCCACTCTTGATTTCAATTCAGGTCATGATCTCTTGGGTTCGTGAGTTCCAGCCCCACGTCTGGCTCTGTGCTGACACCTCGGAGCCTGGAACCTGCTTCAGATTCTGTGTCTCCCTCTTTCTCTCTGCCCCTCTCCCCCACTCATGCTCTGTCTGTCTGTCTGTCTGTCTCTCTCTCTCACCCTTAAAAATAAGTAAACATTAAAAATTTTTAATTAAAAAATATTATGGAGATCAAAAAGTCTGGAAAACACTAATCCAAATTAAATAACTTTCTTTACTATAAGACTTCTTAGAACTATAAACATGATCCTAAGAATTATGAGCTACCATAAGAGAGAATGGAATGCAGAGTTCTACACTTTTTTTTTCCAACTAACTTAGTTTCCTTAACCAATCTCTCCAGAAGAATTTCTCAAGATGAGATGCATCTTGGAACACACTTTGGAATTTTACAGCCCCCTCCGTAAACTAGTTTTCCTTCGCCTCCTCTCTGCCCTCAAAGTCAAACACAGAATCTAGGATTTTATTTCTATTTTACAGGAAACAGATCTTTCAAACTTTGGAAGATTGCCACAAAGTACTACTAGTGTTGTCACTAGCATGCCACTGAACAGCATACTGAAAGCCACTCCAAAGCAGGCACCTAGAGCTGGAGACAGTGGAAGGGTGTGCTGAGGAAGAGAGGGGTTCTGTTGAGGGCAGGGGAGAACAAGGAGCCATTTGAGTCAAGAGGCCCAGAAGTTTCTGGAAACTCACAAGCAATCTGGCAGCACAGTTCCCAAGAGGTCTGACCCAGGAGCATCAGAAAGACTCTGTGGTTCTCAGAAGAAAATCCCCAACTCAGGAGTCCAGAAGCTACAGGCCTTTTCCAGAAGGGAGAAGCTCCTGCCAGAGCCCTTCCAGACAAAGCCTGTAGGTGAGTAACAATATGGCGGGCGGGGTGGGGACAAGGCTGAATGGGATTCTATGTCTCAAACGGAAAGCATCCTAAACATTCCAAACACTCTGAATGAAATTTTTAACTGAAAATTTTAAATGAAAAGTCACTCCTCAAGAAGTACTTTGTCAGCACAGGAGAAAGGGCTTCTCTCAAAAAAAACTTGAGAAGAATTGTAATGACAGTGGGAGATAGACAGCAAAGGGTTGGATGGATTTATCATAAATCTGTTCATTGAGATGTTGGAATCATTTAAAGAGAAGTCATATAAAGAAACAAAAAAATCTTTTGCATGATATTTTCTAGTAAGGAGGATGAGAATAGCTTGATTATCCAATAATAATGCATATTGATAGATGATAGATAGATAGATAGATAGATAGATAGATAGATAGATAGATAGATGGGTACAGTCAGCTTTATCAATGCCTGCCTCATGGAACTTCACCCAGTTTCAGGTCGTAAATCTGCTCCAGTTCTGACCAAGTCTGAACCAAGCCTGGTAGCATATTGGAAACCCCATTCCTATCATACATAAGGTCTGGAATTATTCTTGTTATTCTAAGTCTGGCATCCAGGGCACCTGTAGTTCAAACCCTGACCTACATCTTCTTTGCTCTCTATATTCTTTGTGCATGCCCAGTCCGCATTATGGGACTTCTTTCCCAATTTCTTTGGTAATCCATTGTTCTCCTAGATATATATCTGTCCTAAACTCAAGTCCTTTCTTTTTTTTTTTTTTTTTAGTGTTTTGAATTTTTTTAATGTTTTTTTTTATTTTTTAACGTTTTTATTTTATTTTTGAGACATAGAGACAGAGTGTGAGCAGGAGAAGGGCAGAGAGAGGGAGACACAGAATCCAAAGCAGGCTCCAGGCTCTGAGCTGTCAGCCCAGAGCCCGACGCAGGGCTCGAACTCACAGACCGTGAGATCATGACCTGAGCCGAAGTCGGCCGCTCAACCAACTGAGCCACCCAGGCGTCCCTTGAATTTCTTTTTGAGAGAGAGAGCATGAACAGGGGAGGAGCAGAGAGAGGGGGGGAGAGAGGATCCAAAGCGGGCTCTTCACTGACAGCAGCAAGCGTCGTGAGGGGCTTAAACCAGGAGATCATGACCTGAGCTGAAGTGGGACGCTCACCCAACTGAGCCACCCAGGCGCCCCTAACCTCAAGCCCTTTTGACTGGGGTCTTGACTGTCAACGTAGTCCTTGTCAGTGGCTAACCTCGACACCCTCCCACAATGTCATGACCCTTACACTGTACCTGACTGCTGGGGTCTTGCTTCCAACTGGACAGAAATCTCACGGCCACCGTTCTTTCACCACTTGACTTAAATTATCACCACTTCATGGAGATCCCTGCCGCAAGGCCTCACCACAAATATGACATTTTTAACATAGGCACTAATCGATTAGGATGAGAGTTCATACCAGTTCCCTGGACATCATGATTTATGACGCCGACAACTCCCAACCATCATTCTTAGCCCTGCTTATGCCCAAATAGCTCCACTCTCCCAGCAATCTGCCCAGAATGAGGCCTCAAGAGACTTTTTAAAAATTTAATAACTTATTCTTTCTTATGTTCTTAATTTCTTCTTTGAAGTCTATAGTTGTATAAATCACACATTTTGTAATATCTAACCAATTTTTCCATTAATTGAACTTCTTGGGGTCTAATCGTGCCGTATGATATATTTTCTGACCTTCACTCATAGTAGATTTTTTCCTTGTGTATTCTATAATTTTAATCTTTATATCTTTAATTTATATATATATATAATTTTAATTTATAGGCGGTTTTATTTAAAAAATAAAATCTATATGATTTTAGTCTTTAATCTTTATAATCTTTAATTATGTGCAACTATGATTAAAGGCATATGCCTCCAGAAAGGTTTTTCATTTGCTTCTACCAAGCACTCCAGAAGTAGTACCAGCATAGCCTAGACCTCATTATTTTTTGGTTGATTTCTCAGTGTGGGAGAGTTCCTGGGCCTCTACAGATAGTGTAAATTCAAATGACAAATCTCTATGAGGACTTGTGGTTACAAATTTAAAGTGGATAGGACTTTAGTCCCCCAAAAACACAGGTGAAGAGCATCCAGCTCCTGGTTGCCACCTTGTGCTGGTTGATTTTTGCTAGCTTGCCCTTCCTCTGAGGGGACAGCCATTGGGGGCTTTAGTATTGTGGGGATGTCTAACTTAACACTGGCCCAAAGCCTCTTGTGTTCTTGCACGGGAAATAAACCCAAGGCTCTAGGTTAACATGACCAATAAACTCTCCAGGAAAATCATAGCATCCTCTTCCACCACCCTGTTTTGGTTCTCAACTCAGTCTTCACTTTTGGTGTTTTATTTTATTTTATTTCATTTTGGGGGATGTTTTATTTTACCCTGATTTCTGATGTTTTATAATGAGAGATGTTTTCAGGTTGTGTAATCCACAATTTTTCTGGAAATAAAAGTGTCAAGCATGCCTTTTTTTACAATGAAAAATTCAACTGGTTACTCTGTCAGTATAATTATATATCATTAATATGGCTTCTATATAAGCAAAAACTACCTTCAAGAAAAACAATAGAAGGCCTTACAATGATGTATTTGAGAGAATATCTCACTGTCGTTTATATATTTGTTATAAATCAGAAAGCCTCGAAAATAATTTCTGCTCTGTGAAATAACAAAATAGCATTCATTTCCTGTTATCTTTTTGCATGTTCTTTGCATACCCACTGCCACTCTGGGTTAGGCCATTATCTCATGCCAGGATTTATGAAATAGACTCTTAATTAATTTCCACATTTCCAGTCTGTCTCAGCTCCAAATCATGCCACAGATAACCACCAATTAATCTTCCTAAAAACGCCGCTTTTGCAGTTACATTCTTTTTATATATCTCTGATACTTCTCTACTCAGACATTTTCCTACTATACCTCTGTACCCTTTTTATTCTTGCTTTTGTTCATAATTTTTCTCTCATCTAGAAGGCCTTTCTTCCTTTTCTCTGTCTTTCCAACTCCTGCCCACTCTTAAGGTTCTGTATAAATCTTCCATCTTGAAAAGTTCTCTTAACCTACCCCCCGGAAGCAATCCTGCCCTCCCTAGTACCCCATTAAGTGACTAGCATCTGAAACATTCACTCAGCATTTATCACATGGAACAGAGAATCCTCGATTTTCAAACGAGTGTATTCCAAAAGTATCTTTGTAAATTGGCTGCTTAAAATACTGAGTACAATTTCCCTCAGAAGTTAGATCATAAATACTGGCTCGATTTTGAAGCTAGCTCTCAGAATTCTATTCAGCCCCTGAGGAAACTGAACCAAAGTGCTAAATAGTAACAATTCAAGAATCTGTGAGTCAAACTTTACGCTATCCAGAAAAAGTGAAAGAATGAATATTAATGTATTCCTCCCTTTTGATAAAGCAATAATGTCCACTATTAGGCAATTTTCTACTCAAGCTAAAAAATATTTATTAGACAATTACTAAGTGCCAGGTACAGCAGAAATACAACAATCAAGACAGACCCATCCCTTGGCCTCATAACAGTCTCTTATCCCTACCCCTTCATGTATTAAATCTTCCCCCATCTCAATGTGGCCTTCTTCCAGGGCCCAAATTTTCTGACCCAGCAACTGGGCTGTTGGAAATAGTGCCATTCACCGCTGTGGGAATTACCAGAGAAAGGATGCCTTTGGTTTTGCTTGCTTTGGAGTTTTTTCGGTGGCTCACTTTTTGTGATGGTAGTGGCAATGAATGTGGTTTCTACTATCGTTACATTTTGTTTGGAGAGAGATGGTGTTCTTAATAACATGGAGGACATTTTATTTTATGTTTTAATTAATTAATTAACTAATTAATGTGAGAGAACATTATGTATTCTATTGGAACTTAAAGCTTGGTATGCTGTGGACACCCGTGGAGATCTGCAGAGTGAAAAAGAAGGGAAAATCCTGTCTTAGGGCTTGTGGGGATAAGAAGCAACCTGGACTGGAGATAGAGGTTTAGATTCATCAGTGATTCATTCTCATCATAAGTATGAGTAAGATCATGTTTTGTAACTATAGGCTGCTTGAGGGTTTATTTTTTAAAGGGCTAAATTGGCTGTATGATCTTGTATTTTATTTTGTTTTCTTCCTCGAGGCCATTCTACAACAGCAACTAGTCTGCTTCCCTAGGGCTCGAACCTTTCCAGCCCAGCTTTATGCCTCATAAAGACTCTCATACTATATGGATTCAGTAAATATTTGCCGATTGTTCCACTGTGTCAATGTTAGATTCTGAGACACGTCAATAATTTCCCTAGGGTTAATAAAAGTAATTGTAAACAGTTGGATAGTCTGATGTACCACAGGCTGGCTAAATATAGCAATAATAGCTACCACATTTGCTAAAATAACAGCTAAGCTGCTATACACAATTTGGGATTAAAGACCCATTAAATAATAATGCAATTCTTTCCAGCCAAACTATCCTACTTATTCTTCCAAGACAGGCATTGAATGTTTCTGTTCCCATGTTTATGATGACTCCATTTACCCGGAAAGATTGTATCACTTTTTCCCATAGGTCCACCCTCTTCTACCTTGTTGACCTTTCTCAAGTCCTGTCTGTAGAGGCCTTCCTAAACACTCCAGCCCTGGGTTATCATTACCGCCCAGTACGCATCACCCTGTTTCCTTAATTTTATCCATGTAGCCTATCTTCCCAGCCAGATTGAGAGGAGTCTTTGAACAGTCTTGCCCAGCCCAATATGGTGAAATAATAGTTATAATAATAACTGGTTGCCGATGATGATTGAAGGATAGTTGATGATGATGATGATAGCTGATGATGATTGAAGGATAGTCACCAAATAAGTCATATGATCATAGAATATTAGAATTTGAAGGAAACTTTGGCAATTCCATGATGCCAGCCTAACATCTAACAGACATTGTGCATTTGTCCTTGAATTCACTACAGAAGCTAATTGGAGGTTCCCAACTAGGATTCCCCAGACAACTGCTAAAATGAGGTCCTCTGATGGGGAGGCAGGTCAAAAACAAAAACAAAAACAGTCTAACCCAATGTTCTTATTTTGGAAATGATGAAACATAGTTCCAAAAACCCAACATTATTTTTCCAAGGTTGCACAACTGGCTAGTGACGTAATCTAGTTTACCTAGGTAAGCCTAGTTTTAAAAAACCCTGAAGGTTTTTGAGTAATGCCAAAGTATGTGGAAACTGGTACCTTAACTATATTACCTATATAAAGGACATACATACTTGACAGCTTTCCCTTTCTGCTTTCAATAATGATATTTTGAGTTCAAAATCTATTGAATAATTGAACTAGACAGTGATTGGATAAAAATAGGCTTTTGAGTTAACCAAAATAACTTCGAACTTAAAAATGTTCTTTATGGTTATTACTGCTGAAACTCAACTCCAAATGGAGTAAAGTAGGAGAAAACTTCCAGAATGAAACTGCTTCCACTATTTTGTTCTTGCTACCAACTCCCACAGGTCAAGGATATTATGAATTACTAACTCCTCCAAAATACTTCTATAATGTAACTATGACTTCTCTGGTGTTGAGAAATTACCATGCTTCATTTTGCTTTGAACATCCTAGATAGAGTTCAACCAATTGTCTTAAAATATAGGAAGCTATATATATGTATATATATAGGCTATAACATGGTCAATACCTCAAAAAGAGAGTTTATGGAGTAAATAAGCATATTCAGCTTCCATCGCAGCCTCTCAAAAGTCTGTAATGGGAATAATCAATGCCAGAATTTAAAGAACTATTCATTTCATATCTATGCTTATTAAAAATTTGGCATATCCCTATTGAACATATGCAAAAATCCTCAACAAAATATTAGCAAACTGAATTGAACAATACATTAAAAGGATCATGAGGGATAAAAATCTTATGATCATTTCATTAAATGAAGAGAAAGCATTTGACAAATACAACATCCGCTTATAATAAGAACTCTCAGCAAAGTGGGTATAGAGGGAACGTACTTCAACATATTACAGGGCATATATGACAAGCCCACAGCTAATATCACATTCAATGGTAAAAAGCAGGAAGGTTTTTCTCTAAGATCAGAAACAAAATAAGGATGTGCACTCTTGCCACTTTTATTCAACATAGTGTTGGAAGTCCTAGACAGAACAATTAAGGAGGAAAAAGCAATAAAAGACATCCAAATTAGATGGGGCACCTGGGTCACTCAGTCGGTTAAGCATCCAACGTCGGCTCAGGTCATGATCTTGTGGTTGGTGTGTTTGAGCCCAGCATTGGGTGAGCTTGAGCCACACTTTGGGTGAGCTAGTGTCCTTCTTCCAGTGAGCTCCAGCCCCGCTTCAGGCTCTGTGCTGTTAGCATGTAATTCTCTCTCTCTCTCTCCCTCTATCTCTCTGCCCCTCGCTCACTCTCGCCCTATCTCAAAATTAATTAATTAATTAAAAATTAAAATAAAATGTCCTCCATGTTATCAAAATAAAAAAGACATCCAATTTGGAAAGGAAGAAGTAAAACTCACACTATTTGCAAACAACATGATTTTATATATAGAAAACCTTAAAAACTCTGCCAAAAACTATTAGAATAAACAGATTCAGTAAAGTTGCAGAGATCAATACACAACAATCTGTTGTTTCTATACAATAGCAGCAAACCATTAGAAAGAGAAATTTAAAAAGTGATCCTACTTACAATTGCAACAAAGGAATAAAATATCAAAGAAAGAAAGAAAGGAAGAGAGAGAGAAAGAAAGAAAGAAAGAGAGAAAGAAAGAAAGAGAGGAAGAGAGAAAGAAAGAAAGAGAGGAAGGAAGAAAGAATAAATACCTAGAAATAAATTTAACCAAGGAGGTAAAAGACTTGTACACTGAAAACTATAAGGCATCAATTAAAGAAACTGAAGAAAACACAAACAAACAGAAAAGTATTCCATCCTCATGGATTGGAAGAATTAATATTGTTACCCGAATCAATCTACAGAGTCAATGTAATCCCTATTAAAATTCCAATCACATTTGTTACAGAAATAGAACAAAGAATCCCAAAATTTGTATAGAACTGTAAAAGATACTGCATAGCCAAACCAATCTTGAGAAACAAGAACAAACCTGGAGGCATCTCACTCCCTGATTTCAAACAATATTACAAAGCTATAGTGTAGTGATTAAAACAGAATGGTATTGGCATAAATCCAGACACATAAATCAGTGGAATAGAAAAGAGAGCCAGAAATATATCCACAAATATATGGTTAATTAACTTATGACAAAGGAGCCAAAAATATACAATGGGGAAAAGACTACTTCTTCAATAAATTGTGTCGGGAAAA
The DNA here is from genome assembly GCA_030068075.1 of Paguma larvata. Lineage (NCBI taxonomy): Eukaryota > Metazoa > Chordata > Mammalia > Carnivora > Viverridae > Paguma > Paguma larvata. The sequence continues at coordinate 55,369,093 of CM057825.1, forward strand.
CTAGACAGACACGTGCAAAGGAATAAAACTGGACCACTATCTTACATCATGCACAAAAATTGACTCTAAATGGATTAAATGCTTGAGTTTAAGGCCTGAAACTATAAAACTCTTAGGAGAAAACTGAAGCGGTAAGCTCCTTGACCTTGATCTTAGAGATGAGTTTTGAGATTTGACTCCAAAGGCAAGGGCAACAGAAGCAAAAGAAAACAAATGGAACGACATTAAACTAAAAAGCTTCTGCACAACAAAGAAAACAATCAACAAATTAAAAGGCATCCTACCAACTGGAAGAAGATATTTGCAAATCATGTATCTGGTAAGGGGTTAAAATCCAAAGTATATAGAGAACTTACACAACTCAATAACAATTAAAAAACAGTTCTGATTAAAAAATGGGCAGAAGATCCGAATAGACATTTTTTCAGGAAGATATACAGATGGCCAACAAGTACATGAAAAGATGCTCAATATCACCAATCAGGGAAATGCAAATCAAAACCACAATGAGATATTACCTCACACCAGTCAGAATGGCTATTATCAAAAAGACAGGAAATAGCAAGTGTTAACGAAGATGTGGAGAAAAGGGAACCCACCTTGTTGGTGAGAATGTGAATGGTGCAGCCACTGTGGAAAACATTATGGAGGCTCCTCAAAGAAATAAAAACAGGACTGCCATATTATCCAGCAATTTCACTTTTGGGTATTAATCCAAAGAAAACAAAAATACTAATATGAAAAGATATATGCATCCTTACATTCCTTGCAGCATTATTTACAATATAAATATAGCCAAGATATAGAAACAACCTAAGTGTACATTGATGGATGAATGGATAAAGATTTAATAGATATATACAATGGAATAGTAGTCAGCCATAAAAAAAAAAGAAATTAAAAACAAACAAACAAAAAACCAAAGAAATCTTGCCATTTGCAACAATATGGATGGACCTTCAGGGTATTATACTAAGTAAAATAAGTCAGAGAAGGCCAAATACCATACAATTTCACTTATGTGTGGAAAAATAGAACAAACAAACAAACAAAAAAACAATGCACAAACAAAACAAAACCAAGCTCTCAGATCCAGTGGTGGTTGCCGAGAAGGAGTTGAGTTGGGGAGTGGACAAAATGGGTGAAGGGTGTCAAGAGGTGTAGACTTCGAGTTAAACATAATAAAGTCATGGGAAGTACAGCATGGTGTAGCCAATGACATGATATTGCATATTCGAAAGTTGCTAAGAGAGTAAATGTTGAAAGTTCTCATCACAAGAAAAAGAATTTGTAACTATGTACGGTGATGGATAGTGACTAGACTTATTGTGACGATTTCGCTATTATACAAATGTCAAATCATACACACCCAAAACTAATGTTGTAAGTCAATTATACTTCAGGAAAAAAAAGAATTTTCTACTTCAATAAGAAAGAAATACCATTTAATACAAGACTTAGTTTTCTTGCTCTTTCCCTTCCCCCATCTTTTAAACAGACAATAAAAAAAAGAAATACAAATTTTACTTTTCAGACAATTTATTCAGTCTTGCTATTGTTATATCTCCAGGGACTAGATTTACATTTTGAAAAAATACCATGATGTACAAATGTGCATATTATACTCAGCCAACATATCATAAGATACTACATAATAACATCTGGGAATATTAAACTTTGCCTTTACTGGCAACCCAATTGGCATCTTTAATTTATAGTGCAGATGTTTTATACTGATGTGTTTTGGAAATATTTGAAGTATTCTCAAGACAGTATTCTGAGGTTTCTGCAGTGGTCCACTTTAGTCTTTTGAAGTTCTCTATACAATAGGATACATACATAGATTTTCCAAAACATGCTTTGGTGGGAATAAAAAAAGAAGAAAAGTTCAAGTTGGCATTATACAAAGCTTCCCTGAGTAGTCTGTACCTAATTCCTTTTTGGCACTGTTGTTTTGGCAGTCAATGAGCTTTATGATACCCATCTGATAAAACTGTTCCTGTTTCCAGACTGCTTTGTGGCATTTAAATCATTTAAATGCCTTATATTTACGAAACACTTATATCTCTGAAGTACAAATATGAAATTTTAATTGTCCCTCTGAGCACATCATATTTTGGTTGTGCATTAACCAGAGGGTGATGCCCCATGATAGCAATTATTGTCTGTGTGTGTGAGGAGGTGACTGATGAGTCCGATGTGTGATGAGGAGTCCTTCCATGGTGTTGCCGCTGAACAGAGTTCTTTCATTCTAGAGCTCGCTCCTATCCACACAACCAGCTTCGCAACTTGAGCACAGTCTGGCTTTTGTTTAAATGGATCTGACTTTAACCATCTGTGGATAGGGCTTGCCAGTGGTCCACCACTGTGCCACATGCTTAAAATGTGGACTTAGAAACTTCTTAAAGCAGAATTTACATCTCCCCTATGTCAGTAGAATATAATTAGCACATAGAAAGCACATAGACTTTGAAGACGTATATGCTTGGATATAATTCCTGGGTCCATTATTTACTAGCTCTGTGACTTTGGATGAGAGCGCTTTGGGGCTCCCAGTTTTCCTTCTGCTATGATAGAGACAGCAATACTTTCATGAGTAGGCTGCAGTGAGGATTGAATTAGAAGACTTTCCACAGTGTCAGATCTCTATTAGGGTATGCAATTGACATTCTCTGAACAGACTTGGATTAGCAGTATTAAAATGCACACTGCTTCAATTCCTTTTTTATTGCGGTAAAAAATACATACCACAAAATTTACCATTTTAACCATTTTTAAAAATTTTTTAATGTTTGTTTTTGAGACGGGGGGCAGGGAGGGGCAGAGAGAGAGGGAGACAGAATCTGAAGCAGGCTCCAGGCTCTGAACCATCAGCACAGAGCCCAACTCGGGGCTTGAACGCACAGACTGAAAGATCATGACCTAAGCCGAAGTCAGACGCTTAACTGACTGAGCCGCCCAGGTGCCCCCATTTTAACCATTTTTAATTACAGTTCAGTGGCATGAAGTACATTCACCACTCCTTATCGTCTCCCCGACCACCATGCTACTTTCTGTTTCTATTACTTTGACTACTCCAGGTATCTAAGTGGACTTATTATAATATTCATCCTTTGTCTTCAATTCTTATAAATTAGCTTCTATTTGGGACTTCGTTATTGATTACCTTGTCTTGGCATTAAATTATTAAGTCAACACTGCCATATGTGCATTACATACACGATGTTAGGGTCTAATATAATGCACCTGTGCGTATATGTATCTTAACTATCCTTCTAATGAGAGATTAGACCAGTTGATGACGATGACGATATATCCTTCCACCATTATCTCCCCAGGCTTTGTTCTGCCCTCTGGAAAAGTCATTTTATTGTTAGCATCGTCCTGTCGTCATCAGCCTCTTCATAAAATCTGACTCATCTCTTGCCTATGGAGAACTTGAGAACTTTTCCGGCCACCCTGCTATAGCCCTGTGGGTAGAGGCTCCTCATTTTCCATCTCTTATACTCAATGAGCCCAGAGACTGTATTGGCATTCTCCTAATATTTCTGTTTTGAAAAGCATTACTCTTGGGGTACCTGGGTGGCTCAGTTGCTTAAGCATCCAACTCTTGATTTCTGCTCAGGTCATGATCTCAGGGTCTCGAAAGCAAGCCCCACATCAGGCTCTGCACTGAGCGTGGAGCCTACTTAAGATTCTCTCTCTTCTCTCCCTCTTCCCCTCCCTTGCTTGTGCTCTCTCTCTCTCTCTAAAACAAACATAAAAATAAAAAAGCATTAGTCTTTGATCTTTATGCAAAAACTCTTCCTCATTTGGGTCTCCTGTAAACCGAGATACATAACAAGGTTTGTTGAGGAATTAGATGTAGGGTAGGAGGGGAAAAAAGAGATGTCAGTGATGATGCCAAGGCTTTAGGGCTTTGGACGGATGCAGTTGCTGTTAACTAGGGTAGAGAGGACTGAGGAAGCATTTGGGGGCAGAAGGAAATATCTGGAGCTATGCTTGAACATGTTCAGTTGGAGATGCTCAGGTGCTCTTCAGATACCAATGGAAGATGGCAAATGGGCAGTCTGAGTGAGATTCAGGGGGGAAGTTCAGGGAACTTGAAGTTCATCAGCCTATAAACGGTACCTAAAGTCATAAAATTGCTTGAGACCATGTAGGGAATGAGTGTAGACAGAAACGAGGAGAGGTCCAAGGATTGGATACTCCAACATTTCCAGGTCAGCAAGTCACCAAAGGAAACCGAAAAGGAAAAACCAGAAAAGTCAGACGAAAAATGAATTAGTGTGGTACCCTAGAAGACAGAAGAAGATGTTTCAAGGAACAGGACCATTAACTGTCAAATGTTGCCAGTGGGTCAAGGAAACTGAGGCCTGAGAAATGAATACTTCCTTGGAAATGTGAAAGCTATTGGTGGCCTTAGAAAAAGAGCAGTTCGAATGCAGTAAAGAGGGTGAAAATCTGCCTGAAGTGGGTCCAACAGAGAATCAGGCAAAGACATTGAAGATGACTGGTATAAACAACTAATTTAAGGAGTTTTGCAGGAAAAGGACAGAGAAGTTAAGTGTGTAGCTGGACAGGGAGAGAGGGCTGAGAGTTTTTCTAAGACGGGAGAAATAACAGTATGATCGTATGCTGATGCAAATGACATAGCAGAGAGAGGAAGGGAGGATTATGATGCAAAAGAGAAGGGGACAATTGCCAGAGTGACATCCCTGGGTTGAGACGCCATGACCCCTGTGTGCGGAGAAAGGACCAGCCTTTTCTAGAAGCATGGAAGTTCATCCATAGTAACATGAGAGACGATGGTGTATACAGGCACAGATGGGGTAGATGAGTAGACGGGATGGTGAGAGCTTGTGAAATTCTCTTCTGATTCCCGCAAGTGTCTCAGTGAAGCAAAATCATCAGCTGAGGGCGAGGAAGGGCAAATAGGTGAGAGAGGTTTGAGGAGGGAGGAGAAGCTACAAAATAGTCTCGTCATTTAGAACAGTGTTCCTCAAAAACGGGAGTCTGCAGACCAGTGCCTTTTCACAAACTCTTTCTTATCTGTCCATGGAGAGGTAAGTCTAGGAATTAAGGAGAAGCATTTAGAAGCTTTTAGCAATTCAATGGAAGAACTTTATGACCGCTAAATGTAATGATAAAAATTTGGGACTTGCATTTTGTATGTCTTTGTTTTATTTCATTTTTCTTATTACTCATTTAAGTTGTGTTTTCCAAAAGTATTATTCCAAAACAGACTTTAAAATATAAGAGATTGACCCTTCACCCAGATAGTCTGAGAAACACTTAGTTTCCTCTTAGTGGGCGAGACTGGACGGAGTAAGTATAGCATAACTGCTGGGAAGCATTAAGCACCTACCCGATGTTAGTAATCATGAATTTAAAACACATACAGTCGGCATAGTTGTTGTTTCTATCTTATTCAACCGCACAGGTAACTTTTCTTGGTTGGAGAGTTGTATTTAAGCAGGATTTGGTTTCTCCAGGTGAAGTAAAATAAAGAGAGAAGCGACCCGAGAGTTGGGGCATCAGCAAGGAGCTGATGACAAAGAGTGACTGTATTTTGGCAAAACTCAAATGTGAACTTTAGATTTTTGCATTTCTTTGTGTTGTAAATTTTACATCAAAGGAAGAACACTGTAAACAAAGATTGAATTAAATGATATGCATGCTGAAAAATGTAGGGAGAAAGTCAGGATGTCTATAATTTACTTTGAAATCACTTGTTAAATTGATGGATAGAGGCACCTGGATGACTCAGTTGGTGGAGAATCCAACTCTTGATTTCAACTCAGGTCATGATCCCAGGGTGGTGGGATGGAGACCCTCATCAGGCTCTGCGATGAGCATGGAGCCCGCTTAAGACTCTCTCCCCACCCCTTTCTCTCACTCGCTCAGCACCTGAGTGGCTCAGTCAGTTAAGTGTCTGACTCTTTTTTTTTTAGTTTTTTTAATGTTTATTTATTTCTGAGAGAGAGAGACAGAGCGAGAGAGAGAAAGAGCTTGAGCAGGGTAGGGGCAGAGAGAGAGGGACACAGAATCTGAAATAGGCTCCAGGCTCTGAGCTGTCAGCACAGAGCCCAACAGGGGGTTCAAACCCACAAACTGTGAGATCATGACCTGAGCTGAAGTTGGACGTCCAACTGACTGTGCCACCCAGGTGCCCCAAATGTTCGACTCTTGATTTCAGCTCAGGTCATAATCTCACGGTTCAAGAGTTTGAGACCCACTTCAGGCTCTGGGCTGACAGCACAGAGCCTGCTTGGGATTTTCTCTCTCTCCCTTTCTGCCCCTCCCATGTCCACGATCTCCCTCTCTCTCTTTCAAAATAAAATAAAATAAAATAAAATATATTAAAAATAAAAGATTCTCTCTCTCTCTGCCTCTCTCTCCCCACTCTCTGTCTCTCTCTCTCTCTCTCTCTCAAATTAAAATTAATTAATTAATTAGTTGCTGGATGCATAGAGGAATGGTTAAATGGATAAATATATGATGAAACTGAATGCTAGAATTTAAATGATGGAGATATGGGTGGGCACTATAAAATTCCTTCCATTTTGCTGTTTGTTTAACATTTTTCGTAATGTTGGAAAAATACTGCCTTGAATATTTTTACGATCATTCATTTTATGTTCCCAGCCAGATAATTAGCTCCTAAAAGAAAGAAAAAGTTACTTCCAGCAGGTTATATACTCCATGCTTCTTTTCTTCACAGATGAGGAAACAGAGTCCCAAAGATGATGAGGGACTTCCTCAAGATCAGATGGCAAGTTAGGGGCATATGAAACTCCTACAAAGTTTCTTCCCAATATGTAAGAGGCAACTGTAGTCCATAACTCACCGCTACAAGATCCATGGACGAGCTTCTGGAATGCCCATAAACTCCAAAAGCTAAATGTTAAATCTTCAGTGTATTTCAAATGTGCATTTTCTAAGAAGAAAATTAATAGCTTCCAAAATAGCTTTAAGTAGTTTATGACTCAATAAAGATTACTATCTCTTTAAAAGGGCAAATTTGGGGAGCCTGGGTGCCTCAGTCCATTAAGCGTCCAACTCTTGATTTAGGCTCAGTTTGTGATCTCACAGTTTGTGAGATGGAGCCCCGTGTTGGGCTCTGCACTCAGAGCATGGAACCTCTGTGGGATTCTCTCTCCCTCTCTCTCTGCCCCTCTTCTCACTCATGCTCTCCTTCTCTCTCTCAAAATAAATAAACACTTAAAATTAAATAAAAGGGCAAATTTTATTTTCATCTACATTCCTTGGAAGTACTGAACACAGTGTTAAGACATTCAAGAAATGTTTTTTTAATTTAAATCCAAGTTAACATGCAGTGTAATAATGATTTCAGGAATAGAATTTAGTGATTCATCCCCAACATATAACACCCAGTGCTCATCCCAACAAGTGCCCTCCTTAATGCCCATCACCCATTTAGCCCATACCCCCACCCTACACCCCCACCAGCAACCCTCAGTTTGTTGTCTATATTTAAGAGTCTCTTATGGTTTGTCTCCCTCTCTGTTTTTATCTTATTTTTGCTTCCTTTCCCCTATGTTCATCTGTTTTGTTTCTTAAATTTCACATGTGAGTGAAATCATATGATATTTGTCTTTCTCTAATTTATTTCACTTAGCATAATACACTCTAGTTCCAGCCACGTTGTTGCAAATGCAAGATTTCATTTTTCTTGACTACCAAGTAATACTCCATTGTATGTATATGCAGAATTCTGTGCAGAATATACATACAATGGAGTATTGAATATATATATTGTAAACTTGGTTATAGGGTAGTTCTATTTTTAATTTTTTGAGGAACCTCCATACTGTTTTTCAGAGTAGCTACACCAGTTTGCATGCCCATAAGGAGTACAAAAGGGTTCCTTGCCAACACCGTTGTTGGCTGAGTTGTTAATTTTAGCCGTCCTGACAGGTGTGAGGTGGTATCTCATTGTGGTTTTGATGTGTATCTCCCTGATGATGAGTGATGTTGAGCATCTTTTCATGTGTCTGTTAGCCATGGAGGCAACTGTAGTCCATAACTCACCCCTACAGCCATCTGGATAACTTCTTTGGAAAATTGTCTATTCATGTCTTCTGCCCTTTTCTTCACTGGATTATTTGTTTTTTGAGTGTTGAGTTTGATAAGTTCTTTATAGATTTTGGATACTAACCCTTTATCTAATAGGTCATTTGCAAATATCTTCTCTCATTTTGTCGGTTGTCTAGTTTTGCTGATGTTTCCTTCACTGTGCAGAAGCTTTTTATCTTGATGAAGTCCCAATAGTTCATTTTCGCTTTTGTTTCCCTTGCCTCTGGAGACGTGTCAAGTGAGAAGTTGCTGCAGCCAAGGTCAAAGAGTTGTTGCCTGGGGCACCTGGGTGGCTCAGTTGGTTGAGCGTCCGACTTTGGCTCAGGTCATGATCTCGCGGTCTGTGAGTTCGAGCCCCGCGTCAGGCTCTGTGCTGACAGCTCAGAGCCTGCTTCACATTCTGTGTCTCCCTCTCTCTCTGCCCCTCCCCTGCTCGTGCTCTGTCTCTCTCTGTCTCAAAAATAAATAAACGTTAAAAAAATTTGAAGAGGTTGTTGCCTGTTTTCTTCTCTAGGATTTTGATGGCTTCCTGTCTTATAGTTATATCTTTCATCCATTTTGAGTTTATTTTTGTGTGTGGTGTAAGAAAGTGGTCCTGATTCATTCTAAATGTTTTTTGTTGTGTTTTGTTTTGTTTATTTTTTGAAAGAGAGAGAGTGGGCATGAGCAAGTGAGGGGCAGAGAGAGAGGGAGACAGTAGATCTGAAACAGGCTCTACCTGACAGCAGAGAGCCCAATGTGGGGATCTAACTCACAAACCATGAGATCATGACCTGAGCTGACATCGGATGCTTAACCGACCAAGACACTCAGGCGCCCCAAGAAATAAGTTTGAACTGACAGTGTTTTACTACTGATAATCAGTGTTAAACTGATAATATTTTAAACTGATTGGTGATAATGGTATTTAAGAAGACTTTTTGTAATTCCAAGACTGTAAAGGTGTTTATCATTTAAGACACTCAAATCCTTAATAGTTTTTAATTATTATTGAGCTCACCCCTTAGTGACCCTTATAAGCCTAGCTGAGGCCTGATTAAAGATGTCTTTTTTTCCATTTCTTTGACATTCACAAATTACTGTATTGTTTAGCAAAATCCATCCAAGTCTTTCAATTCTTACTCTCCAGGAATATACTGTATTATATAATATGGTATATTCAAGTTCAGACTATAAGTTATCTTGCCCTTGTATATGAGGTAAGAAGTTGACTTTGGGGGTGCCTGGGTGGCTCAGTCAGTTTAGTGTCCGACTTCAGCTCAGGTCATGATCTGATGGTTCGTGGGTTTGAGCCCTATGTTGGGCTCTGTGCTGACGGCTCAGGGCCTGAAGCCTGCTTCAGATTCTGTGTGTGTGTCTCTCTCTGCCCCTCCCCTGCTTGTGCTCTGTCTTTCTCTCTCTCTCTCTCTCAAAAAATAAATAAAGATTAAAAAAAATTTTTTTTAAAAGAAGTTGACTTTGAGCATAGAGTCAAGCCTGTGTGTTCTCCCCTAGTCCTCTGCTCTACCATTAGAGGAAAGCCGTCTTCCTGAGCTATAGCTTTTTTACCTATAAATTCAGTAATTCCCGAAGTATGTCACAATGTGTTGTGACATACTTTGGGAATTATTATCATTGTTATTATTTTTAAATAGTTTAAAGAACATGAAACAATAAAGTATATAGTATTATATTTGGTCAAGGGAAATATATATTTACATACACACCTTGTATATATAGATTGCATACTTCAAGAGATCCAAGATTCTGTAAATTATTGAAGGTATTAACGCTTTGGCCACAGCTTCTCTAACATTGGGGGGAAATATTCTTCATTTCATATAAGCATCTTTCCAGAGTGACTCACCCATCTACACGTGCCTACGTTTGCCATCCCTCTAGTTTTCTTATTTGTCAACTCAGTCAATGCCTACCTTGATCTTCTAAAGGCCACATTTGTTAAGTAAATATGATAAAAGCACATAAACACTGACTGCAACAGGTGTCTCCTGAATCTCCCAAGATAAACTGAATAGAGAGGTTGGCACAGCTAACACAGGACTGTCTGTAAATCTGCCTGGGCTGTCAAAAGAGAGAGAAGAAGAATTGTGCAGGAAGTAAAACAGTCAATGAGACAAATTAAAGGAAATAAAGAATTCTGGTGGGGATTGACCCGACAAGCTCAAGAACAAAATGATAAAGACCTTTAATCACATCAGAAAGTCTGTAAAATTGTGTGAGTACGAGGACCAGAAAATGTTGACAATAAACCTTATCCTATTACATAAAGAGATAAAAGGAACTACCAAAACTTCAGAAAGGTCATCTCTACCATATATGAGACAATCAGGGAAATTTTAGTAATAACTGAATATTTAACCATGTTAAGGAATTCTTGGGGATTTTTTTGATGTGATAATGTTATTGTGGTTATTTTCTCTTTAGTCCTTATAGAAATACATGCTGAAATATTTATACATGAAAAGATATGATATTTGGTTTTGTCCCAATTCAATGAGGGGGGTGAGGGATGGGGTATAAACAAAACAAGATTGTACATGAATCGATCATTCCTGAAGCTCATTGCTGAATACACGGAGGCTTGTTTCTCTCTACCCTTGTGTATGCTCAAACTTTTCCATTTAAAAAATGTTTTAAAATTATGAAAGAATATCATTTACATACACCATAAGACAGGAAAAGTTTCACGGATACTGCTCTCTCTCACTATTGACAGTTAAGCCCTACTATTGAAAACAAAAACCCTCTCTTTGCAGACATTTGTTCCTGGAGACCCTCAATGGCATTATATTAAAGCCAAGATCCCCCTGGTCTGAAGAGTGGCTCCAACCAGCTTAAGAATGGAATGAAATCATGGTCGAGCTGCCTACGTACAATGCGTGCCTGTAAACTGCAGTACACGTTTTAGCCTTAGTGTATACTCACGGAATGACTACCTTTTTTAACTCCACTTTTTAAATTATTAAATTAAATGTTCATAGTTTAAAAATCCAAATAGTACGGAAGATGGAGAAAGGCAAAAAAGTAAAATTCTTTCTCTCAACATTCAGTCTCAATTGATAGAACCACCTAATTAACACTCTGAGTGTCCTTCCAGAAATGTTCAATGCGTAATCGCACGTGTGGTTGTATGGCTGTGTGGGAATACGAAGAATATTTGAATAAGCACAAAAAGTATTGGGCTTTTGGTTAATTTTTTATAAACAATTATTAGTGAACCTATAATACATCTTTATTTTGCAGCAACACTTATATAACCGCAACGTTGTATATTCACAGAACATTATCTTAGCTCACTTGTCTCAGATGAATTCCCATATCCTCCCAATATGATTATTTATATTTTTATTGACCATTTGAAAATGTAGCTGAACTTTTTACCTTAATATAAAAGAAAATGCATTAACATGAAAACTAATGGCTTACTTATTGTTTCTTTTTTTAATATTTTTTAATGTTTATTTTTGAGAGAGAGAGAGAGAGAGAGAGCAAGCAGAGGTGGGGCAGAGAGAGAGACACACAGAATCTGAAGCAGGCTCCAAGCTCTGAGCTGTCAGCACAAACCTCAACACGGGGCTTGAACTCACAAACTGCGAGACCGTGGCCTGAGCCAAAGTCAAAGGCTTAACCAACTGTGCTACCCAGGTGCCCCTATTGTCTCGTTTAACCTTTCAAATTGAAAATGTTTAGATGGATTTTCCTTTGGGGCTATTCCAGTGTTCTCATCAATGAAGTAATACAAAACATAAGTGCATGAAAAGACAAGAACAAGATTGGTATATTTACTTAATCTTATGTCAGCTGTCTGACTTAGGAGTAAAACTGGTTATGTTACAGGTATATGCAATATGTTTTTCAAGATACGTTAAATTGTAAGAGGAGCTTTTTTATTTTACCTCTGTAATGTTTAGACTTTTTTTAACTCGTAAGTTTGCAATAAAAAACATTCCCATTCTTTAAAAACCATTAATGCACTTATTTTGTAATTACAGCACTTAAGATGATTCTCAATTGAACATTAACTACAAGTTCTTATTTTTTCCTCTTAATTCTTTTTTTTATTGCTTTTTTAAAGTTTATTTATTTTTTTAGTAACCTCTGTACCCAACGTGGGACTCAAACTCATGACACGGAAATCAAGAGTCCAATGCTCTTCCAGCCAGGCACCCCTCCTGTTAATTCTTTTACCATATTCCAAGATTCAGCTTAGGCTTCGGTTAGTCAATACAATCTTATTTTTCAATATGGCCCCCATCGATGTGTGCTCGTTTTGTTTGTGTTCTTCCAATGTTACTGATTTTTCAAATTACTGAAGAAGGAAAGAAAAGGCGATTCTTACTTTGGTTGCATGCCATGCTGTCTCATGGACGCGTGACCTGTGCAGGCACACAAAATCCCAGGTTCAAAAGAGTCCCACTCTTGGTTTAATGTTCTGTCACTGTGTTGAAATTCATAATAATGTAATCCTTGCACTTGGCTTACATAAGTCAAGTCCAAAGGGACACAGTAGCATGGCGTGAGCAGATAACGCACAATGTGCACAATGTATGCGTATCTGATGTTTCCTACCACCCCACTTTCATATAGCATTCCTGATGCTGCCTGAACATAGAATCCCAGCGGACCCAGCACGGGGCTCAAAGCTAGCACAAGACAAGCGTTTTACGGAAGTCGTTGGCTTCCACTGAGTGTTAGGAGAATGTGCATGTATCAACAAGTGAAAGAGGGGCACCTGGGTGGCTCAGTTGGTTAAGCAGCTGACTTCAGCTCAGGTCATGATCTCATAGTTCGTGGGTTTGAGTCCTGCATCGGGCTCCGTGCTGACAGCTCGGAGCCTGGAGCCTGCTTCGGATTCTCTGTCTCCCTCTCTCTCTGCCTCTGAATAATAAATAAACATTGAAAAAAAAAGTGAAAGAAGAAAACAGATGAGTCCATTTTTTGCAACATGTCCTGTGTGCTAGTAAGAACAAGAAAGCATATACACATGCAGGTACAAGCTACAAAACACAATTGTACAATTTTGGTGGTCCTTCATGCAAGTTAACTGTTCTCATATAATTTGGGGGGTGCCCGGTGGCTCAGTCAGTTAAGCATTCGACTCTTGATTTCGGGTCAGTTCATGATCTCTTTGTGAGTTCGAGCCCCACTTTGGGCTCTGCACAGACAATGCAGAGCATGCTTGAGATGTTCTCTCTCCCTCCCTGCCCCTACTCCCCCCCTCACCTCTCTCTCTCTCTCTCTCAAAATAAATAAATATTTAGAAATGAAAGGAAAAAATTAATGTTCTCAAATAATTTCAATAAATATATCTGAACAAATTTAAAACTGGAATTCCAAAATAAAAAGATGAATGGTAAAAAAAAAAAAGAAAAAAACAGTAATTTAAAATGTTAAGTCTTCTTTCCTCAGAGCAGCATGAAATAAATAAAACAACACCATGACAAGTCAACAGTGATACTGTGGGAGAAGGGGGGGAAAGCTTTATATTTTAGCGTCTTATATATTTAGTGTCTTTCATGACCCTTTTTCCCCTGACTTTTGAACAACGGGTCCCCCCTTTTCATTTTGCACCGGGCCTCACAAGTTCTGGAACCAGTCCTGGTTAGGGGTTCTCCGCCTGCCCGGGGAATTCTCCTGCAGGAAGCATCTGTCTTCCATTCTGAAGTCATTAGTTCACTCTGGCAGCTGGGTCTGGCTGGAGAAAGGACATCTTTATTTTGGCAAATGGGCGACACTCACAAACAAGTAGCAAAAGGAATAATCACGTGTCCTGAAATCCAGTGTGGTAAAGTGCTTAGGCTCTCCCGGATTAGGTTTGCTTTCCTTTGTTGCCGTTTACAGCTGTGAATTTTTCACACTGTAGAGTGGTCGTCAAAATAAATGTTTTTCCTTCACCGTGTCCTTACAAAAAACTCAAGACTTTCAGTGCCGCCTTGCTGTAAATTTTCTTTTCTCTTAGAACCACTGGAAATACCCGAGCCTAACCCAAAACCGTGTTGTTAATTTTTATTATGTGCTTTTCTGGCATTGTCTCTGATGAACCATCTTCAGAATATTTCAACAAATATTTATTGAGACCTCGCCTTGTGGGAGGCAATGAGCTAGGCACTTGGGAGACCAAGTGAAATAGAAAGGGTGGCGGCCTCAAGGGATTTAGAGGGAAAAGTCCTCCAGTGGAAACGAGTAAGACCGAAATCTGAGGGTGAGTGATCTGGGGGCTCCTAGGGCAACTCTTTTGTTTCCCACGCAACCTGGTGAACTGTATCCCTTGCGGTACATAAATGACTCCCTCATAACAAGCTAAGAGCCCCGCCGGATAAAGATATTAATATTGCCAGAAATGGCAAGCAGGGGTTAAAATGGACTCATCTGGGAGGGAAAATGCTCCTTTGAAAAACTGCTGCTATCCTTATGAGTTAAAATTTCAGTTTCTCCGGGTTGAAAATCTAAGTACAGGAATACTGCTTTGAGACTCTGACCTAAATGAATCTCACTAGGTCCCCAATCTGCGATTCAAAGTAACTCCACAGACAATGGCCGGAATCACTCCTCAGGGTGTGACAGGTGCTGTCACTCTTCTAGAGTCCATGTATCCATGTAGCTGAGGTCTTTTTTTTTTTCAACATTCACTTACTCTTCTTCATTCTCAACACCTATGGTAGGAATAACGACCTGTGATGTGCTTTTAATACCAGGCTCTTGAGAGTTGGCTTGTGGTTCTGTTACAGACATGTTCCTGAACATGATGTAACATATATTTAAAATTAGTTATTTAGGGGTGCCTGGGTGGCTCAGTCGGTCGAGCGTCCGACTTCGGCTCGGGTCAAGATCTCACCGTCCCCGAGTTCAAGCCCCGCGTCGGGCTCTGTGCTGACAGCTCGGAGCCTGGGGCCTGTTTCAGATTCTGTGTCTCCCTATCTGTCTGTGCCCCTCCCCCACGCATGCTCTGTCTGTCTGTCTCTCTCTCTCTCTCTCAAAAACAAATAAACATTAAAAAAAAATTTTTTTGATTAGTTATTTAATGCTAGAAGGCAGAAATTCTTTGGAACTTGTTTTCGTGAAATGCTGTGGATCCGTTTACTCTCAACAGTCCCTAGTTGCCTCATACTTCTCTAGTCCCCAACATCTATTCTTTCCTTCTTTTTGGCAATACTATCCCTGATCCTGTAGCTGAGCCTGTGGTCACCTGGCATAAAGACACATCCCAGCCTCCTTAGCAACTAGTAATTGCCATGTATGAAATTTTATTTAATGTGATATAAATAAGACACACCTGTATAGCATCCTTCTCTCTTGTTGGCTGGAATGCAAATGTGACAGCTGGGGACTTAGCATCCACTTTGGACCAGGAGATAGAACACTAAAGACAATAAAACAGAAAGACGGGAGGAATGTTCACGCCTGATGACTTCAGGAACTGCTTATTTCTAGACTTTAACATAGAGAGAAATAAAGCTCTAACTTGTTAAAGCCACTATTATTTTGGGTGTCTGTTCCTTGCTGCTAGATATAATCCTAACTGATACATTTTCATAGAGATGTCTGTTTCATCTGTCTTAGGTGAACTCAGCCTTAATATTTATACTTTTTTTTCTACCTTGAAGATTATTGCTCCTGCTTCTAAAGTTTCCTTAAGGAAAGTTATGCTCTTCACAGCTCCAGTTAATTCTAGTTTTAAAAAGGCTTTAAACAGCATAGCAGCTGCAGATATTAAAGCAATAGCTACAAATACCAGTTATTGGCTTTCTGCCAATATGTATTCCAATTCTGCTAAAGAATTCCACCTATTCTATATTCCAATTCCGTCTAAAGCATTCAGCTCTAAGTCATCTCTCGTCCACTTTCTGATCCTATCCATCCCACCTGCTTCCACAATTTGACATTTAATGAGCAAAAAAAAAAAAAAAAAATTTGAAGGGGCGCCTGGGTGGGCTCAGTCAGTGAGGCGTCTGACTCTTGATTTCAGCTCAGGTCACGATCTCACAGGTTCGTGGGATTGAGTCGGGCTCTGTGCTGACAGACTGGAGCCTGCTTGGGATTCTCTCTCCCTCTCTGTCCGCCCCTCCCCTGCTTGCACTCTCTCTCTTTCTCTCCTTCTCAAAATAAATAAATAAACATTAAAAAAAAATTTTTTTTTTTCAAGAAACAGGGCATGTGGATCCCGCCTCAAGCCTGGACCAAGTCCGATGGGAGCATCATTTCCTTTCTAAGTGGAGGCTTGGAGAGCGTTTCCTGTGGCGGTCGCCGAAGCTGTTGCCACAGCGGAAGAGTCAGGAGATGCCACGGTTGTGAGCCAGAAGCCAAGTGGCGCGTTTCCAATCCAAAGGACAAGGTGAGAACTAGATGGATAACAAACTAGATGGACAAACGAGTTATAGACTCACTAGTGGAGAAAGTCTCAGTGGGATGGATGAGCACCTGACTGGGTCTGAAAGAGCAGCTTAAGATTTAGTCCTGTGCCAGAGTAAGCAGCAGGGGATCCCTTTACCTAGCTCCCTGCAGCCCCAAGCGAGAGACGTTCCAATGGCCTTAAAATTAAAAATAGAGCCTAGGATCATAAGGAAATTACTACAAACATGAGCTGGACGTGATGACAGGTTAAGGTGATAATCGTAAGGAAAAGTCATAACTGTGGTTAAGATGAATGAAAATTAAGGTACATAAATAGGTAACTGCATAAAAATTAAAAATTTGAAGAAATCTATGAATATAATTATGATTCTGTAATTGGTTTAACTCTCTAATTTGAATTTTGGGGAGTCCAGATGGAAGAGTGCTATTAATACTAAATGATAATCTCCAGTTGAGGGCTACTCTCCATTTTAAGCTACTCAATTTCCTTTACAAGGAATCATGTCAAACGTCATGCAAATCCTGATGCGTTCAACAAAATTTTAACTGAAAGTGGAAAAAATACCAAGAAAGTTAGAAGTTAAATTAATCATTGAAATGAACCATTCCCAAACAATCTCAGAGTATACTGGGTTGAAAAAATTGGCACTTGGGGCGCCTGGGTGGCTCAGTCGGTTAAGCTTCCAACTCCGGCTCATGTCATGATCTCACAGTTCATGAGTTCAATCCCCGTGTCAGGCTCTGGGCTGACAGCTCTGAATGTGGAGCCTGCTTTAGATTCTGTGTCTCCCTCTCTCTCTGCTCCTCCCCCGCTTGTGTTCTCTCTGTCTCAGAAATGAATAAACATGAAAAAATTTTTGGCACTTTAACCCCTGCCAAAAGCAAGAGTCAAATATATTAGCCAGTGGCAATAAATATCCAGAATTTAGCAAGAAAACTAAAGGAATAGATTATGACTACACTCCCCTGATTCTCAGGTCACGTCTTTCCTCTCCTGTTCCCTTTAATGAAGTGATTTGCAAGGGCATCTGGGTGGTTTGGTCGGTTAAGTGTCCAACTTTGGCTCAGGTCATGATCTCACAGTCTGTGGGTTTGAACCCCACATCAGGCTCTGTGCTGACAACTTGGAGCATGCTTTGGATTCTGTGTCTCCCTCTCCCTCTGCCCTTTCCTCCACTTGTGCTCTGTCTCTCAAAAATAAGTAAATGTTAAAAAGAAATTTTTTTAATAATGAAGTGATTTGGAGAATGATCTCTTATCCCTGAGAGCTGTTCTTTCCTCTTTTCTCTTTTCTTTACTGGAAAATGGTTCTTAGCAGTGGGCCAGGGAGCCTCATCCATGAGGGATACAGCTGTGCCTCCCAGAAGGACTAGGATGGGGGAACTAGCCCAATCTATTGGACATCTGGAGCTCTCAAGGCCGATTTGAGAGCTGTCCCAGAGTGTACAGAGAGAGTAAAACAAGCATCAGTTTCTGATCCGCTTTCCTCCTTTGCCTCAAGGCCATATCTGATGCCTTTGACACCAAGGCAGGCAGAGTAAGAAACTCTGAACTATTCGCAGGAAATGTATGAAACAAAGTCCCTAGTGAATGTCAATGGATACAAAACAGTAGATATGAATTCTGCCTTTTACTTATAATAAAGTTGGCGAGACAAGAAACAACCATGGGTCATTATCTTTATTTTGTAACTGTATCTTCCACTAGACTTGAAGTTGCATGACAGTAGGGACTATATTCATCATACTCACAGCTGCCCATTGATGCCCAGTCCCTGCCCACCCAACAAGCACTTGAAGAAATGAATAAACATACACTATTGAAGTAACAAAAGGCAGCCTCTACACAGTCATGCTGAGTATGAGTGTGGGCACATGAGGAGTAAAGCAGTTAGAAAAGCAGAGATAGCTAAGTGGACAGTCAGTGGGTTTGGGGGTTAAGGTGAGAGTTGAACCTTTTCACTATGTGCAGGATAAAAGAAGCTCTCCCAGCTGGCTAAAGCCTGGCGGCGTTGGGGCTCTGTGTCCTATCGAATGTATAAAGCATTCTCAAGAGAGGACACAAAACAGCAAATGCTCCAACTTCAATGTCAAAGGTGTCTATCCCATATGGGACAATGGAGGTCCCAAGAACAATCTCTTCTCTAAAGTCCAGAAACCTTCAAACAAATGACACTTAGTAATGAGACTTTCTTTGGTCACTAGACCTGGTAAGGAGACCCACTGATGGAAATGTCATCTCACCTTCAACTGCGAGAGGAAGGATCCAGTTTTCCTGAGGATTCATAGATATCGAAACAACTCCCTTCCCCTTCCTTTGCCATCATCATAGGCCAGCCCCAGTCTGGAGTGGTGAGAAGTCAGATCCTTCTCTGGACAAGTCACCTTCTCTTCCCCCAAAATTCTGGTTAGTGGCAAGAAAGTTTGTGTATCAGTCAGAGGCCCATTAGAAAGCAGATGGCATACTCAAAATGGGATAATTTGAGATTTTGGTAAAAGGACTATTTTCGAAGATGTGAGCGGGGTATAGGGAACCCACAAGGCATAGTACTGTAGTGCCCCAGGGGCTGTTACCACCCTGCAGTAACAGGGTATAGAAAAGTTACTGGAACCTGAAGGTTGTACACAGAGGGACGCCAGACAGGAGCCAGGACCCCGCCAGCCTAATGAAACCCCTCAGGGAGGAAACCATAAATCCTCTCTCCCCTCTAATCTCCTTTACCAATACCAACAGGAAGCCGAGGGGCAGGGGAGCCCTTTGATGCAATCTCTGCAGGTCAATTCTGATGCAGACAGCAAGGGGGAGGAGGGTAGGCACGATCTCAGGGGGCTCCCGCACAGCTGTGCTTTATCCATTCTCCAGAAGGCTGTGTCTGGGCAAAGACTCATCCATTTCAAATAGAAAAAAAAAAAGAAAAGAAAAACCCTCCTTCTAGAATTAGTCCTTAATCAGACTAATGCAGTGGACCACAAACAAATCGAATCATAGAATCAGGAGCCTAAATTGCAATCCACGTCTGCCAATCATTGGCTGTGTGACACTGGGAAAGTAAATGCTCCGTATTTAGGCCTTCTGGTTTGTCCACTCTTCGCTCTCTCACGAGGGTATTTGGAGGATATTTGCAGCACTCGCTGTATGTTGACCACAATCATTTTCCCTAATAGCTCCGTAACCAGGGACTTCCCTGGTTCTTCCTACTCATTTCTTCAAAATCTCAGTCTCTCTCTCCATCATCGTTTTATATTCTTTCCCACTGCATTTCCTCTGATATTGAACCCTGCTTTGTGGTGATGTACTATGAACACCATTGTGGTTTAATTCCATGTTCCGTTCATCTGTTGTTAAGCTCTGTAAAAAGCAGATCCTTCAAGTTTAAGGTGAACCACACCAATAGCATCTTTTGCAGTCCGTCACTGTCGCAACTGGTTCAACACACAAATACCGTTCACAGATATTATTGAAAATCTCCTTACGGAAGCAGTAAAATGCCAGACGCCACATTATTCAAAAAACAACTGATTCTATAGAATTGTGAATGTGACTGTAATAATAATGGTAATGATGATAAATAATAAGAGTTTACCTTTACATATGTTTACATGTTATTAAAGAAATAATGGGTGTTTATGTGTCGGGCACCATACTAAGTATTTTGACATATAATTTCATACCAATTATTATTAAGTATTATTAGATGCCTTCATTACCCCACTTTGTAGAAGAGGAAGACGAGACTTAGAAAAATTAGATTACTTCCAAAAGGTTGTCAAGGATTACTCAGATTCAGGATTCAAACCCAGTTTGAATCTAATTCTACAGCCCATGTTCTTAGACACTACAATATAACTGAATTTCACAAAGGGCCCATAATTCAAACTCTCTGACCCGGTAATCCCACTTACAAGAGTTTTTCCTATTCCAAAAGAAAGGCAATTCCGTTCTGGAAATGGATAGTGGTGATAGTTGCACAACAACATAAACATACTTAATGCCACTAAATTGTACACTTAAAAATGAGCAAAATGGCAAATTTTATGTTGTGTATATTCTACCGCGATAAAAAATATTTAAGAAGTCAACAAGAAAAGGGGCACCAGGGTGGCTCAGGCAGTTAGGCATCCAACTTTGGCTCAGGTGATGATCTCGAGGTCCGTGGGTTCGAGCCCCACGTCGGGCTCTGTGCTGACAGCTCAGAGCCTGGAACCTGCTTCAGATTCTGTGTCTCCCTCTCACCCTCCCCTCCCCTGCTTGCACGTTGTCTCTCTCTCTCAAAATAAATAAACATTAAAAAAAAAGAATTCAACAAGAAAAAAAGAAGGCAATATTTCAAAACAAAGTGATTTTTGTAATACAGTGATTTAAATGCTTGCGTGACAAAATTAATTATAAATATACATTACCTATTTTGTTTCTATGTATAAAATTGTCTACTCAAGCTGGCTAAAAACTTTGAAACTGTATTCTTACTGGGGAGGTAGAATTTTTCTTAGGTTTGATATTGCCATATATTTGGGCATGGCAATTTTCAACCAAAAATCAATAGCCATCTAAATTAATATTTAATGAAGAGAAAAACAAAGACAGCTTTAGCATGAAGTGACTCAGAAATTTTGCCATCCACCCACCACTAAGGATTGTCTGAGGAGTTACTATAGCAAATTGAGGAATGTACCAAGGAATAGAAAGACATGAGAAAAATTAAAGTTAGGTAAGAGAAGGAAAAAAAAGAACCACATCCACAAAGGTGATGGTCGCTAAATTATTTTTGATTGCAAATTAAATAGGAAGTAATGGAAATGCCCAAAGAGAATGAGGAAGTTACCTAAATTATGGTATTTCTTCTTAAGAGATTATTATGAAGCCATTAAAAATTATAAGTACAGAAATTCTTGTAACAACATGGAAATAATGTTGGCTTAATGTTAAATGAAAAAAATAGAATGCAAAATTTTACTCACATTATGCTCATCAGCAATATAAATGCATGCCTACTGAAATAAAACATGCAAAAATAAAGCCACAGTTGTGATTGAGTGGTAGAATTATGGATGATTTTCCGCCCCTCCCTTTCCCAAACTTTGTAATGCCATTTCATCTTTGTAATAGTTATCTATTGTTAAGACACAAATTATCCCAAAATTTAGAGGCTTGAGACAATAAGCATTTATTTTCCCACAGTTTTTGTGAATCAGGGATCCAGGCACAGCTTTGCCGGATGCCTCGGTCTTAAGGATGACAGCTGGCTTAAGGCACGACCAAGAAAAGATCCACTTCCAAGGGCACTCAAGTGGTTGTTGACAGGGCTAGGTTCCTCTGAGGTTGTTGCATTGAGGGCCTGGGTTTCCCCTCTCTGGCTCTTGCCCGGGAGCCTACCTCAGGTCCTTGCCCACGTGGACTGTCCGTAAAGCACCTCAAAACATGGCGGCTGATTTTCATCAGAGCAATGCATGCAGGCAAGCGTGATGGAAGCCAGAGCTTTTTGTGGCCTCATTTCATTATCTTTGCCATATTCTGTCAGTTGGAAGCAAGTCATCAGGTCCAGCTCACACTGGAGAAATTGGAATCATTGGAGTCGTCTTAAAGGCTGCCTACCACGGTGGTCATTAAAATAAAAGACTCAGGAAAGAGAGCTCTTCTTCTCTTTTTATCATCCAGCCCATGATCCGTTACTTTTAGGGAATAGGATTCAGCAACTTCTTTTAGCACAAGTTCTTCTAGACACTGGAAATACCAGCAAACTTGTTCTCTAAGGCCTCTAGAAAGGAATGTATCTCCGCCAACACCTTGGTTTTAAGCCGGTGAAACCTGCATCCAGCTTCTGCCTCCAGAACTGC
This sequence comes from Paguma larvata, assembly GCA_030068075.1. Classification (NCBI taxonomy): domain Eukaryota; kingdom Metazoa; phylum Chordata; class Mammalia; order Carnivora; family Viverridae; genus Paguma; species Paguma larvata. The sequence continues at coordinate 55,391,379 of CM057825.1, forward strand.
CAGATGATTAGTTTGGGTTGTTTTAAACCACTAAGTTTGTGATAGTTTGCTAAGGCAGTAATAGAAAACTAATACAAGCCACAAGTCAAACAAATCACAGAAGTGTAGCTTATCCAGTCTCAGTTAGATTGAATCGTTGTTTTACTACAAGAGGTTGCACAGAAATGTAAGAATTCTTTGGGACCTGGCTTGTGGGAGTCCTGTGAAAGCAGTTTAAGCCTGCTCTTGCGATCATTAGAAGTAGTCACAGAGGGGCGCCTGGGTAGCTCAGTCGGTTGAGCGTCCGACTTTGGCTCAGGTCATGATCTCGCAGTCTGCGAATTCGAGCCCCGCGTCGGGCTCTGTGCTGATGGCTCAGAGCCTGGAGCCTGCTTCACGTTCTGTGTCTCCCTCTCTCTCTGCTCCTCCCCCACTCATGCTCTGTCTCTCTCTGTCTCAAAAATAAATAAAAACATTAAAAAAATAAAAAAAATAAAAAAAAGAAGTAGTCACAGAAAAAGCAGTCTGAAATCTCTCATTGACTTTTCTCCCTGAGTTGTGATAGCAACTTCATCCACCACAGAAATTGATTTTAGTTAGTGAAGAAATCGGAAAATATATGCTTGTTTATTTCAATCAAAATGAATGGACAAATAAAGACATTTAGCTTCTACTGATACTCTGAGAATGCAAAGCCTATTCTCAGCTTTAAGGCCAAGAATTCAGAGACATTTTGGCAAAGCCAAAGAAGGAAGGAAAGAAGGGAGGGAGGGAAGGAGAGAGGAAGGGAGGGAGGAAGGGAGGGAGAGAGGAAGGAAGGAAGGAAGGAAAAATCCTTTAATGTCCATGTAAGTAAGAGGGACCTGGCTGAAAACCTTTCCTTCATGGGTTAAGTTAGGTGAGATCGCATTAGTCTATCTATTCTAGAAAGATAAAGACAGCAAAGTCCACCCTCCGGGGATGGGAACACATGATTCCAAATAGTTTAGCCATTTTAAAGCTAAGGCTAGAGTGTGGTGAACTGGTAGGTGCAAAGAGATGGAGTTCTTCTACTGGACAATTCCATGGGATTTTTTTTCCTTTGCTTTCCACTCAACTGCAAGAGTCTTTGGACAGAGGCTGACAGATGAACGTGAACGTTAAGGGTAGATTTTCCTGATGATGCACTTGCCAAGTTTCCATGAACACTTCAGGGAATTATGTGCAACTATCAGTGGGAGAATACCTCCCTAATAGCTTATTTTTAATTTTTTTTTCAATTAACAATTATGTTTAGTCAATCCCCAGCAGGACTTGTTGGTGAGATTGCTGGTTTCCTAATGCAAGTTTCTTTTCAGTTAGCGAGCTAATGAGGATGACCTGTTTTCACTTGATGAGGTACTGTTAGGTATATCCAGTGTCTACCTAAATGCATTTGTGAATTAAATCTTGTCTGGGAAGATTTGCTCATTCAACCTAGGGATTAGAAATTATATTGACCCAAGAAGCAAGACTTGCTATATTTAGTCTGGGATCTGTGCCAAACATGCATAGCCAGACCAGGGGATTAGGGAGCCCTGACATCAGTTTTACTCCTGTGCCTTATAAAACATCAGGGTTAGCAATTATGCTACATCATTGGAAAGATACAATTCCCAGGTTCCAAATTATTTTAAATTTTTTTGCGTGGTGCCTCATTTTCAGATCAATAATAACTCAGCACATGAATGGAAAGGAAAGGACTAGAAGGGGAAAGAAACAGCCTTTAGCAAGGACCAGCTGATATTTTTACTCCCATTCTGCGATGAGAAAACCAATCCACAGAGAGGCTAATTAAGTAAATTATGGAAAGGTACAATCAAGTTGGTAGCAGGATTAATATTCCAGCCCAGACCTATCTGACTCCAGATCCCATGCTCTTATTTTGTTCCTATTCATTCTACCTTTGTGTGAGAGAAAAGCGGTGTGTCTGTTTCGTTTCAGATGGAAAAGTAAGTGAGACCATTATAATAATGGAATGAGTTCAGAATCTCCCAAGAAAAGCTGAATAATAGCTTCTGACTCAAACTCCCATCCCTTTTTCAGACAGTCATTTTCCTCCTCTTCTGCCTTTCCTTCCTAATAAAAGCACGAATGGAATTAAACATTAAAACTCCAGGAGGAAAAATATCTCCAGGAGGGCACAGATTGTCATTTGTCTTTGTATTTCCAGTGCCTTATACTTACCTGGCCCAGATTAGATGCTTGTCACTGGCTTGTCATAGGAAAAAGAAAATGAATTAATAAACCAATGAAGATTGTTCTATTTATAATGCTTATTGGAACTGCTGTTTCACTTTCAAATGTGGGAAAGTATTTTGTTATCATTTAAGCCAGCTGTTTTGAATATATTAAATCTTCCAAATTTCTGAAGTGTGTTACTAAAGACTGATTCTCAATATGGAACTATTTTTCTTCCTCACTATACATAGCCACATATACACATATATGTGTATTATTATTTATATATTATAATATATATATAAATATATTATTTATATATTATAATATAATAATATATTATTATTATATTATTTATCTTTGAGAGAGGGGAGGGGCAGAGAGAGGGGAGGCGGAGAGGATCCAGAGTGGGCTCTGTGCTGACAGCAGCAAGCCCGATGCGGGGCTCCAGCTCACTGACCACGAGATCATAACCTAAGCCAAAATTGGACACTCAACCAAATGAGCCACCTAGGCACCCCTGTAGTGCTATATTTTTATTATGCTCCCCAAAATGATTTAAAACAGTTTATATTCAGAGGTATGAGTACTCCGAGCTCCAAGTAACATTCTCAGAAAGGGCCTTTTAAATTTTCATTAATTAAAAATAAGATCTCTAAAAATGAGAGCGTTCATAGGTCTCTCTAATCCGTAGGCATCTCTTGGGAAGGATTTATAAATTGCCCAGCTGTAATGTAAAATACTTTTGAAAATGTGGGTACAGGCAGAGAATATTACCATCAACAGGAACCCAGAAAAAAGCAGTAGTTCAGAGTCAATGTCTGGCTGTATTTGAAGCCGCTGTATGTACACAACCCCAGACAGCAGTTAAAACTTTCCAAAGTAATATGTAATGATGCTCCAAGAACTCTTCACAACATGTATGCCTGATGTTTCCTGCATTAGACTTTTCTTTAGAAGCAAGTACGGCATCTTAAGTGTCTTCTCGCAAAAGGCAAACAAATTTTAGAATTTTCATGTAAAGCATTCCATGAAATGCCTGGTTTCCAAGTGAAAAAAAATCCTAAGGAATTGTAATTAAATCTAAGTTTTGCTTCAGTGAAAACCCCATTTCCAGAACGTGAGTTCTATCAAAAGTGGGACATTTGCTATGAAAGACTTTAGTTCATAACCTTGAGAATAGAGATTTTCTCCTTCATAATACCACCTTCGGAGGGTGCGTTGGTAGAAAGAATATCAATTCTCTGAGGTCATACATGAGGTGTGTTTGGATTGATTATATGTTCTAATAGCCTAAAATCTAAATGAAGAGGGTTTTTAATAAGAAGGTAATATAGGACTATTGAGATCTTTGTATATTATAAAAGTACCTGGGGAGGTGTGTTGTAATGTGAATAAGACTACTTGATCGTCTTATTGGGGAAACACTTATCTCAAGATGAAAAATGGCCGCATTGTTGTTTGACATTTGGATTGTCGATGACTTGACCAGAAGAAACCTTAGTCAAACACTCCAGAGACATGAACAGTTCAAGAGAGCAGTTGCTTGCCAAAGGTCACTGATAGAATAATAGGGGTTTTTCCTCACCATCTGAAGAAAGTCTGATGCTGCTTTATCCTAGTGAAGGGGAAATAAAACGATGGCCAAAAGTCCTGCTTTTATTAAAAATAATATCATTCATGTAACAACAAAATGACAGGATAAACTCTAAAATGTCTTCATAATAGAATCCCTGGATAGAATACTTAGGCATGTAACCTATACTCTGCTCATCTGATGTACATCAAAAGTAAAATATTCAATTCTTTTTGAGAAAATATAAGCTAAGAAAATACCAAGATGAGTCGCTAGGTACCTAGCTTGAAAATCATTCAAATGAATAGAATTCCGAAGATTAGAAGCCATACTATTTCTAACCTTTCATAATAAAAAGAGACTTTAGGTACGCTTAAAAGTAAAAAAAGATAAAGACGGGGCTCCCGGGTGGCTCAGTCAGTTGAGCATCTGACTTTGGCTCAGGTGATAATTGCTGTTTGTGAGCTCGAGTCCTGCATCAGACTGCCTGCGGTCAGCACAGAGCCCACTTTGGATCCTCTGTCCCCCTCTCTCTCTGCACCTTCCCCACTCATGCTCTCTCTCTCTCTCAAAAAAAAAAATTAAAAAGAGAGAGAGAGAGAGAGAGAGACAAAGAGCTCCAATGTGTCTCTCTTCTCTATCATGCAGTTGGGGTTGTCAGATAGAAGGCTTGGTGGATGTTCTTAGTCATGCCATGCACCTTTGCTAATTTCAGCATTTCCTATCTCCTAAAGCTGTTCAAGTGAAGAATTTTAATTTTTAAAACCGTTTGGGATTTCAGTACCACATTAACAAATACCGCACACCTGAATTATTTAACAAGACGTTGGTAACAATGCTAAGACGACTGGTGGACGTGAAGTACTCCCAAACCTTGAACTTCTCACTCTCTACGAAGGAAAATTTTTCACAAAACTACAAATTTTAACCAATGTAGTGGCACCCCAAGGGAGATACTAAACCCTCAGTACCATATCTGAGGAGTACCATTTCCCCCACTACCTCCTCACCCCAGAAATTTTACATAATGGATTCAAGTTAAAATAAATAGTATGGGCAGATTTGAAAGCAAAAAAAGGTCAAAACAATATAACATAAAGCCTGCATTGCATGTACAGGAAGGGGGAGAGGCAGTTCCATTCCCCATTAACCTCGTTAAGAGTTAGCTATACATAAACTTTAGGCTTCTTACCTCAACACTCCTCCCACACGACAGATACACACTCCTTCCTTGCCTATCTTGGTCATTCTGGCAACAAAGGGATCTCCAAGCAATAGTACCCCAATTCATGCTTCCCCCATAAACTGTTCTGAAATGTATCTGCTGATCCTTGTGAGCAAATAAATTGACAATAGAATTTTTTTTTTTTTTGCCTCACCAATGTGAAATAAATGTTGAGTTCTTTTAGGGTTGAACAGCCTCATCTTTTTAACCAATGGCATTGTTTCTCAGTAGGCTCTGAAAAAGTACAGTGTACTTAGGGTAGAGACAAAGACTGACCTAATAACCAAATCACTTTAGGATTCAGCCCCTCACTAGCACTTCATCCACAGTGCCCAGGAAACCCCCATAGAGCTTGAAGAGCATGGAAGAAACTCAAAAACATCTCACCTGTCCTATTCAACGGGGAATCCGAGTTCTCAAGTCCCAGGGGAAAATGGATGGATCTCCAAAAGTAACCTTTCCCAGGTGGCTACCAGTTCCATGAATTTAGTAAAATTAGGTTTTTGCCAACATTATTTTTACAAGATTCTCTGCAGATCGACATATTACTTGCAGTCAGAAATTGCCAGAATCTCATAGCTTCTTATGACCCACGTATGGGAGATGCAGGGTCCTCTTCCACTCTAGAAACAGACCTGAGTTTGGAGAGCCAACTATCTTTGGAAAGATGAAAGGTTACTTGAAGCCAAAGCGTCATGATGTGCCAGCTGAATTTCTGGTCTAAAGAAAAGTGGTAGCATCCTTTCTTCTTTCTGATTTTGAGGGTAGATTGCATTCTAATCAAATCATTCAAGCGCTTGCACGGTTTTACATGGTCACCTCTATATCGTAAATGTTAAAGCTACAAATGACGAACCAGAGCTCCCAGAAGGCAACTGCTCCACCAGCATGGTCTTTGCCATTAACTTCTGTACTGTTTTTGACTACTTCTTAGGAAGAAGTCCATGAAAATAATTCCCAAACTCCCTCTCTCTCTTTCTCTTGTCCCCTACTTCTTAAAGTTTACAACAAGCACACTATTTAACAATCAAGTCCTCAATAACAGAAATTTTAGTAAGAATGAAGACGTGTTTAAATTTGTTTCAGATTCCCGTGCAGCAAAATCAGGTGGAAATCCAGAACCTTCCATTTCCTAGCTGTGTGATCCTGCGAAAATTATTTAACCTCTCCCAGGCTGTTTCATCTATCTATGAAATGGAACCAGTAATACCTTCCTCACTGGGTATATTGTAATGATTAAATGAGATATAAGATAACTAGAATGTCATAGGCACATAAGAAATGTTAAATTCTTTTTAACAAAAATCCAAATTTCTTTATATAGAAACCGGCAAATGGATGTGGTTTTCTTGTTTGTTTGTATGTCAGTAATGTCTTTAGAGTTAATTTATCTCTTTTCACTATTTAATAAACAAGCTTGCTTAAAATTTGCATTTAAGGGCTGATTTTAAATGTTTACATATACCCAATATTATATTCTGTTGCTATTGTCCAGTTACCTTTAGATTTTAAAAAATTGTATGTGGTTACATAGTCTTTATACTATTCACTTTGTGTATTCCATAGAGTGATATATGATAATTATTTATTTCTATCTCTGGACATCTAGTTTGTTTCCATTTCTTCAATAGTATCATCGGTAGTGTCAGAGGGGAGGAGGAACTTTGTTCACACAAGAGCTTTTCCTACTTTGTTCATGTTAATGTCTTAGGATACAGTTCTAGAAATGGTATTACTAGATTAAAGAGTGTGAACACATTTTTATGGTTTTGATTTGTTTTTGTTGATTTTTAAATTTTTTTTAAATGTTTATTTACTTTTGAGAGAGAGAGAGAGAGACAGGGCAGGAGTGGGGGAGGGGCACAGAGGGAGGGAGACACAGAATCCGAAGCAGGCTTCAGGCTCTGAGCTGTCAGCACAGAGCCTGAGGCGGGGCTCAGACCCATGAACTGCGAAATCATGACCTGAGCAGAAGTTGGACGCTTAACCGACTGAGCCACCCAGGCGCCCCTGTTTTTGTTGATTTTAAGTGCAGGGAAAGAAGAAGCTACTGGGAGGTAGGATTATCAGAGGTCTGAATATGGAGATTTGAAAGGTGAGAAAAGGAATGTTCCAGGAAGAAAAAAAAAAAGGGAAACAAGTAAGGTCTTAATATAAAAAAAAAAAAAAAGGGAAAAGGACCGAAGGAAATTAACCTGAGTGAAGTAGAAGTTTTTTTAGCAACAGTGGGAAATCAGGCCAGATGAGTACATTCTTATTAGAGGCGCCCTTGAGATAATATAGTGTAAGTTTGCTGTCGATGTCTAGAGCCCAGGGCACGACTGAGAGGGGGATGGGTCGTGAAGAATCACTGGACAGAACTGAGGCTGACCTGGACAGGAAGGACACTGGAGTTGTGGAAATGGGAAATATCTGTAATCAGAGCTTCCCGTATGATGTCAAAGGAGGGGAATGTGGAAAGTGAATCCAGACGCTTGAAGACAAAACCAAATAAAGGAACTTAGGAAGAGGTTAGTGTGAGAGAAAGAACAAAATTGTACTTCCCCAAAATTCTCACCTGAGTGACTGGAGATGAGGAGAAGGTGGGTGTCACTCAGCTGGCAGCAGTTGGGTAACCAGGAAGGAAAACCAGTTTGCTGGAGGGGCAGATTGGGTAAGGGATATGAGTATGAGTTGATAGTAGGATATTCAGGTGGAAAGGCCATGTGTAGGTAGTTGGAAGCCCTTATGTTCTTTAGGATTTCTGTGGTTTAAGTCAGCTACATACGAAGCAAGGAGTTCATATTACAATACAGAACATTTTACCAGAAGATGGAAAAGGGACTATGGAAATTCTGAGATGGTCAGATTAGCCATGGCCTTGGACCAAGGCAGCAGGCCATCTTGATACCTGCCTGTGGCCTCCCAGAACCACGATGTGAGTGCCAGGATTTTATCAGAAATCGTGTCCCATTGATCTAGTTCCATGATTGACTATGTGGTAAAACACATTTGTGGTGACACATCGGAACAAAAAGGAATGAAATTTAGAATTATTTCATTTAAAGTACTGTAGGCACAAAACCAGCAATTTTACTTGGGGACCAATAGCATATTGTTCACAAATTATTAAGTTTTTACTTCAGAAGATACCTGTGTGAAAAGACTCCTTTAAAATATATGGTAGAGATCCTGAAACTCAGAAAATCTCTGAAGAACAGTATAAATACCTTTCAAGAAACTACATGATACTGAAAATTCGGCAGGCCTCACACCTGCAAAATCTTACAGATGAGCTCCCACGTCCCCACCAAACAGTCAGAATTCCGGATTCATCTTTTAACTATAGAAAATTCCACAAGAAGAACCTAATAATCCCCTGGGTCATCCAGAACCACTGAACACATACCCTGTATTCTAAATATAATCCTTTACATTTTTCCTTAGAGGAATACTAATCACATGTGTGGGCCATATGCCGCAGTTTAATATCTCCCCAATCAGCAAGAAATTTCCTCAGATTTTTCACAGGATCCCTGAGGAACCAGAAATAGACAGCAGGAGAATCCAGTTTGAAGTAATCATCTTAGATTGAATTAAATATAATCATATATGTAATGGTACCAGGATCTGCCAGAAGAATTTGGGTGTAGTAAGTTTTCCCGAACTTGTGTGTTTTATCTATCTTTAATTGTTGCTTTTAAATGTCTTCCATTAAAATAGTTTATAATTCAAGAATCATAAATTAGACTGTTGGTGTGAGGCCACTGCTAATCACCTCAAAAAATGCTCACACGGTCTTCAGGGAATGCACCAGAAGAGCTCATAGAAGGCAGGACTGCTTGTGGCCCAAGGGTCCCCCAACACAATCTGTCTACTGAGCATTCTCAGTTTGCAGAGAAGGAAGGTTCTGGAAATTGCTGGTGGTGAGCCCCCGCTAAACCCTGTATCAGAATCACCCGTGGAGCTTGTTAGGTACATCCGTCTCTCTGAGCCGGGGGTCTCTAAGACCTTCTGAATGTAGAGGCCCAGGGTCTCCTGCTTTCTCAAGGTCTGTGAAGTCGGAGTGAATACGATGGAAGCAGGGAGGAAAGGAGGGTGGGAACAGTGGTTTTGATTCTTTTAAACTGATAGGTGTTCACAGAATTACATATTTTTTTCTTTTTGTAACTCCATTAAATATGCTCATTGCAATTAAATAAGATTTTGCAGTCCATTAGCCTGTAATGGATGTAGCCTAATTTGAAAACTAAAATTAGAAGAAAAACGAGCAAGAAAATGTGTTGATTAATGCATCTCTGAGGATCTTTATACTCTCTTTTAAGCAGACTAATGAATATTTTAAAGCAAAATAACAATGAAAATAAATATACTTTGTATTTATAATGATAAACGTGTTTTTCAAAACAACCATAAATGAATTTACATTGTCAAACCCATTTCAAAGATGAGAGACACTAAGGCATGAACATATCAACTTGCCATCACACACAATATGTTGTTAAGAGCAGTTGTGGCTGTCTAAAACTGCTGACCGAGTCCGGTGATGGGAATTACCAGGACATTTGTCAAAAGTTTCAAAGTTGTACCCAATTTGCTTAAAAGAGGAATCATTTTATCTGTATTTCCCACGCACAAGTCTATAGCTTCCTTGGGGGACCGCACCCTCCAGATTCAAGCTGCCTTCCGGACCCTCTATTGGGGCAGGGAAAGGTGGATAAAGCTCACTTCTGTATGTTCAGGGTCAAGGTCAGGCCTCCTTCCAGACCCCACCCAAAGACCATATTTCTCCTTTTCCTGGGGTAATTCATAACTAGAATTAGAGCAGAAGACGGAACTAGTCGCCAGCCTCCAAGTTCCTCATATCCTTCTCCTCACACCCTTGTGTAGTCCCCTCCCACCCTGGACCAGAGCTGGCCCGTGTGACTGGTAGAACATTCCAAAGTGTAGTGTGTCATTCCAGAGGCTAGATCAGTAGGGTATTGAGGCTTTTGCCTTGGTTTCTTGAATTTCTTGTTTTGGAGGAAGCCAGTAGCCATGTCACGAAGACACTCAAGCAGCCCCACTGAGAGGCCCACATCGAGAGCGCTGACCTGCCAGCCACGTGAGGGAGTCACGTTAGGAGTAAATCCTTCAGACCCAGGCAAGCCATCAGACTGCTACTGTGCAGCTGATATCTGGCTGTAACCTTGTGAGAGATCCTGAGGCAGAACAACCCAGTCAGGCCGCTCCAGAATTCCCGACCCACGGAACTGTGAGGTCATGGGTGATTACTGTTGCTTTAAATAAACCACTACGGTTATAAATATATAAGTACTTTCTATATATTGTTTTATTTAATCCTTACCACAGTCTTATGAGGTAGATACCATTTTGTTCATTTCCCCATGAGGTAACTGAAGCACAGAAGAAGTCAAATGACTTGCCCAAGCTCGAATAGTAAGGAGTAGATTCAGAATTCGAACCCCCGATTTCCAAGCCCAAGTTTTGAGACTGGAGTGGAAAATGATGAAGTCTCTGGTCTCTTTCCAGCCCAAGCGGAGAGGATTCTGTGCTGTGAAAAGCTCCTCCCCACTCCTTGCTTCATGCCACCTAAAGCACCAGCCACATTTAGTGGGCTGTGCTGGGGCCACACAGCCCATTCCAGGTGCTCATCTGCGTGTGAGATTTGGGAAAGCCCCAAGCCTGCTCTGGCCAAAGCCTCCCATCCTCTCTCCTGAAGTTGCCCTTTCTAGACTGTCTCTAGGACTCACTAGGGTCTAGTAAAAAATATATATATATATAAAAATAAAAATAAAAAAATCCCTGATTACAATTTGAATGTTACCTGGGAAATGTACATGAACTGGTGGTCACCATCTTTGACCTGTTGACAGAGAACACAGCCCAAAGGAAATAGACCTGGCAGATACATTTGAGTTTAAACGGCATTTGAGAAAGCCCTGAAAATGCAGCATTTCTGGGTGTTAGAAGGCCTCAGAGCGGGCGAATACCCAGTAGGTGAGCAGAGACTACATCCCACCCACACCCTAGACGCAGAGAGAGAGAAAAGTTGAACTGCAATTATCCAAAATTTGCAAGCAGAAAACCCAGAGACCTGCTTTCTTAAATCTAAGTGTATGTATCATTTGGTGTGATTTTGAAAACACAATTTTATCTTAAATGACTTGTATTAGAGGTGAGGCACAACAAAATTCATTTCTGTTTTGAAAACATTATGCTACTTTAAATATGCCAGACGCCAGCAGACAAATAATACATGATTCCACGCATGTGAAGGTATCTGGAATAGGTATATGCATAGACGCAGAAGGAAGAATGGTGTGGCCAGGGCAGTGGGGGGCGGGGTAAGAAACGGAGAGTTTGGAGAGTTCGTGTTTCATGGATACAGAGTTTCAGATTGGGGAGATGAAAAAGTTCTGGTGATGGATGGTGGTGACGGCTGCATAGCAATGTGAACGCACTTCATGCCACTGAATGGTACATTTAAAACTGCGTCACGTGATAAATTTTAATTTATGTATATTTTACCATAATAAAAAACTTATTTTCTAATCTTTTCTGTTGCCAGAGCTCCAAGGTCTGTATCTGGTCCCACGAACCCCTCCCATTTTTCCTCCGAAGTGTCTGTTTTATGTTTTTCCGTCTTCTTCCTTGCCTCAAGCCTTCATCATCTCTCATGAAGGCTATTGAAATGAGCCCTTACATGGCCTCACTGATACTGCCTCTTCGCATCCAATCTGTCTCACGGCACTGCTGTCTATGTCATCCAGAGTTTAACTCTCTCAGTGCCTCGCTGTTGCCTTTAGGAGAAGCTTAATACATATTAAAACAGTCTTCTCTCTCATGCAGAGAGAAACCCAGGCTGTACACCTGTTTTTAACAAGCATTATTCCACTTATTTATTTTGTTTTATTTTTACGTAAATTCTGTGCCACATGTGGGGCTTGAACTCACCAGCCGGAGATTAAGAATCACATGCTCTACCAATCGAGCCTGCCAGGCACCCCTCGCTCATTTTGGTTGTGAAATATAGCATACATGCAGAAGGGTACATTAAGCTTCATGTATAATTTCAACCACTCACGTAACCTAGTCGAGATAGAATATTGCCAGCTACATTATGCTAATTTAAAGAGTTAGCTTAGAGCTTACTGACTAGACAGTCTGGGCAGATGGAGGAGTAGCAGAAAGTGCCTCAAAAAAAGAAGATATGGAGACGAATTTCTCTTACTTTATCATCTTAACCCAAGCGTGGGAGAAAGAACCTTCTAGCAGGACCAGAGTGGGACACGTGGACAATTTCTTTAAAGAAAAATCTCTTCGGGGACACCTGGCTGGCTCAGTTGGTTGCGTGGCCAACTTCAGTTCAGGTCATGATCTCGTAGTTCGTGAGTTCAAGCCCCACGTTGGGCTCGTTGCTGTCAGCGCAGAGCCTGCTTGGGGTCCTCTCTTCCCCTTCCTCTCTGTACCTCCCGCGCTTGCGCTCTTTGTAAATAAATAAATAAATAATAAATAAATAAATAAATACAACAAACCTTTAAAAATAAAAAAAAATCTCTTCAGTACTTACGGCGTGTAAAACCAGCCTAACATTAAATAGAGAAGGTAAGGAACCCAGAGTTAGGAAGACGAATACCACGGCCCCTTTCCTGGAGGAGACGAACATGCTGCAGATTGTTGCAACAACGTTTTGTGTACAAAATGCAAAGCGGAGCACAGAAGGGTTTAGGAATAGAATTAAAGTTAATCAGACTGTGAAACAAAGCAAGAAGCAATTGGCAGTGGGATCTTTGCCATTGTTTTGCTCCAAATTCCCACTTTGAGCTGAGGAAATTCCTGGAAATCGAAAGAGATGGAGGGAAAAAAACCGACTCCATGGGGCACCTGGGTGGCTCAGTCGGTTGGGTGGCTGACTTCAGCTCAGGTCATGATCTCACGGTCTGTGGGTTCGAGCCCTGCATGACGCCCTCTGTGCTGACGGCTCGGAGCCTGGAGCCTGCTTCGGATTCTGTGTCTCCCTCTCTCTCTGCCCTCCCCCTGCTCACATGCTGTCTCTCTGTCAAAAATGAATAAACGTTAAAAAAATTTAAAAAAAAATTAAAAAAAAAAAAAAACCGACTCCATTTCTCTGGTGCCGGTCTATGAAGCATCTCACGATGAGTTTCCAGGGGAAGTTGTGGAATCCCTTCTCCAGAGATCTTATGATAGACTTTGAAGCCTTACGTATCCAACGGGCTGCCAAATTTGTTAAAGCAGCTGGATGCGTGCCAGACTGCCACTTCGTTTTGTGCTGTGTAGACACAGTCCTAAGCATGTGAAGCTCCCATAAGGCACTTAAAGTTATTTCTGGACTTGTCCGATCTCCCTTACTATTCAGTTTTTAAGTTCCTTGAGGGCAGTGCATCACACAGGGTTCTGAGAGGCACTCATTGGACCCGGTCAAGTTAGATGAAACAGGGTGGGGAAATGAGCAGGTGTGGTTCCTCCAGGAGGGTCAAGAACTTCGCTCAGAGCAGGCTCTGCAGCCAGCCAGGAACGCCTCCCTCAGTGTGCGCCAGCAAGGGTCCAAGGGCTGCCATCGCTGCCGTGGGCAGGAGAATCAGCTGTTCCTTTACCCCCAGAAAAAGTGGAAAGCTGTTGGAGGAAGAAGGATTAGGCACTAGGTCAGCCAAAATGACCAAACCAATAGCAGCCACGATGTCGTGCTCCGTAGAATTTTAGTACTTTTGGCTAAATGAGATGCCTAGTACAGTTAGAATACATATCTATTTTAAATTTTCCTCAAACTTAGAGGTATCAAGTTGCTAATGAAAGAAGCCAACTTTGAAATAAAGCCAGTGAAAGAACTAGCATTTTCTCATGGTAGTTATTTAACCTTAAAGTAGCCTCCTAGAGGCTTAACTGGACCTGTGTTTTTTGTGTGTCTTTTTTTTTTATTTTTTAATGATTTTATTTTATTATTGAGAGAAAGAGAGACAGAGCGCGAGTGGGGAGGGGCAGAAAGAGAGAGAGACACAGAATCTGAAGCAGGCTCCAGGCTCTGAGCCACCAGCACAGAGCCTGACATGGGGCTCGATCCCACAAACCGTGAGATCATGACCTGAGCTGAAGTCGGACACGTAACCGACTGAGCCACCCAGGCACCCCCGTGTGTCTTTCTCAGAGACCACCTTGATGTTTCATTAGTCTCTCTACAACATAAACGAAAGATGGCTATGCAAAGGATATTTTGGTGCTGCTCTCCAGAAAAAATGCAAAACAAATTAAGAACACTCATGCTTATAAAAACTTTGCTTGTATCTTTGGAAACTTGCTTTTCATATAAGAAGCAGCATTACTTTAATTTTGCTTTAGAAGTATGGAAAAATGAGAATTAGAAGTCTAGTTTTAGGAGGGTGGGGGATGGGCAAAATGGGCGGCAGAGAGGGAGAGATACAGGACTGCTGTTACAGAATGCTTAAGCCATGGGAATAAAAGGTACAACACAGGGAATATGTTGTCAATGGTGTTATAATAGCAACGAGTCGTGACAGATGGTAGCTACACTTGCGGTGAGCACCGCATATCGTATAAACTTGTCCAATCACCATGTTGTACGCCTGAAACTAAGGCAACATTGTGTGTCAACCATACTTCCATTAAAAAATTATGTTCCATAAAATAAAATACAGCGTCGTTTCCCATATTTCTTGGTTCTCCATTTTACTTAAGCTAAGCGTATTCTTTTCTTATTCGTCTGCTAATCATGCATTCTGCTTTTCTCAGCATGATTCGGAGCTTGTTTCCAACTGGTAGGCTGAAAATTGAACATATGTGACACCCAAGTGCTGAATTCCCTGTTGAAGAAATGAATGATAGACCTTATCTATCATTTATTCGACTCATGTGTACACCCATGTATATTACAGACGTTTTTATTTAATTATTCAGGAATTGGCACATGAGATGCATTACCTAATTCCTCTGGGGTCTTCCACTGCAAAAGTAAATGCAAAGACTGTGACTGTCAAATGCAATTTTCCCTTTTTCATATATTTTAAATTAATGACTTTGTTACCTCTACATTTAGCGATTCGTTATTTAAAAATTTTAAGCAACATAGAAAAGTACTACAAAGAAAACAAAATCAACCAAATCCTGCCATGTAGAAATAACCATCATCAGCATTAGGTGAACATCTATTTTGACATTCCAACTATGTAGACACACAGATAGGAGGAATGATAGGTGAACACATGCAGAGATAGCTTCGTACGTGAAAAAAATAAATTTCAAAAACTGGGTACATACCTTGCATGTTATTTTTAAAATAAAAAGATTAAATTTAACACACAAGAGAGACAGATGAAACTAACAGGTAGCTATTTCTTTTTTTTTTTTTTTTGTAATGTTTGTTTTTATTTTTGAGAGACAGTGTGAGCAGAGGAGAGGCAGACACAGAATCCGAAGCAGGCTCCAGGCTCCCAGCTGTCAGCACAGAGCCCAACGCGGGGCCGGAACTCACAGACTGTGAGATCATGATCAGAGCTGAAGCTGGACACTTAACCGGCTGAGTCATCTACCCAGGGGCCCTAGAAGGTAACTATTTCTTCCTCACAAAGAGAGTAGCCTCTAGAAGAGCCTTCTGGCACTAAGGGGGGAAAATACTTAAAAGTTTGGCTATTTTAGCAACTCAAATGTGTTTTTCAATTTTATTAGTATCCCTCATACTCCATAATCTTAATCCAGAAAGTTTAAGCTGACTCTATTTGTTCTGAGTTCAAAATGTTAATTGTGTTTTACGACTAAAATTGGAAAGGAAGAAAATTGGAAAAATCTGAAACTTTTATTTACAAATAATCTGGGGCTAGCCCACCTTTGTCTTTGTGATGCGTATGAAGTTAGGGACAGGTATAAAGCCATACTGTTATTCGTCTTCAATCACTCAGATTGCAGCTCATTCGGTTCACTGGTATAATAAAATATGTAACTCATAATAGATTTTGTTTATATGAGACTAGCTAAGAAATCTATAACTTAAAAAAATATTTTATTAATGTTTATTCTTAATTGTTGAGAGAGAGAGAGACAGAACATGAGCTGGGGAGGAACAGAGGGAGAGGGAGACACAGAATCCAAAGCAGGCTCCAGACTCTGAGCTGTCAGCACAGAGCCCCACGCAGGGCTCGAACTCACAAACTGTGAGATCATGACCCAAGCAGAAGTCAGACGCTTAACCGACTGAGCCACCCAGGCACCCCTAACATTTTTTTTATAAACTATATAATTTTCGAAATTCAGGGTCAAGCCAAAAATCACAAATTTTCAATAAAAGTAGACTTGGACGGACTTGGATTGCATCGCCATGTAACAAATTCCAAAGCTTCTTCAGAGACACAAACACAGCTGTTTTTGAGGTTTGCAAAGGAACCATATGCTACTAGAAAAATAGATTATTCTGGTTGCATGTGGGCTTTCATTTGCAGTCAAAACAGAAGAATAAAAATTGGGGTTCTTGGCAGGTTAATCCAAGGAAGTTTAAATTGTTTTTAAAGTCGATTAAAGATTTTTAAGGACAAATAGTATGTTGTCCTTGTCTGAATAAGAAATATTACATATGTTTTTAAAGTTTTTTTTTAAAAAGAGAGAGAGAGAGATAGTGCGAGCAGGGGAGAGAGAGAGAGAATCTTAAGCAGGGCCCACACTCAGCACGGAGACTAATGAGGGGCTCGGTCTCACAAGAATGAGATCATGACCTGAGCAGAAATCAAGAGTGAGACACTCAACCGACTGAACCACCCAGACACCCCGGAATTATCATATTTTTAAACTTGTCCTTTGTAGCTTGTCATTTTTATTTACTTTGAATCTATATTTTCTACAATTCTTTTATAAGCTAGTCATTTCTTTTCTTGCCCCCTTCATGAATTTGAAATGTAGCTCAGGTTTCAAATGTAAGGGGAGATATAAACATTTATATACGATAGGGTAATTCCTCATACAAGCAATTCAATACTAATACTATTTTGACAATTAGGTCATAGGCATTTAGGAAAAATAAAATGCTTTTTATTTACGTAGGATTATCTTGCCTTAAAATGTTCCTGTATAGCAAGCTTTTCTTTCTTTTTCTTTTTTCTTTTTCTTTTTCTTTCTCTTTCTTTCTTTCTTTCTTTCTTTCTTTCTTTCTTTCTTTCTTTCTTTCTTTCCTTCTTTCTTTCTTTCTCTTTCCTTCTTTTCCAGTTTAAGGGCAGTCTTTCATAAACTCACAATGGTAACAGTTACAGGTTTATGCACAGTTAAGAAAATTCATGATTCCCACTGCCAGAGTAGGTAGAGGGAGGAATTTCTCCTTTTTGCACCAACAGAATCAAGAATGTGGTTGATCTGGGACCCCTGGGTAGCTCAGTCGGTTGAGTGTCCAACCTTGGCTCAGGTCATGATCTCACGGTTCATGGGTTCGAGCCCCGCCTCGGGCTCTGTGCTGAACACTTGCTCAGAGCCTGGAGCCTGCTTCAGATTCTGTGTCTCCTTCTTTCCCTGCTCCTCCTCCACTCGCACTCTGTCTCACTCTGTCTTTCAAAAATAAATAAATGCAAAAAAAAAATATTTAAGAATGTGGTTGATCCTGTTAACTTTGTTGTCAACAGAACACAGCAACCAGAGTCTCTATTTTTAAGGTTGATAAATTCAAACCTGGGGAAGTACCACAAGGTAGGAAACTCATGTAAATCATCACTGCGATCTAATTTATGTCGTCCGACATTCAAAATACCATGCATATGAATTCATATGTCCTGTTGGATCGGGAAAAATTGAGCAGATGTATAATGGACTTAAGTTTTTTGCATTGCTTGGAATGATCTAGTAAATTGGAAGCAAAGGTCAATGGTCTAATGCCCCTTTCATCCTTTATTTCTCCCAGGCTGGAATCTTCTAAGGTCTTGGGATCTTAATTCAGTGAGTGCTCAGCCACGGCTCTCATCAAGTATTCATTAACTACCATTTTACTTTAGTCTGTTGTCACGTACCACCTATACTTGGCTAATTTTATCAATAACCCTAAGCCTTAATTATTCACACCAACCGGATTTCTTATAATTCTTTTTTTTTTTTTTTGAGAGAGAGAGAGAGAGAGAGAGAAAGTGCGAGCATGGGGGAGGTGCAGAGGGGGAGAGAGAGAGGGAAAGAGAGAGAGAGACTTAAGCAGGCTCCCTACTCAAGACTTGGTCTCACAACTGTGAGATCCTAACCTACACGGAAATCAAGAGTTTGGATGCTCAACAGACTGAGCCACCCAGGCGCCCCTGATTCCCTGTAATTCTTTTTTTTTTTTTTTTTTGATTCCCTGTAATTCTTGTTCCCTTCTCAATATCCCTTCAACTCTAGTTGTTAATATTCTGTGCCTTGCACCTAAGAGTTCAATAAACGTATGTTTTATACATATATGAATATTTCTCTCCCTCAGCCTGTGTCTTTCCATCTTAGCTTCCTGTTACAGCTCTCATAATCCATCCATCCTGTATTAATAATTCGTGAATGTTTATTATGATCAGACATTGCGTTAAGCAATATGCATGTATTACCTCTGGTCATCCTCACAAGTCAGTGAAATAAGGATGTTATCATTCCCTGTCTTTAAGCGGGGAATGTAGGGCCAAGTGACATTGCATTATGCATCCTAGGATTTGCTTCCAAGCCTGTTTGCCTCCAAGATGCACTCTTGTAACCACTACATTTAATTGTCTCCAGACCCTTCTTGAGGACACCCCACACTAGACCTTGTTTGGCTTCAAAAATTCTCTTCCATTGGTTCTGTTCCCAGAAGGTACTCAAGTTCCCACATAGTACTCAAGTTCCCATAAGGTACTCAAGTGATTATAGTAAGTAATAAATATACTACAGTATATTACAAAGCCTCAAGCAACAAGCAAAGTACATTATACATTATATTCTATAAGGATAAAAGGGATCATTTTAGATAACATTCACAGTCTCTGTAAACATTGGTTTACAATGTATTCAATCGAAAGAATGTGCCTTGGGGCACCCGGGTGGGCTCTGTCAGTTGTGTCTGTCTCTTGGTTTCAGCTCAAGTCATAATCTCACAGTTTCTGAGTTCGACCCCTGCATCAGGCTCTGCGCTGACAAGGTGGAGCCCACTTGGGATTCTCTTTCTCTCCTTCTCTCTCTGCCCTTCCCACACTCTCCCTCTTTCAAAATAAATGAATTAAAAAAAAAAAAAACTTGAAAAAAAATGCACCTTGAAGCTCAAGGAGGGAAGTCTATAGTTCCTCCTTCACCTCCTCACCTCTCCTTTGTAGTTTATTGTGTGGCCAAGAATAGCTCATGTTCTTCCATGAACAATGAAATGGAAAGAATAATCGGGTGCCTGGGTAGCTCAGTTGGTTACATGTCCGACTCTTGATCTTGGCTTGGGTCATGATCTCATGGTCGTGGGATCGAGCCCTGTCAGTGCAGAGCTTGCTTGGGATTCTCTCTCTCCCTCTCTCTCTGGCCCTCCCCTGCTCATGCTTATGCACTCTCTCTTTCTTTCTGTCTCTCAAAATAAATAAACTTTGAAAAAAAAAAAAAAAGCGCAAGGCTCCTGGCTGGCTCAGTGGGTAGAGCACGTGACTCCTGATCTCAGGATGGTGAGTTTGAGCCCCACCCTGGGCACAGAGATTACTTAAAAAAAATAAAAAATAATTTAAAAAAGAATACTTAGCAAATAAATTGTTATAATGTTCCTGGCAGAAGAGGTGGAGTAGCACTGTATGTGATGATGTAATAAAACTGCATTCAACATTCAGCAACTAATACAGAATCACTATTATGTAAAAGATACTCAATGAGAGATAAAATATTTAACAAGGGAGAGAAAACTAATGGAGGAGAGGAAGAGGGAGACAGCGACGGGGAGGGAGAGGGAAAGAGAGAGAGGAAGAGATCTTATAATACAGCCGGATATTGTCAGTGCTGAGTGAGTAAGACAAACAAATGCTACAGAAGCTCAGAGGAGTTCCCTTTAAGTCTGGATGGTGCAAAAAGACGTCACCGTGAGGAGATTCAAGCTGTGCCCTGAAGGATGACTTCAGAAGGCAGAAAGAAGGTGGGAGATAATTATAAGAGAGAGGAATGGCATAAGAAAGGTTCGGAGGCAGAAAAAAAGCATAAATTTCCTTGGGGAAAAGAAGGAAGAGATCACATTAACTAGGGTGAAGTTTCTATGCCGGGCGTGAGATTAACATGGATGGCCACAGACATTGAGAGACTCGGATCTCAGGCTAAAACACTTGAGTTTCTCCCACTGGCAACCAAGAGCTACCGAGAGTCTAAAATGTGATGAAGACAGGGCTTTAAAGTGGATTGGCTGGGAAGGAGACCGGAGGCAAGGAGGTCAGCAGGGCACCCATCGAGTAGTGGAATGAGAGATGATAAAGCCTGAACCAATGGAGAAGGAAAGAAGGCGTCAGACATTTTGAAGGAAAAATAAGTAGGGCTCAGTGACTAATGCAAAGCAGGAGCAAGTTGGATATTCGAATGTCTTGTCTTGAACAGAACAGAGTATTTACTTTGGAATCCCACCTATCTTAAAGGAAGAGAAATTCAAAATTATTTCTCTATTCTGAAAGTTGTCGACTTTGAAGTATTAAGAATAAGGAGATTGAGAATCTGAACTTGAAGCACTGACACACATTTGAAGAGTTTCTTATTAGATCCTAATTTATCCATTCAAAGGGAAGTGGTAAGTGTGGGGGGAAGCTATCACTATTGTTAGCTCTTTTGTTCAAGTTAAGACCAATGAGAAACGTCACCTAGTTCACACATACACAGACACAAGTAGATGAAAATGTAAAGGCTTCTCGTTGATGCTAATCTTACACAGCTACATTACTATTAAATAAACTTTTCAGTAATCACCAGGAAAGTAAGGAATTGTGGCAGAATACTAGGGCGATATGGAAACTTAATGATCACCCAGACCAAACCCTCTTTTATAGAAGGAACTGAGACCAGGGAAGTTATGTTCCCTTTCAATTAGAAAACACGACTCGTGCTAAAATCCACATCTCCTCACTTAAGAATAACGTTCTCCTTTTTTCCAGTCCTTTCCCCAAGCTTCAGTGATTACATCCTTCTGGGAAATGCTTAGAAGCCAACTGTGTGGCTGTGTCGTCTCTGGTTCTATATTTCTCTTCTGTTTATAACACTGAGAAGGAAATACAACAGAAAAGGGCTTCCTGGATGAGCTAGAGCTCCTGTTGTAAGACAGCGAAATAGTTCAGCCAGGCAGTAGCCCAGGAGAGTAGAGTGGGATTGAAATACTCAACTGTAGAACAAAGCCCCAACCCGTTATTCTTGTCTGCATTATCTACTACTTGATGTACTTTAAGAGGAGCAAACAGACATTTTGTTTCCAAGATGTTGGAGAGAAGCAATCATTATTAGCATCTTACAAACAATGGCTGGATACTGGGAACAAGCAACAGTGTCAGGAAGGGGCAGATAGGAATTTACTGTGACTCCAAAGAAATTTGGGGTGCCCGGGTGGCTCAGTCAGTAGAGCATGCAACTCTTGATCTCCGACTTGTGAGTTCAAGTCCCACATTGGGCATAGAGATTACTTAAAAATAGAATCTTGGGGCGCCTGGGTGGCTCAGTTGGTTAAATGGCCAACTTCAGCTCAGGTCATGATCTCGCAGTCTGTGAGTTCAAGCCCCGCATCGGGCTCTGTGCTGCCGGCTCAGAGCCTGGAGCCTGCTTTGGATTCTGTGTCTCCCTCTCTCTTCGCCCCTCCCCAACTTGCTCTCTGTGTCTCTCTCTCTCAAAAATAATAAACATTTTAAAAATAGAATCTTAAAATAAAAAAAGAAAGAAAAAAACTTAAACTTAAGCTTCATTAACTTGGGCCCTTCCAGGTCCTGGAAGATACCCTAGCAATTTTGTATTCATGATTTTTTTTTTCTTAAAGACATTCCCCAAATTGTAGTTTAGGCTCAACAAAACCCCTAAGACTACGCTATGTGGTCTAGCGCCCCCAGGAAATGCCTCAGAAGTGTCAGCGACCTGCTATATTAGCTATTTCCAAGTCCAAATGACCAGTCTTTGGCCCTTTTGTATTTATTAAATTGTGTCAATAAGACTAGTAGAAGTGGAAGAGATAATGTTTAAGTCTTTACAACCTAAGCAATAGGCCTTCCTTTCATGCCAATATTTAGGAATCCTTTCCTCTTGGTTCACTATTGAGTTTAGTTAAAGTCTCTGTTGAATTTATATTTCTGCATAACAATTATACCTTCAGAAGCAGTTATAAGTGAGATGTTAACTAGAACTATTTTGTATGTTTGTTGCATGTTCGTGCTCTGGAAATATGCTTTTGAGGTCAAAACCATGAAAAACTTGATTTCTATTTAGAGGGGGATTTATCATTATTTGTGAGATATGTCCAGTATGATTTCACTTTAAAACCACAAATAAAGTTTTAACAATGGGCATTTTTCTCGTTGAGAAGTCTGTGGTCAGACTAAACATCTCTCTGAACTGATTAGGTCCTGAGGTTTTTAAATTCAATATGCAGCAAATATGGAGCGTTTGTGAGGCCATGAGAAATAATTAAGAACTCCAGAGCTACTGCAGGCCTCCTGAGCCTGCCCCTCTTTTCGGATGATATGATAATCGGACATAACCTTGTCTGGTCTCAGGCCTCACCGTGTATGAGACTGGGAGAGAAGACTCACACACAATCTTTTGAAGATTTAGGTGACATTGCTTTAGGTTTCTGCATTAGCAAGCCCTTTGTTTGCTGGTCCTCAAGTAATGGAAATTTAAATATTATTAAATGCTTTATTTCTTCTTCCTCATTCCGAACTATCCTGAATCGAGAAAAACAGACACATGGTCATTCTGTGAAGACAAAAGAGCATTGAACGGTAAATTACACAACAGCCAGAACGGTCCACTGTGTATTCATTCTTGTAAAAGACCACTGGTGGGTAAATTAGCATATTTAGTTTGAATTTTTATAAAATAGAAATGGGATTGTTCTAGCAGTTTCACAGTGTGCATAGCTACCATCATACTCCTTGGACGATCTGACTCAAAATAATGCAAGGCTCTGAATAATGGGAAGGGGAAATGTTCTATAAACAATGCACATGGGTCAAGTACCTCCACTGACAAGATATATTTAAGGAAGTCTAAAATCCACTTTTCCCAGGGACGTGTGGGTGGCTTAGTTGGTTAGGCATCTGACCTCCGCTCAGATCATGATCTCAAGGTTCGTGGGTTCGAGCCCCGCACTGGGCTCTGTACTGACAGCTCAGAGCCTGGAGCCTGCTTCCAACTCTCTGTCTCCCTCTCTCTCTGCTCCTCCCCCACTTGTGCGCCACTCTCTCTATCTCTCTCTCTCTCAAAAATAAACATTAAAAAAATTTTTTACTCCACTTTTCCTATACAAACACAGTATCACTGTAATCCTATGAACTGCATTTCCTTTCTTAAGGCTGCACTTTTTTCCAATGATAGGCCTAAAATAAAATATGCAGAAGTCACTGAATTGTTTCTGTAGCGTTTTCATTGCTGGAAGGGACCTCCAGAGGTCACCTAGTTCATCCCGCTCCCCAGCCAGGACTCTCCCTAATACTGAATATAGCTATATAGTGATCTGCATTAAGAAAGCTTTTAAAGATCCCTGGGGTTGGTCAAAAAATAGCTAATATTGGCCTGATTCATAGAACAACATTATACGTATGTCGAAACAGCCACCTTCATCAAGGAAGACATCCATCAGGGTTAAGTGCTAGCCGTAGCTTCAAAAGGAAAAGCTTTATTTTCTCAGAGAAAACGGTGGTAGATTAAGGAAATGACCAAGCGTGTTGGTATTTTATTGTTGTTGTTGTTTAGGTATACATTTAATGCTTATCAAAAAGGAAACATTGTCTTGTCAGAGACCGCTGCAGGGGAAGCCCTGGGGTGGCTGGAGCAAAGAGATCACAACTCCTGTAACAAGTCCTTTCAAATAGCTACAAAGCTGGGAGTGGAAGGGTGAGGTGGGGCTGTTGTTTCAAACAAGATCTGATTAGCAGCAAGTCAATGAAGGGCAGATGGTGAAACACAAGAATAATACTGACAATCCGAAACTATCGTACTGTATGTTAACAAACAGGAATTTAAATAAAACCTTTAAAAAAGAGGGTGAAACTGTGAAAAACAAAAAAGAATAATATTGACAGACCTGCATTTTAAGCGATCTCTTTTCCCCCTAATCAGCTGAGTTTATTAGAGCTTATTTTAGTTCTTCAACTCCATTAAACTGTGGATGCAAAGGACAAGAATTTAAGTGTAATTTCAATCTCTTAAGACAATTAATCACATCATAGTTTTACAGGGATAGTACTCCTCCACGACTGTTAAGACTTCTGAACCATTGGATTTAAAGCATGACACGAGGGGCGCCTGGGTGGCTCAGTTGGTTGAGCCTAGGACTTTGGCTCAGGCCATGATCTGGAAGTTCGTGAGTTCGAGCCCCACATCGGGCTTGCTGCTGTCAGCTCAGAGCCCTCTTTGGATCCTCTGTCCCTCTTCTCTCTCTGCCCCTCCCCGACTTGTGCTCTAAAAAATAAATAAAACATTAAAAAAAAAAATAAAAGCACTACACTAGAAAATAGAAATCTAGGTAAAAGGAGAGCCAAAGTCTTATCCAGATTGTTTGGGCTTTTATGCTTTTTGGTTGACCTATAGAGAGATTTTAAAAAGATACAGCTATAGCCATTCATAAAGTGAGGACCTGCCCTGACCATTGTCCCAAGTATCCACTTGACTTTGTGTATTAATGTTGCATTTTTTCACATAATATTTCTGTAAGGTTGCATAAAAAAAGCCTGGCCCACCATGAGTGCTTTCAGGGTTAGGAGCTAGGGGCTTGGGTGAAAATAAGAAGTTTCCCACATACCCCCCCTTTTGCCAACTTTCAAATTTTGTGCTTGTGCTTCTTTCAAAGAACTCCTTTGAAAACATTTCACTTTTAAAAACAGAGAGGCGCCTCCCTGCTCTCTCACTAGGCCAGACGCTTAGCCTGGCTTCCAGGAAGTGGAAAGCCTCCTTTGTAATTCTTGACTTTGGAAATGGGAATTCAGCCATTGAGAACTTTCTGATCTGCAGCTGCCTTTCTCAGAGAAAAGGCTAACCAACTGACAAAATCTTCCGGTTGCCTTTTCCTTGCCTGAGAGCAAGAGACAAAAGAATAAGGTCTTTCCGCAGTGTCTTCTTGGCCTCACGACAACCCCACATTCCCACGGTGGACACCTTCGAGTTACTGTGCAGTCTCCATATTCACCATAAAACTCAGGCACTTAAAGTAAGTATAGTACCTCCTTAGTTACTTGAATATTTGGCATTGTAGTTTTTTTTTTTTCTCCCTTAAACTGCTCAGATAATTGTCTGTTACTTGTTTGTGTAAACAACCTATAAAAAATTTTTTAAATTATTTTTTCAAGTTACCACGGTCAAAAAATTCCCAGAGGAGAATCCAGAAATTCCAAATTGAAGAAACCCGATTAGCTTTTAAGAAAGATCATGGAAATGAGTGTAAGGAAAAACAGAAGAGTAGCAGGTTCTGTAATTTTTATTACAAAAAACAAAACTTCAAACCCTTTACATGCTGTGACATTCAATGCCATGTAGAAGTTCATCGCAAGCAAACGCTTTAAAAAATATACATACTGTATATATTTACATTCAAGTCTGAGTAATTGGTGTCAAGGTGTAGTTCAGGTTCGAATCTTCACCCACCCTGTGGATTTGTTCAGCTACTAACTAAACAGCGATTGTATCTTCACTCAGGCACATGAAGAGGTAGAAACTGCTTTTTAAAGGAAAAAAAAAACACAAAAACTGGAGTGCAAATGTGAAGATCATCTCTGAAGCAGCTTAGCTACATCGAGGAGGCCCTACCTAGCTTTGGTCATCTCAAGCTGAATACATGTAGCCTGTCCTTGAAATTAAAATCAGAAAACTTTGGGTAGATGTTCTTCTGAGCACATGGGGGGGGAGGGGTGTTGACAGTCTGCACCCAAGAATTGCATATGACTAAGTTAGGCAACATAGCAGCAGAGCTGGGCTGGCAGCTGGGCACTTTTTCCCTGATAAGACACAAATAAAACACAAACGAGTGGCTTAAGAGACCTCAAGTTGCTATCGGTATACCTACAGCCTGGAACTCAGAAGCCGACTTAGGATACTTCGTTTCCCAAGTGAGACCTCTGTGAATTTTTGCCATGCCTACCTCCATCCCAAACTGAGCTAGTAAGTCTAAGCAGGGGGTGAGGTGGCCTAGGACTTCTGCAGGCCAAGGTTTCTCAGCCTCAAGACTAAACCTCATGAGGGCTCTTGGGCCTGAGAAGGGCTCCCTGGGTTCTTGCCAGACTTGGTGGTGCTCGTTCCTGAGAGGGGGAGTTGGAGGGAAGCCACGGGGGTGGCCGAGGGCAGAAGCCCTTCTCGTTCTCTTTTCTTCTGTTTCATCCTGCGGTTCTGGAACCAGATTTTGACTTGCGTATCATTCAGCTGCAAGGAGTTGGCTATCTCGATGCGTCGGGCTCGAGTTAAGTACTTATTGAAATGAAACTCCTTCTCCAGTTCTGTCAGTTGCTTGGTGCTGAAATTCGTGCGGATCGCGCTGGAGGGGCTAGCGGCTCCGTACTCGGCCAGTTTGCCTGCAACATAAAGACAGGGCATCAGTGGGGTGAGAGGACGCGGACACAGAACGCGGGCGAGCAGGGGGCTAGTTAGAATCAAAATCACAGCGCGGTTCTCCTGGGACTCTGTGGACACAAGTTGTGCAAGGAGAAACGCTCCGCGGAGAGCTCCTTCCCGAAATTTCCTTAATGCCTGGCACATTTTCGGAGCGTGTACTCGGGGCACGCTCAATGGCATGCGCCCTCTTTAATAATGCTTCGGAACGCATTTCCTCCATAAATCCTAAATCGCCGTCCAGAGGGGCAGCTGCAACGCGCTCCCAGCACAATTCTGCGGAGGAGGCTCCGATCCCCACCCCAGCGGCGTCCGGCCAAGGCCCAAGTACTTACTTTTCTTAGGGGCGTTCCTCTTCACTTTCATCCACTCGAAGGTGCTGAAGGCGGCGGGGAGGCCGGAGGCCGGCGACGCAGACTTGGGGTAGGCGCCAGGGGCGGGGGACGCGGTCTGGAAGGTCTCAGGGTGGCCGTCGGCTGGCTCTTTCAGACACGCCGGCAAGGGGCCGGGCTCGCCGAAGGCCGCGTAATCCACCTGGCCGCTGAGGAGAAAGGAGCCACCGCCGGAGAAGACGGCAGAGGTGGCGTAGTGGACGTGCGCCCCGCCGTCGTCGGCCGGCCGCCCGAGCGCGCACGGGAAGTCGTACGCCGGCCCCGACCCCAGGAAGCCGTAGTCCGCGCCCCCTGCCGCGGCAGGTGCGGCGCCCGGCTCGTAGGCCCCCTCCAGGGTGCACGGCGCGTAGGAGGGCGCGGCCGAGGGCGGCGCGGGGGGTGGCGCGGGGGTGGCCGGGGGCAAAGGCGCAGGTCGGGCGGCGGCCAGGGGCAGGCAGCTGAGGAAGGCGCCGTCGCCGCTGCCCAAGGGGAAGGCGGGCTGCAGGGCCACGGGCCGGGCGTCGGCGCGGCAGAACTTGGGCGCGAAGCTGAGCACGTCGCCGCCGCCCCCGCCGCCGCCGCCGCAGGACATGTACTCCAGGTAGGAGCTCATGATTCCGGCCCACCCGCCTGAGCGGGGGCCCGAGCGCAGGGCCGGGCGGGACCGCCGCGGGCTGCGCCGCTCCGCCTTCCCTCTTTACTGGAGCTGCCTTCGCCGAGCCATGGCAAGCGGGCCGGAGGTAAATAGTGGCCTAATATAGCGGCGGGGGTGGCCACGTGGCGCTGGCCGGCCAATGGGCGCCTGTCCCGTACGGCCGGGGTCCCGACAGGCGCGCGGCTCCACGCGCCTGCCCTGCCGCCAACTTTGCCAAACCCGCGGGTGGCCGCCGTCCAGCGCCCCCCCGGGCCGCGGGGAGAGCCGGCGCGGCCCCGGGGCGGCGTGGAGAAGGGCGGGGCGAGAGCGCAGGACGCCTGCCCTCCGGGACGGGTACTGGACGAAGCGGGAGGAGAAAGGCGAGACTAGCCGCTCTGGTGAGGACGAGAGGATAGAGGGCGAGAAGCTTGTTCTGGATCGGTCGGTGGGTGGCTGATCCCTCGGGTGCGGATTGTGGGCCCTGAGGTGGGGAAGGGGTTAAAAAAGGAGCGTGGGGTTCGACCCGAGGGCACTGCTCGTAGTCCTTTTCCTGCTCTGAGTCCTGTGCGCTTTCGGGTTTCCTGGCACTGGTGTTACCCTTCTCCTATACCTGGAGGACATGTTTACTTTTCCCTCGCTTTCTGCCTCCCGCCGATTCACGGGACTAGATGTGTCCTAGGCGCTGTGTACCTGGGGCGGCCCCAGGTCTTAAGGTTTAGACTAGGTTTTCACCTTACTTTGGCAGATTCCCTTCAGTTTCCGTTCTTTGCATTTGTGGCGTCATGATGGGGGCGAGTGTTGGAGCGCCAGGTTTTGATGGGGACAAAAGACAGGGTTTCTGCCTTGCGGGGAAGTTTACCAGACTCCCCCCTCCCCCCTTAACTGGGTTGTCCAAATAAAGCATCTGCTCTTGTGGTGGAATGGTCGCGCTCCCTTCTGGGAGGCTGGCCCCCGCACCGGGCTGCGCTCCCTCTGGCTGGGGCGCTTGGCTCGAGGGCGCAAAGCCTTCCCAGGGACCCGGCCGATCTCAGAGGTTTGGACGAGCTTGTACCTTGAAGCAATTAAAGCTTCTGTTCCATCAGATAAGTGCTGCGTCGTCTCTTGCGAGTGAAATCCGAGGGCTCACAATGTTAATGGGCTCACGTCTTTCCCTTGATAATATGGTTTTGTCTACTGAGTGTGGAGAGACGGGAACTAAAAGTGCAACTGGCACAGGAAATGAAGAGCAGAAAGGTTACAAAGACCAGCTTTACATTGACAAACTTTCCAACTTCCTTGAACACTTCTTTGGGGCTGCAGGAAAAGAACAAAATTATGTAAATAATGTTATTTACACACAGCAGTCGTGAGAGAGGGTGGCTTCCTAAAACTGTGTGAATTAGGGTCTGCTCCTGGGTTATTCAAGTGCCCTTGAGAATTTGATCTGTTATAGCCTCTTAGTTATGGTGACGGAGGTTTTATTATTGTTTCACTGATCCACTTGTCAGGAAAGAGCGATTGAGCCCTTGCCTAAAATTCCACTCTGAGGAAGCCTGGAAAAAATAGGAGCCAGCGCAGTCCCGGGGAGCCGGTTCCTCACAGGGATGTGAACTTGTGAATAAACAGCCACACCAACAGTGTTGCCTTGGTGAGGCTGAAGTTGAGCCGAGGCGGGGAGGGGGTAGGTAGAGGGTACCCACCTCAGGGTGAGCACAAAGCTAATAGTTCTGGCGTTCCTGCTCTGCTGGAGTTCTGGGATTTGATTGGGAATTGGAATCCTATGCTGATGATGGCCCTTCGAACTTGAGGTTGCTACTTCAGTCTTCTCCTTTAGCCAATCAGATGACAAAGGTCCTAAACAGTTCTTCGGAAAGAGAAAACTAGAGCTCTCTGGACAGGAAATGGTAGAGCTCTTCACACCTAGCTCAGACTTCAGATGTAGAAGCATTTTTTTTTGCTGTCTCCAGTCTGATCTCCATACAAAAATATCAGCAACCAAGCTGCCTCTGACTTCACATAACCCCTCATGAGCCCCCGGCTAGACTCTGAGAGCCAGTTTTTGCCAGCATGATGACCTAGCGTGCACACCTCTGTCTCAGTAAATCTTTCTCTCAAAAGGTTCTCTGTTAATCACAACTCCTAGGCCCAGAAACGCCGGCAGGTCAAGAAGGAGGAAGGCCTTCTGAACCTCTCTGGAGATGTCCAGTTGGCTGCAACTCAGGATGTAGAACAGAAAACTCGGTCTAATTGCCTGGCAAATCTGACCACAGCCTATCACATTAAGGGCCTTTGCTCTAAGGTTTCAGGAAAACAGGCAGCCTGGGTGCCTTGGCAAAAACTTGTTGCAACAGAGACCAGGCTTCTGCTGCTAAGCACTTGGGGCAGAGGTTGGGTCCTTCGTGTCACAATTAAGCATTGACTTTGATCCACCCAGAAGCCGTCCGCACTGTTTCTCTGAAGCAGAGTTTTGGAGATTGAACTCTGGCTGGTGGAAGAAATGTCCTAAAAGAGAAGAATTTTTTTGTTAATTGTCTTGTTTTTAGACCTATGAGTGAGGGGGGGGAGGGTGTTCAGTATTTGTTCCGACCCAATTTCAGTTCTCCGATAATCGCATACAGAGGGCTGCCTTCTGTTCGTCCTTCTCTCTACTCCCTGTAACCTCTCAGGCTCTGGCATATCCTACACCTTGGGGAGGATATGGGTTGCTGCCCTCTCAACTCCTGGACTGATTCTTGACTTGCTAATTGGAGCCAAGACCTGGTCATCTCACACTCAGAGTCACCATTTCCCAAGGACTTACTGTGTAAGAACATTTTGTTAGGGGAGGTCTAGGCTGCAAAAAAAAAAAAAAAAAGATACTCTCAAACCAAAGGAACAAGGGATTCATTTCTGGCACGGGTCTCAACTCTGCTATAAATCTGCTCCAGAAGAATCTGAATCTGTATTTCTCTAAGGAGAGATCGGGCGATATGATCGGAGGAGCCGTACGCAGGAAGATGTGAACACAGGGTATTTTGAGTACCTTTAAAGTTTGTCTCCTAGATGTTCACAGAGTATGGGAGAAATGTCTTACTAATTTTATTGCTTGTTCAAGTCGTGAATTCCCAAGGGTCACTTGCCCTGCTAGGTCCTGGTGCTGTGAGTTCTCAGCAGGAGGTGACAGCAGAGGGGCCTGATGGCCAGGTTGTGTTTGATGTAGGAATGCTTTGAAATCCCTCCCATACTGCTAACCAGGGCAGCCACCCTCAAACCACCCCCACCCCATGACAACCTTTGTCTCTCATTGGAACAACACGCTTCCCCCCCCCCCCCCCTGCAGACAGAAGACAGAAGTGATGGAGGGTGGCACTCTGGTCTTCTGTGTGCTTGCAGTTGTTCCTAAGAAGCCTCTTGCAACCCCTCTCCACAAGCCACTTCATGTTACCCCTTAGAGACGCTTTGAGCACATGCAGACTCTTGGCTCCACAGCCCCGAAGGGTAGAAAGGCTTTTGCTTGTTGGGGGTGAAGAGCCGGGGGGGGGGGGGGGGGGGGGCCGGGGGGGGTTGCTTTCTCTCAAGCCAGATTTGATGTTCTCTGCGGAAGCCTTCAGTCATCCCAGGATGGAAATGGGGGTGAGGAGGATCCTAAGGACAGGAATTCTAAAGCTGTCAGAAGCCTGATAACATGAGCCTCCCTGAGGAAAACAGGTCGCGCCTTTCCCGGAGAGCTTTGTGGAAGCTCATGGGTCAAGCCCTTGCCTGGCACACAGTAAACATACAAGAAATGTCTGTTGGACGGAAATAAAAAATGGACAGAATGGTGTGTTTTGACCGTGACCAATATCGGATAAAGGATATCTTTAGATAATTGGCTCCCAAAACCAATTCATGTGGGTGGGAATCAGCGTAGAAGCTTCTTTAAAAGTGCAGGGTCCTGAGCCCACCCAAGAGATTTTAATCTAGTATGTCTGACTCCTGGAGGAGTTCTAATAAGCCTCTTGAGTGATTCTAAAGCAGGATTCTTTTTTTTTTTTTTTATTTTTTTTAACATTTATTTATTTTCGAGAGACATAGAGACAGAGCATGAGCAGGGGAAGGGCAGAGAGAGAGGGAGACACAGAATCCGAAGCAGGCTCCAGGCTCTGAGCTGTCAGCACAGAGCCTGACATGGGGCTCGAACTCACAGACCGCGAGATCATGACCTGAGCCGAAGTTGGCCACTTAACCAACTGAGCCACCCAGGTGCCCCTAAAGCAGGATTCTTTGGAACCGTATTTTGAGAATTTCTGCTTCTCAGAAATTGGGGTGGACACTGGGAGGAAAGGGGTAATTCTGTGGGAGGAGCCCTTGGCCAGCACCAGGAGAGCTCATGGCTGGCTGGAATATGGTACACCCAAACAGGGCCCAGAAGCCTTTGGGGGGGGAGCGGGCAGAGAATGTGAAACGGCTTTCACATTTTGGTCTGGCAACCTAAGTCTGGTTGGGATGAAGTTTTATAGAATACCCTTAAGTCGTAGTCAGTAGAAGTTTCCCAAGTTTTGGTGAAAAAATAGTGCTTTGCAGAGACCTGGCTTTGGCTCCTTGCCACTTTCCTAACTTGGCTTTAGGGATGCCAGGAAGGTAGGAAGTGAAAGGGGTTTGTCTCCCAGTCTCTTTAGAGAAAATTTAGAGTAGTTTTGAGGTAATGGAAAGAAGGAAGGAGTAGGAATAGGAGTCTCAAGAGGGAGGAGCCAACTCTTCTTTCCTTCCTCCTCTCCCAAATCCTCTGGAATGAGCATTTGAGCTCCAGGAATCCAGAGGGGATGAAACATCCCTTGGCCTAAGCTGTAACTCTTCCTTTGATTAAAGATGGATGTTTCATATCATAAAATATCAGTGCAAGAAGGCCCCTTAGAGATAAGTGACATTGAACCCCTCCTTTTAGAGAGGAAGTAACTTCACTCAGAGGCTAAAAGACAAAACTATCCTACAAAAAAATGAGGGAACCAACTTGGGTCTCCCGACTGTCTACAGTCTGCTGCCCGTCCACAGTGACCAAAGACGAGAGAGTAAAACAGCCTCTCCTTTGCACTGTGGCAGGGTCAATGCTGAGCAAGCAGGGCAGTGTTCAAGGAGGCACCCTTGTTTCTGGGAGACCACACAGCCAGTGTGGCTGACCCGGGAGGCTTGTTGCCCTTCCTTTGCAATTTGTTTGCCGCACCGGCCTCCAGACTTCCGTGGCCCCACCTTGAGCTACTCCAGCAAGAGAAGGCAGAGATGGATCTGGATTCCCACCCCACCCCCCACCAAGCAAGGGTAAAGGATCCCCTCATTTCCTGCCGAGCTTGATCCCTGGGGGATCAGGACAAGCGATGTCTTTCAATTAATGTCACCAGATAGTACAGATTTAGGACAGTGTGTGAACATACACAGGTAGTCCCAGGTCAGTTAAACTTGTACACACAGGTAGTCCCAGGTCAGTTACACTTGTACTACACTTTTTTTTTTTTTTGCTCCTTTATTTTTTAAATAGGCTATAAATTTAAATTTACGTGGTTCAAGATTCACAGGGTACACAGTGGTGTGCAGTGAACGGCTTTCGCCCATCACCTAGTTCTCCTTCACATAGGCACCAATTATGAGTTTCTCATATATCATTCCAGAGATCCTTTATGCATTTCTATCTATCTCTAAATCCCCCACATTTTTTTGCATAAATGATAGTGTATCAGACAGACTCTCTTGCACCATGCTTTCCCCCCTATTGTATCGTGAAGATCATTTCATATAAACGCATACAGAACTTCCTGGCTTATTTTTACAACTTCATGCTATGCTGTACGCACCTACCACAATTTACCTCATCCCCCGTTAATGGATATTTAGCTCATTCTCAGTGTTTTCCTGTTACAAACACATGTTCAAGTTTTTAGCCTGTTGGAAAAATCACCAGACGTAGAATTACTTAGTCAAAAGTACGGGTACTGGCAATCTCGATACAAATTGCCATATTGCTCTCCTTAGAAGTGAATCAATTTATGCTTCTGCCAGCAACATATGAGAATTCCTGTTGCCTCATACCCTTGCCAAGTCAGTGGGATAGTGAAATCTCCAGAAATGTCGTTCTTCCTTATCTTCTTTGATCCTTTCATAATTCTATTTTACAAATACTGACACGGAAAAGATAAACTATTTGTTGTTATCACACCCAGTGTAAATGGCCAAGGTCAGACGTTCCACACCCTTTCCTGTACTGCACCGTGCCACAGGGAAGCCTAAGGAGGTTCAAAGAGAGCGGGTGGCTTCAAGCATTCCCTGACAGACACATGATATACAAAAGCTTTCGGACGTCTGCTAAGAGGCCGCCTCTTTAGTGGTCTGATACCAAGACCACATTTCTGCCCGTGTCCCTGGGGAGCACCCTCCGGAAGCAGAGGAGCTCTCATTAGCAATATGATCTGACCCAGTCCTAAGCATTAGCCTGTATTCAATATCTGGGAAGCAGTAGGTGTTGTTTTGAATTCTCCTGAGACTTATTTCTCACTGGCCACCCAGGATCTAAGTATTGATCAGCATGGTGTGGGTAAGAGGATGTCTTCCCTAGGTTTTAGCTTTGCCTACGACTCTCACTTAGACCTGGTGAAGATGTGAAGATACCTGGTGAGGATAATACACACACACACGCACACACACACACGCACGCACACGCACAAACTCTACTGATAAACTTGTGAGGTAGATATCTATTGACTGTTTCATTAATGATGAAACTGAAGCCCAGAAAGATTAAGTGAATTGTTTAGGGTCATACCGTGTATCAGTTAGCAAAACAGAAAACACAGTGTAGACCTAAAACGAAGTCCTTAGTTTCCCCTTCGAAGTCTTCTCTTCCCCATCCGTATTCATTTTGGTGAATGACCTGACTCCCCAGTCAGGGCCTCTGAATAGAAGCCTAGGGATTAACATCCTTAACTCCGCTTTCACTCATCCCGTTATCAGCAAGTCCTGTGAATTTGTCCTCCCAAATGGCTTCCCTCTTCATCCTCGGTATCTTAGGTCCTCTCTAGGCTGGGTTACTGCAGCAGTCTCCCCATTTTTTTTCCTTCTCACCTCCTATCTCTCCTCCAATCAGACACGGTATCCCAAAGAGCAAGCTTTGCAAATAGATAACCGCATGTCCCAGCTTAAAATCTCCAGTGGCTTCCCACTGCCTGCGGATTACTTGCAGACTCCTTTCCATGGACCTCATACAACCTCTTTTGCCCGCCAGATGCTCTACTCCAAACTCTCTTTGTTCCAGGTGTAGACTTTGCTCTTTCTTCCCTCTCTGCTTTGTGTGTGCTGCTCTTTCCACCTGGCGTGGCCCTCCTTCCTAGACATAAAAAGCTCATACTTCAGGAATCCAAATTCACCTCCTCTGAGAAGCCTTTTTCGACACTACACTTGTGTCAGTGGCTCCTTCCCTTGATTCCAGGAACCTTTTGGCCACACCTCTGTCTTGGCATCTGTCATCCTGTTTTAGGATTCTTTTTCTTCCCCAGTAGATCAAAAGGCATACACATTTTTAGATTTTTAGAGCCCAGCACAGTGCACACAGGAGCTGTTCAGTAAGTATTGCTGAAAGGCAAGGAGAGAGAGACAGACTCTGAACCAAGAACAAGAGGACCAGTATTTTAAATGCTTAATGAATTCAGGACACTGTGCAAGACTTAATGCTACAGCTTATGTCTATCTAAAGTAAAATGACAGTAGAACATCTCCACAAAGCAAGTTAATTTCCACCTGAGGATGCCGAGAGAGAAGACAGGGAGGGAGGAGCTGGGATTTTCTGTCTTTGGGGGTTCTTTCCTGTAGGCTAAGGCAACACTTTTAACTAATTTCTGAAATTCCTCAGCTGACGTCACTCAGAAAAGGGGTAAAGAGGGGGTAGCCTGAAACTTTCTAGGATTTACAGGACTACAAGTACCCCCATAAGGATGCTTCACCACCCACTTTACTCAAGCCCTCCTGCTGTGAACAGCTCTAATGCTAATGACCTCCTCCCCCTGCCCCAACCGTGCAGTTTTCAGTCTATCCCTTTATGGTATTTCTAAAATGAACCCCGAAAGAGCTGACGTAAAAATTCTCCAGGCCTTCCTTCACACTAGAAAAGAGAGGAGAGGCACATCATTGTGGTTGGTATTTTCAGTGTATTTTTATTGTTCTTTTTATACGACATTCAGGTTTAGTTCCAAGTGTAACAGGGGTGTTAGCCTGCTTCCTTCCACATAAATTACTCCTGCAGGTAAATAAGAGAACTAAACTAGCTCCGCCCGGTCCCTGAATTCTAGTCCCTTGGGAATCTTTTTTTTTTTTAAGACTCTTAAATAGCGTCTGCAGAAACCTTCTGGGATTTTCCTCGTCCCTTTCCAGGAGTAGAGCTGCGTTGTGGGTGTGACGGGGGCGGGGTACACGGAGTCTCCGGGCGTCTGGGGCGGGCGCGGGGGCCGCCTCCCGGGAGAGCCGTGGGCTGCGAGTGGTCCGGAGGCGGGGCCGGCAGGCGGCAGGGCGGACCCGGAGGGAGGGGGTGACGGGCCTCGCGCTGCCGTGCGTGGGGCAGCGGGTCGCGCCCTCCGTGAGCGCTCACCCCGCGTGCCCGCGTCTCCTCTGCTTGCGGTTTCTGGTCGGCTCCCAGCTGGCCCAGACTTGCTCTGAAGTAGGAGGAACCGCTGTCGAGCGAAAAGTGCACACCGGGTGATTGATGAATTCTTAATAGGACTAACCTCTCCCGCCACCTTCCTCCCCCCCCCCCCCGCCCCGACACACACTGAGAAATCCTTCCCCCAAGCCCCCTCCCCAGGCCTCCTCGCCGGCGAGAGGGGACGCGGCCGCCAGCCGGTTGGGTGATTAACTCACCGTTTGTCTTTCGGAAAGTGTGCCAGGTGGATTCAGGCGGTCCGGCCGCCCCGGCTCTCTGCTGACTGCGCCGCGCTGCAGGCCCGAGCGCGCCGGACGAGCGCGCGCGTCACATGGTGGCGCGGCCCCGGAGCCGGCCTTTGTGCCGCGCGAGCGCCTGGCCGCCTGGGGGAGGCGGCGGCTATTGTTCCCCGCGGGGGAGGGAGGTGCTCAGACTCGGGGTCCACGCCAGCCTCCTCCCCAGGGCGTCCCCACATCTGAAGATGGCTGGGGGCTTCCTTTGTGTGTTTTGGGCCTGCGACGGGAATGGCGCGTCGTTGCTGCCCCAAGGGGCAGCGTACGGGGCTGAGAGAGGTTGGTGCCGGCGCTGCAACTACCTCGAGCCCGGCCCAGCCGACCCAGTTTCCCCGCTCGGCCCTTGGGGAGGAAATGGGGAGGAATGGGGTATTTGTAGGGCAAGCGCTTCGAACAATGGAGCCATCAAAAGGCCTTCTCCCTTGTCGCCTCATAAGGCAGCTATGCTCTTCTCCCCTCCTTCAGAAAGGGCCTGGCCCAACAGGTCCTCGCGGCCGGTTTTAGGCCGGCTTTCCCAGTAAAAACACTTCATCTGTGCTACCAGGCTTCTCCATGAATCCTAATTTAGGGTCTCCTCCCTGGGCTCTTACTAATGTTAAAATCCTATTTTCATTAGTTTCCAGATACTATTCTTCTGTAAAAATGATCCAGACTAGCTGTAGGAACCAGTCAAGATATTTTGCCTCAAGATCTAGGACAAGAGGATTTGCCTAGTATTGCCCACCTTGCAAATCTCCTAGGGACCTTTCACCTGCTTCTGCTACTGCGAATGATCACAGTCACTTACATTTCTTCTTCATGTGTGGAAACTTCTGTTCACTGTGCTTCAGGCTGGACCTGGCCTGAAAGCGGGTCCTTGAATTCCCTTTGTACCATTCCAGCTTGCCAAGCTGGTTATGAGACCCGAGGGAAGTGTTTAGGCACGGACTTGGTACCAAGGTAAATCCGCTTGGTACCAACTTTGGGCCCCAAAGATAAGGGCGTTTGTGGCTGCACCAGAAGACAAGGGAACAGTGAAAACGAAGATTTCACCCTCTGTGATGATCTTCATCACCACCAGTACCCCCCGTGCCGTAAGTACAGAGGATTCACCTACCCGGTCATTTCTTCTCTCCATCCGGGCCTTCTGCAAGGGAGAGCTAAGTGCGCCAGTGCTCAGAGATGGTGGAGGGCTTTGGCTGCTGACTCAGTCTCAACCGTCTGTGCCCTAAATGTCTAGGGAGAAGTCTGCTCACCCAGGTGGTAGCTATATCCTCTCTGGGAAGTTACAGTGCCCTAAAGTGGTAAGGCTGTAGGCCTGTGGGAACTGGGGCCTCCCGCCCCTCTTTTTATTTAATATTCAGAAACTTCTGTTCATCCATTTTTTTTTTTTTTCTTACAGTTTCTGAAAGAAGGACCAAAGTAAGGCCAAGAACTCCCAGATGAAGAGGACCTTTCTGGATCTGTAACTGGGATTAACCACTTCTTTACTTGGAGAGAAAGTTTCAACTAATTCTCAGGATAAAGCCAAACAGGCCTGTGACTGTCCCTTGAACACTGACAGTGTAAACAAGCTTCTGGCTCCTCCAGGTCAAGCAGAGAAACACTTTTCATTAGAATGTTGGGTTTCTTCTTTGTTATTCAAACATACACCCACACACATCCTCTTCACCCTCCCTAATGAAAAGCCTCAACAGATGGAGAGCCTAGGCTCCCAAGACTGTGGCTGAGAAGATGCACTTCACTCAAGGGTGGGTTGGCTGGTACAGAATGGGGGAGGGAGAAGAAATGAGTAGCTAGTATAGGTAATCACTATCTTCTAATACTCCTTACAGATAGATATCCGGAAAATCTTGTTCAGCAAGGTTAGCAGCCTCTGGGGCCTGGGAAACCGATTTGGCTGATGTGCCTCTGATAGGGACTAGGCTTGGGGCTGCACCAGGGGGAGAGTTCTCACTCTATATTCTATCATTCTCTCTCATTTGAAAGCCTGTACAAAGAAATGGTACAAATGGATGGTTAACTTAATGATTCCATCAGAGGCGGATTTTTCTCTGTCAGGTCCCTGGATGAGGCTGAGGTCTGCAAGCCAGGAGGCAGAACATTTACTTAATCGCCCTTTCTTACCGCCTTTCCAGGGGCCAGGACTGCTCTTCAGACCTCTCCTCTGCAACTTCCCCCTACCCCTGGCTAGCTCAGCGGGGTCTCCTTACCCCACTCCTGGCCGGGACTGAGTTTCTCCTGGTAGCCATGGCAAGTTCTCCTTCTGGCTAAATCTTTCCCCACTCCCACCTCCCATTCTACAGCGGGCCATTCTTGCAGCCTCATCTCTCCCCAGCTTTAATTCACATTTGACTGCCTGGACAGAACCACCAGGGGCTCCCAAACAGCGGCCACCCCCATCCATGGGCCTGGGCTTTAGACCCCGAGCCCTTTCTTCAGGCCTCAGGAGGATCCCCCACAACCTCGAAGATCCCTCCCTTCCCCTCCCCCAACCGTATCAGCGGTCTCTATAAAAAAAAAAAAAAAAGAGCTGGGCATGGCCTGAGCCAGAGAGCCACTTCCTTCTCGGTGCGGCAACCGAGGTAAACCTTACAGAGACCAATGCCCAAGGCGAAGCCCGGCCCTTTCCCACCTCCAGGCGTGGTCCCAGCAGTGCTACCGTGAGGCCTTTCCCGACGCGGGGCCCTTGGGGAAGCTGCACACACAAAGGCGCAGCCGCTCCTGGAAGCCCGGGTTGCTCGGGCGCCCTCAACCTAGCGCCGGCCAGTCGAGGCCTTGTGCGCTCCCCATTGTGCCCCGTGCGGGCCGTCCACGGGCTAGGGTGGAGGTCTTCTTCTCCTGCCAACCTTCCCCTTCCCGCTCCAGGGCACACACTCCCCCACTTCCCCGGGAAGGAGAGGCCTGGGCCTAGGGCGCCATTGCCCAGCCGGTGCTCCCCTCCCCCACCCTCTTCTTTCTCTGCTTTTCCGAGACTCCGGAGGGAGGAGGCGGGCGCCTCCGCCGATAGAGCAGCTATTGTGACCTTCCCTCGCCGAGCGGGAACCCAACCGAGTGTACCGCTGGCGGGGGAGGAGGCGACTGTATGTGCAGGCCTCGGGGTGCAGAGGGGGTGGTACTGGGGAATAAATAAAGGTTTGCAACCTTGGGCAGTTGGGCCCTTCAGAGGGCGTTTGGTTGTGTTTAGAGTCCTGTGCTTCCTAACACTAATTGCAGGCTCAAAAGGAGCGGAATTTATGGCGAAGGCCAAGGCGGCTTGTTTATAATTTATGAAGTTTTAAATGGCCGTGCTGCAGGCCCTCCTCTCGCCCTGGCCGGCGGCCGCGCGGGAAGCGCCTCCCCAGACTCGCCGCCGCGCCCGCCTCCCCGCGCCGGGAGCGACGGAGTGTGCCCATCACATGACACGCCAGTGGCAGGAAGGAATCCAAGGTATTCTAAGAAGCCTCGGGGAAACCTTTCACCAAAGGTGAGAGAAAGCCAATTTGTCCCAAGCGAACTCCCCCACCCCGTTAGAGAGCGGTGCCTCCGGGGCCACCGCCCCGAGAGGGAGCCCCCAACCCCGCACCTCTTTGGAGCCTCAGTGTGAGAGGAAGCTGGTGTCAGCCGGCCTAGACACCGTTTAAAGTCTAATCCATGAAACCCTAAGCCGCAGATGACACTTGGGGCCTCGCAGACACCCGCAGACTCAGCAGATACTCCTGCGGTAACACACCGCGCTGGAAAACGCCTGGAGCCATAATGCATTATGTATTTTTATTATTATTTATGGTAGGAAGAGGAGATGAGGGAAAACCGGGCTGAATCTAAACAGCCTGATAATTCATCTATTTAATATTTAGCCAGTTAAGAAAGGTTGTTGTAATCCCTGCAAGGCAGCAAGCTCTTCTTTGACTTCCCTAATAGCTTAAAAAATAATTTCTTACAAGACAATTAGAAATTCTGCCTATGGATGCAAGTTTCATAGAAAACAATTTTAAACCTTGAAAACGGGTAAAATATCCCTTCAGTTGAAGTCATTTATTCTGTTGATACACTCGTACAACATGTATACTCTAAACCTGCTCAGATAAAGTGAAATTTTGCAAAAGGAGAATCCCTACCACCCCCAATCTAACATGCCATTTTAAAAACAGCACAAAGGAACAAGGGAACTAAATATTATTTGAGCTATCATTATTTAGCGAAACACAAACATCCAAGTAGAAACGATTGTTGTTCCACCAGAAGATTAGAAGTTAAATTATTTCCACACAATGGGAATTTCACCTCGTGTCATGGGGGAGATGTAGCAGGAGCTGTATTATTTGTCAAACCAAACAGAGATGCGTGGGCCGACTTTGCTGAAATACAAAAGACTTGAACCTCATCTGAAGGCGCTTTCCAAGTGTCTCCTAGAGAAGCGGGCGGACATTGTCCGCCGCTAGCTGAAGCCAGGCTAATATTTACAAAATGGATATAAATCCTCCAAGACGTTTTTGCCCGTTTTGTACAAAGGAACTGGAATAAACAAGGTGTTTATACTTGTTGTGTTCCACTAATGAAACTTTTATTACTTTACATCGTGGGAAACGTTTGTTTACTGGAGAAATGAACCGCCAACCATTATAAAGGAAAAAGTCCTGACAGCATTTCCTAGAGAAAAAGCTTAGGTGCGTGTCTCCAAATGATCGTTTCTTTTTGTGCACCTTAGCTTTTTCAGAGCTCAGTTCTTCTTACAACTTGTGTCTTTTCTTTGATTGTCAGTTTTCTTTTAAAGTTTATTTTTTTTTATTAGCGAAGAAACGTGGGCGCTGGCCTTCCCAATGTAAATGCAACCTTAAAAAGTCGACTTGTGTCTAAAAGGAAGGTGGTGGAAATAGCATAGCGGGCGCACCACAAAGCCCTACCCAAATTATCCCACCCAGAACATTTCTGGGTTTGCATCCTCAGATTTCCACCCTCCACCAATGTCAGTAGCTGCAATGTAACCAAGGATCCCCAGAACCAATTCGTATGCCAGATTCCAAATAAATGAAAAATAGATCTATCAAAGAGCCGGCCTATTTGGGGGGCCTTCTACTGGGATTGTGCAAAAGATAAAGGGCAGAGCGATCTACTTCTAAGTGTGCTTGATTAACACAGATACACTTCCAACTGAGAAATTTTTTTATTCTAAATATTTGTTCAAATAGTACCAGACAATTTGAAATCAATAAACTGTGTCGAGTGGTGAGGGCTGCGGCTGTTGAGAAATGAGTAAGGGGTGTCGTGCCACGCCACGGGGCCGCCTGACTCTATACCCATGAAGGACAATTTGCGGTCTTAATCCTTTACAACTACAAACACCAGCCACGGTTACAACTGTTCAAAACTACTCTCTCAACTAGTTCAGACCAAGGGGACTAAAGAGGTGAGACGTGGCCCCCGCGGCCTGGGAGCGCGTTCCTAAGCTCGGCTGGAGAATTCTACAAATATACACATAAATACATTAAGACGAGGATAAATAATCAGGGAAACGAAATGACTCGCTTCAAATAATAAATACGGTCGTTGAGTCCGATGCAATCCTTACGGGATGGGAAGGAGCGTATAAATTAAGGTCTCCGCAACTAAGCTAGACGCGGGCCAGGCCCGGGGCTGTCCGGGCTCTGGTCCCTCTGCAGAGCGCGCCGCCGATGGATCTCAGACTTACCTTCGGGACACCATTACCAGATTAGAGTCCCTCGGTCCGCAGTATATGGCACTGTCAGGGTTACAGAGGAGAATCCTTGCGGCTGATTTATGGCGAGTCACCCAAAGGAGGGAGCTCCTGGAGGGGAGGCCCAGTCGCCTGCGCCTCGGCCGCTGTTGGCCCGAGACCCAGGAGGCGGCAACCCGGCCAGAGCGAGGGAGGGGGTCACCGAGCTGCCCCGCGGGCCCCGCCCGCCACCCCTGCCACCAAAGCAAGAGAGGTAATTGCGCCGCGAGTTCGGGCCGGTGGCGACCGCTACAGATGCGTCAGTTTGGGGGCCTCGGGCAGACGTCCCTGAGACGAGTGGTGGGCAGAGAGATCTGTGTAGGTGGGATGAGGGTCGCACGGTCCATGGTGGTGGTTGCCGGGAATCTGCGCGGCGCAGCTGTAGTCCACGCTGGCCGAAGATGGGTGCGAGAGGTGGCCCAGGTTGAAAACGGGCCCGGACGCGGGCGCCATGGAGTCGACGAAATTGCCACCCACGTACACCGGGCTGCCCTGCAGGTTGGCGCTGGCGAAGCCGCCGCCGTTGCTTGCCATGGGGTGGGGCTCGAACTCGGGCGCCGCGTAGCGCTTCTGCTGTGGCAGGCAGCTGCTGAGCGGCGCCGTGTAGGCGGCCAGGCCGTACATGTTGGGCTGAGATTTGGCGAAGGCGGGCGGCGAGGGCGCGTCGTAGGCCAGGCCGGGCACCGGCGGCAGCTGGCCCGAGTAGGCCACGTGGCCGGCGGCGCTGCCCAGAGGCGGGCTGCGCTCGGGAGACTGGCCCGCCGGCGAGTGCAGGATGCCCTTGGCCTTCTGGTCCTTCTTGTACTTCATGCGCCGATTCTGGAACCAGATCTTGATCTGGCGCTCGGTGAGGTTCAGCAGGTTGGCCATCTCCACGCGGCGTGGCCGGCACAAGTAGCGGTTGAAGTGGAATTCCTTCTCCAACTCCACCAGCTGTGCACTCGTGTAAGCCGTGCGCACCCGCTTGGACGCTGGGCCCGGCGGGCTCTTATC
The DNA here is from genome assembly GCA_030068075.1 of Paguma larvata. Classification (NCBI taxonomy): domain Eukaryota; kingdom Metazoa; phylum Chordata; class Mammalia; order Carnivora; family Viverridae; genus Paguma; species Paguma larvata. Next base: position 55,434,669 of record CM057825.1, read on the forward strand.
CTCGCAGCTCTCTCCTGGGCAGGAAGGGAGATAGAGGGGACGCTGAGCGGGAGGAGGGGGGGATCACCCAGGGCCGAAGCGGGGTGCTTTCTTGGCTCCCTCCTCTTCCTCTACCCCCCCCCCTCACCTGAACGCTGGCTGGAATGAGGGAGGGGCGTCTGAGACGTAAGATTCCAAGCGGGACCTCTCAGCCCCCAACCATACCTATGAGTTGCACCTGAACTCCAGTCACCCCCCCCAACATCTGCCTTCCCAGGACCGATTCACTCTGCTGTCCCCTCCCCTCCAGCCTAGTCCATCATCCTGTCCCTAAGGCTAAGGCCCGTGGAGGAGTTTAATGAGAAACTAGTAGCAGCTGGTAGGTCCTACCCCCCTCTCCCAACCCCCATAAAAGAGGGGACAGACTTCTTTGAATACTCTTCCCAGCCTCTGCTGGGATTGGGGGAGGAAGGCAGCCCCAGCTTGCCTCGCTTAGAGGCTGACTTCTGGGCAAAGCACCCCAGGAAGCATGGAATGAGGGTAGAGATCATGGCACTTCACCCCTGCTCAGCTGCACCCAAACCCAGGGACGGTGATAAGCCATAAAAATACTGCCCCAGAGTTTTAGGGGCTCCAAGTTGAGTACATGTTGAGTATTGCAGCGCTAGGAGCAGGAGTCTGAACACTGGTTTCCACTACCCCTGCCACCTCTCAGCAGCTCCTCCACTCCCTCCTTGGTTACACAAATAGATTTCTCCTGGGAGGGAGGGGCCTGGACTTGCAGCTGGGAGGGAGGGGCAGGAGAAGGAGCTTACAGGCTGGAAGGCACTTTCCCCCAAGAGCAGCAGCCCCAGAGAGTTGCAGGCAAACCAGAGATTTGATAACAAGGTAGTTACATCCCCTGCCTCAAACTACCCGTGGGCCTGGAAGCATATTCATCTACCTGAAGACAAACTGCGTCAGAGGACAGACACGAGGCCAGGAAATTTTAGGAACCAAGCAGACTAAACAGAGAGAGGCAGTAGGTCTCAGAGCTCCTGGCCCTGCCCATCTTCTTCCACCCACCCTGGCCCGCCCGCATAGGCCCACAGGACATCATCTCAACTCTAGAGTCTCCCTTTTCTGGGAGAGAAATTCCTGCTGCTCCTGTTTCAGAGCCTATCCTCCTCCCGTCAGGATATGCCCCTCCCCATTATGGATTTGCCGGGATGGGGAGAAGTGGGCTGGGGCGCACCAAGTAGAGTCCGTGGCTATGTCCTGCAGGCTCTGGTTGGATTCGAGTGTGCCATTCTGTGGTTTTTGTGATCTTGGGCAACTGTCTAACAGTTTCTTTATCTGTTAAATGGTGATGTTATCATATACCTACCTCCAACGGTTCTCTGGAAAATTAGATAGTGCTTGTAAAGCATTTACCACGGTTCTCAACCTAGCACTCTACAGACCTTAGTTCTTATGAATGTAAGGGGATGGGATTCATGTGATACGGGATACATAAAAACCCAGGCTTGGGGAATCACAAGTTTTGAAGAGCTACTGGATGATAGAAGGAGCTAAGTTATGACCAGCCGCCCAGGAAATAGGTCAATACATGAAAGAGCTATCTATTAATAACTATGGGACTTGTCCGGCAATGGCACCAGCAGCCCGGAATGGAATGCCTGGTCACTGTAAGGGCATGGGTCCAATCAGGGACGCTAAAAAGAAAGGACATTTCTGCATGAGTAGGAGTTTAGACACGTGGCCTCCAAAGTTGCACTTCTAGCCCCTTGTTTCCTAGATGAGCTAGGAATCTTGATTCCTCGACGAGCTAGCTTCTAGGACTCCGTCTGGGGGACTTAGCCCAGGATGAGCCCCTTCAGAGAGCTACCTGCAGTGGCACAGCTGTTCTTCTGCTTGGAGTTCTGTCGGGACTCTTTCATCCAGGGGAAGATCTGCTTGCTGATGGTGGCTGAGGAGCCAGAAGCATTGGGCCCACTCTTGGCCTTCTTGGCAGGCACTCCACCTCCAGGATTGGTGGGCGAGGATGGGGGCAGGGTTGGCGGTGGAGGAGGGGGCTGCGGTGCCTGCTGCTCTGAGTTCAGGCCAGGAGGCTGGCTGCCACCACCCCCACCCTGGCTGTTCCAGTGCCAGGACGCATACAGCTGCCATTAAGTTCAGCTCCTTTGTGGGCTGGGGCTCTCAGAGGTGCGGAATTCTGGATGGAACAGGCGGAGCCCGTGTAATCAGTGTCCAGGGCGTTGGCGGCAGCAGGGGGTGGGTAAGGCTGATGGGGGGTGCCATAGCCATAAGTGTCGGTGGCCTTGCTATAACCATAGCCACCGAAGAGCCCTGGGTTTTCATAGTAAGCAGCCTTCTGCATCGTGCACTCAGGAAGTTCCAGGGTCTGTTGACCCTGCTCAAATAACATTGACCACCACTGTCTCCTTCACCACCACCTGCGATGTCTGCCGAATCCTGAGAGGACTGGGGTAGCTTCAGGCTCCAGGTGACCTGTGGAGAAGAAAAGTGAAAGGCCCCAGAGAGACTGTAACTGACAAGACGAGGGTATAGATAAGGACTAGCTAGCCCAGGCTCTCTGCTGCCCACCCAGTTCGTAGTGGGAGGAGCTGAGATTTTATGAAGTTCAACTTATTGGAACCTTCGAAAAAGTCAGAAGGAATTTCTCATAAACATGAAAAGACCACTCCTTCTCTTCAGCTCAACTCCATCCAAGAGAAGAGGCTTCCCCCCACCACCCAGATAGTGTTTTCTTTCTTCAAGGTTATCAAATAGCCTTTGAAATGGCATAGGAAAGCATTTATGGACGCATACATTTTAATGGCTGATTCTCCCACTAGACATGGAGCTCCTTGCGTTATATTCATCTATACATTCCCAACACCCAGTCCAGCGCCCTACTGTAGTCCAGTCCACTGCCCTTATGTAGTAAGTGCAATAAATGCTTGTTGGATGAGTGAATGAAAGGACCTATCAATCAATCTTTGGGTCATCCCACAGTTTTGATGAAAACAGAAAGCTCAGAACAGCCAGAACTCTCAAAAGAAGGAGGAGGAGGAAGAAGAAGAAGAAGAGGAGGAGGACGAGAAGAAGGAGAAGAAAAGTATCTCCCCCACCTGGTTTCAAAATCACAGCGTCTTTCATGGAGACCCAGACAGTCCACTTTCTGGTGCCAGGGTGAGAATCCACCCCATTAATTCTGTGGGTCAGCACTGTGAAATCTACCAGGAGATAGAAACCAAGAACACTTAAAGACTCCCAAACTTATTTTGAGGTTAGAAAAGTGTTTCTTCTCTTTCATCTACAGTTTTCTAGACTCTTTACTTTGTCCTCCGGTACTTTAAACGGATACCACTAGAAACTGGTAAAGAGATCTAGAATTTGAAATGCATGGAGCATGGCTGAATGTAGAATGCTTTATATTACCATGTTATCATTTTTATCCTGCATTAATTGTGTGAATAGATACTATCATTGACCCCTGCTCTGGATCACACGCTGCACCCCATCTCCACCCACTCCACAACCAATGAGGGAACCTCTCATGGAATGATGAATGGACCCAGAATTAGAAGAAGAAGAAGAAGAAAAAAAAAAAAAACTAAGAAAAATTCTTTCCCTTTTGTGTCCTCTGACTCTTGATGGAGGTTTTCCTTCTCAGCCACTCCACCCCCAACTCCTGAAAGGCTCCTAAGGAGTTAAAGTATAACTAATAGCATTCAACCACTTTTGTCTGCTTGATAAAGAAAACTCATAGGTCAGCTCCCTGGTCCTAATTCTTGATCTCCTCTTTCAGGCACCTTTCCTTCCTCAAAACTCCCTGGGCTTCCATCATGGTCATCATGATGGCCTAAAGGATTTGACCACTAGCACCAAAAGCACTCTGCCATCCACTCGTTTCTCCTCCACTTTCACCAAGGAGCCCAACCCAATTTTTAAAATTCCTTTATATTAGCCTTTGTTTGGTAGTATTGTTGCCCATTTTGTTTTAAAACAGTAAGTGAATATGGCAGTCATCTTGATAAGCCACAGGCCCTTCTCAATGGGATAATAGGATACTAGGATGTTATGTTTTAGGAATTGTTTCTATTATTGTTCTGAAATGTATGCAGTTAAGATATCTACCTAGCAAAGCTGATGTTAATCTTTCTTTCATACAATTTCTATATCCTTCTCTGATTATTAAAGTTACTAAATTTCAAATGGAAAGTTACAGCCTCATCCTGTGACTAACATTTATGTATGTTTGCCCCTAAGCCAAAGGTTTAGTTGTTTCTGGACTTTTCTGGGGTCCTCCTTCCAGTCTTAAACCTTGGGCCCTCTGGATATCAGAATGGTCACAGTTGACACTCAACCCACCAAAAGTCTCTGCTGCTTCTGTCATTTCATTTACACCTGCGGAAGCAAAATACTTTCCCTCTTGCCTCCCAGGTTGACCAAGGTCATCTTGATAGGTGGACCAGTCACATTAAAATAGTTTCTTTAGGAACTGACCAGGTTTTTGAAACAGATGGCTTTACATATATATTTTTCCTATGGTATATATATTCTTAGAAAAAGCTCTGTGTACTGGGCCTTAAAAGTGTAAATATTGGCAGCTTCGTGAATAACCACAGAGTCTGTTCTGCCTGTTTTCATTGTCTTAAGGAATTTCGAGGCCCATTCAATGATGATCCACAAATCCAATGTCTACTGCCCCAGAAGCAAGGGTAGTAGCCCTGTCCTTACCAGGAAGGGCTTTGCAGTCCCCCCCCCCCCCCCCCCCCGCCCCCGGCAGTGCTCACCTCCACAGTATAATGCCCCAAAGAAGCAACCTCTCCTAAAACAGAACCTGAGAATATTGTTACAAAACTGGTTAAAAAAAAAAAAAAAAGCTTATTTCTTTCTAGAAATCCCTACTCCTTGTGAACTCTGCTTGAACCTAAAAAGCAGGAATGGGTCATAAATCACTTGGACAATGGTCAACTGTTCAGTGGCTCATCTTTTCGATCACCCCCCCCCTTTTTTTTTAAAGGCTTTCTTTTCTCGCCCTTTGGTACCTCTGCTCATTTTTGCTCCGGGACCCAAATGCCTTGGGGTGAAGACTAGCCCGCGTAGGGGGAGGGGCAGTCTTCGAAGTCCTCAGCTGCCCTTTTCCTCTCATTCCTCCTCCCCTCAACCCCCAGGGCACCGACCGGGGCAGGCTCCCCAGAACCCCGCCGGCACCATGCCTGGTAGGGGCACTACACAGGGTCTGACTCGACTTTTCTTGCGGTCCCGGGAAGTTGCCCAACTCCGCTTGGAGGCCCAACCGCAGGCTGGGAATGGGGGCCGGATGGAAGGAAGGCGGCCTCAGAGCGACCACCGCCCGCCGCCTGGGCCGCGCTGGACCGCCACACTCGCCGCGCCTCTGCAACAGCCGCACCCTGATACTTGCTCATTGCACTTAATTCTGCCCGGGATCAATACCTAATATGATACCGAATAAATAAAAGGCGCTCACAGCGGCCAGGGGACGGGGTTATTAAGCAGCTGGAGCTCTCACGGTGCATATCAATGCACCTGTCATTGTGGTTTGTAACAAAATTTATGACTGCAAGCACGGCGGCAGTAAACGCTTCAGTAAGGAATGAAAAGAAAAACACTTCCCAAGGCCCGGCACTTTTCAGAAGTGGAAAACAGGCTCCGCGTAGGAGGAAGAGCAGCAAAAGAATTCCCTACTCCGCACTTTTCTCGGCCCCGCGCCTCGCGAGCTGGGGGATTATATAAAGTGGCCCGTGCCGGTCTATCCGAACAGCTCTGCTGCGCGGCCAGACGTAGGACCGGACGCGCGCAGCTCCGCCGGGGCCGAAGACCCGCTGCCCGCCGCCGCCTGGGGACTCCGGGAGGCTCGCTGGATGCTCGGAGGCCGGCCCGGCGCTCGCTCTCCCGCCGGGGCCGGGAAAGACCGAGGGGGCTCGGGGAAGGAGGGGGCGGCAGTCGCTGGACTGTGACTAGCGCGGCAATCGTAGTAAATTATGGGCCGGTAGAGTCCGGGCAAGTTGAAAGAGAAGGGGGAGGCGATGATGTGCCGGTTGCTTCTGTTGCTCTCAAATTTTTCTAAGGTTCCAGTTGGCCTTGGCTCCTCTCCTTGTTTTTTTTATTATTATTATTATTATTATTTTTGTTCTGGTTCCCCCCCACCCTCCTTAAATGAGGGCCTCTGAAGCCCACAAATCTCTTTCTGGCGGACAAGACTCTTGCTGGGCATCCCAGTTAATTCACTGGAACATAGCAACGATTCTTCCCTCCCTCTTGGCTTTACTATTTGGGAATTTGGAAACCACTCCTTTTCGGGTTTGCTCAAGGGGGATATATTTGCTGCGGAGCTGGGATAGCTCCCTGCCCGAGTTCTCTGGATCTCTCAGCCTGAGCCTCTTCTACCCTATGGGAAGCCCTGGACGCGCCTTCTAAATCACTCTTATTTAGCCCAGATAACTCAATACGTAATACACCCTCCATTTAAGGCACTGGGCTCACCCCATTAAAGCGCCATAAATTTGAAGGCCGATGATCGGTTATCATGTAACGGGCAGCGGTTCACACGGAGGTGATCCACTTCAAAGCTGCCCTTTGTTTTATGTCTTGATGTATGAATCCTGAGATGGCTACCTTGAGTTGCAGGACAGATGGAAATGTAGTGGAAATTATTTTTTTAAATCACACTACTCACCACAATAAGTGTGTGTGTGTGTGGGTGTGTGTGTGTGTGTGTGTATGCACGCGCTCTCGAATTTTGTCTGTAACTCTTTTTAGGTTTTTCGGGGTCCTTTTGATATTCTGTTGAGGCGGATCTGGAACAAAATGGAAAACTCTCTGTGGCAGCCGCTTCTTTCTTATGCACACATGTTGAGAGGCTTTCCCCTCTTTAAGGGTATCATAATCAATGTGACTATTGTATATGTTGCTCGAAGCCATTCCAGGCACCTTCTCCCTGGCAGAAGGGGAGACTTGATTGGCTTCTAGGGAGTGAGTGGCCTTTAACAACAAAATCTTTGGCTGGATGGGGGAAGGAGGAGCTTGGACCTGAGGGAAGTGCCAGACCCTCAGGCAAGGGGTGAGCGAGTGGGTCAAAGGCACAAGGGGAATCTGCCCTCTCCTCCTGCTTCAGCCAAGCTCTAAGTGCTCCAGGTGCCCTAATTCCCCGGGAGGAGCCCAAGCCTCCTAGGAGCAAAAGAGAAGGACTGTACAAAACTGGGGTGGGAGGGAGGTGACAGCACAGCACAGGGCACCTGAAAAAGGGGACAAATATGTAGATGGGCCTGGGCGGGTCCTAGTCAATGGCTGCCCTACTCAGCCCCAGTGGAAAGGGAACTGGGCGCTATTTCCTGGTTTGTACTTTGTATCTGGAATGGTTCCTCTGAATTTATTTTATTCCAGTAGGTACCCATCACCCTCCTGGCCTGGGCTGCCCACTCCTGGGTAGGGATTAGGCTGCAAACAATCTAAGAAACAAACATCCCTTCCACCCAACAGACCAAGCTGCCCACCACTTCGGGCGCTTAGCGGGTGCCCGCGCAGGTCAGGTGAAAGGAGAGACACGATCCCCCCTCTTGCATCTGCCCTGTGCAATTTGTCGACTCAGTAGTTTGCAAACACTAAACTGGGCAGGAGAAAGCCCCACACAAAGCATTCCGGTCCCTTCTAAAGACCAGAGCGCACAGCCATAAGCCTTTGAAGTGACCTTTGGCTTGCACGGCAATAACTCACCCCTTAATGAACACCCAACGGAAGCGCCTCCGAGAGATCCCAGCCCGGTAGGGCTCCTAATATCGAGCCCCGGCTTCAGCTTCCCAGCCGGTCTGGGCCCAGGGGGCCCAGGCCGCTAGCCGGACCTCAAGAGCTGCGCAGTGGGGGCGCGACGTACCCAGGTACTCAGACCGGATAGGCGAGCTCCGAAGCCACTTTATATGATACGTTCATGTGAACAGATATCAACTTTCGCCGCTTGACTATGTTTTATTATTTTGTTAAAAGGTTTTTTTTTTTTTTTTTTTTTTTAAGTAGGATCCTCCGCTCAGAAGAGGGCTAAATTGAGAGGCCATCAGGGCTGATCCCTCGATGCCTGTAGCTAGATTTTGTTTTTCCAACCATGGATGATCAGGGTAAGTTTGCTCCTAGGCATTCTGGGATGCCCTGTGCACCCTGCACTCTGGGCTCAGGAGGCTTGGGAAGGGAAAAGGAGAGAGGACCCCAAGGTGGCCAAAGTTAGGCCACCCAGAGTCCCCATTGCCTTCTCCTGTGCTCCCTGCTCAGCCCACCCACCCTCCAGCACAGGCCCAACTTCAGCCTCCCGCTTGCCCAGAATCGTAGGCTTAACTCCGCTGGCTCTGGGCCACCAGCTCAAGTACCCTTTCCACAGCCAGAAACTGGGGTAATGGGAGGGAGACCCATCTGGGAGCTGTCAACGAAGAACTGGTCCCTGGCAGGCCGGGCCCTATACCCCAGCCCCCACCAGCATCCCCGGGAAAAGTCTTTAGGATAGGGAGCCTTGGTGCGGATTATTGAAATTTTCGGGGAAGTTATAAGTGAGTGCTCCATGGGGCCAAATGAAATGCTGCTCGCAGTAATTGGATTCAGCTGACTAAGTTGGCAGGCGCGCTGCTCCAAGGCAGCAGGCGAAGAAAAATGTCCAGTGACTTTAAGTTCTGATGGAGCCAAGAGCAGGCGATTGACAAAACAACTTTACTGCTCTCCTTAGATGGTGATGTCCTTGGAAGTCAGTCCCTCTCCAGCTGGGGCCTGTCCCCACCTAGGTGAAGGGACTGCTCCCTGCTTTCTGGGACCCTTCCCCACAGAGGCCCAGTCTGGCCCGGCTGTGTGGCATTCCCATGAACCTGGGGCTGCTCACTCGGACTCATGGAGCTTACTTGGGCTTTGGCCCCGGAAAAAACCAAGATGAATTGTCCTGTCCTCCTCCGTCCAGGAGCCACAGGATCCAGTAAACAAAAGGATGGATGGGATGCAGAAGCCTAAACGTGATTTAGCTTTTATCTTGGGTTCTTTGGGGAGAAGAACCCAGGAGCCCAAAACCTTTTATCTGCCACTCTGGGAGTCAAAACCCAGATCACTGAGGGGGCATGTACTGTGGAGGAGCCTCTCAAACTCTTCTGAGTAGTTTGGGGGTTCTCTTGAATTTGAATTTGGGGGGGAAGCTTGAGAAGCTCTTTAACCTCTGAAGGGAAAAAATATTAAGCCAACGGCAAGAGATAAAGGCGTGCGTATGTGGAGCTGGCTCCCAGAACAATGCAGGGAGCTGGCTGGTCACAGAGTTTATTTTAAATACATATAAATCAACCTGCCTATGCCCAGCCAGGCAGCCCAAGACACAGAATTAATATGACGCTCCATCTTACTTTGGCAGTGACAGTGTAAAAAAAGTTTCTTTTTATTCATTTCATTTTCCAGCCCATTCTCATAACTGCACATTTACCCCAAAATACTTCCTCCAGCCCCCGACCCCTTCACCGACCCTCTCCTCAAACTGCCCCCTCCCTTCCACCATGCCATCAGCCACCCCCCAAACCTGGCAAGGCAGTGTGTCCTCCTAACCTTTGGGTAGGCGGGAGCATCCCCACAAAGCGCACCTCCTTACGATTAATCACCGTCCTCGATGTATATGTAGAAGTGTATCTAGGTCTACGCGAACTGCCTCACCAATTGGCAATAATCAAGATCACAGATTACACAAAATAAATCATATTTAGTATCCCGCTCAGGGCAGCAAGCAGCCCGGTGCCCAAAGATTTCCATTTTGTCATGCAATTGCTTACCTGGATCCCAATTTATCATAAACCTGGTGTCCTCGGCCTCAGAGTGGGCGCCAGTGGGGGGCAGAGCTAGCCTTCCCCCTTTGTCTGCAGACAACACTGTCCCAACCCTGGTCTTGCGCTCTCGCAGACGCGGCCATATACCCGAGCACACGGAATTCCCGGTAGAACGGAACCAGGCTGAGGTTCAACTACCAATAAACGCAGGAGGAACGAGTTCGCAGTCCCCGAGCTGGCTTCGCCTGCGCTGCGCGCCCGTCGGTCCACCCGCCCGCCTGTCCGCTCCCAGGCCCAGAGCGGCGGCCACCCGCGCCCCCACCCACTCCTGGGTTCCTGCCCAGCCCTCCCAGACCCCCCAGAGCTCGGGGTTTCTTTTGCTTTCAGAATGTGGCCCTTTCTGGATTTGGAGAGAGCCCCGGAAACCCCCTCGTAGTCGGGAAATACAGACGCTGCCTTCAAATGCGAGCATATTTGTTCACGTGACCCCAAGGGAAGATTGTACTGATTGAGGCTGAAACTTTCACGCCATCCAGCCCCGGAGCGCAGCCAGGCCTGGGGGCTAGGAGGAGGGGCGGGAAGCGTGGGATCCGGGCCCCTTCCCCGGAGCAGACATGAGTGGGTATGGAGCAGAAAGCAAGCCCCCATCTCGCAGCTCGAGTCCAACCCAGCCCCAGTCTGGCCCCCGGCAGTGGGATGAGGGGCGCCGAGAGTCTCACCCGCCACGACCCCCGACCGTAGCCCAGCCTTCCACCGGACCAAGCCCGCGGATTGGAAATTTTTAGACTGCCTCTCAGAGGCGTCTCCGGAGGTGGCTATGGAGCATCAGAGGCCCAGGGTTCCCTTAGCTCCCAGGTTGAGCCCGATACCTCGCATCCGCAAGCACCCGGGCCAGGCTCCGCCTAGGCGGACGGGCTGCTCTTCCCCTCCCGGGTCGAGGCAGTTAGTTGCGGCACAGCGCAGGCTCCAGCCCTAAGGTGGGTGACTCCAGCTCCTAGACCAGGCCAGTCACCCCGGGGAAACCCCACCCCCAACCCCATCCAGCTGGGGCTCTGGCTCGTTCCGCAGACGCAGCAGATGAGCCGCCGCTCCTCGGAGCCAGAAAAGGCGCATAAGCAGCCGGCAGGACCCGTCGCTACGGGTCTCCCCGCTCTGCGTCTTGCGCGCTCCGCTCGGGTTCTGCGTGGCCTGGAGCCGCCGAGACCGCGCGCCTCCGAACCCAGGCCGGGCCCACGGAATCCGCGGGCCCAGCGACTGCCAGGCCGCGGCTTCCCGCTTCCTGCGGCGCCTCCAAGAAAGCGAGGCGGCAGAGAAATCAGTCCTAGCTGGGCTTATCTGGGAGTCGTGGGAGCCTCTGCTTTAGAAATATTACATCGGGACCCGTTCCCAGCACACTCCGAGTGGTCAGGCGGAATTTATGGTAACAATTCTGCGTGTGAGAAAGAGTTAAGCTCCCGGCCAGGGTGAGCGACCGGCTTCCAGGTCCCGGCCTGCCGCGAGCGCCCAAGGTCGTCTCCCATCCCGACCCGCACCCCAGAATCCCGCACCATGCGGAAGTCTCCACCCCATCCCCGAAGTCTCATTTTCATGGCCAGTCCTGCTTCCCAACGGCATCGGGGCACGGAGCAGATGCCCTGTCGCCGCTTGCGAGGTCTCCGACCGACGAAGGCGAATGTGAATGTGCTCGGCAGCCCCAGAAGAGCCGGAGAGAAGGGGGTAAAGTCCTCCTCATCCCCATTCCAAGAGGCACGGGAAGTCCCGGAGGACAGGTCACAGGCTGCTCGAGCCCTCAGACCGGTCAGGGAGCTCCTCCTTTTGTTCACCTGGACGGGCCTGGCTGGAGGCCCACGCAGGACGCCTCTTGGAGCCGGACCGTGGGTGCCCCCAGTTCACCCCCGCCGGAGTATCCCGCCCCCTAGCCTCCCGCCAGGGGCCGAGCAACGGGCCCGCAGCAAGTGTTAATCTCCTGCCAAAGAGGGGGGCCGCTTTGCGGGAATTTGTCTCCAGGAAAGGATCTAAGCCTTCTTCAATCGGAGCATATGTTCATAGAGCAATAAACCGGAAAGATTTACAGTCCTCGCCCGGCCCCCAACAGCCTCGCACCCTTTCAGGAATTACTTACGATGATTTATCACATCAACCCGGGCAATTGTCACACTGATAAAATAGCCCGGGCCGGTGCCCGCCAAGCCCAGGACTTGGGAGGCTGCTGGCTGCCGGGCTGCCGGCGGGGCTGGGGAGGCTTTTTGTGGGTTCCTTCTCTAGGCCTACCAGGGGATGGTGAGGCGGGTTGGGGTGGGTGGGGTTGGGGTGGGAGGGGAGACAATTCTCATTGAGAAAAACGCAAGCAGCTCAAAGAAAGCGCCCGGAATCTGCGTCGGAGTCACTTGCAAAGCACATAAACATTTGTCATCTTTGAATAATTGAATTAATGTATTATTGTTTGAATGTATAATTCATAACGGAGGAAACTTTGTCTCTGTCCTGACGGGGAAATATACACACACCAAAAAAGAAATCAAAACACACACACAATCCCACAACAACTACCAAACGCAGCCAGCCCCAGCTAGCGGAAATCATCCTCAAAGCCAACGACGGGGAAGGAGGCGAATAAAGAGGCTTTCCTCCCCGGCACTGGCCCTGAGTTTCAAGCTGAAGGAGGAGAATGCCCGCTGCAGCCCCAACCCAGATCCCGGCAAGCTGGGGATGGGGTGCGGTGGGGTGGGGTGCGAGCGGAGTGGCGAGCGAGACCTCGAATCTCCTTGAAGTGTGGGAGAAGAAAGGCTGAAACGGGAGGCCACCGGACCGACAGCTTTCGCACCTCTCCCTGGCCTCTCTCGCACATCCCTGCCCCAGGCTCCCCTTCGCCCCAGGGTCTCCCACCCTGGCGGCAGGGACTTCTAACCCGCGCCTTTATTTTACCTCTTCCCCTAAATTAAAAATACGAAAATAAAGGGGAAGAAGGAGTCTCTCTTTGCTGGGGTGACAGAAAACAGCCGAGCTTGGGTGGGAAAGGAGGGGAGTGGGAGAAGCAACTCGGAAATCATTATCTGTTGGTTAAAACCTGCCTGGGGTAAAATTTCAACTCGATTTTATAGCCTTCTATTATGACGCAAAGAAAAATTTACGACCCTCGCTTGAAAAGAGGGCCGGGGCCTTTTCTCACCGGTTTAAGAATAGGCAGCAGATGCCGTGACAGCGACCATTGTTCCCGGTAGACACAGGCGACCGGGCAACCTCGGCCCGCGTGCGCCAGGCGCGTCCCCCAGCCGGGCGGGTTTTTTTTTTTGTTTTTTTTTTACAACTCCTGTTGTTTCGGAGCAGCCCGCGCGCACCCTCGCCCCTCGCCCCCTCGCCCCTCGCCCACCCCCACATGCTCTCACACACCCTCTCTCTCGCTCACATACACACACTCGGCCGCTCTCAGTAATTTTTCATAAGTGCAAAGCTTTGCTGAACCAAAGGTCACCATCCAAGCCACTAACAACTTCTCGCCGGCGCGCGGTTCCAAATCAGGAAGCAAAGGGAACTATTTGTCAGCGGCCCTGACAGCTAAGTTCATTAAGGATTTAAATCCGAAGAAATAAAAGTCGCCAAAATATTTACCTGCTGGCCGCGCTCCCGCGCCCGCCACTGGGGGCCGAGGGTGGAGGGCTGGGGGCGCCGCGCAGCCCCCCTCGGCGGGTGATATTCTTGGGATCCCTGCACTTTCCAAGTCGGAGAGAGCCCTTTGCGTGGCAGATTAATGACGACTCCGTGTTTCTTAAGGGACGTGCTGAATTAATTATTTCGCCAATCACGTGGTCGGGACTTGTAGAAATCTATTCTTATCATCTTCCTCGCACTTTGAAAATTCTCCGGGTTATGAAAGGCCCTCCCCCGGCTGCCGGCGAGCCCCGGCCGCCCAGCCAGGCGCGGGGGGCAGGGAGGGCTCCCCAACATGGCGGGCGGGCGGGAAGCGCCTTCTGCCGAGGGTCCCGATTTACTGTACTGTACTCAAGCGGGCTCGGCTATGGACTCGCTTCCTCCTCGTCCCTGCCCGTGATTCAATACACACAACGGTATTGATGTATTGGTGGGCACAGGAGGAGCCATTAACCAGAAGACGGGCAGAGGACAATCATAAAATGTGTCTGAATATTTAAACTTCTGTCTGCGCACTTATAAATACACATGTCCACGCGTCTGAGGCGAGCCCTTCCATATATTAAGGACACATGTCTGATTTTATGCATTCTGCTCCTTTCCTGTCGCGAGCAAGCCCCCCCTCCCAGCTATTTTGGGACTCCTGTCTTGGCCCACTCTCAGAGGCGAGGCAAAGCCGAGAAAAAGCCTTTGCGGGGGGCGGGGGTGGATAGCGCACGCCACTTTTTATAGTGGGGAGTGTTTATTGTCGTCTGGAGGGCAGAGGGGGATCTGGGGGAAGGAGGGGGCAGGTGCTGGAAGCCCCAGTGGGACTGAATAGCACAGGAAAAGTAGGACTCCAAGATTGGAGGCCAGAGGGGTCTTGTCCGAGCAGCCACTGGCTAGTCTCAGCTTGGCCCAGACAGAGCCCAGCACTCTCCCAGAGTTGGGGGGCAGGGAGGTCTCTCACCCACCACAAGACAAAGAGAGATGGAAGGGGTCTGAAGCTAACCGGGGCCAGGCATCGAGCCAACCTAGAGCCTCCTTTTGGCCTGGGAAGTTACTTATTTTGCTTCCAAAAAATAATGCCCTGCAGCCTGAATCCAACGTGAGGCTTCCCAATGCTCACAAAACATGGTGGCCAAATTGGGACTGTGTATGTGTGGGGGAGAGGTTAATGACAGATTTGCTAACCCTTACACACTTTAACCTTCACATGTCAGGCACAATGCAGAAAATAATAACTTGTTTATAGCAAATGTTAGCTTTTAGAAGGCTTAATGAAGAATGCTTCTTTGGAGGCACCAAACAGGATGGAAGTTTCGCTACACCTTTTATTATTTCAAATATAGATCAATGAATTACATCAAAACTACAGGCAACAATTAGTATAAATAATACTTTAATCAGTGGCAGCAGAACATTGGTCAATTCTATTAAAAAAAGCATCCTGTGTGAACAGACACCATGGGGCTGACAGACAATGTCATCTCCCAACAAAAGGCTGCAGTGGACAAAGTGAGATGGGAGTCCGAGGAGCAATGTCCTCAGCTAACACTTCACTCCTCCCCAGTCACGACCCCAACACAGCTTAAAAAAAAAAACACCAAAACAAACACTTCTGGCTCATATTTGGGGGAACAAACTGGAAACAAATGAAAGCAAATGGACACTGAGCCTTTCCACATCTAGGTTTCTCCAGAGTGCGTTCCCAGATGGAAACTCATTTCCTTCCCTGCCCTAGGTGGTTTCGGGAAGGAGTGGGGGGGGGGGTTCGCGCTGCTGCTTCTCTGCCCCACTCCTGTGGGCCCAAATGGACGCTGGGGTCCAATTGGGACCACAGGGTTGAGGACTGCCCCCTGGGCCATCCAAGCTCCATTAACATTTCAAAAGACAATCCCTGGAAGCTGAGGAAAACGGAGACTTATAAACAAAGAAGTTGTTTCTCTGATTAAGTTAGTTACTTTTCAAAGTAGTGAAGCTAAGTTTGAGAAGGAGCGTGGGTTTTCTTCATCAAAACATGCCTCTTGGCTTTCCTCTGGGACATGGGTGAAGTCAGTTAAGTAGTTTTGGCATTTCGTCTGAAGCTGGGGTGAATAACCTGAACTTTTGGGAATGGGGAAATCTATATAATAATCTTTATCATATATATGTAGTTGGGTGTTGTGAAAATATATACTTTTCCCCCCTCCCAAGGAGAAGGTTCAATATAATCACAGATTTGGGCTTTAGGGAAAAATCTTAGCAACTTTCCAACTTGCCTAACGATAGCGGCTCTTTTCAAATGCTACATCCAAAGACTGCTCTCCGTGTTAGAGGGGGGAAAAAAAAGAAGAGAAGGGTAGTTAGAGTCCAAAAGGTTAAGGGTTTAGAGGTCAGTCCTCCCGGCTGAAATACAGCTAATCGAATAGAAAATTTGTCCTCTGGATGAACCTGATTCCGTAATTTAGCCGAACTTCAGTAAAATACCTTTTCAGCTTCTCAACGTGAGGGCGTCAGAAAAAAGACGTCTTGACTATGTATGAACTCTTTGCTTTTTGTCATAGAAACAATGACGCGAATAATGCAGGAATATCCATCTTTAATATCCCGACGTGGCGATATTCAAGTATTGCCATGTGCAAGTCTGAGAGCCAGGCTCACCCCAAGGAGGAACAAAGAGCTGTCCCCAGGGTCTAATACAAAAGACCAAGGCTTGGAAGATACTTTAGAGAAGTGGAATTTCAGCCTAGGGACTCCAGTGAATAATACCTGCTCTCAGCTCTCAGGAGACACCAAAGAACAGGGGTGCAGAAAAAGTCTTTTGCTTTCCTCCCTCCACTTAAATCTATTTTAAAAATCATCTCTGAACTTTCTGCAGCATTCTGAAACACTGAAAAAATAGCTCTAATTCTTCATCTCTCTTTCAAGCTCATCCCTTTTCCCTCCCCTCTTTTGTCACTTCTTTTGGTAGCTACAACCAGGGGTTTCTTTTTGGAGCCCAGAGCTTTGGGGTTTAAACTTCCAAAGTCTGTTTCATTCGAGGATATGAACTCTGGCCATTTCCTTTTTGACTCTTTCCCCTCTTATCCTTAAGGGTCAGCATTTTAGAAAAATGAGCTTTGAATCCTTCTCAGGCAAGGCGTAAGAAAAACGACCAAAGAACATCACTCCTGTTGTTTGAGAGTGATTGTTTTGAAACCACTATTCTTAAGGCAAGGAGGAGGGCCTGAAACTTTTATACGTTTGCAATCTCTGCTTCTAATTAATGGGTTGAGAAAACTTCCTTACATTTGTTTAAAAAATAAAAAACTTCAGGGGAAAAAAACCCTAAGACCGACTTCTGTGGGCTTCTAGAGTCAATTAGTTTTCTTTTTCTTTTTTAAAGCAAGACTTCCCCACCTTCCCGCTTTCTCCCCACTACATAGGCCTCTCCCATATAGGCCATACAGCAATTCCTATAAAATACTGCTGCATGGGTTATTGGGAATCCAGCATTTGGAATCCAGTTGGAACAGAAAATTCAGTCACTATCTAATGACCCAGAACATGGAGGTTTTGTTTTCTTTCCCCAGAAGGAAAATGTTGGACCATTTGTTTCTCTCTCTTTTCCCTTTCCTTTAATCACCCAGAACTAGTTGTAAGCACAGCGCTGAAAAAAGCACATGTGGAAATATATTTTCAAGAGCTCAACTTTGAGTGGACCCTTTGCTTCCCTCTAAAAGGGTTAAGGGCCCCCTACACACATTTCCGGGGAGTGGGGAGGGGGTGGAGTTCGAAATGCCGGTTAGAGCCAGAAGTTAGTCCACACATCTCTGCTGCTTCTCCCTGAAACTCAGCCCCGTGCACCATCTTAAGATTTTTGGCATTATGATGTCAGTTATTTCTGTCTCCCATCCCCCAACAAATAAATATTTAAGCAAATATAATCTAAACATAAAATAACCCGTTTCCACTTCCTTCTTAGACTCATTTCTTTGGGCATGGGGCCACCGGGAGCAAAATATTTTTTTTTTCACACCGGAAATTATACAAGACAACCCAGAAAGTTCAGAAATCCTGGTCCAGCTTTCCTGCTTCCACTGAAAGCACCTAGCACTGGGGTGGCCAACCTTCTGCCTCAACTCCCCCACATTATTAAACCACCGAGATCCCTGGAGGGGTGGGGTGGGGGAGGGTGTTCCAATTCACACTGGGATAAAGCGTCCAACCTTCATTTGCAAATTCAAAATCCAACAGCAGAGATTTTCATAAGTTTAATGACTCGCCAAGGTTTATGTTCTCAGTAGCTCCTGCCATATGATAATATACTTAGAGAGAGAATCCCGCCCCCCTCCCACCCCCATCCCGCTTCAGGGAGGGGGCTGCCCTCGGGCAGGATGCTAACCTAGTCCGAGGGCGGCCTGCATATCCCAGGTCCACCCCACAGTACCTTAGAGCCCAGGGAGGTGACAGCAAGCCCGGCCTGCCCCCGCAGCTTCGGCTCAGCCGGGAGCGCAGGGAGGAATGGGCCCAGGGTCCCCACTTCTATAAGGTCGTCAGGTCCGTGTGGTGGTCCTTGGCCAGCTGCTGCAAATGCTGGCCGGGGGCAGCTGAGGAGGAGCAGGAGGAGGAAGAGGACGAGGACGAGGACGAGGACCTGCCTTTGGTGTTGGGCAGCTTGTGGTCTTTTTTCCACTTCATCCTCCGGTTCTGGAACCAGATCTTGATCTGGCGCTCAGAGAGACACAGGGTGTGAGCAATTTCAATCCGACGGCGCCGGGTCAGATACCTGTTAAAATGAAATTCTTTTTCCAGTTCTAGGACTTGCTGCCGGGTGTAGGCCGTCCGAGACCGCTTGGGCTCCCCGCCAGTGTAGTTGGGGTTCACTGCGAGACAAAACAGACAGCACGGTCAGGTCAGCGCCCGGCCCCTCGTTAGGCCCTTCGCCACTGCCGCTCACTTCCTGGTGTGCCCGCGGCCCGCGGCCCTCCCAGCGCACTCGCCAGCCCGCTCCCTTCCTCCCTCCCGCCCTCCCGTCCTCCCTACCCCTACCCCGCGCACCCGCTCACTCCCACCCACACTCCCACCCACCCACTCCCCCAGGCTCCCGGGGCGGGGATCCCCTGATGTGCTCCCGTCACCCTGGCCCACCGAGAGAGCTCCGGAATTCCCTAGCATATTGGAAATCCCCCCCTCTCCTCCGCCAGGTTCCGTCTGCTCTGAAAATGGAGTCCTCCCCCACCCCACCCCCATCTCCACCCCCTTTTTCGCCCACAGCCAAGCAGCCAGCCACATGGTCCCGGCCTGCTCCCTCAGCTATAAAAATTTATGGAGAGAGTAATTGCGGCGCCCATTGAAGCCCCACAAGCCCCCACCCACTCGCACCCCCTCTCAGAGGCCCGGGCCTCCAGGCTGGGGTGGGGACTGAGAGGTCGCTGGGCCGGGCCTTACCCGAATTCACGTGCACCTTCTTCATCCACGGGTAGACCACGGCGGGCTGCTTGAGTGCCGTCCCGGGGGGCGGCTGCTTGGGGCCGCCGGGCTGGCTGCAGGCCCTGGCGCTGGGCACGGGCGGCGGCGCCGGGGGCGCGGGGCACGGCTCTCCTGGGGCTCCGTAGTGGCCGCCGGGGCCGCCGGGTTCTTGCCCGTGACCCCGCGTGGGGAGCGCCGAGCCGGGCCCGGGCCCGCCGCCTCCGAAGGTCTGCTCACCGAAGTCAGGCCGTGGGTAGAGCCCGGGGGGCTGGAAGTCTGCACCCTGCACGCCACCGCTGTAGTAGTCGGCGCCCTGCTCGCCTAGGTAGCTGCCCTGCAAATACTCCTCGCACGGAGGGAACTTGGGGTCCACATACTTGGAGTTCACCATATACGAACTCATGGCCATTAATTTCAGAAGGTAGAAAATACTAATTTTTCTCGTGTTGTCTTTTTTTCTCCTTCCATAGGGCCCTCCTACTTGCTGTCAACTGAATAAAGTTGGCGGCCATGTGACCAGGCCAGCCAATAGCGAGGAAGCGAGTTTATCACCGGGTTGGTGAGCATCTCATAATTTTCACAAATTTAACTAAATAACATACGTGTAATCAAGTGACTCGCCATGGCACATTTGAGGGCCCCCGCCAGATGTTAATGTAGTTCTCCAATTCCCAGCACCCTCATTCCTGGCAGGTAATCCCAGCTTTTGTCTGCCACTGACTTTGTTAACCTCCAGTATCCTCTCCACTCACCCCTGCTGCAAACAGCCCCCCAAAATGGGTACACTTCGAGGGGGAATGAAACCCCAAATCTGTCAGGCTGCAGCATGCCAAAAGGCGGGTGGGTGAGGCGGCCTCTGAGTTGGGCAGAGTACCCCCGGCGGGCAGGGCTCCCGCCCGCGGGAACGGGGACTCTGGCATACAAAGGCCGAGTCCCGGCTTTGTCTTCCTCAGGGTCACCCAAAAGTTACAGCAGTCTGGCTGGCCCGAATCAAATCAGGCGATGAGTAACTGCCAAGCTTTCGGTGAGTGCCCAGGCTGGAGTGCTTTTAGCCCAAGTCGGTCTTACAAGTATGGCAAGACTGCGCCCCCCTAGCCCCCCGCCCCCGCCCAGCTCATGCAGCTGAGGGGTGGGCCTGGAAGGTGATGATGGCACCCCTACCTCACCCAGAAGGGCTCCAAAGGACCCTGAGCTCCCTTTTCCCACATGGCAGTCAAAGACCTGGGAGCCCCTCAGTGGGAACCCTCTGACTTCACCTCATGCTCCTTGAGGGCAGAGAGAGTTGGGACTGGGGTTACCTGGCCTTCCACCTTGCTCTCCAGTCCCCCAAAACCTAGCCCTTTGGCCTTGCATTCATGCAACAATTAAGGGTTTACATGGGAACCTCTGTTTAAACGTGAGGGGCTTCGGGGGCAGGGGGAAGTCTCCCCTGTGTCACCAGGCTCAGTCCATCCTCCTGGAGTCTAAGGTAATAAAACAGAAAGGAAACCGACCCGCGCCCTGCTGCCTCTGGCCTCAGCTTCCAACTATGGCTATTTCGGAGAAACATGAAGTTTTTGCATCGACCATATATTCCCCTAGAATCGAATCTGTGACTATGTGGATACCACACAAATTCGGTTCTACAGGGTATATATAGACAACGTTACTACCTCCAGGTTCCACCTACAGTGGGTACCCAGACCGCTGCCAGCCCTGGCCTCTTCCTCGGAGCCATCACCGGCCCCGACGCAGCCACTCGCACTCTCAGAAAGGGTTCAGGTAGCTTGAAGAGCTTGGTGACGATTTGCAGCAACGAGTTCCCCATCCGTGTACCAGAGCCGGAGTTACCGAGCAGCCAAGGAGACAGGACAATCTTCTTAAGAAAGAAAGAAAAGAAGAAAAAAATAATCCATCCCAGACATGGGGGCTTTATTACCCTCCTCTCTAGATCCACCCCCTCCGCCCCTTATCAAGTGGTATTTTCCAGAAATGCCCTTAGTGGCAGGAGAAAAGACGCAGGAGGGGAATAGCCTCTGCCCGTTCTTCTTCCCGATGCTGGGGCAAGCCAGGTTGGCTGACAAAGCTAGTTCCCCAAGAGGTCTCTCGGTTACCTTCCCGGGCCCTGTGCCGGCTGGCCTCTCCGTCCTGAGCTGCGGACCCTGCGGCAGGCGCTGCTTGCAGGCACCAAACTGCCCTGGGCTGGGTTCGGTGTGCTAATGGTGAAGGGCAGGGCGAGGGGTCATTCGAAATCATTTACAAACATATCACAAAGTTTCATTATTTTTGCTTTGCCGACAGCAGCACACCAGAGTACAAAAGTTCATGAGTTGCACCCGCCCCAGTGCCTCAGCGCTGTCTAGGGCTCGCCCCTCGGTTTAGGGCACCAAGAACACAGACTAACTCAGGGCCGGGGTGGATTTCAGGGACAGAAGGATGCCTGGGCTCAAGTGGGGCTTTTGGATCTCTGAGCATAGGCCAGAGGTGCTAAAAAAATTTTTTTTTGATTGTTTCAATTTCCTCCTTCTGATTCAAAAATTAGTTCTAGCCTTAGCCTTGATCTGGTGGGGTAAAGAAACTGCTTTCTGCCTCTCAGCCTGGCAAAATTGGCTGCCTGCTTCTACTCTGCACTTTGCACGCCCCCCCCACCCCACCCCCATCCTTTGGTTCTAGTGCTTTAGCTATTTTGTAGGGATTTCCTGGGTGCCAATTCTAACGAGAGTCTGAGGCTGCCCCACGCCGGATTTCCTTGTTCAAGGAGGTGGTTCCCCTCGACTTCCCCTAACGCCAAGTGCTCCCACATACCCACCTGCCTGGGGGCACTGGGCCTAAGCTTTATCCAGACAAATTGGGGGAACCTGCTGGGCCGGGTGGGGACCCGGGTGAGGGTACACATTTTCATATTTGTTAGACGCTGTGACCTGCATTTCACCTTATTGCTTCACTTGTTCAGACAGGTCAAAGCCAACGAGTTATTGATGAACAAAAGCGTTAAATATTCACCTCCCGCTCAACTGCCCATACAAATGCTTTTGATCTCTCGGGCTTTTTGTGCTGTGTTCAGCTACAGGGTGCCGAATGTGGGTTTGCAAGCGCAGAGCACTGGCAGGGATAAGCACCCAGAGCAGGGGCAGCAGCACAAAGGGGGGCAAAACCAGGGTGTCCTGGGGACACCAGATTTTCTAGCCTGGAGCCCAGAATCGGTTTCACTTAAGCCCGCCTGATTAATAGAGAGGAATTACGAACTGGGTGTTATCTCCACTTCTGGGGGTGAACGCAGCCCCCAGGAAGTCAAGGAGGCTGCCCACCCTGGAGGGCAAAGAAACCTGGCCCAGAGCCAAGCCCCAGTTTCTTCCACCCTGGAGATAGGGTGTCTCACCAGAGAGGATGGGTGCCTGGCTCCTACCAACTTTCTACGTTCCATCTCCCGTTAAAATAAAATAATCTCCATTTTGCAGTGAGGGAAGGGTCACTATTTTTTCCTTAATTCTCCTGCCACTACCATCACCTTAAATGGGATAGTCTCCTGGAGACCTCACAGGCCTCCTCGGAGGTGTACCTGTCTTCCGTGGCACATGCAACTCAGAAAGATCCAAAATTCTGAGCGCAGGACCCCAAGAATCTCTGCCCCCACCGCAGCCCTACCACTACTACCGTCATCAAAACCACATTTGCTTGCAATACTAGCGGCTCTGGCGCGAAGATTCTCGAATTGCAGTTACAGAGAAGCAGAAGTGAACCAGAAGCTTCATATCTCTCCCTCCTTGCTCAGCCCGTGCCCCCAGCCCAGAGCCCAAACCTCTGGAGCTGTGGCCGGGGGAGGGGCGAGGAGGGATTTCCACGTAAAGCTCAGAATTCGCAGCCCATCCCGGCAGCGGGCCGACTCCACACACCCGCAGCCGGAGAGGGTTACGTTTTTCTCTCTTTCCTTTTTCTTTTTATTAAAAATAAAACAAGACGAGAGAAGGTTGCGCCAGGCTGGACCGTGTTACGCTAGGCTGGGGGGTGGAGGAGAATCGCATTGCTTTGGTGTTTAGCAGGTTGGCTCGCCGCAACTTGTTAATAGAGCGGGCTGCTAATTAGCTGCAAGCTCCTAACAGAAGCACAGGCCGCTGCGGAGCTGCACCTGTGCGAGCTGGGGAGGCCCGGGGAGGCCCAGAAGATCCACGGAGGCCCAAGGACACTAGGGCGAGGGCCTGCGGTGTGTTCTCTTGGATAAGTGACTGTGAACTAGGCCCCAGAAAAATCTTTCCGGGAGCTCGATCAACGTAGAGCTTCCACTCCCCGAGGAGAGCTTCGCTTGCCCCGCCAGGCCAGGGCAGCCAGGGCCGGTCCTCCACCCGCCCACTCTTCTGGCGCGGCCCTTCTGCCGACCCCTCCCCAGTTACCAGTACCGCCTCTTTGCATTTCGGAAGAAACGGGAAGGTACTTACAGCGGCAGCCTCTCACGGTCCCGAACCTGTTGCAATGAAAACGGGGGTCACTTAAATTCCACAGGATAATAAAGCAGAGATAGAGGATACACAGAAAAATGACAAGGCCCAGACACCCCACCAATACCCAGACCTCCCTGCTTCGGGTGCCGCCCCCAGGAACTGCGCCAAGTTCTCCGCGGAGCGGGAGACCGCAGTCCTCAAGGGCAGACCCGGGGAGTAGCAGAGTATGGCCCCCATCACCTCCCCCACTCCATGCACCCTTGGGCAAAACCTTACTGGTTGCTTGGCCAGACTCGGGCTGCCTGTAACAGGGTTTCCCCAGTGGGAAAACGGGAAGCGAAGAGAAAATGGGCCTTTGTGTGTTTCCTTCTGCACAATCAGCTGGGTGGGCGCAAGTCCACTGGGGAGGGGGCAGCCGCTGCATCTGTCCCCTGCCCCAGCTCCCTGTCTGCCTCGCGCTGGGAGCAATTCATCCCCTTTTGCCAGTTTCAGATTAGTTTCAAATTCCGCAGCCCCAACTAGCGCCCCCAAAACCTGTCTTCTCCTTTCCAAAGAAGAACCAGGCATGACTGGGACTTGCCTTCCCACTTCTGCTCCAATTCAAAACAAAGAGCAATTTCCAAGGGAAATGAGGACTCAAATGATAACGAAGGAGGAGGAAAATCGATGGGTTTGAAGGTAAATGGCAATGCTTTAGATTGTTATGCGGCCCTATGGACGTGACAGTATTTCGTCAATATTGCTTCTGGAGAGCCCACAAAGCAAAGCGGTGGTCCTCACAGGGGCTGGTGTCCAGCTTCAAGTGTTCATCCCTTCTATGATGGTAGTGTTCTCTAAGAAATCTCAGAGGCAAAGCCACCTCCATCCTCCTCCTTTCTCTCTCCCTCCCTCCCTCCCTCCCTCCTCCCTCTCTCCACCTAGGCTACCACAGTTCCATTCCACGTCTGAAGCAGATGCTCCATTATGAGGAATAGAGAGACAGTAAGTCCCTTTTGTGAGGTGGGAGCCCTCAGTTCCTAACTTTCTAAGTCCAGAAGGGAGGGGAAGAGCCCGGGATTCCCATTCTATTTGCTAATTGAGGTTTAGGCTAAAATGAACAGTAACTTCGATGGGACTTCTCCTCGCCCCAGGCAGAAAAGACAAGGCAGGGAAATCCCCAACCCCTGGAGTTGTCCTGGAAAAAGTAATAAGTGACTTACTGGTTTTCTCTCCCAGTGGGCAGGGGAACTGGGAGTCGAACTGTCTCCTTCTGAGCCTGGCGCTAGCTGGAGCCTCTCACTTCCCTATCGCTGCTCCAAGAACCGAGCATCTGCACTTGTATGCTCTTAACCTAATTTATGGTGGGAATTATATTTTGGCTTGTCAACTCTCAAGCCATAAAACAAAGTTTATTGGAATCACGTGCTCGTAAGTAGCCACTCAGGTCTCATCTCTGCACGACCATAAATAACCTCCGGCTTTAAACTTTTATTCACTAGATAAAGGTTCGCTGAAACAGTTCTCTCACATTTAAATAGTTCCAAATATTCAGGATGCAAGGGGGGTCATATTCATATCAATACCCTGGGCTTTTCAAATAGCATCTTTTCCGAGAAAAGGAGATGGTGCTATTTCGAAAAGACTGGTTGGTGGGCATGTCTTATGATTCTTTGGCTGCATTCGCCGTGAGTACCATCAACTCCTTTATTCCTTCATTTTCTAGCTCTAGATGTGGTAAATAGGAAAATCGAAGGCTGCTTCTTACTTGCTTATACCAGAAGTTATTTGAGATTTTGTTCAAACTTCAACAGGACTGAAAGGGTGGTGAGGGACAGGCTGGGTGGGCTTGCAGGGCGGGGGGGGGGGGGGCGTTGGAGTTAACACTTGGCTCTGTATTGTTGTGGATGGACTCAGTGAGAAACGTGAAGGTAGCCACATGCCTAAAGGTTTCTATAATTTGCTCAGATCTGAAAGGGGAGCCTTTGCAAGTGACCAAACTGCTTAAAACAGCAAGACTTGGGGTTTGGTAAAGTGAGAAACTGGAGAATTGCCCCATCGGAATCTTTGGCAACTGAAGCTCTAAAGAAGGTTATAAAACAATAAAACAGCCCTGGTGTGAAGGGGACAGGGTGTGAGGGAGCAAATGAGGCTCTCAAGGAACCCAAGCCCAGGAAGTCAGATGTCCCTGCTCCCACAGGGCTCGGGGGCTCATGGTCCCTGAGCCCAAACCTGAGCAAAATGCTACACCCCCACACTGCCACTCCCACTAGAGGGAGAGCCTAAGAGCGGAGGAGGGGGTGCGCTTTCCTGCTGAGAAAGCCCAGAAAAGGAGCTTGGGCCTGAGCTCTGCTGAGAGAGAGAGAGAGAGAGAGAGAGAGAGAGAGAGAACGTGACATTCTATGCTAGACAAGGTGGGGGTGGGAAAGATGTCCCCAGCTCCCACCAAGGGGGATAAATAAAAAGAGAACTGACCCCCAGCACCCTTGCATAGCCCGCCAGAGTTCCCAGCAAACAGTGGGAAAACATATGTGATTTTGACTATTCTGATTAAAAAAGAATAGGTGTTCTGTGTGGGTTCGTAAAGCGCACGCGCACACACACACACACACAAACGATTTCTAAATCAAATTCAGTTGCAAAAGTCCTACCAAGCCCATGAAAGAAAGAAAACCCTCTCGACAAAGATCTATTTGCGTCCTAATTCTTGTGTTTCGTCCTAATTTCTTACCCATTCTCTGTGTATTTCTAAACCCATTTCCTGATTTGACTTTCATTAGCTAGAAGTTAGCAGTTAGCTCGGACTGGACGGTAGGACATCTATTCCTCCCCCCCATTAGCCACTCAGGATGACCTTTTTCTTTTATAGTTGATAGCATCTGTCTTTAAAATATGAGTAAAGACCAACCCTTTAAAAAATGATTTCTGATTCTGTTAGGACTAGGTGAGCAGCTTCAAAATTAGTCCACTTTGCAGTTAACCCACTGCAAAAAAAAATTATTAGAATTTGAGAGGTTGAGAACAGCTTTATTTTTTCCTTAAGTTAATAAAACAGAATTAATCCAAGGATGTATGACTTTCTAGGCAACTGTGATGAGCTTTTCATGGGGGGCGGGGTGGGGTATAAGGAGGAGACCAGGCTGAGGAGGTGGTTGAAACAATGCCGGGCGCCTAATCCGGGCTCAGGAGATGTTTTCTGAATGAATGGTAATGACGGATGGTGACTGGGCTTGCCTGCAGTCTTTACTGCGGCTCACACAGGAAGATGAATAAAACGACACAGCCTACTCTGTATATTTAGATAGTAACAGGGAAGTAACGAGTTATGCATACGGAAAAGGAGGAAAGGAAGAATTAAGGCAGATATCTTCAATTACTTTCTAATCTTAGGGCAGCCAGGAACATGATTAAGGAGACAGTGTCCACTTTCCTACAGTCTTTGCCTGCCCCCGAGCCCCCAGTGTCTGGGCTTCTGTGAATGAATGAGAGAGTGGGGATGGGGAAGAACAAACCTGGTCTAATAAGAAGACTGAGCATCAGAGGTAACAACATACTACCTTGGGCCAGTTTGTTGGAGTTTTCTCAATGGTGGTGGTGGTGCTGGTAATGGAAGAAGAGGTGGGGAAGGAGAGGTTGAAGCCTCCTTTAAAACTTATAAGGAATTAGTTTTGGGGGAAAGTGGGACTCTGGGCACTGTCCCTCCCCATTTGGCTAGAAAGAGCCAGTCCTGGGAATTCCTACCCAAAGAGCTCGCGTGAAGTAGGATCCCAGGTAGGGCTCCACCAACCTAGAAGCCAGAGCAGCTTCCAGAAAGGAGGAGAAAGTGAAGGCACACACCAGCAGGTATCAGCTCTATTCCAAATGTGATGAGGCCTACCCTCTGTCCATCCTAAGGACCCTTGCTATGTAGCTCCAGGAAAGAATATTCTGACATTGACTTTTAAGAGACCTCTTAAAAAGGTCTCTTGCCCAGAGGTATTGTTGAGCACTCCTTTTTTTTTTTTTTTAATGTTTATTTTTGAGAGAGAGAGAGAAAGTGTGTGTGTGTGTGTGTGTGTATACATATATGTGCATGCGCATGAGTTGGGGAGGGGCAGAAATAGAGGGGGACAGAGGATCTGAAGCAGACTCTAAGCTGTCAGCACAGAGCCCAATGTGGGGCTCGAACTCATGAACCATGAGATCATGACTTGAGCCAAAGTCAGATGCTTAACTGACGAGCCACCCAGGTGTCCCATCTCTTAATCTAAGTGTCTGCATAACCAGGATAGGTAGGGATGGGACTTTGAATGAAATCCCTAGATGGGGGGCAGATAGAAGAAGGAGACGACCCAGGCCTGGCACTGAGGAACACAAGATGGGGACAGAGCCAGAGAAGGGCTGAGCAGGGAGTCCTGAGCAGGAGAGAAATGTAATCCCATATTCCTGGCACTGTATTCCATCACTGGAAGAGGAACACTTCTCCAAATACCCTCACCCCTACCTCCTGCAATGGAGTCTTCTAATTGGAGGTCTGGCTTGGTATCCTCTGGAAAGAAAAGGTGGCCCCACAGGAAGACTCCAGGAGTGAGAGAGGGGCTCTAAAAGAATGGGCCCTGAGACAGGACCTTTGATGATGGAGCCAGGGCTACAAAGGCCCCAGTGGTCCCAAGAAAGGTAGGGTCTTAGTACTTTGAGAAACCAGAGTGGAGGTTAGAAGGCACAGGGGCTGGGTGTGGCTGCGCATGCAGCACTGTCCTATGCACGGAACAAACCTCATCCGACACGGTTCATAGCTAAAGAGGCTATATGTGTTTTGAGAGAAAATCTGACCCAGGTGAACTCTTGCTTAAGCTACGAGAAGCAGTTTGGCCAATGGCAATGGAGGGCCTGTTAGGAAAAATCTATAAGTACGAGTCATGGAAGCCAGAACTAAGGGGGTGGAACCTGGTTACAAGGGGCATGTGCATGTATATGGGTTGTAGCATGAAGTAGTATTAACATAGCTCTTCTTTTAAAAAAAAATATTTATTTTCTAAGAGAGAGAGAGAACGTGAGTGGGGTAGGTGCAGAGAGAGAGGGAGACACAGAATCTAATACAAGCTCCAGGCTCTGAGCTGTCAGCACAGAGCCCAACGCAGGGCTTGAACTCACGAACCGTGAGATCATGACCTGAGCTGAAGATGGACACTTAACCAACTGAGCCACCCAGGTGCCCCTCTGTAGCTCCTCTTAAAAGAT
This sequence comes from Paguma larvata, assembly GCA_030068075.1. Taxonomy (NCBI): domain Eukaryota; kingdom Metazoa; phylum Chordata; class Mammalia; order Carnivora; family Viverridae; genus Paguma; species Paguma larvata. The sequence continues at coordinate 55,463,101 of CM057825.1, forward strand.
ACAAAGAATCTCAAAAGATTGCAAGAGCTGATGGAAATTTGGGGGGGTAAGGCCGCTCCGAGATACACCTTGGCATCACTTTGGCCCAAGTTGGGAGCTGTGGCTCACTCACAGCCCTGGAGATCTTGAGACACAAGCGGATTAAGAGGGAATGGAGCACTTCTGACACCCCCGGCTACTGCCCACCGGCCATTTGCTTTCCTATCCTGCCCCAGATTTCAAGAGACTCAAAAGAAGAGACTTGCTCTGGTGGGTGTGACTGGTAGGCGGTGGTGGAGAAGGTGACTCTAGCAGCTGCGCGGTGGGCGGCCTGCTCTCAGGAAAGGCCTGGAGCCTCCTGTGGGAGTCCAAGATGTGCCTGTGTGGGTGCAGGGCCTCTTCCATCTGGCATCTGCCCACCGAGGAGCTAGGGGCACTTTCCTTCTGAATGTGGCCCTGAAGCCTACCCAAAGGCAGATGCCAGCCACTGCAACCCAAGGGGGTGGGGCCTACAAGGCCCACCACAGCGATGGGAAGAGTCCCGGATCTGTGTTCTCCTGGGTGATCAAGCCTAGGCCTGCCTTCTCCTCTGCAGAATTCAAGAACTGGGTGAATGAACAGGACTTTCCAGCTCTAAAAGTCCAGGCCTGATTGCAGAGCAGAAGGGGGATAAGAACCATGTACTGAATGCTTGTAATGGGCCAAAATACTGTTTTTAAATACTTATGCTGTGAGTTCACGTATATAAGGTGGTTAGAATAGTGCAATGCACATATTATTGCTACGTAAGTAAAAATCTTCATAACGACCCTTGAAGGTACTCCTATTCCTACTTTTCAAATGAGGGAACAGGCCCCGGGGAATTTGCCTTAATTGCCTAAGGTTACATAGCAGGTAAGTGGTGAAGATTTGAACCAAAGCAGTCTGAACTGAGAACATTTTAAAAAATGTTCTCTTTAAAAATCTTCAGGTTAGTAAGAAATCAGTGTTCCTCTTCCCTAAATGGGAGCAATTTAATCAGCCTATGGGAGAGTGACATTTGAAAACTTGATTAGGGTTGGAGCCCCAGGAACTATGGGGGGTGCTGAGCGGTAAAGGGAACGGGGCACCTGGACACCAAAGAACCATAGAAGAATCAGGAGAGACTCTTGACCCCCTAGTTCACAAATATAAGCATGCTTCTTCATTGCCTTGTGAGAGAGTTCACAAAATGCAGGTCCCAGATATTCTGATTTAATGTCTGACCTGAGACCCAGGAACCTGAATTATAAGCAAATTTGAATGCAGGCCTTCATTAAGAATCACTGCCCTAAAGTAGGGAAAAGAGGGAAGAAAAAGACTGCTTTGCCACGGAGGATCAGTGGGGTCGGATCAGAGCCAGTTGTTGAGGGTGGGTGTCACGATGGTGCGAGAAACACGCCCTGGAGCCCACCAAAGTTCTGAAATGGGCACAGTGGCGAAAGAGGTGTGTAGGGGTGGTGTGGACAAGAGTAGAGCTGAGTATCTGAAGTGTCCTCCACCTGCAAAGTCAATGAGATTCGCCCTCTCAGAGCCTCAAGATAGAAGGCCGGAGGGAAGCCCGGAACCCAAGCCCGGCGGTAGGAAAGCCAAGGCTAGGCCCTTCCTACAGCGGGGTGGGAGCCGCTGAACGCAGTACTTTTCAAGGCTGTTCATTCTGGGTATCAAGGATCGCAGTAAGGAAAAGTGGCAAGAACAGCAGCCCAGTCCGAGGGGGCTGATTAAACGCGGCTTGTCCTACCGCAGGACCCTACTTTCCTGCTTAGCCCAGTGCGCAGAAATCGCGCCACCTCCGGGAAGGCGGAGGAAGTGAGGTGGCCTGCCACCATGGAATCTACCTTCAGGCTCCCCGGCCTCGGTTCTGCCTCGGCTGCCGCTCCCGGGAAGCGGCCCTCGGGGGTGGGCGCTGTACCTCCGACCCTCCACGAAGGCCAAAAGCACCCTGCGATTAGAAGAGGAGGGAGGGGAGTCAATGTCTTTCCCTACCCCCGCCCGCGCCCGGGGCATCTCCGGCGCTGCAGCAGCGGCCAAGACGCTTGTCCTACAGCGCCTCCTCCTGGACAAGGCGCCAGACAGTCGAGCAGGGGGACGGAGACTGACGGGGAAACCCGGGCTGAGGCTTCTATGCGCGGGTGGAGGTCTTCCGCACCAAAGGCTGTGAGCTGGTCCCTCAGTGTCCCCTGGGGCGACCAGAAGTCGAAAGGATGCAGAGAATGCCTCCCATCTCATCCCCCACCCCGTCTCGGCTTGCGGCCCAGGAGCGTGCATCCCTTATTAATTAGGCGAGTCCAGGCGGAAAATCCCTCCAGTTTGTCCGTTTATTTATTTATTTGACCGCTCTCTGCTGAGCCGCTGGCCCCTGCCGAGCCCTCGAACGTGCTGCTCCGGAGTAACAAAATCCGGGAACGCCTGAAGGACTGGCCTGAAGTTTGGCGGTTTGAGCAGACGCCAGGAGCAAAGGCCTTTTCCCAAGCAGAGGCACCAGGCTGAAAAAAATCTATCCACTTCCCCGAGGATCACACATATAAATCTTCTTTTAAAGTGTTAAAAGTGTGTGTGTGTGAGTGTGTGCGTGTGTGTTTCTCTTAACACCTTGAAAGAAGATTTGGCTTCCCTTTGGCCACTAGTTCCTATTTGCAGGCTGTTTCTAAAGTACAGATTTAAACTGGGATGGGGTGGTGAGTCAAGATGCTTGAAAATAACGTAGTCAACGACAACGTGTTTGGCTATATTTAGAATGAAGGCTGGAATAAAGGAAAGATGAGTAGCGAATTCTGAGGGAGGGAGGAGTGGCGAGATCAGGTTATATCTTCCTGCTCTGAGTCCACTCCCCCCTCCCCCATCTGTGCCTGCCTTATGGTTGGATCCCCGGGCTGGGCTATTTCACTGCACATGCGCCAAACGCCAAACGAGCGTGCGTGGCAAGCGCTTAGAGCACTGAACGGTAAGCGCAGCGTGCGCCGCGCTTTGCGGTGTGAGCCACCGCGCACTCCTTGTGTGCTTACCTGCAGAGCAGCCTGGACGCCCCGTCCCAGAGAGGCGGAAAACGTACTTTTTCTTCCTTCCTTTCTTTTTTTTCTTCAGGAAAACCTGTGTTAAAAGCCTCAACCGTCCTTTCTGATTTGCAAGCTCTGTCCCACCAAACCAACAAAATCGCCATGTTGTCAGTGAACACTCTCAAGGCTGTCATTTGGATCACCAATTGGACATCTAGTACACGGCTCCTCTTGAGTCGTTAATCAACGCGGCGGGGGGCGGGGAGGGATCACCCCTTATGGTCAGAAAGCTCAAGTTATTCCTCGTTCTGCACAGCCATCAAAACTAAGGGAACATTTCCTAGAAAGAGGGTATCTGTTCACACCAATTCCGGAAAAGTGGCCCCAAATTGGACTTACATCGGAATTCCGAGTTCTTGGTGGCTTCTCCCTAGCTTCCGGTGCCCTCGCGTGCCCTGCCCCGCGGCCGCACTGCGGCAAGGCCGTAAATACCTCTAACAGCTGCCTGCCTGCCCAGAGTGAAATACTGTCTTTGTTCCTATTTTCCCCCACTTCTCTAGTTCAGAAAAGAAAATTCTGGCAAAATATATTTATTCGGAGGACCATCTGACAGGAAAATACGTTCGGTTTTCGGCCCTGATGCTTGGCCACATTTATAACAGCGAGCTTCGTTCTTTTCGCTGGTCCCCGTGGAGAGTGCAAGCCCAGCTCACAGCCTGACCAGCAAACACCAAGGCCCGGACATGCCATCGGCTGCCTGAACTATAAACGGATGGAGGTTCCCACTGAATACGCTGGGAGTTACACTTCCCGGCTTGTGAGCTTTTACGATCCAAGAGTTTCTTATTTAATTTTTAAAAATTGGGTTTAATGTTTTGGGTTATCGGGGACAATGGGGGCATTTCCGGCAGTAGCAAAAGCGTTAACTGGTCTCCTGGCCCCGGTTCAATTGTGATTTGCAGATTATTTATTCCCTTAAGTGCAATCGACCATTTAGTTCCAATAAGCTCTTACCGCTACCACAGTACTTACAAAGAACCCTTCAGTCTCCATATCTGACCATGACCTCACCCTCTGCTTGGTAAAAGGACCCGCAGCCCGCCTAAGTTCTTAGTCGCTTGGGCGCACTCAGCCACCGAACCCAGGGAAAAGTGAACACTAGGGCTTGGCCATCATGGCCACAACTCCTCCCCACCCCCACACTGGTCCCAGCCCACCTAGGGGGCTCCTTAGGCCGGGGGACAGGCCTGCGTGCCTGACCAGGGGCCTGCTTTTCAATAGGTAATGCTTTTTACCAATATGAAACAATGATCTCAACAGCCGTTGTACCGTAGTGGCAAAACAGTTACAAAAGGCAGACATTCCAAATAAAAAATATCATTCAGTTTCTTATTTGCAAGATCATAGTGACCCACCACAGTCCCTCAGATGTCAACTGGCCACAAATAGTGGCCCTCCATTTTGAAACCAGCTGATTCCATCGTTAATTACTATAAATACCTTTCTACAAAGATGCCATTTATTGTTCAGAAATACTTTTATGGCCAAAACGATTATAAAGGAATATTTGGAATACTAGGATTCGCCGCTGGGTGCTTGGGAGACGATATTCCGCGGTGCGCAGGTCAATCCCATGCGCAATGCGGCAGATTGTCCACAGGTTTTAATATTTCGCAAGGTGTTCCTGAGGGAAGAGCCAAGAGGATTTTGAGAACTGCATCCTCAAGTACTGTCCAGAATCGGTGGGATAAAAGCATTCTTTTTTTTTTTTCCTGCAAAGGATTTTCTTTTGATGCATTGATAACGTTTCAGTTCAGCAATTGTGAAATAGAGGGCAAAATGCTGCTATATAACATTTATTTGTAGGCAAAAAACGTCGACAGTGCATTTAGAGAGCAAAATATCTACTCTTTTCCTATTCTAGCAAATAAACACACGCGAGATTTGAACTTAGACATGCTTTGCCTTGCTTAAATATCTATTGTTTTTTACCCAAGACCTGCACCAGATTTTCTGATACTATGACCTCCCAGAACACGTATACATTTTGCGACATAAAATAATCCAAAGTCACCTAATAGATTATTAGATATGGAAGGAAACGTTCTCGACTTGTGACAAAAATTCTCTAAGAAAAAACTAGAGAAACGGTTAAAAATATTTAAAATTCCATCTCCTGCATAAAGCTCAATAAACCATAAAGCCTAGAAATTAGCCAGCATCACTCACCAAAGCCTCGATGAACTAACCAAACACATCCTGGGTACACAGAATACATCCCACCCCCACCCCAAGCCCCAACCCTCAAAAAACACCTGTTAGCCTCCCAGATACCTTTGACCACAGACAAGCCGCAAAACACTGCTCTATACTATAGAGTGCCTTTAGTGACCCACAGCAGAACTAAGACGTTCAGGAACCATCCACCCATTCTTCCCAGGGTGCGGATTGAGGAGCTCTGGATCCAGGCAGTGGGGTCCTCCTATCTGCTGCTCTCCACCTCTCGGAAGCTCGAGAGGAAATGGGGCTTCCCTTCGCCTTCTGAGTTCAGCTGGACCCCATCCGGAGCCCCCAGGGGATGCCTGCTCAGAGATGGAGTGAAGAGGAAGCTGGGGGCGCAGACAGCCACCCCATGGTCCCGGAGAAGTATAGGGAGTCGGGGCAGGCTCACTGGGCTGCCCAAGGGGGTGGGCGCCTGGAGCTCCTCGGTGGCAGTGCTGGGGCGCGGGGAGGGGCGACTCTTACCCGGAGGCTGCCGAGCAGGAGGCGGCGGTCGGCCAGGGCGGCTGCAGTAATCCATTAGGCGCTGCCGGGCTACGCGCACTCGGGGCGGCAGGGATCCGCTGGTGTTGGAGAAGGAGTCGCGTCGGAACCGCGCGGCTGCAGTCAGCCGGAGCAGGCCGGCCGCTCCAGGCGAGCGGTGTCGGCGCCGGCGGGGGCCTCCGAGCCCAGGGCTATTTCCGGGCTCTCCCGCCCGCCGGGCTCCCCGCCGGCTCCGGAGGCGGCAGCGGCGCGGCCCGAGCGAAGCGGCGGTGGGGCCACGTTGGGCGCCGGGCGGGAGCGGAGGCCGCCGCGGACCCCGCAGTCCCGCAGCCGGCGACTGGATCCCACCTCTGCAGAGACAAAGGTTAGAAAAAGAGGGGGTGAGGCTCCAGGAAGGCAGAATGCGGGGGGAAATTCGCCTGGGAAATCAGGAAAAAGGCCGTGAAGGCGAGCGGCGCCTGCACATGACCAGCCGCAGCCAATGACGACCGCAAATAGGTCATAAAAAGGTCTATTACCAAGTTGTAAATTTTCTTCAAACAAAAAGGAATTTGCTGCAATTCCTTGCGGATTTTGCACATACAGCTCGCAAGCGCCATGTTTTTTCCTCTTTCTCTCCCCGCTCTCTTCTGTTCTCTCTCTCTCTCTCTCTCTTCCTCCTCTTTTTCCTTCCTTCCTCCTCTCCTCTTTCTTCCTCTATGCTCCCCTCTGTTGTCTCTGCATCTCTTGCCTCCATGGTTCCTCTCCCCTCTTCCAGGAAGTATTTCTTTTGCTCTCTTTTGGTTTGGCTCGAAACCTCTGCTGAATAGGGCGTTGTGTTAGAGGGGAAATGAATGCGGTGTACTGCCCAGGCGTTCGGGGAGGTGATCCTGGCAGTCACCCCCCTCTGACTCTCCTTGCGCGGGTCACTTGGCTTCTCCTCCCCTCCCCTCGCAGAAAGGCCCGCTCCGGAGCGGCAGCCAAGCACTTTCGGTTTTTGCCCCTCTCATCTGCAGGCAAGCCAGCCCCCCAGCGATCTTGCGCAGAAAACCTGGGCTCTGCAGGCCAAGAAAGCCAGCCATCCCCAGTTCCCTCTCCGACATGAATTGGGGTCCCTCCCATTTCTTTGGGTTTCTGGGGGTAGGAGAGGCACAACCAGCTCAAATCCTGGTGATGGTTTTAGGTTACTTGTCAACTTCTCCAAGATAACAGTTTGAAGTCCCGATGCTTGGCATTTGTCTTGGCAGAAATATCCTCCTGGACAGTACCGGGTTAACGGAGAAGCAGGCTTATGCTCATAAGATCCCTTAGGAAACCCCCTGCTATGTCTCCCCTAAGTGCAATTCTTATTTCTATGCGATTTCATTTCCCCCTCGTGCCCTGTCCCCAAAATGTTTGACCATTGGAAAGCCTGCTCAAGGCAACGTTGAAGAGAAGGGCTCCATTTGTTCAGAAAAAGAGCGGATCCCCGTTTCAACCTTGGGGAAAAAATAGTCCTTTTTCTTCAAAGAAGGCAGGAATCACATTCCTTTTGCACTTCTGATAGGAGCTGCTCCAGAGAACACCAGTGAAAGTAAATGTCCTTGAGGGCCCCAGCATTCTCTTCATCATTAATGCATGCCATAGGCATGGTCATCCAGGCTTCAGAACCTGTGTGCAAGAGGTAACCCATCCCCCGCCCCCAGCTTTCAAGGACACTGTCTTTGAACTTCTAGTAATGCGTTTGTAAATATTTGCATTGGATGTCTACCTGTAGGTTCTCTGCTATTAACATCCTCACACCCAGTAAGGACTTAAGTGGACATAGCCTTAAGCAGGAAATACACAGCACCCTCTGGAGCAGGCCATTTGCATCCCTTGAAGAGGTTCCGATGACCTTGGATGTTTTTTATTAAAGGAATTCTGGTACCATCTGTCAGCAAAAAGTCATATTCTTTCTAGAAACAGTGTGCTCTAACTTTCCTGGAGGGAACCATAGTAGTAGCCAAAGTCCATTAAAATGTTCTCTTTATTCCCCTGTCCACCCCCAGATGCCGGAACATTCAGCAGGCACCAGGGAAGCAGAGGACACAAGCTTGGATGTGAAATAGCAACACCTTCTGCACCGAAGAATAATAAAACGATATTTTTAATTACAAAAGAAAATGCATAAGAAAAGTGTAAAAATATGTGGGGCAAGTGTTGGGGGCTCTTTCTAAGCTAGAACACTTCACACCGGTCTGTACATGTGGAACTGAACAGAGATTGCTCACTTCTAAAATATTCTAAGAAATCATCTCAATTGTCAGTTTTCTCCTACCCAAATAAAAGCGGAGCTTTGCGAGCCTCCTTTTCAGCTTGGGGAAGGAGGGACGGGGAAAGAGACATTGCATTGTTGAAAAGGCAGCCATATTTGCACTTTTTCTCCTGTGCGGAGGTAAGCGGGTGTGCGGGGCTTTGTGGAACCTTGTCACAAAATGGCAGTCCCTGAACTGACTTTTCTCTAGAAACCATTGAGACCCACACCCTCTTTTGTGTGTTTCTGGTTCTCGAAAACAGAGGACCTAAATCATTTCGAAGGCTTGGTTCTTTCATTCAGTGTTAACATTGGAGGGTCCTTTTCTCCGAACGGTTTACAGACCTCTCTAAGCAGACTCTAGGCAGTCCGGGGCTGAAAAAGCATCGTCTGGGTTTGCAAAGGATTCCCTGAAGGTTTATGCAAATTTCTGCAGCAAAAATGTTTGCTCCCTTTTTGCCGCAACCCTCAGATGTTTACAGATTTGAACCAATTAGAAGGGTCTCTTCTGTGCTCGTCACCTCGAGTCAGTATGAAATAACCATGATGGGGGGGATTTCTAGCCACTGTAAGAAAGACAGCGGGGCGTGTGTGTGTGTGTGTGTGTGTGTGTGTGTTTGTGCGCGCGTGAGGGGAGAGAGAGAGAGAGAGAGAGAGAGAGAGAGAGAGAGAGAGAGAGAGGTGTAATTCCCCAAACTCTTTATTTGGAAGCAGATCTATGATTTTCCCGGCTACAAAAAGAAACCTATATACCTACATTTATGACCAATACTTTCTGCAATATGTAATCTACGTTCATGTACAAATAGACCAAATAAATACCCCAGAATACCAAATCCGTGTATGGACAAATACTCTCTAATGTACCAGTTATTGCAAGAGTTTTTTTTCTATACAAAAAGCTACAATTTTCCTATGGGTTTGGGGCCAATGGGACAAAAAGTTACACTTCCAGAGCCACACAGAATACGGAGGAAATGAGGACATTACTACTTCCCCTTCATTCCTTGATATCTACATCCATTCATGTACCGGGTCCCCTGCCTGAGTCCTGCCCCACATCAGTGGCTCCAAAACTGGTATTTGGGGGGATATTCTTGAGCGGGAGACAGCAAATTTTGCTATTAGAGGAATCCCTTAAATGGAGGGCAGCTGGAGTTTAGCCAGGGAGAAGCTCTAGCCAGCTTGCCACCACCACCGCCGCCGCCACCACCACCGCCACCGCCCCCCTCCCACCCCCACCCCACCCCACCCCACAGGCTGTTCTCTAGCCACGCTTTCAGGCGCTTGGCACCCTTGCTCTGTAGAAGCCAACAGCACTCAGGCGGCACACGGAGCAGAACGTTTCCAAATCCAGCATGGACATTTGCAGCTGTCTCCTCTGGTGCAAATGTTTCTTAAGCCACAGGCCGCCCGTGCCTTAAAATTGTCTTTTCTGGCTGTCAGCGAATGCCACAGCCACGGCCTCTTCCCTGGATAGAAAGCTAGGTGGTGCCTCACTTCTGGCCCCACCCGTGCCCATTTCCCTGGTCCTTGAAGTGGCAGGCAAATAGCCCCCCAATGCCGGAGGGACTGATTCAGGCCCAAAACAGATTCCTTTTTTTTTTTTTTAACCTATGCAATGAAAACCATGCTGGAAATTAAAATGTACCTCCTTAAAAATAAACACATCTAGAAAAAGCAAAGCGCTCTTCAATGTCTACCTGATGAGGTACTGTCCGTTTTGGGGGCAGAAATATTAGTTTACTTGCACCTCTTCTTCTCTACTACCCCTCGTCCCCCTCCTCTTTCCTCATAAAATGGCAGCTGCAGGAGAAGCCTCCAATGGAAAATGGATATCTTGTTAATAACACATCCCAAACCCCGGCATCAGCACAGGCTCAGCGGAGTAAGCTGTGGCGTAACCTGGACTCTGGGTATGCCCCCGCTGGGCCCACAACTTTGAATCCTCTGCGAAGTTCAAAGCTTTCGCAGTATCTTGGTAAGGTTATTTACAGCAAGATGAAGCTAGGATAGCCTCGCCAGCCGTGTTTGGAATGAAAAAGAGACCCCATCCCTTGCATTTATTTATTTATCTTTACAGCAGCGCAGTGCTTGTAACCCTTGCTACTTTTTTTTTTTTCTTTTAATCGAATCGAAGGTGCAGAGCTTCTAGTGAGCCCAGGTGGTGTTTCCTGACTCCGGGAAAGGGTTATGTGCGGCGCTTAAAGACACTCGCTCTAGAAAAAGATTCATTTCTTTATTAAGGAGCTAGCTATGTTCTGGAGCGGTTGTTTACACTCAGATTTTTCTGCGTTTGCTCTCGGGGCTTGTTTCAATAGGTGAGGCCATCCTGGAGAACAGCAGAGGACGTACCAACCGACATCTGAGACGCACACAAGTTGGCTCAAAATGGGCGTGCAAACAGAGCGAAGGGAATACAAATAAATATGGCACCTATTAAAAAAAAAAACGGAATCACAGCAGCGGCCACGACACAGGGACCTAGCGATTTCAGGCGATGCCGAGCGCAGCTCAAAACGAAAGCAAGTTGAGAAATCAGAGGCATTCCACGAGGCGACTAGCCAGAGTGAAAAGTTAATGAGTGAAAATGTTATAACTGGCTTTTCAAGTATTCATTCACTCTAGATGATTAAATTGCCATAATTTGTATACACTACAGAAAATTCTTAAATGTCTACTTTGACATTTTCCTGAAATTTTTATCATTGGCCCAACGTTTTCCCTCAGGTTTAAGGAAGCTGCAGAGCCAGACGACACATTACACTCTTCAGCTAACATGTGCTTTTTGAATATTTGGCCCAGACTTTTCCCAGAGATATTACATTTACAAAATAACGAAACCCTTTAGGAGTAAACAAAAGGCATCCGAACCATTCATTATAAAAGCAGAAAGAAAACATAAATAATACGTTTTAATCAAATAACATAAAGTAAATATTCTGCAGGCATCATATTTTTAAAAAATTAATAGATCTCTTTTAATTTACTCACCATAAAGAAATGATTTTAAGTGTTCAAGTGCACTTGTTTGATTAATAAAGCATTTTATATTCAATTATTTAGTGCTAATCATTAGGAAGTTTATGTTGTTGAGGCAAATCACCAGCTCGGACATTAAAAACTACCATTATAAAAATATAGCAACAAGGTCAGTATCAAATTACCCTTACATAGGACAGCTCAAGGGCTGCTTCTATTCGATACTAGAAACTCTTTTTTTTTTTAACACCCAAACCCCTCTCAAAGCGCAGAAACCTCAAGAGCAGTGACATGAAGGTAGCTTGAAATACAGGTAAAGTCCTTTTCAACAAAGAAAATAGATGGTGTCCAACAGCATGTGCTGATCATTAGTTTTAATAGTCTGTGGTAAAAATTTAAAGGTAGAAGTTAATTTGTGAGGCCTTCGGCTCTGTCTTCTTCCAGCTCTTGGGTTTCTTTTTTGGTTTCTCCATCCTTTGCCTCCTGTCGGGAAACTGGGAATTTGTCCTTGTTGTTCTCTTTTTTCCATTTCATTCTCCTGTTCTGGAACCAGATTTTTACCTGTCTCTCGGTGAGGGCTAGGGCGTGGGAAACCTCAATTCTTCTCTTCCTGGTCAGATAAGGGTTAAAAAGGAATTCTTTTTCCAGCTCTAGGGTTTGGAAACGACTGTAGGTTTGTCTTCCTCTTCGTCTACCAGGAGCTGCTGATTAAAACAAAGAAAAGAAAAAAGAGGAAAATAAACGTTTTAGAAATGAAACGGTGCCTCTGCAGGTTGCTGGAGCTTTCTGGAACGGGTCTCAAGGACGAAGCATACACAAGTCTCTTTAGCTCTGATATATACAGGATATGCAGGCAAGAGCAACAGAGGGGAGATCTTCACAATTACTGTCCCCATCATCTTTACGCGGATTCTACTTTAAAGGGAAAAAAAAAAGTATTACTTTATGAAGAAGAGCCACTATAGCTACACAAGAAGGAGAAAGAGAGAGAGAGGAAAAGGTAGTTTTTAAAGCTAGAACGTGAGATGAAAGCAGATTTCTCCCCCTCTCCCCGCATTAAAAAAAAAAAAAATGCATCCCAACCTTGTGGTCTCATCCAGGGAAACATTTGAGAAGGAGACGAGCTCTGATTTAAGTGGTCTGGGTCCTCGCCAATATTACCACTGGACGATTTACAGTCAGGATATTGTACCAGCTCGGCCTCTTGCTGGGTCGTAAAAATCGGCTGTCTCTGTAAGTTATCGTATCCGTAAAACTTCGCGGGCTCCCCGTGACAGGCAATCCCGCCGCAGGGGGGAGGCGGAGGCGGAGGATGCGGAGGAGGAGGGGGGGCGGCCTGGTAGGCTGCGGCCGGGCTGCCCCCGCCGGGGTGGAAGTAGTCCTGGCCGGGGCCCGGGCCGCCCCCACCACCGCAACCCGGCCCGGCGGGCGGCGGTGACGGATGCGGGTGCGCGTGCGCCTGCGGGGGCGCGTGCGGGAAGCCGGCGGCGCTGTTGCCATAGAGCTGCAGGGCGGCGGCGGCGGCGTGGCGGCTGCCGACCTCAGGCGCGAAGTGACAGTCGTAGTAAGTGGGATTGATGGCCTCGCCCGCCGCGGCCGCCGCCGCTGCCGCCGCCGCGGCCGCCGCCTTGTACTTGGAGTACAGCGGGTTCACGAAGTAAGAGCTCATCGGGGCGGCGGTGGCCAGGGGCCGAGGTAGGGCGGCCCCGGGCGGGCGGTGCGGAGCAGGCAGGGAGCGCGCCTCAGCGTGGCCGCACTGCCGCGGGGGCCTCTGGGGCGGCTGCTCCAGCCGCCGGGGCCGCCGGGCTACGTTGCTGCTGCCGCCCGCCCGCCTGCGCGCGCGTCGCCTCTGAGGCCCGGCAGCCGCGGGCACTTGGCTACTGGGCGCTCATGCCCGGCTCTCGCGCCCGCCGCCTCGGCCTCGCGCCGCCTCCCTCGCGGGTCGCGGGGCCTCGCCCAACCCCCGCGCTCACGCCAGCCCGGCCTCTCCCGGCGCGCGCCGGCTCGGCCGCAATATAATCGCCGACGCCCCGGGTGACCTGCCCCGCTGCCTCCACTGTTTCCTCTCAGGCACCAGGCGGCCCTGAGCGCAACGGGACAAGAAAAAAAGTGCGCCCGGCCCACGGGGACACTCTTTGGCTTCGGCTTACAAACCCCCGCTCTGGAGGGAAGAGAAAAAAACACCCTCTACCCGCCGCCACCTCTCACCTCGGCCCCCCCGCGGCCCCCTCCCACCGCTCTCGCCGCCGCCGCCGAGGCTGCCGCCCCGGTGCGCCCCGGCGAGGCATTTTCGCACCACGCCACTGTGTGGAGAAGAATATGGGGGCGAGATAATCGCGCGGAGGGATCCGCGCGGAGGCGACACCGTCGCTCCCGACGGGACGTCTCACGCTGGCCGGGAGATGCCTCCGCCGGCCTTAAAGGGGGCCCATAAAGCCGCACTGCCAAGGGCTCGCCTTGCCCCCATGGGCCTAGGGAAAGCGGCCCTCGGCCGGCGAGGCGGGGGCGCGAGAGAACCTTACACTTGGGGGGAAGCAGGAGGCCACTCCCAGAGGCTACAGGAGCAAATGACTCCCTCCCCTGGCCCCTAGAGCAGCCCCCACAGAGGTTGGCCGTGGCTTTTGCACCTCGGGACACGCGGGCGCAGCCCAGGGAACAAGGGCAAACGGTGTAGACAGGCCAAACCGCGTACACTTGGGTTGGGTCCTAAGTGGTCTGATTAAAGGCCACAAGGGTGACCCCGAAACCTGGCATTATCAAAGCGATTCTAGGCCCTTCTTTTCTAGGCGAGCAGGCCTTGTGGAAATGAGATGTACATTTACCCTTGACGCACTGCACGCCTGGCTGAGGCTCCCAGGTTAATTGATATTTAATGGAAATCATGCCCATGAATATAGTTTCCATCATTTCACCCTTTATAGACGTCAGCACTAGGCTCAGGGGGGGAAGCTGAAGAATGTGGGGGCGGAGGGGGGTTGGCAGGCATTAGCATTGCTGAGGGAGTAAATAGAAAAGCGGACAGAAATGTTCCGAGGCGGGAAGGAGAACTCACGCTGGGGAGGGTGGTGTTTCCTCGAGCGGGACGCGCGGCTCCGGGATCTCAGCCCCGGCACTGAGCGGACCCAGGCAGTGGCCCCGGGCGGAGCACAGGGGGGCCGACGCCTGCGAGTCACTGCATCGAGCCTCGGGGCCGGCTTTCGAATCGCGCCGGTTCCAGGCAGCTGAAGGCGGCGCCCATCGTCTGCTAACGATTCTAGTTCATCTGCCAAGCTTGGGAACTTACTGCTGAGAGCGGGCGCTAGACTCAGCTTAAAAAGTTACTAACTTTTCCAAAAGAAAGGAAAGAGAAGGCTCATCCTAACTTGTGAGCGGTGAGGAAGAGAAACGTCCCGAGTCATGTGGGCAAGTCCAGTGTGAATCGGCAAAATATTCCCGATTTTAGAAGCTCGATCTCAAGCCGCTTGGCGTTACACCACCAACTATCTTCTCTCCCCCACATCTCTTTTTCCCTCCCTCTGTACTCCCGTTTTAATGTCCAATAAATGTAATAAGTCTATGCTGAGTGAGTTTTCCCTCGCCTTTTCGGCCTTTTTCGTGGGCTCTTTGGTGACGGACCCCTCTTCCCTTAGGGTTAAGCCATTGTTGTGACGGCACCAGGCCCACACCAATCTTGGGAGCCCACCTCGGAAACACGCCCCGAGCCCACCGAGGACGCTCCCGCTAAAGCTAAAACGGCACGCCGGCTTTTCCACGCCAAATGCAAATGTCTAAAAACCCGAGACGGCCCCCAAAGGCGCAGCAGGCGAGTCATTTCAACTACCCCCTACTCCTTGTGGGCTGGGCCAGCCTGTGAGTGCGATCCTGAGGTCAGTCCTTGTGGACTGAATCATATTTTGCAAATGGAGAAAATGAGGTCGAGATGGAAAGGCATAACAAGATAGTGTCTAATACTCATTCAATTGTTTCTACTGGGAATGCCTGGAAATGGTTAAGGTAAACGGATTGTTAATGAATTTCCAGAAGATAAAGTCACGCTTTATTTTTTAAATTAGTATGGAGTGGCGAGACTGGGGACCGGGAGGGAGGGGGAGTTGTTTTCTGCCGGATATCGCCAGGTAAAACTTCCTTGAAATCCAAGGGCGAACAACTGGATTCTGATAGTTAACGATTTGTACTTCAATCTTGCAAATACCCAGTTAAAAGAGAATTATTCTCAATAAAGCCTTGCAACCAACTTTGTAATTGTGTGTGTGTGTGTGTGTGTGTGTGTGTGTGTTTTTAACTTCAGTATTTGGCGTGTGTGTGTGTGCGTATTTAAACTCTGGATCAGTGAGTAGATTTTGGAATAGAATGCGGAAAAAGAAGAACGAGCCCAGATGTCAATTATACAAGGCACCTTCCGAACTGTGTGATTTGGTGCGGGGGGTGGGGGGGGGGGAGAGGCGAAAAAGAAACACAAACACTACGAAATTCATTTCTACACGTTCTGGCCTAATTAAGAAAACATTACAACATAACATTTCCTCTTGGGACAAAACAGTTTGACCGCCCCCTCAAAGCATTCTATTTATAATCTGAATGGGAAATGGGCACGATTAACTTTGTAAATAAAGATCTATGCTTCTACAAGTTTGTTTTGATAGAATGTATTAACTTAACCATAACATTTTATAGTTTCAACTGTGCCTTAGTCCAAATTTTCTGAAATCCTGACGAATCCAAAATTTTATACCTAACAAAAACACGGCTGGAGAACTTAATAGTGTACACTGCTTCTTTTTGGTTAAGTTTATCCTAATTTAGAATTAAAAATAAGATTGTAAATATATTAAATCAAAACCTTCCTCCGCCGCAACGCCAGCTTTACGAGATCACAAAGTGGAGCAACAGCGCTCTCTAGTGGCAAAATGCCGCCTCCAACTGACCGAGTGTAACTTCCCTTTATTCCGCTCAAAGCAGTTCTAATCTTGTTCTTCAGTTTGACTGGGGCTTGGATCGCTGACACTAATAATGCTTCATCCCTTTGATTGTCAACAAGTCAAGTGCAGCAAGCTGGGGCTCCTGAACGCCAAAGATATGTGTACTCCGGAGAGCTTCCAATAGTGTCTTGTTCAAAAGCATCCAGCCCTTCTTTTGCCAGACACAGTAGGTCCCTATTGCGTAAACGCCCACAATTATAGGACCGGCTAGACTGAAAAAATTACAACTTTCCAAATATTAACTGTAACATGATTTTTTTTTTTTTTTGGTCAGAGGAGCCAGGCACTTTGAAAAGAAGAAACGACCGAAGCTCATTTTATTTTCTTTTAAAGCTGTTACTCTTAGCATTAAATCCTGAATATTAGCTATTTTAACTTCCTAATTTTAATCCTTCAGGCCCATATCGCTGGGTAATCTGGGGGCAGGAGAGGCAGAAATAGAAACCAACTTAAAAGCTTTTTGCTGGATCTCTGAGCGGCTGTCTGGAAAGGCCCTGTTAGGCTGTGTTTATTGAAACTTCAATACACAGTAAATGAGAATTTAAATTTGTATCAAAAGTCGCCGAGTGAAATGAATTGACTAAGTATTTCACTTGAATTTTTGTTCAAGCGAAGCTTTAATCAGCTTGCTTCCTTCCAGGTTAATCTTTTTCTCCATTTTAAAAATGTTTTTTTCTAATTCACCTGGAAGAATTACATTTTTCTGTAAGCAAGAGGATATAATTTCCAACAGTACTTTTGCTGCAAAGTTTGGAGTGGATGGGCCAGGTATTTTTATGAAAGGGCATTTAAGTAACTTCATTTTTTCCTGCCGACTCTGCGACCATGCCGCTGGGAAACGCTCGGCCGAGTAAATGACTCAAGATCACGAACTCTCCCACCTCCAAATAACAGGCCAATTAAAAAAGAAAGAAAGAAAAGAACGAGCTAGACGGAGACTATAGTGAAATATTACAAAGAGCCCCCCACCGTAGGCTAATTCTAATACCAGGCCCATTTTAAAAAATCAGAACTCCGGCATCTCCTCCTTCTGACCCTCCCCTATTTTTATTTCCTAGGTGCTCACACCTCACCGGGGGCTCCCGAGCCCCTGCCTTCTTGGTCCCACACAGTCTTGTTTATATTTTATTGTCCAGATTTTAAGACCCAGTTTTGTCTGCATTTTTCTCTTCCTCCCACAAACACAACATCAAAATGAGATGGTTTCAAAGCGAAGCGCCGAGCCTGTCGTAAACTCATTACCTCCAGACGTCTCGCCGGCTCGATGGCTTTATGACACCTTGGCTCTTCCTGTTTTCAAAGAGCCCTAGGTATCGGGTTGGCCGCAGGGGCGGGAGTAAGCAGCACCTTCTGCCGGATCTGGGCCTTGGCTTTCCCTCCCAGCCCCCCTCTGCTTTTTCTTCAAGTCCCCTCATTCATCAGGATCCCCCCCAAACTCTGCCATCGCCCCCGCCTTCCATCCAGCCCAGGCCACACGGCGCCGCCGCCGCCGCCCTTCGGGCCTGCAAAGGTTGTGCTGGGCCCGAACCCTCACTTACAATGACCTTCATTTTAGCCTCTGAAGGCGGCCCTCTGAGGGCCAAGCTAGGGTCTAAACAGTCACTGAAACTGAGTTGGGGGGAGGGGGCGTTGAGAAGGGGTGGGGACAGCTGAGGAGGAGAGACTTGACCATTTCGATCTGCTAAGGTCACTTTGGGGCTCTCGAGGGGAGGGCGGAAGCCCACAACCTAACTGGCTCAGCCCTCCGGGAGCCAGCCAGCCTGACCAGCCAAGCCCGGGGGAGTTGCTCCCGAGTCCAGAGTTGGCCTTACTCTTGTTTAGAGAGGAGAGTGGATGGCTGGTATTTCATTAGCAGCGGAGCCCTGGGGTGCAGTGTGTGAAAGCCCCAGCGAGAGGGTGCCTAGCCTGGGGGAGGGGGCGTGGGCTCCTCTGGGCAGTGCTGTGAGGCTGACACCGGGCCCAGGGCACAGAGTTCCCCGAGAAGCTGGAAGCAGGCTGGGGGGAAGGACAGAGAGGCCCAGGGCCCCCCAGAGCCTGTGCTCTGGCTGCCTCTGTCCACACAAAGGGAGACTCCGAAGCCCATCAGACAGACCTCTCAGGTGTAAGGGCCCCTGATTTTTTAGCAGTGTCTCCCTCCCAGGGATGGGGGAGAAGTCCTGTGAGGGTGAGGTTTTGCAGAGAGACGGAGAAAGCAGGCACACAGTGGTCAGGGCCAGCGTCCGGGCTCCGTTTGATCAGGTCAGCGTTTATTGGTAGGAAGCGGTAACATTTACAACTCAGGCAGGAACCCGCAGGGCCTACCCCCGCGGCCGCCCACGCGAGCCGAGCCCTCCCCAGGAGACAGCGGCTCCTCCAGTGCACTGAGAATAACCCCCCGACCCCCCAGAGGCCCCGGGCTCCGCTCTCGGCCTCACTGCAGGTCTCAGCGGAGGGCCCGCCGGCTCCCTGAGGAAAGAGGACTTTGAAACTGGTGGGCAACCTGGGCGGGCCTCCCACGGTTGTCGCTAAGCCTTCATTCTCAGAAGTGGGGCGCCCTTGGCCCCTGCTTGAGCAGCGCTGGGGGCTACACTACAGCACTTTTCAGAAACATAGGGGACATTTACACAAGAGAGGGCTCTTCATATCCAGCGTGCACTCACAAAATATAGCATTTCCTATGGAACCAGCGGGCCAGGAAAAGGAGGGAGCGGGAAAAGGCAAAAACCCCAAAGCCACTTCGTTTCTCCAACACATAAGCGAGCAAATACAGAGTCCCCCAAATACCTCACAGAGACCAACCACACAGTCACTTCTACCTAAAAAAAAAGGGGGGGAGAATGTCCAAATCGCTGGAGAGTTTCTGGAAATCAAGCACCCACAAACAAAAAACCCCCACTGCTTTTGCAGCGCAGAGTGGTCCCGCCAGCGCCGCGCCGGGTCAGTCTCCTTTGGGGCATTTCTCCTTGCTCATCTTTTTCATTTTCATTCTACGATTCTGGAACCAGATTTTGACTTGTCTCTCTGTGAGGTTTAGAATCCTTGCCACCTCGTAGCGCCGGTCCCGGGTGAGGTACATGTTAAAGAGGAATTCCTTCTCCAGCTCGAGCGTCTGGTATTTGGTGTAGGGACAGCGCTTTTTCCGGGTGGAGCGAGCGTGGATCCAGTTTGCTGCAGGGTTGTCTACGAAGAGGGGGGTTTGGAGAAGGGGATCGAGGGGCGGAGGGGAGGCAAGGAGAGACGACAGGGTGGAGGAGAGAGGTCGTTAAATTAATTTCACCAAGGATGGTCGCTTTTCACAACTTGGGGGGAATTATCATAAAAAGCCTTAATGCCCGCGCTCTGTTTACCGTACAAACCGCGCGCCTAGGGTAGGTGGTTATGGGAAGCTTTTTATGGATGCGTGTTGCTCGCCTAGGCTAGAGTAGGCGTCTAGACGTTTTTATAGGTTAGTAAAACTATCAGTTTTGCACATTCGAGCCTTACAGGTTTCAGCAATAAATCAGGGGGCAATTTCTTTTGCACTTACTTGGGTCAAGTTGCTGCTGCGGCGGCTGCGGATGCTGCTTCTCCTCCTCCTTCAGTGGGCAGCCTGGGCTGGGGTGGTCGCTGCAAGCCGAGGGCTCCGACGAGCCGCCTGCCCCAGACCCGGACCCGATCCCTGCCCCGGGCCCGGTTCCCCCAGCCGCAGCTGCTCCCTTGTCCCGTAGGAACGAGTTGCAGGAGAACTCGGGGCCGCCGCTCCCCTGGGACTCCCGGGCCGCGGAGCACTCAGTCCGTTTGGAGGAGGAAGACGTGGAAGTGGAGGAGGAGGTGGAGGTGGCGGCGGCGGCGGCGGCGGCGGCAGGGGTCGGGGCCGCTCCGGTTTCAGGCTTAATCCCGTAGTGGCGCCCGTTGGGTGGGCCGCTGGGGCCGGGGCTGGGACCAGGGCCCGGGCCACCTCCGCCCCCGCCGCCGCTGCTACCGCCGCCGCCCGCGCCGCCCGGAAAACCGGGCAGCGGCTCCATCCAGGAGCGCATGTAGCGGCCGGGCTCGGAGGCGGCGGCGGCCAGGGGCGGCGGGGGCACGTACGGGTGGTAGAGGCCGCTCATCGCCGCCGCCGCCGGGGGCTGAGCGGGCACCGCGGACCACGAGGCGGAGAACACGGCCGATTTGGGGGCAAAACTACACGAGGCAAACTCGGCGGCAGCGGCGGCCGGGCTGTCGGCCACACCTGCGGGCCTGCCCTGCGCGCCGGGCCCCGGCGGTCCAAAGCGCGCGGCGAACACCTCGTCGCCCTCATGGCCTATGAGCGAGTCCACGTAGTAGTTGCTGAGGGTGCCACTGGAGGACATTTTGAGGCGCCGCGCGCTCCCACCCAAGGTTACACTGCCCGCCGCGGCGCCGCTCCCCGCCGGCGCCCGAGCCGCCGACTAGTTCGCAGGCTGCAGCTTCCACCATTGGTCGCGCGGCCCACGTGATCATATTTACCAATACCAGGAGTAAATCAGTCCGCTAAACTGGGGGCTGCTGTGATTTAAAAAATATATATATATCATCATCAACATAAGCGCCGCAATTAGAGCCCGTGAGCCCGGTCCGTGCGCCCAGCTCGGTCCGGCCGGGCTCGGACAGCCGGGCGGTGGCTGGTACCACTACGCCCGACCGTGGCCGGAGGCGGCGCTGGGGACTATTTGTTCGTCTCCTCTTGCCGTCCTCGGTCTTGCAGTTCGGACCGAGACGCTGCCTCCCTAGCGCCCGGACACCGAGCTACCGGCAGCGTGACCGGGGCGCACCGAGCACTTGGCCAGAGCCCGGAGCAGCCCGGGGAGCGCAGGGCGGGATGAGGCCCAAGGCAGGCCGGCCTTTCGAGGCGGCCCCCTGGCGCCCGAGGGGAGTTTTTTTTTCTTGTGCCTCTCTCCTTTACCCAAACCCACCCCTCCCTACACATACCCACACACGCTCGCTCACAGCTTGTCGTGTTGTTTAAAACAGGTGGAAGACCTCTGTAATGATATTATGCCTTTCAATAAAAATTTTATGAGGTGTATTTGATTATAGATTAATGTGTCCCTAATAAAACGGACGGATGGAGCAGCTCGAGGGCCTCCTCCCCCTACCACACTCACACACGCCCGCGCAGCCACACACACCCCCCGACGTGAGGCTGAGCACACGCCGCCGCGGCCCGAAGGGTGAGCTGGGGCGGCTGGCCCGCCGACTGGGTGCTTCGGTGGCCACCGGTGGGGCTTCTGTGTGCCCTCGGAAGTGCCGGCAGGCTGTCGAGTAGGCACTGCGAAGACAGTGGCGGTCAGGGTGCCTTGTCTTCTCCGGGGCTGTCGGAAAGGCCCTGGAAGAGAACACGCCATAGGGCAGAACCCAAATGCTAGCGCAGGCCCGCTCCCATCCACCGCCCCAACCCTGCCTTGACGAGGCCAGCGGGAACCGCATCTCCCCGGGCCAGGGCCGCTTCTTGTGGTTGTCCTTGGGCCACTGTCTTCCGAATTCTTCTTCCTTTTTCCGCCCCCCTCCAGAGGTAAGGCCGGACAGCCTTGAATCTGAGGGAAATGCCCATTGTCACTCCCAAATCCATGGTACAAAGCCTCGGAAGCGCCGCTGGGAGCTGAGACAAAAGCAGCCCCAGAGCGGGCGGCAGAGGATATATTCCTCACTCTACAAGTTGCTCAGAGCACCTTTGGAGGGGTCCCAGCCCACCTCGAGCCCCGGAAAGGAAGGGGGTAAATGGCTACTTATGGCCTGATTGATTGCCTTTGCCAATGGCTTTCTGATTTTGTTCCAGAGGAGACGCCTTTGCCTGTAGCTCGGGTTTTCCTCTGAGACACGGCCCCCTGTCAACAACTAATGGCGCTCCCCACATCGCAGGGAGGAAACTGGAGAAGTTAAAATTGCCCTCCTTCTCCTGCCCAACCAATGGAGATCTGGGCAAATCTATTCCAGTGTTCCCAACCTGGCATTGACTCGGAGCCTTCTCTCTCCCATCCCTAGGAAATGGCTCCCCTGAAGGGTTCTGTCTTGGAACTAGGGAAGGTTCTTGGTTTTCAGGAGGAAGTTTACAACACTGAATAAATACCGAGTCTCCCAATGACTCCCAGGATGAGAACTGTAAGGCCTAGAGCCCCTAAATAGATAGTTTTATGAGGGGAAAAAGAAAAAGTGAAAAGGCCGTGTGTTTTGTGAGGCTGCTTGAAGCTGGTGGGGACCTTTTGAAACCACAGCACAACCTAGGGAAACGAATTCTCTGTCAGTTCTTCTCCCTTCTTCCAGGCAGGACTAGGTAAGTCTGGACTCTCTCCGTAAAGGCTGGTTGGAGTTTTCCAAGCTGTGTCGGCAGCTGGAACATTGGACTTCATGGGAAGTCATGTTCATCTGCAAATTCTGTTTCAGTCACCTTTTGTACGTTTTCTTGCCTCCCAGAGACAGTGACTCCAACCAGCATTTTGAAATTAAATACAGAGAGCATTACCCTGGGAAAAGATTTTCTTCCTTTAAGAAAATTTCACGTGGGCCACTAAAAGGTAATGACTAAACATAAAGTCCTTCCACAAGGAAACCAGGGCAAAGTGGGATGGGAAAACTCACCCATCCTCGGCTTCGCTGTGGCCTGGCTTGTCTTGCGCTTGGGATAGGGGTGGGGGTGAGGGAAAGGGGGGCAGAACTGGATCCGATGCAGTGCTAGCTGCTGGTTGTCCTTGTTCCTGTAATGGAGGCTCGGCGGCTTCCAGGTGGGCAAGACTGCTTTCAGCCTAGCCCCTGACGATGGCGTGCCAGCCAGAAATCGCCAAGACCCCACTAAAAGTATTAAAAAATAACACAACCGAAACCAAAGACAGGAAAACACACAAACGAGATGCTGTGAGGAAAAAAGCAGCATGGGCATGGGCTTACTTACCAGGCTCTGGTTAGAGGGAAACTCACACCCACCTAGAATTCAATTCTGTTACTACCTTGGGAAGGTGGGCGGGGGTGAGGGGGAGAAGACTCCCCTTCTTCCCAGCCATGAGGACAGAGCACCTAGGCTGGATTATCATTCCGCCAACCACCGCCAAATTTTAGCGCCCTGGGCCTCCTCCAGTTTCTCCCATCTTCCTTCCCCTGCCCTCTATCACCGCCCCCCAACTGCCCCAAACAAGCAGTTTAACAGGAAGAGCATCTCACCAAAGGCTTTCATTTCCACCGAAACATATGTCCATTTCAGAAAGCAGAGGGAGCGAACTCGTTTCCAGAGTTTATTGCATTATACATGCGACCAGAACATGCACAGAAAGGACAGGTTGCTGTTGTACTTCTACCAAACCACAGATGCACCACAAGGGAAGGCTACAAGGCATAAGTCGTCAATATTCCATCTCACCAAGGACAATTGCTAAATTCATTTGTGAAAAGATACATTGTAATGTGCTTTTTTAGTCCCCCTCCCCCCAAAGCTTGTGGGTTTTCTTAATCTTTTTTAAATATATATGTAATTTAAGTACTTTAAAGTACTGGATGTATTCAAAACGCCATGAGATCATGGACTAACCACACACACAGACCTTTTGTGTCAGGAAAAACATGAAAAAGTCACATTGCTGGATGGATGAATGGACTGATGGAGGCTGTACAGTTCCAATAAGTTAAGACCCAAATGAAAATGCGCAGTAATAGTTACCCTGCATTACGATGAAAAAATAATAAATTACACGTGCTAGTTTTTTTTTTAATATATATACTCATAGGGATTACAGATCACTTGCAGCACGAACAGAATGACCCCAAAGTCACATTCTAGCAGGAAACAAAACAAAACAAAACAAAAAACAAAGAGCAATGAAGGTTTTGTTTCCGCCTTCCCAGTCCTCCAGCACTCGGCCCTGGAACGCGGTGCCCCCTCTCCGATCCTGGCCTCCGACGGGCCTGGGACCTAAGAGAAGGTGAGGTTGGCGGTCAGTTCTCGGATCCGGTTCTCTCGGCTCATCTTCTTGAGTTTCATTCGGCGGTTTTGAAACCAAATCTTGACCTGCCTGTCGGTGAGGTTAACGCTCTTACTGATCTCTAGGCGGCGCTCGCGGGTGAGGTACATATTGAACAAGAACTCTTTTTCTAATTCCAGCGTTTGGTGCTTAGTGTAAGGGCACCTCTTCTTTCTGCCACTCTTTGCAGTGAGCCAATTGCTGGTTGGAGTATCAGACTTGATTTCCTCTAACAAAATTAAAAGGAGAAGAAGAAAAAAAAATCAAGATTTTTTTTTTTCTCTCTCAGTCTGTTCAAATGTACCCTTGGCCATGACCCCGCTGGCAGCCAGGCCGCTTTGGGAAATGCTGGTATTAAACATTACTCTTACGAGGTGGGCCCTGGAAGGGATTTGTGATTGATGCCAGATTAGTTTAAATGCCCAACACGCCACGATGGGATGGGAGGGTACTCTCGCCCTCGATGGGAGGGTTGTCTCTTTCTCCCTCTCTCGTTTTCTCTCTCAACTTTCTGACCTGCACAAAACGTTAGTACAATAGTAAACTTTCAGATCTCCCCAGCAACATTCTAAGTGGTCAGCTCAGAAAAGGGCTGGAGTGGAAGAAGCCAAGCACAGCCTGAACGAGACTATCAACCCCACTACTGCCTCCCCAAGTCTGCCACTTTCCCCCACTTCTCCTGCGCAGGCGAGGAGCCCCACAACCAGGTTGATACTTGCCCTTCCCTTTCAAAAGATAACCAAGGAACCGAGTACACCACCTCCGACCTGCCTGGGCATTGTTGTACTCCCCAGAATTTCTTGAATTCTCCTGCTTTCTTGTCTCCACACAAAAGCATTCCCCCAGCTGCTTACTGTGGCCCACCTCTGGACACTGGGGGAGAGGCTGAGGGGCAGGGTCCCTTCCCAAAAAGCCAGAGCCCCTGGCTCTTTGCCCTAGCCCAGCCCTAAGGCTGGCCCGCCGGTGGGTCGTGCAGATTCCATTCTCCTCCCTTCAGCCTTTGCCCCCTTTGCAAATAAATGGATTGCAAAGCTTGCGGCACTTTCCCCAGACAAAGCCAAGGTTACCTAGCCCCGCCGAGGTAGGGAGCCCTGTTCCCCAGCCCAAGCACCAGTCAGCCCAGTCATTTCGTTCCCATCGCCACCCCCAAGCTCGCAGGATGCGGGGTGCACACACTTGAACACGAACGCGGTGCCTTGGACCACCTTAAAATCATCATTGGGTGAAAGGCAGAGCTGGGACTGCAAATCTGAGCGGGAGGAAGGAGGTTCTGGGGCCGTGTTTACGAGCCGCAGGTCTCATTTGCCCTCTTTTGTTGCATTTCAGGTCTAGCTCAGGAAAAATAAACCCGGCCAGCCCTTCCTCTGCCCAGGCGCCATCAGCGTGGGGCCAGGACTAGCCAGGAGGGCCAGGGCCGCCGGGGAGAAGCCGGGACCACCTCGAGACTGAGACTGCCCCTCTAAAAGCCGGGAGGAGCAGCACCTGCCAGTCGGGCCCCGCCTCAGCTGCCCTGGCTCGAGGCTGGGCACCCAGGCGCTCCCTCTCTGCCGGGATCCCGGGCTGCACGCCCCGCTGGGGTGGCAACTTGCTCATACCGACCTTTGCTTTCCTTCTCCTGTACTTCGGGACTGGACACGGAGACCTCAGCCAGGCAGCTCCTTTCTTCCGGAAGGCCGCCCTTGGCCTCGGGGCTCTCCACCTGGGAGACTTTGGTGGGCTCCTGGCCGTTCACAGGCTCGTTCATCTTCTTTTCCATCTGCAGCTGGGCGGCCGAGAGCTGCGGCTTGGCCGCGCCGCGAGGGTTGAGCTGGAGCATGACTGTGGAGCTGCCTTCGGGGCTGTTATTGTACTCTTGGGTTTTCCCGGTGGCGTAGGTCTGACTCAGTCTAAAATATCCAGGGACAGGAACCTCGGGGTTCTCAACGGGACAGGACTCAGGGACCAGCCTCTGGTACGAAGGGACCTCAGCAGAAATGAGTTTGTTGCGCTTATCAGAATACATGCAGCAATTGGATTCTTCCTTAATGTTGGTGGTGAAGGAGCAAGTGGGGACTTGCTGTGTAACAGGTTGCTCTATTCGGCAAGATCTGTTCGGGTCTGTCCAACTGTCTACTTGAGGTATATAAGGATGCACATTCATACCCATATTTTGGTGGTTCACTTCTCTTTTGGCCAGAGACGGGAGCAGTCCACAGGTTTGCATTCCATAGGTCCCCATGTCTGCGCTAGGTGGTGGCATGTACATGCTGGCGCTGCTCGAATAAAAACTGTCACTCCTGCAGGCACTGATCAAGGAATCTACTAAAAAAGTATTAGCAGCAGGAGAGCTGTTGGGAAAGGACATTTTGGGGAGGAATTTGAAGAAGAGAGATTGTGTCCTTTGTAGGCTGACATCTCTAGGAAAACATTCCCCGTGTAATTGTGGATGCCTCTGCCGACCACATGACAACCAAGCCAATGAGATTTGAAAATGGCCTTGAGCCGCAGCCTCCTCGCAGGTCACGTGCTCCAGAGCCCGGCCGGCCGGCCGCGTAAGCACGGACAACAGCGACATCTACTACGCGCCCGTGATAGTGCGCGCTGGAGACAACCGGCCCAGCGCTCTCCGTCGCCCGCCAGCCTCCCCGGGGCTCGCTCGGCCGGCCAGCCCCACTCGCGTCCCCCCTGCTCCGGCCTCTGGGCCCCGCTGGCGGAAGGAAAGTCTCGGCCAGAGGGGCCTCCGGGAGGACACGCGCGGGGAGGGAAGCCGGAGTGCAGTGGCGCCGGCACTCAGAAGCATTTCCCGCACACACCCAGGCAGAACGCGCCCCAGAGCCGGGGCACGGGCGGGGGGTGGGTGCCCGGCTGGTTCAGTTTCTCCCAGGCAGCCTGGGACGGTGAGTCGCACTCCCCGGGCTCTGAGACATCCCACCCCGAGGGTCCACAGTAAAGCGCTCTCACGCAACGACGCGGCCAAGTTATGCTGGGAGCGGAGGCGAGAAGAGCCGCGAGGGCTACGAGGCCAAGAGCAGCTGGCCAGCCCGGAGCCCCGCGGACCGGCCGGTTCGGGCGCTGTCCATTCCCTCCTCCGGCCGGCCGGAGGGAGATGCGGGCTCCCGGCCCCTCCGCGCCCCAGCGGACTATCCGAGCCTGCGAGCCCTCGGCGGTCGGAGGAACCACACCCCGACCTCTGCGGCCGGGCCGCTGGGAGCTTTCAGCCCGGAGACAATCCCTCGCCAGCAGTGGGCTATCCTCGAAAGCGTCCCTCCGGTTCCCAGCGGGAGAACGAAACCGAGGTTTCCCTCCCCGCACGCCCTGATAATAACGAGCAAAGAGGAAGGAAGGAAGAGAGAAAGAAAGGGAGTTGTTTTCAAGGAAACGGGAAAACTCTCGCCCACAGACTCCAGAAGTTTTAGAAAACTGACCGGGCCGAGCGGGAGAGAGAGAGAGAGAGAGAGACGCAAAGGTGTCATTTGGTTCTTCTGCAAAGAAAAATATGTTTTCCTTTTATGGATTTTGTAAAAGCATTGGTTTCTGACAAGTGCAAGGTACAAAAGGTTGTGGAATTTATTAATACATATTAAGAAGAATCAGGGCGATCAATAAAATTCTCATCTACATTCTTGGGCTACTTGGTAATTTTCTTGCTTCTGAAGGTTTTTAAAGAGTTATACCCGCTGTTGCCACACACGGGAAGATATTTTATTAACAAATCAATCGAGACTTTGTAAAGGATAAGATTAATAGTTAAGATTTAGCATAATGGCGTTCGCTTTATGAATTATTGAAAATTATACTATTGATTTTCCCCGTCGCTACTAACCAAGAAGGTCAATTTTTGTTTTAACACAAATCGTCAAATATTAAAAGCTGTACTTGTGTCAGAAGTTGAGTTTTATAGTTTTGGACAATTCCTAAAATTATTTGACACCGGTTTGCTCGGGTAAGGGGAGGGAGAAAAAAAAGGAGGTGGGAGAACCTTAGTCCTCTGTTTCCTTTGGTGACGGAAAGTTCTATAAAGAGGATTTGGTCTGGGGTTGCGGTCGAGCTCATTAAAGAACAACCACCATCACCACCATGGAAACTCAGAGTTTTATGAGAAACTTCTCCAACAACTTCCTTTCTTGTTCTCTGGTTGCAGGCGGGTGAGCCGCCCTTCGGAAGCCCCGGCCTCGGGGCAGCAGCGGGGAGCTTTAACCTTGATTTCCAAAGGCTTGCCCCAGGCGAGGGGCCGGGCCAGGACGCAGGAGCCTTCCTCCGGCTTCCCAGATCCCCTTCCCCGCATCTGAGAGAGGAAAAGGGCCCCAGAAACCCTGATTGTGAACCAGCTCCTCTCTGTCCGGGAAGGCGTCTGTGTTTTTCTTCTCCCCACACTCGCCTTATCATGGGCTGGCCTTGGATTTCAGGCCCAGGGACTGAACTTGTGGGCAAATTGGGTTTCCGCCTCAGCAGAACGTTTCTTTGGAGCCCGATGCTCATTAGCGCGCCTCAGCATTCTTGGGGAACTAGGAGCCTGCTCACTCCTTCACAAAAACCTTTTCCAATAGACCCTTTGTCCCCCCTCCCCAAAAGGAGTCTCCCCTGGCCTGGTGGAAACAGGCGCTGAATGTTATTTTCGGCCTTGGGACCACTTTGCCTGTCCCCTCTAAGTGCCCTCGCCCAAACAATAACCCCTTTTAAAAAACTCCACGGTGGCAATGAGACAGACCTTTTAAACCTTTACGCAGCTGTTCAAATACAACATCATTGTCAGGTTAAAAGCCTGGCGCCTCTAACTGCTCCGGCCGGGCCGCGGGATGCCGGCTGGCGAAGCCCGAGGTTTAAACATTACCTTTCCGCAGGGGTGGCTGGTTTTTAAGCTTGAGGATGGGGAGGTGGCGGTGAGGGAAGCAGGGGGAAAAAAATCCAACTTTTGACGCTAGCCTGCTACAGTCCTGCTCAAAGCTAACAGCCACTGACCATCCCCCCCAAAATGGTTTTATCACAAGGTGGAGATCATGATCCCCGGCGCAGTTAAGCGTGCCCAGGGCTGGACAAAGTGCCCGCTGCACACACTCTCGGCAGGCGCCCTGACGCCAGCCTGGCGCTCCAGGACTGTCGTCCCTTTGCATCTCAGCCAGGGGAGCTGCCTGGACCTCCGATGTCCAAGTCTCCCTATCCCACTCGTGAGACAAGACTGTTTAATCTAATCGGGAATTTTATGCCCATCAAATGCCCTTTCATAATCTTTATTTATACATGAAGAAAACATTAGGCTAAAACCCAGCAATTCCTCGCGGAGCGGGTAGGTCTGCGGTGAGCCAAAACAAACAGGGTCTGCCTTCCGAATCTGGGGACCTTTCTGTTTCAACTCTCAGTGGCTTGGGGCTCTAAGTCACCCCCACATTAGAAGCTTTAAATGGGTCCTCTTCGTTCACAGAAAATGTGTATCAGATATAATTTTGAATCTGTCATCACAAAATTCTATTTTATTCTTTCTCAAATATCTGCCTTCAGACGAGTTCTTTGGGGCCAGAGACTCCGGGGTTTCAGAGCGATTTTATCATAAAAATTGAGCAAAATAGAAATAATACAGGGGGGTGAGCTGGACCTGGGAGAGTGGAAAATTTGGCTAAGCCTCTAAGACTAAGAGGAAGCAAACGGAATAAAAAGGCAGTGGCTTTCAAGGCCAGCCTGTATCTTGCTTACGAGTATTTAATGTAGGTCCAGAGCTGCTGTTTTCGATAATCTTTAGATCAGTTGGAGCAGTTACCATTAATAATAAATCAATATCGCGCTATAAAGGAGATGAATATCCATATTTGTACCAAGACATCCTTCTCCCTGGCACAGCCCTTCCCAGAGAAAATTAATAGGGTCGCTTTAGCAAGAAATTTGCATTTGTAATCAAGAAGTGGCTTGCATCTGCGCTCCTCTGTCACCAGGAAGAAGAGCAGTGACCCCGGGCCTGAGTAGACCTGGGGACTCGTCGGTTCACCCTGAATTTGGGCCCTGAGTGGCCTCAGGGCTGTGCCATTCTTTGGGGGCAGAGTAGATGGGGACAGATTTTAAAGGCTTCTTACCCAGGGAGCCCCTCCGGGTTGCACCGTGCACCTCCCAGCCAACGTGACAAGAAATCAGGGGGGCAAACGGGGAGGCTGTGGGAGCCACCACCAACTCAATGAAGAGTCTGTGGAGATTGTGCAAAAGGGCTGGCCGCTGGGGAGCCTCTTTCCGTTACAGACACAAAAGACTCCTACTTGGCTCCTTTTCCCTCCACTTCAGAATCTGAGACCTCGATGACTCAAGATACGTGGCCACACTCCACGAGCCCCACAGGCTCCGAAACAACCAGGAGGGATGGGGTCTGCAGCCCCCAGAAGTCCCGGTCCGATCCTCTGTCCTTTTTCAGGCCCATGTAGGGCGCTGCTGGTAGAAAAGGAACTGCCGACTGCTGAGTACCCGTTGTCTGAGGAAGGCTGCCAGCCAAGGCCAGGGGACCCCGAAAGGCCACGTGCACCCCCGCTGGAGCTGCCTGAAGAGGAACACAACGACATCTGGGGAGGAGAGTTCTCCCCCCACCTGGACTGAGGCCCAAGTCAGGCTGCAAGAAATGTCGCTTCTCAAATGCGACCCGCGCGGTCAGACAGGCAGGAGCCAGGGGTGCCCGTGGGGAACACCTATGCCTCTGGCTGGCGCCTCACTTGGGGGCTTGCGGCACCCTGGCCTCCACTGAAGCCAAAGCCAGCCTCCAGGGGTGTGGATCCGGGGCCTTTGGTCTAGGGTCTGGAGAAAGGAGGCAGAGACAGCGGAGCCGAGGAGGCCAGCACCAATTCTGGGGGATGGAGGCGCTTCGCCATGAACTTCGGGAAAGAAGGGACAGCCACCCTCCCTTAGAAAAGCTCAGGTCCTGCAGCCCTCCCTTTTGGACCAAGGACGGTGACCCCGGCCCTCCCCAAAGTCAGGGGCTTTGCAAAAGGGAGATGGGAGGCAAGGAGGCCACGCGGCAAGGAAATTGCTTCCAAGAGCTGATGCCAAAATCAAACTCCGTGCTCAAGGCCAGCAGGCGGCTGGAAGAATGTCCAGGATTCTGTCAAACGCAAAGCTCGTCTGCTTCAGATGCAACTCCCATTCTCTGCCGCCTCGTAGTGTAAATGTTTCCCGGGACAGCCTACCGCTCCCCGCGGCCGCACCAGCGCAGGTTGGCCCAGACGCCCCAACTCATAGTTCTGCCAGAGCCTCCCACCACCGGGCGCCAGGCGCGGCCGGATTGGGGGGCACTCCCTCGCCCAGAACGACCCCCTCAGTCCCAACACGGCTCGCGGCTCATTTTCTCTGAGACCACACTCAGCTAAGTTGCCGGCGCCCTCATCTGTCTTAAACAAAAGCCTTTTAATCATCTCTGGCGGTCGGAGAGAGCGTACAAGGCTACAAGGCGGATGCTGTTTTGGGGAGGAGTTGGTCCTACCCTCGTACCGTTCTCCATACTCAAACCAACAAGAAAATTGATTTTCCTCTAATTTAATTAACTCGCAGTGGCCTGGCTTATTTCGAAATGCACATACTTGTCTTTTAAAAAATCTCTCTTCAACACCACCAGGTTATGCTAAGGTTTTCTTTGCGACAGCCTTATCTTTAAGGAGACAACGATTAGGTGATTGTCTGTTTCAGGAATCTGGGTAGCTCCCTTTTCTCTACCTTTATACAACTTCCCACACCTCGTGGCTGCTTAGAACAAACAAACAGCAAACAAATACCTTAGCGGCCGCCGGTTTCTAACGGGCTGAGATTGCCTATTAGACTCTAGTATTGGAAAGATACGGTACCGCGGCCTATTCCGCTTTACGCGGCTTCTGGAACGTGAGCACGCCCCCGTGTGGCTCTCCAAGGCCATGCAAACGGGAAATGGTATCTCTGGGTTCGGCTTACCTAAGGGGGTGGACACACAAGCTTGCTACATTTAGACGCAGTTAAAAAAAAAAAAAAAAGATAGATGGAGAGAGAAAGAAATAAACCAGTTTTAAGATCCTGCAACGATCATACTACTAGGGCACTGACAGTTTAACGGACGCTCAGAAATCCACACAAAGGAATCCCCTTCCGAACGAAATTATTCAATTGTAGGCTTTGTTTCTCTTGCAATTTTCACCAAAGGTTGAGGGGCACGTTGGAAAACAATATAAATATTTTTAGTTTTGTTCCATATCATGGAAAGAACGATAATTTATCTGACCCGGCAACAGTTTTTTTTTTTTTTTTCAAGTATAGCGAAGGTGTAAATCTGACTAGAGCTTCCTCTTTCCAATGCCTGCTTTTAAAGTCATGGTTCTTCATTACAGCAAAGGGGGCTGCTGTCTATAACACCCCCCGGAAAAACCACCTCAGTATATACCAGCTGTATAAAAAGCACGCTGGTAGACACTTTAACCAGTATTTTAAAAAGAAGTCAATTGCTATCGAATTACACAAATGTTTGAAGGGAAATTAAGGTTATTGATCCTGAAATTAGGAATTTGCTTAGATTTATGGTGAGCCCCTGATATGATTCTGTGTGGTCATAAATGGATGTGGGGGTCTGGATGTGAATAAGCACGTGTGTGTGTGAGAGTGGGTGGCGGCTGAATATCACAGAAGAACCTTAAGGCGCCTAATTATTCAGAAAGGTTAAAGGTGATGACCTTGACATTTTGGAAGTTCAAAGGCATACACTTATGCACTTATGTTTTTCCTCCCCCCCCCCACCAAACTTTGGCAATTAAAAATATTTTGCATTTGGAAATGCATACTCTGAAGATGCATGGGGCACTGTACATCTTACCGTTTTTGTTTCTGTTTTTGTGTCTTTGACTTTGGGCTTAAGAGAGGTTAAGAGTCATAAGACTCGCTTTACTTTTTTCAGAGAAAGAGATGCTTTTCGCACTCCTACAGTTTATTGCACATTGCGGAAATCTCTTTTGGGCCCACCAGAAGGTGTATAATATAACCCAATTAAGCTGTTTAGAACTTTGGCTTTTATGGTGTTGTCTAGACAGTTCAAGGTTTTGTAAACAG
This sequence comes from Paguma larvata, assembly GCA_030068075.1. Lineage (NCBI taxonomy): Eukaryota > Metazoa > Chordata > Mammalia > Carnivora > Viverridae > Paguma > Paguma larvata. The sequence goes on from CM057825.1 coordinate 55,496,006, forward strand.
CCTGGCCTGGCCCTGTAACCTAAAGTGCAGTTCAGCCCCCACCACATTCTTTAACTTGAAGCGATAAAACGCCGGGAGAGGTGGGCCTGCAGCCTCAGGCCCTGTTCCAGGGAGGGGTCTTCCCGTCTCCACTGTAGGCCCGCGGTGACACTAGCAGGGATCCCAAGCCCTCTCCACCATTGGTAACTTCCTTGTGGCAAACTATTTTTTTTCAGCGAAGGTTTCTAATTGTTTTTTTTTTTTTTTTTAAGGGACCCTGGGTCCTTGACAACTTGTTAAGAGTAAATTTGGATTGTCTAACAAGTTTTTTTTAAATGGTTTTTGTCTTTTCAGAAATTCCAAGTTCACTAAGCTGGGGATGGGGGGAGGAGACGTCCCTGCTGGGTTCCTGCTCTCCCAGCTTCACTGCCTGGAGGAAGCAGCATCAACATGGCTGGGTCACATCCTCGGTTCAGAAAGTCTTCTCTAAAGTGATTTTGAAAACTTGTGTAACCTTTGGAAGGTGGGGGAGAGCTACTCTTATTTCAACAGAATCAAAAAGCATTTCACTTGATTCTCAGTCGCACCTGGGAGAAGGTTCTGGCCACTAAAATACCCTAATCAGACACTAAACTTCTTTAGAGAGGAAAAAACCATATAGTGTGTTGAAGCTGTAACCTCGATTTTACTAGAAACCATTTATTCACACGAAACACAGTGACTTACGCCTTGATACGACAGACCAAAGGTACATTTCCCAGAGTTTAAATAATCTGCATTCACCAAGGGGGAAGGTCGGGTCCCTTAAACTCAGAACAAAAACAAATGCCTTCCAACCCAGCGGCCTGACTCTCTACAGATCCCACAGTGTCCCCACGGGGACTCGGAGCGAGGGAGGGAGAACAACAGCACACTGGCGGTAAAATTGTAAAGGGACGTTTGCATTTACCATTTTCCCCTTATTAGGATCCATTCGGCCAAGTCCCCGGCCTCGTCCGCAGGCAGCAGTGGTCGCTGGGAGGTCCCGAGTTGACCGTGGGAAGGAATCGTGGAGTTCCACAGAGAAGAGGCGTCATTAAACCCAAGGACATTGGGCCTGCCGAGGGCAGGTTGGTGGGGAGGAGGGTGGGTGACTGGGGCTCGGGGAGTGGGGTGCTTCCTGGAGCTCTCAAAATAAGGGGTTTCCAGTGAAATACTGCAGACGGTCTCTGTTCAGTTTCTTTTCTTTCATTCTTCGATTCTGGAACCAGATTTTGACTTGCCGGTCAGTGAGGTTGAGCATCCGAGAGAGTTGGAGTCTTTTCTCTTTGTTTATGTACACGTTAAAGAAAAACTCGCGCTCCAGTTCGCGGATCTGGTACTTGGTGTAGGGACAGCGCTTTTTCCGGGACCGCTGGGGGGCCACTGCAAGGCAAAGAAACCAAGAGGTGAGAGAGGCCGCTGACTGCTCACCCCCACCCGCCCTGCGGCCCAGGCCCGCGCGAGGGCCAGGCCTCGGCCCGTTGGGGACGTCCCCTGCCGCAGCTGAAAGGCCCTGCCTGCGTCGTGGGGGATGATATATGGGCGGGCACAGGAGAGTGCGGGCGTGGACGCGTGTACACGCCCGGACACACACACACACACACACACACACACACACACACACACTGGCACGGAGGCGGAGAAGCAGAGGGCAAGGCAGGATCTGAGTTGGAACCCTAAGGGAGAGAAACACGAGCGTGCCGGGGCATCTGCTCAGACTCCAGCCAGCAGCGCGCGTTAGCCAGAGGCTTGGATAAAGTCCAGTTCAAGGATCTCCTCACCCCACCCCCTTAAAAGCAGGAGGCTCCAGTGTCCACACTCACCAAGTGGCTTGAAATCTCCCCTCCCTCACTCCATGGTCTCCAGCACCACACCCCCCCCCCAAACTGGGGAAAAGCTCTCTGCTGCGATTAATGTCCCCTCGAAAGTCTACCTTAAGCCCACCTAAATTGGTTTCCTATCGTAAACACACTTTACAACGGCCCGGGAAATCTTATAGGATGTATAAACCCCTTCGAACGCTTATAAAGTAGCACATAAAACGGCGCAAGCAGAGGGAGGCCCCCGCCGCCCCCCCGCGCCCGCGGCCCCCCGGCCCAGCCGCCCACCCCGCACCGGGTGCCTACCTGTGCCGCCGCTCTTTTCAGCCCCCGCCTCCCCGGGGGGCCCCTCGCCGTCGCCGCCGCCGCCTTCCGCCGCCCCCTTGGGCTCCGAGCCGGGGGTCGCCTTGGCGCAGGGACTTCCCCCGCCGCCACCGGCCCCCGTCTTGGGGTCGCCCTTGTCGGCGGCGCCCTCGGGCTGCGGCGGCGCAGGAGGCGGAGGGGGCTGCGGCCCGGCGAACGGGGGCCCGGGCGCAGCCTCGTAGAACTGGTCGAAACCCTGCGGCAGGATGCCGTTGCGGCCCACAGCGCTGTAGAAGTTGGAGGCGGCGCCCGCGGGGCCGTGTGGCGGCCCGGGCGCGGCGCACACTGGCTCGGGCGCCTTGAAGAGCACGTCCGGCCGGCGGCCCGCGGGAGGGAGCAGCTCGCGCTGCATGGCCGCCTCTTCAGCCGCCGCCGCCGCCGCCGCCGCCGCCGCGGCTGCCGCGTAGTAGGGAGCGTAGCCCCCGGCGCCGCCGCTGCCGCCCCCGCCGGGGCCGCCCCCGCCGCCGCCGCCCCCCGCGCCGCCGCCGCCGCCGCCGCGGTACGGCCACTTGGCGCGCTCCAGGCCGTAGTCGCGGAAGGCCACTTCGCGCACGGGCTGGACGTGCGGCGCCAGGTTGGAAGAGTAGGGGAAAGTCATCTGGCAGGACGACGGTTGCGATAGGAAGGACGGCTTGCTGGCGAAGTCCGACGGGGCCACATAGTAGGCGCAGCCGGGCAGGTACATGCTGGCTGCGCTCGGGCCGCACTCATCAAAGTCGTTCATGGCTCCGCGGCGTGCGCGCCGGCGAGCCCCGGGCCGCTTCCCGCGCCGCCAACCTGAGCCATCGATTGCACAAGAGGCTTGGGCCAGGATCAACTAAGCAAAAATCCCCACCGGGCGCTGACGTGCAATTCATCTTGATTGATTCTGGTGGTAATTATGTCACGTGACGCCATGGAGAGAAATGTCCTTATATCTATATCAGCTCTCGCCAACACGCCCCGGGACGGCTCCTGGCGCCGACACGCGCGCGCGCTGGGGGCGGATCGGTCTCCCTCTCCAGCCGGCACTCTCCGAGCGCCCCCTGACCAGGCTGCGCCGCAGGCCGGTCACCTGTGCGCCGCCGGCGGCTGCCACTGCTGGGTGCATCTGCCACCGCCCGGCTGGGCCGCCCGCCCGCGCCCGCCCGCCCGCGCCGCTTTAAGTACGCGGACCGAAGCCGGCGGGGAGGAGGAGGGAGGGGGAGGAAGGGGGAGGAAGGGGGAAGGGAAAGAAGCGGAGAGCGGAGGGGGGAGCCCCAGCCCGGGGCACAGGGGACTAGGTGTGAGGTTGTGAGGTTCCCACCCCCCACACCTCTTCCTGAAGCCGCTCCCACCCCCGCGGTGCCGCCACCCTCCGCAGCTTGCTCGCCAGGAGCTTGTTGCTTCTTGCTCAAGGGGCGTAATTGCGCCACTCTCGGGGCGCGAGGACCCTGATTTACATATTTCTCAACTCTGCGCGTTTATCGAGGAATAGCTTGGCTCTCTCCATTCCTGACCCCGGGAGCGCGAGTGCCAGCCTGGAAAACACCCACGCCAAAACCCTACCAGGAGCTCACCCAGGCCAGGGCCTCGGTGCCCACTCGGATCTTTCGCCCTCTCTCCTCCTCTCTCTGTCCCTCTCTCTTTCTCCTTCCTTCGGTCTCCCTTCGGTCTTCTCACATCTGTCTCGTCCTGTCCTCTCTTCTCCCACTCCCTTCTCTGGTTTCCTCTTGCCTTCTTGGGGCGCCTGGCTGGCTCAGTCTGCAGAGCATCCGACACTTGGTTCCCTTGCTTTCTTCCTTCCTCTTACTTTCCTCCTTTCCTTTCTTTCTCTGTCCCCTGATCCTCTCTCTTCCTTTCCCCTAGCTGTGTGTCACCACCTCTGTGCTCTCCCTGTCGCCTCTCTGCCTTTTCTCTCCCAATGCTAAAGCAGGGAGGAAGTTCAGCCTGCGGAGACGCCCGTGCCCCTCCAGAAGGTGGGGGGTCTGGTGAACAAAAGGATCTGGAGTCCTCCTCTAAAGGTGCCTGGCCTCCCACTCCCTACCAACCGGAGACAAACCACTGGCGCCTCCACCCTCCTCACCCTCTCTGCTTTTTGGCCTGGACTGGGACCAGCCTGCCTCACATCCAGCCCCTTCTCGGAGCCCTACCAAGGCCTACGCGTCCACCCGGCCAAGTCTCCCCCAGGCTCCAGCGGTGCCCTAGGGCCGGCATGGTCACTGCGGGGTTCCCCCAGGTGGTCCGTTGGCTCTGGGAGAGGGGCGCACTCTCAGCAGCTCTTTCCTCCTTGCTTGAGCCTCCTTGCAGCACTTGACCCTGCAGGCCCCCCATCCATTTGCCCCAAGGCCTCACTTTCCTCCGCTGCCGCTGTGTCCCTCTTTCCTAGCCCGTGGGGCTAGGCGAGGCCTGGACTCCCGCCTCTGGGAGAGCCAGCGCTTTCCAAAGGAAAACATCAGTCTTTCAAAAAGAAGCTCCCCAAACCCAAATCCCAGAACCGAGGGCAAGAAGTTGCCCCTCTCCCCAAGATTCCTCTGCCCTGGCAATCCCAGAACTGGGTTCTGGGCCTCAACCCTCCGCTCAGGGCAGGCGACGCAGGCTGTGAAGCTGGCTCCCTCCCTGGCCCCGGCTGCCGCAGTGCCCGCGTGGTGAGCTCTGCCCACCATGCCGACAGACAGAGAAAAGGCGGGTGATCGGAGCTCATATCTATTTTCTGGCCGTTGTCTCCCCCCTCTTCCTCTTTTCCTCCTCCCTCCCTTTCTCCCTCCCACTCTTCTTCCTCCGCCCCCCTCCCACCTCTGCTTTCCTCCGAACGCCGCGCAAACAGGTCGGTGGCGACTGGAGGGCAAAGAGGCTCCCCTAGCCCCCAAACTACCCATCGTTTCGTGTACCCTCCTCCCAGCTGGCACCCTCGCCCAGACTCTCGCTCGCCCCTTTCTCCTCAGTCCAGACCGCCAGCACACTTATCTGCCTCCTATCTCCATCCCCCGCCCAAGCCTCTCCCTGTCGGGCTCGCTCGTGGTCGACGCCCCTGGATCTCTCTCCTAAAATGGCTCCCCGGACACTGCACACTGGTCCTGCGGGCCGCTCAGGACCCAGGGCAGCGGCTGCGGGGGCCCCCCCATCCGACTCTTTATGGGTCTGGGAGTGCGGAAAATTCTCGCACCTTCTCTTCGCACGGGGTGGGGCGCAGGCAGCCCGCTGCCCCCAAAGCCGAGCCTGCTGACCGCCGAAGAGGGAAATGGGGAGGACGGAACCATTCAAGTTCAACGACATGGCGATGGCGGCTCCGGCTGGAGCCGCGCTTTGGCGGGGGAGGGTGCGCCATCTGCAGCGGCGCGCGGGTGCACAGGGGAAGGGGCAACGGACCCCTCTCGGCGCGTTAGCGCGACCCCCCGCCCCCACACCCAACCTCGGGCTTTCATTTTCGGCCCGGCCCGCCTCGGCCCTTTGCCCTAGCTCCCTCCTCGATCCTCACCCCGAAACCTAGGGAAAACCGCAGCTTCCCGACCCGCGCGTCCCGCGAGAACCTACCATGAAGACTCCGGCGTTGTGGCCTTGTCCTTGCCTGCGCGGCCCCACTCGAAGCACAGAGAGCGCATCCAACCCTCCCGGCACATCGAGCTGCTCCGCGAGTGGTAGCTTTCCGCGCAGCGCCAGGACGCGATGCGGTAATTTTGAGCCACCCAAGATAAGACACTAACTTGACCTTAACTTTGTCAGGGCGCCCCTGGTATCTGGAGAACGTGAACAGACACTGTCTGGCAGCCCTCGTAAAAGCTGACTGGGGAAGGGATTCTGAGTCATTTCATTTATTGCCACTACAGTTCTGCAAGAAAGCTTTTCCTCCCTGCCAAACTTTAATTATTTATGCTCTTTTAGGAAACGAAAGAAGAGGAGAAACGCGGGGGGAAAACACCCAGAGCCAGTCCCTTCCCAGCAGAACCTTCGGAATGGACTCCCTAAGTCAAATGGCTGGAGAACAAAAATGTGGGGAGATCACCTTTGTCCAAGGACGATCGGACAGGCGCTGTGCCCCCCCCCCCGCGAAAGGGGGGGGGCGAATGCAGCTGGGAGAGGCGGGGTGAAGAGGCACCCTCCCCCACCCCACCCCACCCCCGCAGACATGAATATTTACAACGGTTCTGAATTTCTCCTCCACCCGCCGGCCTCCCGGAAGCCTCCCCAGCCCGCCTCCCTCGGGAAGAGCCCCCAGGCCTTAAGAGTCCCCCGGTCGGCCCTCTGAGCTCGCAGCCGATTGAATGCCAGACGAAGCCATTTTTTCTCGTTTAAAACCCTTTTTCTTGGTCAAGAGGCCTGCCTGGACTGCAGCATTTCGGAGGACGCGTTTGTCTTTGTGCGAGGGAATGCTGAGCACTCAGATTTCAGCATCATTTCTCTCGGCGTTTGTTTCTTCCGAATTTCGTCGTGGTTCCAAATCCCTGATAGGACTTCGGCTAGGAAACGAGCCGAGCGAGGACACCACCGCCTCTGCATTTGTGTGCGACGGTAAAAGGGATCGATTTGAAAAACACTGCTGAAGCCCCAACCAACAGTCAAGATTTTACACTTAGAATCCTTCCGATCTCTGGGGAGTGGTCTCCATGAATTTCTCCTCCCACCCCCACATCCCAGGCTAAAGAGAAAGACCATGGTGATTTAATGGTATACACTGGAAAGAAACTGTCTCTCTGTGCTATTGTAGGGTCTGCGTCTAAGTCCGGTTTCTTAGTCCTTTACCCAGCTTTCCCGACCTGAGGTCTGAGTGTGGCCTCCGCCTTTGTTCCGTTGTTCTACGGGAGAGATCTTCTAGGGGTACCACCACCTCCCTGAGCCCCATCAGGTGGGAATACATTTCTAAAGATAGGGCCTGAGGAGCCTTTTGCTTCTTTCTCCTACCCCCCATCATCGTATTTTTCTTAAAGGAGCTACTTTAAAACTATTTTTAAGATACACATCAAACTGGCTTCAGGAAAGGGGAGTCGGAACCCACGAACACTTGGTAGTAGAGATGTAGTGGTTCTTGCTAATTCTTCCACTTGCTAAAAGCTGGCAATTCTCTAGTTTCCATCTCAGAGCTAGCTGGGAGTTGGGGTCTGCAAGAGAACGGCAGCTTTTCCCAGCCTCGACTAGAGGTTTCTAAGGCGTATGGGGGTGCAGAGGCCAGGTTTCCCAAGGGAACACGCTGGGCTCCAGGCAGAGGTGCCAGCATGGAGGATTTCCACAGGGCATAGCCTGTTGGAAAGAAGCCTACCCAAACCATGGCAAGGAGAGATGTTTTGTACTGAGATCTGCGGAGCCTCGTAGTTTGGTAGGCACCCCCTCCCCGTAACAGCAAGTTTCAAAACTGGGGATCTACGCAAAATACAGAAGCCCTGACGTGCAACAAGCTGAGAGTTCACTTAATGTGTGAGACACGCTCAAATCTGCCCACAGTCCCCCCTCCTCCCACTTGGATGTTTCATTCACATTTTGTTCATAGGCTTTTATGCACCATTTTCTGACGGACTTGGAAGCCATTTTCTCGTTTAATGAACAGTCAACACCCGCAGTGAAACCACAACCAGAAAAGAAAAACGAATTTGGTGGCCTAAAATCATTAGGAGGGAATCTGAATCGTTTTTCGAAAAATTGACATCAGTCCCTCGACAGCTTGGCTGGGACTTGGATATTTATTTCCACTCAAAACATTTCTATATATCTGATATGTACAAGCTATTGTGGGTTTTTTTTTTTGACAAAATCAAAACAACATAAAACATGCACAACTATTAGATAGCAGAGAAAATGCAATTAGTCTAAACATCAACTGAGGTCAGTTGGGCTGAGGCTAGGGGTTCGGTGGGGTGCCCACGCCAGATCTAGGGCCTAGTCCCCCACTAAAAATAAGTCATCGGACCTTGGGAAGGAATCAGCTCTTTGGCTGTCATACATCTCAGTTGGAGTTGGGGGGCGCTACTTCTCAGAAGGAGAGGGGAAAGAGGTAGGGATGGTAGAAGGAGCTGGAGGAGGGGGTGCTCAGTTTCACTGAGTTTAAGGCAGGACACCCCAACACATGCAATACAACTCCATCTGGCATTCAGGAACTCCAGCCGCGACAAAGCAAGCCAAGCAGGGCTCAGGGCCTTGTAGGCTCCAATGAGGCAGGCCAGACATGGGCTCAGAAAGGGCACAGTGCTGGGGCACAAAAAAAGCACCCGGTGGAGTTGTCAGGTGGTGAAGAGGGCGAGAGAGGGGAACTTCTCTCTACTTGGTCTAGAGCAGCGACCAGGGGCTAAGGATTGGAAGGGCCTCCTCCTTCACCCCCTGACTACTAGAGGGGCGCTCGCCTCTCCCTGCATAGCCCATTATCGTAATTCAGTAAAGGCATGTCCACACCCTTACCTACCTCGGCAGGACAGCCATATTTACAGCTGGAATGCAGGACACCCTTAACCTTGCTCACCACTCCCTTCTCCTCCCCCAGCGTATTTTCCCCACCTCCTAGTGCACCCCAGCCTCAAAGCAGACTAGCAGCAGTCCTCACCAGAGCTGAGTCCAGTTACGGAGTGTGAGGCTCTGGCCTAGGCGTGTGTGAGGAGTTAGAAGTAGGGGAGTTTTACCAGTACTATCTAAAGATTTCAGTTTGCGGTGAAGCCTCAGCCTCGCTGCTCCACTCCATGGGAAGGAAGTATCATCTCCATTCTGTCCAGATGGAAGGGTTAGCCCAGCCTAAACACAGAGGTGTCCATGAGTTTGTCCAGCCACCCCATCCTTCCCCTTGCCTTTCCTCCCTAGGTCTGAGGGTCTAGGGTAGCTTTTGTCCTCCAGAACCAGCCAGGGCAGGCAGGAGGGGGCAGCGCCCTTTCCTCGCTCCAGAGCCAAGATTCTGGCTTTGCCACAAGGGGCTTTGGCGGCAAAGAGATAGAATTGTGCCCGCAGCCCTTTCTACTCCTTCTCTGAGGACTTCTTAAATTCAGTTCCACGCTGTGCACTAGTGAGGTGCCTGCTAAATTCAAAAATGACTGGGGAGAAGAGGAAAGGGAATCTAGCTGAAAGCAGAAATCCACATACAAGGGTCCTAGAGTGAGCCCCCGTGTAAATGCCCCAGACAAGAGCTAGGACAGGTGACCCCAGGCCCGGACTGGGGAAGCCTCAAGGCCAAGGTTGTGCTGCAACTTCTGCAGGCCCCTCCCAGAGATCGGAAAGCCTGGAGGTCCAACTGGCCAGGGCTCCTGGGCTGTAGACTGAGCGGGAGGGTACTTGGACCAGCAGAGAAGGAGCGGAAGGAAAAGTCCCCTAGCCCCAGTTCTTCCTCCACACCAGGCCTCGGCTTAGAAGGGCAGGCCCGGCCAGCTGCAGCCACTCGAGGGGCTAGTATAGCGCCAGCGCCTGCTCGCGCAGGACCACGCGCTTCTTTTTCATACGCCGGTTCTGGAACCAAATTTTGACCTGCTGGTCGCTGAGGTTCAGCCTGTTGGACAATTCCTTGCGCTTCTGGCGGTTGATGAATTCGTTGAGGAGGAATTCGTTCTCCAGCTCCGCAATCTGCTGCTTGGTGTAGGGTTTCCGCTTCTTGCGGGTCCTCCCTGGGGCCGCCCCCCACGGCAGGCCTGCAACACAGTCCCAACCCAAGTCAGCCCTGCCGGCGGCTCCCTGTTGTCTGCCCGCCCCCAGCGGCTCCCTCCCTCTACACACTCTCCCCTGCACCCCACCTCCCAGCCCAGCCCAAACTGGCCCAGGGAGCATGGCCACCGTTTACCGTCGGGCAGCGAAGGTCGCAGGCAAGAGGCGACGCCCGCCGCCTGCACTGTCATGTTCAAGTTGAGCGGGCCTTTGGTGTCGTCCTTGAAGCCGGCAGCGCAGGGGGTCCCCTCGAGCAGGGCTGCAGAGCCGGCTGCCGCACGGCCCACACCCGCGTAGTCGTACTTGGCCTGCTTTGAGAGCAGCGGCCGAGGGGGCCAGGCCAGAGTCGGGGACGAAGGGCGGCCGCACACGGCCACGGTCCTCTGGCCCAGCGGCCACATCGGGCGTATAAAACTTGGCCTGCTCTTCGGGTCCATCCTTGGCGCCCAGGGGCTGTAGGCTAAGCGGCCCGGAACCGGCCAGGTAGGGCTGCGAGAAGCTGCCGAAAGCGGTGGCACCGGCAGGCTGCGCTGGGGCGCAGGACGCGGGCGTGGTGGCCCAGGGCAGCGCGCCTCGCGGGTAGGAGATGGGGGGGAGCGCGGCCAACTGGCCGCCATTCGGCCGCAGGTTGGAGAAGTAGAAGGAGTCAGGCGACTGCAGATTCAGAAGCGAGCCCACATAGCCCGCTCTGTAGAGACTGCGCTCACACATCTCCAACAAAGGGCTTCGGCTGCGCTCGCAGCAGTATTTAGTTACAGCCGGGAATAAGAGGACAGGCTCAGACGATTGGACGAAACTTTGCCTGCAGGTTCTTCAAAGCCGGTCATTTCAGCACCGCCTACATCCCCCGGCCCGTTTTCCCCCCCTTCAGGGTATTATGATAACTCCGGCAATATTCGATGGAGAACGGGGAGGCTGCCAGGCAGAAGAACCGAGGCACGCGGAGCGAAGGTGGAACCACTGTGAGTTTCCGGGCTCAGCTTCAAGGAGCTGGGGACAGTGGGTGTCTTTGCCCCAGTGTCCCTTGGGATCCTTCTTGGCCTTGATTGGCTTCGCACTCCCCCTTTCCACCAGCCGCCTGGGCCAGGCTAGCTTCCACGAGCTTTAAGTTGCAGCTAAGGCCTTTTCCAGTACTGTGCACTTCTAGCCAGGCTTGTCCAGAGAGCCCACTGTCCGGTGGGGCCGCCAGCTCTGTCCCTAGGCCTGAGCTATGCTACTCCTAGGCCGATTCCTTCCTGCCCCTGTCCCTCTGGAGACGATTCCGCACTGGTCGTGTTGCAGCGAGGACTCACACACTGCCTGAACCTGGCATAGTCCAAAGGTTTGCTGCTGGAGGAGAAACGCATCCCAAACTCTGCCCAAGTTTGGTGCCCAGGAAGGTGGTTTCAAACCAATTCTGGTGTGCTTCTCTATGGCCCAGCCCTCTGTTCCCAGGAAAGTTGCAGCCATCCGGGTCCGTGGAGAATGCTGGCCCAGGAAGGGGCAGCTGCATTGGCCAGTCGTGGCCAAAGACTACCTTCCTTTTATCGCCAGGAGTCCCCTTGGCAACTACATCCTGCCAACCAGAACTCCAAGCTGTTCAACTCCTCTGCAGCGGGCAGAGCTCCCCGGACGTGGTGTGGAAGGACAGACGAGCCACAGTCACCCGGCGGGAACAGGCAGCAGGCTAGCGGCGTTCTTCCGCTCAGCGCCTCCGAGGCCGCTGGAGGGTTCGGGGTTCTGGCCAACAGGGACGCAAGCAGGAGGAGCGACTCTCCCTCGTCGGGAGCATTGTGGCAGCCCCCCTCCGGAGGCCCTCCAGTTTAGCTCGGCCAGAGGGCTATGGGTCCTCCTCTCCTGCCTCCGTCTCAAGAACCCCAGCGGGCCGTGTGACTGCCGGCCACCCCAACCTGCAGCCCGCCTCACGGTCCCTGAGCCAAGCTGGAATTGGTTAGACCGCCAGCCCGGCACAGAGACCACACAGGCGCCGCCGGAGGGCAAGTCTGACCACCGCGCTGCGACTTTATTGTGAGTTATGGCGACCAATTGGGCGGCTCTGGGGAACTCCGTGGGTCTCTTCCTCCCGCTCTAGGGCGGGGGTAGGGGGTGGATGTCCAGGACTCCTCAGGGGTCTGTCAGAGTTTCCTTAGGAGTTCAGGCATAGAGAAAAAAACTGCACTCCCCTTCCTTTGGGGGTGGGGGGTGTGGGGAGGTGTAGGCATAAGCTGCAACCCCAGTTCTTAGGGACTTAGGGGATTCAGGCTCTCGTTTTGGGAAACTTTTCCTGTTTTCCAGGAGCTACAGCCTCCCCAGGCCCCAAAGCTCCAGCTCCAGGAATCCCTGCAGTCTCATCTCCTCCCGTCTCAGCACACAGCGATGCTCTGGTATTTCCAAGTCCAGGGGTGTCGGCTCCGGACCCTTAGGCAGCCGCAGAGCAGCGGTTTATTCCTGGGGACTAAAGATACAGAGTGAGAAATGAAAGACTAGAACGGTTAGACTCCGTTTCTCTTTGGCTCAGAATGGTGTCCAGCCGTCCCACCTTATCTCCTGGGTTTGTAATTTCCGAGGTCCAGCAGACAAAGTTGTACGCTTGGAGCTAAGTGTTGGGAGCTGAGGACGGCGCGGCGGGGCGGGGCGGGGCGGGGGGCGGGAGGCGACGGGGCGCGGGGGAGGGGGTTGGTGGGAAGGGCAGGAGGCTTGGCTGGTGAAGTGGAGGACCGGAGAGGATTTGGCCGCGGAACGAAACCGCGAGTTCTGCCAATGCCGCCGACCGCCCAGGAGATGGCGAGCGAGCTCCACGCCTGGCGAGGCGCCGCCGCACGGTCAAGATCAACAGTGAAGGGCGGCACAGCCGGCCTGGGGTCGCCAGCCCGTGCGGTCACGGCCCGCTGCCAGGCTCCGCCAAGCGTCTCGGAAAGCCGGAGATCGTGGCAGCGAGGCTGGCGGGGACAGCGGAGTCAGAGGCACCCGGCGGGCTGCCAGACACGAGGAAGTGTCGCGACCGCCCCTTTGTCTGGCGGTGCGTCCCGGCTGCAAAAGCCTCCTTCGCCTCTTGAATCACACGCGTAGACGCGCGGGCCTTGAGTCTCCACCAGCGGCGCTCCAGACCTGCTAGGTTTCGGAGGCGGTTTCCCTGCGGCCTCTCACCCTCCACCCGAAGAAAGGCCTCTCTCCGAAGCCGCCTTCGCCTTTACTCCCCGTGGGCCTCCCGACCAGCCCTTGGGCCACCTACCGGCTTCCCTCCTCCCTCCTCAATTCGGAATATAAAAGGAATGCATGTAAATAGCAAAGTCTTCATCTGTTATTGATTTAGCCATCAATTCAAATTCCACCGGGGAGCATTTGAGCAGTTTTAATCTTCAGCAAACCTCCCATTTCTCCTAGGTAGAGGGAAAGTGACCAGCAAAGTACGGATGAAAGGAAGACCTCCAGGCAATCCCCGCATCCCACAGGAAACCTCCGAACTGGACCTGGGAAATGGAGTGCGGCCCTGGAGTCTGGAACTTACAAAAAAGGAGGGAAAACGGCATCGGAAAAGAAGGGAAAACAGGCCTGCTTCAGATGAAGGCGCATCTTGCGAGGAAAACAGAAAATGTTAGAAACTCTCCCTGAAAGTGGAAGGTCGGGGCGGTTGTGTCCCCATTGCCAGGGTTCTTTCTTCTCCAGATTTTGAATCGTAGCCCGTTCTCTCTGTCTGCCTCTGTCTCCCTCTCTGTGTCTCTTAGTCTCTCTGTCAGTGAAAACGAAGTGGGCCGCCCACAGCCAACCATCGATGCAAGATATGAAAGAAATCAAGCCGGGCCAGAGAAATCGAAAGTAGCTCTGGACCTTGGGTCTCTGCGCCTTCTCTGGCAGATCCGCAAGGGAGCCCTCCCGCCAGAAGAGTTTACATATTGTGTGAGGTTTTTAAACATGTGTCTTTAACTTACATACCAAAAAAGTTAGCAACCACTAAACTGATTGCGCCTGGACGCTCGCAACAGGAGGCACCCAGTTCCTCAGCGGCCATTTCCCTGAGTGGCGAAAAGGCCTCCAAATAGAAAGTTCATTGGGCCTAAAAATTGCGCCTAGAGGTTTAGGGTGTATAATTATGGTTTTTCAGTCCTCAAACGCTGTTTGGAGGCTGCCCGGAGAAGGCGATAAGGGATCAGCCTGAAAGGTTTCTTTTGCCATTGCCAAATATGGATGTGTCTAATTTCATGATCTTCCAAGAGAAGGTATTTAGAACAGTCTTTCTAGGAAGAACGCCTTCGAGTGGGCACAATTTCCTATACCCAGACACCAGCCTACATATCGATTTGAAAAAGAAAACTATTTGAATAAAGTGATACTATCGAAAGAGAAGTAAAATTTTATTGGAGATGGTTTTTTTTTTTTTTTTGGTCTGGTAAAAAATATCATTTTCGACACCACAAATTATATTCTCATTTAAAGACATCACTACTTATGTTAAAGCCACAGGGAAAAGGGTGGAGAGGGGTGGCGGAGATGGAGTGGAGGTTTCAGAGAGTAGAACTGGTATTGTCTTTCCTTCATCTATAGCAAACACCGTAATGTTCAGAACAACAAGATTTTATAATAAATAACACAAGAGGTAACACAGGCTTGAAAAAGAAAACAATATATAAAGACGAAGAAACAAGAGAGTTCTGTTTATTGGCATCTCCCTAGGAATAAAAAAAAATGATTTTTAAATGCCTGAAGCACTGCGCACGTATCCCAGCTCACAGACATTTCATCTACAAAAATAATCTCTCGGTTGTATAAATATGCAGCACTTTAAAAAGTAGTTACTTTCAGAAACATTTTTTTTCCACCTTCAACTGCAGAGCGTCACAGAGTCGTATTTGTTAGATGTTTTAAAATTCCACGAGAGGCTCAATTACATTTGTTCAGACAGTCAAGTTCTTCATTGGGTTCTGGATAAAAGTTCTCACCCTCGGCCACATCGATTGAGTCTCTTTCAGGGGACTGAGGAGATCACGTCAATTCTAGTCCCACAGACCCAAGGTCAAGGAGAAGGTGTGCATGTATACCATCCACGGATTACTCTCACAACTGCAGCCATTTAAATATCTGCATTTAGAGCCGGGGAAATGAAGGCATCCATGAGGACAAAGTATCTTCAAATTAGAGATTATAAAAGCACAAATCGACAACATCTAGGAAACACATATACGTACAACAGCCAATGAAAGACCCAAAGTAGGAAAGATTGTCTTCATTCCAATATCGATAAAAACCCTATTTAATAAGGTAGCTGCTTTTGAAGCCATCAGAGTGCCTCCAGCCGACTGTTTTTAGACTTTCCCAGTGACCTTAGAGCTCTGCCTGCCCAGAGCTGTTTCCACTTGCCTCGGGGTGACTGCTGAGAGCTAATGATTAAATTGCCCAATCACAGGATACGAATGACTGCAAATCGTTCTGCCCTAATAGATTATGAAGATAATCAGTGCTGGAAACAGGCATATGAAGTGATTTAAGAGAATAAAACCCTAAAATCATAATGGCACTTCTGAAATTCTTTGTGGGGGGGGAACTAGTCAAAAGTACTTCAAGTCCTTTATACTGGCCTGGAGGGAGAAACAGAACATTAAAAACATCATAAAAAAATAAACCTAGACAAGAACAAAAGCAATAATAAGCAAGTAAGAAACAGAACTACAAAGTCAGGTTGGGGCAGCAAAAGGTTTTAGAGCCAGATAGGGGAAGAGAGAAAAACAATTCACAAAATGTGCCATGATTGGCAGGGAGATGGGGGGAATTAAATACATATTCAAGTCTTTCCGAAGGTCCTTTGGAGAAAACTGAAAGCATTTAAACTCTCTTTGACCAATCTGGTCCGCATCAGGAGACGGTGTCTTTGAGCTTGGAGACGATTTTCTTGTCTTTCACTCTTCGGTTCTGAAACCAAATGGTCACTTGTCTCTCGGATAGGTTCGTGGCGGCTGAGATCCGCCGCCGCTTGTCCTTGTTAATGAACTTGTTAATGGCATACTCGTTCTCCAGTTCTTTGAGCTGCAGTTTGGTGTAGGGCACCCTCTTCTTCCTCCCCCGACGGTAGACACACATGTCCGGCTGGTTTAGAGCTACATCCCCTGGTATATTAAAAAAAAAAAAAAATCAGCATGAAAAAAATTAGACCAGGGTTCCTGGGGCACCACTGGGGACTGCGTGTGTACACTGGAAGGAGTCTGGGGAATAAAGAAAACCAGGCTGTTTGCATTTTATTTTGTTGACACAGACATATTATTTACACATTATTAAAGAAAGATTATTTACACTTCAAAGTGAAGGCCATTTGATGGTGATGGATCATCATGGTTTCTCAAACCAGCATCTTAACAAGCCTTCGATTTTATGGCATGGTTATTGGGGACGGTTATAAGGACAGTTTCTGCAAATGCTGGCTGCGCACATACAAACAGACTTTTAAAAAAATCCAGTGTTGTTGTTGTTGTTGTTGTTGATGTTCAAGCTTTGATTCCTTGTGTTCCTATGTTTGGAGTTTGTTAGCTCTTA
This sequence comes from Paguma larvata, assembly GCA_030068075.1. NCBI lineage: Eukaryota > Metazoa > Chordata > Mammalia > Carnivora > Viverridae > Paguma > Paguma larvata. Next base: position 55,512,253 of record CM057825.1, read on the forward strand.
GAAGCTTAGTGGTCACCCTGGGGCAGACTTATCCTTCAAAAGTGGGGCCCAACTCTGTGACATTTCTTTGAGGAGGAGGGGCCAAGGCCTGGGCAAGGGGCACGCAAAGACTTTCGACTGTGGTTTTGAAAAACAGTCGCAAGAAGAAAAAGGGTTGGGAGAAAGACAGTTGAAATCAAGGGAGAAATGTACAGATTTCAGGCGAACTGGTGGAACCCCTCCATAGGTTGGCCCTGGGTGGCCGAGCACTAGCCACTAGCGCAGCTCCCAAGTAGGGGCAGACGCTGCTAGCGCTTTCTTTTCATTCTCTCTTCCCTCCCCTCAGGCCCTCCCTCCTGGCCTCCCCTCTCCCCCAGCGCCCCTACCTGGGAAGGAAGATTTCCAAAAATGGGAGCCCTGTGTCTGGTCCTTGGCGCAGTACACCTGGCTGTTCCACCCGTTGGCCAGCGTCCAGGACTGGTAGCCCTCCATGGAGATGTACGCCTCGTGCCGAGGCTCCCCGGAACCGAAGGTGGACACCATGTCGATGTAGCCAGGCACGTGCTGGTAGGGGCTCGTGTAACCCTGGTAGAAGGACACCTCCTTGGCTCTCGCGGGCACCTCGTTGGCCGGTACGCTGCTGCTTGCCAGGCCCGACACGTCCATGTACTTCTCCACCGGGAAGCCGCCCAGCGAGGCGTGCGGCGACGACTTGAGAGCGTTTTGCTGTAAGCCCACGCCGTGCGACATGCGGCAGCTATAGTAGCCGTTGCCGAAGTGGTAGCCGTAGCCCAGAGCTGGGGCGCCCGGAGGCGCTGCAGCGGCCGCGCCAGGCGCGGGACACTCTTTGGCGGAGGGAGCCTCTGGACGCGCTGCGACCACAGCCGAAGATGACGACGACGAGGCGGAGCCCGCACGCTCCGAGGTCCCCGGGTACGCGAAGCCCGAGGCGGCCGCCGCCGCCGCTGCCGCCGCCGCCGCTGCCGCCGCCGCACGCCCGGAGTGTGTCCCGGCGAACACTGGCGCCGAGAGGAAGCCGCGACACTGGCCCGGCGCCGCCGCCGCCGCCACGGAGGAGGAGGAGGAGGAGGCCGGGGCCGCCCCGGCGGCCCCGCCGTCCGCCCGCAGCCCGTCCATGTCCCAGCTCCCGGCGCGGCTCATGGCCCGGCCCGGCCCGGCCCCGGCCCCGGCCCCGGCCCCGCGCAGGACACCATGGCGCGGCGCGCTTCCTCCCTCCTCTCCTTTCTCTCTCCTTCTCTCGCTCCCGCCCTCTTCCTCTCGCCCTCTCTCCCTCTGCGAGCCTCCCGCCTCCCGCCCGCCCGCCCGCCCTCCAACAGGTTAGCTCATCGCGGGACGTTTATAAAAACGAAGTTCAGGTTGGGAGGGGGCCTGGGCCGGTCGGGGGGCCTCCTCCCTCCCCGAGGGCTCCCGCTCGGGGCCGCGCCATTGGCTGCGCGGGGCCACGTGGGGGTGGGGGCGCGGGAGAGTCTGGCTCCGGGCCCGGGCCCCGCTGGACCCACCCACCCCGGCCCCTACCCCTTCCCAACCCCTGGCGCGGCCCACCGCCCCTTCCCGCCCTCCCCTGGACCCCGGCGTTTGCGCCGAAGCCAACCCCCACGAGCTGATTGCGCGACCGCCCATCCTAGGCCCTGTCTGCGACTGAGAAGGGCGCCGAGGCCTGCGGCTCGTTTCGGCCACGGCTGTTTTTGCCACCTCTCCTCGGATCCCCGAGCTGCACAACTAAACGAAGGCGGAGGACAGAGATGGTCAGAATGATGTGAAAACAGACTGATTTTTGTTCCCGTCGCTTCATCCCTTGGATTAGCCGACCTAGACCCCAAACCCGAGGGAGCTAATTTTCCCTACCTTGAGCATTGCTACGGGGCAAAGGTATTTCACGCATGTTCTCATACAGGATCCTCCGAACTAAGACTAACTGGAGTAGACTCTCCCTACACACACACACACACACACACACACACACACACACACACACACACACACACACACACACACACACACACACACACACACACACCGTCCACCAAGAAAATGCCCACGAAGGGCCGTTGGTGCCGGGACGGAGACTTACAAGTAAGTCAAGCGGACGAAAAGCCTCGGCCTTGGCGCGGCGAACCTGACGATCTGCCCCAGGGAGAAAAGTACGGATGCCCGGTCCACACCATTCGCCTCTACACTCAGGCCGAGTGGCAGTCGCCTCCCGAACTGGGCTCTCGGGCCCTCGCGGAGAAAGAGCCTGTGGAAGGCACTTGGAGAAAGCCACTCTGCCGCCCGCCGCGAAACTTCTGCGCCTCCCCTGCAGCCCAACTGCCTCTTGCATTTTGCAGCCACCACCCGCCCCCGCCCATTACTCACACCAATTAATTGAAAACTTCACTTTCCCAGGGACCTTTGTTTCGCTTTCTTTTCCAAGCTGCCAACTGCAGAGAACTGAGAGGGGCAAATTAAGAGGGTGTTTTTTTTTTTCGAGCGAAGTTGGGGCTCCTGATAGGAGCAGCCCCGAGCCACTGGGTCTTGGTCTCCGGGGAGAGAGTGGGCTCCCGTGACAATCATCACAGCCCTGACCCGATTCATTCCTTCTGCCGTTTCTCAGCCACAGAGCCCCAGCACCCCCCCTCCGCCCCCATCTTAGCCATTAATGGGGAGCTAGTGTGTCCTGCTGTAGACTTTAGGCTACACCTTAGGAGCAACATTTCATCTGAGGAGTTGAAGGTGCCGGGGTGGGTTCAAGAGCCCTCTGAGTGAGTCCGTTTGGTGCTGTAGCATCAACTTCCCAGGCCAGCCCATCTCCAAGAAAATTGCTCCCCTGAGCCTTGATTGGTGAAGCCGGCTTGTCACCCAGCCCTGCCATTCCTGGACCCAAGACATGACTGGATGGGGCAAGTAAAAACGCCAAGGAGGCCCTCCTGGGCCTGGCCTGGCATTGCAGGGTGGGCTGCTGGTGTTGGGAGTGTTGACACGCAAAACGCAGTAACCATAAACGGCTCAAATAAAGGGGAAAGTTATGAGAGGGGCGCTGGAAAGGAAAAGCAGGGGAATTTGACCTTTTTGAAGTCCTAGATGTGTTCATGATCAAATTCGAGTCAGAGGAGGCTGAGCCTTTGCAGAAAGGCATAGGGAATAGAAGTTTCCTGGTGAGAACAATTTTGGTTAACTCGAAACAAGGAGGCAAAAGTGAGTAACGGAAGCCGAATCAGCGTTTTTAAAACGCCAGCGGGGCCAGGTGACAGAGTTGCTGATTTTTCAAAGAGTTTGGCTGGGTCGTCTTTACCCAACAATTTCGGTACCAAACCAGTCATGGAATGCCGCCCCGGAATGCTTATTTTTCCTTTGTCTTCCTTGCTTTTTCTCGGAGAGAGAAAACACGGGCATATTTAAAAGACTTTTTTTCTTCCCGTGCCCTCGAAAAGCAAATTGGTTGAAATAATTTCTGAGGCGTAACTGGCACCAATGAACTTTCAGTCTTTTAAAACTAAATATCCCTGTGATTTTGTGCCCGGTGACCTCTGTGCCACATTCTATCTGATAAATACATTTTATTAGCCAGTTATATGCGCCTCCCCAATGAAGACAATGAAATTACGCTAGGAAGGAAGAATGTGTCAAGTTTTGCTGATTCGAGACGGCCCTTCAATTTTGATTTGATTTTCCAGGCAGCAAATTAAATTGTGCAGGACTGGGAGGAAAGTCCCAATTCACGGCTCTCTTTGAAAGACCTTAATGCTTTAACTGAAAGACGCTTCTCAATAGCGGTCCTGCCTCCAGTTGCCCTGGGGGACTCTTGCAGGACTTGGGGCTTCTCTGCCCATCCTAGCGATGTTCAGGGACCAGGGAGGTTTTGAACAACAAGGAGCTTTAGCTCTTGCTACCCGGCGGTTGCAGCTGCTTCCAGGACAGCCTTCGAGGTCCTGGCACTGTGGGAGGGAATTCCCCTTAGGAAAGAGGTTCAGACTGGACCCTACTGGAATTCCCCTTAGGAAAGAGGTTCGGACTGGACCCAGCACCCCAGGGCAGCTGCTGCTGTTGGGTCCATAGGGCTGTGGTTGAGTACCAGGCAAAAAAGTCAGGGCTGCTCTGTTTATGAACTAACAAGACACATAGTTTACAAGCCAGGGGTGGCAGGTAGTGGAGGAATTTTGATGCCAAATTGGCGGAAACATTTCATTTAGCTTGTGTACCCTGCGTCCGAGTTGATTTTCGGTTTAGACTTAATGGGGATCGTTTTCTTTAACTGGCCAGGAGCACAGACTGAACCCTGTGTGTGTGGGGGGGCGCATCACGTCGGAGCTTTACCAACAGACATCATCTTTGTTAAATGAAAATCCTTCGCCAGCAGACAGAAATGTCTCCCAACACTGATGTGTGGCTCAGTGAAACCAGTTCCCTGGTTTGGGTGAGAAACCCTGCATCGCCCAAGGTCCCAGTGAGGGAAGAGAGAGAGACAGGGAGAGGGAGAGGAGAGAGAGGTCATCTCTGTCTTCCTTTCCCACCACTTGCTCTCCTTCTCTCTTTCCATAGGCACCCTTTTTGGGAATTAATAATGTTCTGAAAGTTGCATCCTCTCGTGTTCTTCTTGTAGATGATCTTCCAAACCATGTCCTTGTCCTGGGTTGGGGAATGGGTGGGCGAAGGCTGGGATTTAGATTTATTGACAAACGCGGAGTTCCTCTGCTAGCCCAGACAGCAAAGAGCTCAATTAACCACATAATCGGTGACCATTAGGGCAGGATAACAATTACCAAGCCCTTATCAGAGTGGGGTGCTGGAAATTCCTTTGAAAGTGTTTTCCTTGATGGCCGCACTGGGAAATACAGGACGCCTTCCTAATTAACCTGTAAGAAGTCAAAACTTCAGTGTAGAAATAAAGTCTTAATTCCAAAATCAAGCCTTAAATCCAGCAGAACTGGCTGGACGGTGTCCTACCTCTCAACCAAGTCTGCGTCCTCTCAACTTTGAAGCGAATTTTCCCTCTGTAGGCCATACCCGGTTTCGTTCAGGTTGGATATATAAAAAAAAGAAATTTAAAAACAACAAACCTAGGGTAAAATAAAGGGGTCTCTGGCCAAAGCCAGACAGTGGACTCCGCAGTTGGGGCACTTTCTGTGTCTGAGACGTATTCCATCTGACTCTGCCAATACAATTAGTCTTTATTAAATGTAAATTGTTTGCCGTGACAGCCACAGAACACTCACTAAACCCGAAGGGCTATTTGGTGAACCCAGGTCCACCTCCCACTGGGCAGTGGGCCCTTGTCGGGAATGGAGACAACACCTCCAGTCCTGGCAAAAATTGAACACAGCAAGAGTCTTCCCTCTTAGAGAAACACTCGTCTCCCAAAGAAGAGGGTACTGGAGGGTGGGCCCAGAGCCGGGGGACACTGGTAACTTGCTGATTTTTCCCCCGCAAAACAAAAGCTGGGACTGCAATCATCTGCTGGTTTGTCCAAGATCTCAAGGTGTGGTATTGTCTTCGGATACACTTCTTTAGCAGGGTCATTGTTAACTAAAGTCCAGAGGTGCTCACTCTGTGGGCCTTTGGAGATGCAAGAAAAAACGTTTCTCTTTCTTTCTCCCCATCTTCTGTGTGTGTGTGTGTGTGTGTCTGTCTGTCTGTCTGTCTCCGTCTCTCTCCATTCCGCAGAGCCCCGGTCTCTCTGAGGAATCCACGTGTGGTCACCAGCAGGGAGAAGGGATGAAGGTTGGGGAAATGCCTAACCACGAAGGTGGGAGGGGGGCGCGCAGGGAAGGAGGGGGAGGGGCAAGTGGTCAGGCTTAGCTTTCCGGCCGGGCGGCGCGCAGTTCCTCAGGCCTGGCGCTAGATGTCCCTGCAAGTTTTCCTGTCGCGTCCGAGGGCGCACAAGCTTCAGGCAGCCAGCGGGTCTGGGTAGCCCCAGAGTCCAGGGAGAAAGTACCCCACCTCCACTCCCCGGCCGTCCCTGGTAGAGTGCGCAATGGCAGGAAGGAGGAGAACCAGAAGCAGCCAGAGAGACCTGGAAGAGACAGCGTGGGGACGACCTGCCGAGGGATGGCAGCCAAAAGTTGCCAGTAAGGAGCCTGGCTTGGGGTCGCCACAGCGGCGGCTCCTTCCCTGATAAACCGAAACCTCCCAGCAGTAAGCCGTGGGGACTGCATTTACCCACCAGAAAATGTATCAGGGGTTCGAAGCCCAGGCTTTAGCGGTTCTGCTGTCCCACCACACCCGGGTGGTCCCAGTCCCCGAGCGAGCTTGCGTCCGGATGCGGGCCCGCGCGGGTTTGGGGCCCGCTTGCCCGGGAGCCTGCGGCGCGGAAGACCGACGCGGGGCGCCGCCGCCACAACTTCGATGTTACCGGCGCCCCTCCGCGGGGGCAGCCTGGACAAATTTCTACTACCTTCGGTCGAAGGCCAAAAGTGTTTACCACCTCACCTCGGAGGACCTGCTGCTGCTCAAGAAACAAATATTTAGTCTGGAAGGCTAACACACGCACAAAAATTAGACCTCTTTCCTGCAATTCCTCCTTTCGACCAGAAAGTGCTTTTCCAGTCCATTTGGAGAAAGTCCTTCTCCCCCCCTCACCCCCAATGCACCTGAAAAATTCCTGCCAAACCACGGGGGCATGGGTTGGATTCTTGTCTTGTTTTATTGAGCCATTCCTCTACCTTGGTAGTGGGTAGGAGGCCTTGATATAGCCTGGACGCTCTGTCTAGAAACTAGGAACATTCCACAGGCCCATCCTCAGCTTCAGCCTCCACAGTCTGGAGGAGGTCCTAAGTTTGGGCATTTCATTAATAAACATTCACAGAACTGTTCATCTTCTCGAGTCCCTCTATACAATCTCTGTTTTTGAGGTGGGCACATGTACAATGAAAACACCAACCCAAAATACTGCCCCAAAGCTTTTAAACTTGGATGTATAACTTGGATATTATCAGAGAAAAGTTTAAATCAGCAAGTCCTTCAACCTCTCTGTGTGGAAAGTTTCCCATCTCTGTAAAAGGGTCGTAGGATGGCTCTCTAGAGTTTCTGTGAGCTTTAGAGGAGATAATATATGTAAAAAGCACGTGTAATTTTAGTGTAAAAGCTGTAAGTAAATTGCCCAATATTATGATGCTAGTAGATGTGGAATCTGAATAAATTAAGGGACATTAAATATTGTAATGGAGTGTTCACTGTCTCCCGTGAAACACTGCTAAACAGACTTTAGTGAAAAATTATGTGTCTTTTACTGTGAGTAGTTTCTCCAATGTACCTTTTCTAATAAATGTGCTAGAATATGAAATACTAGTTTTCTTTAAAAGGTGCAAAATAGTTTTCGAACCCACTAATGAATGAAGGTGTCGCCTAGAAATGGTGTTTTACCTTTTCAACAGTCTGAGGTCCGGTTTGGCGCAGGCTTTGGGACCAGAGGCGTGAGGTCCCAGAGGAAGGGAAGAAGCATTGAAGGAAAGAGGAAGGGGTGGCCGTCCGCACCCCAGCCCCCAGCGGCGGCTTCTGCGATTGAAAGCAGCTCGCAGCTGCCGAAACCGCGAATAAAACAGACGGGGGCGCCAAACGACAGCAATAAAGGCATCTGCGACTTCCGCCCGGGTCGCGCCTCCGCAGATCCCCCCCCCAACTCCCCCCTGCCAGGGCCCTGGCCACCCACGGACCGGAGCCTGGACCGAAGTGTCCCATTCATTTCCCTAAGCAAGTGGGACTAGGGGGAGGGTACCCTTCCCAGGTTCCTGGGACAGCGACTTCTCTTTGCCAGAAGAACCCTACCAGGGGTGGCAGAACTGGAGGCCTGGACTGTGGAGCAAGGAGGGAGGGGTGGCGGTATCCACAAGATTAATCTTTGACCGCGTTAATGGCCAGAAAGCCGGCTCGAGGAGGGGTCATAGTGCCCAGAGTCGCGTGGCCTCAGGGATAGAGTGGGAGGCGGACGTTGTGTCAAGTCATCTTCTGGGTTCCCGAAGCCCACTCCGCGCTCCCCACCCCCGCACCTCTCTAGCCACCGCGTGCCTGTCCAGCGTTCCATTTCTCACCTTGGGGGAGAATTCCGTTTATTACCTAAAGAGGTGGAATTGATTTTCTAAGCAAAGCTCTCGTTGTTGAAGTAAGTTGGCGCCGAGGGGAACAGGAGAGAAACTTTTGGCATTGACTATGTGTATAAATGTATATAAATATATTTAACACCTCGTCTCCCCTTACATTCCTGACGCGCCCCCAACGGGTTCAAGGTTAAAAGGAAAGCGCCAACGGAGAGATGGGCAAATAGATTCTGGGTTTGCCCCTAACACACCCCAATGTGCTGGGTGTGGCGGCAGGGAGGAAGGAAGGGGGTTGGGTTGGGGTCTGAACTGGCGCCGAGGCGAGGATGCAAGACCCGCGCCCGGCGCCCAGATTGCCAGGGTCTCGCGGCCGCTTCGGAAGCTTGCAGGCCGACCTCTGTGTCCTGTCCCTGTCTTCTCTCGTTCCCGCCCGTGGCCGCGGATTCTCCTCTTTTGCTGCTGGCTGGCAGACCCGCACAGTGCACTGGGGGTCCGGACAGGGTGGGGCGCAAGCGCAGGAGGAGATGTGCAACGGCCTTGAGTGAAGATTGATCTTCGTTAAAATGGTTGCCACCGGCGTCATTATGACCATCAAAGTTATCGCCAAGAGGCTCAGCCGCCAAGCTCAGGCCGCAAGAAGCAGCAGCAAGGCTGGTCCGCGACTCTCGGCGCCCAGACTCAGCACCGGGAATCCTCAGGGCCACAGGTAAGAGGCCGGGTTGGGGGAAGAGAGGAAAGGAGAGAAGAAAGAAGAGCAGGGCAGACGGGAGGATCGCGGGACGGTAGGGGAAGCAGGGGGAGTCCCTTTGACCTAGAAATTCGGCAACTTTGCCACAAATAATTCGATTTGAGGAGGGAGGGGGGAGGCTGGCAACGTAAAAAGCGGATCTGGGGCGGCCCATATGGCGTTGTAAATCGCGACTGTGTTTAAAGTTAGCTGTCGAATTCTACTATGAAATCGTCCAGCCGAGTTCATTTCCCCCAGGGAAAATGCGTAGGCGAGAAGCCTATCCATCAGCAGGGTTATAAAAGTAAAAAACCCAGGACTTCAAGTTCGGTACTCACTCTGCAAACGGTGTTAAAAAATCAGAGAGGACCTAATGATTTCCGTTTGGAGGCGCGGGCCCAACGCACCTCCCCAGCCACGTAGCACTCAAGTGCTTTCAAAACTCTACGATATTTCCTTTCCTTTTCTCTGTCTCTCTCACCCTCTTTCTCTCTGTCTCTCTCTCAGCTGGGGTGGGAGGAGAGCAGCCAGGCTGAGGCGAAGAAGTGGGGAGAGAGGAAATTAGGCATCTTATTTGTTAAATAAAATACATATTTGATTCTAAAATTCGAAAGATAAGTAATCCAGACAGGAGCGCAAGGTCTTCTCCTTACGCAACTCTTCTACATCCTCCCTCTTGTCCCCTCCCTTACCCCCTCCCGCTTGTAAATGTTAAAAAAAAAAAAAAACAACTTCCCGACGATCTACTCTGGAAAATCAAAGCATTATCTATTATTTAACACGTATCTGTGTCCGAGGAAAAATGAGGAAGGCGCTGCATGATTAGGACCTAAGGGGCAACCCAGCAAACTGAGAGCGTAATGATGCCCCTAAATGAAGGGGGAAATGTGCCGAGGCGCGCTCTATTAATCAGACTGTCAATTTCACCCCCGAGGCCAAACCCCCGGGCGAACAGAACCGGCTCAGAGCGGGCAAAGGACCGGAGCCTTCCTCCTCACTTCTTGTCTCTTCTCGCCTCCTACCTGGATCTATTTGTCTGCTCCGAAGCCGCCTTCATTACCCACTGACAGGAGCGTGTATTTATTTGCTTATAAACCTGTTACAATAAATGATTATTCGAACGGCGTCATTCGTACCTTAATGACGAGCGAGCGCTACTTTTTGATGAATGACATCTCGGGCTCGGAAGGATGTATGGGTCATTTTGACCAGTCATTCCCTCGCTCTGGCATCCCACAATTTTTCCGCCTCCCTCCAAAAGAGATAATAATATTTAGAGGCGCTCGCTGGGGCTGAATGAGAATTAGCCCTGGGCGCAGCCCATCATTAGGACGGGACAGCCGGGCCACTGTGACATTTTTTAGAAAGCTGAGATGATGGAAAGAATAAGAAAAGAGATGATTCTGATGGAGAGAGGGCTGCACAGCCCCACGGCCGGCAAGCGGTTCTCCAATCTATCCGATTCGGCTGGCAATGCTGTGCTCGAGGCCCTGGAAAATTCGCAGCACCCGGCTCGCCTCAGCCCGCGCCTGCCGTCCGCCCCCCTGCACGGCGCTCTGGGAGACCTCCCTGCCAAGGGCAAATTCGAAATAGACACTTTGTTCAACCTGCAGCACCCGGGCAGCGAAAGCACCGTCTCCTCCGAAATCTCGTCCGCCGCCGAAGGCCGGAAAAAGCCGGGTCATTATTCAGAGGCGGCCGCCGAGGCGGACATGAGCAGCGACGTGGAGGTGGGCTGCTCGGCGCTGCGCTCCCCTGGCGGCCTTGCCGCCGCGCCGCTCAAGGAAAACAATGGCAAAGGTAACCGCGCCGCCCTTGCCGCGCTCTCTGGTCCCATCCTCCCTGTGCTTCCGCGGCCCCTGCTGGTCCTTCCTACCGCCTTTGCCCCTAACCGACCCTCCGCAGGCGAGCTGCACCCAGCGGGCTCGGGCGGGGGCGGGACGCATGCTGGGAACCTTGCCCTCCTGCTCTGCTCCTTGAGCCTCCCAGCGAGGCGCAGGCCTGGGAGGTTCCAGGCCCGCCCGCCCGCCTTCGCCCGAGTCCGTGAAGATGTGTCTTCGGGCTGGTCTAAAAGCCCGTGCGAGCTGACCGACCTCTAGCCAACCGCTGAGCCGCGCGAAGGGAAGGGTGCCCTGGGTAGCTGCTCTGAACCCCCTTACCCCTGATTCCCCAAGGCCGAGTGGAGGGGGGCATCCTGAGGAAGTCGGAGGGAGCCTCGCCGGGCGCCTCTGGGAGACCCGCTTGGGTCAGCCGGAGAAAGAGTTGAAAAGTAGAGTCCACCCCCTAATGGTTCCGGTTTGAGCTGCTGCTGTCTTTTGAATCTTAAAAATATTTTTAACCAAACCCAAAAGACTATCGAGAAAGGTTTGGAAGCCCTACAGTAAGCTGCCCTGCCATCTCCTGACCGTGGTAAACCTAGAGTTTTCCAAACTACGCCTAGATGTAGGCATTGTCCCTTGGCCAGTTTTCCTCCTGAGTTGAAAATTTCTAATTATTAAGAAAAAAAAAAGAAACTTCCCGATTGAGTTCCTATTATTTGGTTCAGAAGGGCTCCCCAAACTTTATTGATTCCATCCGCGGCAGCAATTTGCAAGCATGACGGAGCCCCATCAATTCAGGCAGCTTCTCGCCTTCCTCTCCCGGCTCCCCCCAGCCGCGCTCAGCTCCCGCGCGGAGATCTCGGCCCTACGGTGACTCTCGCGCTGTCGGCCGTTTGTTTGCCAGGGTACGCGGAGAGCGGCTCCGCCGCGGGCACCACGACGTCTGCGTCGGGCTCCGGCCTTGGCAGCCTGCATGGAGGTGGCGGCGGCGGCGGCGGCGGCGGCGGCGGCGGCGGGGGCGCGTCGCTGGGCGGCTCCGGCTCCGGCGCGGATCAGGTGCGGCGCTACCGCACGGCGTTCACCCGCGAACAGATCGCGCGCCTGGAGAAAGAGTTCTACAGGGAGAACTATGTGTCGCGGCCCCGCCGGTGTGAGCTGGCCGCTGCGCTCAACCTGCCCGAAACCACCATCAAGGTATCGATTCCAGCACGCGCCTTTTCTAGCCTCCCCGAGGGTGTCTGGGTTGATTTTTGTTCCTCCTTTCTCTTTTCCTGGGTGGCCACATTTAGCGGAGGGCCTGAAAGCCCGCGGGGTAGAGTCACCGAAGGAATTGGCATATTTGTTTCTCGGCGGCCGAATCCGAACGGTTGGCCGGCCCGGCTGACCTGCGAAGGCCGGGGAATCGCAGAGCCGAGGCCGGAAGCACTGGCCTCTGGTCAATTTTGCCCCGCCGCCTGCCCAGGTGCCCCTAGCCCATGTCCACGGCCCCACTTTCCCCTCGGCGGCAAAGCCGGCTGTTCTTTGTTCCTCTGGCACGAACCCTAAGGTGAAACTTTTCATCTGCGCTTGATCTTGGAGATTTATTTTCCACATAAATCGTTACAACATGGAGAGAAGAATACTGTATTTTAAAAATCGATTGGGTTGCGAAAGTAGTTTCCTAAACATTTTTCTCCTGGGCAGCAGGATAAAAGCAACCTCCTGGGGGAAGGGAGAACACAACGAAATTGTCCTTACTTCTGTATCTCTAAGTGATTAATTTTATTAATCTGGGCGAGATGGCCGGGAGGTTGGGCGATTTGGCGAACACTTCGCGGAGGACCCCACACTCTAGAAAAAGCAAAGAGGAAGCTCCAACGGATAAGGGAGGTTGCGGAAGTCTCCCTTCGGTTTGATCGGGCTTTCTTTAATTGAGAGTTGTGACGAATGTGATGTCTTCATTAGACCGTGTTGGGAGGGGTACGACAAACTGTCCCTTTCCCCGTTTAAGAGGATCTTGTTCCCGCCACTCATTGGAGGCAAACGGTTCCAACAAAATCATCCCTTCAGTAGCAAAATCGGACCCGTGCCCTTGGGGCAGGTCCTCGCAGCTCAGAGGACTCAAGACCTCGAGCGGCGACCTTTTAGAAAAGCTGGCGCGGTAGCCCCTCTTCAAAGGTGGCCTAGAATCCCGTGCAAATCCTGGGATTGAGAGACCGGCGCTCGGCAAGGCTGGGCACCAGCGGGTGGCGGGGAGAGGGACGGTTGCGTGGGGACCGTGAAACGCCGCGAAGAGTAAGGAGCAGTCGGACACGGGGCAGAAGATTAGTTGTGCTGAGGAAGGTGTGCCCACCCCTGTTCGCACTGCCGCCCTGGCTACCAGCTGGGAGAGCAGAGGGTCTCCTAGCTGGGCCGGGTCGCAGGGGAGTAGGTCAGGCCTTCTGCAGGTCGGGGAAGGGCGGAGAGGCCCAGGGAGGGGGCTGAGGCCTCAGGGCACTCCCTAACTCGGGCCGCGGTGCGGCTCTCCCTTCAGGTGTGGTTCCAGAACCGGCGCATGAAGGACAAGCGGCAGCGCCTGGCTATGTCGTGGCCGCACCCGGCCGACCCCAGCTTCTACACCTACATGATGACGCACGCGGCCGCCACCGGAAGCCTGCCCTACCCCTTCCACTCGCACGTGCCGCTGCACTATTACCCGCACGTGGGTGTCACGGCTGCGGCCGCGGCGGCTGCGGCCTCCGGCGCCGCGGCCGCGGCCTCGTCGCCCTTCGCCACTTCCATCCGCCCGCTGGACACCTTCCGTGCCCTCTCGCACCCCTACTCCAGGCCGGAGCTGCTGTGCAGCTTCCGCCACCCGGGCCTCTACCAGACGCCCGCGGCCGCCGCGGGGCTCAACAGCGCGGCCTCGGCCGCCGCGGCTGCCGCGGCGGCGGCGGCGGCGGCCTCCTCGGCCGCGGCGGCCGGGGCGCCCCCCAGCGGCGGCTCCGCGCCCTGCTCGTGCCTCAGTTGCCACAGCAGTCAATCCGCCGCGGCGGCCGCAGCGGCAGCCGCCGCGGCCCTGGGCTCCCGGGGTGGCGGCGGCGGCGGCGGGGCGGCGGCGGGCGGCGGCGGCGCGGGGGCCGCGGGCGGCTCGGACTTCGGCTGCAGCGCCGCGGCTCCTCGCTCCGAGAGCGGCTTCCTGCCCTACTCAGCCGCTGTGCTTAGCAAGACCGCCGTGAGCCCGCCGGACCAGAGGGACGAGGCGCCGCTCACCAGATAACTACGTCGCCGCCGCCAGGGGGCCGTGCCCGGGGGTCCCCTGAGCGCCCCCCGCGCCCCCCGCGTTCCCCGTGCGCCCACGTGCCCTCTGCGCGCTGCCCGCTGCCAAAGCTGCCGCCAGGGGGCGCCCCGGCGCGGGAGGCCGAAGGGAACTTGCCCCGACCGAATTGGGGGAAAGGGCCGCGCGAAAAACCCCGGCGGTGTGCCCCTCGAATTATTTCTATTTTTGTATTTGCTACCCAGCAGCATCTTTTCCTCCAAGTGTTTCCCACCGCCCACGTCCCGTTTCCCGCCTCTGTCCGGAGCTCTTGGTCTTCCCGAAGACAATCCCCTCGCCCTCAAACGGGCCCTCAGAGGTCCGGGGTCCCGGCTGGAAGCCCTCCTGAACCACGTGGCCAGAAGCACTGGAGAACCACAACAAAGAGAGGGGGGAATGGTGTGCGCTAGTGCTTTGTGCGGCAGGGCAAGTCGCCCCCGAGGTTCCTGCGGCTGCTCTTTTTCTTCCATCCTTTCTTTTCTTTAAACGAGGAGAGGTGGCAATTTTTCTCTCCTCCTGAGCTCGTTAGGGGCCCTGTCCGCGGGGAGCGGAGGAGTGGAGGTCTGAGAAGGCCAGGAGGGCGGATGGAGAGCGCGGGCGGCTGCGGGTGTTCGTGAGATGGTTTACCGCGTGCGGGAGCGAGGCCGGTGGGGGCCCGGGCGGGAAGGGCAAAGCCGAGGCAGGGAGGAGTGGCGGTCTCGCCTCCCCTCCCGGCCCGGCCCTCCACTGTTCTCTCTTTTGATCTCCGGTGTGGGATGCAGGAGTCTTGCATATTTTAAGCGAAAAGTAATGGCTAATAAGGGTGCCCCGGCCTGGCCAGAAAAGGAAAGAGAAACGAAAGGTAGGGGAGGGTAAGATTGACAGATCGTTGTAATATTTGAAGAAGCGTTTCCAGCTCAATTTTCCAACCACCGGTTTCCCCTCGATCTGGGAAATACTTGAATCTCTAGCTATAGATTATCCCGAAGCATTTCCTTAGACACTTCTCTGAGTTCGAACTCGATTCCCCTCACTCCTTCCCCTCCTCGTTTTCCTTTTCCTCGGGTAAAATGGTTCTTGGCATGTTTCTCACGCATGTCTATTGCGCTTTCGCCTCTGCAAAGCCACGGATGGGTTGTTGAGACCCATTCTGCCAACCCCAGCTACTGGAGGGGTTTCCTTGAACTTGAAGAAAGGCACATCAAAACCCACCAGTGTTAACTGCCACGTCAATTTTGATGCTAATAATGTGCAGATTATGACGAAAATTGCCAATCATGCTCTCTGATGGACCTCCTTTGAATGTGGAATTGGAGAAAAGTTCCCCGCACGGAGACCTGCTGTCAAGTACTAACAACCCGCTAAGGGAAGTCATTAGGAGAGACGGATAAGAGACTCGGTACATAAAACATTGTTCTTGGTGCACAGAATGTATGTTACTTAATGTTATCTCTGTTACCTGAAGTGATTTCGCAGAAGAAAGCCACGTTCTTATCATCTCAATTGCCAATTTTCATTTTGGTAACTCGGACGCCCTGGGTAGACTTTTCTCTGTTAAGTTGATATTCCACCAATGTGAACAGCCTCATTAAATCAAGCCCAGATATTTCCATAATGCTCCCCGCAGAGCCACTTCGCTCCTCACATAATGAGATTTTCTGAAGAGTTGAAGCCCTAAAATAACTTGCTAGTGCATGTTTAGACCCAATGAAGTGGGTATGTGTGTGTATTAAAATGTAGGTGTGCTACCTACATATCCTTGTGTATATATGTATGTATATATGTATATGTATGTATATACATATATATCCATTCTCTTAAGCACATACATATGTAAGAGATGCGCACACATTCGTATATACTCATTGGCACTATTTTCCATGATTTATTTCAAATTCGTGTTCTGACATTTTTGTTATTTTAAAGACACTGGATTTTAAAAATTCATTTCCTACAAACAGGCTTTCAGGAAACTTTTGAGAAAATTCATTTTCCAGGAGAATTTATTATTTTCATCAAATGGAAAATATTTCAAGGGGAAACAGTATTTCAAAACTCCTGGGGTCGATTCAAATATTCCCAGAAAATATTAGAGAACTTTCTAATGAAATAGAAATGATCTAAAGCTCGACTTTTTGTTTTCTTTCTCTTTAAAGAGATGAGACTACTTATGTTAAATATTGATTATGCCAGCTGTTACTGAGTTTACATTAAAATATTAATATATAATTTAAGGCTAAATAAAATAAACCAAAATATGGGACCCTTTTATCAGCTTTACCTTTATAGATTGTTAAAGTCCTTTCTTACGATCAGCTATCAGATGTATATAAGGTACTTTAGGCAATAATGTTTACATTCCCCCCCAAATATATATGATTGATGAGAATGCTGGTTGGTAAAATGAACATAAATTCATCTTATGTTAGGTCCATTGGATCTGGTTATTATATTAAAATAAAACTGTAAATAAAGTCTCCGTGCTTTAAATATTGCTGGCTGTATGAACTCACTGTAAGATATTTTACAAATGTGCAATAATTATAAAGCTTTGTATATTACATTATTTATTGTGTTTGGTCATGTAAAATAAATGTTATTTAAATCAAAGCGATTTTATTTGTTTAAGAGATTGCAAAACGGTGCGTGCTGGTGTTTGTTTTTAACTGTGGCATCCAGGGTT